>OX366539.1:2631666-5225833 GCA_947256265.1 Acronicta leporina
ACAATTTCGATACGTTTGTTTACACTGCAGCAGACAACCACTATCATTTGTGGAAGTGACGATTGTCGCAGGGATTAAATTACGTGGAAAATACTATAGAAACCAAAGACAATCATCACTACAGTTGCCAGCAAATAACTTGAAGCAAAATGGTGGATGCGCAGTTGTCGATTTTTAGTACATTTGGACGCAAATGCACTGCGCAAACTTTCCCCCTCTCTGCTAGTTTTGGGTCAACTTAGGTAGACCAGGTACGTTGCGCGAACTACATACGTTTCACTCGTGACCTATAGTGACATTATGTTCAACTCGATTAACAATGTAGCTCGTGTTACTTTGGGATAATGTAGAATTCTGCAATAAATTATTGAAATCAGTTCAGAAGTTTTTGAATTTATTCGTTAAGTACAGCTATTAGTGTAGATGTAGATTAATTAAAGTCCTCCGCCGCTGTGTTTATGGGGGCGTATTTCAGAAACCTACGGATTTTAATATGATTTTACCAATATAGAGAGGAATTAAGTAGCTTCCAATATTTTTATTTCAAATGCAAGTATTTATGTAACGTTAATAACGAGTCTAGTTGCATGGTTCTAAAAAGTCTATCCTGTGGAGAAGGATCCGACAGGAAACTCCGATGATAGTCTTTTAAAATAAGAGGTGTTACACTCTTAACTGGTTACTTACAATATTGCGATACAGGATGTGTGGACGAGTTAATTTAAATGTATACTTAGTAAATATTCTATCAGATGTTAGGTCAGATCTTTCAGTACTTACCTCAAACTTTTTCCGATAATCCTTTGATTAGTTTAAAATAATAGTAATGTTATTATTAATATGCTTTACCAAATCAGTTCTTCGAATTATTGGAATTTATTGCTCAAACAATATTAAAAAAAAAACACCGTAATTATTAAATATTTTTAATAGAATAATGTACTTAATAAAAATATTTTTAAACTTTTATCTATAATTGCTCAGAAAATAATAAAAATACAAAAAATATTGTTATATTTTCTGAGATAACATTCCTTTAATTCTTGTGTTGCTTTGTTGAAATGGAAAAATATTTTTTTCAATGCATGCTGAGTAACTACCTACATACTTTCTTGTGAATGAATTGGAAATTATTCCAATATAATTATTTCCCGATGCATGTCGAATTACTGTCTACTTTGTTGTTATATTGTTATTCTATTTGGCATTTAACACATGCTTAAAATTGTAACTTAAAATTGTCAAAGATGTTGAGTAGTATTAAGGCCTGGCGCCCATTGGCGGCAAAATATAACTTAATGTATGGAAATAAAGATGAAATTTCAATGTTAACGGTCGTAAGCACAAAAACCATACCGCGGTATGCTTAACAACTTGACTTCAACTTTATTTCCATAACATTAAGTTATATTTTTATTTGTTGCCTAAAAATACCTTGCCATGCCGGGCCTTAAAGTTCCGCGGACCAAATTTCCAATACAAACGTAATACCAATATATGTCGCAAGCCAAACACAATTTAATCAAAGTGTTTTATCAATTTTTTACATGTTTTTAAAGTCATAATGTCTTGTCCTGGTATGGACCAGGCCGGCAGGCACAACAAAATTAGGTAAGTATTGGTTAACAATGGTGTTAGCCAATACTTACCTAATTTTGTTGTATCGCCACCACCCGGTGCGAACTCTACATTTGCACTTTTCATGTATATTTTTGCCCCCTAAAACTCCTATATTCTTCCTGTTTTTTTTTGCAACTTTATTAACCACTTAAAACACAATGCTTAGAGCCTATTCCACGATGTCTGAGTAGCTGCTAAACAGCGAATAAATAAAATAATTGAACACAATTTGCATGAAATTTTATGAGAACTTCTCGTACGTGGTGAAACAGGCCTTTATTCTAATAAATCTGGCAACAGCGCTTCCGAGGTGTAACGCCGTGTACGGAGAGTACGGTCGCCACGGCAACGTCGCGACAGAGCTCCAAGCTTACGCCAACTTGCACCTCGAACGCTCTTATGAATACCTGCTGTCTGCTGCGTACTTCAACAACTTCCAGACTAACAGGGCCGGGTTTAACAAACTCTTCAAGAAGCTCTCCGATGAAGCTTGGGAGAAGACTATTGATATCATCAAACATGTTACTATGAGAGGTGAGTGTTTTTGAATTTGTTGGCCGAATGGGCCGGCTCCACCGGAGTGATACCACGGCCTCACAGAAAATCGGCGTGAAACAACGCTTACGTTGTGTTTCGCCGAGTGAGTGAGGTTACCGGAGGCCCAAACCCTTTTAAAAGGCGTGCAACGCACTTGTGACTCCTCTGGTGTTGCGGGTGTCCATGGTCGGCGGTTATCGCTTACCATCAGGTTATCCGTCTGCTCGTTTGCTCCCCTATTCCATTAAAAAAAACGCTTTTAAACTGGCCTATTTTCATTTTAACCACAATAGGGTTTTCGGTGCTTTTACAAACACAATTTCTCACATACACAAATGCCCGGACCAACAACTACCTGTAGGTCATACAAATATCCCGAAAAAACATGAAATTCGTGTGACAATATATGAAATGAAATGATATTTTTCAACAAGTCAATAGTTAGGTTTCTTTTATAGCTTCGACATTTCCTTACTGACGACCTCTGAGAAGAAAAATCGAAACAAACTCAGAGTATCATGGTCTCTTTTTGCGCATAGCTGCATTTATGCAATGTCTGAAATGGCCTTTTGAGGAAAGAGCCATAGCAGCTTTGAGTAGACTAGTCCTAACTGACGACAAGCATGCATCAGTCATCGTGTAGCACAACCATAGTTTAGGGAGCTCAACGACCCGTCGACGAACCAATACCAGATCAGCAGGACATTCATGTCGGTCATATCTATGGATGGATGGATACAGGTTTGATAATTTCTGTTCAAAAACACAATCCTCAGGTGACGAAATGAACTTCGACCAGCGCAGTACCATGAAATCTGAGCGCAAGAATTACACGGTGGAGCTGCATGAGTTGGAGGCTCTCGCCAAGGCCCTGGACACCCAGAAGGAGATCGCTGAGCGCGCTTTCTACATCCACAGGGAGGCTACTAGGAATAGCCAACACCTTCACGATCCTGAGGTGAGCTACACTTTACAAGTTAAAAAATGATTGATATTGAATACTCGACAAATTAAAATAGGTTCTAATTAACAAGACCAAGGCTTGGAACCGGTTTAAAATTTACCGGTTAAGAACAATTCAGTTTTTCAATTATTTTGTTTGGAGTGTAAACGTTAAGAGCGTTATTGAAAACCCTCATTAACCGGTTTATTCTGCGAGATCCGACGGCGAGCGACGACGCGATTGCCAGAACACGCAGAGCTCGTCGTATATCATGTGATTTCTTGAAATAGGTTTTGTTCAATAAACCGGTTTCAAACTGTTTATTGAACAAAACCTATTAACCGGTTTATTCTGAGAGATCCGACGGCGACGACGCAATTGCCAGAACACGCAGAGCTCGTCGTATATCATGTGATTTCTTGAAACCGGTTTAAAACGGTTTATTGAAAAAAACCTATTTCACGAACTTTATAGCTGAAAAACCGTTTAATTGAGGTTACGGTTAAAACAAAACCGAATGAAAAGTTAATTATGTACTTAGGCCTTAACCGGTTCGAATTCCGGTTTCCAAGCGGTGAACAAGACTTTTATTTAAGAGCCGAGAGAGAATAAAAACGGCCGGAAAATCGTTCCAAACTAGTTTAAGTTATCAAGGAATGCATGAATCGCTTATATTTATTTCCAGTGTTCAGTAGTGGTAGACTAAATGGTACGGTAGGAACCTAGATTATCGGTATCTCAACAATCCGACTAATAACACAATTTGATAAAATATTGTTTGGATTACGATTTGTTTCGGTATTACGTTTTTGTGGGCAATTCAAGCTCTCTTAAGCTGACGAATAACCTAACCCATATTACCTTTCAATCCAGGTTGCCCAATACTTAGAAGAAGAGTTCATTGAAGATCAATCCAAGAAAATCAGGGAGCTTGCTGGCCACACCACTGACCTCAAGAAGTTCATCACCGCCAACCACGGCCAGGACCTGTCTATGGCGCTGTACCTCTTCGACGAATACCTCCAGAAAACCGCTTAAATCACGAGCGGTTTAATAAAATTATAGATATTTTAGATTATGATCGCTGTTTCACTATGTACTCATTGCTATATAAACGTATTGGGCGCACCTCCATCGAAAATAAGACAAAATGTCAAAAGATTTTGAAGTTAGAACCTTTTTAGTACCTATCACAAATACAAGTATTTTTCGAATTTAGAATACGATTGTGTACCTCTTTTGAAAAAGTATGTAAATTTTGTGTTGTTTCAATAAAGTTTTTTTTTATTAATGTTTATCGCTTCATGATCTTGTATTCTATCTTATTAGTGACTCAAGAGGACGCCATTTTAACAAAAGCGCGCCATAAGTGAAACGTCACCTTGCTCCACTAAAAAATTAAAAATAAATCAACGTTTATTTACTTTAGGTATGTACAAAATTAGGCTGTTATTATGTGATTATAATTTCAATTAAGTTAACCCCATTTTTATTTAAGCCATATAATAAAACGTAAGAATAAATATGCATAACGAAACTATATAGATGTATTCCGTTATTTTCCAATAAAACATGATTTAAAAAACATTTAATTTATTGTTGTTTATTGGTGTCACCAGACCTTATTGTGTGTGGAAAAAAATCTTATGGTTATAGGAATGTCTGACTCGTCAAAAATATTCGCCACGACCGTTACAGGCTGTGTTTCAGCGTTCGCTGGAAAGTGAAACCGCCTTCAAACAAAAAAAGGTTACGAGCGGAATAGTTTTGGATCCTTTGTTTTCATAATTTAAAACATTTATTTCTCAAAACGGAATACAATAATTCACTTAGGTACGTTGAGATATATGGAGGTACTAGTTACGACATACGACCAGGTCATAATTTACGTAGCGTACGTAACATAAAACATAAATTACGTAACATAAAACATAAATTAAAACAACATTTTTTAAACAACCTGTAGATGCTTGGTACAAAACCGGTATTGCTATGTGTCGTCGCAGTTGAGTGGTTTTTTGTTGTTTGCTTTCCTATTGGTGTAATAACTGTGATTTTATTTTTATCTTATGTCGCTTAGCTTCTGATAATAGTTTTAAGCAGAATGCGCGGTATTCCAGACAAACCTCAGTGGTTTTTGGTCTACTGTTATATATGTAAGTATACATTTTATGAGTGAAAATAAAGAGAAAAAAAAAAAAACGTACATTTATTGTTAGTGATGTTGTTTTTTATTGACTATTTTAGTTATAACATGTTTTTTTTTTTATAAAAGCTTACGCTTAGTATTCTTGTTAACCCCTCGTGCTAAGCTAGATTGTTTGTGTTACGAGTGGGTTCACGTCGGTAGTGCAATGGGTGGGGTTCGAACCGGCAACCACATGATCGTAAGTCCGACGCCCTAGCCATTAGGCTACCGCCGCCTCATAGAGTAGAATACTAATACGAATACATTCCTAAGCATTTCTTTTTATAATTTACATTCCTAAGCTAGAAACAGTGGGTTTTCGCCACGGACATCCCAAATTTATGTTCTACATAACATTACTTTCATTATATCTTTTACCATAGGGGTAGGCAGAAAGTTCAGAATGCTACTTGCTAGGACTCTGGTATACTTCTTTTGCTTCATCCACATTCATACATGTTGTCATACACAGGCGCTTTTTTGGAGGTCTATGTAATTTCGACCTCCCAGATCAGCACAGTATTTTAAATTCACCCCTAAATAATTTAACCCAGATCAAGCCTGTAGCTGTCGTAACCTCCAGCAAAGCCCTAAGCCGAGGAACGAGTTCCGATATTTGACGCCCTTAGTCGCTTTTCCTTTGTGTATAAGTTACTAGCTTCTGCCCGCGGCTTCGCCCCCGTGGAATTCGGTCATCACATCCCACGGGAACGGGATAAAAATCCTAGTCCTATGTCCATCTCCTGGTTCTAAGCTACCTCTCCACCAATTTTCAGCCAAATCGGTTCAGACGTTCTTTCTTAAGTTATAAATGGAGTAACTAACACGACTTTCTTTTATAATTATATAGATATAGATTCCTGGCTGGAGGCATTCGGTGCCAAGCCGGATAAGTACGCTGTTAAGATTCCCTGTATCAACAGCCTGCAACCTTCCTAAAAAAATCGATCTTTTAAATGATAAACGTCCTCAATTAAATATGCTCATTTATTAATATTTGTTTGAGTTTGTTTCTATCCAATTTGTCGCCAATTCCGCGTGGCAGGCTCTCTACGAAGCGGACGCCACCAGTCAATCCCGTTTTAATAACCTGAAACAATTTGCGAACAGGGTACAATATTTTACTTCACATTCTTATATGAACCGAAGACAGAGGCCGTTATGTATCTACGGTTTTTACTCGGTACGAGTCGGATATATCTACCGGACCGGATATGCCTGTACTACAAAAATAGGGGTTTAAGGCGGATCGTTCACCTGAGCCCGCCAAATTCAAATTTCAAAAACTTTGCTTGTAAATCGATATTGTAGCTAAAATTAGGTACAATCGTCATTTATCGCCAAAATTGACGATTGTACCTACTTTTAGCTTCTTTAACGTTTATTATGCAAAGTTTTTAATGCTCAGTTGTGAATATTGTCTATCTAATGCCGCAATTACTACAGCTAGCAATCTAGAATGTGTTATAGACCTACAAATTGCGAAAAACCAATTAAAATTTGAATTTGGCGGGCTCAGGTGAACGATCAGCCTTAAACATTTATTTTAGTGAAGGAAAAAATCGACTGCGAGCAGAACGAGAATCTGCGTCTTTTGGTTGTATGTACCTACCTATAGGTACCTATAGATCAACTATTCCACCGTGAGGCCCACCCACTAAGGTCGAAATTTAAAAAGATTAAAAATGAGAAGTCATTTTTAATCTTTTTATGGTGACGTCGATCCTGTCGAATCCTGGCTACAGTCGAATTTTTCCTTTACTAAAATAACTATAATTTTAGCATGGAAACAATACAAAAAGATAGATTTAGAAAAGTTGCAATCTAAGACCACATTTACGCAGAACAGACGAAAAATTTATAACTTGTCAGAAAAAAATCTTGTTTAGTTAATTTTCAGTAGAAAATGACAAAATGTTTTCAAAAAGGTTCTCAATAAAAAATCCGCGGATGGATTTGGTATATACCTAGGTAGAATTTTGACATTACTTGTATGGACTTTACGTCGAAATGCTATCTATAGTAAGCAAATCCACCGGCCGTAAGTCATCCACGACTACGAGAGATAAGATAGACTGATATCGCTCGAACTCTTATCTTATATCATATCTCTTAGTAGTCTGTGGCTCGAACAGTGAGTCACAGACTACTAAGAGATACTAGTAATATCAGTGAGTGCTCTGTACTCACTCACTTGTGGAAACACGGTTACGCCCACTTACTATTTCTGTTTTGTGGGACCTACCTTATTGATAGAAACGCCCAGTATTACATGGGACCTAAAAATATCAGCGAACTGTGGGTGTACATTATTACACCTATGCTTATCTACTGGGGAAAATAGAAATACACCGTACGTTATGTTATGCATCAGAATCAGAGCGTTCCGCTACACGAACGTGCAGTCTTCCTCTTCCCATTATATGTCCCACTGCTGGGCATGGGTCTCCTCTCACAATGAGAGGGATTAGGCTATAGTACAACACGCTAGCCTAATGCGGGGTGGCAGACTTCACAAGCATTCGAGTAAATCTCTCAGGCGTGCAGGTTTCCTCACGATGTTTTCCTTCACCGTTTAAGCGTGTGATAATTAACTATTATTACGCACATAACTTCGAAAAGTCAGAGGCCGAGAGAAGCCTTGGATTTGAACTCGAGACCTTTGACTTGGCAGTCCAATGGTCATATCACTAGGCTATCACTGCTTTTCATTACCCCATTTTATTTTAATCTCCCATTATTACCCCAACGTGTTGGACTAGTTCGTCAGCGGTGGCGGCGCGGGCCGGCTGCAGCACCACGAAGGCCGTCGGCACCTCGCCGTGCTGCGCGTGCGGCTTGCCCACCACGGCGGCCTCGCGCACCGCCTCGTGCTGCTGCAACAGCGTCTCGAACTCCACTGGCGCTATCTGCAGGAACATCGAGGAGTTATGTGAGGAGTTATCTGGAGGGCCAATCCCAAATGCCACTTTTGTGATAATATCAATAAGTAGGTATATATACCTATAATGAAAAAAATCCAATTCTTACGGTGTAACCTGGAAATTGTGGCCCTGGTGTGCATATCACCAGGTATATTGTGTCAAAATCGTCATTCAATGTCAATGTCATATGAGCGTTTTTCCCGCGGTGGTCTTAACCTTTATATTAGACCAGCGTGTTATATTAGCCGAAGATAGATACTTACCGACTTGTCATTATACTTGATGAGTTCTTTGATTCTATTCACTATAAAGAAGTATCCATCGTCGTCGTAATAGCCAAAGTCGCCTGTCTTCAGGAAACCCTCCTCGTCCTTGCAGTCTGGAAAAGCGTCGTTGATATAGCCTGCAAAATTATTAGAATGTAATATGTAGAATGTTTTGCTACCATTGCTATATAGTATATGTGTTTTTCTTTGTATTTTCCACGCTAAGATTATAAACTTATTTTAGTGAAGGAAAAGGAATTACTCAGTATTAATTATTTTTTATGTATCTGTATAAAATCACGATAAACAGTACCTAATTCATCCCTACTGAGGGATTTGTGCGACACTGATGAAAAATTTGCAGATAAAATCAGAAAATTGCATAAGTATTTTTGAACTTCTTAATTTCAATACCTGGTCGCTAACAGTAATAAGAATGGAATAGAATATCATTTATTTTAAAAAATACGGTGACATGCAGTTGTTACAGTGTTTCTTTACAGCAGATTCTGTCAAGTGTGGCGTGAAAATAATTAAACATTACAGGCTATTCTATCTTTATTATACTAACCATATTTCTATAGATAGTAGCCTAATTATTGAAAAAAAGACAAACGAGCACGGGTTCTCTGTCTTGTACGGGCTGCAAAATGGTAGGAGTTCTTACTTAAGCGGCAACCGCAGCTATAGACGCTAGCAACACCAGTGATATCACTAGCGCTGTCATCTTGACAAGTTCGTTGACACCTCAATTTTGCCGATGACGACAATTCAGCGAATTACGAAGCGATAAGTGAAATGGGAGTTTAGGCGGGAAAATGAAAAGTGCACATTTCATCCTCCGAAGCCTCATTATAGTTTCTACCGTTTTATTGGGGCAACTCAACAACTTATACTTGACACTGGCGAACACAAAAAGTGTGGTGCCTTATTACAATCCCAAGCAATCTCGTAGTGAGAAATATTATTTGATTACTCTAATACTTGACACTGGCAAATAAACAAAAAGTGTGGCGACATAATAAAAAAAAAAATATGAAATGAAAAAACGTGTGAATGTCTAGTCAGTTAGTTGTTAAGTCTGATTTGCCCAGCTACGTGAATGGCCACATTACCCTTCAAACCGAAACATAATGTCAGCACAATATTGCTTAGTGGCAGACTTACTTTTCATCACACTAGGGCCTTTGATGCAGACTTCCCCGCGCTGATGAGGACCTAGAGGCTCCCTGGTTTTCAAGTCCACTACCTGAAACAGTTAAAACAGTCTGTTACTTTACCTAACCGCGCCGGAAAGAGGGTTATGTTTTACATGTTAAACAAAACACATTAGGTAGGTATAGCCTGCATACTGTACTAACAATAATTCTACAATGGTCTAATTAAATAAATAATTAAAAGACTCCTAGTCTTTTAAACCACGCGTGTTTTATGACAAAAGACTTCAGGAGTCTTCCTGAAATCGGAGAGTTGGGTATTTTTTTTATACAGTGTCTAACCCAGAGATACCTATCAAGTCTTTTGTCTGATAGACCTCTTTCAAAATTTAGCTGGTATAAAAAGGAGTTTCATTTTGTCACGCCAAAGTCCACCTGGACCACTTTGGGAACGAATGGTCTAATCTAATGATATAGAACTTCCGAGTCCTGTGTGTGAGTCCTCAGAAAATCATATCATCAGCACTACATAGTATAAAACAAAGTTGCTTCTCGCTGTCTGTCTGTCTGTTATGCTTAGATCTTTAGAACTACGCAACGGAATTTGATGCGTAGTGTGATTCAAGAGGAAGGTTTTAAGCTATTTAACATCACTCTACGACTCTTACGGACGGGGCAACGCGGGTGGGTCGCTAGTTAATTATAAATAATGATCACTTGCTTAAACGCTGAAGGAAAACATCGGAAAGCAACCCTTTTTCCTGATTTTCCCGACGGCGCCGTCGTGGCGGCGTGCTAAATCTGCCAACCCGCATTAAGCTAGCGTGGTGGACTATAGCCTAATCCTTCTCATTGTGAGAGGAGACCCGTGCCCAAAGAGTATAATAATATTGCCCGTGCCAAGCAGTAGTGGACAGTATAATTGGATAATTATGTTATTGTTAGAGTTGGAACGCAACCTTATTCATACTATCTTTTTGTGATTTTTTTGCATTTTTCATGCTAAGATTATAAAGTTATTTTAGTGAAGGAAAAATTCGACTCGCAGGCAGGATTCGAACCTGCGTCTTCTGGTTTGATACACCAGACGCTATGGCCACTAAGCCACCGCGAGTGCCACCTGCCATGTCGAAATAATTCACTAAAATAACTTTATAATCTTAGCATGAAAAATGCAAAAAAATCACAAAAAGATAGTTAGTAGGTATGGTAGCATCGTACGATATAGAACTAACCGTAAGGTAAGTCGTGTCGGTTGAGAGGCAAAGTAACTTGCTTGTCAATAGATGTTACTGACGTCACCTTTAAGACGTAAGTTCAGAATGTGAAGGCAAATTTCGACATGCCAGGTAGGACTCGCGGTGGCTTAGTGGTCATAGCGTCTGGTGTATCAAACCAGAAGACGCAGGTTCGAATCCTGCCTGAGAGTCGAATTTTTCCTTCACTAAAATAACTTATTCATACTACCATAGATAATTAATATTCTTGTCAACGTAGCATTTTGTTCACGCCTTTTTATCTATGCATCGAATCTTCTCATAAAACTCTGTAAAACTGTACCTACTCGACATAGGTATTTAAAAGTTAATAAAAATATTTTTCTCCAAAAACATTGTTTCTCTTGATACGAAATTATTCAGTTATGTATTAGGCCAGCGTGGTGGACCTATACTTCGACTTTTAATTGTATTCAGTAACTTGACAGTTGAAGGGATACAAGTTTTTGAAAAAAAAAGGTAGTGAGGTGGTCAAAGAATGAACGAAATTGAATGAACATAAATAATGTACTTACATGAACAAAGTTTTTATGTTAAATGTACTAGCTTGTCTTCAAAACACATTATAAACTATTAAAAATTGTAGAATTTGTTCCTCAGTAGTAAGGTAATCTATAAAATGTCAAAAATGACAAAAGTAAAAAAAGTTAAATTACATGATTTTTATTTTTGGTTGGTTTTTATTTGAAGAAAATAGAAAAGGAAATTACTTTTATTAATTATTCTTATATTTCACATCTTATTTACGAATTTTTAGTTTAATTTTATATTATAGGATTTTTATCATTCAATCTTTACGCAAAATCATTCAATACCCCAACACTATTACTCGTAGTGTGGTATCATTATTTCTCTTAGAACTGTCAAGTTACTGAATACAATTAAAAGTCGAAGTATAATCCCTCTAATTCTGAGAGGACACCGTGCCCAGCAGTGGGACATTACAATGGATTGATGATGATAATATGGTCTTACTTTAAGTACGAATCCTAAACAAGGCATCCCACAGCTGCCTGGTCTGGACCCCTTCAGGCTCCCCATCTCGTTACAGACACAACCGGCCTCCGACATCCCATATATCTGAAGTACTGCCACCAGATTAGGTAACCTGTGATAACAAATGTTCTAAGCTTATCATACATACACCCTTCTCCCATGGAGGGAGGGTCCTGAGCGCGACTGCTACGCTAGAGGTCCTGGGTTCGATTCCCAGGTCGAGAAAAATGTTATTGGGGTTTTCTATGACTTCCCAGTAGCAGCTCGGAGTTAGGAATTTGTGCACGGTTAATGGCAATAGGCTCGCGGTATTACATGAGATCTAAACATACCGGGGAACTGTGGGTGTACACAGGCCCCTCTTTCTCACTGGGCACTATGGGCAAATGCCCGGGGCCCCGCGATCCACGGGGGGCCCCCAATTTGAAAGTCTTGTTTTTTTGCACTTGTTAATAAAAAAAAGTCCCTTGTCATAAGGGCCCCTTATTCTAGTGCCTATGGCCTCCACTAGGATAAAGACGGCCCAGGGTGTACTAGTACCCGAGGCGGTGGCGCGTAGTGTTCCACGCGCGCCCCTCTAAGGCGAGACAATCAGCGGACGGGGCCCGCTGCGGCGGGCCGGCACCAGTCGGGGGCCGCGGACGAATTTTCTGTTTCCCGTAGCCCCCGACGAAAACGTGCAGGAAGGAACACCGTGTGGTTTTTAGTCGGTAGGTCACCCACTCTGGGTGGAGTCCGACACGCCCCGCCGCCTCCCCGGGCGGCGGAAGTCCATGAGGATTTTCCACAAGCACAAAAAAAAAAAAAAGGGTGTACTAGTACGCCTCTGCCTAACCCTTCGGGGAATACAGGCGTGATGGTATGTTATTTTATTCTGTCACAAAAAGTACTTTTGGATTTGGCGATGCGGGAACGGCTATAGTTCAGAAGATGATTCTCACCTCTGCTTGATAGCCATTACCTCCTCTTCACGGGTATACGTGCTGGAAGAGACAATGTACTCCACGGATGTGACGTCATACTCGTCTACCATAGACGAATCGATCAGCCCTTTAATGAGTAGTGGCGCTAACTGCAATACTTTTGCCTGAAAATACAGTAAAAAAATATTAGGCACCAATTACTATAATTCCAGCTTCTGCACATAACTTCGTCTGTGTGGACTTAAGATTTGGGTCCGACCTAGATAAAAAGTAGCCCATGTGTTATTCCAGACTATAATCTATCTCTGTGCCAAATTTTATTCAGATCCGTTCAGCCGTTCTGGCTTGAAAGAGTAACAAACATTCATCCATCCATACTCACAAACTTTCGCATTTATAATATTAGTAGAATAAAACTATTTTTTACGGATTTTATCGCGTTCCGACGTTTCGGATCCTTTACAGCATCCATTAAAAAAATAGTTTTATTTCAATGTCTAATATTCGCGTAATTGTCAGAAACCAGTAGGTATTAAGTGGAATACAAAATGCAATACAAAAAGATAACGTTACCAATGTTTAGTGGTTTGTCGGGAGATTTTTTTATTTGTCGGGAGTATGAATATCAATGAAATGTCTGGAGAATCCACACAATTTCCCGACGATCTGGCAACCCTATGCACCACACTGTCTGGGTTGGCAGACTTCACACACCATCGACAAAATCCGGGTGAGATTCCTCATGATGTTTTATTTCGTTTTCTCCGAAAAGTCTTATGAAAAGAGTACCTACCTAACCTACTTTGGATTCGAGCTTAAGACCTCGGTCTTGGCAGCACAGGAATATGTCTCTCATATCACTAGGCTATCAGTTTCCAATATAGGCTAACGTTTTTCGAATCACCAACGTCCGTTCCCAATAACAAATCACTCAGTAGATTTGCTGAGTAAAGATAGATTTTTGACATAACCTGTTATGTTTTATGGGATAACGGGCAAACGAGCAGACGGATCACCTGATGGTAAGCGATAACCGCTGCCAAACTGACAGACACACACACTGACAGACTGCGCCCAAATCCATACAAGTAATGTCAAAATCCCTATAATGCGTAAATCCATCGATGGATTTGTTTTTGGGATCGGACGTTAGTGGTCACCTTATAGGAGAAATGTATGGGCCTATGGGGTCTTTGTGTAGTTATGTATTCAAAAAGGCCATTGTTCATTAGTCAGAGTAACGGCTATATGGTGTGGATGTGGTATCGCAAACTATGGCTCCTATCCTGTCCTCTATTCTATGCCCTAAAACCTGCAGTATAGAAGACCTCTGCGCTGCCACCAGGCCCCGCTTTTCCATTGGGCACTATGGGCAAGTGCCCAGGGCCCCGCAATCTAAGGGGGCCCCTACTTCTCACTCCTTTTGTTTTTTTTTGCATTTCTTTAGGAAATAATTCCCTGACATATCACTGTCATAGGGGGCCGTGGGCTTTATCATTGTGGCCAAGGTCTCCTATGCGTTAAAGACGGCCCTGGCTGCCACTGTCAACGCTTTAGAAGTGGCTAAGTTTTGGACGAAAAGTATTTAATTAAAAATAGAAAATCGTGTCCTCGACACGAAGAAGAAGCTAGGGTCCAGAGACAAAGTCGACAGGGTAATTCTGTGATAAATAGAACAAAAATTATACCTTATACTTCTGAACCGCTTCCAGCATCTCCTTTTCCCCACCGTTAGGATGGTAGACAGTTGTAGCGCCGGCTCTCAAACATGCCAACGAGTAAAATAAGCCATAAGAGTAATAAAACTCCCTAGTGTTGTACAAATATAAGCCTTTATACCTGAAAAGTTAATGTCTCTAACAAATTCATATCTAGGTACTTATCTCGAAAATTATGTTCGATCAATCAAGGCATTATTGGGTATCGAGATATTTTTCTATATTATTGTATACAGCTACAATCCCATTCTGATTACCGGAATAAAATCGATTGGTGACTATGTAGCTGACCGGACAGACGTTGTCCTGTCTTATCAATGAATATTGAATTGGAATAATTAATTTTTAAAAAATAAGAAAATTTTCTGAAATATTCTGCGGAACTTTCTTAGATTTTTATTTCATAAGAACCTTGTCCTAACAAAATGAATTAGCGAAATTGGTCCAGCCGTACACGCGTGATACCGTGACAAATGGTATACTTATGGGGTTCATTTGTTTGTGTTCATTATTATTGTCATTACTTACTTATCAGCATCTATAACGGCTTGGCTGTTGAGCAAGAAGCTTAGATGTGTGAGAGGAACTCCTTTCGGGAGTCCTGTCGTCCCCGAGGAGAATACAATGAACGCGACATCATCTCCAGTTACAGGCACTGGCTGGAAGTCCTCCAGCTTCGTGGTACCCGCGAGGAACTCCTTGAACAGGAGGGTTCCGTCTCTAGCTTCGTCTCCATATATGATATAAGTCTCGATACTCCCAACTTCTTCAAAGGTATTCCTCTGTGTCTCGTAGCCGGAGAGAGAACAGAACATAATCTTCGGGCGTGCGATCTTGAGACGATGAAGTAGAGGAACTGTGTTATAAAGGAAACAGACAAGTAGAGCAGCTATCATATTATTATTATCATCATTTTAAAATTACGTGTAAGCTGAATCATATTTTGCATATTTGATGATTGGAATTTCTTCGCATATCAGCTACTAAAGCTGTCGCCATAGCTCGAACGATTAGCAAGCTTAACGGCTAAGACAATAAGAGCTGTTGGGACAATAAGATACTCGAGTGGAGACCACGGAGGCGCTGAGCGTCGTGAGATGCAGGCATCATTGTTATAGTATATAAACTGTGTACATGCGAAGCACTAGCTAGGAAGCGAATGTGCCTCTTTGGGCAGGGTTATCCAAGACCAGAGGACTACAGAGTCATACTCCCAGGCCTCATTATAAAGCTCATGGAAGAGCTGTTTGAAGAACTGGGAGAGGATGAGGATTAGGTATCTAGGGGAAGCACAAAAGATCCCATTGGGTCGAATTGCACTGAGGCCTTGCTGCCTCGGCCCTACACAAGATAAGATAAGCATATTAGGTATACACAATATGTACATCAGTCTTTTGTGGAAGTCAATGAGAGAGAGCTGTGTTCAGTGTGCAGTGGATCTCTGTTGGCTGACGATAGGGTTGCCATCCGTCCGGGTTTCCCCGGATTTGTCCTAGTTTAGAGAGCATCTGTTTTTTATTACACATGTCAAACATGGACTCTAAAATCCGGGGTTTTCACGCGTCTTGTCCTGGTTTCCAAATTTTAGAGATGGCAACCCTAGCTGACGAGCGACTATAACGTGTAAGTCCCTAACTTCTGGTAAGGCTAGGGAAACATAAAAAAAATAATTACAGCGGCCGTAGGTGGGATCTGTTGGCGAGAATATTGCCCCTGCGCATAAAATCCCGAGTACGGTAGGCAAATATTCGAATCTTTTCTCACTACAAATGCACGCTATATCTCCCTTTCTAACGCCCAAACGAGTGAGCGAGAGGGCGATATTGGCTGTCATCTGAGCAGCCTCCCCGTAAGTCAAGCTTTCACCTGTGCTTGCGTTAATCTGGAAAATAAAAACGTATCGAAATTTCGTATTCAAAAACAAATGCGAGACATTGTCGACTCCAATTATTGCCTTACATCGAGTTTTTTTTTAAATAGGGCAACACTACTTTGTCTTGAAGCCTATCTGATCTAAAGTTGTGTACAAGTGTGTGCGTTTCACAAAAGAGTTACCTTCGCTTTTATGTTGGTAGCAGTGAAATTAGCAATAACGGTTGTCACGTTCAAAAAAGGTTTTAGCCTTCAACACCAACTGTTTCATCACTTTTTAGTATCGTATGATCCTAGGCATGATTTCAACATAAATTTATAATTTTTGGAACGCTGCAATAAGGTCAGAATTTTTTGACAGACAGGGCAACACTTATCAGCGTAGGGAACTCATTCGTGAAACCACAGATAATAGAATACTAGTGAAACTGTGAAACACATAGGTACCTAGGTATTATTCAATTTTACGGCAAGAACTCGACCCAAATAAATCTGTTGGAGTTGTTTTTCGCAATCTAAATTTTCTTTTGAACTTTCGACAATTTTGCACAGTATTTTGACCTGAAATCCTATTCCTCACATTGAATACGCATTTTATCTACGTACTTATATAAAAACCTATTAATGGCTGCCTGTGTTCTTATTGTAAAAATAACAAAAACATAAAAAATAATATGATGTGCGAAACAGTTTCGGAATTCGGTGCCTATAATTTGTTCTTCGTTTTTTCAACGGTTTTTCATGTGTTTGAAGGCGGTTCTACTTTTTGGTTGTTTTGATATTATATTTAGAATGTTTGACTACTCAAATTAGTGTCAATCATAAATCAATACGCATTTTCCATTCAAACATCCCAAATAATTACCAATAGGTACAAATACACAGTGCCTATCTGTTTTATATGAAGATGCGTATCTAAGTATTCTGATTTGACCTAGCCATATACTTATTACAAAATAGCTAGAACTAGATATAATGCGATTACATGTTGATAAATTAGATAAAATCTTGATAAGTTTGACTAGAGACGCAGATTCGAGCTCCAGCTGGTTTATTCAAGAAAATATTCTATGAAATTCCGAGTAGCAGTTCGGAGTTTGGAATCTGTGCCCAGTTAATGGCAATAGGCTCGCTCCCTATTGCATGGGACCTTATCATACCAGTGAACTGTGAACGCCCTTCGGGGAATACAGCCGTATAGTTCGCGCAAAATAACTTGACCCAAAACTAACGGAAGTAAGTTTGCGCAGTACATTTGCGAGCAAAATGTACTAAAAAACGACTACTGCGCATCCGCCATATTGGTTCAAGTTATTTGGCGCCAACTGTAATAGTATGTATGTTTTGGTTTCATATAAAGTACCTACAGTAAAAATTACTTACCAACGCTAAAGTATCTTTGTTTTCTACCATGTTATCGTATATTTCCTTGCCACAGTGCATGTGAGCGGGTACTCGGCCATTTTCATCGCCATATTGGTACAACTTATTTTTTAACATTGTTGTAAGTATATTGTAGACACCGTTTTTACCTTAAAAAGGTTTTTTTAATAGCAATCTGAAATAAGATAAGAAAAAACGATCTTTACTTAATAAACTAGCTGTAACCCGCGACTTCGCCCGCGTGGTATATAAAATAAAAGTAGCTTAAGTTACTCCTTGTTACATCAGCTGCCTGTCAGTGAAAGTCCCGTCAAAATCGGGCCAGACATTTCAGAGATTAGCCGGAACAAACAGACAGACAGACAGAAAAAAATTGTAAAAAATGTTGTTTTGGTATATGTACCGTGCCATACATCTTAATTTACAGATTAATTTAAAACAGTTTTCAAAAAAAGGTGTAATACCCTATTGGAATATGCGTAGGTGTCTCTAATAAAAAAAAAACAGTCTATGTTACCTACTCGCTGATAATGTAACTTTGTATTGATGAAAGATTTTTTTTCAAATCGGATACATACGGCGGGCTTGCCTACATTTTGTGTGGCGAGTAGATTCTGCTGTACCTCGACCACGTTGTGATTTATTCGGTTTTATGTAATTTTCTCTAAACTTGCGATCAGATCTTCACCAAATCTTCCTCGGAAGTAGGTAGGTATATTGTTGCACACAAAAAAAATATTTCACCAAATAGGTTCATAATTTGCAGACCGCAGTAACAAACAAAAAAAAATACAGACGAATTTATTGAGAACCATATACGACCTGACAGTAAAGGGTAAATTTGTAAATCTATAAATTTTAGTTTAGCGCGATAAAATCCGTAAAATTGTATTATTTCAATGAACTTCCTCCTTTTTGAAGTCAGTTGACAAAAACTGAAAAGTCTTGTTACTTTGCGGAAGTAGAAAACTCTCCCCTCAGTGTGCGAAGCGTTTTCAATAGTTTTTTTTAAATTCACTCACCGTGTCACAGTCACACAAGAGGGACGGCTCGATACAATTCCAAAGATGATGGCGGGTGTTGATAGACACCTCCGTACGATAATACGAGAAAAAGATTAACTAAGGATAAAATAAAACATTCTTGTCACATGTCCACGGATTACTATTGTAATCTATGATAATAAATGATAAATGATATCTAATTCTGTAAATATATCTTTTAGAGACACTTCTTTTTTCACGTTCTAGGTTTTTTTTTAGATGTTGACCCTCTGAGAAGAAACGCTTTAACAAACTCAGAGTTCAATCATTGTCTCTACGTAATTACCGACTTTGCATATACTTATATATATAATAAACGTTAAAGAAGCTAAAATTAGATAAAATCGTCAATTTTGGCCAAAAATGACAATTGTACCTAATTTTAGCTACAATATCGATTTGCAAGCAAAGTTTTTAATGCTCAGTTGTGAATATTGTATAGCTAATGCCGCAATTACTACAGCTAGGAATCTAGAATGTGTTATAGACCTACAAATTGCGAAAAACCAATTGAAATTTGAATTTGTCGAGCTCAGGTGAACGATCCGCCTTAATCCTAGAACTCCTTCTTATCTTAAGTAGCGTTATCAGTTCATTCATGACACACATACAAAATATCTAAGATCATCGGAAAATCTGAGGCTTGAGATGCCAATACATTTCACAAGTTTCCTTGATAACTCCTTTTCTGTACAAGCTTTACGGCTTTGGAATGCCTTGCCCGCGTCAGTGAGGCGAGCTCAATCATTATCGATTTTTAAAAAAATCGTGAAGGTGCATTATCTTGCGCTATAACTGACATGTTCTCCTTCACATCGCATCTGTTTTATATAGATCTCATTCTTCTATTTTAATCAGTTGTTTTTATATCCTATCATAATTAGTATGACTATAGGTACCTACCTAGTATATATTTATAATATTGTATTTAAACTATTTGTATGATTATATGTAAGTTTTTTTTTATTTTTTATAGTATAGGGGGGCAAACGAGCAAACGGATCACCTGATGGTAAGTGATAACCGCCGCCCATGGACACCCGCAACACCAGAGGAGTCGCAAGTGCGCTGCCCGCCTTTAAAAGGGTTTGGGCCTCCGGTAACCTCAACTCACTCGGCGAAACACAACGCAAGCGTTGTTTCACGCCGGTTTTCTGTGAGGCCGTGGTATCAATCCGGTCGAGCCGGCCCATTCGTGCCGAAGCATGGCTCTCCCACGTGAAAATATAGTATATAAAATATAGTATATATATAAGATATACTATAGTATATAGTATATCTTCTACTTGTAAACAGTCATGGCAGTTGGGAGCGTTACTCGTTAATGTCGCATAAACATGGCACCAGGTCCCTAACAGCGGCTAAGTTTGAAGTCCCCAGAGTAGGGAACTACTACGGTGACAGAACGTTGGACAAAAGAATACCGTACCTTCTCAATAGTTTGCCTTCCCATTGTAGAAGTGAAAACAAAAAAAGTAAATTTGCTAAATTGCTTAAGGAATTTCTCCTTAAGTCCCTCTAACTGATGTATACGCACCGAACTACCTGCTGTCTTCTAACCAGAAATTAATAATTTTGGATCTCTTAGTAGAGAATATCTCATATATAGTTAGTAGGTTAATTAAGTCCGTATAATTAGTTCATAAGTTGTTTTCTGTTCCCACAGACAAACCATGAAAACGGTTTGTGGGGCCTTGTTTTAAAAATGTAATTTATAAAATTTTAATAAAGAAGATACCTACATACAAGTATATTTGTAATGACATTATGAAGTTAAAATTATATCATTGTATATTTGCTATATTTGAAATTTGTGTATTATTTCAATTAAGTGTTTAGTTTCTTTAGTGTACGCCAGACTACCTATTTTTCGCCTTTCCTTCCTTTTGATTCCATCCAAAGGTTATCTGTGGGTGAATTACGCAGCCAAAAAAAATACACGGCAAACCTGAGAACGGTAGTGCAATGTGTTGATTTTTTATTTTATATATTTTTTCTCAACAACGTAAGTACTTCTCTACCTTGGCAAAAAAAATCATTGATTTCTACCCACAAATATACCAAAAAAAAAAATAACAAAGTGTTATTTTATCATCACGGTGGCCTGTCCTGAACCCAATTTCGCTCATAAAATACCTTCCCCTGCAAATACATTCGTAAAATGGATTTAAATCGATTTTGTTATCTTTAAATTATACTTAATATATTCGATAAAATAAAACAATTTTTGTTTGTTTATCTTCTTTCTCATGGATTTGAGAGGCAGTCAACTTTTGTCTGGAAAAAAATTACCATTTCAGAGGACAGTAAGTTTTAGTAGAATAGCCACGTCACCATTGCGTTGTTACACCCCTCTCACCTTTCCTCACTTCGGATCAGGCCGGCTCAAGCTCTCAGCGCGAACGCACCGGCATAGATTAATATGTATACTTGGGCAACTTGGGTATAGATGGGTATGTCAAATGAAAAAATTATGCCTAAGAAAGTGGCACCACCTGGTGCACATAGTTGAAATTCTGAATAGCTAGATATAATTATAGATAGGTACGTATATATATATTGGGTTACGATAGATAGAACTCGACGTCAATCACAAGAGCACAGCTACAGCGGAGGATACTTCAACTCAACACCAATAGCGATGAAACAACTTTCAAAGCAATTACAAGTATAAAATAATACTCAGTAACGCAAAAAGTTAGATGAATCAAAAAATGCCTGTTCGCATCAAAACGGCAGACATCTTTTATTGTCATTTTTAAATTTTTTTAAATGTGTTCATGAAAGTTGCCATCATTAAATAAATTTTAGTAACTTGCTATTATAAGCCAAATTAATTACTTTTACTGACGTTTTATTAGCAAAATAATGTAATTGTATGCTTCTGTGATTATATTTTATTTTAAAATGATGTTATAATAAAATGAAAAAAAATATTCTTCAAGAACTTAAAATTCTTTTTAGTAATAGCAACATTGTCGAGGATTTTAATTAAATGCTTCAACTATCAGCACTAGATGGCGCGAGACGAAAACAGTTCCAGCAATTATGTTCTAAGAGAATGCACCATGCGCACCGGTCCCAACGTCTAGCGGTTTCCCGCAAAAAAGGAAGTTTATCATTTCAGTAATATCACAAAAATAGTTTCATTTCGGTGGCTAATATAATTCGTGCTAGATTTGTTTAATTGTTTCAAAATTGTGTATTCAATTCGCCGTAAGTACTGTTTTGTTTGAATAGTGTTCATATTTTTTTAATAATTTTATTTCGGAGTTAAATGTAGAACTAACCTCTATTTTATCATCTCAGTGTTATCATTTCAGTAGATTCGGTGGACTGTTATACCAATTACAGTACACTGTACAGTTCCATAAAAGTAGGTACAATCGTCAATTTTGGACAAAATTACCTACTTTTATATGTACTTTTATCTACCTGCTATTGATGAAGGCTATAGGCTATATATCATCACGCTACGCGGACGAATTCGCGGGCAGAAGCTAGTAGTCAATAAATCTTTTGACACACGCAGAAGTTAGTTTTAAGAAAAATAGGCAGACATTAAAATTATCATGTATTTAGGAGCAGTAAAAATAAATCATCTGTAGAATTTGTTGTCAATGAATTGTCTCATTCATCTGTAATAAAATAATTTTTTTTTGAGCTCTCTTCTGTCCAGCTTATCGCCTAGGTTACGTATCAGGCTTTCTACGAAGCGGATCTCAGACAAGCGCGATCCATTAACCTCCTGAAAAATAAAAAGGATTTTAGTGACTATTTTATTGATTACTAGCTTCTGCCCGCGGCTTCGCCCCCGTGGAATAAAAAGTATCGGGAACGGGATAAAAGTATCCTATGTCCGTTTCCTGGTTCTAAGCTACCTCTCCACCAATTTTCAGCCAAATCGGTTCAGCCGTTCTTGAGTTATAAATGGAGTAACTAACACGGCTTTCTTTTATATATATAGATTATTAGGTTTATTATGCATGTACTCCTTTTTAATTATTACCCAATGAAATTGTCAATTATTTACTGGCTATAGTTTGAAGTTCACACAGATAAATTAGATCACTCAGGAATGGCCATATGGTAGCTCCAATTTGAAACTGTAAAAAATCAACTCAAAAGCCCACAAAAAGGACCGTGATTCTCTATGTTTGTTTCGGTGTTTCTACTCAGAGGTCGTCAGTTATGAAATGCCGAAGCCGAAGCTATAAAAAAACACCAAACCATTGACTTATAAAAGTGTCTATAAAGATCTACTTACAGAAATAAATATCATTTCATTTCATTATGACTCAGTCAGAAAGAAATACAGACGGATACGGAAAGAAGTGATCTATCGAAGTTATGTGTTCCTTTTTTTGAGCTACAGAACTCTACAAACGATACAAACGACTCTACTTTCTCCCTCTTACCTATCATTCTGTCTCACTCTCACACTCTCACAGTGTTGTCACTTCATAAATCATAAATTCCCACAAATAAAGATGGACGTGGGAGAGCCATGCTTCGGCACGACGAATGGGCCGGCTCGACCGGAGTGATACCACGGCCTCAAAGAAAACCGGCGTAAAGCAGCGCTTGCGTTGTGTTTCGCCGAGTGAATGAGGTTACCGGAGGCCCAAACCCTTTTAAAAAGCGGGCAACGCACTTGTGACTCCTCTGGTGTTGGTGTCCATGGGCGGTGGTTATCGCTTACCATCAGGTGATGCGTCTGCTTGTTTGCTCCCCTATCCTATATAAAAAAAATGTGAAAGAAGTAATCCATCGAAGTTATGTGTTCCTTTTTTTCTTTTGAGGTACAGAATTCTACAAACGATGATTACCCCAACGTGTTGCACTAGTTCGTCAGCGGTGGCGGCGCGGGCCGGCTGCAGCACCACGAAGGCCGTCGGCACCTCGCCGTGCTGCGCGTGCGGCTTGCCCACCACGGCGGCCTCGCGCACCGCCTCGTGCTGCTGCAACAGCGTCTCGAACTCCACTGGCGCTATCTGCAGGAACATACGACAGGTCAAGCTATGGCTCTTTCTTCAGGCCTGTTGAGATTTTGCCCTACATCGTAATACACATATCTTATAATACTACTACTACCGTCTGGACTTTAAAAGAGACCATGATTCTCTGAGTTTGTTTCGGCGTTTCTTCTCAGAGGTCGTCAGATAGGAAATGCCGGCGCCATCTAGTTAAATAAAAAAAAATTAAAAACATTGACTTGTAAAAGTGTCTATAAAAGATCTATTTATGTACAGAAATAAATATCATTTATCATCGAGGAGTTATTCGAGGATAGATATTTGGACTGACTGCGTGAACACGGATTGAATACTGGAGTTTTATTTAAACTACATAGATAGCTGTACTAGAAGCGATAAATGATGAATTAGATTTTTTTTTAAATATTTTTTAAGCATTGTGGGTCGCTTGATACCAGTATTCACTATCTTTTTTTCTTTTTTTTTCTTTTGAAGAATGTGAAGACAAATTTCGACATGGCAGGTGGGACTCGCGGTGGCTTAGAGGTTACAGCGTCTGGTGTACCTAACCAGAAGACGCAGGTTCGAATCCTGCCTGCGAGTCGAATTTTGCTTCACTAAAGTAACTAGTATTCTTGTAAACCCCTCGAACTAAGTAAAATGCTTGTTTTACGAGTGGATTCACGTCGGTAGTGCAATGGATGGGTTTCGAACCGGCAATCATATGATCACAAGTCCGGCACCCTAGCCATTATACCGCCGCTTTATTTCTGTTAATGCCTAATCGTTCACATGTCTCTGAGCGGGCCAAATTCAAACTTCAATTTGTTTGTTTCAATTTGCAGATCTATATATATTCTAGACTAGCTTCTGCCTAGCTATTTCAGAACTGAATCCGACGTAGATAAAAAGTAGCCCATGTGTTGTTCCACTCTATAATCTATCTCTGTGCCAAATTTTATCTAGATCTGTTCGGCCGTTCTAGCCTGAAAGAGCAACTAACAAAATTCCATTCATCCATCCATCCTAACAACATACATACATACACTCACGCCTTTCTCGCACAGGGGTAGGCAGAAACTATAGACCGCCACTCGCTACGATTCTTGCATACTTCTTTTGCTTCTGCCACATTCATACATCTTCTCATACATACGCGCCGATTGCGAGTATTACGCACCTCACCTTTTTGAAGGACCTCGCTAATGAAATCGGCGTACGTCCTTCTAGGACGACCTCTTCTGACGCTGCCGCTGATATATTCCCCATATAAATTCCTTTTTCACCTCACAAGCTCGGAAAGATTCTGTTTGTCATTCGAAATCTGCGTGCAAAAGTGCATTTTGCCCGCTAGCGTGGAAAGAGTTTTTAAAATTCGAACCTTTCTATGCAATAATTTTCTATACCGCCGGGTCCACTAATAATGCAATAAATACTTATTTCAAGTCAATGCGCCAACCACATTTTTAAAATAATCGCATTGGCCAGTAAGACGACTACAGAAAAAAAAAACTTAAAATTTTCTTCTCTCTAATGAATTCACTTACCATCATGTAAAGAGTTTAGGCGGGAAAATGAAAAGTGCACATTGTCGATTTTATATTATTTTTCAAAACTTGAATTTCTCCGAAGTTTAATGTGTAATTATGGTGGATAATTAACCATTCAGTGTTCGTGAACGTGTGAGCGTGTAGGCAAATGATATAAAATTGAAAATCGTGACTTTTTGGGTTCACACCTAAACTCCATCGAAGCCTCAATAAAGTTTCTACCGTTTTATTGGGGCAACTGAACATTATACTTGACACTGGCGAACACAAAAAGTGTGGTGCCATAATAAAAAAATAAATAATACCATCATTAAACAAGATTTTTTTTTGATAAAATCGTAAGACATCTCATAATATGAGTGAGTCCAGTAGCGACGAGCAGAGTTAGTGCAAGCGGTCCATAATGCCGAATTGAGTTTTCTGCCGGATAAATCGCGCTAAAAGTACTGACAAGCGTACAATTTGTTCAATGTTTTTCTTGCACCTAGCATTTTCCTCGCTGTAGTGAGGTGAAAAGTTGTGTGTTGCGCTCGGCAGCAAAGTTATTCTGCGTCTCGTACCTTTGAAACCCTCGCAACGCTCAGGTTTCAATACAAGTACTCGCGCCAAAAAACAACTGTAGCCTTGCATAACAAATAAATATTGTTCTTCTTTCATTCATTCTCTCAACATGTCCAAACCATCTCAGCATATTCCTTTCAATACGTGTCACTACATCATCTTTCAGTCCGCAACGTTGTCTTATCCATCCTCACAAACTTTCAAATATCAATGCGGGTCGCACATTACTAGTATTCTTGTTAACCCCTCGTGCTAAGCTATATGCTTGTGTTACGAGTGGGTTCACGTTGGTAGTGCAATGGGTGGGGTTCGAACCGGCAACCACATGATCGCAAGTCCGACGACCTAGCCATTAGGCTACCGCCGCTTCGATTTATTGAACTAAACGTTTCTTACTCTACTTACAGACATGCCATTGAACTTGATGAGATCCATGATCCTACTGACGATGAAGAAGTACCCATCGTCGTCGTAATAGCCAAAGTCGCCTGTCTTCAGGAAACCCTCCTCGTCCTTGCAGTCTGGAAAAGCGTCGTTGGCATATTCTGCAAAATCAGATAAAATTTTAGTGTTTCACCGAATTATATCTATAACTTATTCCTATAATTTCAAAGGTATTTGAGGTAGCCATGCATACACGAATATATATGAGTTTGTTATTAAACACAAATTATTGCGAGAAGAGCAATATGGGTTTCAAAAGGTAAGTCCACAACTCTGGCCTGTTTTAATCTTATTACACGTATATCGGAGAGTCTTGATCTTAAGAAACCAACAACGGGCATTTTTTTGACATGAAAAGTGCCTTTGATCTTGTTTCTCATAAATTACTATTTAATAAACTCGAAAAATGTGGCATTCGAGGCCCTGTCCTCAAATGGTTAGACACATACTTGCGAAATAGGGAACAATGCGTTGAAATTGCGAGTTTAAATAATAAAAGGGAACTTAAAACACACAGATCCTCATATTCAACATGTCTGGGGTGCCCCAGGGTAGTATTCTTGGGCCTCTACTATTCTTGATGTACATCAATGAGATATTATTTAAATCCCGACGTTTCGGATCCTTTACAGCTCCCATGGTCACTCGTGACCGTAAAAAGTAGTTTTATTTCAATGTCTAATATTCGCGTAAACGCAAGAAATCGATAAAAGATTCGGCGATAAAATCATTATAATTATAAAAAACTTACTTTTCATCACACTAGGACTCTTGATGCAGACTTCCCCGCGCTGGTGAGCACCTAGAGGCTGCCTGGTCTTCAAGTCCACTACCTTGAAGAGTTCACAGTAAACAATAGAGCTCAAATGTAATAACCAAAAAAAAACGCAATTCAAACACAATTTATAAAGTGTGTTATTAATATACGGATTCTTCTCGGTTTCTGCTCTACCATTTCATGGAAATGAATGTAAGCGACTGCAATTCTTGATACTAAGTTTGTATCTCAATCCGAATAATAACACATTTTTTTTATGGGATAGGGGAGCAAACGAGCTGACGGATCACCTGATGGTAAGCGATAACCGCCGCCCATGGACACCCGCAACAACAGAGGAGTCACAAGTGCGTTGTCCGCCTTTTAAAAGGGTTTGGGCCTCCGGTAACCTCACTCACTCGGCGAAACACAACGCAACGTTGTTTCACGCCGGTTTTCTGTGAGGCCGTGGTATCACTCCGGTCGAGCCGGCTCATTCGTGCCGAAGCTTGGGAAGCGTGAAATATTGTTTGGATTACGATTTATTTTGGTATTAGTATTTCGTTTTTGTGGGCAATCCAAGCTCCACCGGACCGGGGATTGAGAGGGGAACCTGTCAAATGATGAAATGAAATGATGATGAAATGATATTTATTTCTGTAAGTAGATCATTAGACACTTTTACAAGTCAATGGTTTGTTTTTTTTTTTAGCTAGATGGCTTCGGCATTTCCTAACTGACGACCTCTGAGAAGAAACGCCGAAACAAACTCAGAGAATCATGGTCTCTTTTAAAGTCCACAAAATAATGCAAATAATGTAAGTGGGACAATGCAGGGCAATGTCTGAAATGGCCTTTTGAGGAAAGAACCATAGCAGCTTTGAGTAGACCAGTCCTATATGTCCCTTGCCGCAAAATGAGTTTAAACGGGCCGACCTCAACGAACGTACCACAATCAAATTGCAGCCGTTCTCAAAAAAGGTCTAAACCGACGATCATGTTAGATGAAGCGAAAGTGGTGTGCCAGGATCGTAGCAAGTGGAAATCTATAGACTTTGCCTACCCCAATGGGAGACAGGCGAGAAATATATACTTAGTTAATTTTCGTAAGGAGTAGTGACGCCATATTCTGTCAAGTACGAAATGAAGCGTCGGTAGCCTAATGGCTAGGGCGTCGGACTTGCGATCATGTGGTTGCCGGTTCGACCCCCACCCATTGCACTACCGACGTGAACCGACTCGTAACACAAGCAATCTAGCTTAACACGAGGGGTTAACAAGAATACTAGTAATGTGCGACCCGCATCGCTAGTAAGGTTTAAAAAAAAGACCTTATTTTTTTAACAATTTTAATTTTGTTTGTGTCGATCGGCAGTATTTATGTACTTAAGTATTATTTTAAAAAAAATGTGAAGTTATAATAAATAATCAGTCAAGGAACATCAAAAGTGACCTTAACCCTGCAGGTCTTACTTTAAGTACGAATCCTAAACAAGGCATCCCACAGCTGCCTGGTCTGGGCCCCTTCAGGCTCCCCATCTCGTTACAGACGGCACCAGCCTCCGACATCCCATACATTTGAAATATTGACACCAGATTGGGTAACCTGTAATAATAATATTGAAATAAAACAACTTTACGGATTCTATCGCGTTATAAATTTCTTTTACTAGCCTATGCTCGCGGCTTCGCTCACTTGAAGCTCAAAACGTTGGTTTTGAGACCCATACAAAGAAGAGATCATTACTGTTGAGTAATGATCTCTTCTTTGTATGGGTCTCTATACATTAGAGAGGTCAAGCTGTATCTAAGGTTCCGTTTAATTATTTGAGATAAGAAGTATACTACTTTTTAATTTGGAAAACATACTTTCTAACAGTGATAACAAAGTTATTTTAGTGAAGGAAAAATGCGTCTTCTGGTTTGATACACCAGACGCTATGACCACTAAGCCACCGCGAGTCCTACCTGCCATGTCGAAATTTGCCTTCACATTCTGAACGTACGTCTTAAAGGTGACGTCAGTAACATCTATTGACAAGCAAGTTACTTTGCCTCTCAACCGACACGACTTACCGACGTTCTATGTCGTACGATGCTACCATACCTACTAACTATCTTTTTGTGATTTTTTTGCATTTTTTATGCTCAGAAGACGCAGGTTCGAATCCTGCCAGCGAGTCGAATTTTTCCTTCACTAAAATAACTTTATAATCTTAGCATGAAAAATGCAAAAAAATCACAAAAAGATAGTGATAACAAAATTAAAATCTATTCAGTAGTTTTTGCGCCAACCCGTAACAAACGGACAAGAATTTTAAAAATCACATTTTTGGGTTCGGAGACGTTTATATACCCTAACCCACTTGATTTTTTTTAATATCTTCAATGTACAGAGACAGGTTTTTTACAATTTTATAATAGTAGAGATGGTGCCGGTCAGACTGCCCGTGACTATAATACATTTCAACATGTCTAATTATCGCGTAAGTTTCAGAAATCAGGCTGTAATAGTAATTTATATAGCTTTACAGCATCCATGGTCACGGGTTGAATAGGGGTAGAAGGTGTTAATGTTAAAAAAATACTAACGGCTACCTTATATTTTGTTAATTACATAACATAGCATCACGCCTGTATTCCCCGAAGGGTTAGGCAGAGGCGTACTAATATACACCCACAGTTCGCCAGTATGTTTAGGTCCCATGTAATAGAGGGCGAGCCGATGCCATTAACCGGGCACAAATTCTAACTCCGAGCTGCTACTGGGAATTTCATAGAAAAACCCAATAACACTTTGCTCGACCTGGGAATCGAACCCAGGACCTCTAGCGTAGCAGTCACGCTCAGGACCACTTGGCTAACGAGGCAGTTTTTTTTGTTAATTATTAGATAGAAATTTAATAGGTTTTACAATGGAGTTCCGAGGAGGCGGTAAAACCCAGGCATATTCTCTATCGTCGGAAACCGATAGATATTTAATAGGTGCGATAATTTAATTAGCAGAATTTGAAAAAAAAAATGGTACATACCTGTGTTTGGCAGCCATAACTTCCCCTTTACAGAGACATAAGCCACTCATGACAATATACTCTAAAGATGTGGCGTCATACTGGTCTAATATCGTGGATTTGATCAGCTCAAGGAAATGTGGCAACACTAACATTAACACTTTTGCCTGAAAATATTTTAAAAAGTCGATATGATAGACAAGAGAGCCTCTTGAGCCAATTCGAAGCATCCACATTCAAAGCGCCATCTGCATTTTTTAACTAATAATAATAACTGACGCTCTGTAGGTAGATAGATAAATGTATGTATTTATACATGATACTAGTATCTCTTAGTAGTCTGTGTATATATGCATGTAAACTTCTTTATTGTTTTTAAATAGGTATGTAGCGACATCTACCGAGCTACATAAACTACAAAAAAATCCTGAATCGCACAAGTGAAGTTTGCAACGCAACTTGCATACACCCGACACCCATTGAGTCGTGGCCCGCCAGGGAAAATACCCGCCCGTAACCTTATATCAGGACGGGAGGAGGAATTTCAACTCTACGTCTGATGTAGAAAAAAACACTAAAAAACCAATACTTAATTCACAAAATAGACACGAAACAAAAACATGTGTAAACCCAAGTTGCTGTGACCATATTGTGTGATGTTGCCAATTACAATACTTAGATGAAAAGGTTACCATAATCCACAGTGCTGGATATAATAAAATAATGTGATATTTGTTACTAATTTATTATACTTTTGGGTCAGAAGTGAAATGTTAAATAAAAAAAAACATCATCCCTGAGGGGAGATTTTGTTTAATTCAAACAGCTAGTTAGTTCATCAAATTTATTTTACAAGAATCAATTACAATGAAATACAACTAAAATAAAACACAAGGAACAAATCAAGTGAAAATATTAAGGACTTACAAGTCACACCGACGCAAACCGACAGAGCTTCCGCTCGCGACCAGATCACGAAGTGCAATGTGCGTGGGTGTGCCTTGCGCTGTCTTTTATAGGTGGCGTAGACGTATCTACCCACACCAGAATCACAAAAAATAATTGACATCTAACACGGCCTCTCCTGACTATGCGTCGTCCTCGACTGCATCTTGGATGTCTGGTAATGCAGCCGTCTCGGCTCCAGTGTGCTGCGAAGGGCCTGCTTGCACATCTTCCGATGTGTGGTTTTCTGTGTCATCGGAGTTATCAGCATCTATAAATTACATGACTCATATGAATATTTCTTCGGACGTGGTAAAATGCCTAACTCTCGCATACATCTCGCTTATAAGGCCCTCATTCTTAAGGTTTCCAGACACACAATAGCTAGACCCTATAAATGTTCATGAAAATCCAAAACATTTCTAATTAATCTTAGATTTCCATGAACTCTGAAGAACTCATAACTCATCAGTCTTACTTCACTTTAAAGCTACTAAGCTTTTTAATTAGCATAACATTCATCTTTTAGCACACACATGTAGGGCAAACACCCCGCAGTTTGTTTGCCGCTAGGAACGTCCCGCAGTCCGTCCTCTACATGTCGAGGTATCCCGCAGTCTACCTCACTCGAGATGACCTGCAGATCACCTCGAGTCCCATCACGACATCCCGCAGTCTGTCGGATGCAGAACGTCCCGCAGTCCGTTCTCTCACTAACGGACAGTGCTCAACAGCAACTGTTCGTCATTACAATACTCACGCTCAAAGAATGCAGCGCAAGCATCAGGGCACCACTCTCCAAGCCACGGTACCATAAACTGTGCTGCTGCCTGTGTGGTCTTCCCATAAGACCCACTCAGTAACTGCAGCTCGTACTGCCCACTAGGTAACGCACGTGTGACCCTATAAGGGCCACGCATGCCTGGATCCAGCTTGCCCGTTGACTGTGAATACTTAATAACAAACACAAGATCATTTATATTGAACACCCGTGGAGGGAGTCTCGTTCGATTGGCGTAGCTGTCCTGCTGAGCCTGGTTACGCCGCAATAACTCAGAAGCTCGACTTCGTTGTAACTCACGCTGTCCCTCACGATTTGTTGGAGAGTCTTCAAGCGCTACATCACGAATGAGGCTTCTTATCACCGGAGTCGTTGCATCGGTTCCAATAAGGAGGTTCAACGCGGAGGCCTGCGTTGTCTTCTGCTTGGTGATGTTGAGTGTCAGCTGCAGCTTCCACAGTGTCTCGGACAACTTCGCATCCTTCTGATTAACCTCAATGCGGAGCATGTTAAGTACAGTTCGAGCATACCTCTCGACTTGCCCGTTCGCATGGTGCATTTCTGGGGTGATGTAATGCACCGTAGAACCTATCTCATTAACATACTCTGCGAACTTGGAGGACTCAAACATACGACCTTTGTCAGTTACTATTAGTTTTGGAGTGCCGAACAATGAAACAGCATTAGTAAAAACTCTCAGAAGCTCATGTACGTCTTGTCGGTATATCGGGTATAGCAGGGTGTATTTAGTAAATGCATCGACTAACAATAATACGAATTTATAACCGTTTGACTCAGGCAAAGGACCCAACGCGTCAAGGTGTATAATGGAGAATGGAAGTTCAGGTTTCTCCCAGGAAGTAATATTTTGCAATGGGGCTCTAGGTACTCGTTTCTTGGAAATACAAACTAAACAATGATCAATGTATTTCTTTACAAACTGCCTTAGGGCCGGAAACCAAAAGTGTTTCAGAATAAGGGCTAAAGTCTTATCAAACCCTACGTGAGCATGTTCGTCATGAAATATGCGGAGCAAACTAAGTCGGTGACCCTTAGGAATAAAACAGAGCAATCTAGAATTCTCGCCAACAGGCGAGTACTTGTAGTAAAGGACATTGTTTTGTAGGATATAACGGGTGGAGTCTAGACTACCATCGCTGAACCACTCTATCATTCTACGAGTTTCGTCATCCGCCTCTTGCGCTATTTGAGCCCAATTGCGAGGTCTAGTGATGTTAAATACATTGGTTGAAGGATTCCGGCTCAGATAGTCCGCGTGAGACATCATAACCCCCTTCCTATACTCGATATCAAATGTAAAATCTTGGAGGTAAACCCACCAGCGTGCTACGCGTGGGAGTAGGTCCTTTTTGCGTTGAGTTGCCTTAAGGGCATTACAATCAGTCACAACTTTAAATGTAATGCCTATTAGGTAATGCCTAAAGTGCAGTAAGGCCTTCACTACCGCCAAGGTTTCCAATTCGTAGGAATGGTAGCGGCTCTCCGCGCCCTGTGTTACCTTACTAAAGTAGGCAACCACCTTTCTATTACCGTCCTCATGAGTCTGTAGAAGTACCGCCCCATAACCTATGCTACTCGCGTCTGTATGTATTTCGGTCGGTAAACTGGGATCAAAAATGGCTAAGATAGGCTCAGTTGTCAGTAGTGTTATAATTTCTTGTCTAACCAACTCCTGTTCGGGACCCCAATGAAACGTGACACCCTGTTTGGTCAATTGGGAGATACAACGTGTTTTGCTTGCATACCCCTTAATGTACCGTCGGAAATAACCAGCGAGTCCCAAGAACTGGCGAACTTGCTTTACGTTCTGTGGTGTAGGAGAGTTCACTAGAGCACTGACCTTGTAAGGGCTCGGCCTAACCTGACCTGCGCTAATGACCCTGCCCAGGTACTCAATTTCGGTGGACAGAAATGTGCATTTACGAAGATTTATGGAAAAACCTGCCTCAGTTAATGTGTTGAGTACTTCACGCAATAGATCAATCCCTTCCTGTACCGTGGAGCTCATCAGAAGTACGTCGTCGATGTACACAAGTACGTTTCCGTTTTCAATGTGTTTACGCATTGTTTTATTGATAATTCTTTGATATATAATCGGAGAATTAGTTAGACCGTAGGGCATTTTTAGGTACTCAAAGTGACCTCCCGGTGTAACAAACGCGGTCTTATGTATTGAGGTTTGTTCTAACTTTATCTGGTGGAAACCAGTAGCCATATCTAGAGAAGAAAACCGAGTGATTTTCCTATCACCTAACCGGTCGATATGGTCGTCTATCAAAGGGAGTGGATATCGATCTTTTACTGTGATTCTGTTTAACGCTCGATAGTCGACGCACATTCGGTCCGTCTGATCTGTCCGTGATCCGTCTTTCTTTTTCACGAGAATGATTGGACTCGAATATTCCGATTCAGACTCTCGAATAATTCCTTTACTTAAGAGGTCATTAACAATTTCTCGAACCTTCAATTTTTCTGCTAGGGAAAGCTTATAAGGGCGATATGTTATTGGTACGTCACTAATCAGGCTAATACGCATCTCGCCTGTTGTTACAGTAGTGGTAGCGGTACCAGAAATGAAAAAGTCCGAGAAATGGTTAATTACTTCCACAAGGCTGTCTCTCTCGAAACCGTGAAGTGGGGTCTTAATCTCGACTATATCGGCACAGGCAATATTAACATTAGAATCCGTGAGGCTGCGCGTTATGTACTGGCTATCTTTGGTTCTGACATAAGTAATACCGTCTCTATTGAGAATGTCAGTACCAACTATTATGGGGGTAGACATAAAACACGAGGGTACCACGACAAGATCCGCTTCGATAGTAATCATACTAAACTCCAGCGTAAGAGTGACATACGATTTAGCTACAAACGCACGATTACCTAAGCCCTTGAGTGTAGATAGTTGGTTTTAAGCTATGTGAGAAATACTTTAAAACGTCCGAGGATATCAGAGAGACATTGAGGGCACCACTATCTATGAGCACGTCGACCGGTATACCTTGTACTATGGCAGTGGTAATATCGTTGTTACTACTATTTTTTGTTTGGTCGCTACTTAAATTAATAGTACGTTTCTCTGGTTCTGCCCTAGCTTTTGCGAAACATTTATCTTGTGTATGACCTTTCTTTTTACAAAATGTACAGATGTCAACAGAGGAGTCTGTCGACTTAAGTCCCTTAGTACAATTGTAACTTCTATGACCCGGTTGTTTGCAAGTAAAGCATTTGGGTACCATTGGTCCTGGCCGACTGTGATTAGAACGGTCCCTGGACGGAAGCGACAACTTTCCCTTGGGTGGATATTTAGAATTGGGTTTTTGGTATATTGACAAAAATGAGACTATTTTTTCTGGGGACAATTCCGCATTGGCGGCTGCGGCGCGAACTTGTGGATCGTTAATACCACGAATCACTATTGACGTCATAAGTTCGTCGCTAAGTCCTTTGACTATGCGTAAGCGCAAGTTTCTTTCTTCTTTCTTTATTCGCTATAGGAAGAGTATTTGTCAGATGTAGTGTTCATAGCATCAAACAGAATGGTCGCGTAATCCAATTTTCGCGGACAAAGGGGTCTAAATTCGCGCACAAAGCTACTCCACGACCTATCGTTTGAAACCCACTCATTTAGCCATATTTTAGCGTCACCTCTAAGGTGACCTGCGACACGTGACAAGCACTCTTTATCTTCCCAACGATTGGCTAGCCGCGCACAGTCGACCTCATCGCACCACGCGTCTATATAATTGATGGCAGGGTCGAAATTGGACACTTAATAATTATGAGTGCGGGTAGGAGCTAAAGTTTGAATTGCGGCTACTATAGCTTGAGTAGCGGACGTCGTGCTTTCGGAATTATCTTTGGGGGTAAACGTTAAATTATTCTCGATTGTTTCTAAACGCGTAATAATCGTGTCCAAGGTTTGATCAAGACTCGGATGCGCGTTAATTAACCGTGAATCAGCGTCATAACGCGAACTGGATCCCTGCCGTACGCGGACACGCTCTCGGTCTATCGAAGAATACTCTCGTAAGGACTGTACTACGTGATCACTATGCAATTTTTCTCTTCCTGTTTTTGGTGTTCGATCATACGACCTACTGGGTGATCTGCTAACCGATTTACTGCGTGAATCTGACCTAGTGCGCGACCTATACCGCGATCTACGTGGCGTCCTACTACGTGTCCTGTCACGAGTACGGTGTCGTCGGCGTGACTTGCTACGTGGTCTACGATTCTTCGGCATATTACACAGTAAATTTGATTATCACACAAGTAAAATGATCACAGAAATAATATCACAAAATTATGCAAATAAATTAAAGGGTAGTTGATTTGTTCCAAGGTATAAACAACTAGAATAGCTCAAAACGGTCAAGGCAGATGGATTAGTATCCCACTTTTGATTTTGGGTCAGAAGTGAAATATTAAATAAAAAAAAACATCACCCCTGAGGGGAGATTTTGTTTATTTCAAACAGCTAATTAGTTCATCAAATTTATTTTACAACAATCAATTACAATGAAATACAACTAAAATAAATTAAAATACAAGGAAAAAATCAAGTAAAAATATTAAGGACTTACAAGTCACACCGACGCAAACCGACAGAGCTTCCGCTCGCGACCAGATCACGAAGTGCAATGTGCGTGGGTGTGCCTTGCGCTGTGTTTTATAGGTGGCGTAGACGTATCTACCCACACCGGAATCACAAAAAATAATTGACATCTAACAATACTAAAATTTTCTGTAGAAAATATACTATCTAATAATAAGGAATTCAATTCATCAGCATTTATAAATGGCATGACAGTTGAGATAACAGACATTTATCGATATACTTGAAACTATTGGGTCAGCGTTACTCTATTATGAAATGTAGATGGCGCTACTTTCTTATCAACTGTCAACTTAATTTAAAAATAATTGAATTATACCTTCTGAAACCAGTTCCCAATTAAAATAATACCTTATACTTCTGAACAGTTGCTAGCATATCCTTCTCCGCCCCACTCGGGTGGTAAACTGATATTGCTCCAGCCCTCAAGCATGCCAGCGAGTACTCCAGTCCATATCTGAAGTTATAATCTCTAGTGCTGTATATACATAAGCCTTTGTACCTGAAACAAACAAAATACCTAAATAATAAAAATAAATAATTATAATAAATTATCCTATCCTACTAACTTATCTTACTAATATTATAAACTAGCTTCTGCCCGCGGCTTCGCCCCCGTGGAATTCGGTCTATCATCACATCCCCCGGGAACGGGACAAAAAGTATCCTATGTCCGTCTCCTGGTTCTAAGCTACCTCTCCACCAATTTTCAGCCAAATCGGTTCAGCCGTTCTTGAGTTATAAATGGAGTAACTAACACGACTTTCTTTTATATATATAGATGGAGAACGGCTGAACGGATCTGGATAAAATTTAGCACAGAGATATATTATAGTCTGGAATAACACATGGGCTACTTTATATCTGAAGTCCAGGCAGACGAAGTCGCGGGCAGAAGCTAGTTTATATATATAATTACAATTTACAATTACACGTGGCATTTGTATATGCGATTGCGTTCTTTCATACATTTATATTTTATGTATGTTCTATAAAGAGCCCATGGTTCACTGAGTTTGTCTGAAATGCCGGCTCAAATACTTAAAAGGGTCTTTATAAGATCTATTATAAGTACACAAATAAATATCATTTCATTCCTGACGGCAGTCGCTTCGTGTAAAAAAAATAACGATATTCAGCTGCATCTGGTTAGACCGGGCCAAGAGAAGGTTCTCCGAGGAGATAGGCGGCGACCTCTCGCTGCCGGCCGTTATCGCCAGTATGGTCGGCAGCGAATCCGCATGGCAGGCGGTGGCCTCTTTTTGCGAGGAGGTCATCGCCGCCAAGGAGGTCGCCGAACGAGAGAGGGAGGCTACCTCCACTCAGCCAATCCGCGTCCGACGCACTGGGCGCAGGAACAGGGCATACAACGCCCTGTTCATCCCACCGAAGACGGCCACGGTCGGCAGCAGTAGGCCGTCTGTGGCAGCAGTGGTCCGTCCAGCAGTAGGCCCGAGATGGAGGCGCGGTCGGAGTTGCCGCGCCCGCTCATGGATTGGCAGGTGGGGGAGTATACAGCCCCCCTCTCTCAGGAGCCGAGGACCGCACTCTAAAGCGGTCCGCCACTGCCGGGGCCGCGGATGAATGATTCATCGCTCCCGCAACCCCGACAATTATGTGGAGAGGCGTAACACCCGTGTGTGGGGTTTAGTCGGTAGTCACCCCCGATCCGGGGGTGGAGTCCGACACGCCCCACCGACTCCCCGGGCGGCGGAAGTTCATAAATGGATTCCCCACACGAAAAAAAAAAAGCCAAGAGAAGGTTGATGTTGATTATACTTACATATGAGGACCTATTCTTGCTTGGTTGTTAAGTAGGAAGCTTAAATGCGTAATAGGGATTCCTTTCGGGAGTCCCGTCGTCCCCGAGGAGAATAAAATGAACGCAACATCATCTCCAGTTACAGGCACTGGCTGGAAGTCCTCCAGCTTCGTGGTCGCCGTGAGGAACTCTTTGAACAGCAGGGTTCCGTCTCTGGCTTCGTCTCCATATATGATGTAAGTCTCGATACTCCCGACTTCCTCAAAGGTTTTCCTGTGGGTTTCGTAGCCGGAGAGGGAACAGATCATGATCTTTGGAAGAACGATCTGGAGCCGATGGAGTATAGAAACTGTAATAGTAAATAGCCATTTAGAGATAGATAGGTATAGGCACATAACATAACAAGTTATCATATATCTTTTCCTTGTAAGCTTAAGCAGAGGTGCTACAGAGCTGAGCTCCCTAGATTGTGGTCGAGCTACACAATGACTGATGCATGCGTGCCGTCAGCTTGGTCTACTCAAAGCCGCTATGGCTCTTTCCTCAAAAGGCCATCTCAGACATTACCCTGCATTGTAACACTCACATATTGCTACTATGTCTGAACTCTAAAAGAGACCATGATTCTCTGAGTTTGTTTCGGTGTTTCTTCTCAGAGGTCGTCAGTTAGGAAATGCCGAAGCCATCTAAGTAGTTTAAAAAAAACTATGACTTGTAAAAGTGTCTCTAAAAGCTCTATTTACAGAAATAAATATCATTTGTCATTTGCTCATATATACGTCACAGTTGAATTGCTTATTTTTTTTCTTTTTTTTTATAAAAGCTTAATTTTAAATTTCTTAATTCTCTGTTATGAGCTGTTATGTAATAACAGCTCCGTTATGTACAGGATAGCGTCCACCTCAGTACTCTCCGGTGTAGCCGGTGATTTATTTCTATAAAATCAGTCACCCGACTGATTCAATACAAATAAAACACGGAAAACAATGAATATGGCGTTGGTTGTATGGTCTGCTAGAAATTTGACTAAAAATGACTGTTCCGTCTCAAGATTTGGGGCCCTCCAGGACCGGGGGCCCGGGGTGTACCACCCCTCCGCCTACCGTTAGTCCGCCACTGAGATACTCCACCGCTCCTAACAGTTCGTTGAAGTATCTGCTGTCTTTAAACAAAACAAATGCCAGCAGTCGGACGGACAAGAAGCAAGAAAACGTGCATAGGTAGTACTGTAAGACCGCTCCAAGAAGGCGACAATATTACGAGTTGACTGGCTGGTTAAAGAATAAACAATCAATATAAATTTTATATTTTATATCTGACCTAGAAGTGTCAAGTCTGCGAGTCTCTGTATCTGTATTTAATTGTTTAGTAAAGCTCGGTACCTCGACAGTACCTATGCACCTGAGATATGCACAATATGCATTTGCACATGTATTTCATGTATTTGAATATGGAACACAAGGCTACGTCATAAGACGAAGCAGATGGTATCTATAGCTACAAATAAATAGAATAGAAGTTTCTGGGTGTTTTCATATAAATTTTTTTCATGTAGCAGCAGCGAGTAAATAGAATCCTGATAGAGAAACAAATAAAAAATGATTTTTAAACTTACACTTGTCATAATATGGATTTGCCGGCGAAAAAATTGCTCCCGCGCACAGGATTCCGACTACAGTAGGTAAATATTCGAACCTTTTTTCACTACAAATGGATATTACATCTCCCTTTCTTACGCCCATACGATTGAGTGAGAGGGCAATGTTGGCTGTCATCTGAGCAACCTCCCCGTGCGTCATGCTTTCACATGTGCTTGCGTCGATCTGAAAAAAAAAAAGCAAAATTTAAGTGAATACATTTCTTGAAAACTTTACCAAGTGGAAACGATTTTCCGGTACTACATAGACGAAATAATGCGTTAGGAACCTAGATTAGATAGACTGGAGATAAACAACCGGAAAATCGTTCCAAACTTGGTAAAGTTATCAAGAAAATTACATTCGCTTACATTTATTTCCAGTGAAGTATTTAGATAAATGATAAATTATATTTTCGATTTTCTTGCCCCCTATGTGTACAATAAATGCAATAAAGTACATAAATTAAGAGAACTTAATAATAATAATTTTAAAACAGTTATACTTAATTGGCTTATGAAGCTCGACTACGAAGCGGTGGAAAGCCTACTTACAGTTGTAACCTAATCTAAACGACATCTTTACGAAACTCCTTTCACACATAGATAAGCACACACCCCCCACACACACACTCACGCACGCACGCACATAAACACACATACATACTTACACACGCACGCACACACAGAAACACACACACTTTAATTTTTTTTTATTCTGTTTGTAAAACTTACCTTTTTATTTTTACTTTTCTAATTAGTCAAATTTGTTGTCATAAAATTATATAACCCAACTGTAATGAAACGGAAGGACACTGGCCTCTGCAACACAGTATTATTACTAGCGCAGGGGTCAGAGAATTCTTAACATATTGTAAGAGTATTTTATGTCAATAAATATATTATTATTATTATTATTATTTATTTCTGTAACTAGATCTTTTGAAGACACTTTTAAGTCAATGTTTTACTTTTTTTTAATCTAGATGGCGCCGGCATTTCCTAACTCGACCTCTGAGAAGAAACGCCGAAACAAACTCAGAGAAAAAAGAAAGGTCTCTTAAAAAATGTCTCTTTTACGTAACGTCTAGTGTTACAATGCAGGGTAATGTCTGAAATGGCCTTTTGAGGAAAGAGCCATAGCGGCTTTGAGTAGACCAGTCCCAGCTGACGGCTCGCATGCATCAGTCATTGTGTAGCTCGACCACAATCTAGGGAGCTCAACAGCCTGTCGCACGACGATGCCAGATCAGCGGAACATTTGCGTTGGCCACAAGAAATACTCAAACCCACCAGACAAAAGAATGCTGTTTGTGTGTGTAATGAGCCCACATAGTACTCATAGAGGCCCAAACAAAAAAGAGGTCATCAATGTTGGTTTTCATTTTTACTCCTGTTATAGCTTCACGTGAGCGAAGCCACGGGCAGAAGCTAGTACTATTATAAAATTGTAAAAAAACTGCGTCTACAGACGCAGTTTTTTTACAATTTTAATTTTGATTCTCATTGAGAAAATTTTAATTTTCATTGAGATATAAAAAAAACTAGTGGGTAAATAAAGGTCTCCGAACCCAAAAATGTGTTGTTTTTTAATTCTTGTCTGCTTGTGACTGGTTGGCGCAATTTTCAATTTTCAAAAAAAACTTTCAATTCTTCGTGTAAAATTTTCTGAATTTGGCTCATACCAATCCCCAATAGTCCTCGAATTGTCTCATAGATAATCCGCGGGTTTTCTTCAATTAGCCGCTTAACAGTAGCCACATTATTTTCGTTGACGGCAGTTGAAGGCCGCCCTTCACAAAATTCGTCATGTAAAGAAACTCGACCTCTCTCAAATTCAGCAAACCATCGCCTCACGGTGCTCAAACAAGGTGCTTCTATCCCAAAAGCATTTTGAAGACGAGCGGCACAGTCTTGCGGAGAGAGAGAACTTATAAAATCATAAAAAATCATCGCTCTAAAATCTTTTCGACTTCCATTTTCGATTCCATTTTCGTTGCGTACGTAGAACTTTGATGTGTGATAAAAAACAATTAACAAATGATTTCCCGCCAATTGTTTTTTTTTATTACTAAGAAGGTTGCAACGTTTAAAAAAATATAACATTCGAAATTCAAATAGTTCCGATTAGCTAGAAGTGCAAAACTTTTAGTGTGCCCCATGTATTATTTGGACGAGAAGATTTTTTTTATGGGATCGGGGGGCAAAGCCTACGGATCGCCTGATGGTAAGCGATAACCGCCGCCCATGGACTCCCGTAACACAAGAGCAGTCGCAAGTGCATTTCCGCCTTTTAAAAAGGTTTGGGCCTCCGGTATCCTCACTTACTCGGCGAAACACAACGTAAGCGTTGTTTCACGCCGGTTTGCTGCGAGGTTTTCTGTGTGGTATCACTTCGGTCGAGCCGGCCCATTCGTGCCGAAGCATGGCTCTCCCACGATGAAAAGAAGACTAGAAGCCTCCAGTACTAGTCACCCGGGGATGAATTAACTTCCACAACAAAAAAGCATAATTTAATTACTTACCAACGCTACCATATCTTTATTTTGTACCATGTTGTCGTAAATTTCCTTGCCAGAGTGCATGTGAGCGGGTACTCGGCCATTTTCATCGCCATAACGGTACAACTTATTTTTAATCATTGTTGTAAATATTATGGATGTCGGTTTTTGACGTCAAAACGTTATTATATAGCGATCTAAAAGAAATAGGTTTTAGGCGTTCTTAAATTAAAAAAAACGATCTATATATCTTCTTTTGTCTTTCGTCGGGTCTTTTGTTTTACAAAAGGTATATCTTTCGTTGTTATAATTGTGGCACTTTTTGTTGGCTAGTGCATTGAATTCCATTTAAACTAGCTTCTGCCCGCGGCTCCCGTGGAATTTGGTCTGTCATCACGGCCCACGGGAACGGGATAAAAAGTATCCTATGTCCGTCTCCTGGTTCTAAGTTACCTCTCCACCTATTTTCAGCCAAATCGGTTCAGCCGTTCTCAAGTTATAAATAGTTTATCTAACGACGATCTAACGTCTTTCTTTTATTATATATATAAGATTTGAGAGAGGGAGGGCTGGGTTATTTAAGATTTAAACATAGCTTATATATATATATATATATAAGTACATATATATTTTTATATTCTCATGTAAGTGACAATGTCTAGATGAGAAATAAATATCTTTAGAGGGGAACTTCAATTTTCAAACATATCGTTATTGCACAGAGTGGGAGCCAGTCTGGTACAAATGGCATCTGAAGGTCATTATGACCTTTAGATGGCATTGGTACCAAACTGAATGAGTTAATGATAGAGTGCATTCGATTCTTTACGAAGTAAGGAATATAGCAAATATTTGTTTCTACTTACATAGTTACAATAAGTTTGAAACTAGTAAAAGATGGCACCTTTTCCGAAATAAATTAATTAAAATTAAATTCAGCCACTTTGTAAGTAGATCTATGTTACTTACTTGTGAAGTAATAAAGTAGTAAAGTCGCTTTATGAATATTTATTATGCCAACCTGAACTATTTAGATACACTTAATGATAAATTGAAAAAGTGGTTAATGTAAATAACTAAGAATTAGGATATACTAGCTTCTGCCCGCGGCTTCGCCCCCGTGGAATAAAAAGTATCGGGAACGGGATAAAAAGTATCCTATGTCCGTTTCCTGGTTCTAAGCTACCTCTCCACCAATTTTCAGCCAATTCGGTTCAGCCGTTCTTGAGTTATAAATGGAGTAACTAACACGACTTTCTTTTATATATATAGATTTTCCAGTATAAGCTGACTTCTGTAAAACGGGCTCCAGCCAGCGCTTTATTTCGGTAAGGGTATTTAGTAATTGTAGGAGATGACAATAATAACTACTAAGTAGTATACTATAATTTATTCATTTATTCCATATGGCACAGACTTCCGACATAAGTTACCCTTTTTTTTTTGATTGCGCTGGGAAAAAATGCATTACGCATACCCCCCCCCCCCTCGGGGGATGGGGGGGTTATGTGGGACTCCCCGGTCTGACCCGGTATACCCACTAAAACGACCCAGCGGCACTCCCTCTTCGTCATAGTGGCGGGGACTGGGAAACCGGCATAGCCCTTACTTCCAGTCCTCGACATAAGTTACCCTAGCCTACCCTAGCCAAGTGATCGCACGGAATGAATCGTTCCCTTTTATGCCTTAGCAAAACTATGCCGCTAGGTGACATGACGTAGCATAGTGTTTATTATGTACCGCTAGATGGGGCTGTTATGCAAAATGACTGTTACACTTGTCATTAGATTCCGTACGGAAAACTTCAGGGAGGTCAAGTAAAATTGGTTAAGTATTTCAGATTATTTTTATTTGTTGCCAAATATATTTACACACTGGACTAAAGGTGAGTATACAATAAAACCCGTAACAGAACAAGCGTAGGTAATAGCTGAAAGTAACTAGTTTGTTCAAAATCGAGTACTGAATGGATTACCTGCAGTGGTTTATGTGTTAATTTTTCCCGAAAAGAAAATTACGAAAGTCTCAATTTTGGACCACCTCCTCCCTGCGGGTGATTGCAGGGAGGAGGTGTTGTTGTAAATTTTTCACTTCAATCCAGATCTTTTCCATCCGCTTGGTGCAAAGCCCATGTTTTGCCTTTGCCTAAGATCCCTAACCCTTCTCTTCCCAGTCATTTTCGTCCAATTTCCATTCTTCCTTTCTTATCCAAAGTGCTAGAGGCTTGTGTCCACAAACAAATCTCTCACTTCATTTATGTAAATGAACTCCTAAGTTCTTATCAGTCTGGGTTTAGACCAGGTCATAGTACTGTGACTGCACTCCTTAAAGTGATTGGTGATATTCGGGCTGGCATGGAAGACACTAAGGTTACAGTACTGGTATTAGTTGACTTCTCCAATGCTTTTAATACCGTCAGTCACGATATCCTTTTGTCCATCCTTTTCCACCTTCAGATCTCTCCTGAAGTGCTGGAATGGTTTTCATCATACCTTCGGGATCGCCAACAATCAGTTCACCTCGAGGAGACATTCTCAACTTGGTGCAAGCTGGAAGCTGGCGTTCCCCAAGGCGGCATATTATCTCCTCTGTTTTTTTCTATTTTCATAAATTTGATTACTCAAAAGCTTCGGTGTGCGTATCATCTTTATGCCGATGACCTACAACTGTACTCTCAAGCCAGAGTGGAAGATGTGTCTGTCGCCATCGAAGCTGTGAACCACGATTTTCAATCAGGGACAGCGCTGAGAGATTTGGTCTGGCAGTAAATCCCAATGCCAGGCTATTATTTTAGGCAGCCATCGCAACATCTGCAAGTTGGGCACCACTTATATTCCACCCATAGTCTTTAATGGCATTACCATCCCTGTTACTTCCAGCGTCAAAGATCTTGGTTTAAGTGTTGACCCTACTTTGAATTGGCGATCCCAAGTCTCAGACAAGTAGACGTGTGCTACTTTGACCTGAATGCAGATCTACTCAATAAATTGGACCGCCTCCTCAACAATTGCATTCGATTCGTCTTTAATCTCCGTAAATATGACCATGTCTCAGAACATCGAATAAACTTGAAATGGCTTCCTATTCGCCAACGTAGAAATTTGAGGGCGCTGACTACTCTGTTCTCTATACTTTTTTCAACCAATTCTCCATCGTACTTATCATCTCATTTCCAGTATATTGCTTCCTTCCACGATAAACATCTTCGCTCATCTAATAATCGTCTTCTTCGATGTCCTTCCCACCACACTGACTTTATACATTGTACCTTCTTCGTCCAATCTATACTGTTATGGAATGCTCTCCCTCTTGAAATCAGAATGGTAGATAGTAGGCAATCTTTTAAAACCAATGCGCGCAAATACTTGCTGGATAAAACACTATTGGATTCATATCCACATTGACTTTTTCTTCTCTTATTTATTTTGTATTGTGTATAAATATGTATAGTACATTATATGTATCGTATTTTATGATGTATATATTATTTATTTAATGTATGTATTAATTATATAAGTTTATATCTCTATCTTCTGGCCAAGTCTTCGCTTCATACTTCTTACTCCTACCCTTTAGTGCATCTACCGAGATCATCTCTGCACCACCCTAAGGTCGTCTGGTAGAAAATGCCTAAGGCATTAAGACCGCCTTTGTACACATTTATGTACATCATCACTACATATTATAAAACAAAGTCGCTTCCCGCTGTCTGTCCCTATGTATGCTTAGATCTTTAAAACTACGCAACGGATTTTGATGCGGTTTTTTTTAATAGATAGATTGATTTAAGAGGAAGGTTTTAAGCTATTTAACATCACGCTACGACTTTTAGGGACGGGGCAGCGCGGGTGAAACCGCGGGCGGGTCGTAAAGTATAAAAATAAATCTATACTTATACTAATATATAAAGCTGAAGAGTTTGTTTGTTTGTTTACTTGAACGCGCTAATCTCAGGAACTACTGGTCCGATTTGAAAAATTCTTTCAGTGTTAGATAGCCCATTTATTGAGGAAGGCTATAGGCTATATATCATCACGCTACGCGGACGAAGTTGCGGGCAGAAGCTAGTAAACAAATAAAGTACTGAAACCTATACAAATTGTTATCGAGTGCATGTGACAATGGGGTCGTATTGGAATGCAGAGTTTATAAAAAATAGCAGACTTGGGGCCCTGGCTGGAGGCATTCGGTGGCACGCCATCAAGTCCGGAGCTGTCAAGATTCCCTCAATCAACAGCTATTGCCATATAGAAAAAATAAAAAAGAGTGCATGTGCGCGCCAATGTCGCAGTCGTTATGGGCTTATGGGACCGACTGTAGTACAAGCCACGAGTTTCGAGTTTTGCTGGTATAACTAATTTGTTGTAAAAAAATATGTGTCTCAAAAAGACTTTAGGGTTTCGTTAAATATTATAATGATGATTCGATATTCTAATTAACGTTTTTGAGGTCTTGATTAATTGTATAGAAACAACTCCATGTTTTGTTACAAGTTAATTCTATAGTTATTCAATATAGACCTTAATACTAATTAAATTAACCAATACTCCAGACTTCACGCTCCAGTAAGAAGCCGGAAAATGGAAATAGCTGTTTTTATTAATTAAAATGTAATGGGTAAGTATTTGATATCAAAATCTATACTAATATATAAAGCTGAAGAGTTTGTTTGTTTGTTTGTTTGCTTGAACGCGATAATCTCAGGAACTACTGCTCCGATTTGAAAAATTCTTTCAGTGTTAGAGAGCCTATTTATTGAGGAAGGCTATAGGCTATATATCATCACGTAAAGAACAAGTAACTTTTCCACGTGGATGAAGTCGTGGGAAGAAGCTAGTTAAATATAACTAGGTACGTAATTTATTTAGTTATGTGACATGAAAATTTTACAAACATTAGGACGCCATTATGAAGGCCTTCGTTCGGGTTTTGATCGAATAATGTTCGATCAAAGCCTGAATCAAACATCTTAAGTAAGTACTTTTAATTTTTAATTTCCTACTATAGGTAATAGCATAGAAGTCACATTGTTACTAACAAAATGGACTATGTCTGAAATAAATAAATAAATTAAAATTAATTAATCCTAAAGTTAAGAATACCAATGTTTGATAATGAACCAATGCCTTCAAGCATGATGACGAGTAAAAAACAACAATTAGAAACTATAGTTAATATAATGCATGATTTGTTAAATAATGTTCGAATATTCACCTGGGGCCTGGATACTTATGTGAGAACACACATACACAAAACCTTTTTCCCTGTTTTTCTTGCCAAATAATATGTCTTCTTGTTAAATTAATTAGGTACAATTTAGTGTGTACCCCAGCAGTGGGTCAGTATAAGATTCTGATTATATAATCAGCCTGTGAACAAGGCTAATGTTTTTACCCGACTGCCGAAGGAGGAGGGTTATGTGTTTGACGTGTATGTATTTACCCGACTGCCGAAGGAGGAGGGTTATGTGTTTGACGTGTATGTATGTATGTCCGTTCCTATGTCCGCTCGTAACTATTCAACGGTGCAACCGATTTAGATAAATGATACCTCATTAGATTTGTCTTGATGGCACGAGTGTCACTGGGTACATGAAATTAAAAAAAAACAAAATGGCGGATTTTATGCGCTTTAAAATGCGTGGGCTGAAAAATATGTTTTGAGCATTCCGTAGGTATCATGTATTCTCAAATTTTCTTTGCAGATTTTTCTTAGTTTTGCACTAAAAATCCGGAAACATTACTGGGAATTTTAGAGACCGTCACGATTTTGAATGGGTCCCGACGGCAAGATTGACTTTATTCTAGGTTATAATTTATTATTTTATGTATTTATCGATCATGAAAACATTTAAATGGTGTAGTTATTCAATATTACATTACATAGGTCTGGACTACTAGACTTGTTTTTGTCTTTTTAGTTTTTTTTAAAGTGTTTTTATGCAGTCGGGTTTTTTAGTTATTTTATTACATGAATTCTTACGGCTTTCAACCACAGGGGTAGGCAGAAAGTATATACCGCCACTTCCTACGATTCTTACATACTTCTTTTGCTTCTACCATAAACATACGTCTTCTCATACCTACACATATCAAAAAAAGTTTGCGATCACTTCGAAAAAAATCGAAATCTTTTTTGTTATTTTTTCATAAAAAATATCTAATAAGGACCTACTTAGTTTTATTTTTTAATTTAAAGAAAACACACAACAAAGATATTTTCTTGATAAAGTTCACTAAAAAAATATATCAGGCTTTTTTGATGTGTGGACCTACGCGCTCAATAGCCAAGTGGTCCTGACCGCGACTGCTACGCTAGAGGTCCTGGGTTCGATTCCCAGGTCGAGCAAAGTGTTATTGGGTGTAGGATTTTGGGCCTATTTAAAAATCCCGCCAAGAAGCCTCTAGCTGCGCGCGACAATTCGCTACGCTCATACGTCGAGCGAGATAGTTCGCGTCGCTGCCGCATCGCCGGCGCGGCACCTCAGTCGCAGAAAAATTCGAGCAACCAACCGATATGTGCTCCGCGTAAAAATCCAATAATTACTAGCTAGAAGCCCTAAAACCTAATTAATCGGTGCTAACACTTAACTTACGTGGGACGGGCCCGTTCGAAGACGAAGACATCTGGATTTCGTTAATATTCGGCGCAGAGCTGGTCGAGGAGGCGGGTAAGTGGTGGCCCAGAATTAGTTTTTTAGGGGTTCTTTTCAATAATTATCAAGCTAATCAATTACTGAGCTATCAGTCACAACATTTTGGTCCTTCGAGCCGGATTACCCAGTTTTGAAACCCTAAACGTGTTCAAGTAGGTACCTACATACTTACACATTATTACACCCGTAAATTAGGTAATTTGTGCTAGTTTTTAACAAAATACTATTCAATATTGCATATTCCTAAGACTATATAACTAGTTACATGTATAACTCAATAGTCAATGTGAAATAAGTGATATTTTTACAAAAAATCTTCCAGAACATAATTTTATACCTACCTACCTGCCTACGTAAATTCGTAAAATTTGATTTAAGTACATTAGTATTTATAACAATTAAAAGTTGTTACTGCATACAAAAAGTGTTAAATTTAGTGTATTCGTGTTGTTTCTGAGTTTTCAGTGCGTAAAATTATTAAATATTGTTGTTGGTGCGAACGCCCTGAACGCCGGCCGGCCGCCATTATTTACGTTAACTTTGTCACGTAGCCACAGCGGGCTAGGACAACGCTTGTGAATTTTGCGTAGGTACCGAATCGGAGTTTAGGCACTTTCGATACCAAAAAGTAAATTTAATACCTAGGTAGTGTTTTGTGGTATAATAATTATTCTTATTTAGTTCCTACTTCAAAATGATTGACGAAATGGAACTCGACAGTTTGCTGCAACCGGTTATGACGTCAAAAGAAATGTGTTTTCTTCGCGTTCAGCGTTTGTCCGAAATGTCAAAAACAGTTAAAAATAATCCCCTATTAGAAACGGAATTTTCGGTCAGAGTTAAAGATCTGTCTAGTCTTCGTGTAGAATTTGATCGATGTGTTGCTGAAATTAATTCTCTAAATCGTAAACATAATCCCAAGTTCGTGCCGTCATACGCAGAAATCGAGGCGTTCGATGAACTTTATTACGCGATCCGAAGTGTTATGCACGAACTTAAGCCGGAAAAGGTTGCGACTAAAGTTGAACCAGCTATTATACCTGACTGTGATGACCGTCCTAGTAGAAGGCGTATTAAATTACCCGAATTACAAATATTTAAATTTGATGGCAAACTTGAGAATTGGACTACGTTTCGTGATACATTCACAAGTCTCATACATACCAATTTTAGTATTAGCAATATTGAGAAATATTATTACCTGCTGTCGTCTGTCAGTGGGCCAGCATTATCAATTGTCAAGTCTATGCCAGTCAATGCGGATAATTATATGATAGTTTGGAACGCGCTAGGAAAGCGATACGAAAATAAGCGTGCACTTGCTACCACGTACTTAGACAAGCTATTTAGTTTCAAACCGATTAATAATGAATCCGCATGGAATCTTAATAACTTTTTACAAACTTATCAAGAGAACATTAATGCGTTAGAAAGTTTGAAAATACCTGACATGTCAAGTTTTATATTATTTTACATTTCATTGCGTAACCTTGACCCTGTGACCAGGCGTGAGTTTGAACAAACTATGTCCCCGGGTGAAATACCTACAATCACGGAGTTATTGACGTTTGTTGAGAGACAGGCGCGCGTCCTTGAGATGTCGGAATGCAAGACGGTCTCCAAATCAGCGGCACCAGCTAAGCATAACCCATCCAAGACGGCCCCTCCCACGACGTCAAAAAATTCGGATATAATTAAATCTCATTCTCAAAAGCCCACGTTGGCTTCAGGTGTAGTCAATACAGATAAAAGTGAATCAAAAAAGTTACCTAGTTGTGTGTTTTGTCAAAAACCACATTCTATCTATAGATGTACCGAATACAACGCACTTACACCTGAGCTCCGCACTGCCAAAGTCAAAGAGCTCAAGTTATGTGAAAACTGCCTGCGTGACAATCACACCGTGACTGATTGTACGTCCAAGTATAGTTGTACGGTGTGCAAAGAAAAGCACCACGTTACGCTTCACATCGATTCCAAAGAAATCAAGGAGAATGTGGTAGCCCTCACTTGCTCCAATGATCAAACGGTATTGCTTGGCACCGCTGTCATCCACGTCGCAGATGCTTGGGGTCAGTACCACACCGTACGTGCTTTGATTGACAGTGGAGCAATGTCAAGTTACTTAACTGAAGATTGTGCTAAAAGGTTAGGTTTGTCGCGTCGCAAATGTAACTTTCAACCTATAGGTTTAGGTGGAAATCGTGTTCAGCATTTCGGTTTAACGACATGCACCTTAAAACCACGCGACAGTAATGGACCGGTTCTGTCTACTGACGCTGTGGTAGTATCAAACATAACAGGTAGTCTGCCGACAATGTGTTTACCAAGCAACATTTTTCAACGATATCAAAATCTTGCCTTGGCCGATCCCACCTTTCATAAACCATCACGAGTAGAAATGCTGATAGCAGGCGACTTGTTTCCGTATATTTACAGTGGAGAGAAAATCTTACCTGATCAAAGCGGAATGCCAGCAGCGTTAAAATCTATATTCGGTTATGTTATTACCGGACAGGTTATTTTACATCAACCGATTTCATGTAGCGATACCGTCGCAACGTCTGTCAATGATCATGCAAATAGTGCCTTCTGCGGCTTCACATGTGCCACGAATCTTGACCAGGTCATCAACGCGTTCTGGGAGGTCGAAAATATACCCACGGAGAAGCCTCAGAAACCGGACGATATATTGGCAGAAGAGCTGTTTGCGAAAGAACATAGTCGTGACGAGCAGGGTAGATATATCGTCAGGTATCCATTTCGGCCAGACCACAGTCTAGGTGAGTCCCGACAGATGGCGGTACGTAGGCTTATTAATTTAGAAGCGAAACTCGATCGTGATATTCCACTCAAAACAGAGTATCACAAGTTTATGTCTGAATATGAGGAGTTGGGCCATATGACATGCATGGGTCAGTTGCAAGAGGTCGATTCCAAGTATTTGATCCCTCATTTTTGCATAATCAAACCGACCAGCACTACAACTAAGTTGAGAACGGTGTTTGATGCTTCATGTAAGACAACCAATCAAAGGTCTCTCAATGATGTGGTATTGCCAGGTCCAAAGCTCCAAGCAGATATAAATCAAATATTAATAAATTTTCGCTTGTACGAGATTTGTTTATCAGCTGACATTTGTAAAATGTACAGGCAGATTCTCATTCATAAAGATCAACGGTCGTTTCAGCATATTCTGTGGAGGCAGTCAACAAATCAACCTATACAGGTTTACGAGCTCAACACAGTTACTTACGGCGTTGCAAGCAGTCCTTATTTAGCCATTAAGGTGTTGCACACACTGGCGGAGTTTGAAGTCGCGAAATATCCGGAGGCTGCGCGGATCCTGAAGTCTGGTTTCTTTATGGACGATTTACTGTGGTCTGAACCTAATGTTGAAGACGCTCTAAAACTCCAGTCGGATCTCCGCATTCTGCTGGAAGGCGCTGGTTTCACACTTCGCAAGTGGTCAAGTAATTGTCCTCAAATACTAGCGGCAGTACCGGAAGATCACCGTGAGACACCAATTGAGTTCGAGGATGAGAAGAACCTATCTCTCAAAGTCCTGGGTCTCCAGTGGCATCCAGTCGACGACTGCTTCTCGTTCCGGACTTCTCCATTAGACCTTGAAGTTACAAAGCGGACCATCTTATCACAGATAGGTCGCTTGTTCGACCCACTTGGATTTGTTGCACCTTGTGTGTTCTACGCCAAATGTTTCATGCAGAAACTTTGGGCCCAACAGCTTGAATGGGATCAACGTTTGCCTGTTCATGTCAGACATGTCATGGTCAAGCAAAATACCTATTGTCGGATTCTAGGGTTCTGCGATGCATCAACACTCGGTTATGCTGCCGTAGTCTACCTACATACAAAAAATAAGGACAACGGTCAGAAGGTCAGCTTACTTATGGCGAAGTCTAAGGTCGCGCCCTTAAAAACACTCTCCGTACCTCGCCTCGAGCTAATGGCAGCGCATTTATTAGCCAAGCTAGTTAAATATGTCATGTCCATCTTGCAAGAGCGTAGTTTAACTGTAAATGACATTTTGTTATTTACTGATTCTTCAGTAGTGTTAGCATGGTTAAACACACCCAGTTATAAATTAAAGATGTTTGTAGCAACCCGCGTGATCAAGATACTGGACACAGTTCCCAGTGGCAGTTGGTTCCACGTTAGCGGTGTGAGCAACCCAGCTGATGTTTGCTCTAGGGGTGCGTTACCATCCGCATTATTAACAATACCAGAGTGGCTTAACGGTCCTAATTGGCTTTTCGATGAAAAATGGCCAGTTCGTTCTATGGATGAATTCAGAGACGAGAATCCACCTGAACTAAAACCTTCCATCGAATCGAAGATTTTAGTGTCCACAGAAGAGGTCTCTTCGAATGTGATCTTGGAACTGACAGAGCGACTTTCTGGTTTCAACAAATTAATTAATGTTGTTGCCCGAATTCATCAATTCATACGAAATTGTAGAGTCCCCAAACATAAGCGAACCGGGCCTTCCATAAGTGACTTACGCAAAGCACATGACAGCGTTGTAAAGTCAATACAACACCATTACTTTGCAGAGGATTTTAAAGCGTTATCTAAAAACCTAAAACCTCATCAGAGTTTGCGAAAGTTAAACCCTTTCATTGATTCAACTGGTTTCCTCAGGGTGGGGGGTTGCCTTTCGCAATCGGAGTTGAATTACAATAAAAGACATCCCGTGTTACTGCCGAAAAAATGTAACTTTACGAATTGCCTCATTGATTATTACCACAGGCTGTACTTACATGTCGGTCCACGTACACTTCAAGGTATATTAACTCAAAAGTATTGGATTGTCTCGGCACGCAGTGTAATTAGATCACGGACGATCAAATGCATTTCATGCTTTAAGGTTAGGCCTGCAATTAGGCAACCTATTATGGGTCCACTCCCAAAGTTTAGAATTCAAGATATTCACACGTTCCATACCGTTGGTATCGATATAGGTGGTCCCTTCCACACGAAAGAGTCTACTCGTAAAAATGCTCGTATACAAAAATCGTATCTTTGTGTATTTGTGTGTTGTGCGACTCGAGCTGTACATGTGGAAACACTATCGTCGTTAAGTACGGAATGTTTTCTATCAGCATTCGACCGCTTCACTGCTAGGCGCGGTTTATGCCATGCTGTTATATCAGATAACGGCACCAACTTCGTGGCAGCAGGTAAACAGATAGCAGAAGTTTCACGGTTCCTAGAATCAAATACTGATGAGATTTCGAGAAGCTTACACTCGCGTAAAATTGAATGGAAACACAATCCTCCAACAGGTAGTCATTTTGGGGGCATTTATGAGGCTGCCATTAAGTCAGCAAAATTACATTTGAAGCGGACTGTCGGTAATAGAGCATTGACGTTCGAAGAGCTTACGACACTATTCGCACGAGTCGAAGCAGTGTTAAACTCACGGCCTTTGGGCGCTCTATCGTCTGATCCCAATGAATTCGAAGTTCTAACACCAGCACATTTCTTGATAGGTCGAGACCTATTAGAGGCACCTGAATATGACTTGACTAGTCTCCCTGTGAACAAGCTTAGTCGCTGGCAGGCAGTACAGCAGATTTCTCAACAATTCTGGCGGTTATGGCGCAAGGATTACTTACACACACTTCAGCAACGTCAAAAGTGGTTCCAGAACTGTCGAGATATTCAGATAGGAGACTTGGTACTTATCAATTCGGAAACTCCTCCCCTTCAGTGGGCGTTGGGCAGGGTCACCAAGCTTCATCCTGGTCCCGATGGCGTTGTACGCGTGGTTAGTGTTCGCACCAGGAGCAATGAGTTTACTCGACCTGTAGTGAAACTAAGTCCTCTGCCTCTAGAGCAGGAATCATCTTAAAATTCCCTTATATTTAAACAAGTTAAATTTATAAATTAGTTTTTAGATCATAACATAATCTTTTATATATCATTATAATACAGTCCACTACTCATACATACATTATAATAAACACTCTGACATTATCAACAGACTTTCAACACTCACTTGATTGTTATTCAAATTTAACACATTGTCAAACATTTTTCTGGTTTTATAACTGGGAAATCCTGGCGGATTTCGGTGGGGGGAATGTAGGATTTTGGGCCTATTTAAAAATCCCGCCAAGAAGCCTCTAGCTGCGCGCGACAATTCGCTACGCTCATACGTCGAGCGAGATAGTTCGCGTCGCTGCCGCATCGCCGGCGCGGCACCTCAGTCGCAGAAAATTTCGAGCAACCAACCGATATGTGCTCCGCGTAAAAATCCAATAATTACTAGCTAAAAGCCCTAAAACCTAATTAATCGGTGCTAACACTTAACTTACGTGGGACGGGCCCGTTCGAAGACGAAGACATCTGGATTTCGTTAATATTCGGCGCAGAGCTGGTCGAGGAGGCGGGTAAGTGGTGGCCCAGAATTAGTTTTTAGGGGTTCTTTTCAATAATTATCAAGCTAATCAATTACTGAGCTATCAGTCACAACATTGGGTTTTTCTATGAAATTCCCAGTAGCAGCTCGGAGTTAGGAATTTGTGCCCGGTTAATGGTAATAGGCTCGCCCCCTATTACATGGGACCTAAACATACCGGCGAACTGTGCGTGTACAGTAGTACGCCTCTGCCTAACCCTTCGGGGAATACAGGCGTGATGGTATGTTATGTACCTACGCACCGGTTGCGAGTACTGTGAAGAACCTCGCCAATGAGATCGGCGTCTGTCCTTCTAGGGCGAACTCTTCCAACGCCGCCGTTGACATTCGCCTTACATACGCTCAATATGTCCCATCAATCTCAGCATATTCCTTTCAATGTGAGTCAGTACATCTTTCAGTGAGCAACGTTGTCTTATCACACTGTTCCTTTTTACATGAACTAAGATTGTAATGTACCATGATAATCCATTCATACCTACGTATCAGCCCATATTGGAAAATACACGTAAAGATACCGTTTGAAATCAGATAATGTGATTTACTATCGCATTATCGGCAACTGACAGAATCTATATCTATACTCGTACTTATCTATCTATTCTATCTATACTTATACTAATATATAAAGCTGAAGAGTTTGTTTGTTTGTTTGTTTGTTTGTTTGTTTGCTTGAACGCGCTAATCTCAGGAACTACTGGTTCGATTTCAAAAATTCTTTCAGTGTTAGATAGCTCATTTATCGAGGAAGGCTATAGGCTATATATCATCACGCTAAGACCAATAGGAGCGGAGCATCAATGAAGAATGTTTCAAAATCGGGGTTTTTTCCTTTTGAGAGCTTCCGATGCATGCGCTGCGTAAACGATTAAAGTTTCGCAAAAATCATATATGACAGAATTGTTCCTCTTTAAAAGTTCTAAAAAAAAGTCCGCGACAGCATATGTCTATCTTTTAAGGTTGGCTCACTATAACCTTTTTTATGCTAACTTTGTTCTAAAATTCCAAATGCATTATTTGCGTAGGTATTTTTATAAGCATGATTTGATGATGAGCGTTTGTTTTGTATCCGTGCGGACCGACCTTGGGTCCGCTCGGATCCTACAAACGCTCTAAAGGACATATCCTCATTTAGTGTTCTTTTATTATTCCTGCTCCCGTGACATATTTTACTAAAATTCCGCGCGGATACTCAGTACTCAATTATCAACTAACAATATTGGCTATATCTTGAAGTGAGCTTCAATCAAAACATACTACAAGCCGCTGAAGGGGATCATCATCTTCTTACCACCTGTCAAGTGCCACCTGCCAAGTTTACTTGAACGGGATAATCTCAGGAACTATTGGTCCGATTAGAAAAAATCTTACGGTGTTAGATAGACCATTTATTGTGGAAGGCTATAGGCTATCATCCCGCTAATACTAAGTAACTATTCCACGCGGACGAAGTCGCGGGCGGAAGCTAGTACAATATATAAAGCTGAAGAGTTTGTTTGTTTGTTTGCTTGAACGCGCTAATCTCAGGAACTACTGGTCCGATTTGAAAAATTCTTTCAGTGTTATATAGCCTATTTATTGAGGAAGGCTATAGGCTATATATCATCACGCTACGCGGACGAAGTCGCGGGCAGAAGCTAGTTAATATTATAAAGCTGAAGGGTTTGTTTGTTTGTTTGTTTGCTTGAACGCGCTAATATCAGGAAGTACTGGTCCGATTTGAAATATTCTTGCGTTGTTAGATAGCTCATTTATTGAGGCAGGCTATAGGCTATATATTATCACGCTACGCGGACGAAGTCGCGGGCAAAAGCTAGTACTAAATATTATTTGTTACCATAAATAGGGCAAAGGCAAAACTATTTAAGATACATATCGCTTCCCATATACACCAGACAAGTTATTGATGCGTTACCAAGCTTGCAAGAACCCCGGGGCGGACCGCAGACTGCCGAAGCCGTGAGGGGAACTGGCCTTCGCATTTTGATGAAGGAATTACCATCTTTGAGGTCACGTGCCTCATTAGTGGTCCTGAGCGCGACTGCTACGCTTAGGGTCCTGGGTTCCATTTCCAGGTCGAGCAAAGTGTTATTGGGTTTTTCTATGAAATTCCCAGTAGCAGCTCGGAGTTTGGAATTTGTGCCCGGTTAATGACAATAGGCTCGCCCCCTATTAAATGGGACCTAAACATACCGGCGAACTGTGGGTGTACATTAGTACGCCTCTGCCTAACCCTTCGGAGAAAACAGGCGTGATGGTATGTTATGAGGTGACGTGCAGCAGTGATAGCCTAGTGATCTAAGACCATTGGACTGCCAAGTCAAAGGTCGCAAGTTCGAATCCAAGGCCTCTGACTTTTCGAAGTCATGTGCGTACTAATAACTAATTATCACACGCTTAAACGGTGAACTGCCAACCCGCATTAGGCTAGCGTGGTGGACTATAGCCTAATCCGTCTCATTGTGAGAGGAGACCCATGCCCAGCAGTGGGATGGTATAATGGGTTGATTATGTAATTATATTGAGATGACGTTTGAATTTCGACTTAGCGTCGTCCAGAAGACGAAGGTTGATTTTTTCCTTCAAATAAATAATCTGAAATAACCAATTTTACCTGACCTCCCTTTTCCGTTAGATTCCGTCTAATGAGAAGTCAGCTTCTACTGGAAATAATGAAAAAAAAAGAATTGAAAAAATGTTAAATGTAAATAACTGAGAATTATCTTAGTTATTTACATTTAACATGTTTTCAATTTATCATTCAATAGTTCATAACATGGCAGACTACACTAGGCATAATAAATATTCATGAAGCGATAGAATTATAAACCTGCTTCACGACTTGCTCTATTACACTTCATAAGTAAGTAACTAAGTACATAGATACCTACTTACAAAGTGACTAAATTTAATTTTAATTATTTATTTTTTCGGACAAGGTGCATCTTTTATTAGTTACAAACTTATTCTATGTAAGTATAATCAAATATTTGCTATAAATATTCCTTACTTCGTTTTATGACTCAAATGAACTCTCTCATTAACTCAGTCATACTTTTATGTTAAGACGAAAAATTTAAGTATAACCTAGCCCTCCCTCTCTACGGTAGATAAAAGTGCAAAGTGCCTATACTATATAAAATAAGATCCCTTTTTGCTAATGTTATGGGAGCATTATCCTTATATTTATTAAGTATGGAATTCAATGCACGAGCCACCAAATCTGTCATATAAAAACGAAAGAAAAAGGTAGAAAAAGGTAAAACAAAAAACCCAAAAAAAAAGAGAATATTGATAGTATTTAAATTTAAAATTTAAGAACTCCTAAAGCCTATTTTTTTTATTGTTTTAGATCGGTATAAAAGCACATTTTAACGTCAAAAACCGACATCCCTATTATTTACAGCAATGATTAAAAATAAGTTGTACCAATATGGCGATGAAAATGGCCGAGTACCCGCTCACATGCACGCTGGCAAGGAAATTTACGACAACATGGTACAAAATAAAGATATGGTAGCGTTGGTAAGTAATTTAGCCTTTTTTTTTGTGGAAGAAGAATTCAACCTTGTGTGACTAGAACCGGAGACTTCTAGTCTTCTTTTCATCGTGGGAGAGCCATGCTTCGGCACGAAATCACGAATGGGCCGGCTCGACCGGAGTGATACCACCTGGATACCACGGCCTCACAGAAAACTGGTGTGAAACAACGCTTACGTCTTGTTTCGTGAGTGAGTGAGGATATCGGAGGCATAACCTTGCGACTCTTCTGGTGTTGCGGCCTGCGGGAACCATGGACGGCGGTAATCGCTTACCATCAGGCGATCCGTCGGCTCATTTGCCCCCCTATCCCATAAAAGAAATCTTCCAAGTCCAAATAAATAATACCAACCCCCGGGTGTGACGTACAGAGTGGCATAGTGCCACTCTGTACGTCACACCCGGGGGTTGGAAAAATCTACATTTGGAAAAAGTTGGACGGGTATTACAAATGAGGCGACGTGTGCCATTTGGAGGGTAACAAAATTATGATATTTGAATGACGTAGAGTATGGATGGCCCGGGAGTATGCAAGGGTGAGGCACATGGATGAGTGGTTGAGCCTCACGGGACTTGCTAACTCCAAGAAATTCATAGGTTCCTCATCGAGATGGAAAAATGCCATATTTGGAACTCAAGCAGGTGGCAGGCCCGTCACATGATGGGAGTGCTAACCGGACATTTCAGGACTAAAGCTCTCCTTCAGAAGATGGGTCTAACGGAGACATCAGCCTGCAGGGCCTGCAAAAGGGAAATTGAGAGCATGTAACACCTTCTGAGTACATACGATGCAATGGCTAGAAAGCGAATGTGCCTCTTGAGGCAGGGTTATCCAAGACCAGAAGGCTACAGACTCTCATCCCCCATGCCACATTATAAAGATCATTGAAGAGTTTTTTGAAGAACTGGGAGAGGATGAGGATTAGGTATCTAGGGGAGACACAAAAGATCCCATTGCAAGTTTTGCTGCCTCGGCCCCACACAAGATAAGATAAGATGGATGGTCCGTTAGTTTGGAAATAGTGTTACGCTACACATCGACACTAAAATGAGAAGGGGAGTAATGGATGTAAAAATATCGGATTTGGTTACGTAATTTATGTAATATATTGTTCTAGAGCAGAGAGCAGTGATATTACCATTGCACTGCCAAGTCAACGCTCTCCAAGACCGAATCTAAGACACGAAACTCTGACTTTTCAAGGTCAATTATCACTCTCATAAACGGTGAAAGAAATCATTGTGAGGAAACCTGCATGTCTTAGAGATTTTATCGACGTTCTCTGAAGTCAGCCAACCCGCATGCCTAATCCCTTTCATTCATTAGACAGAATAATGGGTTGATTACTGTGCTGAGATGCGTCATTTATTCTCCAAATGCAGTAACGGAAAGATCGCGCGACCCATTTTGTTAGAGCATACGGCATTTAATCGAAAATTGATTATCCACTGCGCAGCGTATTGCGTAGGTACCTACCTATCTTTGTGTATTTTTGTACAAATAAGTATCCAGCGCACCGAATTTACCATACAAACGTAATTCAAACACAATTTACTAAAGCGTGTTTCTAGTCGGATACCGATACCGTTCGTTCGTTAATCTAGGTGCCTGCTCTATCATTTCGTCCAAAATACTTCACTGTAAATAAATGTAAGCGAATGTAATTCTTCATAACTAAACCAAGTTTGGAACGATTTTCCGGTCGTTTATTTCCATTATAGCAGCGAAAAATGACACAATTTGATAAAATATTTACGTTTTTGTGGGCCGCAATTCAAGCGGACACTGATCATACGAAACATTTAGTTACTAGGTACCTCAATTGTGTTTTTACCAATGCGTAAAACTGAAGAACCACTTGCGAATAACTTCAGACGCGTTCATTTATTTCTACCGTCATTTTTTTTAATTCAGATCGACGCAAGCACAGGAGAAAGCATGACGTATGGGGAGGTTGCTCAGATGACAGCCAACATCGCCCTCTCGCTCACTCGTATGGGCGTTAGAAAGGGAGATATAATATCCATTTGTAGTGAAAAAAGGTTCGAATATTTGCCTACTGTAGTCGGAATCCTGTGCGCGGGAGCAATTTTTTCGCCGGCAAATCCATATTATGACAAGTGTAAGTTTAACATATTTTTTTATTCGTTCTATTTACTCGTTGTTGCCACATGAAAAAAAAAATTGATGAAAACAAACAGACACTTTATTTGTAGGTATAGATGCCATCTGTTTCCTCTTATGACGAAGCCTTGTGTTCCATATTCAAATGCATATTGTGCATATCTCACGTGCATAGGTATGCACGTTATCTTGCTTCTTGTCCGTCCGACTACTGGCACTTGTTTAAAGACAGCAGATACTTCAACAAACTGTTAGGAGCGGTGGAGTACCTCAGTGGCGGACTAACGGTAGGCGGAGGGATGGTACACCCCGGGCCCCCGGTCCTGGAGGGCCCCCAAATCTTGAGACAGAAAAGTCCGTGTTTTGTACATACGCTGATATGATGAGTCTCAAAACACACGCCAACAAACGCCGTCCGATCTACCGTCCTCACCGGTGAGGCCCGTCGCGAATACCTTTAACGTTAACACCCCCGACCCTTGCTTGAGCCGGCCCGTGCCGAGCCAGTATCTTTAAATTCGTCCCTAAATAATTTAATCCAGATCCAGCCGTCCATATTTGTCCCCACAGCAACGCTCTAAGCCGACGCCTGAGTCCTGTTAGGGGACGCCCTTAACTGCTGTTGCTTAGTTTATAAGTTGCTCCTGGCTGGAGGCATTCGGTGCGTCGCCACCAAGTCCGGTTACGCTGTAAAGATTCCCTTTTTTTTTGTGCGTGCGGAAAATCCTCATGGACTTCCGCCGCCCGGGGAGGCGGTGGGGCGTGTCGGACTCCACCCAGAGTGGGTGACCTACCGACTAAAAACCACACGGTGTTCCTTCCTGCACGTTTGCGTCGGGGGCTACGGGAAACAGAAAATTCGTCCGTGGCCCCCGACTGGTGCCGGCACGCCGCAGTGGGCCCCGTCTGCAGATTTTGTAGGGGGGGAGTGAGGCGTTGGACTCCCCCCCATCGCCTTAGAGGGGCGCGCATGGAACACTACGCGCCACCGCCTCGGGTCCTATAAGGGGTCTGCCACTCCCGGACCCATTTATGGAGGCTGAAGAAGAATGGGAGAAAAGAGCAATATCGGCCCTCCTCCGACGTCTCCCAGTGCGCCGGCTGCGGATCGGGTTAGTGCTGGCACTCTCCCTCTCCCGTTCCGCAGCTTCCTTCTGCGAGATGACTGTTTCGCAGAAGGCGATCACTGCGTCCCAAGACGCCGCGCTGCCGGCCATGGATCGAACGACGGCCGGCAGCGACAGGTCGTCTCCCACCTCAGTGACGAGGGCACGGCGTGGCTCCTCCCATGCTGCACACTCCACCAGCGTGTGCAACGCCGTGTCCTCCCGACAATGGAGCCTTGAGTTGACCTGTCCTAACCGATTTACAATACCTACTTTAGCGACAATAACGATTTTTAAGAGAGCACCTGCGTGCCTCCTCCTGAGCCAGCGCTCGAGCACTGGCCGGACCGCCTCGATGGTGACGAGGCCAGCGGTAGGGCGTGAAAGCCTGTCCCGCCATTCCGCCACTAGGACTCGCTGGAGCTCTGACCGACGCAGCACGATCTGCCGCTGCGCCGGTCCCACACTAAGTGTCCGCTCCTTCTCCTCCTCCGCTCCTCCACTCTTCCTCGCCACCGATACAGTGATGCGAGAGCTTTCACCTCCAGGTACACAGGCCGCCTCGTGGGAGATCGTGCGATAGCCGCTGACGACTCTGACGGCCATCGCTCTCTGCGGCTTTCGCAGCACTGCGATGCTGCGGGCCGTCCGGTCGGCCGCCCACACCGGAGCCCCATACAGGGCCATAGATCGCACGATCCCCACGTACAACCGCCTACAGGCGGTGCTCGGGCCTCCCAGATTGGGAAGCTGCGTTGATAGCGCGCCCGCCGTGCCCATCAACTTTGGCGCCAGCCGCAGGAAGTGGGGGCCGAAGTCCCACCGGCTGTCGAGCACCAATCCCAGGTACTTCATGGTGGACTCGACAGCGATCCGAGCCCCCCCCCCCCACCACAATGTGTAGTCCCAGCGGCGGCACCCGTCGGGGGCCATGAAAATCGATGGCCTCCGAATTGTTGAGGGCCACCTCCAGGCCCAGGCGCCGAATGCGGCCCACCACCTGTGAGACCGCACCCGTAGCTAGCAACGCTGCCTCCCTGTGCGAGCTCCTTCGGGAGGTGACCAGCGTGTCGTCCGCGTAACACGTCAGTTCCACCCCCGGTGCGAGCTCGCCTCTCAGCACCCAGTCGTACCCGATATTCCACAGGAGTGGGCCCAGAACCGAGCCCTGTGGAACACCGTACGACATGGCGTGCCGTACCGTGCCTGTACACGGTCACATCCCCCGTAAGTGACACACCTATCCTCCAGATAAGCCCCGACCACGCGGCGGAGGTAGGGAGGTACCCTGTGGTATCGCAGGGCCTCCCTGATACAACTCCAGGGCAGGGTGTTGAAGGCGTTGGTGATATCCAAGGACACCGCCAGCGCGACTCCGCCCCGGGACACCGACACACGCATGGCCCGCTTGGTGGACGCTATCCTATAAGTACATAACGGAGAAAATTGACGGAGAAACGGAGAAACAGAGAATTAAGCAATTCAACTGTGACCTCTGCTTAAGCTTACAAGGAAAAGATTTTGATGACTTTTGTTATGTTATGTGCCTAATTGGCTATTTACTATTACAGTTTCTATACTCCATCGGCTCAAGATCGTTCTTCCAAAGATCATGTTCTGTTCCCTCTCCGGCTATGAGACCCACAGGAAAACCTTCGAGGAAGTCGGGAGTATCGAGACTTACATCATATATGGAGACGAATCCAGAGACGAGACCATACTGTTCGAGGAGTTCCTCACGGCGACCACGAAGCTGGAGGACTTCCAGCCAGTGCCTGTAACTGGAGATGATGTCGCATTCATTGTATTCTCAACGGGGACGACGGGACTCCCGAAAGGAATCCCTATTACGCATTTAAGCCTTCTACTTAACAACCAAACAAGAATAGATCCTCATATGTAAGTATAATCAACATCCTAAGTAATCTTCTCTTGGCCCCGTCTAATCAGATGCAACTGAATAGAATAGCTGACGACCTCTGTGGTTTAGTGGTTCGAGTACCTGACTACTGACCATGAGGTCGTTCGATTCCCACAGAACACAAAAAAGTTCCCATAGTTCCCATAGTACAAGCTCTGCTTAGTTTGGGACTAGATGGTGCTGTGTAAAAATGTCCCGGAATATTTATTAATATTAATTTATTATTAATAAATCGGTAGGTATTTAACACGAAGCGACTGCCATCAGAAATGAAATGATATTTATTTCTGTAAATAGATCTTATAAACACACTTTTAGAAGTCAATGTTTTAGATCTTTAAGTATTTGATGGAGCCGGCATTTTAGACAAACTCAGTGAACCATGGGCTCTTTATAGAACAGACTTATTAGGTATGAAAGACCGCAACCGTACATAAAAATGCCACGTGTAATTTTAAATTGTAATTGTATCTAAATAATTCAATAGATATTAGGCGTTAAAGTATGATATTTCCGATTTGTACTGAAAAATTGGAAATTAGTTTTTTTACATTTAACATATTTATTTAATCAAAATAATTACCATTATTATCGATATCGCCGTAGAAACGTATAATTCGCTATTTTACATAATCGCTAGCCGCTTTGAAAAAACTCTGTTATGTAAAATAGCTGAAATACGTTCAGCAGTTTTGCGTAATTTGGTTCATCAATATAGCGGATTGATGTCTATCTGTCTTGTAAAACATTGCATTTCTTTGTGAAATGAAATATTGGATGGTAGATTTTAGTTCCAAAATTCAGCGCTAGGGGCATTGTGTGGCGTAACAATGGCCTATGCTCGTCCAGTTAACACACATTTCTTCTATACAATTATGCACAATGGCTACAGTTCGGTTCTGGCACTCGCCGGCCGCTGCCGCGGTCCCGCTCTCTATGCTCGCTCGGCTCGTGCGTCGTTTGGTCACAGTTCTAACATAACATAACTAATTTAAACATATTTCATCCCGAATTTGCCCCGTCAAAACTAAATTTGGTTGCAAATATCCGTGAATTTTTTGTTCCATGTTTTATCATGCAAACAGTCTAACTAGTGACTATGAGCAGTTTTTTTTTTTTTTGGGGAGCTTACAGCTACTTACAAATAAATAAAAAATTAGATAAATAAAGGCCAATAACAAGCTTCCACAGTTGGTCCACAAAATAATGATTAATTCCACAGCTTAAGCACGAATAACAAAAAAAAAACAAATACTAAAATTGTACCTAATTACAAATAGTTGATAAGATTGAGCCAATGGTTTCGATTCAGTGAGTCGGGAAGAGTGAGCTGAACCGCTAGTGGATTTATATTAGGCATTGGAGACGTTTTTTTATAGGTTCTGAAGAGGATCTTATTTCATCCTTTACTGTGTTCAGTCTCAGGTGATGATGAACCTCTGAGTTCTTAATGAACCAGAGAGCGTTGGCAATTTGCTTCAAAATAGAGTCTTCTGCTCTTTGTATAATATTTAAGTTGGAGTCACAAGCAGAGCCCCACAGCTGGATACCATAAGCCCAGATAGGCTTTAGAATGGTCTGGTAGATTAACAGTTTATTTTCTATTGAGAGTTTGCTGTTTCTGCCCAATAGCCAATACAGTTCCCGATATTTAATGTTAAGCGCATCTCTCTTGGCTTTAATGTGGTCTCTCCAAGTGAGTACGATCGAGGTGCATTCCCAGATATTTAACGCAGTCTTGGTGCGGAAGCTGCTGTTCGCAAAGTTGGACTGGTGGACAATTTTCTCGTCTAAGGGTGAAAGTTACATGGATGGACTTTGATGCACTAACTCTAACCCTCCATTTTTTTAGCCATTGTTGGATATTCGTTAGACCCTTTTGCAGATTTGTAGATGCATCTAAAGGATCTGTACTAGTGCTGAGTATTGCTGTATCATCCACAAAAGTAGCCACTGTAATTCCAGGACTCTGTGGTAGATCTGCTGTGAATATTGTGTACAGTACTGGGCCCAAGACAGAACCCCGAGGTACACCGGCGACTATATCATGGAAGCATGATGTATTTTCACCCTCTCGTACCTGGAACAGTCTTCCCGACAGATATGACGCTAGGATTCCATAGTATTTGTGAGGAAGGAATGCTTTGATTTGTACAACAGGCCTCTGTGCCACACCCTATCAAAAGCCTAAAAACTGAACATCCTGGAATGCTGCTGAACAATACTCTTTCTTCTCCAGTGAAGTCTTGCAAAAGTATCAGCTTTTTCTTGAGTTGTTCGAGCCCAAGAATTATCGGAGTTCTTAATGGGTGGTTTCATCATAGACGGCTTATTAGCACTTCTGCATACTTTCCACAACGAATAGTATGTGGTGCTAGTAGCAGTTAGTGACTCTATGTGCGCTGTAGCTGTAGCGTTTGCAGCATCTGCAAGAATTTCTTTTAGCTCCCTAATTGCTTTATTTAAAGCCTTCTTGTCCGCTGGATGACGGCTGCTATGCCAAACTCTACGCAATCGTCTCTTTTCGAGAATTTTCAATTGTATCTGCTCAGGTACGACGCTATGTCTTATATTTTGGTCGTTGATTTCTGGTGTACAGCTCCAACAGCTGCTTTGTACCGTAGTCATGAAGTGTTTGGTAGCGCTCTCTATTTCTTCATTTGTCTTAAGGGCAATTTGGAGTTTTAAATTTTCATCCACCATTTCTCGGAAGGACTCCCAGTTGGTCTTTTTGTTATACAAGAATAGCCGTTTATCATACCTTAATACTGTAGAACTAATAGTGAGGATGACTGGAGCATGGTAAGAAGAACCATCAAGACACGGATCAATGAGGTAAAACAGCCGTGAGAGGCCTTTCAGAATGAAGAAATCCAGTACATCGGGGCGTCTGTTAGGGTCACTAGGCCAGTATGTAGGTTCACATGTTGCGATATGCCTGAGCTGATTGTTATCTAGGCTCTTTTTGAGCTCTCTTCCTCGAGTTGTAATGAGTCTTGATCGTCAGTGGACGTGTTTAGCATTCCAGTCACCGCCTGAGATAAATCGACCGCCAAGGGTCGCAAAGTACTGGTTAAAAAGACTTTCACTGATTGTATGCCTAGGAGGGCAGTAGACAGCTGAGACATTGAAATGCCCATTCTTGTTCTCAACCAGTACCGTTGTTGCCTGAATGTGGTTAAATTTGTATCCAGGCTGCTCATTGAATGGTGCTTTATTGATGATTTTATTATGATAGCAGTGCCCCCATGGGCGGTTCCATCTGGATGATTTGTACTGTATATGTTATAATTCCGGATCCGCATGTGGCTACGGTCAGTAAAGTGAGTTTCAGACACAACAAGGATATCCAAATTGTGTAGACTTAATAGATGCTCCACCTCGTGTTTAGTAAGGGCTAAGCCATTTATGTTCCAGGCAGAAATTCTTAAAGAACCTATTTGATGTAATTATTTAACAGGGTTGATATGAGACCCATTAGAGTACTCATTTGTTGAAGGAGTAAATCAAATTTTTTGGCTGTTTTATAATTAGAGTTTTTAGCTTATCCATTTTATCCGTTTGATCTGATATATCCGATTTGTAGTTTTCGGTACCCTTGTTGTATGGATTTGTAACTTCTGCGTACGTTTACCTGAAAGACTGTTCCTTGCTATTGTTACAGATAGGGGTCGTTCGAATTTCTGTTTGTGGTTTGATTTGTTGCCGGTATTTATCTCGCCCACTTGGTGGTACTTTTTTTGAGGTTTTCTTTAGTAGGATTTCTCTATACACTTCGCACCCTTTATTGTTGGCGGGATGGGAGCCAAAGCATAGAGTACATACTGCAGGTGTGTTACGATCAACTTCGGACATTCTGAAGTTTTGTGAGGTTCTGCGCATTTGACGCAGCGATATGGTCTTAGGCAATAATTTTTGAATGACCATATTGTTGGCATCGCTGGCACTGAACTATTACTTTTCTTTTCCTTGGATCCTCGATTTGGACTGATTGGTGATAGATCATTTTAATACTTATCTTTAACAGCTTTGTTGTTGGGCCCAGGGGCTACATTGACGAAAAATATTGACGTTGTCTTTCTGTGCCAAATTTCGCATTTATTATTTCTCCAGATACTGTATTACCAGTGCTTTCAATGGCTTCCTTTATAGATCCAAGTGGTGTTGTGTGATGTAGATTTCTAATTACTATTCTGTAGCATCTTTGATCCTTTCTATTGAAAGTATGACCTATCAGTCCATTTTCTCTAACCAGCGTCTTATGAGATTTGTAGACTGCAACGTTATTGCTGTTTATCCTCAATTGATTTCGATTCACAATCTTGTATATGAACTGGGTCCTGTCTGCCACCGTCTCTAATAGTTATGTAAGTTTATTGATATCTTCAATTCCATAGAGGATTATAGGTGGCGGCTTAGTGGGTTTCTTTGTAGGCGTTTGACTATCTTCAGTCAGGTCTATGGGTTGTTGGAACTACCCAAACTATTGGAAGTAGTAATGGCTTCGGGAGGTGGAGAGCTAGTCAACTTTCGCTTTTTTGTTTCTCTTCCAACTGGCACTCTTTGCCATGTTGGGGGGAGAATTATAGAGTCCTTACTTTAGGTAGTTTTCTTTTCGATCACATTATTAGTGATCAGAGCAGTGGCCTGATGAACTGGTGGTGTTAGGTTCAGGTTTGCTGCCTCAATAGCCAAGTGGTCTGGATCGCGACTGCTACGCTAGAGGTCCTGGGTTCGATTCCCAGGTCGAGCAAAGTGTTATTGGGTTTTTCTATGAAATTCCCAGTAGCAGCTCGGAGTTAGGAATTTGTGCCCGGTTAATGGCAATAGGCTCGCCCCCTGTTACGTGGGACCTAAACATACCGGCGAGCTGTTGGTGTACATTATTACGCCTCTGCCTAACCCTTCGGGGAATACAGGCGTGATGGTATGTTATGTTGCTACCAAATGATTGGCTCCTAGGTGGTGATAGAAAGAGGCTGGGATGAAAAACCTGTTGAACACATTTTTTGGTAGGGTTCTTGTCTCTACCGCTTCCATTTTATTTTCGTTGGAGCTATCCTATGCTCCACGGTCACACTTTCAAGGCTCGTGATAGCCTCTTCCAGGTCTGCTTGGGTGTTGAGTGGTTATGCCGCCACTGTCTCGGTCGTCAGAGCCTCGTCTGTTATCTAGCAGGGGGTACCACGGCTGCCAGTTGGCCGCCACCGCCATACGGCGCATGCAGGTGAGGTTGACAATTGGATCGGTTAAGATGTTAGTTACCGTTCTCCGTGAAAATATAACTATTTATTTATTTATTAATTTAGATCAAATTACTAATTACTTAATTACAATTTAGATCAAAACTTATGATCTAAAACAGTGTCCCACAAAACTGTAATAACAGTTTGACTGTGGGATCAAAATTCAAAATAAATATTAACATATGAGACAAAACACAAGTGAGTCCTAGATATTACATTCAGTATTATGTAAAGAAATAAATGTCGTTTTTTATCTAAAACGATTATCGTAACTGCAAATAATTCATTCTACAAAACAACAAAACGTGGGTAGCGGTTTTGATAAACGTATCGCAATGGTAATTCAGCTGGAAGCCATTCAGCTATTTTACATAACAGAGCTATTTTGTAAAGCAGCTAGCAGTTAGGTAAAATAGCAAATTATACAATTCTACTAGTGACGACATATACATTGCTGCCATCTAATAGAAAGGTCATTTATGTCTTTGGGATAATCCTCTGGTCATCTAGATTCGATAAACTGTGTGAAAGCATTTTGTACTGCCTCCTGGGAATAAAACTTTTTATTCTTAACGTTCTTTTTATACGTAGAAAATTATCCAAATCACGAAGAAAATGGTAGTCCGTTGGAGTAAGTCTGGCGAATACGGAGCGTGACTGCGTGACGAATGGTTTCTATTTGCAGTTCCTGTAGAGTTAAAACGGTTTGTCGTGCTGAATGAGGTCTCGCGTTATTATGGAGCAATAATGGTGAAGATAGATTCATGAGTCGGGGCTGTTTCACTGCTAGTTTTGCTATCATTGTTCGGAGTTCGGCACAGTAGATATCTGCCATTATTGCTTGACCAGATCGGAAAAAGCTATAGTGAATAACACCATGGTGAGACCACCAAACAGTTACCATTACCATTGTTGGTAAACTTTGCCGTTGCGGCGTTTGACCTGGGGTCAGCCTCAGCCATTGCATTTTGCGCTTACGGTTATCGTAAAGAATCCACTGTTCATTACATGTCACAATTCGATCCAATATTCCTTCAATTCTGTAACGGTTCAACAAGGCAACGCAAGTTTCAATACGCGTTTCTTTCTGCAGATCAGTCAAATCATGAGGCACCCATTCTTCTTTTTTTTTATGTTATTGTACTGACGCAAATGAGTCAAAATTGTTGGTAAGGTAACGTTAAACCATGCCGCTAATTCCTGGCTAGTTTAGCTCGGATCGGGTTCCAACATCTCTTTCAATTCATTGTTATTCACCTGTGTGGGTTTTCCACGTGGTTCGTTCTTCAAATCAAAGTTTCCATCACGAAAGCGTTTAAACCAAATTTGCACGGTGCGTTCATTAGCACTCCCCTCTCCAAACGCAACATTGATATCGCGAGCTGTTTCTGCCGCGTTCGTTCCGCGTCGGAACTCGTAGGTATTAAAAAATCACTCTAATTTTCGAAGTATCCATCATCACTCGAATTGTCTTGTCTAAGCTGAATAAAAAAAAAACAACTGAAAGTCGATATCGAATGTTGCACATTTTTTTACTTCTTAAGTACCATATGAAAAAAGTTTCACTCAAAAATCTCAAACCATGAAGGTTCTATGTCAATTCGAAGTACCTATTACTTACAATAAAACTGCAATTTCTCATCTGTCAGTCTCTGATTAGCCGTTGTTGTGTGCGGACGTGTTGCTGACACTTATAATTTTATAATTCGTGCAGCGCGGCACAAGCCGTTGCTCGTCATTTTGTCGACGCCATGAGTGAACAACTTGTGGCGAACGAATTACTGGCGTTCCCGCAGCAGAAGCTGGATGTGATGGACGAGGTGTCCGCAGTTCAGATCTGCTCCACGAACTTCAGCGAAGACGATATCGCCGCTTCCAAGCTGCTCCTGTACAAGCTGTTAAATAAGACAGACAAGATGGTGTCTCGCAGGCGTGACGGGACAAAGAAAAGCGTGCAGGATATCATAGGAGACCGAACCTGACGACGTGCCTACGTTTGTAGCGAAGGAACTGCACAAGCTTCCTCCCGTCACCGTCGACCATGTCGACGTTACGAGCATACTGAAAGACATAGTTCTTTTAAAGGCTAGCTTAGCGGATGTGCAAAAGAGGCTGGATGCATCCCAAAATACCGTCGCCGAATTGCGCAACGAACTTGTAGAGTTGCGTAAGACGGTGGCGGTAACTGGGTCACCATCGAGTGCATCAAACGTCAACACGCGTCGCGGAGCGGGCCGCGATATATCGGGGGCAAGCTTCGCGTCAGCTGTTTTGTCGTCGCCGCCACCGTCGAATGTTGAATCTGCAGAGTGCGCACCGTACGCGCCCCGCTGCACCACTTCCGTCCCCGCGGCTCCTCCCCGTGCCGCCGCTCGTAATACCCGATTCCCAGCTGACCAGCTGTCAAACGATCCAGCTAAAGGAAGCCATCCTGCCGGAGTTGCTGTGAGCACTCTTGGTGCTCCTTCCAGGAAGCCTTGGCCTGAAAAGGCATCGAAGCAGGCTGATGACGATGGTTTTGTGACGGTGCAAAGGAGGAAACGTGCCGTCAACAAACAAAAAAGAACCGTTGCGGCACGGCTCCTGCGGAGGCCTACCATACGGGCCGCATTACCGGACACTCCAGTCTATATTTCTCGCCTTCACTACACCACTAAGGCGGAAGACATTGTGGAGTACGTGCGCCAAAGGCTCAATGGATCGCCGAGAGTGCAGTTACTGGAATCACGCCGCAATGACAACTTCAAGGCGTTTGTGGTGCGAGTTCCAACTAGTTTTCTGCACCTCGTCATGAAAGAGGACTTTTGGCCGCAAGGAGTGGTGTTCCGTCGCTTCCGCGGACAAGTGCCACCATCAGAACGCACAGCGACCTAGTGTTGGTGAATAGTGTGTTATTGTTTATATATGTGTATGGTATTTTAATAGTTATTAGTTTAAGTTATCTTGTATTGTATTATAGTATTTTGTATATAATATGGATCTTGTAGCCTGAATTAAATAAATAAAATAAATAAATATTAAATTAAATTTCATACTTTAGACCCTATTATCATTATTTATTTTTATTCTTTAGGTATATTGTTTGTTCTATAATTTATTGGTAATATTAATTGGTAAATTTCAGGTACAAAGGCATAAGTATATATATCACTAGAGATTGTAACTTCAGATATGGACTGGAGTACTCGCTGGCATGCTTGAGGGCTGGAGCAATATCAGTTTACCACCCGAGTGGGGCGGAGAAGGATATGCTAGCAACTGTTCAGAAGTATAAGGTAATATTTTCATAGGGGACTGGTTAATTCAGTTATTTTTAAATTCAGTTGACAGTTTCTACGTCAACAGCGTTGATAAGAAAGTAGCGCCATCTACATTTCATACCAGAGAAACGCTGATACATAATAGTTTTAAATAAATCGATAAATGTCTATTGTCTCACCTGTCATGCCATTAAAAACTCTGATGAATTGAATTCCGTATTATTAGATAGCAGATTTTTTACAGAAAATTTTAGTATAATATATTAGTAATAAAAATCACATTATTTTCTTATAACCAACACTGAGGATAATTGTAACCTTTTCATATATATGTATTCTAATTGGCAACATTACACAATATTATGGTCACAGCAACTTGGGTTTACACATGTTTTTGTTTCGTGTATATTTTGTGAATACTTAGGTAAGTATTAGTTTTTTAGTGTTTTTTTCTACATCAGACGTAGAGTTGAAATTCCTTCTCCGTCAAGTCCGTCCTGATATAAGATTACGGGCGGGTATTGTCCCTGGCGGGCCACGGCCCAAAGGGTGATGTCGGCTGGTTGTATAATATGCAAGTTGCGTTGCAAACTTCACTTGCGCGATTCAGGATTTGTTCGTCGTTTGCGTATGTAGCGCGGTAGATGTCGCTACATACCCATTTACTATTTATAAACAATAAATAAGTTTACATGCATATTACGTACATACTTTTATCTATCTACCCTGATCGTCTGTTAATGTTATTTGTTTAAAAAATGCAGATGACGCTTTGAATCTGGATGATTCGAATAGGCTTGTTTGGGCTCAGTCGGGAATTAAATTAAAGAGAAGTGGACTGTATAACAATAGGTATAATACCGTTACTACAAAATATGTACAAATAGGAGCAAAGAAATGCCCGTAGTCTAACGCGTCGGTGAGCCGAGTGGAGGAAGGCGGTGCAGCAGCGCGCGAGCGGCCGGGTTCGATGCCCCGTACCCCACGCCTTCCCCGCTATCGCCTACGGAGCATATGTGATGCGCCGACAGGCTCAAGTGGGCTCTCTTGTCTATCCTAACGACTTTTTAATTTTTTTCAGGCAAAAGTGTTAATGCTAGTGACGCCACACTTTATTGAGCTGATCAAATCCCCGATATTAGACCAGTATGACGTTACATCTTTGGAGTCTATGGTTATCGCTGGCTCATGTCTCTGTAAAGGGGAAGTTATGGCTGCCAAGAACAGGTATCTATATAGCAATTATATTTTTTCAAAATCTGTTAGTTAAATTATTTATTTATTTATACTTCTATGCACAAAAGTAGTACATAAGACGGACTCTACCAGTCAACCTTTGGATTTGGGAGAAAAAGTTAAAAATAGGTACAAAAAATAATTATCTGAGTAAAAAATGAATTTTAATACACAATGATATAACCATATACACAAATACATACATACGTATAATTCAACTAAATATATATATATATATTTATTTATTCTTATACGTATAAATACATATTATATATAGGTATGTTTAAATGCCAGAGAACAACATTATTAGAGTATTTACTTATATGAAATCAAGAAAAGTTAATTCAGCTATTTCAAATAGTATTCACGTACTTTACACTTGAAAGAGAAATTGCTCGGAGCTTTTTTAATGTCAAGTGGAAGACCGTTCCATAGTTTTATAGCAGAGACAGCGAAAGAATTAGAGATGAAACCTGTGCGGTGCGACGGGCTTTGAAGTATGAGATTTTCAGATGCTCGAAGGTTGCGATTATGAGAACGGCCTAAAAACTGGAAAAATCTTTTAAGGTATTCAGGAGAACCAGGATCATTGAGTACAGAGAAAAGCATACAAAGAGATCTAAGGGATCTTCTTTGCCGGATAGGAAGCCATTTAGGCTGGTGACGATAGAAGGATATGTGGTCATACTTTCGAAGGCCTAAAATGAAGCGAATGCAATTATTGAGTAGACGATCCAATTTGTTCAGAAGTTCTTGGGATAAATCACAGTAGCAAGCATCTGCATAGTCAATTACAGGAAGCACGAGGGACTGCACCAAGAGAGTTTTAGTGCAGGGAGGAAGAAAATGCTTGAACCAATAGAGAGATCGCAGTGTGGCCGCCACGCTCTGACTCACTTGGGCAACCTGCTTGTCCCATCCCAACCTATCTTCAAGTGCAAGCCTAGGTCTTTGATGTTTTTTGAGAGTGGAATGACGGAGTTGTTAAATAAAATAGGAGAAAGGTTCTTTACATCAAGATTTTTTAAATGGAAAGAGCTACCAATGAGAATGGCTTGACACTTATTGACGTTTACTGCAACACCAAATTTACTAGACCAAGCTTTAATCTCATCGACGTCAGTATTGAGACTGGTTATGCAGCTGTCTACGTTGTCTATGCTAGTTTGAGCGTAGAGTTGCAAGTCATCAGCGTACAGATGGTAAGAGCATTTGAGGATTTTAGTGATAGAGTTAATAAACAAAGAGAATAAGAAAGGAGAAAGTATACCGCCTTGTGGTACGCCAGTTGACAAGTCACACCAATCAGAGAAAACCTGATCAATGCACACTGCTTGCTGGGTGCATACATGTTTAGGTTACGATGGGGCTGGCATACGCTTAGCGCCAAAGTCGCTTAAAAATGTAGAATAAAAAAAACTGTTTATTAATGATGATATTAAAATAACTGTGTACTGTCCTGTCTTAGTGTTTATCTAAAATTTGTGGAAATCACACCTAACAAAGTACGGAACCCTGGCTGCCCGGCACGGTTGTTCTTAGCTGTATCATTTCGGAGGATTTATTTCATTCCGGTGCAGTTTATCATTTCGGTGGTATTTTTTATCATTTCGGTGGTAATTTTTATCATTTCGGTAGACACTTAATCTCAGTGGACTCATAAAAATTCATCCTTAGATATTTATGTAAGTTTTGATGATATTTGATGTCCACTCACGCACAATGTTATAAAATAGGCTAAAGTTTTATCTGTCACTAAAAATATGTAGATAGCATGGAAATAAAAAAATCCCACCGAAATGACACATAAAAATCTCTTGTTGAAATTCACCCATCATAACGCGACAGAATCCGTAAAGTTGTTTTATTTCAATTATTATTACAGGTTGCCCAATCTGGTGTCAATATTTCAAATGTATGGGATGTCGGAGGCTGGTGCCATTTGTAAAGAGATGGGGAGCCTGAAGGGGCCCAGACCAGGCAGCTGTGGGATGCCTTGTTTAGGATTCGTACTTAAAGTAAGACCTGCAGGGTTAAAGTCACATTTGACGATCCTTGACTGATTATTTATTATAACCTCATATTTTTTTTAACATAACTTACCATCACGCCTGTATTCCCCGAAGGGATAGGCAGAGGCGTACTAATGTACCTACATACACCCACAGTTCCCCGGTATGTTTAGCTCCCATGTAATAGGGGGCGAGCCTAGGCAAAAATTCCAAACTCCGAGCTGCTACTGGGAATTTCATAGAAAACCCAATAACACTTTGCTCGACCTGGGAATCGAACCCAATACCTCTAGCGTAGCAGTCGCGGTCAGGACCACAAGGCTAATGACGCAGTTTTTTTTTAATCATACTTAAATAATGCCGATCGACACAAACAACATTAAAATCGATTAAATAAGGAAGTTAAAAGCATTTTAATTTCGTACTTGACAGAGTGCAGTGGAGTCACTACTCCTAACGAAAATTAGGTAATTACATATTTCTCGCCTGTCTCCCATTGGGGTTGGCAGAGACTATAGATTTCCACTTGCTACGATCCTGGCATACTACTTTCGCTTCATCTACGTTCATTAACCTCCTCGTGCATCATTGTCGGTTTAGGGTGCTTCCGCAATTTGGTTGTGGTACGGTCGTCGAGGTCGGCCCCTTCCAACTCTTCCATCCAATACTCGCCATGTATATTCGTTTCCCGCCGCTGAAAAAGGAAATCCGCTTAATTGAGTCCTCAAACGAGAATACAGGCATGATACTATGTCATATTAAGGGCCACTTGCACCAAATTCTTGAATGTGTTTAAATTGTATTTAAACACGAAATTTCTATGAAAAATTGTGTTTAAATATGACTTAAACACATTTAAGAATTTGGTGCAAGTGGGCCTAAGTGTAGTTAAAAATCGGATTTTCTTAACTTAGACTTACTAAAATGAACCGTTTAATAATTAAACAAATTAAAATACTTCAATGATTTTTAATAACAATTCTTCAGCAGTGACTGTTAAATGGAGTACCTAGTCTTTTTGTGATTTTTTTGCATTTTTTATGCCAATTTTATAAAGTTATTTAGTGAAGGAAAAATTCGACTCGCAGGCAGGATTCGAACCTGCGTCTTCTGGCTAGGTACGCCAGACGCTATGACCACTAAGCCACCTTTAAGACGTAAGTTCAGAATGTGAAGGCAAATTTCGACATGGCAGGTGGGACTCGCGGTGGCTTAGTGGTCATAGCGTCTGGCGTACCTAGCCAGAAGACGCAGGTTTGGAGGACCTATGTCAAAAAAAAAAAAAATCTATAAATAACCATCTGTAAGGTAATTCCATAAATTTTTTCGTAAAAAAAAAATTAATTAGTTCGTTTTTGGGCAGAGTTTGCTCGGATGACATTTTTGTGTATCGACACTTAAAAATATAATACGAGTCTATGATAGCCAATTTTCAGCCCACCTACTAGTATCTCTTAATAGTCTGTGCGCCGCGCTTATAGCTCAGAACGTTGTAAGTATTTTTATCAGTTTTACTCTATTGTTTACTGTGAACTCTTCAAGGTAGTGGACTTGAAGACCAGGCAGCCTCTAGGTGCTCACCAGCGCGGGGAAGTCTGCATCAAGAGTCCTAGTGTGATGAAAAGTAAGTCTTATATAATGATTTTATCGCGTTGAATACTTCGATATTATACTGATTTCTAACACACGCGAATATTTTTTATTTATTTTTTTAATTATGGCGCCACACATTTTTTGTATTTGCCAGTGTCAAGTAATAAAGTAATCAAGTATTCAAAGAATATTTCCCATCATGGGATTGTATTAAGGCACCACACTTGTGTTCGCCAGTGTCAAGTATAAGTTTAGTTGCCCCAATAAAACGGTAGAAACTTTATTACGAGGCTTCGATGGAGTTTAGGAGTGAACCCAAAAAGTCACGATTTTCAATTTTATATCATTTGCCTACACTCTCACACGTTCACGAACACTTAATGATTAATTATCCACCATAATTACACATTAAACTTCGGAGAAATTCAAGTTTTGAAGAATAATATAAAATCGACAATGTGCACTTTACATTTTCCCGCCTAAACTCTACGCGAATATTAGACATTGAAATCTTCTTAGTACACACACACTACTTGCCCCTTCGGTGAAGTCATTGATACCATTTAGTGACACCAGGCGGCGCTGCCGTCTCGATTGGTCAACAGACCGTTTATAATCATAATTCGCGCCGAGACAGTCCTAAATCTGATTATCCTTCAGTGAAACACTAAAATATTATCTGATTTCGCAGAATATGCCAACGACGCTTTTCCAGACTGCAAGGACGAGGAGGGTTTCCTGAAGACAGGCGACTTGGGCTATTACGACGAAGATGGGTACTTCTTCATAGTCAGTAGGATCAAGGATCTCATCGAGTTCAATGGCATGTCTGTAAGTACCCGACGGGCAGACCATGGACGCTGTAAAGGGTCCGAAACTTTTTATTTCAATAAATCCTTATCAAGCCAAAAACTTGCCAAAAATTGTCTCAACGGTCAAGATTTGTCGATGATAAATGATATTTATTTCTGTAAATAGATCATATAAAGACACTTTTACAAGTCAATGTTTTACTTATTTTTATTTAACTAGATGGCTTCGGCATTTCCTAACTGACGACCTCTATGAAGAAACGCCGAAACAAACTCAGAGAATCATGGTCTCTCGTAGTAGTATTATAAGATATGTGTGTTACGATGTAGGGCAAAATCTGAACAGGCCTTTTGAAGAAAGAGCCATAGCAGCCTTGAGTTGAGCTGTCCTAACCGATTTCCAATACCTACTTTAGCGACAATAACGATTTTTTATTGTCAGCTGTGAATATTGTATAGTTTATAATGTCGCAGTTACCTAAGTTACTACTATCGTGAATCCTACTAATCCTACTGACATTATAAATGCGAAAGTTTGTGAGGATGGATGGATGTTTGTTTGTTACTCTTTCACGCCAGATCGGCTGAACGGATCTGGATAAAATTTGGCACAGAGATAGATTATAGTCTGGAATAACACTTGGCTACTTTTTATCTAGGTCAGACCCAATTCTGAAGTCTACGCAAACGAAGTAGCGGGCAGAAGCTAGTCTAGAATATGTATAGATCTACAAATTGCAAAAGTGGCGGTAGCCTAATGGCTAGGGTGTCGGACTTGTGATCATGTGATTGCCGGTTCGAAACCCATCCATTGCACTACCGCCGTGAACCTACTCGTAAATTACGTAATTAAAATAACTAAAAAACCCGACTGCATAAAAACACTTTAAAAAAAACTAAAAAGACAAAAACAAGTCTAGTAGTCCAGACCTATGTAAAGTAATATTGAATAACTACACCATTTAAATGTTTTCATGATCGATAAATACATAAAATAATAAATTATAACGTACAATAAAGTCAATCTTGCCGTCGGGACCCATTCAAAATCGTGACCGTCTCTAAAATTCCCAGTAATGGGTCCCGACTGCAAGATTGACTTTATTCTACGTTATAATTTATTATTTACCTAGTAGTATTATAAGATATTTGTGTTACGATGTAAGGCAAAATCTGAACAGGCCTTTTGAACAAAGACCCATAGCAGCCTTGAGTTGCCCTGTCGTATGTTCCTGCAGATAGCGCCAGTGGAGTTCGAGACGCTGTTGCAGCAGCACGAGGCGGTGCGCGAGGCCGCCGTGGTGGGCAAGCCGCACGCGCAGCACGGCGAGGTGCCGACGGCCTTCGTGGTGCTGCAGCCGGCCCGCGCCGCCACCGCTGACGAACTAGTCCGACACGTTGGGGTAATCATCGTTTGTAGAGTTCTGTAGCTCAAAAGAAAAAAAATAGAACACATAACTTCGATGGATCACTTCTTTCTCCATTTATATTTGTGGGAATGTATGATTTATGAAGTGACAACACTGTGAGAGTGTGAGAGTGAGACAGAAGGAATAAACTAAACGGAAAAGGATAGGACTTTTTACAACTCCAAATTGGAGCTACCCTAAGGCCATTCCTGAGTGATCTTAAATATTGTGTAACATAATTGAACTTCAAACTATAGCCAGTAAATAATGGACAATTTCATTGGTTAGGACCTCCGTGCTATATTAAGGGTACCTAAGGTAAACGCAGCTATCAACGACCCATCGAAAATCTGTAGTTATTACCGACCTATAAAAGTAATTCGAATTTTTTACGTGACCAGAACTATTCTAGCTATAGGTAGGTAAAGTTACACACGCGTTTATTCCTTGAGCATCGTATACTTTTATTTTAGTGTAAGTAGCTGTGCAAAAAAGAGATAAAATACTTCAGTTACTGCGGGGCAGCGTGGACCCAGGACTTGTCGTACGGTTCCCTTGTTCCTTCAAGTAAGTACGTGACTTTTCTATTTAAGACATTTATACAAACAAATGACGTCTAATCTTTATCATAAATTACTAAATGTATTCATTTAAGTGTCAACTCTTAATTTCCTAAGACATTTTTTTTATAAAAAGTAATTTGAAACGATAAAACTTTAAATTAAAATGGGATGGTGTTAGCTTCATCAGTTTTAGTCGTGGCAGCTATCGACGACCCATAAGTCGGCAATGGCAGCAACGTAACTTTTCGTTTTATATTTCTTTTATGTTATTATATCACACTAACACAAGTATTTTTATGGACCAGTTTAAATCTAAGCTATCAGTCTTTATAAAAATCTATTAGCGACTAAACTTTTTTGTCTAGTTTTTACCTTTTAGCGTTGTCAATTTAACCAAAGTTATGGTATTTTTCGAGGATCTATATTGAAAAGTTATAGTAATAAATCCCTGTTTTTGTGTTTAAAACAGTGTGCATTTGTTCATATTATGTGTGACATTAATCAATTATAATCAATTTTATAGTCCGAAGGTCAATTGAATTAAAATAACCATTTTTTATGAGTCGGTAATACAATTTATGTTTATATTTACATATTGTATTACCGACCCATGAGGGTCGGCAATAGCAACTATAAAGAAGCTATTACCGATCGTATATAGATTACTAGCTTCTGCCCGCGGCTTCGCCCCCGTGGAATTCGGTCTGTCATCACATCCCACGGGAACGGGATAAAAAGTATCCTATGTCCGTTTCCTGGTTCTAAGCTACCTCTCCACCAATTTTCAGCCAAATCGGTTCAGCCGTTCTTGAGTTATAAATGGAGTAACTAACACAACTTTCTTTTATATATATAGATTTAGTTTCTCACCTACTTTTATGACATAATAGGTACCTATTAATTCAATTAATTAATCCTTAAATGAAAATATATGTGTATTAATAGTATTATGTTGATTAATTAAAAGTTTATAATTATTTAGTTCATAGGTATTACTAAGAAGTACTAATTTGTTTTATTAAAAATAACGATAATAAAAAAATACGAATAAATATTTGCATTTTTATTTTGTTTTATTTTATTAAGATCGGTAATCACCATTATCACTAGCTTATATACATTCCATTGCTGGAAAAAGGCCTTCACTCATACACGATCGGGGATAGCTGCATAAAAATCGTTAATAGCTTCACAGCTGTTTTTATGGGTCGGTAATTGCAACAATCGACTAAGTCACATTATAAATTATTTTTTACAAGATACTCCTTTATTTAAATGTATTTGATTCACTAAATACATTTTTTATACGTAACACTAGCATATAAAATGAAACTATTAATCTTTAGAGGAACCAGTATACTAAAAAACTATGGTTGATTTTAAAATTGCCTTAGGGGGGTCGTTAATACCTGCGTTTACCTTAATAAGTACAAAGGAGTATCTAATAAACTGAATAATAATCACTTCCGTCGCTAAAATCCTTTTTATTTTTCAGGAGATTAATGGATCGCGCTTGTCTGAGATCCGCTTCGTAGAAAGCCTGATACGTAACAGAAGCGATAAGCTGGACAGAAGAGAGCTCAAAAAAATATTACCTAATAAATGAGACAATTCATTGACAACACATTCTACAGATGATTTACTTTTTCTGGTTAATCTATACTCTATACTAATATATAAAGCTCAAGAGTTTGTTTGTTTGTTTGTTTGCTTGCTTGAACGCGCTAATCTCAAGAACTACTGGTCCGATTTGAAAAATTATTTCAGTGTTAGATAGCCCGTTTATTGAGGAAGGCTATAGGTTATATAATTATTATTATTATACTATATAAATACACGAGGTATTTATAAGTGTTAGTAGTTGGAGCTGTCGTGACGATATTCATAACATTTTAACAAAAAAAATAAGGGGCGAAAAAACTATATAGATGGCGCTAAATAATAAAAATTGCTTTAGCGCCGCTAAAGAAGATTTCACTTCAAAAACAAGCAAGTTACGGTCACGTGACCGTAACACAACTTGATTTAGTTATAGGAGGTATTAAACACCTGTTGTCTGATACGTCACAAATTTTATTGTTTTCTTTATTTATGAAAACAGCGAGGTAGAATACTTATTACTTAGAGAGATAAAAGAATAATTTAAACCAAGGTCGGTGGAACCAAGGTAATTCAACAAGGCGGTGGTCATAGCGTCTGGTGTATCTAACCAGAAGACGCAGGTTCGAATCACTTACGAATTCAATAAAATTACAAAATGTTCCTTCACTAATCTTAGCATGGAAAACGCAAAAAAAAACATAAAAATGCAGAGATCTCAGTTTATTTTCTAAGAAAACCTATAAATCTAATAGGCCTATAAGTAAATATCTGCCCTCGGGTAAAACAAAGGTGTTGCCAGCTGCTTTTTTATGGACATTCTTCGGGAGTTACACATTTCTTTAAATTACTATCTAAATAGTAGTTAGCTTGGCAGGCACAGCCAGAAGCTAAGCAAAATAAAGGACATGGCGATTTCGTCTTCCCAATATCCGCACAACGTTGGCCACAATAGTTACCGCACCCAGGCTCAGCATGAGGATCGCCGCCACACTCCCCGTGTGTTGAACCTGGAACCACATTGATATCATCATCATATTACTGCATAACTAGTGTAGTGGTACTAGACTAGCAGGTTTATTCTTGAACACAATTGCGATAGATCGACATTGTAAATTTCAACGTTTCATCAAGTTTCGCATGTGAGACTAGCGCCATATTGTTTCAATATTGAGCGGTTATTGAGTGAACTAAATGCGATTGGGTTTTTGCTAATGTAAAAACAATCGAGAGGCTGGTACCTATCGAAGCTATCTTCATTTGTCATTTAAGTAAAGACTCACTCGTAATCCAATCCAGTCCTAACGAGTAGGTACGGTATCGTCTTACAGGCGACATTGGGATCGGATTGCGTTTGGATCGGAATTGGATTATTTTCAAGGGTAAGCCTGCAGGTGTGGAGAATCTTTTTTGGTCTACATGTTTGATGACGTCATGAATATTGACGGGCTACAATTTATGAGAATTTATAATGCTAATACCTACCTAAGTATCTTAGGCACTATATTCGCTATATCTATCCGAGGTAAAAAGATTGCATATTATTTTAATGTTTTATATACAATCAGCTGCATATTTCTTAGTAAACATTAGGTACTATAACATAATCCCCACCAAGGGATTCTCGCCTTACGCGGCGGGGGGAGGTTTAATAACTATGGATTGGATCCCCACGGTACAGTTAGTAGAACGCCAGGGAGAATGCTCCTGCGTAGAATTCGCCCAGGAAGCCCGCATTGAAGCGGCCACTGTTTGTGCAGTGGGAAGCACCGCAACTGAGGCGGGTCGCGCTGTTGTATGGGCGAATTCTACGTCCTAACGTGGGAGAGCCATGCTTCAGCACGATTGGGGCGGCTCAACCGGAGTTATACTACTGCCTCACAGAAAACCGGCGTGAAATACCGCTTACGTTGTGTTTCGCCGAGTAAGTGACGACTAAAGGCAACACACTTGCGACACCTTTTGGTGTTATCCATGGGCGGCGGTAATCGCTTCCCATCAGGTGCCTATTTAGTTTTCTTCTCATTCAATAGCAAGTTACTAACATTAAACCAGTGCACTACTTTAGAGAGAGCGCTGTTTACTTCGTCAGTTGCCACTTGTTGGCGTTTAAGTTTAAATAACAGAGAAGTATCATCTGCAAACAGCCCTACCTCGTGATCGTCCCTTATGAGATAAGGCAAGTCATTAATATAAATCAAAAACAGAAAAAGGCCAAGAATTGAGCCCTGCGGAACTCCCATAGTAACGACTGACCCGGGTGATCTCAATACCATTGACGTCCACTTTCTGAATCCTGTTACACAGGTACGAAGTAAGAAGATTCAGAGAAGCGTTCCTAATACCGTAGTGATGCAATTTCCTGATTAGAGTTTCGTGAGGGACGCAGTCAAATGCCTTGGACAGATCACAGAAAATACCCAAAGCATGGTATGAATCCTCCCAAGTACTATATATGTATCCTAAAAGTTCAAAACCGGCATCGGTTGTCGAACGACCCCTTGTAAATCCAAACTGCTTACTGTGTAATAGTTTATTTTTATAAAAAAATCTTTGCAGTATATCCAAAATTAGTTTTTCAAAAATTTTGCTAAGAGTAGAAATATTCTAATCTCCACGAAAAACATAGGTGTACTCACCTAAAATTCCGAGAAATATAGCTAAAATACAAAACAAAAAAAATCGTGTTAAAAACATTATTATTGTCTCACTATTTATGGTATTTATGGGTGCTTAATGTAGCGACTTGTATAAGTAATAAAAGACAAACTGATACTTTACACGTGGGTACCTACCTATGTACCTATCTATTTATAATCATAGAAGTGTAAGGCCGGCTGTACACGCGCGTCGAAACTCTTTACTCTACGAGACAGGCCGAGTACATGCGTACGAGTATCAATGATATAAAATGATCTACCTCTTTTAACTTTGTAATGTCATTGCGTACGAGTGTTTAAGTTGGATTGTTGTGTGCTGTTTTACTTATCGGCTAGCTGTTTTACTAAACAACGCTATTACGTAAAAAATCTGTACAACGACCAGCTGAATGGTCATTGCTATGTACGTTTCACAAAACAGCTGGGTAGCTGTTTTGTGAAACGTAAATTAAATTAATAACAAAAATTCTACAAAACAATCAAACGTGGGTACGTTTAATTTAGTTTTTCTAGCGGATTTTGCAGTAGATTAGTTTTGGGCGCATACTTATATTTGGGATGAAATAAATTTATATTGGTTAGGTTAGGTTAGAGTACTGTGACTACACAATGCCAGAACCGAATTGTAGCTATTGGTGCTAATTCTGTATTGGCAAACTAAACTAAACTAAAATCCGACTAATTTTAGTTTAGTCGTCATTCCTATTCAGATAATACGCGACTAAACTAAAATTTGGTTTGACAGGACTAATTTTATTTTAGTTACTCAATTTGGTCTAAATTGTGATTTTGTTATTCTGTTGCATGTTTTACGTTAAATTACGACTTGGAAACGTCAAACTAATTTTAGTCGTCATAGAAATGGGTGTCTACTAAACTAAATTTTATAGTCGTAGGCGGACATTAGTCATAAGTAACAATTTCTAAAATAGTCAAGTTAATTTGTTCTCAGTAAACATTTTTTCGTGATTATAATGGCAGAATATGTAATTGTGGCTCTTCCGAATTCATTATCGAGGTAAAATACTCAAGGCAAATAAAAGAATTCTTATGTACCTAAACGCGAAAAGTTATTCGACGCGTCTCGAAAGACTTAGGGATAGGTAGTCGATCTAATAATTTCTCTCTCTGCTTTTTATTGGCTCTTTTCGTAATTTAATTTTCTTTTTATACCTAATAATTTAAATTATTATCAATCAAGTAAAATATTATCTACCTACTCTGTTTTTATGTAAAAAATGGCGTCTGCAAACAACCTACTCTGTTTTATTGTAGTATGGCGCCACACTGTTTGCGTATTTCGTTTACCTGAGCCACAGATAATAGAATACTAGTACCTGAGCCCTCCAAATTCAAATTACAATAGGTTTTTCACAATTTGTATATCTATAGCACAATCTAGATTGATAGCTATAGTAATTGTGCCATTAGCTATACAATATTCACAACTCAGTTGTGAAATTGTATAGATAATCAGCTAGTTATATGGCACCACACTTTATGCTATAATATTTAAAAAAAAAAATCATTAAAATTTTCGTCTAATCGTGCCTGAGCCCCATAAAAGTAAATGATAATACTTAAGACTGGCAACACTAAATTAAGTTAAATTTACTTGCAACAACATAATAAACTTATTCAACTAAAATAAGTCGTGTCAAATTCGATTTTGGTCGGGCTTTTAAATTTAGTTCGACGAACACGTTTTAGGATAAACTAAACTAAAATTAGTAAAAGTTTGGTTTGGTTTAGTTTGGTCAGTTGAACAACAGAATTAGCACCATTGTCTCGTCCATACTTATTTAAAACTAGCTGGCCTGTCATGTCAGACGTTGTCCTCTCCGAGATTCAACGAACTACCTCGAAAAATCTCAAAAGAAACGGATTCTGGTTTTCCATATTTTAATACACTTAGCGCCATTTACCTCTGAATACCTTATTTCTAACCTTTATTTTACTTAATTTCAATAATTTGTTCACATGGTATTGACGTAAAGCATGGAAATATAGGTACCTAAACAGACATATATGGATAAAAATCTCAAATAACTGTTTCGGCACGGCGCGAATGGGCTGGCTTGACCGGAGTGATACCGCGTCCTCACAGAAAACCGGCGTGATACCGCTTACCATCAGATGATCCGTCTGCTCGTTTGTCGTATCCCATAAAAAAATATTAATTTTTACGATGCGATACATACTTACCGTAGGTACCTACTAAATATGTATCTATACTATAGGTATTCATTTTTATGTACCTACTTATGAATAAAAATCTATTGGCGCATGTATGTAAATATCAAAACATATGAACGACCTAAAAGTCAAGATTACGTAACTTTTATTGAGGAGTTTATGCGGGAAAATGTGAACGCACGAATGTATGTGCACGAACCGTTGTCGATTTTATATTATTTTCCAAAACTTGAATTTGTCCGCAGTTGTAGTAATGTGTAATTATGGTTCATAATTAACCATTAAGTGTTTGTGATTATGTGCGAGTGTAGGCAAATTAGGTATAAATATAAAATTGTGCTAGTACCTACCTATATAAAATATGAATTCACTTAGAAAGCTCCATCGAAGCCTTAGTAAAGTTTCAATAGGGCAACTGAATATTTGACACTGGCAAATAAATAAAAAGTGAGGCGGTATATTAAATGATCAAACGAACTTACCTGTTGTGAAGTTCGATCATTATTATATGAAGTGCCCTGCTCGAAGATATATATTTAAACAAGCAGCTCTCATCATTCACTGGCAACTCTGCGCAATTTTAGAAGTAGCAACCCCGATCCTAAAATTTGCTTAATCTGTGCTCGGTGAACGCTTTCATTCTTTTTAGAGTCGCGAATTATCTCAAATTTTACCCGGGGTGGGATGGGTAGGGACCATATATCTTCGAGCAGGGCACTTCATATAATAATGATCGAACTTCACAACAGGTAAGTTCGTTTGATCATTTATTATATTGCGTGCCCTGCTCTCGATATATATTTAAACAAGCAGATGTTTAGAGTATTGGTAAATTTGAGATAAGCCGAAAGCATAGCATGTATTCCTGTAAAATAAATCTGTTATAATCACATTGCATTATTTTAAAACATATCAGTCTCTTGACTTTCTGTTAAGGACCAATTAGCTAACACAAAGCCGACCAGCTACAATTGCTGTGACCCTCCAGAGGGTCAGGGTTCATCAATCATTTTATTAAATATGTAAGAAACTGATTCCCTTAGATAGTATTTACGGTAGGTACCTGGAACTTGAAAATAAATGTTAATGATCATTCTTAATATTGTTGGAGAATAATGAATTTCGTAGTAGGACTACATATGGCATGAATCAGCAAGATCAGTGCCTGATATTAAGTATTAAGTAATAATTCTGGATTAAGCACAGGATAAACAATAACAAAATGTTATTAAAATATCAGAATTAATATCATATCAAATCAATATAAATCTGCTGAATCGTGAATCGGTCAGTTTCAATCATAACTATTTATAACTAATTAGTTATAAATATTCGTAAGTTAAAAGGCCGACCAGCAGTCTGTGTGATTACAGCTTATGAAATTTCTTTTGTCATAGTCCTGAATGTAAAGACATGGCGCCTACCAGGTTCCAGTATGGCTCTGGTATCTATAATACTGACTCGAATAAACTTTGAAGAATACTTTATTTGACGATGTAAAACATAGTTATAGTAAGGTAGATAGGTACTTTTAAAAGAATTACATTAAAATTTCAGAGCTGTACTCTACACTACTTTCTAATCACACAATTTTCCCATCACTGGGCGAATGGGCCATTCATCACATCTAGATTATAGATAAGTGGTAATGATTATATCAGCACACCCTTCATTCCATATCTGTTGTGCTTAATGCAGGGAAATTCATTCCATATCTGAACAACCCCTTGCCACAAAAACACTATTTCTTAAATAATCATTTAAAAATGTAATTTACAGTAAAATATGAATATAGAACTTTGTTTGGCACAGTCCTACATATATATATTGATATTTACCAATATTAGTTTGGACTTATACATTCCCTAGAGACTCCCTTACGAACATTCCCCCCCCAATTTTAGAGCAAGGATGAAACTGACTTATGACGGACAGTCTATAGGCAGCCGCAAATCCAATGATTTTTTCTTAGAATACCTACTTAATATCTGGTATGGATAGAGGAGATCTCCCTGAGAATGGGTTCGCCATATACTATAGGTGCTTATCTATGTTAATATTATAAAGAGCAAAGATTTGTATGTACATATGTTTGTAACGAATTGGCTCAAAAAATACTGGGCCTATTCCAAAATTTCTTTCACGGTTTGAATGTTACATTATTCCAGATTAACATAGGCTATAGAATACTTTGAAAAAGTTTAGGATTTCTGGCAATGAGAATTGTTGGTGGATGAGGTTTCTGTAGGAAGACTGTAACCTTTATTTTTGGTGAGATTATCAGTTTGTTCTAAATCTTCTAATCAAAAGGTGTTTGGAAGGACACCATAACAAAACAAAGAAAAGATAATATATCCAAGTCCAAGTGAAAGTTTCAATATTCATTGGCTTTAAATGTTTCCAGAAGACTAAGGCAATGCATTTTTTTTTTTTTTTTTTTTATGAGTCTAGCCCAGCTTTATCCTAGTAGAGGCACCTAATATTGTAGTTCTAAACAATGTAGGTATGTACCTATTTGTATCTAAATTCTCCTTATAAATGTGAACTTTGATAAGTACAAACTGTTCAAAGACTCAATATTTTATCAGTATAATATTTTCTGAATAAATGTAATTATCACTACTATATAAACATTGGTGTAAGGTGTAACAAGCAACAACCAGAATCTTTTCCAGGTCAAATACCATATTTCTGGGTTAATTATGTAGTTCTCTTGTTTAAAAATAAAAGTACTAAATAAACTTTATTTTTAATGATGTCCTGTGACCAAAATGTGCTAGCATTTGTTAACCCTTTGCACTACTGCCATATGAATGTGGCCAAGGCAATTTAAATGAACATAGAAATGTCTATGTATAATAAATGAAATGTTTATTAGAAAATTTACTAGGGTATATGACACATGACACCTATGTCTTGTTATACAATAGGATGATTTATGATGTTGCTTAACATGCACAAAAAAATAAAAAACTATATAAATATCTTATATATTATGATGTAGATATTGTTACTACCTACACCTCTTATCTTTTCTAAAATCAATGGTATGCACATAAGGGAATTTATGCACTATACAAATGTTACAACCTAACCTGGATTGGTTAAATGATTTTCGGTTGCTTGTCCACATTTTTTGCAAAATCCATGGGCTTCAAAGTCTAGGTCAAAATTGATTTATTTCAATTAGACCAATATAATAGTTGAAAGGTTGAACTACTTGTCAAACTGGATGCTTGTTAACACAAACAGCACTGGATTAGGTGATATAGACTTTACCAAGTAAATGCTATGTCATACTACATAAGTTATGCAATACTTCTATTTTACATGATAGGTACTCCTATAATAAACAGGAATTTTATTACAACATTTTAGTTTATCTTATCTTGTGTATAATGTACCTATTCACTGTGGCCCAGAATTTGGTGCTGGGCAAGCTGCAATAAATATTGCTAAATATTATTATAATGACATATTTCTGGTAGATATCATACAGAAGCCAAGAAATTATCAAGACAATGATAACTGGAATTTATAACTGATAAATTCTAAGCATTTCTAGAGCTAAAGTTTCTATAATCCTATCATCTCATCTCAATGTATATAATATAAGGAATACTTTATATTAATAACTAGATTCTATACATATTAATGTATTGATTGTCTTGTAATGTCCCCATCTTGTAAAATTATTACGCATCTGAGCAACCCAATGTAGGAATTACTTTATTATAACAATATAGGCAATACTATATTCTGAATAAACATTTACTAATAAATGTGGTTTTCCAATAACTTTTTGGTATGTAATGTCATTCCAAATGGAAATAAAGCTCTATTTGACAGCATTCTTCTGAGATGTTATTTTTCTGATATTAAGTTTGTTGTATCATAATGGGAAATGAAAACTAAAGTTGGCCAAAGTAGATAGCTCATCTGATTTTCCTGAAGACAGTAATGGCACCAAGGTCTTATGAGACTTGATTACAAAGGTAATTGAGTATCCTTTAACATGGTTAAGTAATACACTTAACATTGCATGCTATCCTGCAGTGAGGTAAAAAATGTGTTAGCCTTCCGGCATGACTTACCACTATGGCTAAGTTGGCCATTTCTTGCACACAATGTTGGTCTTGTGCACAATGCTGGTGTTCCAGCCTGTATTGAAGATTCATGTCCTTCAATAGTAATGGGTAGTTGTGGGTTTCACTTACAATTGGTTGTAAGCTTATTGAAGAACTGGTCGCTTTTAATGGCAGGTTTTCAAAACATCTTGTCACACAGGCATTTTATAGATGCTTACAGTGTTCTTTTACTATTTCACAACATATAAAAACTAATTATCACATATAGGGAGAACTAGAATTCTCCTTATTTTTGTTAGGGCAAAATGTCAGTCAGGATCCATCACAAAATTCACAAAGTATATCTTTTATGTACCCTTAGTGAGATGAATTTACATTGTTATTGTTATACTGCATATGTATTTATTCAACTCAATATCCTTGTCTATACTGACAATATTGTTGCTTAACAAAACAGAAACCTGTGGATATTGTCTAACCGGGATCTGTTCCACAAGATTTTGTGGTGTCTTTAGATCATTGGGCATTGGGGCCCTCAAGGGTGGCCTTGCCCTATTTATAGGTGAAAATTGAAACAAACCAAGATGTAGGTTTATCTAGCATGAGATTGTGTCTCCTAGAGCATAAAACTCCAGTGAGTTTTGTGTTCTTCTAGAACCATATGTACCTACTCGTTTTAATTATTATATGCACTCCTTCGAATTGTGATCAGCACAAGACTTACATGTTATTGTAATCTGCAGTAAGTAGGTATAGGTAGTTACCTATTATTTAAATCAACATACCCATGAAAAAACATTGTAGGCACTTACATGTGATTGATAAAACTGCTTATTGGAGCCTCACGGGCTCCACATAAGAGTAAGAGATCTCGTGTGTACATCTCGTGTACGCCCCGAGTCCAATGAGCACGTCAGTGTATCACGTACACCACCCGCGTCAACCGGTACCTACGAAGGTTATGGAAACTCTTGCGGCTTTAAACTGCTACGAGAGCCAGTAGCCATACCGGTGTAATCACTTTTATTTCATGAAGAATAATTATTATCTCCGTTCCAACGACGCTAGGTACTCCGCTTTATGACGACACTTTATTCGGCTTATAATTTTAAGACGACATTTCATTTATCGTCTAACTTTTGTAAAACTTCTTTATGTTGCCGTTTAGGCATAGATTTGGTTGAAATTATATTAAAATACACTTTAATTAAAATAAACACAGAGAAACGCAGAATCAGTTGCCGCGCAAACGAAAAGAATGAAAGCGTTCACCGAGCACAGATTAAGCAAATTTTAGGATCGGGGTTGCTACTTCTAAAATTGCGCAGAGTTGCCAGTGAATGATGAGAGCTGCTTGTTTAAATATATATCGAGAGCAGGGCACGCAATATAATAAAAAAAATGATGCAGTCAGTTTATATGATTTCAATATATCAATGGTCAGTTTATAGGGGGGTTTCCGCTACACCCAAGAATGTTGGTCTAAACTAAAGACAGAGTATCATACGCCCAGACTGACTTGTATGAAGAGGCACCAAATCGAAGACAACGCCTCTCATTATTGTTATTCGAAGTTTATCATTTCGCATACCTACCGCGGTAACCTTGTAGGTACCTACGAACGTATACATAAGATAAAACACACTCACGTAGGTACCTACTACTTCAACAGTTCAATTAATAAATAAGAATTGTTACTTATTGGTAAACACCCCCCGTCTCCACCTCAAATTAATTACTATCTCTAGTCCAGGGCTGGAGCCCCCTCCCCCCCCCCCATGAATTTAATTCCTAGCACGCTGGCCCCAGCATAAAATAAATACACAAAGTTTCAACAACTGCGGCTGGAGTCGTCGCGACGACGATACAGCATAACAATTTTTCAACCTCCAACATCTGTTATCTGATTCGTCACGTGTAAGACAGTATTATTTTTTTATGTAAACACTTAGTAAGGAAACAAAAGAATAATTTAGAACAAGGCCATAGATACTTACCTAGAATAATGTACTTATACCTTTTGATTATAAAACATGGGTGAATAGGTACCTAGGCCCGTATTTAGGGGGCCAGGGCCCCTAGGCACTTGGCATTTGGGGCCCCCCTCACCCATTTTTATCCGGCTTCAAAAAAGAGGAGGTTCTCAATTCGTCTCAATTTTTTTTGTATGTTACGCGATTATTCGGCCATTTATAAACCGAATTCGATTTTTTTGTGGTATTTTTGTGAATTTTCTACTACCATCCTCTTATCTCTTCCACCTAGATACGGATGGACTTCCTGTGGGTGTCGGAGACAGCAGACCCTGTCAGGTGTTTTCTTTACCACATATTTTCTGTGACTCAGGATGAAATCCAAAACGAGACTCACTATGGACACACAGTGCCCTTTGTTGATCAGACCACATTAAATGTGCCCGTATCCCGAGAAAGACGGTCGTACTTATATCGCGTTTGCCAGGTAGAAGAGCTGGAAGACTTAGGGTTTTCTACGATGTAGACCGACTTCATGTAACCTTTTTTGCACTGCTTGGTCGGTTACTGGCAGCTGGTCATCCTCCAGCGGGCTTTGCACAAGTTCCGTTCTTTCTATTATGCAATTAGAGAAAACGATTCAATAGAGAGAACGTCGTCTTTTTTATGGTATAGGGGAAAACAAGCAGACGGATTGCCTGATGGTAATAAGCGATTACCCCCATCCATGGACGGCTGCAACACCAGAAGAGTCACAAGTGCGTTGCCAGTAGCCTTTTTAAGAGAGTACGCTCTTTTCTCGGAGGCTTGAAGGTCATATTTGTCCGGAAATATTGCTGGAGACAGTTCATTCCACAGTTTTGTTGTGCGAGGTATAAAGTTACTAGAGGAACGCACAGTTGTAGACTGCCAACCACCTAGATTATGGGAATGAATCTGCTGTCGCGTAGAACGATGGCAGATAGAGGCAGCAGGGATCGTTCCTATAGGCGACAGAAGATACATAGCGAGGCCAAATCACTTCGCAACGCCAATGGGTCTTGTCGGTTTGAAATATCTTGGCAGTCGACGATATAGAGGAGAAACAAAGTAGGCGATAGCACACAGTCTTGAGGGACACCAGCATTTAAAAGTGTAGAATCCGAGCATTCACCGTCGACTACGACCTTCATGCTTCTGTCTGCAAGAAAGCTGGTGACTTATTCGCATAGTTTCTCGGGAAGCCTATAGGAAGAAAGCTTCGAAAGAAGCTTTTTGTGCCATACCCCATCAAAGGCCTTCGCTATGTCCAAACTGAACGCCAAGGCTTCCCCCTTAGTTTCGATCGCTTAAGCCTAACGATGTGTCAGGTATATAGAAGATCAAAAGCCGATCGACGCTTATGAAAGTCGTACTGCTGGTTACGAAGCAGATCCTCTAAGAACCAAAGGAGCTGGCAGTTGACAATGGACTCCATTATCTTCGAGAAAAGGGAGGTTATGGCTATCGGTCTGTAGTTTGAGGGATTTGAGCGACGACCATTTCCCATGTCTAGAGGTGAAAAGGATGGCTTACAGAAATTTTCTTCGAGAACTTTGGCAAGAGACCAGAACGCACGAGTTCCCGAAGGAAGGCGCTCAAGCCTCACCAATTCTACCGATATGCTTCGACTACGACCATACAAGCAGAAATCGTGATAGGTCTAGGAGAAGTATAATGATTTCTGCCTGTACGTATGCAGTTCTATTACATCTCCTGAATCACGTGATCACAACCTGGATATCATGTTTTAATTGACGTTTTGATGGATGTTTGTTACTCTTTCACGCCAGAACGGCTGATCGGATCTGGATGAAATTTGGCACAGAGATAGATTATAGTCTGGAATAACACATGGGCTACTTTTTATCTGAAGTCCACGCAGACGAAGTCGCGGGCAGAAGCTAGTAATTAATAAATAAGTCCCCCCCGCCCTTAATCCGGCACTGACACCTTATAAGACTTATATAAAGATACGAGCAACCATATTGATTCAGTTTCAGTCAATATTCATCTATGGTTGCAGTCGCGTTCATACGACACTAATGAAAGTGATGTATTTCAATAAAGTATGTTTGCTCGCCATTTTGGTATTTTCACTGTTCGAGTCAAGTTTGGGTGAAATATTTTCAAATTTTACTTAGCTTTAGGAAATTCGCGTTCGTTTCGCGTTCCCGTAATGCATCAGCATCGTAGCTTGTACATCAACATGATAATATCAGCTTTGGGGCCCCGCGGCCCGAGAATAACTTTTTTGTACCTGCTTATGATGTCATCTCAATAGTTCCAAACTATAGTTAGGTCTGATATGTGGCGTTGATGACGACATCCTTTGGGATGCGAGCAAAAATGCGAGCAATGTTGTTAGTAAGTTAGAAAGTAAAGGGGCCTCGACACGTGCTGAAATAAATAGTTAATTCGGCCCTGCAGGCTCACTCTTGAAAATAATGTAATAAAGTGTTTTATAAACATGATATTAATCCTTATCCAAATAAATACGTTATTCATCAGCCTTGAGAGCGTTTGATTTGTATCCGAGCGGACCGAGCTTGGGTCCGCTCGGACCGAACAAACGCTCTAAAGGACATATCCTCATTTAGCGTTCTTTTATTATTCCTATTCCCGTGACATATTTTACTAAAGTTCCGCTCGGATATTCAATACTCAATTATCAACTAACAATATTGGCTATATCTTGAAGTGAGCTTCAATCAAAACATACTACAAACCGCTGAAGGGGTTCATCATCTTCTTACCACCTACTTACTAACCTATCAAGTGCCACCTGCCTGCAAGTTTGCTTGAACGCGATAATCTCAGGAACTATTAGTCCGATTAGAAAAAATATTTCGGTGTTAGATAGTCCATTTATTGAGGAAGGCTATAGGCTATCGTCCCGCTAAGACTAAGTAACTATTCCACGCGGACGAAGTCGCGGGCGGAAGCTAGTACTTAATAAAATAATTCCGATCCAAACGCAATCCGATTCCAATGTCAATGTCTCTTCCATTGTCTGTCAGGCAATTTCGTATATTTGAAGACAAATCCGATAGGACTGCACTTGCTAGTGCGCTAGACTGAGTCGTTTCATTTCTACATTAGGTACATTCTACATTACACTCCTCACTTGTCATATGGAGATAGCAACGATATTAGCCGTTCAAGTGATTTTCCACTACGAAAATAGACTGGTAATGTTTTGAACGTACTGAACCAGTAGAATTTTTATTTCAGTTTTATAAAACCGAAAAATGCCCTAAAAACTATTTTTAATTTATGATTTTCTATTTTCGCGCGGAAACGCTAGCCGCCATGCTACTTCGGGTCGTGACGTCACTTCGTTAGTAAACAATACAACTGCAAAAGACCAAGTAACGTCAAGTAACTATCGGAGTGACATCACGTCGGAAACCAATATGGCGGATGGCGTTTTAAAACAGATTAAAAATAATACTATTTTTGAATTTGAATTATAAAATTTACATTGCATTTTTATATATAAATACTAACGTTTCTCGTTTACTTTTTAAAAAATCTATCATATACATGCATTTTTATATTTTTTCTTACATGGTGTAAAATACCCTATTCAAGAGTAGGTAAGCCTGCTGATTGTAGGTCTTAGGTATGTGATTGTATTGTTTTGCCGTGAAACAGGTGAGTTCGAGGAATGCATGGACGATCCCAATGCCCACATAGGCTGTGCAGGGCGATGTCATAGACAATGCTCGGACTACATGCATGCTGACAAACCGTACCTCTGCCCCGTACAACTATATTATTATACTCTTTGTCTGCCCCCATACTTGTATAAAAGCATGCGACTGTAATTCTGGCTTTGTTTACGATTACAATGTGCAGAAATGTGTTCAACCAAACGACTGTAGTAAGTATCAATTAAATTCAATTCAACTTATGCATTTAGACTAAAAACACTAACACACTAGTAGGTACCTACATACTTACCAAATAAAATATTTAGATTTTCAATCGTTAGATACCTTTTTTTTTGCGTGTGAGTTCTCATGGATGCCCACTGTCTATCGGAAGGAAAGGCGGGTTATGTCGGACTTCTACCGACTAAAGACACACGGCCATCTATAGCACATTGTGGAGGGGGCTCCGAGATCTCTAATGAACGCACCGGTGGCCCTCCTGTATACCTACATATCTTTTAACTGCGAAATAAATTTGACGTCTATCAGATCACTACATAATATAAAACAAAGTCGCTTCCCGCTGTCTGTCTGTCCCTGTTTGTATGCTTAGATCTTTAAAACTACTATTTGTTATAGTAGCAACAGAAGTAGTAAGTACGTAATTTGTGAAAATTTCAACTGTCTAGTTATCGCGGTTCTTGATATACGGCCTGGTGACGGACAGACAGCGAAGTCTTAGTAATCCGGTCCCGTTTTTACCCTTTTGGTACGGAACCCGAAAAAAGGTATATTATGGTTTGTGTGGTGTGTTCTAGTAAAATAAGTACGAGTATTCGTAAAATAGTTAAACTAAAAGTTCGATACAATTTATATGTAACTAAGAATACTCGTAATTACTATGTAGCAAAAATTACAATTAACAGACGTCTCTTACAATACTATAAATCTCCCACACAACAAATTTTTCTTACACACACATTATTACACTATTACACTACTTTACACATATTTTTAAAAACGCCCTATTCACTTATGATTACATATACACTTCCTCGAATCTCAAACTCAAATAATTTAATTGTAAAACATATATCCTCCTCATACAATAATAAGAAAAGCTCATCAGTAAACCAAAATAAGCACCATCATTTAATAGAATTAGTTCCTGCAACTTTGATAAATGGGTGACGTCATTCAAAATATACAAGAAATAGACAACTTAAATATAGCAAAAACAATAGCATGTGACTGTACGGAATTTACTAAGCTTTTTAAGGCAAATAAAAATGATTTTACTGTTATAACTCAGAATATTAGAAGTATATACCACAATTTTGATGATTTCTTAGTAAATTTGACTAGTTTTAGCTTTGAAACTGATATAATAGATTAACGGAATTTCGGCTTAGCGCCCATAAACCTATACCTAATCTAGATAAATATTCCTCATTTGTAACTACATCTCAGCTTAACCAAAACGACGGAGTGGTCGTTTACATAAAGAATAGCCTAAAATCGAATGTCAAAGAGATAAAACTAGTCCAGGCCTCCTGTCTTCAAGTTGAAGTGTTAAATAACATAATTATATGCATCTATCGCTCACCATCATTTAAAAAAGCTGAAAATTTCATTGACTCTCTAGACGCCAAAAAAAAATCACTTAAAAATCCCTTCACGCGGCTCGGTCGCGTCGCGCGTGATGTACCTACCTACCCCTGTGACGAACTTTCTTACTGTCCTGTATTTATTCCATTATTTATTAACATTGTGCGTGTATCTGAACTTTCATGTGTATTTTATAATAAACTGTGTTCTTGGTAGAATTGTTTGACTTATTTTACCAACCACTACCAAAACCTACATTTAAAACATATAAAAACTATCGCGCCACTATTCCCCTAACGCTTAGCAGGACTCAGGAGCGACTATTTTTTTATGGGGAAAGATGGCGAACGAGAGCAGACGGATCACCTGATGGTAAGCGATTACCGCAGCCCATGGACGTGCAAGTACGCGCAAGTGCGTTGCCCGCCTTTGAGCCTCCGGTATCCTCAATCACTCAGCGAAATACAACGTAAGTGTGGTTCACGCCGGTTTTCTGTGAGGTCGTGGTATCACTCCGGTCGAGCCGGCCCATTCATGCGGAAGCATGGCTCTCCCACAGTAAAGAAATTCATAGAAAAACCCAACACAGCTCGACTTGAGAATTAAATCCAGGACGTCTACCGTAGCAGCGGTGTTCAGGACCAGGAGAATATTGAGGCCTGTTTTTAAATTATATTTTTTTATGTTTCAGCTCCCAATCAGCCATAGTGAAGTCAATAAAAATATTAGTAAAACAAATTCTTCAAGAAAGAATAATGATTTTTAAAACTTGTAACTTTAATTAAAACTGATGCAATAATTTTTTCTTATCTTAATCTTGACTAAACATCGTTTCGTATTCCGCTGTTTTCTCGATCAAAACTGGACCGATCCATAAAAAAATTATATCAAAATATTGAGGAAAAGTATATCTATGCTTCTATTTTTTCGTCACACAGTCAAACTTCTCCTCCTCTTCCTCCTCCCCTCCCCGCCTTTCTTGTGGATTTGGTTGGATAGGAAATGGCTTTGAGGTTTATTGACTTACTGACGTCCCTCCCATAAACAATCAGTCAGTAGATTTGAAAATATCTTGTAGGTTCGCATAGTAAAGATAACATTTTGACATAATATCATCTTATGTGAAAATGATTTCTTTATAGCAAACTAGGTTCTGCCCGCGGCTTCGCTCACTTGAAGCTCAAAACCAACAGACTAGTATTCTATTATCTGTGCCAACAGTGATGATCTCTTTCTTTTAATGGGTCTCTATACATTAGAGGTCAAGCTGTATCTCCGGTCTCGTTTAATTATTTGAGATATCTAATGGCGTAATTACTACAGCTAGGATTCTAGAATGTGTTATAGCCCTAAAAATTGCGAAAAACCAATTGTAATTTGAATTTGGCGGGCTCAGCGAAACGATCAGCCAGTAAACGCTCTATGGGGGTAGAAGCTAACACCTTAACCTAAGTAATACCAGTTTAAATAAAACTTAACTTCATAAATAAAGTATTTTACTTATAAGACTAAATAGTGAAGGACGATTCTCAAATTATTGCACATTACTTTTACAAACTTAAATGACATTATTTTATTTAATATATACAACCTCTTTTAAGAGTCGGACCGAATTTCCCATACAAACGTAATACCATACCGCCTGTATTCCCCGAAGGGTTAGGCAGAGGTGTACTAATGTACACCCACAATTCGCCGGTATGTTTAGGTACCATGTAATAGGGGGCGAGCCTATTGCCATTGACCGGGCACAAATTCCAAACTCCGAGCTGCCACTGGGAATTTCATAGAAAAACCCAATAACACTTTGCTCGACCTGGGAATCGAACCCAGGACGTCTAGCGTAGCAGTCACGCTTAGGACCAATTGGCTAATGAGGCAGTTTCTTTTGTTAATTATTAGATAGAAATTTAATAGGTTCTACAATGGAGTTCCGAGGAGGCGGTAAAACCCAGCCATATTCTCTATCGTCAGAAACCGATAGATATTTAATAGGTGCGATAATTTAATTATCAGTTGTGAATGGTAATTCAGACACAATATCATCAAAGTGTGTTATTATTCGGATTCCGAGATCCGGATCCGAGAATCTAGGTGCCTGCTCTACCATTTCATCCAAAATACTTCAGTGTAAATAAATGTAAGCGAATGCAATTCTTGATAATTTTATCAAGTTTAGAACGATTTTCCTGTCGTTTATTTCCAGTGAAATAGTAGTAGACGAAATGGTACAGTAGGAACCTAGATTAACCGTATCTCAATTTGAATAATAATAAAATTTGATAAAATATTGTTTGCATTACGATTTTTTCTTTTACTTTCTTAAAAAAAAGTGTTGCCCCGCACTAGGATTTACTCCTGTATCGTGGGTGCGTTTACAAACACCCGGAACAACTAGTTGTAGAATCTACAGCAAATATTTGTATGTATGATATACAGTGTAGATCATACATATATTTGCTCCGTGTGGGGATCGAACCCACACACAAAAATGTCGATTTATTTAGGTATTACGTTTTTGTGGGCAATTCTCAATTCACAATAATTTAAAAAAAATGTTTTAATCTATCAGATAAACGTAAACATCGAGATGGTTTCGCGATCAGCGAAGAAATCTCGTAACATATAGTAGATACATTCAGTTGAATAGCGAACCTCCTCTTTTTTAAGGCGGTTAAAAATGTACAACCGTACACGTTATAATCATGTCTCAGTTTATTTAAACATGCATTATATATTTTATAATATAATATTTATACATTAATTATTACAGTACCCGGCGATAAATATTGCACATTGACATTTGGAAAGAGACAATCGGCTAATTTCGGCTTCGTAGAGCGTTATCTCTGTCGCACGAAACACAAACAGTCCGGTATCTATTAGGAGCTGATAAATCAATTTTAATTTTCTTCTTTTAATAATTCTTTGTATACAATTATTTAAATTTGGGGGTGTTAACAACTCTATATATATATATTATCTATATATATTTTGAACTGGACGCGACCGCACTCTATCGCACTTGAACAACGACTGACAAAACGTCACATAGGTAGTGTGCGACAGAGATAACGCTTACGTGGGAGAGCCATGCTTCGGCACGAATGGGCCGGCTCGACCGGAGTGATACCACGGCCTCACAGAAAACCGGCGTGAAACAACGCTTGCGTTGTGTTTCGCCGAGTGAGTTGAGGTTACCGGAGGCCCAAACCCTTTTAAAGGCGGGCAGCGCACTTGCGACTCCTCTGGTGTTGCGGGTGTCCATGGGCGGCGGTTATAGCTTACCATCAGGTGATCCGTTTGCTCGTTTGCCCCCCTATCCCATAAAAAAAAAAAAAACGCTCTACGAAGCCGAAATTAGCCGATTGTCTCTTTCCAAATGTCAATGTGCAATATTTATCGCCGGGTACTGTACATATTTTCAACCTTATTTATAGTATATGCGACCCTGAATAAATAACAGAATCGGTTCCAATAATTTTTACACCATGTTATATTTAACAAACCATCACGCCTGTATTCCCCGAAGGATTAGGCAGAGGCGTACTAATGTACAATCACAGTTCGCCGGTATGTTTAGGGGCCATGTAATAGGAGGCGAGCCTATGCCATTAACCGGGCACAAATTCCTAACTCCGAGCTGCTACTGGGGATTATATAGAAAAACCCAAGAACACTGCTCGACCTGGGAATCGAACCCAGGACCTCTAGCGTAGCAGTCGCTCTCAAGACCACTTGGCTAATGAGGCATTTTTAAATATATTATGTCACAAAAATATTTAAAAAGTTACAAGTGGGACACCGAGTGACACCAAGTATAGATCGCGCAGAATAACTTGACCCAAAACTAACGGAGAGGGGGAAAGTTTGCGCAGTAAATTTGCGTGCAAAATGTACTAAAAAACGACTACTGCGCATCCGCCATTTTGGGTCAAGTTATTTTGCAGAAACTGTATCTTTCCGCCATTATACGCGGACAACACAAGTCACGGCAGGTCATAACAGCACGAGGCGCGGGCGCACAGCGGGGCGGGGGTCATAAGACGTGGTGAGCATGTTTTTGTACGCACAACCAGTTAACATAACAAGCCTAAAACTTTGTGAATTTTCGTGATACTTTTTTGAAAATTTGTACATAGATTATTTACATAAAAATACTAGACACGTGTCTCGTGTTTCGCTTATACTAAAACTAATGAAAACTCCCCCTCGTCAGCAAAAGTAAGCAAAACTCTTACCCCTCCCCCCCATGCTTACGTAAACATTGGTACAAATGATTGATTTCCGAGCAGCAGTTATAGTAAGTCTAGAAATATACCTAAACGTATTCATTATTTGTAGGAATCCCCGAAAATGCATTTCGTTTTCTGCATAGACAATTGGCGATATGTGTAAAAAAGTAAATAATTACTGCTGACGTAATCACTATCTAGATCCCCCCACCCCCCATGTCATCAAAAATAAGCAAAGCAAAGACCCCCCTGCCCCTCTATAGTGCTTACGTAATACTTGAACGGCCCCCAGGCATGCATGTTTCCTCGCGATGTTCACTGTTAATTATGTAATACTTACAAGTATAAATTATTACTGTAGGTATCTTCTACAATTATAATTCTTTTTTTTTACTTATAACACTCAAAAGTGAGATTTTTTTCACATTATAAGTTCATGAAATAAATACCTCAAAATAAATAACGTATTCATTAATAAATTGCGAATTAAGATATTCCTGTATGTTTGATAGAATTTGTAGGTTTTAGTAGCCTACAAATTCTACGCGATTTTAAGCATATAAAAAAAATGTCGGTCTATTACGGCCGATCTCAGTAACAGCTAAACCGATTTTGACCGGACTTTCACTGGCAGCTTGCCGATGTTACTTAGGCTACTTTTATAGTTTGAATTTTTTTGCAACCGCAGGCATCAGCTAATTTCTTCCATAAAATTGGTAAATTAACATCTATATAGAATGTAAAGGTGAGGGCACCTGTTCATCAACATCCGGTTTCCTGTCATGGACCTTCAAATGACCTTTAAGGGTGCATTTCTGGGTAAACGCTCTGCCACACACCGGACAAACAAACCTCTTATCATTGTTATGTATCCTCAGATGCTCCCGCAAGGTCTTCTTTCTCTGATAAGCCTTCTGACAGACAGGACAAGTGTGTATCCGTTCCCCATCGTGTTTAATCATGTGCATTTTCAACGCATTCTTCGTGTAAAACGCCAAATCACATTTATCGCACTTATGGTTGCGTTCATTTAAATGGTCTCTTCTAACATGACTGGACAGATGTCCCGGAGTAATATAGCTTTGAGGGCATGCCTTACATTTGTATCTCTTAAGCTCTTCATTGTGGACTTCAGCTAAATGCTTCTGGCGAGCGTAAAACGATGTTAGGGATATATTACATCGTTTGCAAGCGTATCTTATTCCCGATTTATGCTCCTTAGACACGTGGTTCTCTCTCTTCGTCACTCTATCGAAAATTGCGTTGCAATATCGGCATGGGAAATTCCCGACCTCATGGGTCCTCATATGGCCCCTAAGACGGGCTTTGGAAGCGAAAGCTTTGCCACAATTCTCGCAAATATAATTAGGATAATGCACATTCATATGGGTATTCAAACTAACGTAATTAAGGAATGTTTTTTTGCAAACTGGACAGTCGAGCTGATCTTTTTCAAGTTTAAAAGGCAGATTATTCCATTTTCTGTTGGAGAATTTCAATCTAGTACAGTTTTCCACGTGTTCTCTTAACTGCTCGTAATCGGAAACGTCTGTGGTGCATATCTTGCATCGCAGTTTCACACCAGCCTTGTAAAACCTTTGGGAGTTGGAGAATATCATTTTTTTGAAAGCCAAATGTATGTTCGTTTTGTTATGGTCGATAATGTGCGTTTTAATGTCGTCTAAGTTTGCGGATTTTTCGGGACATATCGAACATGAGAATGAGCGGTTTTTGCGTATTTTGAACGGGAACAATCCCGCTTGTAACATTGCCTCGGTGTCAGAGTAATCGTGAAGCTTTTTCACGGGACATTTGCTTAGTTTTTTCACAGTTCTGCTTCTAGTTCTGCGCGTGCAGTCTTCCGGTTCAGATTTGATATCCGGTTTTATTTCTGAAAGCAAATTATTTTTTATATAATTAAATAAAATTTAATCGTTTTATGCGATAGGGGAGCAAACGAGTCGACGGATCACCTGATGGTAAGCGATAACCGCCGCCCATAAACACCCGCAACACCAGAGGAGTCACAAGTGCGTTGCCCGCCTTTTAAAAGGGTTTGGGCCTCCGGTAACCTCATTCACTCGGACGAAACACAACGCAAGCGTTGTTTCACGCCGGTTTTCTGTGAGGCCGTGGTATCACTCCGGTCGAGCCGGCCCATTCGTGCCGAAGCATGGCACGTCAAAAATCTGCGTACCATCACGCCTGTATACTCCGAAGGATTATGCAGAGGCGTACTAACGTACACCCACTATTCGCCCGTAGGGTACTTAATAAAACACCTGTTTTGATTTACTAAAAATAACAGGCTAAGTGAAAAATGAAATTAAACACCAACAATTCGTATTCTAAAAAATAATTTGAAACAGCCAATAAAGTTCGATAAGCATTTTAAACTTTTAGGTGGAGATTGAGTCCCTCTATTGTTCTATCTATACATAAAAATAAAATTGGAGTGTCTGTTTGTAATATTAAAATAACAGATTTTTACTAAGTGCATTTGGATGTAACATATACCAAAACAACATTTTTATTCTGTATGTCTCTTTGTCCCGGCTAATCTCTGAAATGGCTGGACCGACTTTGACGGGAATGGCAGATAGCTGATGTAACAAGGAGTAACTTAGTCGACTTTTTTTTAAATACCACGCGGACGAAGTCGCGGGAACAGCTAGTTATTAATAAAGTGACGTTTTAATTCTCTATGAAGGTGAGGCATTGCTTTTAATGATATCCTATGAAAAAAAGGCCATCTTCACGCCGTAAAGCATTTACGATTGAGGAGAAAAGTGCAATTACATGCAGACTAGCTTCTGCCCGCGACGTCGTCCGCGTAGCGTGATGATATATAGCCTATAGCCTTCCTCAATAAATGGGCTATCTAACACTGAAAGAATTTTTCATATCGGACCAGTAGTTCCTGAGATTAGCGCGTTCAAGCAAACAAACAATCAAACTAACTCTTCAGCTTTATATATTAAAGTATAGATTAGAAAATAGACAATCAAAGTCTTCTCTCACGAAGGAATTTGTTGTGTTCGCGAAGGAATACTTATTACGTGCAATTTTTTTTTGATTTTATATGCTCGTTTACCTATGGTATTTTGTTCACTAAACGCTTTGTATGACGTCCGCTTATATTTATTTAACATATATTAGGATGACTTACAGACTAATAATATACATAGAAAAAGCAAAATAATGGCTAGGTTGCTAATAACAAGTCACCACAGATAAATTAAAATACTACTCACATCGATTAAAGAACTAAATAGGAACATTATTTTATGTAATGAAAACAGGTTATTGTTTTATTTTTAAGGTAACAAAAAGGGGGAAAAAAAAAATTAGGGGAAAGAAAAAAACAAAAGTTAGATGTGTGCATTTTAAGTGTCACAAGCAGGTGCTTCATGCTCAAAGAATGGTTTTGCTATTAATTTTCTAGCTGTGTTTGCACTGGTACAGAATAGGTCAATATTATTTTCAGATGAAATTACATTAAATTTATAGGCAGACCTAAGAAGGAATGCATTACGCCTGTAATTGGTACTTGCTGAGGCCACATGTAGAAGTGGTCTCTGACGCAATCCGATTTGATTGGTACGCAATGCTAATTTTGAGACGAGCTCAGGACAATCTATTATTATTATGACGTGTTTCTCGATTCCCTTCGATGTCATTATAAACGGATTCAACTGTACTTGCATAGGAATTCGATCCGTGGTATCTTACAAATAAGAAGCACAATTTTATTTACTAAAAAAATTATTTTGCTACGAATATGTGCCTTGTATGTAATAACTAGCTTCTGCCCGCGGCTTCGCCCCCGTGGCATTCGGTCATCACATCCCACGGGAACGGGATAAAAAGTCTCTCCACCAATTTTCAGCCAAATCGGTTCAGCCGTTCTTAAGTTATAAATAGTGTAACTAACACGACTTTCTTTTATATATATAGATATAGATTACCAAGTATTTTTAATTCCGGTGTTGTGCCCGCGCGGTACTAGGAAATACTTTATACTTGCAAGTTTTTCTCGCCCATACTAGGGCAAGATACAAAGCCCCGGTTTTAAAACATAGTAAAATAAATATGTCTCATCCCTATGTTATGGTATAGTGGGCTATATTCCGAAATTCCACGACAAAGCGCGTATTTTGGAAGGATTTACTAGAAAGGCCAGCAAGCGGGTAATATTGCTAGCAACATGAACCTACCTGTGTCTTCATTGTCATCATCATCATCATTTAGGTAATCATCATTAAAATTCACATTCAAAGTGATTTCTCTCTTGATATGATCATCCAAGGCTTTCTCATCTTCTGAAAATAATATTAAAAAAAAACATTAAGCAAGAAAATATGTCAGACTAAATTTCGTCTTCTAATATTTAATTTCATTTAATGTTAAATTAGGACCACATTAGATAGACTGTGACATGGTCCGCGCTCGCCGCTCCTTCTCCGCGCCTCAAGCCTCACCTCGCGCGTCGCTGTAAATAGATCTGCAGACGACGCGCGGGCCTCCTTCTTCCCGCTACAGCTGCCCTCTACCAGTTGGACCTCGCCAAACCCACACTGAGCAAAACTCACCCTACTCTTGCCTTAATGTACTTTATCGATACCTCGATGTGGTCAAACTACTGCATGTAATATTTTATAGGTTGAGAGAGAGAGAGAGAGAGATAGAGAGAGATAGAGAGAGAGAGAGATAGAGAGAGAGAGAGAGAGAGAGAGAGAGAGAGAGTGTACGAGCAAACAAACGTGCTGCTGTGTCACTAGGTTTAGGTTTTGTACGTGGGTGAATATTCGAAAATTATTTTGTAAATCATTCTTCTCATCTCTCTTAACATTAAAGTAGTTACAGATTGTTATTTTTTTAGTTTATTGATTGACAGCAGGCGGCTTGGTTTATGGTTTGATTAACATGATTGTAGTTTTATACATCTGCATTCTTAACTTTGGGATGAGGTGAATGACGTTCTAATATTTTTCAAATATTCACCCATGTAAGTGTTGTGACATGCTCCACCTCTGTCGCCCCTTCTCCACGCCCCGAGCCTCACCCCGCGCGTCGCTATAAAAGGATCGGCAGACGACGCGCGGGCCTCCTATTATTAATCTAATAACAATACAATCAGTCTGATAACAACCAGCAGATGTGTTGCTAGAATTAGTATTGTGTAGTGCCAATTCCCACTGGGACTTCAAGTCAGTGGTTCCCGAAGTTCCCTGTAGCTCAAGTTTGTACAGGGTAGTAGTACCACCGCTTTGCCAAATGTTCTATGCTATACTTTGAAGTGCACTGTAGCCAATTCATTTAGTAAGCTTACCGTGGGAGAGCCACGCTTCTGCACGAATAGACCAGCTCGACCGGAGTGATAACACGGCCTCACAGAAAACCGGCGTGGAACAACACTTACGTTGTGTTTCACTGAATGGGTGAGGATACCAGAGGCCAGAACCCTTTTAAAAGGCGGGCGACGCACTTGCAACTCCTCTGGTGTTGGTGTTAATAAAAAACTTTACAACTGTAGTTTGAGACAACATGCTAGTGATACTGCTGGTGTTGCCACAGGTGTATGCATGTTTGTCCACTTATTATAATTAAAATAAACGCTACTTTGGATTTGGTTAAAGAACTACAACAGCTCTTACTCTGCAGTTTGTATGTATCCTCCAAAGTACTAAGAGATGTCTCCACTTGTTCCTTGAACAGGATGGAATCCCGCAACCGGGCGATACAGATCTCACAGATAAGTCGTTTTGTGTCACCAAGTTGTAGAAGTGATACCTGGAATTAGAATCATTATCTTTCTGTATTTTTTTTTGCATTTTCCAAGCTAATATTATAAAGTTATTTTTAGTGAAGGAAAAAATCTACTTGGGACACATACTTTCAAATCTAATTGTAATCTATTACAAATCATTCAAAACAAAGCTGTTAAAATCGCTCTTAACACCCCTTTCAAAACAAATCTTAAAATACTGCATACTCTCATAAAATTACCTACCCTAATACAATTTATTTTAAAATTAACGCGTAGATTTTATATTAAAACTAAATGTCATCATAACAAATTGATATGCAATATAGGGCAAAAAAAACCTACTAGGTACTACGCACAAAGCCGATAACGCGTCATAGCCCGCACCCTACGTTGCGCCGGCGCGTCCCCGCTCTCGCCATACTCATGCGACGGCTCGGGAGGCGAGGCGGCCCGCGTTACTGTGGCTACGTGTACCTAATTACTTACCTGAGTGACCGCTTGCCGGTGCAAACGTCATTAGCACGTATTTAGTTTCAATATACCTCATTATAAAAATGAAATTTCTTTCAAAATGTCATAGTTTAGAATTCAATACGATCATACCAATCGACATGTCTTAATAAATATCTAAGCTGTAATTCTATAAAACTTGTAAAGGTGTATTTAGCCTGTAAAAGTTATTTAATATGTATTGTTTACTGTTACTTATTTAAATGTAAGTATTACAGTTCAATGTTTTGTACACATTCTGTTAATAAAGAATTTTTAAAAAACAAAAAAAAAAACAACCTTGTGGGCAGGATTCGAATCTATGTCTTATGGTTAGATACACCAGAAGCTATGACCACTAAGACACCACAAGTCCCACCTGCCATATCAATTATTGCCTTCTTCTGGTTAAATAGGAACATAGATTAATGTTATCCAAATTGAAATAATAACATTTTATTAAATTCTCTTTGAATCACAATTTATTTTAGTATTTGTACAGTCAATTCAGTCCTAGTAGTGGGTAGTGTGCTTTGTAGCAAAGTTAACTAAAGCATCCAGAGTCCTGTACCACAGCACTGTGCAAATGTATAACTTACATTAAAATTCATTTATCACTAATTAATAAATGAATTTTAATGAATGAAAATGAAATTTTTCACCTTCTTTATTCTAAGGTAACTCTGACTGACCTAATTATATGTTGTGGTAACCTGTTTTTTAGCAGGACCACACCAAAAAGGTTTTGCATTTTACCAAGGCATTCCCATCGCAGTCGTAACATTTCATTCATTCTCATAAAATGTCCAAACCCTACAAAATCGCACTATCTGAATATCTATGAAAGATACTAGATAATCTACTAGTAAAAATTCCAATAAGACTCAAATAAGCGGGCGGTGCAGCGGTAAAACTTTCATCCATGAAAAAAGTTTATTTACCTACTTTTTTCAAAGACTAACGTTATAAAAAAGTTTGGGGATGATATAAGTACTCTTTTGATTGTACTCACGTCTATTGAAAAGCATTTCATCAGCATATCTGTATACAATTCCGATTTTCCATTATATACATGCCCAACCAACATACTTTTCACGGCCCCTTCGTTTAAACACAAATTACAGATCCCGAGCAAGGGCAACGCCTCTACCATTATCTCTGTATCCATTTTTTATTCTTAAAATTCTATTTATAACAATAAAATAATTAGTTTATCATTTAATTTCGAACAAATCCATGATTCTGTGATGGTAAATCAAGTAAAAATTCGCGATTTGACTTTGACAATTGAATTGACAAACAATATTGACATTGACATTTGATTGTCATTTGAATTGTCTTTTTTTTTATTAGCCCCTCGTGCTAAGCTAGATTGCTTGTGTTACGAGTGGGTTCACGTCGGTAGTGCAATGGGTTTGAACCGGCAACCCTTTGACTATCTATCCCTGGACAAGTGACGCGCTTAATTCTATGAACAAAAAAGTCTGTCACTTTTGGTGCGGGGGGAGGAAACACTACATAGACATTGCTGCACACATACTCAAAATCATTTTGTATCGCTACGAACTCACACATATTAAAATCTTCACCACTAACACAATTTACGCACACATAGAGGTCAAATACGTCAACATACAAGAATTGACGACAATACGAACGTATAATACAATAAAAATAATTAGGAAGCTACTATGTCGATATTTTATATCGATAGATTATTTTAGGAAGAATGGATAAAAACGTAACAACGATTACAAATTATTTTTATATGTAATTATTTATTTGCAAAATTAAAATCATCCATACACACCTTTTTAATATCTTGCGTCATAATTATTTTCAATGCAATGCTGAGAGCATTGCATGCTAATGAAATACAAAACAAAGAAACTATCTGGGTATAGATAAACGCACGGGTGAGAGAAATCACTAACTTTTCGAAATACATATTCTATAACCTATGTTAATCTTGAATAATGTAGCATTCAAATGGTGAAATAATTTTCGAAATCGGCCTAGTAGTTTTTGAGTTTATTTGTTACATACATTGATACATACAAATCTTTCCTCTTTATAATATTAGTATAGATAGAGCGGATATTGGGGACGTTTTGTTACAAATACTTTGATACCAATTAGTTTGATTCTTTGATTTTTATTTTTTATTTTCTTTGCCAGGCTGATATATTAGGAATGACACTAGACAGAGCGTTTTGTTTCCCACGAGATATAAGTAGGAGTAAATACGATTTTGTTCATTATGTCGCGCGTTAATATGAACAGAAGCGCTACGCTAGAGGTCCTGGGTTCGATTCCCCGGTCGAGCAATGTGTTATTGGAGTTTTTCTATAAAATTAAGGGTTGATGCCCGATTAATGGCAATAGGCTCGCCCCCTAAGTACGCATCTGTCTAACCCTTCGGGGAATAAAGACGTGATGGTATGTCGTGTTCCGTACTCTCGTTATTTCTTTGAGCCGGATATCGAAAAAAGTAAATAATGTGTTTGAAGAAACACCCCGAAAGGCAGGGCATAGTGGAATTGAATAACTCACTTACAATTGGAGCTACCCAACTGGGGAAACACCTAAACTTTGCAGAAAATAGTAGCCAAATAACATAGCACTGTACTACGTGTTCCTAACGGTGAGCAAGATCGCCAGAGCTCCGCGAGGAAGCGTTATGTTGGCAGTGGGGGTACCGGTGTTGTGGGTTGTCTACCGGGTGTGAAAAGATTTTTACAGGTTCGGCGACGGGCGAGTGATACCCCAGGTGTTGCAAGCGTTCATATAATAGGGTACATTAACACTATATATACACTTACCATCAGGCGGGACACGTGCTGGTTTTCCACCTAGGCGGTAAAAGAAACCCCAGACCTTCTAACCATACCGTATCTTAGAAATCATTTTCAATGATTTTTGAAATACGATTTAAATATGTTAACTTATAAATTCTTTTGTTAACAAATTTATCCGCAACGGCTTAAGCTATTATTTATCAATCACACCTATATCATTTTAAATGAAGGTCTTTTGTAGATCTGAAAAAGTAACAAATAAAATATCTAATACTGGATATCAAAAATAATAAATAATCTTAGTTACGTCATTTCCAAAAATGTTATTTTATTAAAATATAGTGATATCATAAATTCATGATATTCATATTTAGTGATCTTTAGCAATTATTATAATTTGGTCTTACATTGAACACGAAAATAATATCGATATCGATTCGAAATCGTAAACAAACACTATCACATCATTAATTAAAATGACAAAACAAAAGAGGGACATAGTCTCGCTACACTTTTTAAAATTCGAGTTTTATGCATTATGTCATAATATATATAAGGCCTATAATTGCCAAAAAACGGTAATTCTGCATTAAGACCTATAATTGGAAATCAGAAATGGTGACATCCTATTGGATGATATATAATTGAAATAAAAAAATGACATTTTGATGGATATTTCAAATTTAAATCTTACGTGTATTAGCAGAAGGCTGATATTGTTAGTAAAAAAAATTTGCTAGTCTCGTGGGGAGTGCGGATAGTCTCGTGGGGAGTGCGGGTAGTCTCGTGGGGAGTGCATGCTTGAACTAAACGATTATTTTATACTCGATTATTGAATCGGTAACGTCCTCGATCTTTATTAATAAATTGTATTATGTGATTTAAATAGAAATAAATGAACTTTAATACTTACATACGGAAAATAACTCCATGTTTATCTAAATAAGATATTAGATATTTTTTTGCATACATTAACTGCACGTATATTGGTATTTACACGGAGCTTTTATGATGACCGTACTGAGCGGAAACGATTCTGTTAATGAAAAATCGATTTTGGAAACAGTTTTGATAAACGCGTTAGATTTTTTAATCCACTACCTTGACAGAGGGGAATGATCATGAGAGGCGGGTCCTTATAGATAGATAGTCAAAGCGGCAACCACATGATCGCAAGTCCGACGCCCTAGCCATTAGGCTACCACCGCTTAAATATCATTCATTGATTGACATAAATGCGTTCCAGATACAGAATAGCGCATTCGCCTACTTTTTTTCATATCTACCTTTTCTTACGTTTCTCACAATAATATCTTCAAGTTCATTGATTGAGAAGGCTATACAGTTTACCACGCCTGGCCTAGTGCCACGTTGCATACTAATTTCGAAAGAAACAACGGGTAAAGTTTATTTTCAGTTCATTTTATTATGTCACAAAATAAGAAGTATCATATGTCAACAAAGCAAATTAGCAATTAGCTATAAAATCTTAAAAAATAAATGAAGTACTTAAATACACAAAACGAAAGCCTTAAAAAATAAATGTACTTACCTAAATAAAATTTACTAAAAATCCAATGAACCGGTGTAATTCTATAATAAATGTTCTACCTACTAATACTAATGTGTCGCTAAGTTATTCACTCTATTTGCGGAAATAGCCCAAGGGTTTGTGAGAATTTGTGTTTTTAAAAACAACTACAGACGAGAAAAAACACTAAACAAAAAAGTAAGTTGGTGGTTCATAATATTTTGACTTACGCCACTATTGAAAACAGTCAATAAGTCAACGCTAAAGTTAAAATTATAATCGGCGAAATTATTGACCGTTATTCTGTAACATTCTCAATCTACATTGTCATTGGAATTAAGAACTGAATAACTGATTACAGCTAGAGAGTAGGTACCTAAGTACCAAGAATGTATTATTCTTGCAGAGCTGTAGTCTGTTGGTACTATTACTTTTATACATATAACAATATCTCATCAGTACTGATTATAAAAGTATTTATTTCTTGGGAGTCTCTGCAATTTTATTTTTATTTCGTTTCTCATTATCAACCTCCTTTAATTTATTTACATTTCCACTCCTTTTCATAAGAAGTTCTTGAGGGATGGGCAGTTGACCAATAGCATCTACTCCTGGACCGGGTTTTAATTTTAATCGATTATCAAATTTATATTTGTTCTCGCTCGGTACGAATTGAATTGCATTTTTTCGAATATGTAGGTCTCTGTTAGTATAAAATAAATAAGATTAACAGTCATGAATTTAAAATCGCATTTCTTATTTAGATAGATGTAGTTGGTTAAATGTTTTGTTGGAGATTTAAATAATGGGCACCCATTCTTAGACTAAACCTTGCAGTAGTATAAATTGATCAAGGTTGTTTCTTACTACGAGACACAATTATATTCGAAAAGTTCAAGGTCTTAATGAGAATAATAGCAACCAGTTACCGGTCCACAGCGTCACCTGCGTTTATTTTCCCATCCAAATAAGACTTTTCTGATGTTTTTTTTTAAATTAATACAAAACTTGTACTTTCAATTACGAACACAACTAAAACCAGCCAAATAACATAAAACATCAACCCATTACTCTCTCCCACTGCTAGGCATGGGTCTCCACTCAGACTGATAGGGATTAGTCTGTCTTTTGATTCTCTTCTGTCTTAGAGTCCAATGATTATAACACTAGGCTAGGCTGTGAATTTCTGACAGTTTGAAGCAAGCCTGAACTTATTTAATTCAACTAAAAAGTTCAAGCCAACCCAACAGCTCAATAGTATATGTGTTCGGAAAATCTCAAATTCTATAAAAACTACACTAAAAAAGGAGACTATAAACGTAACTAAAATAGGCCATAAAAAACTCCTCGGCATTGCTATCAGCCAGAAGGGGTAGGTACCCAAAACGTTGGACGGATTGTCACATTGGATGGTAATGTTGATTGATTTGGATTATTATATTTTTGTACTTACTTGATTTCAGGAAACTGAAATGGCGCGAACACTCTGGAGCCTACATGCTCTTTGTATTTAATCCATCGACATTTGAGCTTCTCATTCCCCTTCATGGAATAATGGCGAATGAACACCTGCTCGTAAAGGCTCTTCTCGAAGGTCGGCAATGTTCGAAAATTTGAACCGATTTGTTTCAATATCGCTGTTGAAAGAGAAGTTGAAGTACGTGAAAGGACTAACTATAGTAGATACCTCGTTATCTGAATTTTACATACATTCATCGATATGATAATCCAGCTCTATTTTCTTTAAAGAATCACAATTTTCGTAGATAACATTTTTCTTTTTCAAGCTCGCATTATTCTCGCATTATGGGTAAACGTTTAAAATTTAAAATAAAAATCTTAAAGAAATATATTTTATCAAAACACGGAATTCGCTATTATGTATAATAAGATGTGATGTTGTTGACGTACAACATAATTATATTTTAAAATGTACCTCAGAAATGTACATAGAGACCTCCCAAAAAAAGTATTTAACTTTCAGTTTGTTCAACTTCAACCTTACAAAGAAACTTTTTGTAAAATAGAAAATAATGTTTTAAAAAAAAATCAATGTCATTACCGATAACTTCACCGAATACTTCGCGTCATCTTCGCGTAGGTTTAGTAGGTAGGGATTGAAATATTTTTAATAATGGATCCCACTAATTTTGGCCCTAAATATCCTGCTTGCGACCATATCAACAGAACTAAGGCTGATATATCTGTAAACGAAGGTACGAACTAAGTATGTGGCCGTATAAATAATAAATAAATCTTTATTTGCCAAATAGAACATCCTTTTACAAGTCTAACAATAAGAACTATTTTTACAGATTTAATAAGACAGATAATTAATGAAGCCGAAGTCCTGCCTATATTCGAGCAACGCCTATTTCAACTAAAACATAAAAAAAATAGTTCCTTGGTAACCAATGAACTTCTCGCATGTCGCTGGGCAGAATTCGTGAAGAAAAGGGAGGGGAAGAACCGAGTACCGTTCCAATTCCCATCTGTAAAGTATGTGTCATTAATTAAATATAATATTATTTATTTAAACAAAATGGCCGAATCTACATACAATATTTAAAGACTAGTAAAAGGTAGGTACTGCGTAAAAATAAACAGGTAACATATTCATACATTCTTAACACAATATCAATTTAATAGGTACATCCCCAAATAAATCAAGTGTGAGTTTGATTCCAAAACAACGGCGTAGTGAGAATCCAGGTTATGGATGACGGGTGACCGGCCGGTCACACACAATACGTAACAGTTCAGTCAGTGAATTTGCGTTCTAGAGGTAGGATTTTAAAATCACTTGAATGGACCTTACGTCAAAATCTTACCTCTAGTAAGCAAATCGACTGACTAATGGTAATCTTATATTTAATGATTTTTTTTAGTGATTTCCACTTCTGCAAGTACACAGTCAGTTATGAGCCAAACGAAACTACAAGTAATCGAATACAGAATCGATATCAGTTGAAACACGGTCCCGGGGTTGACCACTTGGGACAGATGCCCATCCCTGATGACATGCATATGCGCAAAAGTTCTGCGCAACCGATCGGCAATCTTGTCAAATCCAATAAAAAAAATATTTGTAAAGACACTGAGGATGCAGGAAAATTGCAACTCGTAGATCGTGATACAGACCATAAAGCGATGTAGCGTCTTATGTATTTATGAAATGATACATTTAGGTACATATATCAATACACAGTACATAAATGTCCATACGGTTTTATGAAAATCATATCGGTCTTGTCGGGTCAATATCGGCTTATCATATAGCCGTTACTTACCAACAACTTGCGAATTTTACCCGACGACCTATACTTAGATAAACTATGCGCGAACTTACATCTTTGCCATATAAATAGTTCCAGCGTAATAATTTTATACTAGTTATATTTTTGCTAATTATATCCCTTTCATTATATTTTGTAGATTTATTGTTTTTGATTTATGATGGATACCGCGTAAAATAAAAAAGGCGTGCGCAGTCTCCTTGCATTGCTTTTATAAGTTTAGATTTTAATTTGTATAATTTATTTTTAAAGATCTTTATTATTATACTGTCATTTCGAAATAAAGTGCATTTAATCAAATAATAAAACTGCATTGTTTTGATTAAACTACATAATCATAAACTGCATTGTTATCATTAGTATCGATTGCACAGTCGTCGGATACGGACGTGCTCTTTAGCAATATTTAATACACACATATTTTTGAATATTGACCTCCTTTAATAATACTTTTTCCGCAGTAATGCGCGTTTTTTTATTTTAATTTTGCTTAGTGTTCAGTTTAGTACATAATGCAAACGTGAATCAGCATTACAAAAAATGGAATACAGCCCCTCACATACGAGGGGGCTAGTGCAACCGTCTACCACACCCACAAAGACGACAACCCAGCAGAACCCTGTCCTCCAGCCCGACATGATTGAAGTTATATCAACGCCCGAGATTCAAAAATGGATGTCAACTATTGAACTGCATTTGAACGAAGTTTGCTCTATTGCCGGGGATGGCAAACTCAACTCGGAACAGAAAATGAAAATTTCAAACTTGTGCCGTAAAATAGGATCAGGTACCTCACAAATGGCAGTTGTATACCAGTCGCTGAAGCAAAAAACCCTCCAAGCGTACAGCATGATTGAAAACCTGAAAGAAAAACGCGACCTGACCGAACACCTTTCAGAGCTCAAGCAGACGATACAGGACTCTCATGGTGCTGCGGGAAATGTTTCTTTTGCCGATATGGTCAAGAAAGGATCAAATAACTTCGTTCGTCCTAACAATTTAAGTTCCGTGGCTATTTATCCTAATGACAAATTAAAATCTAGTGACGAAACGAAAGACCTCGTGCAACAAATAATACGTCCAGAAGAAATGAAGCTACAGGTACGTGGAGTCCGTAAAACCAAAAATGGAGGAGTTATTGTTAGTACAGAGACAAAAAACGACGCACAAAAACTTAAACAAGCAGTCCAAGTCTCTACATCCGGACTTACGGTCGACGAGCCCAACAAGCGTAAACCCCGGATTGTGGTTGTAGGAGTACCAACATCGATGACGGAAAACGAGGTTTATAAATGCATTTTTGAACAGAACGTAGCTGATAAGTTTGAAGCAATGTCCATAGAATCATTTTTGACGATGGTTAAATTAAGCCATAAATCTGGGAAGAAAGATGCTTCGATCTGCAACTATATTATAGAAGTTCCAGCCAACATACGTAAAGCCCTGATCGTTCAAACACGGCTCTTTATAAATTGGACGTCTTGTCCTGTCAGGGACTTTACCCTAGTGACAAGATGTTACAATTGCCAACAATATGGACATGCAGCAAAAACATGCAGAGACCCAATTTCTACCTGTGGACACTGTGGTGAAGTAGGTCACTCGATGGCAGAGTGCCCGAAGAAAGCTGAAACACCGAAATGTGCAACATGCTCACGTTTTAAGAAGCCTAGCAGTCACAAAACCGGAGACATAGAGTGCCCTGCGAGGAAAATAGCAGAATATAGATACATTAACTCTATTGATTATGAGGGCACCTAAGGCGCCATTTGGATTACAACACGGTAAAGTGGAAACATCTGTGTTTATATCTTACAGCATTCTATTGTCCTACTAACCCGCAAATTGTCGCCGTGTAAGCAAATTACTCGCCTGCATTATGTAAAAAAAGTGCGAACAAAGACAAACGTAATTTATACAACAACTAGTTTACGATACTGCTGATGCTAATAATTCACGAAATCATGTGTTCTTGAAATAATTTAATTATTAAAGATAGAATAAGTAAAAAAGGTATAGGTTATCATTAATTTACTTTTCAAACAATTTCATTTATCCCTAATTGTATGTATTTATGTTAAATATTGTTTTAGAATTTTGTTTATAAATAGCAACTTTTAGCACTCCTGTCGCCTGTGATACAGGTTTATCCTAGTACAGGCATCAAATATTGTTATACCTTTATATTGTCTAAGCTTTATATTGTATTTTTATCAATGTTGTATTTTTTTTTTTTTTTTTGGAATAAACATTGAGAACCCACCTACATATACTTTTAAAATTAAGAAAATATTAAACAAACACCTACTTGAAACTACGAAAAAATCTATTTTTTAAACTAATGTATAAAGCTGAAGAGTTTGTTTGTTTGTTTGCTTGAACGCGCTAATTTTACTTAAATATGGCAGATAAAACTTTCAGAGCACCTGTGTATTCTGAATGTAATCATATTAATAAACGAAAGCCTGATGTAGCAATAAGTAATGGTATGTTTATCTAGGATAATTGTATGTTTTAGAGTAACTTTAATTGTTATCTTTCCACATATAACCCGCTGAGCTGGTTTCGATAAAATAGATGAGGAAATAGATTGCATCATGATTAAAATAAATACCCTGAGTGTAGGGTTACCAGATTTCCGGTTTTTACAGTGGTGTCCGGACAAATTATTGACATGTCCTGCTTTTTGTCAACCCCGTTTCACTAAAATACGCCGAAAGAAACCGCTTAGGAATCACGCGGATATATATTTTTTGTTTATAAAACCAATATTTAGGTTTTCAGGGCAACATATTCGGCTAAATGTGAAACGACTTTTCTATTTTTAGTCCTGGCAACCCTATTTAAGAGGTTAGTAAAGCCACGGGAAACAACTACCTACATAATTTAAGTAGGTACTGTAGGTAATACTGGGTACTTCTGGTATACCGTATCACACGTTTACCGTCATTCGCCTAGATCGCAGGTAATTAATGCTATAATTTCTAGAACACTTTTTTTTAACTTGAAAAGCATTTCATCAGCATATCTGTATACAATTCCGATTTTCCATTATATACATGCCCAACCAACATACTTTTCACGGCCCCTTCGTTTAAACACAAATTACAGATCCCGAGCAAGGGCAACGCCTCTACCATTATCTCTGTATCCATTTTTTATTCTTAAAATTCTATTTATAACAATAAAATAATTAGTTTATCATTTAATTTCGAACAAATCCATGATTCTGTGATGGTAAATCAAGTAAAAATTCGCGAATTGAGTTTGACAATTGAATTGACAAACAATATTGACATTGACATTTGTTTGTCATTTGAATTGTCTTTTTTTTTATTAACCCCTCGTGCTAAGCTAGATTGCTTGTGTTACGGACGAGTGGGTTCACGTCGGTGGTGCAATGGGTGGGGTTTGAACCGGCGACCACATGATCGCAAGTCCGACGCCCTAGCCATTAGGCTACCGCCGCTTAAATATCATTCATTGATTGACATAAATGCGTTCCAGATACAGAATAGCGCATTCGCCTACATTTTTTTCATATCTACCTTTTCTTACGTTTCTCACAATAATATCTTCAAGTTCATTGATTGAGAAGGCTATACAGTTTAACACGCCTGAGGCCCTAGTCTGCTATTTCAATGGACTCAGAATGACCGTCCAATGGCACTAAATGACATAAGAAATGACAGATTTCGTAGAGAAAACTGTCAAAAATCAACCATTATGAACTCACTGAATCACAATTCTGACACAACTGAATAGTAGACTCGGCACCCTGGCCTAGTGCCACGTTGCATACTAATTTCGAATGAAACAACAGGTAAAGTTTATTTTCAGTTCATTTTATTATGTCAACAAAGCAAATTAGCAATTAGCTTAGATAAAATCTTAAAAAATAAATGAAGTACCTAAATACACAAAACGAAAGTCTAAAAAAATAAATGTACCTAAATAAAATTTACTAAAAATCCAATGAACCGGTGTAATTCTATAATAAATGTTCTACCTACTAATACTAATGTATCGCTAAGTTATTCACTCTATTTGCGGAAATAGCCCAAGGGTTTGTGAGAATTTGTGTTTTTAAAAACAACTACAGACGAGAAAAAACACTTTAAACAAAAAAGTAAGTTGGTGGTTCATAATATTTTGACTTACGCCACTATTGAAAACAGTCAATAAGTCAATGCTAAAGTTAAAATTATAATCGGCGAAATTATTGACCGTTATTCTGTAACATTCTCAATCTACATTGTCATTGGAATTAAAAACTGAATAACTGATTACGGCTAGAGAGTAGGTAAGTACCAAGAATGTATTAGTCTTGCAGAGCTGTAGTCTGTAGGTACTATTACTTTTATACATATAACAATATCTCATCAGTACTGATTATAAAAGTATTTATTTCTTGGGAGTCTCTGAAATTTTATTTTTATTCCGTTTCTCATTATCAACCTCCTTTAATTTCTTTACATTTCCACTCCTTTTCATGAGAAGTTCTTGAGGGATGGGCAGTAGACCAACAGCATCTACTCCTGGACCGGGTTTTAATTTTAATCGATTATCAAATTTATATTTGTTCTCGCTCGGTACGAATTGAATTTTTTTTATAAAATAAATAAGATTAACAGTCATGAATTTAAAATCGCATTTCTTATTTAGATAGATGTAGTTGGTTAAATGTTTTGTTGGAGATTTAAATAATGGGCACCCATTCTTAGACTAAACTTAGTATAAATTGATCAAGGTTGTTTCTTACTACGAGACACAATTATATTCGAAAAGTTCAAGGTCTTAATGAGATTACTAGCAACCAGTTACCGGTCCACAGAGTCACCTGCGTTTATTTTCCCATCCAAATAAGACTCTTCTGGTGTTTTTTTTTAATTAATACAAATCTTGTACTTTCAATTACGAACACAACTGAAACCAGCCAAATAACATAAAACATCAACCCATTATTCTGTCCCACTGCTAGGCTTGGGTCTCCTCACAGACTGAAAGGGATTAGGCTATAGTCCAACACGCTGGAAATCATAGGCATGCAAGTTTCCTCACGAAACGGTGAAGGAAAACTCCTTCACCGTTTAAGCGCGTAATAATTAACTATTCATAGGTACGCATACGCACATGACTTCAAAAGTTGGAAGTCTTTGACCTCTTTGAGACTGTCTTTGAGTCCAATGATTATAACACTAGGCTAGGCTGTGAATTTCTGACAGTTTGAAGCAAGCCTGAACTCATTTAAGTAATTCAACTAAAAAAGTTCAAGCCAACCCAACAGCTCAATAGTATATTCGGAAAACTAAAAAAGGAGACTATAAACATAACTAAAAAAGGCCATAAAAACTCCTCGGCATTGCTATCAGCCAGAAGGGGTGGGTACCCAAAACGTTGGACGGATTGTCACATTGGATGGTAATGTTGATTGATTTGGATAATTATATTTTTGTACTTACTTGATTTCAGGAAACTGAAATGGCGCGAACACTCTGGAGCCTACATGCTCTTTGTATTTAATCCATCGACATTTGAGCTTCTCATTCCCCTTCATGGAATAATGGCGAATGAACACCTGCTCGTAAAGGCTCTTCTCGAAGGTCGGCAATGTTCGAAAATTTGAACCGATTTGTTTCAATAACGCTGTTGAAAGAGAAGTTGAAGTACGTGAAAGGACTAACGATGGTAGATACCTCGTTATCTGAATTTTACATACATTCATCGATATGATAATCCAGCTCTATTTTCTTTAAAGAATCACAATCTTCGTAGATTACATTTTTCTTTTTCAAGCTCGCCGGCATTATGGGTAAACGTTTAAAATTTAAAATAAAAATCTTAAAGAAATATATTTTATCAAAACACGGAATTCGTTAATGAGTATAATAAGATGTGTCGTTGTTGACGTACACATAATTATATTTTAAAATGTACCTCAGAAATGTACATACAGACCTCCCAAAAAAAGTATTTAACTTTCAGTTTGTTCAACTTCAACCTTACAAAGAAACTTTTTGTAAAGTAGAAAATAATGTTTTAAAAAAAAATCTGTCAATGTCATTACCGATAACTTCACCGAATACTTCCCGTAGGTTTAGTAGGTAGGGATTGAAATATTTTTAATAATGGATCCCACTAATTTTGGCCCTAAATATCCTGCTTGCGACCATATCAACAGAACTAAGGCTGATATATCTGTAAACGAAGGTACGAACTAAGTATGTGGCCGTATAAATAATAAATAAATCTTTATTTGCCAAATAGAACATCCTTTTACAAGTCTAACAATAAGAACTATTTTTACAGATTTAATAAGACAGATAATTAATGAAGCCGAAGTCCTGCCTATATTCGAGCAACGCCTATTTCAACTAAAACATAAAAAAAATAGTTCCTTGGTAACCAATGAACTTCTCGCATGTCGCTGGGCAGAATTCGTGAAGAAAAGGGAGGGGAAGAACCGAGTACCGTTCCAATTCCCATCTGTAAAGTATGTGTCATTAATTAAATATAATATTATTTATTTAAACAAAATGGCCGAATCTACATACAATATTTAAAGACTAGTAAAAGGTAGGTACTGCGTAAAAATAAACAGGTAACATATTCATACATTCATAACACAATATCAATATAATAGGTACATCCCCAAACAAATCAAGTGTAAGTTTGATTCCAAAACAACGGCGTTGTGAGAATCCAGGTTATGGATGACGGGTGACCGGCCGGTCACACACAATACGTAACAGTTCAGTCAGTGAATTTGCGTTCTAGAGGTAGGATTTTAAAATCACTTGAATGGACCTTACGTCAAAATCTTACCTCTAGTAAGCAAATCGACTGACTAATGGTAATCTTATATTTAATGATTTTTTTTAGTGATTTCCACTTCTGCAAGTACACAGTCAGATATGAGCCAAACGAAACTACAAGTAATCGAGTACAGAATCGATATCAGTTGAAACACGGTCCCGGGGTTGACCACTTGGGACAGATGCCCATCCCTGATGACATGCATATGCGCAAAAGTTCTGCGCAACCGATCGGCAATCTTGTCAAATCCAATAAAAAAAATATTTGTAAAGACACTGAGGATGCAGGAAAATTGCAACTCGTAGATCGTGATACAGACCATAAAGCGATGTAGCGTCTTATGTATTTATGAAATGATACATTTAGGTACATATATCAATATACAGTACATAAATGTCCATACGGTTTTATGAAAATCATATCGGTCTTGTCGGGTCAATATCGGCTTATCATATAGCCGTTACTTACCAACAACTTGCGAATTTTACCCGACGACCTATACTTAGATAAACTATGCGCGAACTTACATCTTTGCCATATAAATAGTTCCAGCGTAATAATTTTATACTAGTTATATTTTTGCTAATTATATCCCTTTCATTATATTTTGTAGATTTATTGTTTTTGATTTATGATGGATACCGCGTAAAATAAAAAAGGCGTGCGCAGTCTCCTTGCATTGCTTTTATAAGTTTAGATTTTAATTTGTATAATTTATTTTTAAAGATCTTTATTATTATACTGTCATTTCGAAATAAATTGCATTTAATCAAATAATAAAACTGCATTGTTTTGATTAAACATTAAGAACCCACCTACTTATACTTTTAAAATTAAGAAAATATTAAACAAACACCTACTTGAAACTACGAAAAAATCTATCTATATACTAATATATAAAGCTGAAGAGTTTGTTTGTTTGTTTGCCTGAACGCGCTAATCTCAGGAAATACTGGTCCGATTTGAAAAATTCTTTCAGTGTTAGATAGCCCATTTACTGAGGAAGGCTATAGGCTCATCTAAATCATCACGCTACGCGGATGAAGTCGCGGGCAGAAGCTAGTGACATTATAAAGTTAATTATATAATAATTGGAAAAAATGAACTGGGCGGCTTGGAAAAAACGCTCTTTTAGATTTTATAAATTCTAGGTAACTAGAATTAAGATTTCAGCTCGAGGCGTTGGAATCCGTCAAGAAGCTTAGGTACCTACCAAGAAGCTCATCGGCAACGACTCCCTTGTCCGCTTACTCCAGTCTGGAATATCACCCCAAAGTTTTATAACGGATACATTTCGGATATTGCATTAGATCTCCACTATCTATTGCCGCTATATAGACAAATACGGCCAAGTGCCGTCGGGCTCAAACCCCCTAGCCCTTTTTATTATCGAACGACCAGAGTCCGTATCATGACGTGTTATTGTCATCATTTTCCGATTGAAAGAAAGGGATGCCGCTCTACAGATTAAAAATAGCGCTACCTATCTCTTTCTCACAACCTAAGGATGATGCGATAACATGTAGTCATACAGTCTCGGAACTCCAGAAGCACGAAAAAGTGACAACGATTCATGGCGGACATTCCAAATACCCAAACAAAACTTTTTAAGTCCACTTTTATCCTGCTTACTGCTGCAATGTGGAATGCGCTTCCCGATTAGGTCTTCCCCGATAGATATAATCTGGGTGTATTTAGAATTTAGATCACGAGTGAATCGTAGGCTCCATCGTAGATCAGTAGATCACACAGGCCGGCGAACGAGCGGTCTAGCTGCCGCCTGCATAACAGTAATAAAAAAAGTCGGAAGAAAGGAGGTCCTATATAGTATTATGATTTTGGAGACTTTTTAAATTCTAAGACCCAGTTTCACCAATTTCTATTTAACAAGGCATTAACTAATCAGCATTTAAAATTAACAAAGCTGTTAAAATAAGATATGTCCCACGAAGAAAATGTAACAGTGCGTTACTAAATCAAGCATTTATTGAATGATACACAAAGCATTCACTCACATTCTAATACGACCAAAACAGTAAGTCATAGCAACGTATATCAATGATACTGATATGTCAAATATTGTAACTAGTCGTATAATAATGTTATACGGCCGAATTTATTACATCGTTCTTTTTCTCTAATTCAAAAGCAACCGGGGTATTTATAATTTTGATAGGTAAAACGTCAACAATAATTTGATATGTAAATTGTCAATAATCATTTTTGTGTTCTGGTGTGCGGATTTTTTTCATATTTTTAAATTATAATCTCTGTGAAAAGTACCTTCACCCTTAGCCCTCACCATGAGAAATATCTAAAAAACATTCACGCTGAATTTTTCTTCGAACGAGAACTAAATTTTTGTATATCTACAAAGATGTTATGAAGAATAAAATATGATGCAACTGCAAATAAAAACGAAGATTGGAGCAAACCACAATCACTTCTTCGAGCTTTTTCAATGCCATGGTACTCAGTGTCATGGAACAATTCAATCATGTGGGGATATTATACAATATAATATTCTCAACAGGTAGGAACTAATTTTGAGTTATCTATATGAACTAAATGTTTGTTACTATTTTATTTCAGTGTTTATTACTGAGGTAAAATGTTATTGCACCTTTTTCAGATCAGATTTCAAACTTCGATAAATGACGAATTGGTGCAGAGCAAACTGAATTACTTATGATGACAAATCACTAAAAAACATGGTGAGGCTGAGAGGCAGCGATGACACAGTAGCTATAAGAAAAATCAACACAACGGAAAATGAAGAAGGAAATATCTACTCCAAATTAATTCGAAATAAAGTCGAAAATGGCTGGTTAATAACATAATTATGCAGTTTTATTTATTTTATATAGTAATTATATCTTTACCAAACTATAAAAATAATAAGTACCTACAAAATGTAGAACGATGTACTGAACGTCTGTCACATTAATGCTCAAAGTGTTGCTAGTCACTTCAACGACTTTTATGATACTTTTTATAACTGTAACGTTCATGCTGTCCTGATATCTGAAACTTGGCTCAAACCTGCTCTGTTGTCAACCACCTACCCTCTTCCTGGATTCATACTTATCCGAAATGATAGGGCTGATAGAAGAGGCGGTGGTGTGGCCATATACTTACGCAGTGACCTTCCTTATAAAGTCGTATCTTCTTCTGTTAGCTCTTCTACTGCGGAATTTCTTTTCCTGGAGGTTTGTGTCAAGGGAGTGAAAATGATACTTGGTGTAGTTTATTGTCCCCCTAATGTTGACTACTTCACTGAATTCGAATCAGTACTGGAATCTTTGGGTTCTGAGTATGCACATCACATCATTATGGGCGATTTCAACACAAACATCCTAGCACAAAAGTCCCCCCGATCCTGTAAACTCCTACGTCTTATTGAGTCAGTAAGTCTGCACCTGCTGCCACTTCAAGCCACACATCATAATACTGTGGGTGATGATACTTGGCTCGATTTAATCCTTACCTCGAATCCTTCCCTTGTTTCTTCCCATGGTCAACATGTTGCTCCTGGCTTTTCTCACCACGACCTGATCTTCCTATCTTATATCCTTAAACCTCCAAAACCTGTCCCTAGAGTTCTGCACAGGCGTTGCTTTGCTCGCATGGATGTAGGTGAGCTGTGTAAAGATGCTTCGGAAATTGATTGGAGACCCCTGATGGATGCAGTTACAGTAGACGATAAGGTTAACATCTTCAATCAAAACCTGATTCAACTTTATAATGTACATGCTCCCTCCAGGAAAGTTAAATTGAAGCGTTCACCTGCTCCGTGGATGACCAGAGGAATTCGTATGGCCATGAGGAGAAGAGATCGAGCGTTCCGTAAATTCAAAAGAGATCGTTCGGATGATAACTGGGCACTATTTAAATATGCGAGGAATCGCTGTAATCAGATGATACGCAACGCCAAACGCCGCCATATTCTAGATAATATTACATCTTCATCTTCTGCTGATGTTTGGAAATTCCTCGGAACTCTAGGCATTGGCAAATCGCGATATGTGGACATTCCTCCCACTATTAGTTTAGCTGATCTAAATCAACATTTTTCCAGTGTCCCTACTATAGATCAGCTTACCAAACATCAAACTCTCAACTATATTTTTGGTCTGCCGCGTCCTGATATTGAGCCTTTTCACTTCAGCCCAGTAGATCCTGGAGAGATTAAAAAGATCATCCTTTCTATTAAGTCTAATGCGGTGGGGTGTGATGATATTTCTCGCCGCATGATCTTAACAATCTTAAACCATCTCCTCCCTGCTATCGCTCATATCATTAACTTCTCTCTTGACTCTGGTGCATTTCCTACCCTATGGCGTAGAGCCTTCGTAAGAGCCTTGCCCAAGATTCCTAACCCCTCTCTTCCCTGCCACTTTCGGCCAATCTCAATCCTTCCTTTTCTGTCTAAGGTTCTAGAGGCCTGCGTGCATAAACAATTGTCTCAGCATATTCTCTGTAATTCCTTAATCAGCCCTCTTCAATCGGGGTTCAGACCGGGGCACAGTACTATTTCCGCCCTTTTGAAAGTGACTGGCGATATTAGACAGGGTATGGAAGACACGAAAGTGACCGTACTGGTACTGGTTGATTTTTCAAATGCGTTTAATACCGTCAGTCACGAAATCCTGCTGTCTATCCTTTCCTATCTTAAGGTCTCTCCGGTGGCACTGGGCTGGTTTTCTTCGTATCTTCAGGGGCGTCAGCAAGCAGTCCATGCTGGTGAGGCTGCATCAAGTTGGTGTGACCTTGAAGCTGGCGTCCCACAAGGTGGTATTCTTTCTCCTATTTTGTTTTCTATTTTTATAAACCTCTTAACACAAGACCTTCGGTGTGCGTATCATCTCTACGCCGATGACCTGCAATTGTATTGCCAAGGGACAGTTGACAATATCTCAAACGCCATTGATAATATAAACTTGGATCTGTCAGCTATTCAGAACTGGTCTGACAGATTCGGTGTGGCGGTGAACCCCGCTAAGTGTCAGGCTATAGTCGTAGGCAGTCAACGAAGTTTAGGTAAAGTTGATAGTGCTTCTCTGCCACCTGTCATCTTCAACGGGACTATAATAGCACTCAGCTCCGATGTTAAGGATTTGGGTTTGTATATCGACACTACCTTTAACTGGCGAGCTCAAATAACACATGTGAGCCAGAAAGTAACCGGAACGTTGCGATCTCTGTACCGATTAAAAAATGTACTCCCATCTAATGTGAAGGCAATGCTTGTGCAGACTCTAATTTTTCCTATAATCGATTATGGTGATGTGTGCTATTACGACCTGAATGCAGATCTCCTCAATAAACTTGATCGTCTTCTGAATAACTGCATTCGATTCGTTTTCAATCTCCGTAAATATGACCACGTGTCCGAATATCGTACAAGTTTAAAGTGGTTGCCTATTCGCGAGCGTAGAGTGCAGAGAGCACTGACTACGCTATACGGTTTGCTCGATTCTCCCGTTTCTCCTTCATATCTAACTTCACATTTCAATTACTTATGCTCTAACCACGATAAAAATCTTCGCTCTTCATTTAATCGTCTCTTACAATGTCCTCCTCATCATTCTGACTTTCTACATTCTTCTTTTTTCGTACAGTCTATTCTTCTGTGGAATGCTCTCCCTTTAGAAATCAGGATGGCAACAACACGTTACACCTTTAAAATAAAAGTCCGAGAATCTCTCGTAAAGAAATTGGCAGAATCATTTCAGCATTGATATATTTATAGTATTTAATGTATCTATGTTTATTAATATATTGTGTATTGTATATAAATGTATTTATTTAGTTTTGTGAAGGTATATATATATTTATATATAGATATGTATTATCATAGTTTATGTATTGATTTAACATCTATCACGACACCCGGTTAATGCATCTGCCACAATCTGTCTCTCTATCACCCTATGGTCGACTGGTAGAGAATGCTTATAGCATTAAGTCCGCCTTTGTACAATGTGCATAAAGTATTAAATAAATAAAATAAATAAAATAAAATGTATAGTATTTAAAACTAGTATCCTACACACCAATAGGCCTTAGGCAAAACTTCCTGTTTAGGCTGTGTTGAGCTAAGTTAGTAGGGCCTAAGCACGATCACTATGCTACAGGCTATGACTTCGATTCCCAGGTCAAATAAAATGTTATTGCCTTATTGGAATTTTTCTATGAAATTCGCAGAAGCAGCTCAGAGTTTGGATTTGTGCCCGGTTAATGGCAAAAAGCTAAGTAGCTCTCTATTCATCCAAATTTTCTAAAACAATCCAAAATAAAATGATTCGCCTTAATTAGACCTTCATGAAAGGATCTCCTTTGTTCTTTCAAAACGATTTTGACAGTACACAAGTCATAGTAACACTCTGTTAAAAATTTAACAGACCCGCAGAGCAGTGATTAGATTTAACAGCTGATTAAGCAATTTAACAAGCTATTAGCATGTGGTGGGACACTCACAAGCCTTAACAGTGTGTTAAAATATTAACAGGCTGTTAAATTAACAAACATAGTATGGTGAAACTGGGTCTAAGAACTTCAATTTATTTCAAAGACTAATCGCTTTTATTGCAAACGTTATATGTCATTTTGATACAATCGAACATATTTTTTTACGTTTATTTTTTTATTTTTATATTGTGTTTTGATACATTTATTATACTTAAATATGGGAGATACAACTTTCAAAGCACCTGTGTATCATGAATGTAATCATATTAACAAACGAAACCCTGATGTAGCAATAAGTAATGGTATGTTTATCTAGGATATTTGTATGTTTTAGAGTAACTCTAATTGTCGTCTTTCCACATATAATCCGCTGAGCTGGTTTCGATAAAATAGATGAGGAAATAGATTGCATCATGAGTAAAAGAAATACCTACCACTTGTCTCAAACAGTCCTGAGTGTAGGGTTACCAGATTTCCGGTTTTTACAGTTGTGTCCGGACAAATTATTGACATGTCCTGCTTTTTGTCAACCCCGTTTCACTAAAATACGCCGAAAGAAACCGCTTAGGAATCACGCGGATATATATTTTTTTGTTTATAAAACCAATATTTAGGTTTTCAGGGCAACATATTCGGCTAAATGTGAAACGACTTTTCTATTTTTAGTCCTGGCAACCCTATTTAAGAGGTTAGTAAAGCCACGGGAAACAACTACCTACATAATTAATTATTACATAATTAAGTAGGTACTGTAGGTAATACTGGGTACTTCTGGTATACCGTATTACACGTTTACCGTCATTCGCCTAGATCGCAGGTAATTTCTAGAACACTCTTTTTTTTTAACTTAAGTACCTATGTTTAAAAAACGGGGATTATTTATCATAAAGTTAATACATTTTTTTACGTGCATCATTATTGGCATATATATGGCAGAACTGATTCTGTGCTACAGAGTAGATTTACGGAACTTCATGTAAGAGGTGTGTAGAAGGCCTATTTAAACTGCGTGGATTTCTGAGATCATGGTCATTTCTATTATCTGTTTAAGCATGTATGAATATTTATATATATTATTGTATTATAAATCTGTCTCTACTGCCCTCCTGAAAACCTACAGCCCACACAAAGTAGGTAACAGTAAAGTGTGTTGTATGGGAGTCGACTTCCGTTTGAGGGTTACCGAAAAATATTCGGTTCAATAATTAAATTTATCATATAGCAGTCCACTGCTGGCCGTAGAACTTCCCTTATGTGCGCCATTTCACCCTGTCCTCGGCTTGTCGTATCCAGGTTGCGCCGGCAACCTTTCGCAAATCATCGCTCCATCAACATTCAACTCAAAGCTGCTATGGCTCTTTCTTCAAAAGGTCTGTCCAGATATTGCCCTACATCGTAACACTCGCATAATATCTAATAAATATTATTATTGTAATACTATTACTGTCTGTACTTTAAAAGAGACCATGATTCTCTGTTTTTGTTACGGTATTTCTTCTCAGAGGTCGTCAGTTAAGAAATTCCGGCGCCACCTAGATAAAATTAAAAATTAAAAATATTGACTTAAAATTGTAAGTGTCTACAAAAAGATCTATTTACAGAAATAAATATCATTTATCATCTTGCCGGAGGTCGTCCAGATATATATTTTAATCTTTTCAGAGCTGGCCCTGGTCTTATCTCAGGAGACAGTTCTCCCTCTCTTTGAAAGGAAACTGGGCGAGTACAGACGCATTAAGAACAGCTCTCTGGAAACCAATGAATTACTTAAATGTCGCTGGAAGGAATTCCTCCACAACTTGGAAAAGAAAAGCCGGGCGCCTTTCCAGTTCCCTAGTATCGCGTATGTTTATGGCTTGATGGTTTGGACATGATGAAAGGATGAATGAAATATGTACATCGAAAGGAATTTATAAAACGAATGGCAGTGGTCGCGTCGGAAGAGGTCGACTTAGAAGGACATACTCCGATCTTATTGGCGAGGTCTTTCAAAGAGGGCAGGTGCGTAGCACTTACTCGCAACCGGCGCGTATGAATGAAAAGATTTATAAATGTGGCAGAAGCAAAAGAAGTATGCAAGAATCGTAGCAAGTGGCGGTCTATAGTTTCTGCCTACCCCTGTGGGAGAAGGGCGTGAGTTTATGTAGGTATGTCTGTAACAATATGATTCAGACACATGACTTCACAATGTGCTATATTTCCCATATATTATCACTCCTCTATTCCCCGAAGGGTTAGGCATTGGGCAGAGATATACTTATACAATGTGTGTTCGGTCATGAACTAGCGATATTCTAAATACTTAAATAACAACTACTTTAATACACAAATAAATTATACACTTGGGCCAGACACACAGTTGTAAATTTAATGTTGTAGTGTAGCCTAGCTCAACATCTTTCGATCTAGTAAAAAAAGATAATGTAGACGGTAGGTAATGTTTTGTAATGTAGACGGTAGACAGTATTGTTGCCCTCCCAATACGCCTATTTTTAACTCAATAAGACCAAAACTTTGAGAGTTATGATTTTTTTTGTACATACAGCGAGTTTTCAATAAAATAGCTGCCACATAGCGGGGAAGTGAATTAGGCCCAAGTGTACAGTGTATAAATTGTGTATTAAAATAGTTGTTATATAAGTATTTATTTAGAATATCGCTAGTCCATGTCCGGACACACTGTATACACCCACAGTTCGCCGGTAGATATGTGTAGGTGGTCAGGGGGAGAGTCGTATGCCATTATTAAAATAATAAATGGTTGCCTTTGTCCTGTCTTTATTCCCTCATTGGAACTTATCATGTTTGCTTCAGCGATTACCACTACTCCAATTACTTCGTGAGATACAACCCTAGCGAAACTATTAGCAAGCGACCAAACTTTCGGAACCGTATGCGGGACGGTCCCGGATTTGACCAGTATGGCCAGATTCCCATCGCCGAAGACATGCATCTGAGAAAGTCCTCGCATGGACAATTTATTTACAAGAATACGTGTAATAAAATCTAAGACTGGTACTTAATTTTTTTAAATCTTGTTATGGCTACGCTTCGCTTGACCGTCCGCGTCAGTATATATAGGTAGCATAGACAATGTTTAAACTTGCATAAACCTGTTTTGGTAATTTTCTTCAGTTCTTTTACTACGCTCTGGTAGGTAGTTAACACAAAAAGTACCTAATATTTTTTCTTTTATTTTTATCTTTTACTTTTGTTATTGTTTTATTCATTCAAATTTTATTACAGGATTGTCTGGATCTGGATACTTATTATGGCAGTTTTTTTGTTATTTTCATTTGAATTTAAGTAATTTATTGTGCTAACAAGTAGGTAATTATTGAATTGAGTGATATACCTATCTGGCAATAACATCATTTCCATGTGAGTGACAAATTTTTGGATTTCGGCTATGAATTTTGACAAATTATGACAAAATGTACGTTTTAATTTTATCAAAAAATATCACTCAATCCAGATGCACATAGGTTTACCTACCTTTTTTTAATTAGATAATTAAAACTGTGTCCACAAAGATTTCTCGTGTGTCGTGGTTGCAACTTAGAGCATAATCCTCTGGTTTGCGATTAAAAAATACAAAATCTCTTACGTACCTATACAGTCTGCATCACATCTAGTTGCCTCAATCTGTCAAATGTCCCCAATGGATAATAAACTCTATGCTATTGAGATTCAATTGAAAATCGATTGAAGAAATTTGACAGTTGTGTTGGCGGCTGTACACAGACGCGATATACAGTTGGTGCAAAATAACTTGAACCAAAATGGTGGACGCGCAGTAGTCGATTTTTAGTACGGTTTGCACGCAAATGCAATGCGCAAACTTTCCCCCTCTCCTTTAGTTTTGTGTCAAGTTATTTTGTGCGAACGACAATAACTGTCGTGTCAGCCATAATTGTTCCGTGAATATAAAAATGTGTAAAATGCGAAACAGTTTTAGTTAAAGCTTGATTGTGTAAAACGCAGAAGAGTTTTAGCTGAAGCTTGATTTTTATCAAATAAAACGTACATAGGTACCTACCATCACGCCTGTATTCCCCGAAGGGTTAGGCAGAAGTGTACCTACTGCAATACACGGATTCGCCGGTATAATGATGGGCGAGCCTATTGCCATTAACAAGGCAGAAAAATCCAAACTCCAAACTGCTACTGGAAATTTCATTGAAAAACTCAATAGCATTTGCCCGCTCGACCCAACTCGGGATCGAACCAGGGGCAAGTGTGCTATTTTATTGTGTGAAAATCGTAATTTCAACTCAGTATTGTGGATTTTTAACAGTTTTTTTTTCTATGAAACCTGTCAGTAATTGTAGACATTTGAGTTTTTCCTATGAAACCTGTCAGTAATTGTTGAATTTTGATAGTTTTTTCTACGAAACCTGTCAGTTCCTGTGTCATATGTCATTTAGTAACATTGGAGGATCATACTGATGCAACAGAAATAGCAGACTTGGGCCCTAGAACTTTTACTGACACAGACTTGTACAGTCGGAGCACTAAACATAAAGGCAGGGAAAAAAAAAATTAAATTGACACCACTTCTTTATTTCAACTCTATGTACAACTTTGGCAAATTTTTTAACTTTATAATCTTAGCCAGAAAAATGCAAAATAAAAACAATTTTTCAAACTCTTGACAGACAGGGATGCCAACATAACGGCGAAGGGAACTCTTCAGAGAAGAACTTATAGTTTAAAATTATCTGAGTATGTGTTAAGACATCCCCCCAAAGATATGGCCATGCTGCCTTTTCATATGGCGTCTCCAAGAATCTTTAGACTTGAACTTCGCTTCGCAATAACTACAGGAGAAAGACCAAGTAGCTTCGTGAGTTTTTTCGTGACGTTTCTGATCGCATTTTGTAAAAAATCTCATCCCGCACTTCGAACACGGATAATTTCTCTCCCTATTATGTACTGAGCGATAGTGAATTTTTAAATTAGCCGCCGACAAGAAACTTTTACCGCATTCAGGACAATCGGATAATTGTCTCAGGACACCATGTTCTTTAATCTTATGTTCGTCTAGCAAATACGTGTAACGGAACGGTTGATCGCATAAATTACAGTATCTCTTCAAATTTTGAAAATTATGTGCTTGACGCAGATGCTTTGTTTTTAACGCGTTTGTCAAAAATACAGCGGGGCATTTCGAGCATTTTTTTTCTTTATGCATTGACTGCATGTGTGCTCGTAAACCTAATCGATTAATAAAAGATACTCCACATATTTCGCAAACGTTATTAGTGTAATGAGAATTCATATGGATCGATAATCGCAAATAGCTTTTGAATTTCGAATCGCACGATATACATTGGAAGCCATTTTCTAATTTGTACGGCACTAAATAATGCTCTGTCCCATGGAACGTTATTTCATGTTCGTTTTTCAAATGATTTAATAATTCTAATAAGTCTGTGCAATTTGCTTCGCATTTATTGCATTTTAAATTTGAAATTTCGGCGTTTTTGCACGAAAGACCCCGCAACCCGTTCACTTTGCGAACCAAATATTTTGGATTTGAATGAGTGAGTGAATGATCTCGTAATTCATTGAATTCTGGGAACTTTTCTTTACAGGTTATACAACCGAATTTATTTTGCAACGATCGGAAAAGGCACAGATTCGAATTTAGAACAAGTTTTAATGTGTTCTCACGTTTATATTTTGAAATCAATTGTGTTGGAGACGTGTCCTGTTGATTTGGTGAGCTCCTGTTTCGTTTTCCTTTACTTTGTGTCACTGGAATAAAATAATTCATTTCAATTGAATATTTACGAGTCCCGAGGATCATAGCACAGACCGGCGAAGATACCACACGCTCCTGAATGTATACCAATTTCAGCCGTAATGCAAAATAAATAAAGCTGACTTTCAATACGAAAGGCATATGAGATGAAAGTAATACATTGACAATGACAATGATTTCAGAAGTATAACATTAAAGTATTGGGTCAATCGTAAGTGGCGCCATCAGCCCAATCTGCAGGTCTGTGCTAATAAACTGATCATAGCTAGAAAACTTTTTTACCTGCAAGACTTTTGTTCTTCAATTTATTAACTTGAGTTTTGGTTCTAGAAAGTGGTCTATCATCTAGACTTGTACTAGCAATAAGATTATTTATCTTAGAATCTATATCTGTATTAGAATCAGACTTTTCCAAACCATCATATGTCATTGTCTTTTTTATACTGCAATTTCTTCTTGGATTACATCGAGTAGTACTTGTAGTGCCAACAGCAAGACCTCCTTTATAATTATTAGCGTTTTTTAATCTGACAACACTGTTTGTTACAATAGAAGGTCCATCTGGTTCGATAGAATTGGAACTAGTGCTTTGAATATTTCCTTCTTGATCAATTTCGGATATGTTTGATTTCTGTTCGTTATTTGAATCAGGAATAGTGCTTTTTGATAGATTTTGTGTTTCATCCTGTTTTTGTTCTAGTTTTATTACAAGGACTTGCGCTATAAATTCAATATTAAAGATCGATTTAGACATGTTACAGTCATAACTCATAACCAGTCAAAACCACTCTTGACTGCGAAAATCAGTCACTCACTTAATCTAAGAGGACATTGATGATGAAATTTTAGAATTAAGCTATTACAAACCCTCACTCAATAGGACATTGATGCCCAGCTGCTGGGCATCAATGTCCTATCTGCAGTGGGATGGATGATGATGAAATTTTAGAATTAAGCTATTACAGTTTTCTTACCTTCATCAGACGCACTTGGAGTACAATTGTCCCACATAAAATCAGTATCATTGAAATGATCACTCAGTGTATCATCAAAATCATCATAGTCAGGTTTAGCATCAATATTGAGGTTTAGAGTATCTGAAATTATTATTTTTAAATGCTTTAAACCACCAGCTATGCATTATTATATTATTGCATAGCTGGCATTCAATGGGTTAAATCACCTCTTTTTTGTTAAAGAATCTTTACTGATACTTCATAAGCTTTTCTCCAATCTCCAGTGTTGTGGGTGCCTTTACAAGACCCAAACATTTATCTTTTATTTTAATAAGATTAAGAACAAGTACTTTGTAAGTGAGAATTAAACCTACAATCTGTTACACAGAAGATACTACTCTACTACTACACCTATTGTATTATTTCTTTTATTAATCAAATTAGCAGGGTGCCGAGTCTGCTATTTAGTTGTGGCAGAATTGTGATTCAGTGACTTCAAAATTGTTGATTTTTGACAGTTTTGTCTATGAAATCTGTTATTTCTTATGTCATTTAGCGCCATTGGACGGTCATTCTGAGTCAATTGAAATAGCAGACTTGGGCCCCAGGTTCTATGTTCAACTGTATTTTTTGAACTATGGTCACTAATATTTTTTTGGGAAAATGTAAAGTGCACATTGTTGATTTTATATTATTTTTCAAAACTTGATATTGCTTCGAAGTTTAATGTGTAATTATGGTGGATAATTAACCATTAAGCGTTTGTGAACATGTGACAGTGTAGGCAAATGATATAAAATTGAAAATCGTGACTTTTGGGTTCACTCCTAAACTCCATCGAAGCCTCAATAAAGTTTCTACCGTTTTATGGGGGCAACTGAACTGAACTTATACTTGACACTGGCGAACACAAAAAGTGTGGTGCCATAATACAATCCCATGATGGGAAATATTCTTTGAAAATATTACTTGATTACTCTAATACTTGACACTGACAAATACACAAAAAGTGTGGCTCCATAATAAAAAATAAAAAAAACTACAATAATTCTTTTTTTTTGTATGAAAGAGTAGGTATACTCCTGAGGTGGTCTCATTCAAATTTGGTCAAATCTAAACACAAAATTTTTAATATATATATATTTTTGTGGTTTTACTGTTTGTTTTATTCTATACAGATGAAAAAAGTTAAATTACCTGTAACTATACTATCATCGTTCCAACACATGGTTTTGCTTAAAGTCTCTTGGGTGTTTAAGACCTGCATCTTGAAGGCTCCTGCATCACGAAGTTTGGAGACACAATCTTCACAGATGAGGTATCTTTGAGTATCCTTGATTGATATCTGAAAGAGATGTGACATTCTGCAGTTAGTTCCTGCCTAAAAATGTCGTAATTTAGGCCAATTTGTTTTTTTTAATAGGTCATATCGGTGAACAAGCAAATGAGCAGCCTGATGGTTATCACAGTCCATGGAGAATACCAAATGAGTTGCTTCGTTTGTTCGTTCGAACTACAAACTGCGTAAGCTGCAGCAGCCATAAAGCGACTCTCTGATCGGCTGTATTAACATGTGGCAAAGTAGGCTCCAACATTGTTCCACCCAATAAGAAATATACTTACTGTAATATTGAAAATGTTTATCAACATTTCAAAGTAATTTTCCGTTTTCTCTCCAATATAATATATATTTGCCATGTCTTTATAGCATTCTTCTGATAAACAACACCTGCAAAAATGTTGTTCTTTCATATTTTCTGAATATTTCATTCAACTCCAACAAACGAAATGAAAACTTGAAAAGAAAAATGACAACTGACATTTGGTTGGATTTGTTTTTATTTTGAATAATTGCGCTTCGAGTCAATTCAAGTTTTCCTTTGGAGCATGAAGACAGAGATACAAGATACATTTTCAGTAATAAAAGAAAAAGCCAAAAAGGTCACTGTCACTGACATAGCCAACCATAGGCTTTTTGTCAATAGTGTCAAACCATTGTCAAACAGTTGAAACTGTCAAAAATGCTGTCAAATTGTATGGAGAGGATGAGGAGATCTATTGTTGATTGAATTTTATGTATTGATTGTTTCAATAAATAATAACTTAAAGTTACACTCTCAATGCAAATTGTGCGCGAATTTAAATAGAATATAATTCGACGCTACGCTCGCCACAAATGACTACGAAAAAGGGTAAAGGGCCTTTATTTGATTCGGGATTGTGTCGATGTTGTGGGAATGTGAAAAAATGTCGAGTTTTGAACATAGAATACGAGAGTTTGGGTCAAAAAGAGGTTTATTCTGACATGATAATGGACTGTTTTGGCTTACTGGTAAGTTTTCCATATAATTATTAAGGTACTCTGCGGTGTGATGCTATGGTATCTACCAAAACTATTCTTCCAGCTGTCGCACCTGGACGGAGTCCCTTCAGAGCGTCTAATATGTGCGACCTGTGTGACACGAATACGGGAAGCAGTGGCCTTTCGTCGACAAGTGCTGAAGTGTGAAGAGGCATTCCTGCAGATGAAGATATATGATGCTAAGAGTGATGGTAAGGATGTAAGGATGGCAACGTCGTTTGAGCTCTGAATCAGGAATAAATCATGCAGCAATGAAAAAAACATAACATAACATACCATCACGCCTGTATTCCCCGAAGGGTTAGGCAGAGGCGTACTAATGTACGCCCACAGTTCGCCGGTATGTTTAGGTCCCATGTAATAGGGGGCGAGCCTATTGCCATTAACAAAAGTAAAAAAAAGCTCCTTAGGAGAATGAAACTTGATTTCTTTATGATATATTATAACTGCCTCAATAGCCAAGTGGTCCGGACCGCGACTGCTACGCTAGAGATCCTGGGTTCGATTCCCAGGTCGAGCAAAGTGTTATTGGGTTTTTCTATGAAATTCCCAGTAGCAGCTCGGAGTTAGGAACTTGTGCCCGGTTAATGGCAATAGGCTCGCCCCCTATTACATGGGACCTAAACATACCGGCGAACTGTGGGTATACATTAGTACGCCTCTGCCTAACCCTTCGGGGAATACAGGCGTGATGGTATGTTATGTTAAATTCCTAACTCCGAGCTGCTACTGGGAATTTCATAGAATAACACTGCTCGACCTGGGAATCGAACCCAGGACCTCTAGCGTAGCAGTCGCGGTCCGGACCACTTGGCTATTGAGGCAGAGGCAATGAAAAAAACAAGTAAATAAGTACTTGGGGTACTTAATTTTTTTTTACCACAGGCAAAATACTACATATAATTTGGAAGAAGATTGAGCAGTGGACCCCTACAACTTTATTTGAAACTTGGTATTTGTTTCAGGGGGGAATAAAAAGGGAGTTCAACACCTAAACCCTCCTTTTTATTTCCATTGATTGGTATGAGCTGAATTACCCTAGAGACCAACTGGAATGGAATTACAAATAGACAGGGAAAACAACTAAATTATAACTTAAAAATTAATATAAACTATCATAAAATATCATGCTGCTACTTCAAACCATTTTATATACATGTAACTGCCTCATTAGTCTAGTGGTCCTGAGCGCGACTGCTACGCTAGAGGTCTTGGGTTCGATTCTCAGGTCGAGCAAAGTGTTATTAGGTTTTTATATGAAATTCCAAGTAGCAGCTTGGAGTTTGGAAGTTGTGCCCGGTTAATGACAATAGGCTCGCCCCATATTACATGGGACCTAAACATACCGGCGAATTGTGGGTGTAAATTAAGTCTGTCTCTGCCAAACCCTTTGGAGAATTCAGGAGTGATGGTATGTTGTGTTATATACATGTCTGACGTAAAGACGTCAAAAAAATGGTTAGAAAATAGAAATACTGCAAGTCAATAATGACTACTTTTTAGGGTTCTGTACCCAAAAAGTAAAAACGGGCCCCTATTACTAAGACTTCTCTGTCTGTCCGCCTGTCTGTCTGTCACTAGGCTTTATCTCAAGAACCGCAATAGCTAGACAGTTGAAATTTTCACAGATGATGTATTTCTGTTGCTGCTATAACAACAAATACTAAAAAACCGGGCAAGTGCGAGTTGAACTCGATAATAGCACGGAACCCTTCGTGCGCGGTTTTATTAAGTAATTTCTTACTAATAGTAATGTGGTCGTGTGTGGGTCGCAAATTACTAGTATTCTTGTTAACCCCTCGTGCTAAGCTAAGTGCTTGTGTTGCGAGTGGGTTCACGTCGGTAGAGCAATGGGTGGGTTTCGAACCAGCAACTACATAACCGCAAGTCCGACGCCCTATCCATGGGGCTACCGCCACTTCTTGGGTAGTTCTTTCTCTATTTATGACATCCATCAATATCTAAGAAATATTTTTTATTCCATACATACATACATAAAGTCACGCCTCTTTCCCGTAGGGATAGGTAGAGACCACAGACTTCCACTTGCTACGATTCTGACATACCTCTTTAGCTTCATCCACACTCATAAATTTTTTCATACATGATCGTCGGTTTATTGTACTCTTGACCTAGCCATTTTTTTTTATTCCAGATTCTAAAATACAGAGTCAATGGCATTCTAAAGTTAAAATCGATATGGTGATGAAGTCAGAGCCGCTAGCGGCAGAGTCGCCCAGCGACGACGAACACTGTGCAGACGCACTGGCTGATTCCCCAGGTACGGCATGCATATTAAAACTCTTACAGTGCCTCTCCATCTCTTCATGTCTTTCCTCTCCTTGTCCTTTATTTTTTTATACCATTAAGGTGGCAAACGAGCATACGGATCACCTGATGGTAAGCGATACCGCCGCCCATGGACACCCGCAACACTAGAGGAGTCGTAAGTGCGTTGTCGCCCTTTTAAAAGGGTTTGGTCCTACGGTATCCACTCGGCGAAACACAACGTAAACGTTGTTTCACGCCGGTTTTCCGTGAGGCCGTGCTATCACTCCGATCGAGCCGGCCCATTCGTGCATCTCCCATGGTTAAAACCAATTTCACCGGTTATTTTAGTGAAGTATATTTTTTTTTTTAAATATTCTGGGACATTTTTACACAGCACCATCTAGTCCCAAACTAAGCAGAGCTTGTACTATGGGTACTAGACAATGGATAATAATACGTATATACTTTTTTTTTTGTAAATACATACTTATAATACATAAGAAACACCCAGACGAACACAAACACTTATATTCATCACATAATTTTTTGTGTTCTGTGGGAATCGAACCCACGACCTCATGGTCCGCAGTCCGGTACTCGAACCACTAAACCACAGAGGTCGTCAATTCGACTTGCTATTAAAATAACTTTATAATCTTAGCATGGAAAATGCTAAAAAAATACAAAATATTCAATTTCACCAATTGTATACCAATTTCAGATGACAATCTAAAACTGGATAAAATGGAAGAAGACCCAGATGATTTGCCTTTAAAGCATCATATAGTACAAGCGAAGAAAGAGGACAAGCATAGTTTGTGTGTAGAAGTGCCGCAGCTGATGAAACAGGAGTTACCTGGTCCAAGGCTTGTGAGAGTACCACCAGCTCGAGTGCCTATAGCACCAAGACCCAGTAAGTATTCATTGATATACATTTCGCAAATCAATCTCTCGCAACGGTTCATCTGTTTTCTGGGAGGATACTTATCTATACAATATAGCTTCTGCCCGCGGCTTCGCCCCCGTGGAATTCGGTCTGTCATCACATCCCCCGGGAACGGGACAAAAAGTATCCTATGTCCGTCTCCTGGTTCTAAGGTACCTCTCCACCAAATTTCAGCCAAATCGGTTCTGCCGTTCTTAAGTTATAAATGGAGTAACTAACACGACTTTCTTTAATATAATTATTATTATGTAAATTAACCAAAAATAAAAAATATTTTTATTTTCAACCATCACAAAAGGATGCCATCTATAAATTATCTCACACGAATTTCATGATTTGTTGCCCCAATTCGTACATGTTACACATCTCTAATACCCACTTACACACACACTCACACTCACACACACACAACGCGCGCGCTCAATGTGTTGATTTGGCCGTTTGGGCGCTAAAAGCCCTGCATAGTGTAATGTATTCCCACAGTTCGCCTATATGTTTAGGTCCCATGTTATAGGGGGCGAATCTATTACAGGCAACAAATCCCAAAGTCCGAGCTGCTACTCTTAGAATTTCATAGAAAAAACCTTTACTCGACCTGGAAATCGAACCAAGGAATTCGAACGTAGCAGTAGCGCTCAAGACCTCTAAGCTAACTTCCGATCCCAATACAACATACCTACTGAGATGATGATTATGATATTTTGTGAGGGAGTGATTAAATGAGAGTAACCATCATTCTATGAAATTATTTTTTTCCATTACAGAACTTCCAATGTCAAAAGTACAACAGCTGATGCGCGAACGAGACACAACATACATGACAGAGACAAACATACTTACAATAGTTGAATACTCATTTGTTTGTCCATTCAAATGTCGACACAACCACCTTCTGTGCTATTACTGTGGAGAATTATATTCAGACCCTGCATTATTACGAGAACATACGATAAACGCACACCACCCGAAGAAATTCAAGGTGACGGAACACAAGAAAATGGTGAAAATCGATCTCACAAGAATCGATTGTCGACTGTGCGGCACGAAAATCGATGATTTGGAGGAGTTCAAGCAGCACATCACTAGTGTTCACAAGAAAAAGTATTATTTTAATTATAAGGACTCAGTGTTGCCATTCCGTTTGACGAGGGACCAGTTAAAGTGTGCGTTGTGTGAAGTGTTGTTCCCCTACTTTCATGCGCTGAATAAGCATATGAACGAACATTTTAGTAATTATGTGTGCGAGACTTGTGGTCTAGGTAAGTATTGTTTTATATGACGCCAGCGACCGGTGCGCAGTTTCGCTTGCGTAAATTTCCTAATATTTCCCTGTTGATATAAAAAAAAATATTTTCTACAAACCTTGTCGTGACTATAGCGAACACAACAAAAAGTACTGTACATAGGAGCCATCCGTGAATTTCGAATTTCAGAATTTCTTGATAACATGTGACAGGGACAGAACCATCCCCCATACTGCATAATTTTCGATTATATTTAAGTTTGGCGCTTTAATAATTTAGGCTTTTACATGTGACATCACAAAGCTGATGCTCCTCATACTCCTTGTAACATTTTTCTACTGTCCTCCCCCCCATGAGATGTGATGTAATTTGTAAAAACTAAACTAACTTCTTAAAAAAATAAATGAATTGCTGAAATGCCCATACATTTCAGCGATTCATTTATTTTTTTATATTTATATGATATTTTATAGAAGATATATTATGGTTGAGCAACATTATAACTGATTTGTCATCTGACGGGAGATTCTGTCCTCAAAGATGTTATTACAGACATTATATTAGACACTATATGAATATCGGGCCTCCCTCCAAACAGCTAGTTTAAAATAAAATTAAAAAAAAAACTTTCTAGACCTTGTGATCCAGAGCTCAACCTCCCCAAAGTTAATTCCTGTAATCTTGTCTCTGGGCCAAAGCAGGATGGAAGATAGGGGAGGGGGGGGACATTAAGCCTTGATAATACCGCATTTTCCGGCCTTGTGGTTCTCTTCCAAAACATTAAAGTAAATATTTCTTTCATAAATCCTCAGGGTTTGTCGACAAGGGTCGGTTCATGATGCACCAGCAGAGGCACGAGGAGGGAGACTTCCCGTGCCCCGACTGCGGCAAGGTGTTCAAGGCTCAGTACAACAAGGAGCTGCACGTAGACAGGGTGCATCGTAAGAAGGGCCGCGTCTACTGCCCCAAGTGTGATGTCAAGCTCATGTCTTACCCGCAGAAACTAAAGCACTTGGTCGAGGTAAGTGGAGTGAGAGTACAGGTGAAGTGGAGAGAGGACGAGACGGGAGTGAGAGAGTGAGATGATCGATAAATCATATGGTCGAGTTTCGTAAAGAGATTGAGAGGTGGGGAGAGAGAGGAGATAGAGGGGAGGAATGAGAGTGACAGGTGGAGCGGACAAGGAGCTGCACGTAGATAGGGTATATAGTAAGAAGGGCCGTGTGTACTGCCCCTCTGACTGGTCGAGATCAGTGGAGTCAGAGCGCAGGTGAGTGGGAGACAGAAGAAGTACGTATGAGAGAGATGAGAAAGAGAGAAATGTAAGGAGAGGAGTATAGCTAGATCATATGGTCGATCATATCGTTGAGTGGAGAATAGAAATTTATAGAATAGAAAGGCGGTGTGAGAGCGACATCGGTCGCGATGTCGCTTAACATCAGGCGAACTGTCAATCAAGCGTAAGCTTATCAACAATAAAAAAAGGTTTGGCGAGATCATAATGGTCGAAGTGAGTGGAGAGTGAGATCGCTAGATCATCGTCCAGGTGAGTGGGGAGAGAGGGGAGATAGAAGCGAGGGATTTTAAAGAGAAAAAGGTAGACGGACTTGTAGGAACTGCTGAGGTAGAGAAAGAGAGGGGAGATTGGCGGAGAGAGATATGGGGGTTGGTGGGCAACGTGATTTCAATTCTTGCGCATCCCATCTTTGGCATCGCATCCTTTTTTTTTTTTTTAAACTACGGAAAAGCCTCATGGATCGTCCACCGCTTGGGGGGCGGCGGGGTATGTCGGACTCGTACCGACTAAAAACCGTAGTTGCCTTCTTTTGCCCTGCAGCCACGGTCATGGGATCAGTGACATGCACCACGACCGTGACAAGCTATGGTCCAGCATGGGCTGGAACCCTTCATGTGGATCCCATCCCATCTTTGTCCTGCCGCGCCGGCTTAAAACTACTTTCAGACGAGCCGTATGCTTGTCATCTTATTATTTTTACCGTGGGAAAGTCATGCTCCACATAGTGATACCACGGCCTCACAGAAAACCGGCGTGAAGCAACGCTCAGGTTGTGTTTCGCCGAGTGAGTGAGGATACCGGAGCCCCAAACCCTTTTAAAAGGCGGGCACTGCATTTGTGACTGGTGTTTCGTGTGCCCATGGGCGGCGGTAATCGCTTACCATCAGGCGATCCATCTGCTTGTTTATCCGCTAGGGGCCGTTCAAGTATTACGTAAGCTCTATAGCGGGGGGGTCTTTGCATTGCTTATTTTTGATGACGTGGGGGGTAGGGGGATCTAGATAATGATTACGTCAGCAGTAATTATTAACTTTTTTACACATAATTATCGAAAATTGCCTATGCAGAAAACGAAATGCATTTTCGGGGATTCCTACAAATAATGAATACGTTTAGGTATATTTCTAGACTTATAACTGCTGCTCATAAAACAATCAATTGTACCAGTGTTTACGTAAGCATGGGGGGGAGGGGTAAGAGCTTTGCTGACGAGGGGGAGGGGTGGGTTAATAATTGCAAAAAATCTGCTTACGTAATACTTGAACGGCCCCCTATGGCAACAAAAAGAGCACTAAACTATGTTCTTAAAAGACAATACTGTTCTCAGGTACACGGTGAGGAGCCTCTAAGTTTTCCGTGCACGATGTGTGAGCGAGTATTTGAAACTAGAAGAACACTCACCATACATAGGCGAAAAGACCATCTCAAAGATTTCAGGTACATAATACAGTTTGTAAAATATAGGCTAAAATTAATTAAGGTGGATCGTTCACCTGAGCCCGCCAAATTCAAATTTCAATTGGTTTTTCGATATTTGTAGGTCTATAACACATTCTAGATTCCTAGCTGTAGTAATTGCGGCATTAGCTATACAATATTCACAACTGAGCATTAAAAACTTTGCTTGTAAATCGATATTGTAGCTAAATTTAGGTACAATCGTCATTTTTGGCCAAAATTGACGATTGTACCTAATTTTAGCTTCGTTAACGTTTATTAAGCAAAGTTTTTAATGCTCAGTTGTGAATATTGTATAGCTAATGCCGCAATTACTACAGCTAGGAATCTAGAATGTGTTATAGACCTACAAATTGCGAAAATAATAAATAAATAATAAATAAATAAATAATATATTTATTAGCAACCAAATGTCTCAATACAATGGAGCTCTGTCTCCTGAACTAGGTAAACACAAGCATTTTGTTTAGCATGAGGGGTTAATAAGAATACTAGTAATGTGCGACCCACATTGTTAATAAACTTTAAAAAAAAAACTGTAAGACTACTTGTGGCTAACTTCCGACGCTGCGTGACAGCTGTCATCGATATCACGTGAATTTACTCTTCGGCCTATAATATACAGTAACTTGACAGATCGAAGAAAAATAAAAATTTATATTTTCGGTTACATTATATTTCTATAAAGCCGTGATAGCCTTGTGATGCCAATAGGATTGCCAAATCAAAGGTCTCAAGTCCAAGGCACACACCTCTGTCTTTTCGAAGTTATGTGCGTATTAATAGTTAATTATCACGCGCTTAAACTGCGAAGGAAAACATAGTGAGGAAACCTGCACGTCAGAGAGATTTTCTCGACGGCGTGTGAAGTCTGCCAACCCGCATTAGGCTAGCGTGGTGGACTATAGCTTAATCCCACTCATTGTGAGAGGAGACCCGTACCCAGCAGTGGGACATACACCGAGACTTTTTAGTCGTTTTCGAACCGAACATAACATACCATCACGCCTGTATTCCCAGAAGGGTTAGGCAGAGGTGTACTAAGGTACACCCACAGTTCGCCGGTATGTTTAGGTTCCATGTAATAGGGGGCGAGCCTATTGCCCTTAACCGGGCCACAAATTCCTAACTCCGAGCTGCTACTGAGAATTTCATAGAAAAACCCAATAACACTTTGCTCGACCTGGGAATCGAACCCAAGACCTCTAGCGTAGCGGTCGCACTTGAAACCACTAGCCTAACGAGGCAGTCGAACCGAAAATTTTACTCTATATCGATAATAGAACCTATTAATGTATAATTTAAGGCTGATCATATATATAACACATTCTAGATTCGTAGCTGTAGTAATTGCAGCATTAGCTATACAATATTCACTACTGAGCATTAAAAACTTTGCTTAATAAACGTTAAAGAAGCTAAAATTAGGTACAATCGTCAATTTTGGCCAAAATTGACGATTGACACTACTTTTAGCTACAATATCGATTTCCAAGCAAAAGTTTTTAATGCTCAGTTGTGAATATTGTATAGCTAAGGGCGCAATTACTACAGCTACGAATCTAGAATGTGTTATAGACCTACAAATTGCGAAAAACCAATTGAAATTTGAATTTGGCGGGCTGAGCGAAACGATCCGCCTTAAGTCAATAAAAAGTTACCATGTTTCGGTTCCAAAACGACTAAAATTTCACGGTGTGTAATGGGTAGCAGTGGGATATATAATGGGTTCATTATGTATGTATATTTCTATTATTTCTAGGTACGAATGCCCATGCTGTGGGCAGAAGTTCTTCACACGCTTCGCCCTAAATAATCACATGCCCACACACACAGGCGAGAGGAATTTCAAATGTAAAGTGTGCGAGAAATGCTACCCCAGACTGAAGACTTTGAAAGATCATATGAGAATACATAATAACGACAGGCGATATCGATGTCACGTGTGTGGGCAGGCCTTTATACAGAACTGTAGTTTGAAAGGGCACATGAAGAGTCAACACCCGGAATATGACATGAGAATGTAGACTGAATTCCCATAGTACCATGATTATGTAATACTAGCTGCTAACCGCCTAAGTTACTCCTTGTTACATCAGCTATCTGCCAGTCGGAATCCCGTCAAAATCGGTCCAGCCATTTCAGAGATTAGCCGGAACAGACAGGCAGACAAAAATTTAAAAAAAGACCGGCCAAGTGCGAGTTGGCCTCGCGCACCCAGGGTTCCATACTTAAAAATATTTTTATTATATGACTAGCTTCCGCCCGCGACTTCGTCCGCGTAGCGTGATGATATATAGCCTATAGCCTTCCTCAATAAAAGGGCTATCTAACACTGAAATTTTTTTTCAACTCGGACCAGTAGTTCCTGAGATTAGCGCGTTCAAGCAAAGAAACTAACAAACAAACTCTTCAGCTTTATATATTAGTATAGATGTAACTAAGAATGAGAATGTATGCTTTTCCTTTATCTGTGCTATAAGACGTTGCTTCGTACCAAATTTCAAGATTCTGAGTTCACGGGAAGTACCTTGTAGGTGATTGCTTTGGGTCTTGACAGACAAACAGACGGACAACAACAAAGTCATCCTATAAGGTTCCGTTTTTTTTCCTTTTGAAGTACGGAACCCTAAAAACTGTTGTTTTGGTATAAGTACCGTGTATACATCCAAATGCACTTAGTAAAAAGCGGTTATTTTATTACAAACAGACACTCCAAGTGAAGCGGCGGTAGCCTGATGGCTAGGGCGTCGGACTTGCGATAATGTGCCGGTTGCCGGTTCGAACCCCACCCATTGCACTACCGACGTGAACCCACTCGTAACACAAGCATTTAGCTTAGCACGAGGGGTTAACAAGAATACTAGTAATGTGTGACCCACATTGCTAGTAAGCTTTTAAAAAAAAAATGTATAGAAGAGCAGTGATAGAGTTTTTTTTACCATGGGAGAGCCATGTTTCGGTATGACCGGAGTGATACCACGGCCTCACAGAAAACCAGCGTGAAACAACACTAACGTTGTTTCACCGTGTGAGTAAAGATGAAGAATGTTACCATACTACAACTAATAGTGTTGGTGTAGTGAATGATTTTGCGTAAAGAACGAATGATAAGAATGGTTTAATTAAAATCAAAGTTCACAAAGTTCAAATCACAATGCGTAAGATGTGAAATTTAAGAATGATTAATAATTATTAATAAAATTTATTTGCTTTTAATAGAAACAAGTAATAATAAAAATCATGTATTATTTTAAGTTTAATAGTTTATATTGTGGTTTGAAGACAAGTTTTTACATTTAAAATAGAAATTTTGTTCATGTAAGTACAGTTATTTAAGTTCATTCAATTTCGTTCATTCTTACACCACCTCACTATCTTTATTTGTCAAAACTGGTAACCCTTCAAATGTCATGTAAATATTTCTTTAAAGGCAAAATAATATGTAGAACACGTCTGCCTAACACATCAGGCATGATGTAATACACTATACGTTAGCAGTGTGATTCAAAAATAAATCGAACGTTTTTAAAAATTGTATATAATGTAACTGCCTCAATAGCCAAGTGGTCCGGACCGCGACTGCTACGCTAAAGGTCCTGGGTTCGATTTCGAGGTCGAGCAAAGTGTTATTGGGTTTTTCTATGAAATTCCCAGTAGCAGCTCGGAGTTAGGAATTTGTGCCCGGTTAATGGCAATAGGCTCGCCCCCTATTACATGGGACTTAAACATACCGGCGAACTGTGGGTGTACATTAGTACGCCTCTGCCTAACCCTTCGGGGAATACAGGCGTGATGGTATGTAATGTAATGTATATAATGTAAAAATGTACCTATATTATTGTTTTTAATGAAATTATCAAGTTCACTTTTTAATAATATTTCATTGAATGATAATCCACATTTTGACCGAATAGCATTGGTGTTAATGTTTGGGCCAATATTTTTGGCAGTTGGCATAGTTTTTGACAAGTTTCTGGCTTGATCAGGATTTTTAGGCAAAGCTTTTAGCCGCCAACTGTGAATATTGTACATAGCCATTACTCCCGACGTTGAGAAAAAAATTTGGCCTAGATCATTAGTTCCTAGGGGTCTACGGGAGACTCGACAGGGGTCTACGTTGGCGTGACGTTTTGGGAATATGGTAGAAATGCAGCTACATTTCTACTATATTCCCAAAACGTCACGTCACGTCAAATCAGTGGTTCATGATAAAAAAAAGTCTGGGATCCTCTGGCCTAGATGAGTGATAAATAAATTTTAATGAAATGAAAACTGAGATTAACTTACAAAATATTTATTGCTTTAAGTACTTATAATTATTACATTTGTGTAAATAAATTAAATAAATCAGATATTACATTTTAGTGTATTGTATTATTAGACAAATCTTCCCGTATTTAGGAACATAGATCCCTTGCGTGAACATAAAAAACATACGGATGAAATCTACACACCAATCATTTGCAGGATGGTAATTTTAGTAATTTAGGTTGGGATAGTGGCAAGTTAAACCCACCTGATCGATTTGAAACTTTATTGGTCAGTGTCGACCATTTCTTATTTTTTCATACAAGGGTATAGGGAGATAGAGTAGATTGTTCTTAAATTATGATTACAAAAATGCACTAATTGTGTATTTGGCATTTTTAAAGGTTTTTGAAAGCGGTTTTACTTTTCGCGATATTTTTAAGTCTTTTTTGAAGTCGTTTAAAAAGTAATTCAAATCGAGTATTAAGTGCCAACATAAGCGTTTTAAGTTTTTGATGGTGTTTGAAAGCGGATGCTCTATCTCTTTCCCGCAAACGATTGTCAGTATTTCTATGGCGCACGGTTTGACGTCATAACGTGTTAAAGTACGCTCTCTCTCTCTAGCATAAAATTAAACTGCATAGAACTTCCCTCTTTTTTTATTACTGTTTTGTTGATCGGCTGTCTTTATGGTAAACGTTTTATGAGTCCATAAAAATTATCATTCAAATAGCTTATTTGAGGTATGTTTAATGTTTATATCTAGTCTGGGTACCCATCCTCCAAATCCAAGCTCTGATGCTGCCGCTTCATGTGATTCTTCAAATTAACATTCTGTGTGAACGACGCATTACACATCACACATCTAAACTTTTTCTCATTTACATGTGTTTGCATATGAACCTTCAATCCTCTCAGCCTAGGATAGCTTTTACCACAAAACTCACATCGGAAATTCCTCTCGCCCGTGTGTGTTGCCATATGCTCTTTCAAACGAGATGGTAAATAAAACCTCTTTTCGCACAGATCGCATTGGTGTTTGAATATTTTTAAATGGTATCTCCTGTTGTGTTCTCTAAGGGACTTTCTGCTGTCGTAAGCCCGGTCACAATGTTCGCAAGGAAACATCCTTTGTTCTCCGTGAACCTCGATCATGTGTCGGTATCTCAACGAATATGAGAATAAAACCTCATCGCATTTGTAACATTGGTATGCAGGCTCTTTTTTATGTAATTTAGCTTCGTGTAAATACCTACTATGTTTGGATTTGAATATTTTCTCGCAATCTTTACAAGGGAACGATTCTTCGACTTTTTGATGAGTTTTTTGATGCAAAATAAGCATTCGCTCTTCGAAATAATGCGCGCCACATACATCGCAAATACACGTACCAAAATGCTCGGCCATATGTTTTTTTAACGCGTGAAAAAAACTAAAACTTGTGTTGCATTCTGTACACGTCAAATTGTTGACAGTTAAACGGAATTTCAAAAATTCATTTGACGTTTCGTGTAGAGTTTTCCCGTGTGCGTTAGTGAGGTGACTTTTGAATGTATCGATGTCATCGATTGTTAATGGGCATAATCGACAATCGATTCTGAAGATATCGACTAAGAGTAACTTTTTATTTGCAATGCAGTCTTTGAATGTTATGGGATCGTGTGTTAGGGTATGTTCCCTTAGTCTGTTGGGGTCTGTGAACACTTCGCGGCAGTAAATGCAGTAGTAATCGCTAAAAGAGGTATCGAAAGGGCAGACAAAGGAGTTCTCGACAACCATAATAGTGTTGGCAAACGATTTCTGTTCGGTATCGAGTTTTTTCGGCATCTGTTGAAGTGGGAGCTGGAATTCTGAAATATGGAGAATTAATTATTAGTTGAAACATTTTTTTGGGTTTGGGTTTTTATATGATACGCAATTTGAAGGGTAATGTAGCCAGTGACATTACAGGGCTTATGAGTTATGTGCTACTAATGGAAGCTATATACGCTCTCTGGTTAGCATTATATTCTCCTTAATGCAGTCATATACAACGTGCAAATGAACTCAAACACGTCAATTAGGATATCTAGTCATAATAATAATAATAATTATTATAATAATCCATCAGGTGGGCAGTAAACTTTTGCCACCTCAGGGGTATATAAAAATATAACGAAATCCTGAAGTCATTTTGAGACATGTAAACACATTTTTTCCAAGAAATTAGTTATACCAGATAAACGCAAAACTGGTGGCTGTACTACAGTCGTACACACATACACACACACACACACACACACACAATAAGAATTTGTGCAAATAGGTATCAGTTTTTTAAAACTCGAGCCACTGATGGGTCCATACTATCAAGTATTATAATTATACTACTTCTGCCCGCGACTTCGTCCGCGTAGCGTAATGATATATAGCCTATAGCCTTCCTCAATAAATGGGCTATCTAACACTGAATTAATTTTGCAAATCGGACCAGTAGTTCCTGACATTAGCGCGTTCAAGCAAACAAACAAACAAACTCTTCAGCTTTATATATTACTAGCTTCTGCCCGCGACTTCGTCTGCGCGGACTGCAGAACTGGGTTATGTGTTATTCCAGGCCAAATCTATTCCTGTGCCAAATTTTATCTAGATCCGTTCAGCCGTTCTGGCGTGAAAGAGTAACAAACATCCATCCATCCTCACAAACTTTCGCATTTATAATATTAGTAGGAAGTATAGAAGTATAGATATAGATTTTCGGGAAAAATTAACAAATATAAAAAACCACTGTAATGGATTCAGTAGTCGATTCTGAAGAAACTACTTTCAGTCTTAAATTTTTTGTTACAGGTTATATATTAACATACCAATCTCCTGCACTTCTCGACTCCTAGTCCTTCTCTTGTTGTTTTTCTCAGAGCTCTCGTCATTGGCAATTTTCTTGCGTTTGGAAGCATTCGATTTAACTTTGATTTTTTTCTTCTTGGGCGATTTTTTAACGGGTTTCGGTAATGGCTCGCTTTTTACGCTGTCCGCATCTGGAATGTAAGTAATAATATACCATCATACCATCACGCCTGTATTCCCCGAAGCTTTAGGCAGAGGCGTACTAATGTACACCCACAGTTCGCCGGTCCCATGTAATAGGGGGCGAGCCTATTGCCATAAACCGGGCACAAATTCCTAACATCGAGCTGCTACTGGGAATTTCATAGAAAAACCCAATAACACTGCTAGGCCTGGGAATCGAACCCAGGACCTCTAGCGTAACAGTCACGCTCAGTACCACTTGGCTAATGAGGCAGTTATAATATATCGTAAAGAAATCAAGTTTCATTCTTCTAGAGAGCTTTTTTTTACGTAGACTTGATTCTCAACTCCCACACGGCAAAGACCTCACCTAACTCAGCCTGGATTTTCTATCCTGGGTTTCATCATACCACGTTGGCAAAAAGCGACCGAAGTCATCTCGCCAACGTCTCTTAGGCCGACTTCGTTCGCGAATAGAGTTGAGGTACCAACTCTGCTGACGTGGGCAGCCCATCGCCACTTCAAACCCGCAGTTTGGACGCCCATATCTACTATGCGCGTTTTGGAACGAAGGGTATTATTTCAGACGTGGTCTGTCTTCTTTACACCCAAAATACTGCGCTCCATTGCTCGCTGGCAAGCCTCAAGTTTGGTCTTCTGCTGTTCAGTCAGTGACCAAGTCTGGGAGCCGTAGGTGAGAATGAGTAGGATACTCATGTCAACTAGTTTGACCTGGTTGACTTGTTCAAATTACATAAGTAAGACTATTTATGGAGTTTTAGGCGGGAAAATGAAAAGTGCACGTTGTCGATTTTATATTATTTTTCAAAACTTGAATTTCTCCGAAGTTAAATGTGTAATTATGGTGGATAATTAACCATTAAGTGTTCGTGAACGTGTGAGAGTGTAGGCAAATGATATAAAATTGAAAATCGTGACTTTTTGGGTTCACTCCTAAACTCCATCGAAGCCTCAATAAAGTTTCTACCGTTTTATTGGGGCAACTGAACATTATACTTGACACTGGCGAACACAAAAAGTGTGGTGCCATAATACAATCCCATGATGGGAAATATTACTCGATTACTCTAATACTTGACACTGACACATACACAAAAAGTGTGGCGCCACATAAAAAAAAAAAAAAAACTATTTATTGTTAGCACAACATTTTTATAAAAGCGACTGCCAACAGACCTTCGCAACCTAATATCTAATGTGTGACTTACCATCATCTCCATGGTCAATGCCATCATCCATGGTCACTTCATGGTCAATAACCTCATGCTGTATCTTCTGTGAGTCTGCTGGCGTTGGCTCTTCTAGTTCAACCTTCACTTCCGTTTCGTTTTTGAAACTGTCTGTTTGTCCATCTGTAATAGGTTTATTCACACTTCATTTTACTGCCTTCCCCTATGAGAGACATAAGGCGTGAGTGTATATGTAGTTATCAGAAGTAGATATGGCCGAATATAAGTTTTATTTAATACGAATATTCGCGACGCAGCATTCCGAAAAATCTTTACTGGTTATCAAATATTTGGAAAAAAATTAACACAGTCAAAAACAGAGATCTAGAATTTATGCCCAAAACTATTGCCGAATATTCGTTGGATGCCACATTATTTAATGGCCGTAGGCCCCAATATTGAACTAGAGCTCCTGGGTTAGATTGCAAAATGTCAAGTAAACAGTATTATTGGTTTTTTCTATGATATTATTCCTTACAACTTGGTTTGGATTTGTTCCCGGATATTATCAACAAGCTCGCCTCTATTACTTAGGATCTAAACATACTGGGGGACTGTGGGTGCACGTAGTCCACCTCCACCTAACTCCTTGGAAATATAGGTGTTATGGTATTTTACAGTATGCAGAATGCGATGCGTTTTCTACAAGTTCATATTGTAAATGACTTTAAGCTGTTTTCAAGTACTTACTAGAAATATTGAGGAACTTCAGTAAATTAGTACCAGAAGTTTGGCAAACCTAACTTTGAAAATGCTTTTTCAAAGTTTCTCCTTCAAATGTCTGATAAAAAAATGCCAGTTTTCTAATATATTTTTATTCTTTTTATACCACATATTATATGGCGACATAATATGATGTATACATGCCTCCGTGAACCAGTATGTTGGCGTGCAGCAGTTTCTCCTCACACTCCAGCACTTGTTGTCTGAACGCGCGCGCGTCTCTCAGCCGCACGACGCACGTCGCGCAGATCAGACGCTCTGACTCCTCACCCTCCAAATGAGATAGCTGTAAAAGTTATTAATTTTTTTTCTTATAAAACATTTAGACATAATTTAGTATGGCTCACAGACGCATAATTTCTTGGATCCGGTCAGAGTCCCCTTGATTAGATTAGGGTGGTTCAAAGGTTAAATAATTATTAATTATTGAACTATTACCATGGTTTATAGCAGACTCAGGGCCACTTGCACCAACTTCTTAAATTTGTTTAAATTATATTTGAACACGAAATTTCTATGAAAAATTGTGTTTAAATATGACAAACACATTTAAGAATTTGGTGCAAGTGGGCCTCAGCATCTCAGATTTAAATTAGTGTTAGCGGTCGTCTTAGGAGCTGAACTACTCGTATCACTGAGGGTTGAAATTGAGACATCTTTGTCAGAGGTTAGTAGGTAACACATTACTTTCACACATTTGCCAGCTTGGTTTTACAACGTATTTTTTTTATAATAGATGTGAATGCTGGCTACAAATTATAATTAGGTAGGTAGTAGGTAATAAAAATACTCACGAGCAATCCAAAGCAATCGACGAACATATCTGAATAAACTTCCCTTTGTCCAAGCCATTCGTATTCCACGTTCAACAAGCGACATTTTTTTAGGGCGCCGCAACATCTGCACAGCCCAGGGTCCACGATAGGACCCTTGCGGCTATTTGTAGTCATTTAAAAATCAAGCAGAAATATAAATATTTACTATTTGTATTTTACAAAGTCAACATTTTGATCTGACAAATGGATTCATTTGACAGCTGTCGGTTTACGATTTTTACGAAATATCGATTTATTTTGACAGTGTTGCTAGTGATGTGTATATAACCAAACTTTACCGATAATGTTGTTTTTGATGTCTAAGTCTGCTACTCGATACTAGATGGCGCTTTAATTAAAGATATATTTGAGTTGAGATGATGGTAGAATTAGAACATGTAAGGTGTTACTTATACAACTTTTATCTCCTGTGAAAAAGAAGTAATTACAAAAATTTAATATGAAATTTGCACCCAGCAATAATAGCCGAAGATCGGACATTTTCGAGATTGAAAACAATAATGTAACTAAAACTTAATATTCATATTCATATTCTATAATGCATACCATAATGTACAATAAGGTGGTGTAATTAGACAAGAATCATTATGGACCCTGTAGGGCACAGCAATTTTAGAAGAGAGGAGGATTTATTTTACTTGCCACGGTAGTTACCAATTTATCTTATTACATTATTTTATTTGTAGAGATTTTTGTTTCATTTAATTTAACATTATTGTAAATATTTACTTATATGTAATTATATAACTTATTTTTTTATTTTATATTTATTTAAAAGTAACACGTGATATTATTAATGTTATTCGAATAGTTCTATTAGATATTAATTATATATTATTATTTTAATATATTATACATATTATATTAATTATTTATCATATTTTTTGTTTGAATGAACCTATTAATTAATATTAATATATATTTTTGTGTACGTCTTATTTAATTTGAGTATCATTGAGGTAGTCGTTGATTGTATTACAGTAGGCTTTGTTCTTTCTTTAGATTATTTGTAAACTTTAAATCACTAGTTTCATTTTTTATTGTGTCTGGTAGCTTATTAAATATTTTTATGCACATCACATATGGGCTATTTGAGTGTATTGTTAGGCGGGAGTTTGGTAGCATTAGTCTATTCTTATGTCTTAAGGAATGATTTGTATTTTTATCGGCACGTGTTTTATTTTATTCTTGTACAAAATCATTTTTTTTTATTCATGATAGGCTTACGCTTGATCGCCAGTTCACCTGATGTTAAGCGACACTGCGACCTAAGATGGAACGCGCTTGCCTAGAACTTATTTCATTAATGACATACATGACAATTAAAATCTCGCCGATTCTGTATTTTCTGCTTACCCAATACCGCGCGTGTATATTTTTAATGATGCAAATTGTTATGCAGATAATTTTATATTTATGTAGGTACTACTAGCTTCTGCCCGCAACTTCGTCGGCGTGGAATGGAATCATGATATTTTCACGTGGGAGAGCCATGCTTCGGCACGAATGGGCTGGCTTGACCGGAGTAATACCACGACCTCACAGAAAACTGGCGTGAAACAACGCTTGCGTTGTGTTTCACCGAGTGAATGAGGTTACCTGAGGCCCAAACCCTTTTAAAAGGCGGGCAACGCAATCGTGACTCCTCTGGTGTTGCGGGTGTCCATAGGCGGCGGTTATCGCCTACCATCAGGTGATACGTCTGCTCGTTTGCTGCCCTATCCCATAAAAAAAATATAGCCTATAGCCTTCCTCAATAAATGGGCTATCTAACACTGAAAGATTTTTTCAAATCGGACCAGTAGTTCCTGAGATTAGCGCGTTCAAGCAAACAAACAAACTCTTCAGCTTTATACATATATTAATAAAATAGCTTCCGCCCGCGACTTTGTCCGCGTGGAATAGTTACTTAGGCTAAGCGTGATGATATATAACCTATAGCCTTCCTCAATAAATGGGCTATCTAACACTGTAAGAATTTTTCAAATCGGACCAGTAGTTCCTGAGATTAGCGCGTTCAAGCAAATAAACAAACTCTTCAGCTTTATATATTAGTATTGATAGAGTATAGATACTAGCTTCTGCCCGCGACTTCATCCGCGTAGCGTGATGATATATAGCCTATAACCTTCCTCAATAAATGAGCTATCTAAAAAAGAAAGAATTTTTCAAATCGGACCAATAGTTCCTGAGATTAGCGCGTTCAAGCAAACAAACAAACTCTTCAATATAAAAAAAAGTATAGAAAGTATAGATACAGATTTCTAGCTGTCTATTGTATTTTTCCTATAATTATGTTTTTTTGACCGAATGCGTGACTTTATGGAGGGTAATGTGTTTATCTTGTTCCTGAATCCTCTTAGTAGGTAATCAGAGGTAATCACATCATACTGTAAATGAAAAATCGATAATGTCAGAAAAACGATTGCGATTGCGCGCGCATGCCCAACACTAGCGCACCAACACCTGAACGCTCGAATCTCGATGGCGTCGTCTTGCGTTTGTTTCAAGAAAAATAATAATTTTATTAAGAAATCGTTTATTTTAAGTTAGTTGATATTATTATTATGATAAATACATTTCCTGTGAAAATAAGTTAGTGATAATGGAAAGTGCAAAACGTATGGATTGGCGAGCCGGCCCGAATGTTTGTCGTTGTTGCCTGACCGAAGGATGTTATAAAGACATTTCTACTGAGTATTTTTGGATGGGAAAGCGTGAAGTTTATGCCGAAATGCTTTCGGATACCCTAAATGTTACAGTAAGTATTGTTTTGATGTTATCGATCAACCTTTCTGCAGACGCCACGGCATCCATTTTCTTGCTGTGAAAAACAAGTTTGTCTATAACCCGACCGAGTTGAGGAGGAAGGCTTGTTGTTGTGAAAACTCCTTGGTAGGCACTGTATATTTTGGTCGGGTTCAAAAATCGATTTTACTGGATGATGAAAAATTCCTTGAAATCTGTTTGCCTTGAACTTTTTGTAATAGATGTTTTATGGCTCAACTACGCTTATTTTTCTTGGGTCCTTAGCTTTATAATACACTCATTCACAATAATTATTATTGTGAATGTGTGCATAGTGTATCCTACCTTTATATTCTACAGTAGAAATAATCACATTATTAATGATAAACCTTTATCTTTTTTTCTATTGGCTCACACTAGGCTATCTTCTGCCTCTAAGGCGACTGTCTGCCTTTAGAAACAAGGTGTAAGAAGGTTGGGAAACATTGGTTTATTTGACATTTTCACATACACCACTGTTGCTCAACCTTTGTATGTTGCATTTCACAGACACTGATTAAATTAATGCCAGTTAATTATATAAAATTCGACATGATGAAACGCGGCATTAGCATTAAAAATACTATTTATTTATGGGGCCATCATAATGCATGACCCCTTAGGGGTCTCAACACTATGTTGAGAAACAATGACTTAAGCATTGTTTCTCAACATAGTGTTGAGAAAAAAGCATGTTGTTATAATGCTATGTATTCTTCTCATATCAACAGTGGAATAATAAATGGAAAGCTGAGATAAAAAGAAAAGAAACTGCACACTGGATTTAATTGGATATACCTATTTAAATTTAATTTTAAAATATAATGTTTTCTCCACCAGATTGCCTACGCCCAATCGGGTCCAAATAGCAATAGCAGATTAATCTGTGAGCTGTGCATATCTCGGCTGCGTGATGCATCAGACTTCAAGCGGCAGGTGCTGGAATGTGAGAAGACATTTATGCAACATTTGGATCCCACAACATCATCAATTGCAGAGACTGAAAGTAATTTTATTATATTATCCTATTAAAATTTAGGGAACCTGCTGCATTCGAATTACGTTCTGCTAACTTAGCGACGCTGTGCAGTGCAGTAGCCATCTCCACACACCCAGGCAGTTAGGTCGTACATAGTTAATTAGTGTAATAAATATGTATTTATATCTGGTACCAACAAATTAAGTATATACAAAATAACAACCTTCATTTGTCAACCACTTCAACAACATGTAAACCCCACACATATATGCATACAGAATTAGTATCCGGGGTCTTAGGGATAACTGTAGCAGATTAGAGGGAAGCTATGGGGTCCATATTTTATGGACTTTAAATGTAGTCAAGTATAAAAAAATATGAGGAACCTGTTGAGCTTGTTTTGGTGTACACTGGGCGCTTTACGTCACAAAATCTTAAATATTGTTCACTTCGCACAGTACATGTGGAGCCTGTAGACTCAAGTGTCAAGTTGGAGCATGTAAAACAAGAGAAAAGACTCAGTGATGATGACTTTGATGACCGATGCGGCTTTGATGATGATGATGATGATGACCGTGAGTATTAAAACCATTTACTAACAGGGGACTACTTATGATAGTTAATAGAAAGAAAGAAAAAAAAAACAAAGCATGCATTCCCCTAGAGGTGAGACAGGCTTACTAATGTACACCCACAGTTCGCTGGTGTGGTTAGCTCCCATGTAATAATGAATGAATGAAAATACTAACACCCATTAGGGGGTACTTTGGCCAACTTTGAGAAACATTGAATTTTTGTTGATATATACATAATATTTTCACGCCTGTCCCCCATCAAGGTGGGTATAGACTATAAATTGCCTTTGCTACACCTTTTTCACTTCATCTCTGTTCATTATCGTCCACATATTTGATCATTGTTTTAGAAGTAATGTTTTTAATTTACACCTCCGCAGATTAGAAGCTTTACCAAATTTACACGTAATTTTGAACTTTATGTCCATTGATTAACATCCAAAATATGAAATCAAAATCGAGTCGCGTGTCACCTAGCGAATTCGCGCGCATTACATGAGTGCTGCCGGCGACGTCGAGGGAATCCGAGAACGTTACGCAATGGATATAAAGTTCAAAATGCTGTGTATAATTTTTTTCCAAAATTTTCTTTATAATCCGCGGTGGTGTAAATTGAGCTCTTAAGAGGGAACTCTAGTGGGCCTTTCTCCATACAAACGTATTCCGCTGTTTTCTTCGTGGATATAGGCTCTAGGGCAATGATTTTTTCCCAAAAAATCTAGGCAGTGCTATTTATTACATGCCCCTATTAATTCCTTTTTTTTCAAAAAGATAATTACTAAAAGAATTATAACTATCCAAAAACTCGAAAAAAAGGCCCGTTTTTACTGCCATGTTTAGACGACTATCAGACAAATTTGGTAAGTTTTTAACAAAAAGTAAAAAAATAGAAGCATAGATATACTTTTCCCCTAAATTTTGATATACAATTTTTTTTGGATCGGTCCAGTTTTGATCGAGAAAACAGCGGAATACGAAACGATGTTTAGTCAAGATTTTTGTAGGTAAAATCAGCCTGAGCTGCAATTGTCCCTTTCCCACTTTACGGGTGGAGGTTGGAGTAACGACGACGGCAATAGTTTCTTCAAATACCTATTTTTCAAATTCCTCGCGACTAGAGTTCCCTCTTAACCTGATCTTTTTTGAGCTTGATTTTTGTTGATACTACATCTAATCTATCTCATTTCAGTCGACGACCAGCCCCTAACGAAATTAGCAAGCAAAATACCCAAAAAGGAGGCTGTGGACCTATTAGACCTCCTCGACAATACTAAGGCAGCGGAAAAACGAAAGTCTTCAACCAAAACGAAAGCAGTTCCCGCCAAAAAGACTAAAATTGTCAAGAAAGAGCCCGCCAAGGCTACGGCTAGTAAAATAGCCGCTAGCAAAACCGAGAAGAAGAAAAAAGGTAGGCATCTGATTTGTTTTTTTAATAGTTGGCCAGTTGAGTTGCTATAGATGAGTTTAATATCGAAATACAGTTACAGCTAAATGTCCTAGAGGTTCTAACTAATATTGTAATTTTGTTTTTAAGAGATAGTAATTTCTACATACTACCTGTAACAGAATAAGTGCAAGTCCTGGAATTATTTTGTTCAGAATGGAATACTGAATGATACCAGTGTTATTTAATATGTGTTAACATACCATACCATTAAGCCTGTGTTAGGTTATGTGTTAATTTTCCCCGAAATTATGATTACAAAACCTGAGACTACAGCCCCCTGATCCATCAGTGACTGGAGTTATGCAAAATTCAAACCTATTTGCACAAATTGTATGTACACTTAATATGTGTTAAATTTCTCCGAAATTATGACTACAAAACCTGAGACTATGGCCCCCTGATCCATCAGTGGCTCGAGTTATGCAAAATTGAAACCTATTTGCACAAATTGTATCTACACTTAATATGTGTTCATTTTTCCCGAACTTATGATTACAAAACCTGAGACTACGGCCCCATGATCCATCAGTGACTGGAGTTATGCAAAATTCAAACCTATTTGCATAAATTGTTATTTTGAATGTGTGTGCATCAATATCGTATGGGTATGGTTATCACTGATTTATCTTGAAAAAATATGCTTATGTGTCTCAAACTGTCTATTTAAGGTTTCATTATTATAATTATGGTTCAATATTCTAAGTGACATGTTTGAGGTCTTGACCTTATACAGTTACACATTGTAGAAGGTCACTCTATCAAGTGCTCTATCTTGAGACTGTTCTTGCTTCCCATTAGTCAAAACTAGGGGCAAAATTTATTAAAAAGATTATACATGTCGTCATCTATACCAGTGGTTCCCAAAGTGTACGCCGTGAAGCGATTCACGCTTGATCGCCAATTCGCTTGATGTTAAGCGACACTACGACCTTAGATGGAGCGTGCGTCCCTAGAAAAAACCGATTCATTCGCGATTTAAAGACACCCAGAATATAATAATATCTATCGGGTTAGACCCAGTCGGGAAGCGCAACCTATCTATTTTGACCAGCTAGATAGGTTAGCGCGCCGAGACATAATAGTAAACATGTGGACCGCGGACTGAAAAAGTTTGGGAACCACTCATCACCACAATCTATACTAATATAATAAAACTGAAGTTTGTCTGTTTGACCGCGCTAATCTCTGGAACTACTTGTAGGATTTAAAAAATCTTTTTTGGATTTGATAGCCCAAATCTTTAGAAAGGTTTTAAGCTGTTTCTTATCACAATTTGATCGTTTGGAGCAGGTCAGAGCTATTTTTATTAAATATACAATCTACAGCAACTCCGCTCACCAACGTTACAATTGACTAGTTTTGTACTGGAATATAAAAACATATGCCCTTTTTATAGATACCACTATCCTGTCTATAATTTCAACTTTATTTTTTATCAAAACAGTAAAAATATCAATTTTTTGTCTCTTAAATTTGCCTGTGCCTTTGGGGCCCTGTTTTATACGATAGCAGCAGCGCCAAGAGAGTAATTTCGAGAATCTCTCAGGCTTTCCTTGCAATGTTTTCCTTCATCATTTAAGCAAATGATAAATGCCACTGATTTAATATACCAAAATTGTATTGCTGTAGGCATCAAATTGAAGAGCATTATCCCTAAAATTATTGTAATTGTGTGATTGGGTTTAGCAATTCGTAATTTCTTGATAGCATGACTTGTGATTGTAAAGATTCAGTTCTGGGGCGTTAATAGGTGCAGCATATATCCATCCAGCAGACAGATAATAGGCTCATAGGCATGCAAGAATCCAAAAAACATGCTTATTGTGAGTCTATAGTTCTAGGTGTAGCACCAAGTAACCCTTCGGAGAATATGTACTATATTCCCCCCTGTTAGAAGAAATAATATTTCATAAATCCTTATTTAAATTATTGAAGTTTATGTTTCACTAGTAAATATTAGAATCTTCAATTGTTATTATGTTGTTTTCTATATAACAACATAACTCACTTCACAACTTTAATTTCATTCATGATGAATATGAAATTTCAGTACTGAACTGCTCAATAAATATAAAGATATTATAAATGCATGACTAGCTTTAAGGTAACATATGGATATGTCTCGCTGAGTGATTCGTTTTACAACTTAAAGATGCAAGATTAATCAATATGACGTCACATTTGACCGAAATTTAATTTGAATAAGAAACTTTACCTCGGAGTCATGGCTGTGGTCTCCTGGGGTCATGGCTGTGGTCTCCTGGGGTCGTGGCTGTGGACCGCAGGGGTCATGACATTAGACCCCAAAGTTCATGTCAAGAGAACAGTTTGAGAGTGCATGGGAAGACAAAACGGGTCCCTCTGATGATACAGTCTAGAAACAACGACACCAGAATTTTGACTTCTCGTCTATCCAACAGAGAGAGCCTTTGTAGGAACTGTGTAATATTTTCTTAATCATATAAATTATTAAAGGGATTTTTAACCTAGAACAGAAATTTTTGTTCAGAAATAAGCAATGTAACTTCGTAACAGCGCCATCTATTAGCAAATGTTTGTACTAACAAGACGCCATATTGATTAAACTGTTATCTGCTATTGTAAAGCGAATTCTAAAGAGCTGCTATAGTTTTTATTTTACTAGTTCGATTTGTGTTTTTTGGCTTTATGTGTCCCTCCTTACAGCATTTAGGTGAAGCAAATTATTATGAAGATGTTTTTATAATAAAAAAATATTTTTGTCATTTATTTTTGAGAAGTTACCTTTTTGTGATTGAGAATAGTATAGTGATTTTAGCATACAATTTCGTAGACAGTGGGTTCGATTCCCAGTGAAAAAACGTCAATGCATAATTTTCAAGAATAAAATTTGGCACAACTATAACAGTCAGGTTAGTGTGTGGATGGGTGAGCACGGAAAACGTTGGTCCCGGGTGTCATACGAACATCTTTGACACTTGTTAGTGGTAGTCAGAAGCCCATAAAAAAGGCTTACAACCAGTCTATCCTCCGAATATCGGTATTGCCCAGAAATTTTGTTGCGGAGGTCTGATGGCAGTCGCTTCGTGTAAAATACTGATATTCAGCCGCATCTGAGTAGACTGGAAGCCGACCCCAACATTGTTGTGAGAGGCTTGGAGGATGATATTGATCCAGAGGTCAAGCCTTCCCGTCAATATAATCGTACGGACTTAATCCCTGACTAGGCCTTTTTAACAGCCGTAATAGCCTAGTGATATGACCATTGGACTGCCAAGTCAAAGGTCTCGAGTTCAAATCCAAGGCACGCACCTCTGACTTTTCGAAGTTATGTGCGTATTAATAGTTAATTATCACGCGCTTAAACGGTGAAGGAAAACATCGTGAGGAAACCTGCATGCCCGAGAGATTTTCTCGACGTCGTGTGAAGTCTGCCAACCCGCATTAGGCTAGCGTGGTGGACTATAGCCTAATCCCTCTCATTGTGAGAGGAGACCCGTGCCCAGCAGTGGGACATATAATGGGTCGATTATTAGGCCTTTTTATGGGATAGGGGGGCAAACGATTAGACGGATCACCTGATGGTAAGCAATAACCGCCGCCCATTTACACCCGCAAGACCAGAGGAGTCACAAGTGCGGTGCCCGCCTTTTAAAAGGGTTTGGGCCTCCGGTAACCTCACTTACTCGGCGAAACAACGCAGGCGTTGTTTCACGCCGGTTTTCTGTGAGGCCGTGGTATCACTCCGGTCGAGCCGCCCCATTCGTGCCGAAGCATGGCTCTCCCACGTGACAAAGATAAAAAGCCTTGATCGAAGTAGAAATGTAAATCAACGGGTATCAGCAGTGGTATATAATATAGTATACCTGACAAGTCAACGCAGCGTGGCCTCAACGGGTTTTTTGTCCTGGGTTCGACTCCCGGCAGCACCATATTTTGATTCAACTCGTCGCTTCGTGTTTGCAGGTGAGTCATTACTGTGATATTCATGAATGTTGTTTATATTATTATGTTACTTTGTTCTGTAGTATTCTACAATAAGGTAAAAATATAATGATTTTAATTATTTTCAACATTCATGAGTGTGGTTTTATTTTAAAAGCTCTGATTTGATGTTGTATCGTAAATTTAAAATCTTTTTGATTATTTATCGAGACATATCCATGTGTAGGCGTTTCTGCTTTATACGCATTTTGTAAATAGCGTGAAGGAATATAATATATAACAAAATCCTTTCGAGAATCTGATGATATTATTTTAACACCTTTTTTCCGTTTTCATATTGCAATGCTATTATTTATTGTAATAGGAAGACCTGAAATTGAGTAATTCTTTCACGCTATTTGTAATGAATGAAATCTTCAAATATCAATTGCAATTTCGCTATGAGAAGCTTATTATTATACATAGATTAAAAGCTTGATTGCAAATGATCTTTGGTCCATCCACATTGCACTTAGATGTAAGGTGATATACGATTCTTTTCGGGAACAAATTATTAATATTTGATTTACTTTTCGTGGGATCTCGTCCCAAACTATTTAACTAAAGACTTACGTCTGAACTTTTCCTCTAATCTTCTAGATAATCTTCTCTTACATGAAGCTTCGATTCCTGACACTTACGTGAATATAAGACTTATAAACTACTTTTTATGGATAGCATCGTGTTATATTGATATTATTCAATCTACGTTTACTCTTGACCATAAATGGCTGTAGGATACTTCATATCGGGTTCTGGATTAATTAATATCATTGTAACGCAATAAAATCCATAAAAATTAGGTTTTATATAAATAAATCTTCATTCATTGAGACGGGTCGTTCACCTGAGCCTGCCCAATTCAAATTTCAATTTGTTTTTCGAAATTTGTAGGTCTATTAGCTATCTAAGATTCATAACAGTAGGAATTGCGACATTAACTATACAATATCCACAATTGAGAACTAAAATCTTCGCTTAAAAATCCTCATCAAGCTAGAATCTTGCCTAAAACTGTGCCAACGGCCAAAATTGTCGACTAACACTACTTTTAGCTTCTGTAACGTTTTTTAAGCAGTTTTTAATACTCAGGTTTTTATGGGATAGGGGGGCAAACGAGCATACGGATCACCTGATGGTAAGCAATAACCGCCGCCCATGGACACCCGCAACACCAGAGGAGTCAAGTGCGTCGCCAGCCGTTTTTAAAGGGCCTCCGGTAACCTCACTCACTCGGCGAAACACAACGCAAGCGTTGTTTCACGCCGGTTTTCTGTGAGGTCGTGGTATCACTCCGGTCGAGCCGGCCCATTCGTGCCGAAGCATCGCTCTCCCACGTAAAAAGTTGTAAATGTTGTATAGTTAACGTCGCAATTACTACTATCATGAATCTAAAATGTGTTACAGATCTATAAATAGCGAAAAACAAATTGAAATTTGAAATTAGCGGGCTCAGGTGAACGATTTGCCTTAAAACCTTGTCTTGGTCTCAATTTTCACTGTTCACTTACTAATTAATCTTTATCAAGGTTGCGTCAGGAACTTAGGACTATGAAATATAACATGTTAAAAACATTGTTATTAAATTGTTGTTAGGTTAATACGTCTGAATTCAACTAAAAACGCGATAGCGTACGCTGGCGCAAAATGTCTTGCGTCTGCAATGTTCGAAGATAACAATAAGGTAAATGATGGCTCCAGATAAATATATGCCTCTGCGCACATGATCGTAGCTAGTAATTCATTTTGAGGGTCATCATCAGAGACAGGAATTGATTTCCGGTGAGGGCGTTTCAACCTCCAACAGCTCCCTCCTCCCTCCCTAGGGCTATGTCTGCGCATCCTACTTATATCAAAATTTATTTTAAAGCGCGTTACCACAGATCTCGTAATAGCGCCTAAGAATTTCACGGTAAACCACAGAACACTGTAGGAACGACAAAAATGTTTGCTTCTTTAGTATTCGATCCATATTCCATGAATAAAGTGAGCGTTTATTTATTTATAATTTATAACCGCAAATTAGTTTGTACATGATTCTATATTTATAAGTAGTAGGTATATCGTGAGTTCATAATTTTAGTAGGCCTCTACACTAAAATACTGGTCATGTGAATTAATTTGTAAGCCAAAGTACATTATGTTCATTTCGTTCAAATAAATACGAATAAATATTGTTTAGACAATATTTTCGCATCAGAAGTTGTATTTTGATTATAAAATACCAGAAACCAGTACCTAGCAAAAATAGTATTCAAATTCACTATCGGAGAACCCTGGAATTTTCTTTTCCTCATCAAGATATACCAAGACCTCGAAGATAATGGATTATAACAAGTCTACAGAGAACTTTTTCTTTTTTAGCCGAAAGCTATGATGCGACCCGCGCAAACGCCGAGACGATAATCAGTAGCACAACCGCCTACCCGTTCAGGGTGAACGATAAGTCCATACTCTGCGTCTACTGCCAAGAGTTGTACGAAGACCCCGATGAATTTAGAAGACACATGGACACAGAACACGACTACTTCAGCATAAAAGTTGCATTTCACCATCTACCGAAAAACGAATTCATTAAAGCAGACCTCACGAATTTGCGATGTCGCCTCTGTGACCAGCAGTTCCCAAGCCTGGAATCGGTTTTGGAACACCTCGATTCGGTCCACGGCAAAAAAACTGACCCGGACGGCAAGTTTGGCGTTATGCCATATCTTCTCCAAAAGGATGTGTATAACTGCGCTGTCTGTGAGAAGAACTTCCCGTCCTTATTCCATCTGAACCGACACACGATTACGCATTTCTTGAGCTATGTGTGCCATGTTTGCGGCAGCAGTTACGTCGCTACCACAGGACTGCTGAGGCACGTTCGCTCCAAACATCAGAAATACGAGGTGTCTTGCAAGAGATGCAAGAAAGTATTCCCCACAATGGAAGCCAAAGAAAAACATACGAGAACGCAGAAGTCTTGCATGCCTTACTGTTGTCCGAAATGCCAAGAGAGATTCCTCGACTGGAAGAGTAGAAAGCGGCACATGGAAGTCACACACGGTCAGTCAAAACGGACATATCGTTGTGTTGATTGCAGTATAGATTTCACCAATGAGAATTCGTATTACGAGCATTTCAAACTCCATCATTCAGAAGACTGCGCGGTTTGTAAGCATTGCGGATTGAAGTTCTTGTCGGTTTATCGTTTGAAGCGGCATATCGCGAAACATAATGTTTGAATGTTGACTGAAACTAATTTATTGAGTAAATAAGGCTGGCTACACGATCAAGTTTATCAACCAATTTACTGATGCAATTGGTACACATTCGATAATTTGCTGTTGTCATTAGAGATGAAAGGGATATCCGGTATGTAAATTGATGTCCCTACCTAATTAAGTACATTTCACATCAAGTTTTAAGTATCTTGTCTGTTAATAAATTCTAATTGAACATAAACAACACGTTTAGCGTAGCGGCTGAGCGATCGACTTCAGCGCCACGTGTTGTGGGTTCGATCACCACACGGAGTAAATATTTTTGTGGTAGTTGTTCCTACTCTAGGCTTTTGTTTATGTGAGAATTTGTTTGTAAACGCACAGGAGGAAATCGTAATAGGGGGGGCAAGATATTTATAAATATTTATTAAGGTTTTATCTTCTTGCAATAGAAATGAGACTTACATAATATACTATTGACTAATTGGTGTTGTTGTAGAAGAGTTGGTTGTAAATGTTAAGATAGAAAGCACATAATCATGAAATTAGATGTATTAGTATAATTTATCATAATAATATATTACATTAAATCACACTTTACTGATAACTCTCTGTCTTATTTTTACCATGAACATCGGCTTGAATCTTAGCTAAACCTTACAAGACTCTACCTTGCGTATTTATAGGCTATTCAAGTTGGTATTCAGTTGGTTTTTTTTAATGCCTACTGGCTACTGCTACTGCTACTGGCATATAGTTGTCCAAAAAGTATTAACATAAATATATCTACCTATGCAAGATCTATCTCAGAACCAAAGAAACATTATGTTCCTATATTTCTTCATTTCGAAGCTTCTATTTTATCTCTTTCTCTCCTAAACTCGAAAAAAAAGCTTTTTTGCGCTGCAGCAATTAAACTCTTCATGGGGAATTCTTGCCAAGAAACTAGCGCCTAAAGCCATCATGAAAACAAACGCGTCACCAACCAATATAAATGTGACAAAGGACCATTTCTTTTTGTTCTAGAGTTCGATCCGATGGTCGAAGCGAGACAAAACGCTAAGGTAGTGTTGAGATACTCTACGGCATATCCGTTCAGGATCCCCGCCAATGACATGGTGTGTGTTTACTGCTGCGAGCCGTTCGAGGACCCCAAGAGGTACAGGGAGCACATGAATCGCGAACACCCTATCTTCAATGTGAACACAGCCTTTGCCCACACTATGAGCTCAGAGGAATACCTCAAAGTCGATTGCACTGAACTACAATGCAGATTGTGCTCCAAAAAACTAGACAACCTCACCTCCGTCACAGAACATCTTATCTACGAACATGATAAGAAAGTTAACTTGAACGCTGAAATTGGACTGCAAGTTTTTATTCTGGGGCAAGAGAGATGGGTTTGCGCCATCTGCGCCATGAAATTCCCGTCACTCAGAGCCCTCAGCCGCCACAACAGCTGTCATTACCACAAATACACTTGCGAGACCTGCGGCAAATCATATATAAGTCGCGAGAATTTGAATAAGCACATCCTCTTCGGACATTCTCAGGATAAGATCTGCGTTAAGTGTAAAAAAGCATTCCCGAACAGCGAAGATCGCCGTCAACACGTCCTATCTAACCGACGTTGTTGGCCTTTTTGCTGCAACCTCTGCGGAGACAGATTTGTGTCCAGAAAGCTGAAAGCGACCCACATGGCCGAAATACACAGGGTTGGCAGCACGAAAAAATGTCACACTTGCCCTGAATGCGATCGATCATTCGCCGAATGGAGGTTGTACAGAGCTCATTACATTATCAACCACACAGACGTCAACTACGTCTGTCCCTTCTGCGGCCTCAAATTCGATAGCAAAGGCAGCTTGGAGGGACACAGAGTGATTCATACAAAAGAAAAACTATTCCATTGCTCCGTTTGCTCCAAATCGTTTGTTAGGAAAAAGAATTTGGCTCAGCACATGTGGATTCATAGTGAGCATAAGAGGTTTCAATGTACACTTTGTAATAAGCAATTCAATCAGAGGGTTAGTTGGAAAACTCATATGAGGTCGTATCATCCCGAGTTGGTTAATTTTTAACTCGGTTGGTTAGCTAGGTTATAGTCTTAGTTCTTTTATACTGTCCAAAGTCAATTTGAGTCTTGTTTTGGTTGATGAACACAAGCACGCGTTCGATGCGTAAAATCGAGTCGGTGAAATGGAACTCATACTTGAGCCTGATTGTGTTTGTGTTTTCAACCGTCCCGGCGTGAAGTTTTTTTTTTAATTCTGCTACATTTTACACATCACCAGTCCCAAACTAAGCAGAGCTTGTACTATGGATACTAGACAATGGATATAATACTTCTTTTTTGTTGTAAATACATACTCATAATACATAAGAAACACCCAGACGAACACTAAACACTTATATTTATTACTCAACACACACACAATATTCATTTGTCCTGTGGGAATCAAACCCACGACCTCGTGGTCGGCAGTCCGGTACTCGAACCACTAAACTACAGAGATCGTTTATAATATTAGTAGGATAAAATCCGTATAAAGTTGTTTTATTTTAATATAAATGCATTTTTTATATGATAGTCACTGTATCCCCGAAATATCGCGAGGTATACCGGTGTCCTTCAAAAAGGTCAGGTGCGTAGTACTCGCAACCGGCGCGTATGTATGAGAAGATGTATGAATGTCGCAGAAGCAAAAGAGGCATGCAAGAATCGTAGCAAGTGACAGTCTATAGTTTCTGCCTACCCCTGTGGGAGAAGGGCGTGAGTGTATGTATGTATGTATGTATACCGGTGTACATGTAAAATTTTTAGGTCCAATGTATTAGGGGGCGAGCCTATAGCCATTGACCAAGCAAACTCCGAGCTTGTTACTGACAATTTTCATATAAAAATCCAATAACATTTGGTTCGACCTGGCAATCGAATCTCACCAGCCAACGTGCTATTAGACCAGACCACGTTATAATTCGAAGAAGCAATTTTTAGATTTAACAGAATGTCACCATAGATGTATCTATGGTGCCATTCCTTTCAAGTCTGCTTTTTTGTAATTTTTTTGAAGCAGAATTCATTAGGTACATTATGCTTGAACGGAGGTAAAAATATTTTTGTTTTAACTTAATCTTTTACACCTTGATAGTTAAGTTATGTACAGAACTACAATAGTCTCTGCCGATCGCCCTCTGATGATTTTTTTTTATGGGATAGGGGGGCAAACGAGCAAACGGATCACCTGATGGTAAGCGATAACCGCCGCCCATGGACACCCGCAACACCAGAGGAGTCGCAAGTGCGTTGCCCGCCTTTAAAAGGGTTTGGGCCTCCGGTAACCTCAACTCACTCGGCTAAACACAACGCAAGCGTTGTTTCACGCCTGTTTTCTGTGAGGCCGTGGTATCACTCCGGTCGAGCCGGCCCATTCGTGCCGAAGCATGGCTTTCCACGTAAAAATATTTTTGTTTTAATGTAATGTTATCAGTTTATTCTTTTACACCTTGATAGTTAAGTTATGTACAGATCTACCATAGTCTCTGCCGGTCGCCCTCTGATGATTTCTTTCATCCGGAATTAGGAATTTGGGAATTGAGTTTCTTGTTCTTTGTGTTTCGTTTCTTCTTTATGATAACACTAGCTTCTGCCCGCGGCTCCGCTCCCGTGGAATTCGGTCTGTCATCACATCCCACGGGAATGGGATAAAAAGTATCCTATGTCCGTCTCCTGGTTCTAAGCTACCTCCACCAATTTTCAGTCAAATCGGTTCAGCCGTTCTTAAGTTATAAATAGTGTAACTAACACGACTTTCTTTTATATATATAGATTACGTCTGTGTTCCGTGAAGGGTCACTCAGATATTTACTAATGTACACTCACTGTTCCATGTAAAAGGTAGGGAACTTCTTGCTGTTTGGCGTAGAGGCTGAGCGGTTGGCTATTTATTGCCCCACGTGTTGTTTGCTCGCTTACCACGCGGAGCAAATATATGTATGAACTTCAGGTAACTGACACACAAATATGACATTTTTTTTTAAACTTCCTAGCAATGTGGATAGCACATTACTAGTATTCTTTTTAACCCCTCGTGCTAAGTTAAAATGCTTGTGTTAAGAGTGGGTTCACCTTGGTAGCGCAATGAGTGGGTATCGAACCGGCAACCACATGATAGCAAGTCCAACGCCCTAGCCATTAGGCTACCGACGCTTCAAAAGACATTAAAATAAAACTACTTTTTTTACGGATTTTATCGCGTTGTATTGATATAATTTAATTCCGGACGTTTCGGCACCTAAACAGCATCCTTGGTCACGGGCCAAACGGATTTAAAAAGTAGTTTTTTTTTTTCAATGACCTTTAGGTTGTTCTTGGTTTGGGCGTTTGTGTTTGTAAAAGCACCCACGATACAGGAGAATATCCTAGTAGCGTAGCGTTTTTAAAAAATATATAAAAGAAACTGGGAACAAATCAAAACTCCGAACTGCTCTTCAGAACTTCATAGAAAAACACAATAACACTGCTCGACCTCTACCGTAGCAGGTGCAATTCGGACTATTTAGGACCACTAGACTTATGAGGCAGTTTCTGTTGTGAGCTATCAGTTATTTTATAACAAGTCTTCCTACAGCTTCGTGCAATATCATTAATCATGTTTAATTGTTAAATTAACGTTATTACGAAGTCTATCGTTAGAATTAGTTTTGTTTAAAAATGTATATCTTTTGTTATTAATAATAAAGTTTGTATGAAAAGTGATATTGTTTGATTTACTGTTGAAAAAAAAGCTTGAATTCACTTTTTTTAAAAAAAGGCTTATTAGCAATGTGGCTCGCACATTACTAGTATTCTTGTTAACCCTTCGTGCTAAGCTAAATGCTTGTGTTACGAGTGGGTTCACGTTGGTAGTTCAATAGGTGGGTATCGAACCGTCAACCACATGATCGCAAGTCCAACGCCCTAGCCATTAGGCTACCGACGTTTGAATTATAGTTTGTATCATAATATTACCAGTCTACATCTATTTTTACTCGCATTTCATCCATTAATTTCCAAACTGTTCGGTTTTTAGGAGTTAGGAGCATAAATCCTTACTTCTACATAAATAAATCTAATTCTACCACGACATCAACTAACCACAACATAAACCTTCCATTTTATATCAATAATAAAACAGCCTTCCGAAAAACTAAACCATCAACACAAAACAGAAGAGCAGTTGAATGACTGGTCATTTCTTTTTGTTCTAGAGAAGCAAAATGACCCGAATTTCTCCGCTAAACGGAACGCCGAGATTATAGTGAAATATGCTACCGTTTACCCCTTCAAGCTGCCCGAGGATACCATGGTTTGTGTGTACTGTTGCGAGAGTTACCCCGATCCTGTCGAGTTTAGGACGCACATGGACGAAGAACATGAGGTCTTTAATCCCAAAATGGCTTTCGTCCACTGTTCCGAAGGGTATATCAAAGTAGACTGCACTCATATCAACTGCAGGCTCTGCTACAGACACTACCAAAATCTGGATGAAATTGCACAGCACTTGTACTCCGAACACAAGAAACCTTTGGACTTAGGTGTTGCATTAGGGTTACAGCCGTTTAAGTTAGAAAGCAACAAGCTCCTTTGCGCGATTTGCAACGCCAAGTCTCTATGCCTGCGTCAGCTTAGCAGACACACACAAAGTCACTTCTGGCGATACACGTGCGAAGCGTGCGGAAAATCATACGCCACTAACACAGCACTGCGCAGTCACACTAGATTCTCCCACATGGGCAATGAAAAGATCTGCAGGAAATGCAAATCTACCTTCAGCTCCATGGAAGATAAAAGAAAGCATTTGGTAGATTCCCCCAAATGCTGGTCACATATATGCTGCATGTGTGGGGAAAGATTCATCTCTTGGCACGTGAAGCAGCTACATTTGGCAGAAAACCATGGAGTTGAGAAGAAGACTTACGTTTGTCCTGAATGCGGTGAAATCTACCATGACAGAAAGAAGTATAGGTCACATTTCAGACTCTCCCACACTGATGACAACTTCGTTTGCTCTTGTTGTGGCATGAAATTCGAGACTAAGAAGAATCTAGAAGAACATAGAGTTTCTCATACTATGGAGAAACTGTTTCCATGCACAGTATGCTCCAAATCGTTCCCCAGAAAGAAGAATTTGATTCAGCACATGTGGATTCATATGGAACATAAGAGATTTGAATGTAAATTGTGCGATAAAAAGTTTAACCAAAAAGTCAGTTGGAGGACTCATATGAAATCGTACCACCCAGAACTCGGGGACTTTGATGTGAAGAATAGTGGAATGAAACTGAAAATGCTTTCGGTATTAATCGATTGATAGGCTCTAAATAGAACTGATGGCTTACGAATTGTGGTAAAATCCAAGGTCATGCAAGACTTCAAAAGACGTCGCTACAAACCCAGAGGTGGGACCAGCTTGACTGATATTGTAAGGTGTGGAAGAATGGAAAGAGGAAGAGAACTCTTTTGCCCTGTTGTGAGACGAACACTGTGAAAATAAGTTGATGACCACTCCTTGGCGCCAATCGAATTGCGCTGATCAGCTGTTTGAGCGTGACCTATCCACACATTCGCAAGATAGCTATAGTGTTACGCCAACGTGTGGGCCTTACGGATTATTAGGCTGACTTCGTGGACGAAGTATCTTACTTCGATAGTTCAGTTTGATATATCGTCTGGTTTACGGAACTATTTCTATTTTCTTTTCTTCCCATAATCTAAATTAGATTGATGGGTTATATCTTTGAAGTAACGATATATTTTTTTGTATTTTATGGCCGGCTATTGCAAAGCCAAAGAGGGTTTATGATTTTCGTTATATAAGTGGGTATGTTACATCATAGCTCCATCTTTATAGTTGTCTTCATTAATTAAAAATTAAATCCATTTATTCATACTATTTATTCATTTTCATAGAAATGAATGTAGCTACTAGTAAAAACGACAAAATACTCAATCAACCACCACGTGCGACGCATGCGTTACGGATTTTAGAAACATATATCTATATTTATACCTAGACGCTTGTATTCCTCGAAGGGTTAGGCAGAGGTATATTAATTTACTCCCCCTGCCTACAGCTATATTTAGCTCCCATGTAATAGGGGGCGATCCTATTACCATTCACCGGGAACAAATTCAACCTCATCGATGCTACGGAGAATATCTTAGAAAAACCCGATAACACCGGTCGACCTGGGAATCGAACCCAGTATCTCTAGTGTAGCAGTCGCGCTCAAGACCATTAGAACATTATATGTACAAACGACATGTAAATCAAATCTAAAGTCTTCCACGGTCTCTCCGGGGCAGTCATTCTTAGTAAATACTTGTTAAAATCAAAGGGCAGTCCTTAGTTTTCATTGTATTGAGATACAATGTATTTAGCGGGTTGTATTTACACTTCGAATTTTAACTTTATTCAGTAACTTGACATTTCGAAGCGAAATAATGATACCACACTACAACTTATTAATAGTGTTGGGGTAGTGAATGATTTTTCGTAAAGAATGTACGATAAAAATGGTTTAATATAAACTCAAACTAAAAATTCGTTATCAAGATGTGAAATATAAGAATAATTAAATAAAAGTAATTTCCTTTTTAATTTTCTTCTAATAGAAACACCATAAATAAAAATACATAAGTAATTTTTCTTTTTTTAATTTTTATCATTTTATAGATTACCTTACTACTGAGGAACAAATTCTACAATTTGTAATAGTTAATATTGTGTTTTGAAGAAAAGTTATTACATTTAAAATTAAATGTTTGTTCATGTAAGTACATACATTATTTGTCTTCATTCAATTTCGTTCATTCTTTTTTTTGACAAAAACTGGTAACCCTTCAACTGTCAAGTTACTGAATATAATATAAAAGTCGAAGTATAAAGTATTAATTCTATTTTATGCGGTAGAAACTGAAGTCTTATTGGTATCTCACTACAACAGTTCCCCTTATACAGTGGATGTGAACTAGTCAATTTAATATGGCTTATAATTAAATGATCACCAAATCTAGTAAAATATAACGTCAAAAAACTGAACTGCTAAAAATACTAATTGGTCACCAACATTGCCTACCTCATTTTATCGTGAAATTATAAAACCAAAACTATTCAATCTTGTTATTCAATTAAAGCAAATGTTTCCTAACTATGTGAGGAATACTACAGTCAATATATGGACATCCTTATGGATATCCATACAGAGGATAGCGATAAGGCGTGTCGATCTTTACCCAAAGTGGATAACCTACCGACTAAAACCACGCTACAAAGTGGTAGTCAGGCAAAAGCCTCACCAGTTTTTACTGAGGTCAAGGAAGCGAATTGAAATTACAACTCTGCGTAATATTTATTGAGCCTAGCCTAACGTTCGCCGTTCACCTAAATACTTCTCCGAGTCCGTCTTCTGATTAATAATTTCTGAGTAATTGGGTTGCCTACTTCAATATTTTGGAATCTCGTTGCATATTTGGGTTATTTATTCTCATTTAAGACTAGAAACATTGAATTTAGATGTCTCTTTAAATACACTTCATCATTTATTTTCACATAAACTACGTCTTAGGTCAAAGTGCTCCAATATCATAGAATCGGCATTGGGTTTATAGTGAACATTATTTCTAAATTTTCCCACTTAAGCGTTAGTGTATCATTCCGCAAGCATTTCTGTACACTATCATTTATTTGCATAAACTCTATACCTATGTTGACTCCAAAACTAGTTCACTAGCTATAGTGGCTAAACAGAAAAGTAAAAATTTCACAAGAAAAGTGATCGGAGATTTCTTTTGTTCTAGAACTAAATCCGATGTACATCGCGAGACAGAACGCAAAAACGGTGATAGAGTATACCACAGCTTACCCCTTCAAGCTGCCAGAGTCCTCCATGGTTTGCGTGTACTGCTGTGATAGCTTCCCAGACCCCTCAAAGTTCAGACAACACATGAATCTAGAACATCAGGACTTCAAAGTACAAATGGCGTTTGCGCACATCGCAGAAGGATCCATTAAAGTCGACTGTACCGACCTCAAATGTAGAATTTGCTCAGAAATTTTATCAACCTTAGAACAAGCTGCGGACCATTTAATCAAAATACACAATATAAACATAAATTCTAAATACGACTTAGGCATGCACCCGTTCAAAATTAATTTAGGTAGATACTCTTGCGCACTTTGCTCGGAGAAATTTTCGACTCTCGCTTTATTGAGTAAACACACACATTCACACTACGTCCAATACACTTGCGATTCCTGCGGGAAATCTTACGCGTCATTAACGTCATTACAATGCCATCTCAGGTACAACTGTGGCAACGGAGCCGACAAAAATAGGTGTAGGAAATGCAGAAAAGTATTCACCTCGCTAAAAGAACGGACACTACACTTGGAAAAGTCGAAGAGATGTCGCCAGCACGTGTGTAACCTCTGTGGTGAAAGATTCGTAACGTGGAATATAAAACAAAACCATCAAAAGGAGGCTCACAGCATACCAGAGAGAACTTACAACTGCCCTGAGTGTAATTTAGTATTTAGGAAGCGGGATAAACTAAGAATGCATTTCAAAACTACCCACACGAGCGATTTCGTTGAATGTTCATACTGCGAAAAAAAGTTCGACAACGAAAAGAATTTAAAACGACACATCGTAATACACACGGGCGAAAGAAACTTCATTTGCACGGTGTGTTCGAAGGCGTTTCCGAGGAAATCTACATTAGGACAACATATGTGGATTCATAGTGAAGTGAAAAAACATGAGTGCAAAATGTGCGATAAGACGTTCAACCAGAGAGTGAGTTGGAGAACTCATATGAAGTCCAGACATCCGGAGTTGTGCGTTTATTAACTGTAGCTGAATCATCTAGTGTTGAGTACATAAGAGGAGACGAGGTGTCTTCGAACTTACTTCGAAAATCCTCATGAATCGTCTACTACCTGAGAAAGCAGCTGGGTGTGTCGGACTCATAACGAACTGCCTTTTGCCTTTATATACATTACGGCCATGGGATTCCTAATATAATCACCGGTCCCTATCAATACTTAAAGACGCGCGTGGGTGATTCGAGTACAATCTACTAGGGGGGAGATCTAGTCAGTGCTTAATATTAAAATACCAAATTACCTATTCTTCTTTGTATCAAACACTCTGAGATACTTAGTTCTGTAAATCACTAATCGGATTAAGCGTTAGTATTAAGATTGTCAGACACCAAGAAGTGACCAATGTCATATTTTTTTTGTTCTAGAAAATAATCCGATGATCATCGCGAAAAGGAACGCCCAGATCATAATACAATATACAACTGCTTATCCGTTTAGACTCCCGGAGAGTTCCATCGTATGTGTGTACTGCATAGAAAGCTTTGACGACGCCCCACGCTTCAGGAAGCATATGGAAGACGACCATCAGGTAGCCAACGTCAAAGTGGCATTCGCGCATCTGCACGAGGGATACATTAAAGTTGACTGCACCAATCTTCGCTGCAGAATATGTTCAGAAGCCTTCGACAAAGTAGAAGAAGCAGCCATTCATTTAAACGTTGTTCATAAGGAAAATATCGATCTAAATAACGATATAGGTGTCCAACCATTTCTCATAAAACACGACAAGTTATCTTGCGCTATATGTAACACCAAATGTTCCAATATTCGTAGTTTGAGTCGGCATATCCAGAAACATTTCTCGAAGTGCACTTGTGAGCTTTGTGGTAATAGCTTCGCGTCGTCGACTTCGTTACAAAAGCATTTGGAGTTTTCCTGTCGCTTAGTATCGAAACAGCGAAGGTGTAGGAAGTGTAGAACCGTTTTATTCTCGACAGAAGACCAGAAAAGGCACTTTGAGACCAACAGACAATGTCGCCAACACATTTGCTCCGTTTGCGGCGATCGGTTTAGTACTTGGAAGATAAAACAGCATCATATGGAGGAAGCTCACGGTGTCCCGAAAAAGGTCTACCCTTGTCCTGAATGTGGGGAGGTGTTTAAAAAGCCGAACATCTTCAGAGCTCATTTCAGGATAGTGCATACGGATGAGCATTTTGAATGTCCGATCTGTAAGCGACAGTTTGACTCGAAGTATGTTTTAGACAGACATATGCTTGTCCATTCAAATGAGAGGCTGTTCTCTTGCGATATTTGCGCCAAAACGTTTCCGCGGAAGTCTACGCTGAGACAGCATATGTGGATTCATAGCGAGGTGAAGAGGTTCGAATGCAAGATTTGCGATAAACAATTCAATCAAAAAGTCAGCTGGAAGACTCATATGAAGTCGTACCACCCGGATTTTACCGTTTCTTAGCTAGTTACGCTATAAAAATCGCGGAAAAGCATGGGCATATCCCTGTTTGTTAGTGCAATTTTCAACGTAATAAAGTATTCCCGTACTTATAGATATATGTATTATACTAATATGTATTAAAAACAGAAATTAATGGAAGATGCATGAAGAGGCAGATTGGTCCAGCAAGCAGTAAATGTTCTCAATACGAAAGCTTAAACAATTATCAGTCCTTAATTACGACACTGATTCCTGATGTTGTTGGTTATTCTATTTGATGGTTGAACTTTGAGGAACGGGACTAGCCATGAGGTCGTTAGATGCAGGTGGCATATAACCGGTCCTTGTGGAATCTTTGGGGAATCGGGAGCCCTTTGTTCATCAGTGCACGTCTTTTGACGAATAATTATGACTTTAATATGATGAATATATCTACTGTTAATTTAGTATTTCGGTGTATAGAAGATCCTAGTCGTAGCCGCGGTCCAACATTTCTTTATACATTCACAACTAGATGTTTCTCGCGAATTCATTCGCGCTCATAAGATATTTGTAGCATACCAGCCAAAACTGAATTTCTTTAAGAAAATGTCCCGTTTTCTAACTTTCTATTTGTAACTACAGAAACGTGCATTGCATTGACTCTTGCATACTTCTTTACAAAAACATTTAAAAAGATATTATTCCCTCTAAAGTTTATGGTAGTTGTTAATTGTTGATGGGTTTTAATTTATACGAGAAAGTGTATAAAACATTTGTTTACGTTAGTATAACTTGGATATTTTGGTCCTTTTGGAGCGTGTTTGGATCAGTATTACTATATACTTACTGTATTTCTTACCCAGTCAGGATGTAAAGACGGCACAATTGGCGTGGCGGGTGAGCGATCGGTTTCTAAGATACGTGTTGTTCCGGGTCTGGGCGTTTGTGTATGTGATAATGATTAGTGTTTATAAACACACCCACGGTACAGGAGAAAATCCTATGCCATATGTATCCTATCCCATAATAATGTGATGAAAATATGATTCACTACAAAATGTGGTGTGATTTTACATTCTATCAAAAATCACCCTCAATTTAAATTAATACAAAAAGCACACTTCGTCCGGGTCCACATTGAACTAATGGCGTCAATATGACGACATTTAAGCACTTACCCGTTATTATCTTCGTGTTTTTGTTCTACTCTCAATTTTTTTTTCATTATCTTATAAATCCAAATGCGCTCTAAATTCAAATCACTGTTAAATTATGTTGGCATAGTTTAATTAAAAGATAATATATACGTTTGTCCATCTATATATGTTCGTTACTTGTATTATATTATGTTTTAGTTAGGCATATAGTATTTAATAAATTTATTACTATTATTGTTGTGTTGGTCTCTCATTAATTTCCCAAGCGATTGATTTTTCCGCACTGGCAATCCATACATACTTCCAAACCTGTCTGCCATTATTGAGGTAGCCAGAGACTAGTAGATTTCCATCTGCTACCATGCTATCACCACTTTTGCTTTTGCAGTGGCTTGACAAGGCATTTTTAACCTCATATACTTTATCAGCATGGGAGGGGCAGCACTGCAACTACAGGAGGAACACATACTTACTAACTGCGATAACAAAATTAAAATCTATTGAGTAGTTTTTGCGCCAACCCGTAACAAACAGACCAGAATTTAAAAAATCACATTTTTGGGTTCGGAGACGCTTATATACCCACTTGTTTTTTTTTTAAATATCTTCAATGTACCGGTGTGTCTGTAAATTGTGCTTTTTTACAATTTTATAATAGTAGAGAAAAAAAAAACAAATAATGGGCTGCCTAAAAAGTGAACTTTTTTTAAAGATGGAAACCTGATGACCTGTTCTGCCTCTAATCCCACACCTCGTGAGCTCACACTAAGCCGAAATCTCATCCAATCGAACAATCTTATTCAGTCGCGCAGTCGGGAAAATTATTTATACCACCAAGTGTCTACAGTATTTCTGGTTCAACCTACCCTCGAAAAATAAAATGAGAAAGTCCATAACTGTGAATCAAACAATGGGATTCAGTATTTGGATAAAAACGGCTAATTTGCGTAGCGTTTGCAAATTGTGCGATACCAGCTGTGTGAAAACTTTTGCGTCCAATGGCAATTGTAACTGTTCGTTCACAATTTAGTTAAGTATATGTTAACGCGAGCACACCAAAAATATGACCAAAGGCATTTGTCTGTTCTAGACGAGATGCGTCCGTTGTCCATCGCGCGGCGGAACGCAGAGTCTATCCTTCTGCACGCCACGGTATACCCCTTCCGTCTGCCGGACACTTCTCTAATGTGCGTATATTGCTGCGAAAATTACAACGACCCCACGTTGTTTAGACAACACATGAAGGACGAACACGCCTCCTTCAAAGTCCGAAATGCGTTCGCTCATTGCGCCTACGAGAGCTACCTCAAAATCGACTGCACTGAAATGTCCTGCAAGAAATGCTCCGAACCATTCGAAAGGATTGAAGCAATCGCTCGCCATTTAAACGAGAAACATGACGCCAAAATCAACTTCGACTTTCAATTAGGAATACACCCGTTTAAATTCCCACAGGACAAGCTTGTGTGCGGGATTTGCGATCTAAACTTTCCTTGTATGAGGCAGCTGAGTCGACACATGTCCTCCCACTATCAGAACTTCACCTGCGACTGCTGTGGCAAGTCTTACACCACCAACAGCTCCCTACAGCAGCATATGAGATTCTCACATATTGTAGACGAGAGAATCTGTAGGAAATGTAAGCAGACATTCAGTTCTCTTGAAGCTAAAAAAGAGCATACAACCAATTCTCCGCGCTGTTGGATGTATCAATGCTACATTTGTTTACAGCGGTTTATGACCTGGACCAATAAAGAGGACCACTTGGTGCAAGCTCACGGCCAGACGAGAAAGTCCTATTCCTGTCCTGAATGCAGTCTTAGCTTCATATCAAGGAGTACTTATAGAGCTCATTTCAATACAACCCACGCTGAAATCAGTTTCACTTGCCCCCACTGCAGTCGAAAATTTGCATCCAAAAGATACCTGGAGCAACATACGGTTGTACACACTGGTATAAAAACTTTCCAATGTAATGTGTGCTCAAAAGCGTTTCCCAGAAAGAAGAATCTCGCTCAGCACATGTGGATCCATAGCGAGTATAAGAGGTTCGAGTGCAGGCCGTGCAATAAACAGTTTAATCAAAGAGTAAGTTATAAATCACATATGAAAGGTCATCACCCTGAGGTTCCTGAGGAGAATTGGTAGCTTGTACTGAATAGTGTGGGTACTGGTGTTTGATTTAAAAATATCATCATCAGCCTCAGCCTATATTCGACCACTGCTGGACGTAGGCCTCTTCTAATGAACGCTACAGAGCCGGATCTTCGGCTTTCCACATCTAGTCACTACCAGCTGCCTTCAAACTGTCACTCCACCTGGTCAGCGGGCGCCCTACACTACGTTTGCCTAGTAAACTATTAAAATTGTTAGGTATTGAACATTATAATTCATATATCGAAAAAATCACTAGGTAGATTGTCTGATAAATTATATAGATATAAAAATGTATATGGCGCACACACGATTTGACGTCACGACGTGCAATAATGCGCATAGAATGCGTCTGTAATATATATCAAGCATACAATTATAACGCTCCTGACTTTCTTGTATTTGAACCGATTTTGTGTTAGGCTCTATTTATAGTTATCTTTCTACTAAGAAAAATATTCATTCAACTAGTCATTACTTTTGTCTACTACAAGAAGAACAAACTAGGTAGGTGCCCAATTTACGAGTTTTTTATGAGGACAACGATAATATAATTAATCACACACACACATCTGGCAAAACTTATAAACCACATTGATTGTATAAGATAGGCTGTAAGGACTTGTATCCATGTGCCAATATAACATTAGAAAAAAATCATTGATTGTGGAAACAAGTTTTAGAACAAGTAATCTTAAACCTTACCCACATAAACATAGTTCAGTTTCCACTGCAACTAAAATGTAGAGACCCTTTCAATGGATCAATCACCATTTCCAATTTGGATTCACTTTGAAGTAACACTATTAAGATGTTATTTAAGGATATAGTCCAAAATTACCACAAATCTTCTTTATTTATCAATTACAAAAAAAAATTCTAACAAATGTCTTATTCGCTAGCGGTAGAACTTGATAGGAGAGTTAAGATAACTTACAAAGTTTAGAAAGACTTTAAGTTAGTGTTTAATTAAACCGTTGTTTTGTTTTTAAATGTTTAACTGTAAAATTATTTTTACAATAAAATTGTGACTATACAAAATTTGTTTTTTTTTGACATGTCAGTGATCTCTCAAGGGTGTTCTTATGTGTTTTTCTCGATTTTGTCCTTCATAAGTTCATATAAATTTTCAGTTCAATGTTTTTACGGAGTCCGGTAAATGTACCTATCTGTTAAATAAACAAGTTTTTTTTTATTTTCAAATTCAAATCACTTAAAAAGTTTTTAGCACCACATTATTCTATACTACTTAGGTTCTTTAAGAAGTGAACTGACCAGTCACAGGGATTTGTTTTCTTTTTGTTTCTAGAACCACATTTAATGGCGAAACAGAACGCGGAGGTTGTGTTGCAATACGCAACACTGTATCCGTTCAGATTGCGCGGGAAAGCTATCACGTGCGTATACTGCTGCGAGGGGTATGAGGACCCAACCCACTTTAGACGCCACGTCGACGTACACCACCAAAACTTCACCGTTTCCACCGCATTCCACCACTTGAGCAGCTGCAAGGAATACCTCAAAGTCGATATTTGCAACCTGAAATGTAGATTATGCTCACAACCCTTCGAAAAAATCGAAGAAGTGGCCGATCATTTAAAAGCAGCTCACGACGACAAAACTCTAAAGAAACTCAACCTCACTTTCGAAGTAGGAATGCAGCCTTACAAATTGGAAAAGGACAATTATTCTTGCTACCATTGCGGCAAAAAAATGCCAAGCTTGATCAAGCTGTGTCGCCATACAATTTTACACTACCAAAATTTCACCTGTGATACGTGCGGCAGAAATTATTTGTCCAACGAAGCCTTGAAATACCACATCAAATGCAGCCACTCGGGCAAACATGTGTGTCGGAAGTGTTGGAAAGAGTTCCCTTCAATCGAAAGTAAAAGAGACCACATAAGAGTATCTAAACCGTGCTGGACATTCTGTTGTATCGTCTGCGGCGAGAGATTCCAGTCTTGGGAGCATAAACAGAAACATTTAGAGGCTGAACATGGCTATGAGAAAGTTACCTACAAGTGTCCTGACTGTGATAGCACATTCTTTACTAGGAAGTACTTTTATAATCACTATAAAGTCGCTCATACCGATGAAGGGTTCCAATGCGCCTGTTGTGGGTTAAAATTTAGCTCCAAAAAGCGTTTAGATGATCATGCTTTAGGCCACACTGGGGAGAAACAGTTCATGTGCACTATTTGCTCCAAGAGTTTCAAGAGGAATAAGAGCTTGACACAACATATGTGGACGCATGCTGAATCAAAACGATTTGTTTGTCTTATATGCGAGAAACAATTTGCTCAGAAAGTTAGCCTAAAAAGTCATATGAAGTCCCATCATCCGGATGTGACTATAGACTTATAATTTACACTTATGTCCGTAATTTCAGCAATAAAATCATTTTACGTTACTCTGTTGGCTTTTTCTGCGAAATTCCTTAAAGAACCACTTACCATAGGTGCTTAAACTTGTTCTCAATCTAATAGAATTTATTTTGGTCACGTTAGTTCGTTTTCGTTGTTAATTTTAGAGTTTGTCGTTTCGGTATAACACTGACCATTTCCTTTTTTGTTTTTAGGGACCACATTGGAAATTCACGGACGTAGTCACAGTGAGAATGAATCAAAAAAGAAAATAGTCCTTGTTTACCAGACGCCACAAAGGCGAAACGCCGAACTTATACTCACATACTCGACCGCGTACCCTTTTAAGACCCGTTTCAGTCAAATACTATGTTCCTATTGCCACGATGAGTTTAATACTCTAACTGATCTTAGATTCCATATGAAAACCGAGCATATAAATTCGGATTTCAAAAACGTATTCTATAGAGCTAAAGATAATTTAATAAAAATCGATATTACTAATCTGAAATGTAAAATATGCGACCAAGAAATTCAAGATGTCGATGGGCTTATGAGCCATTTATATGGGGAGCATAATAAGCCTGTCAAATTCGATGTTCGCTACGGTGTCCTGCCTTATAAGCAGAACTCTGAAAGCCATTGGATTTGCGTTTACTGTAACAAAATTTTCTCCGCATTCATATCTTTCAAACGCCATATTGTGACCCACTTTATGAACTACAGCTGTGACAAGTGCGGCACGACCTTCGTTTCCGATCACGCCTTACGAGATCATCACCGTCAAGTCAAATGCTTTAGGACAGCATATAAGCCTCGTAATGGCAGAGTCTTAAAGCCAAGGACAAATGCAGAAATTATACTCCAATGTTCAACAGCTTGCCCCTTTCGGACATGGAAAAGTAACTTCAATTGCGTATTCTGTAGGGTCCAAAGTAACGATCCAAGCGGACTTCGTATGCATGTTGTTACAATACATGCTAATTACGACGTTAAAGCGGCATTCTATAAGAAACTTGGAAAAGATTTCCTCAATATCGATATAACTGATCTGCAATGCAAGCTATGTTTTATGCCTATAGACTCTTTTGATAATTTAATTTACCATTTAAAGAATGATCACCAGCAACCGCTAAATACTGATGCGCAGTTAGGGGTCCTACCTTTCAGACTTAACGATGGATCTATATGGAAATGCACAATATGCCCAAACGTCTTCAAAGACTTCGTTTCTTTAAAAAAACATACTTCGGAACATTTTCAAAACTACGTCTGTGATACTTGTGGGGAAGGATTTATCACTGAATCTGCTATGATAGCTCACACTAAGATACCTCACGAAAACAAATATAATTGCAGTCGGTGCATTGCCACATTTTCGTCTTTAGACGAGAGGAATTTACACGTCAAAACACAGCATACATCCATGCCTTACATGTGTGTTTACTGCAAAGACAAACCTCGTTTTGCCAACTGGGAAGTTCGCAAAAAACATTTAATGGCAGTTCATAATTACAAGAGTGGAGCTGATAAGTATGAGTGCACGACCTGCCAAAAGTCTTTCAAGACGAGATCTGGGAAGTACAATCATATGGCAAGGGTACATCGGATAAAAAAAGATACAGAACTCAATTACCCTTGCCCAAATTGCCCTAAAGCTTTTACGACAAAGTTGTTCCTAGACAAACACGTCGCTAAAAAGCATTTTGATGTCTGAAGTGTCTAAGGTAGCTACAGACTTAATTTATTAATATGGATTCGGCTAATTGTATTTGTATATAAATTAGCAGTTAAATCAACTTTGGCTATTGAGTCCAATGCTGTACTGTCTTCCGCGACCAGTGCCACTAAGCTACCTTCAGTAGCATCAAGGACCTGAGATATAATATTTGCAACAATATGCAATATGCTACCAAATATATATGTTGAATATATAAATTACTTACTATGATTTTCTCCTATATCGTGGGAGAATTTGACAAATACAAATTTAGACCTTTACCGAGACCCTTAAAAATATATGTTAGCTTGAGAATAAAACACGTGACCCGTAGCGCAGAAGCTGATCACCCAGCCACTATGCCATTTGTACTGTCATCTCTTGAAGCTCAATATTAAGATCCAGCAAAATAATCAGCTGCCAGCATTAAAATGCCTAATTCCTAAATCAAGACAAGAAGATATTCTAGAATATAATACTGATGATGATTATTTTCTTTTTTAGGGTCCACCAAGGATTTTGACGCACTAGAAAGTAAACCAAAACAGAGATTGTTCGAACGGTCCGTTGGACAGAACCCGCAAAGACAAAACGCCGTTCTTGTCTTAAAACATTCGACTGCTTTCCCTTTTAAGACGCGTTTCAATAGGATTGTTTGTTCATACTGCCACGATGAGTTTGAGCCGATGGCCGCTTTGAGAGAACACATGAAAGCCGAACACTCCACCGCCGATCACAACAGCGCATTCTATAAAGTCTACGACGCTCTAAAAGTCGAAATTACAGATCTTAAGTGCAACATATGCTCCCAAGACATACCGAATATAGACAGTTTTATGACTCACATATCTCGCGATCATGAAATCAAAGTTAATTTTGACGTACCTTTTGGAGTACTACCTTACAGGCAAGGGCCTTCAGGCAGGTGGACTTGTCTCGAATGTGATAAAACCTTTCAGAAATTCTCGCTAATAAACGTCCATTTGAGGACGCATATGAAGATTTTTACCTGCGAAAAATGCGGTGCAACCTTCCTATCTGACCATGGCTTGAGACAACACGAACGTAACTTCAAATGTTACAAGTCTTCGTACAACCCGCGGTTTGGAAAAGCTTTAAAATATAAAAGTAACACGGAGATTATTCTAGAATGTTCGACTGCCTGTCCGTTTAGGACTTGGGGGCAAAACTTCAATTGCGTTTTCTGTAGAGTACAGTCCAATGATCCTATAGGTTTGAGAGCTCATATGGCATCACGCCACGCAAACTTCGATATACAATTAGTCTTCAGTAGAAAGATACGGAAGGAGTTCTTGAAGGTAGATATAACTGACCTTCAATGCAAACTTTGCTTTATACACATTGATACTTTAGATGAGTTAATGACACATTTGAAGAACGACCATAAGCAGCCGTTGAACGCAGACGTTCAACCAGGCGTCCTACCATTCAAGCTAAACGATGGGTCTAATTGGAAATGTGCAATATGTAAAATACAGTTCTCAGACTTCATATCTTTGAAGAAACATACAGCGGAACACTATCAAAATTACGTTTGCGATACTTGCGGCGAGGGTTTCATTACAGAATCTGCTTTGAAAGCCCACACGAAGATACCCCATGACAACAAATACACGTGCAGCCGTTGCGTCGCGACTTTCACCACTTTGGAAGAACGCAATATCCATACCAAAACTCAGCATACGACTTTACCTTACATGTGCGTTTATTGTAAAGAGAAACCTCGTTTCGCGACTTGGGAGCTCAGAAAACGGCACCTAATGGAGTTTCATAATTATAAGCCAGGAGCGGAAATGTATGAATGTACATCGTGCCATATGACTTTTAAAACTCGTTCTCAGAAATACCACCATAACGTAAAAGCACACAGGACGAAGAAAGAGACGGAATATAGTTACCCATGCGCTAATTGTTCTAGGGCTTTCGCGTCTAAGTTGTCGTTGGATAAGCATATCGCGAAAAAACATTTCCATGTATGATATTTTTAGTTTTTTTTTCTACTAAGCTGGTTCGCAGACGTGGGACACTATTTGCCGGAGTTCATATTGCATTCTGAAGCTAGGGTTTACTGGTGTTCGAAATATTACATAAAAGAGACTATGAATCTCTGAGTTTGTTTAGGGGTTTCTTCTCACAGGTTGTCAGTTAGGAAATGCCAGTGCCATCTAGTTAAAAAATATAAAACATTGCTTAGGTAAGTGACCGTAAAAGATCTATTTACAGAAATAAACATCATTTATCATTTACTCAAAATAACAGGCTTAGTAGAAAATATAAAAATAATGAAAATGAACTTTTAAAGTACTATAAAACTATACTAATATATAAAGCTGAAGAGTTTGTTTGTTTGTTTGCTTGAACGCGCTAATCTCAGGAACTACTGGTCCGATTTGAAAAAATCTTTCAGTGTTAGATAGCCCATTTATTGAGGAAGGCTATAGGCTATATATCATCACGCTACGCGGACGAAGTCGCGGGTAGAAGCTAGTAATGTATAAGCGTGCGGCGTGTACTAAAAAGGATCCTGTTTGGATAATAAAGGAAACTTGGGAGTCCAATTGCTTAAAAAAGAATCTTTGGCAATACGGTACCAACCCAAAAGTTTTCTAACTTAAGTTTCAACCTAAAGATACTTTCGATTTTGAAACATAATTTGTGCAATCATAAAATGCTTGTTTACTGTCCTTCGCCTGCGATTACCGTAAGAACTTAAATTCTATCTAACGCATAGACGGGTGTCTTCTAGTATAACGCATAGACTGTTGTCTTCTAGTAACTAGTTTTTGACTGATTTTTTATATGATTTTTTATTTAATACCCGCAAAGGTTGAAAAGTTATCTTGAATGCTTTAATGTAATGAATTTGCAATAAATTAGCTGTACTGTATTCAGACTGTACTGGCAGTATGTGTTCAACAAACGAAAATGCTAAACATTCTTATATTATTCTTGGATTCGTCAATAAACTGGTTAATTTATGATTTCAAATATAAAAAATATCTAGATTCTTCGAAAATAAGATTTAATTTCTACTATTTTTATCCGTGTTGCATTTATAACGCAATAGATGGCGTTAATATCAAATTTTTATATCCAGATTAGTGGGTAGTTTTGTAGCTTCGCACGCCATCTGTCGGCAAAGGAAATTAGGATCTCATGTTATGCGTATGTTCTTAAAGAATATAATATTCACTTCACCATGATCAGGGACTTAAAAAACCTGAATGAATTTCTCATATTTCTTTAAGACTACATAGAGTTCATGGACGTCGTGAATGTTACAAATCACATGAACGTGGCTATAGACACTCGTAGATCAAGGGAAACCTAGTGCTGTTTTTAGCCGGTACGATTCTAATACCATCAGTTTTGCCGTACTGTTCGAAACGGCCTACGTTCCCCTAAGGTGTTCTGTTGCATACAACACGTATTGTAAACGTGAAGAAGACAAGATAATTGTGGAGGGTTGAAGAAATGAGAACCGACTCAGATGGGGACACTTGAGTATGATACAAATACAATGTATTAGTAGATAGTTCAGAAACCCTCCAAAATGGCGCTAGTATAGGCAAAGGATATGATAAATACCCTTTGCCTGAAATAATACGTTTATTTATTTATTAATATTTTTTTATTTTATTTTTAACTGCCTCAATAGCCAAGTGGTCCTGACCGTGACTGCTACGCTAGAGGTCCTGGGTTCGATTCTATGAAATTCCCAGTAGCAGCTCGGAGTTAGGAATTTGTGCCCGGTTAATGGCAATAGGCTCGCCCCCTATTACATGGGACCTAAACATACCGGCGAACTGTGGGTGTACATTAGTACGCCTCTGCCTAACCCTTCGGGAAATACAGGCGTGATGGTATGTTATGTTATGTTATTTTTATACTTTATGTACATAAATGTGTACAAAGGCGGTCTTAATGCCTTAGGCATTTTCTACCAGGCATTTTCTGTTTAGTGTTTTTTTATTATTTATTGTAAAAAAAAAATTAATTCAACAATAATGAGCAAAATTGGCGTGGTATAAAGTTATCTAAGTATAATTAATTAGTAATTTTACCCTGTGGCTATTGTAACGCCACCCTAATATAACGCATTTTGACGGACACTTAAAAGAGTCGGTTCTCCTTTCTTTTACATTCCTTATAGATATTGTTGAACAATTATTGTCCAATTTGTAAAGTAAGATACGAAAGAGAATGTAAATAGAAAGCACATTCAAGGCATCGTGTTCGAATATTTAAGTGTCAGGAAAACGCAACAATTTATTTTAGGCAAAGATGCTCTCTACATACATACAGCTCAACGTATTCGAGAGAGATACTTTTATACATATTAGTACAACTCTCTCTCTCTTACAATTTAATGTTGACTTGTGTAACAAATGATACATTGCTTGTACTGAAAAATGCTGAAAATGAATTCTCTTCCAAATTATTTAATATTAAATAAAAGGGGAAGACTGCACTTCTTTCAAAAATATCGAATAGGAAAAAAATACTCAAATTTTCGTTGAAATAACTTAGATAATTATACTACAATTTTTATTTCAAAGTCGCCCGATATATTAAAAGTTTTCTCAACGGGTTGTGCAATTATGACAACTTTAGATTTTTAACGATTCAGCATATTTCAATCATAGTGTATTTTTTTTATGTCGGAGATCTACCTATCTGACTGGTGGTAAAGGTCTTTTAGGAGAACACTTATATTTTTCCATAAATGACATTGATGACGTATTTAAAAATCAGGACTTGCTAAAACTTAAGAATAATTATCGTCCATAACTTTTTTAAATATCAAAGCCTAAGATATTTTTAAATTGGTCTCCGAAATAAAAAACTGTTTTTTAGATATTACGTAGTAAGTACGTATGTGTAATTTATTATTTAGTATAGGTAAATATAAAACTATGAAATAATTATAATACTTACAAGTCCATTAAAGAGATTATAGTTTATGAACGATTTTTATTACAATTTAATTTATATACCAAAAAAAGGTATTTAATTATTCCTCAGGAAAACAAACTAGCTAATCGTTTTACAAATAAAAAATATTATAATAGATAAAGTTACTTACATATGTATTTTATATGTATATTTTTTATGTAGTCTAATTTGTATCCCCACGTCAGTCCGGATTTTCTATCCTGGGCGTCTTCATACCACGTTTTAACATTTTATAATGTGAGAATAGACTGAATAATGTACCCAGTAAAAATGTATCAATATATAAAACACACCAGATGGAATGAAACGGACGGTCAAAAGTGAAAATGGAAATATTACGAAGGAATTTGACGAAACCTTTCTATTTTTAGGACAACGTGCACAGACGAGCGAAGATATTTTCATTAAAATTGAAGATGATTACCCATTAGTAAAGTCACCCAAGCCGAAATATACTCGAAGTGCTAGAGCCGAAGCTAGGCTAACCACCAAGAGAAACGCTACAGCTATCCTGCAGTGTTGGTCGCTACTCCCTTTCAGATGGAAGAAGAACACTTTCAAATGCGCCTACTGCGAAGATAGCTTTACCGAGTGCATTCAACTTAGAGAGCATGTTCGCATCTGCTCTACTCACCACACCATCAAAGATATTTACAGCAAATTCAAGGAAATGCCGTTAATCAACGTCGATATTACTGAAGCCGTTTGTAGCTGGTGTGCAATGCCAGCGAACGACATCGGCCAACTAAGACAGCACGCCATCAAACACGGCCTAGACTTTGACCCGAACCACCCAGACGGTGTTCTGCCATTCCTGTTAGACAAACAGTCTTGGCGATGCGTCATTTGCTCGATAAAATTCAATAACTTTTTGAAACTTTACGAACACATGAATATACATTATCAACATTACATTTGCTCCACTTGTGGCAAAGGGTTCATGACTGCGCCTAGATTGAGGAAACATTTAGAAGTTCATGTAACTGGCTCCTTTCCCTGCAACGAATGCGGGAGGATCTTCATCATGAGAGCTGCCAGAGACTCCCATAAAGCGTCTGTCCATCAAAAAGCCCCCAGATACGAATGCCCTCACTGCAAAACTCGTTTTGACAACTATTATGACAGAATTAACCACATGAATGTCGCTCACAGTGAGAATGAAGTTTTATACAACTGTTCACACTGTGATATGTCTTTTAAAACTAGCGGCAAGCGAGCGATTCATGTCCGTTCCGTCCATTTTCCACCTCAGCTGAATTTCAACTGTCATTACTGTGAATGGCAATTCAGAACCAATTATGAGTTAAAGAGGCACATGGTTAGACACACTGGGGAGAAGAATTTCCACTGTTCTATTTGTGGGAAGTCATTTCCTAGAAATAGGGCCTTAACAGCTCATCTGAAAACTCATCAAGACGTGAATGGGAAGTGGAGGGGCGCGTACAAGCAGAAGATGCAGAGGTTTTCTCCAATGAGAAATGCTGAAGACTTGACTAATTTGGTTCCTAATGACGTTAAAATTTAGTTTAATTCACCTACTTATGCAAAGAAGGTATAATTAATTGTCATGCTACATGCCGTAATTATTTGCCAGTAATTACCGGACGAGCATTGGATTAAAATGTCGTTCGTGAGAATTACTTTATTCAGTATTATTTTTCTTCGAATAAACTTTTTGTAAACTGACTTTGAAGTTCATTGATAAAAATAGCTTGTCCTTATTTCTGCTATGCTAAGTATTTAATCGTAGAATCACTCATTATAGAACTGACTTGCCAACAACACATCATGAGATACCTAACACATAACTCCACCTGTTTTTTTCCTAACCTAACCTAACACAATTACACCTGTTTTTTCGTTTCGCCTTGATTAATTGATCTGCAGAAAGATTTTTAATCAGTAGGTCGTACAGCTAGTTCTTGGTTGTGCCATACTGTCATCTGTACAACTCCCTCACTCATGACGACTTAATGCAAACCATTGTAAATAGTACCTAACAAAAAACTGGAGGATCGGATCTCACGCCTAATAGCCGACCCGTCGAGCCTTTAACTAAAACCTAATTTATGCTATGTATGGTCTTAATATAATATTCGTAATAAATACATGTTGAACCTAATGCATGCACCGGGGAGTTGGTTCACGAATAGTTTAACTATATAACGTAGTGTTTCTTGGTTTTAGGTACCGCTCACGAAGCGCAGGGAAATGTAGGCGTTAGGCGCGTTAGGAAGTTGAAGGAGAACGTTAGCGCGCGACAGCTGCGTAGGCGACGCCGCGCAAACAACCAGCTCCCCGAGGAATCGGAGAAAAGAATTTCTAAAACTATGATGCGTCGAAACGCTATGATTCTTCTAGAGTTTTCCACAGCCTGGGCTTTCAGGTGGTTCCATAGCGCTTTCTACTGCTCATACTGCGAAGCCAAATTTGTAGACGTCCCTCTCCTCCGAGATCATGTCAAAACTATCCATCTAAACGAGTCACCTACTCCGAAAATTTTCTCGAAGTTGACAGAAAATAACATGGTGAAAGTAGACGTAGCTGAGCTCAGTTGTAGGTTGTGTAACAGAATTCTGAACGGCATTGACTCTTTGAAAGATCATCTACTTATTCACGGCAAGACCTTGAACGTGGAGTACAGCGACGGTGTCCTGCCATTCAAGTTAGAGGACGAAGGTTTCACGTGCCAAATATGCTTCGCCCAATTCCTAAGTTTCTCCAAAATGAATGAACACATGAATACACATTACCAAAACTATATTTGCGATTCTTGCGGGAAAGCATTTGTCTCTAAATCGCGGTTTCGAAAACACGTCCAGTCTCATGAAATGGGCAGTTTTCCCTGCGGAGAGTGTGATGAGGTTCTCAAAACTCGAGCGGCTAGAATGTGTCATAGGATGCGAATACATAGAAAGGGCGTACGGTATACCTGCCCTAGGTGTCCCGAAGTCTTCACAACATATCATACAAGAGCAAAACACTTAGTAGAAATACATGGACAGCAAAGAAAGGAGTATTATTGCAACGCGTGCGATAAAACATTTGATACGAGCTCCAAGAGAGCAGGTCACATTCGCCTGACTCACGCGAACACAGATAAGCGTCACTTTTGCCCCAATTGTCCCTCGATATTCGTTAACAAGTCTAAATTGCTAAGACACTTACGAACGCATAGACTAAAATACGATTGAAAATCTCAATTTACATCCAATATTTCTATTTTTAGGGGCAATAGAAGTTGGAGAAGCTCCAATTAAGATCCTTTGGAAGCGAAAACGAAGGATAAAAGAAGATGCATCAAATGCTGCCACTATAATAAGATACTCGAATGCCGTAGTATTTCGATTTCAAAGAGGGAAATTCATGTGCGCGTTTTGCTCGAAAATATGTTCTAATGTAACAGAAATTCGGACACATTCCGTCATCCACAACAAACTTGAAATGTTTGAGAAGCCCGCTGTCAGAATATCGTTTCCTCTTAAAATCGATATCACAGACTTAACTTGCAGTTTATGCGGTGACATTGTAGAGAAAATAGAAGTCTTAAAAGCACATTTATCTGAGAAACATTCCAAAAACACTAATCCGGAATATCCAGATGGTGTTATACCCTTTGTTCTGACAGGCAAGGATTATAGATGCGTCCACTGCGGCCTACTCTACGAAGGTTTAATGACACTCTTCACTCATATGGATACACATTATCAAACTCACATTTGCCCCACATGTGGTAAAGCATTTTCTCGGCGAAACAAGCTACGCAGTCACTTATTGAGCCACGAGACTGGGCAATTTAAGTGTCCGAAATGCAATTCGGGTTTCTCAAACCTTGCAGCGAAGAAAAGTCATTTTGTTGTAGCTCATGGGAGAAAAGATAAGTACAGGTGTCCTATCTGTGATGAATATTTTGACTCGTATCATTCAAGGTTAAGGCACCTGGATAAGTCTCATGGACGGAAGGTGGAGTATAAATGTAATCTATGCTCTTCTGTGTTTGGGAGCGGAACTTCTAGATATTCTCATCTCCGGTCAGTACATTTGAGACAGAAGAAATGATTGTCCATACATTTTAGGAGGAATAAAACCTGAGTAATTTTATTTTGTTTCTTTTGTGGAATATCTTTTAATCAATTATTGATGAATACAAGTTTCAGCTGATTCTTTGGTTTTTCTTTTATATGACTAAACTTGTAAGCTCAGTTAGACAGAGTATTTTGTTCTTTTTAATATATATTGGATCAGCAGAGTCGTAAATTATACAATTACGTCATCTAAAATTATGATACAGCATCACCCCTACTGATATCTGTATTCCCTGCTACCTATAACACATTATTAACCTTCAAATAATGTTTAAATTGCCTTCAAGGTATCATCAATAATTCCCACCTCATACAATTTGAAAATCTATTCATGATCAAAAACGTTTTCTAAAGCTAGAATGGCATAAAATTTAAGCCAGAATGCTAACATTATTTCGAGTCTCCTCAATCTGACGGCAATGCTTTATCCCTTGTGACATTATACTGCTTTTCATAGTGATTATTTTCTTTTTGTTTTTAGATTCCGTCGAACTCAAAGTTAAATGGAGACCAAAACGCAAGTATAACGATCACAGGGATAATGCTGCTGTCATTCTAGAATGTTCCAACGCTTGCCCCTTTAGGTGGAAGCGAGGAGCCTTCACGTGTGCCTACTGCCCCCTATCGTTCGGGGATTTCGGTGGCGTGAAGGAACATATCGAAGAACATCCGAATAGGATTGAGGCGATACGACTAGCACGAGCTTTCGCTAACGTTAAAGTGGATGTTACTAATCTACAGTGCGAACTGTGTCCCACGCCAATAGCGGACTTAGATGAGCTTTGTGAACACCTTATTACAATCCACAATAAACCTATAATTAAAAAGCTCGGCTTGGGAGTTACGCCTTTCTATTTAACAGGCAAAGAGTATAGCTGTACTCATTGCGACGAAACGTTTGAACTTTTTTCGAAACTGAACACACATTTGAACAAACATTATCCTAACAGCATCTGTTTTTTGTGCGGCAAAGCATTCTCTTCTATACAAAGATTGCAAGCCCATTTAGTTATCCATGACTCGGCCAATACGGCCCAATATAAATGTACGAGATGTGAACAAGTATTTACATCTAGAGTCTTAAGAAACAATCACATATCCCTTTTCCACGGCCCAGAACGCAGGTATAGGTGCCCTTACTGCAGGGATTCTTTTAAAAATTATGCTGATAGAGGGAAACATTTGAAGGAAGCTCATAATAAAAAGGTTGAGTACCCATGCAATTTGTGTCCAGCCGTATTTGCAATGTGCAACCAGAGGACTAAGCATATAAAACAAGTACACATCCGAATAAAGACGTTTTCCTGCAATTTTTGCTCCTACAAATTTGTAACAGGTCCTGAATTAAGGAATCATATGATAAAACACGTCGGCGAGAGGAAATTTCAATGTCAAGTCTGCAAAAAGGCATACGCTAGAACTAAAACGTTGAAAGAGCACATGAGGATTCATAATAATGATAAAAGATTCGTTTGTCAGTATTGCAGTAATGCGTATGTACAGAAATGTAGCCTACAAAGTCATATGAGGACGCACCATCCTACTGCGGAGCCCTTGAAAAAAATAAAGTTGTCCCATTTGAATTAAGTTTTGTGAATAAATATTTGTTACGTCAATTTGTTGTTTCTTATTTTTAACTCATAGACTGTCCCACTATTGGGCATGGTTTTCCTCGGAGTAGGTAGTAGTTCGGCTATGGTCTACAGTTCCGGCGCCCCTAGGCACTTGGCATTTGGAGCCCCTTCAAGCTTCGAGGTCAGGCTTTTTTCATTTAGGCCCTAGGCCGGGGCCTTGTAGGCCTAGGTGGAAATCTGGCACTTCAACACCAGGCTGCAGCGGGCTGGCCGACTTACACACGCCGTTAAGAAAACATCTCAAGCATGCAGGTTTCCTCACTATATTTTCCTTAAACGTTTAAACAAGAATGAGGTTACCAAAGGCCCAAATCCTTTTAAAAGGCGGGCAATGCACTTGTGACTCCTCTGTTGTTGCGGGTGTCTATGGGCGGCGGTTATCGCTTACCATCAGGTGATCCGTCTGCTCGTTTGCTCCCCTATCCCATAAAAAAGAAACATAAATGTGTTTTGGATTTAAACACGAAACCATTAACTTAAGAGTCCGGCGGACCAAATTTCAATACAAACGTACTACCAAAGTAAATCGTAATTCTAACATAATTTATTCGGTGTTACATAATTATTCAGATACCGACACAAATGGTACATTATTAACCTAGAATATCGGTATCTAAATGCGAATAATAACACATCTTGATAAAATATTGTTTGGATTACGATTTATTTTGGTAGGTTTTTTTTTTTAAAGCTTACTAGTAATGTGGGTCACACATTACTAGTGTAGTGTAGGTATTACGTTATTATTGGAAAATCGATCCACTGGATTCATAGCAGACCTTTGACTATCTATCCCTGGACAAGTAACGCGCTTAATTCTGTGAACAGAAAAGTCTGTCACTTTTGGTGCGGGGGGAGGAAACACTACATAGACATACTCAAAATCATTTTGAATCGCTACGAACTCACACATATCAAAATCTTCACCACTAACACAATTTATGCACACATAGAGGTCAAATACGTCAACATACAAGAATTGACAACAATACGAACGTAAAATACAATAAAAATAATTAGGAAGCTACTATGTCGATATTTTATATCGATAGATTATTTTAGGAAGAATGGATAAAAACGTAACGATTACAAATTATTTTTATAATTTTTATTTAGTTTCAAAATTAAAAACAAAAGAAAGAAACTATTTAGGTATAGATAAATACATACCTACTATGTAATTGGAAAATAAACGCACGGGTGAGAGAAATCACTAACTTTTTCGAAATACATATTCTATAGCCTATGTTAAATCTTGAATAATGTAGCATTCAAATGGTGAAAGAATTTTCGAAATCGGCCAAGTAGTTTTTGAGTTTATTTGTTACATACATACAAATCTTTCCTCTTTATAATATTAGTATAGATGGAGCGGATATTGGGGACGTTTTGTTACAAATACTTTGATACCAATTAGTTTGATTCTTTTCTTTGCCAGGCGGGTCCTTATAGATAGATAGTCAAAGTAGCAGACTAATATCCTTATCATAAAACGTAAAGAGACAATTGAGCCTTAAAATCTCTATTTCGTTTTATATAGTAATGTGAAGAACAGGTTATATAAACTGATACAGGGTTGCTCAATATTACATAGAACAGTCCTAAATGTTATATTCAGTTTCAAGGCATACTCGTAGGCTCGCCATAAAAATATTTATTATTATTGATGCATGACACAAAACAGTATTATAATTAATTGTATATTTCTTACTATAAGCTATTTACTCATTCAATGAAACGTGTAGCTCGGTGTTACCAAAGAAAATAATGACTAAAAGTAGCCTTAATTCAACATAAAACATTATGGAATGAAAGCGAAGAGCCTATATCCGATTTTTTCTATTTTTAGGAAGAAAATCGGAAGAAACAGCGATAAAGCTGGAAGTGGAATCAGATTGTGAGAATAGTATCGCCCCAATGCTCTCAACCGCGCGCGAGGGCTACCAAAAACGAGCAATCTTCAGAAATAATATATCTATCATTATGGAAAATTGCACCGCATACCCTTTCAAGTACAGAAAAGGGACATACCTCTGTTTCTTCTGCAAAAGCACATTTCTAGAACCGGAGAAGTTAAGACAGCATAACCAGATCCATCATTCTGAAGTAAAACACCTATTAAAGCCGAGAAAGTATGAGCCTATCAAAATGGATTTTGCTACGACGATTTGCAAAATGTGCGGTTCAGAAATATGCGATTATGCGGAGCTGAAGATTCATTTGGCTGTTCAACACGGCAAGATTATAGACTGTACTTATGGAGACAGTGTGCTTCCATACAAACTGAGCAAAGAGGAGCACAGCTGTCAAATATGTGGGAAGACTTATGAAATGTTTCTAAGTTTGCACAAACACATGAATGATCATTACGAGCATTTTATCTGTGAGACCTGCGGGAAACGGTTCGCTACATCGCAAAGAATGGTGAACCATGCTCGGACTCATGAGAGAGGAGATTTCCCTTGCAAACGGTGTGCAGACACGTTTCCCTCTTACGCATCTCTATACGCTCATAACGCTAAAGTCCATAGATCGAATAAGAGATACAAATGTCCTATTTGCGACGAAAAATTCGCGTCTTACAAACATAGGCTTAAGCACCTCAATACGATACACGGGGAGAAAACCGCAGTGTTCCCCTGCCCGTCGTGTCCTAGAGTCTTCGACCTCTGTAGTCGAAGAACAGCTCACATCCGCTTCCAGCATCTGCAGGAAAGAAATCACGTCTGTTCTGTCTGTGGGATGAAGTTTTTCACTAACTATGAGTTGCAGGAGCATTCTATCAAGCATGGTGGAGAGAGAATATATCAGTGTGATGTTTGTAAAAAGTCGTACGCGAGATTAAAGACTTTAAGGGAACATATGCGTATACATAATAATGATAGGAGGTTCATATGTCCTGTTTGTGGACAATCCTTTATTCAGAATTGTAGCTTGAAGCAACACATGAGGGTTCACCATCCTACCTCATTAAAAGACGTGTTTTAGATTAAATAAATCAATGTATTAAAATATAAAATGTTTTTATTATAATTCCGCCAAAACAATGTATTCAAGGAGTTTAGGCGGGAAAATGAAAAGTGCACATTGTCGATTTTATATTCTTTTTCAAAACTTGAATTTCTCCGAAGTTTAATGTGTAATTATGGTGGATAATTAACCATTAAGTGTCCGTGAACGTGTGAGAGTGCAGGCAAATGATAAAAAATAGAAAATCGTGACTTTTTGGGTTCACTCCTAAACTCCATCGAAGCCTCAATAAAGTTTCTAACGTTTTATTGGGGCAACTCAACAACTTATACTTGACACTGGCGAACACAAAAAGTGTGGTGCCATAATACAATCCCATGGTGGGAAATATAATTTGATTACTCTAATACTTGACACTGGCAAATACACAAAAAGTGTGGCGCCATAATAAAAAAAAAATGTATTCAAAGACTACTAAATTAGTACTTAAGGGACTTGTGGCTAATTAATAAGTAGACAGGTCTATGCTGTATGTACTTGCTTCTCGCACATCGACACTTCTCGGTGCCTCGGAGAACTTGTATTCCCATCGAGGAGACGTCGGTCTCAGTTGGCAAACAAATACCAAATACTTTAGCCATCGTTAGTGTAGTAAGAATCAGAAAAGTCTGATAGGTAACCAGTTTATCCTTAGGATATAAGTATTATAGTGATGAGTTGCCATCAACAGCTTCCTAATGAAAAATATTTGGACATTACTACGTACTATGTAGTAGAACGTAGTACTACTAGACAGTTAACTAGGTACTTATTTAGTTTAAAAAAGACAAAACAGAAGTATGAATACCAATAATTAAAAACGATTTCTGCCCACTAATTAACTCGCCAAGTGACAAATTATAGACATTGAAACTACAATATCTAGTTCATGTCGCCAGGACCTTTATGCTATTTGCTGAATTAATCTATTACGTATATACCTACTTTATACATAATATTTACTAGTCATAACATTACCACTTATTCAAGACAAAATGGTTTTAATTTAACCGTGATCTAGATATATGACGTCACAACTCACAATACAGCTATCACAAAAGTTAAACAATTTGAGTCACATACGTAAAGGAAATGTTAAATGTTAATACTAAAGCATGTTCGAGGTATAAAGGGTGAAGATATAATCGAGGTAGACTAACGTTATGGCATGAAACACATTTCAAAGAGGATAATACCGCTCATTTCTCATTTTTAGGTGACCAACTATCACCTGACGGAGATTGCCTAATAGAAAATAGAGCTGACTTCAAGGCACAGATCGCCGAAAGAAAGAAAACGTTAACGGACGATATAAAAGCTAGGAAAAGACACGCAACAATTCTTCTGGAGTCGACGAGAATATGCCCCTTCAAATGGATGAAAAACCTCTATATTTGTTTCTATTGCGACCAACAGTTCTCTGATCCAGAAAAACTAAGGCAACATAACATAGAACACAGTTATCTAACAACTCCTCAAGTGAAATTCGCTTTGGCGAAGCTAAAAAAGTACGAATTAGTCAAAGTCGACATCACTGATACTAGTTGCAGGTTATGCGAAGACTTGATCAATGATTTTCCGACATTAAAATGCCATTTACTAGAAAAGCATAAGAAAAACTTGGATCCTAAATCCGGGGACGGTGTTTTGCCGTTCAGGATTACGTTAAACAATTTCCCTTGCGCTCTCTGTGATGAAAAATATACTGAGTTCAAATCATTGAACCAACATATGAACGTACATTTTCAGAATTTTATTTGCGAGCAATGCGGTACCGGGTTCATCACTCCGGAACGTCTGAGAACTCATGCGTTTTCACATGAAACCGGGTCATTTCCTTGTGATAGCTGCGATAAAGTATTTCGATCAACCAACGCGAAAAATGAACACTACGCCACAGTTCATATGAAAGTCAAACGCCACCGTTGTCCACATTGCCCCGAAACGTTCAGGAACTATTTCCAAAGGAACAAACACATATCAGCCATCCATGGCTTAAAGCTGAAAGAATTTAAATGCACCATGTGCCCGAAAGTCTTCACCATCAGCGGGAAATTAGGTGTGCATGTCAGAACCGTCCATTTGAAATTGAAAAGACACGCGTGTAATGTTTGCGAATGGAAATTTTACTCCAAATCTGAGCTTAGAGATCACATGGTGAAGCATGGAGGGGAAAGAAAGTTTCAGTGTGGCGTGTGCAAGAAGGCTTATGCTAGAAAGTATACCTTAAAAGAACATTTAAGAATACACGAGAATGATAGGCGTTTCGTTTGTACCATATGTGGCAGATCGTTTATCCAGAACTGTAGTTTGAAACATCATACGAAAATTCATCATCCTAATGTCCAACAAGATAAAGTTATTGCGTTTAACTCTTGATTTTTGCCCAATCACGTGAAAATCTCTTAACTCGTGTTTTGTTGAAACAGTATCTTGCTTAGATTATGTAGTTATCGAATCTCGTTTCTTTAAAAAATATGAACGAATAAGCTGATAAGTTACGGAGTACTGTTTTGTGTTTAATATTAATTTATATCCGTCTAGAGTACTCAATGTGTTTTAAGATTATACCACCGCGTATGTGATTTTTTATGAATAAAAATTAAGCTATTTTTCTAATACGTTTTTATTTTATTCGAATAATCAAATATAATCAACTATATCAATCAATCAAATATAATACTGGCCGCAACGCACACACCTTTATTCTATTCTTAGACAACCTACATTACAAGTAAGAAAAAATTAAGTATTTACCCACCTACTCAAGATTACGAATGTATTACTAATATAGTCTAACTAAAATAATTACTAACAATAAAATATATAAATTATGATCTGGTCGTATGTTCTCGCTGCGCACCGATCACTTAATGTTTAATAATCTAGTGTTTCTCAATGTAAGTGAATTATTGTATTCTGTTTTGAGAAATAAATGTCTTAAACCGTAATCATGGGGAAACGGTATTTTATCCTTAATTTGATATCGTAACAAGACCGCAAGTGCTACTACAATTAATTTTTTGTTTTCTAGGATCCGACACTCCTGAAAAGAAGCGAAGAATCATCCCGTTATTCCAAGTCGCTTATGACAGAAGTTTATGTAGACCTCTTGGAACATTAGTGGACTTCAGTAGAATAAGACCAAAGAGTATTAAAACCTCTTCTGTATTTCGAAGAGATTTTGCTTCGTCCCGTAGTCCTTCACCAGTTTATCTACCAAGCGCTCCGTCACCTTTCATTGAAAACGTTTCTATAGAAATTTCTACTCCAAAATTAAAGAAGAATACAGATATTAGGCAAAATGCCCTTGCTGTGTTTGAATTCTCAACTGTCTACCCATTTATTTATGGTAGCAATAAATTCAAATGCTTCGTTTGCTCCCAACCATTTCTGGATATCAAGGAGCTGAAAGTACATATGCACACAACCCACACATTTGCTCCTCTCAAGAGATTAGTGAATAACCGAAGAGAGAACGTCTTAAAAGTGGACGTGAGCGAGATTACGTGCAAGATTTGTTCAGAAAAACCTCCTAATCTTGTCGAATTGAAGCGCCATCTCAAAGAAATCCACGACAAACCTTTAGATTTAGCCATACAAGACAATATGATACCATTCAAACTGGAACTCGTTGACGATGCTTATAAATGCGTAATATGCGAACAGAACTTCATCAAAGTGAGAATTTTAGTTATACATATGAGTGAACACTTCAACAATTACAGTTGTGAAATTTGCGGATCGGTTTTTATGACGTTACGTCTCTTAAAAAAGCATTTAGAAGTCCACGATTCCGGCAACTTTCCTTGCGACCGCTGCAACAAAGTTTTTAGTACCCCATATAAGAGAACGTTGCATATTCGCGGAGTACATCTTAAGCAGTGTCCGAGAAGATGTCCCATATGTCCAGAGAAGTTTAACTCCAATTATAAGCGAACAATTCATTTGCAAGATGTCCACAATCAGGAGACAAGAGTACACAAGTGTAAAACTTGTGGTAGAGGGTTTAATCTTAAGTATCACCTGGTCTGTCATGTTCGGTCGGTCCACCTTCAGGAGAGGAACCAGCAATGCGATGTCTGTCATCAGAGGTTTTGTAACAAGGAGTCTTTGAAGCGTCATATGGTGATCCACACCGGAGAGAAAAATCATAAGTGTGATGTCTGTGGGATGGCTTTCTTGAGGAGGAAGAATTTGAAGGATCATTTACGGTTACACGATATAAGTTAAATGATAAATGCAGGAGCAACATTAATTACTGTAGAATTTGTCTATTAAGACATCGTTGAATATCTAGCTGGTTAAGAAATTGTAAAGGCTAATAAACACAAGGAGGGGAAGAAATAAATGATACGTAAAGAATACCTAACGTCTGCCGCGTGTCAGACAAACAGTCACAACAGCCTGCGTCTTCTATACTTAGATACAGACGCTAAATTACCACTAAGCTACCGCGAGTTCAACCCGTCAGGTCGAAATTTGGTCATAGCGTATGGTATGGTGTATCTAACCAGAAGACGCAGGTCCAAATTCTGCCCGCCGTCGATTTTTTCCTTTACTAAAATAACTTTATCATTTTAGCATGGAAAATACAAAAAGATATGATACTAAATAATAATTTAATGAAGCATTCGTACTAAAGAATAGGGTCACCACTGAACGCACATCCAGGTACGAGAATTACATAGGTACCATTATGCTTGTATTCCCCCAAGGGTTACAAAGAGGTATACCCATGGTTCACCATAATATTTAGGTCACATTATAAAGGGGGCATCAATATATATAGTAAAACAATTACAATGTATGTATTTACATATATAATGAATGATTAACGAATACACAAATATTTTTTAAAGATGTTTTTTTTACATTATATCCGTATCCGTCTTTACCTATACTTTTATACTCGGACAATGTTTTGTGTCTCAATAGGTACCTACTTAGTATATTAATCTTCCCTTTCCTTCTACGCTTTTATTTTTGACGCTGAATACTTTGACCTACTCGGGATAAGTACATAATTCACATTTTCGTAAACTTCTTATATACTTAATCGAGTTAATGTTACTATAAAACTACCAAATTAAAAGAAAATACATTCATATTTTTTTCTTTTAGGAATCATCCAGGAATCAAATTCCACAATCACGATAAAAGACGAAAATGGAGAAGAAATTACACTAACCGTTCTCAAACATCCCATTCCCTTCGATACGCTAGAATTTGAAGAACAAGGTTTTACTACAAAGGAATCGTTTAAAAATAAACTTACCAAGGATAACAATAGCGATGTTGAATTAGAAGACATGTCTATATTAAAAGAACCGCTATCTTTAGACGATGTCGAATGGAAAGACACGAGTGAATTTCAAGCTTCGGCAACATTTAACGTAAAAACTGTGCAAGGAGTTATATGTGGACAAAGGAGGAAACGAAAAAAGGTGATCGAATATCAGCCATGGAAACGCAATGCCTTGATCATCTTTGAACACTCTTATGTCTACCCATTCATACATGCTGGTAACAAATATAAATGTTTCATCTGTTCCAAGCCTTTTCTAGATTCGAATCAATTGAAGGATCACTCAATTATTGAACACAGTATTAAAGAAATGAAAAGAGAAGTAAATAATAGGATTAGAGACAAAAATCTTAAAGTGGATGTTACATATCTGCAGTGCAAAATTTGTTCGCAATCGCTGTCTTCTTTGCAGAACTTGAAAACACATTTGAAAGACCATGGCAAAAATATAGATCTGAATATACAAGATAATATTATTCCTTTCAAATTAGGAGGTGATCATTTCGAATGCCAAGTATGTGGAGAGAAATATCTTAAACTACGACTACTGATTATACATATGAGCAAACATTTTAATAACTACAGCTGCGAAGTGTGCGGTTCTGTATTTATTTCACTGGATTTATTAAAACGACACCTTAAAATACACGAATCGGGCAACTTTCCTTGTGATAAATGCGACAAAGTATTTAACAATGCAGCTAAAAGAACTCAGCACATTAGAGGAGTACATTTAAAGCAGTTACCACGAAGATGTCCCATATGTCCCGAAAGGTTCAACTCAAATTATCAAAGGACCAAACATTTACGAATTATACATAATCAAACCACAGGACTTTACAGATGTGACACTTGTGGTCGAGAATATGATTTGAAGTACCACCTTTTAATACACATTAGGTCTTTTCATTTACAGGAAAGAAATCACGAGTGTCTTATTTGTAATTCCCGATTTTTCTCCAAATACTGTCTTTCAAGACACATGGTAATACATTCAGGCGAAAAGAATTTCAAGTGTGAGGTTTGCGGAAAAGCATTTGCCAGGAGAAAGAATCTTCGAGAACATTCGAGGTCCCATGAAGTTGGGTTATGTTCTGTATGTGGACAGAATTGCGGGGACCATGATAATTTGGTCGCTCACATTAATAGTGTGCATGGGGTCTTGTGAATTCAGAATTTGATATTAGCAAATTTTGGTGACCCTGAAGCATTTATCCAGGACATTTGTGCAGTCAAAAGTGTTAAGACGAAAAGTCATACCAGGCTTTTCAGCATACGCTTAGTAGGAAAAAGTATTTCTATTTCAATAAACGTAGTTTAAATATTCTGTTATAATATAACACCCCATTTTGGAGCAAAAGCATATTATGCTTTTGCTCCAAAATGGGGCGATCTTGTCATATGAAGTCAATAAAATACGCTTTTAGAAAATTGAATTTTATTTCAAAAATATGTTCTCAATATTTATTGGTACATCTTCTATAGAAAAGCGAGTGTGTATTAGGTTGGTATTTAGTGTTCACAAGTAGTCTTTGTAGCAAGTTTGCAGAAGCCATTTTAAAGAGGCCAAATTTATTTTCCCCAGGACTGAATGCAGGTCAACGGCCGGGCCCAAGAACCAGTATCTGGCAAATGACCATCTCAGAACGCCAAAACGCAGCCACATTCCTTGAATGTACTACAATCAAGCCCTTCTTTTACCAGCAAGCGAATTTCAAATGCTTCTATTGCAACGAGGTCTTTCCCGAAATTCACTCGGTGTTACAACACACCACTTTCCACGTCACTCCTGAAAGGTTTTTCTTACTAAAACAATACTTAAGAAAAGGCAAAAGAGTTATCAAAGTAGATATATCTGATCTCAAGTGCAGACTTTGCGAACAAAAGTATTCGGATCTTGACGATTTGAGAAAGCATTTAATAGTAGCTCATAAAAAGGAGTTCAATTCTGCTGGCAACGGTCTTATGGCGTATGATTTAAGCACTAATAATGGACAGCTTTCTTGCCACAAATGTTCAAAAACTTTCAACTCTTTCTTCCTTCTAAATAGACACATGAATGTGCATTTTAACGTTGTTTGCGAGACGTGTGGACTCGGATTCATGTCTCACCAGCGCCTAGTTAATCACAGAATAGTCCACCAGACAGGAGTTCACAAATGCGATAAATGCCAGGAGATATTTCCGACGAAATTGAAGTTACGCTACCACATGTTGAAAAAACACGAAGTATCAAACGCGAAGAAAACAAAGCCCTTAAAATGTCCACACTGCTTGGAAAGATTTGCAGAACATTACAGAAAGATGACCCATTTAAAAGATGTCCATGGTATCATGTTTACCTTTGAATGTAGCACTTGCAAAGCGAGTTTGCCAACTCGAAGAGCCTTGACGGAACACACCACGAAGCTACATACTCAAAAAATCCAATGTAAAGTGTGCGGGAAATGTTTCGGGACTCGGTCTTTGTTGAAAATGCATATGAGGGGCCACACTGGAGAGAGGAACTTCTTTTGCGCGATCTGTCAAAAGGCTTACATGCATGAAAGAACGTTGAAACAGCATATGAGAGTCCACGGTCCAGTTTGGAAGTTTTCTTGCTCTGAATGCGGGAACGGGTTTCATAATAGGAATGATTATAATAAGCATATGAAACAGTGGCATCCACAATGGCAATTCAAGACTATAGTTAAGAATTTTGGTAGTGATCTCATGAACTGAAATGTAGGCCATTTTGTTAGTAGGATCCGTCCTGGCAGAGTCTTTTTGTATTCCATGCTAGGCTGAAATCTACAGAGCTTAAAACGGATCGTTTACCTGAGCTCGCCAATTTCAAATTTAAATTGGTTTTTCGCAATTTATAGATCTATAACATATACTAGATTCATTCATGGCTGTATCAATTGCGACTATTCATAACTGAGAATTAAAACCTTTCCTCAATAATCGTTTTGGTAGTGTAAATCGTCAATTTTGGCCATTGGCACAGTTATAAGCAGTTTTTGGTTTGGTTGTATACATACAAATTTCGAAAAACCGAGATTTGAATTTGACATTATAACGGGTACTTGCCACACTCAAAGACATAAGTTTTTAGGTACATTTATCAATCGTTAGCTCATAGTGCATATTGTTTTCTTCAGCCTGTGTTTCAACTTGTAGGTACTTAATTTTTTTTTTTTGTGTGCGTAGTATCTTATTAGGAATTTTATCTTTCCGCTATCTTCAATGTTCGAGCGGATCAAATATCACATATCTCAGTATTATTTCTCGTAAAAAATTGAATAAAATATATTCTTCAAAAATAACTTCTTTGTTTTTTTTTGTCTATTAAACAAATAACGTTGTCCCGAATTAAGGATTTCTCCTGTGTCGTGGCTGAGATTACCTAAGTATCATCTGGAGGCACGGTAATAGCCCTACCAAGCCTACGAATCACGCTTACGACGGTTTAGAATATTAATCCTCACTGCCATGAGTCAGGTACATAGGAATCTCGTAAGAGGCGAGAAAATATCTCGACTTGCTCGGTGGTAGGAGCTCTTGAGGTCTGACTAGCTGGCGACTACCATTACGTCTGTCGTAAAGCACCGTGCTGTGTTTCAACTTTTTCGTGTCAGAGCCAGTTCCTTCTCGGTAGCAGCGGCTCTAGCAGTCTTTAGTCCGTTGGGGGTTCTTTAGGGTCGGCAACGCATCAACTCCTCTTATGTTGTAGGTGTGTAATAGCGACGATGACTATTTACCACCAAGTGGCACATCGGCTCGTAAAATTTAGTTTTTATTACCATAATAATTAGTTCATTTTGTGACAGATGAAATTCTTTTCCTCTCACCGTTGTACAATACAATAAGTTCTGGATCAAGATTAAAACATGCACATTTTATCTTCTCAGGGACAGAGGGAAGGCGTCGGCAAGGACCTTTGACCAGTATATGGGAACTCACGCTTTCAGAACGCCAGAACGCCTCCATCCTCATAGAAAACACTACTGCAACTCCTTTCGTATACTGCAGATACTATTTCAAATGCTTTTTCTGTAGAGAACAATATTCGGAGATCCAAACCGTTCTACACCATACATTGACGCATGAAATTCCAGATAGCACCACTATTTTAAAACAGCACCTCCAAAAAGGTAGAAGAACTGTCAAAGTTGATATATCAGAGTTGAAATGCAGAATTTGCACCGAAAGCTTCAAAAACCTCGATGAAGTCAGGCAGCACTTGGGTGCTGAACATAGCAAGGTGTTCACAGAATCAGGAAACGGCTTGATGGCTTACGATTTGTCTTCTAAAAATGGTCAGTTTGCATGCCATATTTGCAGCAAAATTTTCCAAACGTTTATCCTGCTAAACCGACATATGAATGTTCATTTTAGTAATGCGGTTTGTGAGACTTGTGGTGCTGGGTTCATGACTCATCAGCGTTTGATACAGCACAAAGAAATCCATCTACCTGGAGGCTATCCTTGCACAAGATGTAACAAAGTATACACAACAAATTCTAACCTTAAATATCATATAGAAAAAGCCCATGAGGGGACAACGAAGATGCGGATGCTTAGGTGTCCCCATTGCCCTGAAAGATTCGCGGAACACTTCAGAAAGTTAAAGCATCTAAAGGAAATACATGGTATAACTTTCACATTTCACTGTGAAGTTTGCAAATCCGTATTCCCGAGTCGTAGAGCTTTAACGATGCACACAAATAAGTACCATTCCGAGAAAACTCAATGCGATATATGCAAAAAGAGTTTTAGCTGTGTTACGACGCTCAAGAAGCACATGATTTCTCATACGGGAGAACGGAATTTTATTTGTACAATATGCCAAAAGGCCTACAGACATCAGAAAAGCTTAAAACAGCACATGAAAACTCACAGTCAAGGAGAACAATATATAAAATTCAATTGCTCTGAATGTGGTAACGGTTTTCCTAACAGGAATGACTTCAATAGACACGTCAAAGAATGGCATCCGAGGAGTTATTTCAATTATTCTGTCCACTGATTGTCTGCAGTGATATCCTGTGAGTATTATGACGACGGGATATTGCTCTATAGTTCTCAAGATCGAATCCAAGGCCCGCTCGATCAGAGACTTCCAAATAATACCAATTATCACTAGCTTAGGCGGTGAAGAGAAACGACGTGTGAACGCCAGTGTACGTGTTTATAATCATATTGCGATTGATCAAAATGAACGATTTTAGCCCCGCAGCTCGACAAATGACTTATAAGTGGTAGGGTCCCGTTAACTCTTGTTAGATGTGGAGTGCTGATATCAGTTGCTATGCACACTATAAAGGGATAGAGAGATGAGATAGAGAGAAGGCCATCACTCAGCAGTTGGCGCTACCAGCTACATAGAAATAAGCAAGTTCGGAATACTGAAAATTGATGTCACAGTTGGGTGCCATTAGCCTTTTTTTTACGTCCAATCGTAAAATGAAAATTTATTTATATTTGTTTTATATTATAGTAGACAGCGCAAGGTCGCTTAGGGCCATCAGATAGAGAGCGTACTATACCGTCTTGTGACGTCAGGAGTTTTAGGTGCGCCATATTCACTGATCTCTTACGGCCAGGCTGGCCCTATTATCAAATCCGTCGGTAAATTTGCTTACTAGTATAGATATTTTATTTCACGAAGGCCGTTAAATTATTAAAATTTGAACTTTATTTCAATTACTTAAAGATCATCACGTTACATACAGGACTTCATGAGATAGAATGACTATAAGCAAATCTACCTACTAACCATTGTTTTGCGGGAAAGGGACAACTCAACCCCTCTCGTCCCCACCAGTCAACCTATTTCAGTATTATTGCACTTAATTTACCTGTTAATGTGAGACTGATTTCATTGATCTCTTGTAGAATTAAAGCTTACGACTATGTATTTTTTTATATTTGTATTGTGTACTTAATTGAATAAATGTAACATAAGCAACGTTTTACTGTAGTAAAACATGATTGTTTCTTTTTATAAAACGTTTTACTTTTCATCACCCACTATGAGAAAATAAAAGGCGCCTCATCAAACGGCGGCGGCGCCGACGGCGCGACCTTAGGCCGTCGTACCAGCCAGTCTTTATTCAAACAATACTTGCGTTCGATCTCTTTGGCGCTGAACACTAAGATATTCCAAATTTAAAAAAGTGCGCGGGAAAAGTAAATTGCGGCGCACATAAAAAGATGATTAAAAGCTCATTACTGCGCGGCAAAGTAAATTGCGGCGCACTTATAGAGGATAAAAATCTCATTACTGCCCGCTAAAAGTTTCTTCTAGAAAACACCACCTTTGGGTGCACTTAAAGGCGAACCAAGTCGTCCTTTTCGAACAGATGGGATGAAAAATATATTTTTGGCTCGGGCGACGTACTTTGAATCCCTCGCTACGTTCAGGATTCTACCAAAAGGATTCAGGATTCTACAAAAAAGCGCCCTCGCCGTAAAAATATTACTTTGCTCCCTTATAATACAATCTACTATTATTTCTGGCGAAGGAAAACAAGTCAACCTGAGAAAGTCAGTCAAACAAGGCCCGCGTGGACTATTTTAGTCTTATTTTGAAGTATGTACACCACCAATTTCTAACAGTTTATTGACATTTGGAGAGGTAGCAATCGAACTCGTACGAGTGTACCTACGACTAAAAACCGCAATAACCTTCACTCGCACTAAAGTTACGGCCGCGACAATGGGATTCGTAACATTTGCCACAACCGCATTACTCTTCAACTGTACGTTAGAACATCTCATTTGAATTTGTTTTTTTGATTTCTAACTGCTACAACTGCTCAATAAAATAAATTGTAAGATAAAACCCATATAAAAAAAATGCTATTCCATACTAGATGGCGCTCATTATTTTTATATTAGTCTGTAACATTTGATATCATGACATTGACAGCAAAATACAAAAATTGAGCTGTCAATGTCAAGTAGCGAATCGATGGGAAGGGAAGATTGTTTTGTTTTGTTCTAAACATTATTCAGGCATTTAAAAAATATTAATATTTCTATGTGATTATCGCTATAAAATGAGCGCCAATACCCGTAAGGGTCCAATTGTGGACCCTGGCACGTGTAGATGCTGTGGTGCAGTCAAGAAGTGCCGAATATTGAACGTGGAATATGAATGGTTGGGCCAGCGAGAGGTGTATTCGGATATGTTTGTCGACTGTTTTGGATTAGTGGTCAGTCCTTTATCTTCTAGTTTTATATGGTGGTAGAATTCTACTGCTGAGTTCGCTTGGGACCACCACATTGGGCCAGAGAGTCACCATAGGGTTAGATTTGGGAAATATTCTGCCGCTGAAGAGTTACTTAATTGGTTCCAGTGAGAACGGTAAAATGTAGGCAGTGAAATTACTGTGTAATTGAGACTTGAAAACTACCTGACCTGTTGCTGTTTGACTTGCATCTCAAAGGATTTCATGAGACAAACATTCTTCTCTAAGATCCAATCTATATCTATTCCAAATTCTATTAAAATTGATTCAGTAATCTTGACGTGAAAGCTTAACAAACAGACACAACAACTTTTCTGTTATTTCCTAACGATTTTTTGATAATAGTAGAGTTATCATTTAAGACAACAGGATAATTAAATATTTAACTTGACTAATAATAACACAGCCCAGAGGATCAAACAAAGTATCTCTGAGGTACTTTATTAAAACTATTACACTACTGAAATAGGTAGGTAACTTTGAAAAGTCAAAACTAGTTGCATGGTTCCAAAAACAGGTATTATGAAGAAGAGATTAACCAAACTCACTCGGCGAAACACAACGCAAGCGTTGTTTCACGCCGTGGTACCGCTCCGGTCGAGCCGGCCCATTCGTGTCGAAGCATGGCTCTCCCACGTAGGAAAGACTCCTTAATTCTTCCTTTGAAAAAATTTCAATAAATTGTTTTATTCAACACACTTTAAGGTTTACTGGAACATTTGAAGTCACAAATTGTTAACACTGACTCCTAAGTCACAGGTTTACCCTAGTTTAGGAGGCAGGGTTTTATCTATTTAAGCTACCTTATTTAACTAGTAACCTAATCAATAAGTAGTGTTATAAAAGGTTATTTGCATCAATAAAGAATATTTTAATTTTAATTTAATTTTAACACTGCTTTATACTATGACAAGCTTCTGCCCGCGACTTCGTCCGTGTAGCGTGATGATATATATAGCGGCTATATGCTATATATATATAGCCTATAGCCTTCCTCAATAAATGGGCTATCTAACACTGAAAGAATTTTTCAAATTGGTCCAGTAGTTCCTGAGATTGTTTCCTTGTTTGGATCTTGAATACTAGAGAATAGCTAACATACTTTTGTTTATTTTTTAATATCCATAGCTATACAAATTAGCTTTTTAGGGGGACAACTTCTGAAATGCACAGTTATTTCAATGTTACATTTTCAAATAATGTGAATCTTCATTTAATTTAGTCGACCGCAGTCAAACTTGGACATCCTTCAACATCCACACATCTTGTTATCGCAATATTGTACCTGTGAAGATTGTAACATAATTTATTTTAAAAGAGTGTCCGTGGAGTTTCTTGCTGTATTCTTCTCCATAAGATCAACCTTTTGGAACCATACAACTAGAATTAACGTTTCATAAACGCTTGTAAAAGCTTATTTGAAATAAAAACATTTGAACTTAAACTTGAATATAAAAAAAAACTTGATTATGCAACATTTGAATGTCAGACAAAAGCAAAAATGATGCTAGCTGGAAAATTATGAACTGTAGCACTGCTAGCAACACCTTTATCTAGTACAAAGTGTAAATAAATAAATGCCTATTTCATAACCTTTTAGCTTACATTGCATGTCGAAGAGTCTCCATTTAGGCATAGAAAATGTATGCAGTTGAAGGCTCCACTCTTCCCTTACATTTTAAACGTAGATACAAATAGGTTTATAAAAAAAATATCAATTTTAAAGTATGTCTGTGTGAGCGTGTATTTGTGTGTATAAGTGTGAGGGAGAGGGAGAGATTTTGCGTGTATATGTGTCATCATTCTATTATTAATCGACACATTGCAAAAGTAACTCTGTATCATTATAATAAGAGTTCAAGTTCAAGTTCAAATGTTTTTATTTCAAATAAGCTTTTACAAGCGTTTATGAAACGTTGTGATTCTAGTTGCACGGTTCCAAAAGGTCGATCCTATGGAGAAGAATCCGGCAAGAAACTCCATGGACACTCTTTTAAAATAAATGAATTACAAACTTCACTGGTACAATATTGCGATAACAAGATGTGAGGACGTTGAAGGATGTCCAAGTTTGACCGAGGTCGACTATATTAAACGAAGATTCACGTTATTTGAGAATCCGATGTCATTTCTAAATAAAAAACTATGTGGTAAAAACGCACATCATCAAAGCGACAAATAAAACTAGGTGTCTACTTAGACAAGCCACAACGTACACACATTTACAGTTTCTGTTGTGGTAAACAATACTTTCCATATGAAGACATCTCGATATGTAAATAGTATGGAATCTGTTAAAGTTATGTCCATCTACTTATAAGGTTCCTACTATAGCTACTAACTGACCAACATGAAAATTAATAAGCTTATATTAGTCTCTAATAATCAACAGTTTCATTTTGCCAGGGAGGCCGCAAATGCATCCGTATCTAACGACCACACATTCTTATCGTTAACGTAGTCCTTGGTTTTGTAATAGGCTTTCTTAAGAAGAACAGATTTGACGTGTCTTTTAAATTTCTTGCCAGTGAGATCGGTGACACATTTTGGGAGTTTATTATAGAAACGCACACAATTTCCTAGAAATGATTTATTTGTTTTGGTTAGTCTAAATTTAGGTACCACTATTTTATGTTTATTCCTAGTATTAAGGTTGTGAAAGTCACTATTGACACTGAACTTCTGCAGGTTTTTGCGCACATACATTATGTTTTCAAGGATGTAGAGTGACGGCATCGTAAGTATATTGATGTTCTTAAACACTTCTCTTAGGGAATCGCGAGGGCCCATATCGTAGATTGCGCGGATGGCCCTTTTCTGTAAGATAAATATGGAATCTACGTCTGCAGCTGATCCCCATAGCAGAATACCGTACGACATAATGCTGTGAAAGTAGGCAAAGTACACGAGTCTGGCTGTAGCTACATCAGTGATCTGCCTAATTTTTCTCACTGCATATGCAGCGGAACTTAACCTGCTAGACAGGGCCGATATGTGCGCCATAAGATACAAAGTTAATGGTTGTTACATGCGATAGGTTACTTTTTTACAAAGATTGTATTTTTTTCCACAGTTATCTCACATGGAGGGTGAAGAGTCAGAGCGCCTGATATGCGCGACGTGCGTCGTGCGGCTGAGAGACGCGCGCGCGTTTAGACAACAAGTGCTGCAGTGTGAGGAGAAACTGCTCAGTGCTGCTCTACACATACATGATGGTAAGCTTGATTTTTATTGGTTTACTAGCTTCTGCCCGAAACTACGACTGCATGGACTTCACAATTGGGTCTGATGTGGATAAAAAGTAGCATAATTATATTTTATGTGATATTCCAGACTATAATATATAGCATCTGCCCGCAACTTGGTTCGCGTTAGCGTGATGATATATAGCCTATAGCCTTCCTCAATAAATGGGCTATCTAACACTGAAATTAGCTTATTCAGTAATACATTATTTATTTTTCGTCGTTCCGAGTCGAATTTTTCCTTCACTAAAATAACTTTATAATCTTAGCATGAAGAATGCAAAAAAAAACAAAAAGATAGTTAATAGGTATGGTAGCATCGTACGACACAGAACTATTCGTAATGTAAGTCATGTCGGTTGAGACTGAGAGGCAAAGTAACTTGCCTTTCAATAGATGTTACTGACATCACCTTTTAGACGTAAGTTCAGAATGTGAAGGCAAATTTCGATATGGCAGGTGGGACTCGCGGTGGCTTAGAGGTCATAGCGTCTGGCGTACCTAGCCAGAAGACGCAGGTTCGAATCCTGCCTGCGAGTCGAATGTTTCCTTCACTAAAATAACTTTATAATCTTAGCATGAAAAATGCAAAAAAATCACAAAACGACATTATATATTATTGTGGATATTGCAATCTAGATGAAGATGCTATAAAGACGGAAGTGAAAGTGAAACAAGAGCTGGAAGTCCTCGAGCCGTTGGCAGCTGACAGTCCTGGCCATCATGATGATGACCACTTGATGGAGCCTGTGGAGGGAGCCCCGGATGATCCTGGCCCGGACGAAGAGTTGAAGACAGCGACATGTAAGTTTTTAGACTTTTTTTCTACTGTATAACTTGTGATGGGTTAGGCCAGAAGTGTTCCAATTTACATTTACACCCACATTTCGCCGATATGTTTAGGTCCCATGTAATAGAAGGTGAGCCTATTTTTTATGCCATAGTTGGGCAAACGGATAACCTGGTGGTAAGCTATTACCGCCGGCCATGGACACCCGCAACACCAGAGGAGTCGCAACTGCGTTGCCCGCCTTGTAAGAGGGTTTGGGCCTCCGGTAAACCTCACTCACTCGGCGAAACATAACGTAAGCGTTGTTTCACGCCGGTTTTCTGTGAGGCCGTGGTATCACACCAGACGAGCTAGCCCATTCGTGCCGAATCATGGCTCTCCCTCGGTAAAAGCGCCTCAGAGCCTATTGCTATTGATGATTTACTCGGCCGGTACGTGTTTATGGTTTTTTTTTCTAAACTTATGATCTGATCTTCACCAAATTTGACTGCCTCATGCCAGACGAACTGTGGGCAAAAGCTACCACAAATTGGAGCGAAGCGACAGCGTGGTCGGCTCAGACGGAGGTCGCGCGATGAATTGGACTCTTACGATAGAGATTGGGTGGCTAAGACTACAAACAGAGTGATTTGGAAGGAGGGAAGGGAGGCCTTTGCCCAGCAGTGCGACGAAACGGGCTAGAAAAAAAAACGGCTTATAACTGTCCGAATACATACATACATACATACACTCACGCCATTCTCCCACAGGGGTAGGCAGAAACTATAGACTGCCACTTGCTACGATTCTTGCATGCCTCTTTTGCTTCTGCGACATTCATACATCTTCTCATACATACGCGCCGGTTGCGAGTACTACGCACCTGACCTTTTTGAAGGACTTCGCCAATCAGATCGGTGTAGGTCCTTCTAGGTCGACCTCTTCTGACGTTGCCGCTGATATGCGCCTTATAAATTCCTTTCGTTAATCGTATTTCATTCATTCTCTCAACATGTCCAAACCATCTCAGCATATTCCTTTCAATTCGTGTCACTACATCATCTTTCAGTCCGCAACGTTGTCTTATCACACTATTCCTCAATCTGTCCGAATAATCGCGTAAAAACTCAAAAAAAAAGAAAAATAATAATAAGAAATAATAATAATAATAAAAAACAGAGACCAGTTGAGAACATCTTCCTTTATGAAGTCGGTTTAAAAAATATACACCATACAGTGATGTCATACATACATACACTCACGCCTTTCTCCCACAGGGGTAGGCAGAAACTATAGACCGCCACTTTCTACAGTAATTCCAACGTTTTTTATTTCAGTGTCAATACAAGTCAAAACAGAGGAACAACAAGAGGGGACTGTGGGGGCGTTGCGACGGCGGCGGTGGCCAGAGGGCGCCACCGCCGACCGGGCCAAGACCGACATGCTCGACAAACTGAACAACATGAAAAAGAAACTCAATAAAATCCAGCACGACACTGGTGAGTACTAATTTCAAGTCAAAGTCAAAATCATTTATTCAATATAGACTACTAGACTAGGTAGTACTTTTTGAACGTCATTTTTATATTATAGACAGCCCCCAAAACGCCCGCCCTTCACCGCTTCCTAGTGTTTTCGCTGGGAAGCGGCGCAACAAACTCCCCAGCAAACACATTTCTGTCTGTTATTATTTATGTTATTTATTTATGAAACACTGGTGGACTTCAGAAGTGGGCCCGACCTGGATAAAAATAAGCCTATGTGTTATTCCACACTGTAATCTACCTCTGTGCCAAATTTTATCCATATCCGTTCAGCGGTTCTTGTGTGGAAGAGTAACAAATATCCATACATCCACACAAAAAAAAACACTTTTATTTAGTTAGGATTGACTATGAATGATCCCATACTATGAATGATCTCGTGTATCGTGGGTGCTTCCTTTGCAAACACAAATTCTCATATACAAACGCCCAGGCCCGAAACAACTTTGATGTAGCGGTTGAGCGGTTCGGTTCATACAGGTTCGATTCCCACACGCAGAAAATATTTGTATGATCTACAAGTAGTTCCGGGTCTGAACGTTTGTGTATGTGAGAGTTTGTGTTTGTAAATGCAATTAAATTTGGTGTGCGCGGCAAGGTTTTATTTAAAAAAAATATCACTTCTTACAAATAAATAAGGGGCTAATTTCCAATAACCGGGCACAAATCCCAAACTCCCAAGCGGTGAAGGGCGGGCGTTTTGGGGGCTGTCTATATTGTAAAAATGACGTTCAAAAAGTACTACCTAGTAGTCTATATTGAATAAATGATTTTGACTTTGACTTCAGGTGCTACTGCAGCAATTCATAGAAAACGCAATAACATCGTTTTACCTAGGAATCGAACCCAGGACCTCAAGCGTAGCAATCGCACTTTATACCACTAAACTAGTGAGGCAGATTTTTCTACTAAACATAACATACCATCACGCCTGTATTCCCCGAAGGGTTAGGCAGAGGCGTACCTACTATTGTACACCCACAGTTCGCCGTTATGTTTAGGTCCCATGTAATAGGGGGCGAGCCTATTGCCATTAACCGGGCACAAATTCCTAACTCCGAGCTGCTACTGGGAATTTCATAGAGAAACCCAATAACACTTTGCTCGACCTGGGAATCGAACCCAGGACCTCTAGCGTAGCAGTCGCGCTCAGGACCACTTGGCTTATGAGGCAGTTTTTCTACTAACTTAATAATATTTATTTTTTGCAGAACCTCAACGCACGACATCGCCGCCTCTTTACAAACGACCTGTCACCATCGACAAAGATCTTCACGTTATAAGGAACACAGTGAAAATAGTAGAAAACTCATATGTTTGTCCGTTCATCACAGTTTTCAGTGACTACCATTGCATATACTGCCGAGAAATGTTCCTAGACCCCATCCAATTACGCGAACACACCCTTACACACGACCCCAAGACTTACAAAGACGTATTAGACACCAAAAAACTAATACAAATCGATATTGAAAGAGTCGATTGTCGATTATGCGACGAGAAAATCGATAATATCGATACTTTCAAAGAGCACATCACTACGGTTCACAGGAAATCGTTATACAAAGACGTGACGAATGAATTCATGAAGTTCAAACTGAAACTTGGGACATTAACTTGTGTTGAATGTGGGAAAAACGTGGGATTTTTTCACGCGTTAAAAAAACACATGGCTGAACATTTTGGGACATTTATTTGTGATGTGTGCGGCGCTCATTATTTCGAGGAACGCCATTTGATATTCCACAAAAAATCCCACAGCAAAAGTACGGATGTAAAATTATTTCCTTGCGACGAATGCGATAAGACATTTCGCTCGAAAAACAGCAGGAATTTTCACGTCTCCAGAATACACAAAAACGAACCCGCATACCCCTGCAGTAAATGCGATGAGGTATTCATATCTTACCATATGAGATATCGACATAAGATCAATGTTCACGGCGAGAAGCGAATGTATCCTTGCGAGGGATGTAACAAGATTTTTGACAGTCGAAAAACTCTCAGAGAACATAATCAACGAACACACCTACAATTACTAAGACATGAATGCAGTCTTTGCGACAAAAAGTTCTATCTACCCTCCGCTTTGAGGGACCATATGACCTCCCACACAGGCGAGAGGAATTTCCGGTGTGAGTTCTGTGGCAAAAACTACCCTCGGTCTAAGGCTTTAAAGGTGCATTTACAATCGCACGGCTCGGAAAAAAAATATAAATGTACTCTTTGTCCGTCGTCTTATACTCAAATTACGAATTATAAAAATCATATGAAAAGTAAACATCCTGTGGCTGAAGTTGATGGGTATCGGTAGGGTAATGTCGGACAAATAATTATACACGTGGGAGAGCCATGCTTCGGCACGAATGGGCTCGACCGTAGTGATACCACGGCCTCACAGAAAACCGGCGTGAAACTACGCCTGCATTGTGTTTCGCGTGAGTGAGGTTACCGGAGGCCCAAACTCTTTTAAAAGGCGGGTAACGCACTTGTGACTCCTCTCCATGGGCGGCGGTTATCGCATACCATCAGGTGATCCGTCAGTTCGTTTGCTCCACTATCCCATAAAAAATACAGTGTTTTTGGTAATCAATCGTAAATCCTATGGGCTACTTCTCTACACCCTATAGAACAATTTTGATGACTTTTCTCAAAACCAAAAAAAAACATTGAAATGAAGCTACTTTTCACGGATTTTATCGCGTTATATTGACATTATTTAATTCCCGTCGTTTCGGATCCTTTACAGCATCCATGGTCACAATACATTTACCAGAAAAAATGTTGAAGTTCTGTCTATACTTCGACTTTTAATTGTATTCAGTAACTTGACAGTTGAAGGGTTACCAGTTTTTGACAAAAAAAAGATACTGAAGTGGTCAAAGAATGAACTAAATTGAATGGACTTAAAATAAATAATTTACTTACATGAACAAACTTTTTATGTATATTGAATAGCTAGTCTTCAAAATACAATTTATACTATTCAAAATAGTAGAATTTGTTTCTCAGTAGTAAGTTAATCTATAAAATGTCAAAAATTACAAAAATAAAAAAAATAATTAATATGTTTTTTATTTTTGGTTGGTTTTTATTAGAAGAAAATAGAAAAGGAAATTACTTTGATTAATTATATTTATATTTTACATCTTATTAACGAGTTTTAGTTTAATTTTATATTAAACCATTTTTATCAATCAATCTTTACGCAAAATCATTCACTACCCCAACACTATTAGTTGTAGTGTGGTATCATTATTTCTCTTCGAACTGTCAAGTTACTGAATACAAATAAAAGTCGAAGTATAGACTGATATTTCTTCGACCAAACGCAGCGGTCATCCGTACCATAGATCTGGTAAATTTTACAGCGTAGATTTTTAGTTTTTAATTTTTGTATGGGAAAAATACGAATTATCTATAGTACTACAAGAAAAGTTGTTTAAAATGGTTCAATCACTAGTTTCGCAGTTTTTTTTTTTTTAATTTCCCTCACGCGCTCGCTAGTTCGCTGATTGCGATGGGTGGTTGGTCTAATGATTAAACAACTCAAACAATGAACGAGTAACTCTTCCATTTTGCGATTCTCCTGTCGGTCTAATACAAATAACTACCCACATTTAAGATCTGTTACAAATATTGATATAAAATATAGATAAATTAGTTGAAAACTATTCTTTTATTTACCTTTGTTATCTCCTCCGCGTAGATACTCAATGGTTATGTCGGACTCCTAAGGAAATACATTCCCTACCGAAAGCTATTTACCAGAAGCCCAGACAGACAGACATTTTAACTTTATGTATTTCTAAAGTTGTATGAAAGTGAATTTCACAAAATAAACTTATACGAGATAAAGAGAGTAGGTAGTATAATAGTGAAAGAAAAATTCGAGTTGCGGGCAGGCTTCGAACCTGCGTCTTAAATAACTTTATAATCTTATCTTTTTGTGACGGTGCGTTATGTGACGTCAGTAACATCTATTGAAAGGCTGGGAGGCAAAGTTGCAATGCAAACTTGCATTTCAATAGATGTTACTGACGTCACCTTTAAGCTAATAATTCAGCAGGCAACGTGTTAAGACGTACATAAGTTCAAAATGTGACTGCAAATTTCGACATGGCAGGTGGGACTCGCGGTGGCTTAGAGATTATAGCGTCTGGTGTACCTAACCAGAAGACGCAGGTTCGAATCCTGTCTGCAAATCGAATTATAACTTTAACTGCCGCATTAGTCTAATGGTCCCAAGTGCGACTGCTACGCTAGAGGTCCTGAGTTCGATTCCCAGGTCGAGCAAAGTGTTATTGGGTTTTTCTATGAAAAGACGTTTATAATTCTCAGTAGCAGCTCGGAGTTTGGAATTTGTGCCCGGTTAATGGCAATAGGCTCGCCCCCTATTACATGGGACCTAAACATACCGACGAACTGTGGGTGTAGGTACCTTAGTGCACCTCTGCCTAACCCTTCGTGGAATACAGGCGTGATGGTATGTTATTTTATGTTAAAATAACTTTCTAATCTTAGCCTGAAAATACAAAAAAAGAAAATAAATAATGGCCCGTAGTTTTTGGCCTTATTTTTTCTATTCATTGTTCGATTGACCGACAAGATTCAAGATTAGTAACGAGGTGCCAGGAGGCAAGCAGAAGGCGCGTGGAGTTTATTTTATTCCGTTGACTTCGAGGGGTCAAGTTAAAATTTATTGTGGCTATCGATAATGGTTTTGCGAATAATATATGTACCGGTAAACCAATTTTGATTGTGGTCACAGATAATATGGGGCCGTTCAAGTATTACGTAAGCACTATAGAGGGTATATATAGTCTAGTCACTATATAGTCTTTGCTTTGCTTATTTTTGATGACATGGGGGGTGGGGGGATCTAGATAGTGATTACGTCAGCAGTAATTATTTACTTTTTTACACATATCACACATTGTCTATGCAGAAAACGAAATGCATTTTTGGGGATTCCTACAAATAATGAATATGTTTAGGTATATTTCTAGACTTACTATAGTAAGTCAGTACTGTAGTAAGTCAGCAGTTATAACTGCTGCTCGTAAATCAATCATTTGTACCAATGTTTACGTAAGCATGGGGGGGAGGGGTAAGAGCTTTGCTTACTTTTGCTGACGAGGGGGAGGGGTGGGTTAATAATTGCAAAAAATCTGCTTACGTAATACTTGAAAGGCCCCTATAATACTAGTTTTGGTATATATAAACTACCTCGAGAGAAAATTATTTCTCGGTACACAAAAATGTTTTTTTTATATAATCCCTAAAGGTGTAAAGATGGAAGAAAACATTTGTAGAAAAGTCATTCGTTATGATTTTGACGGAGTTCAAGTTGAGTTTCAAAAGTCAGCACAGTTATTTTGACCGTACTGTAAATCGAGGGCCTCGGTTCGATACCCAGGTCGAGCATTTATCACTGATCCATTCGGGTTTTATAGACGAATATAAAATCAAACAAACAAATATAAATAATAATACACATTTTAATACTGTCATAAGTTCAAATAAATAATACATTTAACTATAATTAGGGTTCATTTCAAACCCTTGGTGATGGCTCTTCATGTGATTTTTCAAACTACCGTTCTGCGTGAACGTGGAATTACACAAGTCACATTTATACCGCCTATCGTTACTATGAGAGCGAATGTGTTCCTGCAAAGATTGTAAACGAGGGTAGCTTTTATCACAGAATTCGCAGCGAAAATTTCGTTCGCCGGTGTGGGTGGCCAAATGTTCTTTCAATCTCGAGGGTAGGTAGAAGCGTTGGTCGCATAAGTCACATTGATGTCTATAGACTTTTAAATGGTTTCTTCTGTTGTGTTCCATCAAAGTTTTCCGTCTATTGTAAACTTTATCGCACAATTTACAAGCAAACGTCCTCTTATCTCCGTGGACTTCTATCAAATGTCGGTTTCTAAGGGCGTAAGACAAGAAACTCGCCTCGCATTTATAACAATTAACTGTTGGTTTTTTCTCGTGAACTGTAGCCACGTGGAGGTACCTACTGTACTTGGATTTCAAGTTTTTCCCGCAAATTTCGCACGGGAAACTCTCTTCGACTTTCGTGTGAGATTTTATGTGTGTCCGCAGAGAATTTCGCTCTAGGAAGCAAGCACCGCACACATCGCAAATATAAGTTCCGAAATGATCAATCATATGTTTTTTAAGTACATCGAAATAAGGGAATGTGCTATTACATTCGGTGCAGACTAAATTATCCATAGACAACCTAAATTTCAAAAACTCATTAGTGACGGGATACAACATCTTATCATGGACACTAGTGATGTGCTTTTTGAAGATATCAAGGTCCTCGATTTTCTCGTTGCACAATCGACAATCGATTCTAGTGATGTCTATTTTCGGTATTTTACGGTTTTCCATTGTGCTTTGGAAGAGTTCTACGGGGTCGTGGGTTAGTGTATGTTCTCTTAATTCGTTTGGGTTCGTGAATTGGTCGCGACAATAGAAACAGTAGTATATGCTGATTCTATTTTGAAAAGGGCACACGTAGGAATTATTTACTATTGTTAGAGCGTTTGTGTACACCATGAAATCGTGGTCTAACTCTTGTTTCTTTTTTATTTTCTGCGTTTCCTTCTTCACTGGTACATCGACTGGAAAAATAAAATATTCATCTTAGTAATTGGAAGGTTTTATTCTATATATATATATATATATATATTATAATGAACTAGCTTCTGCCAGCGACTTGGCCGCGTGGAATAGTTCCTTGGTCTTAGCGTGATGATATATAGCCTATAGACTTCCTCAATAAATGGGCTATCTAACACTGAAAGAATTTTTCAAATCGGACCAGTAGTTCCTGAGATTAGCGCGTTCAAGCAAACAAACAATCAAACAAACTCTTCAGCTTTATATATTAGTATTTGAATATTTCTTCTTCCCAGCAAAAACATTAGGGAAGCGGTGAAGGGCGGCCGTTTTGGGGGCTATCACGGCGTTCAAAAAGTTCTACTTAGTCTATATAAAATAAATGATTTTGACTTTAACTATAGTCAATAGAAAAGAATCCAATTCCGATCCAAACACAATCCGATTATCCGATATCATACTCTTGAAGACAAATCCGTTAGGACTGGATTGGATTACCATTGAATCGTTACATACATGAAGATAGCTACAATACTAGTCGCTCGAGTGTTCTTCCACTACGAAAATTTTTATTTACGAAAACAAAAAGGTTTTTTTTAACGGTCATCCAATCCCAATCGAATTTAGTTCACTCAAAAACCGCTCAATGTTGAAAATGAATATAGCGCTAGTCTCGCATTCAGAGTACGAAACTTGACGAAACGTCATAATTCCAATGTCAATCTATCGAATTGAGTTCAAGAGTTAGCCTGCTGATCCCTCTCATCCTGAGACTAGTAATAAATACAATGACTATGAATACAATGATTACAATTATTATAAACATAACATAACAAACCATCACGTCTGTATTCCCCGAAGGGTTAGGTAGAGGTGTACTAATGTACACCCACAGTTCGCCGGTATGTTTAGGTCCCATGTAATAGAGGGCGAGCCTATTGCCATTAACCGGGCACTAATTCCAAACTCCGAGATGCTACTGGAATGGAATTTCATAGAAAAACCCAATAACACTTTGCTCGACCTGGGAATCGAACCCAGGACCTCTAGCGTAGCAGTCGCGCTCAGGACCACTTGGCTAATGAGGCAGTTATTATTATGAATACAATGAGTTGAAAATGTTAAGAATGAGCGCATTCTGAGACTAGATTATGAATACAATGATTACAGTGATTATGAATACAATGATTGCAATGATTATGAATACAATGATTACAGTGGTTATGAATACAATGATTATGAATACAATGATTACAGTGATTATGAATACAATGATAACAATGATTATGAATACAATGATTACAGTGGTTATGAATACAATGATTATGAATACAATGATTACAGTGATTATGAATACAATGATTACAATGATTATGAATATAATGATTATGAATACAATGATTATGAATACAATGATTACAGTGATTATGAATACAATGATAACAGTGATTATGAATACAATGATTACAATGATTACAATGTTTATGAATACAATGATTACAATGATTATGAATACAATGATTACAATGTTTATGAATACAATGATTACAATGATTATGAATACAATGAATACAATGATTACAATGATTATGAATACAACGGGTTGAAAATGTTAAGATATCAGTGTTGTCAACTCACCCGGCTTGTCCAGCATATCGTCAAGTTTCGCTCGTAACTTCTTCATTTTGATGGTGATCTCGCGTTTGATGGTACGCTCGCATTTCCCTCGCTTGGCGCGCGTCCTGCCCGACACGGGCGCTTCACACTTCACATCTTTTACATCATCTGGTTTCGTGTCGATGTCTTCTGAAATAATAGGGTATTTTACAACATGTAAGAAAAAATATAAAAATGCATGTTTATGATAGATTTTTAAAAAAGTAAACGAGAAACATTAGTATTTATTTATAAAAATGCAATGTCAATTTTATAATTCAATTTCAAAAATAGTCTTTTTTAATCTGTTTTAAAACGCCATCCGCCATATTGGATTCCGACGTGATGTCACTCCGATAGTAACTTGACCTTACTTGGTCTTTTGCAGTTGTATTGTTTACTAACGAAATGACGTCAAGACCCGAAGTAGCATGGCGGCTAGCGTTTCCGCGCGAAAATTCAAAATCATAAATTAAAAATAGTTTTTAGAGCATTTTTCGGTTTTATAAAACTGAAATAAAAATTCTACTGGATCATTACGATCTAAGGATTAATTTAAAACAGTTATCAAAAAAAGGTGTAATACCCTATTATGCAATTTGGAAAATATATAATTCAATCTTAAAAGCGGCGGTAACCTAATGGCTAGGGCGTCGGACTTGCGATCATAAATGCAAAATTTGACGGGACTGGGGATGCTTTGTCCTTTTCCCGCAAAATAAGTACATATTAGCATAGAATTTGTATGGCCTAGTGAGTTGTTATCTCACAATTTTATATAGTACGAGTGGATCAACAAAAACCAAATTATCTTTTGTATTTTTTTTTGCATTTTAAGTTATTTTAACATAACATAACATACCATCACGCCTGTATTCCCCGAAGGGTTAGGCAGAGGCGTATTAATGTACAACCACAGTTGGCCGTTATGTCTAGGTCCTATGTAATAGGGGGCGAGCCTATTGCCATTAACCGGGCACAAATATGGCTTGAAAGCCGTCAGTGTGATAAAGCGCGAACATTCCTTCCGCCCGAGACTTCGTCCGCGTGGAATAGTTACTTAGTCTTAGCGTGATAATATATAGCCTATAGCCTTCCTCGATAAATGGGCTTCTGAAAGAATTTTTCAAATCGGAACAGTAGTTCCTGAGATTAGCGCGTTCAAGCAAACAAACAAACTTTATATTATATTAGTAAGTATAGATATTAAGAGGGAACTTTAGTCGGTAAAAACAGGTATTTGAAGAAACTATTGTCGTCGTCGTTACTCCAACCTCCACCCGTAAAGTGGGAAAGGGACAATTGCAGCTCAGGCTGATTTTACCTACAAAAATCTTGACTAAACATCGTTTCGTATTCCGCTGTTTTCTCGATCAAAACTGGACCGATCCATAAAATTTTTATATCAAAATTTAGGGGAAAAGTATATCTATGCTTCTATTTCTTTCCTTTTTTTAAAAAACTTACCAAATTTGTCTGATAGTCGTCTGAACATGGCAGTAAAAACGGACCTTTTTTTCGAGTTTTTGGATTGTTATTATTCTTTTAGTAATTATCTTTTTGAAAAAAGGAATTAATAGGGGCATGTAATAGCACGCCCTAGATTTTTTGGGAAAAAATCATTGCTCTAGAGCCATTATCCACGAAGAAAACAGCGGAATACGTTTGTATGGAGAAAGACCCACTAGAGTTGTCTCTTAAGTATATTATACTGGATTATATGAGGTTTTTAACTATCAGTTATTATATAATTATTACCTGTAATTTCAGTATCGTCGACGTCATTGCGGTCGTGTTCTCCGTCAGAGTCAGAATCACACATAGGTTCTGCTTTCACCATCACCTCCACCTTGCTAACACCATCTGGAATAAATAAATAAATATTCTGTAACATTTTACACAGCACCATCTAGTCACAAACTAAGCAGAGCTTGTACAATGGGTACTAGACAATGGATATAATACTTATATACTTTTTTTTGTAGATACATACTTATAATAACATACCATCACGCCTGTATTCCCCGAAGGGTTAGGCAGAGGCGTACTAATGTACACCCACAGTTCGCCGGTATGTTTAGGTCCCATGTAATAGGGGGCCAGCCTTTTGCCATTAACACAAAGACCTAACTCCGAGCTGCTACTGGGAATTTCATAGAAAAACCCAATAACTCTTTGCTCGACCTGGGAATCGAACCCAGGACCACTAGCGTAGCAGTCGCGGTCAGGACCACTTGGCTATTGAGGCAGTTATAGTACATACTTATAATACAAACACAAAAACACTTATATTCATCACATAAATAATTATATTACTTGTGTCCTGTGGGAATCGAACCCATGACTTCGTGGTCAGCAGTCCGGTACTCAAACTACTACACCACACAGGTGGACCAATAATAATAAATGAGTTAACACATAAATGAGTTGGAAATTAGAATACCTTCTTTAGGATGCAGCCTGGTACTGAGGAAGGCCTCCTCACACTGCAGCACTTGTTGTCTGAACGCGCACGCGTCACGCAACCGCACCACGCACGTCGCACACACGCAACACTCCTTAGAGTCGCCGTCCAAGTGCGATAACTATCAAGTAAATAAATAAATTTATCTCCCACAATAAAACGATTATATTTTAGTGTTTCCAATAATCCCAAACTGGATTAGGCCTGTATCTTGGGCATCAAATAAGTTGACATTTTTTTTAAAAACTTTGCCCCACAAATTCTCTTTTTTACAAATTACCTACACAAATTCTCACATACACAAACACAAATATTTGCTCCGTGTGGGGATCGAACCCACAACACGTGTCGCAGAAGCCGATCGCTCAGCCGCTACGCCAAACGTGTCGTCATTGAGACTTGTTATTGTTAGAATCATGGATTTTGGTCTTGAATTCTTAATTTATTAACATATTTTTTTTGTCTGAAAATAGAGCATGCATGCTGATGTAACAAGCTCTGTTCCCCCGAGGATGGGCAGAGATGTAATTATGTAGAACAAAATTCTCTAGTAGGTTTAGGTCCCATGTAATAGGCGGAAGCTATGTTCAGCAGTAGAATCAAGTTAGGCTTATTATTATTATCATTTATCAAAACTCCAAGTTGCTAAACCTGGGTAATCACACCTAGGAGCAGAACCAGTCGCTCTTACAACAACTAGACCAAGGTTCCCTGAATTTTTACATTTATTACATTAAAATAATATGCCATTATTAATATAATAATTAAAAGTAAGCATTTATAAAATTAATGCTTTGTAAACATTAAAATTTTATGTAACACTGCACTGTATAGTATTATAAATATATTTAATAACCCACAATTTCAAGAGGTAATGTGGGTGGTCATTTCTCCTTATAAACACTCGCCTCTTTCCATTCTGGTTTATGACATCAAAATCTGGCAAAAATGTTTTTTTTACAGTAAAATTAATATCAATATCTTCAGACCTTATGTTTTCCTTTTTGATGATATAATATTATCTTTGTAAGCACTAGAACCTCCACTAAATGCTTAAAATTGCATATTTTTTATGACGGAATATTGTTTGTAAGGAAAATATCTGAGGATTCCGAACTCACAAATAAATCGTTTTATCGGATGCCTTCGACAACGAATCTGCTTGTATGGGCCAAATATCTAATAATAAAGCTATGATCCTGAGCTTAATGGTTAACATGTTGAAATACTTACAAGAAGACCAAAGCAATCCATAAACATATCAGAATAAACTTCTTTATTTCCCATCCATTCATATTCGGTAGTTAAAAGTCGACATTTCTTAATGGATCTGCAGCAGCGGCACAATGCAGGGTCTATAATAGGGCCTTTACCCTTTGAGGGAGCCGCTGGTGTCTCCATTTCACATCAATTATGTTATCTTTCCATTTTAAAATTATTATTTATTTTCTTTCAGCGATAAAAAATCGAAACACTTCGATTTCGTTTTGACGTTTGCGTTCACGCTATACAATTTTTTTTTTATTTATAGCATTGACTGAGCGTTAACTTGTCTCTTTCTCATTGAAGTAAAAAGAAAGAGCAAAATAGTAAGATTTGCTCATGATTTGGCAACGTTTACATCTTAGTTATGGAACGCACAAGAACAGTAAATACGTTTAGTAGTTGCTCAATGCTCATTCTCATAACTGCTGCAAACGATTCGCTGACAATCGAGTGTTACGAAAAGGCAGTCCTGTCATTTCAGTAAAAATAAGGAGACATTGAAATTAAAATTTTAAAATACAGATCATGGTCCGCTGTTCCAACTGACTTGCATACAATAATTTACCCAGCTTGTGCAGTTTCCCCCATAAAATTCTACCTACAAGTCTAAATGTTGGCATTCAAGATTTGAATACACGTTTGGTGTAGCGTGTCGTGGATCATGGATTCGACTCCCACCCGAAGCAAATCTTTGTGCCTTCCACGGATATTCGATTCGTAGAAGTCTCTTGCGACCCGCGACACTAAGCTGTACGGTAGCTGTATTAATTACTAGCAAAAAGCGAAACTTTACAAAGGCTCGCGAAGTCTTGTATTGTATAGTGTTTTTAATAGAATTGTTTAAGGCGGTTGGTTCACCTGAGCCCGCCAAATTCAACTTATGGCTTACTCAAATGGCTTAAAAATCCATAACAAGCCAAAAACTTGCCTAAAACTATGCGAACGGCCAAAATTTCAAGTTCAAGTTCAAATGTTTTTATTTCAAATAAGCTTTTACAAGCGTTTATGAAACGTTGTGATTCTAGTTGCACGGTTCCAAAAGGTCGATCCTATGGAGAAGAATCCGGCAAGAAACTCCATGGACACTCTTTTAAAATAAATGAATTACAAACTTCACTGGTACAATATTGCGATAACAAGATGTGAGGACGTTGAAGGATGTCCAAGTTTGACCGAGGTCGACTATATTAAACGAAGATTCACGTTATTTGAGAATCCGATGTCATTTCTAAATAAAAAACTATGTGGTAACGCACACCATCAAAGCGACAAATAAAACTAGGTGTCTACTTAGACAAGCCACAACGTACACACATTTACAGTTTCTGTTGTGGTAAACAATACTTTCCATATGAAGACATCTCGATATGTAAATAATATGGAATCTGTTAAAGCTATGTCCATCTACTTATAAGGTTCCTACTATAGCTACTAACTGACCAACATGAAAATTAATAAGCTTATATTAGTCTCTAATAATCAACAGTTTCATTTTGCCAGGGAGGCCGCAAATGCATCCGTATCTAACAACCACACATTCTTATCGTTAACATAGTCCTTGGTTTTGTAATAGGCTTTCTTAAGAAGAACAGATTTGACGTGTCTTTTAAATTTCTTGCCAGTGAGATCGGTGACACATTTTGGGAGTTTATTATAGAAACGCACACAATTTCCTAGAAATGATTTATTTGTTTTAGTTAGTCTAAATTTAGGTACCACTATTTTATGTTTATTCCTAGTATTAAGGTTGTGAAAGTCACTATTGACACTGAACTTCTGCAGGTTTTTGCGCACATACATTATGTTTTCAAGGATGTAGAGTGACGGCATCGTAAGTATATTGATGTTCTTAAACACTTCTCTTAGGGAATCGCGAGGGCCCATATCGTAGATTGCGCGGATGGCCCTTTTCTGTAAGATAAATATGGAATCTACGTCTGCAGCTGATCCCCATAGCAGAATACCGTACGACATAATGCTGTGAAAGTAGGCAAAGTACACGAGTCTGGCTGTAGCTACATCAGTGATCTGCCTAATTTTTCTCACTGCGTATGCAGCGGAACTTAACCTGCTAGACAGGGCCGATATGTGCGCACCCCACTGCAACTTACAATCAACCGTAACACCTAAGAAAACAGTTTCATTAACTAGGTCGAGTTTGCTGCCTTCAAGAATTAGATTAGGTTCAATTTGTGGTACATTTGGTAACGAAAATTTAAGACATTTAGTTTTGCTAGCATTAAGTAGTAGGTTATTAGCAGCAAACCATTTGGATAAGGATTTTAGACTCTCATTTACATTATAGAGATTGCTATCATTTCGATCGATTTTAAATATAAGTGAGGTATCGTCAGCAAATAATACTATATTCGATATCTCAGACATCATATAGGGAAGGTCATTAATGTACGCTAAGAAAAGAAAAGGGCCTAAAATAGAACCCTGTGGAACACCAATTCTAACTGCAGACCCGGGAGATGTGACTCCATTTATGCCCACTTTTTGCAGCCTCTTAGAAAGATAGGAAGACACAAGCTCCAAAGATAGCCCTCTTATACCGTAGTAGTTCAATTTACGGATAAGCGTATCGTGATCAACGCAATCGAAAGCTTTGGAAAGATCACAGAAGATACCTATAGCATCCTGTGAACCCTCCCAAGCCTCTAAAATGTGAGAGACTAGCTTTGTACCAGCATCAGACGTAGACCTGCCTTTCGTGAAGCCAAATTGCTGATCATGTAAGATCTTGTTTTTGTGAAAGTGTGCTATCATTTGATTAAGCATAAGCTTTTCAAATATTTTACTTAAGGCAGGGAGAACAGAAATGGGCCTATAATTACTGGGATTCGCTTTACAGCCTGATTTGAAGATAGGAATAACTTTACTATGTTTCATTAAGTCTGGAAAGGTTCCTGTCTTAATACAAAGATTAAATATATTTGTAAGGATTGGAGCGATATTGTCAATTATTGAATTTAGTGCTTTAACAGATATGCCCCATAAATCTTCAGTATTTTTAATATTTAAACTTTTAAACGCTTTTATAACCATAGGCGGAGATACTTGGCTAAACTCAAAGTTTGGTATGTCTCTTTTGAAAAAATTCTTTTGAATTGACGATTGACCTTACTTTTAGCTACAACATCGATTAATCAATACCAATAGGCCAATAGACATTTCTTTTTCTCCAGTCTACGACAGCTTTTTCTTATACTAGCTTCTGACCGCGACTTCGTCCGCGTAGCGTTATGATATATAGCCTATAGCCTTCCTCAATAAATGGGCTATCTAACACTGAAAGAATTTTTCAAACAGAAGCCTTGTGACTTATGAATGGTAATGCGAAAGCTATGTAATTGTAATGGAAATTGTTTTCTTGAACAATTAGTGACTATTTCTACTTTTTCAAAATTTTGTTATGGGTGGTAAGGGGGTTCATTTCATGGTAATATTTGAATACTCCGTGTCTTTTTTCATAAAGTGTACCACAAGTACGGGTTTTGGACTACGTTATACCTAGTTGAATCAACAATTCGCTGGATCATATTTTGACTTGTTTGTACCATTATCGAATTCAGTCAATGACGCGTCCTTATGTTGTCGCTGCGACGTTATTTAATTTCCCGTTCGTTCGACTGGATCTGAACAAACACTGAACACTGTAAAGTGCAGTAGCGATAAGGTGTTAGGGATGTAACGAAGGGTGGCCCTGCCCTAATGTCTTAACTTAGCTCTCTTTTCTTGAATTGGCTTTATTTTGTTGTAAGAAATCGTTACACGAAGTGGAACTGGAATGACACATGAATGGTACAAAAGGAAAAGGCGAGGTTGCCAATCCATAAATATATTTTTATACTAATATTCTCCTTTGTTGGTATTGCCAACATAGGCCCTTAACTTTTTAATTCCTTTGTAGGCTGGAGGCATAGCCTGATCAAAGGTATATTCTTAGTAATTCATATGAATAGAAACAAGGCTCTATTAGAAAAAGTAAGAAAGAGACAGTGCTATTTTAGCGTGTAGGTACAGCAGCTTCCGTCCTTCTCAATTGCAAAACTGCAATCGTTTTGCAGAGAATTTTGTTAACACATTGTGTACTGAACTAAAGTTATAAATTCATGAGTTATATAAGCACGATATTAATCATAGAAAAAAAAAAACAAAAGATCAGTTTCAAAATTTGTAATTAAAAAACTTAATAAATAATACTTATTATATCCTTTATTCTGATCATTATTATGCGTATACTTAATTTAAAACATTATACTAATTATAATAAATATATTAAGTAATTACGTTTTAAAACTATCACAGTAGTATAAAAATTATAGCGTCAAGTTTTTTCCAAAAATTTAAATAATGGACTTGTAAAAAAAAATATGATAAATATTTTGTAAAAACGAATATTATCGAAAATTAAACACTAAAATAAATTTTATACTACTGTTATAGTTTTATTTATAATTTAAAATATTAGTAAGCATAAATAATACTTATTTATAGTAATGTTCTACTTTTGTAGGTAATAGTAAAGCTAATTTGTGTAAAAATAACGAATTGATATTGACTTCATTGGCACAGTGGTTGAACGATTGGTTCAAATAGCAGGTTCGATTTCTGGATCGAGTAAAATGTTACTGGGGTTTCTATGACATTGCCATTGCTCGGAGTTTGGATTTTATCACTGGCAACAGTGTCAACCACACCCAAAAAGTCTTTAAAATAAATCTTTAAAAAAATACTGTAATCACGAGATTTCTTTAACTATTCAATTTCAACACTGAGATCAAAAAACTTATTTTTTTTAAATTATAGTAAAAGGTGTTTGAAGACTTTAGTATTGAGCCTGTCATACTTACCGGGTGCCATTTTGAAAAAAAATACTTTGGATAACGGCCACACCAAAAAACTTCCAAAATCGATAGCAGACATCAATATCAACTAGAACTGCCATTAAACAAAATCTTGTAAAGCCTCACGCTTCCAAGATTTTCATACTTTGAGTTAGTTTTAAAAGTAAAAAAAGTCTGAAGTATCAATTAACTTCAGGGGACATTTTGGCCAAAATGTCCCCTGAAGTTAATAATGTTTGAGCGACCTATTCTTGACTTTGATGCAGCACAAAAGTGACAGTTTATCTTGGAAACCTGACTATACAGGTTCTTTTTTGTTTTTAGTAACGTCTGCTATCGAAATATACCTATAGTTGGTATAACTAGCCACTATTAAAAAAAAACATGGTGTAGGCCACACTGTTCCAAAATCTTCAAACCACTTTGTGTAATAATTGTCTAATATAATTTAAGTGTGATAGCCATGTGATAGTAAAAAGAATATCCTTAATACTAATAATTCTTAATTTACAAATAATTATCTAAACTGTACATATATCAGGGGCCTCAACAAGTTACCGTCAAAATATCTGTGCACGTCTGAAATTAGCTGTTGCGAGCAGCCGCGCAAAAACATCCCTTATTCAGATGTCTGTGAAAATACATTGAAATCAATAAGGACAATAATCACGTATGCGAAGCATTTACGAGCCCACTTCTATTTACAAAAAGTTTTCAATCGACTTCAAAAGGAAGTTCTGTTGCTGTTTATTTTTTTGTATTGTTTGCTATCCGATTACTTGGTTAATTATAAACAGATTTGGAAAATTATTTTTCAGTGTGAAAGAATATAATACTCCCGAAGTGCTCCCATTCAAATTTTGGTGAAGATCTGATCACAAGTTTCGAAAAACATATTATCAATAACACGTGCGAAACGAAAACAAAAAAAAAATCACAACATCGACGAGTAACGTCAGATTCTACTCGCCACTGAAAATGTTGAAACAAAATAACTTTTAATAATAAGACCGCCTTGAACAACAAAAAAAAAATATTTAAAAAAAACAATGGCAGCGACTTCCGAAACTGTTTCGCACATAAGTCATTTTTCTGTTTTTGAATGGGGTTTTACTTATTTTTTAAACTTTTCGACTTGCGGACAACTTCAGACCGGCACAGCTATTTCGTGTTTCAGCTATGTGCGCATTCTTCTTTAATTTAAGAGCTCAGCTCTTGTCGGTGGAGCAAACGCCACTATTCACACTCTCTTCTGCTTTCCGTTTTACCTCTTGATACGACTCGATCGCAATCCTTTCCTTCACTTGTTCTACAAAACTTCGTCTAGGTATAACCCCCTCCTCGTTTTCCTTCAATTTTACCTTCTAGTATAGTTCTGAAGAAGTCGTCGATTCGTATCAAGTGGCCAAACATCTTTCCTCTTCTATTCTCTATGGTTCTCAACAATGTGAGCATATCAGCCTCAAAATACAAAAATTTAGAATTATTCTAATGAATTAAAAGTAATTCTTATAATAGCATTTAAAACAATGTCAGCTATGATGTTTTGTTACATTGCTAATTACTTACTTAATGTACATTATAATGTACTATTTATACAATACTTCAGACTATTTTCGGTACCTAGTAATCTCAAGAAGTTGATTAAAAACTTGGTGGTACTTATAACCTTTTTTTTAATTTGTTCTAAGTTAGCCTAAATAAACGTTTTTTTACACAGCTTCTCTAAATGAGACTCATTTGTGACAATTTTTTCCTAAATGAGACACGATCCCCAAAAAGCACTTGTGCACATTCCAGAAATGAGACACTTGCCCTCAATGAGATAATTTCCCCAAACAAGATCCTTTTTAGAATTATAAAATTCCAAGATCCAATTTCCAATTTCCAGATGAGATACCTTCCCAAATCTGAAAATTTTGTGACCTATTTCTGAAATGGGGATAGGGGCAAACTAGGTGACGGATTGTCTGATGGTAAGGGATTACCGCCGCCCATGGACACCCACAGCATTAGAGGAGTCACAAGAGTCACAAGTGCCCTTTTTTGGAAGGGTTCGGGCCTCCGGTATCCTCACACACTGCAAAACACAACAGTGTCGTTTCACACCGGTTTTCTGTGAGGCCGTGGTACCATTCCGGTCGTGCCGGTCCATTCGTGCCGAAGCATGGCTCTCCCACGGTAAAAAAACTTTCCCCAGATGAAACAATTTCGAACGCAATTCCCATAAATTATTAATCTGTGTTTGTAAACACACTCATGGCACAGGAGATAAACCCTAGCGTAGGGAAAAGGTACTTTTTTTCAAAAGTTCTGTATATTACTATGTTTGGTTACGAATGACACTATAAAAATCTTTTACCACCAAATTTATAACGTTGTCACAAACCTTACTTAAAAGTAACATCCTTCTATGTCACATTCTGGGTGATGCGTCTTTATATGAGATTTCAGACTGGCATTCTGTATGAAGGCCTGCCCGCAAATATGACACCGAAACCGTCTATCGTTTGTATGCGTCCTTATATGATACTGCAAAGACTTTAACCTAGGATAACTTTTCTCACAATGCTCACATCTGAAATTCCTCTCACCAGTGTGTGTTGCCATATGCTCCTTTAGCCGTGAAGGCAAATAAAACCTTTGATCACAATACTCGCACTGGTGTTTTAAAACTTTTTGGTGATTTCTCCTTTGATGTTCTGTTAGAGTTTTCTGTCTGTTGTACACTTTATCGCACAAATTGCATGGGTATGTCCGCTTCTGTCCATGGGCTTCTGTTAAATGTTTATTTTTTAATGCGTAAGACATGAAGCATTCATCGCACCTTGGGCATCGTATTATAGCCTTCTTTTTATGAACAATATCAACATGCATGTCTTTATAATGGTTTGATTTGAAGACTTTACCACATATTTCACAGGTATGCTTCTCATCATCTTTATGTCTCTTCAAATGAGCATCCAGCCTAGGTTTTTCTAAGAAACATACACCACAAACATCACAAGTATAATTACTAAAATGTTCCACCATATGAGTGTTTAAAGTGTTAAAATCTTCAAACACTCCACTGCACATTACACACACTAAATCATTCCATGTTAATTTATACAGCAACATTTTATCCGGTGCTTCGAAATATATTTTCTTGCCATGAATTTGGTCTATGTGTTGCTTGAATACATTTAGATCATAGATTTTCATTGGACATAGGCGGCAATCGATTCTTGTAATATCAATCTTGATCATCTTCTTGTAACCCATAAGTAGTTGGAACGGTTTGGTGTCATGGGACAAGGTGTGTTCTCTCAGATTTTCTGGCTTGGGGTAATAATCTTTGCAGTAGAAGCAATAATAGTTGTTCCGCCTGTTTTTGAAGGGGCAAACGTAGGAGTACTGTATGATGGTAAGCAAGTTCTCTTCAGACATACAGTCCAGGTCTCTATCGTAATTATTTTTCTTCTCAACAGGCGGCTTCTTTATAGTTTTCGGTAATTTCTTCGTAGACGTACCTGGAGAGGATAAATAGAATTTCAATTTGGGGTAAATTATATCGAATAGTTTCCGCGAATTTACCCCTGTGCGATTTCACCCTGTGAATACACATGGTGGGGATTTCCATAATGTATTCCTGAGCGTCAAAATGAGCCCATTACAAAGGAGAGAGAGAGAAAGATAGATACAAAGGAACATAAACAGAGTGTGAAAGAAGTAAGACATTAGTTCTTAAATTGGTATTTGCAACCTGACCCCTACCCTGGCTTGGCGGTGTGTTCATGATCTAAGCCGCACATCAAACAAACGATGCTTGAATTACTGCATAATTTCCCTAATAAAACTTTAACTTGTAACTTTACGGGATTGGAGCAATCCCATTTAAAAAAACAAAAGATGTAGAGATATTGCCAGTAACAGCGGAAGTCAAACAAACCTGCTTTCTGCTTCTTAGTGGTGACTTTCTTCTTCTTCTGGGCACCATTGCTAGTCTTCCCTTTCTTGGCCTTCTTCTTGATCGGCTTGTCGGAGTCTGATGAGGAGGCCGACCAGTCGCTGTCATCATCATCATCAAGCTTCGAGTCTTCTTCCAGAGGCAGCTCTGGCTTCATCACCTTCTCATCTTCTTTTGCGGGTTGTTTTGATTCTGCAAGGAGTTTGAAACTGTTATTAGCTGGTTTTGACTAGCGACATAATTGGTCTAGTATTGTTTTTTCTAAATTGCTGTGCAACAAACCAGAAACAGATTCTGGCTGGGCATACAACCAATTCTCATAATTAAATATTAAATAAATAACCATGGGAGAGGAACATTTCACAGATATTAGGTGTAATACCATATGAAAAATTTATGTGGGCCCACCACGCTTCGGCACGAATTGGTTGGCTCGACCGGAGTGATACCACGGCCCCACAGAAAACCGGAGTGAAACAAAGCTTACGTTGTGTTTCGCCGAGTGAGTGAGGATACGGGAGGCCACAACCTTTTTAAAAGGCGGGCAACGCACTTTTGACTCCTCTGGTGTTGCGGGTCTCGGTCGGTCTTAGTAATTTATAGTTGACAAGAAGTGTTTACCTGAATCCTCAGGGTAGTCGAGGGACATGTCATCATCATGATCAGCACCTCCAGACTGCTCACTGCAGTCGTCCTTAGGCTCAATCTTTAATTCTATATCTATGGCTGGCTTGTCCACTTTTGGCTCTGAAACAAATTTAGGAAATAATTGAAATAAAACCACTTCATGCGGATTTAAATGAAACTACATTTTAGGGCTAACGCGCACTTGTGATTTTTAGGCGACCGATAGTTTAGTCGCTGTAGTAGTCATGTATAATTTCATGTCGAATTCTAATCGTCAAATGCGCGCACTGCCATATAACTTCATAGTGAATCCCAGAACGATCAAACTATCGCCCGACTAAAAATCACAAGTGCGCTAGCGCTCTTACGGATTTTATCGCGTTTAATTGATATTATTTTATTCCTGACGTTTCGGATTCTTTAAAGCATCCATGGTCACGGTAGACTATTGGTAGTAGATAAAAAATTGTTTCATTTCAATGTCTAATATTCGCGTAAGTGTCAGAAATACTTTTTACGGATTTTTTTAAGAAATGAATACCTGAAGATACCTGCAAACTGTGGGTGTACCTACATTAATACAACTGTGCCAAACCCTTCGGGGACAACAGGCGTGATGGTATGTATGTGCGTATGTATATTGATATATATTTTTTAGGGGACAGTGGGGGCAAACGAGCAGCCAGATCGCCTGATGGGAAGCGATTAGCGCCGCCCAAGGACACCCAAAAGCCACACAATACAACACAAAGACTTGCAGCGGCTTCAAAAAGGGAGTATGCGTATAGTAGTGGTTTAACTTGCATCTTAAGATTAACTTAACATTTTTCTGTGTGGATGAGGATGGACATGAGCTATCTGCCAGTGTAATTCTGTCAAAATTGGCCCAGCCGTTTCGGAGATTAGTCGGAACAGACACAGACAAAAATGTATGCATTCAGTAAACAGCTGTTATATGACATTCCAAACAGACACTTTTTTTTTTTAATGGTTAAATCATACCCAATACATCCTTGTCTTCAAGCTTAGCACTTAGGAACATCTCCTCACACTGCAGCACTTGCTGTCTGAACGCGCACGCGTCTCGGAGCCGTACCACACATGTTGCGCACACGCCACAGTCTTTTTCGTTGTCATCTACATGTGACAGCTGGGGGGGTTAAGACATTTTATTATCAATTTAGACTTCTGAAACATCGGGAGGCAAATAATGTGAACATAACATGATAAAATATGTAAAGTGTGTTATCTCAACTGATCTACAAGGTTATGCTATGCTCGCTGCGATCAGTGAGTGGATGGATGACGATTTTTAACACATCGAGAGGGGTCTCGAAATCAAACGTGCTCTCCGAGGCAGGGACCCCTCCCTGCCTCGGAGAGCACGTAAAGCCATCAGTCCCGGTTGTCATGAGAAAATCTTTGACAATTGTTAGTCAGAAAAAAAGCCCAACAACCAGTCTATTCTCTGAACATCGGTATTTCCTAAATGGGTTGCAAAGGTCTGATGGCAGTCATTTCATGAAAAATGCTATTATTCAGCCACATCTGGTTAGACTGGAACGCATAATTGGGAAAAGACTCAGAGGATGATACTTTGCGAAAGCATTAGAAATTATTTAATCATACTAATATTATAAATGCGAAAGTTTGTGAGGATGGATGGATGGATGTTTGTTACTCTTTCATGTCAGAGTGGCTGAACGGATCTGGATAAAATTTGGCACAGAGATAGATTATAGTCTGGAATAACACATGGGCTACTTTTTATCTGAAGTCCATGCAGACGAAGTCGCGGGCAGAAGCTAGTATTATATATACAGTAATCAGCAACTGCACTATTGGTTGCAGGTTCAATTCCAACATTGACCAAATATCTATAAGTATAGTCTACAATTAGTTGTTTTGGGTCTCACAATCAAACAAACACACATCTGATGCAAGTAGAGTAGTAGAGTAGAGTGTGAAGCAACCCACACTGTGTATGCCTACAGTTCGCCATTATGTTTAGGTCCCATGTAATAGGGGGCGAGCCTATTGCCATTAAATTTCAAACTTCGAGCTACTACTGAGACTTTCATAGACAAACCCAATAACAATTTGCTTGACCTGGGAATCGAACCCAGGACTGCGTACTAGCGTAGCAATCTCACTTGAGACCACTAGACTAGCAAGGCAGTAAAGAGTGTAGGAGTAAGTACAGTACACATCCCAATCACATCACCAAATAAAATATGAAACATTAAATAATCATCAAAGTAAACATATTAATGAAGTTTAAAATTCACGATTACAACGTCCAATTTATCGCAATCACCCCAAAATCTATGAATTATTTAAAAAGTGCTAGCACCATAACCATCATATTCCTGATGCCTTCAAATGATCTTCTAGAAAAAATAGAATTATCACAGAAATCATCATAGATTTTTTTAAGTTTTTTATTTTTTCTTACCAAAATACCGAAGCAGTCCATGACCATATCAGCATATACTTCCTTCTTCTCCATCCATGTATACTCCGATGTAAGTACTCTGCATTTTTTTATGGCTCTACAACATCTGCATAATGCAGGGTCTATTATCGGCCCGTTGTTTTTTATGGTAGCCATTTTGTGCGGAACCAATCTAATTAATAACTGTTTATCACTAGTTTTCCATTATTTACATTCAGAATTGATTATATTTTCGAGGTTTTAGAGAAAGAAAACCAGAAAGCTTCGTTCTCTCACGCTAGATCAAATAAATTCTGACCCGACAAATGTCAATATTACCTATAGTGTTGTCCCAGTTTGGGCTGTAGACTATCCACACACTATCAGTTTGAGACGACAATCGATAGTCGATAGTAGACACTTTAGTATCTTTGACTATCTGTCATTTTTCCATGGCCCAGACTTCAGACTTAGCCGACCGAATTCCCATTTCTCAGTCCTTTAGTTAGTCTGTGAAGAACATTGCGCAATCTTTTTTTTTGTCTTTGATTTGATATTTTATTTTTTAGTCTATGCGTCTCAAAATGGCGGTGTTTCATTGAGAGCAATTTTACTTTATTGTAAAATTACAAACATGTCGGATGAAAAAACTGAGATAGAGACCTACTTCGGTAGGTGTAGATGTTGCCTTTCTTATGGCTATTTGAAAAACATGTGGTCCGAATATGACTTCGAAGGAGAAACAGAAATCTACGGCGAAATGCTGGTCCAATGTTTTGCGCTGTCTGTAAGTAATTATATGAATACTATTTTCTTTCGGATACGAGCCTATTTGCCCAGTTTTCTTCAATTTATAGTTTGTACCAGTTTTTAATGTTTTTTTAATTTCTTGCCGCGTAAATCAATTTTAATGGACTTCTATTGGAATTTGGGATTAATTTACCAAACAATTTATCAGACGGCGACGCCACACGCCACACCAATGAAGCGTCATGTGGCGCAATAGATTATGGACTTTAAAGATTTTCAGAATGGCAATATGTACAGGGGCCATTAAATTTACATTCTTCATCTAATCGCGCGTTCGATTCCGCCATGTAATAAAAATATAAGTACAAGCTTAAACTTTAGATAATACTCCTTACTCAGTCTCCAGGTCGACGCTCTGACCCCTAGTAATAATTTAACGTGAGATCCTGGGTTCGATTCCGGCGAGGCGAAATATAATTGCTTTTGCTTAACGAATCTGTTGGACTCTGCCATGGTACAACCATTCTTACAACACTGTAGGAGTCTCTGCCTCCTCTGACTGACTGTCCTTCTTGAGTCCTTCTATATGGAAGCTACATGACGACATTACGACGCCCACATTGCTATTATAACAATCACATTGTGAAGTAAACTCATCAAGTGGCAGTCACGGTAATCCAAATAACAAAAGTTGTTGCAAACAAGATTATAGAATAATAGCTTCTGCCCGCAGCTTCACTCACTTGAAGCTCAAAAACCAATAGTGATGATCTCTTCTTTGTATGGGTGTCTATACATTAGAGAGGTCAAGCTGTATCTCAGGTTCCATTTAATTAGTTGAGATATGAAGTATACCAGTTTTTAATTTGGAACACATACTTTCTAACAGTGATAACACGCTTTTGGGTTCAGAGATGTTTATTTACCCTAACCCACTTGTTTTTTTTAAATATCTTCAATGTGCTTACAGCTTTTTTACAATTTTATATTAATATTATAGAATACAAAAGTAAAAGAAAAATAGTCTGAATAGTTTGTTACCTAATTACATCTTTAAAGGTGAGGTTTTGGTTAATGACTGTCAGTTCTGAGGAGAGCCTTCCCCAGTATGATGATGAAATGCCATCAGGCCTCCGTAACCCAAAAAAACAAATTTTTGGCTACTTAATACCTATTTTGAGGATCAAAAATGCATAATTTTTTGTGAATTAAAACATTTATTAAATTGAATTTTTTTTACGGACTTTATTGTTACATTGATACTATTAAGTTTCCAATGTTTCGGATCCTTTACAGCATCCATGGTCATGGAGGTGTTGAATGTCTTAATTTTAAAATTACTAACAGCTACCTTACGTTTTTGTTAATTATTAGCCATCCGATTCAGGCAGAATGAGGTCACGATATCCTTTGGTCTGGCAGTTCCATCCATAAAAAGTAGTTTTATTTCAATCTCAAATATTTGTGTAAGTGTCAGAAATCAGTTTACATAAATTTTTGTTTACCAGTGGGAATACTCAGAAGATACCATCGATCAGGATCAGATTTGTGAGCAGTGCATCTGTCGGCTGAGAGATGCAAGCAACTTCAAGAAAATTGTGCTTGATTCACAAGATGAACTTCTCAATGAGTTCAATACAGGTAGGACATTATTAAAAAAAACATTGCCCCACGCGTGGCTGCGTTTACAAACACAAATTACCTAACACACACACAAACACCTAGACCCGGATAAACTACCTGTAGGTCATACAAATATTTATTAGAGCTCAATCCCAGAACAATAGCATATAAGCTGACCGCTTAGCTACTACGCCAAATGTGCCATCGTGTTTTTAAAAAAGCTTACTAGCTATATGGGTCACTTATGACTAGTATTCATGTGAACCTCCTTGTTACGAGTGGGTTCACGTCAGTAGTGCAATGGGTGGGTTTCACATACATGCGTGATGGTATGGTGTGATTATGTTAAATGATGACTATGGATGGGGCCAAGCCTGGACTTAAAGGTCCAGGGCCCCTAGGCACTTGGCATTTGGGGCCCCTTCAGGCCAGGCTTTTGAGCTTATTTATAGGCCCACCACTGGGACTGGGGCCCCTAGGCCGGAGCCTTGTAGGCCTAGCCGGCTCTGGATGGGGGCCCACTAATATTTTTTAGAGACACACTGATACACTGATACTGGGTGCTGTCTGTCAGGGCTGGTCAGCTCTTACCTGCTGAGCTGCATAATTCTCAGCAACTATTTAAAACAAAGTTGTAAAGCTAATATTATAATTGTGATTATTTTATTTTAAAAAGAGTATCTATGGAGTTTCTGGCCGGATCTTCTCCATATGACCCACTTTTTGGAACCGTGCAACTAGTTTTGACTTTTCAAAAGTATCTTCTTTAATGGTCTAATTTAAATAAAACATTTTGACTTTTTGACTTAATGTAAAGTATTCATGGCTCTGCTTAACCCTATTATAACTTATAGAAACTGAATTCATTGTAAAAGAAGAAGTACAAGAGCAATATCCCGATGATAATCTTGCTGTCACCACTGACACTGTTACTGAATACACCGAAGACACCGCTGACACCGATAGTGTCAAAGAGGACATGGAGTATAAAGAGGACATGGAGTATCAAGAGGTGGAGTATCAAGAGGTGGAGTATTTGGAGGATGAAGACTTGGAAGATACTAAGGATAATATTGATACTGGTAAGGATGGTTTCCTTTGCAGTTTTTTTAAGGGGCTGTGTCATTAGTAACCCATTTACTGCCCCACTGCTGGGCATGGGGTCCTCAGGGGTCCTCAGTCTAGTGTAGTACTGTGCGGGTAGTGCTAGTCATAGTGTAGGTTGGTGAAATTCACACCACCACAAATTCTCACACTTTTTTTTATTAATACCCACACATAATGAACCCATTATATGTATGTCCCATTGCTGGGCACGGGTCTCCTCTCACAATGAGAGGTATAAGGCTATAGTCCACTATGCTAGCCTAATGTGGGTTGGTAGAGAAAATCTCTCAGGCCTGCAGTTTTCGTTTAAGCGATATTTAACTATTAATACGCTCATAATTTTAAAAAGTCAGAGGTGCTTGCGTTGGATTTGAACTCGAGACCTTTGACTTGGTAGGCCAATGGGCCAATCATTTTCGCTAAATAATAAAATATATTTTATCTTATCCAGATTCCTCGCAGCCATCTGGGCATAAGCGAAAACAGCTCGACAAGCAAGACGACGAGGAGACACCAAAACGCAAATGGCCCAAAAAATTGCCCAAAGCGGAACGGCATAAGACATATAAGCAGTACACTGAGGAGACGTTCCGGAAGTGCTTGGAGGCTGTAAGGAACTCGGAAATTACGGCACAGGAAGCTTCCAAAAAGTACAATATACCGAAAAAGACGATTTGCGCCAGATTGAAAATGGATCCTAATGGTGAGTTTCGCTTTTTTTTAGCTGTTCGGACGGAATAACTTTGGTCTTTGCTACAATGTAATGTTTTGGACAAACTGCTTTAGTCTTATGACGCATAGTTTGACGCATAGTTCAATTTCTATTGCAATTTATACAGCTTTTGTAGACGATACGGGAGAAGAAGAAATTATGAACATGGTTTTTTTTACTATTTGAGCGTTCGTCGCGACCAAGCGTACGTTCAGTATGCGCATGGCAAACGACCTACCTACCTATTACATACCGCTATTCGGCAGTAGTTTTTGTGAATAGACATTTTATAGACACTAACTGGCAACTTCTGAGAAGAAACCAACACAAGTTCAGAATTGTAGTCTTCTTAAAGTCCAGATATAGTGGTAGTAAAAATATGACTATATAACAATATTTAAAGACAAAAAACAATAGATATTGGAACAATACTAAGATATTATTTAAACAATAGATTTTTTTTGGGACAAATGAGGTCATACATATTATACAAGATATTAAGTTGATTTTTCTAAAACATGTCAGTTGTAAGTACAAGTGAGATCATAGTTATTCAGACCTGAACATGACATGACCAGACATGCATTATTTTTCTTAAAATTTTGGTCCAGGAAATGTAAATATGGCAAGTGCATGGTTATATAAAGAACCCAAACATACCGGCGAACTTTGGGTGTACATTAGTACGCCTCTGCCTAACTGTTCGGGGAATACAGGCGTGATGGTATGATGGTATATGATATTATACAGGAAGGAACTAAGCACATAGCTATTGTAGATGCGAAGGTGTGTTTGCTCTATTTCGCGAGGCGCCGCTCTCTGTTGGCTTTTAAGTAATGCGTAAACGCTGCCAACGGTGAGATTTTAAGGGCGCGAGGCCCTTGGACCCCGAAGCCGTAGACTGTGACCCACGTTGCCCACGGCGCCATGTATCCTATTTAATCTTTCGTTCCCGCTTATCAGCCCTCAGCGGAACACAAAAAAATTCGCAAAAAGATCAAAAGTTGTCAAGATACTAGTTTGAAGTCTCTGCCAGCAAATTTATTGTTCTTCGTTACGTGGTAAAATCGCGTTAGTAGTATATATGTTACAGTAAACCAGGGGCTCCCAAAGTGGGCGATAACGCCCCCTTGTAGGCGCTGCAGGCCTAAAGGGGGCCGGTAAGAGACTCAGAAAAAAATGGGGGCGTTGTGTAAAGTTATAGTGGTTTTTAAGTAGGTGTAAAAATGGGGGCGCTAAAAAATAATTTATCCTCAAAGTGGGCAGTAGACAAAATTAGTTTGGGAAACCCTGCAGTAAACTATCACAGTTAAGTAGGGTTTTCAAGTTAACCGGTTATTGAAGATCAACTTTGAAAAATATTTGGAGAAAAAAAATACCATAAAAAATTTTCCGTTAAACCGTGAACTCAATATTGTTACGAGACGGGGTTAAAATATTTAACACTTATTTTACCGAAACAAACAAACACTTAAATCAACTTGATAAACACAACAGAAATCACAGAAAAAGTCACTACACTATCACTTGTCGCAGTATAATGTTATAGTAACAATTTTTTTTTCTGCAAATACAGTTAATTGTGGTGTCCCCCAGGGTAGTGTTATTGGTCCTTAATTATTTGGCTTGCCCCGCTGTGTGTTTCCCAGTTTGATTTCTTTTATCACAATTCTTCGGGAATTTTCCTGAGTACTTTCTTAGTCTTTGAGTATGCCCTAGTAACCCATTGGCCAAATTTCTTCTTTGTAGCCACCATTCACAACTTGGATTTTCTTAAACCTTTTGATCCCCTTCGCTTATGCTTTGTTGGAGCTGTAGGCCAATACAGAAGTTTGGAGGGAATAATAAACAATGAACATGAAGCAAAAACTAAAATAACACTATCGTTCAAAATATATTTTACCAAGATATACAAATCAATGTATGAATTTATTGTTGTAGATGTCCAGATTGACAATACAACGGAATCAGAACTGTTACAACCAAATAAATCAAACCTGCGCAGTATATCTCCCATATACACAGACGAAGTGGCTGTAGAGGATGAGATTGACCAATTTATCGAATTCATAGAGGAACAGGAAGGAGCCGATGAAACACAACTTCCTGAAACTAACGACGATGCTGAAAAACCAGAATACAGTGACACGCATAAACATAAAAACAATATAAAGGCTGTATTACTATGTTCTAATGCAACCGTCATCAGAGATGCCACGAGAAATGGCTACCTTTGCAATTTTTGCGAGGGACAATTCGCAACGCCTTCTGATTTGAAACTACATAACTTGGAAACTCACGCTAGACGAGCCGGCCAGGCTGTGAAAACGAAATATCTTTCAGAACTAGTGACAAAGCTAGATATTACTGGTCTTAAATGCAAGTTGTGCAAGAAATCAATAGATTCCTTAGATAATTTATTGCAACATCTTAGTAAAAAACACTCAATATTGATCTATAACGATATTAAAAACTACATGATACCGTTCAAATTCGATACCGACGCGTTCAAATGTGTGCAATGTCAGAAAACTTTTAATTACTTTTATGTTCTTGCGGAACATATGTTCGAACATTATAGGAATTTCAAGTGTCCATTGTGCGATCGCGGTTTCATAACTAAACAGGCATTCGAAACACACAGCCGCAAACACAAAAGCAGCATTTTCAAATGCCCCCATTGTCCCATAGTGTTCGACACTCCATTGAAAAGACACGAACACATGAAATCCCAACACACAAATTTCATTACTTTTAGAAAATGTGAACACTGCGATGAAAGATTCCAAACATGGAATTTATTAGTCAATCACGTGGTCAAAGGTCACGGATTAAACCCCCCTGTTCTCTCCTGCGCCGAATGTGGAAAGACCTGTATCACCCAGAGTTCTTTGACACTCCACAAAAATAATTACCATCTGCAGTCAAAGCTTATCAAATGTCCTCGCTGCCGTAAGACTTTCCTTACAACAATGGATTTGCAGGCTCACCTAAAAAGTCATTAACTCTTACAAAATTACACGTGTAAGATTTGCGAAAAATATTTTTCTTCTCCGTTTTGTTTGAACAAGCCAAGCATGTTCGGATGCACGTAGATGTTGAGAAGTATTTGTGCGACTATTGTGACCGCCAGTTTTTACATAAAACTTATTTTTAAGGCACATACACACATAAAAAAAAGTAGCTTATGCTGATATAATTTTTTAAATTGAACTTTATCAAGAAAAAATCTTTGTGTGTTTTCTTTAAATAGAAATACCCTGTTTGAAATTAAAAAATAAACTACTTTTTGTTTTTTTTATGAAAAAATAACAAAAAACATTTCGATTTTTCAAAGTGATCGCAATCTTTTTTGTGATGTGTGATGTTGATTAAACATGTTGAAATTGTGTAATGTTACAACGACTGGAGCAAGCCAAAGTACGGCAGAGCGAGCGCTTTCTCAACTATGCCTCGAGGCGAGTGCAAAAATGTTCAATAAATTTTGTTAGAATTATTCATTGCAAATCTATCTAGCTGATGGTGTGGATGATATGGATAGCTAAATACTTACGGGAGGTTCAAATAATGAAGAAAACATTAGTTTTAAGATATTGACATTGGATAGTGAATACTGTATGTTTTAATACTAGGTTTAACTTAGGCTTAGTCCTACTAATATTATAAACGTGAAAGTTTGTGTGAATGTATGGATGTTTGTTACTCTTTCACGCCAGATCGGCGGATCTAGATAAAATTTGGCACACATATAGATTATAGCCTGGAATAACACAGGCTACTTTTTATCTAGATCGTACATAATTATGAAGTCCACGCAGACGAAGTCACGGGCGGAACCTAGTTGAAAATATATTTTGTTGTTAAAGATATGGGTTTAGGTGGAGTGAAATTAGAACAGTTGCAGGCATTTTTTCATGTCATAAATATACTATTTTGTAACATTTAAGTGAATACATGCATTTATTTAAGCGCTAAGCATTATTATTTATTTCGCAGCCTTACCTAATAAGAATGTAAATGATTTTAGCAAGCCCACCATAATATATTATGAAGATTTCTTCAAGGATTTCTACTGCATGAACTACAAAAGAAATATCCAGTTAGTAAATACGTTCAGTATTTAAAAAATAAATTTATCTCTCAATATTTTGATTCGTATAATAAAAATTCACAGAGTAAATTTAAAGAAACCAGATTTTTTCGATAGATTACTTGATAGGCTTTGTGTTGTAAAGGGAGTTATCTAAGGTGTACTTAGCGGTCTGCCCGACTGTTGCAATATCTTCCTTCATAGCTGTGACAAGATTCGCTTCGGCACGAATGGGCCGGCTCGACCGGAATGATACCACGACCTCACAGAAAACCGGCGTGAAACAACGCTTGCGTTGTGTAGGCCCAAACCCTTTTAAAAGGCGAGCAACGCACTTGTGACTCCTCTGGTGTTGCGAGTGTCCATGGGCGGCGGTTATAGCTACCATCAGGTGATCCGTCTGCTCGTTTGCTCCTCGTATCACTTAAAAAAACACATGATTTCCAAACACCTGAATTGGGACCAAAGTTTACAGGCGAAGCTCTAATTGATCACTGCAGATAACATTTTTGATGAAATCAAGATGCTCTGCACTTCTCTAGGCCCAATCCCACTTTAAGGTCGGTGTATGTCTTTTTAAGGCGTCCTCTGTTGACGCTCCTGCTGATTTTCGTATTATAAAATTCATTTTTTATATCATTGTTTAGTCAAGGTCTTTCCTTGACTAAAAACATGATATAAGCAGTTCAGCGATTATTATTTTTGATATTTCCCACATGTACATAGTGCTTTATAAAAATAAAGCACTATGTTATCTGGAGAAAGAGAAAAATAAATAACTATGTTATCTGGAGAAAGAGAAAAATAAATAACTATGGAACTAATTCCTAAATATGATCACTATTTAATACATGATTAATATTAAGTGTTATTAAAATATGGAAATCAATGTATGAATTTCTTGTTGTAGATGTCCAGATTGACAATACAACGAATTCCACATATGGATGGAAATTGACACCGCATATAACGAAACTGGAGAAAAAACCAAATATCTTGCGGAGAACCTCTCTAAATGAAACTACTAAAAAATTAATAGAAGAGCATAAATTAAAAGCCAAACTACATATAAATAAAAAATCTATTTCTACATCAGTAACAGGCGATATAATTACAGAAAGAAATCTAAATACAATTGATATGTTAAATATTGACTCTAAAAGTGAAGTAACTAAAGCGCCTGTAAACGCGGAGCAAGTGCGAGCTCGATACAAAGCGATTGTTAATGAAAAATGTAAGAATGAGGACGAGGAACCTGCAAGATCTGATAACGGAGAAATGGACAAACATAAGCACAATATAAAGACCATATTAGAAAATACTAATGCAACTGTTATCAAAGGATTTTGGGGTGTCGGTTTTGCTTGCAACTTTTGCGAAGAACAAAGGGAAATACCTTGGGAATTGAAACAACATAATCTAGAGGCCCACAGTAATGTAGGTAGCGAGGCTATCAGAGTAAAATACGTTTCAGACTTAGTTATCAGACTCGATATAACGAACCTTAAATGTCAACAGTGCGAAAAATGTTTGAACACTCTAGAAGATCTAATGCATCACTTGAGCAATGTTCACTGCAAGTTAATACATATGGATATAAAAAACCATATAATGCCTTTCAAATTTGATAGGTTACTTGATACCCTCCAATGCGCGATTTGTAATAAAGAATTCAAGTTTTTCAAGCTATTATCAGAGCATATGAGTGAGCATTACAGAAATTACGAATGTCCTTCTTGTGAACGAGCTTTTATCAATAAGCAAGCGTTGCAGCAACATAGCTATAGACATAAAAGAGGCGTCTTTAAGTGTACACACTGCTCAAAAGTCTTTGACTCGCGACCCAAGAGAAGCGTTCACGAAAGAGTCGTGCATACATTATCGAATAAGACACGGAAATGCGCGTACTGTGACGAGAGATTCGCGACAAAAGACATGGTGTTGAGTCACGAAGCGAAAGTTCACGGAATGGAGCCTACAGTCTTCTTCTGCCAAGCGTGCAACAAATCTTATCAGAGCCAGAGCTCTTTGATCACACATAAAAACCGATATCACTTACTGCGGAGACCACACAAATGCTCCTATTGCGACATGGCGTTTTTCTCCAAAGTTGAGTTAAGATCTCATACGGTAACACACACAAAGTTAAGAGACTTTAAATGTCAGGTCTGTAATAAGTATTTCGGTACGCAGTGTGGCTTACGCCAGCATATGAGAGGCCATTCTGGTGATAGGAGATATAAATGTGATAGTTGTGATCGGGCATTTGTAAATCGGACTACTTTTAAGGTTCATATGAGGAATAAGCATGGGATAGTGGTGTAGATAAATCAACGTTAAATGTTTTATTTCGAATGTTATTTATTGCGTTAGCTACAATTATTTTAATTATGAAACATCAATACTCTGTCAGATAATCAAACATATATTAGTAATAAGAAAAACAAAAAAAGCAAAAGACAATGTAAATATTTATAAGATTGATTTTAACAAATTTAGATCCAATACGACCGTTTATTATGGTGATTTCGTCAAGACTTTTGAATGCATTAACTACATAAAAATATCTATTAATATTTTTTTTCTTTATTTAATGTTTATATGAATGTATTTTGAATTGAACCTGTATTTCTAGAATATAATCTACAGAATAGATGATAAAAACTAGATTTTCGGGTAGATTGCGCAGTATACCTTCCTTGTGCCGTAACGAGAGTTCCCCAAGGTACAATTCTCGGTTTGTGTGTCTAATCTAGGGCGTCGGACTTGCGACTTGCGGCGGATTAGGCTACCGTCGCTTCAATTGATCGTTTAGTTTTCATAAAATATTTGAAAAAACAGGCTAAGACATCTTGGCATCTTTTAAAAAGACTAAAAGAACGTGTCTTTAGGGCATCGAAACTTCTACTGAGTGACATTTTTAAACCTTTTGTTATTTATTCAAGAGAAGAGCAGTTTAGCGATAATTGATTTTCTCCAGCAAAATGATATCTGGAGAAATAAGAAATATAATCATTACTGTCATAAAGTAGTGTGTCACGAAATATAGAAATCATTGTATGAATTTCTTGTTGTAGATGTCCAGATTGACGATACAACGCGATCCACATATGGACGGAAATCGGCACCGTGTAAAACAAATCTGGAGAAAAAACCAAATGTGTTACGGAAAACTCCATTAAATGATACTACTAAAAAAGTAATAAAAGTGAATAAATTAAATACCAAATTACATACAAATAAAAAAGCAATTTCTACAATAGTAACAGACGGTATGAATACAAATAATGATTTAAATAGAATTGTTATGATGAATATTAAGCATAAAGATGTAATAGAAGCTCCTGTAAATGCGGAGCAAGTGCGAGCTCGATATAAAGCGATCGTTAATGAAAAATTTAAGAATAATGCTCACGCGAAATATTATAAACCAGAAATGTTCAAACATAAGCACAATTTAAAGACAATATTGGAGAATACTAACGCAACCGTTATCAAAGGTTTTTGGGGTGTCGATTTTGCTTGCAACTTCTGCAAAGAAAGAAGAAAAATACCTTGGGAATTAAAACAACATAATCTGGAAGCCCATAGAAATGTAGGCGGCGCGGCTATTAGTGTAAAAAAAGTTACAGATTTTATTATTAGACTTGATATAACAAACCTCAAATGTCAAATTTGCGAAAATAGTTTGAATAGTCTAGAAGATTTAATGCTTCATTTGAGCGATGTTCATTCCAAATTAATATATAAGGATATAAAAAACCATATAATGCCTTTCAAATTTGATACTTTAAAGGATAATCTCCGGTGCGCGATTTGTAGTAAAGAATTCAGGTATTTCAAGCTATTATCAGAGCATATGAGTGAGCATTACAGAAATTACGAATGTCTTCCTTGTGAGCGAGCTTTTGTCAATAAACAATCGTTGCAGCAACACCGCCTTAGGCACAGAATAGGCGTCTTTAAATGCGCAAATTGCTCTAAAGTCTTTCAATCGCGACCGGAGAAAAGCATTCACGAACGACTACATACAAAAAAAAAAGGTGTGTCTGCAAAAATAGCAACCGATAATAGTACAAAAAATGAATCAAATACAATTGATATAATGAATATTAAACCTGAAGAGGAAGTAACAGAAGCGCCTGTAAACGCGGAGAAAGTACAAGCTCGATACAAAGCGACCGTCAGTGAACATTTTAACATTAAAGGACCCCTGAAATGTGATAAACCAGATATGTTCAAACATAAGCACAATTTACAGACTATATTAGAAAATACCAATGCAACTGTTATCAAAAGCTGTAGGGAAGCCGGTTTCGCTTGCAACTTCTGCGAAGAGAAAAGAAAAATACCTTGGGAATTGAAACAACATAATCTGGAAGCCCACAGCAAAGAAGGCGGCGAAGCTATCAGAGTAAAAAAAGTTTCAGAAATAAGTATTAGACTTGATATAACGGAACTTATATGTCAACTTTGCAAAATAAGTTTGAACACTCTAGAAGATTTAATGCACCACTTGAGCAATGTTCACTGCAAGTTAATATATACGGACATAAAAAACCATATAATGCCTTTCAAATTTGATCCTTTATTGGCCGACAAACTCCAATGCGCGATTTGTAATAAAGAATTCAAGTATTTCAAGCTATTAACAGAACATATGAGTGAGCATTACAGAAATTACGAATGTCTCCCTTGTGGGCGAGCTTTTGTCAATGAGCATACGTTGCGGCAACACCGCCTTAGGCATAAAATAGGCGTCTTTAAATGCGCACATTGCTCGGAAGTCTTTGACTCGCAACCGAAGAAAAACGTTCATGAACGTCTACACAAGAAAATGTCACAACTAGATAAAAAATCTCGAAAGTGCCCTTTCTGTGACGAGTTGTTTTCGTCTAAAGACTTAATGTTGAATCACGCAGCGAAAATTCACGGGATGGGGCCTACACTCTACGTCTGCCAAGCGTGCAATAAAAATTATCAGAGCAAGATCGCTTTGGTCTCACATATAAAACGATATCACTTACTGGAGCGACCACACAAATGCTCCAATTGTGAAAAGGCGTTTTTCTCAAGGGTCGAGCTAATACAGCATACGGCTATACACACAAAGCTAAGGGAGTATAAGTGTAAGATTTGTGGTAAGTGTTTCGGAAGGGAGTCTGGTTTATACCGGCATATAAAGGGCCATTCTGGCATAAGAGACTACAAATGTGATAGTTGTAAACGGGATTTTGCTAATCGGACTAATTATAAGATTCATATGAGGAATCAGCATGGGATAATTGTCTAGATAGTTTAATGATACAATTACAATAGATATAAGTATTGCAATGATTGCAATGATTGCTTGGCGGCGATGACCTCCTCGCAAAACGAGGCCACCGCCTGCCATGCGGATTCGCTGCCGACCATACTGGCGATAACGGCCGGCAGCGAGAGGTCGCCGCCTATCTCCTCGGAGAGGACACGGCACCCATTGCACTACCGACGTGAACCCACTCGTAACACAAGCATTTAGCTTAGCACGAGGGGTTAACAAGAATACTAGTAATGTGTGACCCACATTGCTAGTAAGTTTAAAAAAAAAAATGTTACTGATCGCCTTGTGGTGTCTGATGAGAACAGTTAAATGGAATATCATATGAAAAACTACGTGGAAGCCATTCTTCGGCACGAATGGGTCTGCTCGACCGGAGTGATACCACGGCCTCACAGAAAACTGGCGTGAAACAACGCTTGCGTTGTGTTTCGCCGATTGAGTGAAGTTACCGGAGGCCTAAACCCTTTTAAAAGGCGGGCAACGCACTTGTGACTCCTCTGGTGTTGCGGGTGTCCATGGTTATCGCTTACCATCAGGTGATACGTCTGCTCGCTTGCCCACCTATCCCATAAAAAAAAAATGAAAAATTTTTCATTACACCTATTACTATTACAATGTTTGCCTAGTCGTGGTCTCCACTCAAAAACACTTCTGCTACAGCGGTTGTCGGTTCTTCTACTGATATGGCCAGCCCACTGCAACTTCAGCATACTAATTCGGTGCGCTTGGCGATGACTTTGGTTCTCTGTCGTATAACCTCGTTGCGCATTTTATTCTTCAAAGAAACTGAGCATAACGCGCTCCATAGCAAGCGAAGTTATAAATGCTTAAATAATTGTTTGTTTGCCAAGTTTTCATGCTTAAACAGCTGAACCAATTTTGACCGATTTTCCTAGAGAGATAAGGTAGGACGAGAAAGACAGGTTACTGCTACTGCTAGTTATAATTCATGTCGTGTGTCAGCAGCAAACCAGCAAGTGCTAAATCACTGAACGGTAATTTGATTCGTATGAAAAGTAGCGGGAAGTGAATTTTCATAGGTGAAATCTCACTGGAAAAAATAGGCATAGGTAAATGGGACATCAATTACAAAAACGTAAAATAATTAGGTACTACTTCTTTCAAAAATGAAACTATTTAAAGCCAGATAAAGAAAAAAAACAACAATATTTTTGCATCAAAATGTTCGCTGTAATATCTTTTAAATAACCTTTTCAATTATTTTGACGCTATATGAACTACCTATATGAATGTGCTCGTAATTAACCGCCTTCGAAAAAAAGGAGCTTTTCAATTCGTCGGAAACCCTTTTTTATGTATGTTCAACGATTATTTTCGAGAATTCTTTTTTAGGTACCTAAAGTATAAGCGATCATTGTGCTCATCGTAATGAACAATTATTTTTTTCACTCAAACCCGACAATTAGAAAAACGACAGCAGCCAAATCGGTCGAATCGTTCTCGAATTCTTCCTCCTAACCCGTTTTAGGAAGCAGGGGAAAATGGAATGTTTTGTGACCCATGTAACCAACAGAAATACTGTTGAATAATAAAAAAGTTCAATATTTATAGAAGAAACTCTTGTTCATAGATGCCCAGTGGATAAAAAACACTGCGGAGAATGAAGCTGAGAGGAGTATCCCAAATATATCCAGGGCACAACGGAACAGGACTATTCTGAGACATTTCAAAGAGAATGTTCGATGTATATTGAAATGTTCTAACGCCACGCCCGTGAGAGGCCATTGGGGTGTTGGCTATGCTTGCATATACTGCTCATACCAACACCCTTTACCTTCCAAACTGAAGGGCCACACATTATCTACCCATTCCGACAACGTAGACGAGCTGGACAACGTAAAATATGTTTCGGATATGATTATAAAAGTAGATATTACTAATCTCCAATGTAAAATTTGTGGAGAAACGATTAATGGATTACAGAAATTAATGGAGCATTTAAAAGCTATTCACGAACAACCGATGCATTTTGATATCGACAACCACATAGTTCCTTTTACATTCGATACAGAGGTCCTACAATGCAATATTTGCGCGAAACAGTTCGATAATTTCAAGCACCTTTCTGAGCATATGAATCAACACTATAAAAACTATGAGTGCTTAGAATGTGGAAGACATTTCATCAACAAACGTTCTTTGAGAACTCATAAAAATCGCCATCAAATAGGAGTGTTCGTTTGCGCGTATTGTTCCAAAATCTTCGACACGAGAATTAAGATGAAAGAACACGAAAGAGTATTGCACCTCAAAGGTTCGAAGACGCGAAAATGCGGGTATTGTGAGGAGAGGTTCGTGGATGCCGTGAGGAAAGCTGACCACGAGGTCAGGGAGCATGGCGCTCCGGTCCCTCAATTTGAATGTAAAGCGTGCGGGAAGAATTACGACAGTCAACGGTCCTTAAAGTCTCATACTAGACACTTCCACCTTTTATTAAGACCTCATATCTGTTCGGATTGCGGCAAAGGTTTTTATAATAAGCAAGATATGAAAAGGCATAGAGTTAGGCACACGAAAATAAAGGAGTTTCCATGCGTAATATGCTCCAAATGGTACGCCACGAAGAGTTCACTGAAGGGACATATGAAAACGCATGAGGGTCACTCGTATGCGTGTGAGAGGTGCGGTCACCTTTTCGATCAGAAAACTTCTTGGATTCGCCATATGAAACAACATGCGAAAAGCTCTAAAATCGCTGAGCGCCGCTAGCTCCTAAAATGCTACTTGACATATTTCATACTAGCTTCTGCTCGCGACTGTCTGCGTGGACTCTAGATAGGTCCAACCAGGGGCCCTAGTCTGCTATTTCAATTGACTCAGAATGACCGTCCAATGGCACTAAATGACATAAGAAATGACAGATTTCGTAGAGAAAACTGTCAAAAATCAACCATTATGAAGTCACTGAATCACATTTCTGACACAACTAAATAGTAGACTCGGCACCCTGGATAAAAAGTAGCCTATCTGTTATTCCAATTTATAATCTACTAGCTTTTACACGCGGCTTCGCTCACCTGATGCTATAGTAGGATTAGAAATAGATTCCAAAAATAATTTAATAAAAACCAACAGTGATGATCTCTTCTTTGTATGGGCCTCTATATATCAGAGAGGTCAAGCTGTATCTCAGGATCCGATTAATTAATTGAGATAAGAAGTTTACCAAAGTTAAAGCGTATACTTTCTAACAGTGATAACAAAATTAAAATCTATTCAGCAGTTTTTGCTCCAACCCGTAACAAACAGCTTTTTTAAATTTTATAATACTTAGTTCTTAGTAAGAGATCTCTTCGACTTTTGCGTGTAAGAGCCAGTTCCTCCTCGGTTGCTGCGGCTCTGGCAGTCTGCAGTCCGTAGGGACTCTTAAGGCTCGGCAACGCATCAGAACTCCTCTGGTGTTGCAGGTGTCCATGGGCGACCATGACTACTTACCACCAAGATGGCTTGTCAGTTCGTTTGCCCTAAAAACTTAATCCATAGAAAAATGCCGTAGTTCATAGAATATTAATTATATACCAGTCGCCCAGTATTATGTTAATTATTTGGTAACTACATAACTTCTCCAAGGTTTCCTTGTCTATAAACTTTATTCGGAATACTGTGAACATAACAATTACGGAATCGGTCCAGGCGTTCTCAAGTAGTGAGTTTAAACGACCAGCATTCAAATTTATATATGCATGAAAATATGTTAACATCACACAAAATGATTTATGTAGAAACTATATGTATGTATGTTATGTAAAATTAAAAATAAAGTTGTGTATATTGTGATCCTATGTTGTCTGTTTTATTTAATTATATAGGTGCCATCACGCAAAGCCGCTATGGCTCTTTTCTCAAAAGGCCATCTCAGACATTACCCTGCATTGTAACACTCACATATTGCTACTACTGTCTGGACTTTAAAAGAGACCATGATTCTCTGAGTTTGTTTCGGTGTTTCTTCTCAGAGGTCGTCAGTTAGGAAATGCCGGCGCCATCTAGTTTAAAAAAAACTAGAACTTGTAAGTGTCTCGAAAAGATCTATTTACAGAAATAAATATCATTTATCATTTACGCCTGTATTTCTTGATAGTTTAAAAAGAAATGTACTGTTGTATACTCAAATTTCGGTAATTTTTAGCTTCTTAGGACGGTTCTATTGCCCTTCAGGGGTTATCCATAAATTTGTCACATCTCACGGGGCCGGGGAGGAGTAGAGAAGTGTGACAGGCTGTGTAAGTACATATTCATCGTCACATGTAATGTCAATGTGTCAGATTATTAGAGATGCCCAAAATATATCACAGAAAAGAAAAGAGAGAAATAGTATATCTTTTCGCTCTAAGATATATATAATCTCTTTTATATCTCGCTCAGAGCGAGATAGTACGGAGTAACTGAACTGAAGTCATAGAGCCAAAAGAGTCTAGAGCGGGATCTAATGACGTGTCGCTCGTGAGTGAAAGATTTAATGAGGATTAGGCTTGTGTAGTACATGTACTATGTACTATTAGGAATTGATTCCCGACACAGACTAGTACGAACTATTCCTTTTCCTTTCTAGTACATCATTCCTTTAGTACTTCGTCGTTCGTCGTAGTCTTTGGCTCTCTAGTTCTGTACGAACTAAGCGGTGAGCGACGGAACGCTCCGTCGCTCACCGCTCATTTGAACTCGACTAGTACATTTGAACGACTGTACTATTAACCGTCGCTCACTAGCAAGAACAAAGCTATTTTGAACTTTATGTCTATGTCCCCAGAGATAATTTTTGTTCACTATTCCTTCAGTGAGCTACTGTACTAATAGTACTAGAAGACCGAACTAGTACATTTGAACGATTGTACTAGTACGGAGCGCTCCGTTCATAGTCCGAGCAAGAACAAGCCTAATGAGGATTTGATATTGTAACGTAGACTTTCTTTTGCTAGTCGTTCGAATCCCGTTCGCGCTGAGCACACGCGCACTAAGCGCAATCGTTCCAAACGACTATCTCTCTCTTTCCAAAGGGCGCGATGTATCTTTTTACTCATCTAGTTTGTGCCGGTCTGAGTTCATCCAACCAAAATGAATCTTATGATTAGGATATAAAGATATAGTTTAGAAACTGGTGAGCGAGAGATGTAGGTACTCGCTCTTTAGGCAGGATTATAAATATCATATTTTGCATCTTTCTCTCGCGAGCGACACAACTCTACAAATTATCTGTTTGATGAATGATAACGATGGATACATGGTTGAACGAAGCAAAATATGTGACGTCACACAAGGGTCGAGTCATCTTCATTTTCCGAGCCTACCCCCAGATGCGGCCGAATATCAGTATTATAAACGAAGCGACTGCCATCACACCTCCGCAACACAATTTCAGTATTCGAAGGATAGACTGGTTGTCACGCTTTTTTGGGCTTCTGACTACCACTAACAATAGTCATAGATGTTCGTATGACAACCGGGACCGACGGCTTTACGTGCTCTCCGAGGCACGGAGGGGTCTCGATGTGTTAAGAATGTTCACCCATCCGCAAACTGACCGCGGCGAGCGCAGCTTAACCTTGCAGATTAGTTGATCGGCGTAGTTATTACTAGGCTAGGGGCGAGTGGTATCACAAAATAAAATATGACGGTTCCCGGAGGACCAAAAATTTACGATTACGATGATTTCCATTGACCCACAAAAATATGCATAGGTAATACTAGCCTCTGCCCGCGGCTTCGCTCACTTGAAGCTCAGAAACCAACAGTGATGATCTCTTCTTTGTATGGGTCTCTATACATTAGAGAGGTCAAGCTGTATCTCAGGTTCCGTATTATTTGAGATAAGAAGTATACCAGTTTTTAATTTGGAGCACATACTTTCTAACAGTGATAACACATTTTTGGGTTCGGAGACGTTTATATACCCTGACTTGTTTTTTTTTTTAAATATCTTCAATGTACACACAGCTTTTTTACAATTTTATTATTATAAAAATAGAGAAATATGCATGGAACATTTCACAGACAGCATGTGAAAAATCACTTGAAATAATTTTTCACACCTGCGAATTTCTATGAAATCGCATTTTGTTCACGATTTCATTGTGGACGCGCGCTCTTTGGTATAGATACTTTTCAATTGTATTTAAATAACGCAAGGACTACATTCAGTCAAGAAAGTATCGGGAATGGATGATTTGTTTATGGTTCCAAATTAATTTTTTTGTTTTTTTGTTGTTAGATTGGCACAACTTTTCATTACTTTAATATATTAAATACTATTTAATTAATATTATCAAATTTGGTCAAACTTGGATAGCATTCAACGTCCACACATCTTGTTATCGCAATATTGTACCAGTGAAGATTGTAACATTATTTATTTAAAAAGATTGTCCATGGAGTTTCTTGCTGGATTCTTCTCCATAGGATCAACCTTTTGGAACCGTGCAACTAGAATCATAACGTTTTATAAACGCTTGTAAAAGCTTATTTGCAATACATAAAAACATTTGAAATTGAATGTCCTTTTTTTGGTCTTTACAGGTGACACTGATTCCCGTCGAGAAGACATGTACCAATTAATACAAGAAATCAAAGCCATCCTCACATACACGAACGCGACGCCATACAAGTCCAAAAACGTACGCTACTATTGCTTTTATTGTTCCAGCGATGGGTCACACTTTGAGGACCCCGATGAGCTCCGAACCCACACCAGGACACAACACATGGCCCACCGGATAGAAAAATTTGAATACACCATGCGCCCTTATTGGTTGAACGAGGTAGTTAAATTCGATATACAAAACCTCCTTTGTAATGTCTGCTGTGTAGTTATTACTAACTGGAACGAAATGTTCCAGCATTTAAAAGAAAAACACGATGTTCATCTAGATCAGGCCTATTCTAAGGTAATTCCTTACATCCTAACTACTGATCTAAAATGCGCGCTTTGCAAGGAATCTTTCAGCAATTACTTGCACCTAGATGGGCATATGAACGCTCATTACAATAGCTATGTATGCGGTGACTGTGGGGACACCTTTTTGTCCCTAAATCGTATAAAACAACACATCAAAATACACGAAAAAGGCAAATTTCCATGTACCATGTGCGACAAGGTGTTTTCCCTGCAAAAATATAGGCGGAAACACGAAGAATTGGTCCACGAACAACAATTAAAGTTCAAATGTTCTTATTGCCCTGAAAAGTTCTCAGGAGAATATACAAGGCACTTACATTGCCTAGAAATGCATAAAGAAAAGATTAAAACTATCACTTGCGAGCTATGCGGTAAAATTTTCACTTGGAAACCTTATTACATGGCTCATCTGAGGAAAAAACATGAGAAACACAAGAAGTTTCGCTGTGACCAATGCGATAAAAAATTCCTCAGACAAGGCGAGTTAAGAGATCATCTAATGAGACATGCTGCTCCAAATACCTTTACGTGTAAAGTATGTTTAAAGATGTACGCAACGAAAATGACATTAAAACAGCACGAGAAATTGCATGCTAAGAATTATTCTTAATAGGCGGGTTGACGGATATTGAAACTTCAAGAAATTTAGTAGTGTAATTCGACTTTTGACTGTATTCAGTAACTTGACACTGACAGTTGAAGGGTTATCAATATTTGACAAAAAAAGATAGTGAGGTGGTGTAAGAATGAACAAAATGGAATGAACTTAAATGATGTACTTACATGAACAAACTTTTTGTTCTAATAACTTGTCTTCAAAACACAATTTAAACTAATAGACATTGCACAATTTGTTTCTCAGTAGTAAGTTAATCTTTAAAATGACCAAAATTACATGATTTTGATTTTTAATTTGTTTCTATTAGAAAAAAATAAAAGAAAATATTTTATTATTAATTGTTAATTATACTTATATTCCACATCTTACTTACGAATGTTCAGTATGATTTAAATGTATCATTCGTTCAACCTTTTTGTCATTCGTTCTTACGGAAAATGAATCACTACCCAAACACTATTAGTTGTAGTGTGGTATCATTATTTCTCTCGGAACTGTCAAGTTACTGAATACAATTAAAAGTCGAAGTATAGGCTTTTTAGATTTACACAATTCACTGCGCTACACAAACTCTACGCACTCATTTTGCGGTAAAGAGAGAAAATCCCTTCTGAACCTGGTGAACCCCACCAAAAAGTATGACGCTTTATTATCCAATTAACTTTTTGGAAGAAAATTAAGTTTAATAATACTCTTCCCTAATGCCCGAATACCTACTCAAACGCTACTTACTCAAATTCATCTATACTAATATATAAAGCTGAAGAGTTTGTTTGTTTACTTGAACGCGCTAATCTCAGGAACTACTGGTCCGATTTGAAATATAATATATTTATAAGTACTAGCTTCTGCCCGCGACTTCGTCCGCGTAGCGTGATGATATATAGCCTATAGCCTTCCTCAATAAATGGGCTATCTAACACTGAAAGAATTTTTCAAATCAGACCAGTAGTTCCTGAGGTTAGCGCGTTCAAGCAAACAAACAAACTCTTCAGCTTTATATATTATTATAGATTATAGATTATAGACTAGCTTCTGCCCGCGGCTTCGCCCCCGTAGAATTCGGTCTGTCATCACATCCCACGGGAATGGGATAGAAATATCCTATGTCCGTCTCCTGGTTCTAATCTACCTCTCCACCAATTTTCAGCCAAATCGGTTCAGCCGTTCTTGAGTTATAAATGGTGTAACTAACACGACTTTGTTTTATTTAAATAGTTATACATTAATCTCATATCGCAGCCTGGCTGGAGGCATTCGGTGCCACAAGTCCGGTGAAGCTGTAAAGATTCCCGGAATCAACAGCCTACAAAAAAAAATGTGTCTCAGTCAATTTGAATTAGTATATTTGTAGCGTTTGAGTAATTGCCTTGTCTTTTATATTAAAACTGGCTGTTTTATAAGTTTCATGCAAGTTACAAACATTGTTTATCAGCAACAAAAACTTACAATATGTGGATGGATATTTATTAAAATTAGAGCAGTTTGTTTCCCGCGGTTATGTGTAACTCGATTATCAATTTAACCTATGTTACTCCGGAATAATATATTTTTCCATAGCTGAAAGAATTTCAAAAATCAGCTGAGTAGTTTTTAAAATAAATTTAAAAAATAAACGTAGAAAACAAACTTCAGGCAACTAGGTACCAATCGGGTACCTAGTTGCCTGAAGTTTGTTTTCTACGTGTTTAATTTTTTATGTATTTTATGATTAGCGGTTACTCGACTGGTGAAATAAAATGCATTCTACGCAGCGACTCGCGGCTATGTTCAGCCCGGCCAAAAAGATTGGAGAGTACCTATTGTACCTACGTCGCGTCGCTTACAGGTACATCTTATCCGGTAAATCATCTCAGTGCACATCAGACAAATATAACTCCTGGTTTGGAGTTTTCTCTTGTACCTGCAAATATTCGTTCGTAAAATGTTCCTCTATGCACTCGTAAATCTAAATCTTTGAGAAATATCTCCATAACAAATGAAAATGTTGCATAATTTGCATTTGAATTTCTGTTTTTCAAAACTGGCAACCGCTTGGACAGACTGCATGCTATACCTCGACGAGGTTTCCAAGCAATAGATGTCGCATTGTATCTGGGATTTGTAGCTAGATATCTAGGTTTTATTACGAGAGCCTACCTAATTCCATTACGTGTTCTGGGCCCATAATATAGGTTCTTGTCTAGTTTTTTTACTCAGCCGTGTTCGTCCCACTGCAGGGCAAACGCCTTCCTGATTTCCACTCCTCTCAGTTTAGAGCGTTTTGCAGGCATTAATTTACAGTCTAGGGTCCGTAGGCACTTGGCATTTGGAGCCCCTTCAATCTTCGAGGCAAGCGAAGCTTTTGAGCTTATTGTAGGTCCCGCCACGGCTGGGCCCTTAGGCCGGGGCTTTCTGCAGCCAATCCTTCTAATAGAAGAAAGATTCTTGCCTTGCACCGGCGTGAAACAACGCTTGCGTTGTGTTTCGCCGAGTGAGTTGAGGTTACCGGAGGCCCAAACTCTTTTAAAGGCGGGCAACGCACTTGCGACTCCTCTGGTGTTGTGGGTGTCCATGGGCGGCGGTTATCGCTTACCATCAGGTGATCCGTTTGCTCGTTTACTCCCCTATCCCATAAACAAAACAAAAAAAGATGTGGCCAGCCCTATTCCACTTTAAGCTTGCAGCTTTCTGGCCAACGTTGGTGATCAGTTCCTTATACAGTCTGATAGCCATACTCCTAAGATGCTGCTGATGTTATCTATTTGCTGCAGCAGCTGCACTGCTGATTTAAATAGTCTTAATACAGATATACATGACAACATTACACTTAACAAATGGTTTTGCCATATAAAAACTCGGTTTAAAGATAATCGTGATTGTAAAAATTTCGCAATCCTGATTATTGTCATATTGATTTCGATATTTTTCACAAAAACACTTTGGAAAATAACTATCTGCGCGGCCGTTCGCAACAGTTAACTTTACGCGCACATTAATTTCGAGCGTACTGTACAAAAAATATTATATTAAATACGTGACAACAATCACTTTTTACCCCTTTTTAAGCATAATTACTTTTTTCTTTCCGAACCAATGCGACCTTCAAACTTTCAAGAAAAGACCGTACTCCTTATTAAAAGACCGGAAACGCACTTGCGACTCCTCTGGTGTTGCTGGTGTCCATGGGCGGCGGTGATCGCTTACCATCAGGCCGTACGCCCGATTGCCCGCTTTCCCATAAAAAAATATATTGCGCCCATGAGTGTGAGATTGTACATAGTAAAGTTTGTATGGAGGACTCGAGTAGATTGCAATTTTTTTCATAATAAAGTTACATAAAACACACTACTACGCGTTTGACACACACCTTTGAAAATATGGTCGAATTTCGAGCAACGGGCGACCACTAGCAATAATTATTGTATTAAATCTTAAGGTTGCTATACAATAGTGGATATGTAAATAATAATTAAATTATCCGTAATTATTACCTAGTTTTATTTGAACATTGTATTCTCTACGTATGCTACTGCCGATTATGGTATGTTATATTGTGTTATGTATTAGTTTTTTAGTTGTGTATGTGTTTGATTATGAAGTCATGTGTAGTAGCCTGGTACATCGTTTCTCAATCTGTTGGTCGCGACCCCTAGGGGGGCCACGTTCAGTATTATAGGAGGGGGTCAATTAATAACAACCATTCTGTATAGTAATCAGATTAAGACTTTTATTTTTATTTTACTATGACAAAAAGACATAAGAGCCGTTAGGCAATAAGCGATAACCGCAGCCTATAGATGTGAGCAACTAGTAGTGCCTATATCAGAGCGTTGTCACCTTGACACCTCGGTTTTTAAGCCCCATATCATTTGCCCAGTAATTTCACTGGATACATTGCCCTCCAAATCTTGCTAAAAGGTAGAATACTTCACGTGGGAGAGCCATGCTTCGGCACGAATGGGCCGGCTCGACCGGAGTGATACCACGGCCTCACAGAAAACCGGCGTGAAACAACGCTTGCGTTGTGTTTCGCCGAGTGAGTTGAGGTTACCGGAGGCCCAAACCCTTTTAAAGGCGGGCAACGCACTTGCGACTGCTCTGGTGTTGCGGGTGTCCATGGGCGGCGGTTATCGCTTACCATCAGGTGATCCGTCTGCTCGTTTGCCCCCCTATCCCATAAAAAAAAAAAAAAATATATGGTAATGCGGTCGTGATAAACTCCAGCAGTTGAGTTGACCACCTTTGAAAAAGGGCAAATTAATATATTATAGTGAAGGAGCCACAATATTTTTCACATACTTATCTAAAATGGTTGAGAAACGGTGGCCAAGTGATGTTGACCAATGATAAATCTTATGTCTCTTTTTTATATGCAAGGCGGATTTTAAGAAATCATGTGCACATTAATAATTGTTTGATTTAAACGGTGAAGGAAAACATCCTGAGAGATTTTCTCGACAGCGTGTGAAGTCTGCCAACCCGCACTAGGCTAGGTTGGTATACTATACTTGACTATAGCCTAATCAGTCTCTGAGAGGAGACCCGTGCCCAGCAATGGGATATTAAAAGAAAGAAAGTAGAAAAGAAAAGTGTGTCTGCGACAATATTTTTAAGTGTTGCGTGTTATATACCTATGTAATACTTACAATAAAAACAAATGCTTGTTTACAATATCGTTTTATTTATCACATTTATAATACACTGATTTCCAGGAATTCTTACCGCTACGATAATTTTTGGTATTTTTTACAAACAAATACTTATTTTATAATTAAAAAAAATTACTTAAATTGTATTTAAACACAATTTTCTATTGTCATTTTGTGTTTAAATTCAATATAAGTAAACATATTTCAGAAGTTGGTGCAAGTGGCCCTTAAGTACCCTAAACAATAATTAAAACTTCATGTCTACAAACAGAAATGTGTTGCTGGGGATTTTATGCAAAGTAAAAACATATAATCATCTCGCCTGTATTCCCCGAAGGGTTAGGCCGAGGCGTACTAATGTACACCAACAGTTGGCCGGTATGTTAAGGTCCCATGTAATAGGGGGCGAGCCTATTTACATAATCCAAACTTGCTACTGGGAATTTCATACAAAAACCCAATAACACTGCTCGACCTGGGAATCGAACCCAGGACCTCTAGCGTAGCAGTCGCGCTCAGGACCACTAGGCTAATGAGGCAGTTACAAATACTTACAGATCTATCTTATGCGTCTTCATATGACATTTTAGAGTTCCTCTCTGTACAAAAGCTAACCCACACACTGGACAAGAAAAACGCCTATCGTTATTATGAATCCTCATATGAAGAAGCAAAGCCCTATTCCTACCATAAGACTTCTTACAAACACTGCACTCAAACGGCTTAGTTCCAGTATGCTTCACCATATGTTCCTTCAATTCAGTCTTTGTATAACACATGTAAGGACAAAACTCACATTTTATATCCCTCTGTTCTAAATGGCAGCGTTTGATATGTGAAGACAGGCTATATTTCCTGTTGAAGCCACGGTCACAAACATTGCATTTATATAGAATAGGTTCCTCTCCGTGCACATCAACCAAATGTTTCTGTCTTGTGAAATAGTCCACAAATTTCTCAGGACATTTAGGGCATTTATTCTTCTTCAGCATGAGGTGGACAGCCTCATAATGGATTCTGTATTTTATCTGAGATGGGAAGTCTTTCTCGCAGATGTTGCAAGAGAATTTATCTTGACGATGCTGCATGTATGAGTGTACTCCAAGCCTATGTTTTGTTATAAAACCGGCTCCACACTCTTCACAGATAAAATTCCCATAATGTTTGTTCATGTGTCTCTCGACCCCACCAAAAGTCTCTACTTTCAATCCGCAGACTTGACATTCAAAATTCTTTTCTTTCAATTTGAACGGTATCACTCTATCAGGAAAATCCAAATACATTTTTTTCTGGTGTTTCTCAGTCAAATGTGTTTTTAAATCGGTCAGATTTTTTATGTCTTCGTTGCAAATTGTACATTTTAGCCCTGTTACATCGGCATAGACTATTAATTCGTCCGCTGTGTATTTAGTTAATAGTTTGTATATACTTGATTTTGGGTGGGTAGTTTGATGCTTCCTCAGTGCATCATGGTTGTAGATTTGTCGGCAGTAGAAGCAGGGGTATCCTCTCCGCATTTTAGTTTTGAACGCAGTAGCGTTGCTGTACTCGAAGAGAACGGTTGTGTTTATCGCGAGCGCTAATTTCTCTGATACGACGTCGGTATGTGTATCGTTTGTCGGCTTTTCGAAAAACCATTCTATCGATTTTGCTTTTACAACTTTATCTGGAAAGAGATAATTCAAAAGAAGTTTTTTTTATATATATTAAAACTAAAATCTGTGGCTGCTAACTCACGACTAGTTAAAATGATTAGGTGAGGCTCGTCAGGGTAGTAGATTGATTTAATTAAATGGCAAGTTCTTATTATGAAGGAATAACACGGGACGTTTTAGACCCATACTTTTATTTCCTAAATTTAGTATGCAAAGTGGCCAAAGGTCAAGGTTTTTACTCAAATAAAATTTGTGGGTTAGACAAAATATTGGTAAATAATTAAATTATTGGCCTTTTCAAAAATGTTGAAGACAGGCAAGTGAAATATAGCACAGGAAAATGAAAATTAACTTTAAATATGTATAAAAATGCATGATAAGTGACGTGTATATAATTATATATAATTGACCTACATATCTATACTTTTTTTAATATTTAAAGCTGAAGAGTTTATTTTTTTCTTGAACGCGCTAATCTCAGGAACTACTGGTCCGATTTGAAAAATTATTTCAGTGTTAGATAGCCCATTTATTGAGGAAGGCTATAGGCTATATATCATCACGCTACGCGGGCGAAGTCGCGTGCAGAAGCTAGTAGAAAGATAAAGTTTCGTGGTCAGACAAAATATTGGTAAATAATTAAATGATAGACCTTTTCAAAAAAATTAAAGAGAGGCAACTGTTATATGCAGAGGAAAATGAAAATTAACTTTAAATATGTATAAAAATGCATGATAAGTGACTGAATTTATACATTGACTGAAAATCGTTAGAAAATATTATGATGTGAATGTTTACTGCCAGAATAAATGGCAGAGATGTGGCCTCGCTTTGCATCCTCTATCGCCTATACTATGGGGAGTGCTCCGAGGAATTGTTCGGATTGATCCCTGCAGCCACTTTTCGCCATCGTTCTACGCGACAACAGTTCCATCCCCATCATCTTGATGGCTGGCAGTCCACAACTGTGCGTTTCTCTATAAACTTTCTGCCTCGCACAACAAAACTGTGGAATGAACTGTCGCCTGAACTGTCGCCTGCAGTATTTCCGGACCAATACGACCTTCAAACCTTCAAGAAAAGAGCGTACTCCCTTTTAAAAGGCCGGCAGCGCACTTGTGACTCCTCTGGTGTTGCAGGTGTCCATGGGCGGCGGTGATCGCTTACCATCAGGCGATCCGTCTGTTCGTTTGCCTGCTATCACATAAAAAAAAAACAAAAAAATTGTGAGAAATAACCAGGAAAGTGAGATTATTAAACAAATCCTCATATTTATTTTTTATTTAGAAATAATGAATTACAAAATTTAAATATTAAGGCAATAGGAAAAATTACAGTCTTTCTCGGTCAGTTTAAGCTCACTCATCATTCAAAATCGTGACCGTCTCTAAAATTCCCAGTAATGGGTCCCGACTGCAAGATTGACTTTATTCTACGTTATAATTTATTATTTTATGTATTTATCGATCATGAAAACATTTAAATGGTGTAGTTATTCAATAAAACTTTACATAGGTCTGGACTACTAGACTTGTTTTTGTCTTTTTAGATTTTTTTAGTGTTTTTATGCAGTCGGGTTTTTTAGTTATTTTAATTATTATATTTTTTCTTACATGGTGTAAATTACCCTATTATGGCAGAAAACAATTATGATGTGCTCCGCCTGCCGCCATATCACCCAGACCTTAACCCTATCGAGAGGACATGGGCTGCATGGCAAAAACGTGGATTGCAATGTTAATCGCGTCATGGATTTGGTGAAGGAGAAATTGAACGAAATGTGAGCTAATGAGTGGCTTAAACTGACCGAGAAAGTAAAGACTGTAATTTTTCCTATTGCCTTAATATTTAAATTTTGTAATTCATTATTTCTAAATAAAATATAAATATGAGGATTTGTTTAGCTGACAGGAATGTGATACACAATTTGTGTCGCCCTGTTCACAACTGATACACAATTCTGATGAAAAATCGACCAAAATTAGGGAGACACACCACTTTTACGTTTTAGCAAAGCTTTATTGATTGTTACTGTGATTAAATATAATTTCTTTGATTTATATACTTACTTATGTATTATGTCAGTAGAAAACTTGCATTTTTCTCCAGAAGAATCTCTTAGTTGCTTATTCGAGATTTAAAATAAATCAGAAATATTTATTTATTTATATTAATTGTGTGATATTGTACTTTTGAGTGTTATTTTTACCTCTATTTTGGCTAATTTCTATTATCCTAGACCTTTCGCGTTCATGCAGTCATATGCGTCGCTTGCTTTTCGCTACTATCGGTTTTTGCGTCGTGCGAAATGTCCGCCACAGTAAAGTGTCCTCAGTGTAATATCGTTATTAACGAGCTACTATGTTACGTCCAAAATAAGTTGTCGACGAGTGATGACGATACCTTAATTCGTATATGTGTTTCGGCCTTTAGTAACGAAGAAATCAAAAATTCTAAATCGTTACTTTTTGAATCTGTTCCGACTAATAAAAGAAATATCAAACGGAAGCAAAATGGCAAAGAACACCGTGACTTAGCCGATATAATTGGCCTGTTCAAGTCTACTGACCCTGATGTGATCCCGATTTTCGTCGCGCGGCAACTTGACAATCTACCCCCTATCACATTTGATCACTTGGATGTGACTAAGTTGTTAAAGGATCTCACCTTACTCAAGGATGAAGTGCGAGAACTGAAGTCAACTAGTGTGACGAGAGATCAATTGGATAAACTTAAGATGGACCTTCAGTATGACCTCAAGTTTGGATCATTGATCGAGCATGCACGGAACGAACAGTGTGTGAATTTGAAACGAGGTGGTGGCATCGGTGACTTTTCTCTTGGTAACTCATCATACAGAAGTCTGGAGGCTTCTAATAATGCAGTGCAAAGTCCGAGAAGTCAAGAGAGTGTCGCAAAACTCGCGGTTCATATTACCGATAAACAAAGTCCACTTTTTGAAAGCAGTGAGTATGTTGAGAAGGAACCGCCTCTTTCAGTATCGAAAAGCGGATCTATGACGCGGGCTCACTCGCCGTCGTCCGTACAAACAGCTGTTGGTGTTACGTCACAGTCGCAGAGGATAAACTCTGATAGTAAACTAGTGCCACATTGCGGTGATGTTTTGCCTAGAAGTGAGAATGATGGATGGATAGTTGCTACGCGTCGTAAACTGAAGCAAAAATACCGTTACGCTGGGAAAGCGGGGGTTGCTAAAGACACAGTAGGGTATTTCAAAGCTGCTGAAAAGAAAGTGCCCATGTTTATTACGAATGTGCACAAAGATTCACATACAGCTGACATCATAAAGCACATTGAAATAAAAACCCGCGTAGTTGTTAATTTGGAAAAGCTGTATCTACGAAAAAAGGTTGACTATGATGCATACAAGTTTTTTATACCTGAATCCAAAGTACCTGCATTTTTAGATGAAAACATCTGGCCGCAAAATATAATATTCAGACGGTTTGTGCATTATAGTCAAAGACGTAAGGACGAGTACTCGCTTAAAGTCGGCAGTGTCAGCAACAACAATGCCTAATAAAAGTTTGTTAAGATTTGCCAGCTTTAATTGTAAAAGTGTGAAGCGTTCCATAGAGGGCGTTCGTGGACTTTGCGAATCGTGCGACATAATAGCGCTTCAGGAGTGTTGGCTGCTACCGGAGGAGCTGCCTTTTCTGAGCACCATCCATGGTGACTTCAGCAGCACGGGGAAGTCGGCCGTTGACACGTCTGCTGGCATACTGCGTGGGCGACCCTATGGAGGGGTAGCCCTGCTATGGCGAAAAAGTGTGTTCAGTGATGTATCGGTCATTCCGACTGATAACCCGCGAATATGTGCGGTACGTATTCATACGTGTGATAGGCCATTCATTGTGATGAGTGTGTACATGCCCACGGATGCAGTGAGTAACCTGCCGGAATTCTCGCATTGCTTAGGACTGGTAAGTGCGATTGTCGATAGTAGTGATGTGGAGGCGGTTTACTGTCTTGGTGACTTTAACGCACATCCGCATGAACTATTTTTTACGAACTTATTAAACTACTGTAGTGATAATAACTTTGCATGCGTTGATGTAGATAGGCTGGGGTTGACGTCGAACACGTACACGTATGTTAGTGACTGTAATGAGGCTAGGAGATGGCTTGATCACTGTCTCTGTACAGAATCGTCTCTGAGAACTGTACGTAGTGTTAGCGTTAAGTATGATGTTCTGTGGTCGGATCACTACCCATTGTTGATCGATTGCGATCTTAATATAATTAGGCCGAAAGTAAAGCAGAGTATGTCCTATGATAACTTAGTTGTGTGGGGAGAAAAAAGCCCGAATGCTATCAAAACCTACAGGCAAGAATGTCATCGGCGACTGCGAAATATTGACTTCCCTCGCGTAATGTCCAACTGTTGTGATCGCATATGTAGTGATCCGGACCACAATCTAATAATTGATTGCCTGTATCAGGATGTGGTATCCGCTCTTAGGGAGGCTGCCATTGTTAGCAGGGAGACACGAGTCATAGGTAAGGGGCCGAAGCGCGTGGTGGGTTGGAATAAGCACGTCCGCGGGGCTCACGCGTACGCTAGGCTTAAGTTCAATGAGTGGCTCGATTGTGGTAAACCTACATCTGGTGTGATTTATGAGGAAATGAGTTTTACTCGTAAGATCTTTAAATCTAAACTAAGGTGGTGCCAGAATCACCAAGACCAAATCCAGATGGACATCTTAGCCGAGTTACACTCTAAAAAAGACTTCCGTGGCTTCTGGAAGTCTACAAAAAAGCACAACCTTAGGCCTGGTTTGCCGGCGAGTGTCGATGGTGTGTCTACTGAAAGGGATATTGCCAATGTTTTTAAATCCCATTTTTGTGTCGAGCCTAGCGGTATCCCACTCTCTGAGGTGGTCGATGCTGAGTCACAATGTACTGTCTTGGATCCAAGAGTTAAGTTAGCGGCTGCTGACATAGCTAAGACCATCGGGTGTATGACCAGGGGTAAGTCTCCAGGACATGACGGGCTCAGCATCGAACACCTACAGCATGCAGGTCCCCACCTGCCACGTGTTTTGGCCATGCTATTCACGTTCTGCCTTCGCCATTCATACTTACCGGACGAGCTGATGAGGACGATCGTAGTACCAATTGTTAAAAATAAAACGGGGGATATATCAGATAAAAACAATTACAGACCGATCTCATTAGCAACAGTCATCGCCAAGGTATTTGACAGCGTGCTTAATGCTCAGTTAAACAATACAATAACTTTGCACGATAACCAGTTTGGGTTCAGGGCCAAACTTTCCACAGATAGTGCTATACTGAGTTTAAAGCATGCTGTCAGATATTACACGGATCGGAGCACGCCTGTTTATGCCTGCTTCCTCGATCTGTCCAAGGCGTTTGACCTGGTTTCGTACAAAGTGCTGTGGAGAAAGTTGCTTGATAGACAAGTTGAGCCTGAAGTTATTAAAATCTTCCAGCACTGGTACGAGAACCAGGTTAACAATGTTAAATGGTCGGGTGCTCTGTCGGACTCATACAGGTTGGAGTGCGGGGTGAGGCAGGGAGGATTGAGCTCACCAATGCTCTTCAATGTGTATATTGACGGACTTGTTGCCGAGCTCAGCAGCCGCCATATTGGATGTCATATTGATGATGTGTGCTTTAACAATATCAGCTACGCTGATGATATGGTGCTGCTGAGCGCGTCAATAGGGGGACTCAGAGAGCTAATAAGCATTTGCGAGGCGTATGCTCTTACACATGGCTTAAAATACAATATCAAAAAGAGTCAGCTTATGGTTTTCAATGCGGGTCATAAGTGTCCGGCGGAGGTTCCACCAGTAAGGCTATGTAAAGCACCTTTGGAGCGGGTACATACTTTTAAGTATCTAGGCCATATTGTGACTTCCGACCTGAAGGACGACGCGGATATTGAGCGAGAAAGGAGGGCGCTGTCGGTGAGGGCGAATATGATTGCCCGCAGGTTTGCTCGTAGCTCTAGAGATGTGAAGGTGACCCTGTTTCGAGCATACTGCACATCTTTTTATACGAGTAGCCTGTGGGTATCATATTTGCAGAGATCTTACAGTGCTCTCCGCGTTCAATATAATAACGCACTGAGGGCACTGCTGCGGCTGCCTCGCTTCTGCAGCGCATCAGGAATGTTTGCGAGGGTCCGCATTGACTGTTTTTATGCCAGCATGCGCAAAAGAGCGACCTCGATAGCGAGTAGAGTGCGGGGCAGCGGCAACGGTCTCCTTTCCGTTATTGCCAACAGGTTGGACGGGCCCTTCATACAACACTGGCAGGCCTTACATGCACCCATATATAGGGCTTGGGGCAGGTAGAATCATTCATTAATTCATTTTCATTTATTCAACTACCTATATTAATTTATTATTATTAACTATATTATTATGTATGCTCAAATATGGACTATTTATATCGTCTGAAATAAATGTTTTATTATTTATTATTATTATTAAAACTAATTTGAGCGCACCAAAATTCCTTCACTATAAGAACTAACCAAATACATCATTCAACTCTCTTAACACAGAGATGAGAGATTGTTTTACCTTTAAGCTTCTTCAAGTAGTCATCATATTCTGGGCATATGGTAGGCAGTTTGCTTCGCTTAGGCAACAGAGGTAGATGTTTCGAGAAGCGAGCTAATAGCTTTGTTTCCCCTTCCACTGGCTCCAACAGTTGACTGTCTTCTTGGGTACTGCTTGTGGAGGTGCTATCTAAAATGATAACAAATCATCACGCCTGTACTACAGAAGGGTTATACAGGCATACTAATTATCTTTTTGTGATTTTTTTGCATTTTGCATGCTAAGATAAAGTTATGTTAGTGAAGGAAAAATTCGACTCGCAGGCAGGATTCGAACCTGCGTCTTCTGGTTTGATACACCAGACGCTATGACCACTAAGCCACCGCGAGTCCTACCTGCCATGCCGAAATTTGCCTTCACATTCTGAACTTACGTCTTAAAGGTGACGTCAGCAACATCTATTGACAAGCAAGTTACTTTGCCTCTCAACCGACACGACTTACCTTACGGTTAGTTCTATGTCGTACGGTGCTACCATACCTACTAACTATCTTTTTGTGTTTTTTTTTGCATTTTTCATGCTAAGATAAAGTTATTTTAGTGAAGGCAGTGTAGACATACTAATGTCAACCAACAGTTCACCGGTATTTTTAGGTCCCATGTAATAGTGAGCGAGCCTATTGCTACTGCTCAGCAGAATATTTGGCAATACAGTGGTACAACCTCAGAGGTAACATAACATACCATCACGCCTGTATTCCCCGAAGGGTTAGGCAGAGGCGTACTAATGTACACCCACAGTTCGCCGGTATGTTTAGGTCCCATGTAATAGGGGGCGAGCCTATTGCCATTAACCGGGCGCAATTTCCTAACTCCGAGCTGCTACTGGGTATTTCATAGAAAAACCCAATAACACTTTGCTCGACCTGGGAATCGAACCCAGGACCTCTAGCGTAGCAGTCGCGGTCAGGACCACTTGGCTATTGAGGCAGTTACAACCTCAGAGGTAATTTTCACTAACCACAATCATTGTCTTCTGTTTCTACTTCAGAATCCATTTCTTCCTCATTCTCACTGCCGAGCTCATCACTCTCCTCTTTAGAAATATCTGTATCTAAACAGCAATCATTTCCTTCCAAATCTTGTTTAAATATGTCAGGTTCTACATGAGTATCCTCTGTATCCAACTCATCTTTGATCTCAGTGGATAAGTTCTGCAGGAGAGATATTGGGCCTGGAACTTCCAATTGTAACTATTAGAGAAAAAAATATCGTAATTTAAAAAAGAACTAGCTTTTCCCGCTGCATCGCTCACATGAAGCTATATTAGGATAATAATGGATCCCAACAATAATCTATACTAATATATGAAGCTGAAGAGTTTGTTTGTTTGTTTGCTTGAACGCGCTAATCTCAGGAACTACTGGTCCGATTTGAAAAATTCTTTCAGTGTTGGATAGCCCATTTATTGAGGAAGGCTATAGGCTATATATCATCACGCTACGCGGACGAAGTCGCGGGCAGAAGCTAGTTTAATCATCAACCAACAGTGATGATCTCTTGTTTGTATGGGTCTGTATACGTCAGAGAGCCATTGGGTCAAGCTGTATCTCAGGATCTGTTCAATTAATTGAGATAAGAAGTTCCCCAGTTTTTAAGTTGGAGCATATTATACTTTCTAACAGTGATAACAAAATTAAAATCTATTCAGTAGTTTTGACGCCAACCCGTACTAACAGACAAGAATTTCAAAAATCACATTTTTGGGTAAGTACAGAGATTTTTATAAACTCTAACCCACTTTTTTAAATAATTCTTCAATGTATAAAATATGTACCATTAACAAATACTGTATCCACATTGTTATTGGATGCAACTCCCTGCAGCAGTTGCCTCTCCGTGCTCGCCACCATCATTCGGAAGCTAGTCGCGTCACGCAGCCGCTGCACGCAGTTCATACAGATCAGGGAGCTTATATGCTCATCTGTGGAGAGCTGACAGAGTAGACATTATATTATAAGTTATGCCTACAAACATCAAAGCCAATCCACAAATGTCAAAAGCTTACTGGCTTTTATCAAGGCGAAAGGGTGATTTAAACCAATACAAACAAAAAGAGAAAGAAAATTGTTAGTCTGATGACATTAAAAAGATTGCAGGCCTACTGGCATAGAATACTGTGGCAAGAGAAGACTAGAAAAAACTGGAAGAGGCCTCCGCCCCAAGAGGCCGACTTTATAAATTTATGAATAAAATATACTATTTTTTAGAAATGATGTTAAGTTAGCTGGTAAATAAATAAAAATAGCTGTCAATCCACAGGGTGGTTTATATAGCCGTGAATTCAATGTTGTCTGGGAGTATTTATTGTAAAATTGCCCACTACAAAATAACTTGCGTAAAACCTCAGACATGCAGTTGATCCAGCTATTACTTGACCTAATTGTACACTTTTGCCTGCCTTTGGAGATGGCGTGATTGTTTGCGTGATTTGGCGGCACATACGTTTATATTATGGTGAGCTTAAGACTTACCGGCAAATTGAAACAGTCCATAAATATATCCTGATAAACCTCTCGTATGTTGTTATAATAATATTGCTTTTGCACATCTCTGTGATGTCCCTTAGCCATACAGCAGCGGCATTCTCCAAATTCTGTATAGATATCACTAATTTCCATTCCATTCCAATCATTTTCGTCGTTTAACATGATTACGAAAACATAATACAAACAAACACTAAAAAAAGCCTTCTTCTTCTTCTATTTTCCTTGTGGCAATTGAGTCGATGGCGACTATTTTGCCAATGTCATGTTTGTTGTGACATTCGGCACGTAGGTATTAGAGTTCTGCCAGCGTGAGCGTCAAACTTACAAACTTTGTGAATTGTGGCTTAGCATAGATTAAAATAAAAGTAACGCGACGATCCAGTAATATACAATTGATTAAAGTCGATTAGTATGTATCAGTCCAAAGATCGGCAACAAGCAATGGCTTGAATCAGCTAGAAAAAGTCACTACATTTGAATGTTATTATAATTTAGAAATTTTGTTAAAATTTGGATTAAATATGGGGAAAAATGGGTTAACAGGGTATGAAAGTTAATGGGAAGAGGAATTTTTATTTTTGGGAGCATTGAATATAAATTCAAGGAATTGGAATTCAAGGGACATGCGAAGAATATGTGGTCAAGGGTCCCTTCATCCATACCACATTCGCATAGAGAACTATCTTTAACGTGAATTTTCTTCAGGAATACTGGACTACAACAGTGTCCTAGTCTCAGTCTGCACAAGGATGAAACAGTTTTTTTAGATAACTTAGGACACTTAAAAAACCAAGGTTTGCACTGAATGTTCGGTTGGATGCTTCCATAATACTTGCCCTTTATCTTTAAAGTATCGGTCCATGCTTTTGACCACATTAAAGCTAATTTCTGTTTCGAACCATTTCGCAAATCATAATTATGGACAACATAATGTTTATTATCTACGAGGTTTGCTGTAGCAAACTTTGCGAGTGAGTCTGCACACTCATTGCCTACTATCCCTGAATGACCAGGAATCCAAGCTATCTCAATGTCCAAGCCATTTTTAAAAGAAACAAGTAACGTATTTTTAATATCTATTATTATTTTACTGTGAATTTTTGAATATAATTGAATTTGATTTAAAGCCTGGATACAACTAAGCGAATCTGTAAAAATAACCGATTTTTTAATGTGATGCGAATTTATGAAGCGAATGGCTTCCAAAATGCCAATACACTCTCCAGTAAATACTGATGACTCAGGTGGGCATTGGAATAACAACGAGATTTTGGAGTTTTGGTAATAAATTGCAACTCCTGTGCACCCCTCTGATGTTAATTTTGAAGCATCTGTGAAAAAGAAGTCCCAACCTTCCCAATATCTTTTAATAACTACTTCGAATTTCTTTTTTATGTTTTGAGTCATTTTGGAAATACCAATATCCGGAATAATTTTGGGCTTATAGTGGATAGCTTCATATGCTGAAGCAAACACGGGAAGAATGTGGTATTGACATACGCCAGAAGATATTTGTTTAAGCTCTCTATATCTCTTTAACAATGGAGGAACAGTTTTATTATTCCAATAAGGACAATTGAAAGAAAAGTCAATTTGCTCTAAAATAGGAACTAAGGGATGGGATGAAAGGGAATATACTTTGGATAGGAAGCGATCCGCCAAATATTGTCTTCTTATGTTTAAAGGTGGGTCTGCACATTCTACTTGGAGGGCGTTAATTGGAGAAGATTTCATAGCCCCAATTACAATTCTTAAACACTTAGCTTGTATGGACTCTAACTTACGGAGCGCTTCCCTATAACAAGGTTCAATTAGGAAGATGCAGTAGTCCATTACACTTCTTATTAAAGCATTATATACCAATTTTAGAGTGAATGGATGAGCTCCCCACCACACTCCAGATAGAGCCTTAAGAATTTTAATGGACTGTTCGCATTTTTTAACCACGTTGTTAATATGGTCAACTCCTGACAATTTGGAATCTAAAATAACACCTAAGAATTTAGCTTGTCCTTTAATTGGGATACCTTGTCCATCAATGTTGATGTCCACTTGGGGAACCAGACGTCTGCGGGAGAAAATAACGGCAGTACTTTTCGGGGCACTCAAACTTAACCCATGATCAAGAAGCCAATGGTTCAATGAACTCAAAGAGACATTTATGGATAGAGTGGCATCCATAATTGAACTGCCAGAGACCAATAGCGCAATATCGTCAGCATACTGTAGTATTTTACAATCAAAATTTAGGCAGGTTGGGAGATCGGATGTGTAAATATTGTATAAAAGGGGGCTAAGAACAGAACCTTGTGGCAATCCTTTCCAGACTGTTCTTCGTTCAGAGTTTTCCCCAGGAATTCTAATTTGTAGCACACGACTAGAAAAGATACTGTCTATAATTTGACAGATCCTAAATGGGATTTTAAACTTAAGCATTTTCTGTATAAGCAGTGGGAGTAAGACAGAATCATAAGCAGCTGATATGTCTAAGAAAACGGCTACCACTGACTCATTTCTGCTAAGTGCTAGTCGGATCTCAGATGTGAGGATTCCTACACTATCTGACGTACCCAAACCTTTCCTGAAGCCAAATTGAGTCCTTGGCAGCAGTTCCCTATTTTCTATAAGCCATTCAAGGCGATTTTTAATAAGGTGCTCTAAAAGTTTAATAAGTATTGACGATAGTGCAATCGGTCTGTAAGAAGAATGATCACTTGGATCTTTACCGGGTTTTAATAGCGGAATAACAACCTGAACCTTCCAGTCTTCGGGAATGACACCAGAAGTAAAACAAAAATTGGCCAAATCCAAAAAATATTGTTGAGTTTTTAAACCGGCTTTCGAGATAAAAGAATAAGGGAATCCATCCACTCCCGGGGCAGAATCCCTTACATGGGAGAGTACTGTTTTTAATTCATCCATAGAGAAAGGCATGTCCAGTGGATCGTCAGATGCATCAATTTTTATATTGGAGAGGCCACATTCATCCACATTCGGTACATAAACTGGCGCAATTTTGGAGAAAAAACAGTGCGCTACTTCTCCAGACAACTTATTTGGGGTAGTTTGTAAGTAGCCATTCCTAAAACATTTTAACTTCTTCCAGACTATTGTTGATGGAGTAGATGGATTCAGCGAGGCACAAAATTTCAGCCAACCTTCTCTCTTCTTTTTTCGGAATAATTTTCTGGATTTAGCCAATATCTGCTTAAAAGCTATGAGATTATCCGGGTTCATATCTTGGTTATATGTCTCTTCAGCCTCATTCCTAGCCCTGATCATTTCAGTGCATTCACTATCCCACCATGGCGGAGAAGGTATTTTACCTGAAGGAGCGTTTTTAGAGGGAAAACAATCATCAGCTGTAGTGGATATGGTAGAAGAAAAAGACCGGAAACAATCTTGAGCATTGTATTTATTAATCGTTGGAAGAGAGGAGATTCTTAAATCTAAAATCTGAGCATAAAAGTCCCAATCAGCAGAATTAAGGCGGTATTTTAAAAGCGGAGGAGAGAGCCTGTCAGGCAATTTTTTTGATGGGATTTCGACCATGATAGGATAGTGATCGCTTCCGTAAGTCATGTCTAAACGGCTCCAAACAAAAAGGCTAGCTATATTGGATGAGCAGAATGACAAATCTATACAGCTATTGTTTTGTCCAAAAGTAGGTCTTCGCGTAGCACTGCCATCGTTAATGACACATAAATCAAGTTCATCCAATAGATCCACCAAACCAACACCAAAACTATCGCAGATCTCAGATCCCCAGCGATAGTGATGACAATTAAAATCTCCCATTACGAAAAGTGGGCCACTTACACTATTTAATAAATTTTTAATACACAAAAGATCGTCAGTGTATGGGTGAGCAATATAAAATGAAAAAATATTTATTCCCTCGGCCTTAACAGCGACAACATTAATGTTGGCACTGAGGACAGAGGGTAGAGGAATGGGGGAGAATAGCACTCTACTATGAATGAGCAAAGCACATCCTCCATATCCGTCAAGCCTATCATTACGAACATTGCTAAAACATGGAATCCTGAAATTACTGTCAGGACTAAGCCATGTCTCGGCAATGCCGCAGATTGATGGCTTATATTTATTTATTAAGTATATAAGATCATGCTTCCTTGGAGTAATACTCCTCACGTTCCATTGGAGAAAAGTTAGGGGAGGGAATGTTATTAATATAATTTAAAATCGACGACAGTTTAACGGCAACGTGGTCAGGTACTGATTGGTTTGGGTTTGTTAAAACTGCTGATAACATACTAGTTATCATATCTAAAATACTGGCTGGGCTGTCTCTGCTTCGAATATTTAAATCTGTAGCTTCCACAGGGAAGGCGCAACCATTTCTTGAAGGAGAGAATGAATAATCCTGAGTTAGATCATTGTGTGCCTGTTTGTCGTAGCTTGGTGAAGGTGGAGCACGGGGCTTAGGTTTAAGAAAGACAGTTTTACGATATGATCTTGAGGTGTGGGCATTTGAGTTGGACATATGTGTAGATGTAATTAAAGGTTTACTATAAGTCTGCGGTTGCCTGGCAATTTCAGCATATGATTTAGAAACAGGAGGGAAGACACGACTTGCTTCAGCATATGAAATAGATTTCTCGGCCATAAGTGCTTTAATGGCCTTCTGACGTCCCAATTCAGGGCAAGCTTTATCATTTGCGAAATGGTTACCTGAGCACAGAAAACATGTCGCAATTTCCGGTGAAATATCGCATCCATTACCTGGGTGATCTTGACCGCACTTAAAGCAATGAGGCTTAGAACGGCATACTGTACGTGTATGTCCGAAACGACAACAGTTAAAACATTGCACCGTCGGATACATATATATTTCTACGGTCAGAGCGGAATAAAAACAGAATACTTTTGACGGTAAAGTTTGGCCATCAAAAGTAAGTACTACAGTTTGGGTTGGTTTCCATTCAGTTGTACCTTGAGATGTTACTTTGCGACTCAACCTCCTTGCCTTGATGACGGGACCGCATCCAGTGGGAACCTTAATATTTTCTATAATTTCTTCCTCAGTCCATTCTGTTGGAACATCCCTAACGATGCCCATTCTGGTAATATTAAACAGGGGGATAGAAACTATATAATTATTCTGTAAAAGGACACCATTAATTAAAAAACTGTTAGCATCCTGGTACGATCTAAATTCTACCGATATGCGATTTCTCCCTAAACGTTTGACCCCATCAGGGCGTATATTACTGATATTATTTTTCATCAAAAACATACCAAACTTCACTGGATGAAGTGCAGTTCCTGAAGTATGTTGATCCTTAAGTGAGACATAAACGACGTACGGAGCATTGTCTCTGGCTGTATAAGCTTGTCTACCAATAATTTGTTTGACCAATTTTGGCGGTTTATTTTCAGAGATTGGCGGGGAAAGTGCGGGTCTTTTCCTATTAGAACTTTCCAAGTTGTTCTCCTTATCCTCGTATGCATGTGGTAGGGAGACGGTAAGAATCGGGGTGTATTCAAATAATTCATCATCAGGTGGGTCAGGAGGTTTTTTGGCGTCCATTATGAAAGACGCCGAATGTTTGGGAAGTAAAAACTAAAACTAATACTAACAACAAACCTTAACCAACACACATAAACAAATTACATTTAAATTCGAATGTTCGCGGTAACAAATTTGCAAAAGTTATAAATTTTTACCATAAAATTGAATTAAACAAATTTGCGCGGGAAAAAAACGTACGTTGCTTTCACCACCACACACGAAAGTCCCTAAAAAAAGCCTGATTGAGCCTGATCCGATTGATAGTTTTGACGTTTTGACTTCAAGTATGGCTTGACGTTTATTATTTGACATTTTGGTAAAGGCTAGTGAAGTGAAATGAATTTATTCTCAATTCTCATTTCCTAGCTGTAAAACCGTATTTTTTTTATCTACTCGCCGCTAGGTGGCAGTGGCAGTTTATAATTTCCTGATTCCTTTTCCTCTCAAAAGTTGATTTTCAACTTAGAATAATGAAATTTTCATTTTCAAATGACTTGATGAAAAAATATTATACACAAATAACTATTTTCAGTATCAACATTTTTTTAGCTACGCACATTGATTTCCTGTGATTTATGGATATAGATATAGATATAGATGGCAGTATATTATACTTTCATTTGAGATTGTACTCTGTAAAGTAGAAAAACCTCCTTGCTGTAAACGATTGCAATCTAACAACATGTATAGAAACCCCTGAAAAACCTATTCTGCTATTATAGCATCTAAGCAAAATAGTTATTATTTTTTATTTAGTTACTTTTTACCTAAATGATGTTTAGTTGGCGAAAAATTTAATCACCAAACTCAGAGATGAGAATTTCATATTGAGTGAGACTAAAGCTCAATAAAATTGCATAATCGAGCCACCTCTCACTCAATAGCCATGCTAGTAACCAACGAGGCATTTAAACACAACAACAAATCTTTTAAACGATTTTATTCAACTATTGCAAACTAAATTCTAAGTGATGTGTTTTCAAATGGCCTTTGAGGCTGCATTTCTGCACGAACGCCTGACCGCAGACCGCGCAAGAGAACCTGCGGTCATTATTATGTATCCTCATATGTTCCTTCAAAGTTTTCTTCCTCGCATACGACTTTTTACAAACGGAGCATTCAAAAATCCTTTCCCCATTATGTTTAACCATATGGACCCTCAGTTCATTTTTCGTGAAACATTTATAGGAGCACATTTCGCACTCGTAGTCCCTCTCTTCCAAATGATCCCGTTTCATGTGTCTGGATAACGTATACCGTCTATCGAAGCTTTTATCACACACGTTGCATTTATACTGCAGTGGCGCCACGCCATGAACTTGAACTAAATGTTTTTGCCTCCGAAAGTATTCGGCGAAGCGTTCCGGGCACTTAGTGCACTTAAACCTTTTAAGCAACTTATGTACAGTGTTCACATGATTCTTATGCTTCTGTTGTGTAGTGAAAATTTTCCCACAAACTTCGCAAGGGAAATTCCCACCGGCATGCATGCTTTTCGTATGGACTTTCAAGCGATATTTCGTGACGAAACCTGTACCACATTCTTTACACACGTAATTCCTGAAATGCACGTTCATATGCCTTTCTATAGAGCCAAACGTCTCGAAATTAAACCCACATATCTGACACTCATACACACCAGTAGGAGACAGTTTAAATGGAATAACTCTATCCGTGTATTCTAAATGCATAATCTTTTTGTGAACATTGGTGAGATGCGATTTCAATTGGTTTAAATTCTGTATATTTTTCTCACATAAATTGCATTTTAAATCCGTAATATCTACGTAAACAACCAAGCATTCGGCACCATAAGTTTTGAGGATATTTATCATTTCTGTTTTTTTATGTTGGTTCGTGTGTTCGCGGAGTTTGTCGAGATTCTCGAAGATATTTCGGCAGTAGAAACAGGGGAAGCCCGTACGGCTTTTGCTTTTGAATGGGGTAGCGTTGGAATGTTCTAAAATGGTGCTAGCGTTGACAATGTGAGCTACCTTCTCTGACACGAAGGGGCGACGGGTGCTTACTCTTCGTATATCGCTGTCTTCTATCAGCTTCATAATACTTTTTGGTAATACTTCGATGTCTGAAACGAAAAGATAATATCACTCTTACTTACCTAATAGTAAGACATGTACTGATGTATGTATGAACACCCACAGTTTGTATGATCCCTTTAGGTCCTATGTAATAGAAGGTCTCACAAATCGACAATGGCCAAATAAGCAGTTTTCCTTCTTTATGCTTGATCTGGGAATCAAAGCAAGTGGAGAATATCTTCTCTACTATTATAATATTGTAAAAAAGCTGCGTCTGTACATTGACGATATTTAAAAAAAAACACGTGGGTGTCACATGTCTCCGAATAAAAAAATGCGATTTATAAAATTCTTGTCTGTTTGTTACGGGTTGGAGGAAAAACTACTGAACAGATATAAATTTTATTATCACTGTAAGAAAGTATATATAATTAAACGAATCCTGAGATACAGCTTGACCTCCCTGATGTATAGAGGCCCATACAAAGAAGAGATCATCAATGTTGGTTTTTCCATTTTTACTCCTGATATTGCTTCACGTGAGCGAAGCCGCTGGCAGAAGCTAGTTATATATAGTATAACTAGCGACCCGCCCGCGGTTTCACCCACGCTGCCACGTTCCTAAGAGTCGTAGGGTTATGTTAATTAGCTTAAAATCTTTCTCTTGAATCACTCTATCTATTAAAAGAAACCGCATCCGTTGCGTAGTTTTAAAGATCTAAGCATACATAGGGACATACAAACAGAGGGAAGCGACTTTGTTATACACTATGTAGTGTTTATTCTGTAGATACATGTATTTGTCACCTAACTCCTACTAGAGGCCTGGACTGAATTATATGATATTTTCTGTGTATATCTGAGGGGGTCCCTGGAAGGTTTGAAAATACAATTGGACTGGTAGATGACGAGATGAGGACTTTTTTATTTTCTTCTCAATAGGATCAACCTTTTGGAACCGTGCAACTAGAATCATAACGATTCATAAACGATTGTAAAAGCTTATTTGAAATAAAAACTTTTGAATTTGAATTCATGGCAGTACAACATCTGCTGAGCAGGCTAGTATATTAATAACTAGCTTATGCCCGCGACTTCGTCCGCGTAGCGTTATGATATATAGCCTATAGCCTTCCTCAATAAATGGGCTATCTAAAACTGAAAGAATTTTTCAAATCGGACCAGTAGTTCCTGAGATTAGCGCGTTCAAGCAAACAAACAAACAAACTCTTCAGCTTTATATATTAGTAGTATATATAGATTTGCTTGTACCGACTGAAAGCATAAACTTTATTATTTCCTCTCTAACTGGAGTAAGGACTAGAAGAATATGTGATGCTTACTTTGTAGTATATCAAGATGTCTGCAGAATTCTGGGCATATCTCGGGAAGCGACCGTCGCGTGGGCAAAGGCGGCAGCTTGACGCGGGCGAAACGCTTCAGGAGCGCCGCTTCCTTGCCCGCTAGGCTGTCTGCCTTCTCTTCTGACACATTAGTAGTTTATATTGAATAAATGATTTTGACTTTGACTGACTGAATACAATTAGAAGTCGAAGTATAAAGTATTCTTACCACTGGCATCAAAGTCAGAATCATAGTTATCGACATCTATGTCTGTGTCGTGCGGTTCCTCCTTCACATCAATCCCACCTTCCAGCTTCACTTCAACATCATTTTCCAAAGCATTTTCTTCTATGTGCACTGGAATTAGAAAAAAAATATCAATTATATATTTTTTTGACGCAAACGAGCTGACGGATCTCCTGATGGTAAGCGATAACCGCCGCCCATGGACACCCGCAACACCACAGGAGTCACGAGTGCGTTGCCCACCTTTTAAAAGGGTTTGGGCCTCCGGTAACCTCCCTCACTCGGTGAAACACAACGCAAGCGTTGTATCACGCCGGTTTTCTGTGAGGCCATATCACTCCGGTCAATCCCGCCCATTCGTAGCAAAGCATGGCTTCTACGAATATTTACAATATCTTTTCATTATATGCCAAGAAAAAAATTTAATTCAACATTAACGGCAGTGACCTCTGTACCCAAAGCACCCAGCGTACTTAACTGGAGGAGCAGGTTATCAATATTTTTTATGTCATAAGTAGCAAACGGATCACCTGATGGTAAGCGATTACCGCCGCCCATGTCTTATTATCATATGCAGCCTATATCAGTTCACTGCTGGACATGTGTGGCATAATGTGCGCCATTTTACCCTATCCACGCCTCCTTTCCGAATCGCTGTCTCCACTCGAGATCGAGAACAAGTCTACCCCAACAGTTGTAACTGATGAAAGTGTTTACCATGTGTCAATACACCAAATAGATTAAAGAATAATTTACCATTAACAAATACGGTATCTTTGTCATCTCCAGAAATGGAGTCCAGTAGTTGTCTCTCGGTGCTGGCCACCATCATCCGAAAGCTTGCTGCGTCGCGCAGGCGTTGGACACATGTTTTGCATATTAATGTAGATAGTAGCGCATTAGTTGATAGCTGTAAGAATTTTTTTGTTGGATGATATATTTAACCTTGTTATAATTATCATAATATAGGATGTCATCAAAAAAAGTTTGGTTAAGACCACCCTAATATTGGTTAGTGAATGTGTAGATACAGTGAAAGTGGTGTGCCAGGTTTGTAGCAAGTGGAAATGTAAAGTCTCTGCCTACCCCAATAGGAGACAGGTGTGAAAATATGTATATGTATGTTTATAAGATGTGGTTCTTATTGTCAGGATTGCATGACACTTCTGGTAGGTTGATCCCGGTCCCTAAACCGGGCTATCTATCCTACTGGGATATCTACTTAGCCTGTATTGTCCGATAGCAGTGCCAAGGCTTCCCCACCCCTTTTCCACACATCATTCACCAGTGGGCTGCTATTTTGTATATTTTCTTTTTTGGAACATGTCATCATCTTCATTTCAGCCAATAGAGGTCCTCCCCTCCCCCATAGAGTTCCACAAGGACTGGTTTTATTGTGCATGCTTTCAACAACTCCTACATAGCTTTATCAGGTTTTCTATCTATATTGCTGGATGCTGTGAGATCCTCATCAGCATAAATCAGGCCACTGCTGGATGCAGGCATTTATGTATGAAAGATTTGTATGATACATAAACACATAATTATGGGTCACTAGCTTCTACCGCGACTTCGTCCGCATAGCGTGATGATATATAGCCTATAGCCTTCCTCAATAAATGGGCTATCTAAAACTGAAAGAATTTTTCAAATCGGACCAGTAGTTCCTGAGATTGGCGCGTTCAAGTAAACAAACAAACAAACTCTTCAGCTTTTTATATTAGTAAATATAGATTATACTCAACTGTATCAGAGAAGCTAAAATCGTAAAAACATACATTTTATTGAGTTAAGTATGGTACAGCCGACTTTTTACAATTAGCTTGTAATTAATCAAAAGTAAATAAAAAGTAAATTAAAAAAAACTACATTGAAAAAACCTACTTACCTAAATTTATACATACAGAAAATAATAGAAAAAAGGGCATCAAAAATTCTTCTCTGCATTGTCAGCTGAAAGAGTATGCAGAACTAAGACTGGTTGCATGCCAATGCTACTTCTTTGAGCAAAGTACTCAAAAGTATGCCAGCATCTAAAGATGCGAGCCTTGGGATTCGTATTGGCAGTGCATGTTAATTTCTATAACTATATCTAGGCTATCAGTTACTTTAGTAGTAAAACAAACACAGGAAAGAAAAATTTAAGTAATAACTCACGAATAAATTGAAGCTCTCCATAAACATATCAAAGTAGACTTCTCGAATACCTTTGTGGTAGTGTTCTTTCATGATATCTCTGTGATGGCCTTTAGCTAGACAACAGCGGCACTCCCCATAAATAGTATTAGGCTTTTTTGTGTCCATTACTTTATCGTTTCTATTTTATTTGTTATAAACTAGGTACATAATCTAATTTTTAGACTATCAACAATCAGTATCAGCATCAGCCATCGGGGCCATTGACAATTTGAATTTGAGTGACTGTTTGACATTGACAGACATTGTATTTTTTCAATTTTAATTTTTTCGCCCATTATGGGCAGGCTAAGGTCTGTGACCATACCTCTCGTCTTCCGTGATATTTATGGGCGAACCCACGTCTTCATTAAACAATGTTGTAGGCCACAGCCAAGTCTTCAGTGATTTTTTTTTATCAATCTAGTTGACATTTGACAATTTGTTTTTTTTCGTTAGCTTAGTGACGCGACATGTGTGATCGCCCGGCGTCGCACAGGTAATCACAACTCCGGTTATTTAACTGTTGGAATTCATCGGTATTTTAAATTTTTGTAGGAGTATTTCAAGATTCTGGTATTTAATATTTTTCCTTAAGGCTGATCGTTTCACTCAGCCCGCCAAATTCAAATTACAATTGGTTTTTCGCAATTTGTAGGTCTATAACACATTCTAGATTCCTAGCTGTAGTAATTGCGGCATTAGCTATACAATATTCACAACTGAGCTAGGAATCTAGAATGTGTTATAGACCTACAAATTGCGAAAAACCAATTGTAATTTGAATTTGGCGGGCTCAGCGAAACTTAATTATGAATTAAAACAAACTCCAATAGGTATGTTTCAGTGTTTCAGTAGACAGTGCTTTCGACATAGGTACAATTAAAAAATCTCATGTCAGTAATTCCAAAATCTAAATATATTTTTTACATACAAACTACATGTTTGATTCCACATTTTTTTTATTTAGACATAAGTATTTGAATTTGGAAACACATTCTTTTATTGTTAAAATAATCAGAAAAAAACTTAAGGTAAAAATCGTACTTTAAAAATAAGTTAAAACTATTTCAATTATTTTTTTTATCCAGCAAATCAACATAGGCACAGTCTATGAGGTCTTCATCCTTGACACCCAGCTTAGCTTGTAAATCCCTGGCAATAGCCTGACCATCTTCAAGAGATTGTTCAGGTCGGAGTACTACTTCTAGTTCCATAAAATTACCAAGGTCCTGAACCGTGTCTATGTGAATCCTGGTTTGGTCCACCATGAAAAGTTTTCTGAAATAAATACAAAGTAAATGGAAATCAGAGTATCACCATATTGTCTGTCTTTCATGTATAAGCCATAAATATTGTATGTTTATTATGGTTTGAATTTTGTTCGACTCATCTACCAAAAAATACTAATAATGTTAAAAATCATTTTTATTGTCTGTGCATAAACAGAAAAACTTTATAAAACACAATTATTGTATCCATCCAAATATACCATCAAGCAATTTAACAACCTTAAAAAAAGTAATATTACCGTTCTTTTACAACTCTGCCCCGAGTACCTAAACACTTCTTCAACATTTCATCCAAAAGCTTTGCTTTTTCACTTTCGTTGACCGAAAAGTTCAACAATTCGTAGTTACTAAGCTTCGGACCTCCTTCGTCAGCTCGATCATACCTCACTAGCGTGGTTGAGGAATCTGCATACAGCCTCATTTTCAACCGGCCTTCATTGACTTTATAGAACGTATCATCTTGATTGATTATCGTAGCTGGTCCACCACTTAGTTTCTCTGCTACTTTGCAGATGTTTTCGTAATCAGTAATAGTAGCTTTTATTTCTACGTTACGCATGGCTAGCAGTGATAAATCCTCGACGATGTATTAGGTCGAAATAATGTGAAGGTACTTTATAAATACTGTGCTACTAATAACTAGCTTTACACAGTATTATTTTATTTTGTACCGGCCGGTACCTTCAAAACAGTTTTAGAAACTAAAAAAATTTTGTACGTAAACAAAAAATCAGCTGATGATGAGGACAGCCGGGACAGTGACATCTTGTTATTCGTTGAAAAAGTTTGTTGTAACTTGGTTTGCAAACGGTAAAATCTTAAAACATCCTTTTTCCTTTTTCATAGGTATAGCTAACCAATGACCTAAGATTAAATTGGATGGATCTCGATTGCATCTTCTGTTCACAAATTATGAAATAATTTAAAATTTTAAAGCTACACATTTTTAGCGTGTAAAAAAATCTGCCATGATTTTAGAACTGAAAAAATAAACAACTGTCAGTGACAAAACTGAATTGACTCTTTTAGATGAGAAGAAAAGGAATTTAATTTTTTTTACGTTTTATAAAATATAACGATGGATATGGAGAATGTGAAAAGCTGGGTATCGCAGCCCGATGTGTGCCGCTGTTGCCTGTCTGCGAGCGGCACATGGGATGTTACCGTGTCTTATATTACGGAGGCTGGAACCAAGGAGGTGTATTCCAATATGTTGCAGGAATGCTATGGTATTTCGGTATGCTTACCACTTCTAATTTTGATGCTTAAACTACTAACTACTTTGTAGCTATGAACAGAAATGAAACTCTCACACATTGAAACACATTTACTAAAAATAAAGCCGGTTTTTTGCGGCCTATCTTTGGTTTATTGGTGGACAAAGGCTCTAGAAAGGAATCTGGTGTCTGAATCCTTAGAATGTTTTCCTTCACCATGTAAGTGTTATAGTTAAGTAATTTATTATTGGGTACATGATTTCGAAAAGGATTGCCTTAGATTGGAGCTTGAGCCTTTTGACATTGAATAAAAACTATATTTAGTGGATTACATTGCAGGACAAATCTAAAATATCAGGAATTAAATATAATAACACAATACAATCCGTATAAAAGAAGTTTTATATGGATTGTTATTTGTTAATTCAGTCTAATATCGGAGTGTCAGAAACTAGCATGTAGAGACTTTTCAGTTGGTGTCAATATAGTAATAAATAAAAATGTATGTACAGTTATCAAATCTCACGGAGTGGGGTCCCAGTAGGATGGTGTGTGCCCTCTGTGTGGAGCACCTGCGAGATGCTTGCAGCTTCCGCAAACAAGTGCAATTAGCTGAGACAAACTTTACTGCTTACTGTGGCAGTAGAGAAGGTATTGTATCTAAATATAGTTCGTGCAAAATAAATTGACCCAAAACTAACGGAGAGGGGGAAAGTTTGCGCAGTGCATTTGCGTGCAAAATGTACTTAAAATCGACTACTCAAGTTATTTTGCGCCAACTCTTCTAGTGATCCACCTGTGGTTTAACCATTTTATTGCGGTTTAAGCATTGCTCATTTGTTAGGGTTTAGTATGATGTTAGCTTGAAACCTTCCTCATGAAATAGCTTTTCCCCTACTTATGCATCAATGAGTTCTGGCTGATGGTAAGTTGAGATAGAAAAAGAAGCATTGGAACAAATATCAGGTACAGCTGCTATGAAAAAGTAATAGCTTCATTTTACGGAAATTTACTTTGATTAACAATATTTTATTATATAATTAAAGACAATTTCCATTTCATGTGCACAATAGTTTCGGAAATTTTAACCGAAAACTATAACTCATATATATCTCTTATAACTAATATAATAACTCTTTCAAATAAAAATCTTGTCGATTTATAAATGACAGATCTGAACTAAGTCCTTAAAATTTACGGTCACATAATTTTTCATGTAAAGTATCATATAATAAGGTACTTGTGCACGACTGCACATTACCCGCTGGGATTGGCGACGTCTGAACGCAGGAAGAAATAAGAAGGCTTCATTTGTTGTATTTTTCATACTTGTTTCCCCCACGCCGGTTACTTGATGACTGAATCTGCGCGGCTAGCGCGCGCTCTTATATTACGTGAGCGGGGGTCGCAAGTAGTGCTTTATTTAATCCATTACTACACATTTATTTTACAGACTATTATTTAACTATTTTTCCATATTCTATTTACTATATACTATTGTTACGAGCTGGGGTTCGGGATAAATTAATTAACGCTAATTTTACCGAAATAAACAAATACTTTAATAAACTTGACAACACACAACAGAAATCACAAATAAAGTCACTACACTATTACTTGTCGCACTGTACTGTCACACTGAGAATCACTTGTCTTCACTTTGATGTTCACTTCACCTTGTCCAAAACTAAACTGCCCTAGCCGACCCTCACGACGGCTATTTATATCAGTCACGAAGATTCTGGAATTGAACAATCGCGAAAAGCCTACAAAATGCGAGTAGGTACTCGCATTACAGGTAGGTACATAGATCGTCTATTGTTTACGGACATTGACCTTTGAACCCGACCTTGAGCTATTGTTATTACGTGAGTACGTATTCGAGTACTTTCTTTCGAATATTCTACATGCTTCTACGATTTATCCAGAACCTTCGTGACCCATCCACGTCATTCTAATAGCTTCTCGGCGTAACACTATTAATTGTATGTATTCTTATTTACTATTATCTAATTGGAATCTTATAAGAAAACAACAAACCAAATAATCTTTTATTTTCGACATTATAATATTCATGGAAGGGACAAGTTTTATTAAGGAACAAAATTCTTAAAGCTATTTGACTTATGCGCTATTTACATACTTATTATGTAGGCAATGTTATACATATTTAGTTACTTATTTTATTTTCATAATAGACATGTATCATTCTACACAGTCCTTATTAACTAACTCTTCAGAGGCCAGACAATTGTTAGTGGTAGTCAGAAGCCCCAAAAAAAAGCCTGACAACCAGTCTATCCTCTGAATATCGGTATTGTCCAGAAATTGGGTTGCGGAGGTCTGATGTCAGTCTCTTCATGTAAAATGTTGATATTCAGCTGCATCTGGTTAGACTGGAAGCTGCCCCAAACATAGTCAGAAAAAGGCTTGGACAATGAGTTAGCTACATTAGAAATAAGCCCTTTTAAAAGGCTGGCAGCGCACTTGTGACTCCTCTGGTATTTCAGGTGTCCATGGGCGGCGGTGATCGCTTACCATCAGGCAATCCGACTGCTCGTTTGCCTGCTATCACATAAAAAAAAATAAAAAAAAATAAGCTTTAATTAATTTTCCATGTTGTAGATATCTTCAATCCAGTAACAATCAAGACTGAGTTAGCACCGGGCCAGGATATTGTGGGCAGTCCACACTGTTTCATCGATACAGGAGACAGCGATGGTAAGGTGAAGTCTGATTTGTGAAGCTTATGCGAATATTAGACATATAATAAAACAACTTTGCGGACCCTTTACAGCATCCATGGTCATGGACTCATGGCAGACAGGTGTCGTGCGTCTTTTCGTTGTGTTTATTGACAGCTCTCCTCCATCAAAAACGCGATATAGAATCCACAAAATTATTATTTTGTAAAGGGTCCGAAACGTCGACATTTGTTTTTTATTTAATATAACGCGATAGAATCCGTAAAGTTGTTTTATTTCAATAAGGTAAGGTGAAGAGTTAAAAAAAAAATTACTTATTTAATTTCAGATGATAATAAATGCTTATTAAGAAGTAAAACGGCAAGTTTAAACACAAATGCTTCATCAATTTTGAACAAAATCCAGAGAAAGAGACAGAAAACCATTGTTAAAGGTAAAAGAAAGAGAAAAAATATTGTCTTGAAGGAGGATTTCGATTCTGATACGCCTATTTCTGAATTGTCGAAGAAAATTGAACCCAATGGTGCATGTGATAAGGATGAAAATAAAATAGGAAATGATTTGATTGAAACAGGTGAAAATATTAGTCTTGAAACTGGATTTATGCCTTTAGGTAAATGTATAAACTACCTATTTAAGATTATCTGTTCCATTGGTCAGTGGCCTCAAGCGCGGCTGCTGAGCGTGAAGTCCAGGGTTCAATTCCCAGGTCAAGCCGAATTATTGAATTTTCGCATATTGGGTTTGTGGTAAAATCTCAGCTGTTATAAATTTTGTTGTGCCTGGTTCTAGGCAATAGGTTCGCCCTCTCCATTTTTTTTTATGGGATAGGGGGGCAAACCAGCATACGGATCACCTGATGGTAAGTGATTACCGCCGCCCATGGACACCCGCAACACCAGAGGAGTCGCAAGTGCGCTGCCCGCCTTTAAAAGGGTTTGGGCCTCCGGTAACCTCAACTCACTCGGCGAAACACAACGCAAGCGTTGTTTCACGCCGGTTTTCTGTGAGGCCGTGGTATCACTCCGGTCGAGCCGGCCCATTCGTGCCGAAGCATGGCTCTCCCACGTGAAAAATCCATGAGGGCTTACCAATAACATAGGTACACTGGTACATATAAACTATGAGTGTACATTAGTATCCCTAATCCTGGAGGGATACAGTGCTTTGTATATTAATTAAAATAATGTTAACACTTTCTATTTATTATGAAATGATTTTCTTATATCCAGATTTTAAATGTGTTTTGATTTTTAGGCTCGCAACACACAAGACTGCAAAATAGTGTCAAACAAGTGTCCGAACGCAAACGCGTGATGCTCACGTGTGACACCGTCCTTAAAGACACTACCGCTTGCCCCTTCAGGCACCACAAGAGCTGGTTCCAGTGTTTCTTCTGCCAACAGGACTTCATGGAAATAAACCTGCTTAGAGACCACACCCTAAAAATCCACGCTAATATAGACGAAGAAATAAAAAAAATTAAACGTTACCCGCGCTCTCTACAAATCGAAATTTCAAAACTGGAATGCCGCCAATGCAATTTGAATTTGACAGATGTCATTTCGATGTGCCGCCATTTTGTCGAGGTCCACAAGAAGGTTATATACAACGAATGCATTGCAGACTACAAAGTAGATGCTAGTCCGTACTCTTGTCATTTATGCGGCTTACAGTTTCACGTTTTCAGAACTTTAACTACGCATTTAAACGAACATTACGCTAACTGTATTTGCGATGTCTGCGGCAAATCATTTTTGAACTCAAAACGGCTAAAAGTCCACAAACGAACACATGAAAATGGCATTTTTCCTTGCGGAGAATGCGGGAAAATACTTAAAACGAAAACTTCCAAAGCCAATCACATGGAAAGCGCTCATTCTAAGCGCATAATCAAATGCCAAATATGTTTTAAACCTATGAAACATTATAACGATAGAATTAAACACATGTCCGAAATTCACAATATCACCCATAAGTTTAAATGTCCCATTTGCAATAGGGAATATAATATTAAACATTATCTAGCGACCCATATTCGTCAAACTCATGGTCATAAGAATAAAAAATGTAACGAATGTGGAATGGCTTTTATTACTAACCATGGTTTGAAGAAGCATATGTTGAAGCATAGTGGAGTAAAGCCGTTTAGTTGCGTTGTATGCTGTAAATCATATGCTAGGAGTTATACCTTACGGGAGCATATGAGGGCCCATGATAATGAGACGAGGCTGATCGAAACGGGGTGAGAAAATGCATAAATAATTCACCTTAGCTTTTTTCCCAGCTATCAGTCTCTGATGCGGTTGAAATCAGTATATTAGAAAGAAAGAAAGAAAGAAAGAAAGATTATTTATTTTCGCCCATAACGACGCACAAGTTTTTAGTATTACACGAAGCGACTGCCATGAGACATCCGCAATCCAATTTCTGGGCAATACCATTAATAATTGTCATAGATTTTCGCATGACGGCTTTACGTGCTCTCCGAGGCACGTAGGGATCTCGATGTTTTATGAATCCATCCACAGACTGGCTGTGGCTAACATATGTATCGGCTATTTTCTGCAACTCCACATTATAGCGAGTAAAATACTTTTAAAATAATAATATGTAATCCTACTTCAATATAAACTTTTTTATATTTCCGCTCACTTAAATATCGACTTTAATTATATAAGCACTAAGTTGATTATACAATGTTACAACCTATAGATACTCTTTTTTTAAAACATGTTATCTGATATATGTACTGAACTATTATAACATCGGATTAGGTTTCATTTGTCTTGTCTGATTATTTTAATGTGTGTATCACAATTTAAATCTGCTATTTCATTGAGATTAAAGATATTTTTCAGTTCCTAAAAATACGATTTATATTTTCTGTTGTACTTATTAAGTAATGCAAGTTATTAATTATTTACTTACAATAATGTATATATAAATAAATCCCTACTATTATAAAATTGTAAAAATATAAATTTTTTGAAGATATTAAAGAAAACTGCCTCATTAGCCAAGTGGTCCTGAGCGCGACTGCTAAGCTAGAGGTCCTGGGTTCGATTCCCAGGTCGAGCAAAGTGTTATTGGGTTTTTCTATGAAATTCCCAGTAGCAGCTCGGAGTTAGGAATTTGTGCCCGGTTAATGGCAATAGGCTCGCCCCCTATTACATGGGACCTAAACATACCGGTGAACTGTGGGTGTACTAATAATTATCTAATGTCTGCTCACAATAACTTTAGGGTTCTGAAATAAACTAATTTTAGTACATGCTACTCGCCACTAGAGGCGCTTTGCAAGTAGATTTCAACCTCACAGAAGAAAAAGAACCCAAGGAGTTATTCTGAGCTTATGCTCAGAATTTTAAGCCTTTATAGGCTCACAAGGTTTAGTACCAGCTACTCGCCGCACGAGGCGCGTTTCATTCTGTACGAAAAGCATGAACTCAAAGTAGGCTTGACATATTTCTGAGAGCATGAAGCACTGCTGCGATGGCATAACCTGCCAATTTTTTTTTCAATTCGAACCTTGTTCCTGAGATTAGCGCGTTCAAACAAACTCACCAGACGCTAAGCTACCTAGCTCACCACTAAGCAACCGCGAGTCCAACTATTGGAAATCAACTTTGCTTAAAGACGAGTTAGACGTACCTATGTTAAAATTACCAACAGCGATGTAATAATATCAATGCAACACGAAAAAAGTAGTTTTATTCCTATGTCTAATATTTTCGTAACTTATAGACGTATGACGACCTCTGTGGTTTGGTGGTTCGAGTCCGGACTGCTGACCATGAGGTCGTGGGTTCAATTGCCACAGGACACAAAAATGTATGTGATGAATATAAGTGTTTGTGTTCGTCTGGGTGTTTCATATGTATTATAAGAATATATTTACAAAAAAAAAAGTATATAACTATTATATCCATTGTCTAGTACCCATAGTACAAGCTCTGCTTAGTTTGGGACTAGATGGTGCTGTGTAAAAATGTCCCGGAATATTTATTTGTTTACATATGTGAAGGAAAAACTCTACTGCAGGCTTCTGGTTAGATACAACAGACGCTATTATGACCACTGAGCCAGGTCAAAATTTGCCTTCACATTCTGAATTTACGTCTTAAAGGTTATAATAGCTTAGCACGGAAAATACAAAAAGATATTCGCGAAAGCGTCAGAAATCAGCAAGAAATTAAATGTTGTTATATTGTGATAATGTAAGTTTTTGTAAGAATAAAGAGAGAAAAAAAACACAATATTAAATTCCATAAAATTGTTTTATTATTTATTTTCTTTATATACTTGGACATTTTATATCCGTGGAATATAGTCAGAAATAGATTTCCAAATAGTTATAAGTTAGGAAGGTATAATAATTCGGATTGGACAGATAATTACAGAAAAAAATACTAAAGTTGAAACTTATTCTGATGATCAGAACTCGTATCACGTTTTTTTTAAAAAAAAAACGCTTAAACCTAGTAGGGTAGTTGATAGTTCTTTATTAAAAAGTAACATGCCTAGTGAAAAATTAAATCCATGCTAATATTAGTACATACATAATATAAATGCGAAAGTAACTTTGTCTGTTTATCTGTAACATTTTTTATGGCATAGGGAGGCAAACGAGCAGACCGATCACCTGATAGTAGGCGATAACCGCCGCCCATGGACACCCGCAACACCAGAGGAGTCACAAGTTCATTGCCGGCCTTTTAAAAAGGTTTGGGCCTCCGGTATTCTCACTCACTCGGCGAAATAACGTAGGCTTTGTTTCTCTGTGAGGCCGTGGTATCACTCCGGTCGAGCCGGCCCATTCGTGCCGAAGCATAGCTCTCCCACGGCAAGGGAAGGACCCACAACACGTAGCGTAGAAACACTAACGAGTTATAATTTTCTTATTGGAACTTTAAATTTGTTTTAGTTTATCGACTGTTCACGAAAGACATTTTCACATGGTTATAATAATAAACAGTGAACTACCCTACAATTACTAGATAAGATCTAATAGACGGGTTGGTAATACATACCTATAATTATTATACTTATAGTTATATCTTATTTTTATGAACATAATAATAACAGTTTGATATACCAACATACATAAAATTTAATAAGCTAATTTAAACATAACATACCATCACGTACTGATTCCCCGAAGGGTTAGGCAGAGGCGTACACCCACAATTCTCCGGTATGTTTAGGTCCCATGTAATAGGGGGCGAGCCTATTGCCATTAGCCGGGAATTTCTTAACTCCGAGCTGCAACTAGGAATTTCATAGAAAAACCTAATAACACTGCTCGACCTGGGAATCGAACCCAGGATCTCTAGCGTAGCAGTCGCGCTCAGGACCACTTGGCTAATGAGGCAGTTAATTTTAAACTTCAACTAAATAAGTTAATTTTTGGGTTGTTATAAAAAACTAAGCATTTTATTTGAGTACCATTTTATCCGAGTCCCACATTGCGGTATTAACTTTTATAGAGGTATTAAACTTATTCATGAGTAAAATATTATTCCCCCTTCCGCTCCCCATATTTCGTAGTACTTTTTTTTGTCTTAAACAGAGATCGTTACTTTCAGCAGTACATGTACAGTCACACGCATAAATATGTATACACTTGGTACAATATCAAAATCGATTTTCTCTTCAAACTTAATATGATACTTCACTGGTGTTTGAATGATTAACATAACATACCATCACGCCTGTATTCCCCGAAGGGTAAGGCAGAGGTGTACTAATGTACACCCACAGTTCGCTGGTATGTTTAGGTCCCATGTAATAGGGGGCGAGCCTATTGCCATTAACCGGGAATTTCCTAACTCCGAGCTGCTACTGGGAATTTCATAGAAAAACCCAATAACACTGCTCGACCTGGGAATCGAACCCAGGACCTCTAGCGTAGCAGTCGCGCTCAGGACCACTTGGCTAATGAGGCAGTTAATTTTAAACTTAAACTAAATAAGTTATGACAATATTCGAATAGACAATTTTTGGGTTGTTATAAAAAACTAAGCATTTTATTTGAGTACCATTTTATCCGAGTCCCACATTGCGGTATTAACTTTTATAGAGGTATTAAACTTATTCATGAGTAAAATATTTTTCTTTTAATCTTTATATAAAAATAATTACCCCACTTATGTTTTGCAAAAACTAGAAAATTGATCTCGGACATTTTTAAGATAGATGAAATTATTTTTCTATCAAATGAACGCTATAACCAATAATGTTACGTATTAAATTTTAAACTCGAAAACCTTTAAATATGAGAATTAGGCTGGTATTTCTCACTTTTATTATAATTATGCGAAATTAAAATAATATAAAATTAGTAAAAATCTTTAAAAAAAGCTGCTCAGCAACCCATTTCAATCTGACACTGACATTAATTTAATTCTATTATTTTTCGAATTATATTATTACTGAGCAAAATTATGTTAATACCCCTTCCGCTCCCCATATTTCGTAGTACTTTTTTGTCATAGACAGAGATCGTTACTGTCAGCAGTGCATGTACAGTCACACGCATAAATATGTATACACTTGGTACAATATCAAAATCGATTTTCTCTTCAAACTTAATATGATACTTCACTGGTGTTTGAATGATTAAAAATAACAGAATTAATGTGAAAGTGTGTTCTATATAATTTTTTAGTAAAGTTTTAAAATATTTGTCCCTTTCTCCCAGAACGAGTGTTAGTATAAAATTTGTTTAGCGCAGCTAAGTCTTGATAGCTTGCTATAGAGCGCTGTCTCTAACAAAAAAAAATGCTTAAAATAATTGTCTCTTTATTTTGAACCAATTTTAATTCTGTTTTTGTGGACCGGCTTTATTATTTGTAAATGTTTTTCACGAGGCCATGAACACAACGATTATCAGGGCTGATTCTACTTTAATGTATATTAATTCTACTTAATGTATATTAATATAATATAAGGTAAAATTCATTAATATCATTACAATAAAACTAGAATTAAGATTTTTGTTGTGCCCTATAACAGGGTCCATAATTGTCACAAATATTATATTTTACCATCTACTATACACATTATGGAAAGCATCATAGAAAAACTTTGATGCGGCTTAGATTTCCTTTTTGTCAGTCAGACGAATGACTTACAGCCAGTCCCAATAACAAATCTTTCGATATATTTGACTTACTAGAGTTAGCATTTTGACATTACTTTTATAGACTTTATGTCAAAATCCTATCTCTAGTTAGGAAATCTACTGACTGATTTGTTATTAGAACTGGCCGATAGACGGAGCGATTTATAGTTTAACGAACACAGTACTGTCGAATCAATACTATTATATATATTGCTATCTCAAAATTATTTATTTGTTATATATTATTTGTTATATAATTAGTTATATTTATTTGTTATATAATTAGTATTTGTTGTATACATATTGATGTTCGCTAGTGTACCATCCCATGAACAAGTGTTTTTCTTTTCCCTTTAAACATCTACTGAATGAGAACACTGAGTTTTTAAACTTGGAATTTGACTGTTACACTGATCGACTGTAAAAAAATATATTGTTGTGTCTCAAAATTGCAGAGAAATTCCCACACATTGGGAAATTTGGCCTACTCTAGAATTTTCTTTAATATTGCGGGTGCATTAATATTTATATTACATAGGCCGACTCACACAAGGAGTATGGTGTCTTCTGTGCCGAGAACCATAACCGTCTTCATAATACCACAAAATAACTGCAGTCGTCTTCAGCATGGATTTTCTCAAGTTTTACTAAAGTCTCATCATCACAACTCCTGAAAGAAAAACGAGAGGAATTTAAAAATACCATGACTTTAAGTATTTTTTATGGGATAGTGGGGCAAACGAGCAGACGGATCACCTGATGGTAAGCGATAACCACCGCCCATGGACACCCAGAGGAGCAACGCCAGAGGAATCACAAGTGTGTTGCCCGCCTTTTAAAAGGGTTCGGGCCTCACTCACTCGGCGAAACACAACTGAGTGTTGTTTCACGCCGGTTTTCTGTGAGGCCGTGGTAGCATTCCGGTCGAGTCGGCCTATCCGTGCCGAAGCATGGCTCTCCCACGGTGGGTCGCTAGTGTTGTATAAAGATAAATACTCACTTAGGTATTTCACTTTCATTTACTTCTGATTTGGTATCAATTTCATCTTTAATATCTAGTTTATTGACATCTTCTTTTTCATCACGTACATCGATCCTGAAATATAAACATTTTGCTTTTGTAATTCGTGTCAATACAATGTCTGTATACCTCCCAAGAAATAAGTCTATATAAATAATTTAAACATGTTTTTTTTTGTTTTTTTTCGCATTTTCCATGCTAGATTTATATATAGTTACTAGCTTCTGCCCGCGACTTCGTCTGCATGGACTTCAGATAAAAAGTAGCCCATGTGTTATTCCAGACTATAATCTATCTCTGTGCCAAATTTTATCCAGATCCGTTCAGCCGTTCTGGCGTGAAAGAGTAACAAACATCCATCCATCTAACCATCCATCCATCCTCACAAACATTCGCATTTATAATCATCATCATCATCAACAGCCTTTAGTTCGTCCGTCCTCGGACATAGGCCTCCTCCATCCATTATTTATAATATTAGTAAGATTTTAATGATGTTTTCCTTTACGATTTAAGCGCACATTTATTTGATACTCAACATTAATACGCACAGGATTACAAAAAGTCAGAGGCCTGGGGTTGGAACTAGAAAACTTAGACTTGGCAGTCCAATACCATTAGGGTAAGCGAGCAATGATAAAAAATCGTTGCCACAGGACACAAATATTTACGTGATGAATATAAGTGTTTGTGTTCTTCTGGGTATTTCTTATGTATTATAAGTGCCTATGTATATACAAAAAAAGTATATAAGTAATATATCCATTGTCTAGTAGATACTGATAGTGAAAGCTCTGCTTAGTTTGGGACTAGATGGTGCTGTATAAAATGTTATAGAATATTTATTTATTTTATTTCGCATTCTAAAAATAGCAACCATTAAATTTCGTAGTGCGCGCTTACCCTTCAATCACTGTCGGAGTCGAGTAATAAAACTATTTAAAACAAAGTTGTAAAGCTAATATTGTAATAGTGATTATTTTATTTTAAAAAGAGTATCTATGGAGTTTCTTGCCGGCTCTTCTCCATAAGACCCACTTCTTGAAACCATGCAACTAGTTTTGTTTGACTTTTCAAAAGTACCTTCTTAATTGAAATAAAACATACATACATACATACATACATAAAGTCACGCCTCTTTCCCGTAGGGGTAGGCAGAGACTACAGACTTCCACTTGCTACGATTCTGACATACCTCTTTAGCTTCATCCAAATAAAACATTTTGACTTTGAAAAAGTAAAGCTTACTTGTCTATTTGTTCAGATGTTTGTTCTTTAGGCGGAGTGATATCTGTGCTGGTACTTTGTCCTTCATCCTCTTTCAAGATCTGATTAATAGCCTGTTGGCTTAAACCCGTTGCCTTCGCCATCTGTCTTCGAAATTTAGCTAGAGAGGTCAAATCTAGCTGGCCTCCGAAGGTTTTTTTGAGATCTTTGTACTCTTGGGATAGGTACAAGTATGTCTTGGCTATTATTGATTGAACTCGGGCCTGTGAAAATACAAGTAATATAAGATAACATAACACGCCTGTATACCCCGAAGGATTTTGTATAATATAATATACTAGCCTTTGCCCGCGGCTTCGCTCACCTGAAGCTATAGTAGAATTATAAATGGATTACTAAAATATAAAAAAAAACCAACAGTAATGATCTCTTATTAGTATGGGCCTCTATACATTTTTTTTTAAAGAATACTAGCAATGCGGGTCACACATTACTAGTATTCTTGTTAACCCCTCGTGCTAAGCTAGATTGCTTGTGTTACGAGTGGGTTCACGTCGGTAGTGCAATGGGTGGGGTTCGAACCGGCAACCACATGATCGCAAGTCCGACGCCCTAGCCATTAGGCTACCGCCGCTTCGAATCATCGCATCAGAGAGGTCAAGCTATCTCAGGATCCGATTAATTAATTGAGATAAGAAGTTCACCAGTTTTTAAGTTGGAGCATATACTTTCTTAGTGATAACAAAATTAAAATCTATTCAGTAGTTTTTGCTCCAACCCGTAACAAACATAGCTTTTTTACAATTTTATAATAGTAGAGAAGAGAAGAGAAGATAATAGATATAATAGACAAAATATGTATGTATGTATTTTCACGCCGGTCTCCCATTGGGGTAGGCAGAGACTATAGATTTCCACTTGCTACGATCCTGGCACACTACTTTCGCTTCATCTACTTTAATTATATAATACAAATAATGTTATATCACTAAACTAATACAATAAAGAGGAATGATTTGATTGTTTGTTTGCATGGAATAGCCCCTGAAACAACTGGACCGATTTGAAAAAATCTTTCACCATTAGAATCCTACATTTTTTTTCTGGGATAGGGGAGCAAACTAGCAGACGGATCACCTGATGGTCAGCGATAACCGCCGCCCATGGACACCCGCAACACCAGAGGAGTCGCAAGTGCCTTGCCCGCCTTTTAAAAGGGTTTGGGCCTCCGGTATCCTCACTCACTCGGCGAAACACAACGCAAGAGTTATTTAAATAAAATAAAATAAAAATAAAATAAAATAAATAACTTTATACTTGACTAGCTTCTGCCCGCGACTTCGTCCGCGTAGCGTGATGATATAAAGCCTATAGCCTTCCTCAATAAATGGGTTATCTAACACTGAAAGAATTTTTCAAATCGGACCAGTAGTTCCTGAGATTAGCGCGTTCAAGCAAACAAACAAACAAACTCTTCAGCTTTATATATTAGTATAGAAGTATAGATAGGCGATAGAATGTGTTAAAAATTATTACATAACATACCATCACGCCTGTTTTCCCCGAAGGGTTAGGCAGAGGCGTACTAATGTACACCCACAGTTCGCCGGTATGTTTAGGCCCCATGTAATAGGAGGCGAGCCTATTGCCATTAACCGGGCACAAATTCCTAACTCCCAGCTGCTACTGGAAATTTAATCGAACCCAGGATCTGCAGCGAAGCAGTCGCGCTCAGGACCACTTGGCTAATGAGGCAGTTTATGTATATGCGGATCACTGACCTCTAAAATTGTATTCGCAGCAGTAGGCCCTTGCTTCTTACGATAGGGACGCCTTACTCGCTGAGCCAATTTCTTTGATTTTTTTATCTGTGGACAATTAGGCTTTTGAAAAAAAATAAGTTGATTTCTTTTATGTATTTAAAAACTTTATTATTAATAATACTTATTGATATTTAAGGTGAAAACCTTAAAAAATATTATACTATTAATTATAAGCAATTAAAAATTAATGAAAATCAAGTGACTAAAAACGCGCCCCGCTGCGTTGTGACGTCATAATGTTATACAACTGTACAGGGGCCCTAGTCTGCTATTTCAATTGACTCAGAATGACCGTCCAATGGCACTAAATGACATAAGAAATGACAGATTTCGTAGAGAAAACTGTCAAAAATCAACCATTATGAAGTCACTAAATGATGTTTAGGCGGGAAAATGTAAAGTGCACATTGTCGATTTTATATCATTTTTCAAAACTTGAATTTCTCCGAAGTTTAATGTGTAATTATGGTGGATAATTAACCATTAAGTGTTCGTGAACGTATGAGAGTGTAGGCAAATGATATAAAATTGAAAATCGCGACTTTTTGGGTTCACTCCTAAACTCCATCGAAGCCTCAATAAAGTTTCTACCGTTTTATTGGGGCAACTGAACTTATACTTGACACTGGCGAACACAAGTGTGGTGCCATAATACAATCCCATGATGGGAAATATTCTTTGAATACTTGATTACTTTATTACTTGACACTGGCAAATACACAAAAAGTGTGGCGCCATAATTAAAAAAAAAAAAAAAAAAAGTCACTAAATCACAATTCTGACACAACTGAATAATAGACTCGGCACCCTGGTACTTGCTTACTTTTCACTCATTGCGGTTTATACAGAGATAATAAATCTCTGTTTGGACTGCAATGTATGAAAACTAACATTGTGACGTAATATTATTATAAATGTAATATTATTACGTTTGATTCATTGCGAAAAAAATAAAAGTACATTTGCTATGAAATTGATATGGAAATATCGTATCTTTCCATTTATCACAAAAAAAGCAAATCCCTAATTCCATACTAATTAATTTTATTTATTTATTTTCTCTAACTTACATCTATCATTACAGGTTAAACCCAATGCGATAAATGCGCCTTTATACAATAAATGTTAATTAATTACACCTATAACTTATTATAAGCAATGCAACTCTTGTGAATTCACTCAGCGTACAAAAAAATAGGTCCGTCCCACTAGCAATGAGGTTAAGCGTGCGAAGTGCGCGTGTCATCGGCGCCTCTCTTAAAAGATTTGTGCGAGCGCGCGGCACCTTTAGTAGTGGCGGCTGCCGTCTTTGCCACACTTACCTGTCTGGGACACACAGACTCGACTGTTTTAAAATAATTGGATTTTGTACCTTCCCTCTCAATATCTATTTATATAAAAGAAAGTCGTGTTAGTTACTTCATTTATAACTCAAGAACGGCTGAACCGATTTGGCTGAAAATTGGTGGAGAGGTAGCTTAGAACCAGGAAACGGACATAGGATACTTTTTATCCCGTTCCCGATACTTTTTATTCCACTGGGGCGAAGCCGCGGGCAGAAGCTAGTTTTAAATATATACGAGGTTAGTGCCAGATCCCTCCTAACCCTTAACTCATTGTATCCTACCATACCTAATTAAATAAAGTAGGGTACATTAGCGGGTAGAACGGATATAAATGCTGTAACCGTTACTGTCTTTTTGTAACTTTTCCGGTGGAGCATGTTTCATGTATTTTGTTATCTAGACATAGACTGGACCTTAGGGCACAAAGACTACTTATTTGATCGACTACAAAGGTTCTCAATTCCACAGAACATTTGTGTTCTGTGCTCAATTCGACTGTATTATAAACTGCACTTATAAACCGATATCGAAAACTATTTTTTTATTTGATAGTTTCTGATGTGGTTCGATTCCATCTACAGTTGGTGAAGATCTGATCATAAAATTAGACCAAAATGATGATAACACTTACCGAATGAACGAACTAGAATGTATGTAAAATTCTAATCGCTCAAAGTGTTGATATTAAATAACTTTTATCAAAAAGTCAAACTGTATTCTAAAACATAAAAAATAATGATCACATTATGTTAAAAAGTCCTTTTGGATGCAAGGGAAAATGAGGGAAATAACTAGTTTTTATATATTTTAAAGCGGCGGTAGCCTAATGGCTAGGTCGTCGGACTTGCGATCATATGGTTGCCGGTTCGAACCCCACCCATTGCACTACTGACGTGAACCCACTCGTAACACAAGCAATCTAGCTTAGCACGAGGGGTTAACAAGAATACTAGTAATGTGCGACCCACATTGTTAGTAAGCTTCTTTTAAAAAATATATATATATATATATATTAACCACAATAACGATCAAACCATACATGCAGTCCAGAAAAAAGAAATGATAATTGATTATCTTACCTTCCTTTTTATTGTATTTACTGTATTGTCTATATTTTCATTCGTCGATTTTTGAGCTTTTTTAGTTTCGTGCTCTGAAATTCCAGTGATGGAGGGAGATTGCAGGTCAGAGTTCCTAATTACTTTAGGGTTTGAATTTATTACTCTATGTGGTTCATGCTCCAGTTTTCTAAGTAACTTATGTGTTCGTAAGTCCGATTTTTTAACAACTATAGACCTTCTGAGCTGTGATTTCTTAATTACAATCATTGGCTTCGGCTTCTTATTTTCTTGAGGTATTTGGGGCCCTGAATCTTCCAATAAATTCTGTGTTTGGAGACCCGTATCTTCGACTACATCACGTTTCTGATGCCCTCTTTCATCCTGTCCATTAGATATTTGGAGCCTTGATACATCCTCTGTATTACCTGTTTGGAGCCCTGAATCTTCTAATAAGGTCGCTGTTTGGAGACCGGTATCTTCAACTGCATCAAGTATTTTGAGCCCTGTTTCATCCACTGCATGATGTGTTTGGAGTCTTGGTTCATCCACTTGATCAGGTATTTGGAGCTCAGATGTGTTCATTCTATAATTTAGAATAACTGGCGTTGTGTTTGTCTTTTTATTTTCTCTAGATATTCGGTAGTCTGAATTTACATAGGATTTATGTATTTGGAGCCCCGATTCCTCCACAGCATTAGGTATATGGAGCCCTGATTTTCTGTCTAATATTGGTCTTCTGAGCTCTGTTATTTTTATTACTTCAGTTGTTTTCAACTTTTTACTTTTTCTAGGTATTTTGTAGTCTGAATTTAGAGAGGGTTTATGTATTTGGAGCCCCGATTCCTCCACAACATTAGGTTTATGGAGCCCTGATTTTTTGTCAAATATTGGTCTTCTGAGCTCTGGTTTTTCAAGTACTTCCGTCGTTTTCAACTTTTTACTCTTTCTAGGTATTTTGTAGTCTGAATTTAGGGAGGGTTTATGTATTTGGAGCCCCGATTCCTCCACAGGATTATGTATATGGAGCCCTGACTTTTTGTCTAATATTGGTCTTCTGATCTCTAGTTTTTCAATTACTTCCGTCGCTTTCGTGTTCTTATTTTGCGTAGATTTATTTACACAAGATAAATGCGTTTGCAGCCCTGATTCCTCTACTTCATTAGATATTTCGAGCCCAGATTTGTTCATTGTATTAGGTGTTACAAGCCCTGATTCCTCCACTTCATTAGGCATTTGGAGCTCAGATGTGTTCATTGTATAATTTATAATAACTGGCGTTGTTTTTGGCTTTTCATTTTGTCTAGATATTTGGTAGTCTGAATTTACATAGGATTTATGTATTTGGAGCCCCGATATTCTGTCTAATATTGGGTTTCCGAGCTCTGATTTTTTAATCACTTCCGTTGTTTTCGACTTCTTACTTTTTCTAGGTATTCTACAGTCTGAATTTATAGAGGCTTTATGTGTTTGGAGCCCCGATTTCTCCACAGCATTAGGTATATGGAGCCCTGACTTTTTGTCTAATGTTGGTCTTCTTATCTCTAGTTTTTCAATTACTTCCGTCATTTTCATCTTTTTACTTTTTCTAGGTATTTTGTAGTCTGAATTTAGAGAGGGTTTATGTATTTGGAGCCCCGATTCCTCCACAGTATTAGGTATATAGAGCCCTGATTTTCTGTCTAATATTGGTCTTCTGAGCTCTGGTTTTTCAATTACTTCAGTCGTTTTCGACTTTTTACTTTTTCTAGGTATTTTGTAGTCTGAATTTATCGAGTGTTTATGTATTTGGATCCTCGATTCCTCCACAGCATTAGGTTCATGGAGCCCTGATTGCCGGTCCATAGCTTTGTTTGTTTGGAGCCCCGATTTTCGATCTAATATTGTCTTTCCGAGCTCTGGTTTTCCGATTACTTCTGTCGTTTTCGACCTTTCATTTGTTCTAGGAATTTGATGGTCTGAATTTACACAGGATACATGTGTTTGGAGCCCTGATTCGTCCACTTTATTAGGTGTTTGGAGCCCTGAGCCATTCACAGTATTAGGTATTTGGAGCCCTGATTCGTCCTCTGCATCATGTGCTCGGTTCTTAATTAATGCCGTTGTTTTTGGGATGTTATTTTTTCTCGGTATTTGGTGGTGTGAATTTACACAGCATTTGTGTATATCTATACTATTAGGTGTTTGAAGCTCTTTATTTTGAACTCGACTAGCTATTTGGAGCCCTGATTCGTCCATTTTGTTAGGTGTTTGAAGCCTGACATTACTGCCGTTGTTTGAAGTATTAGATTTATTACGACTTTTAAGCTCCGATTTATTAACAACTGCCGTTTTAAGCATTTTATTTTTTCTAGTTATTTGGTTGTCTGAATTTGCAGAGGATTTATTAATTTGGATTCCTGAATTTACCTCTAAATTAGATGTTTGGGCGCCTTTATCTTCAACTGCATTAGATATTTGGAGCCCTGATTCCTCAGCTGGATTATGTGTTTGGACTTCTGGATCTTGTACTCTATTAAATATTTGCAGTCCTGAATTTATTACTGTATTAGGTACTCCGACCCCCAAATCGTCCACTACCTTAAGTATTTGAAGGCCTGAATCTTCTTGTTCATTAGATAGTTGGAGCTCTGAATTTCCAGTAACCGATGAATGAACTGTTTTAGAAGCTTCTAGCTCTATACTTTCTAATGTACTATGTGTTTTATTTTTATTATTTACAGGTATCACTGGAATTTTATTTTCTATTAATATTTGGAGCTCGGGAGTATTTGATTTAGGGATTTCTTTATTTATAGTTGCTACAGGGGTTTGGAGTATCGAATCTTGCACTGATTCGGGTATTTGGAGGGCCGAGCTCAAATTATTATTTGACGCTTCAATATTGCAAGTTTCTGTATAATTTTCTCCGTTGCTCATCGGCGTATTGACTTTTACGGATCCATTTTGTACCTCTTTATTGTCATCGATTGTTATCTGGACCTCAGTAATGTTATTCCGAGTAGGAGTCCCGTTACTCAACTCGGTTATCATAGGACTTTGAACTTCTCTAATTGTTTGAACTTTCTTCCTAACAGGATACGTTTTGAGGTTTTTTGCTTCTGTTACTCGGAGAAATGTGGGTTTAGGGTTAGTTATTACAGTAGGAATTGGAGTAGGAACAGGGAATTTTGAATAAATACGTTTCTTTTTATATTTTTTGTTTTTTACTACTTTAGGTTTAGGTAACTTTACTTTAGGTACTGGATTACTTTTATCTGGAAATACTAAAGGTTGGGTTTTCATATTTCCCATAGATTTAATTTCTGCATTTACAGTGCAAGGAGTTTGGTTGTCTATAAATTCAAATATAATAGGAGTATTGTTTTCTTTATCAGTCATTAAGTTAGTTTGGCCATTCATTGAATGAGCTCCAATTTCAGCATTTCCAGTTGAGGGTAACGTGTCAGCGTCTATGTATTCGATTACAATAGGCATTTGGTTCTCACCATCAGTTAGTGTAAAAGGTTGTGTCTCTGTATTAGTAGTAACTAAAGGAGCTCTCATTTGTACATTTCCAGTGATAGGCGTTTGGGAATCTATAAATTCAATTACAACAGGATTTTGGCTCTCGTTATTGGTTACTAAAAAAGGTGAATTTTCTGTAACTAACGTAGCTCCAACTTGTGAATTTCCAGTGTCAGGAGGCATTTCAGCGTCTATAAGTTCAATTACAACAGGAATTTGACTCTCGTTATTGGATTGATTTTTTGTAACTAATGTAGAACCAATTTGTGAATTTCCGGTTATAGGAGTTTCAATTCCAACAGGAGTTTGGCTCTCTTTATTAGTTACTAAAAGAGGTTGATTCTGTTTATTTTTAATTACAAAAGGAGTTTCATTTTCTTTATGTCTAGTTGTTGTTTTATCTTCTATTTGTCCAGTTACGTTAGGAGCTCTGACTTTGAATGTTTCATTAACTAGAGGCGGATCGGCATCCATATATCGAATTACTACAGAAGATTGGTCTCCATTTTCAGATATTATAGTTGTGTTTGTATTTCCAGTTGTTATAAGACTTTGGAGGACTTTGCTTCCAATTAAAGGAGAATTGGCAGCAGATGAAGGAACTTGACCTCCGGTATTTCCAATTATCAAAGGAGTTTGTGCTCTATCATCTCTAGTTACTAAAAGAGATGGGATATTGTTAATTCCGAGTGTTTTCAGCGATTCCATATCTTTGCCACCTATAATGAAAGGAGTTTCAGCTCCTACACTTGAAAATGGAAAGCTTCCGTTTAAAGGAGACCGAATATATCCATTTGGAGGTGGTCGAAAGTCTCCAGTTGAAGGAGATCGAAACTCTCCATTTAAAGAAGATTGAGCATGTCCATTTGGAGGAGTCTGAAATTCTCCATTTGAAGGTGGTCGTAAGTTTCTGTTTAAAGGAGGCTGAATATGTCCATTTGGAGGAGGCTGCGAGTCCCCATTTGAAGAAGACCGAACGTCTTCGTTTAAAGGAGATCGAATATGTCCATTTAGGGGAGGCTGAAAAACTCCATTTGGAAGAGTTTGGACTTCGGAATTTTCAGTTACCGAAGACTGAACTCTAGTATTTCCAGCTGTCACAGGTGTTTGACCGTCATAATCCCAAGGAACGGGGTACCTCACTACTTCTGTACTCCACAATATAGGGTATGCCTTAACCTCGGTAATCCATTTCACTGCAGGAGTTCTTGTACAACTGCCAGTTATTTGCTCATTTGAATTTTCTGTCAACATTGGGAGATCAGTATTAGTTGATGAAGCTGTCTGCAATGATATTGCATTTTCTCTCTTTTTCTTTGCTGCTAACTCCATTTCTTTCTTTTTCTTTTCTGCTAACTCAATCTCTCTCTTTTTTGCCTCTTCTAACTGCGCTTTGCGAATTGCTATTCTAGTTGACTGACGTGGGACAATTTCTGAATGTTTTTTTGATTTTTTAGTATTCTGTGGAGATTAAACTGCTTCGTTAGTATTCGGAAATAATTATGTGTTCGTATTAGGGTGTAATTCGACGTATAATATTTCAAATAAACTAAGAAATAGTTTATTTTTAAGAAGATAGTATCGGGGCAAGCTTGAGCGTGATTTTACATACATACAATGATTACATACAAGTTTGGGATTTGTGCCCCGTTAATGGCACTATGCCAAGCATAGCTCACGCATAGACCACGTCTCTGTGCCATAACTCATCACTGGTAACACACACTACCTCAAGACTTTTGCTTTTGTTTTGTCTACGGTATAGTTGACGGAAAGCAGTTATAAAGTTTCCCAAAATGCTGCCCACCCGAGTCATAATCGACGACCGTTCTTTACGCGATCGAATCAGGTCACCTTTAAGACGTAAGTTCAGAATGTGAAGGCAAATTTCGACATGGCAGGTGGGACTCGCGGTGGCTTAGTGGTCATAGCGTCTGGCGTACCTAGCCAGAAGACGCAGGTTCGAATCCTGCCTGCGAGTCGAATTTTTCCTTCACTAAATAACTTTATAAAATTAGCATGGAAAATGCAAAAAAATCACAAAAAGTTAGTTATCAGGTATGGTAGCATCGTACGACATAGAACTAACCGTAAGGTAAGTCATGTCGGTTGAGAGGCAAAGTAACTTGCCTTTCAATAGATGTTACTGACGTCACCTTTAAGACGTAAGTTCAGAATGTGAAGGCAAATTTCGACATGGCAGGTGGGACTCGCGGTGGCTTAGTGGTCATAGCGTCTGGCGTACCTAGCCAGAAGACGCAGGTTCGAATCCTGCCTGCTTGTCGAATTTTTCCTTCACTAAATAACTAATACATAATTTAAATAATAAAATTATTAAATAGAAATAAATAATAATAATTACTTACAACACAAAAAAATCTAGTGAATAAATAAATATAAAGTAAAAGAATATAATAAATATTATTATAGGAAGATAAGGGAAAGTTTTTTTTTTTTTTTATTCATGATAGGCTTACGCTTGATCGCCAGTTCACCTGATGTTAAGCGACACTGCGACCTAAGATGGAGCGCGCTTGCCTAGAAGAAACCGATTCACTCGTGATTTAAAGCCAACCAGATTATATCTATCGGGGAAGACCCACTCGGGAAGCGCATTCCACATTTCCGCGGTACGCATGATAAATGTGGACTTGAAGCGTTTCGTTCGGATTTTCGGAATATCCACCATGAATCGATGCCGGTTTTTCGTGCTCCTGGATGTCCGATAGTAGAAAGGGCTAGGGGGAATAAGATCGTGGAGATCTGATGCACACTCTCCGAAATGTATCCGATAAAATATAGATAAGCTAGCAACTCTGCGGCGATGTTCCAGACTTTGGAGCTTAGCCCGGACAAGGGAGTCGTTGCCAATGAGTTTCCTGGCACGCTTATCTATGCATTCCAACGCCTCAAGCTGGTACTTAGCTGATCCATCCCAAAGGTGCGAACAGTACTCCATGCACGACCGAACTTGTGCTTGGTACAATGAGAGTAATTGTTCCGGCGTGAAGTACCGACGCACCTTCGAGAGAATACCTAGCTTTCTGGCAGCTACTTGAGCCTTGGACTCTATATAGGAGCCGAAGTTGAGGGTTGACGTCAGAGTAACGCCCAAGAGCTCAAGACGGTCATTTATCGGCACAGGCACATCTCGGAAAGAAGGAGCCAGTCGGAATGGGCTCCTTTTTGCGGAAAACAGACACGCCTGGGTCTTAGCACAATTGAATTTGACCAGATTGGCATCCCCCCATTCGGAGACTGCCTGTAAGGACAAATTCAGGCGTTCGACCATGGCCTCTCTTAGAGACTGGATTTCCGGTCCACTGGTCCGTGCGTTGGCTGTATAACTCTCTACAACGGTGCTGTCATCTGCATACCCAAAGATACCGGGCTTCAGCAGACCATCCATGTGAAGCAGGAAGAGTGTCGCAGAGAGTACCGACCCCTGGGGAACACCGGCATTAATAGCCATTCGATCGGACGAGCAGCCATCAATGACGACTCGTATCGATCGATCCCTCAGGAAATCCGATATCCAAGCCACGAAACCAGTGGGCAAGCCATACGATGAAAGCTTGCAAATAAGGCTATCATGCCAGACCCTGTCGAAAGCCTTTGAGATGTCAAGGGAAACGGCAAGCGCCTCCCCGTGTTTCTCGATGGCTGCACCCCATGTATGTGAGACGTACGCTAGAAGGTCCCCAGTAGACCGGTTTCGGCGAAATCCGTATTGTCGGTCACTGAGGAGATCATTTGCTTCTAGGTACGCCAGGAGCCTGTTGTTAAGGACACGTTCCATAGTCTTGCAGAGTATGGACGTGACCGAAATAGGCCTGTAGTTATTAGGGTCGGCACGACTACCTTTTTTGGGCACAGGTTGCACGTTTGCAAGCTTCCACGAATTTGGCACTCCACCAGTCTCAAGAGAGAGACGAAAGAGGCGTGTCAGCACTGGAGTCAACTCAGGCGCACATGTCCTCAGAACTATGGCTGGAATTCCGTCTGGTCCACTGGCTTTGTTCACGTCAAGACTGCGCAGCGTTTTACGAACCTCCGATTGGCGAATGCGGTATTCGGACATAGCCGTCGTACTGCCAGGTGAGGTGGGAGGTGTCGCGCTACCAGCGTCTAGACGTGAAAACTCCGCAAAAAGAGACGCAAACAAGTTGGCCTTCTCTTGAGCGGTATGTGCCAGCGAGCCATCAGGTTTCAGCAGTGGGGGAAGTGAGGGGCGGCAGAAGTGCGCTTCGACCGATTTAGCTAGGGACCAAAACGCTTTACTACCCGCTGGGTGCAAAGCCAGTTTGTTCCCTATTCGACTAATGTGATCAAAGCGAGCCTTCCGGAGGACCTTTTTACAAGACTTAGCAGCCCTGTTAAACGCCTTTTTCTTCTGACCCACGTCCCTTGCCTTGCGGTGTCGAGCATCAACCCAAGCCAGGTAGGCCTCATGCTTAAGTGCTTCAGCGCTTTTGCATTGAGGACCATACCAAGGGTGAGCTTTGCCGGACAATAGTACGTCGGAAAATGGGATGAAGTATTCCATAGCCGTACGTAGCACATCAGTCACGGCATCCGCGCAGGTGGAGGGGTCGTCAGAAGAAAAGCACACGGACTGCCAAGGATAAGAGGAGAAAAAAGTTCGCATCTCATCCCAATCTGCTGACTTGTATCGCCATACTCGCCGGCTGCCTCTAGGGCTCTGTTCCGGCGGCGAGTAGACAGATACAGATTTCACCAGACAGTGGTCGGAATTACCTAACGGTGAAGAAATCGACACTGAGTAGCGGTCTGGATCGGTTGTCAACAAAAGGTCCAGGCAATAGGGTGTGTGCGACTCAATATCAGGTACCCTCGTTGCACCTTGGACCAGTTGGGTAAGATCTAACGCTAAAGCGAGCTTTCGCGTCTCCAACCCAGCATGGTCGGTGTCCCGGTATGGGTATAGCCATTCCTTGTGGTGGCCGTTAAAGTCCCCCAGTAACATTAATTGTGCTGAGGGGTACCTTAGTTGAGCCGCTTCCGCCGCCTCACCTAGATATTCAATGAGCCTGGTTGTCTCCAAATCTCCGCTATGAGACCGGTAGACACAGGCATAAAGAATCTTCTCCATTCCTGTGTCCACCAAAACCCAAAGCACAGAGAATCCGGGGTCTTCGAGGTGACGGAGACGCCGATAACAGATGTCGTCACGGGCGTACAGGCACACTCCGGCACGTGGCTTAAATCTGTGCTCCAGGGTGTACCCTGGGTATGATAAGTACGCCACGTCAGACGGAACTCCGATCTGCGTCTCCACCACAAACAAGAGCGCGGGTTTTTCTGTCTCAAGGTGGTAATGGACAGACTGGAGATTGGAGTGCAATCCTCTAATATTTGTGAGGTGCACTTTCAATGAAAGGGCGTGCAGCCGCTGTTGAACCCTTTTTTTCTTATGCATTGATTGTTATTATTATTTGGAGGAGTGAATCGGTGGAAAAACGGTAGTAGAATGAGGCTCCATGCTGCTAACCAGTAGCCAATACGCCGCAACGCCACATCAGTGGGGAGCTAGTCTGGAGACTGCGGGGACGCCCGAGCCCCCCCGGGGATGTCCACCGGGCCCTTTCATCCGGTCGCCAACCGGCACGATGGCGCATCCCGGGATTTTTCGCGAGTTGGCGGGGCAGCCTTTCGTGAACGGCTATCTCACTACTTGGGCCCCCTACTAACTGCGGTCGGCCAGCGGTGCACCGTGCCTCGGATCCCGCTACCCTCCGCGACTAGCTACCCGATGCGTTGTATTGACGTATGGCAGAAGACGGTCTGACAGCACTGGAGCAACTATTCGGACCCGTTTTCCCTGACGGTGTCACCGGACATCATGCCGGAACACGGCTAGGCCGCTTGGCGGCATGGCTTTGTCCGGTGGGTGGTCACTAACCTCGGCCAAAGCCTACCACCAGTATGTTGTCGCCTGATTGGCACCACCCGGGGACCACGTGTGGGGTATCAGTGTAAGGGTACCTTCCCACGGACGAGGGCGACTCAGTCCCCAAAAAAAGTAATAATATAATAGATATTTTTAATATTTTACATATATAATTACTATAGATTAATAAATGAAAACTTAAGGAAATAATAATTAAAGAGCTCCTTCTCTCTCCTACTTAGTTATTAATGTTGCTGTGCCCGACAGGGTCCATAATTGTTACTTACTACAACACTTAACACCTAGGCTGTATTACATTATGGATTGCAAATAAAAATATGAATATGAATAATATTATTACATATTATGCGAGTGTTACGATGTAGGGCAATATCTGGACAGGCCTTTTGAAGAAAGAGCCATAGCAGCTTTGAGTTGACCTGTCTTAACTGACGGCACGCATACATCAGGCATCGTGTAGCTCAACCATTATTTACAAGTGGGATACTGAGCGACACTAAGCCCCACTTGCACCAACATCTTGAATGTGTTTAAATTGTATTTAAACACAAAATTTCTGTGAAAAAACGTGATTAAATACAATTTACAATTATGAAGTTGGTGCAAGTGGCCCTAAGTAGGTATCTTTCCGCGATGATGTCAAGTCACGGCAGGTCATAGCGGCACTAGGCGCGGGCGCACAGCAGGGCGGGGATAATAAGACGTGGTGAGCATGTTCTCTTACGGATAACAAGCTTATAACTTTGTGATTTTTCGTGATATATTTTTGAAACATTACATACATACATACCATCACGCCTGTATTCCCCGAAGGGTTAGGCAGAGGAGTACTAATGTACACCCACAGTTCGCCTGTATGTTTAGGTCCCATGTAATAGGGGGCGAGCCTATTGCCATTTACCGGGCACAAATGCCTAACTCCTGCTACTGGGAATTTCATAGAAAAACCCAATAACACTTTGCTCGACCTGGGAATCGAACCCAGGACCTCTAGCGTAGCAGTCGCGCTCAGGACCGCTTGGCTAATGAGGCAGTTTTGAAATATTGTACATAAATACTTTTCATAAAAATACTTGACATTGTGTCTCGGGTATACTAAAAAATAGTGTTATCGGCGAACTGTGGTGGATGTACAATAGTATGCGTCTGCCCTTCGGGGAATAAAGGCGTAATAATTTTAAAATACTAGCTTTTTCCCGCCATATCATAGCCGTGATAGCCTAGTGTTATGACCATTGGACTGCCAAGTCAAAGGTCTCGAGTTCAATTCCAAGGCACGCACGCACGACTTTTCGAAGTTATGTGCGTATTAATAGTTAATTATCACGCGCTTAAACGGTGAAGGAAAACATCGTGAGGAAACCTGCACGTTTGAGAGATTTTCTCGACGGCGTGTGAAGTCTGCCAGCCCGCATTAGGCTAGCGTGGTGGACTATAGCCTAATCCCACTCATTGTGAGAGGAGACCCTTGCCCAGCAGTGGGACATATAATGGGATGATTATGAGCTTTTTCCCGCGACTTCCCTCGCCTGAAGCTAGATTATGATTAAAAATGCATCCCAAAAATAATTTAATCAAATACCAACAGAATTGATCTCTTATTTGTATGGGTCAGAGGTCAAGCTGTATCTCAAGATCCATTCAATTAATTGAGATAAGAAGTTCATCAGGTTTTACGTTGGAGCATATACTTCTTGAACAAATTTATCTATATCTATACTCTATACTAATATATAAAGCTGAAGAATTTATTTGTTTGCTTGAACCCGCTAATCTCAGGAACTACTGCTCCGATCCGTAAAATTCTTTCAGTGTTAGATAGCCCATTTATTGAGGAAGGCTATAGGCTATATATATCATCACACTACGCGGACGAAGTCGCCGGCAGAAGCTAGTCTATACTAATAATAAAGCTGAAGTTTGTTTGTTTGAACGCGCTAATCTCAGGAACTACTGGTCCGATTTGAAAAATTCTTTCAGTGTTAAATAGCCCATTTATTGAGGAAGGCTATAGGCTATATATCACGCTAAGACCAAGTAACTATTCCACGCGGACGAAGTCGCTGGCAGAAACTAGTCTATTTATATAATTAAGTCTATTCAGTAGTTTTTGCGCCAACCCGTAACAAACAGACAAGAATTTTAAAAATCATATTATTTGATTCGGAGACGTTTATATAATCTAACCCACTTGGTTCTTTTTTAATATCTTCAGTGTTTTAATAGTAGAGACATACCTGTGTATTTTCTTGTGAATCTTGCTTACTCGATACTGCAGAAGAGTCTTCAACTTGTGATTGTCCATCCGTTTCCGCCAAATCAGTGCCACTGAAAGTAAATCAATTAAATACAAAGTATTTAAATCTTTTCAATTTTCAATCTTGTCTTTGATTTGATTTGAGTCTTGCGTTTACTATAACTAATATTAAGTTGATATTATAAAGTTGGTACCTCTTTCGTTTTGGTCATAGAAATAAATCTATAAAATAAGTGGGCTGTGTTGCCAGCTGCTAATTTTTATAAATAAATAAATATTTATTTCAGACCAAGTTACAAGTCCATACTTATTAAAAGATTAACAAAACTATTATAAAATTTGTGCCCGAATAAATGTTTTCAGGATATTTGAGTCCTGTTTACTTGCAATGACCTTTAGAATGCTGTTAGTGCTAGCCCGGACTCTGCTTAGTAAGGATGCGAGCCGCTTGCGCATGATGGCATGGAAGCCGTCTACCCTGGCCTCGGCAAACATACCGGAGGCACTACAAAAGCGGGGTAGCTCCAACAACATCCTAAATCCATTATTATATTGGACACGTAGGGCATTGAGCGGCCTCTGCGTATACCTGTACCACAGGCTGCACGTGTAGAAAGTCTGACAGTAGGCTCTAAATAGTGTGACTTTAACTTGATCACTACAACGCGCAAACCTGCGGGCCAGCATATTACTTCTGACCGCCAATGCCCTACGTTCCCTTTCTATGTCAACTTGGTCGTCAATTTATGCAATCTATGGATAAGTTTAAAATGGGTACTTATTATTGTGGTATTTTTTTGTATTTTTTGGTTTGTTGTGCCTCATACGGACGAAAATAAAATCTTTTTCTTTCTTTCTAAATTAGAAGAACAGTGACAGTCTAGACGACCATTGGACTGTGAAGTTAAAGGTCCTAAGTTCGATTCCAAGACACGGACTTCTGACTTATCGAATCTTGTGCATATTGATGATGAATCAATCAATGAATTCAATGAATCAACAGTGATCGGAAAAGATGGAGCAAATGTACCTATTTTTTTTTATGGGATAGCGGTCAAACGAGCAGACGGATCACCTGATGGTAAGCGATAACCGCCGCCCATGGACACCCGCAACACCAGAGGAGTCGCAAGTAAGTTACCCGCCTTTTAAGAGTTTGGGCCTCCGGTAACCTCACTCACTCGGCGAAACACAACGCACGCGTTGTTTCACAACGGTTTTCTGTGAGGCCGTGATATCACTCCGGTCGAGCCGGCCCATTCGTGCCGAAGCATGGCTCTCCCACGTGTTAAACTTCGAATAGAGACAAAAAGTGGAGACTTCCTAACGACAACATCTTTTTGTCAGGACTATTGTCCCGGGTTAACGGTCATCATTATAGTACATTTCATATTAATGTTATTAAGAAAACAATTGAACTTTGAAAAAAAATACAAATAAGTAGTGAAAAGAAAGGTGGCATCGTACGACATCGAACAAACCGTAAAGTAAGTCATGTCGGTTGAGAAGCAAAGTAACTTGCTTTTAAACTGTTGGCACTGACGTCACCTTTAAGACGTAAGTTAGGAATTTGAAGGCAAATTTTGACCTGGCGTTTGGTTCTCCCGATGGCTTAGTTGGTTGGCATCTGGTGTATTGAACTGTAAGACGCAGGTTCGAAACCTGCTCGCAGTCGAAATACAAAAAGATAAATAAAATAAATTATGATGATCAGATACTCACTTATTCTGGGCAGCAGAACTGACTTTTTTTATTCCAATTTTAAAAAGAGGGGTAAGTTTTTCTTTCTTCCGCCATGCTGCGGCACGACTTAAATATAATAAAAACAACTATTAGGTAAGTCAACCATGGCCATAGGCAGAGGGCTCCCGAAACAACTTATACAAGTAAATAACATAACATAACATACCATCACGCCTGTATTCCCCGAAGGATTAGGCAGAGGCGTACTAATATACACCCACAGTTCGCCGGTATGATTCAGGTCCCATGTAATAGGGGGCGAGCGTATTGCCATTAACTGGGTAAAAATTCCTAACTCCGAACTGCTATTGGGAATTTCATAGAAAAACCCAATAACACTTTGCTCGACCTGGGAATCGAACCCAAGACCTCTAGCGTAGCAGTGGTGAGGCAGTTAGTGCCACAACTTATACAAGTAAACACATATACAGATTTTAGTACTTGAGATGATCAACTTATCTGCAAGGTTAAGCTGCGCTCGCTGCGGTCTGTGTGTGGATGGGTGAATCCTTAACTAGACTAGACTGGAAGCCAACCCCAATATAGTTGAGAAAAAGGCTCGGAGGATGAGTAATTGTCTCTGCCCAAAGTAAACCCGCACCCATCTCTCCCTAAAATGTTCTCTGTCTGTGGCCCATCTCTAATCCCCTAGGCTATCACTGTTTTATTGACAAATACCTTCGGCACCGTCAAAGCCGCCGTCATGAGCTGTTCGCACTATCGCTATCTAGATCTGTTGCTAGAGCCGAATCCCCAGTATGTCGAACCCTAAGAATGCTAAACGCCCTCCTGACTGCCGACCCTGAATGTGATGTGTTTGCTGATGAATGGAAGAAAGTAATGCGTGCTTGTCTGGTGTTCTGTGAGAGACAATATGCGAGGCTGTCCACTGTTACATGCTAATTTATGTTAGTTTGTAATATGTTTAATTTATTTAACCATTTACTCAATTTTATCCACAAATTGTTTAACTTTGAATTAAATTTTTCTATTGTATGTTATCTGAATGCTTATTTAATTTTAATATTTATAACTCTATATTAATTAATGTAATTGGACCTGTGCAGTTTTAATCTTCTATATCTATATATATAAAAGAAAGTCGTGTTATTTACTCCATTTGTAACTCAAGAACGGCTGAACCGATTTGGCTGAAAATTGGTGGAGAGGTAGCTTAGAACCAGGAAACGGACATAGGATACTTTTTATCCCGTTCCCGTGGGATGTGATGACAGACCGAATTCCAAGCGGGAATTCGGTCTGTCATCACATCGCCTTCGCCATCGCATCGAAGCCGCGGGCAGTAGCTAGTTAACTATAAATAAATAATATATACATTTTAACGGAAGAAAATGCGGTGTCGGGCAGAGCTCCCAGATTCATCCTTCTGGGTAAGGTGTACTTTACAGCCATTCCCGAGAACAAACTCGCCAATAGATTTGCTTACGACTAAACAAATTGATTCCAAATTGTTTCAACAGTTTACGTGTAGTTGGTTGACAAACACACATACAGCTTTTGCCCGCGGCTTCGCTCACCTGAAGCAATATTAGCATTTCAAAAGGATCCCAAAAATAATTTAATCACAAACCAATAGTAATGATCTCTTCTTTGTATGGGTCTCTATACATCAGAGAGGTCAAGCTATATCTCAGGATCTGTTTAATTTATGGAGATAAGAAGTTCGCCCGTTTTTAAGTTGGAGCATATATGCTTTTTAACAATGATAACGAAATTGAAATCTATTCAGTAGTTTTTGCGCCAACTCGTAACAAACAGACAAGAATTTTAAACATCACATCGATGGCCCCACAGAATAAACGTGTAAGTCAAAAATCACAACTTTTCAGGAAAAAATAAAAACGATTAAACTTGAATAACTGTTGTTTGGTAGTATATAGGGTTAAACAAATTATATCAAATTAAAGATAAAAAAATATATTATTACATTAGATTTTTTATTTATTTTTTATTTAAACGGTTTTCCGACAATTTATGAAAAACCATTTTATTTTTTTATTCTTGTTAGTTTCGATGACTAGATAACAGTAAACTTTCATTACACGGTTATTCGTGTAAAGTGTCAACAAACAAAACTAATAATATTATATTACACTATTATTCGACAGTAATCATGTTTCTTTAATACCTAGTTACACGCATAAGCACGATTGTTTACAGTAACTTACTGTATTGTTTGATTATTGTAAAGATAAAATGCATTTATATCAATGTTCATAAGATCGATTCTCATTTATGTAATATACTTTTGTTATTGCATGGTGTAATAGTGTAAACTTCATCAATTATGTGAAAGGTTGAAATAAAAGAAAAAGGTTTAATAAAATATGAATAGGTATAATAAAGTAACTATCTACTTGCATAAAAACTAAATAATAATCACAAAGTAAACAACTTAAATCTGTTTCATGATTAGGAAATAGCTACCTATTAGCTTGAAATGATAACAAAAACCGAATCATATCGTACTATACTTAATCTTCTCCGTCACTATCATTGGTGACAGAGATCGAATTGTTCAAAGGAACTAAGTTTCTATAAAAAGTTTGGTAATGGTCTGGTATGGCTCCTGAATCAAACAAACTTATCAAATCATTATGTAAAGAGAGAGGTATGGCTGCCAATATCTCTCTCTTTACATAAGAAGTTCAGCGTATGCAAGTCTTAAGTTTTCAGGATCTTCAGTAGGTTCTCCCCGCCGCCTTCTTGAATTAGTTCTTCGTCTTCAAAACTATACCTGAAGTAAATTGAATGAGGATGCTCATGAGAGAAGTTTACTTCTTTTATTTTACTCCAGTAAATTTTATCGCCGTTTATGTTTTTTAAACAATTCTTCCCTTTTATCAGTTCTTTGAAATTTATAAAATTATTCTATGTCATTTGTTTTACTTGGTATTTAGGCTCTCTATTAGTAACTTTGGCATGCTCTATCAAGCTATACATTTGATCGGGCGTGTATATAGTATGCCTTTTCTTGGAACGCTCGATTGTAGCATGCATAGAGTCGCCCTCCGATTGGCTATGACCTTTTTCAAAAAATAGATTTGTTATTTTTATCTTAAATTTTTGCGACGCAAAAGCAAACATGGCAAACACAAATCGATTGCGATTTTACCCAGCACATGAATCGGAATAAAAATATATATTTTTATCCCTAACTCAACGTGAAGTTGAATAAATGACCACAGGCAACTTGCTATTTCTATGACTCCCCTTTTCGCAATCTGGGAATGCCAAAGGTAACAGTATCCTTTTATCTAGAATATTATAAACTGTAAAGTATATGGGATATTTACGTTTGTAGTGAAATATTCCTACTTCACATTGGGGGATACTCAATACTTTGTCGAGATCAAAACATGCCACAACACTATGCATTTTATCAAAATTATTGTTTTCTTCTTCTGTTAGCTGTCTTACTAGTTCCTTTTCTCTTAAATGTTTTTCATAGTCAAATTTTAACTGTTTTTGTCTTACATTGTCGGCTGTTTTATTGAACACACTTCACATAAATCTTATTTAGGTTTGTGGAAGGAAAGGTTAAATTTACTATTATATGTGATTCATTTTGCCTTTTAGTTGCTTTACATGCAACGTTATACCGCTCATTTGTATCCATCCATTCTAAGTACAGTCTATTCATTTAAGATATATTCAATGTTTCACAAAGGTATTCTTTCTGGCTATCTTTTTTAACATAGTGTGCTTCAACTCTTTGAAATAAGTTTATGTGGTCAATGATGCTGCTCTCAGTCTCTTCTGACATCTTTCTAGGTCTACTTTTATGTCTTCCTCTGTTATCTTTTACATAATTTTCATCTCCTAACTTCTCAATAGTTCTAAATACTATTTGCTGTGTAATAGACAAAGTATTTAAAAACATGGTTTTGCAAATTCTAATATTCGAATCGTTATCATCTGGAAATTTGTATATTAATGTTTGAGTACGATTATTTCTGCGTTCTACTGTAATTCTTTTAACGTGTTCCTTCTTTACATAACGAGCAATGAAATCCCATTGTCTTTCATGATCGCCAATATTCCAAAACTTCATAAAAATGTTCATCCTTGTTTCTTCATTTATCTTTTCATAACATTGTATTTTGCAGTTGCAAAAATATTTTAAAACTATAATTCCACAAAATGACACATTAGGAATAAAAATTGAGTGCGTCATTACACGAATAAACGTGTAAGCTGCTATTATACAAACTCGAAGGAGTGCACAAGTTCTCTCAAACGTTTGCTTGTTTTAACACGTTTATTCGTTGTGAACTCAGGGACCTAAAAAGCGTTTAACAATAGCATATACTTTTATACTTGTGATATAATTGCATGATTTTTCCCTAGAATAAAGGAATCAAATGATATTATAGGCGTGTTTTTTAGTCAAAAATTAATACAAAAAATTGAGAAGGTGCTGCATAGGTCAAAGAAACGAATAATGCAAAAAAAAAAATTTTGTGTAAGAGCTCTTGCACGTTTATTCTGTGGGGCCATCGACATGTTTGAGTCCGGTGATTTTTATATACCATAACCCACTTTTTTTTAAATATCTTCAATGTACAGACACAGCTTTTTTAGGATTTTATAATACTAGAGAAGATAAAATACCAATTAATGATTACTCACCTAGTAATATCCGACCCATACAGTCGTCTTAACGAAGCTCTCACTAACTTCAAAGATTTACGTGGTCCACTGTATTTATGGTATTTATAACGGCACCTTACAGAGTCCATGATGTGTATTTTGTTTTAATTTATCTGAAATAGTTCAATCAATCAATCATTTCTGAAATAGTTATTTGTTTACTTAGAGGAAAACTATTGAATTGTAGGAGGACAGGCTACATCACTACTGTGGAGTACCGAGGGTTCTATGGGGGATCTTATAAGGAAAATGCATGATGAAAATTAAAATTATTTCTGTATTGGCAGAAAACCAAGAGACAAATGCTTTACAAATTTTCAATGACTTCACCCTTCAACACAATACTACTATATTTGAATCATTGTTGAATAATAATATTGTTGACTTCAGTCAAACTTGGACAACCTTCAACATCCACATTATTTTTATCGCAATATTGGACCAGTGAAGATTGTAACTGATTTTAAAAGAGGGTCCATGGAGTTTCTTGCCGGATTCTTCTCCATAGGATCAACCTTTTGGAACCATGCAACTAGAATCATAATGTTTCATAAATGCTTGTAAAAGATTATTTGAAATAAAAACATTTGAACTTGAACTTGAATTGTTTATTGTTTTTCAAACAAGCCAACCCACAGTAATAACACCCTTTTACGGCAATCTCTACAGTACTTAGGTAGGGAATATACCCATATTAAGTGACCCTACCATGAGAATTTCATAAAAATCAATAACACTGCTTGAACTGGGAAATGAACCCAGGACCTCTATTGAAAAAATTCTGTTGTATAATTCAATATGAAGATGATGGATGTTTAAAAATATAACTTTTAAGTTTTTGATGGAGACTGAGAAGATCCTCTGAGCCTTTGTATTATCTAGCATAAAATTGCGTAATAAAATCAATTTAACTGTGTTTAATGTATTACCCTATTTTAATATATTTTTTTCTTTTTTCTGTTTTCTTGTTTAGTTCCGATTAATTGAGAACACTGTAAGAATCTTTTTCTAATATGGCAATCTAACGATTCTAGCCGCTAGAATTCTTCTATATCCACAAATGTCAACAAAAATAACTATAAATGCAATCTTTGCATGCCAATAGCTCGTGCATCTCTAAATTTTTTAACAAAAATGGTGGTTGCCAGCAATCTTACACTCTCTCTCTCATATATTGTCCCACTCACGGACGATTTTTTTATATTTTACACAATATGTAAATCAAGCAGGAATATTCATCAGTGTCAGTATTGTAGAACCAAATTTGATAAAGCTCGAAAGATTACATTTATATTACCACTAAGATATATTATGTTCCTGAAAAATACACAGCCTCTCTCAAATATACTTAACCCACATTTTCTGTTCTATTCAATGCTATATTATTATACTCTTTGTATTCAATGTTACAGCATACTTATTTCAATTATATTATAATAAACAACGAGGAAATTGCGAGTAACAATTCCTTAGAAATATAATCAACATTTAGTTTGTTAAACTCAAATGTGAAATGACACTGACAAATTTCACGAGTCACGAGTTGTCAATGTCTGACTGACAGACATAGGTTGCCAATTGAAAACAACGGCTTTTCTTGGTAGGGATTTTTTATGGTAAGTATAGGGGCGACTTTCGTGTGTGGTGGTGAAAGCAACGTACGTTTTTTTCCCGCGCAAATTTGTTTAATTCAATTTTATGGTAAAAATTTATAACTTTTGCAAATTTGTTACCGCGAACATTCGAATTTAAATGTAATTTATTTATGTGTGTTGGTTAAGGTTTGTTGTTAGTATTAGTTTTAGTTTTTACTTCCCAAACATTCGGCGTCTTTCATAATGGACGCCAAAAAACCTCCTGACCCACCTGATGATGAATTATTTGAATACACCCCGATTCTTACCGTCTCCCTACCACATGCATACGAGGATAAGGAGAACAACTTGGAAAGTTCTAATAGGAAAAGACCCGCACTTTCCCCGCCAATCTCTGAAAATAAACCGCCAAAATTGGTCAAACAAATTATTGGTAGACAAGCTTATACAGCCAGAGACAATGCTCCGTACGTCGTTTATGTCTCACTTAAGGATCAACAGACTTCAGGAACTGCACTTCATCCAGTGAAGTTTGGTATGTTTTTGATGAAAAATAATATCAGTAATATACGCCCTGATGGGGTCAAACGTTTAGGGAGAAATCGCATATCGGTAGAATTTAGATCGTACCAGGATGCTAACAGTTTTTTAATTAATGGTGTCCTTTTACAGAATAATTATATAGTTTCTATCCCCCTGTTTAATATTACCAGAATGGGCATCGTTAGGGATGTTCCAACAGAATGGACTGAGGAAGAAATTATAGAAAATATTAAGGTTCCCACTGGATGCGGTCCCGTCATCAAGGCAAGGAGGTTGAGTCGCAAAGTAACATCTCAAGGTACAACTGAATGGAAACCAACCCAAACTGTAGTACTTACTTTTGATGGCCAAATTTTACCGTCAAAAGTATTCTGTTTTTATTCCGCTCTGACCGTAGAAATATATATGTAGGTATCCGACGGTGCAATGTTTTAACTGTTGTCGTTTCGGACATACACGTACAGTATGCCGTTCTAAGCCTCATTGCTTTAAGTGCGGTCAAGATCACCCAGGTAATGGATGCGATATTTCACCGGAAATTGCGACATGTTTTCTGTGCTCAGGTAACCATTTCGCAAATGATAAAGCTTGCCCTGAATTGGGACGTCAGAAGGCCATTAAAGCACTTATGGCCGAGAAATCTATTTCATATGCTGAAGCAAGTCGTGTCTTCCCTCCTGTTTCTAAATCATATGCTGAAATTGCCAGGCAACCGCAGACTTATAGTAAACCTTTAATTACATCTACACATATGTCCAACTCAAATGCCCACACCTCAAGATCATATCGTAAAACTGTCTTTCTTAAACCTAAGCCCCGTGCTCCACCTTCACCAAGCTACGACAAACAGGCACACAATGATCTAACTCAGGATTATTCATTCTCTCCTTCAAGAAATGGTTGCGCCTTCCCTGTGGAAGCTACAGATTTAAATATTCGAAGCAGAGACAGCCCAGCCAGTATTTTAGATATGATAACTAGTATGTTATCAGCAGTTTTAACAAACCCAAACCAATCAGTACCTGACCACGTTGCCGTTAAACTGTCGTCGATTTTAAATTATATTAATAACATTCCCTCCCCTAACTTTTCTCCAATGGAACGTGAGGAGTATTACTCCAAGGAAGCATGATCTTATATACTTAATAAATAAATATAAGCCATCAATCTGCGGCATTGCCGAGACATGGCTTAGTCCTGACAGTAATTTCAGGATTCCACGTTTTAGCAATGTTCGTAATGATAGGCTTGACGGATATGGAGGATGTGCTTTGCTCATTCATAGTAGAGTGCTATTCTCCCCCATTCCTCTACCCTCTGTCCTCAGTGCCAACATTAATGTTGTCGCTGTTAAGGCCGAGGGAATAAATATTTTTTCATTTTATATTGCTCACCCACACACTGACGATCTTTTGTGTATTAAAAATTTATTAAATAGTGTAAGTGGCCCACTTTTCGTAATGGGAGATTTTAATTGTCATCACTATCGCTGGGGATCTGAGATCTGCGATAGTTTTGGTGTTGGTTTGGTGGATCTATTGGATGAACTTGATTTATGTGTCATTAACGATGGCAGTGCTACGCGAAGACCTACTTTTGGACAAAACAATAGCTGTATAGATTTGTCATTCTGCTCATCCAATATAGCTAGCCTTTTTGTTTGGAGCCGTTTAGACATGACTTACGGAAGCGATCACTATCCTATCATGGTCGAAATCCCATCAAAAAAATTGCCTGACAGGCTCTCTCCTCCGCTTTTAAAATACCGCCTTAATTCTGCTGATTGGGACTTTTATGCTCAGATTTTAGATTTAAGAATCTCCTCTCTTCCAACGATTAATAAATACAATGCTCAAGATTGTTTCCGGTCTTTTTCTTCTACCATATCCACTACAGCTGATGATTGTTTTCCCTCCAAAAACGCTCCTTCAGGTAAAATACCTTCTCCGCCATGGTGGGATAGTGAATGCACTGAAATGATCAGGGCTAGGAATGAGGCTGAAGAGACATATAATCAAGATATGAACCCGGATAATCTCAAAGCTTTTAAGCAGATATTGGCTAAATCCAGAAAATTATTCCGAAAAAAGAAGAGAGAAGGTTGGCTGAAATTTTGTGCCTCGCTGAATCCATCTACTCCATCAACAATAGTCTGGAAGAAGTTAAAATGTTTTAGGAATGGCTACTTACAAACTACCCCAAATAAGTTGTCTGGAGAAGTAGCGCACTGTTTTTTCTCCAAAATTGCGCCAGTTTATGTACCGAATGTGGATGAATGTGGCCTCTCCAATATAAAAATTGATGCATCTGACGATCCACTGGACATGCCTTTCTCTATGGATGAATTAAAAACAGTACTCTCCCATGTTAGGGATTCTGCCCCGGGAGTGGATGGATTCCCTTATTCTTTTATCTCGAAAGCCGGTTTAAAAACTCAACAATATTTTTTTGGATTTGGCCAATTTTTGTTTTACTTCTGGTGTCATTCCCGAAGACTGGAAGGTTCAGGTTGTTATTCCGCTATTAAAACCCGGTAAAGATCCAAGTGATCATTCTTCTTACAGACCGATTGCACTATCGTCAATACTTATTAAACTTTTAGAGCACCTTATTAAAAATCGCCTTGAATGGCTTATAGAAAATAGGGAACTGCTGCCAAGGACTCAATTTGGCTTCAGGAAAGGTTTGGGTACGTCAGATAGTGTAGGAATCCTCACATCTGAGATCCGACTAGCACTTAGCAGAAATGAGTCAGTGGTAGCCGTTTTCTTAGACATATCAGCTGCTTATGATTCTGTCTTACTCCCACTGCTTATACAGAAAATGCTTAAGTTTAAAATCCCATTTAGGATCTGTCAAATTATAGACAGTATCTTTTCTAGTCGTGTGCTACAAATTAGAATTCCTGGGGAAAACTCTGAAAGAAGAACAGTCTGGAAAGGATTGCCACAAGGTTCTGTTCTGAGCCCCCTTTTATACAATATTTACACATCCGATCTCCCAACCTGCCTAAATTTTGATTGTATAATACTACAGTATGCTGACGATATTGCGCTATTGGTCTCTGGCAGTTCAATTATGGATGCCACTCTATCCATAAATGTCTCTTTGAGTTCATTGAACCATTGGCTTCTTGATCATGGGTTAAGTTTGAGTGCCCCGAAAAGTACTGCGGTTATTTTCTCCCGCAGACGTCTGGTTCCCCAAGTGGACATCAACATTGATGGACAAGGTATCCCAATTAAAGGACAAGCTAAATTCTTAGGTGTTATTTTAGATTCCAAATTGTCAGGAGTTGACCATATTAACAACGTGGTTAAAAAATGCGAACAGTCCATTAAAATTCTTAAGGCTCTATCTGGAGTGTGGTGGGGAGCTCATCCATTCACTCTAAAATTGGTATATAATGCTTTAATAAGAAGTGTAATGGACTACTGCATCTTCCTAATTGAACCTTGTTATAGGGAAGCGCTCCGTAAGTTAGAGTCTATACAAGCTAAGTGTTTAAGAATTGTAATTGGGGCTATGAAATCTTCTCCAATTAACGCCCTCCAAGTAGAATGTGCAGACCCACCTTTAAACATAAGAAGACAATATTTGGCGGATCGCTTCCTATCCAAAGTATATTCCCTTTCATCCCATCCCTTAGTTCCTATTTTAGAGCAAATTGACTTTTCTTTCAATTGTCCTTATTGGAATAATAAAACTGTTCCTCCATTGTTAAAGAGATATAGAGAGCTTAAACAAATATCTTCTGGCGTATGTCAATACCACATTCTTCCCGTGTTTGCTTCAGCATATGAAGCTATCCACTATAAGCCCAAAATTATTCCGGATATTGGTATTTCCAAAATGACTCAAAACATAAAAAAGAAATTCTAAGTAGTTATTAAAAGATATTGGGAAGGTTGGGACTTCTTTTTCACAGATGCTTCAAAATTAACATCAGAGGGGTGTACAGGAGTTGCAATTTATTACCAAAACTCCAAAATCTCGTTGTTATTCCAATGCCCACCTGAGTCATCAGTATTTACTGGAGAGTGTATTGGCATTTTGGAAGCCATTCGCTTCATAAATTCGCATAACATTAAAAAATCGGTTATTTTTACAGATTCGCTTAGTTGTATCCAGGCTTTAAATCAAATTCAATTATATTCAAAAATTCACAGTAAAATAATAATAGATATTAAAAATACGTTACTTGTTTCTTTTAAAAATGGCTTGGACATTGAGATAGCTTGGATTCCTGGTCATTCAGGGATAGTAGGCAATGAGTGTGCAGACTCACTCGCAAAGTTTGCTACAGCAAACCTCGTAGATAATAAACATTATGTTGTCCATAATTATGATTTGCGAAATGGTTCCAAACAGAAATTAGTGTCAATGTGGTCAAAAGCATGGACCGATACTTTAAAGATAAAGGGCAAGTATTATGGAAGCATCCAACCGAACATTCAGTGCAAACCTTGGTTTTTTAAGTGTCCTAAGTTATCTAAAAAAACTGTTTCATCCTTGTGTAGACTGAGACTAGGACACTGTTGTAGTCCAGTATTCCTGAAGAAAATTCACGTTAAAGATAGTTCTCTATGCGAATGTGGTATGGATGAAGGGACCCTTGACCACATATTCTTCGCATGTCCCTTGAATTCCAATTCCTTGAATTTATATTCAATGCTCCCAAAAATAAAAATTCCTCTTCCCGTTAACTTTCATACCCTGTTAACCCATTTTTCCCCATTTTTAATCCAAATTTTAACAAAATTTCTAAATTATAATAACATTCAAATGTAGTGACTTTTTCTAGCTGATTCTAGCCATTGCTTGTTGCCGATCTTTGGACTGATACATACTAATCGACTTTAATCAATTGTATATTACTGGATCGTCGCGTTACTTTTATTTTAATCTATGCTAAGCCACAATTCACAAAGTTTGTAAGTTTGACGCTCACGCTGGCAGAACTCTAATACCTACGTGCCGAATGTCACAACAAACATGACATTGGCAAAATAGTCGCCATCGACTCAATTGCCACAAAAAAAAAAAAAAGTATAGGGGCAAACTAGGCTTGTGTAGTACATGTAATAGGTACTATTAGGAATTGATTCCCAAAACAGACTAGTACGAACTATTCCTTTTCCTTTCTAGTACATCATTCCTTTAGTACTTCGTCGTTCGTCGTAGTCTCTTGCTCTCTAGTTCTGTACGAACTACGAACTGAGCGGTGAGCGACGGAGCGCTCCGTCGCTCACCGCTCATTTGATCTCGACTAGTATTTGAACGACTGTACTATTAACCGTCGCTCACTAGCAAGAACAAAGCTATTTTGAACTTTATGTCTATGTTCCCAGTGATTAATTTTGTTCACTTTTCCTTCAGTGAGCTACTGTACTAATAGGACTGTACTGTACTAATAGTACTAGAAGACCGAACTAGTACATTTGAACGATTGTACTAGTACGGAGCACTCCGTTCATAGTCCGAGCAAGAACAAGCCTAGGGCAAACGAGCTGCAAACAGCAACGTTTGATCACCTCGATCATCAACTCAATCCCATCTATCGATAGTAAATGCTAATATAGAATTAAGAAGTTATTTTAGTGAAGGAAAAATTTGACTCGCAGCCGTGATTCGAACCTGCGTCTTCTGGTTAGATTGTCACTCAGGATTGTCAAGGTCGATTCCAATAGATTAAAAGTTACCACAATACATATGAACACACCTATTTAAGTAAGAAATATGTACTTATTACCGAAATGATTACATACTTACTTTAACTAAAATATGTAACAGTTATAGATATATACCGTCTAAGAAAGTGAGTCCTTATCATCGTTCATACCCATATTGTTGCGGCATCTGAAAATGGTAATATACCTTCAAGTAAGTAGCTAACAAACAAAACATACTTAGTTACAATGCAAAATCTATTGTCCTTGTGCCCCAGGACCACCGATCTTTATATTTCTCTACTACCTGGTCCCATTATCAATTACCTACAACAAATTACATAACGAAATATTTTTATTAGGTTTTTAACGTGGGAGAGCCATGCTTCGGCACGAATGGGCCGGCTCGACCGGAGTGATACCACGGCCTCACAGAAAACCGGCGTGAAACAACGCTTGCGTTGTGTTTCGCCGAGTGAGTTGAGGTTACCGGAGGCCAAAACCCTTTTAAAGGCGGGCAACGCACTCGCGACTCCTCTGGTGTTGCGGGTGTCCATGGGCGGCGGTTATCGCCGCTTACCCTCAGGTGAACCGTTTGCTCGTTTGCCCCCCTATACCATAAAAACAAAAAAAAATTAGGACCGGCTTTTACACATGATAGTATTCTAAAGGTCAGTGCCCGGGGCCATTTCGCGCTTAGTTTAATTAATTAAGATTTCTTTGTTGTAGTTCTTTATGTTCACACACACAGATTTGAATATCAATATTGGTTAGGTATTACAACCATACCCAAACAGAAATTATTCTTGTAAAACAACCATAATCTCATCCTTATACCGTAATATACTGATTTCTGACACTTACGCGAATATCAGACATTGAAATGAAACTACTTTTTACGGATTTTATCGCGATATATTGATATTATTTAGTTCCCGACGTTTCGGATCCTTTACAGCATCCATGGTCACGGGCAGACTGAGGTGTTGGACGTCTTGATGCGCGGGTCCCTATGCTTCTTCGGCAATGTGTTCTTCTTGTAAAAGAACACATTGCCGATGTCAAACACCGCCGTTCCAGAAAGTCAGCAGTTTGTGAACATACCCTAGACAAGACCCAGCACTACATCAGATTTGATAAACCACAAGTCCTCGCAAAAGAAAACCGATTCCTACCCAGGATAATCTCGTGAGGCTATTGAAATAAAAAAACATCCAAATTTCAATAGAGAAGATGGTTGGGTCTTACCAGCTGCTTGGAATCCCATTATAGAATCTATAAAATCTAAATCCAAGCCCAAAACTGCAAGACCAAAGGATACGGTGAGCTCGTTCTGCGTGAATCGGATCGCTAATAATTAATAAAAATGTAAGGTAGCTGTTAGTAATTTTAACATCAAGACGTCCAACACCTCAGTCTGCCCGTGACCATGGATGCTGTAAAGGATCCGAAACGTCGGGAACTAAATAATATCAATATACCGCGATAAAATCCGTAAAAGGTAGTTTCATTTCAACTTATACCGTAATATTTCATAAGTGAGACAGAAAGAGAAATTACAGCATGGCTAAATAATGTAGGTATATCTGATATTATGAATTGATAAATTAATAGTACATATTGCCATGCTGACGGATCTCCATGAACATTGTGCTTAACATACAATATGTAGGTACGCTTTAGTACTTCAAGTTAGGTACGTAACCTATGCTGACCTGGCTGGCACTGCGTTGGTTGACGTTCCAATCTTTAAATACTTGGGAAGTCTTCTGAGAAATGATAACACCCTGGCATCAGACATACCAGCTCGAATAGCGGGAGCTGCAGCGGCCTTTGGCAAACTCAAGGCCCGTGTTTGGAACTCGCATGATATCAAAATGCAAACAAAAATCGGTGTACAAAGCTATCGTCTTGCCTACTTTGCTTTATGCCGCAGAAACCTGGTGCTACTACAGGGCAGACATTAAGCAGCTGGATACCTTTCATCTCAAGTGTTTGAGGTCTATAGGTACTGCGCATCAGGTGGCAGGATCGTGTTCCAAATACTGAAGTCCTACGTCGAACCGGCTTGCCTGGAGTCGAGGCACTATTAATGAATAATCAACTTAGATGGGTTGGACACGTCGCACGCATGGACGATAGTAGATTGGCAAATGCTGTCTTCTACTCCTGAGCTCCCATGCGGAAAGGGCAAAAAAGGAGGTCAATACCAGCCTGCGCTACAAAGACGTGTTAAAACGCAATCTTGTGGCATGCAACATCTCTACTGATGGTTGGGAGGAGCTTGCCCGTCTTAGACCGGTATGGCGTAATACCGTCCACACTGGTGTGAATAGTTTTGAAGGAAAACGTCTAGAAGACCTTGACATGAAACGCGAAGTACAGAAAACTCAACCAAAGCACTCCCATACCTACACGTATAATTCACCTGGCAAGCTATATTGTGCGCCTTGTGATCGTGTCTTCAAGTCGAAGTTCGGTTTTGCAAGTCACATCAAAGCCCATCATCATGACCAACTGAACATGTAGGAGTCGCCGTCACCGGATACGGTGTGGAGGACATGAATGCTGACCTCTAATTGTATGGTTTTCCCTACAATGAGAGGTGAGGTTAAATTGGATAATTTTATTTATTTATTTATTTATTTAGATAAGGTTCACCAACAGTTGTCACAGATAAATATAGATAAGTACTTATAAATATTTTTGTTTTATGTCTAACTGCACAACCAATTACAGGTAAACACCACATGCAAAATTTACTCTGTATCAACATCTACATATTCTTTATAATTTTAAATACTTATTTAAAATATTTAATTTACTTCTTTATAATTAATACAACATGTCGAATTGTGTGCCTCACAATCACCTTCCGTAACGGACCTTCCCAGTAACAAATTTGCTTACGATAGGATAATAATTTGATAGGATTTTGACTTAAGGTCCATACAAGTAATGTCACAATCCTATCTCAAATCTATCGACGGATTTCTTATTTGGAACCGGCCGGGGCCGTAAGATAGCTAAGTATGACTATCACGTTTGGTGTAGCCGTGGACCGCGGTTGGCAACACTTCGCCGCTATTTCCCACTTGAGACAAATATTTAAGTTTCACGGATATTGGTTTTCAGAAAAAGAGGATGTTCGAAGTTATTAAAATAAATAGTCTTACCCGAAACAATCGAAGAAAATGCGTAAAATAAATTGCACCACTTCAATGAATATCAACAATATAATTATTATAAACACGCGCTGAGCAGACGCAGCCACCGCTTCATCCGTCGCGTTGGTTTGTTCGTCGTCCGCCGTCGACCGCCGTCGTCCGTCGCGGTCAACCATTTTTTTTTTTCGACCCATGATCTGCAGAACAATTTTAGTCTATAAATCACTATTCTACCCATGGCCAAAGATTTAGTAGAGATACCTACCACGTATTGGCCGGACGCGGCAAGGAAAAAGAATTAAATAATTTATTCACAGCTGACCCGATCGCAACGCGAGCCTGCGGGGCGCTAGTGATCAATCAATGCTTATGATATTATGATGCTGCGCGAATGAATTATTTACACTTCGGTCAATATAACTTTGCGTGTCTCAGCCGTTTCCAAACGGGGCACAGGTAAAATCCCTAAAACAAGTGTATTTGTAATACAAATAAGTATATAATTTGTATAACACCGATTTATAGAGGACAATATTCGTAAATGCTTCGCTTTACTACCACAACTGACCTTTTATCGCGTTATTATTTAAAAAAATATCATTGTAAAACCACTTGCGGTCAACTTCAGACGCGCACACATATTTCGTCTGTTACGTATGCCTGTCTCTGTCTGATATTATTAGCCGCTGTCTGTTCCGAACAGCCGCCCCGGTACTGTCGCTTAATATCGAACTAACGAATCGGACATGTAAATTATGGGTACACACCTGAAATAAATTCATTTTATTTTATTTTATTTTATTATTTAATATACTTATAGCGTTCGGAAATGTATTTAAATAATTTTAATTATTATAAAGTATAGGTATAAAAGAGAATGAAAGAAGTAAGAAAGAAAAAAAACATTTATTTAAACAAAAAAATAGTGGATAAAAACTATAAGTAAGTACTCTTCGTTAAAACTTAAGAGTTATGAAACCATCGTCATTTCAATATAAGCTTCGTTATTTCATAATAAATACAAAGAAATGTACCTAGTCTAATTACTATTTAGGAATAAATTCAAACTGTAAGATTAAATTAATTCCACAATACAACACAATAACTATTGTTGTTTCGCCATTGTTTGCCTAATGATAGTGAATAGAATATAGGTAGGTACCTATTTAATATACTAATATTATAAAGACGAAAGATTTGTATGTATGTGTGTATGTATGTAACGAATAAACTCAAAAATTCGTTCACCATTTGAATACTAAATTATTCCAGATTAACATAGGCTATAGAATATTTGAAAAAAAAAAAGAGTTAGGGATTTCTCCACCTGTGCGAAACCGGGGCGGGCCGCTAGTCTCTTAACACTTTTTGGCAAAATCAATAACATTTTTGGCAACGACTATCTCTTTGCATCGAGGCAGTGAGATGAAGTTAGGCATCAAGGTATCAAACACTATTGACTACTATTTTGAAGTCTTTGCAATTGAGCGAGACAGCGAAGCAACGCCACCCCGCCTCTCGCAGCATTCCCGCGCATGCGCCCTACTGAACTGGCTGGTCGTAAAATTGACTACTGCGCAGCTACTCGTGGATAACTTCGGACACGGACAGCATAGGCTATTGGATATATGCTGTAATTATTCATTATTCTAGAAGATACTACTTATACGCACTGTTATGGCGACCTGTCTGATCGCCTACGCTACACCTGATTACTATACCTATGTCCGGATTCGGATCAATAACAGACAGCATGTACAGTGCTGCCAACTGCTATCTACAACCTAACTTTATTTATTTAAGTATATATTTAAGGATTACCAACAAAACGTGGGAGTTTATATATTTAACGTGGGAGAGCCATGCTTCGGCACGAATGGGCCGGCTCGACCGGAGTGATACCACAGCCTCACAGAAAACCGGCGTGAAGCAGCGCTTGCGTTGTGTTTCGCTGGGTGAGCAGGCCCGTATTTCCCCTTAGGCCCACAAGGCCCTGGCCTAGGGGCCCAGCCAGCCTAGGGGCCCCAGTTCAAGTGGCTTAACCTGCGTAGGTACATACAAGCTCAAAGGCCTAGGGGCCCAGCCAGCCTAGGGGCCCCAGTCCCAGTGGCGGAACTTGCGTACAAGCTCAAAAGCCTGGCTTGGCTTGCTATAAAGAAACTTTATTGAAAATATTCTTTAAAGTCTTGAAAGGATATTACGCATTCGAGCTATTTAAAAGTGAGTGGTCTTATTGTGGACACACTTTTGCCAGGACTCGTCTACCAAATTATTAAATAAACAGACGTCACCTAAGAAAAAGTTAAGTTACGGTCGTTTATCTTACTACATTTCAACAATCAAGCAAAGTATTTCCTAACATGGTAAACTAAGCGACTGAAAAGTTAGATATTCACGCGAAAATGTAAAATTGCTCTTAACATATTATATCTTTACAATGCACATATTCAGAAAGTCCTCATTTACTAGGCTATTATACATGGTTAAAGAAAGTGTCTCTTAAAACCTTTGACTATCTTAGATAGCCAAAGCTTAAAACTGAAAGTAACTTTTTAATTTGCCGGTTCGCATATGTACAGGCAGATTTTTTTCCTCGCATAATTATTAATTGCAATATGTATGATCTTCTTGCTAAAAGGTAGGAGATTCCTGAAATTTTAACTTGAGATATTGGCCTTGTATGAATACGCATATGTAGATGGTGGACGTCGCGAATTATTTTGCATTTAAAAACGTAGAATATACAGTGTCGGTTTCAGCACCACCTGGGCGAGATTATGATCAGCGCCAAACCCATTCGAAAAAAGGCAAAAAATATAAATTATATATAATCATATATGTTATATATAAGCACATCAACAAAATCTAGGGATATTTTAACTAAGACTTAGTGTAAAAACCTTCTACAAAAGTTTAAGGGATTAATTAGCTCTTTTATTCTTGCTAATTTTACTAAATTAGGTATAGGTACCGAAATATTGACAAATGATGGTGCCAACATTCTGGAAAGGCTACAAAAATCAAATTGTTTGTTATTGATTTTCTGTTGTTTTTTAGAAAGAAAAGGTTGTAACCGTTTACTTTATTTAAAATTAACTGATTACGTAACATGCGTATATGTCGTTATTTAAGCCGGCAAGAAGGGCTTCTAGCTGTAGGCATGTGATTAAACATGGTCTAACGCGTAGTTCCTGAGGCTCTGAGTGTAAATTAAAACATGATATCCATCACGTTATCGAGCTTCAAGATATGTAATAGAACTGCATACGTACAGGCAGAAATCATGATACTTCTCCAAGACCTATCACGATTTCTGCCTGTATGGTCGAAGTCGAAGCACATCAGTAGAATTGGTGAGAGGCTTGAGCGCCTTCCTTCGGGAACTCGTGCGTTCTGGTCCCTTGCCAAAGTCTCGAAGGAAATTTCGGTAAGCCATCCTTTTCACCTCTACACATGGGAAATGGTCGTCGCTCAAATCCCTCAAACTATAGACCGATAGCCATGAGAGAAGAGAGATGAAAAGGGAGGCCTTTTCTCGAAGATAATGGAGTCCTTTTCTCGAAGATAATGGAGTCCATTGTCAACTGCCAGCTCCTTCGGTTCTTAGAGGATCTGCTACATGACCAGCAGTACGACTTTCGTAAGGGTCGATCGGCTGTTGATCTTCTATATGGTATACCTGACGCATCGTTGGTCTTAGGCGATCGAAACTAACGGAGAAGCCTTGGCGTTCATTTTGGACGTAGCGAAGGCCTTTGATCGGGTATGGCACAAACGCTTCTTTCGAAGCTTTCTTCCTATGGGCTTCTCGAGAAATTATGCGAATAAGTCACCAGCTTTCTTGCAGACAGAAGCATGAAGGTCGAAGTCGACGGTGAATGCTCGGATTCCACACTTATAAATGCTGGTGTCCCTCAAGCAGTGGCGGCTCGTGAAAATTTTTTTTCTTGGGTGTTCACAAAAAAAAAATATGGCCCTTAAAAATATACTTCAACTTGCTAATCTGTGCGCTATATTGGTATCTTTGATTCGTTCATCAAATTTTCTAATAGATTTTCTATACCCGGAATCTAGTACCTACCTACTGTACCTACGAATACCTTGGCGCTCGATAGATGCCAATGCACTTCACATAACATAGGTATTAGGTACTAAGAATTATGAAATCGAGACAGCGCATGTTTCTTCACTTTCATTGAAAGATGCGCTAAATCATCAGCAACCGTTTTAATCCATGCAGACTCACCTCCACCGCCGCCGGAACCAAACACAAGAAACGGGAAACAAAACAATTTGTTGGGTTTTTCACAACCACACAACCAAGGGCTTTTGATATATTGTTCAGGTTTAAAAACACGAGTTTGGTTTTAGTTTTTGTAACACATTTTTGTATTAAAACAATGTTCGGCCCACTTGCTTTCAGTTCGAGACGTACCTACCTCTTAAGTCAACACAGTTTTTTTAAAAAGATAGGTAGGTACACTGCATTGATCCATTTTATTATAAATACTTTTTATTTTTACACAAATATTGCACAACGATGTTATTCATATTTATTCATTCATGAAGTGAATTCGTAGTCGTACTGACGTTTATTTGTTGACATCAAACCGGCAACAACGCATGATGTCGTCGCGTTGCGCCGGCGGCGGTGGACCGCGCTCTATCGAGGTTTGGCAACATCGCGCAAGAGCGCCGCTCCAGATTTGCCTAATTTCTCATACAAATCTTCCGTTTCACGCGCCGAGCGGGCTTTCTCTTTCCCACTCATTGAATTTCGTACAAACCGTTGCACTGAACTTTGTTTTCATATGAGCGCCGACTACCGGCGCACCGCGTGACCGCGCTATCCACCCAGTACATCTTGACGCCAAATTTTGTACCTATACTGCTTTCTACTGCGTCGGCTTCAGAGCGTAAATAGTAAATCGATGCGTAATTTCTTACGTAAATTAATAATTCCAACAAAATGTGTTTTACCAACATAGGTATAAACTTAGATAAAAAAAAATACATTTTGTTGAGTAAATTTTTTGGGAGTGCAGGGCTCCAGCGCTCCTTAGGACGAGCCGCCTCTGCCCTCAAGACTGTGTTATCGCCTACTTTGTTCCTCGTCTATAACGTCGATTGCCAAGATATTTCAAACCGACGAATTGAGAACCTCAAAGTCAAAGTCAAAGTCAAATGTTTTATTTCAATTAGACCAGTAATACAGGTACTTTTGAAATGTCAAAAACTAGGTGCGCGGTTCCAAATAGTGGGTCTTATGGAGAAGAACCGGCAAGAAACTCCATAGATACTCCTTTCAACAAAGATTATAACATTGATTTATTTTACAATTAAGTTGTTATAATGTGAGAATCATGCAGCTTGATGTGCTGATAACAATTGAATTTAATAAACTACGATCAATTGCCTTCCAAAGAAAAGAAAAGTGATTACCATAGCATGTCAAGAGCCGACCAGTCCCGACAGACGGCGCCCGTTCACGAGCATGACGTGTGTGTCAGCGTCGTCTGACTCAACCATGTTGTAGGGAATAAAACGACCCGACACACAACGCCACCATCAGCAAGACTTCTTAGTGAGCATGACATGCTCTGACTACTATGCAACCAACAGGCTTGATATACGTTTAAACGATAGGTAATAAATAAATGCAACATCATAGCCTACCTGATACTCACATTGTACAGACAATTTATGATCATATAAATAATAAATAACAATAATTATATTACATGTCATATGATAAAATGTATAAAATTGCAAAGCATGTCAAATTTTTGCATTATAATAACAAATTAGTAACAATGGTCCAAATATAGATAAGTAGGTATAGATAGGAATGTGTAAAAATTATATCATATCAAGTGACTAGTGAACTTGTGGAGCTGGACCAGCAGTTTTCCAGGCATTTTTATCTACAAGATAATCCTCTAATTTGTAATAAGCTTGCCTGCACAAGGTACGCTTTACAAATGTTTTGAATTTATTTTCTGGGAGTTTTAAGATTAACTCTGGGATTTTGTTATAGAAACGGACACTGTACCCCATAAAAGAGCTATGGACTTTAGCGAGACGAAACAGTGGCTGCATTAATTTCATTTTATGTCTCGTATTATACTCATGTACTTCACATTTTTTCGTATGTAGGTGTAAATTTTTTCTAACGTACATTATGTTTTCATAAATATATTGACACGGCACTGTCATGATATTTATTTCTTTAAAAAGTTGTCTAAGAGAATCACGACTACGCAAATTATAAATGGCTCTTATTGCTCTTTTTTGCAATATAAAAATTGACTCAATGTCTGCAGCGCGGCCCCAAAGTAATATTCCATAAGACATTATGCTGTGGAAGTAGCTATGATAGACCAGTCTCGCGGTTTCTACATCTGTAAGTAGCCTGATTTTTCTTACTGCATAAGCAGCTGAACTCAGGCGTCCTGCTAAAGTCCTAATGTGTGGACCCCATTGAAGTTTTGAGTCAAGTTTGATTCCTAGAAATACAGTTTCCTCAATGAATTCAAGTTTCTCATTATTTAATATTACGTCATGAGTTCCACTGTTTACATTTGGCAAGGTAAATTTTATGCATTTAGTTTTCTGCCCATTTAATACTAAGTTATTAACTGTGAACCACTCATGCACCTTGAGAAGAGCGTTATTAATATCGTCAACTTTGGGTAAGCGTCTATCTAGTTTAAAGATTAATGAAGTATCATCAGCAAATAACACAATCTGAGATCCCTTCTGACACATGTAAGGTAGGTCATTTATATAGACCAAAAACAAGAACGGCCCTAAAATTGAGCCCTGTGGTACGCCTATTTTTACTTTCGAGCCAGATGATTTAACCCCATTTATCTGAACTTTCTGAATTCTATCCTGCAAATACGACTTTATTAGATTTATAGATTTTTTTTTAAATCCGTAATATTCTAATTTAAGGAGTAGAGTTTCATGATCTACGCAATCGAAAGCTTTGGACAAGTCACAGAATATGCCCACAGCATCCTGTGACCCTTCCCAAGCATCAAAAATGTGTCTTATAAGCGTCACTCCAGCGTCGGTTGTATTGCGCCCTTTGGTGAAGCCATATTGCTGATCATGAAAAAGTTTATTTACGTTGAAGTGTAACAACATTTGATTAAGCATAATTTTTTCGAAAATCTTACTAAGTACAGGCAGGATGGATACTGGCCTAAAGTTTCCTGGCTCTTTGTTATCTCCATTTTTAAACAGAGGTATTACTTTACTTTGTTTCATTAGATCCGGGAAGGTCCCCTGGTCAACGCACTTGTTAAATATTTCGGCCAGGTGGGGTGCTATAGTATTAATTATACCACTACAGACTTTTACCGACAAGCCCCACAGATCCTCGGTTATTTTAATTTTTATACTTTTAAAGGCTTTTATGACCGACTCCTGGCTAACATGCTTAAATTTAAAAGTTACAGGACAGACAACTACATTTTCTTTAATTAAAGCAATAGAAAGTAAGGGAGAAGAGCATAAACCTTCCGTAGTTTTTAAAGGAATGTTTGTAAAATATGTTTCAAATTCTTGGGCTACATCAGCATCTGTGTTTATGAGACCGCGTGCCGTTTGAAGTGCATAGACTTTGTTAAGTTCTTTCGATTTATTATTTTCATTATTAATTATTTTCCAAGTCGTTTTTATCTTGTTATCAGCGCACTTAATTTTATTACTAATATAATTAGCTTTCGCCGATTGACACACCTTTCTAAAAATTTTAGAAAATTTACTAACATACTGATTGAACTCTTTACTTTTTTTATAAGCCTTTAGCTCATATAATGCAAACAAGTGTTCCCTACTTTTACGGATGCCTGCAGTCGCCCAGTCACTAAACTTAAACTTAAAGCTAATATTCCTGGTTTTAACTTTAAAAAAACTTTCAAATTCCTGTGTTATGATAGAAAATAAATGTGAATAATGTGTATCACAATTATTAAAGTTTTTATTATAAGCAATTAACCTACTATTTAAAGATTTATTGTAATTCTCCATTTTACTTTTTGTGATTTGTCTAGTTTTAATTTGTATTTTGCTTGAGATCTTACTAGTACTAAATGAGACGGTTAGTCCGCTGTGGTCGGATGCCAGGCAATTTAAAATAGCCTCTCCGGTATAATCACAGTTGCAGAAAACATTATCAATGCAAGTTGCAGATGTACTTGTTACTCTAGTCGGTTCTAAAAATACATTTATCAAATTAAATGACTTAAAAAGACACAATAATTTAATACTATTCAGATTGTTGTCTAATATATTAATATTAAAATCACCACAAATGACTACAGATTTATTTGAATTAAAAACTTGCTTGAGTACATCTTCCATTACAGACTCAAATATTGTATAATTTTGGCTATTAGGGGGTCTATAAACACACACAATAATATGCTTATCCAGCTCAACACAAGACATTTCAATACTATGTTCAACCGACATTGAGACAATGTCCTTTCGTTCTTTAGCTTTTAATGAGTTTTTAATTAATATAAGTGAACCACCATGTATCATTGATTTACGGTTGAAACAACTAGCCACACAATAGTTTTCATAACTGATTGACATTTGATAATCTTTTAACCAGTGTTCAGTTATACAAACTATGTCAAACTTATATTTTTCTAAAAAAAGTTCAATTTCTAACATTTTAGAAGAGAATCCCTGAATATTCTGGTGATATAATTTCAAACAGTTTCCCATCATAGCCGAGGGCGGTATGCTAGAAGATATGTTTTGGTTACGATTACTAATATCTTCTGTTGTCTTTTTGACTAGTTTAAATGAAAATCCGGAGCAAGATTCATAACCCCAGTGTCTAAACTATTTGGCAAGGCTATACTTCGCGTACATCTCCCCATTTGTGAACAATAGTCCACATTATTGGTACGGGCACTAGGTGTCATGAACTCCAAAAACAGACACTCCTTCGTTTTTAAACCAATGTTATCTGTACAACTAGATACCACTGGTTTGTCATCTATAACTATGTTAATATTGTGAGCTATCAATGTAGCGATCAGACACTTGTTTTTCTTAGGCATAAACATAGCCTCCTGCGTAATTTTAAAACCACTAACAAACTTGTTTGTGTCAAAATACACTAGTTTGTCATTATAACGACATGTAAGCATGTGCAATAAATTGTTTAATTTATAGGTACAATTATTTTCATTTTCTGTCATACAATATGAATAAGGAAATGCACATAACATTATCTTTCCTATATTTAATTTTAATAAGGTGTCAATACCATCCACAATGTCCTTTTTCTTAATACCTACACTATCACCTAATAACAAAACTAAAGAGGAACAATTATTGATTTCTCTTGACACAATGTGTTTAATAATCTGGTTAAATTTAAGATGATGATAACAATAATTAATTACACTATGTCTTAAGTGACTCTGTAGCAGTGATCCAAAACCTGATCCTATTTGATCACTGAACACAATTACATTATTATTAAGTTGACTGCTATCACTAATTGTTGCTGGTTCAGCCAGGACGGGTGAGAGTGTAACATGTTGAGATTCCTTTTGTTGTGAGGAGCAAGGATCATAGCAGCATAAGAGAGTTTTTGTCAAAGACTCATACCTCTCAGCATTGTACCTCACCAAGTCCACCAACTCACCTGCCTCCAGCATGCGGTTACTCAGTTCTTGTTGAGCAGCCTCATATTTATTGAAAATATCAGATAACATACTCTCTCGGACAAGTAATTCTTCCCGTAGAGCCTTGGTATCAATATCATAGATTGCCTGACTGTGTTCCAATTCAGAGTTGCATGTATTTAATTTAACTAATAAATTTAAGCGTTCCTTTCTTAGACATACATTTACTTTAAATAAATGTTGTTTCTTAATAGCCATCTTTGTCCGTTTTATTAGTTTCTTAATTTTAATATATTTTTTTAATTTATTATGACTTAATATAATAGGACATGTGGATGAAGTATCCTCACCAGTCAAATCAATAGTAACGGCCGGCTCACACATGTCTTTGTACGCACTGCAACCAACCAACTCATTATACAGACTGTGGGTGCGGGCACTATTTTCAGCATCTTTGACTGACTCCATGGTGGTAATAGATTTATGAGCCTCGCATAATTTACGTTCTAATTCAGATATGCGCACCAGAGCTGATTCATGTGTGTCACTACAGTTTTGAAAAGTTGACACTTTTTGTTGCAGTTGATTGTATTGATCCAGTAAGTCCATGTGCTGTATGTGCAGCTCAGCCAGGTCATTTTTGAGCAGGGTGTTCTTGTCAATAATGTTCTTGACTTCCACTTCACTATCTTCCCTTTCCTGTAGAAGTTGTTGACATAGTAATTTTGAAGACTCCAGTTCTTTAAGGGTCGCTCTCAGCTTCACCTCCATATCCCTTGCAAGTGCAGTACGGGTCATCATATTCCACAAAGTATCTGTTCCAGGTAACTGAAATGTGAGAATAGATAGCTGAACAGCAAGAAATAACAAAGACAATAGTGAGAAGCAGAGTGGGGGAAGAAGGAGATATACAGGATAATTAATTTAAAAATTGTAGAATGAAAATGAACTTAATTATGTTCTATGTGGAATAAAAGAATCATATAATTAATTAGCAAGACTTAGTTTGAGAGTTTAATGGTGACCTGTTGTTTATAGGGATTAGCTCTGTTGTAAGTTAGAATATAATCACTCAATCAGACGAATTGAGGTATTAACAATAAGGTAATTTACAATAAAGGAGTCTGACTTAATTTGTTACTGTAATGTTCTAGCGGAGTAAGTTTTACGGAATGAAGCTTGGTAGGTAAAAAAAAAAAAGAACAGGCTTTCGGGAAGATCGTGTAGTATATAAATTAAATAAGCATAAAACGAAATACTCCCCAGGATTGATGAATTCAGATCCGATAATGTTCAAATCTGTCCGTTGGGTTGGCTACTTGACAGCCGAGCCGGTAGGAGTTTTATCGTATTTTGGTTAATTTAGACAAAATCACGGCACTCAAACAATAAGTACATTGATTCACATGTAGTTTTGATTATTTTATAACTATTTGTCACAAATACACAGTTATTTTAATTTAAATTAATTATAATTAACACAGCTGTTTTTTTTGACAACCCGTTTCCAGTGTTGCCAGTCCTCTTTTTTGAAGCCGGATGAAAATGGAATGATTTCGAGATGGGGGAGGGGGCCCCCAAATGCCAAGTGCCTAGGGGCCCTGGCCCCCTAAATACGGGCCTGTGGGTGAGTGAGGTTACCGGAGGCCCAAACCCTTTTAAAAGGCGGGCAACGCACTCGTGACTCCTCAGGTGTTGCGGGTGTCCATGGGCGGTGGTTATCGCTTACCATCAGGTGATCTGTCTGCTCGTTTGCCCCCCTATCCCATAAAAAAAAGAAACATCTTTATTAAACATAATAAAATTGGAACAGGCCGATGTCTGTACATTATCTTCTTATCTTATGTGGGCCGAGCCATCAAGGCATCAGTGTACTTCAACCCAATGGGTTCTTTTATGCTTCCCCTAGATACCTAACATCTATATACAGGTGTGGTGATATATTATATTACATTTGTTGTTACCAATAGATTCTTGGAACTTCGTCAATTGCTTTTTTTTATAAAGGCGCCACACTTGTTTTGTGTATTTACCAGTGTCAATTATTAGAATAATCAAGTAATATTTCCAATCCATATTTTATCCCAATTATGGCACTAAACCAGATTTAAGCAATGTTTTGTAATAAGACGGATATGTTCGCCAGTTGTCAACTATTAAGTTGTTCGTTGTTCAGTTGCCCCATTAAAACGTTAGAAACTTTATTGAGGCCTCAATGGTGTTTAGGAGTGAACTCAAAAAGTCATGATTTTCAATTTTGTAAGTATCATTTGCCTACACTCTCACAAGTTCATGAACACTTTCACAAACTTTCGAGTAATTCAAGTTTTGGAAAATAAAATCGACAACTTACACTTTAGAGTTGGCGCAAAATAACTTGAACCAAAATGGTGGATGCGCAGTAGTCTTTTTTAGTACATTTTGCACGCAAAAGCACTACGCAAACTTTCCCCCTCTCCGTTAGATTAGGGGTCAAGTTATTTTTCGCGACAAGTTTACATTTTCCCGCCTAAATCGCTTATCAACTTTTTTTTTTAATATTATGGCGCCACACTTTTTGTGTTCGCCAGTGTCAAGTATAAGTTCAGTACAGTACAGTTGTAAGGTGTGAACCCAAAAAGTCAGGATTTTCAATTTTATATAATTTGCCTACACTCTCACACGTTCTCGAACACTTAATGGTTAATTATCCACCATAATTACACATTAAACTTCGGAGAAATTCAAGTTTTGAAAAATAATATAAAATCGACAACGTGCGCCTAAACTCCCCTTTAACAACTTCTAGCAACCTGACAAACAAATTGTCAAAATGTCAATTGTCAATTCGTTATTAATCTAGGTTTTTTGTAAAACAATAATTATTGTTGTTTAATTGTGTTGTATAGAGTCTTGTTTTTAGGTATTGCGAATATTCTTAATTACATTACGCTGCGAAAATTGGCGCCATTGGTTTAATTGCCACACGGAAAGGGAAGGAATTTGTTAATGTGGTGGAGATAGCAGTGTTGTACTGTGAAAGGCATATTTTTATCTTTGAATACTTTGTTTTACATTAATTTTCAGTAATTATTTCTTGCCTAAATTGATAGTTTTATTGGACACCATTGTGCTTTATATTTATTACCTTGTACCTTATTATCTACTAATAAATAAATAATAATACGCACAAGTAAATAAATATATGTCTATGGACAAAGACGCGACAGCTACGAGAAATTCTGTTCCAAAAAGGACTTCACAACCAATGTAAATATTCACATTTTGCTATAATTCAATTTTTTTATTGTAATTAAATTGTGCTAAGGCATTGACTTCCTCTAAAGATTTAAAAATCAAATTAACACACACTGGATCTTTTGTATACATTCAAACGTATTTTTTAAATGCATAATGTATTTAATGTGTAAAATAAAGTAACTCTAGGTTTCAGTCTAGAAACATAGTTTGCGTAAGATTAGCAGCTAAAGTATTATAGGCTTTCTCACAGAAAATTCTTAACCAGATTATTAATGTTAAGTGTGTAACAGTTTCGGAAGTTGGTCCCATTAATTTGGTTGGATCTTTTGTTTTCGCCGCTGACTGCACCACCAGGACCACCTGACCTCAGGAATATATTACTCCTCGTTTTTGAAGTCGGTTGAAAATAAAAAATAACCATGGAAAGTAGGTGTACATTTGTACACCTTTGCCTTACCCTCCATACAGGTGTGATAGTATGTTATGTTAGAACTAATCAAGTTTATTTTGTGTCTATTTCAGGGCATCAACAGATCAGCTTCCAAAGGATTTATACACATTATGTTGCTGTTGTCTTGAGCTGGTGTGCCTCAAGAGTCTATGGTTGGAGTACAACTGGATGGGCCGGACAGAAGTTTATGGAAAAATGCTAAAGGATTGTTTTAACTTATCTGTAAGTTTAACGATTTTCTGGTAGAGATGTAGACGAAATGGTACGGAGGAAACCTAGTTAATGGTATCTTAATCTGAATAATAATAAATGCCGAAGCCGTGATAGCCTAGTGATATGACCATTGGACTGCCAAGTCAAAGGTCTCGAGTTCAAATCCAAGGCATGCACCTCTGACTTTTCGAAGTTATGTGCGTATTAATAGTTAATTATCATGCACTTAAACGGTGAAGGAAAACATCGTGAGGAAACCTGCATGCCCAAGAGTTTTTCTCGACGGCGTGTGAAGTCTTCCAACCCGCATTAGGCTAGCGTGGTGGACTATAGTCTAATCCCTCTCATTGTGAGAGGAGACCCATGCCCAGCAGTGGGACATATAATGGGTTGATTATGCTTATGCTATAATCTGAATAATACATACACTCACGCCATTCTCCCACATGACAGGGGTAGGCAGAAACTATGCCTAGAAACTGCCACTTGCTACGATTCTTGCATGCCTCTTTTGCTTCTAAGACATTCATACATCTTCTCATACATACGCGCCGGTTGCGATATGTGTCACTACATCATCTGTAATGTGAATAATAACAAATCTTATTAATATATTGTTGGGATTACAATTTATTGTTTTTGTTAACAATAGGGTATTTTACACCATGTAAGAAAAAATATAAAAATGCGTTTCTCGTTTATTTTTTTAAAAATCTATCATAAACATTGATAGATTTTTAAAAAAGTAAACGAGAAACGTTAGTATTTATTTATAAAAATGCAATGTAAATTTTATAATTCAATTTCAAAAATTGTCTTTTTTAATCTGTTTTAAAACGCCATCCGCCATATTGGATTCCGACGTGATGTCACTCCGATAGTTACTTGGCGTTACTTGGTCTTTTGCAATTGTATTGTTTACTAACGCAGTGACGTCACGACTCGAAGTAGCATGGCGGCTAGCGTTATAGCGCATAAATTAAAAATAGTTTTTAAGGCATTTTGCGGTTTTATAAAACTGAAATAAAAATTCTACTAGTTCATTACGATCTAAGGATTAATTTAAAACAGTTTTCAAAAAAAGGTGTAATACCCTATTCAAGCTCCCCGGACCCTTAAATCGTAATATTTAATTTATTTCATCGCAATGGAATGGAATCGAATGGGTGTCCACCACCCTGCGTTTCTCAAGAACCTTTTAATCCCACTTGCAACTTTTGTGTTGTGAGTGTTAATGGGCTGCAATGATCAAATACCATCGGGTGATGCATTTGCTTGCTAGCCTCCCTCTTCTATATATAAAAAAAAACAGATTATCTAATAGTAAATCAGCATTTTTTTTTTCAAGTGGCCACAAACAGATAAAGCAAAGGAACAAATATGCGAGGTGTGTATCACACAGCTTAGAAATGCTGTCTACTTTAAACATAAAGTGTTGCAGTGCCAACAAATAATCAAATCACAAGTTACAGGTAAGAAAGTTTGTTGTTGGACTCGAGACTATAATGTATCTGTGTGCTAAATTTTATCCAGATCTGTTCAGCCGTTCTGGCGTGAAAGAGTAACAAACATCCATACATCCTCACACATTTTCTCATTTATGATATACTAGCTTCTGCCCGCGATAAAAAGTAGCCCATGTGTTATTCCAGACTATAATCTATCTCTGTGCCAACTTTTATCCAGATCCGTTCAGCCGTTCTGGCGTGAAAGAGTAACAAACATCCATCCATCCTCACAAACATTCGCATTTATAATGTTAGTAGGATAGTAGGAAGCTAGGAAGTAAGACTAGCGATCTATCCGCGGTTTCACCCGCGTTACCCCGTCCCTTAGAGTCGTAGCGTGATATTAAATAGCTTAAAACCTTCCGCTTGAATCAATCTATCTATAAAAAAAAAACTGCATCAAAATCCGTTGCGTAGTTTTAAAGATCTAAGCATAGATAAGGACCAAAATAAGGACAGACAGACAGTGATCAAATATGCTGGTGATGGCCTCACAGAAAATCGGCGTGAAACAATGCTTACGATTTGCCGAGTGAGTTACAGTAAATCCAAACCCTTTTAAAAGGCGGGTAACGTATTTGCTATTTCCTCTGGGGCCCAAGTCTGCTATTTCAGTTGTATCAAAATGGTCGTTCAATGGCACTAAATGACATAAGAACTGACAGATTTCGTCGACAAAGCCATTGAGTGACGATTTTGACAGGAAAAAATAGCAGACTTGGGGCCCTGGTGTAGCGGGTGTCCAAGGGCGGCGGTATCGCTTACCATATTTTGTTGTGTCATTACAATTTATACTGACATTTATTTTGACATCTAAGTCTATTCTAGTCATTTTTCTTTTGTAAATGTGAGTACCATGTAGGCTTGATTTTTTATACCAGTTTTTATAGTCTGGAGGCTTTGAGAATTTCATACGACCTACACGAATGTCCTACTGATCTGGTATTGTCGTGCGACGGGTCGTTGAGCTCCCTTAAATATGGTTGAGCTACACGATGACTGATGCATGCTTGTCGTCAGTTAGGACTGGTCTACTCAAAGCTGCTATGGTTCTTTCCTCAAAAGGCCATTTCAGACATTGCCACTCACATTATTTGAATTATTTTATGTCTGGACTTTAAAAGAGACCATGATTCTCTGAGTTTGTTTCGGCGTTTCTTCTCAGAGGTCGTCAGTTAGGAAATGCCGAAGCTACTAGCTATAAAAAAAAAAACAAAACATTGACTTGTAAAAATGTCTCTAATGATCTACTTACAGAAATAAATATCATTTCATCATTTCATCAGGTGATCCGTCCGTTCGTTTGCCCGAAGTCGATGATATTAAACGAGCGACCTCCAGTTTGTTAGTCTAGTGGGTTCAAATGCGACCGCTACGGTAGAGGTCTTGGGTTCGATTCCCAGGTCGAGCAAAGTGTTATTGGGTTTTTCTATGAAATTCTCAGTGGCAGCTCGGAGTTTGGAATTTGTGCCTGGATAATGGCAATAGGCTCGCCCCCTATTACATGGGACCTAAACATACCGGCGAACTGTGGGTGTACCTTAGTACACCTCTGCCTAACCCTTCAGGGAATACAGGCGTGATGGTATGTATGTATGTATGTATGACCGCCAGTTCTAGAGTTCCTAAGCGCGACTGCTACGCGAGTTGTTAAGCAAATTACCTGTATATTTGGGTACACAATGGGGCATTTAAATGAATAACTTGATGCTGAAACAACATTTTTTTTTAAATTGAGACACGGTCGTTAGCAGAGCAAGCAATGGAAGCAATTTATAATAACAAGACGCCTGATACAAAAAAATAGCACTTGTGTTTTTAAGTAGAATGTTGCCTGCCAATTCTGTTAGAGCCGTAACATTGCCTCTTTAGTGTAATACCTATTTCTTTTCCAGAAATATTAACGAATATAGAAATAACACAGTGTGATAAACAGGCCGACGATGTCCTAAATGATGATCACAATGCATTAGATAACGACATAACTGATGATGGTAAATTATTATATGCTATTATAGTTTTTTTAATCCTAGTACATACAAGACGCGTACACACATTAAAAAAGTTTGCGATCACTAGCTTAAGCTGCTTTAATTTATTAAATTGAACTTAATCAAGAAAAAATATTTGTTGTGTTTTCTTTAAATAGAAATACCCTGTTTGAAATTAAAAATTTAAAACTACTTACTTTTTATTTTTTATAAATAAATAACAAAAAGATTTAGATTTTTCAAAGTGATCGCAAAATTTTTTTGTTGTGTGTACACCCTTCTAGGCTTGTTTTTGCTTGGACACTGAACAGAGCACTCCATACTAGTACAATCTTTCAAGTGTACTAGATCGGTCTTCTAGTACAGTAGCTCACTGAAGGAATAGTGAACAAAAATAATCACTGTTAATTTGAACATAAAGTTCAAAATAGCTCACTCATAAGTGTAATGTTTCCATATCATTCTCGCTCAGTTCGTAGTTCGTACAGAGCGAAAGACTGAATATACATCGCGAAATTCGCGAACGACGAACGGACGAAGTACTAAATGAATGATGTACTAAATGAATGATGTACTAAATGAATGATGTACTAAATGAATGATGTACTAAATGAATGATGTACTAAATGAATGATGTTCCTATTAGTACATAGTACATGTACTACACAACTCTACACCCTTTGCTAGCTTCGGATAAACTCGTAACTTGGCCTGTAGCCATGGGGGTTGAAACCCTCCTCAGAATGCCTTAAGGCTGATCGTTTCGCTGAGCCCGTCAAATTCAAATTACAATTAGTTTTTAGAAATTTGTAGGTCTATAACACATTCTAGATTCCTAGCTGTAGTAATTGCGCCATTAGCTTTACAATATTAACAACTTAGCATTAAAAACTTTGCTTAAACGTTAAAGAAGCTAAAAGTAGGGTGCCAAAATTGACGAATGACACTACTTTTAGCTTCTTTAACGTTTATTAAGCAAAGTTTTTAATGCTTCAGTAACCAACCATCGATTTGAATTATTTTTTGAGTCTGTGATTATTTTAAAATTTAATCTATACTAATATATAAAGCTGAAGAGTTTGTTTGTTTGTTTGTTTACTTGAACGCGTTAATTCTCAGGAACTACTGGTCCGATTTGAAAAATTCTTTCAGTGTTAAATAGGCCATTTATTGAGGAAGGCTATAGGCTATATATCATCACGCTACGCGGACGAAGTCGCGGGCAGGAGCTAGTACTTAATAAATCTTTGTATTTTTTTAACATTTTCCATGCTAAGATTATAAAGTTATAGTGAAGGAAAAATTCGACTTGCGGGCAGGACATGGCGGGTGGGACTCGCGGTGGCTTAGAGGTCATAGCGTCTGGTGTACCTAACCAGAAGTCGCAGGTTCGAATCCTGCCCGCAAGTCGATTTTTTCCTTCACTAAAATAATTTAGTACTTTATTTATTTATTTATTTAAGGGCTGCCATTAAATGATGCACATTGAAAACATAATTATACAATCACAGTGTTACAAGCTTTGTGCTCATTTGTTGAAGGCAACCACAGCTTACAAAAGTACTGAATGTTTCTGAAAGAAATTAATTCCTGGCTACATTGTCTCTGGTTCAGACAACTGTTGAAATGAATTTCGTCGAAAGACGTCAGTAACATCTATTGAAAAGCAAGTTACTTTGCTTTTAATCATAGCATGGAAAATGAAAAAAAACACAAAATATAGTAAGGACAATAATATAACATAACATACCATCACGCCTGTATTCCCCGAAGGGTTAGGCAGAGGCTTACTAATATACACCCACAGTTCGCCGGTATGTTTAGGTCCCATGTAATAGGGGGCGAGCCTATTGCCATTAACCGGGCACAAATTCCTAACTCCGAGCTGCTGCTGGGAATTTCATCGAAAAACCCAATAACACTTTGCTCGACCTGGGAATCGAACCCAGGACCTCTAGCGTAGCAGTCGCAGTCAGGACCACTAGGCTATTGAGGACAATAATAATGATAGCGAAATAGATACGAATCCAATTTTATTATCAGTGTGTTTCTAAAATTTAAATCTACCACTTGCAGACAACTTCAGACAGTCATTTATACTGTGCTGTATGTTCAATAATAATATTAATTTTTTCAGATATACCTCTAATAAAGGCTGACGATATAAATTCGGACAATTTCAATGATGCCGTCTTTAAAGGTAAGTTATGAATTTTAAGTGTATATTTTATCCGTTACTAGCTTCTGCCCGCGACTTCGTCCGCGTAGCGTGATGATATATAGCCTATAGCCTTCCTCAATAAATGGGCTATCTAACACAGAAATAATTTTTCAAATTGGACCAGTAGTTCCTGAGATTAGCGCGTTCAAGTAAACAAACAAACAAACAAACTCTTCAGCTTTATATATTAAGTATAGAAGTATAGATATATTGCGTCAAATTCGAGTCGATTCGATTGAGTCAAAAAATCGTGCAATTCGCGTGATATAATTTATGGATTGGGTCCCAATCAATTATCACACATCACAGTCATCACCACATCAGTCCAGTCTGTCATCACATCCCACGGGAACGGGACAAAAAGTATCCTATGTCCGTCTCCTGGTTCTAAGCTACCTCTCCACCAATTTGCAGCCAAATCGGTTCAGCCGTTCTTGAGTTATGAATGGAGTAACTAACACGACTTTCTTTTATATATGTAGATTATTTCATTTTTTACAGAGCCAGTTGACAGAAAAATAATAAAAAGGAAGATTACAGATTTAAGAAAAGGTTTGAATCTCATAATAATTTGTTTGTATGGCCTCATTAGTCAAGTGGCCTGAGCACGACTGCTACACTAGAAGTGCTTGGTCTAATTCCCAGGTCGAGCAATGTGTTATTGGGTTTTTGTATTAAATTCTCAAAAGCAGCTCGCAGTTTGGGATTTGTGCCCAGTTATGCAAATGGCTCGCCCTGTTACAAGAGACGTAAAACATATCGGCGTACTGTGGGTTTATATAAATACATTTCTGCCTATACTTTCGGGGGTACAGGCGTGATGGTATGTTATGTTGAAGTCTCATATAGTAAGTCAATAGAGAAGGCAACGCAAAGCTAACACAGATGTCAGCACCTCTGACTTTTCGTACGACAGCCAATCAAAACATGTTAAATTGACATTAGCAATTATGTCAAAGAGCTGTCAGCCATGTCATGGCATTGCTTAGCCAAGTCGGAGGTGGCGCCATTAGTTCCTCAGTTACCTATTGGGCCGCAGTAGGTTTCGAGGACTATAAGCCCAACTCCTCCCACTCGTGCCCAGCCGTGGGACAATAAACGGGTTAATTATGATTGTGATAATGAATTTAATTTACAGGTAAAAGAAGAAAATTGTACGCCCCAAAGAAACGCGATAAAATTGACAGGCGAAAAGTGAACTATATGAAACCGAGACAAAATGTCTGCCTCATTCTAGAACATTCTACCATTCTACCGTTTAAATCTAATAAAGGCTATTTTAATTGCCTGTACTGCAATAAACAGTTTGTAGGCTTCGACGAATTAAAATCTCACGTCAGTGAATCACACGAGAATATCAACTTTAAGTCGATTTTAAAAAGTATACGAAGACCCCACGACCGTATCAGAGCTGACGTCAGTGACATAACTTGTAGAATTTGTAAAAAAAAATTGGAAGACCTCGATTTTTTAATAAAACATTTGACAGATGAGCATAGTGTAAAATTTAATTTTAATGATGCCACGAAGCCTACAGATTGCATTTTGGCATACGATTTGAGTGATGGCAAGTATAGGTGTTACCAGTGTAAAGATGAATTTTTATTTTTTAAAACCTTATCGAAACATATGAATGATCATAGCACTGATCACGTCTGCGATGTGTGTGGTCGATGCTTTTTACTTCCTGAACGTTTGAGGGCACACACTCAAATGCATAGCGTTGGGAAATCAGTCAAATGCGAGTTTTGTGGTAAAGTGTGCAGCTCAAATATTTTATTAAAAAGCCACATAAGATATACTCATAAGAAACTGTCTTTCATGTGTTCTATATGCGATGAAACCTTTCCTAGTTGTAGAATGAGAATGCGACATTTAGAAGAAATACATAACCGAGCACCTCTAAATCTAACTTGCAAGATTTGTTCCAAAAAATTCGGGACCCCTAATAGCTTAAATTCACATGTGAGATCTGACCATATAAATTTACCTAAAGAACCCAGGCACGGCTGCAGTATTTGTGGGATGATGTTCAAATCCCGCCACGCACTTTCATGCCACACAATAGTGCATTCTGGCGAAAAAAATTACGAATGTGAAATCTGTCATAAAAAGTACGCGCGCGCGAAAACTTTGACAGAACATTTAAAAATTCACATGAACGAAAGGAGATGGTCGTGCGCAGCCTGTTCGCAGGCTTTCGTGCAGAAATGTAGTTTAAAAAATCACATAAGAGTTCATCATGTTGATATGGATTTTGAGCAACTGATTGTAGATAAAAAACCCGATGGTAAATAAAATTTGTTTATTTAACTGATTGTATTATTTATTACCGGATTCTGCATTGGCTTAGAACCTGCCTAATTAGTCTGGTGGCTATTGCTATGGAATTAGCTGTCATAAGAGCAACTTGTATAGAATCTTTTAGCTTGATATGTTGCCTCGTGTACATGGTGCATATTTTTTCTAAATTGTGTATATCATACATGTGTTCATACAATGTGTGTGTTGTGTACTGACTTTGCTTTGTGATTGTTTACGAGACCCTTGTTTTGAACACTACAAAGCACAACGAAGTCTGGGTTTACTACCTATAAAGATTTAAGAGGGGCGGAAAGTAGTAGTTCTTTCAGATAGTTTCACATTCAATTCACAGGTTGACCAAAATTGTCTAGCGAACGAGGTATAATAATAGGTACAAAATTAAACCTATGCGAGTACGCAACAAGCGATGATGAAATAAAAAGTTTGCGTAAAATTACGCTCCAAGCGGGGAGTAGCAGAACTAAAAGAACCCTAAATTGTGATAACCAACCATTCGGTATGGCAACACTGTTTGTAGTGTCAATTGATTTTGACATTTTTAACGTCACTGTCAAAAACAATATGGCGGCGGTGCTTAGCCATTATTGTATATTTGCATACAATTTTTTATTAGAAATAATTTAAGCAATATTATTGTTAAAAGTTAATTAAGTTACACATTGCATCACATTTACGCTTTAGCTGTAGTTTCATTTTATCGAACGTTTAAAATGTCGACGGAGAAATGGGAACTAAAGAAGAATTTGTGCCGTTGTTGTCATAGTGAGGGAAATTTCAAAAATTTAGCTGAACCCAGTAAGTTTTCGGGTTTACGGGAGATTTATTCGGATATGTTGAAAGACTGCTTCAATATCGAGGTAAGTATTGGTTAGAAAACTTGAAATTTTGCATACCCGAGGCGTAATTCGCTGTGACAACTGATTGTTTGGAGGTAAACAAATAATGAGTATTTTGCTGGTTCTTACAACATACCGCTGTACCAATATTTACTGTTATTGTGGTTTACTTATTGATCAAACAAGCATATTCAGTTAATATAAACCCCCTGAAATAGCCATTTAGTATATTTCAACCACAATAAATTAGGTGATTCTGAGCAATAAAGCATTAAAAGGGTTTGGTACATACATGTCACCATCAGTTTATCGTATAAGGTTCAGTTTTCATCACCACCTCAATAGGTTTCAAACTCTTTCGACCAATTTCAAAAAAGAAGGTTCGCTGTTCATGTTATGTATTTTTTTTGTTATGTATGTTCACCAATATTTTGTACAAGAAGTTCATGTAATGTTATGTACAAGAAATACCCATGATTCTATTCTATTCTATTTATAATTTGGGGACGCCGGCAGGCACCAGGCGGGCGATCAGTCCGCATATTGGGATTATTTCGCCCAGTTCCCCATTTTTGGTGGATCCCGTCATGGGTTACTGGCGCTCGGCGTCGCAAATCTTCCCGTAGCCTTGCAGAAGCCCACCAGTTGTCTGATGGAGAGTTCTGCTAGCTGTTCTTCATTTATCTCATCGGTTCCTAGTATTTCCCATCTAAGTAGCGCATACATTGTGCATTTTGCTAGTCGATGAAAGCTCGTTTCTTCTGCTTCCCCGCATGCTGGGCATATGGGGTCCTCCTTTATTTTCATGATCGCCAGGTGTCTGTTAAGTCCACAGTGTCCCGTTGCGATCCCTACTGCTATCTTTATGTTTTCTCTGCTCATCCTCAGTAATTTTTGGGATTTCCTTTCGTCATATGACTTTAGGAAGATTTTCTTTAGAAATACCCATGATAGTTAAGTTGACATATTTTTAAAACACTTATGTTGTGTTTCGCCAATTGAGTGAGGATACCGGGGGCTAAACCCTTTTAAAAGACTGGCAACACACTTGTAACTCCTCTGGTGTTGCGGGTGTCCATGGGCGGCGGTAATCACTTACCATTAGGTGATCTGTCGGATAATTTGCCACCGCCCACCCCTATCCCATAAAAAAACATGTGTTGTATAGAATTTGTATGACTATGAATTATTGATTGTCATCTTTGTTTCCTAACAATAAGATAAATATTCCAGATGATTCCTGTCTCGGGCTTGTTATGTGAAGCAACATACACAATCTGTGAGGGTTGTGTCTCAAGATTACGGGATGCCACTGAGTTCAAAAAGCAAGTGCAGAATTGTGAGGAGCGGTTCAGGGATATGTATAATAGAAATGTGTTTAATGGTAAGTGGAGTAAGGTAACACAGTTATTAGGTGTAACTTAACATAGCAACATCTTGCTAGACAGACAAGTGGAGACAGACAAGTGGAGTGCTAGAGAGAGCTGGAGGAGGTCTTTGTCACAAGATACACCAACTTAAAAGGAACTAGCATCCATCAGCGCCATTTAATTAGAAGAAAAAAAAGTAAATAAATAAATAAGGCTGTATACAAAATGTAATGTAACATTACAAAAATTTTAATCTCAATAACTCTTCAACTCTACTGTACCCACTCTTTACCACAACACCCCCCTTCCCCAAATATCCTCCATCACTGACACCAGTTTTAACATTTAGTTGCCTTTAAAAAAAGGGGTCAGTACCATTGATCCCAAACAAAAAATCTTTGTGTTAAAAATAACTTTTTTTTTTCAGTGGCTGACCCAAGTTCAACATCAGCATACATGAACCTCTATGATGTAAAACAAGAATTACCAGATGCAGATACATACCAAGAAGGTATGTGTTTTTTATTGCAATTTGTGACTTTTTGAGTACTCCAACGATGGTTGAACAAATTTTTGATCAGTATTAGAAACAGGATTGATTGCCATCAAAAAAAGTTTTATGTAAAATGGCTATTTTCTTGCTAACTGTATTTTTTTTTTGAAAATCTGTGAATTTTCTCATTTCCATAAAAAAAAACCATATATAATTATGGATAGTCTCCTAAGATCATTTTCGTGTAGCTGCAACGGATAATGTACTTCCCCTTACTGCCCCGCTGAAAGTTTCCACCCTGTATATATTTAAAAAACAATTATTTATATGTAAATGAAACTCAATGTATATTATTATAATACTTATTAAGGATATAAAGAGGCTATTATTTATTGGGCACAAAGTTCACTTCACTAAGAGAGATGAGGAAAATGATTAATACTTCTATTAATTTTTACATTTACATTATTCATTTTTATTAAATAACTATGTATTCAGTACGTAACTATATTTCTTTTAATTTAGTATACATTATACATAAACAAATATACCATCACGCCTGTATTCCCCGAAGGGTTAGGCAGAGGCGTACTAATGTACACCCACAGTTCGCCGGTATGTTTTGGGTCCCATGTAATAGGGGGCGAGCCTATTGCCATTAACCGGGCACAAATTCCAAACTCCGAGCTGCTACTGGGAATTTCATAGAAAAACCCAATAACACTTTGCTCGACCTGGGAATCGAACCCAGGACCTCTAGCGTAGTATTATTTTGTGATAATCACGGAACAATGTTTAGGAACATTGATCTATTTATTAATTGTGTATTGTGCAGATGTCTTCAAAGAGGAGTGCTCTCAAGATGACAATGATGATGAAGACGACTTCAACGAATCATTAGACTTCACAATAAATGAACAAGGTGTGTGCTACAATCTTGGTTAAAAACACACATACCATCACGCCAGATCCCCGAAGAGTTGGCAGAGGTGTATTAATATACACCTACATTTCGCCGGTACTATTCGGTCGTATGGGGGTGCGCCTATTGCTAATAACTGGGTATAAATCCCAAACTCCGAGCTGCTACTTAGAATTTCATAAAAAACCCAATGACATTTTGCTCAACCTGGGTATCGAACCCGGGACCTCTTAAGGAATTAGGAAGTAAATTGCCTCAAAATGTCTTTTGGAGTCCCAGTGCAGCCGCGAGAAACAGTAAGTTAATAGTAATTGCTATATTTTTGCAGAACACGAACCGGATAAAGAAGAAGGTAGGAGAAAGAGAAAGAAACCTAAGAAGACTGAGAAGAATAAGAGCTGTAGGAGAACAGAGAAGAAGGTGAAACAGGAGACAGAAGACCCAGCAGAGAATGACGGAGTCAAGAAGACAGGTTTGTTTGTTATTATTATTCTTCATCGCTAATTTCGACCAACTTATCGAGCCTGAATTGCCCACAAATACGTAATACCAAAATAAATCGTAATCCAAACAACATAACATAACATACCATCACGCCTGTATTCCCCGAAGGGTTAGGCAGAGGCGTACTAATGTACACCCACAGTTCGCCGGTATGTTTAGGTCCCATGTAATAGGGGGCGAGCCTATTGCCATTAACCGGGCACAAATTCCTAACCTCGAGCTGCTACTGGGAATTTCATAGAAAAACCCAATAACACTGCTCGACCTGGGAATCGAACCCAGGACCTCTAGCATAGTATTCGCGCTCGGGACCACTTGGCTAATGAGATCAGTAATCCAAACAATATTGTATCAAATTGTGTTATTATTCGTATTGAGATACTGTTAATCTAGGTTCCTACCTTACCATTTCGTCTACTACTATTTGACATTCTATTCTATTCTATTTATAATTTGGGGACGCCGGCAGGCACCAGGCGGTCGATCAGTCCGCATATTGGGATTATTTCGCCCAGTTCCCCATTTTTGGTGGATCCCGTCATGGGTTACTGGCGCTCGGCGTCGCAAATCTTCTCGTAGCCTTGCAGAAGTCCACCAGTTGTCTGATGGAGAGTTCTGCTAGCCGTTCTTCATTTATCTCATCGGTTCCTAGTATTTCCCATCTAAGTAGCGCATACATTGTGCATTTTGCTATTAGTTGGAAGCTTGTTTCTTCTTCATCCCCGCATGCTGGGCATATAGGGTCCTCCTTTATTTTCATGATCGCCAGGTGTCTGTTAAGTCCACAGTGTCCCGTTGCGATCCCTACTGCTATCTTTATGTTTTCTCTGCTCATCCTCAGTAATTTTTGGGATTTCCTTTCGTCATATGACTTTAGGAAGATACATAAAGTCAGTCTTTCCCGTAGGGGTAGGCAGAGACCACAGACTTCCGCTTGCTACGATTCTGACATACTTCTTTAGCTTCATCCACACTCGTCAATCTTTTCATACATGAACGTCGGTTTAGGGTGCTCTTGACCGAGCCATTTTTAAATTTTACTGGAAATAAACGATCTGAAAATCGTTCCAGACTTTTATTTCCAGTGAAGTATTTTGGACTGCCTCATTAGCTAAGTGGTCCTGAGTGCGACTGCTACGCTAGAGGTCCTGGGTTCGATTCCCAGGTCTAGCAAAGTGTTATTGGGTTTTTCTATGAAATTCCCAGTAGCAGCTCGGAGTTAGGAATTTGTGCCCGGTTAATGGCAATAGGCTCGCCCCCTATTACATGGGACCTAAACATACCGGCGAACTGTGGGTGTACATTAGTACGCCTCTGCCTAACCCTTCGGGGAATATAGGCGTGATGGTATGTTATGTTATGTTATAAGTATTTTGGATGAAATGGTAGAGCTGGAACCTAGATTAACGAAATCGGATTCCGAATAATAATACACTTTGTTTTTTTTTATGGGATAGGGGAGCAAACGAGCAGACAGATCACCTGATGGTAAGCGATAACCGCCGCCCATGGACACCCGCAACACCAGAGGAGTCGCAAGTGCGATGCCCTCCTTTTAAAAGGGTTTGGGCCTCCGGTAACCTCACTCACTCGGCGAAACACAACGTAAGCGTTGTTTCACGCCGGTTTTCTGTAAGGCCGTGGTATCACTGCGGTCGAGCCGGCCCATTCGTGCCGAAACGTGATTAAGTTGAGCTTGAATTTTGATTTATTTTGGTATTATGTTTGTATTGGAAATTGGGTCTGCCGAACTTTGAAGGCATTTTGGTCACACAATGGATCGCTGTGAGCTGTATTTAGTAAGTGCGACCATAACCAACTTTACAATAGAGAACAAAGACTGCTTGGTCGCTATAACCGAGATTTTTGTAGTAGTTTTGCGATAAGAGGACCATTGTACCATATTCTATTATTGATAACTTATGCTTGACATTAGTTTTTGGTGTACAATTAAAGGATATTCTATTCTAACCGCGACCACGACCAGCTTAGACGTAGAGACCCAAGGCTCATCTCGCACTTGATCGCACAATGGCTCGCTGCCTGGTCGTTATAACCTAACTTTGTTTCGTAAAAGCGACCACGACTTACTTAATTATAGAGAACTGAGACTCAACTCGCACTCGTTCACACAATGGCTCGCTGCCTCGTCGCTCTAACCGAGCTATGTTCAGTAACCGCGAACAAGATCAACTTAAACATAGAGACCCAAGGCTCAACACGCACTTGTTCGCACAATGGCTCGCTGCCTCGTCGCTCTAACCGAGCTATGTTCAGTAACCGCGAACAAGATCAACTTAAACATAAAGACCCAAGGCTCAACACGCACTTGTTCGCACAATGGCTCGCTGCCTCGTCGCTCTAACCGAGCTATGTTCAGTAACCGCGAACAAGATCAACTTAAACATAGAGACCCAAGGCTCAACACGCACTCGTTCACACAATGGCTCGCTGCCTCGTCGCTCTAACCGAGCTATGTTCAGTAACCGCGAACAAGATCAACTTAAACATAGAGACCCAAGGCTCAACACGCACTTGTTCGCACAATGGCTCGCTGCCTCGTCGCTCTAACCGAGCTATGTTTAGTAATCGCAAAAACGATCAACTTGTCCTGTCACGGTCGCCGAGTTTGTTAGGAACTTTCCAAAAAAACTACCTTTGTATTACTTTTACATAATATATTGCAGGTATAGAAAACAATTATGATTATTAACAGTTAAAATTTGTCAAGTTTAACAAGAACGTAACAGTTAGTTCGAACTCGGAGGACATGTTTTAAACATAGAGACCAAAGGCTCACCTCACACTTGTTCGCACAATAAATAAATCGCTGTTACAAACTAAGGCCCACTTGCACCAACTTCTTAAATGTGTTTAAATTGTATTTAAACACATTTTTCTATTGTAATTTTGTGATAAATACAATTTAAACATATTTTAGAAGTTGGTGCAAGTGGCCCTAAGTATAGTAACCGCGATGCGACTCTCGAAACTTTCGTGCACAACTATACTAATATATAAAGCTGAAGAGTTTGTTTGTTTGCTTGAACGCGCTAAACTCAGAAACTACTGGTCCCATTTGAAAAATTATTTCAGTGTTAGATAGCCTCTTTATTAAAGGAAGGCCATATATAATCACACTAAGAATATAAGGATGGTAGTTCCAATTAGTTTGGAATATTGTATACATATAATTATTACGAATTATGCACAACGCAAGAAAAAAGCCTAAAAAATCGTTCCTGTTTATGTTTTTAAATATTTTAAGCGGATTTTAATAATCACAAGCAAGCCGCCCAGGCTTGGCACGGCAGGTGTGTTCATAAATTATAAGATTCATAGATAATTGCTCTATTTATTGAAGAAAACTGTATCGATATTCCGTAATTTCCAACAAGCATAAACTCACCGCGGCGGGATCATTAACTGTATAAACGTATTTTTATTTTTTTTATTCGGGAAAACAAACATTTACACAATTGTCTTACTCTATGGTCTTAACATTAAATAATATGTGATTGTGTAGCCCACAACGTTACCCACATTTTAAGTAAGCACATATTTAAATAGCGAACGGAAGAAAAACGAGTCAAATATTGTTTATAACTAAATCAAATTTAAAACTAATACAACCATTATGTGCTTACTACAAAATTTATACTACACTTACAAATATACTGTAGCTTTTATGTTGAAGTTACTTTTTGTAACAATAAACACCTAAATTTACTATGCGACAATGAAAAAATATCTAAGTCTATAAAAAGTTTATTGTAATTATAAATAAATATTCTGGGACATTTTTACACAGCACCATCTAGTCCCAAACTAAGCAGAGCTTGTACTATGGGTACTAGACAATGGATATAATACTTATATATACTTTTTTTTGTAAATACATACTTATAATACATAAGAAACACCCAGACGAACACAAACACTTATATTCATCGCATAAATTTTTGTGTTCTGTGGGAATCGAACCCACGACCTCATGGTCAGCAGTCCGGTACTCGAACCACTAAACCACAGAGGTCGTCAAAAATTATTGACAATACGACGATATTTTAACGTAGCAATAGTGAAATCAAGATTCAAGATAACTTAAAAAGATTCACACTCAAGATTTAAAATTATTTTCGTCCTAAAATTGTGAGTGATTAAACATCGAAGCCGCCGAAAGCCCCAAGAGCATCGTCGAAGATTAAATGAAACTCAACTGTGTTTTCTGTCTGCAGGCCAAATCGTGACACCGAAATTTCGCCTCAACAACGAAGATTATAAAAAAGACGGCGAAACATACCAATGCCTTCGATGTGATAAAAGATATGAAAAGATATTATCTTTAAGATTCCATGTGAAAACTAAACACTATAAGATACCCAGGTATACTTGTAATATATGTATGAAAGAATTCATGACGCCGGCCCCGTTAACTGTACATAAACTAGAAGAACATAATGTCGACGATAGATTCAAGTGCAAAGCCTGCAAAGGGACATTTAACACGAAAGTTCAGTTAAGAAAACATATTAACAATTTCCACATGCTCGGAGAACGGTATAAGTGTGAATTTTGTGATTATGAATCCTTCAGTTTTGAGGGTATGTATAAACACAAATTTAAACATAAGACGGTGAAGGATTATCATTGCAAGTACTGCAGGAAGAGCTTTTTGAGGAAAACTACTTTGGATTTGCACGAGAGGATTCACACCGGGGATCGGAGAAAAGTATGTAGTGTTTGTGCACAAGCGTTCGTTCAGAAAGCCAGTTTGAATTATCATATGACGAAGTATCATCCTGAGGTGAATTATTAACGGTTTTGGGTTTAACATTGTTATAAAATTGATATATTTAAGTGCATATCAATGCAAATCTACTATATATATATATATATATACATAATTATAAAACAAAGTCGTTTCCCGCTGTCTGTCCCTATGTATGCTTAGATCTTTAAAATTACGCAACGGATTAGGATGCGGTTTCTTTTAATAGATAGAGTGATTTAAGAGGAAGGTTTTAAGCTATTAAGTTATAACATCACGCTATGACTCTTAGGACCGGGGCAGCGCGGGTGAAACCGCGGGCGGGTCGCTAGTAATGCAATAATCAAAAGTAGAAGACCTCAGTCGTAGACCTCAGACCTCGTATTTCAGGTAAGTACTGGTTTCATAGGGAAATAGAATATTCGCTTTACAGGGTATAGGCGTTTTTGTTTCTTTTTATGGGATAGGGGGGCAAATGAGCAGACGAATCACCTGATGGTAAGCGATAACCGCCGCCCATGGACACCCGCAAAACCAGAGGAGACATAAGTGCGTTGCCGCACTTTTAAAAGGGTTTGGGCCTCTAGTATCATCAGTCACTCGGAAAAACATATCGTAAGCGTTGTTTCACGCCGGTTTTCTGTGAGGCCGTGGTATCATATCGGTCGAGCCGGCCCATTCGTACCGAAGCATGGTTCTCCCACGGTAGGTTCATGAGAAAATTAGCAGCGCACGAGATTTTGTCAAATACAGAAAAAAAGTATAATTATTTTCCTTTATCGCATCTTCTAAATATTCATGGTCACACATAGTATTATATACTTTGATTTGTCGCGTTTATTCAATTTCACCCGGTATAGGGCGCCAACTTGATTGTACCCGGTGGCTGTAATAGGGTATTGCACCTTTTTTTGAAAACTGTTTTAAATTCATCCTTAGATCGTAATGAACCAACAGAATTTTTATTTCAGTTTTATAAAACCAAAAAATGCCTTAAAAATTATTTTTAATTTATGGTTTTGAATTTTCGCGCGGAAACGCTAGCCGCCATGATACTTCGGATCGTGACGTCACTTCGTTAGTAAACAATACATCTGCAAAAGACCAAGTAACGTCAAGTAACTATCGGAGTGACGTCACGTCGGAATCCAATATGGTGGATGGCGTTTTAGACATTTAAAAAACAGATAATAAAGACGATTTTTAAATTGAATTATAAAATTAACATTGCATTTGTATAAATAAAAACTAACGTTTCTCGTTTACTTTTTTAAAAATCTATCATAAACATGCATTTTTATATTTTTTCTTACATGGTGTAAAATACCCTATTGGAACTAAACAAGATTTGGACGTCGCCACTTTGATTAATGTCAATTGGGTTCACTATTTCTGTTTTGTATGCGGCGGTGGTAATCGATGGTAAGCATCAGGCGATCCGTCTACTCATTTGCCACCCTATGCCATAAAAAGAGTATACTTCGACTTTTAATTGTATTCAGTAACTTGACAGTTGAAGGGTTACCAGTTTTTGACAAAAAGAAGATAGTGAGGTGGTCAAAGAATTAACGAAATTGAATGAACATAAATAATGTACTTACATGAACAAACTTTTTATGATAAAGGTAATAACTTGTCTTCAAAACTTAATATAAACTATTAAAAATTGTAGAATTTGTTCCTCAGTAGTAATCAGTCAGTAGTAGTCAATCAGTGGTAATCTATAAAATGTCAAAAATGACAAAGTAAAATTACATGATTTTTATTTTTGGTTTGTTTCTATTAGAAGAAAATAAAAAAGGAAATTACTTTTATTAATTATTATTAATAATTCTTGTATTTCACATCTTATTTACGAATTTTTAGTTTGATTTTATATTAAACCATTTTTATCATTCATTCTTTACGGAAAATCATTCACTACTCCAACACTATTAGTTGTAGTGTGATATCATTATTTATTTCTCTTCGAAATGTCAAGTTACTGAATAAGATTAAAAGTCGAAGTATAGTTTTATTTCAATGTCGAACTTTCCCCTGTTTAGCATAATATTATTCAAACATAGAAATGATGTATATTTTTTTATTACCGCCGAATTTAAATGCAAACTTTACATATTTTATTTTTGGGAATTGTTCTGTTGATATTTCTTCACAAAATGTCACGTTATGTTATAGTGTATCACAGATTAAGTTGCATAATATATAATTTTAATAGTTATATTTAAAAATAAACAATTATATCTTCAAATCGTGTTTTATTATTATTCCTCACTTTATGTCCAGTTTGCATACCATTAGTTCGTCTGTATTCCTCGAAGGGTCAGGTCGTTGGTATATTTAGGTCCCATTTAAGTGGCCTATTGCCATTTATCTGAGAAAAACTTAAAATTACGAGTTGCTACTGAGAATTTATTGCAAAAACCTTATAATACTTTGGTCGACCTGGTAAGCGAGTCCAAGACCTCTAGAAGACCTCGCAGGACCAATACACTAATGAATAATGAACTAATAACGCATTCGAGTTTTATACTAGATACCGTGTGGTGGGGCAGGGTGGTCGGTTTGTGCTTTCCATCTAGTACAACTAGGGTCAAACATTCAAGTCAAAGCTACAAAATATTATTTTCTTTTTAGCCTGTCGTGTCTCGGAATTCAGCAAAGGCCTTTCTTCGTTTTTTCTAAGCTAGTCTGTTGCCCGCACCTGTAGACCAGTCTGGTTGGGACGCATCCAAATCATCCCGCCACAGACGAAGCCGTCGATGCCCGCATAACGAAAAAATATTCAATATACATCTATTTTTTTTTTATAGGATAGGGGAGCAAACGAGCAGTCGGATCACGGATGTTAGATCAGCCTTAAGATGTTTATGAAACGACTACAAAGAAGTTCTTATTTATTTCTTGAGACAACTAAATATAAATCATGTTATGCACAATTGTACAGTGTGTGTTCAATATGCCACATCGAGATAGAAGACTGCTGGCTTAATGACGCCAATTTTTCTTTCTAGGAGCCCCCGCGTACTACACAATCACGCAAAATCAATACAAATGCAACATCTGCGCTAAAATATATGCATCTCAGCCCCTCGTGTCCCAACACTACCGTTTTGTCCACCTGAAGAGACGCCCGAGAGATCGGAAATGTCCCAAATGCGAGGACCGAATTCCGGCTTATCTCAGGGCGTCGCATTTAGAAAAAGAACACGGCATCCCCGCTCCAACTTGCGGAGTTTGCGGCAAAAAGTTTAGATTCCCCTGCAACGTCATACAGCACCAAAAAAAAGTTCACATGGGCGAGAAAACAGCTGTTTGTGACATCTGTCAAAAAAGCTTTTTTAATCGACTGAGTTTGAGGTTGCATTTATCTACGCATTGCGAAGAAAAGAGGTTTAAATGTACCACTTGTGATCGGCAATTCCGTTGGGAAAATAATTTGAAAGATCATATAAGAATACATACGGGTGAAAAGAGGTTTGTTTGTTCAGTGTGTGAGAAGGCATTTGTACAGAAATCTACTTTGAAACAGCATGCAGCGAGAAATCACCCGGGGGTCCAGGTTTCTTGAAAGAAAAGTGAACAATTTCAGAAAGCTCAGTTTACATGTACGCCCGGTTAATGGACTTAAAAAGGGGGAGCCTATTCCAAGGGGAGAGTTCCATTATAATCATAGGACCTAAATCATACCTGCAAACTGTGGTTGTACATCAGTCCTTCACCATCGGATGAAGGCAAGGTGCTGTTATTCCTTATTAATTAGCAAGTAGGTACCTACTTATTTATGCTGATTCTGTAACTAAGAATGTGAGATCAAAGTGATTAGTTTGAATAAATATAAATTGATTACCGATATAATCGCGTCTTATTAGCAGCCCATTCCTGTATAATATTATTGCTTACTAGCGTCCGCCCGCGGTTGCGCCCGCGTGGAGTTCGGTCTCTCTTTTTACTTTAGGCAGATCGTTCACCTGAGCCCGCCAAATTCAAATTGGTTTTTCGCAATCAATATATTAGATAACATAACATACCATCACGCCTGTATTCCCCGAAGGGTTAGGCAGGGTGTACTAAGATACACCCACAGTTCGCCGGTATGTTTTAGGTCCCATGTAATAGGGGGCGAGCCTATTGCAATTAACCGGGCACAAATTCCAAACTCCGAGCTGCTACTGATAATTTCATAGAAAAACCCAATAACTCTTCGCTCGGAATCGAACCCAGGACCTCGAGCGTAGCAGTCGCACTTGGGACCACTAGACTAATGAGCAGCAATATATTAGATAGATATATAGAATAGAATATCCTTTATTGCACACCAAAAACAAAAATGGTACAAGGGTGGTTGTATTGCTAACAGCGATCTTGATTCATGGCAGTAGTAATTGCGACATTAATTATACGTTATTCACAATTGAGTAGATAAAACTTTTCCTTAAAAAGCGTTATTGTAGCTAGAATTAGAGTAAATCATCAATTTTGGCCATTGGCACAGTTTTAGACAAGTTTTTGGCTTGGTAAGGATTCCTAAGCAAAGGTTTTCGCTCTCATTTGTGGATGTTATACATAATTATAGTTAATGTCGCAATTACTACTGCTATCAATCTAAAATGTGTTGTATACCTACAATTTTTTTAAAACCGATTTGAAATTGGCGGGCTCAGGTCAACGATCCACCTTAAATAACAAGTAGTCTAAAGCACTCACGGATAACATACCTACCTTTCTAACAATGAAAGAATTTTCAAAAACAGATCTGTAGTACCGCATATTTCCCGACCATCCAAACTCACAAACTTTACGTCATTAGTACGTCTTATTTTGTATTTGTGTAGTTTGAGTGTAAGCCACACCCAAATTAGTTATCTTGCCCAGAAGTCGAATTTTACCTTCACTAAAATAACTTTTTAATCTGGATGAAGCGTGGAAATATACTTGCAAGCGGCGGTAGCTTAATGACTAGGGCGTCGGACTTGCGATCATGTGGTTGCCGGTTCGAAACCCACCCATTGCACTACCGACGTGAACCCACTCTTAACACAAGCATATAGCTTAGCACGAGGGGTTAACAAGAATAACTACTAGTAATGTGCGACACACATTGCAAGTGCAAAAAAAATGTTAAAGAAACAAATGTTATTTTAATTCTATAGTTTTTTTTTCTGTAAGCAAGCTACACCCTATCACACCACGGCAACCGTAAACACAATGATGCTAATACATACCTTGAAACCACTTTGTATCTTCCGAAAGTCACAGTTCATTGAGCTTATGAGAACAGCTAGGACATTCTAGGAAGTACCTATACATACTCTATTAAGATAAGCACAGTTACATTGCGCTGTTGTACAGACCTCGCCGCGTGCCTGTTACAGATCAGATGACATAGGTACTGTGCTCGGAAATAGCTTTCCCGAACGAACGCGATTCACTAGAAGAGTGCAAAAAATATAGAAAGGTTCAAAACGTAGTGTACTTTATGTATTTCTTAAAACAGTTTCGCCGAAGTCGAAAATTTCTACGTTTCAAACTTTGTTATTTTTTTTATGGGATAGCAGGCAATCGATCAGACGGATCGCCTGATGGTAAGCGATCGCCAATTATTTATAACATCTTTAATTCCAACGCAAAGATCCCTAATCAATCATGTTCCAAAGAACAAGAGCGCGCGAGTGCATGGTCTTTCGGGCCAAGAGGTGTCCAGATTACGTTCCAATGCCCACTAAATAGAGTGGATACATTTAAGTACCTTGGACATTTACTAACCTCTGACCTGGAAGACGATGCAGACATTCAAAGGGAACGTAGAGCGCTGTCTGTTCATGCGAATATGATAGCCCCGCAGATTTGCACGGTGTTCAAGGGTCGTCATAATAGCCTTATTTAAGGCATTTTGTACGTCCTTAATCCTTATATACTAGCAGTCTGTGGGTGGATTACACGCGGAAGCAGTACAGCGCTCTGCGTGTCCAATACAACAGGCGTTCAGGATGCTCTTGGGGCTGCCTCGCTTCTGTAGTGCGTCGGGGATGTTTGCCGAGGCGCGTGTGGATTGTTTCCACACAATCATGCGCAAACGGTGCACGTCCCTCGTGCGTAGGGTGCGGACCGGTCGCAACAGTATCCTGGGAGCGTTTGCCGAACGTTTTGACTGTCAGTATGTGAACCACTGATGCTGCATGTGTCACGTACTGACAAATGTTTGTATGTTATTTTAATTAATTATTTCGATTTATTGCTTTGACTATGATTTTTTAATGTAATAATTTGTAAGTAATAAAAGTTGATTGAAATAAATACCTATAAAATAAAATAATACCCCTGGTCCTCACTCCATACAAGTTTAACATAACATACCATCACGCCTGTATTCCCCGAAGGGTTAGGCAGAGGGGTACTAATGTACACCCACAGTTCGCCGGTATGTTTAGGTCCCATGTAATAGGGGGCGAGCCTATTGCCATTAACCGGGCACAAATTCCTAACTCCGAGCTGCTACTGGGAATTTCATAGAAAATCCCAATAACACTGCTCGACCCCAGGACCTCTAGCGTAGCAGTCGCGCTCAGGACCACTTGGCTAATGAGGCAGTTCATACAAGTTTATATAATGTATATCAAAATAAATTTATATTTATACTGGTGGACCTAGATATTTCGAGAGGGCTCGAGCACCTGAATCTAACAATAAATAACTCAATGAATACAGGAATCAACAAAATAATACTACCTACCCACATTTCTTATTGAAAATCAACGCAGCTTTACACAACAATTTCTGTTCTAGATTACGCCAAAGAGACGGAGTCTTACTACACATTAGACAAACAAGAAGACGGCTCAAAAAACTACACATGTACCTCATGTACAAGGATATATAAATCACTGCAAAGCGTGGTGCAGCACTATCGACACGTGCATCTCCGTTTAAGGCCGAAGCTTCGATCGTGTTTTTTCTGCGAAGTCCGCGTTCCCAGCCACGTGCGAGCTTTCCACCTCGAAAAGGAGCATGGCATCCCCGCCCCTACCTGCAACGCTTGCGGGAAAAAATTCGCCTACCCATTCCAAGTGTTGAGACATCAAAAAAACGACCATATGGGCGAAAAGAAATTCAGTTGCAGCAATTGCGACATGAAATTCACGTCGCAGGCGAATTTGTCACAGCATGTCATCAAACATTCGTCAATTAGGACTCATAAGTGTGAAACTTGTGAGAAAACGTTTAAGTGGAAGAAGAATTTGATTACACATATCATGATGCATAAAGATGAGAGGCGGCATGTGTGTCCTGTGTGCAGTGACGCCTTCGTTCAACAGACTAGCTTGAAGTATCATATTACTAAAAGGCACCCGGAGTGTGTTTAATAAATAGTGTTTTTAAAATTGGGCGGTTTTATTTTTCCCTGAAGCTGTGGGCTCAATTCTGACATTAGAAAGTCGTTCATTTCAAAATTACAAAAACTGTCGGTCCTGACCGAAAGAACTGTGTGCATCTGAAGTTATCCACAAGTGGTTTTGCATCGGTAAATCTATATGTATAACTACTTAATATATAAAGCTGAAGAGTTTGTTTGTTTGTTTGCTTGAACGCGCTAATCTCAGGAACTACTGGTCCGATTTGAAAAATTCTTTCAGTGTTAGATAGCCCATTTATTGAGGAAGGCTATAGGCTTCTGCTAGCTATAGGCTATAGGTCCTTCGAGCCGGATCATGGATAGGCCAGGGAGATATTTAAATAATTAACAATTATTATAAAAATAAGTGGACTGTATTGAATAGTGTAAGTATTGCAAAATTGACAATGGGTTTGTGACCAAGTCTGAAGTTGTTCTCGTAATGGTCGCCGCGCCGCGCCCGTACCCCGCTCGCGCCGCGCCGCCTCTCCGCCACCGCTGTCGCCCTATGTTCATGTGTGCGTGAACACCTAGATTTACGTTAATTTTATGAAAATGGGCTTGAATTATGGGATATTCAGTGTTCGCCGAACCCTTATGATGGTAACTTCGTTACTGGCGTTACGCCGCGCGTAGTGGGTAGTTTTTTTTAAAATAAAAGCTTACTAGCAATGTGGGTCGCGCATTACTAGTATTCTTGTTAACCCCTCGTGTTAAGCTAAATGCTTGGCACGAGGAGTAAGCTAAAATTGGCTCATATGCTTTTTTCAGGACATCCCCAAGTTGACGACTACGTAACGGAAAGGCCCAGCAAAGACAAAAATTACAGTTGTAAAGCGTGCGACCTCATACAGACGAAAATCCGATCTACGTAATCATATAAATAGAACACATCTTAAAGAAAAGTTTATCAAATGCCAGTTCTGTCCCGAAAGGTTCATGTACCACAGCCAAAGAAAGCAGCACATACACGCAACCCATTCTCCAAAAACGCCGGAAAAGTGTTCATGCGAAAATTGTCATAGACAATTCAAGAGAAAGAACACACTGGCTGAACACATGATGGACATGCACATAGAAAAAAAATGCGCTCACTGTCATTTGAAATTCCCGCGCAAAAAGTACTTATTCCACATGAATGAAGCTCACAACGTTCCAATGCCGACTTGCGGCATCTGTGGCTTGCGGACTTTGTTCCAAAGTGCGCTAGTAAGGCATCAAAGAAACGTTCATTTGGAGTTTTAGGCGGGAAAATGTAAAAACTTGAATTTATCCGAAGTTTAATGTGTAATTATGGTGGATAATTAACCATTAAGTGTTCGTGAACGTGTGAGAGTGTAGGCAAATGATATAAAATTGAAAATCGTGACTTTTTGGGTTCACTCCTAGACTCCATCGAAGCCTCAATAAAGTTTCTACCGTTTTATTGGGGCAACTGAAATTATACTTGACACTGGCGAACACAGGTGTGGTGCCATTATACAATCCGATGATGGGAAATATTCTTTGAATACTTGATTACTTTATTACTTGACACTGGCAAATAAACAAAAAGTGTGGCGCCATAATTAAAAAAAAAACGTTCATTTGAATGAAAAGACTAAAATATGTGGTATTTGCCGTAAGATGTTTCATGGCGAGTCGAATTTACGTGATCATATTAAGATCACTCATGAACAGATAAAGGATTTTCAATGCGATGTTTGTAAGAAGACCTTTGCTAGGAAAAAATGTTTTAAGATCATTATCGGATACATACTAATACTGGTGAGAGGCCGTTTATATGTACCGTATGCAACTCCTCGTTCGTGCAGTGAGCTACTTTGAGGACTCATATAAAAAGACACCATCGAGATGTGCGCGATTTGAAGTCTTTTGTTAAAAAAAAAAACTACTTATTGACGTAGTTGCCTGTACCTTTTTTACCGTGCCCACAATTTAACATTAAGCCTCTCTGAAGTTGTTAGCAAGTGGTTTTGCAATGGCCAATTTTAATTTAAAACTAGACAAATGGAGTCGTTAATGTTCCGCGTTCGTGATTCTTCCTTATTCTATTTTGCGGCTGCGGAGATCCTGATGGCGATCACTTCCTCCTTTCATTATTTCCATATAGGACAATGAATGACATTTTACAGTTATAAAGAGGGTATAGGAAGGAATACCAAACGCTTAGCATTAGGGAAGGCACATAAAGAGAAACAACAAGCTTACATAATTATTTATTGTAATATTGTACACATTATGTCTTAATCATAACAAAATTATCACTGGTGCGAAAATGTCAAAATAAATTAGATTACCTACTTATATATTTTTTCTATCTCTTGTGGCGCCAGCTCATTAAGTTACAACAAAATGTCAAATTTCCCCATTGGCCTTTATAAACTCTATTGTTTGGGGATTAAATTGCAAATCGATTGGAGAAATTTTTCAATTTTTGGACATGATGTGCTGGCGTCTGTAGGTACTATAACCTTGGCACAATGCGCGCTAAATGCAGCGATTACTGGAAGACTGTAGTATTCTATTATCTGTGCTGGAAGCAAGACTGGAAGTGAAAGACTAGATCGATTAATTGATAATTGAGGTATCGTTAAGTATCGATATCTATAATGTTGCAACTTGACTTGTTGTAAAAAAAACATGTAAAAAAACAACAAAAAACTACGGACACAGTACATACCACGTAATTAATTAATTTATAGGTGTGCGCAAGGGTTAGGGCTATATTACGTGAAGCTCCTTCCCTCTTTAACTACATGAAAATAATCACGCACTATACGGGTCACAAATTATGCTGGGGAAGGACGCAATGAAACGGGTGTCTATTATAGTGTCAAAATTTTCATCCATCATCATCATCAGCCTATACAAGTCCACTGCTGGACGTAGGCCTCCCCCAATATGCGCCATTTCGCTCTGTCCTCAGCTTTAAATTGTCATTTAACGATTTAAAGATTGATAGTTTTTTTTTGTCAAAATATGTCAAAAAATCCTCGGGTCGTCCGCCGCCCGGAGTCGTACCTTCCGTTCCCAAAAGCCAAATAAAGCATACTTAAAATATACATAGACGTAGGTAGTAGTCAGTAATAGTATTGAGGTAATTATAGGCGAGGAAGATGTCTGTAACTCATTGTGGAAGACATGGCGACAAGGCCTTTTAAAGAGCGGGGTAAATAGAGAACAGACTAGGATTAGGATGTACACATAAAATCCTTTTTTAATATATATTAGAGCATCATCGGATATATCGGATTAAACAGACTTTTCTTGTCTGCCTGAAATACCTACAAAAAATAAACAATCTCAATGTTAAAAAAGTTTCAGAATGACAAACTATGTTCGTTCTGAAACATCCTTTGTTTTTAGATAAAGTTAGGTACCTACTTACAATGGTACTTGCGTTAGTTTTCTTTATTGTTTAAATAGTTTGTACGAGACAATATCTTACAACGCATAGAATAAAGTACTTAACTGTACGATATTATTTTGAATTATTGTGTTTCTCCATCAGATGATAAATTTTAGTATGAACTGTCAAAGCTCGCTGGTTATCAAAAGTCTTGTCACAAGCTTGACAATGCAGGACTACGGGTTTGGCGCCATGCACTTTAGCTTCGTGGCTATTTTTTTTAGCGTAATCTGTGAACCTCTCGCCACAATAACCACATTTGCTTCTCTTATTCAAACATACGTGCACGTTTTTCTCATGTTCTCTTCTCTTTACGTGGGTATCAAATATTTTGGGGCAATGCGAGCAGTTGAATACTCCCGTCTTATGCCTATAAGCGTGGGTCATAAGGATCTTTTTGTTCACATAACCGCTATCGCAAACTTTGCAAACATAATTCCTGAAATGTGAATTCATGTGCTCTAATAATACTTTGAAATTGCTGTAAACATTTAAGCAATATGTACATTTTATTACATCGTTGTGAAATTTGAACGGTAGAATGTAATTCTTGAGGCCGCCATAAAAGAATTTATCGTGAATCGATTTCAAATGATCGATCAATTCTTGTAATGTATCGATATTTATTTGACAGATGCTACACTTCAAATTAGTGATGTCCAGTTTGACGAGGAAGTTGTGGATTCCCTTTCCTTCCATGAACATCGATTTTAATTCTTGGTGTTCAGAAATCGTATGCAATTTTAATTCTGCCGGTGTGGCGTATTGTTGCGTGCAAAAGGCGCAAGTGTATCCTATACCTGCATATTTTCCGATTGGCGTTGCGTTTGAATTCTGTAAAATGGTTCTGATATTGTCCTTATGTCTTTCCGCTTCTGTTTTTCTTTTCAGATGTACCTGAGCTTTTTCATTTGGGGTTATATTGATGATTTGTTTCCTCACGCTGCGCGTCTTCGATTCAATCCTTATAACCGTTTTCTTCATTACTCTTGTGACCGCTATAAAATAAATGATGAATGAGTTAGTAGGGTATTTTAGTGAATATGACAAAAAGGAGAAATTAATATTTATAATTATGATCTATCAGCACAAGTCGTGATCCAGAACAATAACTGAAATGGGGAAGGGAACGCAAAGCTAAAACAGATATCTACGACAACCAATCAAAACGTATTATAGGTATTGTTAATTAAGTTATAAACATTAGTTATAAAGAGCGGCAAAGTAAATAGGATTGCATTGGCCAAGTCATAGGTGGCGCCATCAGTTCCTATGTTTCCTATTCGTGTTGCGGCCATTTAAACTTGAGTTTCAGATGCGAATTCGTGAATCTTGTTTGAAAATAGATGTCATTTTAGCATGATGCAATATGTCGGAACTGCCATATGGCAATTTTGCGCAAAACAGTTTTCTAACTGTTGCGCCTCGTACTAATAGTAACTATAAATGCATTTTTTTTATAAAGCTTACTAGCAATGTGGGTCGTACATAACTAGTATTCTTCTTAAGGCTGATCGTTCACCTGAGCCCGCCAAATTCAAATTTCAATTGGTTTTTCGCAATTTGTAGGTCTATAACACATTCTAGATTCCTAGCTGTAGTAATGCAGCTCTACAGCTAGGAATCTAGAATGTGTTATAGACTTACAAATTGCGAAAAACCAATTGAAATTTGAATTTGGCGGGCTCAGGTGAACGATTCGCCTTATCCTCTCGTGCTGAGCTAAATGCTTGTGTTAGGTACAAGTGGGTTCACGTCGGCAGTGCAATGGTGGGTTTCGAACAAGCAACCACACAAATACAAGTCCAACGCCCCAGCCATAAGGCTACCACCGCTTAACTTTCTGTCTGTCTATTTGTTTGTTACATTTTTGCGCGTAAATGGCTAAGCGATATAGGTTATAATAATACCAAATATATTATGTAGATCCCATTATTTATTTCTAATCAATATTTCAATTTACCTATATTTTACGCGATACAAACAAATAATTACTAGTTAAACTAGATCTACTAGGGGCCAGTCATAACTTACGTCACACGTTAGGGGGTGAGGGTCTCAACGAAATGTTACATTGTGTGACAAGGTGTGGGAGGGCTCAACTTTGTGATATCACATGTAAAAATTCTAATTTATAAATATTGGAAAAATCTAAACTGCTGTTTTGCTTTGATTATTTTTTATTTTATTATTTCTAGATCCAAAATTGTATACCTATGTACACTAGGGGTATCACAGATGTAACGCCGTGTTACATCTGTGAAACTGTAGGTACTTACACGTGTCGTCATGAAGTTCGTGTGATGTAATTTATGGATGGACCCCTATATCTATTCAAGGTGATTCTACATATTCACGCCTAAATGCCGGAAGGGCTAAGCTGTGCTAATGTTGTCACATTATCTCAATAACACGGTTTATAAATTGAAAAGGATAACGGTCGCAATTACTATGCGCATCTGCACTTGTCCACAAGTGGATACGCAGTGGTAAATTTTAACGTAAAAACTCAGTGTAAGTACCTAAAGACAACTGGGGTTGTAAATTTTTAGAATTCGTGATTATTTGTGTTTACTGATTATTTCGCACATCACTACTTATTATAAAACAAAGTCGTTTCCCGCTGTCTGTCCCTATGTATGCTTAGATCTTTAAAACTACGCAACGGATTTTGATGCGGTTTTTTTAATAGATAGAGTGATTTAAGAGGAAGGTTTTAAGCTATTTAACATCACGCTATGACTCTTAGGACCGGGGCAGCGCGGGTGAAACCGCGAGCGGGTCGCTAGTAAATACATAATTAAAACGTAATCCAAACAATATTTTATCAAATTGTATTATTATTCCGATTGAGATACCGTTAATCTAGGTTATATAACTGCCTCATTAGCGAAGAGGTCCTGAGCGCGACGGCTACGCTAGAGGTCCTGGGTTCAATTCCCAGGTCGAGTAAAGTATTATTGGGTTTTTCTATGAAATTCCCAGTAGCAGCTCGGAGTTAGGAATTTGTGCCCGGTTTTTTTTTATCACTGATAGGCTTACGCTTGACCACAACTTGCCTGATGTTAAGCATCGAAGTGGTCTACGATGGAGCGCGCTTGCCTAGCAATGGTTAATGGCAATAGGCTCGCCCCCTATTACATGGGACCTAAACATACCGGCGAACTGTGGGTGTACATTAGTACGCCTCTGCCTAACCCTTCGGGGAATACAGGCGTGATGGTATGTTTAATCTAGGTTATTACCGTAGGTACCATTTCGTCTAATACTACTTCACTGGAAATAAACGACCGGAAAATCGTTCCAAACTTGGAAATGTTATAAAAAATTGCATTCGCTTACATTTATTTCCAGTGAAGTATCTTGGACGAAATGGTAGAGCAGGAACCAAGATTAACGGTATCGGAATCGGAATAAAAACACACTGAATAAATCGTGTTTGAATTGAGAATTATTCATTATCTACATTTGTATGGGAAATTCATTCGGCCGGACTAAGGCCGTTCGTTATTTTTATCAGTTTAATTTACTTTCAGGAGTATAGTCTCTGTCAACCCCAACGGAATAAGGCGTGGTAGTACCTATGCATAACTTAAGTTTATAATATAACGATTTCAGAAACAATATATGCGATTTGAAACGGAATGTATGAACAATAACAAGGCTTATCATGGATCCGAACCAGCGATAGATAAAGCGTAAGCCGATCAAGAATTAAAAAAAATGGACATAATTGAGACAACGGACTTGATCCCCCTGGCGTTTAAAAATGTCATAAAAATGCCGAAGCCAACTAGCTATAAAAAAAACAAACCATTGACTTGTAAAAGTATCTCTAAAGATCTACTTACAGAAATAAATATCATTTCATTTCATATAAAAACATTTTGTGACGTTTATTATGATATTACCTACTTGAAAATCAGATTTATCATCAAATGAGATTATTCCATAAAAAAGATTATAAAATTATCGAAGCAACTCGTCTGTGTGTCTTTAAATCACGAGTGAATCGGTTTCTTCTAGGCAAGCGCGCTCCATCATAGATCGCAGTGTCGCTAAACCTATCAAGAATTAAAAAAAAACATCCTCTAAGGCTTTCCCCAATTACCTATGTTGATAGAAGCGGCTGAAATTAAGTATTTTACACGAAGCGACTACCATCAGACATCCGCTACCCAATTCTTGGATACTACCTACCAATATTTGGAGGATAAGCTTCTAACAACCAATAACGAGTGCCGCAGATGTTCGTATGACAACTAAGCCTCATTATGTTATGAATGGTCCCATCCATACATTGACTGTGGTGAGCGCAACTTAACCTTCAAATGTAATAAGTAAATACTAAGGGAAGTAAACAGAATTACCCACAAAAACTAAATCGTAATCCAAAGAATACTTTATCAATTTGTGTTATTATTCGGATTGAGATAGCATTAATTTATTTCCCAGCGCACCATTTTGTCTACTACTAGGGAACTACTTCACTGGAAATAAACGATCAGAAAAACGTTCCGAACTTGATAAAGTTATCATGAATTGCATTTGCTTACATTTATTTCCCGGAAAGTATTTTGGACGAAATGGTAGAGCAGGAACTTAGATTAAAAGTATTGAAATCGCAATAATAACAATTAACACCGGTACGTAATAATAAGCGATAATACCTAACATTCGGACCGAACTTTCAATACAAACGTAACACCATAATTAATCGTAATTCAAACACAATTTAATTAAAGTGTATTATTATTTGGATTCAATTATCGTTAAGTTAATCTAGGTTCCTCCTCTACCATTTCATCCAAAATACTTCATTGGATAAATGTAAGCGAATGCAATTTCTGATAGCATAACCAATTTTGGAGCGATTTTCCGGTCGTTTATTTCCAGTGAAGTAGTAGTAGACGACTGTACAGTTTTATTTTTTTTTGTTGACGTGGTTGGAAATGCTTTATGCACTATCCACCACTCCGGGGAGAGCGGTGGGGTGTGTCGGACTTCGCTCTGAAAAGAGCGATCTACCGACTAAAACCAACCTCGGCGTTTCGCATCACCACTTTGGTGCCGGGCCTACGGGAGCGCTGTAGCATTCGTCCGCGGGCCCGACAGTGGCGGGCCGCCATTTGCGGCCCTCTACGCGTAAGGGGAGGCAGACGTAGACGTTCACCCTCCCCTTCTTCTACCGATGTACAGTAGGACCCTAGATTAACCATCTCAATCCGAATAAACACAATTTTGATAGAATATTTTTTGGATTACGATTATTTTGGTATAACGTTTTTGTGGTCAATTCAAATTTCGCCGGGCGCTTAAGTAGTTTAAACTATATCTTGCTGTAATAGCAATTTATGCTAAAAGTACCAACATTATATAATATGAGTTATAACTGATAATATATTCTATTCATTATTTTCACCAACGCAACGATAATTCTTGTGAACTTTAAAAGTTCTTTGGTCTGTAAAAATTTTGTCACAAATTTCACATTTGAATAAGTCTCGCTTGAAATCATGAAAATCAGCTTCATGTTTGATCATTTTATCGAAATCCTTGAATTTCTTCCCACAGTGACTGCATTTAGGTTTCTTTTTAAGATGTACATGAACAATTCGTTCGTGTACTTTCATCTTGATTCGAGTATCAAAGACTTTCGTACAAAACGCGCATTTAAAAACTCCAATTTTGTGTCTATACATATGTGATTGAAGCATCCTTTTATTTACAAAACCAGCTTTGCAAACCTCACATTTGTGATTGCTGTAGTGTGAATTCATATGTTCAAGTAAGATTTTGAAGTTTTTGTACTCAAACGAGCATTCGACGCAATGTAGAATGTCGGAGTCGAATCGAAATGGGACTATATGGCATGGCACGTCTTCGTGAAACGATTTTTCGTGTTTCGCAGTCAAATGATCGATGATTCCTCGAAGATCACTGACTGGTTTCATGCACATTTCACATCGAAGTCCCGTGATGTCTAACTTGACTATATAATTCAGCAGAGTGTAGTTTTTCATGAAGGTAGAGATGTTTTCTTCGTTGTGTTGCTCTATTGTATGCTTTTTCAACTCTTTCGGGTCGGAATAGACTTCGGTGCAGTAACAGCAGTTATAGCCAAGGCTTCCGTATCTCCCGATCGGCGTGGCATTGGTAGAAAGTAGTATTGTTCGGATATTCTCTCTGTGTTTACCGACTTCGCTTAGTTTGACTTCATGTTCCATATCACCAACGATGGGCACAGATGTGTCGACTTCGATCTCGATCATTAATGGGTCCGGTGAACCTACAAACAAATTTAAGTTATGTAGTATTACGTATTAAAGTTCCGATTTAAATAAAACAGTTAAAAGAAATATCTTTATTATTTACGTCTCATTCATCATTTTAATATTCTAATTACATCATCTTATTCATTAACGATTTTTAATAAGTAGATTAATCCCTACTATTATAAAATTGTAAAAAAGCTATATTTGTCACGGGTTGGAGCAAAAACTACTGAATAGGTTTTAATTTTGTTATCACTGTTAGAAAGTATATGCTCCAACTTAAAAACTGGTGAACTTCTTATCGCAATTATTTAATCGGATCCTGAGATACAGCTAGACCTCTCTGATGTATAGAGGCCCATACAAGGAAGAGATCATCACTGTTTTTATTAAATTATTTTTGGAATCCATTTCTAGTCCTACAAAAGCTTCAGGGGTGAGCAAGCCGCGGGGAAAGACTAGTAATAAATAAAATTCACCGTCTGACTTAGTCAAAAGCGCGGCGGGATAAGAAAAACAAATTCAATTTCAAAGCGTTATTTATTATTTCAAATAATAATAATAGTGTATCAAATAATAGTTATAATCACAGTGTAATATTACAAGTGACATACCTAATATCGTAAAACTTACTACTGGCACTAAACTTGGGCACCGATCTTTATATTTTAATCGAGTATGCGGTTATTTAGCAACAAATTTAAATATTCGGTCATTTGTAGGTAATATACCTACATGTTGGTTTAGATACGTTTAATACTTACTGTACCTAATAAGTGTTATTTTATAGTCAAAGCTTTGCTTAAAAATCGTTATCATAGGCATAATAGCTATGTATTTAAATAGAAAATTATATTTAAAAACAATTTAAACATATTTAGGAAGTCGGTGCAAGTGGCCCTTAAATTGGTAAGGAATTACCATTCTAAATATGAATTGATTTAGAGGAATTAGGTACCTACTACAGTTCACCTCCCAGGATATATTGAGTAATTAATCAATCATATTTGGAACCTGCACTCTGCAGGAGTTTTCTACGGTGAATCATATTATGATTCAACAAAAAAATCCTCTTAGATCTTCCTGAGAAGGTTTTTGTATAAAGTTGTGATTAAGGTAAATACAGTTACTGTTATAAATAAATTATGATCTCATACAATTTATGAATCTATAATTTGGCAAAAAATTAAATCATATTTCAATCTATCTGGCTCACTTGACATCTAAAAAACGTTACAACCCAAGAAAAGTTCTAAATCAGCTTATTATAAGTTCTAAATGGGTCGCAAATTTTAAATTATCTGAAGATACTAATTAATATGTAGCTTTTTATGGTATTTTTTTAAGAGGGCAAAAGAGCTGACGGATCTCCTGATGGTAAGCGATTACCACCGCCCATGGACACCCGCAACACCAGAGGAGTCTCAACTGCGTGGCCCACCTTTTAAAAGGGTTTGGGCTTCCGGTATCTTCACTCACTCGGCGAAACAGAACGTACATGTTGTTTCACGCCGGTTTTCTGTGAGGCCGCGGTATCAACTATTCGTGCCGAATTCACTAGAAGGCCGAATAGGCCGAAGCTTATTTTTGCGTAATGATAATTGATCTTAAATATAACAAGAAAACTAGGTACTGATTATTTTGAGATTGTGAAAATGAATGAGGTTTGGCTTAATTTTCTACCCAATTGGCTATACCTACATAGTTAGTTAATACAGTGTAATTTAGACGCAAAATTCTTGATTCAAAGGCCCACTGAAACGGTTTAAAATCTGTCAAAAGTTTCGTCAACTAAACCAAATGAACCGCCTTCTTGTGTTCCAGCATTTTATTGCGAATAACGAAACCTGAATCGCAGAAACCGCAAACGTAATTCCTATAGTGTTGTGACATGTGATCCTGGAAATCGTTGTATTCCCCAATGTCGACAAAACAAACTCCACACAAGATCTTCCTACCGTCATATTTGAAAGGAACAATTTGATTTTTAATCTGTTTATAGATCAATTCGTCGTGTATAGATTTCAAATGATCCATCAACTGATCCAGCCCTGCAATTTCCTGTGTGCAAATGTTGCATTTCAATCCGGTAATATCAAGGTAAACTATGTGTCTTGATAGAGATCTGGCGTTGAAGAACTCGGGTTTGTCGTTGACGTGATCTTGAATGGAATGGTTCCTCAATTCCGTTAAGTTTTGGAATTGATCGAGACAGTAGCTGCAAGCGAAACGAGAGCCCACGCGACAGCGGATCGGGGACGCGTTGGAGCATTTCAGAATAGTTTTGATATTCTCAAACTGCCAATCCAGCTCCGTCAGGCGTCTTTCCTCCGCATATTTCTTCTGCTGCTCCCGCACCCAGGGTATTGCCGTCTTGCCGACCGGTCGAATGGACACAAAAGACGCAAAATTCAATTTCCTGTCCAAAGCTACAGTTTTTTCTTCTTCCTCGCAGAGAATTGGTGAAGAATCCCGAATTATCCTTGAGCGCAGATCTGAAAATAAGGAGTTTGGATTTTATTTTAACTATGGTTTTGTTGGTAATGTTTGTCTCCATGCATTTGATACAATTTTGTTTGATAGAAAGCACACACAGGGTGAATGCAAAAATGCAAAAATTCAGGTGAATTCCCTTTCGGTTCTGAATGTCATTCATTCACACGGTAGAACACAATAAATCTGATTAGCGGGGGTAACCATATTGTATCTATACTAATATATAAAGCTGAAGAGTTAGTTTGTTTGCTTGAACGCGCTAATATCAGGAACTACGGGTCCGATTTGAAAAATTATTTCAGTGTTAGAAAGTCCATTTATTGAGGAAGGCTATAGGCTATATATAATCACGCTACGCGGACGAAGTCGCGGGCAGAAGCTAGTCATTAAATAATGCCAAGAAGCTTGATTCTGATTCGCGACTTTCTGATCATGTAGTTATGTTAACCCACCAAAAACATGTAAAAAATGTAAAAAAGGAGAGCCAAGTTCAATACAAAAATTATGCTTGGCTGTGGGCTTCGCCGCAAAAAGAACGGAGATCTTTAATGAGTGCCAAGTTCTATGCAAACTCCAAATATGTATTTATAGGAACAAAATAACATAATGAACAAGTATTAAACTCTATTTCTTTGCTTTATTGGATATCGTATTCGATTCATCAATATTGCAATGCTTGCAAAAGGCCGCTAAGTTATAAGTTCACTAAAATGTAATGTACCTAACACCTTAATGTACACTTAGTAAGCAATAAATCTTTGAATCTATGACAATTGCTGTTATTTAAAAATGGATCTTAAAGTAGGTTAGATTTGATTTGGCCAGTTTTCATTACATCAGTCATTTTATAAAGTTATTCAACTTAATATATATGTACATTTTTTAATTCTAAAAAACTGGCCTCACAACGGAGTTTTTAGTGGTTGTGAGCCTGAAATAACCTCACCTTGCTCCATTTTAACCGACCAAAAAAAGAAAGGTATCTGGGAGCACGACGGTGATATAAAAAAATCAAATCAATATACTGATTTCTGAAGTTTACAGATTTCAATATGTCAAATCAATATATTTTTTAAGATAATTGAGGCCATTCTTAATGTGCTAAAAATCAAAAACTAGTTTTTAATCTGTTTCGGTAATGTTTTCTGCGTGCAAAATAAATGAAAAAATATAATAAGTTTAATTTCATTTTAATAAAATATTTAATGACAACGAGGATAAGTGTCGTTTAAAATATTGAAACTTATTAATACAGTGTGCAGATGCAACTACTTAAGATATGGTGACATTTTTAACTATAATAGTTAAACAGGCTAAAACAGTACCATATTTAAAAGTTTCTCTGTACCTAATCAATTTGTATTTAGAACCCATAGCAGATCCTTAGCAATTTTAAAATGTGAATCATATTAGTTATACCTTTTTCGATTTAATGGCTAATTTGCTCATGCTTCCAGGGATTAACTCGCTAGTAGTCGCTAGTTGTGAGATATCATACGATAAAATGTTCATATCAGTTGCTATTATAGAAAACTGGGTATTTATTTTGAATAAACCTTCGAATAAAACTACCCACAAAAAATCTGCATAATTATCAGTTAAACTTCTTCGCCGTGTTTAGAACGCATGTGACTCCTCCAGCTACATTTCTGGACGAATGCCTGACCGCAATGAGTGCAGGCGAATCTCCTATCGTTTGTATGTATCCTCATATGTTCTCTTAACGTGTTCTTCCTCCCATACGCTTTCAAGCAGACCTCACATCGGAACTGTCTCAACCCTGTATGCTTCGCCATATGCTTTTGCAAACTGCTCTTTCCGAAGAATTTCATATCACATTCACTGCAGTTATGTCTTCTCTCCAAAAGATGGTCTTTCTTGGTATGTCGGGATAAGGACCGTTGGTTGTTAAATGTTCGTTCGCAAGCAGAACATTTAAGGACCACTGGAGGCATGCCGTGTTCTTTGACCATATGGTCCACTTTCTTCCAGTAATCGACAAATCTTTCGGGGCAATAACTGCATTTATTTCTTTTGCTCAGACCTAAATGTGTTCTTTTCTGGTGTTCGCGCCTTTTAAGGGCATTGGAGAATGTTTTCCCGCATTCATCACATTTGAATTCTCCGCTGTCGTGTCTTTTCACGTGGCTCGATCGTAACCTGTCAGTAACGAAGCCCGCCCCACATATTTCGCACATGTAATTCCCGAAATGTGAATTCATGTGTTCCTGCAAAAGTTTGAATGTAGCTAATTCTATGGAGCAAATTACGCATTTTAACTGTGGCGAGTCGAATCTGAATGGCACGATTTGACTTATAGCATCCACGTGCATCGGTTTTTTGTGTTCGTTCTTCAAATGGGCAACTAATTCGTCTAAATTCCTGATGTCTTTGTCACAGAGGGCGCAGTTCAGATAAGTTATGTCCAGTTTGATGACATGTTCAAACATTTTCCCTGACATGTATTTTATTAATTTGTCATTATTGTGTTCTTCTAGAAAGTGTTTTTTTAGGGCTATGGGGTCTTGAAACTGTTTTGGACAAAAGGAACAGCCGTATCCATGACTATCTTTGCACCTGATTGGGTTGGCGTTAGAATTGAGTAATATAATTTCAAGATTTTGTCTGTTTTTCATAGTTTCTGTTAATGATCCCTTTGGAACAACATTTGAGTCCCTCGGTGTTAATTTTGAGATGAACTTCAATTCAACGGTAGCCTTTGAGGGTTTTTCTATTCTGATTATCCTAGTTCCCCGCCCGGGACCTACAAAGAAAAATAATTATAATGACATTGCAGATGAGTTTTTTATGTTTAATTCTTATACAATGCTTACATTATATTAATATCGTGTGCAAATTGATGTTATGAAACAAATAACAAGTTTTACAAATTGATATAATACATAGAATATTAAAGATTTACAAATTGTATTCTATTTAAACTGCCACATTAGTCTAATGATCTTAAGAAGTCTGGGTGCCAGTCCCAGACTGAGCAACGTTTTCTATGAAATTCTCAGTAACGCCTTGAAGCTCTGATTCATGCCCGGTTAATGGCAATTGGCGGGCCCCCTAATAACTACATGGACACACCTAGACCTAAATGTGTGCAGGCGGAGAATACAGCCGTGATAGTATGTTTTTATTACCCGTAAGTATTTATAATCAAATCTTCGTTAAGATTTCGACTTCAGGCGAAGCCGAAGACACTTCACGCGCTTCGGTGAAGGAAAATATCGTGAGCAAACCTGCATACCTGAGAGATTTTCTCGACGTCGTGTGAAGTCTGCCAACCCGCATAAGGCCAGCGTGGTGGACTATAGCCTTATCCCTCTCATTTTGAGAGGAGACCCGTGCCCAGCAGTGGGACATATAATGGGTTGATTATGTTATATTATGGTAATGACCAATGTACTTATCAAATATTTATTTGTTGCCATAAATTAAAGACGACAGCTTTGTTCATTACGTTTTGCTGAATATCAGTACCTATTATAAACGAAACGACTGCCACCGAATCTTCACAATGCGACTACAAATAAAATAAAATAATGATTACTATTGAACTCTTTAATTAAGCACTACTTTACATTATACAATTTCGCTATGCTTAGATTTCATATGGCTTCTCCAACTGCATTTCTGAACGAAAGTTTGACCGCAAATGTCACATTTAAAACGTCTGTCGTCGGCATGAATTCTCATATGTTCCCTTAGAGTCGTACGCCGACAATAGGACTTCAAACAAATGGTACATTTAAAGGCCTTAATGCCCGAATGTTTTAACATGTGCCGTTTCAATTCACGTCCAGAGAAAAACATCATATCACACTGTAAACATTTGTGGTTTCTTTCCATCAGGTGGTCCCTTTTCACGTGGATCGATAAATATTTTCTATTTTTATAAACTTTATCACACGCTTGACATTTGGAGGTGTCAAACTTCACTTCATGCTTCGACGCCAAATGGGCTTCTTTTTTTCTATAATCTGTAAAACTTTCCGTGCAGTACCCGCATTTATACAGACCATCTTTATGCGTGTGACTTTTTCTTACATGAAATCTTTTTTTAACAATATTATCAAATTTCTGTGGACAAAGTTCACATTGAAACGCACCAGTTTGGTGAGTTATAAAATGATACTTATGCCCGGATGCATTTACGAAGCTAGCGTCACAGGCTTTACATATAAAGTTTCTGTAATGTATGCTCATATGTCTGACAAGTAGTTTGAATTTGTTGAAGACGTTTTTGCATATAAAACATTCTAGAACGTCTGTGGTGAACTTGAAAGGAATGATATAATTTTTTATATCAGTATATATCAATTTATCGTGTTCATATTTCAAATGCTCCATTAATTCTTCTGTTGTATCCATAGCTTTAATACATATCTTGCAATGTAGTCCAGTTATATCCACCTTGATTATATAGGAGTGCAAACTGATTTTCTTCATAAAGTACACTTGAGTAACGTCTTTATGGGCTTCCAAGGTATGGGTTTTAAGATCTGCGGGATTTGGGTAATGGTTATCACAGTAACAACATACGTAACCCGTATCACCACATCGTTTTATGGGAGTAGCATTTGACCAAAGCATTATTTGTTTAATATTATTTTTGTGTTTATTAATTTCACCAAGTTTTTCGAGTTTTTCGAACTTGTTATGCGGATCTTTTATAATTTTTACATCTAGGTTAAGTTGAGACAGTTTGGGTAGTGAAATCGTTAATTTATCTTGGTTGTTGCGTGGTTGCTGCATCTTTGTTAATTTCACAGGTCCAGTTACTTTTACTGGTTTATTTAGCGGCGTGATTATTTTCAGAGGTATGATTCTTCCAAACTGAAGATTACCTGGTTGCTTTTCTTTAATTTTACATTTCACTGCATCTCCTTGAAGTTTACCTATAAAGAAAAGTACTATTTTATTTTATGCTTGGAACGCTCTTCAATTTTGATCATTTTAAATATATGAATGTTATTGAATATAACTGTCCTATTTGTTTAGATAAGTGGTTGATAAATGTCCTAGTTCGAGGTTTAATACTAAATATCTACCTATCTCCTATCGTATCCTTTCAGTTGTTGAGTTCGTGATAATAATAATATTATAATCTTTTTTTAATAGATAAATTGAATCAAGAGGAAGGTTTTAAGCTTTTTCGCATAACCCTACGACTCTTAGGACTAGAAAAACTACTGCGCAAACTTTCCCACTCTCCGTTAGTTTTGGGTCAAGTTATTTTGCGCGAAATTTACTCGTAAGTATCTGATGAATTAACAGTTGGCGGCGTTAGCGCTTCCGAATAGGATCCAAAGCAGGGCCTGGTCTCTTGGAGGGCCGAGCACAGCCAAGCGTGGTTTCCTGTACCTACGTGGCCGACATACCCTGCTGCCAGGCCCTATAGACAAGTGGCAATCAGTAGCCTAAGATCGAACAACTATCGAATTCGTATCGTAAACGAATGAGTTTTTTTTCTGCTAGAAATCTCATACATACATACATATTTTCATATCTGTCTCCCATTGGCGTTGGCAGAGACTACACTTGCTACGATCCTGGCACACCACTTTCGCTTCATCTACGTTCATTAACCTCCTTCTCATACAAATTATTCTCGATTTCGATGTGAATACGTTTCGAAAGTGTTTGTGCTTGGGCTACTGAATTTAGAATAGACACACGAATAGAAACAAAATGTATGGAAATTACATTTGTGCGCACTCCATTTGTAGAAAGCTTAGGTATGTCACGTTTTTTTTAAAGCTTACTAGCAATGTGGATCGCACATTACTAGTATTCTTGTTAACCCCTCGTGCTAAGCTAAAATGCTTGTGTTACGAGTAGGTTTACGTCGGTAGTGCAATGTTTACGTTTCGAACCGGCAATTATTATAACTGCCTCAATAGCCAAGTGGTCCTGAGCGCGACTGCTACGCTAGAGGTCCTGGGTTCGATTCCCAGGTCGAGCAAAGTGTTATTGGGTTTTTCTATGAAATTCCCAGTAGCAGCTCGGAGTTAGGAATTTGTGCCCGGTTAATGGCAATAGGCTCGCCCCCTATTACATGGGACCTAAACATACCGGCGAACTGTACATGTAGGTGTACATTAGTACGCCTCTGCCTAACCCTTCGGGGAATACAGGCGTGATGATATGTCATGTTTTTTATGTAATTATTATTTTATATTTTATTTTTATTGCATATAGCCATCAAGCTATCGCCGCTTAATTTGCATACAGTGAGAATTCTATTCTATTCGATTGGCGTTCATGCCACTTGTCTAAAATGGCTGATACGATACACCAGACGCTATGACCACTAAGCCTCCTAGTCATACCCACCAGTTAGAAATTTGCCTTCACATTCTGAATTGACTTCAATGGTATCTATTGAAAAGCAAGTTACTTTGCTTCTCAACATACTAGACTTACTTTACAGTTAGTCGATGTCGTACGATGCCACCTTTACCTATTTTAATTAATCTTTTTGTACTTTTTCGCTGGTTTTGATTTTGATTGGTGATAGGAAGGCAAACGACCAGACGGATCACCAAAGTCAAAATCATTTATTCAATATAGACTACTAGGTAGTACTTTTTGAACAGCCCCCAAAACGCCCGCCCTTCACCGCTTCCTAGTGTTTTCGCTGGGAAGAAGAAGCGGCGCAACAAACTCCCCGGCAGCACCTGATGATAAACGATTACACCCGCAACACCAGAGGAGTCTCAAGTGTGTTGATGCGTTTGGGCGTCCGGTGACTAACTCGGCACAACTTAAGCATTGTTTCGCGCCGGTTTTCTGTGAGGCCGTTGTATCTCTCCGGTCGAGGCGACCCATTCATACCGAAGTATGGATATCCCTCACAATAAATACAAATAACAACAACAAATACAATGAATGTAAGCCAGTCTTTCATCACATTTTTTATTTGTAGATAAGAGTTCTAGTTTATGAATTTAGGATGAAGATGGACCTGCTGGCTATCAAATCTTTTAACTTTTAACTATTGCGAAGAAAATCATCATTTTCATAGTTTTTATTACAGAAATTAAGTACAACATTGTTACACAATTTCTTCATGTTTAGATCTCATATGACCTTTCCAACTACATTTCTGCACGAAGTCCTGTTTACAAAGCTTACAGGAGTATCTTTTCTGATCATCATGGATACGCATGTGAGCATTTAATGTTTTCTTTCTTCCATAGGCCTTCAAACAGACCGAGCATTGGTACTCCTTGGAGCCGGTATGTTTAACCATATGGTTTTTCAAGCCAGTAGTGGAATAAAACCTCATTTCGCATTCTGCACACTTGTGAGATCTTTCCATTAAGTGGTCCCTCTTTATATGAATGCTTAACATCTTTCTGGTTTTGAAAATTTTGTTGCATGCCTGGCAAATAGGCGTTAGGGACACAACTCCATGTTCCTTGGCTAAATGTTCCTCTTTCTTCCTATAATCCTTAAAGCTTTCCTTACAGTATCCACACTTATTAACTGCATCTACATGAGTATGGCCATTTCGTTCATGCGTACGTTTTTTTATCATCGTCGTGAATACTTTAGGGCAGAAATCGCACAAAAAATCTCCAGTTTTATGGTTTACGGAATGCTGTGTTAACGCGTTCCTGTTTACGAAGCCTGCACTGCAAACGGTGCATACGTAATTCCGGAAATGTTTATGCATATGGTTGACAAGCGTCCTGAATTTGCTGAAAGAATTGGAGCAGATGATGCATTGAAGTAGATCGGTAACGAATTTGAATGGGAAGATATGGTTAATATGATCTGTGTAGATTTTTATTTTGTGACTATTTTGCAGATGATCAATAAAATCGTTTAGTGATGACATATCACTGTTGCATAGTTTGCATTTTAACCCAGTTATGTCTAATTTGACTACGAATTCCGACATGTTCATTGATTTCATGAAATTCGCTTTAGATACATCATGGTGAGTATCTAGAGTATGTTTTTTTAAATCTCCAGGCTTTTCGAACTGGTCTTCGCAAAAACAGCAAGTGTACCCAATCCCTCCATACCGCCTTATAGGCGTTGCATTAGAGTGTATTAGAATTTCTTTAATATTGCTCCGATGTTTTAAAAGTTCGGTTCTTGGTGTTATTTTAAGTGCCTTTTCAGCTGGAAAATCTATGTCGTCTACTTTATCTTCAATTTCTGTTTCGACATCACTATCACTTCGACCACCTATAAAGAAAAGTATAAGTCATTGAAAGTTTTGGGTTAAGTTTATACTCTTAAAACAATTACATAGTTAAGACTTAATTCTGATAAATTAGAATTTATAATTATGAATTAAATTAAATATCTAGTAGAGTATTTTTTTTTATAAAACCATGCAATGGTGTTTTGATTCTATTATGTTATTGTTGTGTGCCTAATAAAACCATTTGGTTTCTTCCTTTTCTTCTAAAGAATTAAATGTTACACTAAAAACTAGCTCAGTTTTAATGGGGAAAATAAATAACTGAATACTTTTGACACTGGCAAATTATACAAAAAGTGTGGCACAATATAAAAAAAACAGTATATTTACTAGAGTTTATTTGTTGGAAACTATACATAAATATATGATATTAAATAGAAATAATATATTAAAAATTGTTCTATGTAGAAGTTGAATTGTTGTACATAATTTTAGGTAACAAAGTTTCGGTTTGCAAAAAAAACATCACACTGAAACATAGTAATTTGTATGCTATATATTTCCTCAACAATGCACTTGGTATCTTCAAGGCTGCGCTGCATGCGACAAGACAGGGAGAAATGGCGCATATTGGGGGAGGCCTACGTCCAGCAGTTGATCAGAATAGGCTGATTTTGATGATGATTATGATGACCATTGGTAACCGTAAGATCTTGCACACAGTCATCGGAATATCTGCCGGTTTTACTTGTTTGCCAAGTCAGCATCTGCGTGTTTGGCCCTCATATGCCACCTATAACTGGTACGTTGCACGAACGCCTGATCGCAAATTTCACATTTAAATCTCCGATCATTGTTATGAATTCTCATATGTTGATTCAAAGTAGACTTCTTCGCGTAACACTTCAAGCAAACTTCGCACTTAAAGTCTTTCACTCCAGTGTGTATCAGCATGTGTTTCCTAAGAACGCCCGCTCTGAAAAATGCCTTGTCACATTCCGGACATTCATTTTTCTTCTCCATTAAGTGGAAGGCTCTTACGTGGACTTTCAGGAGTCTCTGTGTTGGGTAAACTTTATCGCAAGCTGTACATTTAAAAGTACGGGGACAAACACCGTGTACTTTTGACAAATGAATCACTTTTAGGGCATAATCTTTGAAACCTTCATTGCAATATTGGCATTTATTCATCTTATCCGTATGAGTGTGGCTGCGTCTTTCATGGTTTCTTTTCTGAAACAAGTTCTCTAATATCCTAGGGCAGTAACTACACGCAAATGTGCCTTTTTTGTGGATGACCGTATGTCTTGTTAATCCTAATTGGTATATGAATCCAGTGTCACATTCAACACAAATATAATTCCTATAATGTTTATGCATATGCTCGTGTAACGCTCGAAAGGTGTCGAATACTACGTTATTGGGACACATACAGCATGTTAATTGTTCAGTATTAAATCTGAACGGAAACATATGATTTTCTATATCTGTATGAATCTGCTTTTTATGTATTTCTTTGAGATGTGTCAGTAATTCTTCTAGAGAAATTATGTTGGCACTGCAGATCATACATTTTAGGTTGGTTATGTCTAGTTTGACCAAAAATGATGACAGTCCGGTCGTCCGAATATTTCCAATGTGATTTTTTTCATTGGCGTGATTGGCCAAAGTATGCATCTTCAAATTCATTGGATCCAGGAATCCCTCAGTACAATAGCAGCATAGATATCCTTTATCGCCGTGACGAAGTATCGTCGTTGCATTAGTGCACTCTAGAATAATTTTTAGATTGTGTAAGTGCTTTTCTAACTTACTGGATCGTTTAAATTTTCCCTGTAAATTTATTTTTATAATTTGGTCAACGTATTTTTTTTCTTGTGTAACAGCCTCTGGCTCTGTAATGGGTTCTATTTTGATTTCCGTTGTCGTTGCTTCTCTTTCTTCGTCATCTACAAAGAAAATTATTAGGTTATTTTAATTTTTACTTACTTAATTTTAGCTCTCTTGTTAGTGTTTATTTCAATCGAAATCAAAATTAATTTATTTCTTCACCAAACTATTTTACACAAGCAGGATTAATGATTGGAGCCTCCCTTTAGGCAAGTAATGCCTGTATTGGGGGACTCCGCTCTTCCATATCAAATATTATGAATTTTTATATAAACATACAGCATTTGTATGATTGTGTGAGTATGTGTTTGTGTGTTATTGTGTGTGTTTGTGAATGTAGGTGCAGGTTTGAGTGTGTGTATAAGAAGTGTGTCAACATGTGATGTGAGGTGAGCACGAGCCACCACACTTCCACCATCCTTAAAATTGTTGCATTCCATTTCATGCAACCATTCAAGTGGACAGAAACAAGCATCATGATACAAGTGTTAACAGTGCTTCTGTTTCATCATAATTTAAAACTTTTATCCAATTTATTAAATATTTTTTGCAGTCATAGTATTGTTTTGTATATATATTTATTTCCCTATTAATTCTATTATATAAATGGGCCGAGCGTTTCTGTAATTGTATTCTAGCAAACCGAGTTCGTGACTGGGGAATTTGTGCAACATGATCCTTTCGTCTTTTAGTTAATTTGGAGGAGTCGAACGTCGTAAAGTTTTGTGCAATTTCAAGATGGTCTGTACAATATATAGTTTTCTCACAGAGAGCAGCACTGATCTGAAATATTCGTCTGTGTATCTCAATTTCTTAAAATACATAATTTTTATTAAAGCGTTCAAGCGCTCAACATATATAGATGGTTTTTGCGGTGTTCAATGTAAGTAAATTACTATTTAACCATTTGGCTATTACAGTCATACCCATCTCAGCATAGTCTTTGACCTTTTTCCAAGACTTCCCAGAAAATACAACAGCTTTATCAACGGCATAAGCGAAAATTTTAGCTTTTTGATGGTCATGTTGCAGAGGTCATTAATATAGGTCAAAAATAATGTTGGACCTAGCACGCTGCCTTGGGGTACGCCGTATGATACATGTGCGTCTTCACTAATATAGTCACCAACTTTTACTCTCTGTTTTCTATTTGAGAGATAGTTACGAAGGAGGTCTAGTGGGATATGTGTCAAATGCTTTTTTCAGATCAAGGAATATTGTAATACACATTTATTATAAGAGAACCAGTTGTTGTTACACCTTTCTATATAATTTTTTTATAATAAATAGGTACTGCTTTAAATGCAGATCATTTTAGGGTGACACACAGATTATAAATATGCTTACGTGTTTAACAGTTATCGAGTTTAACAATCACTTTCCACTTTTGTTATGATACGTGGGCCGGAATTTGAGAATAATATTTGAGTGATGCATGATTAATTCATACCAATGTTGTAAAATGCGGACGTAACTCTGTTTGACTATGACCTTTTCACGCCTAAATAGGTGAACAGATTTGTTAATTAACAGAATGGTTAATTATGGCAAGCAGACAGATTGCGCCTTGAGCAGTGGCGGACTAAATGTCAACAGCGTTCTATGGGGAACTTCATTGACGGCACTCTGGTTGTTGCGAGGCTTTACAAATTATAACAGTACGTAGGCAGTATATATTAATCATTTATGAAGTGTAGTGATCATCATCTTAACTTTTTTAGTCTTTCGATCCTATGAACTAGCGACCTGTGGCTAAAATTATGTATGTTGAGAGTGGAGAGAAATCAAGAGGGGTAGTTATTGTGAATATCGTAAACAAATGGATACACAGACACAATGGATGAACAGATAATTGTTTTTAATAAAGTTGTAAGTGTTTTTTTATATGTTAGGATGTTAAGTTAGTAAGAAAGCTAATACTTGCATCGTTTGAAAACGGTCATGCAATGTTATTGGTATTTTCTATGAAATTCTCAGTAACAGCTCGGAGTTTGGATTTGCGCGCGGTTAATGGTAATACGCTCGCCCCTTTTTACATGGGACCTTAAGATACAGGCGAACTGTGGGTGTACATTAGTACCTCAACATAAACTATTGGGGAATAAAAAGACCTGGCAAGAAATACTAGAATAGAATTACAAAATAATAAAGTAGATATTATTAACCTATCGTTTATTGCGAATAAAACATGTAACAGTTTTGTTAACAGTGAATTTTAAACAGAAATTTCATGTATTGCGTTCATATGACCTCGCCAAGTACATTTTTGCACGAAGGACATTCCACAAATTTCACATTTAAATCTCCTGTCATTGTTATGAATCCTCATATGATTGGTTAAAGTTGATCTTCTACCGAAGAATTTGAGGCAAACCACGCATTGAAACTCTTTCTCGCCGGTGTGTTTAATCATATGATTTTTGGCATCGTATGTTGAGAAAAAGCTCATCTCACATTGGTCACATTTATGTCGCCTCTCAAGCAAATGATCCCTTTTGACATGAACTCGTAGTCTCCTCCGCGAAGAATAGCTTTTATCACAAGCATTGCATTCATATACTTTTTCTTCCACCCCATGTACTTGAATCATATGTAATTCTTTGTAGTAGTGGTCTCGGAAACCTTCGTTGCAGTAACCGCATCTGTTTAAGACGTTCGTGTGAGTGTGTTTGCATCTTTCATGCGAAACTTTCTTTACGTAAGTATCAAAGACTTTGTTGCAGTATTTGCAAGGGAAGGTGCCTTTTAAATGTATCTTGGCGTGGCGGGTCAAGCAGCCCTGGTTGACGAAGCCAGCACTACAGACATCACAGACGAAATTTGGAAAATGTTTATGCATATGCTCTTGGAGTTGCTTAAATTTATCGAAAGCGTTGAAGCAAAGACAACAGGTGAGCTCATCTGTTTCAAACTTGAAAGGTATTATATGGTTTTTGATATCTGTATGAATAATTTTATCGTGTTCCTCTTTAAGATGGACTAATAGATTCTCTAGAGAATCTATTTCCGTAGAACATGAGATGCAATTGAGGTTTGTGATGTCTAGTCTGACACAGTAATCGGACATTGGAGCACTTTTTCTATATCCAAGAGTGGGGTCCGACTTAGAATCGTGTTTGGACAATGTATGGTTCTTCAGATCGGCAGGATCTGGGAATTCTTTGAAACAATAACTGCACATATAACCTATTCCTCCTCGACGTAAGATCGGCGTAGCGTCTGAACTATTGAGGATAATTTGCAGGTTATGTTTGTGTTTCTCTAATTCTTCTTGCAATGCCCTTTTAGTTGGATTATTCATCTTTCTGGCAACACCATTCTTCTTGGGCTCTACTATCACTAACGCTGTGTCTATACTTTTTTCACTTGTCACATTATCTTGCCCACCTATAAAGAAAATTTTCGAGGTTATTGGAGGGATTCAATTTTCAATTTCATTTTGATATTTGAAAGTCAAATGACTCCTGAGTTTGAGTTAAAGCCTGGTTATATTTATAATGTTGAAAAGAGTGATCTTACTATTTGATCAAAAAGATGATTGGCGTTAAAATTATATTTCACTTGATAGTTAATTCCCTGATGAGAATTAAGTAGAAAACTTTGAAATATTCTGCTGACTGCATGGAGGTAAGGAGTAAAATTGTCAACACTGTTCGTAGTCTCTTGAACGTCAAGCCATTATGATGTGTTCGCGTACAAATGGAAAATTCTCTTGTCCATGTGTTAAGAGTATTATGAAAGGATAAATCTATGAATATGTGATGCATTCGATTGGTGATCTATAAGCCAGGCCAGTATAAGGGGTGATTATCAATATAATGTGATGTAATTGGCTAGCGGCTGTTTTAGTTAGCGATATGAAAAAAGTAGTTACTCAAATATCAGGGAGCAGCTAAAACAATTCTGCCCTCCGCACTGCAAATACTGAGCTTTCAGCTCAGTATTTGCAGTTATTCCTTGCTATACATATTAAAATTTAGTATGACTTGTATTGTGATGTGTGTAATGGCAAGATAATAAGAATAAAAAAGCGAAATAGAAGGCATTTGCACAGTTTAATATTGTTATTTAGGGAATATGCTTCGCTTATCGCTAGCTATCTCCACGTAGAGACATATGGCAAAGCGAAGCCGAGTCAAATGTAGGAAATACTTCGTATTCGTATTACAATATTTCGGTAGATAAAATATAGGAGTAATAGTAGTGAAATGGACAACCATCTGATTCAAGAATTAAATGTCTAATATAAGACTCATGATGATTAAATCTTTAATATGAGATTGAACATCGAATATAACTATCAGACTTTCACAGACGAACTTCTGGGCAATAATACTTAATTACTTATATTTTAAACGGTCAAACGTGAAATGAAAAGTAAGTACCTACGTGAATTTTTCGTTGTCAAAAATATTTGACAGGTTAAAACGATCCATAACTTGCTTGACAAGCAAACTACGTCCGATGATACTTATCGAAAGTTTACATGTTTGTAATGTTTGTCAAACATGCTTGATTGTCCTTTACGGCCTTATTCCAAAACATGGACTATCTATAGTACCGGCCTTAGTACTATGATTAAACTATGAACTAAATAAAACGCTATTACAAAACGCAGTTTATCTCCAAAGCTAGGATTATCTCTGGTACCAAAGTTAAACCACTAGTTTATCTTTGGACTAACCTTGAAACTACTTTATTATAGCCAGAATCTGGTCGTTGTCCAATGTCAGCAATATGTTAGACGTCGTTATCGTGTGAATTCTTTTGACAAATACTTTATATAATATAATAAAAAATGATTATTTTATTTATTTATATTTATTTTATTTTTATCAATACACACCGTACCACAGTCTCCCTAACCACATAATAATTTAAATACTGGATTAAAGAGAGAGAAGTATGCACAAATAACAAGACCATTTAGTTAGTAAATAAATATTTTAAACAAACATAAACATTTTTGTCGTCATGGATATCTAGCGACTCTTAATTCCGTTTCACTCAGAGTTGTAGAAAAATATAACAACTTGATTATAAAGTCGCGTCAAAAGTATAAGCTAAGCTTGCTCAATAGATTACAATATACAGAAAGAACTATTTATGATATATTTTTGTAATGATAAATAATTATTAAAGCATTTCAAGTGTTACGATAATATAAATGTCTAGAGAAACAGAAAGTCACTTGGAATGAAGTCAGTAAGAACGAATGAAAGACTGTAATTTATTGCTTATCATCTGTGGATTTTATTTGAACCATGGATGAACTGCGGTTTAACTGATCCTCGGATAATCTTGGATTTGTAATAAGCACACTTATTGTACCGCGTTTTATCGTTAGTACTGTAACAAACCAAGATCTATTAGTCCTGGTTTAAAACCAGATTTAAGCAATGTTTTGTAATAAAACGGTTAGGGTTTTTTAAAGTTAAATTTACTAACGAATCAGGAATAAAACATAATCTGGAGCCAACGTTTATTTCATAAATAAAATAAATTGATATACACAAATTGAATATACGATTGAGGTACACAAAAATTCGCGCAAAATATATTATGATAAAAATTTCAACAATATCATAAGCTATAATAACAAATTAACATAACATAAACATTCCGATGTTTTAACGATGAGACAGTAATGATCGCACATAATAATATTAATTGCTAAAACCTCAAACGTATTCTCCATGTCTATTCCTCATGTGTCCCTTCCAGCTACACTTTTGGACGAACGCCTGCCCACAATGATCGCACTTAAACCTTCTATCATCCAAATGGATCCTCATATGTTCAATAAGTGTCTTTTTTCTTCCATAATTCTTCAGGCAAACATCGCATTTGAACTCCTTCACTCCAGAATGCTTTACCAAATGCATCTTCAGCGAATTAGCCGAGAAGAATTTTTTATCACATTCGGTACAAGTGTGTTTCCTTTCCATTAAATGGTCTCGTCTTGTGTGTGTTGTTAAAGCTCGTTTGTTTTCGAAAGTTTTATCGCAAGCTCTGCATTTGATGGTTTGCAATTGAATTCCATGGACTTTCGCCAAATGTTTATCCTTTTGCTGGTTACTCATAAACCTTTCGTTACAATACCCGCATTTGCTAATTAAATTAACAAATATATGTACAGATTTTTCGTGCGATTTTTGCTTGCGTAATGTATCAAAAATTTTCGGACAAAATTGGCATTTGAAAGTGCCGAGTTTGTGTTTCGCCGAATGACTTATAAGACAGCCTTTGTTAACGAAACCAAGATCGCATTCTTCGCATATAAAGTTCCTATAATGAGTATGCATATGTTCCTGTAATTTCCGGAATTTCTCGAAGACGTTGGAACAAATGCAGCACGACAGATCCTCACCTCCAAACTTGAATGGTAGAATCTGGTTTTTAATGTCAGTAAATATATTTTTGTTATGCTCTTGCTGGAGATGGTCTAGCAACTTCTCCAGAGACTCGATATCTGAATGGCAGAGATTACATTGTAAGTCTGTGATGTCGAGTTTAATGCAAAATTCGGTTCTTTTACTCCGTTGTCGGTGTACAATTAATGGATTCTTTTGATCATCGTGTATTTCAAGGCAATGCTTCTTAAGGTCTGCTGGGTTGTGGAACTGGTCTTCGCAATAGCAGCAAGCATAGGCCACGTCTTTCTCTCGGCGTATAGGCGTTGCATTGGTACACATGAGTATCTCTTGTATATTATTCTGATGCTTAAGGAGTTCTTCTCGTGTTCTCTGTCTAGCTTTAGCATTACGATTCGGATATTGGACGCCTTCCTTTGGCGGTGTATCACTATTTTTTGGTTCATTTCGTTTCTTATTATTGTTGTCACCTACAAAGAAAATTATAAGGTTATTGTTTCTTCTGTCTAAGGTTTCATTTTGTCCAGGTCTTTAAATTGTATAGTTGGTAATTTAAAAAAATAATTATACCTATATTAAAATTATCGCGAATCGTAGGTAGTTGTAACAGGGTTATTTTCGGCAGTTCTTATAAATTAATTTATGAAGTGAAGCGGCGGTAGCCTAATGGCTAGGGCTTGCAATCGGTTGCGGTTCGAAACCCACCCATTGCACTACCGACGTAAACCCAATCGTAACACAAGCATTTTAGCTTAGCACGAGGGGTTAACAAGAATACTAGTAATGAGCGATCCACATTGCTAGTAAGATAAAAAAAAAAAAAATGGAATATATTGTACCTCAACCTTAAAATTACTACACAAACTAAACAATTGTGCCCAGTTTCTATTTCTTTCGTTTCTTACTTGGCGTTTGTTGGTAATGGGTAATTTTCCTAATAGAAAACAGCATTACTGATCACAAAATATTGCTTAAATTAGCAAAAGAATCATGTTCATTCCAGTTGTTTGGTAGTTTCCTATAATACAGAAGCGCGAAATACCATTGACACATTGACATAATAACCTCAAAACATTTAACAGGTCAATTCCTTAGGTTTTAGTGGTAGTGCACAAGGTCGCAGTCAGGAATGCACTTCTGGGAACTTTAATTTTTTTTTTATGTGATATGGGGGCAAACGAGCCAACGGATCACCTGATGGTAAGTGATAACCGCCGCCCAACACCAGAGGAGTCGCAAGTGCGCTGCCCGCCTTTAAAAGGGTTTGGGCCTCCGGTAACCTCAACTCACTCGGCGAAACACAACGCAAGCGTTGTTTCACGCCGGTTTTCTGTGAGGCCGTGGTATCACTCCGGTCGAGCCGGCCCATTCGTGCCGAAGCATGGCTCTCCCACGTGAAAATAAAATAAATTATAGTAGGTATATAGTGCAAGCGAGCAGACGAATCGTCTAATGGTAAGCGATTGCCGCCGCCCATGGACACCAGAGGAGTCGCAATTGCGTTGACAGCCTTTTCAAAGGGTTAGAGTAGAGGAGAGGAGAGGAGACCCGTGCTCAGCAGTAGGACAATATAGTGAAAAATTAAATGAAAGTCGATAAAATGATGAGTTTTATTTTATTGGTTGTAATTAATAGAGAGTATTGATAGTAAGTAACACTACAGAATGTTGTATTAAGTAGTCATAAGTATTACGTAATTTTAATTTATTAATTGTAAACCTAGTAACTGCCTCGTTAGTCTAGTGGTCCCAAGTGCGACTTCTACGCTAGATGCCCTGGGTTCGATTCCCAGGTCAAGCAGTGTTATTGGGTTTTTCTATGAAGTTCTCAGTAGCAGCTGGGAGTTTGGAAATTGTGCCCGGTTAATGGCAATAGGCTCGCCCCCTATTACATGGGACCTAAACATACCGGCGAACTGTGGGTGTACATTTGTACGCCTCTGCCTAACCCTTCGGGGAATAAAGGCGTGATGGTATGTTAAATCGCAGTACGATCACGCTACAATCTATTAATATGTATAATGCCATAATATATGTTACCTTGGTATACTTTATAGGATCTCTAAATAAAACCGATTCTTAACTTAATTTCCTGGGAATTACAAGTATAGAGTTAGACATTTATAACGTCAATTACTGAGAAACCGTCTAGTAAGCTCGGTTATTTCACGATAAATACAAAGGAATTTGCCTAATCTATTTAATACATTTTAACCCTAACACGCAATTATATATAAAACAATAATTGTCTACTGATTTCTGAAGCTTACGCGAATATTAGACATATAAATGGAATAAAACAACTTCACCTTCACGGATTTTATCGACAATAAATACAACAACAAGACGCACGACACCTCAGTCCCCCCGTGACCATGCACGCTGTAAAGAGTTCGAAATGTCGAGATTTGATTTTCACTACTTATTATAAAACAAAGTCATTTCCCGCTGTCTGTCCCTATGTATGCTTAGATCTTTTAAACTACGCAACGGATTTTGATGCGGTTTTTTTTAATAGATAGAGTGATTCATGAGGAAGGTTTTAAGCTATATAACATAACGCTACGACTCTTAGGAACGGGGCAGCGCGGGTGAAACCGCGGGCGGGTCGCTAGTTACTAATAAATCGCGATAAGATCCGTAAAGTTGTTATAAGTATTTCAATATAACAATAATTGTATTGATTTCGCTGATGTTTTCTATAATGTACCTAAGCACGACTGCTACACTAGAGGTCAACGCTTCTTATCCCAGGTTGTAGGGTCCGCATATAATATGTTTATTACACTGGCTCACCAATCCACCAAGCACAGCCTTCGTCCCGTCCCAGACTACCGCTGGGTATGTCTCTCGGAACATTATAAAGGCATGGTCTCACTGCCAACTTCGTAACTGACAGCTGTTAAGATAAGTTGTCCGCTAATACTTATGTATGTGATACATCTATGTAATAGATATAGAAACACAAACACTACACAGGTTGAGCAAAATGTTATTGGATTTTTCTATAGAATTCTTAGTAGGGTAGTTCAGAGTTAGGCTTTGTGCCCGGTTAATTCAGCAACGCCCGTAAGGATCCTCGGTGTACAAGACAAATGATTATATCAGTACCGTTTTTTTTTATTCTTGATAGGCTTACGCTTGATTGCCAGTTCGCTTGATGTTAAGCGACACTGCGAACTAAGATGGAGCGCGCTTGCCTAAAAGAAACCGTTTCACTCGTGATTTAAAGGCGGACATTTCGGCGGTGTGCATGATAAATTTCGTCGTTAGGATTTTCGAGATATCCACCATGAATCGATGTCACTGAATCGACCGCTGATCGTATTACAAGGAACCAAATCATACTGGCGTACTGTCAGTGCCGGATTTCCGCCCAGGCCTACAAGGTCCCGGCTTAGGGGCCCAGCCGTGGCGGGACCTACAAATAACCTTAAAAGCCTAGCTTGCCTCGAAGTTTGAAGGGGCTCAAAGTGGCTAGGGGCCCTGGACCTGTTAGTCCAGGCCCCCGAACTGTGGGTGTACATTAGCACACCTCTGCCGAACCCTTCGTGGACTGCAGCTTGTATTCTCCATATTTTAAATGAAATGGTATCGCATGTATTTGTTCTACGTGACCTTTCAAATTAATTTTCTGTGTGAACGTCATTCCACAATCGTCACATTTAAATCTCCTGTCGCCACTATGTATCCTAACATGTTCCACCAATGAAGTATACCTTGAATAAGTTTTTGAGCAAATGTAGCATTCAAATTCTTTAACGCCAGAATGTGAGATTTCATGCAATCTCAGCAAATCTGCGGTGAAAAATTTCTTGTCACATTGGCTGCATTCATGAGTCCGTTCCATCAAATGGTCCCGCTTAGTGTGGATAGTCAAAGCTCGCTTATAAGAGAATGTTTTATCACATGCAAGGCATTTAAACTTCGGGGCTTGACCGCCATGGACCTCTGCAATGTGATTCTCTTTCTTCTGGTGCGACTTAAACTTCTTGTTACAGTACCCGCATTTATTAGCCATGTATTTAATTACATGCACTGAGTTTTCGTGCGATTTCATTTTGCGGTAAGTGTCGTAAGTTTTAGGACATACGGTGCATCGGAAATCGCCTTTTTTGTGCGTTGTCAAATGCCTTTTGAGGCAGCCGTATGTCACAAAACCCGCCTCGCATTCTTCGCAGATGAAATTGCGATAATGTGTGTGCATGTGTTCTTGCAAGCTCTTGAATTTATCGAACTTGCTTGGGCACATACAACACTGGACCGTATCACTGTTATTAAACTTAAAAGGTAGGAGCTGGTTATTGATGTCTGTGAAAATAATTTTGCCGTGTTCAGTTGACAAATGATTTAGAGCATTTTCTAGCGATTCTAAATCACTATCGCAGAGCTTACAACGTAAGTCTGTTATATCTAATTTGACACAATATTCATCTGTTCTACTTCTAACAGCTGACATGACAGGATTGTGTTGGCCTTTGTGGACATCTTGATTGTGTGTTTTTAAATCAGCTGGATTTGGGTATTGGGATTCGCAGTAGCAACAAGTATAGCCCATGTAGCTCCTTCCAAGAAATGGCGTGGAGTTCGTACACAGTAGAATCTGTTTCAGATTTGCTAGGTGCTTTTTCATAGTTTCCGCCATTTTTATTCTCGCTTTGCCTATTTCAGTAAGTACTCCTTTGACTCTTTTTCTTTTTGGTGGATCTATTTCAATGATTTCTAAAGATTTATCAATGCTCTTATTTTCCTTAATGCTTCTCCTTAAAGATCTATTTTTATTAGTGTCTCCTTTAGACTTTCCTTGAGTACCTATAAAGAAAACGCTATTTTATTGATTGTTAGTAACCCAGCACCAATAAATTAAATGTTAATTGCATATCTTTCTAATCATAATTAAGCAAACACCATTATTTAAAGCAAATATAACATGCGGAGTAATTAAGTAAGTAATTTAATAGTCTTTAAAAGAAAAACTTTCTTAAACAGTGGGTAGTGATACTTCAGTCATTATAAATTATTTTTATTCCAGCAAATAGGTCTTTTGCTGCTGCTACTGCCTAACTACTACTGACTAACTGCCTCGTTAGTCTAGTGGTTTCAGGTGCGACCGCTACGCTGGAGGTCTTGGGTTCGATTCCCAGGTCGAGCAAAGTGTTATTGGGTTTTTCTATGAAATTCTCAGTAGCAGCTCGGAGTTTGGAATATGTGCCCGGTTAATGGCAATAGGCTCGCCCCCTATTACATGGGACCTAAACATACCGGCGAACTGTGGGTGTACCTTAGTACACCTGCCTAACCCTTAGGGGAATACAGGCGTGATGGTATGTTAAATAGGTCTTTTAAAATTCAATATTTTTAGATTTGTAACTAACTGACGACCTCCGAGAACAAAAACCGAAACAAACTCAGAGCATCATGGTCTCTTTTAAAGTCCAGATATTTGGGATGGCTTTGGAGAGAACTATTAAAGTTCTCTCCAAAGCCATACCAAATATATAGCAGATTTGAGTTGACACATCGGGTAGCCGAATCCGCAAAACTGCAGGACGGATTTGGATTCCAAACATTTTCGATGGTTGTGTATGCCTAAAATTAGAAACAATCTTCGATCCTATACACACACCTACAAATTATACTAAACAATATACCTACCTAATACGGATTCACTAGAATTATTTTAATTGTAATTAATATCAGATCACTGCTTGTAATTGCATAAGAAATTGATATTTTAACATTATTATAACAACAGTAAAAAAGCTAAAAAGCTGATGGTTGTTGGTCAAATCAACCACGCGGTCCCTCATCAACCCGTTGGTCAGACCTAGACGCTCACTGCGCTGCCAATAACAGAAGCACTTAAGACCGCCAAGGACAGAAACACGTGGAGGTGGATAGTTCATCTAGCAACCAAAGCTTCAGCCTAAACCTAATTATTATCAGACGCTTAGCAGAAAAGAACGGTGAAGTCTCAGAGGCTTTCTTGGCAGCGTGTGAAGTCTGCCAACTTTATTTATTTATTTACTTCAATTAAAACGGTACAGACCAATTACAATAATTGAAGACACAGACAACTTATACCGACTACATTTTACTAAAATAAATGCAAACACTATTATACATCCTTCTCACAAAAACGCAGACACTCCGACAGTATAAACGGCCATCCATCCACAAACAAGTCACAGTCAGGATTGGCGCACAGGAGAGCGTTTAGAGCAGACAGCGATCGTGGTATTGGCGACTTAGCACGCGCCACGGTGCGACACCAGGGCACGGCAAACAAAACGTGTCTTCGGCTGCGACGGTAGTTGTTGGGAACAAAAAATCGACACAACTCATCATGAAGATCAGGTGCATCAATCTTACCCCGGAGTATTTTGCACATGACTATAAGTTGGTGCTTTTCCCGTCTGACTTCCAATGAGTTAACTTAGTCTAATATAGTAAAAATAGACGCATTAGTACGCTATTGGTCCTGGTCAACTGTACCAGGTCGAGCTGTTGAGCGATTGCCTTCTGCGCCACGTGTTGTGGGTTTGATCCCCACATGGAGAAAATATTTGTATGACAGGGCGTTTAGTCTGGGCGAATTTGTGTATGTGAGAATTTGTGTTTGTAAAAGCAGCCACGATACAGGAGAAAATCCTATGCAATGTTAAAGAAAAGTATCTCAGTAGCTCGGAATTTAGATTTATAGCCTGTAAGTGACAATAAGCTCGCCCGTATTGCATGAAACTAAACATACCATTTGTTTAGTAAAGTACACCTCTGGCTAACGCTGCAGGGAATAAAGTATGTAAGTGTGTGTGATTCAAATAATTGCAATGAAACAAAAAAATATCTAAAACAATAATTTTAATACTTATTACAATTAACTCTGTGATTAATTGATTATAAATTAAACAACTTTATCGCACGAATCAATAAATTCAATAACCTTTTCATAAAACATATTAACTCCATTAACTAGGTACAACCAATTTGTTAAATACATTATTTTAAATATTACTAGAGTAGAGACTTACGTACCCATTATTAGATACAGTGCGGTCGAAATAATTGTGCACCTCTGAAGTTAGCCGTTCAAAATTGCCACACAAGTAAAATCACCAAGTGCTATTGTGCAAAAATATCTTAAACAGTAAGAACCATATTCACGAATGCATAACATCCCCAATAGAGTATACAACTGAGCAACTAATGGCGCCACCTCTCACTTGACCTATGCAATCTCATTGGATGACATCTCTTTGACATAAGTGTTAATGTCAATATAACACGTTTTGATTGGCTGTCGTGGGAAAAGTTGTGTTAAATCTGTGTTAACTTTACATAGTTCTTCATTGTTTTTGCATCGAATTTTTATATTAAAAATTATCAAAGCAAAACCACAACTTCAGATCCGCAGTTATTTAGACTGGACTGTACTACGCAGTAAGGTAAGTACGTCAAAATTAATTGTAAAAATTGCACAAATTATTGCTACTGTTTATTTTTATAATACGAACAACCCTCGGCATTTCAAGGGACTTTTTAAGACAAAAAAGTAGCTTATACACTCCAAGGTCCAATATAATCTAACTCTATGTATAATAAAAATAATCAAAATTGATTCATCAGTTTAGACGTGATAAATAACAAACAGACAGACTGTTTTTAGACAGGTGAGGCGAGACGGGGATTGGATAGACAAGAATTGAAATTTGCATGGGTAAATTTCTCTCCACGTCCCGCCCATCTTTGTTTTAAAGGGTGTATATGCCCCGAAGATGTGCGAGGCGAGAATTGAAATATTTCTTAGTACCATCCTGTACTTTTGAGCTGCAAGAATAGTGTATCTATTACTTCCTACGACGGGAAGAATGAATAAAAGAAGTTTAACGAAAGGAATTTATAAAGCGAAGCTCAGCGGCAGTGTCGGAAGAGGTCATCCTAGAAGGACATACGCTGATCTTATTGGCAAGGTTCTTCAAAAATGTCAGGTGCGTAGTACTCAACCAGCGCGTATGTATGATTGTGGTGGAAGCAAAAGAAGTATGCAAGAATCGTAGCAAGTGGCGGTCTATAGTTTCTACATACCACTGTGGGAGAAGGGCGTGAGTATATATATGTACGATGGGTTTCACACAATCTCTCCTCGCTTGCTGTCAAACGTACCGGCACGCGTTGGTGCGATTCAATGCGAGATCTTTCGGAAGATTTATATTTACGCCCATCCCATCCACGCCTCGCCTCGCCAGATTAAAACTAGGTACCGCTATCGCATTTATAATAACACTACCATGGATTCTCTAGGAGACTGGGCAACTTGCACTGTGGTATTATTTAGCATCAACTATTTGTCTAGTTTCAACAAGGAAGGAGAAAAAGAAACTGATAGCTTCCGAAATCCGGCTGCAAATTTTATACAACTAACGCATTAGTTTAGTGGTCCGAACTGCTACGCTAGAGGTCATGTGTTCGATTTTCGGGTCGAACAAAGAATTATTGGGTTTCTCTATAAAAAATTCTCAGGAGCGGCTCGGAGTTTCAGATTTGTGCTCGGTAATTGGCAATAGATTGGTCCTCGTTGCATGGGACATAAAGATACCGGCGAATTGTGGATGTATACCTCTGCCTAACCCTTTGACGAAACAAGCGTGTTATACAACCTTAGCCTAACCACGTTTTTCAGACCATTTCACCGTGTCTATTCCTCATATGCCCTTTCCAGCTACACTTCTGCACGAAAGCCTGACCACAATGTTCGCATTTGAATCGTCTGACGTCATTATGTATTTTCATATGCTCCGTCAACGTCTTCTTTCGTCCGTACGACTTCAAGCAGACGTCACACTTGAATTCCCTTAGCCCCGTATGTTTCACCATGTGTAATTTCAATTCGTTGGCCGCGTAGAATTTCATCTCGCAAATGAGACATTTATGGCGTCTTTCCATCAAATGGTCTCGTTTTGTGTGAATTGTCAACGCGCTTTTATTATCAAATGTTTTATCACACGCGTGGCATTTCACTGCTTTGATATGAACCCCGTGTACTTTAGTTAAGTGATCTTCTTTCTTTATATAGTTCGAGAATTTCTCGTTACAGTAACCACACTTGCTAAGCATGTTAGCGTGTACGTGAACTGCCTTTTCATGACTCTTTTTCTTGCGATGTGTATCGAAAACCTTTGGACATAGGTCGCATTTGAAAGTGCCGAGTTTGTGGGCCTCAGTGTGGCAAGCTAACGTGTGTCTATTAATAAATCCAGCATCGCAAACATCACATATATAATTCCTACAATGAATATTCATATGTAGTTGAAGATTCCTGAATTTGTTGAATATATTCTCACAGTACATGCATTTAAGGCCGTCATCGTTGAATTTGAACGGCATTATGTGGCATTTTATGTCAGTATGGAGTTGTTTATCATGGGTTTTGGTCAAATGGTTGGTTAAATTTTCCAGGGTATCAATTTTGGCCTCGCAAATCTTACACGTGAGGTCCGTAATATCTAATTTGACGAGGAATGAAAACATCATTTTGCCGTCCATAAATTTGAGCTTGGCTTTATCGTCATGGCCTAAAATCGTGTGCTTTTTTAGGTCCGCGGGATCGGGGTACTCATCTGCGCAGAAGCAGCAGGCATAGCCGATACCCCCCCAACATCTTATGGGGGTAGCGTTAGTGCATTGCAAGATAAGCCTGATGTTACTTCTTTGTTTTTGTAACTCGGTAAGCTGGTTGATTTCTGCTGTCTCGTCTTTCGGGATAATTTTGCTTACTTTTCTACCACAATCCGGTTCGATCTTGACGTTCGCGTTACGTCGAACACCTACAAAGAAAAGTAAATAGTTATTGAATATTTTGATGGCGTTTCCATTCGCGTGTCGCATTTGGGAAATAACTGCATTTAAATATACCTACTTTGAGTGTTGCCGTGTCTAATAAGCATTTTTCGTTGAAGAAACCCGTTCCGCACAAATTGCATACGCAGTTCTTGGAATAAGTAGACATGTTTTCTTGCAAAATTTTGAATCGATTAAAAGTTAATGGACAAGAAGTACATTTAATGGTGTCTGTATCTCTTGAATGGAATGATGTTATTTAGTGAAAATCGGCTCTTCACGTAGGTTTCTCAATGCTCAATAAGTTGTTCGAGTGATTCTATGTCTGTATCGACTGAGTGCATTTTAGTGATGTGATATCGAACTTGACTGAAAGTATAGCAATCTTTGGCTTTTCATGAAATCCAGCTTCGTCTTTTCCTCAATCTCTGTTATAGTGTGTTGTTTTTAGTTCTACTACGGCGGGATACTCTTTTGTACAATAACAGCGTCCGACGACGTACTTACGAATGGGCGTTGCATTGCTACAATTGATTTTGTAATGTTGTGCGTAAATTTGAGCAGCGAGTCAAATTTGAGCGAGTGTTACTGTTCTAGTATGTATGTAGGATTACTTGAAGAGATTGTGTCCAGGGCTTAATTTATTACAAAATATAGGTAAGAAATAGCCATGTCCATGTCTCTACAGTTTAAAAAAGTTATTATTGTTTATGATTTGTGGATTGTCGATTTCCGAGACTATCTCAAATATTGGACATATTGAATAATCAATCTGACGCTATAAAGGATCCAAACCGTCGAGATTTTGTTAATGTAATGTAAAATATAGTAATTAAAAGACTTGTTTCAACTCCTTTAAGTTTATTGCAGCAAGTCAACTAGAATCACAAGAGTTATAGCTAGGCTAACTTTTTATAATAAGTATATAACATTCTTTAAATATTAACGACTGACAAAATATAAGAAAAAAAAAACTATAATTTAGTCCTTCAAAATATGTTCTGAGTTCGCAAAACCAATTTTTAACAGACTACCAGCGTCCTATCTAATCATGAATACTTTTTTCGAAGTGTGATAAGGTCCGCTTCCAGTGTAACCCTAGACAAGATGCAATCTATCGCTCGAATCGACAAACGAATTGCATGAAAATGTATGGAGATAACATTTGTGCACGCTCGATTTGTCGAAAGCTTATGTCATATATATTTTTTCTATTCATTTATCTATTCGAGCGATTGATTGCATCTTGTCTACAGGCCCAGACGCGATTGAACATCAGTATTTTACACGAAGTGACTGCCTTCAACCTCAGCAACCCAATTATTACCAATGGTACTAATTTTAATTTTACCTACGGCGGACAGTATGCTATGCAACTTAGTGGTACAAAGAAAATTCGACCTTAATTCATAATAAACTGATCGTGTTTAGACCGCATATGGCTTTTCCAACTACATTTCTGTACAAAAGCCTGCCCACACTGTTCGCATTTATACCGCCTATCATCAGCATGTATGCGCAAGTGCTCTTTCAAAGTGTGTTTCCGTCCATACGACTTCTTACAGACATCACACGTGTATTTCTTAATTCCCGTATGCTTCAGCATGTGCATATGTATTTCTTTTTTCCCGTAAAACTTCATATCACAGTATTCGCACTCATATTTTCGTTCGAGTAAATGATCTCGTTTGGTGTGTCGCGTCAATCGGTCCCTTCTCGTGAAAGTTTTATCGCAAGCCATGCATTTTAGGAGTCGAGGCTGAGTTCCGTGTTCTTGGACCATATGCTCTATTTTCTTCGCGTAAGTAGTAAACTTTTCGCCGCAATAAGGGCATTTATTCCGCCTATCTTCACCGATGTGGACAAATTTCTCGTGGTGTAATTTCTTGGCATGTGTGTCGAAGACTTTTGGGCAGACGCTGCAGGAGAAATTTCCTTGTTTGTGCCTGGCCAGGTGACCTTTTAAAGTCCTCTTATTTACGAAGGGAGAGTTGCAAATTTCACAGACGAAATTCCTATAATGTGTATTCATGTGCTCTTGAAGAAGCTTGAACCTCTCAAAGTTTCTGGGACAAAGAACACAGTTTAAACCCTCCCCGTCAAACTTAAACGGTAATATATGATTATTAATATCGGTATGCATAGCTTTATCATGTCCAGACTGAAGATGGTTGATCATCGGTTCTAAACCTTCTAAATTTTCTCCGCAGATTTCGCATTTCAGTCCAGTTATATCTAATTTCACGACGTAATTATTCAGAGGGCTTCCCGTCATGAATTTGACTTTCTCGGAGTTGTCGTGCGTTTGTTGTGTATGAGTTTTCAGGTCTTTCGGTAAAGAAAAATGTTTTGGGCAAAAGCAACAAGAGAATCCAATTCCTGTGTAACTTCTGATCGGTGTTGCATTTGAATATAAAAGTATGTTTCGAATATTTTGATGATGTTTATCTATCTCTCTCTTTCCTAGTTCAGAATCAATAATCACTTTGCCCTTCAAAATCGCCTCGACGCCATGGTTTTTCAAGATAGTGACACTCCAGTCATCATTTTGGTCTTTTACTTTTTGAGCTGACTTTTTTTTTAGTACTTTAAGCATTTTACTTACATCTGGATTTAATTTAATGTCTGTATGGCAGCGGAGACCTACAAAGAAAAGTTTCGCATTAAAATTCTTGGTAGTTTAACTGCGATCTTCGGGGTATTAAGCGGGTGCATAAAAATGGTGATGGGTGCTGGCTGCAAGAGTGGAAGCTTATCTTCAACAGTCTTCAATAGGTGGATTGAATGTTGCATAAATATTTTACATTTTATACCGTGTTGTTGTCGACGAAACGCGCGCTTTTCAATCATATAAATATAACCAGGGATAACGAAGGATTGCAGATGCAGGTAAGACCATTTATGGTATACATATTTCGTTTAAATTCTCATATGGTTAGAGTGTCGTACATATTTAATGAAATATTTTACCATACTATCCTGATTTCTGACACTTACGCGAATATTAGACATTGAAATGAAACTACTTTTTACGGATTTTATCGCGGTATATTGATATTATTTAGTACATACTATCCTTTTAAAGTTCTTCAAAAAAGGAGGTTCTATGTTCGACTATATGTATTTTTTTATACCTGAAAGGCTTACGTTTGACCGCAAGTTCTTGCACATAATATCATGTTTTTATGGGTTTGAAGGCTTTTACTTTTTGCTATTATTTTATGAGTATCTCAACTACGCTGGAGTTGGTTTCTAAGCCAGTGGAAACAGATGAAGCTGAATATTGATTTTAACACGGAGCTACTGCAGCGGTGATAGCCTAGTAATATGTCCTTTGGAATGCCAAAACAAAGGTCTCGAGCTCGAGTCCGAGGTACGCACCTCTGACTTTTCGAAGTTTCGTGCGTAATAGTTAATTATCACACGCTTAAACGGTTTCCTCAAAAATGGTGAGGAAACCAGTCAACCCGCGGCCAGCGCGGTGTACTATTGTTATTCTCAAAAGAGACCATATAATATAATGGATTGATGATAATAATAATGCTCATCTACTCAAAGCTGATATGGTTCTTTTATCGAAAGACCATTTCAGACATTGCCGTATTGACATATATAAGAGTTATTCTGTCCGGACTTTTAAAGAGACCATAATTCTCTGAATTTGTTTCGGTGTTTCTTCTAGCTATAAAAAAACCAATCCATTGACTTGTAAAAGTAGCTCTAACGTCTTTAGAGCATGATCAATCATTAGACTAAAGATCTACTTACCGAAATAAATATAATTTCATTTCAATGAAATCAGACCGCCACAATACAAATATTCGGCAATAGTTTTCGAGGGATAAACTAGTTTCAAGTTGTCGGATCTCCAGCCTCATTGGTTGAAAGTTTAACATCAATTTAGGACGCGAGTGAAACTGCCGGAATAGCTAGTTTTTAGCTAGTTAAAGATAAAAATACCTATAAAGAAGACATCATTAAACTTCTTTGCAACCCATCGGGAATTTATAGGCCTGATGGTATACCTATTAGTAAAAAAGGGATCAAATCTATGGGATTCCAAATAAAATATTATCATTTCGATCATCATAAATATAATAATTTAGGTTAGCCTATAATAAAATTACAAATTCATTCACCTTACTACAAATTGCCTTTTCCAAATGGATAATAAATTCTATGGTTTGGAGATAAAATTGACAATCTATTGAAGACAATTTACAGTTTTGAATACTATGGTGTGTTGGCGACCATACATACATCATGGTCATGTTAAATGCTGCATAAGTAAAGTAAATGGTAATTAGATAAGGAATAAAAGGAATTTAAGATTAATGCGTGAGCTTGAGCCACCAAATTAAAATTTCACAATCAGTTTTTCGCAATTTGCAGGTTTTAAAACTCATTCTTCTTTGACGGCAGTATTTTTTGCGATTTGGGACATTAACAGTGGCCTAAGCACGAAGCACTATCTAATTCGTATCGTAATTTATGAGATTTGTAACAAAAAAAACTCAATAGAGTTTTTTTTGTTACAAATCTCATAAATACATGCATGTTTTCAAGCTTGTCTCCCATTGCGGTAGGCAGAGATTTTCACTTGCTACGATGCTGGCACACCACTTTCGCTCCATCGATCTATGTTAATTAATCTTATTCTAATACAGATTATTCTCGATTTCGATACGAATACGTTTTCGGAAGTGTTCGTGCTTGTATTGTACAATATTCACAACTGCGTACTAAAAATATTGCTTAATCCTACTTCCTACCTTAATAAACCTACAAATGGCAAAAAAAAGTTATGAACGTCTGACTAAAGGAAGAAAAGCGGCATTTGCCCAACATTAGGGACACATCAAGTTTATATCAATAATTAAAGGTAAGTATATTCATTAATAACATAAGATTAGATAATACTGTAGGAATCGAAGTCTCCACTCCCGCGTACAGACAGCATCAGTTATTATCTGGATGCACAAAATCATCTGATCAACTAAGAAAATTAAACTCTATCTCAATGATACAAGAGATGTTTCAGAACAAAATCATTTAAATATCACTATTGATAGACGGGACATCACGAACAAAATCTCGTTTACAATTAAGATAAACGTCATATAAGTCATATGTCAGTATGACATTCCAATTCTAAACATCGATTGTCATTTTGACATATCGATGACGTAACCTTTGACGATTTTGTCGTAATTTCAGCCAGACAAAAAGCAATCTCCGCTCTATATCTTCTTAAATCTCTTTGTTTCAGTAAACCTACAACCGTAATTCTGACATGAATTTTATCTATTCTATTATAATTTATATGAGAAAAGCTTAATATCTTTAGTTGTTATACTTATGAACACTTTATTCATCCCGATATATCTGATCCTTACTGTTCTTTGCCCAATAAGGTTGACTATTTCACTGTTTCGCCTCGAGATTTTTCAGCCTATTTCGTCATATTCGCCACCATCATATTTTTACATATTCCATGATTCTTCTTCATATGTTTCCTCTTGCTATTCTGCGTAGCGTAAGCCTTCCCACACATCTCGCATTTGAACTTTCTCTCATTCGTGTGGGTAGCCATATAATGGCCTAGCATATGCCTTTTGATGAAGAACCCCATGCTACATACAGAGCATTCGTACGGCCTCTCCTTAAGATGTACACTTCTCATATGCAGCATCAAATTTGACTTCAAATTGAACTTTTTCTCGCACAAATCACATTTAATCCCTTCTGCATTGTGAACCTGCATCATATGCCTAGTTTTTTGATAATAATTCTTGAAGCGGGCCTTGCAGATCTGACACACACTGTCCCCAGCAATGCCTTTGTGTTCAGTGTTCACGTGAGCCTTTTTCTTCGATTCTGCAGCAAAAACTTGACCGCAATGTCGACATGGAAAGCTGGACTTTTTCTTGACATGCGTGGTTTCATGACGGTTTAAGCGAAAAGAGTTGACGAAGCCAGCCCCACAAGTGGTGCAAATGAAGTTCCTATAATGTATGTTCATGTGTTGCATGAGAAGCTTCATATTGTGGAAAACTTCGGAGCAAAGACAACAGTATATTTGCTGCTCGTTGGTCAATTTGAAAGGTTGGAAGTAATCTGTGACTCCAAGGTAGTATTTCTTGTCGTGAACGGTGACTAGATGTTCAGTGAGACTTTGTAGAGATTCTGTTGGTTGTTCACAAAGCGTGCATTTAAGGTCGACGATGTCTAGAAAGGCAACAAAGCTTGCCATGCCTGAGCCGGCTTTGTAAGAGGGTTTTTCTTTCGCGTGATCGTTGTGCGTATGGCTCCTCAGAATATCGGGGTTAGGGTATGTTTTGAAGCAATAAGCGCAGATGTAACCTGCATCGTTCCTATCCTTAAAGGGGGTAGCGTTAGAGTATTGGAGTATAGTGGTTAGATTATGCCATTGTTTCTTCATTTCTGGTAGATGTTTTTCACGGTGCATTAACCGATCTAATGTAATATCGTCGTTTTCCTCCTTAACAGCGCGTTTGCGGTGTTTTTTTGTTGCTCCGGTATTGCCTATAAAAGAAAAACAATTCTTTCACACGCGTTCAGGTCTTCTTAGCATTAAATCTAGCAGGTATCCGCCGAGGCAGTTGGGTGGTATAGTCATTGTAGTAACTTCCGAATAAAATTTTCTTATCATCACATTTTAAAGTCAGGTGGTTATAATATATAGAAAACTTAACTGCCTCATTAGCCAAGTGGTCCTAAGCGCGACTGCTACGCTAGAGGTCCTGGGTTCGATTCCCAGGTCGAGCAAAGTGTTATTGGGTTTTTCTATGAAATTCCCAGTAGCGGCTCGGAGTTAGGAATTTGTGCCCGGTTAATGGCAATAGGCTCGCCCCCTATTACATGGGACCTAAACATACCGGCGAACTGTGGGTGTACATTAGTACGCCTCTGCCTAACCCTTCGGGGAATACAGGCGTGATGGTATGTAATATATAGAAAGTGTAAAATAAATGTATGTGCTACTAGGATAATTCTGTCACGGTTTTGCAGAATATCATGAATCCCACGGCCAAGACTCAAGGGCAAGTGCAGGCAAGGTTTTTAGTTGGTAGGAGACCGACTTATCCTGCTACCTCCCCGGATGGCCAAAGATTCATGAGGATTTTTGGCACAACAAAAATTAAAGTAAAAGGGTAGTTGAAAATCAGCACTTGTAGTCTGATAGATATTTGCTTAAACCTATTTGGCCGTAGGGCCGTTTTTATTAATTCGTTTATGTTTTTATTGTGTGCAGTGTTTGGAGAGTTCGCCCTAGATAGAAGCATGTACACCGATCTTATTAGCGAGAGCCTACACAGGGTTAACTCAAACTAGCACAGTCGCAGCGAATCGAAGGGTTAATCTAAAAGTTAATATAACAATTTCACCCTTATCTTATAAACGTAATGCTCATATTTCTTCAGAGATAACCAGTACCGTGGGTCGCTCGTAGACGCGCGCATTCCATCGAATTGACGCGAATTCAGGCGTTTTTATTTCATAAGAAATATAAGCATTACGTTGTGGAGATAAGGATGAATTTGCTGTTTACTTTTCGATTAACACTTCGTATGAATAACCTAAAAAGGTCAGGTGCGTAATGCTCGCAACCGGCACGTATGTTGACAAGATATAATTCGCACCTTCGGTAAGACAAGGTCATAATTGCAGTTTTGCAGTTACTGCAATTATGACCTTGTCTTACCGAAGGTGCGATATGAATATAGACGACGCAAAAGAAGTATGCATTAATCCTATCAAGTATAATACCCAATAATTTATAATTGGTAACTACCGTAGCTAGTAAAATAAATCCTCCTCTCTTCTAAAATTGCTGTGCCCTACAGGGTCCATAATGATTCTTGTCTAATTACACCACCTTATTGTACATTATGGTATGCAATAAAGAATATGAATATGAATATCAAGTACGTACGCCGATCTTAGTGGCGAAGTCCTTCACAAAGGTCATGTGCGTAGGTAGTATCTACTCGCAACCGGCGCGTATGTATGAATGTCGCAGAAGAAAAAGAAGTATGCAAGATTCCAAGCAAGTGGCGGTCTATAGTTTCTGCCTACCCCTGTGGGAGAACGGCGTTGAGTGTATATGTATTTGTGGTTGTGCAATAGTGTGCATTGTCCATTTCAATAAATATTCTTTTGAATCTTAAAAGCGCTCCAAAAAGGCAGTCGTAAAAGAAGCCTGCGATTGTTAATCAAAATAATTAACTTTAGTATGTTATTGACTTACTGATCAAAAGGTAAATTTTGGCCAATTTAAGCAATGTTTTCCAATACGTCGTGGGATGGGAGCAGAGTAAAATAAAAATAAAAATCATTGGAATATAATAGTATAATTTATTTAAAACACATTGTTTAACCTCGGATAGCAACTTAACTACTCCAAACATGGTTCGGTGTGAATTATCACTGTACTTCGAAGTATCAGATCCTATAAGTAAAAGCTCATATTGGTAAAACGGTCAAACCTCAATTCTAGTTAATCAAAATATTCTGGGACATTTTTACACAGCACCATCTAGTCCCAAACTAAGCAGAGCTTGTACTATGGGTACTAGACAATGGATATAATACTTATATACTTCTTTTTTGTAAATACATAGGTACTTAAAATACATAAGGTATATAGTTAGGCCGAGTAACTGTTAGAACAACGTAAATTGGTCACGGAGATTCTAGATAAGTCGTAAGTATAAGCATCTAGAAATTTCGAAAGAAAGCGATCGAACGCGACACTCGGTTAGTAACAATTGTTCAAGACCGTAGGTAAGGTAGGGTGATAGACTAACAAGTACCTAAGTACTCGCATTTTTTGGACTTATCAAGAATTAGATTCTAGAATCTTCGTGGCTCATATGAATGTCGATCGTGAGGGACGCCTAGCGCAGTTTAGTTTTGGACAAGGTAAAGTGAATATCAAAGTGAAATTAAATGATTACTATTGTAACAAGTGATAGTGTAGTAACTTCGTAACAGTACGCTCGAAATAACTGTGCGTGTCTATCTATATTTGTGTTATTTAATGCGTAACGTCCATCAATGTATGTACTATCGACAATCTTGGCGGTGAACCACCCTTAAGGCTAAAATCGCCTGCACTGAGCGCGCGGGAGTGCTGTGCGTTATCACCCCTTCCCCTCACCCCGCCGATATCCCCTTGAGCTTTATGCGCGTTACTTGATACTTTGAATTTCTATTAAATCGTATGATGAGTTTTTGCATTTTAAACTATCCTAATTGGCGGAAGTGAAATGTGGTTGTGGCTGACGTATCGAGAGTTGTTCAAAGGATTTTGTTAGAAAAATGGTCGACCGCCAAGTTTCGCGACTGTACCTTAATACCATTTTCATTCATAATGCGCACAGCTGGGCAGTGGAACTCCCTCCCTGCGTCTGTATTTCCGAGTGTATATAACCCGAATTTATTTAAAATTAAGTTTCCAAAGGCATCTTCTGGGTGCGCTCGCTCCACCGTCGGCTTCATCATTGCCTCGGCAAGATTGACGTCAAGAGCAAACCCATAATTAGTAAAAAAAAACCTAGTAGGCATAGAAACCATTTGTCAGTCAGCCATGGATGAGTGGTTGAGCCTCATAGGACTTGCTTCACTCCAAGAAATTCAGAGGTTTCTTATCGAGATGGCAAAATGCCATTTGGAACTCAAGTCCAGCAGGAGGCAGGCCCGTCACTTGATGAGTGCGCTGATCGGACATTTCGGGACTAAAGTAACAAACATCTGTATAAAAATATTATTATGTGGTTACAATAAAAATTTCGTGTGTGCCAATATCGAGGTACGACCGCTTACAATATTTTTTAAAAGTGTATAACAAAATTCATAATTAATTATTCTCATTGTACAATGATATTATAGATATTTATAATAAAATTAATTGAATTAAAAATACATAATTTTGATACATAGGTATTTACATATAATAAAATTTATGCTTCAGGTAAAATTCAGTGAATAAAAAAAAATATTTAAAGGTCAGAACTCGCAGAACATGAGTTTCTTCATTACATTGTTTTTCATTTCTAATAGTCTCCTAGACAAATTAAAACATAATATAATGCCTACATTCCCCAGAGGGTTAGGCAGCAAAGTTCAGCGGTATGTTTAGGTCCCGTGTAATAGGGGGAGGGCCTCTTGCTAGTAACCGGCCACAAATCCCAAATTCCTGCTCGACCTGGGATTCGAACTCAGTACCTCTAGCGCAGAAGTTGCGCTTACGACCACGAGATTAATCAGGCAAATGTCCCGCATATGCTTAAAATTTGCCCATCTATTGACAGACCTTGGCAAGCACAACATAACTTTGATAGACAGATTTACTTAGCCACTTAGTCATGATCCTCTCTAAAAAAATGTTGTTGTATGTAAGATTAATATGTATTATAATTAATTCATTTCTGAACAAACAATTTCATATAAGTCCGATGGGACGGCACGACGAGGATTCTTCGGTAACGGATCATAATTTATAATAGACCTTATTAATATATCCTTATAGTTGACATTTCACACGATTCTTGTAACCACAAACAAAGCTGACTAAAGTTACAACCATTGCTTTTCTATAATTAAAATAGTTGTTAAACACCTCAGTTGTTAAGTCTCATTCGCCCAGTAATAGATATAGACATTTTTGGATTTTTACGCAAACGGATATTGTGCGGATTATCAAGAGACGATACGATTTTATGACTGAAATTCGATTTTCTAAACGTTTGGATACAGACCGCTGCCTACTCAGTAATTACCCTGATTACATTGCCCTTCAAACCGGACCAATAAGTACGGCACATTATTGCTTAGCGAAAGAAATACGAAATCTTTTTTAAATTCCTTTGCCTTTGAAAGTTTAACTAAGTATATGAACAAACACTATTTATTATGATCGGTTACCTTGCCGCGCCGTCGGTTAGCGCCTTAATAATTGCTATGTCTTCAGTTCTAAAAAATAAGGTCCTTTTTCGCGGAATGTCCGAAACCTACTAGTTTTTAAAAAAACGAAACACTACAAAAATTGCTCTTTATCTCTCTCTTGCGCTCGTTTATTTTCAGCGGCTATTTGCTTCAGGGTCAACTCCCTATTGTCTATAAGATGCTTCACATCGTCAAACTCTTTGAAGATATCCAGGTCGTCCTGGTGGAGTCTAACATGGCTTTTCAAGCTACATTTCTGTTGGAACGTCTTTTGGCAAATCTCGCATTGGAATCTTTTGTCATCTTCATGCAACTTCATGTGTTCCTTCAACGTTCGAGCTCTTGCGAAGGCCTTCCCGCAGACATCACAGGAGCATACTTCTCCGCCAGAATGCCTGGACAGATGATCCGCCAAACCGCGCTTGGAGAAGAATTTTGCGTTGCATTTATCGCAAAGGAAACTGCGCTGTTGTAAATGGTGGTGTTTTATGTGCCTGTTAAGTTCAAATTTCTTTTTGTATGTTTTATTGCATGCGTTACATGGATATATCACTGGAGTCTGATTGTGAACTTTAACCAGATGCTCGCTTCTGTCGTAATAACTAACGAATATTTCGGGACAGTGAGGGCATTTATTCCGCAGCCAACCGCCTGTATGGACACCCTTTTCATGGTTTCTCTTCTTCGTCAACGAAGTGTAGGATTTATCGCAGAAATCGCAAGGGAATATGCCTTGCGCGTGAGTTTTCCCGTGTTTCCTCAAAGCTGCTATAGTAATATACCCTGCTCCACATTTCTTACAGCAATAGTTCCTGTAGTGGCTGCTCATATGGTGGTAGAGGTTCTTGAACGATATGTGCACGACGGAGCAAATGACACAAGTGAAATTGTGCCCATCTTCCAAACGAAAAGGGAGTATAATATCTTTTATGTGCTTATAAATGGTCTTGTTGTGAATTGATACTAAATGGTCCTTAAGATCGGTGAGGTCTTTCATTCCTAGATTACAAACTGTGCAATGGAGGTTGGTTATGTCTACTTTGATGGGGTTATAGCTCAATTTGTAGTCTATGATAGTGTTAATTTTGTCTTTTTCGGACTGTTGGGCGGTGTGGTCGCGGAGAGTTTGTATATCGGGGAAGGCTTTAGCGCAATAGAGGCAGGAGAAGCCTCGGATGGTTTTGTCCCTGAAGGGGCTTGCGTTGGAGTACTGCAGTATGGCAGTTAGGTTCACTCTGTGCTCTACGCGCTCTGGGGTGGCGCTTTCGTCCGAGTTCTTTTTCCTTTTTCTCCGTTTGGGCCCGTCGTCGTCCATTCCTACAACAAACGAGCATATCTCATTATCTTCGGCCACTCTATCTTCATACATTAGGGTAATCTTCTGGACGGTACGGGCGTGCATTTGGCCAATTTTCCATCAGATTTTTTGGGAAGTCTAGGATTTCTCTTTTGGAGTTGTTCGTTGGTTGTTCTTAGGTGAAAGTTTGAAGAATTATTAAACTTTGCAATCACTTTCCTTTATATTTCAGAAGTGTACAATTCAATGAAAATATGATTTATATCATATTAAATTACTTAAAATGGAAAAATATAATATGTAAATAAAGAATTCACAGTTCAATACAAATTGCTACTACGCGTCTTAATTTTAAATGGTTGTTTAGAACCAAATGATTATGGTTGTGTGGTTGCTTACACGAAATCCGGTAAACTTGTGGGGTCGATTATAGTCTTTTATATGGTAGACATTTCACAAATTCACATTCTATAGAGATATAGTACATTTCGAGTGGTCTAATAGCAAGAATGTCGAATAATATCTGTTTACCTCTTAGACCCCTTGGATCCGCGAATGGTAGAAATATACGATGATGCTCCGACGTAGAAAACACCATAACTATCCGCCTGTTCATCAAATCAGGTACATCAATATATGGATACATACATTTTAAGATTGGATTAAGGCAACAGTAGTAATATCCTTCAATTCGGAGACTTACAAAACTGTTGGCTAGAGTTCGACTGAACTGTTATATTACGGATCGCTTGGAGAATATTACAGGATCGCAAGGGCCAACAAACTGGATCGGTCTAGTATGATCCATGATTCACACTCTACGATCGCTGGATCGCTGATTCATATGTACCGTCCATTGTGGACCAGCTAATATTTTTTATTCATTAGCATGCATTCCATTTCTGAATAACGTTGTAGATAAAGAATATTTAGGTTACATTATCAGATAGAAAATTTAGATTACTTATGTCATTCTTACAACATTCATAATATTGTAAGATGTTTAAAATTACATTAAGTTTCGCCTCGTTCTTTCAGATGCATAATGACATTTGAACGACAAAGACAAAATTGTGTGACTTACTACTTACTTAACACCATAAGAATTATTACAAGGTTTACGGAGACATATTTTTGGGCATAATTACTGTAATCAAACCAACAAGTTTTCTTTTACTCGTTTGGGAAAATCGCGACAAAATATTAATTGCACTAGCTAAGCCTGGGGCATGCGTTATATTGCCTCTTTGTCGATCTTTATTTTTGTGATAAACCTTCGTGGCGAACGCAGTAATTTTTTTTTGGGTGTGGAAATCTCAGTCTTCCGCCACCCCGGGGAAGGCGACGGTGCGCGTCGGACTCCACCCAGAGTGGCCTACCGATTAAAACCATACGATTATTTCGCCTCGCCACTTTTTGCTAGGGTTACGGGAGCGAGGTTTCATTCCACCGGCAGTGGCAGACCTCCATTGCAGTCTCCAGCTCAATTAGGAGGCTGAAGACCCCCAATGAGTGGGGTGTGACAACGCCTACTGCGTCGCCATTTCGGGCCTTGTGGCTTCCTCAAGTCCGCCGCCCTTGGTCTTTTTTTGCGTGTGGAAATCCTCAAGGACTTCTGCCGTTCGGGGAAGACGACGAGGGCGTGTCAGTCTTCCCCAGAGTGGGTGAGCAACCGAAAAACCACACGGGTGTCCCGCCTCACCCCTTTTTACTGGGGTTACGGGAGCGAGGCTTCATTCCTCGGCGTCCCGAGAAGGCGCAGTACGTAGATAACCTAACCTTACCGAACTAAGTTTCATCAAAATAGGTCGTGATTTTAGAGTGTTTGCAGAACTAACGCATGGCGATTGATTAGTATATTAAGATATAAAAAAACGTATGAATGATCTGTAACTATGTAAGTAATGTTTTGTTGTGGATTTCCTAAACGTGAAAAATAAAAATAGTTTTGAGTAAAAGACTTAGGGCCACTTGCACCAACTTCTTAAAAATGTTTAAATTATATTTAAACACAATTTTTCATAGAAATTTCGTGTTTAAATACAATTTAAACACATTTAAAAGTTGGTGCAAGTGGGCCTTAGTCCCAAGAATATGGTTATTTCATTCAAGATTTTGGAGCTTAAGGTGGTTATAAAGCTTAATTTTGTTCTTAAAGATCAATATAATGTCAAACATTTCAGTCAGATTAAAACGGTTGCATCAAATATCTTAAAAATAACATGCACAATATAGTATTGCAAAGTTAAAAACGCTTGTAAATAATAATAAAAAAATATCGATATCCAAGCAAAAAAGTTGTTTTAAAGAGGTTTAAATGAATACAGACTTACCTTTTTTGTTTTGTGGAATTTATGGACAAGCTTCCGGGCGCCACAGGAGCTAATGAAAGGCTATGTCGGACTCTTGCCAACTATAATCACATCTTGTACTTTAAGTCGTCTTACCGACCTAGGTCTGGCGAGAAATGACTCATAAGTCTAGTGTAAGTGCCACAGCTACGCTTTCCAGGTAGGGAATAATTGGATTTTTCTATGAAATTCTCAGTAGCAGCTCGGAGTTTGGAATTTGTACCCGATTCATGGCAATAGGTTCGCTATAACATGGGCCCTAAATATACCGGCGACCTGTGGGGTGTACATTAGTACACCTCTGCCTTTGAATACAGGCGTGATGGTCTGTTATCATTTAGGTGTAAACACGTATGGGTGAGGTTTCGATTTGTTTCGAAGCTTTCAATAACAGCTTGGTCTTCGAAATTAATGGCTATAGGCTCCCCCAATGTAACAAGTGTTGTTTTTTTTATAGTCCGGATAATCGACGTGGATCTTTTGCCGTCTTGGTTGGTAGTATATCGCGAAGGCGAAGGCTTTATTTATTTGGAATAGAAAATCTTTTATTGTACACCAAATACTAATGTCAAGTATAAGTTATCAATCATAGAAAGGTACAATGGGCGGTTTTATCGCTAAAAGCGATTTCTTAGACAACCTTTGCATGGGCTTAAGAGAAAGACTATACCTATTTATTGGTATACCAACTAACTATACATAGTTATTTACACTTTACAATTAGCAAAATTAATTAATTATTATTATAAGCCCACTTTGTCCCACTGCAGGGTAAAGGCCTCAACTCCTTCCACTTGTAGCGACATCTATCCCGCTACATAGATAACTTCGACAGACAAATCCTGAATCGCGCAAGTGAAGTTTGCGACGCAAGCTGCATATAAACAACCGCCCGACATCAACCGTGGGGCCGCGGCCCGCCAGGCAAAGCACCCGCCTGGTCGGAGGATCCTCCCTTTGGTTGGAGGGGCAACACACCTCGCTCCTCCACACACTGCTCTCGATTTAATTCTTTTCTACCCAATTTTCCAAATAAGAGTCCAGTTCATCCCGTCCACTCCGTCTGGGCCTCACACTACGTCTTACGCCTTGTGGACACGCACCTCGTTGTTAGTTTAGCCCAAAATCCATCAGACATTCGACACACATGTCGAACTCTTACTGACTACAAGCCGCACTTGCTTTTTTATGGTATAGGAGGCAAACGAGCAGACGGATCGCCTGATGGTAAGCGATTACCGCCGCCCATGGACACCCGTAACGCCAAACGAATCACAAGTGCTTTGCCCGCTTTTTAAAAGGGTTTGGACCTCTTGTATCCTCACTCACTCGGCGAAACACAACGTAAAGGTTGTTTTACGCCGGTGTTCTGTGAGGCCGTGGTATCAGTCCGGTCGATTCGTGCCGAAGCATGGATCTCCCTCTTTCTTTGCCTATAATCACGGCCAGCGGGTGTATAAGTTAACCTAAACATACTAATGAAAGCGTAACGCAACGCAACCATCGTCACAGTTATCCATACGACAGCTTAACGGATTTTTCAGTTCGATATGGTTGCGGTCACCCATCCTTAGATTGACCGCGGCAAGCAAATCGATTGGTTACGATAGCTACGAGCCTGTTAATTCCTAGATACATCTCTGAATACACTTCAAAGTAACGTCGATGTTTTAGGCTGAAAAGGTAATAAAAATGATAGGAACCTCTTTAGAAAGCTTGGATTAGATTGGCACTCTTTAACTTTGCAATACATAACTTATGAACTAGACAATACTAAATAAAAAATGAAATGTGATAAAAAAGCTGCTATTTTATTATAATAATTATATACTTTATTAAACAAAGACTTGTTATAACTACACCAACTTCTTAAATGTGTTTAAATTGTATTTAAATATAATTATGAAGTTGATGCAAGTGGCCCCTACAGATTTCTGACACTTACGCGAATATTAGACATTTAAATAAAACGACCTTTTACGGATTTTATCGGGTTGTATTGATATTATTTAATTCCTAACGTTTCGGAACCTTTACAGCATCCATGGTCGTGTTAGTTACAACCATTTATAGCTCAAGAACGGCTGGAGCGATTCTTGTTTTTTGATTTGTTGGATCTGCCCCGAATAGCAAAACAACTTAAAACATTGGAAAAAGTCACGAATAAAACAATTCTGTCTAATAAATTAATTATAATAAGTATGTACTTATAAAAATCGTCATTTTTTGTTTCTTTTTTGGTCTTGACTTGTACATAGTTAGATATAGAACTGTCTCATTAGCCAAGTGGTCCTGAGCACGACTGCTACGCTAGAGGACCTCTAGCGTAGCAGTCGTGCTCAGGACCACTTGGCTAATGAGACAGGGTCAGGTCAGACAGAGACAGGTCCTGGGTTCGATTCCCAGGTCGAGCAAAGTATTATTGGGTTTTTCTATGAAATTCCCAGTAGCAGCTCGGAGTTAGGAACTTGTGCCCGGTTAATGGATGTAACGGACGGTTCTTCACTCCTACGATGGACCCACATTGGAAATGCAATGGCATGTTTGCAGCCCCCTTGTGAGGCAACACTGTCATGACATTCTACCGATATAACTTCTTCCTTTACTTCGTCAACTATTAACGTCACTGCATATAACTTCGCGTGGGCCTTGTGTTCTGGGCAGATTTTTTATTTTACTATACACAGATTTCCATCGCGTTTTAACTGAACGTAGCTAATCGCTTCGTCCCCATAAGATGGCCTGGACTCCAGGCCATCTTATGGGGACTTATCTTATAGTAATTTTAATATAGTTTTTAAATAATAATAAATAATACTTACATTGTAGTTTTAACATTTCTAAATTCTGCTGAACAGAAGTCTTTGTTTGATGCCAGGAACTGCCCCAGCATTAACAAATCAACTCTGGGCAAATTAGAGCTGTTTGCCTTGGTAAACCCTTGTTCCATTACTTAATAAGTTCTTAAACAAGTTGTAGAACAAAAAACTAAGTAATATACAATTAGGAAATACTTAATAAACAATTTTTAAGCGATCGTCGAAATTCGTACGAAATTTACGTGACAGTGACAGTTCAACATAGATGTGACGTAATTGAATCTGATTGGTGTTCAACTGAACATGGCGGACTTGTGTATTTTATAGTTTTATTTTATCAAATAAATTAATAATCTCGTCTTATAAATATTTTTTTTTCTAATCATACCTATTCATAATATTTCAGTATATGAACATATTATTTTAGTAATTCTTGCTAACCGTCATCATGCGTATTCTACTGCGACATATATATATTTTTGCACACTAGAAGAACTATGTACAAATAACATAACATACCATCACGCCTGTATTCCCCGAAGGGTTACGCAGAGGCGTACTAATGTACACCCACAGTTCGCCGGTATGTTTAGGTCCCATGTAATAGAGGGCGGGCCTATTGCCATTAACCGGGCACAAGTTCCTAACTCCGAGCTGCTACTGGGAATTTCATAGAAAAACGAGAACTGGGAATTTCAAACAAGTGGTCCTGAGCACGACTGCTACGCTAGAGGACCTCTAGCGTAGCAGTCGTGCTCAGGACCACTTGGCTAATGAGACAGGGTCAGGTCAGACAGAGACAGGTCCTGGGTTCGATTCCCAGGTCGAGCAAAGTATTATTGGGTTTTTCTATGAAATTCCCAGTAGCAGCTCGGAGTTAGGAACTTGTGCCCGGTTAATGGCAATAGGCCCGCCCTCTATTACATGGGACCTAAACATACCGGCGAACTGTGGGTGTACATTAGTACGCCTCTGCGTAACCCTTCGGGGAATACAGGCGTGATGGTATGTTATGTTATTTGTACATAGTTCTTCTAGTGTGCAAAAATATATATATGTCGCAGTAGAATACGCATGATGACGGTTAGCAAGAATTACTAAAATAATATGTTCATATACTGAAATATTATGAATAGGTATGATTAGAAAAAAAAATATTTATAAGACGAGATTATTAATTTATTTGATAAAATAAAACTATAAAATACACAAGTCCGCCATGTTCAGTTGAACACCAATCAGATTCAATTACGTCACATCTATGTTGAACTGTCACTGTCACGTAAATTTCGTACGAATTTCGACGATCGCTTAAAAATTGTTTATTAAGTATTTCCTAATTGTATATTACTTAGTTTTTTGTTCTACAACTTGTTTAAGAACTTATTAAGTAATGGAACAAGGGTTTACCAAGGCAAACAGCTCTAATTTGCCCAGAGTTGATTTGTTAATGCTGGGGCAGTTCCTGGCATCAAACAAAGACTTCTGTTCAGCAGAATTTAGAAATGTTAAAACTACAATGTAAGTATTATTTATTATTATTTAAAAACTATATTAAAATTACTATAAGATAAGTCCCCATAAGATGGCCTGGAGTCCAGGCCATCTTATGGGGACGAAGCGATTAGCTACGTTCAGTTAAAACGCGATGGAAATCTGTGTATAGTAAAATAAAAAATCTGCCCAGAACACAAGGCCCACGCGAAGTTATATGCAGTGACGTTAATAGTTGACGAAGTAAAGGAAGAAGTTATATCGGTAGAATGTCATGACAGTGTTGCCTCACAAGGGGGCTGCAAACATGCCATTGCATTTCCAATGTGGGTCCATCGTAGGAGTGAAGAACCGTCCGTTACATCCATTGAATGCTTCTGGATGAAGTCAAAGCTATCTCGGGGGACTACATTAAAATATATTACAACAAAAGATTTATACAATAGTAAACCTAGTTTGCAATTAAATACTGGAGTATTTGAACAGTTCATTGAGGAAGGAAAGAAAAGGAAGCTGCACAACTGTGAGTTGATAAATATCAGCAAGACTATGTTAGTGATACAGCAGCAAGTCTCTCCATTCACAAATTAGTATTGAAATACAAAGATGTGTCATGTAACACATTTCTGCAAAATATTGTGTTAACTGATGCAGATATTCAAAAAGTTGAAGAAGAATCAAGAAACCAGTATCAAAGTTACCTTTGGCATGAATTAAGATATGGGAGGGTGACAGCTTCGCGAGCATATGATTTTAGTAGATGCAAAACCACTGATGGAACCTTGATTGCTTTAATAATGGGAGGATAAATACCAGATACAGCAGCAATGAAACGTGGAAGATTATTGGAGGATAAAGTTAGGGAAACTGTGAGTACCAGACTGGGAAAAAATAAATAAAAAGCCTACTGCTATCTAAAGAATATCCCATGATAGCTGGATCACCAGATGGGATTTGTGAATACTGCATCATAGAAATAAAGTGTCTAATAAGTGCCAAAACTTATAAAAATTATATGTTAGATGGGAAACCAAAAAAGAAATGTTATGCACAGATGCAGTTACAAATGTATTTGTCAGGAACACACAAAGGATATTTTTGTGTTGCTGATTTCAACTATTTAGTAAATACAAGTGTAGACATTATAAGTGTTACATTTGACGACAAATATACTTCAAATTTTATTAAAGTTTAAGTGTCTTTATGTAAAGATAATGTGTACCAATTACTGTACCAAAGCGTTATTTAGATTTAAGTAAATAAAACAAACATACCATAATCTAAACTTGTAATTTTATTTTTTGAATCAAACCCTTTATTGCATAATGAAGGTATATAAAAACATTGCTCTGTTAAATCATACCATATTAGCATGATACAATTTATTTAATCAAAGCCTTAATAAACATGCATTGTTTCTGTGCGAATACTTTTTACTAAAAACACTGATACCTACAAGTTTTACTATATTTATCTACTTTTTCTACAACTACCCTATTAACTACGCTAATTGGTTAACATGTTTTTTGTGAATTATTGTATTTTTCTCTGTAAGTGATTAATGTAATCTTTTGAGAAAAATAAATATCTTTAACCGTAAACAATCCTGTAAATTTATTAAACCACAGGCAATGGTAATAACATAAAAAAAAAATTAAAAAAAAAAATTTTACATAATCAAGTACTTTTACTAGATTATGATTCACACACGCATGTCACTTTAACATACTAAATTCTCTTAAGCGACGAATGACTCTCTCAATATGTATTCTTAAACTAGCAATTTGTTTGGTTTCCCTTGCTTCAGTCTTAGAAAGCTTAACTCCAGTTGTAACACTTGGAGGTCACACTAGTTTCACACCATGTTTAAGTAAATATACATGTTTGAATCCTCTGTCAGCCATCACACACATACCAGGCTGCAAACACTTCATGAAATCACATGTTTCTACCAAACATTTGTCTGTGACTCTTCCTCCATATCCATGTGATACGTAATTCACTAAATCATTAGTGTACAAGAAGTGTCTAAAAGCCATAGGTAAATTGTTTTTTATGCTATTTTTATTTAATTCACAATAAAAGGATGCATTACACTAGCCAACAAAGGAATATTTTTAAAAAATAATTTGCTAGCGTAACCTGGAGTCATAGAAAAATCATCAGCCAGCTCCCTGAATGGGTTATTTAGTCTTATTTTTTTTAAACACATACAGGGTGGCGATTTAATCACCTGCATCGTTCTAGCAGGTGAATCAGACCACGAAATACTACCCATATCAATAAAAAAAACATACCTTAATTTTTCATCAAAATGTTTATTTAAATTTTGTATGCAAAGAGTCAAAGACATAGAGCGGACGTGGAACTCATTGTAGGTATGTATCTATCTAGAGATAGCGAGTCAAGCAACTAGTTGGTCGGGCTGTCCGCATAAGGTCAACGTACTGCAGGGTGCATATCATTTTATGAAAATTTTGAATAATTATCAAGTCCTTTAACACGGGATTACTTAAAGATACAAATTATAAATTATGTCTAATATGTTATATGTTATCAATACTACACCATGTTGAAGCAGTGCAGGTGATTAAATCGCCACCCTGTATTTATATTATTATTATTTACTTGACAACATTGGTCCAATGGTTATTAAAAAACTTATTTGCTAATGGTTAGTTATTTAAAATAAAATATAATAAAAACTGACAATAACAAAAAAAAAAATTTACTCGTGCCGAACGAGCAGCCGCACCATATGCTTCAGCATTGGTGCATCATGCTTGTCGGCTAGGACTTGCAGAATGCTGTTGGCGCTGCCCCGTGTTCTGCTTAATAAGGACGCGTGGTCCTTATCATAGAAGTCATCTGTTCGAACTACAGCAAACATGTAGATGCGCTACAGAATCGGGGCAACCGCAACAGCACCCTGAAACCACTATTATATTGCACACGCAGGGCGTCGAGAGCCTTCCGCGTACACTTGACCCTGAGCTTTGAATAAAGCTATCTTTACCTCGTTACTACACCGAGCAAATCTGTGAGCCAACAAGTTGCATCTGGCGGCCAACGCCCTGCGTTCACGTTCCATGTCTACCTGATCTTTGAGGTCCTCGGTGACATAGTGACCCAGGTACTTAAATTGGGTGACCCTGTTTAGCAATCGCCCATTGAGGCATATTATCACTACTTATTATAAAACAAAGTCGTTTCCCACTGTCTGTCCCTATGTATACTTAGATCTTTTAAACTACGCAACGGATTTTGATGCGGTTTTTTTTTAATAGATAGAGTGATTCATGAGGAAGGTTTTAAGCTATATAACATAACGCTACGACTCTTAGGAACGGGGCAGCGCGGGTGAAACCGCGGGCGGGTCGCTAGTAGGTTCATAAGTAAAACGTCTCCCGGGGGCCACAAAGACCAGGTATTCACTTTTATTAGAATTATATACCAGGCCATGGGTCGCTGCATACTCTTCACAAATTTTAAGCATCTCTCTGATTGAGCCGGCCGTTGGACCCAGCAGCACCATGTCATCAGCGTAACTTAAATTTTTGACGCTGATTCCATCGATTTTGCAATGACACAGGCTGAAGAGCTTAGGTGAAGTTAAACCCCCCTGTCTCACCCCACACCCCAGCCTGTACGCCTCAGAGAGAGCATCACCCCAACGAACTTGATTGCACTGATTAGAGTACCAGTACTGGAACAACTGCCTCAATAGCCAAGTGGTCCTGACCGCGACTGCTACGCTAGAGGTCCTGCGTTCGATTCCCAGGTCGAGCAAAGTGTTATTGGGTTTTTCTATGAAATTCCCAGTAGCAGCTCGGAGTTAGGAATTTGTGCCCGGTTAATGGCAATAGGCTCGCCCCCTATTACATGGGACCTAAACATACCGGCGAACTGTGGGTGTACATTAGTACGCCTCTGCCTAACCCTTCGGGGAATACAGGCGTGATGGTATGTTATGTTATGTTACTGGAACAAACCCGTCAACTCAGATAGTACAGCCACTCCCCTGAGCTTACCCCAAAGAACATCATATGACACAAGGTCAAATGCTTTTGAGAGATCAAGGAAGCAGGCATAGATCGGAGTATTCCTATCCTTATAGTATTGGACCGTCTGCTTCAGACAAAGGATCGCACTTTCGGTGGAGAAAACCCAAACTGTGCGTCATTTAAAGTTGTCCAGTTGTTTGTCAAGCAGACCGTCCAACATTTTGGCCAATTACATTAGCCAAGGATATGGGTCTGTAGTTCGCCTTGTCCGATATGTCACCAATTTTATTCTTGACAATTGGAACAACTATTGTTTTTAACATTTCGGACGGGAGGTATGAGTGGCTAACGCATAGCGTGTAAAACGTTGCCAAAATCCTTGGTAGATGTACCCCGGCACATTTGAGGTGCTCGATGCTGAGACCGTCATGACCAGGAAACTTTCCTCTGGCCATTTTTAAGATGTTTTTTTTTTCTACTTGCCTGGCTGAGAAACGGATCGGTTTATAGTCACAACTAATCTCATCATCGACCACCCCTCGGGCTGGGTATACGAACAGCAGGAATATTTAAGTTTTCTTCTAATAAATCTATTAAATAATAACAGCCTTAGGAACACCTATGTAAGAACGTGGATTTCTGCTAATTTTAAGTAAGGTATATTCCAAAATTTGAGATGCCTCTTTCTTTATATCATCTTGTATTAATTCACTACAATCTGAAGTTGATTTCATTTGAAGAGACATAGTTGATGGTGATGATCCTCTATGCTTTATAGATAGTGTATAAGAAATATCACTATCAGATGGGTCTTCTGTTGCAAATATTTTTTTTGAAGATATGTGTAAGTTTGATGTAGTGATGTTGAAACAGACTGCAGAAATGGCTTCAACGGTGATGTCATCTGACTAACAAATTTAATTCCTGTTTGAGTAGTTTTACTTCTGAACTTGGTTGCCATAAATATACTTGAATTGATTTCTTCAGTCTTATGTTCTTTATGTGCTATATTTTCTATGTTTTCCTGTACAACTGTAAAGTAAACACATTAGATAAATAACAAAAAAAGTTATAATAGTAAGTATAGAATTTAAAAAGACCTATCAAGTACTAGCTTCTGCCCGCGACCTCGTCCGCGTAGCGTGATGATATATAGCCTATAGCCTTCCTCAATAAATGGGCTATCCAACACTGAAAGAATTTTTCAAATCGGACCAGTAGTTCCTGAGATTAGCGCGTTCAAGCAAACAAACAAACAAACTCTTCAGCTTTATATATTAGTAATAGATGTAGGACCTACTCATCATTGAGATTGCATTTATTTTACCATTTATTTCCAGATGCAGTCTCTCCATGCTCCAAGTGTTTAGTAATCATACTGTTTTCTTCTAAATCTTTTATACTTTCTTCAATTAATATTCTTCTTTGTTTTTTTTTAATATAAGGTCGTTCTGTGATAGATAACCGTTTTCTTCTATCTGGCTGGCACTGAAATTTTGTGGGCATACACTTTGGCTTCATGCGAACTTGAGACACAGAACCCATCACATGATATTCCATATAATTATCCATATCATTTGGCAACTGGAAAATGAATAAAGTGCTCAATAAGCAAAAAAGTGGTCAACCTCCAAAAGGAAGGAACTTTTTATTAAATAATTGTAGTAAAGTAAAAAAAGTCACACACGATTTAAGAACATACGAAAAAAGTAAATACTTACGTCAAAATGATCTTCACAGAAATAGATAGGAGAAATTAGTTTTATGGCTTTTGGATCTCGCCGTGCAAGATTAAGCCACTTATATCTTATTGTTTTGTTGTGTGGCACGTAAACAAATAATTTATCAGGGTTTTTTTTTGACGTATTATCACACTGGGGAACAGCACACCACTTATACACTTGCGAAGTCGTGTCTAAATAAAAAACAACAAATTTATTATCTGATATCATGATATGTTGTTTAATCTCCTATTCGCAAGTTCGCGAATTCAAAACATTGAATTAAAATCGCATTTTCGTATCAAAAAATCAGTCATCATGCCTATTGTTTAATTCGCTATTTTACATAATCATTAGCTGCTTTACAAAACAGGTCTGTTATGTAAAGTAGCTGAATGACGTTTAGCAGTTTTGCATAATAGGTGATCTTCAACACGCGGAATGGAATGATCGTTATGCGTATATCAATATAGCGGATTGATATTAAGCTGTCTTGTAAAACAGTGCATTGCAGCGTGAAATGAACTGTTGGATAATAAATATTAGTTCCAAAATTCGGTGCTTGGGGCGTTGCGTGGCATAACGTGGCATAAGGTCGTCAAGTTAACCCAAATTACTTCTATATATTTATGCACAATGGCTACATTACAGTTCTGGCAGGACGTTTGGTCACAGTTCTAACCTAACCTAATTAATATAAACATAGAAGAAACCAACGGATATTTTAAAAAAAACAATTTATGTAATCATATTTTATCCCAAATTTACCCCGACAAACGTTTGATTGCAAACATCCGTCAAAATATAACTAAATGTCATAAGTTCTTTACACAAAACGCGTATCGTAACTGCAAATAAGTAATTCTACAAAACAACTAAACGTGGTTAGTGGTTTCGATAAACTTATCGCATTTTTTTAAAGCAGCTAGCAGTTATGTAAAATATCGAATTATACAATTCTACTACGACATGTATATTTTGGTAATTTTTTAGCATTTTCCAATGCTAAGATTGAATAGTTATTTAATGAAGGTAAAATTCGAGCGCGGGCAGGATTCAAGTCTTCTGGTTAGATACACCAGTCGACATGACCACTAAGGTGCTTTTAAGGAATCCGTGTAGTACCTTACACTAAGGAACCCTAAGTTGAACAAGTTGTAGATGGAGCTAGTGTCGATAATATAGCAGCTTTTTTATCGCATCTCTAAGTGAATCTTTGGCTGTGTGTGCAAGCATCCGTATTAGTACAATCGCACCTCAATTATAAAGATACTAGGGTTGAAATTCGTAAAAGGCGCGTTTAAACGAAGAAGGCTTTATTTTTTACCCCGGGTTAGATTCCTCACTGCTTATCAGATAGGAATCTCGCAAGATTTTTTACCCTGTGTGGGTATGGGTTAGAATATTATTCCTCTCTGCCTTTCAGAGAGACATCTCGTAAGAGGCGAGAAAATATCTGACATGCTCGGTGGTAGGACCTCTGGGTCTGACAGACTGGCGACCACCCTTACGTCGGAGTCTGTCGTAAAGCACCTTGGTGTGTGTTTCAACTTCTGCGCGTAAGAGCCAGTTCCCCATCGGTTGCTGCGGCTCTGGCAGTCTGCAGTCCGTAGGGACTCTTAAGGCTCGGCAGCGCATCAGCAACTCCTCTGGTGTTGCAGGTGTCCATGGGCGACGATGACTACTTACCACCACGTGATTCGTCAGCTCGTTTGCCGACTTATTCCATTAAAAAAATGATAATTTTTTATTTGTTTATATTGTACTCATCAACCCATATACTGTCCCACTGCTGGGCTCGGGTCTCCTTTAAGAATGGAAGGCTATAATCTACCATGCTATCCTACTGAAGGTTGGCAGACTTCATATGCCAGCGAGATAATGCAGGTATGAGCTTTGAGGTTGCCAAATAATTTAAGCTGACATAGATTTTCTTTTATTATGGCAAACTCGTTATCTTCGGACGAAACCTTTATATTATAATTTACCTTTTCTAACAATTAATTAATCTTCATTTAAATCATCAATATTCTACAATAGCGGCTCGATCATACATATTTCCTTTTTGATTTTTTTTTTAAGTTTTTAGCCGATTATAATGTAGTATTTCGTTATTATATATTTTTTTTAATTATTATTTCGTTCCTATTTTTTTTTTAAATAAAATTGGAAATAGACGAGGGTTTAATATTGTACGACAATCGATTATTGCGAATTAAATTGTGCGCCTGGGTAATCATTGATACTGAATTATAACTACTTTTTACGTATTTCAATGTTAACGTTTTTAAAACTACCTAAAGGTGCGCGCACACACAGCCAGAGTCACGTAAACAAATTATAATTAACAACTTACGTTTAGTGGAAGTTTCTCCGCTATCAACCTTCGACTTCTTGGAGCGTGTGGTCATGGATGCTTTAGCTGCACGCTTCTTGGACTTGGGCTCTTCAGACACCTCCGTTTTGATTGGAATCTCGAATTCTGAGAAAGATTAAACGAAAATCAGACATAATATAACGATTTGTTTCGTGGGTCGGTCGTTTGTTGAGGTTAAGCAATATTCGCCGCCGTCAGTATATGGATAGGTATTATTTTCTAAGTGGTGTTTTGACCAGCAAGTTATGAGGTTCAATGATGCTGATGACAATTTCTTTATGCAAAATACTGATACTTCATTACTCTAATGCTTATAAACGAGACTGCTAAGCTTAAAGTCCTGGGGTCGATTCCCAGGTCGAGTTGTTAGTAACTTTTACTATGAAATTCTCAGTAACAGCTCGGGGTCGATTAATGGAAATAAATTTCCAGGTCTACTACACGTCTACCTACCCTTTGACGAAAACAGGCTTGATTTTATGTATTTATATTTTTTTGCCCAAAAATTAAGCAGAGGTGAAATTATAATGATATTTTTTCATGTAAAATACTCATAGATAACAACATAGATAACAATACATACACTCACGCTTTTCCTACAGGGAAGTAGACAGCTACTTCAGAAGAACTCAATTCGGGGTTATGACCTTAACATACCTACGAGCTGATCATGAACACTAATACAGTACACCGGTCTGAAACAACGCTTACGTTGTGTTTCGCTGAGTGAGTGAGGATATCGTAAGCCCAAATCCTTTTAAAAGGCGGGCAATGCAGTTGTGACTCCTCTGGTGTTGCGGGTGTCCATGGGCGGTAATCGCTTACCATCAGGTGATACGTCTGCTCGTTTGCCCATTCCATAAAAAAACCTATGTATATATTTTTTCCTCTAGTGGGCGGCGGTAATCGCTTACCGTCAGGTGATCCGTCTGCTCGTTGGCCCCCTTATTCCATAGAAAAAACCTCTGCTTAACCTATGTAAATTTTTACCAGCAATTGAGTATAGAGGTCAAATGACACTAAAGACAATTCTTCAAGTGATGATATGGTCCGACCGGTTTCGGTCACGGCGACCGCTTTATGGACTCTGCTGCCGTTGGTGAGCTCGCATGTGGCTTATGTAGCCAATTTTCTCACATCCTTACAATCAGAAGATTAAAGTCGAAAATTGACGGAAAATTATGTCTACAAGTGGATAGTAATAGGAACTCACCACTGGAGAATGCGTCATCACCGGAAGCGTTGTTATCATCAGACTCTTCATTATGCACTTCCACCTTCACAATATTGGCTGTAGAAGGAAATTTATGTTGTTATAGAGTAAATTTCATTGCAAAGACGTATTCGAATCCTATTTAAATGGACTCAGATGACAACTTTCAGGACTCCACTTATTACAAAGATAAGAGGTAAGGCATAGTAGAATTGAATAATACCACTCACAAATTGAAACTGCCCGACTGGGGAAATACCTCCACCTTGCAGAAAAGCATAGCCAAATAACATAACTCTGTGCTATGTTGTGTTCCTAATGGTGAGCAATTTCGACAGAGCGCCGTGTTGGCAGTGGGGGGACCGGTGGTGATTAAGTATCACACTTATTGTCTCCTATGCAACTATTCCTCCCCAAACATTTATTCTTATTAGTATTCAAGAATTAATGTAATTAAAACACACCTATTCTATCTATTCCCTGAAAGGTTTGAAGGGTTTGTTTGTTTGAACGCGCTAATCTCTGGAAGTTTAACCTTTACCCCACTACCTAAAAAAGGGTGTGAAATGATTTTACAGGGTCGGCAACACACCTGTGATCCCCCTGGTTTTGCAAGTGTCTATAGGCTATGGTAACTATTAACCATCAGGCTGACCATATGCTTCTTTGCCACCTGAGTGGTACATAAAAAATAATTTACATTCACCTCCCCCAAAATTTATTACATGTATCATTAATTAGCAACAAACCAGAGACAATACGTAACAACTTATTTAAACAAGCTGAAATGATATTAATTTCTGTAAGTAGATCTTATCTTTACAGACACTTTTATGGTCAATGGTTTGGATTTTTTTATGGCTTAACTTACAACCTCTGAGAAGAAACACTGAAACAAACTCTCTCTTCTCTCCTCTCTTTTAAAGTCCAGACAGAATAATGCTTATATGTAAGGTGGACAATGCAGGGCAATGTCTGAAATAGTCTTTTGAAGAAAGAACCATAACAGTTTTGAGTAGACCAGTCCTAACTGCAATTTTGGGTAGGGTTTTAAACCCCTAACCCCCATGCTTATGTTCATGGGCCTAACTGAAAATGTATAACCAAAAGTTACAATATAAAATGTCAACTTACGTCTAAACATGGACTTGTTCTGAATGTGTTTCTTGAACTGCTCCTCTGTGTGCAGCACCTGCTTCTTGAAGTTGATTGCGTTGCGCAGCTGCGTGATGCACACCTCACATATGCCGCCATTCTCACCTTCCTCCAACACATGCAACTGCACAACACAAAATTCCCGTCATCATATCAGCCTGTAGAATTATCACATGAAATAATTTTTCATACCTGCAACTTTATTCACACAGCCTGCTCAAAATTATATTTCAATGAAATCAGTCAATCAATTAGGACAGTCGAGAAAGAGAGGACAGGGCAGAGAAAGAGAGGCCGAGAGAGAGGGGGGGAGGGAGAGGGAGAGGGGGAGGGAGAGAGAGAGAGAGGGAGTGTAAGCGAGAAACAAATGCAGGAGCTTTTTGTCTATAAATAATTATGCTTGAATAACCAGCATAACTGAATTGATAGCCATACCTATAATGGAGTTTGCCCACTATACTATAACAATATTGAATTTAGAGGTGTGCAAAAACTGAGTTTCAACAATACAAAGCTAAATCCTTTTAATTCAATTTAAGGAGTAATAATCAACAAATTATTTCTGGCCTCATCGGTCCAGTGGTTGTTAGTGAAGCTGAAAATGCTAGAATTGATTAAAAAAATCTATTAGGTAAGGACAATTATTTCTATTTAGGTATGGGAATGCCCTTGGTTTCAGGTATAATTGAGACATGTAAAAATATAATTTTAAACAAAATAAGTATTTATTTTTTATGTTGGCAAGTATTCTCCTTGGAAGCTATACATATGTATCTTTTTAAGATCGAGCAACTTTCTATTGCGCGCACATTCAAATAGTACACACTATTTGAATAAAATACTAAACCTTTATAAATTAAAATAATGACAATTAATTTGGTTTTAATAATTGAATGCAAGTCTTTACAAAATAGATTACCTATTTCTTATAAAATATTGTGACTGGAGTAGGTAGGGAGTACTAGACCGCTAATTTACCTAAACTCTGAAGAACAATAGAGAAAGGTGGACAATATTTCTCTACTTATCGTTCTGTTCCTCAAAGTTTAAGCAAATTAGGACTACCTACATCGATCACTGCTGATAATTATGCTTCACTAATTACCTTCATTGTTACGGCGCAGTGGGCGGAGACCTTTAACCCAAAGGACAATCGGGAAAAGCAATTGCATGCCATTCATGGCACTATTTTTAATTTTTCAAAGACTAACGAGCAGGAATTATTTCCAAATTCTATGTTTATCTAGTTATTCATGCTTTACAAATTCAATTTACTCACGTTTATGTCGAAACAATCTCTCAACATGTCGGCGTAAATCTCTTCTTCGCCCATCCAGTGATATGTGCTTTTAACGTCTTTGAATGCGCCCTCCGATGCACAACACCGACACATACCATTATTCACTGTAGTCTCCATTATGTTTTAGTCACTTTTACAACATTTACACTTAAAAACCCTAAATAATTGGAGAAAAATTATAGGACGCTACAATTCCGCAGCTCCGCCATTTTCTGGTACTTTTTTTTATATTTCCATTTTGCCTGGAATTCAGACATTGGCAAAGACAAATTCACATAGATCCAAATAAATCAAATTTGTATTGTATATATTACAAACTCAATACTTGTCTCGTAAAATGTAAGATGCTTTCATTTAACTATAATAATCATTATTACAAACAGAAAATAATATCGTGACCAAATGAACTTTGCTTTGTAGAAAAAGAAAGCCCAAAAAAAAAACATTGAGTGTGACACTGACAGTGATCAGTTGACATCTGCCCGTCAGAGACGTTTCAGAGTAAGCTATTTCCACGTCTGCTTTGCCTTAAAAAGAGATACAATAATTTTATATCAATAGAAAAAAGCGAGATAACATATAAAAACTTGTTATATATCCTAAGAAATGTCTAAGTACATTTCTGTCATTACAATAATGGCTTTGGATTTTTTAAATTAGATTTTGGAAATAATACAATACACTAGAAAACTAAATATTAGTGGAGAGAAGTGTAATTATGGCGATGTCCCATGGAACTGCGTGCCGTTGCTGTCTTTTGCGACCACCTGATAAGGACCTACAAGCTCAATATTCAATATTGGGAAAAACAGAAGTTTACGCTGATATGTTAAAGGATTGCTTTGAAATTCATGTAATACTGATATTTTACGACCACCTACAAGTCACGTAGTCTATTGGCTAAATATTTCTACTGCTTTAGGTGTATTGACTTGAATTTTGACATATTTATCTTACAAATTTCCCTACATTCTAAGTAAAAGTCGCCTAATTATAGGTATTAAAGCTATTATTATTAAATTTAGTTACAATAATTAATTCAGGTCAATAAAATGATTCCTTGTCCCTGATGATCCATATTTTCTATGACTGAAGCATGTCAAGCACTTTGGCACAGTATTTGAGCAATCAGCTTCTGAAAATGGTTGTGGGATTCCATACATACACTCACACCCTTTTCCTATAGGGGTAGGCAGAAACTACAGAACACTACTTGCTACATTTCTTGCATACCTATTTTGCGACATCCACATTCATACATACAGAATGTATGAATATAAGACAAGTACCATATTGTATGATTGATAACTAATTATACTTGACGTTAGTTTTTGGTGTACAATAAAGGATATTCTATTCTATGTATGTATGTATTTAAATTTAAATATTCTGGGACATTTTTACACAGCACCATCTAGTGAAGCAGAGCTTGTACTATGGGTACTAGACAATGGATATAATACTAATATCCTTTTTTTTCTTTGTAAATACATACTTATAATACATAAGAAACACCCAGACCAACACAAACACTTATATTCATCACATAACATTTTGTGTCCTGTGGGAATCAAACCCACAACCTCATGGTCAGCAGTCCGGTACTTGAACATATGTTGTATGTTCCAGATATCTCTATTTGTTTAATTATAAGCATAATAATATACCATCTCACCTATATTCCCTGAAGGGGAATACTTGTGTAACACAAATTCTTCCTTAATTGAGATTGCAGCTTACCATCAAGAAGGCTGTATGCTTTACATCTCTTATTTAAAAAGGTTCATGGAGTTTCTTGTCACATTCTTTTACATAGGATTAACTTTTTGGAACCATACAACTAGTTTGGATGTAAGATCCACAGGATATTTCATAAATGCTTGTAAAATCTTATCTACACTAATTTAATGAAGAATAAAGATTTGATTGATTGCAACTTTGTAAAATTAAGTCCAAACTACTTAACTAATTTAAAAAAATATTTTACATACTAGTCACATAATAGTTAGCTAGTTTGAAATAAAAACATTTGAACTTGAACTAAACTTGTAAATCACCCCCTTCCATATGTTCCAGATACCATTAGGCCCTAATGACAGTGAGACTGGTATTTGTGAAGTCTGTATCACCAGGCTACGGGATGCAAGCAACTTTAAACTTCAAGTACAGCAATGTCAAAAGGACTTCAAATCAAAACTGACAGCTTATGGTGTTAAAGGTAAAAATAAAAGATATTAATTTCAATGAAAGGAAATAAAGTTCAGTCGAAGGCATCCGTGGATCAGTTGGCTAAAGCATCCAGTGAACTTAAGCGATGGGGGGGGCGGGTTAAAATAGTTGTCTCATTTGTGATACCTTCCCACTATTGTGACGTCACAAATTTTACAATTTAACATGTATAGACGTTAAATTGTAAAATTTCGACTTTTAATTGTATTCAGTACCTAACTTGACAGTTGAAGGGTTACCAGTTTTTATAAAAAAAAAGATAGTGAGGTGGTATAAGAATGAACGAAATTGAATGAACTTAAATAATGTACATAAATGAACATACTCTTCATTTAAAATTGAATAACTTATAGTCAAAAGACAATATATACTTTTAAAAACTTTAAATTTTGTTTCTGTAAGGTAAAATGTCAAAAATGACAAAAGTAAAATTAAATTTTTGATTTGTTTCTATTAGAAGACAATAAATAAGGAAACTACTTTTAATAAAAAAGATTAATTATTCTTATATTTCACATCTTACTTTCGAAATTTTATCATTCATTCTTTACGCAAAATCATTCACTATCCCAACACCATTATAATGTGGTATCATTATTCATCATCTTCGAACAGGAGACCCAATTTTTTTTATTTACATGTTACATCACAAATCTGATGACCCCTTGACACACTTCTTTAACCCCCCCACTCCGTGACGTATGAATGACCCGTAATGCAAGAATATGAAGTATTGTTTTTGTTATTGGTATAAGGTATCCTGAACTTGCTACTTATATATTTCCAGATGAACCTGGCATGAAGATGAAGGTCAAGCAGGAACTTCTAGATTTAGATGAAGAAAATGGAATATATTTTTTAGGTAAGCATTTTATATTTGTTATTGAGGAGTGAGGATATCGGAGGCCCGAACCCTTTTTAAAAGGCCGACAAAGGACTTGAGAGTCCTTTGGTGTTGCGGGCGGCGGTAGTCGTTTACCATCAGGTGATCCGTCTGCACGTTTGCCCCCCAATCCCATAAAAAGTGAGATGGTTTTTTTTTTCACAGAATTGAAGGAGGAAATGTCAAATGACTTTGATGACTTCCAAGATGAGGACGACAACACGAAACTGGCGGAGATGCTGGGTTTTAATGACGTCACGATCAAGAAGCGCTCCGACAAACGCAGAAGCAAGAAGCGACTGCTTCTCGATGATCCTGCTGGCGGTGAGCACTACTGTAGGGTTGAAATCACAAAATTGTTGAAATTTTACGGATTGACTGTATCAAATTGAATATTTCCTTTTTGCTTGTGTTTGTTGTCGGACCACGGTTTATAAGAAAGGTTTTTTTTATCCATCTTTTTTTTTATTTAAGAGTTCAGCTCTTGTCGGTGGAGCAAACGCCACAGTTCTCTATCTTCTGCTTTCCGTTTTACCTCTTGATACGACTCGATCGCAATCCTTTCTTTCACTTGAAATGAAATGAAATGATGAAATGATATTTATTTCTGTAAGTAGATCTTATAGAGACACTTTTACAAGTCAATGTTTTGTTTTTTTTTTTATAGCTAGATGGCTTCGGCATTTCCTAACTGACGACCTCTGAGAAAAAACACCGAAACAAACACGTGTTCCATAAAACTTCGTCTAAGTCTACCCCTTCCTAGTTTTCCTTCAATTTTACCTTCTAGTATACAGGAATATTTTTTAAGCAGTGCGCAAAAAAATTTTGGTAGTTCAGTATCAGTAATAGAACACATTCCCATTATTAGTTCAAAACTTTTTTTTAACACATAATATCTATTCGCAATAATAACAATATGCACGTGTGCCAGCCGACTCACGCGCCGGTGTACAGCTGATGTAGGTACTAAGGCGCGCGCGCTTTGCCGTGCGCTAGCGAGTAACCATAAAATCAGTTTCAAAGTAAACATCTTTCGTTAACGATAACTTCGATAATTTGTACTAAGACATATCAAAATAACAAATTGGTGTTTAATAAAAGTCGTTTAAGTTTCAATTGTCAAAGTTTGCGCACTGAATAAAAATTATTCCGGTATTTATGACGAAGTTGTCATGTCGTATCAAGTGGCCAAACATCTTTCCCCTTCTATTCTCTATGTTTCTTAACAACTGTCTTTTCTCTCCTACAGTTACTAATACTTCCTCATTAGTTTCCATTTTATCCATAACTAGCTTCTGGCCGCGACTTCGTCCGCGTAGCGTGATGATATATAGCCTATAGCCTTCCTCAATAAATGGGCTATCTAACACTGAAAGAATTTTTCAAATCGGACCGGTAGTCCCTGAGATTAGCGCGTTCAAGCAAACAAACAAACTCTTCAGCTATATATATTAAGTATAGATGTGTATATTTTTTTTCAGACCTCAAATCCAAGAGCCGCATGAAACTGTCTATACGTGCGCTAGCGCAACAACAAGTGATGATGAAGAAGCTGGCCAAGGTGGCGCCCTCTATGCGGCTGGTGAGCGATGCCACAAAACACAAGTGCAACGTCGACAATCTACTGGCCCACTCCAACTGCACGCCATTCTTGAACAAGACCCTAGCAGGTATAATAATCAGAGATCGGATTAGGTAGATTATTATAAAAGCGGCAGTAGCCTAATGGCTAAGGTGTCGGACTTGCGATCATGTGGTTGCCGGTTCGAAACCCACCCATTGCACTACCGACGTGAACCCATTCGTAACACGCATTTTAGCTTAGGACTAGGGGTTAACAGGAATACTAGTGATGTGCGACCCACATTGTAAGTAAGCTTTAAAAAAATACTTACCTAAAGTTCGAGGAAGTAACATAGAGTTTATAATACCTTCTCTAATCCCGGAATCATATACATTACGACTAAATGCCGGGAATTAAGAAATAGCAAATTACTTAAGCTCAAGACAGACCTCTAAGTCCAGGCCTGCTCACAACGTCGACAGGTTCGCGTATCGCTCAACCTTAGGTTGAACATGTGCTTGTATATCATATATATAAGTGCATGTGCCCGTTAAGTGATTTCACTATAGCCTAATCCCTCTAATTCTGAGAGGACTCCCGTGCTTAATAGTGGGATATTATAATGGATTGATTATGTAACAGAATATTAACGACGAATGGTTTTACGTGCTCTCCAAGGCACGAAAAATCTCGATGTATTAGTCACCCATAAACTGTCAAGGTCTCCACGTGACAGGCTAGACCTAGTGTGGAGACCACTAGTCAAAAATCCTCCTGACCACTATTATTTTTATTATTAAAGTTAAATATAATTATTTATTAGGTTAAGGAGCTGTAAAAATGTTTATTGGCAATAAACGATTATCTTATCTATCTTATCTTATCTTACCCATAAACTGTCGATTTTTTTTTTCAGGAGTCCTCTGTGCTTACTGCAAAACTACTTATCGGGACCTAGCACACCTCCGAACCCATATACACGATGAACATAAGGCAGACAGTTTGATAGACTGCAAAAGAATAGACAAAAACAATCTATCGATTAAAATGGACATCACTGACCTTCGATGTAAGCTCTGTAGCGCAAACATCGACACAATTTCCAATTTAAAAAAACATTTAATCAAAGAACACGATATAAAATTTTATCCCGACGTCAATGATTATGTTTTAGAATTCAAATTAACTGGCGGAGAAATTCTAAATTGTGCGCTCTGCCATTCAACTTTCGAAACTTTCAAAATGTTGTTACAACACATGAATGGACATTACAGGAATTATATTTGCGAAATTTGCGACTTAGGCTTCATAAACAAACACAAGTTAAGAAATCATCAAAGAACACACGAAATAGGCAGTTTTAATTGTTCGTTTTGCGAAAAAATATTCAGTACGCGCGTGAGAAAATTATGTCACGAGAAATACACTCACAATTCCGGCGCGAGATACACGACTAACTGTCCCCATTGCGATGAATCATTCACGAGTTATTACAGAAGAAATCGACATATGGCCGTCGAGCACAACACGTCCGCGGCGACTTACAAATGTAATATTTGCGACAAATCTTTCATTCTAAAGTCTAAGTTGACTTCGCATATCAAAAAGGTGCATTTAATGGAACGGAATCATATATGCGCTGAATGTGGTCAAGGGTTTTTTATAAAACAATCTTTAGATGAACATATGATTAAACATAACGGGGAGAGAGTGTTTAAATGCATGGTTTGTAGCAAAGCTTATGCTAGGAAAAAAACTTTAAGGGAACATATGAGGATTCACAATAATGATAGGAGATTCAAATGTGGTGTCTGTCTGCTAGCCTTCGTTCAGAAATGTAGTTTAAAAAGTCATATGCTGTCGAATCACGGGATTACTTTGGCAGAATATGAAAACGCAAAAAATGATATTTGTAGTCCATAAGACTGAATGTGCACCTTAGCAATTATTTGAATCAATTTTAATATCCCAATATGAATAAGGTTCAAATATTTTTAATTTCTATCTTTATTGCTGTAGAATGAAGTCCATGCCATATTTTTTTTTGCGCAATCGTCTTTTCTGTAACATTTTAATTATCCAAAAGTACATAGCAGAGTTTTAGGCGGGAAAATGTAAAGTGCACGTTGTCGATTTTATATAACATACCATCACGCCTGTATTCCTCGAAGGGTTAGGCAGAGGTCTACTAATATATACCCACAGTTCGCCGGTATGTGTGTGAGCCTATTGCCATTAACCGGGCACAAATTCCAAACTCCGAGCTGCTACTGGGAATTTCATAGAAAAACCCAATAACACTTTGCTCGACCTGGGAATCGAACCCAGGACCTCTAGCGTAGCAGTTGCGCTCAGGACCACTTGGCTAATGAGGCAGTTATTATCGATCGTCGATTTTATATTATTTTTCAAAACTTGAATTTCTCCGAAGTTTGGTGGATAATTAACCATTAAGATACGTTTTTATTTTAATACAATTGAAATTTCATTCAACAATTTATTTCATTGCAATAGGCTATTATGCATGTCATTTTTATCCGGAGCACCGTAATAAATATTAAAAAAAAAAACCTATCATCATAAAAATTTGATTTCTATTCTTTGCAATCAAAGGGAGGTATAAACGCCGCCATCTTGGCCGCGTCTACTGTGTGTATAACAGTCACAGTTTTATTGTTTTTATGAATTATTGATCTTTGTAACCAATGAGTTATTATTATTTTAAAGATTTCTAACTAATTCGAACATAGTAGAGGATTGAAATCAATTGGATACCTAGTAATAACAAAATGGCCTCACAAAAACTACTTTGTAATAAGTTCCGTTTTGTACTGTCAGATTTGCCGCGCACTTTTGCTATGTACTTTTTTTTTATTATGGCGCCACACTTTTTGTGTATTTGCCAATGTCAAGTATTAGAGTAATAAAGTAATAAATATTTCCCATCGTGGGATTATAATGGCACCACACTTTCTATGTTCGCCAGTGTCAAGTATAAGTTGTTTAGTTGTTCTTGCCCCAATAAAACGGTAGAAACTTTATTGAGGCTTTCATGGAGTTTAGGAGTGAACCCAAAAAGTCACGATTTTCAATTTTATATCATTTGCCTACACTCTCACACGTTCACGAACACTTAAGTCGGATATCGATATATTGCGTGGGTATATGAGACCCCTGGACCCCCTGGTCATCACGTATTTCAGTACCTACATTCAATTTATTAATTAATTAATTAACACAAACAATTTTCTTCGTAAAATAAGTAAGTACCTAATTCGTTCTTCCATGAAGGCTATAATATTATTTAGATTTTTTATTTATAAATTAGCTATAATGTGTACAGGTTGATTATTTATTATGTTAATTGTAATAAAAGATTTTAAGAACATACATTTCTTTTAATTTCATTTCAATTAAAGCGTCGGTAGCCTAATGGCTAGGGCGTCGGACTTGCGATCATGTGGTTGCCGGTTCGAACCCCACCCATTGCACTACCGACGTGAACCCACTCGTAACACAAGCATTTAGCTTAGCACGAGGGGTTAACAAGAATACTAGTAATGTGTGACATACATTGCTAGTAAGCTTTTTTTTAAAAAAAAAAAATTCAATAACCTCTCGTTTAACCTACCTATTTCCAATATATTTTTAAAAAATGCATTAATTTATTAAATACCTATTGTTAATTCTTTTTTTATTTCATATATAGTTAATACTAAAGTAATCTTAATTCAAACGCGATTTACTCTAATTGTCTTATTATTCAAATTCAGCTACCATTAAACTAAGTCCCTAGTTCCTACCCTACCCTCCATTTTGTCCAAAATACTTACAAATAATTGCATTTATTTTCAAACTAGCTGTTACCCGCGACTTCGTCCGCGTGGTATTTAAAAAAAGTAGCGTACGTTACTCCTTGTTACATCAGCTATCTGCCAGTGAAAGTCCCGTCGAAATCGGTCCAGCCATTTCAGAGATTAGCCGGAACAAACAGACAAAAATTGTAAAAAATATTGTTTTGGTCTAAGTACCGTGTATAGGTACAGATAGCGCCAAAAGTCGATGAACACGATGCAATCTTCAAAACCAGTTTTCTGCATATAAGAAAACTGGTACTAACTTCTCAGGTCAGAATTTTTTGGTTAGTAATTATGTAAAAACGTTTTGAAGATTGCATCGTGTTCAGCGACTTTTGGCGCTGACTGTACATCCAAATGCACTAAGTAGTGCCTGTTTCGATTAGATCTTTTCGATTAGCCTGTTAGATCGCAGTGTCGCGTAACATGAGGCGAAATTACCGACAACCGTGGGTAAGCCTATCAGAATAAAGAAAAACTCCTATATCGTGGGTGCTTTTACATACACAAACCCGGAACAACTAAATGTAGTAGTTGCAGGTGTAACATATTTTTCACATGCTATCTGCAAAATTTTCCATGCCTAGGGGTTGCCATCTCTAAAATTTGGAAACCAGGACAAGACGCGTGAAAACCTCGAATTTTAGAGTCCAGAACCCGGACATGTCAATAGCTTTTTTAAACATAGTATAATAATAAATAGTTGAAAATGTCATAAAGTGACACACGGGGAGTGTGAAGTGTGCGAAATTTTTAAACCCAGACTACAAATGAAGCCCCGCCCGGACGCTCTCTAAACTAGGATAAATATGGGGAAATCCGGACGTATGGCAACCCTATCCATGCCTAGTGTCCACCCAAGGAGTATACCATGATGAAAACATAATAAAACATACAATCACGCCTGTATTACCCGAAGGGTTAGGCAGAGGCGTACTAGTGTACACCCACAGTTCGCCGGTATGCTTAGCTCCCATGTAATAACGGGCACTAATTCCAAACTCCAAGCAATTGGGAATTTCATAGAATAACCCAATAACACTTGCTCGACAATGGGAATCGAACCCAGGACCTCTAGCGTAGCAGTCGCGCTCTGGACCACTCGGCTCATGAGGCAGTTTCTCTTGATCTTAATTGATAATTGATCTTAATGAAACAGCAACATTAACTGCACAGTAACTATATTTACATAAGGTAAAGCTAGAATCAAAACTCCTCAACGCCAAGTGGCGCCCTCACTCCCTCCATGGTGGACTCTCATATGAAGCTTCCAACTCGTAACTTGGACGAAAGCCCTCCCGCATTCTTTACAAACATACCTCTTATCATTGGTATGAATTCTCGTATGAACTTCCAAAGTTTTCTTCCTCTGAAACGATTTCTTGCAAAACTCACATTGGTAAGGTCTGGAATCATCATGGCGGACCATATGACGTTTCAAAAGATCGTTATTAAATACTTTGAAGCCACAGATTTCGCAGGCCACAGTTTTTTGCTTCAAATGAGTCCTCAATTTATGCTGAACCAATCTACTCTTCATTGTATACATTTGATCGCATTCATCACAACTAAATTGAAGCTTTTTCACGTCATGAACGAGTGCCAGATGGCGTTTCTTTAAGTACTTTGAAGGGAGGATCTCTGGACATTTAGGGCATTTCAAATTTTCTCTCCTGTGGACTTTTTCACAATGTATCTGTAAGCCGTAAGCGTTTTTGAACACTTTGTCGCATTTATCGCATTGTCCGTTGATAAAACTGTGCACGTTTTTAATATGGCTGTCCACGTTCGCCCTAGCGACGAATCCTTGGCCGCAAATCTCGCATAGAAAGGTTTTATATTTGTTATGATATTTATGAGTGTGTTTTAATAAAGGCCCAAAGAATCTAAAGTCTTGCCCGCATTCGTCACAAGACATTCCTTCGTCGGAAAGTTTGAAAGTGAAGAGACATTTTGCTAATTCCTTGTTCAATTTAAAGTGGTGTATATTCGTGATATGGTTCAGGAAATCTTCGAAAACGTCGAACTGTTTTTCACACTTCCGGCAAGTGATTTCTGAAGTGTCAAGCTTTATTCGGCTGCTACCAAGCAAAGTCCTCAATACATTCCGTAGATTAGCGCCCTTATGCTCTTCGAGGGTATGTTCTTTTAACTTCACGCTATCCACAAAAGCGCAACAGCAGTAAAAGCACATGTATTTGTTATTTGCCCACCTGAACGGTAGGATGGTTGAATTTTCAAGAATTACTGTAATCAACCTTGAAAGCTCATCTTTACGTTGTTTTTCAGTCAATCTCTCGTCCATCTCGTATTCTGAAACAATGTTTGTCGTGATTGAGATATAACGCATTTAGGTATTCAACTGTATGCATGGATGTTTAAGATTAAAATATAAATTATATCGGTAGGTAGTTTTACAGTTGTTTGTTGACACTTACGCGAATATTAGACATTGCGATTTAGGGCCACTTGCACCAACTTCTTAAATATGTTTAAATTGTATTTAAACACAATATTTCATATAAATTTCGTGTTTAAATACAATTTAAACACCTTTAAGAAGTTGGTGCAAGTGGGCCCTAAGACTGCATATTACCTACGGATTTTATCGCATTGTATTGATAATTAATTAATTCCCGACGTTTGGGATCCTTTACAGCATCTATGGGCACGGGTAGACTGAGGAGATGGACGTAAAACGTATTTAATTTAGGAACGTGGTGAAATTACAAACAGGAACTGGTCTCATCATTGGTAGCTAATATGTAAGGGAAGAAGCGAGGCAGCGCCAACACAAGTACTATTTGTCACTTACTGGTGCTGCCTCAATTTATGTATGATCACAATGTTTTGAGATGAAAATAAATATTTTGTATTTTTTGTATTTTGTAGGAAAAATCAGAAAAAATATAGGTAATAATTTATTTCGTATGTTAGTTTTACAGCCAACCCATGAAATTAAAATTAAATCAAGGGCTTAATTAAAACCACGCACCGTAGTTATAATTATTTTATTTTAAATAATTGATTTTTAATCTTATGATTAAGTTCTTATAAATAATAGTAGGTCTTATCACTAAGGTTTTTACATTATTTACATAGCATAGCATCGCGCCTGTAGATATTCCACGAAGGGTTAGGCAGACGTCCACACGCCTGCATACCTAACTCGTGAAATATCTGGATATACAACATTATTATAGGCGAAAGCTGAGACACGTGTCTAGTATTTTATGTAAAGAATCTATGTACAAAATTTCAATACTGTATCACGAAAAATCACAAAGTTATAAGCTTGTTATGTTATCTGGCTTTTCGTGCAAAACAGGCTCAATACGTCTTACTACCCCGCCCCGCTGCTGTGCGCCCGCGCCTAGTTACTTGGTCTTAGCTTAATGATGTTATCCTATATAGCCTTCCTCAATAAACGGGCTATCTAACACTGGAAGATTTTTTCAAATCGGACCAGTACCTAGTTCCTGAGATTAGCGCGTTCAAGTAAACAAACAAACACACTCTTCAACTTTATATATTGGTATAGATTTTAGGACAAAATATAACGGTGTAAACGCCCCGCGACATATCTTATTCCCTAGCAATGGCAATAGAATCTAGGGGGTCCTATGAGAGTAATGACTCCCCCCAATAACTGATCTAAGCTAACCATAAGTGTTTTGCTAAGAAATACTTCACGTGTTACTGTGAACTCGCAGTGGCGGCGCCATACTTCAACCGCCTCGCGCCTCAAAAACTTTAACAATTTTAATAGATGTGCTATAATGCTGTCCCCTTTAAAGTCTCTCTCAATCACTTTTTTTAACCCACGGAAAGAAGGGCTTATTTACTTTACTATGCTTCGCCATATGGACGACGAGAGTCTTATTCTTCCTAAACTTTCTGTTACAAATTTCGCAGCGAAACTGCTTAGAGGCATCATGAGTTGCCAAGTGCCTTCTCAAGGCTTGCATATCGAAACCTTTATAACCGCACAGATGACAGGTCGCAAATTTTTCCTTCAAATGAACACTGGACACGTGTTTCAATAAAGAGCTCTTACGAGTGAAGATTTTGGGGCATTTCTCACAAGTAAATTGCAAACTTTCCACGTTATGAACGACGGCCGTATGAGTTTTTCTTACATATCTACTTTCAAACGTTTGTGGGCACATATTGCATTTGAATTGGCCAGTTTTGTGAGCTTTCCTGCAATGATTCGTTAATGCAAGTTTACTTTCAAATTTTTCGCTGCAAACTGAGCAAGATGTCTCAGCTGTATGCACATTTCGGATGTGATGTTTGATAGTACCTTTAAGTGCGAAGGCTAACCCGCAAACATCACAAATATACTGATTGGACTTGTTATGATATTTATTAACGTGTCTTAGATATGGATTGAAGAATTTGAAGGTTTCATGGCATTCTAAACACGCCATACCATCATCAGAAAGACTGAAAATGTAACAGTATTTATCGAAAAAATCCCTATCAAATTCCATATCGTGAGCGTGAGTGATGTGTTGCAAGTAATGTTCGAAGCTCTTCAAAGATTTCGGACATAACTTGCACGATATTTCAGAAACATCCCATTTAATCCTGCTAAAAGTCCCTATCCGTTTTAAAACGTTAGAAATTTGTATATCTTTATGCTTTTTAGTATGCTCTTTTAATTTCGAGGAGTCTATAAATGTATCTTCACAATAAAAACAGCGGAAGCGGTTGAGGAACCATTTGAATGGCATAACGGTAGAATGTTCTAGAAGAATATTGACTAGTCTTCTCAACTCGTCCCTGGCGACCAATTTGAGAACTGGGGAGACCGTGTTAGCGTCTGAAATGAGAAAAATATTGCAGTCAGACTTCATCATCATCTTATCAGCCAATGGAGGACACAGCTGGACAAAGACCTGGGGCCCTAGTCTGCTATTTCAATTGACTCAGAATGACCGTCCAATGGCACTAAATGACATAAGAAATGACAGATTTCGTAGAGAAAACTATCAAAAATCAACCATTATGAAGTCACTGAATCACAATTCTGACACAACTGAATAGTAGACCCTGGCCTATAGACTTATACAAGGATTGGTAATATGCCGACTACATCCAACATCTCCCAGCTACCTTTAGGGGTTGTTTATCTCCTTCGAGGCGGTCCTACGTTAGAGTTTCCGCTGCGTGGTCTTTATGATCGGACTTCTACATTCAAACTAGAGGGTTGGCAAAATTTAGACAGTGCTGGTTTTAGAGTGGGGGCTAAAGACCGGTAAACCAAAGAGAAGATTAAATACTTCACCCAATTAAAACGGTATAAAAAAACTACGAACAAAGTACTTATAGAAAAGTAAAGCATCACTTACTGATTAAGAAACAACTTGATGTTGTAATGCAGGTCGCTTAGTTGCCTCTATATGATGTAGGCATTCAGTGAGAAAGGATTTTGGGAGCACTACCTAGCTTGATTTAAAACAGTCTTTTAAATAAAATAACTCATCTTATAATAATTATTTTAGCATCTAATATAAGGACCTTTTTTCTGCGAAGTAAAGAAATCCTAAGATATTATTAAACAATGTCCCCCGCCGCGTCTGTCTATCTGTTCGCGAAAAACTCAGAAACGACTAAATGGATTTTCACGGGTTTTCACTAGTGGACGGAATTATTCATGAGGAAGGCTATTTAACATCACGCTACATCTCTTAATATTGTCAGAAAATATAATAGAATAAGGTTTTTAAAGGAATGAAAAAGAAAAAATCATATTTGCGTGGAAAATTCGGAAAACAGTAGGTTAGGTTAGGTTAGGTAGAGTAGGTATCAGGCTTTCGCGCCCTACCGCCGGCCTCGTCACCATCGAGGCGGTCCGGCCAGTGCTCGAGCGCTGGCTCGGGAGGAGGCACGGCTCCCTTACGTTTCGGGCGACGCAGGTGCTCTCGGGGCACGGCTGCTTCGGGAAGTACCTGTGTCGCATAGGGAGGGAGCCGGACGCCCGGTGCCATCACTGCGTCCATTGTCGGGAGGACACGGCGCTGCACACGCTCGTAGAGTGTGCGGCATGGGAGGAGCCGCGCCGTGCCCTCGTCGCTGAGGTGGGAGACGACCTGTCGCTGCCGGCCGTCGTTCGATCTATGGTCGGCAGCGCGGCGTCTTGGGATGCAGTGATCGCCTTCTGCGAAACAGTCATCTCGCAGAAGGAAGCTGCGGAACGGGAGAGGGAGTGTGTCAGCACTAACCCGATCCGCAGCCGGCGCGCCGGGCGTCGGAGGAGGGCCGACAATGCCCTCTTCCGGCCTCCATAAATGGGTCCGGGGGTGGCGGACGCGGGGACGCCGCCACGCCCCCCTTATAGGACCCGAGGCGGTGGCGCGTAGTGTTCCACGCGCGCCCCTCTAAGGCGATGGGGGGGAGTCCAACGCCTCACTCTCCCCCTACACAATCAGACGGGACCCGCTGCGGCGGGCCGGCACCAGTCGGGGGCCGCGGACGAATTCTCTGTTTCCCGTAGCCCCCGACGCAAACGTGCAGGAAGGAACACCGTGTGGTTTTTAGTCGGTAGGTCACCCACTCTGGGTGGAGTCCGACACGCCCCGCCGCCTCCCCGGGCGGCGGAAGTCCATGAGGATTTTCCACACGCACAAAAAAAAAAAAAAAAAAAAAAGGTAGAGTAGGTATCCCGAGATGGCGGCGCGGTAGGTGTTGCCGCGCCCCACTCAAGTGGATTGGCAGGTGGGGGATCAAACAGTCCCCCTCAACAGAGCCGGACACTGCAATGGCGGTCTGCCACTGCTGGGGTCGCGGAGGAATGAAACCTCGCTCCCGTAACCCCAGCAAAAAGTGGTGAGGCGAAACACCCGTGTGGTTTTAGTCGGTAGGTCACCCATTCTGGGTGGAGTCCGACACACCCCGCCGCCTTCCCCGGGCGGCGGATGTCCATGAGGATCTCCATACGCAAAAAAATAAAAATAAAGGTAGAGTAGGTATATGAATAAATAAAGTTCTATGAGATTATTCATTTATATTTATTTAAACTTTTATGTACAAAAAAGGTAAATAAGGCGAACTTGATGCTATATGGCATTCTCTACCTACCTATCGACCTACAAGCCTTGTTATTGTAAGGTTTGTTGAAATTTGGAGTACCTAGGTAGACAACAGATTTGTCGTGTCGTGACTTAATAGAAAACACGTTGAAATCTAATCACCGTTTATTCAGAATCCTCCAATCAATATATTATGAAAAGTGTCCCTTTCAGTAACTAATAGCATCCTCAATTTTATGGGTCTTCATATGAATGGTCAGAGTTTTCTTCCTCCTAAAGGTTCTATCACAGACGTCGCATTTGAAGGGTCGGGCATCATCATGACGTACCATATGCCTTTTCAAAGAATCCATATTAAAAGCCTTATGGCCGCAAACTTCACAGGTGCAGTTCTTCTCCTTGAAATGTACCCGTAGTTTATGCTGAACGTACTTATTGTTTCTGGTGAAAATTTTCGAGCAAAATTCGCAAACAATCTGAGAACTTTTGCAGTCGTGGACAAGCGCCATATGGCGCTTTTTCAGATACCTATTTCTTAGAATCTTCGGGCACATAGGGCACTGCAGTTTATCAGTCCTGTGAACGTTTTCAACATGTGTAAGCAAAGCATATTGCGTTGTGAATACTTCGCTGCAATCTTTGCAAGATTTGACTCCATGGATCTGTTTAACATGATTGTGTATATTGTGTTTCCCAACATAACCTTGACCGCAGACTTCACATAGGAACTGTTCGATGTGGTACTTATAAGTGTGCAAGAGGAGGGGTCCGAAAAACCTGAAATACTGTCCACATTGTAAGCAACACATACCGTTATCCGCTAAATGGAAACAGTCGAAAGACTGCGAAGCGTCTTCGTCAAAACTAAGACCGTGGGTAGATAGATGATCTAAATAGACTTCGAATGTTTCAAATTGAGTTTCGCAATGCGTACACCACAGTTCTGAAACATCCAGTTTAATTCTACTGCCTCTGTATAAAGTCCTGATAACTATATCGCTGATTTTGATTTCCCTGTGCACGAAATCGGTGTGCTCTTTCAATTGAGCGCTCTCTACGAAGAGGGAGCGGCAGTAGAAACACATGTATTTGCTCTTATGCCATCTGAAAGGCACTATAGATGAATATTGTATGATGACTGTGAGTAAGGTAGCGAGTTGTTCTTTTCGTCTCTCTTCAATGAGTTTGTCTTCAATGGATCGTTCTGAAATGAAAGAATAATCCTGTTAGATCTTCTCCGAGTTCTCCGATAATGGCATCTCTAGTAAGAAGTCTGTTCTTTTGAACTGCCTCGATGGTCTACGCTTAAGGTCTTGGGTTCGAGCAGAGTTATTAGGTTTTTCTATGAAATTCTTAGCAGTAGCTCGAAGTTTTGGCCCCGAAATCTGTTTAGGATTATGTGTAAGGTAACAAACAAACAGACAATAAAAGAGGTTACCTACTTGAATTGTCTACTGTTTAACTTCAATTTTCAATTGTTTATAACTTTTTGTTCGGTAAAATTGCAGCGAACAGGAAGATCGTGGCCACCGCTAAGTACCTACCTACTTAGTAATTAAAAATGAGTCGTCCTACTTAGTAATTAAAAATGAATCGTGTAGTTTTCTGTTATCTCAGTTACAGATCAGTCGAAATAATTGTGAGCATCCGAAGTCACCGCAACTGTTGCGGTAAATATTAATATAAAAACTCGATGTAAAGACAATTGAATTTGTGAATGATTCGCATCGTGCATAATTACCTATTGTCCCTAGTAATAAAGACGATTGAATTTGTAAATGATTCGCATAGTGCATATTGTCCCAGGTAGGTACTAAGACAATTGAATTTGCGAATGATTCTAATCGTGCATATTGTCCCTAATAATTTCGATTTCTACTTCTTACGGGTACTATCTACTATTATCAATTCATTCATCATTTATTTTAATTTAAATTCCTGAATTTGTTATTTATGTAAATGTGAGTACTGTGGAGGCTAGTTTTAAATCTATATTTACGTTTTCTGACAGTTTTGAGTATTTTACATGACCTACGCAAATGTCTTGTTGATCTGGTATTGTCGTGCGACAGGTCGTTGAGCTCCCTAAATAATGGTTGAGCTACACGATGCCTGATGTAAGTATGCGTGCCGTCAGTTAAGACAGGTCAACTCAAAGCTGCTATGGCCCTTTCAAAAGGCCTGTCCAGATATTGCCCTACATCGTAACACTCACATAATATCTAATAGTACTATTACTGTCTGGACTTTAAAAGAGACCATGATTCTCTGAGTTTGTTTCGGCGTTTCTTCTCAGAGGTCGTCAGTTAGGAAATGCCGGCGCCATCTAGATTAAAAAAAATGTAAAACATTGACATGTACCTAAGTGTCTATTTAATGTTCACTGTTAATTATTCTTACTATAGTTCTTTTTTAAATTGATGTTTAGACACACACATGTTTTTCCATCTCACTTCGTATGTGGCTGAATTGTCGTCATCGGCAAACTCGCCAATAAAAAAAAAAGATCTATTTACAGAAATAAATATCATTTATCATTTATATCATTATCTGGCTGTATTGCTCCACTGCTGGACATAAGCCCATTTAACGCCGACCGTTCACCTGAGGTTTTTCGCAATTTGTCTACAGATAACACAATTTAGATTCATGGCAGTAGTAATTGCGATATTAACTACTCATAGGTACAATATCCACAACTAATTAAAACTTTTGCTTAAAAATCGTTATTGTAGCTACAAGTAGTGTAAATCGTCAATTTTGGGCGTTGGTAACAGTTTTAGGCAAGATTTTGGCTTAAGGTTTTCTAAGAAAAGGTTAGTTCTCAGTTGTGTATGTTGTTTAATTAATGTCGCTATTACTTCTTATCTTATCTTGTATAGGGCCGAGGCAGCAAGGCCTCAGTGCACTTCGACCCAATGGGATCTTTTGTGCTTCCTCTAGATAATCTATTCCTCCCAGTTCTACAAACAGCCAGGCCCGTATTTCCCCTTAGGCCCACAAGGCCCTGGCCTAGGGGCCCAGCCATCCTAGGGGCCCCAGTTCAAGTGGCGGAACCTGCGTACAAGCTCAAAGGCCTAGGGGCCCAGCCAGCCTAGGGGCCCCAGTTCCAGTGGCAGAACCTGCGTACAAGCTCAAAGGCCTAGGGGCCCAGCCAGCCTAGGGGCCCCAGTTCCAGTGGCGGAACATGCGTACAAGCTCAAAAGCCTGGCTTGCCCTATAAAGAAACTTTATTGAAAATATTCTTTAAAGTCTTGAAAGGACATTACGCATTCGAGCTATTTAAAAGTTAGTGGTCTTATTGTGGACACACTTTTTCCAGGACTCTTCTACCAAATTATCAAATAAACAGACGTCACCTAAGAAAGAGTTGAGTTATGGTCGTTTATCTAACTCGCACGCGCGTGCACTTTAACATATCTTTACAATGCACATATTCAGAAAGTACTCATTTACTAGGCTATACACAGATAAAGAAAGAGTCTCTTAAAACCTTTGACTATCTTAGAAGCTTAAAACTGAAAGTAACTTTTTAATTTGCAGGTTCGCATATGTACAGGCAGATTTTTTTCCTCGCATAATTAATTGTAAAATGTTGTATGATCTTCTTGCTAAAAGGTAGGAGATTCCTGAAATTTTAACTTGAGATATTGGCCTTGTTTGAATACGCATACGTGGATGGTGGACGTCGCGAAATATTTTGCATTTAAAAACGTAGATTCATATTAAAATCAAAACTAATTCGGTTTCGTGTAGTCAATTTAGCATCATGAAACGTGGAATATACAGTGCCGGTTTTAGCACCACCTGGGCGAGATTTTGATCGGCGCCAAACCCATACGAAAAAAGGCAAAAAATATAAATTATATATAATCACAAATGTTATATATAAGCACATCAACAAAATCTGGGGATATTTTAACTAAAAATTTTAGTGTAAAAGTTTTCTACAAAAGTTAGCTCTTTTATTCTTGTTAATTTTACTAAATTAAACTGAAATATTTAAAACCAAATGATGGTGCCAAAATTCTGGAAAGGATACAAAAATCACATTGTTTGTTATTGATTTTCTGTTGCTTTTTAGACAGAAAAGGTTGTAACCGTTAACTTTATTTAAAATTAACTGATTACGTAACACGCGTACCATGTCGTTATTTAAGCCGGTAAGAAATGCTTCTAGCTGTAGGCATGTGGTTAAACATGGTCTATCGCGTAGTTCCTGAAGCTCTGAGTGTAAATTAAAACATGATATCTAGGTTGTGATCACGTTATCGAGCTTCAGGAGATGTAATAGAACTGCATACGTACAGGCAGAAACCATGATACTTCTCCAAGACCTATCACGATTTCTGCCTGTATGGTCGAAGTTGAAGCACATCAGTAGAATTGGTGAGAGGTTTGAGCACCTTCCTTCGGGAACTCGTGCGTTCTGGTCTCTTGCCAAAGTTCTCGAAGGAAATTTCTGTAAGGCATCTTTTTCACCTCTACACATGGGAAATGGACGTCGCTCAAATCCCTCAAACTATAGACCGATAGCTATAAGAGAAGAGAGAAGAAAAGGGAGGACTTTTCTCGAAGATAATGGAGTCCATTGTCAACTGCCAGCTCCTTCGGTTCTTAGAGGATCTGCTTCGTGACCAGCAGTACGACTTTCGTAAGGGTCGATCGGCTGTTGATCTTCTATATAGTATACCTGACACATCGTTGGTCTTAAGCGATCGAAACTAAGGGGGAAGCCTTGGCGTTCAGTTTAGACATAGCGAAGGCCTTTGATCGGGTATGGCACAAAACGCTTCTTTCGAAGCTTTCTTCCTATGGGCTTCCCGAGAAACTATGCGAATAAGTCACCAGCTTTCTTGTAGACCGAAGCATGAAGGTCGTAGTCGACGGTGAATGCTCGGATTTCACACTTATTTATAAGTGTGAAATCCGAGCATTGGTCCCTCAAGACTGTGTGCTATCGCCTACTTTGTTCCTCCTCTATATCGTCGACTGCCAAGATAGTTCAAACCGACGAATTGAGAACCTCCTCTTTTTTGAAGCCGGATGAAAATGGAATGATTCCGAGATGGGGGAGGGGGCCCCCAAATGCCAAGTGCCTAGGGGCCCTGGCCCCCTTAATACGGGCCTGCAAACAGCTCTTCCATGAGCTTTATAACGAGGTTTGGGGGTATGAGTCTGTAGTCTGGTCTTGGATAACCCTGACCCAAAAGGCACATTCGCTTTCTAGCCATTGCATCGCATGTACACAGAAGGTGTTCCATGCTCTCAATTTCCCTTTTGCAGGCCCTGCAGGCGGATGTCTCCGTCAGACCCGTCTTTTGTAGGAGAGCGTTAGTCCCGAAGTGTCCGGTCAGCGCCCCCATCAAAAGACGGGCCTGCGGAATTATTAATAATTTCATGCTTCGGCACGAATGGGCCGGCTCGACCGGAGTGATACCACGGCCGCACAGAAAACCGGCACCTTGTGTTTCGCCGAGTGAGTGAGGTTACCGGAGGCCCAAACCCTTTTAAAAGGAGGGCAACGCCCTTACGACTCCTCTGGTGTTGCGGGTCCATGGGCGGCGGTAATCGCTTACCATCAGGTGATTCGTCTGCTCGTTTGCTCCTCAATCCCATAAAAATAGGTCTATAACTAAAAGTTATAGACCTATATAAACATCAATTAATTTTATTTTTATATTTATAATTCTATTCTCAACACTGTGCGAAACGCTCGACAATACCTAATTATGTATTTAGTAGGTAGTTAAGTTTCTGTGCGTAACTGGCTTTTGTTTGTTACGACGAAACCCGAAGTTAAGTGATTTAAAACTTTTATGAAGACTTTCAGTACTCTGCTGCTAATTTAGTGTCGTGGAGATAATTGCGGTGATGTCGGTCGAGAATTAATACGATTTTACTTTGAAGACTAATTATTTAATTCGATGATAAAAGTACACTGTTCGGCGACGAGACTAGGAATGATTTCAGTAGTTTTTTTTTTTTTTTGAAATGGACATTAGCTGTTGATTCAGGGAATCTTAACAGCGTAACCGAACCGAATTAAGCAACAGCAGCTAAGGGCGTCCCCTGCGGGACACGGGCCTCGGCTTAGGGCGTTGCTGGGGGGCAGCTAGGGACGGCTGGATCTGGTTTAAATTATTATTAGGGACTAATTTAAAGCTACTGGCTCGGCGCGGGCCGGCTCAAGCAAGGGTCGGGGATTTCAGTAGCTGGTGTCTTGGTCTTTTATATTAGTCAGGTGCTAAGGGAGGTGGCAGAGTGCCTTATCTGGTTTTGCAACAGTGTTACAAACAGTAGTAAAATCAGATCGTAAATTATAGAAATATTAGAAGCGTAACTAATTTGCCTAATCTCTCTAAGATAACTTGGTGCGTGACCGTGGATAATTCCGCTAATTAAATATGTATGCAGAAAGTCTTGTGTCAACAAGGATTAAGGGTCACATAACTATATCAATCATATATTTTATTGGAGTCATAAGGTCACATAGCTAATAATTTAAGTAATTAGAAAGGGTTACCTAACTCCTCCCTTCTTAGATTGAAATTATCTGAAGGTTAATTTCAATTTAGGGATAAGATTAATTATATCATTCCTAGTGACGTTTACAATTGTTAGAAGATTAGTAAAAAATAATTGTTATACATTATAAGTTTACATTAATTAATATTATATTAATTTAAATGCATCTTAATTACAAAATGCATCACTCACACATACACACAACACACACACATACCAAACATACACACACACACACACACACACACACGCACACACACACACAGATAGTTAATATATATTTACAATAGTGTGCATGCATAGCATGCACCCTATGACGACACATTACACTTTCAGATTAACGACTTACCTCTAGCAATTAATAATGAGAGCCCCGGTGCCCATACCACAAGTTACTTTGGGTACCTACCGGTGGTCAAAAATTGTATTCTACATATTTTAAGGTTGTTATAACTCATGTGTATACCTTTGCTTGTATGTATCTTTTTGAGAAAATAAATTATTTTATTATTATATATATAATTTATTAATTTATATTTGAACTTACAGGTAGGTACAATAAATTTTTAAAAATACATTATTTGATTTTTATTTCTAATTCCTATCTTTTAAGTTATATTATAATTTTCAAACACTCATTTCACTTTCACATTAAACTTTATACATTATAATTAATTAAAATTTATTGCATTGATTACATTTTATATGTAATTGGACATTAATGAAGTGGAGGTATATAATTTGCTCAATTTATATATTTTCCCATCTCGTTTTGGAAGTGTGTGAATGCATGTCCTACCCTACATTATTCTTTAGTTGGTCTGTTAACGTTCTTAAGAGGGACCTTAGTTATTCTTTCTTTAATTTGCACAGGGACTATATTACGTTCTATGCTACCTATAACTTTCGCTTTTTCGTAACGCGGTTTATCCTTTCGTCTTCGTTTATTAACTAATCCAGTATAAATTTGATCTGTATCATTAAAAGTTATATTTTCTCCTTCCTTTTGCCTATTCATTTTATTCTTTATCATCTTTTCCTTTAAATAATTATATAAAAATGAAGTTCTTTCTTTATGTTCCTTTAATAACTGTTGAGTGTAAGCATGCTCAAAGTTAACATAAAAATTACTACTTGAGTTGGTATGTCCAAACGTTACTTCAAAAGGAGTTAAATTATTTGAACTATGAATAGTATTATTATATGCCATTATTGCGTATAGCATAACTGATGCGGCGTCAGTTATTTTATGTTGGTATTTTGCTATGCGATAAATTTCTGTTATAGTAGAGTGAAATCTTTCTTCAATTCCCATAGAATTCCTATATGTAGTTCAATTTTATAGAATATTAATGTTTCTTTCATCAAAGTATTATTAAATTCTGAGCCGGGGTCACAAAATTAGGCTCATGCTATATAATTCACTTGCAGATTCGGTCATCACATATGGGATTACTAGCTATGGGAGAACCTTCAAAACTTACCTTGATGAAATTTATAACTTGCAACTAAGGATCCTAAAGCTAGTCGTCTCACCAAACATAAAACAAAACTTTAAAGATGATGCCCCTAAACTTTTTAAACACTGTAAAGTTCTACCAATTCACAGAAAAGTCATCTAAGTCTTCTGAAAGAACAATTTTTTAACACCGAAACACAGAATTATATCGCACACAAAATACAGACACGACAACAGACAAAAAAGAAACTCATAATTATAAAAGCCTGTAACTATTATGGCGAAAGAACCATGGCTTATCTAATACCTAGATTAATTAATAAACTTGATCCAGTTTTTAGAAAATGTATCACAAAAAATAATATAAAATCAAAACTTAAAACTCATTTTTTGAACAACCTGTAGATCAATCTTTGGTCCCACACACACAAAGCACTACTTGTTATTGTATAGTTTGTAAAACCGGATTCCGGTCTTTCTGCAGTGATTAATAAGTTTATGTAGGTAGTCGTGTAGTAATTTTAGATATTCACTATAATTATTACTATTGTGTACCATTGTTGAGAGTGCAGAGTGATATTCACTGCAATCTGGACAAACCTTCGTGGTTTTTAGATTGTAAGATAATTAATGTTTTGTAAGATATTTTTGTTATAATAAATAAAAAAAAAAAAAAAAACTGATTTTATTTGGGAGTACCGTAAGTAGAGAAATATTTAATTAAAGCTCGAACTATTTCAGGTGTTGATTTAGTTTTTACTTCGATTGCTTGACCTAGTTTTGAAAAGGAGTCTACTAAAGTTAAGAAACTTGTTCCTTCAATTGAGAATGTATCTATAAATACTTCTTGAAAGGGTTTACTTGCTGTTTGAGTTAATTACAATGATGGTTTTATGGAATTCCTATCATATTTCATACGCTTACAAATACCACAGGTGTTAATAACTGCGGAGATAGTCTGTTCCATATATGGCCAGAAATCATTTCGTTTTAATCTATTATAAGTTTCTCTAATGCCACGATGACATGTTTTTCCTTCATGGTATGCTAACACAATACTTTTCTGTTCTTCTTCATCTTCGACGTAAATAGTTCTCTCAGTGCATTCGGTAAATTTAATTTGTTTATCTTTAAATATTTCCATTATAATTTTATTAAAGAGACTACGCTGCGCTTTACTATCGTAATAAATAAAATATTTATTTCCTTGTTCTAAATTTTATTTTAAAAACTCTTTTATATAATCTACATTATTTAATGGAAGTTTTACTTCTAAAATCTTTTGATTTCCTCTAGTGCGATTGTTTATTTCTAATTTATCTTTATTCAAATTTAAAATAATTATTTGATTATTTTTACTATCTACAGACTGATTGATAATTGGGATCTCATCTTCATTAATTGTATTATCTTTGAATGAATACTCTGATGCAGTTAAAGTTGAGTCTGAACTTAAGTCATCATTATCTTCAATATCTAATTGTTGTGCGATGTTACTTTGAAATGATGTTTGCGGGATATTTGTTGCAGAGTCTAACATATTTAATTTTATGCGGGAAAGTGCATCGGCGTTTGTGTTTTGTTTGCCGCTTCTGTATATTACATCAAAATCATATTCTTGGAGTCTTAGGCGCCACCTAGTTAATTTACTATTACGTTCGCTAAGAGAATATAGCCATGTTAATGGTCTATGATCAGTATAAATTAAAAATTTCTTCCCGTATAAGTATGGACGAAAGTGTTTTACTGCCCATAAGACTGCTAGTAACTATCGCCCAATTATACTGTATTTCCTTTCAGTTTCATTCAAAGTACGACTCGCGTAAGCTATTGGCCTATCGCTACCTAATTTTCCTTGTGATAAGACTGCTCCAAGGGCGATCTCGGATGCGTCTGTGGTTAGTAAAAATGTTTTATTGAAATCAGGAAATTGTAATAAAGGTGCATTTACTAGTAATTCTTAACAGTGTTCAAATGCTTCTTTAAATTCATCGTTCATTTTAAACCTTTTATTCTTTTTCAATATTAAAGTAAATGGTTTTGTTAATTTTGTAAAGTATTTAACAAATTTCCTATAATATCCAATTAAACCGAAAAATGATCTAACTTCTTTAGTTGACGTTGGTAATGGATATTCTAAAATTGCTTTAATTTTATCTTCGTTAGGCTTAAGGCCTTCTTTGGTAGTAATACTTCTTTACGTAGGAATTCTGATTTGTCTAATTGTACTTAAGTTTGCTTTTCTCAGTTTCAAAAATTAATTTTAATTTGCTTAAATGATTTTCTAATGTTTCAGAATAGATAATTAAGTCATCTAAATATATAAGACAGTGTACCCCTTGTAATCCCCTTAATATATTATCCATTGCTCTTTGAAAAGTGGCAGGAGCTGTTTTAAAACCAAACGGCATTCGTAAAAATTCGTTATGTCCAAACTGTGTATTAAAAGCAGTGTTAGGAACATCTTCCTTTTGGACCTCAATTTGATGATAACCACTAGCTAAATCTAGGGTTGAAAAATAATTACTTTTTCCTAACTTGTCAAACAAATCAGCTATGTTCGGGAGAGGATATTTATCATCACATATCATATCATAGCGTTAAGTTTTCTATAGTCGACTACCATTCTATATTTCTGTTCATTTGTAGCGTCTAACTTCTTAGGCACTAGATGCACTGGTGCACTCCAAGGTGACTGACTTGGTTGAATAATATTATCTCTCATTAATTTAGATACTTGTTCTTTAATTTCATTATTTTGCGAGGGCGGTTGTCTATACAGTTTGATATAAATGGATCAATATTAGTTGTTCTTATTTGATGTTTAACCTCATTTGTGGAATTTCTTCACAATAAAATATATCTTTATATTCAAGGCATAACTCATAAATTTTGAATTTTTCTTCTTCATTCATATGATCTAATCGTTATTTATTTAAATTATTCGTCAAAAGAAAATCTATGTCCGAATTTAAATTTAAGTGATTAATATTACAACAATTCTTTTGATCCGTATTATATTTTATTACACGAAACGGTGAAGTAATTAATAAAGTATGTTCATTTTCCGTAACGTTTTGTATTACAGTATGCGCGTACCCTTGGTTACATTGTACTAACGCGCTAGGCATTCTTGCACCTTCGGTTAATTCTTGGAACTCTATAACGCCTTGACCGTTATATAGGTCGGTTGGTAATTTCACTTTTTGCTCACTTCGAGGCGACAAAGTTATGGTTACCGGTTCAAAACTGTTTATTTTTTTTCTTCAAAAATGAATTGGTAATACTGCGTCCTCCGTTATTAATTGTGCCTTCTCTAAATTTATTATTGCCTTTAATTCGAATAATATATCATTACCTATAAGACCGTCATAAGCATTCCCTATGTCAAATATATAACATTTAAATTTCTTATCAGTGTTGAAATTATTAAATAATCTAATTATGACTGCGCCATTGTGATTAGTTGCAGCATGAGTACTGACTACTTCGAAAGATTCCGTAATCTTATTTTCCGAAAAATGATTTTCCACTAATTTATTACTCAGAAATGACCTTGTACTGCCGGTGTCAATCATTAATTTTGCGTCTAGATAAGGTATCAAAATAAATGGTAATTCCGTTTTCGAGATTACGTGCGTGCATACGAAGTTGAGGCTTTTATTGAAAATTTTTGATCTTCCATATTATTTTGTTGGTCATTGTTTTCCGCAGATGTACTGGGTTGAACGTTTTCATAATAGTGTAAGTTGGGTGTAACAAAACTTAGTTTTTGACCGTTCGTATTACGCGGGTTTGGGTAATTCGTGTATCTGGGCGTATAAGTATTGAAACGCGACTAATTGTTATAATTATTAAAACGTGGGTTATTATTTGGCCTAGCATTCATATTTTGATAGCTGGGACGATTCATAAAATAATTATTTTGAGGTAGATTTGGTTGTATAGCTCTGACATTTTGAGATGAGTTATTAGCATAAGATGTGTCTGGTTGAGGACCTGAATTGATTCTATCACGTCTAGGTTTTGGGGTGCATTGTTCTACCGTTAATGGACCTCTCCAAAAAGTTTTCTTATTATTATTGAAATTTGTAATATTTTTATGTTTAAGTTTAAACTGTTCTGTAAAATTTTTCTCTTCTAGAACGATTTCTAGTGCTTCCTCTAAAGTTTCGGGATGCTGTAATCTTACTACCCTAGCCATGTGTTCTGTTAAATTACACATGAATGTATTTAAAGCGACTTTGTTATATATTAACATTTAATTTTCCCTAAGCCCTTCATTATCCGTAGTACGATTTATTTTACAAAATAGTCCGCTCCGAATAGATTGGATACGATGGCAAAATTGTAATTGAGTTTCATTAGACCTAATTTTAGCATTTTCTAATTTAGAGGCTATGCATTCTTCCGAACGAGGGTCTCCAAAATGGGTACTAATTAACTTTTTAAATTCCTCATAATTTTTTATGTCTTCCCGTTCACTAATCAAACTAGCGGCTAACCCAGTTAAACGGCTTGTTAGCTTGTACTATGGGTTACTAGACAGCGGATATAATACTAATATACTTTTTTTTTAAATACATTCTTATCACTTGTATGTTATACTCTTCCTCCTAAACATTGTCATTATATAATCACATTTTCTTAGAAACAGGTTAGTTTGCCGTGGGTTTCCGTCAAAGTTAGGGACTAATTTTACAATGTCCGAAGCAATAATTTCTACATTCTTAATAGACATTTTAAGTTTTACTTTAGAGCTTTTCTTCTTTTTACCCGTATATCCGTATATAATATTATTCAAAAAAGTTAACGTTATAAAATCTAAATTATAATTATTTATAAAAAGCTTTTCCCCAATAAAATATAATTATATGTCTTAACTTATACACAACGCGTTGCTAATAAAGTATTATAATAATTACAATTCACGGTTACCTTTGACCGATTTTATTTTATAATTTTTCGGTGCTTATGTCCGTTTCTTTTATATTATGTAGTTCAAACTAATAAAATGATTGTGATTTTTACACAATTCGGAATCAATGTCCGAGTGAAACTTTTGGCATTCACCGACCTGAAAATTAAATATTAATTTTGCTCTTCGGAACAATTGTCCGCGTGAATCTTTTATGGTATCCACTGACCTTGACGTAAAATTAAAATTTAGTCATAAATTGGGACTATTGTCCGTGATATAAAAAAAATATTCGGAACTCGTCCGCGTGAAACTTTTTGGTGTTCACTTACCTTAATACATACAATAAAATAATTACAGTTACTCACATGAAAAAGGATCTCACCCGAAAATATGTTGTGTTATAATGTTCTTGAATAATAATAAGAATACACCATGTACAGTTGTTCTAACCGCTATATTAGGCTCCTAACTATTCCCAATACCGCTCTGATGAGTGCTCGTTGTTCCTCAGATCTTCGTGGGTTGTTCATGTGATGGGTTAAGGGAAGAGAAAATCTTTTACCGATTCCTAGCTGTCCTGCCGACGGGTCTTGTTACCTCAATTTTTATTTGTATCTTCTGCCGATGAGCTTGTCCTGCAGTGGCTCCTCTTACTTCTCATTTGTCCTCTCGTACCGCATCTGCTGGCTCCTTGAAGACGTCAGGGTTCTTGTCCTCGGAACGCGTTACCAGCGACTCAGCTTGACGAATCCTACCGACTGCGCCAGTTAAGTTTCTGTGCGTAACTGGCTTTTGTTTGTTACGACGAAACCCGAAGTTAAGTGATTTAAAAATTTTATGAAGACTTTCAGTACTCTGCTGCTAATTTAGTGTCGTGGAGATTTGCGGTGATGTCGGTCGAGAATTAATACGATTTTACTTTGAAGACTAATTATTTAATTCGATGATAAAAGTACACTGTTCGGCGACGAGACTAGGAATGATTTCTACTTTTCCGTCTGAACGTATTGACAGTCAGCTCTATTTGCTACGAGGCGATGTGATTGTCTCTGACCACAGCGGAAGTGCAATGACTTGATCCAGAGTAAAAAGTCAAGACGCTGCGAATTGCGAAAATAATCCACAGAATTTTCTTTTTCTTAATAGAGACAAGCATAGGAAATTACATAATTTCCTATGCTTGTCTCTTTTGTATGCCGCAATCAATGACAATAGTAAAAAAATATATCACTGGCCGCAATTCCCAACTCTTTCACTGCGATATGCATCAGTATGCTAAAAGCGTTAAGGCAAGACTGTGCCATAAGACAATTCGAACAAAATCTTAACTTCTTATTTAACAACTGACAAGTGAAGTCTCGGGGCTTAATTCTGATATTTCAGTCGTTATATAAAAATGGTTGTTTGACTGGCACTAAATGACATAAGAACTGACAGCAAATGTGTCAAAAATCATCAACTTTAACGTTTTTTGTAACACTTGTGGGTATTTTACGGTTTTAGATACGATATATCATATCGTAAAAATTTTTGAAATTAAGTAATTTATAGGTCAGAAATACGGTATTCAGAGGTCCATGGCGCTAAGTGTATTACAAATATGGAAAATCAAATTTTTCGAGGTGGTTAGTTGAAACTTGGAGAGGACAACGTCTCTCAGGTCAGCTAGTCGTAACTAAAACCGTTATTTCTTGATATAACGATTTGGTTTTTTTATAATCATTTTTTTTGCAAATTTTTTGAAAATTTGCTGACGTTGCTTTGTTTATTTTTTCACTTTTTTTTAGATTCTGATTTCAGTTGAGTAAGATAACTTATTTAATGGCGATTTCAACGATATACAGTGTGCAGTATGAGCACATAAATAAAATAGGCGACTCACACGATAGACAAATTTTATATTTAAAATAATAAATTGATACAATGGTTTGGTGGCGATCGGTTCGCGAGCTATCGGCGAATGCTTTACTCCGGCGCGGTGGGTGGATGGACCCCCGCCCCCACGTACTCCCCGCGAACACCGTCGGTGCTGTTGTATCGGCGCCGACATATAGTTTATATACAGTGCGTATACAACAGTTTCGAGATATCCTCATTTTAATCACCCGCGCCGGACCACCCACGTAGTTGCAACAGATTCGTTGCAACTACGTTTGTTTGAGTTTGTTTGTTACATTGAGTTTGAGACCATTGAATGGCGATTGTGACACTATGACCCAGGTTAAACCTGTCGCAATATCATAATCGGATTGAGGAGGAGGACGTCTATCAAAACCACCATGTCCTGCAGTCCTGCAGTAATATCAAATAAAAAAAACTATAGTCATAACCAATCGAGTTTAAAAAAAACGGATTCAACGTTTATAATTGTACAAACGATTAGGTACATGTACACCGTTAATCGATTAAAAAAAATCAAATCAAGTGAAAAAAAAAAATATCTGCTTTTTTGATAAAATCGATTCTTTGCTCTCAGAGCATTTCGATACCTTTCAAATCCGATTTAATATATCTAATCATATTGCGACATTGTAGGATATACTTAGAGCTACATATTCCGTTTATTTATAATCATAACAAATCAAAACTTGGTAAGAATTAAGACAGCGGATCCCGACTTTCAGAATTTTGTTTCTTCGCCGAAGACTTATCTATACCATGTTCTCTCATGTGCAAATGCAAGCTCGACCACTGCACGTAGGCCTTCCCATATATACTACACACACATCTCTTATCATTAGTGTGAATCCTCTCATGAATATCCAAACCCTTTTTTCTGCGAAATCTTTTGTCACAGAAACTACATAGGAATGGTTTATCTTCGCTGTGTTTCACTTTTTTTCTTTAACATAATATCATTGAAGAATTTTTCATCACAGATGTCGCATTTCGAATTTTTCTCCTTCAATGAACTCGTCGCGTATGTTTGGCCAAGTTACTCTTGCAAGATAACACAAGCGGACAGCTTTGGCACTTAAATTTCGATTTCCACACATCGTGAACGCGACTCATATGAGAATTTCTTTTATAAACGCTTGGTAATATCTTAAGGCAAACACTGCACGTTCTCTTTTTCAAATCATGCATGCGGCCTATGTGATTTCGTCTGTATAATTCAGATGGAAGTTTTATCACAAAATTTGCAGTCGTAGTTAACTTCTGTGTGATCATCTATATATGTTTTAAGAGGCAAAACTGTGATGAGAATTCAGAGCCACACGTATCGCATTCAAATTTATTTTTCAAATGTTTGCGGTGCATATGGGACAGAAGATATCTAAAATAAGGAAATTCTTCTCTGCATTTTAAGCATTTCATCGTATGATTCGTTAGTTTAAAGCTTAGAATCTTACTGAAATCCAGTTCAATTATTTTGTCGTGTTCCTGGAGATGAGTGACCAACGCTTTGAAGTCTTCTACAGGTTCATAGCATAATTGGCACTTCAGTTTTGTTATGTCGAATTTTAGAAACGTAGGTACCGTATACATTTTCTGTTTCGTCTTTTCTAGAATGGTACGTCCATGTATGATTTATGATTTCAGACGCAAAAGGCGTCTTCTTTTCGCAGTAGAAGCATTTGTAATGGATTCCGTTTCTTTTAAATGGGGTCGCTGTAGATAATTCTACAATGTCTAATAATTGTTGGCGCATTGGGGATTTGAGGTCATGGCTCCTTCTCGTGTTGATCTCGGCAGTGATCATCTTCTTGTCTGAAAAGCAGAGATTTTTGTTTGTAGTTTCTCGTTATGCTCTTGGCTCCATTGTGAGTGGTGGATCTTGGCAAATGCCGAGTCTGTTTGATTGTAGCGAGTACAGACTGCAACCGCCTTCCACGCGTAAAGTGACATAGCTGGTATGGATTTGGTCAATCACTTCTGCCTTGTGAAACTTAGCTACTTCGTGCTTGTTATCTCGATACTATTATTACTTTGGAAGATATTTTACTTAGAAATTGAAGACTTTCTGAGACGATGGGTAACAGATATAAAGATGTTTAATATGGAACTTTCGCATAGACCAGCTGCAGCGGAGAGCAGAGCAAATATTGATAATGTTTATAATAAAGCTTTAGAATTTACATTGAAATATGATCTGTTTTTAAACAAAATGTATCGAAATCCTTCTCCAAGGGTCAATCAATATCAAATACATCAAAATTGGTTAAGCGGTCTAGGCGTTTAGAGGTAATAAACAGAGAGAAATTCGCGCTTTTAATAATATGGATACATATTGTTTAGTATGACACTAGTATTTAAGCGTTGACCATAGCTATAATGACTGTTTTCTCTTGTTTTGACACGTGATATTCTGTGACAGGGAAAATAAGACAAACAACAATGATGTAAGTACCTAATAGGGATGAGTTTCGGCGGGTAAAATGTAAAGTGCACGTTGTCGATTTTATATAATTTTTCAAAACTTGAATTTCTCCGAAGTTTAATGTGTAATTATGGTGGATAATTAACCATTCAGTGTCCGTGAACGTGTGAGAGTATAGGCAAATGATATAATAATTTTAATAATTAAATAATTTTATATTATTAAACTAGCTTCCGCCCGCGACTTCGTCCGCGTGGAATAGTTACTTAGACTTAGCGTGATGATATATAGCCTATAGCCTTCCTCAATAAATGGGCTATCTAAAACAGAAAGAATTTTTCAAATCGGACCAGTAGAGATTAGCGCTTTCAAGCAAACAAACAAACTCTTCAGCTTTATATATTAGTATAGATAATAATTTAGTCCCTTTTTGGGTTCACTCCTAAACTCCATCGAAGCCTCAATAAAGTGTCTACCGTTTTTTTAATGGGGAACTGAACAACTTAATACTTGACACTGGCGAACACAAAAAGTGTGGTGCCATAATAAAAAAAACCGAAGTAATAGGGATAGTTTCATCTTACAGCCAAGTCAACAGAGATGTGCACGGAATAAAATACAGTTTATAGATAAAAATTGCGTATAATATAATCGACTATACAAGCACAGAATAATCTCAAGTCACAATCTACGTAGGTACAATGTATTGTTTATTTTTGACTAGCTCTTGCCCGCGGTTTCACTCGCGTCTCAACAGGATTGACTTACTATAACACGGTTAATTTAATTATTAACTTAACCGTCAGAACCCCTATGCAATACCTGGGTACCGTATAGTTCGCGCAAAATAACTTAACCCAAAACTAAGGGAGAGGGGGCAAGTTTGCGCAGTGAATTTGCGTGCAAAATGTACTAAAAAACGACTACTGAGCATCCAACATTTTGGTTCAAGTTATTTTGCGGCAACTGTACCCCCTACCCCCCTATACTTAACTTACTAAAAAAATACTTGTGACTGAAAACATGCGAACGTCTGTTTTTCAGAACGTCCTCAATCTGATTGCGAAAATTAACCAGAGTTTTATATAAACCAGTGGAAACAGTGATAGCCAAGTGATATGACCATTGGACTTCCAAGTCAAAGGTGTCGAGGTCAAATCCAAGGCACGCACCTTTGACTTTTCGTAGTTATGTGCTTATTAATAGTTAATTATCACGCGCTTAACCGGCGAAGATAAAACACCCCGAGGAAACCTCGTCTGAGAGATTTTCTCAACGGCGTGTGAAGTCGGCCAATCCACATAGGCAAGCGTGGTGGACTATAGCCTAATTGCTCTTATTCTGAGAGGAGACATTATAATGTATTGATTACGTAACGACCTAAACCTATTGACCTATGTTATAAGCAGTATCAAGAGACATAACAGCAGTAAGGGGAGATTTGTGCACCCTCGCCAGATGGGCCTTCATAATTTTCTTAGTAGTGAAAGCCTTATCACACGCGTCGCATTTGAAATTCTTTTCACCGCTGTGTTTATACATATGGTTTTTCAACCTATTTGTGTTAAATGCCTTCCAACCACACACGCCGCAAACATGGTTCCTGACCTTCAAATGAGAATCTCGTAAATGCGTCATCATCATACTTCTAAATACAAAAGTCTTCGGGCAATGCGGGCATTTGATTTCCGGACGATTCTTATGCTCTGCAGCCATGTGCCTCGATCTTTTATAATGACTTTGGAAAGTCTCTGAGCACACAGAACATTTGTACTTCTTATCTATGTCGTGTTCGTTTTTCTGATGCGTTCTCAGTTTAGATCTAGAGTCGAATTTTTCTCCGCACTCCGTGCAGAGCAGGACTACGTTCTCGTGAACGGTTTTCACATGGAGACGAAGGAGATTTGCATCTTTGAAATGCTGTCCGCAAACATCGCAAAGAATCGCTGAAGTCCCTTTATGGTCCTTATTTGTATGATGCAATAAAGGTCCGAAGGTGTAAAAACTAGCCCCGCATGCCAGACAGCTGACGTTAAAATTATCAAGTCTGAACGCAACCATACAAATGCCGACATCTTTGTTGTATTCCACGCCATGGACGCCAATTAAATGGTCAATCAAATCGTACAGATCGGCAATCTTGTCTGGACATAAATTGCACGCTATGTTCGATATATCCACATAGACCACAGGCTCCCAGTAATTTTTCATTGCCTGTTGCTTTATAGCGTCCCCAGAATGTAAATGTTGGTGATTTTTTAACTCTGAAGCTTCTTGGAAAATTTCGTAGCAGTAAAAACATCGGTAGGAGCTTTTGAGCCAGCGAAAAGGCATTACATTCGATTTAGTAAGCACGTGAACCACATTATTCCTCATAATATTGCGTTTTTCTTTGGGTGTTTGGTCTCGTTTGCTAGTGGAAGCACTGATGGAGACATCGTAGTCCTCATGAGAAACGGTTGGGACCTGCTTTTCAGTCTGTTTCTGGCCACCCCTGAGTTCTCCTGAAAGGAAAACACGTGTTTTAGACGTTATTACAGAGGTAGCCAGAATACGACATGCAGTCAATATAGCGGAGTATTTATTTGTTATGTTTTGTTAAATCACAGCGCCTGTTGGAAATTTCATCAGTTTATTTATATAAAACCGAAAAATTAAGCCGTTACTGAATCTTTAGGAGTCGTTCAACGCAGGACTGGTCCTGGTGGAAGTCTTTGGGGGAGACATTTGTTCAACAGTGGAACTCCAATCAGAAAACATTCAGTCATCAGCTAATATAAAATAGCTGATGTCTGAATGTTTTCTGATTGGAGTCAGGATACATGAAATTCTTATTTCATTAGAGGTAATAAAGTAAAAATTTCATAGACACGTTCAGTCAAGCCGAATTTTACGTTTTTAATGACGTAAAGGGCGAAATCCTAAGCGTTCTAAAAGTTGTCTTGACGACGACGTCTGTTCGAAGTACACCTATAAACGGAATTTCATTTCATAAGAGCTTCATTACCTAAATATGTATTAAAAAACGAGGTCATGTAGGCAATTATTTTATTGGATGTCACTATTAGATTACAATCAAGTGTATGCCATTACACAAATAGTACGTAAGGTACACACACAAGCTGCACATCGACCTATACATCTCCGTTATAAGCTGATCTCTTATTATAAAAGGTGAAAGTGAATAAACGCGACAAATCCTCATATCTATATATATAAAAGAAAGTCGTGTTAGTTACTCCATTTATAACTCAAGAACGGCTGAACTGATTCGGCTGAAAATTGGTGGAGAGGTAGCTTAGAACCAGGAGACGGACATAGGATACTTTTTATCCCCGAATTCCACGGGGACGAAGCCGCGGGCAGAAGCTAGTCTTTATATATATAAAAGAAAGTCGTGTTAGTTACTCCATTTATAACTCAAGAACGGCTGAACCGATTTGGCTGAAAATTGGTGGAGAGGTAGCTTAGAACCAGGAGACGGACATAGGATACTTTTTATCCCGTTCCGACTGCATTCCACGGGGGCGAAGCCGCGGGCAGAAGCTAGTATTATATATAATAGCGCAGAAGCCAGAGATTATGTAAATTTCAATTTGTTAAAGTATTTATATGGTCTATTACGGGAAATAAATATAAATTATTGGATTAATGGATGTAGTTGGCATATCATCGGTCCTTGTGGAAGCTAACGGCCGTCTATTTCATGACTTGCACGATTATTTGCTTCAAAATCGATAACTTTCAATCAGGAATCCTGACGCTTAAGACTCTTCTGAGTAATGGACATCCGCCTCATGTCTCTCCAAAGTGTCCAAGCCAGTGAACCCTTGTCGGCAGACTCTACAGACGCGACCAGAGACCCCAGAATGGACCTTCATATGAGCTCTCAAATTACTAGACCTCCGGAACATTCTTTCACAAATACTGCACATGTAATCTCTATCTCCGTAATGTTTCCTCATGTGCAAAGTCATTAGCCATTTGATTCCCGTCCTATATTTGCACAAGTCACACTCATACTTTAAGTCCGAATGCTGCGACTGCATATGAAGCACCATAGCCCCTTTAGTCGTGCAGATTTTCGGGCAATGTTCACATTGGATCCTAAACTTTTCCACGTTGTGCATCTTCCCTAAATGCACTTTCATTTGGTATTGGCTTTGAAAGGTGGCACTGCAGAGAGTGCATTCGTAAGTTTTGGCCTTCCCATGCATTCTCTGTTTGTGTTTTTCCATCCGGTGTGTTGCATTGAACATTTTCCCACAAACAGAACACTTATATCCTCTATGACTGTTACCTATATGTCTTTTTAGGCGAATTTCACTCATAAAGCTTAAACCACAGATCTGGCAAACACAACAATGAGTAATATGGTCTTTATGCATATGTCCGATCATGCTGGTAAAGTTGTCATACCGATTCTCACAGAGGACACAATCCATGATGTCCTTTCTCAATATAAACGGGAATATGCAAACACCCACTGTAGTATCATATTCCACATCGTGTGCTATCATAATATGGGATATGAGGTCTTCTAAATCGTTGAGAGCGTGTCCCGGACACATTTTGCAGGCCATATCTGCGATGTCAATTTTGATTGGGATATCTTTCGTTATGATATGTTTTGGAATGAAGTCGTTGAGGTCCACGGAATGATTTAAAGTGTGTTCCTTCAGTGTATCGCAATCCCTCATAAGTTTTGAGCAGTAGAAACATCGGAATCCTTTGGTGTGCCAGTTAAAAGGGACCACGTTGCCATATTGAAGCACATGGAGGATATTTCTTCGTTTTTTAGAGAGGCGTTCGATGTACGTATCTTCTGTTGAACATCCTGAAAAGAGATCCAACGTTTACGCTTCCCTTTTGCTTTTGGAAATTATAATTTTGTTAAAAAGTTTAGTCTAGTGCGTAGTTCACACTCGCCAACTAAGTAGGTATGTACATTAATTTTATTAGTGTGATAAGACGACGTTGCAATTTAAAGACGGTAGTGATATGATTTGATAAGAGTACACTGAGTGAGATGTATTGAGTATGTAGAGAGAATTAATTAAGGAATAAAATCGAAAGATTTACAAGGAACGACCAGCCTTATATTGGTGACAAAATTTTATCAAAACTGCATTTTTTTATATTATACCGTCATAAATTTGAAAGCGGCGGTAGCCTAATGGCTAGGGCGTCGGACTTGCGATCATGTGGTTGCCGGTTCGAACCCTACCCATTGCACTACCGACGTGAACCTAAGTAACGTAACACAAGCATTTAGCTTAGCACGAGGGGTTAACAAGAATACTAGTAATGTGTGACCCACATTGCTAGTAAGCTTTTTTAAAGAAAAAAAAATGAAAGGTGCTAACTGAAATCTTGAAAAAGATCAGTGTATGGAATAGTTGATCTAACGATCTGTTCGTGATTTCAAGGATACCGCCATTACCTACAATAGCCTCTTAAATATTTAACGATATTTAAAAAGCCTAAGTTGTTTAATTAAATTACCTACTACATCTACTTTGTATAACTTTCAATATAGGTAGGTACGATATTTTCTATATACTTATATAAAATAAAGTTGTGTTAGTTACACTATTTATAACTTAAGAACGGCTGAACCGATTTGGCTGAAAATTGGTGGAGGTAGCTTAAAACTAGGAGACGGACATAGGATCTTTTTATCCCATTCCCGTGGGATGTGATGACAGAACGAATTCCACGGGGGCGAAGCCGCGGGCAGAAGCTAGTATTTTATAAAATAATGTTATTTAGGTAAGATGTTAAAAGGGTTCTATTTATCTCAGCTGTAGAGACCAGAGTGGTCTCTTTTATATATTGTATTAAGTATATACTAAAATATAGAGCAAAGTTGTAATTTAAATATGTTTATTTACATAATATGCTAAAATACATAAGAACTAAATTACAGCGGCATAGTAGAAGTTATAGATTACCCAATGCAAAATTGCACCATTTACATAAAATTGTGGATGTGTTTTGTTCTACCACACACCACAGCATTTCTATAGGTACTTACTATATTTTAATTGCAATTCAGAACTGAGATGGGAATGGCAGCCCCGACCATTTTCTTGTAGGTAAGTGAAAATATTATTTAATCCTTTTACATAAGTTGTATTACATAAAGTAATGGATATTTACAAATTAAATACAATATGTTAATTGGTAATTAGTTAACTGGTATTATTAGGTATAGAATCTATATATATAAAAGAAAGTCGTGTTAGTTACTTCATTTATAAGGGTCGGTACATATCTGACGGAAAATGCGTCGAGCGTATCATCATATGTACGCTCGACGCACCAACGCATCATCGGTTAGGTGTGAAAGGTTGAATGTTTTATCATATATTTGTCTGTTTTGGCGTTACGCGACCGATAAAACGCGACGCATTTTCCGTCAGATATGTACCGACCCTAACTCAAGAACGGCTGAACCGATTTGGCTGAAAATTGGTGGAGAGGTAGCTTAGAACCAGGAAACGGACATAGGATACTTTTTATCCCGTTCCCGATACTTTTATTCCACGGGGGCGAAGCCGCGGGCAGAAGCTAGTCTAATTATATTTATAAAATCCTTTTCAGATAACAAGTAAAATATCCCCAGAATAAAAATTAATAATTTGGGGAAAATGGCAATATTGCGGCCATCGCGGATGTCTTCACATAATAAACTTAGGTATTTTAATTTTCATGAATATATATATTTTTTTAATTTAAATGAAACTACCTTTTACGGATTTTATCGCGGTATATTGCTATTATTTAGTTCCCGACGTTTCGGATCCTTTACAGCATCCATGGTCACGGGCAGACTATCATAAATTGTACAGTAGGGTATTATACTTTTATTTTAATCTTGAGAAGCCTACACTTGACAGCCAGTTTGCCTGATTTGATTTAGGCATACCTACTGCGACCTACGATGGAGCGCGCTTGCCTAGAAGAAAGCTATTTTCTCCTGATTACATGATGAGTACGGATGGAAGAGTTGGAAGGGGCCGACCTCGACGAACGTACCACAACCAAGTCGCGGCCGTTCTTATAAAAGGTCAGGTCAGCACCCTAAGCCGACGATCATGCATGAGGAGGCTAATGAACGTAGATGAAGCGAAAGTAGTGTGCCAGGATCGTAGCAAGTGGAAATCTATAGTCTCTGCCTACCCCAATGGGAGACAGGCGTGAAAATATGTACTTATGTATGTATGTATGTTTAAGTACTCCCAGATTATGTATAACCATTTAGTAGATCATAAATAAAGCTGATCAACAAAAACAAAATTAATATCGTTGCAATAATAAGGAAGGTTAAGCTAGACAGATATAGTACTATGCATAGAGATGACGTCAAGTCGTATGTGCGCCAAACAAATTCTAAACTAGCACTCGTTTTGCGGTAAAGGGGAAGGGAATTAATCCACAACAAAGTAGTAGTATTATGATATAAACTGGTCAGGCACTTCTCCTTCTAATTCCTCTTGAATAATCTCCATTTGGACCATCTCACTCTCATCAATATCCTCCGCTTGAAGGGGAGTTTCTTCCAATTGAGGGTGCCTATTCCGTAAATGCATCCTCAGATTTGACTGATGCCCAAAGGCTTTGTTGCACATAAAACAAATGTACTCCTTGTCTCTAGTATGACGAACGGAATGGGAATTTAAATTGCTCCTTTTGGAGAATTTCTTGCCGCAGACAGAGCACACGAATTTCTTTTCACCGTTATGCTTGACCATGTGAAGTTTGACGTCGTAAGGCCCGAAGAATTTGTCCCCACACACTTCGCATTCCACGTTTTTTTCTCTCAAATGAACCCTTCTCATATGACGAGACATTATCGACTCTTGAGGGAAGACTTTAGGGCAATAAGGACACTTTATTTTGAGCTCTTCCACTCCGTGAACATTAGCCAAATGGAGCTTCTTTAAGTAAGGACTTTTAAAAGTCTCTGGGCAATGAGGACATGTCGATAGATTGACTAAATGAACATTTTTCTCGTGTAAAATCTTTTTGGATAGAGTAGTGAGACTGATACCGCAGTATTCGCAAGTATACCCTCCTTCTCGATGGTAATATCTGTAATGCATTTTCAAATGATTTTCTCCTTGGAAGCTCGTGCCGCAGACATCACAAATATAATGGTGTGATAAATGATGCTTATTCGCGTGTCTGAGCAGGTATTCGAAGAAAGCAAATTTCATATTACAAGTAGGGCATGTAGGTTGGTCCTTGTCAAGTCTGAAGGGTAACAGGCAATTTGGAACGCTGACGTCATATTCTGCGTCATGTGCGATGATTAAATGGTGGATAAGGTCTTCTAAATTCGGCACAGCTTGGGTACAAAGCTTGCAGGACAAGCCAGTGACGTCGATTTTGACGGCAGCGTCTTTATTTCTGTTATTCTTCGTTCTATCAAAGACAATGAGTTCCAGATTCGCGAATTGGTGGGCATTTGCCGTGTGTTCGCGGAGCATGACAGGGTCTTTTGTGGTTTCATTGCAGTAAAAGCATTTGTATTTTCCCTTGTGCCACATGAAGGGAGTCACATTGCTATACTGTAAAACATATTCGACATTGCGTCGTTTAACCAATAGCTTACGGGCGACCTCCATTTTCTTATTTTTGTCCTCCACTGTGTTCAACTTTGAACCTGAAAAGAAATTCAGCTTTTACTTTTCGAGGTTTCTGTACTCTGTATGTGTTTGTTCTATGTCTTTCATGGTTATTTTTCTTCTTGACGGATGGTATTTTATATATTTCCAATATGGTTAAAATCGTTAGGCGGCGTATTAGTTTGGGTATATTTATTTTATTAGGATCTCCAACAAAGAATACACCTTACATGGTATAAAAGTGTTTACATTAATAGATATTCCTTGTGTTTCCTCAATTACAGGAGACCACATCATGCAGTAATATTTAACGAACAGAAAGACTAAGGTTGTAAAATTAACAATAATATTGAACACTTAGGCCCACTTGCACCAACCTCCCAATATGTCCAAACTGCATTCAAACGCGAAATTTCTATGAAAAATTGTGTCCAAATACAATTCAATATATTATTTTTAAGATAGATTGTTTCAAATGTTGCTACTAAATAATAATAATCTATGCTTAAAGCCTTTAGTATACCAAAGCATATCTAAATGGCAGTCGCTGTTTTCGTCTGTCTGTTCCTCCGCTAACTTCCTTTTCTTCTAAACAACGCAACCGATTTTGTTATCTACGTAAGGGTTTTATATCTAACTAGCGACCCGCCCGCGGTTTCACCCGCGCTGCCCCGGTCCTAAGAGTCATAGCATGATGTTAAATAGCTTAAAACCTTCCTCTTAAATCACTCTATCTATAAAAAAAAAACCGCATCAAAATCCGTTGCGTAGTTTTAAAGATCTAAGCATACATAGGGACAGACAGCGGGAAACGACTTTGTTTTATAATAAGTAGTGATAGTGATGATATAATATAGTAGACTGCCGGCAGTAGCTGGATGCGACAAGCCGAGGATAGGGTGAAATGGCGCACATTGGGAGAGGCCTACGTCCAGCAGTGGACTGTTATAGACTAATGATAATATGAAAGTATTGTATAGTAGAGAAAAATAAAGAATTACAGTTGAGCAAAACCGGGGCGGGTTGCTAGTTAAAGTATATCTATCTATCTATACTAATATATAAAGCTGAAGAGTTTGTTTGTTTGTTTGCTTGAACGCGCTAATCTCAGGAACTACTGGTTCGATTTGAAAAATTCTTTCAGCGATAGATAGCTCATTTATCGAGGAAGGCTATAGGCTATATATCATCACGCTAAGACCAATAGGAGCGGAGCACCAATGAAAAATGTTTCAAATTCGGGGTTTTTTTTTCCTTTTGAGAGCTTCCGATGCGTGCGCTGCGTAAACGGTTAAAGTTTCGCAAAAATCATATATGACAGAATTATTCCTCTTTAAAAGTTCTAAAAAAAAGTCCGCGACAGCATATGTCTATCTTTTAAGGTTGGCTCACTATAACCTTTTTTATGCTAACTTTGTTCTAAAATTCCAAATGCATTATTTGCGAAGGTGTTTTTATAAACATGATATTAATCCTTATCCAAATAAATACGTTATTCATCAGAAGTATTTAATTTAAAACAAAAGTGCCCTTTACATCATTGGATTTCAATGAATATCTTAGGAGATATCGCAGTTTTAAAATAACATCGCAGCAAAATAATGATCAAGTACCGCGCGCGCATTTATGATGTGCAAGGCAGTCGTGAGGGGGAAGGGCGGTGAGCCCAGTTAGCTCAGCGAGTTAATTTTCTTTAGGGTATTGATTTTTTTGTACCTATTTTAAGCTAATTCTTTTACCGTGGGTAGGCGATATCTTATCGTATAATCTATACTTAATCTATTACTAATATATAAAGCTGAAGAGTTTGTTTGTTTGTTTGCTTGAACGCGCTAATCTCAGGAACTACTGATCCCATTTGAAAAATTCTTTCAGTGTTAGATAGCCCATTTATTGAGGAAGGCTACAGGCTATATATCATCACGCTACGCGGACGAAGTCGCGGGCAGAAGCTAGTCTATATATATAAAAGAAAGTCGTGTTAGTTACACTATTTATAACTTAAGAACGGCTGAACCGATTTGGCTGAAAATTGGTGGAGAGGTAGCATAGGACCAGAAGACGGACATAGGATACTTTGATCCCGTTCCCGTTGGATGTGATGACGGACCGAATTCCACGGGGGCGAAGCCGCGGGCAGAAGCTAGTTACTAATATATAAAGCTGAAGAGTTTGTTTGTTGGCTTGAACGCGCTAATCTCAGGAACTACTGGTCCGATTTGAAAAATTCTTTCAGTGTTAGATAGCCCTTAAATTGAGGAAGGCTATAGGCTATATATCATCACGCTACGCGGACGAAGTCGCGGGCAGAAGCTAGTTTCTTATATATAAAATTTTCGTGTTACAATGTTAGTAACCATACTCCTCCGAAACGGCTTGACCGATTTTTATATTTTATATGCATATTCAGTAGGTCTGAGAATCGGCTATTTTTTTGTTTGAAATTTTTGTTAAATACCCAATACCCGTGCGAAGCCGGGGCGGGCCGCTAGTAGTAATATAAGTAAGTATTGGAACATTGTCTGAGCCCTGAGCGCGACAGTTACGCTAGACGTCCTGAGTTCGATTCCCATGTCGATCAGTTAGTGGGCATTTCTATGCAATACTCAGTAATGGCTGGGAGTTTGGAATTGGTCCCGGTTAATGGCAATAGGCTCGTCCCATATTAAATTGGACGAGCCGAAACTTTGGGTATACTAACATTAGTACCTACGCTTCTGCCTACCCCTTCGGGGAATACAGTAATAATATGACAGGAAAACTATTTCTTTTAATCCTACGTTGTCGGATACATAGATTTGTTACGTATACAGTAAACTAGCTATTTTGTGACCTTTTGATGGCCTTGGGTACTAGGATTATGGGGCTTATGACAATGAAATGTCAGAGGAAGAATGTGAAATGTCTAGTTTATAAACCAATGCAAACAAAAGGGCCTGTAGAGAATAGAAATAATAAAGAAAGCAAAGTGAAACGCCAAATAAAATTAATGAGTATATTTCGATTTACAATAATAATTACAATATAACGATATATCACAATATATTCACAAGTTTGGAGGATTTACTTTCTAACAGTGATGACAAAATTAAAATCTATTCAGTAGTTTTTGCACCAACCCGTAAGAAACAGACAAGAATTAAAAAAAAACTCATTTTTGGATTCGTACACGTTTATATACCCTAACCTACTTGTTTTTTTATATCTTCAATTTACAGACAGTTTCTTACGATTTTATAATAGTAGAGAAGATTAATTGAGATCAATAAGTATTCTTATCTACATTTTTTTAAATACTACTCATACATTTTTAAATACAATAAATTTTAGATCATTCATTCTACCAATCAACTATAACTAATAAATACAAGTTTAAGTTAACAGCCTCCCTCATAAGTGTAGGTCCTAAGCGACTGCTACGTTAGATGTCCTGGATTCGACTTCCAGGTCAAGCAGTGTTATTGGGTGTGTCATTAAAAGAATCTAGGTCTATCATTAACATTACGCAGTCAAGAAAAATACCTCACGTAAGTTACCTCAGTAAGCGCGATTGCTAGGCGTCACGTCCCTATATCAAATCACAGGTCAAGCACTGTGTAAGGAATTTTTTAATGGCAGGTCGGAGTTTAGGTAGAATCTCTCACCCCTTTTTACAATATACCGGCGAAGACCTGGGTGAGATCTTCGCAAGGATTAGGGTATTGCTGACGTGATGGGGTATGCTATAACTTCTGCATCTACATCGGTACGTGTCCATACTTTTTATGCATCTCCATATGGGAGCTCAAATTAGTTCGTCTCAAAAAAGTCTTCCCACAAACATTACAGCTGAACTTCCTTTCGCCTTTATGTTTCACCATGTGCATTTTAAGCAGGTAATTATCGAAGAATTTCTCGTGGCAAATTGAACAAGGAATATTTTTCTCCTTCAAATGCGTCCTCCGAACATGATCCTTCATGAACGAGTTCCTGGTGAACATTTTCTCGCAGTAACTGCATTTATGGCCGATATTATGGATTTTTATCAAGTGTTTCTGTTTGTGGTACTGAGATTGGAACTGTTCGGGGCATTGAGGGCATTTGTAGTCTTTGGCATTGTGTTTCTTTGCTCTATGTCTAGCCAGACACCACTGATTCTTGTATTTGACGCCACACACATCGCATTCACACGATCCTGTATGAGCGTACGTGATATGGACATTCAAATTCGCCGCGCTTCGGAAACTCCGTCCGCAAAAATCGCAGATTCTGTTATTATTGCTGTGTTCCGAATTAATATGTCTTAACAATATTCCAAAATACCGGAAAACTGTGTCTGGGCATATAGGACAAGGTATATTATCCTTAATAACCCGAAACGGTTCGAGACAACCCGTGATGGAAGTGTCGTAGTTAGCTTTGTGTTCGGTTACCAAATGCTTTATTAAATCTTCTATATTAGACATAGGAAGACAGCACAATTTGCAAGCTAAAGCTGATATATCTATCTTAACAGCTATTCTTTCCCCTTTACATTTCTTCATACATTTAGACTTCAGATCACATATAGGATGTTCTAATCCAGTGTGCTGACGCAATTCGTCAAATTCTACAAACTTTTTTGAACAATAAAAGCAAGAGTATTTTGAAAAAAATTTGAAAGGTACTGCTGTAGACATGTTTAATACACATTGTATGTTTTGTCTTATCTGCAAAATATTTTGTTTCTTTTTAGGTTCTATAGCTTCGCCCAGGAACGAAGTATTAGGCTCTATTTGGGAAATCGTTTTTACTTTACACTTGCTTAAGTGCTGTCGTACCCCTAATGACGTATGGAATTCTTTAGAACAGTAACTACACTTCATATTAGTTTCATTGTATGAATGGTCAACTTGCAAATGCTTTTGTAGCAATGAGAGGGACGCGAATCGCAGACCACAACTTTTGCACTGTCGAAAATGCATATTGTTCTGATGTCTACGCAAAGTGTGGTTAGTATCGAAATGTTTTAAGCACAAATTGCAGGGATACCCTCCCTGCTTATGAAAATTTCTCAGATGTATTGCCAAGTCTCTCTTTTTGTTGAAGGTAACGCCGCAATCATCACAAATAAAACAATTTTGCGGATGGACATTATTCACGTGTTTAACCAAATAACCGAAGTAAGAGAACTGTTCTTCACAATGCAAACATCGAAAATCAATTAATCGATACTCCTGGAACGGTATATCGATGTCTTTGTTGTATTCCAAATTGTGTTTACCGATCAAATGATCGATAATTTCCTCAAATCTACTGAAGGGTTCATTACAAATGTCACAACAGATTTCTGAGACATCGATTTTTATTTCCACGTGATTCCCTTTGATTAATTTTAAAGAGTAGTCTTTAGTGGTACAGAGGCCGTGTGATTTGGTGTGTTTTCTGAATTCAGTGTACTCTGTGTAGTTTTTGCCGCAGTAGAAGCAGAGGTATTTGCCTCGCCATTTGAATGGTATTATTGTGGTGTGGTTGAACAGTGTTTGCAAGTTTTTCCGCCTCCGCTCAGAGGTACAGCCCTCGTACGGCCCTTGCAGACCATCTGAAAAGAAATGGGTTCTTCTTTTTAAATTTGCTTGTTATTTTTAACTCTTACTTCTTCGGTATTATTGGTTATTTGGTTAGTTGTACGATTTAATAGTTTAATAGCTGTAACTTCGTGCTTATTAAACTTTTCAACTCCTGCTTCATGCTTTCAACAAAGAAATATATCCTTTATTAATGCCAACGTTGTCATTTTTAATACCACTGTAGTAAAATTCGTTTTAACGTTTAAATATTAATTATTAAAGAAGAATCTTCAATTATTTTTTTAGAAAAAAAATACGTTGCTTCACACTAGGATTTTCTACTGTATCGTGGGTGCTATTACAAACACAAATTCTCTCATATACAAATGCCCAAACCTGGAACAACCACTTGTAGATCATACAAATATTTGCTCTATCGAATCGAACCCTGAACACGTGGCGCATAAGTCGACTCAGCCCCCTATGCCAAACACATCGTCGAATATTAACGCAATATTTCACTGGATAGTTAACCATATAGTCTTATTTATCTTCTCAAAATTATATTGGTAGTTTACAAACGAGACCACAGGCAGGAATTTAATAGGAAAAATATCGACCAACGATTTAAAAAACCTTAGCGTGGTAAAATCAAATGTAATGTAGAAATTAGCTGCCATCAGTAGAAAAATGTACAAAAATAGTAACAAAAACTGCTAGGTAACACTTTGGGCATTAGCATTACGAATATGGGACGCCATATGACCTCTTAAATTCCTCTTCCACAAAAACTTTTTACCGCATATATCACAATGAAAGTTCCTTTCGCCGACATGTTTGACCATATGCATTTTAAGCCTCTGTCCATCGAAAAACTTCTCGAAACATACAGAACATTCTACGTTCTTCTCTTTCAAATGACATCTCCTTATATGGTTCACCATAAACGAGTTTTTTATGAACAATTTTTCACAGTAAGTGCATTTATGGCCTGTACCGTGAGAGTTGATCATATGTCTTTGCATCCAGTACTGCGAAATGAATTTCTCCGAGCATTCTGAACATTGTATGATTTTATCGCCATGGACTGCTCCAAGATGAGTTTTTAAGGCATTGTTAGTTGGAAAAGTTAAGTCGCAGTTGCTACATTTGTAGTTTCCTGCGTTTTTATGCCGGCATGACACGTGAGCTCGAAGGTTAGGGTCGCCCCTGAACGATTTACCGCAATACATACAAATATGTTTGTTATCCGAGTGTCTAGCGCTAACGTGTTTAAGTAACAAACCGAAATATCGGTAGACTTCGCCGCAAATAGGGCATGGAAAATTGTCTTTGATTAGTTTAAAGGACTGCAAATTACTCTCAACGGAAATAGCGCATTTAGCCTTGTGCTCATTAGCCAAATGATCGATCAAATGGTCTATGTTTTCCAATGAAACACAACACAATTTGCAAGATAAGGCCGAAGTGTCAACTTTGATTTGGACTCCATCATATCTGTTTTTCAATTTCATGGATTTAAATGTTATATCGCAATGAGGGTGTGTGAATATTGTATGATCTTTTAATTCCTGACAGTCTGTGAAATCTTTCGAGCAATAGAAGCAACGGAATCTGTTCATGAAGAATTTGAACGGGAGTGCTGTTGTCATGTTGAAAATGCAAGCCAATCTGTCCCTTATTTCTTTGACCGACTGCTTTTTCTCATCGTCATCAACTATGATAGTTTCTTCCTTAGTGCCATGTTTCGCGGAGCATTTTGACGCATGTCTTAAAAAGGCCTGTTTTGTAGTCAAGATTTTGTTGCAAAAACCACACTTATTCTCATCGTTGTCATGGTCTGTTTTCATATGCAACAACCGCTTGTTATCCGACGAAAAGGTTTGGAAGCAAATATTGCACGATGAAGAATGAGCGTTAGATTTATGGCACTGTAAAGTTGAATTTGATGGGAAATTCTGGTCGCATTTAAGACAAGTATAATCAGGTTTATGATAAACCCTTAAATGGGAATCCAGATCCCTCTTTTTATTGAACTTTTGCTTACATTGCGGACAGAGAAAGCAGTTATTCGGATGATCGTTATTGACATGGCTGATTAATTTACGTAAATAGTCGAAGCTTTTATCGCAAAGCAAACACTGGAGGTCTATCAACCTATACGCTGTCATCATGAGGTCTACATCTTTGCTATACGGAAGATTATGTTTAGAGATTAAATGTTCGATGATATCATCCATGGACGAAAAAGATTCTAGGCAAATTTCGCATGAGATTTCGGATACATCAATTTTGATTTCGCTATCGGCGGCTTTGACTAATCTTATGGCCCTATCTCTGTCTGTACATATTCCGTGGCCTTTCGTGTGCTTTCGGAGGAGTTCGTAACTGTTCAGATCGTCTCCACAGTAAAAGCACATGTATTTGCCTCTCCATTTGAAAGGTATCAAGGTAGTATTGTTGAATAAAATTTGCAGATTCCTTCGCCTGAGAGAGCAAGCACTGTGCTTCGTATCCAAATCTGAAAAGAAATTACTCTTCTGTACTTTTCGTATAGACAGTGCAATGTTTTGGGCAAAAAGACCCTAGTTGGGTGAGAATACTTATAAAAATATAGATTTATTTATACGTATGTATGAAGAAGCGAAGAATAGAAAATCCTGAACTGAGCTTATGGAGGCTTCTCCCCAGTAGCGGAACACAAAAGAAAATCACATTACACATAAGGCTGAGTTAATGTTATATGCCATTCTGTACCAGTCAACCTTTAAAATATCAGATATCAGTTTGAGTAATATCAAATGTCAATATTCAAATATTAGTTTAGTTTTATGGCATTTTGTTATGGTTGTCACTTGCGATATCTTCTTAACTGCACTATAAGATACACATACATTCAGTCAGTTCATGAAAACAGGCGATACACAAAAAATATTTTCTAAGTCTAATCTAACTGCACAAACTATAATGGCGACTGAATTGAAAACATATTGTCGAACGATTGCCGCTGATAGCTATGCGATCGACTTGTGCGTTACGGGTTGCTGATTCGACTCCTGCACGGAGCAAACATTTATATCCATGAAGGTATTGTAAAAATACTCCTTCACCCATCACACTCCAACCGTCAGCGCGTCCAATATTTATAATCGAAGGAATACTTGCTACACTAATTCTAATCATATTTGTACAGAACTAAGATGCTTATTATGCCTAGCCATATGAGTCCTAAGACTCTTTCTCCAAAAGAACCGCTCGCCACACACATCGCAGTGAAAATTCTTCTCCCCACTATGCTTCACCATATGCCTCCTCAAAAGAATATTGTTGAAGAACTTCATATTGCAGATAGAACATTCTACATTCTTCTCTTTCAAATGGGTCCGTCTGACATGGTCCCTCATGAAGGAGTTTCGTGTGAATAACTTGCCACAATAACTGCATTTGTGGCCCGAATCGTGTGCCTCTATCAAATGTTTCTGTCGTAAATATTGAGTAGCAAAGGTTTCGGAGCACTTTGGGCATTTGGCTGCTTTAACACCGTGGGCTCGAGCCATGTGCATGTACAGACGAGACGGTATATTGCACTCGGCACCACAAATATTACACTTAAACCTCCCATCCCTGTGGTGTCTCCAAATGTGAACGCGCAAATTTTGATCTCTCCGAAAAGTCTGTCCGCAGTAAACGCAAATTATATTATTATTTGTATGTTTATTGTTCATATGTTTAAGCAAGGTTCCAAAGAACCGGAATACTTCGCCGGGACAATTTGGACACGCCATATGGTCTTTGATTAACCGGTAAGGCTGTAAGCACGTTGTGATAGATTTGTCGTAGTTCGCGTCGTGTTTGGCGATTAAATGGTCTAGTAGATGGTCTAAATCGGTCATCGACTCGAAGCAGATCTTACAAGCGAGAGAGGAAATATCGATTTTTACGCAAGCCACTGATTCCCTACATTTTCTAATACACTTTTGTTTGACATCGCAAATCGGATGTTCGATAAGTGTGTGCTCCTTCATCAAATCGGAATCGGGAAAATCTTTAGAGCAATAGAAACAATTAAACTTATTCTTGTAAAAATTAAAAGGTATTGCAGTCGACATATTGATTACTATAACTATGTTTTCTCTAATTTGTTTAACACTCGGTCGCTTAACTTGATCGTCATAATTTTGATCTAAATCCATAGCGACATACTCTTCTTTCTTGACGGCAATTTCAAAGATGTCTTCTCCTTTGCATTTTCTGTTGTGCATTCTGAGACCTTGTTTGGTATGAAACTCTTTGAAACAAGTATCGCATTGTAGAGACCCGTCATCTGGATGCTCTAAGTGTATATGTTTCTGTTTCAATGCAGCTGAGGGTAGTTTTAAATGGCAAATATTACATCGAGTCAAATGCCTGTTATTTCGATGTTTTCTTAGAATATTCAGAGAATTGAAGATTTGGGGACACATCTCGCATTGGTACCCTCCTTCGCGGTGATAATTTTTCATGTGGGAGAAAAGATCTCGTTTCTTGTTGAATTTTTGATTGCATTTGTCACAGACGAGGCAATTTTTAGGGTGATTATTATTTACATGGGAGACAAGGTAGCCGAAATACGTGAATTTTTCGTCACAGGTTATACAACTGAGATCGACCAGCTTATATTCTTCAATAGCCATTTCTACTCCCCTATCATACTCCAATTTATGCTTTATAAATAAATGTGTTAATACTTCATCGAAAGACGGAAAAGGTTCCGAGCAAATCTCGCAAGATATATCGGATATATCAATTTTGATTTCCATATTCTGTCCCCCTTTCAGTACCTTTAAAGAATGGTCTTTTATGGAGCAATCGCCATGGGATTTCGTGTGTTTCCTCAACTCTGAATATTCAGAAATATCTTTGCTGCAATAAAAACAGAGATACTTTCCGCGCCATTTAAAAGGTATAATAGAGGTGTTGTTGAATAATATTTGGAGGTTCCTTCGCCTCCTCATCGAAGAAGATTCCGATCCTTTGTACTTCTTCACTTTACTACCTGAAAAGAAATTACTCTACTGTAAATGTACCCATAGCATGTGAACAAATAATCGGTTTCTACAAAACTCTACTTCATACAATACAGATAAGAACATGTATTTAAGGTTAGGGTACATTTAAAGTGATTTATAATATCCTACACTGAACTTAAAACTACATCTTGAACAGAAATAACATACCTAGTAACGAAAAACGAGGTGACTTTTGGCACAGAAAAAAAATATTACTCCGAACAGAACGGCCACTCTCACCCTTCCCTAAAGTTAATTACCCCCCACTTCGATGTCCTTCAAACAAGGGTTATCACGCAAAGCAACAGAAAACCTTTACATACACTCTACTCGAGACCATAGATTTAAAGAATCCGAAACGCATATGAATATAAAGCGATACAATTCGTAGTAGTTTTATTTCAATATGTATAATATTCGAGTATGTATCGCGACGTTTAAGTAATGTTTTTAACGAACACTAGGATGTTCTCCTGTATCGTGGGTCTTTTACAAATAAATTATCACATACACAAACACCCAGACCCGGAACAACTACCTGTAGATCATACAAATATTTGTTCCGTGCGGGGATCGAACCCACAACACGTAGCGTAGAAGTCGCAAACGTGCCGTCGAATGTCGAATGTGATGTTTATCGCATAAGTATTAGTCTTGTACATAAATCTCAATGAACAACTCCAAGACAACTATTCCCCTGTAACATTTTTGAATTAATTTTCTTCTATCTACCTAACAATATGAGTAATTGCTTTTGGTATAATTTATCGGTCTTCCTAAGAGAAAATCATTAAGTTGTGGGTTAAATATTGAAATTGAAGTTTTTATTGTTCAAAAAAGAGTTCAGCGTAAACTGTAGATATATTTATATTGGTGTGTAGAATTGTGTACGAAGCATGAATGGAAAAACAAAATTTGCCATTCAGGCTACGTTAACAATTCGTAAATTTTTGAAGTTTTTTGAATCGTCCAATTTAAAATGGCTTATCTCAATAGACCATTAAGATTAAAACTATTTTTTTATTTAAAAAAAGAGGTCTTATAGAGAAGAATCAATAAGAAGCTATTCGTATCCCATAACCTATAGGTGTCAGAACTGGGAATTTTAAATTCAAAATCAGTAAATTACTGTGTAAGTAATAAAACTTTATTTAGCGAAAAATACAACACCATATAATAACTACTAAAGGAAATTATAAGAAACTGAGGATCACTTGTGTCGCTACTTACTATAAAAGCAGCCTACATTACTAAGTACATGACTTCAGGTATCTGCCAGTGAAAGTTGTGTCTAAATCGGTCTAGCCATTTCGGAAAAATGTTTTTAAGGTACTTTGTACTTTCATGACCATATAGTAAAAAAACTGCTATTTTGAGATCATACTCAGAGATTTCAATTTTATATTTGTATTCTTTGTGTCAATAAACAATTTTTATTTATTTATTTTATTACAAAGGCTCGCCATTAACTACTTATAATATCTTATCAATATAATACACAAACATACTGATAAGCCTCCAGCGGAGCTCGAATTACCCACAAAAACGTAATAAGTACCAAAATAATTTGATTGACACCGAGAGATCAGTGTTCTGATATACGCGGTGACTTGCGCGGCTGGGTGCGTCGACGAGCGCGCTACGGGAGGTTGCCGCACGCACACACAGTTACGCCGCTGCGACCGCGTCATAGCGAGACGATTCGGGGGAGTGAGCGAGATGTATATATGATACGAAATGTCGAATAGAATAAAACGCTACTGCTTACTTCTGTTTGACGTGTGCGTGTGTGAGTGAGATTTCTAAAGACAAAATTACACACGTCGGGCTTTATAAGCAAGCTGAATTTGATGGTAACAAAGTAAACACTCAATGAAAACAAAATCACTACATTTAGCGCTGAATAAATTTCCGAACAAACTGTAGTTTGGTAGTGTATTTCCTTTAAAAAAAATGTGCTATGTTCTTAAATACGCCAACGTATTTACGTTGACAGTCCTAAGCCTGTTAAAGTATGAAAGAAAATTTAATCACCGTTTCGTTTTGGTAATAATATAATAGGCAAACCAGAATTATGAATATTCAAGAATATCTTGTATACCTACCTTTATTAAAGAGAAAGAGAATAATTCTGTATTCGTAACGAATAATAATGAGCCATATTAGGATACCCTACCTATTACTGGGTAATAGTCAAATATTAGTCAGCCATTTTGAGATTCATATTCTCTCCGTATTCGTTAACTCTAACATAATATTGATTATCTTTTTGTGATTTTTTGCATTTTTCATGCTAAGATTATAAAGTTATTTTAGTGAAGGAAAAATTCGAGATTGTGAAGGCAAATTTCGATATGGCAGGTAGGACTCGCGGTGGCTTAGTGGTCATAGCGTCTGGTGTATCAAACCAGAAGACGCAGGTTCGAATCCTGCCTGCGAGTCGATTTTTTCCTTCACTAAAATAACTTTATAATATTGATATTTTTTTGACGACACGTTTGGCGTAGCGGTAGCGGCTGAGCCATTGGCTTCTGCGACTCGTGTTGTGGGTTCGATCCCCACACGGAGCAAATATTTGTATGATCTACAGGTAGTTGTTCCGGGTCTGGGTGTTTGTGTATGTGACAATTTGTGTTTGTAAACGCACCCACGACACAGGAGAAAATCCTAGTGTGGGGTAGTTTTATTAAAAAAAAACGTAACTATTCTCAGAATAGGCACGATATCAATATTATGTTAGAGTAACGAATACGGAGAGAATATGAATCTCAATATGGCTGACTAATATTTGACTATTACCCAGTAATAGGTATGGTATCCTAATATGGCTAAGTGAATATATTCAATAATAGTATTACTTAAATATCACCCTAATATAACACCTCTATCAAAAATCAATGAGTGCGCGGCAGGAACGCAATTTGGGCGGGCGTATGTCATTTGTCAAATGATATACGACAGGAATCAACCTGTCAAATTGCTTGGACGAGTTGGACGAACCGTACGAAGTTTTACCGATGTAATAGTTTTAATGAACCGTAAATTACATTTTTTTTTAAACTGCCTCGTTAGTCTAGTGGTTTCAAGTGCGACCGCTACGCTAGAGATCTTGGATTCCCAGGTTAGCAGTGTTATTGGGTTTTTCTATGAAATTCTCAGTAGCAGCTCGGAGTTTGCAATATGTGCCCGGTTAGTGGCAATAGGCTCGCCCCCTATTACATGGGACCTAAACATACCGGCGAACTGTGGGTGTACCTTAGTACACCTCTGCCTAACCCTTAGGGGAATACAGGCGTGATGGTATGTTAATGTTAATTACTATTTTTTCTACATCCACTTTCATCTCCGCCTCCGCCTCCATTAACTTCTGCATCCGCGGAGTTAAAACGCGTCGCCTCCGCATCCGCCTCCGCTTCCGCTAAGAAGGCCTCCGTTACAACACTAATTTAAAGTTACACCTCCAGCAATACAAGTGTGACAACCGCATCCAATTTCAATTTTCAGACAGAGCTGCTACCAAGAAATACATAGAACATCGACCTGGGACACGCGCTTGCAAGTTATCTTTTTCTTCGGATTTTGCTGTTGTTGTATACTTCCACTTTTAATTGTATTCAGTAACATGACAGTTGAAACATACCGGCAAACTTCGGGTAAAATAGACGTGATCGTGAATGCTCAATTATAAAGTTATTTTAGTGAAGGAAAAAATCGACTGCGAGCAGGATTCGAACCTGCGTCTTTCGGTCAGTCAGTTGATCATAGCTTCTGGTGTATTGAGCCAGAAAACGCTGCTTCGAGCCCTCAGTCGATTTTTTCCTCCATAATAACCTTAGCATAGAAAATTCAAAAAAAGATTCAATCAATTACAGATTCTGTATGGTGAAGACTCATATGCAGTTTCAAGCTTTTTATATGTACAAAACCCTCACTGCAGACTTCACAAACGAATTTCTTCTCGAAACAATGTATCCTCATATGCTCTTGTAATGTATGCTTCCTAGCATACGACTTCTTGCAGACTTCGCACTGATGCACCCTGTCCCCAACATGTTTGATCATGTGTTTCCGGACCTTAGTTTTCGAAAAAAACTTTTGCTCGCACATCGTGCACGAGAAATTCTTCTCCCTCAAATGTACTTCCCTTAAATGGACCTTCATCTTGCTGAGAATTTGGAAGCTTTTGTTGCAAACGGGACAGTTGAACTCCGGGACTTGCATTTCGTGAATTAAACTATGGTGACGTTTCCTTTGTGAATAATTTGGGAAGGTTTCGTTGCAGAAATAGCATTTGACGAGCTGATCTTTGCTGTGAACTTTCGCCTCGTGATTATTTTTCTCTATTAATTTGTCAAAGGTCTCCGGGCATGTGTTACATCGGAACCCTGAGCCGTGCGCTTGGGAATGACATCGCAAACGATCCTGACTTAAGAATGACTTCCCACAAACCTCGCACACGTAATCTCCGTAATGAACATTCATATGCTGGTTCAGTTTGACGAAATACTGGAACTCTTGTTCGCAAACTCCGCAACGAAACACGTCATTTTGGAGAAAGTACGGAACGAGACCATAACCACATTCTTCTGTGAATTTTATATTATGTTTCACTTTTATGTGTTCAATTAACGCGTTGAGATTTTGTAATTTTTCATTACAAGAACGACATTCGAGTACCGAGATATCTATTTTGACTTTTTCGTCTCTCCTCAAGTACAAAATAGCAGATTTAGTGCTTGATTTTTTATGCTCTTTCCTAGTATGTTCTTTAAGGAGATTTGTGTCTTTGAAAGTTAGATGGCAGTAGAAACAGAGATAGTTTTGCCTGTACCACTTGAAAGGAATAACTGTGGACATTTCTATAACTATTATAGCGTTTCTCTTCATGAGTCTGTTGCGTTTTGTTGACGTCATTGAGGACTTATTCGTTGCCTCTGGGGAGCGCCGTTTTTTACCTAAAAAGTGAAATTTTGTATGAGATATCTTGGCGCGTCACTCTTTCTTTCCTTTCTTAGGGTTAACGTGATGGGTTAACGGGAAAAACCACTGTTTACTAATAAAATTTCTCAAAAAATAATCAACTTGGAGTCTTGTAGAAACATTATACCTAATTGTACAACTTGTCATAATGGAAGGATCTGATTACACTTCCAACGTTACTCTATTCCATAATTTTCCAAAAATGGTATCCAAATATTGTAATCGAACCTTCACTATAACTTATCTTATCTAAACAAAATTGTTTCACAGATTGTCTGTGGCAACAGTGAAACTTTTTTTTTTACAAATCCCAACATCGGTAGAATCTTACACGATTATAATTTTGTGATACAGTAAATATTTTACTTTGTTATTTTATTTTATTGTTTATCCTTATCACTATTCCATTGATTGTCAATATTAACTTCTATCTCCTCGATCAAATTGATCTTGTCTTCCTCTTTAATTTTCCTGAAAAATGATTTTTGTCGTTCTAAACCTTGCATTTCGACTATTTCTACTTTGTATTAAGTATTCTAGGTGGTAGGGACATCGACACACAAATGCCTTGAAAATGTAACACTTGTATAAACTAATATTATTATCTGATGTTTTTAATTGTACGTTGGCGGAATTTGAGTCTTTAAATTACTTGTCATTAATTTAAATGTAAGTATGACTAATAACTACTTATTGTATTGGGTGCATGCCTGTAAAAACATTGTATGTAATAAATAAATAAATATAATAGATTGCCTCATTAGCCAAGTGGTCCTGAGCGCGACTGCTACGCTAGAGGTCCTGGGTTCGATTCCCAGGTCGAGCGAAGTGTTATTGGGTTTTTCTATGAAATTCCCAGTAGCAGCTCGGAGTTAGGAATTTGTGCCCGGTTAATGGCAATAGGCTCGCCCCCTATTTCATGGGACCTAAACATACCGGCGAACTGTGGGTGTACATTAGTACACCTCTGCCTAACCCTTCGGGGAATACAGGCGTGATGGTATGTTATGTTATGTTTTGTAACTCAAAGTAGTTAGAAATACGTATTTTCATAGTAGTTTTAACTAGCGGTCCGCACGCAGTTTCGCTTTCGTATATTTCTCGACATTTATTGTCGATTTTCAATAAAAAATTATTTAACCAACAGCCAAATTGTTCGAGCCGTTCTCAAGTGATTTTCGTTTATTATAACAAAGACAAAATTTAAAGCGAGGGTCTGATATACGGGTTTGAATAAACCTAGATCGGATAGGTAGCGTATTTATAGTTAAATTTCAATTATACGTGTGGTGGTGCTTTAAATGATCTTTTTATATTCCGATAGTTTGTGTTTTTTTTATACCACTATGGTGTTCAAACAGCATACAGCCCGCCTGAAGGTAGGCGGTTACCGTAGCCCTTGCAACAAAAGAGGTATCACACGCGCATTGCCGACCTTCCGAGATATAGATAATGCAATCCACGAAGACGAGCCCCACTATTCTTTTTTGAATGCTTACAGTACAAGTGTGTAACATTCCGCTAGTATTTTAGTTTTGTCGATACACAGTAATTACTTATTAGTGGGTAATTAGTAAGAAACTGAAACTGCCTCATTAGCTAAGTGGTCCTGAGCGCGACTGCTACGCTAGAGGTCCTGGGTTCGATTCCCAGGTCGAGCAAAGTGTTATTGGGTTTTTCTATCCATTCCATTCTATATATCTATTCCCAGTAGCAGCTCGGAGTTAGGAATTTGTGCCCGGTTAATGGCAATAGGCTCGCCCCCTATTACATGGGACCTAAACATACCAGCGAACTGTGGGTGTACATTAGTTAGTACGCCTCTGCCTAACCCTTCGGGGAATACAGGCGTGATGGTATGTTATATGTTATGTTTAATTAGTAAGTATCGCCAAAACTAAAACACGTGCGGAGATAACTAGCGATAAACACTAACGATTAATCAAAAGAAGCGTTCAAATAGAATAATTATAAGATAATAGATTTAATTTATGTCGGTTAACGGTTTCAACACCGGTCAGATTTAAGAATTAAAGTTACCTTTAAAAATATAAGACACATATCGTAGTATAAGCTCTAAGAGAAAATGCTGGTGGTATTTTCTCCATACAAAAGTCTCGACTGTTGTCTTTCTGGCTTATGACGTAAAAGCAATGATTTTTTACAGTACGGCTCCCGGGTCGAGCAGTGTTTAGCAAAGTCGAAAAATACAGTATTTTGCTGAACAAATTTTGGCGATCCTAGGTCCAATGTCCAGCCTGCCACTTCAAACGCCATCGAGAATATCTCTCAGACATGCAAGTTTCCTCACGATGTTTTTCCTTCACAGTTCAAGCGCGTGGTAATTATTAAAATATTATTAAACTTCATTTTGTCTTACTGTAATTTTGTATAAGTATGTAATGCGTAAAGGCATTTCACGCCGACGCGATAGAAATGTACGCGACAGAAAACATCAAAACTTCAAAAAATTAGAAGTAAAGGTTCTTCGTGAAAATAATTCTCGTACAGAATTTTTCGATTAATATAAAGATTTTGCCTTCCAAAGATTATAAATAGGTAATATTAAAAAACACAGGATTTTGACGATATTTTTGTTACAAATATTAAGTTGTAAAACATCAAAAGACCTACGCTCAAAATTACTGTGCTTGTCTGAAGTTAGCCGTTGCGAACAGCGCCGCAGCAGGGCAACTAACATATGTGTTCATAAGCAAAATATCGTAATCAGTAAAGACAATATTATCAAGAATGCGAAACATTTACGACCTCAACTAGGGTTGCCAATATAATATATTATAAATAAAATAAATAAATATAAATATTCTGGGACATTTTACACAGCACCATCTAGTCCCAAACTAAGCAGAGCTTGTACTATGGGTACTAGACAATGGATATAATACTTATATACTTTTTTTTTGTAAATACATACTTATAATACATAAGAAACAACCAGACGAACACAAACACTTATATTCATCACATAAATATATGTGTCCTGTGGGAATCGAACCCACGACCTCATGGTCAGCAGTCCGGTACTCGAACCACTAAACCACAGAGGTTATCCTACTTTAATAGAGGCCCGACTACTAATTTTCTGAAAAAAGTATAACTATATGGAGTAGGCGAAAATGGGATAGGGGGGCAAACGAGCAAACGGATCACCTTATGGTAAGCGATAACCGCCGCCCATGGACACCCGCAACACCAGAGGAGTCAGAAGTGCGTTGCCCGCCTTTTAAAAGAATTTGGGCCTACAGTAACCTCACTCACTCGGCGAAACACAACGCAAGCGTTGTTTCACGCCGGTTTTCTGTGAGGCCGTGGTATCACTCCGGTCGAGCCGGCCCATTCGTGCCGAAGCATGGCTCTCCCACGTTTATAACTTTAGATAAAAAACACTAGACACATCATGTCTCGAGTTTTGCATATACTAAAACTAATGTTGTATATTAAATTTTATCACATGTGGATAACTTCAGAAACACATCACGCGACGCGATTAAAGAATTATCTAAAGAAAATGGAATTGTCAATATGGAGTAATATTTTGTATCAAAAATATAGCCAAAAAGTAATCATGTGGAGTGTGTGTTGTAATTTCAAGGAACATCTTAAAATAATATCTCGATAGTCTTCTCCATAGGATCAACCTTTTGGAACCGTGCAACTAGAATCATAATGTTTCATAAACGCTTGTAAAAGCTTACTTGAAATAAAAACACTTGAACTAGAATCTGTAAAATTATGCCTCACAACTAGAGGTCCTAGGTTCGATTCTCAGGTCGAGCAGTGATATTGGGTTTTTCTATCATATTCTCAGTAGCAGCTTCGAGTTAGGATTTGTGCCCGTTAATGGCAATAGGTTCGCCCACTATAACTAACCGACACCTTGCCTCTCTGCTAACCCTTCGGGGAATACAGGCGTGTTGGTATGTTATGATTTAGGAGTAAGAAACACGTCTGTGAAGTTTCGATTCTTAGATTATTGGGTTTTATCTATAGAATTATCAATAGCAGCTTAGAGTTTTGCTTTGTACCCGGTTCGTAACAACTATTGGTGTACATTAGTACACCTCTGTTCAAAGTTTGTATATGTGGCCGATTAATGGTACTAGGGTCTTCTCTTATAATATGGGTCTTAAAAAATGGCAGCAAATTACAGGTGTACATCAGTACACCATTGCCTAAGCCTTTCGTCAATACTAATTCTGCCTACCCCTACGGATAGAGCGTGTTTTACTATTATAATTGGAAAATTGTAGGTAATTGGCCCATGTTTGTATATACATAGGGAGACATTTATGGCAAACTTATATCAGGTTTTCTTTAGTGTGAGTGCCCTTTATATAATTAAGTTTTGTTTTTAATGGCAATAGGCAATACACCTACCCAACCCCTTCGAGAAATACAAGCTATCCTTTATTTAATGTGAAAGGGTCCATAGAATCAGACGGATCACCTGATAGTAAGCAATTTGAAAAGGGGACTCCGCTATCCTCACTCACTCAGCGAAACACAATGTAAGCGTTGTTGCACGCCGATTTTCTGTAAGTCTGTGGTATCACTCCGGCCGAGCCGGCTCAGTTGTGCCGAAGCATGGCTCTCCCACAGACAGGCATAATATGTTGCTGCAGTCCAAAAAATCACAACACACACCACACTTTGTTAACTTAACAAGTATTGACTTACCTTTAACATTTGGTTTGGAAGTCTTCGGTTTTTCTTCATTGGTTGTTTTCATCCGTTTCTCTGTCTTCTCAACCAACGCTTGCTTTCGGGGGCGACCGCGTTTGCCTTTAACAGGGAGTGTAGACACCGTTATGTCTGATACTGAAGGCTCCATCGAGTCATCCTTTACTAATCCATCTGAAAATGTGAGCAGCATAACATAACATAACATACCATCACGCCTGTATTTCCCGAAGGGTTAGGCAGAGGCGTACTAATGTACACCCACAGTTTGCCGGTATGTTTAGGTCCCATGTAATAGGGGGCGAGCCTATTGCCATTAACCGGGCACAAATTCCTAACTCCGAGCTTTCATAGAAAAGCCCAATAACACTTTGCTCGACTTGGGAATCGAACCCAGGATCTCTAGCGTAGCAGTCGCGCTCAGAACCACTAGGCTAATGAGGCAGTTTATTGAGTGAGCAGGATATTGATTTTTTTTGTACCACCAAGGTGTTAAACCAGCTTACAGCCTGATGGTAAGCGGTAACCATAGCCTACGGACGCTTGCAACACCGGAAGTATCACTCGCGCGTCGCCGACCCTGTAATAATCTTTTCACACCCTTTTTGAGAGGGTGGGGTAAAGATTAAGGAGGAATAGTTGGGCTGGCAGCATAGGAGACAATAAGTGATGCTTAAACACCACGGGTCCTCCCAACTGCCAACACAACACTTCCTCAAGGAGCTCTAACGACCTTGCTCAGCATTAGAAATGCAACACAGCATGAAGTTATGTGATTTAGCTACGATTTTCTGCAAGGTAGAAGGTACTTCCCCAGTCAAGCAGCTCCAATTGTGGGTGGAATTATTTAATGCCACTGGATTCCCACAAGTGGAGCCTATATTAACCTATATTATTATAATGTAGAGAGGTGATAGCCTAGAGATATCACTAATGGAACACCAAATCAAAAGTTTTAGGGAAGGGGCATGACCCCCTCAGGCAGTCATTGGGTCAAGAGTTTAAAAAAGTATGATATATTACCATCACAGAAGTCTATGTCATCTTCCAGATACTCCACATCAGCTACTTCGATGGGCAGCTCCTCACGCATATTCTCAGACTTCAACTGAGCTTGGTATATCACCACTGGAACAGAAACAAATTAATTCAGGACCTCTTTTTATAAATTACTAGCTGATACCCGCGACTTCATGAGTATTTTAAAAACGTAGCTTAAGTTACTCCTTGTTACGTCAGCTATCTGCCAGTGAAAGTCCCGTCAAAATCGGTCCAGCAATTTCAGAGATTGGTCGAAACAAAAATACACAAAAATTGTAAAAAAAATGATTTGGTATATGTATGGTGTATACATCCAAATGCACTTAGTAAAAAGCGATTATTTTAATACAAGCTGGCCTGACAGACATTGTCTTCTCCAAGTTTCAACTAACTACCTTGAAAAATCTCATTAGAAAAAGATTCTGGTTTTCCATATTTTAATACACTTAACTAAAATATGCAGTGCTAGTGCATTCTCAAGTTTAATTAATCCTCCTTGGCACATTACAGTAATAAATATAGTGACTTAAGGCCACTTGCACAAACTTCTTAAATACATTTAAATAGTATTTAAACTCAATTTTTCATTCTTTTTACTATCATAATTTATTATGTTTGTATATAAAAGGAAAATAAATGATTTATGTCAATGTATTTTTTTTGCACTTGCATTTTTGACCTCTCAGAAGGCATAAATAGCTGTTAGATTGATACTTACTTTTAGGCCTAAATTCTCCTCTGCCTATCATATCAATGAACTTCTTCTCAGAGTCCAGCACTTGCTTCTTAAAGTTGCAGGCATCCCGGAGACGAGTGATGCAGACCTCACAAATCAGCCGGTTTGGACCATTTGGGCCTTCATTGTGTTGGGTTATCTGGTGAAAGAAAACAATCCACCTGTCTATATTTTAACCATGCATTTACTGCTTTTTGTCTTAAAAGTCGGCAGACAGGATCTCCTATACAAACGCAATACCAAAATAAATCCCATAAGGCAACTCTCTGACCAATAATATATACTTACAGAACTTTCGCATTTATATTATTATTGTTCAAGGAAGTATGGGTAGGTAGGCAAATTGTATGAAAGTAACTGCGTAAACATTTTCACGAAATAGAAATATAAACTCACACTAATATCGAAGCATTCTAAGAGCATGTCAGCATAGACCTCAGTCTCATTCATCCATGTGTACTCCGTGCCCAAATCTTTATAACATCCTTCGGAGAGACAGCACCGGCAAAGGCCCGGGCTCTCTTTCACAATAATATCGTCAAACTCCATCATAATATCACTACACTATCTTATACACTAAAAACATAAAGTTTATTCACTTTTTTCAGTGAAAATTGCGAAAATTTACATGGCGTCGGCACTGCTACCAAAAATCAATCAATGGCGAACCAGCGCAGCGGCCATTTTGTTTTACTTGCTGTCGTCGGCCGGCCGTCCGTCAGCCTGTCGCTGTTATATTTTTATTTATTTTTTTGAGATAACCACGTTTTGTTGTTCCAAGGTCCAAGGTTAAAGTCAGTTATATTTTGTGTTATGTTTGTGATAATTATTCTATTATTATTTAGTTAAGAGTAGCAGTATTTTTTGTCAAGTTTATCCCTATTTACCCGCACTCTCTGAAAAATATTTATTGGCACAACACAAAGCGCTACTACTATGTACTACTGACCCGCTGCGCGGCCGCTGTCAATCTGTCAAGTGTCAGTAATGTCAGTATCAAATGTATCGTCATCTGTCAGATTTGTCAATTCCATTTTGTTGCATTTGTTCTGCATTATTTAAAAGATTTTTTTTAACTTAAACAACTAATTAATGTGTAATGTAAACCAAATTAAAAGAAATGGAAGTGGTCGGTGTTTGCCGCTGCTGCCTAGCCCGGGGCCTCAATAAAGACTTGCATTCAATTTACTTTTGGCTCGACAAAAAAGAAATTTATTCTGATATGCTGAAAGAATGCTTCAATATCACTGTAAGTCCGGCTTTATCAACAAAAAATACATACACATACAGTGTAATCTTGTTTGATTCATATTAGAATGGGAACCTACTTATAAATTAATTCTGTAAGGTTGAAACAGGTTTACCCAATTTTACTAGTTATCGGCAGCGGTTTCACTTGCGTTCCGCCAAAGAATAATAACAGCAACACCACCTACCATGTCCAACTATGGCTAAGAATCATCCAAATAATCCCCTAAGTACAAAAACATCAGCAAATTCGATTAGGATATTTGAGATTAGGAGGAACTGCCTCATAAGTCTAGTGGTCCCAAGCACAACTGCTATGCTAGATGTTCCCGGTTTGATTCCCAGGTTGAGCAGTGTTATTGGGTTTTCTGTAGAATTGAGATTTGTGCCCGTATAATAGACATTGTATGAATGATGTGGCAGAGCAAAAGAAGTATGCAAGTATCGTAGCAAGTGCCTGTCTATCGTTTCTGCCTCCCCCTGTGGGAGAAAGGCGTAAAGTTGTATGTAATTCCTTACTTTTAAATTCGTTTCATGTCAATGCAAATTATTTAATTTAACACAGCTCACAGCGGACAAGAAATCTTCTGGTATCTGTGATAAATGCATCCAGAGCCTCCGCAACTCCTTGAGCTTCAAGCAACAAGTGCTGAATGCTGACGAGGATTTCTGGAAGAAGGTTAAAGAAACACCTGAAAAAGGTATAAGTTTAAAAAATTGTTTATTATATTTACCATAGCCTGTACTGACCCATGGACACCAATACAAATTGTTTTAATGTTAAATACTCTTCTCCCAAAGCCACTTCACTAAGCCACTTCTAAAGTATTGTCAGTGGCAGAGCAGAGGTTGTCTATACTGCAGGTTTTAGGGCATAGAGTACAGGATAGTAGTATACATAGGTGTCTCCATATGTTAAGAATGGTCACCTATCTAGAGATTGACCGCGGAAAGTGCAGCGTAATCTTGCCGATCGATTAATCAGCAGATTTTTTCAGATGAGAAGCCTCCTGAAGTTAAGTTGGAGCCAAAACCAGCTGACAGTGATGATGATTCTGATGACTATAATCTGGTGATTGATACCAGTAAGTTGTATACTTTAATTATCTACCAATAATTAGTCGTTCCACATAACGACGCGGTTGTTGTGGTCGCGGCGAAAACGTCGCTCATGACGTCATGACTCACGCTCACGCGAAGCTCACAACGACCCACCTAAAAAGATGGGACATAGTAATCGTCCCACATCGAGTTTACGACAGTAACGCTCACAAGCAAGTGGAACAGGAAAAACTGCGGTCGTGAGCGTGATCGTTGTGAACGCCAAGTGGAACGCACCCTAAATAATATCTCGGCCGAGATCGAGACCGAGAATCGCAAAATGGAAGTCGTGTTCTTGAGTGGAGACCGCGGCTCGGCGAACATAGCGTAGGTACGCCATCCTGCAAGATGGAATGATTTGCTAGAGGTTGCTGGCAGATGCTGGATGCGACAAGACGAGGGCACATTGGCGCACATTGGGGGAGGCCTACGTCCAGCAGTGGACTGTTATGGGCTGATGATGATGTATGTTTATCATACTCCTAGCTTCTGCCCGCGACCTTCAGATTTGGGTCCGACCTAGATAAAAAGTAGCCCAGACTATAATCTATCTCTGTGCCAAATTTTATCCAGATCCGTTTAGCCGTTCTGGCGTGAAAGAATAACAAACATCCATCCATGCTCATAAACGTTCACATTTATAATTTTTTTTTTTTTTTTTAAAAAAGCTTACTAGCAATGTGGGTCACACATTACTAGTATTCTTGTTAACCCCTCGTGCTAAGCTAAAATGCTTGTGTTACGAGTGGGTTCACGTCGGTAGTGCAATGGGTGGGGTTCGAACCGGCAACCACATGATCGCAAGTCCGACGCCCTAGCCATTAGGCTACCGCCGCTTATATTATAATATATATCTCTATTTCTTTTCAGACAGTGAAACCTCCATGGACAGGGTTAAAATTGAAGAGGTAGCTCCGGTGAAAAAAAAAGCAGAGCCAAAGCGAAGCAGACCGAAAGCCAGACCGAAGCCTGCTGCCAAAAAGACGACTACGCCCAAGGAAGAATGGAAGAGTGACAAGATTAAAAAAATTGTATCCAGGATCACATCTATCAGTAAGTCTTACATCAACACTTCACCTTCTGGAAAATGTTAGGGAAACATATTTTAAGGCTGATGATATAAAGGAACTTACTCCTAAGCCAATTCTGCTGTTTAAAATACTAAGCATGAAGTTCCAAGTTGAACAAAGTGTTATTAGGTTTTTCTACAAAATATTTAAAAAAAACCATAAAAAATTGATTTGTAGCAACCTAATTGTAATAGAATTGTGCTATATTTCATGCTACTCGAAACATACCAGCTAAACATAGGGTGTACAGAAGAAAACCTGCTTAATTTTAGATTGTCAATTTTAACAGCAACATTTCTATATTACAGGAAACCACGAAATGCCAGACATAAAACAGGTAAAAAAAACGGATAAAGTTAAACCCAAGAAAAAAACAAGACTGAAGCTTACTGTGCCAACTGAGGCCCAAATCAATTTACTGTGGTCAGGACAACCAGGGTACGAGAAGATGAAACATAGAGAGAATTTACAAACCATACTCAAATTTTCCAATGCTACACCATTCACGAATAAGACCCTGCTTGGCTATGCTTGTGGGTACTGCGACCTATCCTTCCCGGATCCCGCTGACTTGAGACACCATACAGAAACCAGCCACCAGAAAGAACGCTTGAACTTCAAAACGAACTTTGATATGTCGGAATATAATGTCAAAGTTGATGTCGCTGACCTCTGCTGTACATTATGTGAAGAAAAGATGGACAATTTAGGGATTTTCAAAGAACATCTAGTCAAAAAACATGGAAAGACCATCTATAGTGACATTAAAGACCATATTTTGCAGTTTAAGTTAAAGAAAGGGGAGTCGTATGACTGCGCTATGTGCCCATCTACGTATGAAACATTTAAAATGCTGAAACAACACATGAATAAGCACTATAGCAACTACAACTGTTCCGTCTGTGATTCAACATTTGCTACCAAACGTTCACTGAATGCTCACCTAACAATTCATGAAGATGGCAGCTTCAAATGCGATCACTGTGATAAAGTATTCCCCACTCGAACGAAGAAACATTACCATGAGAAAATGAAACACTTTGGTGCAAGGAATATATCAAACTGTCCATATTGCAACGTTCCGTTCCGGAGTTACTATCAACGGAATCAACATTTAGTGAAAGTGCATAATAACGAGGCCCAGTATAAGTGTAATGTTTGCAGTAAGTCGTATATTTTAAAGAGTTTATTAATGTATCATATTAAAAAAAGTCATTTGATGGAGCGCAATTATCAGTGTACGGAGTGTGGATTCCGGTTCTTCAGCAAAAAGGCTTTGAAAGCTCATATGGTGAAACACACTGGAGAGCGGATATATTCTTGTGAGGTTTGCAGTAAGTCTTACGCGAGGAAATATACGCTGAGGGAACACATGAGGATTCATAATAATGATAGGAGATTCAAGTGTGAGGTATGTAGCATGACTTTTGTACAGAAATGTAGTTTGAAAAGCCATTTGCTGTCAAATCATGGGATTAGTATGGCAGCTTGTGAAATAACTCAGAAAAATTAACAACCATGATGTCAATGGACTGTGGATGGCGATTCTTTTCGTAATCATCGATTTGAAGTCGATTCGAAACGAAAACTAAAAAAAATATCGATTCACTAAAAAATCGAGATCTAGAAGTTCGATTTCTAAAACATGATTTTTTTGCCCAACATCTATTATTCAATTAATAAATCTCAGATCGCCATGGTGCAAAGGATAATAATCGCGGTTAACCAGTTTTCAGTATTATTACCCACAGTTACAAGGTCGAAAATCGATCAACCGCCATGGAGTTTCAACAAGCATAGAAATGAATCCAAAATTTTGTCACCCATATACCCGACTGTGAACAAGCCCAAAAGGAGGGTTTAATTTTTTTTAATACTACATATTATCAAGACACTACTAAATTGTAAAAGTTTTCATACAAAATTGTTATGTATTGAAAAATGGAATGAATGCTTTGAAAGAAAGCATGGATTTGTCAATTATACTGTAAAAATTTTGCTCTGTACATATGGAAAATTCAGTATTATAAGCTGATCTCTTGTAAGGAATGTCTACATAATTAATGTAATTGTACAATCTGAGGTCAGCTTATGTATATTGGAAGATTTTTATAATATTTATTACTACTCGTGCGCTATAAGTTGAGACTCGCGTGGAAAAGGACTCCGCCCGCCACCGCCTTCGGGCATAGATCAATATACCCTCTCCTTCGGGCGCCCATGCCGTACTGTAGGCAACGCAATTTTATTAGTTACGCCAACGTAATAGCACGTAATTATAATATATCGCCCTTTTTGTAATAGAAACAGTGTGAAAAGAGAAGAAAATTGCGCTGTTCCTGCTGTGCTGTGAAGAAAATTAAAATTGGCAAAATTAAAAAATAATGCAAACGAAATCGCGGGCGGAAAATTACTGTGATATGTTTTTGTGCAATAAACAAGTCTGTGACGTCACTGCGCTCAGGTCTCAACTTATCGCGAACGGGTAGTATTCTTTTAAATTAAGTTTAGTACTGTGATAATTTATATTGTATTTATTCTTATTTATAGTCAATATTATTTTGAAGGACGCAATACATTAATATGGCTTGAGATTTATTTTCTTTCGATATTCGAATACACTATGTGTGTACACACCTATCCGATCCGAAAGGGGGACATAGGTATTCCAATCATATCCTACTAATATTATAAATGCGAAAGTTTGTGAGTATGGATGGATGTTTGTTACTCTATCACACCAGAACGGCTGAACGGATCTAGATAAAATTTGGCACAGGGATCGATTATAGCCTGGAATAACACATGGGCTACTTTTTATGTGAAGTCCACGCAGACGAAGTGGGGGAAGATAGTATTATAAATGCGAAAGTTTGTGAGGATGGATGGATGTTTGTTACTCTTTCACGCCAAAACGGCTGAACGGATCTACATAAAATTTTTCACAGGGATAGATTATAGCCTGGAATAACACATGGGCTACTTTTTATCTAGGTCGGACACAATTATGAAGTCGGAAGCTAGTCTTTAATATATAAAACAAACTGGAGAACGGTTGGATGTGAAACTGTATATTATATATACTATTACGTATTGTTTAGGTCGAGAATACACGCCTGATTTAGTTTCCGATTATCTGTAGCCCAAGCAAGAACACTTTCGGATCGGACATGTAGTGCTCGAACAAATTAATATATGGCGGGAACGCCTTCCGACAGTCGGATCCGACTATTGTATAGAAAAAACTGATGTGTATTCTATGACTCTCGTTACAATTTATAAATATATGTATACACTTGTACATTTTTGTATAATATTTATATAACAACTAAGTAGGTACCTACAGTAAATTTTGGAAAATACATGTTAATAATACATATATTTGTTATTTTTTTTATGGGATGGGGAGCAATAAGCAGCGATAACCGCCGCCCATGGACACCCGCAACACCAGAGGAGTCACAACCACCGGTGCGTTGCCCGCCTTTTAAAAGGGTTTGGGCCTCCGGTAACCTCAATCACTCCGCGAAACACAACGCAAGCGTTGTTTCACGCCGGTTTTCTGTGAGGCCGTGGTATCACTCCGGTCGAGCCGGCCTATCCGTGCCGAAGCATGGCTCTCCCACGTGCATTTTTTTTGTATAAAAACTATTTACTCTTTCTATAATTATATTCCGCCAAGCAGTAATGAGGCCGGTAATACTTAGTACTGAGTTCGTTTAGCACAAACATGAATCATACATGGTTTTTTTTAAATACTCTATCACGATAATGTCTCAATTAAAAATAAAGTTTTACTTGAGATTGGCACTATCCTCAAAAGTAGGGTTGCCAGGTCGCCAATCCTAATAGCCGGACAGATCAGCCAGCTTGCCCGGACAGATTGGGTAGAAATGCTGGACACCCTATATAATTGAGGACTTTGTGTCGGGGCGCGGGGCGGGCGGCCTGCGGGAGCGACCGCCTGCGCATGGCCACGATCGGCGCTCGCTCGTTTGCGAAATGTAAAAAGCCGGACAAGCCGGACAGCGTTTATTTTGGCCGGACACGCAATCAAAAAGCCTACCTATGTCCGGATTTATCCGGACACCTGGCAACCCTACTCAAAAGGGACCTGACGATTTTTTAGGGGTTAATAAGAATACTAGGTTTAGGCGACCAACATTGCGATTGGGACATCAATAACTCAAAGAAAACACACTTATTTTCGTTTTAATATTTAATTATCAGCCAAAGTACAATACGCGCAAAACGTTAATACGTCTTGAATGAAGTTAGCTACGTGAGTTTGCGCAAAGTACAGACGAGTAGGTACAGAAATTTTCTGACATAAATACAGGGTGCCGATGACATTACTTTAATGTCTAAATCTTATTTATTTATTTATTTAAGCATAAGCACACCAACAATACAATCACTTAAATCTGTACTAATATATAAAGCTGAAGAGTTTGTTTGTTTGTTTGTTTGTTTGCTTGAACGTAAGTAATATATAAAATTGTAAGTAATATATAAAATTGTAAGTAATTATCTCTAGTAAGGTTTGATTTTACGCGTCGTACGTATTGTTTCGAACTGAAACAGAATCTTAATTTTAATAATTGTTAAAAACTTAATTTTGCCACCTCTTGAAACTGCCACTCGGTGTAGGCCCAGTTCTCCCCAGCCCTCCTCTCTCCACTTAGATCCGGCCTGCGTTGTACAGTCGTACTCAACAACTTTGCCTGAACAACTTCGCCTTTCATTCGTCCCTAAATCTGGCCTGTCTACTTTTGTATAGATATATTTATTTTTCACGAAAGGGTTTCACGAGAAAGTTGTTCGGTACGATGGCTAGAATCACCCTTTAATCGACATCCTGTATTTGTATCAAGAAAATCGAGATGCGAGCGCGCTTAGAGATTTTAGAGAGATTAATAGATATATGAGGCGAAGAGGTATGAGGCCATACCTCTTCGCCTCTTATATCTATTAATCGTATTCTGCGCACTGACTTCACTTCCGCAATTTAGTTTTGCATGTATTATATATACGTAAAAACAGTACATAATTATATACAAGAACTATTTACATGAAATATTTAAACTATTGCTTACAACTTATTGCATTCACAACATGGCAATAATTTATAGTAGACTCGTGCGCTCACTAACCTACAATGTGTAATTTTATTTACAATTGTCGAAGAAATGTAAGGAAGCACTTCAGCCTTACAAAAAGTACGAAAAAGTCCAAGAGCGGACTACAAAAAGGAGGCCAAAGTGTAAAGAGGAGTTACCTACCCTATTTTTGATGAAGTCGCACGAATTTTTTAAAACAAAAAGGTAATCGAAGTCATAGAAAACCTTTATTTCTTAAAACTAAAGAGTACCTTATTCATATTAGAATAAAAAATAAATATTATTATATTTACACGTATTGTCTTACGTTGACTAGATGTTACGTGTTGGTTTCAATACATAATGACATATGTAAGCTGGTATAGTTCGCGCAAAATAACTTGACCCAAAACTAAAGGAGAGGGAGAAAGTTTGCGCAGTGCATTTGCGTGCAAAATGTACAAAAAATCGACTACTGCGCATCCACCATTTTGGTTCAAGTTATTTTGCGCCAACTATATCACTCGCGCGTTGTCATCTTCCTTGACACTTCAGTTGTTAAGTCTTATTCGCTCAGTAATATCACTGCACAAGCCCAACATTGTCATTTGGTATTAAATTCGCAAACTTTTTTTTTTTATTATGGCGCCACACTTTTTGTGTATTTGCCAGTGTCAAGTATTAGATTAATCAATTAGGTCATATTTCCCATCGTGGGATTCTATTATGGCACCACACTTTTAGTGTTCGCCAGTGTCAAGTATAATATATGTTGTTCAGTTGCCCCAATAAAACGGTAGAAACTTTATTGAGACTTCGATGGAGTTAAGGAGTAACCCAAAAAGTCACGATTTTAAATTTTATATCATTTGTCTACACTCTCACACGTTCATGAACACTCAATGGTTAATTATCCACCATAATTACACATTAAACTTCGGAGAAATTCAAGTTTTGAAAAATAATACAAAATCGACATTGTGCACTTTTCATTTTCCCGCCTAAACTCTTTCGCAAACATTTAAGACATCACAATATTTCTTAGACTGGCTGCACATTATAAGACATTTTCGTGTCTTATGTGTCAATTTCTTAGAAGACACTTGTATCGCATATCAAATTCAATATTTACGTACTTACCTACACATTAAACGTAAGATCTGTAGCCCAAGCACAAACAACTATCGAATTCGTGTCGTAAACGAATGAGTTTTTTTCTGCTACAAATCTCATACATACATATTTTCACCATTGGGGTAGGCAGAGACCACTTGCCGTAGCAAGCGAAAGTGGTCACTTTCACTTTCGCTTCATCTACGTTCATTAACCTCCTTCTCATACAAATTATTCTCGATTTCGACACGAATACGTTTTCGAAAATGTTCGTGCTGGGGCTTGATGTCTTCTATCGAATCGAAAGACACCAAACTAGTACGCAGGATGCGAACTCCACGCCGATTGCGACAGGTGCGGTGATAGAAAGCCGTTCGCATTTTTTTTTTTAAAGCTTACTAGCAATGCGGGTCGCACATTACTAGTATTCTTGTTAACCCCTCGTGCTAAGCTAGATTGCTTGTGTTACGAGTGGGTTCACGTCGGTAGTGCAATGGGTGGGGTTCGAACCGGCAACCACATGATCGCAAGTCCGACGCCCTAGCCATTAGGCTACCGACGCTTAACTTTCGAACTATTCCACATATGGTATGTTATATCTAATCTAGAAAATGTCTTATAATATGCAGCCGCACTTAGCCATCTATACGTCTTTTACACAATAACAGGAAGTAGCAGATAACTTTGGCCGGAAAGATCATCTTAGAGATTAGCATCTGACCCTCGCTATTCATAAGCAGACATGGAAATCATTGCTACTTAATATTTTTTCACAGTAATTTCACCGGTGAAATTTCACATCCTGCTATTTTTTTCGCAGAGAACTTCTGTTCAAGATTTTGTGTTAGATTCAGAAAAGTTTTATGCTTAGGTTAAATTTCTACTGAATTTTGACACGGAAGCAAGTTTACACTTTGAATAGACTGAATTAAGGCATTTCAGTCACACTATGCTACTTACAATGAATTTACTTATGAAAATCAATTTACTGTATGAAATTGAGCAGACATCGTATTTAACACGTAGTTCAATGAAATAGCCTCAATAGCCAAGTGGTCCGGACCGCGACTGCTACGCTAGAGGTCCTGGGTTCGATTCCCAGGTCGAGCAAAGTGTTATTGGGTTTTTCTATGAAATTCCCAGTAGCAGCTCGGAGTTAGGAATTTGTGCCCGGTTAATGGCAATATGCTCACCCCCTATTACATGGGACCTAAACATACCGGCGCCTTAGTACGCCTCTGCCTAACCCTTCGGGGAATACAGGCGTGATGGTATGTTATGTTATGTTCAATGAAATTTAACCTACCTAGCCGTGAATAAAATATGTATTCATTAACATGTGATTAGTAGCAGATTCCGCAAAAAATTAGCAGCAGTTACATATGAAAAATCATATGATTTTTTATGTGAACAGCTCCTCGCCTATTCGTAACTATAGGTAAGTACTATTTAATGTTCAGGTAAGTACTTGGTAGGTTCAGAAGGCTTTTTTGCTTCGCTGTGGTAAGATGGATTCCTTTGCGAAACTGAAGAAAGAGAGGAGACTGTACCTCTTCGATTTTCGGGACAAGTAATCTGTTAAAACATTGTTGTCACCTGAAAATAGACAAAATAAACGTTATCACTAGAAAACTATGAATAGGTTATCTTTTTGTGATTTTTTTGCATTTTTCATGCTAAGATTATAAACTTATTTTAGTGAAGGAAAAATTCGACTCGCAGGCAGGACGTCACCTCTAAGACGTAAGTTCAGAATGTGAAGGCAAATTTCGACATGGCAGGTGGGACTCGCGGTGGCTTAGTGGTCATAGCGTCTGGTGTATCAAACCAGAAGACGCAGATCCTGCCTGCGAGTCGAATTTTTCCTTCACTAAAATAAGTATGAATAGGTTTTTACAGGGTCGGCAATGAGTGATACCCCAGGGCTCCAAGTCTGCTATTTTGTCGTGTCAAAATCGTCACTCAATGGCTTCAGAATTGTTGATTTATGACAGTTTAGTCTACGAAATCTGTCAGTTCTTATGTCATTTAGTGCCATTGAATGAACATTTTGATACAACTGAAATAGCAGACTTGGCCCCCTGGTGTTGCAAAAGCCCATAGGCTACGGTAACCGCTTACCATCAGGCGAGCCGTATGCTGGTTTGCCACCTTAGTGGTATAAAAAACTGAGAAATACATTTATTTCAATGTCTTAGACATAGCATACTATCACGCCAGTATTCCATAGAATGATAGGCAGATAAAATATTATAAATGAAAAAGTCAAGTAAACCACTAAACAAATTTGGATAAAATCATGCAAGGAGAGAGGTTGCATCCTGTCCATCCTGAGGAAAGAAAGACAGCCTAACTTTTGAAAAAGAAATATTTTTGCGAAGCGGTGAATACCGCGGGCAATAGTTAGTAAATAATTCTTACCTAATAGTGGTTGTTTTTCCCCAGTTGTGGGCAACACGTAGTCGTTCGCTGATAGAGAGACGAACAACGCAAAAGGCACAACCCATAGACACAGTGTGAAGTATGCCAGCACCTGTAATTTATAAATAAATAAATATTCTGCGACATTTTACACAGCACCATCTAGTCCCAAACTAAGCAGAGCTTTTACTATGGGTACTAGACAATGGATATAATACTTATAATTATACTTATTTTTTTGTAAATACATACTTATAATACATAAGAAACACCCAGACGAACACAAACTTATATTCATCTCATAAATATTTGTGTCCTGTGAGAATTAACCCACGACCTTGTGGTCAGCAGTCCGGTACTCGAACCTTTATTTTAACACGATCATGATATACCATATGCTTCTCATTGTGAGAGGAGACCTGTACCCAGCAGTGGGATATATAATGGGTCGATTATGTATGATATACATACTTCTTTCTATAAATAGAAAGCCATGCTTCGGAACTTCGACCAGAAAACCAGCGTGAAACAACGCTTACGTTGTTTCGCCCAGTGAGTGTTTTAAAAGGCGGGCAATGCACTTGCGGCTCCTCTGGTATTGCGGGTGTTCATGGGCGGCGGTAATCGCTTACCATAAGGAGATCCATCTGTTTATAAATCGCCGAACAGTAGCTTATCAAACGTAAGAAAATAAAATTGTAGCTCAAGCACAAACACTTTCGAAAACGTATTCGTATCGAAATCGAGAATAATTTGTATGAGAAGGAGGCTAATGAACGTAGATGAAGCGAAAGTGGTGTGCCAGGATCGTAGCAAGTGTAGTCTCTGCCTACCCAATGGGAGACATCCTAAGCACGAACACTTTCGAAAAGGTATTCGTATCAAATTGGGAAATAATTTATATGAGAAGGAGGTTAATGAACGTTGATGAAGCGAGTGGTGTGCCAGGATCGTAGCAAGTGTAGTCTCTGCCTGTGTACATGAGATTTGTAGCAGAAAAAAATTCAATCGTTAACGATACGAATTCGATAGTTGTTCGTGCTTGGGATATTGTTCTTTTTTGAAGTCAGCTGAATATTGGTTGATTAAACTTACTTCTGAAAAAGTGAAATACACCATCCCAAAAAACTTGAACGCCAAATAATGATGCAACACTAGGACCACCACGGAGGTCACAAATGTTATGCTGGTGACCCTGACCACTGGGAAGTCTCTGAGGAGTAGGCTGTGGAGCAACTGCTGCAGCAGACCCAGGGCGTTCAGGTAGAGAGGTACGTCCTCAAAGATGAAAAGGCCTATATGGATGCCTGCTGTTGTCTAAAAAAGAGAAGAGTAGTCTAAGAGTTCAGCGGCCCGAATTTCCAATACAAATATAATACCACAATAAATCGTAATCACTCAGACCATTTTATTTATGCATGCATTTACAGCCAAGAACGAAAACAGGTCAGGTTGACAGGCTTGGCTTGGAATATAACATAACATACCATCACCCTTTTATACCCCTAAAGGTTAGGTTAGGTAGAGGTGTGGTGCTTATGTACACTCACAGAGTTCACCACACTATTGCCATAAACGAACGAGAATTTCATAGAAAAACCCAATACTTTGGTCAACCTAGCACTCGACTCTAGGGTAGCATTTGTGCTCAGTACCACTGGCTAATGAGGTAGTTTTAATGGTGTGCTTTTAGGGCTGCCATCACCTTAATTGCCGACCCCGGATAAACACGTCAAAAATCCCGGACATTTGGACGAAATATGTTTTTTTTTTTCGGACATTTCTGAAAAAATATTGCCTATGAATGCGGGTTATTATGGATGAATTTTTTACTAAGATTTGTTTAAATTTATCGCTTATTAAAAAAAATAGATTTCCCTTGACAACAAAAGAGACACTTTTAAAAACCCCTGCCGGACGGCCCCCGGACGTCCTTCAAACTAGGACAAATCCAGGGAAACCCGGACGGATGGCAGCCCTATGTGGTTTTCATATACTCACAATAACTGTGCATGTTATAACATATTTCGCCATCACACTGTATTCTTCCACTAGTTCAGCTAAATAGTACAATCCGGCAGCTGAAAATAAAATAAACATGGGAATAGCGATGGATCAAGACAAAATTTTTTTCCTAAGGCAACTCTCTCCCCTTTTCCCACCCAAAGCATGAGATATTCTTTCGCCCCCTATGTAGGAATATTAGAAACGCCTTGGTCTGGCTGGTTGCTGGACCTAATTTGTTTTTTTCATCTAAGAAAAAGTGACGAGTTTTTTTTAATTACCTACATGTTGACACGTAGTTATTGAGTTTATAAGTCAATTTGTTAATTATTTGGCTACAGAAAAATCACCATAACATATTTTTTACAATAAAATTGAACACACAATTTACAAATTTTTTAGAACACTTATTTGATCATGAATTTTATTTAAATTGCTATGTTTTACTTACCAATCGCCAATGTAACGAATGTAGCCTGAACTACTAAGGATAATATACTTAATAAATAGAAAAACAACATGTTTTTACTTTTATTTCGCCTTTGTTTTGAATTTTCAGAGCAAAATTTTAGGTTAGACGCGTTGTCATTACAATGTCAAATAATGTCAATGTAATCAATGTCAAAAAGAATTAAGTCAGAAGTTCAGAAGTCACTGTCAAACAAAATAGGGTTACCAGAATCATTATTATTATATTGTACTATTTCAGTGGAATTTAAAACGTACATTATTTATAAGTAATACATTCAACACGCCTGTAACTGTTGGCAGAGGTTACCATTCACAGTTCGCCTCTAAGTAATATGTCCTTTTCTCTCCTGTCACTCTGTCACTGGGAACTTTAATCAACATAAGTCGACCTGGGAATCGAACCCAGGACTTCGTTCTCAGCAACAGTAAGAGGTGGCAAGCTTATCGCCATTACATCCTCCGAGCCTTTTCCCAACTATGTTGAGGTCGCCGTCCAGTCTAAACAGATACGGCTGAATATCAATATTTTACACGAAGCGACTGCCATCAGACCTCCGCAACCCATTTCTAGGCATATTTAAATATCGAATATTCGGAAGATATTTGGCAAGCCCATCGCCATTAACCGTCACACATCCAAACTCCGAGGGGTTACTGAGAACTTCACAGGAAACCCCAATAGCACATTAATCGCCCCTGCAATCGAACTAAGGCGTAGCAGTCACGCTTTGGACCTTTACAGGTCGCGCTACGCTACGCTTTTTGAGGCAGTCAGTGAAGAACATGAAGTAGGATTACAGATTTGGCAACTTGTTGAGAAAAAAAAACTATTTATAATTTAGTTATTTTTATTGCAATGAAACACGATAAGGTTCAACATTTAGGCCCACTTGCACCAACTTTTTAAATATGTTTAAATTGAATTTAAACACAATTTTTCATAGAAAATTCGTGTTTAAACACATTTAAGAAGTTGGTGCAAGTGGGCTTTAGGGCTTAATATCTAGTTTAAAATATTCTTATTAATCTAAGCAACATGGACCAATGTCTCGGCGTACAAATCGCCATGCTCATTCTCAGCTTTGCAGCCATAATAGCCTGTATCACTCTTCTTCGCATTTTTGATGGTCAAGACGCCATCTTTGTAGCTCGCGTTATCGCCAAGAGGCTTGGCGTTGTGTGTGAAAGACACTTTAGGTTCAGGCAAGCCAGTAACTTGGCAGGGAATGGAAATATCTTGGCCTTCCTTTACGCTGATTATCTTTTCAGCCTTCTTGGAGAGTTTCGGCGCACCTGTTGAGTTAAAAATATAATTTGAGTACTTAGGAAATTTGTAGGATACAATATAGGTAAGTACTATTTGTCAATGTAGGATAAAAAGCAGAGACAGCCTAGTGATATGAACATAGAAAATATTAAAGAAGATTTCACTTCAATATATGATAATGTTCAGTTGTACTGTCTAAGAAAACATTTAGGTTTTCACTTGTCTTACGGTCTTATCTGTCGCGAGTTTAAAATTTTTTCCCCATCACAAAAGTGCACAGCGCCGCAAGAAGTTTTCACTTCGAATGTCAGCCCTACGGTCGGGCCATGTACAATTTCAAGTCTGAATATTTGTAAATGCTTCCACGATACCGTACAAAATCCTACTGTGGGGAATTTTAGAGCAAAGTTTTAGAGAAAACCTTGACGGATTAAAACCAACCAATATTATTACTTTTCATCGGAGGAACGCAGTATCGAACTGACAGAACCTGACAGATCGAATTCTTCATTCTCTACAATGTATGATAAGCAAAGTTAAGTCATTCTCAGATACTCACTGACTACAGTCAGCTTCATGCTGTGCGTCTGTTTCTTTCCGACTCCATTCTCGACTTCACAAGTGTACGTGCCCTGGTCTTCCAGGAGTGTCTCCTTGATGAGCAGTCTTTTGCCCGCTGTACGATTGTAACGGGTGATTCTGTCTCCAGGTTCGCCATTGACATTCTTACCATCTTTGAACCAGTCGGGATGAGCCAGGGGACTGTATAAAAAAAATATATACTTAGATACATTTTATTACATTAATTAGTATTATGTTTATACTTAATTATATAAACATACATAAATTCATTGTAGAAATTATTTTAATATGACAATCAGTTGTACATTGACACATGTCTCAATCAAATCTTTTATTGGCGGCCAGTAGGCACGCCAAGGAGGATTGATACATAACACCTCCGTCCCAAATGGTGCAGCCATATGCGTTAGATACGCGAGGGTAGCATCTGGTCGACATGACGCTTATAGATGCGACCTGAGTCTGCCGTAACCTCATAATGTAAGCGGCCCAGGACTTGTGTCACGGTACCGAACTCCCATTTTGTTTGAGGATCAACGTAATCTCTGAATTGCACTCTCTGGCCAACTAAAAATGTGCGGACTGGGATCGGTGTATTAGGGGAACTTATCCCGTCTCTCGTCCTCGCTCTGTAATGAACACTTAAGGTATTTCTTATTTCTCTACCGAACATTAGGTCGTATGGGCTTTTATGGGTGCTGGTACTGGGTGTTCTCCGTAACCGCTCCTTAATACTTAGTAGTTTGTCCTGTATGGAGCCTGGTTGGGCGTGGATACTGTGTAATGCTTTTTTTATGGTCTGAACGTAACGCTCTGCCTGTCCATTCGTGGCTGGGTGGTAAGGTGCTGTAGTTTTATGTACCACCGCGTTGTTCCTCAAAAAAGTTTCAAATTCACTTGAAACGAATTGACGGCCGTTATCGGATACCAAGGTCAACGGGAAGCCAAAGATCACGAAAAGTTCTTTTAATTGTCGGATACACCATGTGCTTGTAGTAGTTTTCGTTTGGATTATTTCCACCCATTTTGTATATGCATCTACAACTATAAATAGGTAATGTCCGTTAATCGGTCCTGCAAAATCTATATGAATTCTTTGCCATGGACCTGATGGTAAGTCCCAATGATGTAATGTTTCGGGTGTAGGTTGATTTTGGTTCAAACGGCATTCACGGCAACCTTTTACTATATCCTCTATGTCTTTATCAATATTTTTCCAGTATACGTATCCGCGTGCAAGTAATTTCATTTTTACGATTCCAAGATGACCTGAATGTAATTCTCGTAAAACATGTTGTCTCAGTTCTGTCGGTATCATAACTCGAGTTCCTTTTATGATACAACCATCTTGAATGGTTAATTCGTTATCGTTATAGCCGTATCTCTTCACGGTTGCGCCGTCTTTCAAAGCTTGTAACAGTTTATTGTACTCTGTATCGCTGTTAGTCTTTTCGGCAATTTTGTTACGATCTATGGAAATGGTGTTTATTTGGTTCAGTTGAAATGCAGAATTTACGTCAATTAGGTTTGTGGCTATTGTATCAACTGGAAATCGTGACAAATAGTCAGCATTGCTGTGTTCCATCGAGGTCCTGTATTCGATAGTGTAGTCGAATCCAGAGAGAAAATGTGCATAATGGAAGAGTCGCATCGTGCTCATCGCTGGTAAGGTTTTGTGGGGATTGAAAATTGTTGTAAGTGGTTTGTGATCAGTAACAAGTATGAATTTTCTTCCGTAGCAGTAATGGAAAAAATTATTTAACCCCCAGAACAAAGACGTGGCCTCTTTGTCAATCTGGCTATATTTAGCCTCACTGTTGGTCAATGAGCGTGATGCGAAGGCAATAGGTCTGTCAGATCCATCAAGTAAACGATGCGATAACACTGCTCCAAGGCCGAAAGGTGAAGCGTCTGTAGCCAGAACCAAGGGTTTCTCGGGATCGAAGTGCATTAACACTCTTTCACTGAGAACTTCTTGTTTGATTTTATTGAAACTGTCTGTACATTTTTGTGTCCATTCGAATGTTATGTCTTTCTTAAGGAGATTATTAAGCGGGCTAGATATTGAAGCTAAGTTTGGAATGAATTTGTTGTAGTAGTTAGCCATACCTAAAAATGTCCTCAGTTCGCTGATGCTACTGGGGCGTTTTGTATCCAGAAGAGCCTTCACTTTAATTTTGTTTTTATGCAGTCCATTTTTATCAATGGTGTGACCCAAGTAATCTATGCTTTCTTGGATAAAGTGACATTTATCTTTATTCAGCCTTAAGTTATGGTCTTGTAGTTTTTGTAACACCAGGCGTAGCCTTGTAAGTAGCTGTTCTTGTGACGATCCTTGTATTATAATATCGTCAAAAAAACATTTTACTCCCGATATTCCTTGAAGTAATTTATCCATAAATTTTTGCCATAAATTCGGCGCTACTTTGACACCAAACATAAGTCTGTTTACTTTAAACGTGCCCTTGTGTGTGCTTAATGTCTGCATCATAGAACTTTCCTCGTCCATCATCATGTTTAAATAAGCTTGGCTGATGTCCAGTGTACAGAAAATTTGTCCTCCATTCATTTCTGCTAAAATGTCCTCTATAATAGGAATAGGGTATTGTTCATCCGCTATAACCTTATTTAAAGTAACCTTGTAATCTGCACATAGACGTATACTGCCATTAGGTTTGACTATAGGAACTACTGGCGTACCCCATTCCGACTTCTCAACTTTGGTAATTACCCCTTGTTTGCATAGTCGTACTATTTCCTCATCTACTTTTTGTTTCAGTGCGTATGGTATACGTCTAGGCTTTACGAATATCGGTGTTGTGTCTGCCTTTAAATTTAAATGTGCTTTGTAATCAGGTATACATCCAAGGGAATCATCAAACACCCTTGAGTATTCAGCTAGTAACTTATCAACTTTTGACTGTATATTGATATTGACTGCGTTTATATTTGCCAAGTCCAAGTTAATTGCTCGAATCCATGCTCTGCCAAAGATAGGATCAACATCTTCCTTGATAATGTATAATTTTCCGTCTAGTGTCTGATTATTGTATTTACATGTAACGTAAGCCACTCCAAGTGGTGCGAAAATTTCTCCTGTGTATGTTCTCATTGTAATATTCGTTTTATAAATCTTACAACCTATATTTAAATGTTTGAAGTCTTTGTAAGAAATTGATGATAGAGCTGCTCCTGTATCTACTTCCATCTTCAAGTTTGTATCATTTATATGTACGTTTATCATAAATTTGTCTGTATTATTTGATCGTATTAGATTCATATCCCAGGGGGTTAGATCGTGCACGATATCGGACTCGATATCCTCACTCTGCCTTTCCACCTGCCCCCGATCCAGTTGGTTGCTCGCTGGTATTCGCCGTAAGCACACTCGCGCTAGGTGACCAACTCGTTTGCATTTACTGCACGTATCTTTGATACTTCTACAAACATCACTTCGATGTTCTTCACTTCCACAACGATAGCATTTGTTTTTCAAATCTTTAATCGTTAGGAACGTCTGTGCTTGCTGTTGATGTCGATGTTTATAATTATTAGGTTGAACGTTCATTACGTGTAAATCTTGATGTGAGGAGTGAGCTACTGATATATAGCTGCTGTCAGATTTTGCTAGTTCTATCAACGTTGCTACATTTAATAACTCCTTAAAGTTTATCAGTTTTGTGTCTTGTAATATTTTGGTACGAATATCTGTGTCCTTTAATCCTCTTATAAATTGTAACGCGAGGAAGTTGTCACAGATTGATGCTTTACAGTTATGGCATGTAAACTCACACTCTTGGGCTAAATGTTTCAACTCTGTCGAGTAAGACATAACCGTTTCGTTTGGCTCTTGTAGTCGCGAAATAAACTTATGTTGACGGGCCCAAATGTTTGGTTTTGGTTCTAAGTAGTTTTTTAATATTTCAACCAAGCACTCAAATTCCAGTACACAAGGGTCGTTCGGTGCGCATAAGTCGTATGTCTTTTGATGTAAATCTGGTTGTAGTAGACTAAGTAGAGTAAGAGTTTGCGTATGTCCATTGTGACAGTTGTTTAACTTCATGTATGTTTGTAATCTTTTAACAAAGTTATTGTAACTTTCCTGTTCTTGTAGTGGTAGAAAGTTGATCCTCGGTAATCGTGGTGTAGTCTCGGGTGTATTTTCTGTAAGTTGTGACGCCGTGACGTAAGCCGACGGCGTCGCAGTTTGTAACGTAGTAGGGCGTAAGCCATGTAATGTTAACTGCATTTGTAGAATATGTTCCTCCTGTTGTGTGTCGCTGTTCTATTTCCCCTTCTAGGTCTGCATCATCTACGTGTATTTCGATTTCACTTTGTACGTTGTCAAATTTCCTTTGTATATTTTCTAGACTTGCCAGTCTAGCGTTTACTTCCAAGTCCGAAGCGTGTTGCATTTGTATCACAACTTGGTTCAGTTTGGTAATCTGACCACGCAGAGCGGCGCGCGAGCGAACTAATCGCGCCAGTTCGTCTTGCCTCGTCGCCATTATTATGTTTATACTTAATTAAATAAACATACATAAATTAATTGTAGAAATTATTTTAATATGACAATCAGTTGTACATTGACACATGTCTCAATCAAATCTTTTATTGGCGGCCAGTAGGCACGCCAAGGAGGATTGATACATAACAATTAGTATTTGAAGGGCTAAGTAACTCGCTGCGGTCAGTGTGTGGATGGGTGACCATTATTAACACCCTGGAGAACCCGCCGTGCCTCGGAGAGCACGTAAAGTCGTCGGGCCCGGTTGTCATACAAACATCTATGACAATCACAGAACAAAGAATACTGTTTTTTTATGTTCCGTGATGACAATTGTTAATGGCTCAGTTACTAGTTAGTGGGTATTAGAAGTTAATATTCACGGAGATGGCTATAGCACAGTTAATAAAATGTCCGGTATAAGTAGACCTCGCATTGTATAGGCTTTTTGTATACTCAAAGGTCAGCTGATACTGGAATCTATGGCAATATCAATGTATCATTTAATCAAAATGAGGATATATGGATTTGTTGTTGGAATGTTGTTTTTGAGTTCTTCTTCTTGTTGGGATAATTTACGAATTTAATTTTTTGACCCTAGTCTAGGTACCTATATTACTATTTTGTCGCTGGAAATTCTAAATCTAGAAATGATATAGGTACTTGAATTGTCTATAGATTCTATACCCTATGTGAACTCATTAACACATGAGGTATCTAATTCTCTTTAAACATGTATTCTAATCTGTTGATTTTTTAAAACTCCTATCTTTTTGACAGTAATCAAAATTTACAGCTTTCAAAACACAAGGAATATGTCGTTGAAGTAAGACAAGCTTATGTACTATTGCATATTAATCGCGATAAAACCCGTGTTTAAATAAATGTTGAATACAAATTATAATTGCTACAAGTACAATAATATAAAACTAACTTGAATGACATAACTTGTTCACTTTACTGCGAAGTATTAAAAAAAGGTATAAAAAATATCAGTGTTCGTTAACAATTAAACTAAATAAGTACCTGTAACTAGCTCATAAATAAGTTGTTAAAGATTTATAATCGTAAACATTGTTATGCCGTGTATTTAGCTGTAATAACAAGTTTATTATGTAATGTTTCTTTTGATAATCAAGATTCCTCGATGTCTGTTTCATAAAACCAGGTTTTCGGTGTTGCCATACCTATACTTTATGCTGATTTTGGAAACTTTTTCAAAGTATTGCAGACCATGGGCATACTTTCATATCTTTATTATTGTATAATAACATTAATATCGCTTGTGTTACATTTGGCAGTCAGTTTGACTATGATAGTAGTTTTAATTGTTGTTTTATACATCATTGTACGGTATTTAGATGAGGATGGTACTCTAAATTACGATGAAACATAATAAAATGGATTTCATACGCCTTATTAAACATTGTATATTAATGACACGCTTGAATTTTCTTAACTGTAATAGGGTCTAGCCGTAGCCGTGATAGCCTAGTGATATGACCATTGAACTACCAAGTCAAAGGTCTCGAGTTCAAATCCAACCCACGCACCTCTAACTTTTCGAAGTTATAGTTCGCGCAAAATAACTTGACCCAAAACTAACGGAGAGGGGGAAAGTTTGCACAGTGCATTTGCGTGCAAAATGTACTAAACATCGACTACTGCGCATCCGCCATTTTGGTTCAAGTTATTTTGCGCCAACCATACGTGCGTATTAATTGTGTATTTTCGTGTGGAAACCTGCACGTCTGAGAGATTTTCTCGACGGCGTGTGTAGTCTGCCAACCCGCACTAGGGTAGCGTGGTGGACTATAGCGTAATACCTCTCATTGTGAGAGGAGCCCCGTGCCCAGCAGTGAGACTTATAATGGGTTGATTATGGCACGGTATGTTATTAATGGGGTATATTCCCACCTTCATACCTCAGTAACCCAATAGCTAGGCAATAACATATCATCACGCCGCCATTATGCAGAGGATATACCTAATGTAGGTAGGGGTAGAGGGTAATAATGTAGGTACATCCACAGTTAGCTGGCCAATAAGCCGCCACAAATCCAAACCCCGAGCTAATACTGAGGATTTCATGGAAAACCCAATAACCTGCTCGACCTCGTGAGAATCGTAGCTTCGTAGCACTGAGCTACTCAGGCAGTTCTGTATTAAAGATAGAAGAGATGGCAAATATAATAAACTTTTTGCTGACAAAGTTCTTTTTTCTGGAGACAGTACGCTTATTTCCCACTTCAATAAAAAAAATAACAGTAAAGAAATAGGTACTCACGTGCCACCATAGATGCAATAAATCATGGTTACATCACCAGCCTTTGCCATAATGTCGTTGCTGACGTATTGAGGTACCAGCTCCCCATTTTGAGGGTTCTTATCTTGCACTAAAGCCTTCAGGAAATGCTCGGCCAGCACCACATCTTCGCTGGAAGCAGGAGTTTGAGCAAAACATACGTATTTGAAGCTGGGGCTGACATCAGATTCGGTGACATTGGAGAAATACAAGGTGCCATCGGGAGACAAAGTAATTCTTTTGCTAAGGAATTCTTCAACAATGCTGGGGTCCGAACGCAGTTGAGTCTTCCAGACTATTTTGGGTTTTGGGTAAGATTCTGGGATGGGGCACTCTAGTTTGAAAGTTTTTCCTTCTACTGGGGTGTGCTCTTGGGTTTTAACTTTGGGAGTGTTGATGAAAGCCCTCTTCAAGCTGATGAGGCGGGTGCTGGCTGTGCCCTCTGGGGTCTCTACAAAGCACTGGTATTTGCCCTCATCTTGCGGCTGAGGGTTGAAGAACATGATGCTCCCTTCTCCAGGTCGTTGGCCTATGTGGCCGGCCTTCTCCCAGTCGAAAGGCTGTCCATTTTTGTGCCAGGTATACCTGAAAGAAAGGTTTTAAATTAGAGAACTGTAATCCACCTCTTGGACGACTCAGGGACGTAGGGGAATTTCCGATGTATAAGAGGTACTAGCCTATGCCCGCGGCTTCGCTCACTTGAAGCTCAAAAACCAACAGTGATGATCTCTTCTTCGTATGGGTCTGTATACATTAGAGAGATCAAGCTGTATCTAAGGTTCCGTTTAATTATTTGAGGTAAGAAGTATACCAGTTTTTAATTTGGAGCACATACTTTCTAAGTGATAACAAAATTAAAATATATTCAGTAGGTACTTTTTGCGCCAACCCGTAACAAACAGACAAACAGACAAGAATTATAAAAATCACATTTTTGGGTTCGGAGACGTCTACACCACTTGTTGTTTTTAAATATATTTTCAATGTAGGTACAGACAATTTTAGCTAACAGCTTTTTTACAATTTTATATAAGTGGAGACTTAGATAAATTTCTTTTATTAGCCGCACCGCACGTTTATAGCGGCTACAGGTAGTGTTCTGGGTCATGGCATTCGTGAGAACTCAAAGTTTGCTTACGAAAACAGGTAAAAAACTATCCTTTTTCCTGTTTTTTGTACTTAGATTTACAGGAAACTATGAGAGTGTATGTGGTAGGTAGGTAAGCGCACAGACATTTTCTTAGTCAGTTTAGTAGGTAGGGACTAGGCATGGAAAATTCCGAAGATAACATAATTACTTATGAAAAATCACAAGAAATAATTTTTCACGTAATACCTGCCATTATTTTTCACAAAACCTCCTCAAAATCGCATTGTGTTCACGATTTCATTGTAGGTAAGTAGCAAAATAGCAAATGTGGCCTTAGATGACTGAATTAAAATTCACTGCGGTTGGAAAGTAGCAGGCTGCGAAATTACGCATGTGAAAAATGATCATAATCTCATCAAATGAAAATGAATGAAAAGTTATATACTTAGGTATAATTATTTACTTGCTACGGTAAACTCATTTTGTTTAATAAATCACACATTGATGCCACAAATTCTCTCGAGGTTCTCAATTCGACAGTTTTTTTTGTAGTAAATATGTTTGCTAAGCGAATGATTCTTCTTTTTTTTAGAGGTTCAGACCTTGACGAAAATTTTTCGCCACAGTTAACATTATTTTTTATGATTTTGAAGACGATTTTTTTACTTTTTTTTTAAAGTTATTTTCTGTTTTTGAATGAAGGCGGTTTTCTAAGTCAATTACAAAAATAAAAAGTAACTACCAAGACTTACTTGACATTCTTCTCGCGACCTTCAGTGGTACACTCCAGGAGGACAGTGGAGTAGTTGTCGGCTTTGAACAGTACCTCCGCTGGCTGGTCTTTGAGTACTGGCAGCTGAGGAGCGTCCCTCTTCTCTACGGGCTGGCCTGTGCCTGTTAAAAAGAATAATAATTAGATTATGACGTGAATTCTGAGGCGGTAGAATACAGTTGCTAAGTTTCATCGCATTAGGTGCCTAAAATATTCTGACGCTAAGAAATGCTACTAGTTAGGTACCTATGAGAGTACTAGGTACCGTGGGAGAGCTATGTTTCGGCACCAATGGCCCGGCTCAACCGGAGTGATACCACGGTCTCACAGAAAACCGACGTGAAACAACGCTCACGTATGGCTTACGAATGGTAATGTAGCCAGAGAAATTACTGGGCAAAAGAGGCATAACAACTGAGGTGTAAAAACAAGCGGGAGATATCTACTACTGTTGTTGCTGCGGTTGCCGCTTAGGTACAATCCAGAGGGCTTGTCATCTTATTGCAATTATAAAAGAAAAAAATACTGTTTTGGACGTTCTGTAAGTTATGGTACCTACCTACCTATTAGAATATTCAGATTTACTTACATAAAACAATGCATGCAGCCACAATAAAAACCCTCTTCAATATGTTGGGCATTTTAATCTGAAAGAAATTAATTATGATACATTTGATATACGATTTACGAAAACCAAAATTAATATTGTGTAAGTATATTAATATAGTAGTACTAAATAGTTCGTAACTAAACGAAAATTATGATTAAAAAAATGAAATAGATAGTAAAACAAAAAATATTGTTTATTCGATCTGAAGTAGGTAAATAAATAGGTTTATTACTTTTTTAAATATTATAAATTTGCCTTAGTATCGCTGAGTGTGAAATGCAATTCAATTTCCAGGGGAAAAATAAACATTGAATTTATTTTAAAAATAGTTTAAAAAATGTACCTTTTTCGCAGAGCGTTGACGGAAGCTGCACTATAGTCATGAACGACGATGCACACCCTTATATATCAATGAGAATGATTCAGTTATGTCACTAGAAGAATCACGCGCAGAAGATCCACTGACTGATTAATATAAATTATATATACTTATATATATTTTTTATTGTATAAAATAGGGAGAAAACTTTTATGGGTTCATATATTTATGAAAGTCCTTTGTTGTAAAAAATGTTCATAAGTTCTCTGTTTGGTGGTATTTGTGATAGAAAATTTCACGCCTGTCCGCCAATCCGGCGACAACCTTGCCGCGCTTTCGAATTTTTCCTTCACTAAAGTATATAATTTTAACATAGAAAATAATAAGAAATTGCCGTTCTGCAGTACTGGCCATTTCAAATCAAAATAATTTTTGTTTGGCTAAGAATTTTATTTTAAAAATAATTTTATTTTAAAAACATGGAATTCTTTTTCCAAAAGTAGTCATTTGTTTATTGATTAGTGTTACCATGTTCATCGCATTTCAATCTTTTTCGTCATCATTGATACGTTAAAATTTCGAGTACCTAATTATGGAATATGAGTACCGTCGTGGCAGCAACGCGGCACAAGCGGCACGCAACATCAACGAAGTTTACGGAGCTAACACTACAAACCAACGCACCACCTGTTATTGGTTTGCTTGCTTCCGTTCTGGGAATTTCGACCTGAAAAATGAACCTCGCGGTCGTCCGAAGACTTTGGTCGACAATGACAAATTAAAGGCGATTGTGGAAGCTGATGATACACAATCGACGGCTGAATTAGCAGCAGCTTTCGACGTTAGCGTCAAAACAATATTGGTCCATTTGCGTCAAATTGGCAAGGTAAAAAAGCTTGACTTGAAATGGGTGCCCCACGAACTCAATAATCGCCAGCGCGATGTACGCGTCGAAACGTGCCTTGCACTGCTCAACAGACACGCTAATGAAGGAATTTTGAACCGCATTGTTACCTGCGATGAAAAATGGATTCTGTTTGATAACCGCAAGCGCTCAGCAAGTTGGTTGGATCCTGGTTCAGCACCTAAACAATGCCCTAAACGAAAACTTACCCCTAGAAAAGTAACGGTCACTGTTTGGTGGTCTAGCGCCGGTGTGGTTCATCACAGCTTCTTACCAAACGGGGTGAGCATTACTGCAGATGTGTACTGTGAAGAACTGAACACAATGATGGAGAAACTGGCACATCTCCAACCAGCATTGGTCAATCGCTCGTCTCCGCTGCTCCTGCACGATAACGCGTGACCTCATACTGCACAGCAGACGGTCTCCAAGTTGCAAGAACTGGGGTTGGAAGTTCTCCGTTATCCGCCCTACTCACCAGACCTTGCGCCTACAGACTACTACTTTTTCCAGAATTTGGATAACTTCTTAGCGGGAAAAAAATTCAATACCCGAGAGGCAGTACAAAATGCCTTTGAAGAATTTGTTGCCTCCCGTCCAGCTGATTTCTTTAAGAAGGGCATGAATAAACTGCCACTGCGTTGGCAAATATGCATTGATTGCATGGGTGATTACTTCGATTAATACAAATAAAAACTACATGAAAAAAATTCGTTTAAATTTTTTCATACAAAACGGCAATTTCATAGGTAAAGACCTAATAGTAAGTATAGATATAAATAGATACATACATACATATTTTCACGCCTGTCTCCCATTGGGGTAGGCAGAGACTATAGATTTCCACTTGCTACGATCCTGGCATACTACTTTCGCTTCATCTACGTTCATTAACCTCCTCATGCATGAACGTCAGTTTAGTTAATCTGTCCTTTTTTAAGAACGGCCGCAACTTGGTTGTGGTACGTTCGTCGAGGTCGGCCCCTTCCAACTCTTCCATCCATACTCATCATGATGTATACTCGTTTCGTCAATCTCCGTTCATCCATCCTCTCTACATGCCCAAACCACCTTAACATACCTATCTCAATCTTTGTTACTACACCTTCTTTCACACCACACCACACCGCTCCCTTATCACATTGTTCCTCACTTTATATTTCAAAGTTACCCCACACATACTTCTCAACGCTCTCATCTCTACAGCATTTATTCTACTTTCATGTCTCTTCTGAGTTCTGCCATACCCAACTTTCACTACCATACATTAGTGTCGGCGCCAACACAACCCCAATTACAGCCCGCCGTGCCTTTTCGGACACACTTCGGCTATTCATGAAAGTGTGCAGCGCCCCATTCACTTGATTACCGGCACTCACTCTCCTTTCAATGTCACTCTCATGCTAACCATCCCTAGTAAACAAAGAACCCAGATATACAAACTCTTTTACTTGTTCCACTCTTACGCCACCTATCAAAATATTGCACACTGTCATAATTTCTTCCCTTTCAAAAACCATAACTTTCGTCTTACTTACATTCACTTTCATTCCCTTATTCCTAAAAGCGCCATCCATAATTGTTACCATCTCCTGTAACTCCTCCTCCGACGATGCAAGGATAACTTGATCTTGATTGATGAGATATAAATAGAATAAGTAAGTTCCTACCTATTTCTATAGATCGCACGAAATATGCGCTACTTGGAAGGACTACTGACTAAGCGTCTCGCGTTATCATTTCAGATTTACTAGAATTAGTTATTATAGGTAACTTACTTGACTTCTTGTGTCACCTTGTGAACTGTAAGGATCATAAATAAAGTTACGTAATCCTATACACGAGTCTCAATCAAGAACACTCTCATATTGCAAATTTATGAAGTTAACTTTCTGGTCATTGCTGTAATGTGGTTTGTTGTTGTGTTGCGAATTGCGAATCGTTTACCAATACGTTTTAAGTAGGTACCTTGATGATAACCTGTGTCATAAGTACCTACTTATGACACAGGTTATCACCTACAAACGTAAAGGGAATTTACTTAACCAGTAGGTACAGAATTCTGAGTAAGTACCTACTGAAACACATCAGGTAAAGCATCGACTCTACATATCATTGTCACTTAATCACTTTACAGAATCTTCATGAAAACTTGACATCTGGGGGGCCCAAGTCTAGTAGTTATTTCATACATCATCATCATCATCATCATCATCAGCCCATACTAGTCCACTGCTGGACGTAGGCCTCCCCCAATGTGCGCCATACATATACACACATCAAAAAAAGTTTCCATCACTAGTAACAAGCCGTTTGAGAAAACACAAAAAAATTCTTTGTTGTGTGTTTTCTTTAAATATAAATACCCTGTCACAGATAATAGAATTGTTAAAGAAAACACACAACATTTTTTTTTTCTTGATAGAGTTCAATTTAAAAAATTATATCAGCTAGCCTAGTGATGGCAAACTTTTTTGATGGTGTGTAGGTACATACACTCAATTTTACGAGTATCATAATGGCAGTATATTAATCCAATGGTTCTAAATGACATAAAAACGAGATTTTTAACAATGCGGGTCGCACATTACCTAATAGTACTCTTGTTAACCCCTCGTGCTAAGCTAAAGACTTGTGTTACGTACGAGTGGGTTCACGTCGGTAGTGCAATGGGTGGGTTTCAAACCGGCAAGCACATGATCGCAAGTCCAACGCCCTAGCCAAAAACTGCCAATAATGAATGGTGAATAAAATATTATCTGTTTCTATTAAAAGTTTGTTCTGTTTATTCAGTGAAGGAAAAATTCGACAGCGGGCAGGATTCGAACCTGCGAATTCTAGTTAGATTCACCAAAAGCTTTTACTAAGCCACCGCGAGTCCCACCCTCCAAGTCTAAATTTGCCTTCACATTCTGAATTTACGTGTTTTGAGGTGAAGTCTTGTGTATTTCCAAATTTTTCCTCCATTAAAATAACTTTATAATCTTAGGAAAGAAAATGCAAAAAAATATACAAAAATATAGTTTATTAGGTATCTGTGTTATTGGTGAAAGCCAAAACTACCAACACCCAAGATTCTAATATGGAATTAATAGGTAAGTAATAAACGTTAAAAACCTCATGAAATGTATGGGTAAGGCTATAAGCTGTACTTTAATAAAGGAAGTAAAAAGTAGGTTCAAGGGTAGGGTCATAACGTAGGCGAACTATCTTGAACTGTGTGAAGTCCCGAGTTCAAGGCTCGACTGACACACTTATTCAGCCAAGATGGCAATTATTGGCGATACGTCAGAACTTCGGAAGACACTAGATGTAGGGTTGCCAGAAATTTTCATGAAAGCGAAGTTGTTATGGTTTTGCAGAAATTGTAATTGGTTGGAAAGAAGAAATCAATATAAATAAAAAAACATTTAATTAATTACATCGTCCTAAGTAGGTATACTTAGTAATTTATTAAAGTGGGCCATTTTTATTAGTTTATTATTTAGCTGGCTAAAAATATATGTAAGTATAATAGATAGTACATTTGGCTGAGTATATATTTTTTTTCCAATGTACAAGTAAATACTGAGTAAAAATATGGTTGAATATTGGTTCCCAACTTAATTCAACATACTTACGCAAAGTTTTTAATTCTCAGTTGTACATAAGTACATACCATCACGCCTGGATTCCCCGAAGGATTAGGCAGAGGCGTACTAATGTAGGTACACCCACAGTTCGCCGGTATGTTTAGGTCCCATGTAATAGGGGGCGAGCCTATTGCCAGTTCCTAACTCCGAGCTGCTACCGAGAATTTCATAGAAAAACCCAATAACACTGCTCGACCTGGGAATCGAACCCAGGACGTCTAGCGTAGCAGTCGCGCTCAGAACCACTTGGCTAATGAGGCAGTTCTCAGTTGTAAATATTTGTTGCGGACGCCATCGCACCTTAAATTAATTTAATAAATTAATAAGTTTAAAGTCTGATTATTATGTTGAAATAAAAATATATATTTTAAGTCTGATTAAGGTATGTTAAATGAGAATATTTATACTAATAAATAATTGAATAGGTGTACTTTATTTAGTTATAAGGCAAAGTAGTTTAAGTAAAAGTTTTATTTTGTAATTAGGATAAGTCATTTTTATTATGTGTAAATTAAGTACGTAAAAGTTAAAGTAAGACACCATATTTTAAAATGAAAATAATGTAAAATGTAGAAACGGCTCTCGGAACGGTCGAGTTCCGACCCTAGTAAGCGAAGTGCACGCTCGCCCACCCGAACGGTGATTGGTCTAAAAAACGCCCTCTGATTGGTCAGCCAATCAGAGCCCCTACATTTTACAAGGAAAAATAATATAAATTGAGCGGCAATTTGTAGGCCGGCACTTCCCAGCGAGCCTTGAAAGAGTGAACATTGGAAGAATAAAGGAAGAAAGAAAGAAAGAAAAGAAAAAAAAAGAAGAAATTTTATTTACTACAGTCCCCCACAGTGGATGGTCCTTCGAGCCGGATCCTGAAGAAGACCAGCTGGGAAGTGCTTCCTGAGGACAGCGCCGGTATCATCAAGTCCGACCCGATACCGTCAAGCGCGAATCGTTAGGTCCAGACCGTTACAAGTCAGGACCGTTACCGTCAAGCCCAAATCGTCCGGTCCACACCGTTACTGTCCGGACCGGTACCGTCAAGCGTGACTTCGCCAGACCTCCAGGACATCCACCTCGACAATGGTGGTCACCCGCAGTCAAGGGGACGCCGCAGACGCTGAAGAACAAAGGCGGACCCTGGAACAGCAGGAAGAATCAAGGAGGGAAGCACTGCTTCGACGTGAAGCCGAGCGCAGGAGGATCGAGATGGAGCGGATCCGAAGACTATCACTAGAACCACCAGCATCCCCATCATCACGACAGGCAGAGCTACCAGCCGCACCTAGTACCAGTGTGGGAACCACCGCTATCGCCGGGCTGACGCGTGTCGACCAACCACGAGCCAGGTCACCTGCGCGATCAATGCGGTCGCAACGATCCACCACGAGCGTCACTGCTAGGCTGCGACTGGCGGAGCTTGAGGCAGCGGAGAAGCTAGCAGCCATCAAAAAAAGGGAACTGGAACTGGAAGCGGACCTGGTCAAGAAGAGGCTGGCTGCTGACATGGCGGCTCTTCAGGAGGAACAAGAGAGTCTCCACGAGGAACCCCTGACCCAAGAAGAAGACCACCAGAGGGTGGACGAGTGGCTACGAACGAACCCACTTGGACCACGGGGGGAGGGGGTCCATGCCGCGCGCACTAGGGAAGAGCCCCGGCAGCTGCGTTTTGAAGAACGAAGAGAGAGGTCACTAACACCGAACAAGCCGAGGAGCGGAATTGAACAGCTGGCAGCAACACTGGAAAAAATGGCGAGGCCCCGATTGCGACACACCGACCTACCTACGTTTTCAGGAGCCGTGAACGAATGGCTTCCCTTCAAAGCAGCGGTACGCGACACGACCAACATGTACCACATATCAGCGGCCGAGAACATTCAACGGCTAAGGAACTGCCTCAAAGGGGAAGCAAGGGAAGCGGTGGCCGCCTTGCTGCACACTGCCACAGATCCGGAAGTCATCATGAAGACCCTCGAGCAATGTTTCGGAAGACCAGAACTCATCATCGACCGGGCATTAGAAGAAATGAAAAGGATGCCTAAACCCGGTACATCGGCAACCGACTTAAATAATTTTGCCATCAAATTACAAAATGTGATCTGCGTGCTACAGACCATCGACCGCCGAGGATACCTGTTCAACCCACTGCTGACACGAGAAGTACTGGACAAGCTCAGCCCACATCTGCGATCCAGATGGTGCGACTACGCCGAAGACCATGAAGGGACAGCAGACCCGGAGATCGTCGTGCTTTCAAGTTTCCTTATGAGGGAGGCGGACCGAGCGCTGAGGTACACCTACGCCCCGGCAGCAGCGAGCAGTACATGCGCAAGTGCAGCAAAGAAGGAAACCAGGCCTGCTGTGAACCTCCGCAAGAAGGGCAACACGGTCTACAACGTCGTCGAAGGGACAGACAAGCAGGACGACAAGTGTCCGGGCTGCGAACAGGATCACCTGCTGACCCAGTGTCCAAAATATAAGGCGCTCACAGTTGACCAGCGGTGGGAACTAGTTCGAGAGAAAGGGGTATGCTTCAAGTGCGCACAGAGCAAACACAGGAGATGGAGCTGTATGCGGCGGCAAAAGTATGCGGCGTCAACCAGTGTCGTCGACCGCACCACGCAACACTGCACAAAGAGAGGGAGGAGAAGCAAATGGACACCCAGCCACCTACCGCCAGCGGAAGTGTGAATGCAGTCGCGACCCGACCCACCAGTGGCCCGCGGGCAGTCATCCTGAAGATGTGCCCAGTCGTCGTAGCAGGACCACGGGGGGAGGTGAACACCTTTGCACTCCTGGACGAGGGAGCAACGATCACCCTCATCGACGAAGACCTTGCGAAGAACGTTGGCGCAGAAGGTCCGTCGCAACCCTTACAGATACAAGGGGTCAACATGTCACAAAGGGAAAGGGTCAGCAAGCTGATCAAAATACAGATTCGAGGAACGAAACAAACCACGCTGCACGAACTGCGGGCGAGGACTATGAAGAATCTGAAGCTGCACCAACAATCGATCCCGGACTCTCTGATGGAACATGAACACCTGCGAGACCTGCCCAAGGATGAAGTGTGCTACGACCTAGCACGACCTGGCGTACTGGTGGGAACGGACCACTGGGAGTACATCGTGTCACGAGAGCTACGAGTCGGCGGCCCGAACCAACCGGCCGCATCTAGGACACAGCTCGGATGGGTGATACATGGAGCAGTGCCGCGAAGTATGATACATGAAATTGACAGCGTGCTACATGTATACGAACCAGAGCAGCAGATGACAACGAACAAACGGGATCAAGAACTGCACGAGTTGGTGGAATCTCACTTCAGGATCGAAGCGCTTGGTGTCTCTCAAGAACCAAGAGTTAGTGAAGCCGTACAACGTGCCACCAACATCGTCGAGAAGACCATAAAGAAAATTGAAACCGGATACGAGGTCGGGCTACCATGGCGTCAAGACGGAATCACGATGCCACCTAGCTACAACGCGGCGCTCCGAAGACTGCGGAAGATTGAACAGAAGATGGATGCTGCGCCTGACTTCGCCAAAGAATATAGCCAGCAGATAGAAAACCTGCTCAATAAGGGATACGCGGTGCCTTGCGACGGTTCAGAGAAGTCGGACGCCCACTGCTGGTACCTGCCACATTTCGCGGTACAGAATCCCAATAAACCGGGAAAGCAACGGCTGGTCTTCGACGCAGCAGCAAGGAGCCATGGGATATGTCTGAACGACAAGCTACTGGAGGGACCGGATCTGCTGCTATCGCTCCCGGGAATCTTATTCCGGTTCAGAGAAAAGCCGGTAGCAATTACGGCGGACATTCAAGAGATGTTTCTGCGAATCAAGATTCGGAAGGAAGACCAATCGGCGCAGCAGTTCCTGTGGCGAGGCCAAGATCGTGAAGGACCTCCACGCCACTACAAGATGACAAGTATGATATTCGGCGCAGCAAGTTCACCGTTCATGGCACACTACGTCCGGAATTACAACGCGAAGGTTCACGCAAAGGAATATCCACGGGCACTCGAGGCGATCACCCGCAGTCACTACATGGATGACCTGGTGGCGAGCTACGACAATCCAGAGGAAGCATGGAAGACTGTGGAAGAAACAAGGACAGTACACGCAGCGGCTGGGTTCACGTTGCGAGGATGGAACGCCAGCAACAAGAACGTACTACGTGATGTACCCTCAGAACTGCACGCCACCGCACCGACGCAGCTGGGAGGTGAACAGAAGGAGAACAAGATACTGGGCCTTCACTGGAACGCGGAGCTGGACGAACTGGGATTCAACACATCAATGAACCGAGTCCCGAAAGATGTGCGAACAAGGAACCGAGCGCCGACAAAACGGGAGGCACTCAGCGCGGTCATGTCAATCTACGACCCGCTGGGACTGCTGAGCCTCTACACCATACGAGCGAAGATAGTACTGCAGAGCCTGTGGAGACTACAGATTTCATGGGACGAACCGATCCCGGAAGAGGAAAAGGAACTCCTCGACTCCTGGCTAGCGCAACTGAAAGAAGTCTCCCAGCTACGTCTGAAGAGATGCTACGCCTTCGAGAAGTGTGAACGCATCGAGCTACATGTGTTGTGCGACGCAAGCGAACAGGCATACGCGACGGTGGCATACTGGCGGATAACCTACGGTGATGGGGGCATCAGCGTCGTGTTGGTAGCAGCAAAGGCAAAGGTGGCACCTCGACGCGCCCAAACCATACCTCGATTGGAACTGCAAGCCGCTGTGATCGGAGCCAGACTCGCCAACACCGTCAAAGGAGAACATCGAGTGGACGTAAACAGGACAAGGTATTGGACGGACTCGTCGACGGTGGTCCATTGGATACGGCACGACGCACGACGCTACACACCATACGTCGCGCACCGCCTAGGGGAGATCACCGAGCTCACACATCAAGACGAATGGCGCTGGCTACCCACGGACGAAAATGTAGCGGACGACGCAACAAGACTGACGAACGCGCCCATCACCAAGGAAGACCGATGGTTTAGGGGCCCTAGATTCCTGTATGAAGCCGAGGAACGATGGCCAAAGGAGCGCGAGGTCACCGTGGAAGAAGCTGAGGTTCTGCACACAAGCAGTAATGAACCACGAAGGCACAACAGCTGGCTGCCGGATCCCACCCGCTTCTCTAAGTATGACACATTGCTACGAACAACAGCGCGGGTGCTGGCTTTCATTGACATGTGCCGACGCAAAGCCACAAGAATGGAGTGTCGGCATCTGGAGCAAGCTGAAAAGGAACTCATAAAGAACGCACAACGGGACAGCTTCGAAGAAGACATCAAGAGAATACAATCAGCCCGCCCGCTCTCCAGGACGAGTCGACTGTTCAAGCTGGATCCAGTATTAGAAGACGGCGTCTTAAGAGTAAGAGGACGCATAGAAGCAGCTTCAGCGCCCGTCGAGACCAAGCGACCAATCATTCTGGACGGTCGCCATCATCTGACAAGGCTCATCGTGCTACGAGAACACTGCGCAGCGGGTCACGCAAACAGGGAACGCGTGACCAACGACCTACGACAACGGTACTGGGTCATCCACTTGCGACCCACAGTACGTGCGACCGAGAGGAGTTGCGCGCTCTGCAAAGTGCGCCGCACCATACCGCGCGCGCCAGCTACGGGAGACCTGCCACGCGCTCGCCTTGACCCTTTCCACCGCCCCTTCTCTAACTGTGGGGTGGACTACTTCGGCCCCATGATGGTCAAGGTGGGGCGCCGCCGAGAGAAGAGGTGGGGCGCACTCTACACGTGCCTCACCTCACGCGCCGTGCACATCGAGTTGGTGGCATCACTATCCACTGACTCAGCGATTATGGCGCTGCGCCGTATGGCCGCGCGCCGAGGCTGGCCGCGGCTGATGTACTCCGACAACGCGACGAACTTCCGAGGAGCCGACCAAGAGCTGCGAGCCGCGTACGCCGAGTGGGCACCCGCCCTGCGAGAAGAAGGTTTACTGCATCGAATGGAATGGCGTTTCATCCCACCCGGCGCGCCCAACCAAGGTGGCGCGTGGGAACGACTGGTGCGTTCAATCAAGACAGCGCTCAGTGCCACGCTACGAGAAAAGGCGCCTGCGGAAGAAGTCCTGCAAACCCTCCTGACCGAAGCCGAGTTCTCCGTGAACGCAAGACCGCTGACCTACGTGAGCGTCAACCCACAGGATCCAGAGGCGCTCACACCGAACCATTTCCTGCTGGGGTCGTCAAAGGGTCTACCAACCACGGGACCCTGCAACGAAGCGGATCGTCGGACTTGGCGAGCAAGCCAAGCGCTCGCTGACCACTTCTGGAAACGCTGGCTGCGCGAGTACCTTCCCACTTTGGTACCGCGTGGCGAGCCGACGAACAACGCCAACCCGCTGAGCATCGGCGACCTGGTCATCGTGGCAGATTCAGCGCTACCAAGGAACGTCTGGCCAAGGGGAGTCGTCGAGCGCACGTACCAGGGACCAGACGGCGGCATCCGAGTGGTCGACGTGAGAACGAAGACTGGAACATTCAAGCGGCCGGTCAGCAAGCTCGTCGTCCTGAACCGAGAGAAGGCTACGCAAGGCTGCGCCGGGGGGAGAGATGTTGCGGACGCCATCGCACCTTAAATTAATTTAATAAATTAATAAGTTTAAAGTCTGATTATTATGTTGAAATAAAAATATATATTTTAAGTCTGATTAAGGTATGTTAAATGAGAATATTTATACTAATAAATAATTGAATAGGTGTACTTTATTTAGTTATAAGGCAAAGTAGTTTAAGTAAAAGTTTTATTTTGTAATTAGGATAAGTCATTTTTATTATGTGTAAATTAAGTACGTAAAAGTTAAAGTAAGACACCATATTTTAAAATGAAAATAATGTAAAATGTAGAAACGGCTCTCGGAACGGTCGAGTTCCGACCCTAGTAAGCGAAGTGCACGCTCGCCCACCCGAACGGTGATTGGTCTAAAAAACGCCCTCTGATTGGTCAGCCAATCAGAGCCCCTACATTTTACAAGGAAAAATAATATAAATTGAGCGGCAATTTGTAGGCCCGGCATGCACTTCCCAGCGAGCCTTGAAAGAGTGAACATTGGAAGAATAAAGGAAGAAATTCAGGAAGAAATTTTATTTACTACAGTCCCCCACAATATTGTTATAATTAATGTCGCAATTACTACCTACCTACTATGAATCTAAAATGTGGTACAGATCTTACAACCAATTTTAAAATTAGAAATTGGCGGGTTCAGATAAGTAATTCAACCTTATCATAAAAAAAATGCAATTTAAACTTGTTCTCCATATAAACTAATTTCGTATTGTACAATCTCACACTCCTCCATGCGCGCAATATACGTAAAAAGGTAATTTAAAACATCTCTTCAGGTATTATTATAAAGATAATAACTTTACGAGGAGATGCACCCTTTCAATCATGATTACCTAACTTACCTAGCTCAAAAGTATGTCTCTAAATTATTATAATCAATGCACATCGTTATCATATCTATTTGCTATGACCTCAAAACTGACGTGCGGGCCGTTGATTGTCACATACTCCGGGATTCACCGGCACCAACCATTGAGGAAACTGTTCTCCACAATAATTTTCCTTTTGTCGAGATATTGCAGGAAAATAATCCAGAATGCTATATGCTACTGACATTAAGATGCCTCTCAATAAGAAAGATAAATCTATATTCTAAACTAACAAAAAAATAAAAATAAAACAACATGTCAAAATCAAAATGTTGCGCTAATTATATAAATAAATAATATGAATAAATAAAATAATATACTAAAAACAAATAAAAATAATATTGATATGACATTTTATAACATAAATACATGGTACATATTACATAGACATTCAGGTTGTAGTCATTAATTACTATTATTATAAAATGTAGGTACAATTAGATAAAAGATTAAATCAACATAGTCATGACAGTGATTTTAATCTTGTATAATTTAATTTAATTTTAAGCTATTGCTGTGCCCTAACGGGGTTCATGTTTGATACCATATAGTATTTACCATCTTTGTAAACAACATGAGTGCAAAAATAAATGAATAAATAAATAAATGAGGTCCTGGGTTCGATTCCCAGGTCGAGCAGTGTTATTGGGTTTTTCTATGAAATTCCCAGCAGCAGCTCGGAGTTAGGAATTTGTGCCCGGTTAATGGCAATAGGCTCGCCCCCTATTACCTACATGGGACTTAAACATACCGGCGAACTGTGGGTGTACATTAGTACGCTTCTACCTAAGGGGAATACAGGCGTGATGTATGTATGTATGTTATTTTTTACTTACGTTGCCCACCCCCGCACTAGGATTTTCTCCTGTATCGTGGGTGCGTTTACAAACACAAATTTTCACATAAGTAAGTACACAAACACCCAGACCCTACTCTTACCGTGGGAGAGCCATGATTCGGCACGAATAGGTTCATTGAAGAGAGGATCACCCAATTCACATGCACATGCTCGACTCGTGATACCACGGCCTCACAGAAAACCGACGTAGAAAAACAACGCTTACCTACGTTGTGTTTCGCCGAGTGAGTGGAACCCTTTTAAAAGGCGGGCAACGCACTTGAGACTCAGGTGTTGCGGGTGTATCCCATAAAAAGAAGGTTGCTTTTCTGCTCCTGTCACGGATGGGGCGGATTACGATTACCCTATTGTGTCCCACTGCTGGGCAAAGGCCTCCCCCTCATGTCTCCATCTATCACGATCTTGTGCTATTTGGACCCAATCTGCACAAAAGGTATCTAAATCGCACCGATCATCGGACATGCGACACGCATGGCCAGCCCAGCTCGATGGGGCCAAAAAACTAATACAAGAAAAAAATACAATCTCAAATTACTCCTAGATAATAGAAGAACGACTTGATAAAAAATGTTCGAACATTCACCCCAAATAATTTTTCAGAGTTCTTCAGTTTACTGAATACAAGGACATATTATAGACACTTTTAGGTCCTTTTTAGGTGTTCCATTCCCAAAGGATAAAAACGAGACCCTGTGACTTAGACTTCGCTGTCCGTCCGTCCGTCCGTCACCAGGGTGTATCTACAGGCCCGTATTTAGGGGGCCAGGGCCCCTAGGCACTTGGCATTTGGGGGCCCCCTCCCCCATCTCGAAATCATTCCATTTTCATTCGGCTTCAGAAAAGGGGAGGTTTTCGTCTCTATTTTTTTGTACGTTACGCGATTATTCGGCCATTTACCTATATACCGATTTGGATTTTTTTTAGGTATTTTTCTACGTTTTCTGTCTTCTTATCTCTTACGGATGGACTTTCTGTGGGTGTCGGAGACGGCAGACCCTGTCAGGTGTTTTCTAACCACGTATTTTCCGTTACTCAGGATGGAATCCAAAATGAGACTCGCTATGGACACAAGTGCCCTTTGTTGATCAGACCCCATTAAATGTTTCCGTATCCCGTGTAAGTCGTATACCGCGTCTGCCACATCGAAGAGCTGGAAGACTTAAGGGTTTTCTACAATGTAGACCGACTTCACGTAACCTTTGTTGCACTGCTTGGTCGGTTACTGGCTGCTGGTCATCCTCCAGCAGGCTTTGCACAAGTTCCGTTCTTTCTATTAAGCAATTTGAGAATGCAATATGCAATAGAGAGTACGACGTCTTTTTTATGGGATAGGGGAAAACAAGCAGACGGATTGCCTGATGGTAAGCGATTACCACCGCCCATGGACGGCTGCAATACCAGAAGAGTCACAAGTGGGTTGCCGGCCTTTTTAAAGGGAGTACGCTCTTTTCTTGAAGGCTTGAAGGTCATATTTTGTCCGGAAATATTGCCAGCGATAGTTCATTCCACAGTTTTGTTGTGCAAGGTAGAAAGTAACTACTACAGCAGGAACGTTCCTATAGGCGATAGAAAATACATAGCGAGGCCAAATCTCTTCGCAGCGCCAATGGGTCTAGTCGGTTTGAAATATAGTGACAGTCGACGATATAGAGGAGGAACAAAGTAGGTGATAGCACACAGTCTTGAGGGATACCAGCATTTATAAGTGTGGAATCCGAGCATTCACCGTCGACTACGACCTTCATGCTTCTGTCTGCAAGAAAGCTGGTGACTTATTCGCATAGTTTCTCGGGAAGCCCATAGAAAGAAAGCTTCGAAAGAAGTGTTTTGTGCCATACCCGATCAAAGGCCTTCGCTATGTCCAAACTGAACGCCAAGGATTCCCCCTTAGTTTCGATCGCCTAAGCCCAACGATGTGTCAGGTATACTCTAAAGAAGATCAACAGCCGATCGACCCTTACGAAAGTCGTACTGCTGGTCATGAAGCAGATCATCTAAGAACCGAAGGACCTGGCAGTTGACAATGGACTCCATTATCTTCGAGAAAATGGAGGTTATGACTATCGGTCTGTAGTTTGAGGGATTTGAGCAACGACCATTTACCATTTGTAGAGGTGAAAAGGATGGCTTACAGAAATTTTCTTCGAGAACTTTGGCAAGAGACCAGAACGCACGAGTTCCTGAAGGAAGGTGCTCAAGCCTCTAACCAATTCTACCGATGTGCTTCGACTTCGACCATACAGGCAGAAATCGTGATAGGTCTTGGAGAAGTATCATGATTTCTGCCTGTACCCATGCAGTTCTATTACATGTCCTGAAGCTCGATAACGTGATCAAAACCTGGATATCATGAACTACGCGTTAGACCATGTTTAACAACATGCCTACAGCTAGAAGTATTTCTTGCCGGCTTAAATAACGACATGGTACCTACGCGTGTTACGTAATCAGTTCATTTTTAAAAAGTTAACGGTTACAACATTTTCTTTCTACGAGTAAAAAACAACAGAAAAGCAATAACATAAATACTGATTTTTGTAGCCTTTCCAGAATTTAGGCACCATAATTTGTTTTTAAATATAATTTAGTAAAATTAGGAAGAATAAAAGAGCTAATTAATCCCTTAAACTTTTGAAGAAAGTTTTTACACTAAAAGTTTTAGTTAATTTAGAATTAAAATATCCCTAGATTTTGTTGATGTGCTTTATAAAATCTATGATTATATTTATTGCATATTTTTTGCCGTTTTTCGTATGGGTTTGGCGCCGATGAAAATCTCGCCCAGGTGATGCTAATCCGGCACTGTATATTCCACGTTTTATGATGTTAGATTGACTACAAGAAACCGAATTAGTTTTGATTTTAACATGAATCTACGTTTTTAAATGCAAAATATTTCGCGACGTCCACCATCCACGTATGCGTATTCATACAAGGCCAATATCTCAAGTTAAAATTTCAGGAATCTCCTACCTTTTAGCAAGAAGATCATACAACATTTTGACAAGTAATTATGCGAGGAAAAAATCTGCCTGTACAGTATGTGAACTCCTTGGCCTAACCGGCAAATTAAAAAGTTCCTTTTAGTTTTAAGAGAAACTTTCTGTAGCTGTTTATAGCCTAGTAAATGAGTACTTTCTGAACATGTGCATTGTAAAGACATGTTAAAGTACACGCGTGTGCGAGTAAGATAAACGAGCGTAACTCAACTCTTTCTTAGGTGAAGTCTTATTTGATAATTTGTTAGACAAGTCCTGGAAAAAGTGTGTCCACAATAAGACCACTAACTTTTAAATAGCTCGAATGCGTAATACCCTTTCAAGACTTTAAAGAATATTTTCGATAAAGTATCTAGATAGGCCAAGCCAGGCTTTTGAGCTTGTATGCAGGTTCCGCCACGGCTTCTGGGGCCCCTAGGCTGGCTGGGCCCCTAGGCCAGGGCCTTGTGGGCCTAAGGGGAAATACGGGCGTGTGTATCTATAGATCTCAAGAACCGCGATAGCTTCAAATTTTCTCCCTGAAATTCCCTCGGCGCGCGAGTCGTACTCGCACTTGGCCGGTTTTTAAGGTCTAAGGTGAAACCTAAGATTTTCATTTGAAAGAAAAACATAACGGTTGTTGTTTTTTAAAGACTAGTTATTTACTCACCAATGTTTCAATTGAAAATTAAGGACACTAATAATTACAACAATCAATATAACATTATGCTAAATTCAATAAAATAAAAATTAATAGATCCTGATTAATCCTACGATAAAGTTTTTCATACAGGGGATTTTTTCATGTTTTGGGGTTTCAAACCGGGGTTTTTTTTCGGCTGGACTTTATCGTCAAAAGACAATAGTAAATATCGGGCTTCGTTCTCCATTTCCTTCTTCAGTTTTGGGTTCTGCATTCTCTCCCTCCATTCAGCTGGGTCCGATGGAATTCTCGCTTTTGGCCTCCAAAAGACGTCTTTCTTTTCGTTATCTTCACATTCTGTTGCGAAGTGTCTAAAGACAAAGTAAGAAACCGACGCCATTGGTGGGACAAGTAAACGTTCTAAATTCAAAGGCGCCAGTTTTTCGACGTGGCAACACACAGGAGTCGGGCAAATGGTACTAAATTGGACAGTTCCATGTTTTACGACAGCTTTCTTGCTTTTCTTGCGGGGCAATGGATTTTTTTCTTCATTTTCAGTCTTGAGGTCATCTGTGTTATCTCTGTTGACGGAGTAAGGCTTAGTTACGTCAAACTTGGGCTTTGTCCATTCAGTTTTGAAGAAACTTCGGCTGAGCACCGGCGAGTCTTCATTTTTTACTGGAAAGAAAAAAAAATGGTATTTCAGGCCAATTCTTTTTAGCTGTCCTATTTCTGGACATGGACCTCCTCTCAGATTAAGCAATAATGCTGAGAAAATGGGTTGCGTAGGTCTGATGGCAGTCGCTTCGAGTAAAATTCTGATATTTGTTTTATTTTTTTATATCTTTCTAATATCGGACGACCAGAAGCACAAAAAAGCGACATTTCATGGAGGATGTTGCCGAAAACCCGAACGAAACGCTTTAAATTAACTTATAACATGTAATACCGCCGAAATATGGAATGCGCTTTCTGAGTGGGTCATACCCGATAGATACCTATAGTCTGGGTGTCTTGAAATTATGTGAATCGGATTATTTTAGGGAAGCGCGTTCCATCGTAGATCTATCACAGTGTCGCCTAACATCAGGCGGCCAAGCGTAAACCTATCAAGAATTAAAAAAAAATATACTTACGCTGGATCTTATTACACTGGGAGCTCAAGCTTATATCATTATTAAAAAAAACTTTGTGAAACTGTGGGTGTACATCTCTGCCGTATCAGAATGCCCATTTGAGGAATGCTGGGGTGATAGTTGTGATTCAGTACACTCACTGCTGATTACTCATTACAAAGCTGCTCAGCAACAGGAAAATTAATGTGTTCTCATTTTCCAAGAACGCTTTTTCTACACTCACAGTTAAACTTCTAACCTAACCTAACCAAAATAACCCTATTTCATTCCGAATTTTCCCCGTGAAAACTAAATTTGGTTGCAAAAATCCGTCAAAATATATAACTAAATAGGTAATAAAGGTTTTTTATACAAAGCGCTTAAATATCGTAATTGCAAATAAGTCATTCTACAAAACAACTAAACGTGGGTAGCGTTATTTAATGATAAACGTATCGCAATGGCAATCCAGCTGGACGCCGTTCAGCTATTTTACCTTGCAGAGCTAGGTATTTCGTAAAGCAGCTAGCAGGTATGTATGTAAAATAGCGAAATAAACAATTCTACTACGACATATAGGTACAATCACGGAACATAGACTTTGTTCTGTGGGTACAATCGACAAACTTGGCGGTAAACCACCCTTATGGCTAAAATCGCTTGCACCGAGCGCACGGGCGTGCTGTGCGTTATCACCCCTTCCCACCACCCCGCCAAAATCCCCTTGAGCTTTATGCGCATTACTTGATACTTTGAATTTCTATGCAATCGTATGACGAGTTTTCGCATTTTAATCTATCCTAATTGGCGGAAGTGAAATGTGGGTGTGGCTGACGTATCGAGTCGTTCAAAGGATTTTTATAGAAAAATGGTCGACCGCCAAGTTTCGCGACTGTACATTTATTTTCGAACAGTTGGTGACGTTGCTAGTGATATCATTTTCTGTTTTATGAGATACTACTTGAGACATTACCCTAAGGAAAAAAGAGACGAAACTGCCTCATTAGCCTAGTGGTCCTGTGCGACTGCTACGCTTGAGGTCCTGGGTTCGATGCTCAGGTCGAGCAGTGTTATTGGGTTTTGTCTATGAAATTCCCAGTGTCAGCTCGGAGTTTGGAATTCGGATTTGAAATACATGGGACCTAAACATACCGGCGAACTGTGGGTGTACATTAGTACAGGCGAAAACAGGCGTGATGGTATGTTATGAAAAAACAAACGAATGTCGGAGGAATAGTACTTCGGTCTGTGGATAGACTGCCAGCTGTCAGCCGTTGCTCAACCAGGAGCTGAATGATAGGTCTAAGACAACCCATCTCTGTGATGCTAGTAGTAGTAGTAGGCCAGAAAGTACCACGCTAGAAGTTGGGTTGTTTTAGAATACCCGAAATGGTATTTTTAGAGAATACAACATCTGGAACGTAGTTGCCTACGAGTTGAGAAGAAAGAGGATCATTTATAGGTAGTTAATTAAAATTAAACAACAATTATTAGACTGGGCAATTTATTTTGGCTGTTTACCAAAACAATACATCAAAACTCTCCAAGATCGTATACTTTATTTTTACCAAGAGAAACAGCGAAGCAGTCCAATACAGCAAATGTTTTTTTGGGGAAACCTTGACAAGGTTGTGGATCACAAGGGGGATCATATGTTGCGCGGGTCGGTGGGAAGATCTTGCATCCCGGGGTACAAACCGGCTGTTTATGCTTCGGTTTTTTCGGTGTAGGCCATGAAGGTATCGGGGTCCAAGGCTCGTAGTCTTTTGCTAATATAACCTGAGGACCTCCTCGGTGTCTCAATACTGCACTCTCTAATACTTCGGTTTTTCCCTGGCGTAAAACCACGCCTAGAATCTTGCCCAAAGCTTGCAAGCGATCAATAATATCGTCAGTCAGATCTGCCCTTGATCTAGACACACTAATCTCCATCGCACCAGCTACGTTCATTTCACAAACCATTTCTGGACAGACAATGGGGACTTGCGCGACCTGGGGTCCTAACCGTAACCCGAGGGACATATCCATTTCGCAGCTGGAACATTTGTTCGATCGAGGCTTCCTCTTTGGTTTGCAGACTGGCGGGCGTCGTTTTAGCGGAGGTAAGCCGAAGCTTGGAGGTGGGAGGGGGTTTGTTGGCGGGGCCCGAGGTGCCATTGGAGAACAACGAGGGGCCTTTCCACCACACTTCCCTTCAATGGGATCAACCTCAACTCCCAACGCTTTGAGTTCATTCTTGCATTCAATAATTCTACTCCTTTCTCTGACCCGACGTAAGAGTTCGGTCAGGGATACAGCTTCGTCCAATTTAGGTAGAGTATTGAGAGTATCAGTTATGCTTGCAGCAGGTATGCCCGTAGCAGGTATGCCCGCAGCAGGTATGCCCGCTGCATGTAAGTTCGCCGAATTCATGGCTGTGGTATTCAACCTCGTAGATTCACAAATGGCGTCTGCGTGTAAGAACCTAGTAACTTTCATCATTTTCTCTTCGTAACTTGTTTCTTCGTGTGGCATGTCCAGTTGGAATTCAGGGAATACTTCCTGTTCCTGTTCAAATTTAGTTTCAGATTCTACTATACGACAACTTTCGCCAGCCCTTACTTGAGGTCTTGGCGATTGATCTCTAAAGGCCGTGTTGCTCATCCAAGAACGTTCTGGTTGTATTTGACCTTGGTTCCATTGAGGTCTTGGCGATGGGTTGAAATGGGTTGCGTTACACGTCAGCGAACCATCAGCCTGTACGTGATCTGGGTTCCATTTTCTATTTACTTTTGAAGTTTTCAGCTCTGGTGCTACAAAGTGTTCTTCTAATGTTTGTTCATCCCATATGCCATCTGATATGGCCATATTAGTTCGGTTATTATGTTCCACGTTGTGGTATTCGTGCATAGATTTATCCCAAGTGTCTTCAGGCACGTAGAAATGTGAACTTGACCCCATGGTATTTGGGTAACCTCCATGTGTCTTGTTATAGTTTACATATGCTTTCTCTGGTGTATCATGCGATGCGTTCCTGTTGGGTGTCTCGCCTGGCCTTCTATTATGAACATAGTTTTGTAATTGAGGGCTGAACTGTTGTTCATGGACCATGTTATGTGTTCCACATGTTTTAATTGGACTAAATGGAGGTGTTTTATCGTCGTCGTCGTTTTGTTTAATGGCTGTAGAATTCATGTTATACGCATATTTACTATCTGGTGGGTGTGACTGCTCTTCGTCCCTTATGTTATTTGCTGCTTCAGACGAAGGCATCTTGTCTATCCCTTTAGTGTAAACTCTATGCGTTTCCTGTAATTTTGGTTTGGGATCGAACAGATTTTCATCCCAAGAATCATTTAAACTGACATCATCATATCGGTCTGAAATTTCAACTTTTGGTTTCTTTATTAGAGGATTTGATTTGTTTAATGGAGAATTTGCTTTGCTTAGCAAGGATGTCTCTTCTTTCTTATCGGGTACGTAAAAGTATGCGAACTTTTGAGTGGGGTCATAAAAACTTTCGGCATCATACTCTTCAGTATCTAGAGCTATCGTCTTTTTATCGAATGGGTCTATGAGCACTTGGTTAGGATGTATAATAAATTTTCGAACTGGGCTTATAACTTCATAATTAGCTTCTGGTTGTGGTTCCTCATTACATTTGACGGTTTGACGTACTGGGTATGCAGTTCTCGGTTCAAATAGATTCTCTGCGACTGTCTTATATCCTTGACTCTCCAGTTCCGAATCTTTGTTTTCAGTAGCCTGCTTCGGCTGTTTATTTAGTACGTCCATTTGGACTAGATCTTCTTCTACGACTGGTGAGAGAGTGCTGCTGTCTCTCCTACCAGTCATAGGAAATCCAAGTTTTTCCATTTCTTTCAGCAATATTTCATCTATCTTTCCAGTTGGTGTATCCAGACAACGCTTAGCTACTTCATCATAGTTGATCGGATCTTCTTTAGGAATTGCACCAGCTTGTTGGTTGTCCGTTTTTTTGTCAGTGAAGTAATTGAACGAAGGTTCCATGTCTCCTAAAACCCTTGGGGTAACGTTGAACCCCTCGATTTTAGGTTTATGAGCTTCAACCAACGGGGTTTCGTCTATATGTTCAATTTTTTGAGTTAATTGTTCATCATTATCTTTTGCAGTGGTCGCTTGAAGAGTTTTGCTGTCTCTAAACGTATTTACATTCCAATCCAAGTTTTTTCCTATTTTTTCTTTGTTTTGTGCATACGTTTCGACGTTTTCTTTTGAAGTACTTTCAGATTTGCGTAGTGAAGGGTTTTCTTCATATTCTTCCAACCAATAATTGCCGCTATAAATATTGCTTGAGATCAGTGGTGGATATGGATATGTAGCTGTCTTCAGTTCATTCGATACTCCCGAGTTGAATTTAACAGTTTGTGCCTCAAAACCAATGGTTTCAGACTTTTTAAAGATATGGTCAGCTTCAGAATTTTCATACAGATGTCGCTTATCACAAAATAACTTGTCTTCCAATTGTTCTTGTTTATGAACATACTTATCTATATCTTCTTCGAGAACAGATTGTTTGAGGGGTAATGTGTCGTCCACACTATCATAATACATAAAATGTTTTTCTTTGCTAGCAGGCATACTCGCAGTAGGATTTAGTGCATTTTCTGCATCTATTTTCCCATCAGTGCGGATTAAATTCTGTTTTTCAGGTTGCAGAGTATTTTCTGTCATATTATCATCATTATTCCCTTTTCCAGGGGTCAGGTAAATATTCAAAGTTCGTTGCATTAGATTTAAATCTTCAAAATGATTTGTAATTGTTGCAGGTTCTTTCGTGCCACCTCTTTTTGCGGTCGAATTTAGTGTCGCTTCATTAGTGTTGTTTTGCGATTCTAAGGGGGGTATTAACGTATCTTCTTTAGACGATTCGATACGGCTCTTTCTATATACACCAAATTGTACCCTGTCGTCGATAACTGGTTTTTCTACCGAACGATCAGCATCATAGTTTAACTTTGCTTCACTAATTTCACGTCTTGTTTGATCAATGTCGACGTCCGTGCAGTAATACGGCTCGCCAACGACATGCTTCTTAGGTTTTTGCCTACCAAATGCTTTTTCTATTATTCTCTGGCATTTTTCGACTTGCGTCTCTCTTGCTTTACTTTCTTCTTCGAATTTCAAATTCGCCGTTTCGGCTTCCTTGTCGACGTCTATGACTTGTTTCTTATGTTTTGGCTTGCCAAAGGCTTTCTCTATAAGTCTCTGGCATCTTTCGACTTGAGTCTCCTTAGTCAACACTGGAGGCGAGGCAATAGGTGAGATGTTATGTTCTATTACATTTTTGGGCACATTATCTCCATCGTTTGTATTTTTTTCTCTCTCCAACTGGGGCTCTTTCCTTGCCATAAATATATATTCATAGTTGGTTCCATGTTTATTCCTTTTGTTGTCGTGTTCATCGTCGTCCGATGTATTCGTACTTTTGTGAGCTTTCCTTTGCACAGCGTAGGATACTGAAAAAATAGCGAAAAAAGCCATGAGTTTGATTTTATACATGTAATAAATTAAATTAAATATTTGTGTTAAATTTCTCATCTTCCTCGGAGGCTTTTTCCGCCATTTTTCCTAGTTCATCTGCTGCAATTTTTATTGCTACTACTTTATAGCGCACACGGGTTGTATGTACGTGGGAATTGTACAGTTAGGTCCAGTGCATTTAAACCTAGTGTGTTACTAGCCCAGTTATTCTGGATTAAGCTTATATGTGCTTATTTACTACCTACATAAAGCTGGACTCTTTTTCAACGTGTGGGCATCTATCTTGGTTCTACTATATTTTACCCTCCATGGAAGTGTCAGTAGATAACAGCGCTAGAGTTGCTACTTTTATTCCCTATTTGTCAAAGTAAATTTAGGGTCTCCCAGGCGGAAAATTTGCAAAAAAACATTATAAATGTACAGTACAGTTGCTTTTTATGCTTAATATAAATTCGTATATTTTATGTCAAAAGTATACAGCACATAGGTACCAATAGCAGCATTTGGCAGAGTTTAGTTGTTTAATGTTTAGTTAACACAGGACTTCGCGCAGCTCAATACGTACGCATATCGATTCCAACCGATCCAAATTTTTGTATTCGTTAACACTTATATTATTCAGCCCATCACTTATGTTCTACCCACAGGTTCTACCCGTTCTACCAGTTGCAAAAAAGCGGAAGCCCTGAAGTCCTGTTGTTGTGGGACAATTTTTTTTTTTTAGTAAAGCGGAAAAAGGCTCAAGGTACCTCGAGGTACTCGAGAGTTCGACCAATGCCTTTTTAGCTAAAGAATCGAACTCGTTCATCTCGGAGGGCGGGCAAAAGATTTTTATGTAATAATTACAAATAAAACATACATATTTCAAACTTGCCTGGTGTACACCGTTGATCTCCCCTCAGGAGACGAGGCACGAAGGCGACAGTCAACACCTTCTTTATTTTTGATACTGTAGTTAGTAACATCATAGCGCGTAAATTTTGAAAGGTATTCGGCCACAATAAATTTATTACATTTTTCTGAATTCTGAACAACGCTCCAAAAAAATTTGACAGTAAGTGTATGCTTTTGTTCTGATTTGTGTTTTTATTGATTGTTCGACGCCCGTTCGACGTATTCCTTTTTTGTCTTCTGAGTTTATGCTGCCAGCGATATCTGGCAAAAATTAAGTTCGACGAAAAAGTTTGTAAAGATTGTGTTTTTTTATTCGATACTTAAAAAAATCACGAAGTAACCTCTAATTTTCTTATTTTTTCGTTTTATATTCAATATGGCAAATACTATTAAGATAAAAAAAATACTATTAGGGATAGGTGGCTAACGAGCAGAGTGATCGCCTGATGGTAAGCTATTACAGGCTCCGCCCATGGACAAGCACACCCGAGGAATGCTTAGAGCTTTGATTTTATGAGTAGGTAGGTACATAATACTACTTATATAAGTGGGACGCGTGGTCATTTCAACTATGCCAGCTCGGAGCGATGCTTACCAAGCTATCAGATTTCTGTAACCCGTCCAATTTCCAGGAATTTGGTTACGGTCCTTATTAGGTAGGTACCGATCTGACGATTCGGGAAAGCCTATAAGTACATAAAGGTCGCGGTCCAGTCGACTTAGTATATCTAAGTCGAAGTTCGAGCACGTTTGGTGACCTCTGTACCTAGTTGCTGAGCAATCGACTTCTGCGCCATAGGCTATGGATTCGCTATGGCTTCGATTCGTATGGAGCAAATATTTTGAAGACCTTCCTACAAGCTTACTACGGGTAAGTTAGTACGGGTCTGGGTGTTTGTTTTTAATTAAAATAATAAACGCTATACAATACAGGAGAAAATGTTTAGTGGGATATTTCCCTATTTACAATAATTTTGACGACTCATAAGATAAACCTATAAAACGAGTACCTAATGTTTTACCAGAATAAATAAAGTTATTAAAGTTGGATTTAGGTTAAAAATAAAAGTGCCACCAAATTAAAAAACGATTACATTGCCTGAGTAGGCAGTATATATAGTCTCTAAATGCAGATAAATATACAGGGTTACAGGGAAAGTCGTACTGTCGTATATCTAATAACTAATTATAATTTTTAATGTAGCAATATCTTTAACTGAGAGAAAGCAGTACTTTAATCTGAACGCATTCTAAATGAATTATGATATGAACGTGACATTTCCCTATTTCGGCAGCGTTTCGTTACAAGCTATCTATTTAGTCCATTTCATGATTATAGTTCTAATGTACTTCAAAATATTCAAGGATTTTACACTTATTAAATAATACAAATATTTTATATGCTAGCTAGAGCACTGGAATATTTTAATTAGTAGCATTTTGTAAATATCCTAAATCGTTTTAAGTATTAATTACTACTGTGTACAACAAACAAAATGATTATCTAAAGTTTTTAAGTGTGTTCTGACTTCAACTTTGATTCACTGTCTTGTAACGAAACGTCATTTCAAATGCAAGAAAATAACAAAGATGGCTGAAGAACAGGTGAGAACCAAAATATTATGATTTTTAAATGATTTTAAATGAAATAAGTCTAAATACTCCATTTAACAAGCCTCTAGAATTCAACAAATAAAAAAAGTGATAAGTTTTTTAAAATGCCGCCGCAAATGTCAGTGATTTGGACACATTTCTCTATGTTTGGGCTGCGAAGTGATAATCTCAGTGATAATTTCTCGTAGTATACGTTATTTTAGCAATTCATAAAATAAAATGATGTCTGTTGTACCTTTGGCAGTGGATAATTGTATGATTTTGCCGGCACTTTGGTTATATTGCGATGTTTACATACATATCCTTGAAATGTAATCAAAACTAGATGGTAATTTTTGTTCTGCCCCCCTAGTGCGTTTTGCAATTTTTCAGTGTTCCACTTTTAAACACTTCAATGTTACTACAATTAGATTCAATTCGATTGTTAGTTTTGCATAATTTTCGGTTTTTATTTCATTAAATTGTGTGAATTTTTAATAATTTGAAAGACAAATCAGTGTAATGTTGAAGTGGTGCAAAATGGTATGTGTAGTTTGCAATAAATTTGAAAAAAAAAAGCCTATTTAAGACCTACTTTATGTAACCTTAATGAACATCCCTCAGCCCTAAACTGAGATTAACAGTGACTCTGACCCTAAATACCTTTAAGCTTTAAAGCAAAATATCTTGCTCACGGATCACATACCTTTATATACCATATCACTTGTCAGATCCAGAAGGGTTAGACAGGGGTGTAGGTACTACCATACATCCACAATTCACTCATATGTTTTTGATTTCTATGTAGCAGAGAGCCTACTAAGAAATTCTTGATAGTTGCTAGGATCTTGTGGATAAACATTACTATGAAATTGCTGACAGCTTTTCTGGGTCTCAAGATATTGGTTCTATCTTCCTTGACCTTGTCATCTAAACTCAGTGGCTACTAAGTATTTTACAGAAAAACCGAAATACTGCACGCGAAATATGTGCTTTGTCGTGGAGTTGCGGATAATACCTCACTATACCTTGCATACTATAGAAACTCCAAATAACTCAAGTGAGAGCAGTGATGAAAAATCATAAGCGAACCCGCATGTCTGAGATATTTTCTCGACAGTATGTGTTGTTTTCCACACCAGATCAGTGTGGTGGAGTATTGCCTTACTCTCGTAAATGGGTTAACGAGAGCCGATAACTCTAGCTCGCCTTACTGATCTAAGATGAAAATAAACATCCTTTAAGATATGATTTAGACAAATTTCTATATAATTGGGATGATTATGTTGGTAATAATGACCATTGTTGACATATTTAGCAAGCGTTAAGCTACTATCTAGCTAAAAAAATATCAAAACAATTGACTTTTAAAAGTTTCTCTGAACATCTACTTCAAGAAATAATGTTACATACTGTGGAAAAACCCTTTCTTTTTTAATGTAATACATAAATATATTAAGTAAATCTAACACATAAACTGCACAATTCTCAGTGAATTTTTGAAACAAGGTTCTAAAGGTTTTTGTTAATTTGTGTGTATTAGACTAGGCATAGAAATGATTGCTACATTTCATTTGATGAAATTATGATTATATTTCACATGCGCAATTTCGCAGCCTGCTAAAAATTGCATTTCAATGAAATCGCGTTGTCTTCACGATTTCATTGTAAGAAGCAAAATATCTAGTGTGGCCATAAATGGTTTTGAATGTAAATTCATAACAGATGCAAAGTAGCAGACTGCAAAATGTCACATGTGCTGGGAAAAATAATCATAATTTCATTCAATAAAAATGAATGAACAGTAGCAATTATTTCCATGCCTATGTCCTGATATACTTAATCCAGCCCTGCATGTACGACATGTATGACACCACTGTAATATCACATTTATGCAAAAAAAGTTGATAACAATTATGAGATATGGACAGGCCTGGACTTTGAGGTCCAGGGGCCCTAGGCACGTGGCATTTGTGGTCACTTCAAACTTCGAGGCAAGCCAGGCTTTTGAGCTTATTTGTTTGTCCCGCAAAGACCCTAGGCGGAAATCCGGCACTGGATATGGAGACTGAATAAATTAAATAAATATTGAAATCTTTGTATTTCAGGAGGTGATACAAATAGAGTTGCTATGCAAACAGCTCTACGAGTCCCAGGATCCACTTCTCAGGGACCAGGCTGAGAAGGCAGTTGTCGGCTTTCAGGTATGTACCCAAATGAACTTCCCACTTAGCCCCAAGTGTTGTTGGATCGATTCAGATTAGAGCGTGGTGTAGCGTGGGTGGGGGCGCATGTGTAGGAGATGGCGGTGACCTGTCGCGGTCGTACTGAATGCACCCCATGGCTGTGGCTATATTGCAGTGCTACCCAAAGTGGTCTATATCGACCCCCAGGGGTATGATGACCTACAAAGGGGTCTATATTGTCAGTGGGAAAAAAGGGTTAATGAAATTGAAATGGGTGTTGTATAATAAATTTGCAAATATTTAAAATTATGTATGTAAGACAAAAAATAACTTAAAATAAATATTCTGGGACATTTTTACACAGCACCATCTAGTCCCAAACTAAGCAGAGCTTGTACTATGGGTACTAGACAATGGATATAATACTTATATACTTTTTTTTTGTAAACACATACTTATAATACATAAGAAACACCCAGAGGAACACAAACACTTATATTCATTACATAAATTTTTGTGTCCTGTGGGAATCGAACCCACGACCCCATGGTCAGCAGTCCGGTACTCGAACCACTGAACTAACAGTGATCTCTTCTTTGTATGAGTCTCTATACATCAGAGAGGTCAAGCTGTATCTCAGAATCTGTTTAATTAATAGAGATAAGAAGTTCACCAGTTTTTAAGTTGTTTTTGTTCTTTAAGTTGTTAATCTATTCAGTAATTTTTGCTCCAACCCATAACAAACAGATAAACAGCAGACATATGTTGGGATCCATTTCTAATCCTAATATATGTAGCTTCAAGTGAGCATAGCCGCGGGCAAAAGCTAGTTGTCAATGAAACTGCAGAAAACATAATATATAGACAACAAAGCTATTCTATAAAGTTTTAGTTATATCCTTTCTAGTTGGTTTTTTGGTAGATTTAGGTTCGGACAACCAAATAGAATTGTTCAAAATGTTTGTTACTTTGCAGGAGTCTCCAGATACGTTGAGCAAATGTCAGGCGCTGCTCGAGCGTGCAGACTCCAGCTATTCCCAGCTGCTCGCTGCCACGACACTCGCGAAGCTGATCAGCAGGTAGCTGACAGACATAGGCTAAATACCCTAACCCAAACCCTTTTAAAAGGCGGGCAACGCACTGGTGACTCCTCTGGTGTTGCGGGTGTCCATGGGCGGCGGTTATCGCTTACCATCAGGTGATACGCCTGCTCGTTTGCTCCCTTATCCACACAAAAAGACACAAGGCAATGACTTATTGCCATAAGAGGGCTGAGAGAGGATTTCTCTTGTCACAAACTTATAAAACATTCACATAAACCTTACATATTTTCATACAAACTAATCCCCTATAAACTTTTACAAACGTCGATACTTCCATGCAACTTTCATCCCTCCCTTTCAACCTCATACAGCCCTGTTTTCGCCTTAAAAAGTAGTCTATGTCCTTTCTCAGGTTCTTAGACTAATTCTGTACCAAATTTCATTTCAATCGGTTCAGTAGTTTTGGCAGTGAGTTACTTTCGCATTTGTAATATAAGTAAGTTTATAATATAAGTAAGGATAAGTGAGGAAGTAAGGATATTAGGACTAATATAATATTGTTACTAGGTCCACGGCCAGCCTGTCAATTCAGCAGCGTCTGGACATCAGAAACTATGTCCTCAATTACCTGGCTAGCAGGCCAAAGCTTGCCAATTTTGTCGTGCAGGTAAATACATAGAATTTAATTTACATACACATATAGAAATTGATTTGACTATTGAGAAGCAAGGTTTTCAATAGATGTTACTGACGTCATCTTTTTTTTTTTAAGCTTACTAGCAATGCGGTTCGCACATTACTAGTATTCTGGTTAACCCCTCGTGCTAAGCTAGCTAGCCGCCGTTTCTTTATTTTTATCTTTAAGACGTAAATTCAGAACGTGAAGGCAAATTTCGACATGGCCGCATCGCGGTGGCTTAATGGTCATATCGTCTGGTGTCAAACCAGAAGACGCAGGTTCGAACCCTGCCTGCGAGTCGAATTTTTACTTCACTTGAATAATTGTATTTGATATTTGCAGTCACTGGTGTCGTTGTTCGCGCGCATCACCAAGCTGAGCTGGTTTGACATGATCAAGGAAGAGTATGTCTTCCACAATGTCATCAATGACATCACCAACTTTCTCAGGGTAAGAATTTTAAGTATGCTTGAAGTTCCGTTCAGTAGCCCCAGCACAAACACTTTCGAAAACGTATTCGTATCGAAATCGAGAATAATTTGTATGAGAAGGAGGTTAATGAACGTATATGAAGCGAAAGTGGTGTGCCAGGATCGTAGCAAGTGTAGTCTCTGCCTACCCCAATGGGAGATAGATGTGAAAATATTATGTATGTATGTATGTATGAGATTTGTTGCAGAAAAAATCTCATTCGTTTCGAATACGAATTCGATAGTTGTCTATCAAATTAACTTGCGAAAATGTATTCGTATCGAAATCGAGAATAATTTGTATGAGAAGGAGGTTAATGAACGTAAATGAAGCGAAATTTGTGTGCCAGGATCGTAGCAAGTGGACAATCAATAGTCTCCGCCTACCCCAATGGGAGACAGGCGTGAAAATATGTATGTATGTATGAGATTTGTTGCAGAAAAAAGCTCGATACGTTTACGATACGAATTCGATAGTTCTGCGTGCTTAGGCTACTAACTAAATATTTAAGTGTGGCACTTATACAAAAAACAAAAGGGAACAAGGGAAAGCGAAACAGGGTCAGACTTGTTTGGGTCCCTGGTCACAGGGGTATTGTGGGCAACGAGCATGCTGACGAGCTGGCTAGGGAAGGTTCTGGGACCTCACTAATTGGACCGGAACCATTTGTAGGACTGGCCCCAAGCACAGTCAAAACGGCATTGCGGGAGTACGCAAGGGCGAGGCACATGGATGAGTGGTTGAGCCTCACGGGACTTGCTCACTCCAAGAAATTCATAGGTTCCTCATTGAAATGGCAAAATGCCATTTGGAACTCAAGCAGGCGGCAGGCCCGTCTTTTGATGGGGGCGCTGACCGGACACTTCGGGACTAATGCTCTCCTACAAAAGATGGGTCTAGCGGAGACATCAGCCTGCAGGGCCTGTAAAAGGGAAATTGAGAGCATGGAACACCTTCTGTGTACATGCGATGCAATGGCTGGAAAGCGAATGCGCCTCTTGGGTCAGGGTTATCCAAGACCAGAGGACTACAGACTCATTCCCCCAGGCCTCATTATAAAGCTCATGGAAGAGCTGTTTGTAGAACTGGGAGGGGATGAGGAATAAGTTATCTAGGGGAAGCACAAAAGATCCCATTGGGTCGAAGTGCACTGAGGCCTTGCTGCCTCGGCCCTACACAAGATAAGATATACAAAAAACAAGATATTTTGCCGTTTTTATAGATATCTAGCTTCTGCCCGCGACTTCGTCCGCGTAGACTTCAGAATTGGGTCCGACCTATATAAAAAGTAGCCCATGTGTTATTCCAGACTTTAATCTATCTCTGTGCCAAATTTTATCCAGATCCGTGAAAGAGTAACAAACACCTTGACGACCTCTGTGGTTTAGTGGTTCTAGTACCGGACTGCCGACCATGAGGTCGTGGGTTCGATTCCCACAGAACACAAAAATTTATGTGATGAATATAAGTGTTTGTGTTCGTCTGGGTGTTTCTTATGTATTATAAGTATGTATTTACAACAAAAAAAAAGTATATAAGTATTATATCCATTGTCTAGTACCCATAGTACAAGCTCTGCTTAGTTTGGGACTAGATGGTGCTGTGTAAAAATGTCCCAGAATATTTATTATTTATTTATAAACATCCATCCATCCTCACAAACTTTCGCATTTATAATATTAGTAGGATAGGATGGTACGGAACCCTTCGTGCGCAAGTCCGACTCGCAATTGGCCGGTTTTTTTATAATCATAGTCATAATCATCATGAAGTTTATTTGTGAAACATAGGTATAATTATTGTTACTGTTATGTTAAAATCAATAAATGAATGACAATTTTTTTTTTGCACTTCACTTTCTAAACATTCTACTTGAGATTTGAATGTTTGTTCTTTAGTCTGCTACCTGCCAGTCAACCTTTCTTATCTTGTGTGGGGCCGAGGCAGCAAGGCCTCAGAGCACTTCGACCCAATGGGATCTTTTGTGCTTCAGTCTGGTGCTTGTAGTCAACCCTTAATATTATCTCCTTGGAGTAGTCTCTACAGTACCTACCGTAGTGACCAATGTACTATTGTTCACAGAGCCAAGAGTTATGCACGATCGGCGTTCAGCTCCTGTCGCAGCTGGTGGTGGAAATGAACCAGGTCTCCGAGGCCGACGCCAACCGCTCACTCGCTAAGCACAGGAAGATCGCGTCCTCATTCAGGTATGCCTTGACACTTTAATGCTTGCACTTAAATTTATTCCCAGTGAAGTATTTTGCACGAAGTCAGCATGCAGTTTGCATGAAGTATATAAACGTCTCCCAACCCAAAAATGATATTTTTTAAATTCTTGTCTGTTTGTCACGTGTTGGCATAAAAACTACTGAATAGATTTAAATATTGTTATCACTGTTAGAAAGTATATGCTCCAACTTAAAGACTGGTGTACTTCTTATCTAAATTAATTAAACAGATTGTGATATACAGCTTGTGCTAGCTGGTGGCTTCGCTCACCTGAAGCTATATTAGGATAAGAAATGGATCCCGAAAATAATTTAATCAAAAACCAACAGTGATGATCTCTTCTTTGTATGGGCCTCTATAAATAGGAGAGGTCAAGCTGTATCTCAGGATCCGTTTAATTAATTGAGATAAGAAGTTCACCAGTTTTTAAGTTGGAGCATATACTGTCTAACAGTGATAACAAAACTACAATCTATTCAGTAGTTTTTGCTCCAACCTGTAACAAACAGACATGAATTTTGAAAATCACATTTTTGTCTTCGGAGACGTTTATATACCCTAAGCCACTTGTTTTTTTTTAAATATCATCAAGGTACAGACACAGCTTTTTACCCGACTGCCGAAGGAGGAGGGTTATGTGTTTGACGTGTATGTATGTATGTATGTCCGTTCCTATGTCCGCTCGTAACTATTCAACGGTGCAACCGATTTAGATAAATGATAGCTCATTAGATTTGTCTTGATGGCACGAGTGTCACTGGGTACATGAAATTAAAAAAAAACAAAATGGCGGATTTTATGCGCTTTAATGCGTGGCCTGAAAAATATGTTTTGAGCATTCCGTATCATGTATTCTCAAATTTTCGGTAGCAATTAGCGAAAGCATTACATTACTTTATTGTTAAGGGACTTGTAGGAAATCATCTACTTTTTCATATAAATAATTTTGCACTAAAAATCCGGAAACAAGTTACGTAATTAAAATAACTAAAAAACCCGACTGCATAAAAACACTTTAAAAAAAACTAAAAAGACTAAAACAAGTCTAGTAGTCCAGACCTATGTAAAGTAATATTGAATAAGTACACCATTTAAATGTTTTCATGATCGATAAATACATAAAATAATAAATTATAACGTAACGGGTCCCGACGGCAAGATTGACTTTATTCTACGTTACTTTACATAGGTCTGGACTACTAGACTTGTTTTAGTCTTTTTAGTTTTTTTAAAGTGTTTTTATGCAGTCGGGTTTTTTAGTTATTTTAATTATTTACAATGTTATAATAGTATAGACAATTAAATAATTTAATAGAGATACCTAATTGAATTAATTTAAGTAGTTATGTCATCTATGAAGTGATATTTTTTTTTCCCAGAGACACGCAGCTATTCGAAATGTTCCGGCTGTCGTGTTCCCTGCTGGGCACGATGCGCAGCAAGCCGGTGGAGCTGAACGACGAGCGGCAGCACTCGCTGGTGGCCTCGCTGCTGCGGCTGGCGCACAACTGCCTCACCTTCGACTTCATAGGCACCACCAGCGACGAGTCCAGCGATGACCTGTGCACTGTTCAGGTCAGTCTGTGTAGGCCTCACGTTATAAAACCTATTTCGTTTACCCCCCACTTTGAAAAACAATTATATGTAGTGCCCCCCAAAATTTTGTTTTACCCCCATTTTAAAAATCAATTATATGTAGTGCCCCCCAAAATTTTATGTCGTTTATCCACCGTTTTGAAAATCAATTATATCTAGTGTGCCCCAAAATTTTATGTCGCTTACCCCCCACTTTGAAAATAATTTAAAAGTCGGCAAATGAGGTGACAAACCACCTTAACGTTTCTCACCTTAATGCTTCGGCACGAATGGCCCAGCTCGACCGGAGTACCACGGTCAAAGTGTATGGGCACAAGTAAAGTAAAAGTAAAGTTTATAACAACATACCATCACGCCTGTATTCCCCTAAGGGTTAGGCAGAGGTGTACTAAGGTTTCCACCCACAGTTCGCCGGTATGTTTAGGTCCCATGTAATAGGGGGCGAGCCTATTGCCATTAACCGGGCACATATTCCAAACTCCGAGCTGCTACTGAGAATTTCATAGAAAAACCCAATAACACTTTGCTCGACCTGGGAATCGAACCCAAGACCTCTAGCGTAGCGGTCGCATTTGAAACCACTAGACTAACGAGGCAGTTAGTAAAGATTATATAGAAAGTAAAGTTTATAGCCTCTTAAAAAATATATTTTTTATGTCCAGATCCCAACATCATGGCGTCCGACCTTCCTAGAATCTGGTACACTGGACCTATTCTTCGAGCTCTACCACCTACTGGGCGGAGCGCTGGCCAGCCTAGCGCTGGCGTGCCTGGTGCAGCTGGCTTCAGTGCGCCGGTCGTTATTCAGCTCCAACGAGAGAGCCAAGTTCCTCAACCGCTTGGCTGCCGGAGTGCTCAGGATACTAGATAATACCCAGGTACCCGTCCAAGTTTCCGAAAGAGTCGTGGAAATATTATGAAATGATCTTTATTCCAGACTACCTATTGACCGGGACTTCGTCCGCGTGGTATTTAAAAGTGAATAAAATAAGTAGCATAATTTACTCTTTGTTATATTAGCTATCTGTCAGTGAAAGTCCTGTCAAAATCGGTCCAGCCATTTCAGAGATTAGCTGGGACAAACAGACAGACAGACTAAAATTGAAAAAAAAAATGTTTTGGTATACATCCAAATGCACTTTATTAAAAGCGGTTATTTTAATATTATTTCATTTCATTTATTTATTTGCAATCCATAATGTAATAAAGGTGGTATTTAGAAACAATTATGGACACTGTCAATAATTACAAATAGAAACTCATATTTTATTTATTTGTATAGTTGTTTAGATATTTCAAAGACACTTCCATGTCAATGTTTAAATTTTTTAAGTATTAGATGGTACTAATAGGTACTTGTTCTTTTTATCACTATAAGTGCATCTACCGTTTAATTATTTATCTCTGTATCACCCTAAGGTTGTCTGGCAGAACATGCCTAATGGTATTAAGACCGCCTTTGTACCAACAGTGCATAAAGTATTCATAAATATTTATTTTTAATTTTGATCCCACAGTCAAACTGTTTATACAGTTTTGTGGAACCCTGTTTTAGATCATAAGTTTTGACATGTACCTTTCAAATTTAACAAATAAATAAATAAAATGTTGTGTGCATTACCTAGCCGACAAGAAACACCGAAACAAACTCAGAGAATCATGGTTTCTTTTTATTTGTGGCAGCAGCAGCATTTTCAGTACAATGACCATAATATTTGTTCCAGGGCTTATCAGACCCTACGAACTACCACGAGTTCTGTCGGCTCCTCGCTCGTCTGAAATCCAACTACCAGCTGGGCGAGCTGGTCATGGTGGATAGCTACGCGCGACTCATTGAGCTCATTGCCAAGTTCACTGTGCAGAGTCTACAGGTAAATACAGGTGTCTTTATACGGGATGAAATTGAATAATTGAATGAAGTTCATGTGGGAGACAGGCCCGTATTTAGGGGGCCAGGGCCCCTAGGCACTTGGCATTTGAGGGCCCCCTCCCCCATCTCGAAATCATTCCATTTTCATCCGGCTTCAAAAAAGAGCAGGTCCTCAATTCGTCGGTTTGAACCACTAACTTTTAAATAGCTCGAAAGCGTAATATCCTTTCAAGACTTTAAAGAAGATTTTCAATAAAGTTTCTTTAAAGGCCAAGCCAGGCTTTTGAGCTTGTACGCAGGTTTCGCCACTGGAACTGGGGCTTCTAGGCTGGCTGGGCCCCTAGGCTAGCTGGGCCCCTAGGCCTTTGAGCTTGTACGCAGGTTCCGCCACTGGACCTGGGGCCCCTAGACTGACTGGGCCCCTAGGCCAGGGCCTTGTGGGCCTAAGGGGAAATACGGGCCCGGTGGGAGAGCCATGCTTCGGCACGGATGGCCCGGCTTGACCGGAGTGATACTACGGCCTCACAGAAAACCGGCGTGTAATAACGCTTGCATTGTGTTTCGCCGAGTGAGTGAGGATACCGGAGGCCCAAACTCTTTTAAAAGGCAGGCAACGCACTTGTGACTCCGCTGTCTGTACATAGACGATATTAAAAAAAACAATAGGGTTAGGTAGGGTATATAAACATAAAGGAACCCGAAAATGTGATTTTTGAAATTTTATTCTTGTCTGTTTATTATAGCCCGGTCAAATTAGACCAAAAAACGGGTACACGGTATGGATTTTACGGGTTGTCGTAACAACTATTTAATAGATCTTAATTTTGTAATCACTGTTAGAAAATGTATGCTCCAACTTAAAAACTGGTGAGCTTCTTATCTCAATAAATTGAACGGATCCTAAGATTCAGCTCTCTGATGTATACATTTGGTAGACACTGTTGGATTTGATTAAATTGATTTTTGGAATCTACTTTCAATTCTAATATAGCTTCATGTGTCGAAGCCGCTGGCAAAGGCTAGTTTAATTATATGATTCTGTGTCAAAGAAAATTTTAAACATGTGATTAAGGAAAATAATTATACTTCAGTATTGTAAAGAGTTTGGCAACATCTCGTGCATCTCAACTGCTCGCAGTCATAATAACTAGGCTTAAACTACTTTTCACATGATTATCAATTTTAATTTTCTCATGCAGAATGTTTAATTTTCTCATGCAGAATGTTTAATTTTCTCATGCAGAATGTTTAATTTTCTTATGCAGAATGTTTAATTATCAAATGCTGATTTTTTTTCTATAACAACGTAACGCACGCTATTATTGTGTCCTCTTGTATCGTATTGAATCGTGGATGCTATTACAAAACACAAATTCTTACTTCAAACGCCCACGCCCAGAAAAACAACCTATAGGTTGTTTTGTCTTGCTCCGTGAATAGAATAGAATAGAATATATATTTATATGCATAAAACATGGTATAAACACTATACTGTGGGTTCTCATGTCCCCACACGAGAAACCACAGTAGAAGAAGCCAATCACTTAGCTGCTATGGCAAATGTGTCGCCAAACATTAAATTTTTCAGATGTGGCAATTCGCACCAAACTCGGTACATTACCTGCTGTCGCTGTGGCAGCGTATGGTAGCATCAGTACCGTACGTGAAGGCCAGCGAGCCTCACCTGCTGGAGACGTACGCGCCGGGAGTCACCGCCGCCTACATCGGCTCCCGGCTGGACTGTGTGTGTTGTGTGGTCAGGTATGTGTGTACTTGTGTACTGTACTGTACTGTACTGTACATAGAGCTAGGTACAGCGAGCCTCACCTGCTGGAGACGTACGCGCCGGGAGTCACCGCCGCCTACATCGGCTCCCGGCTGGACTGTGTGTGTTGTGTGGTCAGGTATGTGTGTACTTGTGTACTGTACTGTACTGTACTGTACATAGAGCTAGGTACAGCGAGCCTCACCTGCTGGAGACGTACGCGCCGGGAGTCACCGCCGCCTACATCGGCTCCCGGCTGGACTGTGTGTGTTGTGTGGTCAGGTATGTGTGTACTTGTGTACTGTACTGTACTGTACTGTACATAGAGCTAGGTACAGTGAGCCTCACCTGCTGGAGACGTACGCGCCGGGAGTCATCGCCATCAGGCGATCCGTCTGCTCGTTTGCCTCCATTCCTGACATTCACATTGACTTGTCCATCGCATAAAAACACAATGTATCTCAACAGTAATACATATTATATTGTTTAGTGCGATTACCAAGTCAGTCTTTTTATTTAAAACATAAAAGACTTTTAATATTGATATGGTCACTATATGATGTTATTAGGTTAGCTAATTACGTAATACCTTAAGACAGAAGGACCCTTAAGTAGGAACTGAATAAATTGACCGACTTGGTACTACATGGATCTCACAACTTTTCACGATAGAAGGAACTGAGTTGCGAGACTTGGTTTTTTTACAAGTTATGTTTTTATTATATATTATATTATAACTGCCTCATTAGCCAAGTGGTCCTTAGCGCGACTGCCACTCTAGAGGTCCTGGGTTCGATTCCCAGGTCGAGGAAAGTGTTATGGGTTTTTCTATGAAATTCCCAGTAGCAGCTTGGAGTTAGGAATTTGTGCCCGGTTCATAAACCGGGCACAAATTCCTAATAAGGGGCGAGCCTATTGCCATAGCAATAGGCTCGCCTCTTATTACATGGGATCCAAACATACCGGCGAACTGTGGGAGTACATTAGTACGCCTCTGCCTAACCCTTCGGGGAATAAAGGCGTGATGGTATGTTATATTATGTTTTTATTGGCATATTTGTTATCAGGGACGGACTGGAAGATCCCCTGGATGACGTGGGCACGGTGCAGCAGCAGCTGGAACAGCTGTCGGTGATAGGGCGCTGCGAGTACGGCAAGACGTGCCAGCTGTTAGTGGCGCACTTCGACCGCGCCGCCGCCGCATACAGCGTGGAGACGCAGCCGCAGCAAATACTAGTGTTACAAGGTGAATATATAAATACCAGCTTCTGCCCGCGACTTCGTCCGCTTAGCGTGATGATATATAGCCTATAGCCTTCCTCAATAAATGGGCTATCTAACACTGAAAGAATTTTTCAAATCGGACCATTAGTTTCTGAGATTAGCGCGTTCAAGCAAACAAACAAACAATCTCTTCAGCTTTATATATTAGTATAGATAGAGTATAGATACTGGAAAGTTAAGGCTGGTTTCTCACCTTTGCCCGCCAAATTCAATTCTTACAATTTTTCACTCCTTGGCCCGGAACAACTTCCTGTAGGTCATACATACAAATATTTACCCACAACACGTGGCGCAGAACTCAGCCACTACACCAATCTTCTTCTTCTTTCTTATTTTATAGCTAGGTTTTTTTTTTAAATCTATATATATAAAAGAAAGTCGTGTTAGTTACACCATTTATAACTTAAGAACGGCTGAACCGATTTGGCTGAAAATTGGTGGAGGTAGCTTAGAACCAGGAGACGGACATAGGATACTTTTTATCCCGTTCCCGTGGGATGTGATGACAGACCGAATTCCACGGGGGCGAAGCCGCGGCGGAAGCTAGTAGTGTATAATAATAATAAGCCTTTTATTCCATGCATAAAAAAGGTAGAAAGAATACATAATTTAAAGAATGATGTTATAAACTTTTATATTAGAAAAATGTTTAAATCTAGATAATATTATAGAAGTTTGTTTGCATGAACCACTCCTCAGGTGAAGGTGAAGGCCTCCTCTAAAGAATACCATGTGCCTCTCTCTCTCTCTCTATCTAAGTAGTGTATAACCATTGTATAAGTATGGGTCCCTGGGACCTCAAGTGAAATAGTACTTACACTATTTATTTACTCCATAATCAAACTAGATTACAGTCAGACAGTGAAGGCAATGTTCAAACAAAAAATAATATTCCAGCTTTATGTGGTTCATCCGGTAGCGAAAATATAGCGCGATTCAGCAGACCTAACAACGCCATCTATCGTTGCGTTGTGTGTCTTTCATTAAATGCACATTAGACACCCATTTTTCTTCTCCCTGCCCATTTCCCAATCTATTTGGGGTCGGCGCAGCATGTTCTTTTCTTCCATTCATCCCTGGCAGCCGTCATCTCACCATTCACTCCCTTTCCCATCATATCGGCCTTAACACAATTCATCCATCCTTTCTTTGGTCTCCCTCTACCTCTCTGTCCCTGCACATTCATATTCATCACTCTTTTAGTCACATGCGTTTCATCCCTCCTCATCACATGCCCATACCAAGACAAACGATTCCCTTTCAGCTTTTCTGTCACTGGCGCCACTTTCAGACTTCCTCTAATATACTCGTTTCTTATTTTGTCCATTCTAGTCACTCCACACATCCACCTTAACATTCTCATTAGACACCCATTCTCATACAAAATTCGTCCACCCACAGGTCAGCTGACCTGGTTGGTGTACATCATCGGGGCGGCCATAGGCGGTCGAGCTTCAGTCAACACTTGTGACGAGAACGACGCCATGGACGGAGAGCTAGTCTGCAGGGTGCTTCAGCTAATGGACCTCACAGACTCCAGACTAGCACAGGTTCGTCATACATTGACGACCTCTGTGGTTTAGTGGTTCGAGTACCGGACTGCTGACCATGAGGTCGTGGGTTCGATTCCCACAGAACACAAAAAATTATGTGATGAATATAAGTGTTTGTGTTCGTCTGGGTGTTTCTTATGTATTATAAGTATGTATTTACAAAAAAAAAGTATATAAGTATTATATCCATTGTCTAGTACCCATAGTACAAGCTCTGCTTAGTTTGGGACTAGATGGTGCTGTGTAAAAATGTCCCAGAATATTTATTTATTTATTTATTGAACAGAGATGGAGCCACTGTCGCTTATACTGCAGAAGTATAGATATGAATGCTGTAGTATGGAATAAAATTTGAAAAAAAATCACAATTCCTACAGGTGACATTCAGTCACCTTTAAGACGTAAGTTCAGAATGTGGAGGCATCTTTCGACATGGCTTAGAGATCACAGCGTCTGGTATATCTAACTAGAAGACGCAGAATTCAAAATTCGAATTTTTCCTTCACTAAAATAACTTATTTTATATGTATGTATGTATGTATGGCTTTACGTGGGAGAGCCATGCTTCGGCACGAATGGGCCGGCTCGACCGGAGTGATACCACGGCCTCACAGAAAACCGGCGTGAAACAACGCTTGCGTTGTGTTTCGCCGAGTGAGTTGAGGTTACCGGAGGCCCAAACCCTTTTAAAGGCGGGCAACGCACTTGCGACTCCTCTGGTGTTGCGGGTGTCCATGGGCGGCGGTTATCGCTTACCATCAGGTGATCCGTTTGCTCGTTTGCCCCCCTATCCCATAAAAAAAAAAAAATGTTATAATCCAGGGTGGCTGCGAGAAACTGGAGCTAGCAATGATGTCGTTCTTCGAGCAATTTCGCAAGATCTACGTCGGAGAACAAGTCCAGAAGAATAGCAAGGTCTATCGGCGCCTAAGCGACGTGCTGGGGCTGGCTGACGAGAGCCAGCTGCTCAGCGTGCTCATGCGGAAAATGTGAGTAGCGAGCCCACAGCTGGGCATAGCTAGATGTGGACACAGCGATAATATTATAATTTCATAAATATTTCGATTCAAAGTTATTCGATAAGTTCGATTTCAAATGGTTTTATTTCAAATAAATTTTTAAAAGCGTTTATGAAACGTTATGATTTTGTACGGTTCCAAAAGGTTGATTCTATGGAGAACAATGCGGCAAGAAACTGCATGGACACTTTTAAAATAAATTATGGTACAATCTTCACTGGTACAATATTGAGATAACAAGATTTGTGGAAGTTGAAGGCTGTGCAAGTTTGACCGAAGTCGATAATATTAAATGAAGTTTCACATTATTTGAGAACGCGATGTAGTTTAAATTAATAAATAAACTATGTCGTAAAAATCATACCATCAAAGCGACAAATAAAACTAGGTGTCTACTAAACGTATTATTTAAAAATATTTGTTGTTTTACCCACAGAATAACGAATCTGAAATACTGGGGCGGTTCCGAGCAGATAATAGCCAAGACGCTGGGGCTGCTGAGCGACCTGAGCGGCGGCTACTCCTGCGTCAGGAAGCTCGTCAAGCTGGACGAGGTGCAGTTCATGCTCACACACCACACGGTACGTCACGCATCCTCCTCGACCTCTGTGGCGACCAGCAGCTTTTTTTATGGGATAGAGGCGCAAACGAGCAGACGGATCACCTCATGGTAAGCGATAATCGCCGCCCATGAACATTCGCAACACCAGAGGAGTCACCAGTCCGAGAAAGAAAATCCTCATGGATACCCACCGTCTCTCGGAAGGAAAGGCGGAGGGTTATTTATTTATTTTATTTATTTTGTTATGTCGGATTTCTACCGACTAAAGACACACGGCCAACCATAGCACATTGTGGAGGGGAGCTCCGAGATCTCTAATGAACGCACCGGGTGGCCCTCCTGTGCTTTCCACCCCCAGAAACCTTTGGCACATCCTAGAAACCTTTGGCACATCCCAGAAACCTTTGGCACATCCCAGAAATCTTTGGCACATCCCAGAAACCTTTGGCACATCCCAGAAACCTTTGGCACATCCCAGAAACCTTTGGCACATCCCAGAAACCTTTGGCACATCCCAGAAATCTTTGGCACATCCCAGAAACCTTTGGCACATCCCAGAAACCTTTGGCACATCCCAGAAATCTTTGGCACATCCCAGAAACCTTTGGCACATCCCAGAAACCTTTGGCACATCCCAGAAACCTTTGGCACATCCCAGAAACCTTTGGCTCATCCCAGAAACCTTTGGCACATCCCAGAAACCTTTGGCACATCCCAGAAACCTTTGGCACATCGCAGAAACCTTTGGCACATCCCAGAAACCTTTGGCACATCCCAGAAACCTTTGGCACATCCTAGAAACCTTTGGCACATCGCAGAAACCTTTGGCACATCCCAGAAACCTTTGGCACATCCCAGAAACCTTTGGCACATCCCAGAAACCTTTGGCACATCCCAGAAACCTTTGGCACATCCCAGAAACCTTTGGCACATCCCAGAAACCTTTGGCACATCGCAGAAACCTTTGGCACATCCCAGAAACCTTTGGCACATCCCAGAAACCTTTGGCACATCCTAGAAACCTTTGGCACATCGCAGAAACCTTTGGCACATCCCAGAAACCTTTGGCACATCCCACAAACCATTAGCAGATCCCAGAAATAAGTCCAGGCCTGTCGACAGGTTACGGTAACGTAATCTAGATTAACGTTAATTATTTTATTATTAGTCGATTTGTAAATATACTTGACTTTAAATTGTATTCAGGAACTTGACAATTTAAGGGTAACCAGTTTTTGAACGGTCGGGGGGTTGTATAAATGCAACTTGCGTTGCAAACTTCACTTGCGCGATTCAGGATTTTTCAGTCGAAGTTTGACTATGTAGCGCGGTAGATGTCGCTACAACTACTGATGTGTATCTAAAATTTCGTAAAACCGATTGAAAGTATAATATAATGTGTCAGGCGGAGCACTTCCCGTTCCTGGGCATAGCGGGCGTGGGCGCGGCCGAGATGCGCTGCCGCAGCATGCTGTACACGGCGCTGGGCCGCCTGCTCATGGTGGACCTGGGCGAGGACGAGGACCGCTTCCTGGCCTTCATGATGCCGCTCACAGGTAACATCACTGTTAAACTCATTTTAATGAACGAAAAATTCAACATGCGGGCAGGATTCGAACCTGCGTCTTCTGTAGCCCAAGTACACTTTCGAAAACGTATTCGTATCGAAATCTATACTCTATACTAATTTATATAAAGCTGAAGAATTTGTTTGTTTGTTTGCTTGAACGCGCTAATTTCAGGAACTACTGGTCCGACTGAAAAATTCTTTCAGTATTAGATAGCCCATCTATTGAGGAAGGCTATAAGCTATAAATCATCACGCTACGCGGACGAAGTCGCGGGCAGAAGCTAGTCGAGAATATTTTTTATGAGAAGGAGGTACTTAGGAACGTAGATGAAGCGAAAGCGCGCTCGCGCACTTGTGATTTTAGTCGGGCGATAGTTTGATCGTTCTGGGATTCACTAAGGAGTTATATGGTAGTGCGCGCATTTGACGATTAGAATTCGACATGAAATTATACACGACTACTACAGTGACTAAACTATCGGTCGACTAAAAATCACAAGTGCGCGTTAGCCCAAAGTGGTGTGCCAGGATCTTAGCAAGTGTAGTATCTGCCTTCTCCAATGGGAGACGGGCGATGTATATATAAGACTAGCTTCTGCCCGCGACTTCGTCCGCGTAGCGTGATGATATATAGCCTATAGCCTTCCTCAATAAATGGGCTATCTAACACTGAAAGAATTTTTCAAATCGGACTAGTAGTTCCTGAGATTAGCGCGTTCAAGCAAACAAACAAACTCTTCAGCTTTACATATTAGTATAGAGTATAGATTTGTAGCAGAAAAAAACTCATACATTTACGATACGAATTCGATAGTTGTTCTTGCACCAAATTCACAAACATATTCACAGATGTAGTAACAAAAACCGTTTCTCTTCATACATTCGATTATCCGAATAACAACAATATCAGTCCGCTTAACCGAATTTCCACTGAACTAACATTTTTTTCTTTACAGCGGCATTTGAAAGCATAATAGGGCTTCTCAGTGGTCCCGAATCCCCGATGTTCAGTTCTGAAGACGCCAAGAAGACCCTCATAGGACTAGCGCGGGACCTGCGTGGTTTAGCCTTCGCGTTCAACACGAAGACCACGTACATGATGCTGTTTGATTGGATGTGAGTTGATATCTCAAAAGATTAGCCAAGTCAACCTTTTCATGTGATGTTTTTGCATTTTTCATGCTAAGATTATAAAGTTATTTTAGTGAAGGAAAAAATCGACTCGAAATGCAAAAAAATCACAAAAAGATAGTTTATAGGTATGGTAGCATCGTACGACATAGAACTAACCGTAGGGTAAGTCGTGTCGGTTGAGAGGCAAAGTAACTTGCTTTTCAATAGATGCTACTGACGTCACCTTTAAGACGTAAGTTCAGAATGTGAAGGTAAATTTCGACATGGCAGGTGGGACTCGCGGTGGCTTAGAGGTCATAGCGTCTGGCGTACCTAGCCAGGAGACGCAGGTTCGAATCCTGCCTGCGAGTCGAATTTTTCCTTCACTAAAATAACTTAATGGATCTCACAACTTTTTACGATAGAAGAACTGAGTTACGAGACTTGGTTTTATAAATAATAAATATTCTGGGACATTTTTACACACTACCATCTAGTCCCAAACTAAGCAGAGCTTGTACTATGGGTACTAGACAATGGATATAATACTTATATACTTTTTTTTGTAAATACATACTTATAATGCTTTCTTTTTTTATAATTTAATATGGTGCCTATTAGCGAAGACCTATAATTGGCTATCTGTTGTTTAGACATAGTTGCAAATTTATTGTAATGCTGTTGGTTTTCCTAAAGTTTTAAATAAATAAATAATACATAAGAAACACCCAGACGAACACAAACACTTATATTCATCACATACATTTTTGTGTCCTGTGGGAATCGAACCCACGACCTCATGGTCAGCAGTCCGGTACTCGAACCACTAAACCACAGAGGTTTTTTTTTACAAGTTATGTTGTTATTGGCATAATGAGATATTTGAGTCTCTGATTCATTAAAAAGTAGTAGTATTTAGTTAGAAACTGTATGTGCTCGCGCGTGGAGCGCTGTAAGCTCGGAGTGACAAAGGCGGATCCGGCAGCTCGTAGCTAGATACGCGGTGGACTGTGGACGAGCCGTACCCACTTGCAGGTTGATACAGTATCTGATACGTTCAGCCGGCGCACCGGGCGTCGGAGGAGGGCCGACAATGCCCTCTTCCAACCTCCGTGAATGGGTCCGGGGGTGGCGGACGCGGGGACGTCCGCCACACCCCCCTCATAGGACCCGAGGCGGTGGCGCGTAGTGTTCCACGCGCGCCCCTCTAAGTCGATGGGGGGGAGTCCAACGCCCCTCTCCCCCCCCTCCACAATCAGCGGACGGGGCCCGCGGACGAATTTTCTGTTTCCCGTAGCCCCCGACGAAAACGTGCAGGAAGGTACACCGTGTGGTTTTTAGTCGGTAGGTCACCCACTCTGGGTGGAGTCCGACACGCCCCGCCGCCTCCCCGTGCGGCGGAAGTCCATGAGGATTTTCCACACGCACAAAAAAACGTATCTGATACGTTACATGCAACACTGCTAAAGTGACCAGCTTAAGAATAGGTCGTTAAAGTTTTATCACGTGGGAGTGCCATGCTTCGGCACGAATGGGCCGGCTCGACCGGAGTGATACCACGGCCTCACAGAAAACCGGCGTGAAACAACGCTTGCGTTGTGTTTCGCCGAGTGAGGGAGGTTACCGGAGGCCCAAACCTTTTTAAAAGGCGGGCAACGCACTTGTGACTCCTCTGGTGTTGTGGGTGTCCATGGGCGGCCGTTATCGCTTACCATCAGGTGATCCGTCTGCTCGCTTGCCCCCCTATCCCATAAAAAAAAGTAAGTATATAGCTATAGCGGAGCGTGGATCACTACTTATTATAAAACAAAGTCGTTTCCCGCTGTCTGTCCCTATGTATGCTTAGATCTTTTAAACTACGCAACGGATTAGGATGCGTTTTTTTTAATAGATAGAGTGATTTAAGAGGAAGGTTTTAAGCTATTTAACATCACGCTATGACTCTTAGGACCGGGGCAGCGCGGGTGAAACCGCGGGCGGGTCGCTAGTTTATAATACAAACTAATTTTTTTTAGCTACCCTGTATACATGAAAGTGTTGCTTCGGGGAATCGAGGTGTGGTTCTCTGAACCAGCTCTGACCACGCCGGTGCTGAAGCTGACGGCTGAGCTCGCACAGAATAGAAACCAACGGTTGCACTTCGACGTGTCCTCGCCCAACGGGATCCTACTGTTCCGGGAACTCTCCAACATTATATGCGCTTATGGTCAGTATAATACTCAATACTCAATTCGTTTACAATATAGCACGTATGGGCCGGCTCGACCGGAGTGATACCACGGCCTCACAGAAAACCGGCCTGAAACAACGCTTGCGTTGTGTTTTGCAGAGTGAGTGGGTATACCGGAGGCCCAAACCCTTTTAAAAGGCGGGCAACGCACTTGCGACTCCTCTGGTGTTGCGCGTGTCCATGGGCGGCGGTTATCGCTTACCATCAGGTGATCCGTCGGCTCGTTTGCTCCCCTATCCCATAAAAAGAAAATTAAAAGTATCAATCGTGGACCCAGTCGGGCACGGCAATGTGAGAAAGACGGCTTATTCTTAGGTCTTGTATATTATATAGTTTCTATTTCATAATTTCTGTTTCTTTATTTTCTACATTATTAGTTACTAGCTTCTGCCCGCGACTTCGTCCGCGTAGCGTGATGGTATATATATAATGCTATTTTTATTGTTTTATAATTTTGATGACACAGCTAATGAAACACAATTGAGTTTCTCTGTAAGAAAAGATTTAATTGGTTTGTAGGTAAATACAAGTAAAAGTATGTTATTATTGTTACAACATTACCTAAACTTACCTGTAAGAAAAGAAACGACATTTGATGTTATTGCTATGTCTATCTCTATATTCTATGCCGATTCCTAAATCTTATATTATTTAATATTAAAATTATTTTTACTAAATATTTAATTTCCTTCTTTCATAGACTAGTGTCAATATTTTACCACCGAGTATTGACTGTCTATGTTTAGGTACGTCACTAAAAAGGTTTATGCTATTTAAACTATTTAAGAAAATTATATTTTTCTTTACATCTCCCCCCCTGGGGAAAGTAAAACACTACGACTTCTATCGTATTCTCCAGGTTATTCAAACGCAGGAGCCGGAGTCAGCTTCGAGATGTGGAAAAACTTTGACTCTGATTTTTTCTGGCCTGTGTTTATTTTGTAGATAGTGTTTGATATTTTTTCTATAATCTTGTAAGGTCCGATTCTTAATTCGTCGAGCTTTTTCCTATTTAGTTTGTTCCCATTTTCTACAAAAACCGTATCACCAACTTTAAAGTCAAAATGTCTTCGGTTTTTATCATAGATTGTTTTGTTGTAACTATGTGATTTTATAGTATTTTGCAGAGCCTTTTCCCTGTCTTTAATCAAGTCATACTCAGTTTTCTTCATTTTAAGCTCCTTTGGCAAAATTGTAACATCTGTGCCGTATAATAAATACTTTGGAGCAAATCCAGTGACAGTGTGCTCCGTCTCATTATAATCTTTTACACAATTTTGTGCTACAGTTGTCCATGCTACTTTTTTGTCCTTTTCGTTTATCTTGCATCTGATTTTATTAATTAATGTTTGATTTCATCTTTCGTTTAATCCATTTGAGAAAGGAGAGTTCACTGCTGTGAAAACTATTGGGATATTATAATTATCCAAAAAGTTTTTGAATTCTTTAGAATTGAGACCCGAGTATTGGTCCGATAGAATCATTCCAATGTCGTTAGTTTCTATAGAGTTTTTCACTAGTTTGATGAAATCATTTGCATTTTGAGTTCTTGACGTTAAAATATACGCATATCTTGTGAAATGATCTGATAGCAAATGCAGGTATCTCTTAGTTGACCTCGAACCCCCAAGACCTCCAATGGTATCGATGGAACATATCTCAAAAGGTTTTGTCGCGGGACCCAAGTGCGACATCAATCCGTATTTATTGTGTCCTCTTGATTTGTTCTTTATACATACTGCGCAATTTTCACAGGTTTTTTTAATATTTTTTGTCATGTTTTCCGCTGTATATAAAGAGCTGATCATTTTCTGCATTTGTTTAGTGCCTATATGACCCAGATTTGTGTGTACATTTTTGATTAATTCTATACTGAATTTCTCTGATAGAATTATTTTTTCTTTTTTTTTCACTTTCTTGTAATAAACGTTGTTCTTTGATATTAGATTCTCCTTTTTGTATTGTATCTTGTCATTATTAATTTGATCTTTTATGATATCTTCTAGTTTTATTAAATTGATCACTTTTAATTGTTCATCGAGATTTTCACTTGGTTCTAAGACTGGATTTCTGCTGAGGCAATCAGCTTCTATGTTATATTTTCCTGGAGAATATTTTATTTCGAAATAATATTGTGATAGGTAGTATGTCATATCTCCTAATTCTTCATCCGTTCTTGACTTTATGTTCATATTCTCTAAAGGCTTGTGGTCCGAGAAAACAGTAAATTTCTTACCCATTAACCAATGTTGCCAATACTGAACACATTCTTTTATTGCTAGGCATTCTAAATATATAGCCTTCTTTCTTTTTTGAACTTCATTCAATTTTTTTGAGAAGTATGCTACAGGTTTTTCTTCATTTTTTCCTTGTGGTTGTTTAAGTACGGCTCCTACTCCTAATATACTGGCATCTGTATATATGTGTATGGGTAAGTTTGGATCAAAAATGGTCAATATTGGTTGAGAACACAATAATTGTTTCATTTCTTCAAATGACTCTTGGCATGCCTTAGTCCAGTTAAAGGGTTGTCCTTTTCTTAAAAGGTTATGCAACGGATCTAATTTTATAGCTATATTTGGTATATACTTATGATAAAAGTTTATCTTCCCCAAGAATTGTCTCACATTTTTTTGTTTTGGGAGTTGTGAAGTTTCTTATTGATATCAAGTTGTCTTTCAGCGGTCTAACTGAATTATTATGTATTATGTGACCCAGATATTTAACTGAGTCAGCTGCAAATGTATATTTAGAAAATTTTAGTCTTAAGCCTTCGCTTTTAATTGCTTGAAATAGATGTGTTAAATGTTTGACATGATCTGAAAAAGATTTTGAGAATATTAAGATGTCATCGATGAAATTTACTGTAAAATCTCCGAGTTTGTGTTTTCGTATTATGTTACACATTATTCTTTGAAATATAGCTGGTGCCGTTTTTATACCAAATGGTAAACAAGTCCACTGAAAATGACCCTCTTGTGTAACAAATGCAGTTTTGTGTCTGATACACGTAGAGGTATTGACCAAAATGCTGAATTTAAGTCTAGTGTTGAAAAAAACGTGCAATCTCTTGTTTTCACCGTAAGGTCTTCAACAAGTGGGAATGGCTGAGATTGAGGGACAACTATTTTATTTAGGTCCCGAAAATCTACGCACAATCTTGATTTTTTGTTTTCATCTCTTTTATAAGCTAATGTGACTGGTGCCGCAAATGGGCTATATGATTCTTCTATTATATTTCGTTCTAATAATTTTGCAATCTGTTCCTCGATCTCTTTTTATCTTCAATCGTGCAACGATATGGCCTTTTACTACAATATTTTTCTATAGACAGATCAATGTGTGCTTCATAATTTGTTACTTTTCCAATATCATACTTGTCCTTTGCAAATATTGATTTATTGTTCGATATTAAGTTATCAATCACTGCCTGCTTTTTATAGTCCAGATGATTTATCCAAACTGTAAAGTTTTCTTCTTTGAAGTTTTCATTGAAGTTTACTAAATTATCGGATTTTATTTCCTTGTGATCAGTATCTGATTCGTTTGTTTCCGTAGAAACTGTTTCATTTTCTTGGTTTGGAATTCGCTGACTTATTTCTAAGTTTTCATTCTGGATTAGGTGAAACTTCTTAATGCAATCCAGTCCAATTAAGAAATCATAGTTAAAATCTTCCTTGTCTATTACAAATACATCCATTTCTTTTTCAATGTTAAAAATAGTTAAATCTAATGTTATTATGCCAATTGCCTTTTTAACGCCATTAATTGTTTTTAAATCAGTATTGTTTGATTGATTCGCTTTCTCATTACGGATCTTTAGCACTCTTGAATTTATTAATGATACATTTGATCCTGAGTCATAGATTCCGAGTGCTTCAATATTTTTATTCAATACTAATTTTACTTTAATTAATGGCGGCACTATTAGTTTTTTTGATTTTCACATTGCAGTTCACATTCCAATTCCGAATTATTAACAAGCCTTATTTGTTTCTTATTTTTTTCCTTTTCATTATTATTATCATCTGTTTTAAACCAACACATATCTTCTGAGTGATAGCGTACACCTTTCTTTAACTTTTCACAAATACTACATTTTTCTTTCATCGGTTTAGTATTATCTTTTTTCTTTATAAATTTCTTTTTGTATACTAAATGCTCTAATTTCCCAAGTTCGTTAAATAAGTCTTTTGTTGCTAAAACTTCATCTTTGGCTATCCTATCTGTTATAAAGTCTGGTAAGCCAGCAGCAATTATGTCAATTAAGGTCCCGTGATCAATTGTCTTTCTTACTTCGAGTAAAAGTTTTTCTTTTTTTATAGCATATTCTAATAAAGATCCTGATTGGTACCTGAAAGACAAAGCATACTTGCTTGTTGTCCAGCCCTTATTAGCATAGGTGTATAAAAAGTCTGTTTTCCATTCTGTCCATTGTGATTCTAAACCGAGTTTTATCATCATGGAAGAATACCAATCGGTGCATGATTTTCCTAGGAATAATCTGAAGATTTCAATTTTTTCTTCTTCTACTATATTAAACCTTGCACATTCTCTTTCAAATACTTCTATCCAGTAACATGCATTTAAATTTTTTCCTTCAAATTTTTCAAGTACAAATCTCTCAGCTAACTTTTTTATACTTTGTTTCTCTTTTTTTTGTTGACTTTCAATTTAATTTTTCCAAAATTTTCGTCATGGGATCATCAGCATTATTTTTGTTCAGCATCGTTAACTGTTCTTGAGTAACTTCCTCTAGGAATTGGTCTTTAAAAATCATATTACCGTCTTCATCAAAGTATGTTTGTAGTAAATCTTCAGTCATTTTTATCCATACACTTCTAGTTTGATGTCTCTTTTTTAGTGTATTTTTTATTGTGGTATAAGTTTTTGAGGTGTGGATATGTTTGTGAAGTGTTGCTGCTTGATACTCCTCAGGAATCAGGAAAACTTTTTCGTCTTGAGTGATAATTGAGGTTAGTGCAATATAGTTTGACTTACCGTCTATCGCTGGTTTTGATTGAAACGTAAATTTCAACTTCTCCATTTTTTTTTTACAAAAAATGTCGTTTTATAATGCTATTTTTATTTTTTTATAATTTGGATGACACAGCTAATGAAACACAATTGAGTTTCTCTGTAAGAAAAGATTTAATTGGTTTGTAGGTAAATACAAGTAAAAGTATGTTATTATTGTTACAACATTACCTAAACTTACCTGTAAGAAAAGAAACGACATTTAATGTTATTGCTATGTCTATCTCTATATTCTATGCCGATTCCTAAATCTTATATTATTTAATATTAAAATTATTTTTACTAAATATTTAATTTCCTTCTTTCATAGACTAGTGTCAATATTTTACCACCGAGTATTGACTGTCTATGTTTAGGTACGTCACTAAAAAGGTTTATGCTATTTAAACTATTTAAGAAAATTATATTTTTCTTTACATATAGATAGATAGATAGATATAAAATTTATGTTAAAACATGAGTGGTACAGTACAAAACAAAATAAATTGTTTGCATGCATGATCTTTTTACAAAAACTCAGAGTAGCTACATGTTTTGCCATTAATGGCGTACATAAATGTTTAGAGGCCGGTAGCCTGAATTAGTTATTTATTATAATTATAAAACTCTAAAAATATTACATAAAATCTTTAAAAACATTAAAAACAAACATATAATAACACATTAACATTAATTCTATAAATAGACAACAATAGCATACATTTTAAAGGTATTTGGAACATTGAAATTGTATTATAGAGAATTGTCATAAATTATAGGTATTTATTTAACTTTAACATATTCAAATTATTTTTCGTTAAGAAATTCAGCCAGGCTGTAATAACATTTTCACGCGAGGTAAATTTTTAGATGTTTTTTAAATAAGGCGATAGGTAGTTCTTTAATCGATTTAGGAATTTTGTTAAATATAATTGGTGCGGTACAGAATACGCTATTATGCATTAGGGCAGTTCTAGATTTTACAATACATAGTCTATTATTATCCCGACGATTGCGGACTGTAACATCAGATAGGCGACTGAAGAGAGAAGGGTTTGTTTTGACAAAGAGACTTATTTCATATATATATAAGGAGGGTAAACTTAATAATTTATACTTGATGAAATATGGTTTACAGCTGTCAGTCGTGTCGAGTCCGAACATAGCCCTTAAGCATCTTTTTTGTGATTTGAAAACTATGTCTTTATTAGTGGAATTTCCCCAAAATATAACGCCAAATCGAAGAATAGAGCCGACAAGGCCGTGGTACGCTGTGACAAGGGCATCCGAATTAATAACAGGTGCAAGTTTCAGGAGTGCATATGCTGCGGAGTTGATCCTTTTACTCAATGCCTCTGTGTGGGCTTTGAAATTGAGACATTTGTCTATGGTTATGCCCAGAAATTTAGCAGTAAGCACTTTATTTATATAACCTTCCTCAATAAATGGGCTATCTAACACTGAAAGAATTTTTTTAATCGGACCAGTAGTTAGTAGTAGATAGTTTAAATTTATATACTTTTCTCTCAGAATCGCTAGGCTGATGAGGCAGTTGGTGCAATATCATTGTACAATTTTATATTGTTTCAGGCAGCAGAATACTAACGGTGGACGTGAATAAAAAACAGATGTACGCAATGAAACTGAAAGGCATATCGTTGTGCTTCTCCATATTAAAAGCGGCGCTTTGCGGGAACTACGCTAACTTCGGAGTGTTCAGGTGAGAATTACTTTTATTTTGTAACGTTATTTTCACTTTTAAATCGCTTTTTTCGAACACTTAAATTACTTACTGTGAAAGACAAAAAGAATAAATACTGTATTTATAAAATTATTAGGTCTAAATATAAAACACCCTGGAATGTATTTTTTTTACACAGTTGTTAAGAACCATAGAGAATAGAAGAGGATAGATGTTTGGCCACTTTATATGACACGATGACTTCTTCAGAACTATGCTACAAGTTAAAATTTAAGAAAAATGGGGAAGGGGAAGACTTAAGGAATACCACGGCCTCACAGAAAACCGGCGTGAAACAACGCTTGCGTTGTTTCGCTGAATGAGTGAGGATACCGGAGGCCCGAACCCTTTTAAAAGGCGGGCAACGAACTTGTGACTCCTCTGGTGTTACGGGTGTCCATGGGCGGCGGTTATCGCTTACCATCAGGCGATCCGTCTGCTCGTTTGCTCCCCTATCCCTATCCATATATACAAAAAGAGTGTTGCCAAATAAAGTAAAAATATTTTATTTTGTTGTTCCAGGTTATATGGCGACGAAGCTTTAGATAACGCACTGAACATGTTTGTCAAGTTATTACTCAGTATACCTCAAAGCGACCTACTTGTGAGTACTGAAACCATTGTATCGTTGTTACGTTACTTTCATGAAAAAAAGAAAACCACAAAAATATAAAACCCCTTTTTTTTAATGGCATGATTATGGACACATCACTTGAGTAAAGCCCGCCCATTTGTACCGATGCATCGGTACGAATGTGCCGGCTTGACTCGAGTGATACCACGGCTTCACAGAAAAGTGGCGTGAAACAATGCTTATGTTCGCCGAGTGAGTGAGGATACCGGAGGCCCAAACCCTTTTAAAAGGCGGACAACGAACTTGCTACTTCTCTGCGGGTGTATCAGGAGATCTGTCTGCTCTTTTGCCCCCCTATGCCATAAAAAAACTTAAGGTCGCGAGTTTTTTTTTCTATATGGCAATAGCTGTTGATTCGGGGAATATTGACAGCGTAACCAGCGGACTTGGTGGCGAGGCACCGAATGCCTCCAGCCAGGAGCAACTTATAACTTAGCAAGGTCGCGAGTGAACAGCTAAGTCTTTAAAATAATTTGAAGTTAATGGCCCTATGTTATGACAGGACTACCCCAAGTTGTCACAGACGTACTACGTGCTTCTGGAGCGGTTGGCCCAGGACCATATGCCGTTCTTAGCGTCCCTGCAGCCAGACGCCACGCTGTACATTCTATGCTCCATATCAGAAGGGCTCACAGCGCTCGGTAAGACTATACTTCGACTTTTAATTGTATTCAGTAACATGGCATTTCGAAGAGAAATAATGATACCACACTACAACTAATAGTGTTGGGGTAGTGAATGATTTTGCGTAAAGAATGAATGATAGATAGTAATGGTTTAATATAAAATCAAACTAAAATTTCGTAAATAAGATGTGAAATATAAGAAACATGAATAATAATGAATAAAAGTAATTTCCTTTTTTATTGTCTTCTAATAGAAACAAATCAAAAATAAAAATCATGTAATTTTACTTTTGTCATTTAGTGCAATCGATGGGTTTCGAACCGGCAACCACATGATCGATCATTTTAATTAATTTATTTACTTTGTGAACTTGTTGAATATAAAGCGAAAAATGTAAATAAAAAAAAACGGCGAAAACAAGCAATGTAAAATTATGTGTAATAAAACAAATCATTATGTACAAAATGAAGAAATATATAAGACTGCCTTATTGGTCAAGGTTCTAAGTGCGACTGCTAGGCTAGAGGTCCTCGGTTCGATTCCTAGGTCGAGAAAAATATTATTGGTTTTCTAATTAAATTCTCAGTAGCAGCTCGGAGTTTTGGTTTTGTGACCGTTTTTCAATAAGCTCGCCTTCTATAACATCTTGCTTGGTATTACGTTTTTGTGGGCAATTCAAGCTGCAATCCTTTATTCCTCAATCCATAAAAAAATATGTTAGTTCATTATTTTGTTTCAGATACGAGTGTTTGCACGGGATGCTGCGCCACCCTCGACCATATAGTCACGTATTTATTTAAGCAGTTAGTGCAAAAAAGTGAGTATTGTTATCTGTTAGAAACGACAGAACGCCACTTGCTACTTATTCCGCCACTTGCTGATTCTTGCTTACTTGTGTCTTCTTAGAACATATTTATTGCTTTTTTTGAGTTATTATTGATAACTTTCTATCAAGACATGGGGTGTCATCACGGAGAAAATAGTATTATTTCTATTCAGCCTCGGATCTAGGAGAGGTAAAGGCACACGCCCCTGGCTGCAGTTTCATATTTCCAGAATCATAAAAAAATATGTTTCATTTTTAAAAATTATGCATTGTAAAAATATGTAAAAATATGCATGCATGCACAGTTGGTTTTTGAACGCATCATAAAATAAGCTAATAATCTATGCATGTAATAAAGTTTTTAACAGGCCTATGTCTGTTATGTACATCTATCTTATATATATAAAAGAAAGTCGAGTTAGTTACTCCATTTATAACTCAAGAACGGCTGAACCGATTTGGCTGAAAATTGGTGGAGAGGTAGCTTAGAACCAGGAGACGGACATAGGATACTTTTTATCCCGTTCCCGTGGGATGTGATGACAGACCGAATTCCACGGGGGCGAAGCCGCGGGTAGAAGCTAGTTATAGATAACATATAGATGAGTTATGTACGTGATATAAAAACTAATATGACGGAGGGGACTTTATTAGAGCAACAAAAGCCAAAACATAAATTTTGTCGGTCTGTATGTTTGTGCGCATGAAATTGTATGCAGTTTTTTTTCTTTTTTTAAGCTTACTAGCACTGTGGGTCGCACATTACTAGTATTCTTGTTAACCCCTCGTGCTAAGCTAAAATGCTTGTTACGTTGTTGGTTCACGTCGGTAGTGCAATGGGTGGGTTTCGAACCGTCAACCACATGATCGCAAGTCCGAAGCGCTAGCCATTAGGCTACCGCCGCTTTAGTTTTTACAGTAATAACATTGTTGCATAATTATTTCATCTTGATACGCCAACTAGAAGCGGAGTGTAAGGTGATAAAGAGGGAATTGGTAATTCCCAAAATCAGGGGGGGGCGTGACTATCACTGACCCTGTTCGAAAACATCGTGGATCCAGCTGGTTCTAATAATCTCCAATAGATAAATATAGTTCGTGTAAAACACAGTTTTTTTTATTTATTTTGAACTTTATGCATCTTGAAATAAAGGTACAGTCGCGAAACTTGGCGGTCGACCATTTTTCTAACAAAATCCTTTGAACAACTCTCGATGCGTCAGCCACACCCACATTTCACTTCCGCCAATTAGGATAGTTTAAAATGCGAAAACTCATCATACGATTTAATAGAAATTCAAAGTATCAAGTAACGCGCATAAAGCTCAAGGGGATATCGGCGGGGTGAGGGGAAGGGGTGATAACGCACAGCACGCCCGCGCGCTCGGTGCAAGCGATTTTAGCCTTAAGGGTGGTTCACCGCCAAGATTGTCGATAGTACATTGGCGGACTGCCTTATGCATTAGGCATTCTCTACCAGTCAACCATAGGGTGTTGTAGATACGATGAGGAAGGTGCAAACATTGTCCCAAAAGGGAGATGAAGATGTATTTGACAAATTATTTAACACTTAGGGCTACTTGCACCAACTTCTTAAATGTGTTTAAATTATATTTAAACACAATTTCTCATACAAATTTTGTGTTTAAATACAATTTAAACACATTTAAGAAGTTGGTGCAAGTGGCCCTTAATCTCCTCCTTCTCCTTCTTGATCCTTGGTCCATGGATGCCGTGATAAAATCCGTAACACGTAGTTTCATTTCAATGTAATTGTTTTCTCCCCAGCTAGCAACAAAGTATCGAACCCGCGACAGCCGCCGCCGGAGACGAGCAACATGTTCATAGAAGTGTTGCAGCGGCGGCCGGAGATCATGCAACAGTTACTAGCAACCGTACGTCTAACATTATTATACATCGTGAATTTTTTATCGTTTTGGAACCGAAACATGGCAACTTAGGATAATTAGTTTTCTTGTGGGAGAGCCATGCTTCGGCACGAATGGGCCGGCGCGACCAGAGTGATACCACGGCCTCACAGAAAACCGTGTGTGAGTGAGGTTACCGGACGCCCAAACCCTTTTAAAAGGTGGGCAACGCACTTGTGACTCCTCTGGTGTTGCGGGTGTCCATAAAAAAAAATAGTAGTAATAAAAAATATTAAATTAACTGTACTGCTTATAATAAAAAAACATAACATACCATCACGCCTGTATTCCCCGAAGGGTGAGGCAGAGGCGTACTAATGTACACCCACAGTTCGCCGGTATGTTTAGGTCCCATGTAATAGAGGGCGAGCCTATTGCCATTAACTGGGCACAAATTCCTAACTCCAAGCTGCTACTGGGAATTTCATAGAAAAACCCAATAACACTTTGCTCGACCTGGGAATCGAACCCAGGACCTCTAGCGTAGCAGTCGCGGTCAGGACCACTTGGCTATTGAGGCAGTTTAATAAAAAAAGTTGGCATCAAAAATGTTTTGTCAACTTTTTCGAGTTTGGTCGTAGTAGTGCACCAGGCATGTTATACCACTTACTTGTGTGTTTGTAATATTGAATTGACATCGATCGTAGTGATTGTAGTACCTAAAATTGAGTGGAGTTCTCGTTTTTTGTTCGTATATTAAGGCCCACTTGCACCAACTTCTTAAATGTGTTTAAATTGTATTTAAACCCAATTTTCTATTGTAATTTTGTGTTTAAATTGTATTTAAACCCAATTTTCTATTGTAATTTTGTGTTTAAATTGTATTTAAACCCAATTTTCTATTGTAATTTTGTGTTTAAATTCTATTTAAACATATTTAAGAAATTGGTGCAAGTGGCCCTTAGTATCGCCTCTTCTGATTGCGAGTCTCCATCATATAATATGGTTGCACGGTTGCAGGTACTGAACGTGATAATGTTCGAGGAGTGCTGCAACCAGTGGTCGATGTCGCGGCCGCTGCTGGGGCTGATCCTGCTCAACGAGGAGCAGTTCGCGCGCCTGCGCCAGGACACGGTGGCGCAGCAGCCCAGAGACAAGCAGCCGCAGCTCGCGCACTGGTTCAACGGACTCATGGCGGGCATCGAGCCCAACCTGCTCACCAAGAACAGAGACAGGTAACACTAGCGCCCTCACACAACGCCTGTTTAACTTGGGAGAGCCATGCTTCGGCACGAATGGGCCGGAGTACCACGACCTCACAGCAAAACCGGCGTGAAACAACGCAGGCCCAAACCCTATTTTTTTTTTTTTTTTTTTAAAAAAAGCTTACTAGCAATGTGGGTCACACATTACTAGTATTCTTGTTAACCCCTCGCGCTAAGCTAAATGCTTGTGTTACGAGTGGGTTCACGTCGGTAGTGCAATGGGTGGGGTTCGAAGCAGCAACCACATGATCGCAAGTCCGACGCCCAAGCCATTAGGCTACCGCCGCTTCAAAAAAGCGCCGCTTAAAAGGCGGGCAGCGCACTTGTGACTCCTCTGGTGTTGCGGGTGTCCATGGGCGGCGGTTATCGCTTACCATCAGGCGACCGTTTATTGACCATGCGGTATTCGCCAGTAAGTGGTTGTTACACATTTAGAAGTACCTATCTGATTTTGTAATTATGTTAAAATATATTGTGGAAACAATCGTTGGTTAACCTAATAAATAAATCAGGTGATCCGTCTGCTCGTTTGCCCCTCTATGCCATAAAAAATAACACACTAGGCTCTCAGATCAGTGGAACATTTACGTAGGCCACAAAAAACACGACTTGACGACATGTTTGGCGTAGCGACTGAGCAAGCGATTTGCGACACGTGTTGTGGGTTCGACATAGCAAAATATTTGTATGATCTACAGGTAGTTGTTCCGGGTCTGGGCGTTTGTATATTGAGAATTTGTGTTTGTAAATGCACCCACGATTCAGGAGAAAATCCTATTGTGGGGCAATGAAACTCAAATGTTTAAAGCTGTATATTTTATTTTGAACAGATTCACACAAAACCTGTCAATGTTTCGGCGCGATATCAACGATCTCCTGAAAGGGGCGGCCGGCGTCAGCGGCGGCAACGTCAGCGATATGATGACGTCATAATTGTGTATGTTATAAATATATTAGTTATATAGGTTAGTATCAGTGAGTAGTAGACGCGATCGAGAGAGGGGAGCATAACGTTACATTACTTCGACTTTTAATTGTATTCAGTAACTTGACAGTTCGAAGAGAAATAATGACACCACACTACAACCAATAGTGTTGGGGTAGTGATTTTGCGTAAAGAATGAATGATAATAATTATCTATATATATAAAAGAAAGTCGTGTTAGTTACTTCATTTATAACTCAAGAACGGCTGAACCGATTTGGCTGAAAATTGGCGGAGAGGTAGCTTAGAACCAGGAAACGGACATAGGATACTTTTTATCCCGTTCCCGATACTTTTTATTCCACGGGGGCGAAGCCGCGGGCAGAAGCTAGTTTAATATAAAATCAAACTAAACATTCTTAAATAAGATGTGAAATTTCAGAATAATTAATAAAAGTAATTTCCTTTTTTATTTTATTCTAATAGAAAAAAAACAAAAATGAAAATCATCGAATTTTACTTTTGTAATTTTCGACATTTTATAGATTTCCTTACTACTGAGAAACAAATTCTACAATTTTTAGTTTATATTGTGTTATTAAATATACATAAAAAGTTTGTTCAAGTAAGTACATTATTTAAGTTCATTCTTACACTACCTCACTATCTTTTTTGCCAAAAACTGGTAACCCTTCAACTGTCAATTTACTGAATACAATTAAAAGTCGAAGTACTTATAGTATATTGGCTTTTACGCTACGGAGATGGGCAATCCACCCGTGTTATCCTATGTTTTGTTAACAAAACCCAGTCCGGCCCGTGAAGGTATTTTTACGCATCGAGATCCGGTTCTATTAATATAATCATTTTTAATCCTCCCTCGTTTAATGGAAAATAAATGGCAACACTACGGTGGCAGCGACACCGTTAGTATTGCCATTTAATTTCCACATTCCCTGGGTGTCAAACATACTAAGTCTATGATGCAACTTCTTCTCTACTATTACAAAATTGTAATAAAGCTGTGTATGTATATTGAAGATATAAAAAAAACAACAAGTCGGTTCGGGTGTATAAACGTCTTAGAATCCAAAATTGTGATTTTTTTGATTCTTGTCTGTTGGTCTATTTGTGGCGGGTATGCGTAAAACCTAATATTAATTTAATTTTGTTATCACTGTTAGATAAGTATATGCTCCAACTTAAAAAGTGGTGAACTTTTGATCTCAATTAGTTTAACGAACCCTGAGATACAGCTTGAGCTCTCTGATGTATACAGACCCATACAAAGAAGAGATCATCACTGTTGGTTTTTGATTAAATTGTTTTTGGGACAAAACTAAATTATTAAATTAATTAAATTTAACAAAAATAAATAAAAAAATTATGAACAGTAAATAAAAATTACAATATGACATTTTTATTTTATAATCAACAATTTAACATCGGAATAAATGAACGTTTATCGCGTTGTGCTATTTATTAACTTCCAACAATTTTACTATTAATAGAACCTCATAATATTTGTAATATTGTAACACTGAGCAATGATTGGTCCATAGAGTTGGTTCACAATTTGACGGCTGACTACCGTTAGATTGTAAACTCTCTCCTCTAAGTGTTCTGTGGGAATCGAACCCACAACTTCATGGTCAGCAGTCCGGTACTCGAACCACTAAACCACAGAGGTAAGAAGAAGTAGAAGAGAAATAAATTATTATATTCAAGTTACGTTAATAAATAACCATTTTTAAACTCTTTATTTAAACTGATTAATTGACACTTTATTATAGGTATAGCCTACCAGCTTCTGCCCGCGGCTTCGCTCACGTGAAGCTATATCAGGAGTAAAAATGGAAAAACCAACATTGATGATCTCTTCTTTGTATGGGCCTGTATACATCAGGGAGGTCAAGACGTATCTCAGGTTTCATTTAATTAATTGAGATAAGAAGTTCACCAGTTTTTAAGTTGGATCATATACTTTCTAACGGTGATAATAAAATTAAAATCTATTCTGTAGTTTTTGCTCCAACCCGTAACAAACAGACACACAGACAAGAATTTTAAAAATCACATTTTCGGCGCCCTCGTGTTTTTTTTAAATATCTTCAATGTACAGACACAGCTTTTTTACAATTTTATAATAGTAGAGATTTTATTATTGTTCATTCACAATATTTCATCTGTTTACAATCTTCTGTTCAGATTTATAAAAGTATTGTGTTTTACTAATCTATTCAAAACTGCTTACCCTCAACTCGATCGCAGTCCATGTGTATGTATGACGTTACATTTATTATGTGTACTGTAAATTGTGTGATATGATTTTACTAGAACTCGTGGTTTGATGAAGATTGGGTACATACAATAGGCTTGATGGTAAGCGACAACCGCAGCCTATAAACGCCAGCAACACCAGTAGTGTCACTCGCGCGTTGTCATCTTGAAACCTCAATTGTTAACTCTCATTTGCCATTTGCAAACTGGAACATGTTTCTTAACTTCAGAATATTTGCAGCTGTGATTAACAACAAAACTACGCTGATCAATTGATATGCAATGTTTTAGTTTACCGCGGTTATTTTATGGGTGGGTGACCGGTTTTAGCACATTAAAACCCCATACTTCGGAGAACACTACCGTCGTTTCGGATTTTCATACCTATGAACATTTAGAGAGAAAAAACATAACATACCATCACGCCTGTATTCCCCGAAGGGTTAGGCAGAGGCGTACTAATATATACCCACGGTTCGCCGGTATGTTTAGGTCCCATGTAATAGGGGGCGAGCCTATTGTCATTAACCGGGCACAAATTCCTAACTCCGAGCTGCTACTGGGAATTTCATAGAAAAACCCAATAACACTTTGCTCGACCTGGGAATCGAACCCAGGACCTCTAGCGTAGCAGTCGCGGTCAGGACCACTCGGCTATTGAGGCAGTTGACAACCAATCTATTCTTAGGATATTAGGTAGTATGCAAGAATCGGAGCGAGTATGTATGATATCAGTATGGCACAGAAAGTGGATGGAATATCAGTAGCCCAAGCAAGAAACACTTTCGAAAATGTATTCGTATCGAAATCGAGAATAATTTGTATGAGAAGGAGGTTAATGAACGTAGATGAAGCGAATGTGTTGTGCCAGGATCATAGCAAGTGTAGTCTCTGCCTACCGCAATGGGAGATAGATGCGAAAATATGTATGTATGAGATTTGTAGCAGAAAAAACTCATTCGTTTACGATACGAATTCGATAGTTGTTAGTGCATGGGCTATAGTATTTTACACGAAGCGACTGCCATCAGACCTCCGCCACCCAATTTCTGGACAATACCGATATTCTACAAATAAACTGGTTGTCAGGCATTTTGCTCTTCTGACTACCACTAACATTTGTCAAAGGTTAAATGAAACTACTTTTTACGGATTTTATCGCGGTATATTGATATTATTTTGTTCCCGACGTTTCCATTTCCGAAGTCTGCCCGTGACCATGGATGCTGTAAAGGATCCGAAACGTCGGGAACAAAATAATATCAATATACCGCGATAAAATCCGTAAAAAAAAAGTAGTTTCATTTCAATGTCTAATATTCGCGTAAGTGTCAGAAATCAATTTGTCAAAGGTGTTCGTATGACAACTGCGACCGACGGTTTTACGAAGGGGTCTCAATGTGTTAAGAATAGTTAAGTGGCGGTAGCCTAATGGCTAGGGCGTCGGACTTGCGATCATCATGTTGCCGGTTCGAAACCTACCCATTGCACTACCGACGTGAACCCACTCGTAACACAAGCATTTAGCTGCACGAGGGGTTAACAAGAATACTAGTAATGTGCGTCTCACATTGCTAGTAAGCATTTTTTTTTTAAAAAGACACCTACCCACACACTGACCGCGGTGAGTGCAGCTTAACCTTGCACACTAGTTTATCATCTTTATTATAACTTTTGTTGTCGTAACAAGCATTAATAAAATAAATTACTTTTTATTACAATTTATAGTACACATAGTAACCATAAATAAATTAGATAATAATTATATTATTATAATAATAATAATTAAAGATAGTTCGGTTAGTAGTCGTCTAATTATATATCACAATTTTATCTTTAGATTATTGAAATAAAACTACATATCTTAGATTATATTCCGTTTATTATAACGTTATCGTTATTTCCATTCTGCATCTAATAACCTCCGTTATTTTACGATAATGGTAAAGAAATAGTGTTTTTACGATTTACGAATAAATTTAAACTCTAAAATGCATTTTAGTTATATAACACAATCACTTCGACACAGTATCAAATTTTACATATTCACGTTTTTACCGACTTCCAAACAAGGTTGTTAATTAGTCTGAATAATTTATACGATATGAAGTCAAATTAGAAAGATCGCATTGCTTAAATTTATTATTAAATTTCGTAGTTGTAATTAGTAAATTTTGAGTTAATACCTCGTTCATTCAAACGGACGGGGATTAGTATTGTATTTAAAAGTGTCTTTAAAAGATCTATTTACAGAAATAAATATCATTTAAATGGCAATAGGCTCGCATATTACATGGGCCCTAAACATACCGGCGAACTGTGCGTGTACATTAGTACGCCTCTGCCTAACCCATCGGGGAAAACAGGCGTGATGGTATGTTTATGTAATATGATAAAATTATCCTCTTCGAAGTCTGTTAAAAATTGGTTTTATCTTAAGTTGCTCTTTCTGTACGCTTAGATCTTTTAAACTACGCAACGGATTGTAATGCGATTTTCTTCAATAGATAGAGTGATACAAGACGAAGGTTTTAAGCTATTTAACATCCCGCTGCGTGCTGCTGCTAGTGAAATATAATCCTCACTGGAATTAGTAAAAGTAGTTTTATTTCAATATCTAACTATTCGCGTAAGAGTGTCGGAAATCATAATATTCAAAGTATTTTTTATTGTTTTTGTTTAGTCTTAAATACTGTGTTATTTCTTCCTTATTTGTGAAAGATATCGTTGTTTATAATGTTTAAGATTATTCTAAGGATACACGGCGTACATCTATTGGAAAAAAATACAATTTCTCTGCAATAAATACGTTTTAAATTATAATTTAAATATGGATTACAATTAAATTAAAGTAATACATATTTAAATGTTTGTTTAGAACAAAAGGATCACTTCGTTCGTCACGTTTCTTCACAGTAAAATGGGTTGAAATTCTTTATTTTGATCCATCTTAAAGAGCAGATTCCAATCTGTTCTTTAAAATGAAATTTCGATAAATTTGTCGTGAAATCTTATAGTTAACCCAGCAAAAAATAGCTGGATGCTCACATTTACGACATTGAGTTTAGACTGGAATTAAATGTTGGTAATGTTTTTATTATCATAGACACTTCAGAAATACAAAAGCAATTTTCTCTTATAGTAATGGTTGAAATTGAAATGTTATGGTGTTACATAGATAAGTATTTTCGAATTAAAACCATAGTGATATAGCTATTATCAAAATTGCAATCATAATATTACGAAAAAAAATCTTTCGTTCGTGACTGTACATCCATGCATGTTTGACGTTGACTGTACTAATAGTGACGTATGTCGTCTGACGTCATCGTGTTCGCGTGTCTACTGTTAAATAGGTTGTATAGCGTGTACCAAGTTCCTTTCAATGCGTCGTTTCTATTAGATGCTTGTCCTATACATTTGCTTGATTTCTTTTAAACAAAACTACTACTAAGTATACGGTTAAAATAACTGCACTCGTCTGAAGTTAGTCTGAACCAAGTGGTTTTGCAGTGGTCAATTTTGGTCGAAACAGCTAGGTTGATATAAAGTTGTTCCTTATGTTCCCAGACTACCTAAATTTCTACCATGTTCCCTAAAGTCGACAAAAAATGTGAAAATTAAATTTAACCATGAAAATGTTGGCTGCCAAAGTAGACCCCCGTCAAGTCTCCCGTGGACCTCTGGGGTCCACCTGGACAACTTTGGGAACTAATAGTCTAGAGCTAACCTTCCTCCCCTCCCCCTCCCCGCCCCTCCAATGTATACTTGACTATAGTTATGAACCAATATTACAAAGCCAATAATAACTACTTCATTTGAGTTTCTAGCAATAACAGGATTACAAGTTTGTATTAAATCGAAAATAAAATAACTTCTTTGTTTGTTGTTGTAACAAAATCAAGCAAATATGTAGACATTTTTATTAGTTGTGTGATCGCAGAGTATATTTTATTGTATAGTGGCCTGAGTGAATGCAAGTTAACCTCAAGGTAAGAACATACCTATTTAGAACCGATACACATAATAATCACCCCATTATACTGTCCCACTGCTGGGCTACATAGGGTATACTTTAAGAGACGCGACAAATTAAAATATGTATAATTATATGTGTAACAAAGATTTTTTGGAGCACATGATTAGCAAAAATTATTACCTATAAATGTTTAGCATTTTCTAAAGAATTTAGCAACGTCTCGGCGCTGCTACTTTTCTCATGTGATGGTAAGTGAAGTGTTATAATAGCTTAGTTTAAACCATCTAACATGACAAATAAGATTATTTTTGTACATTTTAAAATGATTACTGAACCTCCCTTTTTGATTGTCGCGTGTTTTCAAAGTCATCCTGTGTAGTTTATCACGCTGGCCAAATGCGCTGGTCAGTTGGCAGACTTCGAATGCCGCGCCATCTAGAAAACTCAGGCGTTCAGGTTTCCTCACGATGTTTTTTCCTTCAGGAGAAGTTGATACACTTTTGCATTAATTTAAATTTGTTATTTCAATCTACTTTACCATCAGCTGTTTTGCAGCTGGATGACTTTACTGGTAAACAAAACCAAATACCTGGTAAAAACATTTGGACGTACTTTTTGAAAGCCACAGGTATGTTCTTACCTTTATAACCATAAAGTATAACTTCCCTCGTGTTTTTTTTTGTTTTCTATGTCTAAGAGATGACATTCCATGGATTCAGTGAGAACTCCACGAGGGTAGTTTTTGAACTGATGTTTTGATCCCAAATTGTGTAAAACTTCAATAATTAATACCTGTGTCGCTGTTGTGCAAATTGATTTTCGTTTGGTGCAAATTGATTTTCGTTTTGTGCAAATTGATTTTCGTTTTGTGCAAAATTATTTTCGTTTTGTGCAAAATGATCTTTCAAACTATTAACGTTTAAAACTGTCTTGTTGTCCCGTAAATAAGTATTAAAATATTTAGCATGCGTTAATGCAAAACTTAATAAAAACATGAGTATATTATGTATGACAAAGGAATTGGACTAATCAATGAGCCATGTAAATTATTTTAATGGAGTTTACTTATACAGAAAAATACAGGGTCCCGATTTACGGATGAATTAATAACTTATCTCTGGATTGTTTTCACTACTGCAGATTGAAATTTGACATAAGATTCATAGAAGTAGTGTTAAATTTCTATCTCCAGTAGGGAAAACAACCCAGAGATAGGTTATTAATTTCGGCAGTTAGTCACCTGTACTCGTTGAATGGGTTGATTCTAGCTGTTGCATAAACAACTTTTCCTGCATCTGAATGGTTTTCCAGTCGCATTAAGTCGATAATCCAATGCACGCCAATCTGATACTTTAAATTACAGATCAATATTGAATAACAGTAATCTCTGTTGATTTCTGAACGCGGCGTTAAATGTTAATTACTGAATTTGTCTTTCTAATTATAAGTTTTACATTTGTGTTTCCTATTGTAGTGGCTTTGGATAAATCAGCATACATTTTCACCTAAGTATTTGTACATAGTAATAATTTCCTTTAGATTTAAAATCGTGAATTTATTTGGCTAAATCTTTATTAAAAATGAACGAACATAATCCCTTTCACCTTTCTCACACAGTGGTACTATGCAGTCTGAAATTGAAACGAGAATTAATAAAATTTTCAAAATTTTATTAAAAAAATAAAATTTAAAATCAAATTTCAAATTGAAATTGAAAGAGAAACGAAAATGATTAAAACGAGTGAGCTTTGATTTGAACTAAATCGTTAAAAAATAAAATTCCGATAATTTTATCGTAAACCTTTCATGATGGATAAATTTGTACAAACGCAACATCTTGGTAACATCTATGCAATGTTCCATGTTACGCAATGATATAAAATATTGATATATCGGTCCAATATAATTTAAAATGTCTTGTTGTACTGGTAAGAAACTAAATATCGACAAACGTGGTGTTGATTTCAATCTTGTTAGGACTTGCAGTCTAAAGATCGATCTACAATCCTTAACCCAATTTATTTGGGTGTATCGTATACCTAGAACTTGTACCTATTTAGTTTTTTTTCTAAAGTAATCATTCATACTTATACAGAATCTTAGGTTGAAAAGTTACTGATGAACTTCAAAGCCCAACCCTGTAGTTGTGGTAGCGAAACTATCGTACTGCTTTTGTGGAGTTGATGTATTTAGGTATATTTTAAAAAATTAGCACTGGCAAGCGCCTGTTCTTGCCTGTTAATTTAATGGCTAGTATCAGTAGATGTCACTGCTATTTTCCGACAGCAGATCGAAATTTGAAAAGCGTCAGTAACGTAGGGTTGCCAACCCTACTATATAATATATTATCCTACTATATCAGAGGCCCGACTACTATTATTCTGAAAAAAATATATAGTAGGCGAAACTACTATATTTTAAAGGCATCAAACTCAAAACAATAATATCAATTCAAAATGTGTGAGCGTAAAACAAAACGAAATATTCAGTACCTACCTACGTACTGGGACCTACTATTTTTTTTTTCATATTTTATTTATCTACTATATTTTTATGGGTAATAATTTTAGTACTACTATTTTTGAAAGTTGGCAACCCTAGTAACGTCAGTGGAACCGAATTGATACCTAACACTTTTATGTTCATTTACATAATTTTAGCGATACGTCGTCTTACAGTAGGTACGTTTGAAACTGCATTCTATTTAATTCCACATAGCATACGATATGTTCGTTTGTGACACTAAGTATGTCTTTATTATGTAGTAGTGAAGTGAAAATATATTTATATAGTGACAAGAACTAAGATTGTACGCGACGCGCGACGCGCTTGTAAATACAATAAATTGTGATTTGTACAAAGCGACACACATGTTTTATTTATAATATTTACACATTATCCATCACCCACTTTAAAGGTAAGTAAGCTTTCGAAGCAAGCGTCAGTAGCGCCGCGTCAGTGTCGCTGCGCTCGAACAACGCTTCCATTTACATAGTACATTGAACTACCGCTCAGTCGCGACGTCACTGACGCTTGCTTCGAACTTCTGAAGGGGCTGCGGAGTTGTCAATTTTATAAATAGAGTAACCAGTTACCGGTTCGGCGCGATCGAGTCGCTGATTTGATATTTCCTTTGACTACATAGTCAAAGGTTATTTCTCATACGAAGTCTGCTCTCTCTCGGTTCAATTCTTAAATCGTCGCTGTCAACGAAATCTTCATACAAACTAGCGCCATTGCCAACCGACCGACGGCAGAAATTTTGGCATTCAACTTTCAAATATTGGTTTGACTTTCTGAGACTTGCTACTTGGACATCAGTAAAATTTTAAAGATGGTTTTATATTGTTCGGCTCCCATTTAGTACCTACTTGACCGAAATATTTACATAAATAGCAATGTTGATATACCGCCATATGATGTATGTACGAAAAAGCTAAATAAAACAACAAAATAAGTATAAATTATAATTTTATTTTGAATAAATCATAAATAAGAACAAAGGAAGTAAGTACCTATCTATAATGAAGTGGCGACAAATCCACATTCTAACAGTATTTAGTTGGGTAGCATGTTTCATTTTAAATGCGCTGGCGGTTAGTGCAACTTTAATGTCAAAAACAGTGTTAGAACATAAATGTTGATACCTCATCAGAAGTTAAAATGAAAGTAGAATTCTGAGCTATTCTCAAATTCGTAATGTCAAATAATATCAATCATCAGTGTAACTAAAAAATAGTACGGCAAATTAAAAAAAAATGCCATATTAAAAAAAAAACAATAAAATAAAAGTGACATGTGATTGAAATGACACGGAATAATAATTTGAACATTTTTGTATTGTATCACTGGGATCAGAATTTCTACGGGTTAGTTTACATAAACTTTTTGTGTCTGGTCGTATTGTGCAGTATTATATCAAGCGATTGGTACGTAAAACACCCCAGGGCCCCAAGTCTGCTATTTTGTCGTGTCAAAATCGTCACTCAATGGCTTCAGTTGTTAATTTTTGACAGTTTTGTCTACGCAATCTGTCAGTTCTTATGTCATTTAGTGCAATTGAACGGCCATTTTTTTTTAAATTATGACGCCACACTTTTTGAGTATTTGCCAGTGTCAAGTATTATAGTAATCAAGTAATATTTCCCATCATGTTTCATCCCACGTTTTTCAATGAAATTCCCAGTAGCAGCTCGGAGTTAGGAATTTGTGCCCGGTTAATGGCAATAGGCTCGCCCCATAGGACATAGGAATAAAACATACCGGCGAACATGTACATGTCGCGTCTAAATGTTTCTAGCAAGTTCTTGCGATTTAGCGATCACGTCCTCGATCGTGCCCACCATGTAGAAGGCGGCTTCAGGAATGTGGTCCATCTCACCAAGAAGGATCTGAATTAGACGAGACAAAAATGATTTCATAGAATCTTGTGCACCTGATGAATGAGTGACCATTCTTAAGACATCGAGACCCAGCTCCCTGTTTGGTCACGGTTATTATATCTACAAACATAGATCACGGCGCCCTGGGTATTTGCCCACAGTGCCCAATGACAAAAATTCCGATAATCGTTAGTTCCGATCGGTGTGGCCTAGAATTTGGGTTGCGGAGTAGGTACCTAATGATGGCAGTAGCTTCAAGTCAAATTTAGATATTCAAACATCTGGTTAGACTTATAGATAGACACCGATCTTGACGTAGTAACCTAAGTGAGAAAGGCTGGGATAAATAATATGCCATGCCATGGATATATATATGCCATGAAAAGGCTTACCCGCTTGAAACCTTTGATGGTTTGATCCAATCTGACCAACTTGCCGATGTGGCCCGTGAACACTTCAGCCACCTGAGAGAAATAACAAGCAGTAAGACGGGGAAATTTCACACAAACTGATAGAAGTAACTAAGAGTTTTATGCATAGAACATGCAGCCACTCCAACCCTCTCTTACTTTACACACCGAATGATTCAGATAAACTTTCGAAGCAAGCATCAGTGTCAATTCATGTATTAGCATTCGAGCGCGAGTATTTCATAGAAAAATCTAATAATTGACTGCTCGAAATGGGAATGAATCCCAGGATCTGTAGAGTAACAGCCACGCTTAGGACCACTCTAGTAGACCAACCTGTCTTGGTCGTGGTGAATATTACGAATCCCGTGGCCGTAACTCTTAAGGCAATGGAAGGCAAATGCAATTTTTAGTTAGTTGGTTAGTCTTGATTTCCTCCTACACTGATGTCGGTCGCATATGACACAGAAAATTTGCCGCTCACGTCGGTGTCGCTGTTCAGTGTCCCATAGAATGTTGTGTATATTCGTACGCTCGACCGACGTCAGCGTAGGAGGAAATGAAGCCTAAGAATCCGACACAGGAGGTACCCTGCTGCTTCCCCAAGTGGCTGACAATCTATGAAGATTTTACGATCCATTTTGAGTAGGTACTTATTACTAAGATTCTGTGCTGTACTGTCTAACGGGCTTTCATGTTTCTAGTTACTGATTTAAGACCAATACACATGAAGCAATGGAGAAGCAAAACTTTGACTTAGAAGATTTTCCATAAAAAAGGACCAGGGGTCATTCAAGTATTACGTAAGCAGATTTTTTGCAATTATTAACCCACCCCTCCCCCTCGTCAGCAAAAGTAAGCAAAGCTCTTACCCCTCCCCCATACTTACGTAAACATTGGTACAATTGATTGATTTATGAGCAGCAGTTACAAGTCTAGAAATAAGGAATAGGTTTGGAATAGAGGACTGTAACGCACATAATATTCATTTAAATAAACTTTACTGACACGATATTCAACATAGAGTAAGTTACAAATATTATAATCTTAAGTAATATGTATAAAAAGGTAAATAATTATTGCTGACGTAATCACTATCTAGATCACCCCCCATGTCATCAAAAATAAGCAAAGCAAAGACCCCCCCGCCCCTCTATAGTGCTTACTTAATACTTGAACGGCCCCCCAGTAGAATAATGAGACAGTTAAAAATAACAAAGGTTATACTTGGAAGGGTTGCGACAAGAATCGTTGTATCTTGCGAGCGCGCGCCACCGTCAGCTTGTCGTCTTCAGACAATTCGTCCATGCCCAGGATCGCGATGATGTCCTGCAGAGACTTGTAGTCCTGGACAGAAGGGAGTTATTTACCAGAAAACCCGTGTGGGGAGAATAGATCTCACTGTAACGTCTGGTAAGACTCCGCTGTTGTAGTAGTGCATACCTATTGTTAATGGTTCACATATTATGAAGGTTAAAAGTATCCCGTGTGGAGGGAGATGGGTTAGAATACTATTTCTAACTGGCTTTCAGATAGGCATCTCGTAAGAGGCGAGAAAATATTTGACTTGCTCGGTTGTAGGACCTCTGTGTCTGACTGGCTGGCGACTACTTAGGTACGTCGGAGTCTGCCGTAAAGCATCGCGGTGTGTGTTTCGACTTTTGCGCGTAAGAGCCAGTTCCCTCTCGGTTGCTACGGCTCTAGCAGTCCGTAGGGCCTCTTAAGGCTCGGCAACGCACCAGCAACTCCTCTGGTGTTGCAGGTGTATGGGCGACGATGAATACTTACCATCACTTGGATCGTCAGCTCGTTTGCCGACTTAAAGCATAAAAAAATGGAGTATATTATGGTCGAATTTCGAGCACCGGGCGACCACTAGTATGTTTAATTACGGTAGTGTAGAGACCGCTCCAAGAAGGCTATAATACTATGGGTTGGCAACCAGCCAAACAGAGACAGAATAAGTAATCAATTTAAAATTTTATTTGATGTAGAACTGTCTAGTCTGGTAGTCTTGACAGACTCGCCTGTATGAATTAGGGCTTCGCCCCGTAATAAATACGAAAGTTATACGATATCCAGTTGGCGCAAAATAACTTGAACCAAAATGGCGGATGCGCAGTAGTCGATTTTTAGTACATTTTGGACGCAAATGCACTGCGCAAACTTTCCCCCTCTCCGTTAGTTTTGGGGGTCAAGTTATTTTGCGCGAACTATAACTGTATTATACATATAGATACACTCGGTACCTCGACAGTAGCATGCCACCACGGCTACAAACAGATAATAATCAAAACAGTACAATCTAAATACCTATGTTCTTTACAAATATCTGTCTTTTACTAACCTGTAAAATCTTCTGCACTCCTCTAGCGACCCCATAGTGTTCAGAACCAATGATGTTAGGATCCATGACCCTGGAGGTAGAGTCCAGGGGGTCCACAGCTGGATAGACCCCGAGTTCCGCGATGGCTCGGGACAGTACAGTGGTGGCATCTAAGTGGGCGAATGTGGTCGCTGGCGCAGGATCAGTGAGATCGTCTGCTGGAACGTATACTGCCTGAATCGAATAAAAATTACGACAAAATTAGAAATAAAAGCCCCATGGCTTAGAATATAATTCCTCACTGCGAGAGCCATACTTCGGCACGAATGGGCCGGCTCGAACGGAGTGAAACAACACTTGCGTTGTTTCGTCGAGTGAGTGAGGATACCGGACGCCAAACCCTTTTAAAAGGCGGGAAACGCACTTGTGACTCCTCTGGTGTTGCGGGTGTCGCTTACCATCAGGTGATCCGTTTGCTAGTTTGCCCCCCTATCCTATAAAAAAAAATTATAGGAATCTCGAGAAAATATCTGACTTGCTCTGCGGTAAGAACTCTTGGGATCTGACTGGCTGGCGACGATCCTTATGTCAAAGTCTGTCGTATTTTTTTTTTTTGTTTGCTTGCGGCTATAATGTCACTGCGACTGAAAATGGTCTAATGTGATCGCCACTCTTTGAGTTAGAGTTCATCGCTGAATCCTGCAGCTACTATGAACTGCAGGATTTTCCTAGGGGTGAGCTCTTTTATTTCATCCGGGCTTAAGGTATGTTTCCCTAGATGAGTGCTACGCTTGTGCATTAGCGATCCACATTCCCCAAGAAGATGAAGTGGCGTTTCATCAGCCTCTTCACAACGTCGACAGGTTCGCGTATCGCTCAGCCTTAGGTTGAACATGTGCTTGTTCAAACAACAATGTTGTAGTCTGTCGTAACGCAACTTTCTATTTTCAACTGGACGCGGTGGCCACTCCCCCTTCGGTAGCTGCAGTTCGTACAGTTTACAGACCATAAATGATTTATTTATGTAATGTAAGTATATATTTTAAGGACTAGATGCACTGGCATTATGTAATTGACGACCTCTGAGAAAAAATACCCAAACAAACTCAAAGGATCGTGGTCTCCTTTAATCGGGCCTTTGAAGAAAGAGTCATAGCATCTTTAAGTTGATCGTGAGGGCTGGGCAACGCATCAGCAACTCATTTATAAAAATAATTTCTCCATAATCTCTAAGGACTTACCTGCACACTGGTGATGGAGCCCCTCTTGGTGGTGGTGATGCGCTCCTGCATGGTCCCCATATCCGTGGCCAGCGTGGGCTGGTAGCCCACGGCAGAAGGGATGCGACCTAGCAAAGCCGATACCTAGAGATAATATGTAAAGGCTCGTACAGACTATATAACATAACATGTTATACAACATTGCTATATAACATGTTTCAGATAATTTGGACACTGAATGTTATAAAACGTGTACAATGACATGTTATTGATATGTACAACAATGTTATATAACTTACGTCACGTGTACTCAAACGAGCGGGTGCAGCGACGGGTAGCGGGGTAAAAAAATAAGGTTACATAACATTGTTATTCTAATGTGTACAGTATTGTTTTATGTTGCAATGTTGAATAACAAGGTTACATAATGTAGACGTGTTATAAAACACAGGTTATATAATATGTTACATAGTTAGTACGCATCTTAACGAAAGGAAAAACATGTTGTGATACCGTCGATAGAAAATAAGTTACTTAAACTAAGAATCCGGGATACTTAATAATATTTTAGTTACCACGAGAGTATCTCTGTCTGTCTGTTTGTTATCTTTTCAAGCCTAAATCTCTGAACTAATTTTGGAAATAGAGGCTGCGGTTTCACTCCCATGTCAAAGGTCTCTTAGAGATAATTGGTGGCTTATATCCTCGAAGACCCAATCTATCTCCACCTACACCAACATTTATTACCAACCTGCAGGACATCCTGCTACATGTCTTGCTGAGTTATGTTACACAACTTAGATAGACACTCACCCGAGAGCAAATGCTATGTGAATGGAAAGATCTACAGCAGGACATTCTGTTGAGTTTTGTTACAGAGCCTAATTCACCTCAGAGCCAGCATGTGTCAATATGAAGATGTTGTCGATGTAAAGCAGGACATCCTGCTATTTGTCCTGCTGAGTTATACTATTCAAAATAATAACACACTCACTTCAGAGCCAGCCTGTGTGAATCTGAAAATGTTATCGATAAACAGCAGGACATCTTGCCCCTCCTTGTCTCTGAAGTGTTCAGCCACTGTCAGGCCGGTGAGAGCAACACGGGCTCGAGCTCCAGGGGGCTCGTTCATTTGACCATACACTAAAGCCACCTGTGCAGAAAAAAACGTAAAAATTACATCAATATTTCACTGTTGATAGAAGTTCTCCCTCATAAAGCCATCCTTAAAAAATCAGACTACAGGCTAGAACTCCTTAGTCCTTTACAGTTTTAAAAACCTTTTGTTTGCTGTGTATGATCCAAACACCAAAATTTGCACCCGACCGTGGCGGATGTTACCACAACCAATCCCGCCAGGATTTGGTTGTGGTAACATCCGCCGAGTTGAAGCCAACATATAGCATGGCCTCTTCTTTCTGATCTTTGATTATTTTAAAATCAATTTGTCCTGACATGAAAAAGACCAGAGACATAACATATTAATATCATTGTAATATGTCATGCCTCTGATCCATCGTCACTCCGAAATTAATTCCTGTGAAAGTGCGGTTTGAGAATGGAATGGAAAGATATTCAACCGTTTTTCAAGTATACCCGATTTCAGTTTCAAAAGCCACTAGATATATAGGCTTTCTTTTCGAGAATAATGAGAGTACCTTAGAAGTCTTGTAATCATCGGTGATGACCCCACCAATCTTCATCTCGTGATACAAGTCGTTGCCCTCGCGCGTGCGCTCTCCCACGCCGGCAAACACCTACAATAAATCATGTTATACAAATGATGTTTGAGAGATCATAATAAGGAATGAAGGTACCTACGTATTTTAGCAGACTTGTACTAAGTATTAAATTTTTTATAGCATATAGGGCCGAGGGATCGCCTGACGGCAAGCGATTACCGCTGCCCATGGACACCCACAACACCACAGGAGGCTGGCAACGCTTTGGGCCTCTGGTATCCTCACTTAGTCGGCGAAACACAACGTACCTAAGTGTAGTTTCACGCTGGTTTCCTGTGAGGCCGTGGTATCACTCCGGTCGAGCTGGCCCGGTCGTGCCGAAGCTGGGCTCTCCCACGTTAAATTAATGGCAATAGGCTCGCCTCCATTAACCGCGCCAAAAAATCCAAATTTCTGAGCTTCTACTGAGAATTCATGAAATCAATTATTATTATTCCACAGCAACTCAGTACCTCGCGACAAGTGGCATGAACGCTAATCGAATAGAATAGAACTCAATAAATGCAAATGACGTAAGCTTTCGATAAATCGAGCGCGCACAAATGTCATATCGTTTGTCTATTCTAACTTGAGGTTGCCACTTCTCTACAGGCGGACTTCTAGAGTAACAGTCGCGCTCACGGCGACGAGACTAATGGATCTAAGGATGAAACAAATTTAAATTACAGAGAATCCTCCGTGCGCCTTGGCAATATTGTTGATCAACTCCATAATGAGCACTGTTTTTCCAACTCCCGCACCGCCAAACAGACCGATTTTACCACCTGATGACAAGAAAAATGTAAAGTGGGTATAGAACCTAGAATAAGGGCAAGACAAGTAGTTTGTCCAGAATCGATTACTTATAGTGGTTTTTAATATGTGTAAATTTTTCTCGAAAAGATAATTACAATTCGTTGAGCTCCCTAAAAAATGGTTGAGCTACACGATGATTGGTGTATGCGTGCCGTCAGTTAGGACAGGCCCACTCAAGGCTGCTATGGCTCTTTCTTCAAAAGGCCTGTTCAGATATGGCCCTACATCGTAACACACATCTATATCTATACTATTATATAAAGCTGAAGAGTTTGTTTGCTTGAACGCGCTAATCTCAGGAACTTCTGGTCCGATTTGAAAAATTCGTTCAGTGTTAGATAGCCCATTTACTGAGGAAGGCTATAGGCTATCATCACACACATCACATATCATATATCATCACGCTACGCGGACGAAGTCGCGGGCAGAAGCTAGTATCTTGATAGACCATGATTCTGTTTGTTTCGGCGTTTCTTCTCAGAGGTCGCCAGATAGGAAACGCCTTTAAAAAAAAGTTAAAGTGTCTTTAAGATCTATTTACAGAAATAAATATCATTTATCATTTAATATTAAACCTGAAATTATAGCCCCCTGATCCATCAGTGGCTCGAGTTGTGGAAAACTGAAAGGTTTGTCTTGAGGTCTTACGCTTTTCAGTTACACGTTGTAGAAGCAGAGACAGAACATCATTTTTAATGCAACAAGTAAAGGAAGGCGTCTTCTAGAGAAGGGTCGGGTCGCAACGGTGCGACGAGCATTATGGCGGGTTTTTGAGTCACGCTGACCGTACGCTGGCCGTCGGCGCTGACAGCCGAAACGCATGAACGTCTATGAAGCCGTCAGCGCTGAGCGCTCAGCATTACTCAGAAACGCTACCTTACTACATAGCATATTGACCCATCAGCGCTGACTATCCGCGTGCGGTCAGCGTGACAGGAAAACCAGCCTTAGCGTACTTTGTCCTCTGGATGGAACCGCTTGGTGAGGCAATAGTCGATGGATTCCGTCGCGCCCCGTTCCGCCCCGTGTCTATTCGACGCAGGTGGATTAGGCCCGAACTTAGAGGTTCAGGGCCCCTAGGCACTTGGCATTTGAGGCCCCTTCAAGCTTCGAGGCAAGCCAGGCTTTTGAGCTTATTTGTAGCTCCCGCCACTGGGACCGGGCGGGGCCTTGAAGACCTAGGCGGAAATCCGCCAATGAGGTGGATTTTTATGTTGCAATGCAATGCAGTTCCAGCCCGCCCCGCCTGGTTGACGCCATCCTTAAGAAGACAAACAAGAATACGAACAGTCTTCTCATGGTAAGCGGCACAGCGACACCAGCAACACCAGTAGTATCAACAACATACATCCATTCCTAAAAAAATCCTTCCACCAACTCACCTTTGACATACGGCGCGAGAAGGTCTACCACCTTGATTCCCGTAACCAGAATCTCCTGTTCCACCGACATCTCCACGAAGGGGGGCGCGTCCGCGTGTATGGGGGAGAACTCATCAGTATTAATGGGGCCGCGCTCATCTGTATGTAGGACCAACCGAAAAGAAGAAAAAAACCTTTATTTACGCAGACGTGAGACATAGCGAAGTATTGGTTAAAAAAATATCATACAACCATAACAAAAGGGTTAACAGAGGCGTACTAATGTACACCAACTATCCCTTGATAGATAGATATCCCCTATAGATTTGTGCCCGGTTAGGCAATAGTCTCGCCCCCTATTTTGTGGGACCTAAACGAACCGGCGAAATTATAGGAGTAAGTTAGTACACCTCTGCTTTAACCTTCCAAAAAGTACAGGGGTAATGAAATATTATGGCAAAAATCAAGAGCCCGAGTGTAAAGAATAATAGGTGCCTAATACAATCATTTATTTTTTCTAAGATGGGCCCAAACTTTGTTATTCCCAAGGGCACCTGGATGGGCTAATACGGCTCTAATAAATAATAATCTAATCTAATCTAATAATATAAATAATGTTTAGTTTTGTAACATGTATTTATTAGTTAATCAACTACTGTGTTTATTATCCATGTATAGAGATTATAACTATGTATTACCTATACCCTTAAGGAAATAATTATATAAGTATATATGTATGTTCACTTTATCTTTTCACTAAATCTAAACGTGAAGACTTGTAATTGGCTTTCTGTTTGTATTGTAACTGTTAACACATTGGCTTGTTTAGCTGTAAGTCTTCCATACTTACTAAATACTACTTATTAAATACTACTTATTAAATAAATAAATAAATTTCCTGCTGTCTCTGTCACTTTAATTCAAAACTTTGAAGGCGGCGGTAGCTTAATGGCTAGGGCATCGGATTTGCGATCATTGGTTGCCGGTTCGAAACCATCTATTGCACTACCGACGTTGATCCACTCGTAACATAACCATTTAGCTTCAGCACGAGGGGTTAACACGAATACTGTAATTTAATGTGCAACCCATATTGCAAAACAGCATTTAAAAAAAAACGGACAGTACCGCACGGAACTGGCAACTTAAAATGTATTTAATTGACACCTTGTTGGGGCTTTCTATCACTGAAAACTATCCACTATTGACGGTGTGGAGTCGGTGGGATCACGTCGGACTCACCAAGGCCTACTGGATTAACCAGGCCATCTGTACATTTGCCAAGTTCCGTTGTGAATGTTACTTGCGCGATTCAAGATTTGCTTCTTCGTAGTTCCTATGTTCCGCAATAGATGTCGCTATAAGGTAAATACGTACCTATGGGTTCTCCAATCACGTTGATGATCCTGCCCAGGGTTGGCTCGCCCACAGGTATGGTGATAGGCGCCCCCGTGTCGATGATAGGCTGGCCTCTGATCAGACCCTCTGTGCCATCCATAGCTATGGTGCGGCAGGCGCTCTCGCCCAGATGCTGTGCTACTTCTAGTATAAGGCGGGGTTCTGTAAGATTTGAGGTGATAGAATTACTGCTGACTTGCTGAGTTCGCCTGCGGTAATGTGCTAACATTATTATGTTCCAGTTTATAAGGTAATTATCCAGTGATGTAACTGATCCACTGTGCAAATGAGAGTTAACAACTGGAGGTGTAAAGATGACAACGCGCGAGTGATACCACTGGTGTAGCTAGCGTCTATAGGCTGCGGTTGTCGCTTACCATCAGGGATTATACTTAGCTGTTATTCTAATTCAACAAAAGTTTTCGAAAACTCTCAGGCATTTATAAACGTTGTTCAGATTCCTTCACAGATTCTTTGCACCAAGTAAATACCTACCAGTGAATGGATGGATGAGTGTAAGAGTGATGAACTGGGACCATAACACATGCCAAGCACTCAAATATAACAGCATGAAACATAAAATGTTGAAGCGTTTGTGGGCAATTGACCATTTTCTAAGATAATCATGGTCAAAAAGTGACCATCACTTTTCTTATTACTTACTTCGTCCGGGCACCTCGAGCGCGTTCAGGATGGGCGGCAGATGCGCGTCGAACTGAACGTCCACCACAGCTCCGATCACTATGACGTCAGAACATCGCTATCAACATCAATACCAAATTTCCCTGTGGTCCCAAAAGACCCTGTGGTACCTACAATCATCATAAACCACGAACTGTCCCGCTGCTTACCCGCACTTGTGACTCCTCTGGTGTTGCGGGTGTCCATGGGCGGTGGCTATCGCTTACCATCAGGTGATCCATCGGCTCGTTTGCTCCCCTATCCCATAAAAAATAAGGCATTACACTGTCCTCCCACACAGTACACACGCCATCGAGAACCGCAGGCATGCAGGTTTCCTAAAAAGGTTTCATCCTCAAAAATATTTGAGAAAAGAAAGAAAAGAAAGAAAGTATTTGATAGTATTTAGGAAAGTATCTAATCATGACTGCGAAACATTTATGAACTCAACTGTTTTCAGAAGCGAGTGAAGCAAGACTTACCTAAATTATTAGGAATTTAAAAGTGCATGATAGATCCCGAAAAAAATTTGCAACATTTCTTTAAAAGTCACGATGACTTTTTTACGGGATAGTAAGGCAAACGAGCAGACGGATCACTTGTTAGTAAGCGATTACCGCTGCTTATGGACACCTGCAACACTGGAAGATTCGCAAGTGCGCTGCCCGCCTTTTAGAAGGGTTGGGGCCTCCGGTATCCTCACTCGGCGAAACACCACGTAAGTGTTGTTTCATGCCGGTTTCCTGTGAGACCTTGGTATCTCTTCCGGTCGAGCCGGCCCATTCGTGCCGAAGCATGGCTCTCCCACGGCGAAATGTTTTATTACCTTTTTAAACTGTTGCGAAACTGTTATCGTGGTGTTCGCTTACAGCTTCGTCTGCTCGTTTTCCCCCCATCCCATAAAAAAAGATGAAAGTAGTATAACGCAAGAACACAACCTTATACACACTGCCTTCGCGGGCTGACAGAAATGTGTGGAGGACCATGTCTCAGCAACGTGTTTATGTGTGTTTATTTGTTTGCAACATTGATGAACAATATAAATTATTTGTGTTGCTACTAATGTTTCGCTATCAATTTACCAGGCGTTAAACTTTTATCAATTGAATAGTACTTAATTTAAAAATATAAGAATGACATTTCGCCTGTCTGTGTTAATGTTAAATGGGAATGGCCAGTGCAATGTTAAAGTTAATCTACAAAAAAAATAAAAAACAAATAATCTATAGAAACGTTTATATTGCTTATGTTACATTGTTTTATTAACTCCGAGAGACGTATGAAGATGGGTTAGTTAATGAACTGACCAGCAATGATCCGCCCCTGGGCGCCCGCGACCGCAGCAGGCGGTGGGGCGGCCGGCGTCGCCCCTGGAGTCTTGCCAGTCTTAGCCGGTTTTGGTGAAGGGCTCCTCGAAGGCGGCTTGGGGGGTGCTGGTGGTGGTGTTTTCGAAGCTGTCTTGGGAGGGTCCTTCTTATCTTTTGCATCGGCGATTAGGACTGAAGATGTTGAAAACTGAGGACAAAAGATAATTATAGGTTATAAATAATTTAAAAAAATAAAAAATAAGACAGCAACAAAAAAAATTCAATAAAAAGGCCGAAATAAGATTGAGATTAGAAAATAAAATTTCTACTATAAACAAAGGAAACTATACAGGGTGGAAACTTTCAGCGGGGCAGTAAGGAGAAGTACCTACGTTATCCGTTGCAGCTACACGAAAATGGTCTTAGGAGACTATCTATATTTTTTTTATGGAATTTTGATCCCCATACGCAGATAAAAAAAAATTACAGTTAGAAATAAAATAGCCACTTTACACGAAAAAAAATTATGCCAATCAACTTACTTTTCTAGAGGACGTTCTAAATGAGATCCAGGCACCTAATTTGAACAACGGATGACGTTTCCGTTCAACTTCATTACTCGGGTATCCAGTCTTCTTGTCATTCCAATTTTGTGGCCGGAAGACGACGGGGGGCCGCTTTAAAGGGACAATCTTGGCCCTAGGACGTCCTGGCTGAAACTGTTTATCGTGGCTGTCTGTCGGGGCGAATTGTGGCGAGTCTTTCAGAGGAATCATGGCCGTTATGGGGGCTAAGATGTTCGGTGGGGGCTTGTACTCTAAGGGGGCTACATCCATGTGTGGAGCCGCGATTATTCGTGGGGAAGAATCCTTCAGCGAGTCTGTTTGTAATTCAGTCTCTGTTTGCGTAGCCGCAATCATGCGTGGGATTGTATAAATCCGTGGGGCCCCGTCCTTGAGTGGTGGTTTTTGCATTTGTGGGTCTTTGTCCGTCTCTTTGACCATGTTGAGTCGTCGGGGGCCTATTGACTGAGGAACTCCGTACACGCGTCGCACGGAGGCCATAGTGGCCCCCAGCCTGGATCTCTGCCGACGTGAAGTTCTCTGATCAATATAGTCTTTATCGGCTATATCCACATTCTGCATCTTAGGTGGTAAGTTTCTCACAAATTCTCGTGTCGGCATTGTTGATGCACGCATTTTCCTGGAATTGCCTGCAACAAAAGACTTTATTTGAAGGGATAATAAACCTTTTTGGTAAACATTAGATTTTAGTAGAGTTTAATATTGTCGACTTCGGTCAAACTTGGACATCCTCCAACGTTCACACATCTTGTTATCACAATATTGTACCAATGAAGATTGTAACTTATTTTATTTTAAAAGAGTGTCCATGGAGTTTCTTGCCGGATTCTTCTCCATAGGATCAACCTTTTGGAACCGTGCAACTAGAATCATAACCAACGTTAAACGCTTGTAAAAGCTTATTTGAAATAAAAACATTTGATTTGATTTGATTGATTTGCTAGACTTGACTTAGTGTTTAAATACAATTTAAGTATTTAAACACGAAATTTCTATGAAAAATTGTGTTTAAGTACATTTTAAACACATTTAAGAAGTTGGTGCAAGTGGCCGTTAGTTTAAAGCGTGCATGCAGAACAAAAGAGTTTTAAAAGCTGCGTATATTGTTTCACTAGAGGCCCTGGATTCGATTCCCAGGTCGAGCAAAGTGTTAATGGGCTATTCTATGAAATTTTCAGTAGCACCATAATTTGGATTTGTGCCCGGTTAATGGTCTCTCCCCATAAAATATGAGACCTAAACATACCGGTGGACCGTGTGGTGTATATTGGTACACTTTCTGCCTAACCCTTCGGGGAATACAGGCGTGATGGTATAATATTAGTATGGAATTAAAGATAATACTCACAGGATCCATTTAAACGATGCAATTCGATGGGCAATTTAGTTAACCTATTCATATTTGTATGTATTTATGGCAAGATTCAAAATGGTTCCATTTATGATCTAAGATAGAAACTAAATTTGTGGTCCACTAAATTATTCCTGTGATGTTTATGTTGACAAGAATGGAACGAAGCGGAATTCCAATTTCAAACTATTGTATTTTTTATAGGTTTTGCTATTTTCGGAAAAAGTTTGAACACGTAAAAAAGAGGTTCGTATCCACGGTTAGTTCAAAAGAGGTTTTAGACAATAGTAAAGAAACAATCAGAAATGAGAAAATGATGATTGCAGCTAAAATGTCATACTGAATCTAGGTTTATGAGATAACAACATTAGATAGATAAATATTAGCATATGCATATGAGTTTGACCCCCTTTTTTTAGGTAGGTAAGTAGGATAAATTAAAAATATCCAAATCAAAATTATCCCTTATCAGTAGAATATTTGGCTATGCGGTGATGTTGCGATAGGATTCCAACAGTGGAATCCTATCCTGCCTCTGTAAGAATGATAATATATTACCCAGTATGTTCGCTGACAACGCGTTTATGTAAAGGTAGGGTGAAAGGGTTAATTGTCGGCGCAGCCCGCCTTTTCCCACACCGATCATTAAGCGTTACCAGTGTTACTCTACAGACAAGCAAGGTGGTTTTAAAGCTTATTTGTTTTGTTGTGATTTAAAATCTTTATTATTAATGGTATACCTTGTAGTCTATCCATACTTATAACATACATACCATCACGCCTGTATTCCCCGAAGGGTTAGGCAGAGGCGTACTTATGTACAGCCACAGTTCGCCGGTATGTTTAGGTCCCATGTAATAGGGGGCGAGCCTATTGCCATTAACCGGGCACAAATTCCTAACTCCGAGCTGCTACTGGGAATTTCATAGAAAAACCCAATAACACTTTGCTCGACCTGGGAATCGAACCCAAGACCCCTAGCATAGCAGTCGCGCTCAGGACCACTTGGCTAATGAGGCAGTATCCATACTTATAATAAATATTACAACTTAAAAAATGGTGAACTACTTATCTCAATTATTAGAACGGATCCTGTGATACAGCTTGACCTCTCTGATGTATACAGACCCATACAAAGAAGAGATCATCTTTGATTACCTAAGTTATTTTTGGGATCCATTTTTAATCCTAATTATAGCTTCATGGGAGCGAAGCTGCGGGCAAGAGCTAGTTATTATTATAAATGCGAAAGTAGTAGTAGGTAGTAGTAGACTCTTTCTGTTTGCTTGTTACGTTTTCGCATCTAAACGGCTGAATTCATATTGATTTATTTTGGTATAGGGATAGATTGGACCTTGGAGAGGGACAAACTACCATTTATGTCGGCTTCTAAGCCACGGGTTGTGGGTTCGTTCTCCACATAGAGCTAATATTTGTAGTTCGGGTCTGGACGTTTGTGTGTGTGAGAATTAGGGTTTGTAAAAACACCCACTATACTTACAGGAGAAAATAGTGGAAATTTTTTAAAAAATATTTTGAGTTTTCCTTTTTAATAACTTTTGTTCCTATGGAATCCTCATGTCCTAAACAGTTTATTACCTACGTGTTTTTGTTATTAAATTCTTCTTGACTGGAGATAAAATTTATGGTCAGCTAATGAAACACTCGCCCTTTATCAGAAAATCACCATCACTGGTGAATGAAATAGTAAATTTCTTTACTTATCTACACGTTTTGCTTTATCTCTCAAAAAAATCTGACTTCTAGCGCTCCAATTAAGGACGCTATCACAATTTTCTACAAATATCAGTGCTTTTCAGGTACCATTTTAACGAATTAGGAGCACAACTGCGAGGATATCTTGGTTTCAAATTAAAGATAATATATTCATCTCCACAATGATTCCATAAAAAATGTATAACCCTATACAAAATTTTCACACAAATACGATTTCACCATCACACTAATCGCAAAAAAAACGAAAAATGGGGTCTGAATAGGTACCAGTATAGCTAAATCCACTGCAAATATAAACATAAAAATAATATAAAAACGTTCCTTATATAGTCCTCTATACGAAGCTAAAAATTTTGTAGCCAAATGAATATGTTTTTAATTTATGAGAAAAAAATGAAACGCTCCCGAATTTCTCCATACAATTTCTACTCGCCGTTCGTCATACCGCGCTCAAACGCGCTCGTGGAAGGACGGGTGTATCGCATGCTGTCAAAAAAAAAAATACGTAAAAAGAGAGTGCCGTGTTGTATACTCTGGTTGGACGAAGTTGATACTTTTTCGGTCCGAAATAGAAGTAAGTACAATTATTGAAATTTGTTTTAGAAATAAATAGGTACATAGTTGTATTTATAATGGATGTAGATTACGGATAAAGATTTATATGAATAATGATTATATCATCTACAGGAATAATAAATATTTTTGAGATATTCGATACCGTATATACTAATAGTCGATTTTGGGATTTTTGGGGGTGATGATTACGAGTACGCACGGCTACACATTAAGCTATACAAAACCAGTTTACGCTGGCCTCTTATTGCATAGAAAGTCTATAAAGTGCGAGATCAGCTTAGACTGGTTTTGTATAGGTAGACCTGTAGCCGTGTGTACGTCATTCATGTTTTAATTCAAAATGGCGGGGTTATTTTTTTTAATCTATATATTGTTATTGATTGTGGAGGTGATGTTTATGAATATACCATCATATTTTTGATTCAAGATGACAGATGTAATGTTTTTGTGATAAATCGAATTTTTTCACTCGATATTGAACTTAATCACCAAATTTACAGCTTTGTATAACCTGATGTGCGTGATGTGTGGCGTTTGTAAATGAAACAGGCGCATGGCTGTAACTCTTGATACCAAGTATGCTTTTTTTGTTGGGCATTGTTAAAATATTGATATTTGTTATTATAGATGCCAGGACTTGCCCACATTGCCAGTAAGCTTTTTTAAAAAAAAAAAGTTATATCAACGATTGTACCTACGTAATTTTTTTTATTTGATTTTCCTTAGGTACCTACTAATGTTGCCTTTTTATTTTCAGGAGCAGGAATTCGCGATAAAGGAATATAAGCCAAAAGGCAGAAGAATAATCGAGATTGATTATCTTTTTGAGCAGCTCATCCGTATAGGTAGCTACACTTCTCAGAGATCGTCAGATTGAAAATGTCGGCGCCACCTAGTTTAAAAAATAAGTAAATAATCGACTCGTAAAAGTCTCTTTAAAAGATCTATTTACAGAAATAAATATCATTCCATTTTGGTACACTGCTGTATAATTTTTGCAACTTGTATCCTTCCTATATACAATATATTATACTGTTTACTACCTACTTTGTTTTATTTTTTATCAAAAATCTGATCTTGTGCCCAGTTTCAGTAAATAAAATACATCCATAAGAGAATGATTATTTTTAAATATCAAAACGAAAATCTACTATAAACTCCCAGGCTAATATTTGAATATATATTGATCCAACAATTGTAAGCACATAAGTACTTACATCTTTTCAAAATGGGGATCGTGGGTTTTCCTTGTAGGTAATAGCAAAATGGTCGTTAGATTCTTAAGAATATGATAATTAGTCCATTTATTTTGGGTACCTACATTATGTACGTAATGAGTATTGATAAACTCCAAAAAATACTGAAAACGTGATTATCACGCAGATGGTACTTGTTAATAAGTACCATCTGCGTGATAATCATATTTTCCATGGTTACCAAATTCGATTGCAAACTTATTACTAATTTGACTCAATACCAGTAAAATAAAAAAATAATACCTTAGTATCAAGATTAGTTAAGTTACGTATAAAATCGAGCGGACAGCGGTTTCAATGTGTGCGTGCGCGTAATGTTGTTGTGTTGCAAATCAGATACCTAAATTTGAGCAAGTTCAAAATGTGATAGCGTCCTTAAAGTCGTAGAGTAACATCACCTTCGATTCAATAGTTATTAGTCGGTTATTTGAAGTTGAACCTTCGACGGACAGAGGCATGTGTAGAGAGGGCGAACGTTTGACCTTTCAACAAGGTTATCTAAGATTAAAAAAAAATATATAATAATGCGTCATCAACCCTCCTAGATTTCCCTAAATTCGATCTATCCAAGAAAGTCTGTCAGGGTCTGAATTTAGTTGTAGGAGACGCGTAGTATCTATAGAAAAACTATTAATGCTTTTCTGTACCTACCTACTTCATTGTTTTGAAATTCTGAACAGAAAGGAAATGGTTATTTTTTTCTTGTAGCTAAGTATCTACATATAAGGGAAAGTGAAAGTGTAGTCTTTTAGTCGGGGTTTCGAAACTTTTATTAAATCCTTTAACAATCACAAAGTCGCGGGTTTTCATAAGTGCGTTCCAATATCGCTCAGCTTTCGATGTTCTTTAATAATAAGTAAATCTTTCTTGGAGAATGATGTTTGTTATCACGACATGAGTAAAATCAAGTGTTTGGTTAATTCCACTAATTATCCTTGACAGTTGACAGGCTGCAACGATGATAACCGTAATCGAGACATTTACGTGCTCTCCATAGGACGGAGGAGTCATGTGTGACCCATCTTTAGACTGCCCGCTATACACCACTGAATTTATTTATTGGTATAGGCAGAGTCTCCACCTATAGCCTCTGCCGCAGAGACTTATCATCGTCAGATGACATTTTAACTTTTATAGCTATTTCACCAAAAAATAAAACAGGTAGACTCTATAGCCGCCTCTGTCCAAGTTACTCGGTCGCTCATAACGCGTACGGTCGCGACGCCGTAAGCACCAATTATAACGCCACGCGACGCCATGTTGCTTTCAATAAGTATTTTATAGAGGAAACTTCATTAATTGTTTATTTTTTATATTTGCGTAGGGATTTTTTGTATCTGTTCAATTAATCTGTCATTATTATTACTCTGACAATTAATCTGTTCCATCTTCTTTTTTGCAAGCATAACTCAACAGCTTTTTTTTTGGCTATGGACTTAATCTTTTAAGCTCCAGCCAGGAGCAACTTATAAACTAAGCAACAACAGCCAAGGGCGTCCCTTAACGGGACTCGGACCGGCTTAGGGCGTTGCTGGGGGATCTGTTTTAAATTAATTAGGGACTAATTTAAAGCTACTGGCTCGACTCGGGCCGGCTCGAGCAAGGGTCGGGGAGGAAACTCAACAGCCAGACATTGTCCAACATTTACCTATAGTTGTGTTCAGGCAAATTATCGACCTATCCGGCTTTTGAACAACCCCACCCCACCCCACGAAAAGGTATCGAACGAAAGTGCACGAGCGACTGGCGCGGACATTCCTGTATTTTTTTTAAGAAAACAGTGTTTCAGGCTTTCAATGGCAAAATGTCCGGCTAAATAGAAATCTGTGTCCGGCTTTTCTATTTTAGTCCTGGCAACCCTACTCGCAGTAAGTAGGTAATCGTGATAACCAGATACTTAATTCAGGAAACACCTATGTCCCGAGTACCTGCGTCACTAGGATAATGAGGGTGCCATGGCGAATGTGCATGCGAATGTGCATGCGAATGTGCATGCGAATGTGCATGGTGCCATGCCACCTTTTACCTAATAGTCTTACTAGGTAAAAGGAATATATTTTCCAATATAAATGAATTTGAAGGATGGGGACGTTTCTTCCCATAAACTTTGCTCTTTTAATTTTCATAATAAAAAAAAACAAATACCCAAACGCGACCTCAAAAAGAACCTTTCAAAGCACCTGAAAACTTAATGCCACTTCATCAACTATTCATTGTCTGGATCGTTACACGCGCGGTGTCATAAGCTAGGCCATGTTACCGCGGGAAAATAGTGGGCGTGGCCTCCCCCTCCACCAATTAGAAGCTAGCAAGTCACGCGATAATTACCTAACCGACCAATAACAGCCAAGGATACTGCTAGACAATTAGTCAATCGCCCAATCGGAGTAAACGCGCGAAATTACATAAAGTGATGTGGCGTTTTCCAATAGTGGTGTAATGTTATGTTTAGTTAGTCGAGCGAGTTGTTTGATTTTGGAATAACATTACAGTGAAGTGTTTGAAATCAGAAATAGTTTTTTTTGTTGATTGAATTTATAAAGATTCGGAACTTTTAAAGATTTTAACATTGTTTAAAAAATACTTCATAAAGGTATTTTTTAAATTATAACTGACAACAGCAATCTATTTATAGAATTTTAAACAATAATTAAATTAAGGCAAAAAATTTAGCTAAAAGCCCAACGTGGCCTAGGATCCTTGCTTTGTTTTTTTAAAGGTCAAAATTTCATATAAATAAATATTCTACGACATTTTACACAGCACCATCATATGCTTGTTCTTACCTCTTAAAAAGTATAATTCAATTTTCTTTTTGTTCAATGTTCTGAATTCTGACAATGTTCCTTCAAACCTACGAGCTATGGTTGGAATCGAGGGAGTTGCAAGAAAAGAGAAGATTATTGGTTTACGCTTTGGTGTCTGTTTCGACTTTTACGCGTTACAGCCAGTTCTCTTTCAGTTGCTGCGGCTCTATTAAAGTGCAGGCTGCAAGAGCTCTTGAGGCTCGGCAGTGCATCAGCAACTCCTCTTGTGTTGCAGGTGTTTATGGCTATGACAAATGCTTAAGATCAGGTGGCTTGTTTACTGTTTTGTTGACTAAACTAATACCTAAAAAAAATATAATCCGTCGGCCATCATTCGTTGCTCTACTCAATGTTTTTACTCCGTCCCGCCACCTCCAAATGAGGTTCATGATCTTCTAACACCTTGAACCTTCAATCATTGGATGCATCTCGATGTTTGGAATTCGCTATCTTTAGTTTAGTGCCGACCATGGGATGCTCCATGCTTTTACCGAATCTGTCCGGCTTTTCACAGGCCTGTCTGGCTTACAAGCTCCTCCCCACTAAACGACGCCACACGAAGGCGCGAGCAACTCACGTTGACATACATGAATATATTTTTCTTTAAAAAACCAGTGTGTATCCTTTTCTAGAAATGTCCGGCTAAATGTGTCTCGGTGTCCGGCTTTTCTATTTTTAGTCCTGGCAACCCTATCCATGGTTCTATGTGTCCTCGTTCCGTAGCAACCAGTGCCTCGACGCCATAATTTAAAATCATATGTATTCAAGGTAGGTAGGTATGTAGGTATTTTACATCAATTTTACATTATAGACAGCCCCCAAAAACGTCCGCCCTTCACCGCCTGTGTTTTTTGCTCGGAAGAAGAAACGCAACAACCTCCCTAGAATCACAGACCTGTTCTACGAGCCGTCCACTACCACTTAAACTTGCGAATCCATTCAGCCAAATTAACTTGACGAATCAAATGTTGGTTCTTCTAAGGGTTTCTTCCGTCGCTAGAAATGCCTATCAAACCTAGCTCTCTCCATAGCTTGCTGAGTCATTTTATGATTCATGAAAACGGAGATTTTTTAGCCCAGTTGAAAGTGTAATACTTACCTTCCCTCTTCTCTCTTCTCATCTATTACGATCTGTCATAAATGATCAATGGACAGGTACCTGGAAAAATTGCTAGTGTAAAAATAAACAAATAAAAAAAGAACTTGTCGAGATTTAACTAATTTTTATAGTTTAGGTTGGCAAGATTTATCAGACTTGTTTGTCGGGCCCTTTTAGTCACCAGCAGGCCACAGCGCATTGGGCCGGTTTGCTACTGACCGGAAGACAGATGAATGGATGCTGCTCTCTTCCAATCCTTGTCAGGATTACTTGGCTAGTTTGGAACTCAAATACAGTTCTGCATCATAAGCTCTCTTATTATTAATATTACCTACACTGAATAATGTCCGTATCAATACAGCCTAGGGCCGTCCATTCGTTACAAACGGTGTTAAAAACTTAACATATTAAAAAAACTTACTGAATTACCTACAAGAAAAAAAAAAGAAAAATGTGAAAAATAATGACAGATTATGTGTGTGAACAAGTGAATAAAGAATGTAAAAGTTAAATGACCTTTTTTGAAAAAGGCTAGAAGAAAAAAAACTATGGACAATGGATTCGGGAGTGCCTCTCTACTCGCTGGAGTCAGTGGCTTGCTTACTTCGGAGTTATAATCACTTGCTGACACCTACTCCTAGCGCTCCTCCACCAGGTACCTAACGTTAACATCAATTTGTGATAATTTCTCCAAAAAGTGTTTTTTTGTGTAGTGTAAACAAAATAAACAACTTTTAGTATTTATTATGTTTACACAATTTCTAAATCCCTAGCTCAAACACATGTACTTATACTTAAAAACCAACAAATCGTTCATGTTTTTAACTGAGAGCTTAAAAACGTGGTGAGCTCTATTTTGTTTTGAGTAGTTTATAAATCACACAAAATTTTTAAGTCTTTGTCCGGTGGAGCTATCTAGTTTATGGTGGTTAGAAACCGCCGTGAAACAACGCTTACGTTGTATTTCGCCGAGAGAGCGAGGATACCGGAGGCCCAAAACGCTTTTAAAAGGCCGGCAACGCATTTGAGACTCCTCTAATGTTGCGGGTGCCATGTGCCATGGGCGGCGGTAATCGCTTACCATCAGGCGATCCGTCTGCTCGTTTTCCCCCGCTATCCCATAAAAAAAACTATATCTAAACTTTGAAAGAGATCATGGTTGCCTGAGTTTATTTCCGCGATCATTCTTTACTATGTTTTAATAGTTTTTCACATAATTCACATAGGATTTTGGCAATTTCATAAGAGAATGGTTTAAAGTTCAATGTTAGCATACTATACAGCATGGAGGTAGTTCCTTATAGAATAGAATATCCTTTATTGTACACCAAAAACGAATGTCAAGTATTATGTATGTATTTATTTCAGTTTTAATTAGAACTGGCTCATTAGTCTAGCGGTCTCAAGCGGAGATCCTGGGTTAGATTCTCAGTTCGAGCAAAGTGTTGTTGGGTTTTTCTATTACATTGTCAGTAACAGCTTTGAATTTCTATTTGTGCTCGGTAAATGGCAATAGGGTCGCCCCCATTTACATCTATACTTAATATATCAAGCTGAAGAGTTTGTTTGTTTGCTTGAACGCGCTAATCTCAGTAACTACTGGTCCGATTTGAAAAATTCTTTCAATGTTAGATAGCCCATTTATTAAGGAAGGCTATAGGCTATATATTATCATCACGTTACGCGGACGAAGTCGCGGGCAGAAGCTTGTAGGATATTATTAACATACTGGCGACTGTGGGTGTTCATTAAAACTCTGCCTATCCTTCGGGTAATAAGCGGCGATATGTACCCTAATGGCTAAGCCGGCGGACTTGCGATCATGTGGTTGCCGGTTCGAAACCCACCCATTGCAGTACCGACGTGAACCCACGTAACCCAAGCATATTTTTTATTTTTTTTTACTTGTGAACAAGAAACGAAACAGGTTCATTATTACACGTAAACAGTAGGTTGTATACTGTTGTTGTTTCCCCGAAGGATTAGACAGAAGCGTACCTACTAACCAAACTGCGAGCTGTTACTGGGAATTTCATACAAAAACCCAATAACACTGCTCGACCTGGGAATCGAACCCAGGACCTCAAGCGTAGCAGTCGCGCTCAAGACCACAAGGCTAATGAGGCAGTTTGAAAATCTCTTTCAGTGTTAGATAGCCCATTTATTGAGGCTATAGGCTATATATCATCACGCTAAGACCAAGTATCTAACTATTCCATGCGGACGAAGTCGCTGGCAGAAGCTAGTACGTATAAATATAAACAAGTAGATACATATTCATCATCATATACATATACATATCATATACATATATCATTCTTTCTTCTTTCTTTCTTTCTTCTATATTAGTATGATCAGCACCAAGTGAGGTGAGTGTTTCTCATAAGGTTTCTAAGGTTCTAAGATGTACCTATGGGTGAGGATCTAGGTGATTTAGCTTTGCGACCCACATTGCTATTACTTAGGCTTTTTTTAAACAGACGTGATGGTTCTATGTTATATTAAAGCCATATAAATATTAGTAGATCATTATTTAATTTATTCATGTTTATTCAATTTCATTTAAAAAAAGTCAATTCACAATAATCTACAGGTACAGATTTTTGTCAAAATACTAAACCTCTCTCACTTATATGATCAACTTTGTCAAGTCATTTTCTAAACAAACAAAAGTGATCATTTCCCCCAACATTAAACAAGTGTTCACACCACGTTGATTGTTAAATAATAGATTTTTCACTTACGAATCCGCAGTCTCATCAACGGAAGTAACACTCCATTATATACTTTATTTTTATTGTGATAAGGTATAATATAAAAGCGTGAGTTATATTAGGTAGTAATTTAGTTATGTGACCGACCAGGTGCAAAGGGTCGTAAGGTCATACGCTAATTGCTTTTTTAAATCAATATTTACTCCAACACAAACTCCGACCAATGAAATATGATTCAAGTTTTTTTTCTATTTAGGTATAACCTTTTTTGAGCAATAGACCTCTTCCGTGTGCTTTACAAAATAGGTCTGTTAGTATGTAAAATAGCTGAATGTTCAGTTGGATTGCCATTGCGATACGTTTATCAAAATCGCTACCCACGTTTTGTTTTTCTAGAATAAGTTACGTTAAGCGTTTTGTTTAAAAAAGCTATGACATTTACTTATATTTTGTCGGATTTTTGCAATCAAATTTACTTACTACTATTTCACAGGAAATAAACGATCGGAAAATATTGTTCAAAAATTGGTAAAATTTTCAAGAATTGCATTCGCTTTATGTAAAGTTCGCGCAAAATAACTTGACCCAAAACTAACGGAGAGGGGGAAAATATGCGCAGTGCATTTGCGTTCAAAATGTACTAAAAATCGACTACTGCGCATCCGCCATTTTGGTTCAAGTTATTTTGCGCCAAATATACATTTATTTCCAGTGAAGTATTTTGGAGGTAATGGTAGAGCAGGAACCCAAATTAGCGGCATCGGAATCCGTACACACTTTGATTAAATTGTGTTTGAATTACGATTTATTTTGGTATTACGTGTGTATTGGAAATTCGGTCAATATACAATTGGTTTTTTGTAATTTGTAGATATATATATATAGGTAATAGCACATTCTAGATTCATAGCTGTAGGAATTGCGCCATTCGCTTCATAGTATTCACAGCATATTGTAGCTAAAAGTAGTGTCAATCGTGTCAATTCTTTGCCGGTTTGTTCTATCTATTGCGATATGTCACAAGCATTTGATTATGTAGATCATAATATTCTGATTAATAAACTTGACGCATATGGCATAAGAGGTAATGTTCTAGAATTGATTAAATCATATTTAACAGATCGTCAACATATAACTTCAGTTATATGTTGACGATCTGTTAAATATGATTTTCAAAATTTCAAAATTTAATGAAAAAACTAAAAGTGAACAGATTTACTCCTCAAAAAAGCGTTATGTGACATATGGTGTTCCCCAAGGTAGTGTTTTAGGTCCTCTCTTATTTATAGTATATATAAATGACCTACCAAGAGCAACTATACAACCCATGTCATTGTTTGCTAATGACAGTACTGTAACTATAGCTTCCAAAGATATACATTTTTATAATTCTGATATAAATAATTCATTAAATTCAATAATTACATGGCTAAATAATAATAACTTACTAATAAATTTGAAAAAACTAATATAATGCACTTTAGTCAACGAGAACGGATATGCAATTTTTCACAAATTAAATTAGTGTACCAAGACAATATTATACAGGAAGCAGCTTCGGCCCGATTTCTGGGATTGATCATAGATAAACAATTAATGGAAAAACCACATTGATGAACTTAGCAAAAAAATCAGCAGTTCATCTTATGCTCTATACAAACTGGCATTCTCTGTCAGCACAGATACTTTACTTACAGCATATTATGGCCTTGTAGAATCAATATTGAGATTTGGCATCATATTTTGGGGAAATTCAACCAATAAAGATATCGCTTTCAAGCTACAAAAACGTTGTATACGGGCTATGTTTGGACTACAAACTACTGATAGTTGCAAGCCAATGTTTATGAAGCATAATATTCTACCACTTCCGTGTATTTATATTTACGAAGTAAGTAGCATTGTTTGTTAGAAATAATCCACATTTATTTCCACGGTTGTCGGATAATTTCGTTAGGAGTAGACGAAATAATTATCAATTATGTATACATCCAGCTAAAACTGCACTGCTTCACAGGAGTATTGTATGCATGGGCCCGAAAATTTATAACCAAATTCCAAAGGACATCAAACAATTAAATTCAAATTTATTTAAAATAAAACTTAACAATATGTTGTCCAAGAAATGTTATTACAATATATTTGACTTCCTTAATGACAAATGTTGATTGCTATAATTTAAAGTTCTTTTTTTTATATTTTTAATTATATTTTAATAAGATCACTTGTCAATTGTATATATTTGTACACCTTAAATGGTATAACATGTAGCTACGTATATAATTTTAACACCATTACATGCATGTCATTAGTATTGTAATTCACACATGTTAAAGCAAATAAATATATCTTATCTATCTATCTTATCTTATCTTATCGTCAATTTTGGCCGTTGGCACAGTTTTAGACAAGTTTTTGGCTTGTTATGGATTTTTAAGCCAAGGTTTTAATAATTCTCAGTTGTGGAACATCCACAACTAGACCTGAAAATTCCGAAAAACTGATTAAAATTTGAATTTGGCGGGCTCCGGTGAACGATCCGCCTTGGGACGAGTCTTTCGTCGACCATTTAAAACTGTATAATTTTGTGTGTTTAATTTGTACCCCTTTATAATTAGGAACGCAAATATTTAGCGGGCGCCATCACACCGTCGTGTAATAAGCGGTGTTATGAAGGGATGGTACCAGCAGGGGTGTGATAGGGCTGCCTATTGCTAGTAATATTTTTTTTCTAGTTTTTGCCCGCGACTTACCTCATCTGATACCTAGGTGTTAGGATTAGAAATGGATCCCAAAAATAATTTTATCTGAAACATATTTTAGATTCAAGATAGTAGTAAGTACTTAATTGCGACATTAACTCTACAATATTTACAAAAACTGAGAATTTAAAACTTTGCTTAAAAAACGTTACAGAAGCTAAAAGTAGTATAATTTTGGCCGTTGGCACAGTTTTAGGCAAGATTCTAGCTTGATAAGGATTTTTAAGCGAACGTTTTAGTTCTCAGATGTGGATGTTGTATAGTTAATGTCGCAATTACTACTGTTAAGAATCTTAGATACGGAAAATAGACCTACAAATTTCGAAAAACCCATTGAAAATTCAATTTGGCGAGTTCAGGTGTACGATCCGCCATAACAAGAGATACGTGTGCACATTTATTCGTTCTCTGACGCAATGCGACAGCCCTATACAGTTTATAATGGCACTTAATTACTTGAACACACCCTTGCTCTTGCGTAGTGCACGAATTTCACCCCGAGGCTCCAATTCATTTTGGGGTTAGTTGCGGTTAGCAGGTCATTAAATAAGATTGTCATAAATAAATACAATTAACTGTCATTAGGCTGATCATGCATCTATTAATAGTTTGTGGACTGATCTGCGTTCCGTTTTTTTTTTTCAATTTTCCCGCCCTCTAACCGGCATGGGATGTGTTTGAAAAGATAAGTAATGAAACTACGGAATGAAAATAATTATGTTTTTTTTATTTGTATTTATTATGTATTTCTGTTTGGCATACTCTGTTTCACATTACATATTAGTAGGTAAGCAATTAACCAACCGATGAAGCTCACTGTCATTGTACTTAGAAAATGCTAACTACCTATGATACCTACTTACCTACTGTCTCGCAAGATACAGGTTTCGCCAAGTTCAGGAGTTTTTTTTTTTTTTTTAAAAAGTTCAGGAGTTAGCACGGTGGACCGCAAACTTTGTCAGATAATATATGTCTTGTTCCATGTCTTATTATACCTCGTCAAAGTCAAGTGTTCACGTGCTCTATTTTTTGTGTATGTGTAATATTTTTTTATCATTTTTTTTTATACAACCGGATCAAAGTAATAATCGATGACAAGAACCGAACTGAAAAACATTCCTTTTCATCAATTAGTGCTTCCGTTTCAATGAGATCCACGCGTATGAAATTTTTTTCACGCGATTTTTTCCTGTTTGTTCTTTACTTATATACAAAAAACCCCGTATCGAGTCATGGTTACTACATATGTTCTTTCAATATTATTGAAGTATTCAATATCATTAATTGGCTATATTTAATTATTTGTTAACATTATCTCTCTCTATCTCATCTCTAAGTAATTAAGTGGCATATGTTTTTTAAGTTAGGTACAAAGAGTTGCCAATATTCGACACGATGTAACAATTGTTATGAATAAATAAATAAATAAAATAACAGGATACCAAATTTCAAATCAATCAGACCTGTGGACGTTGCTTACACCCCTACATCAACTATAAAAGAGTCGATCATCTTCAATCTAAGAATAATCTCGATCAAGTCACCTTTCAAACAAAATAAAACGGGATCAAAATCGGTGCATTCGGTGGGAGCTACAAGGCCCCAAATGAACACTACACACGCCAACCCTCTTTAGGCTTGAGGGTTAAAATAGATCTAGGCAGTTCGGTCGCTCAAGTAGGTACTGTTTTTATGTATAAAAAGGCAAGAGATGCAAGTCGTCTTCGCTTGAGGCTCCTCGAAGTGTTAATTGTGTGCCAGATTTCAATTTTGAAACGGAACTATCAACAATGCATTACCTCCCACGTTTTCTCTGACCCCGTGTAACTAATGACAGCACAGGTCATGTCATGACGTGAGTGTTAAAACTGCACCTGCCGCCGTGAGTACAGGCACACCTGAGGCCTGTGACGGGTCGTAATGACACCCTGCTAATTACCGAGGGGTTTCTGGGCGGTGAAGTTGTGAGGAAGATTTTATTTGTGTTTTTAACAGCGCTGTAATAGGTGTACAATACTGATTATATATCCTATCCTACTAATATTATAAATGCGAAAGTTTGTGAGTTCTATCACGCCAGAACGGCTGAACGGATCTTCATAATCTATATATATAAAAGAAAGTTGTGTTAGTTACTCCATTTATAACTCAAGAACGGCTGAACCGATTTGGCTGAAAATTGGTGGAGAGGTAGCTAAGAACCAGGAAACGGACATAGGATACTTTTTATCCCGTTCCCGTGGGATGTGATGACATACAGAATTCCACGGGGGCGAAGCCGCGGGCAGAAGCTAGTATTTGTATAAAATTGCCTGGCCTGCCTGGATTAACACGTTTCGGATCCTTTACAGCATCCAAGGTCAAGGGTAGATTAAGTTTTTGAACGTCATAGTAATTCATCATATAATCCTATAAGCTGTCCCACTTATACTGGGCACAAGCCTCTTCTCAGAGTGAGAGGGATTAGGCTATAGTCCACCACGCTAGCCTAATGCGGTTTGGTAGATTTCACACACCGTTGAGAAAATCTCACAGGCCATGCAGGGTTCCTCACCATGTTTTCCACCATCCTTTACTGCTGAAGCCACAGAAAAATTTTATGTTCCGTGGTTGAAGCGAACACACGTGATTCTAAAAAGCCTTGGATTGAAACTAGAGATCTTTAACTTGGCAGTGCACTAAGCTATCAGTGCTTTACTTACCTTTTTTCAAGTTCAAGTTCAAGTTCAAGTTCAAATGTTTTTATTTCAAACTAGCTTCTGCCCGCGGCTTCGCCCCCGTGGAATAAAAAGTATCGGGAACGGGATAAAAAGTATCCTATGTCCGTTTCCTGGTTCTAAGCTACCTCTCCACCAATTTTCAGCCAAATCGGTTCAGCCGTTCTTGAGTTATAAATGCAGTAACTAACACAACTTTCTTTTATATATATAGAAGATAAGATAGATAGATAAGCTTTTACAAGCATTTATGAAACGTTACATGCTTCTAGTTGCACGGCTCCAAAAGGTTGATCCTATGGAGAAGAATCCGGCAAGAAACTCCATGGACACTCTTTTAATATAAATAAAGTTACAGTCTTCACCTCACTACTTTTAAAAATGTAGATCCAAAGTTGAATTATTGTCGAACGTTTAGGAGTCGCGTGGCAGCGATCAAGTGTAGCACGTTATGGTGTCATTATAAAATGCAGGTGCAACTGGGGGAAGTAAATGTTAATAGGAGGGTCAATTTAGCAGAGGGGACGGTTCTGATAGGGATGCGAGTTAAATAACAAGTGATGGATCTGTCTGATCAATGTGCGAAAAATTATGAAAGCTTTTTACAGTGGGAGGGCCATGCTTTAGCACGGAAGGGCTCGACCGGAGTGATACCACGGCCTCACAGAAAACTGGTGTTAAACAACATTATGTTGTGTTTCGCCGAGTGAGTGAGGATACCGGAGGCCGAAACCGTTTTAAATTGCGGGCCACGCACTTGCGACTCCTCTGGTGTTGCGGATGTCCATGAGCAGCGGTTATCGCTTACCATCAGGTGATCCGTCTGCTCGTTTGCTCCCCCATCCCATAAAAAAATAAAATATTCATGAAAGTAAACATAGGTCTGTATTCATGGATGTTTAAAATTCTCGATTGTCGTGCCGAAAGCCGAAACTGTACAAATTACCCCAAAATGTAATATGTTTAGAAGGTGAGCCTATTGTCATTATCCAATTTCGAGCTGCTGAGAATTTCATAAAAAAAACTCAATCGCACTATCGCACAAACAAATCGCACACTCGGGCTACGCCCGACTCCTATCCGGCTGAGCTTTATTTGTAAACAAAAACGTTATACCACAGATAATAGAATTTGTAATGCAAACAGTATTCTATCAAATTCGGATTGAGAAACCGTTATTCTGAGAAACCGTTATTCTAGATTCCTTCCGCACCATTTGGTCTACACTCAATGGAAATAAACGACCGGAAAATCGTTCCAGTCTTGGTAAAGTTATCAAAAAATTTAAAAAAACCCCCGACACAAAAATAAACCTGAATCCCTATAAAAAGAAAAAAATAATCTTGAAATTATAACCCTTCGTAAGTACGTATGAAGTTTTTTGATTAAATTTTGTCGCGTCGGGGGACCGCTCTCTAATTATGTGAATCCTTTCCTTTCCTTTTGCTTCCCGAACGTGAATCGCGCGAATTCAGAATCGATGTGGATGGCGCGTACATCGCCGCGACGCGCGGGAGGGCGTAAAGTGGGCGGAGCGTAACATATTCAAGTTTGGCGACCCGAGCGGGTAGACACGCGAGAGCTAGAGAGCGGTCCCCCGACGCGACAAAATTTAATCAAAAAACATGATATTAAATCGGTAGAATATTTAATAAATTTTCACTATTTAAGAATATTTTCCATCAAGATTAATTAGTTTTAGCCCTACATAGGCTTAACTGAAAACTTTTCCAATACGTACTCTTGACCCGATGTGTGGGTAAAATTACGCAAGTCTTAGGGTAAAGTTACGCACGCGGAGTAAATGTACGCATTCAGATTTCTAAGAGAATACAATTAAGATTGGCAATAATCAACATTTATTAAATCTTGTGAATAACATTATAAGAAAATTAACATTAAGAAAATTAAGAACTCTTTGTATTATATCTATTATATGTGAATTTTGTCTTAAATTATTTATATTGGCATTATTAAATTATTTATATTGGCATTATTCATTATATGGTCATCTGAGATGAGGGTCCGCTGAGGGGCCTTCCTTATGTAATTTCTCGGCATTTTGGTGTATTCTGAAAGATTGAACAATTTTTGATATTTTTATTTCATTTGTATATGTACGCAACGGGGGTTAACGTACGCGTGCGTACTATTAATCTCGTACTCTTACCCCAATCGGCAAATATACCAAATAATCAGTCACAACACACACGTTAAATACTTTTTACGAATATGATAAACTTACATAAAAACTACATTAAATGAACAATAGAAATATAGTATACTTACTGGCACAGAGCTATCCATTTAACTACAGCACACTTTTCCGTGGCACAAAAATTAAACGAAATAAGCGTGCTACAAGTATTCGGCGACGTGTCGCGACCAGTACTAAGATTGCGTCGGCGCGGCGCGTGGCTCCTAAACGGCGACAGTAGCGCCACTCTGTTTTACAAACACAGACCTCAGCCCCCCCACCCCTGTCGGAGATCGGACCACCGCGTACTTTTACCCACCGCGTGCTGTTACCCCGAATGACCATAATGACCTAATTTTGCATGCTATAATATAACTAGCAAAACATGATTGATCAAAACTTATTTGTAACAACTTTTTATACCATGTTTTATGCAAATAAAGAATTTGATTTGATTTGATTTGATCGGAATCCGAATAATAACACACTGATTAAGTAAATTGTGTTTGAATTACGATTTATTTCGGTACTATTACTTTAAGTTTGTGTTGGAAATTCAGTCTGCCGAACAGAGTAATGATTGAAATTGATCAGCGTGGTTATTTCTAAGCTTAGAGCTCCTGACGATCAGTGTATGCTTTCCAGATGTGCACAACGTGGTGAATCCACTGCTAGCAACATTGCCGCCACAGCTACACTGCATCCCACCTTACTGCCATCATGTTCCACCGAGGAATACTACCCGTGAGTATTATGGTGAAATTTAACTGGTATCTTCGGCTAAGTTGTTGAGTTCCCAATTAATATGGTCGAGCTACACAATGACAGATGCATGCGTGCCGTCGGTTGGAGCTGGTCTACTCAAAGCCACTCTCTAGCTCTTTCTTTAAAAGGCCATTTCAGACACTGCCCTGCATTGTGTCACTTACGATACGATTACGATTGTGATTAAGGTCGCTAGGAAAGACATTTGTTCAGGCATGACTGGTGTGGTAAATAGGTATATTAATAAGATTCAGAACTTAGTGTCTCGTATATAAGATTACGAAATCTCATCAAAGAGCATACAAATATCAAAGTCATCAGTTCAGTTCAGTTCAAAATGTTTTTTTTTTAAGAAAAAAAACAAAAGAGCATACAAATAATATGTCTATGTGTTCAAAGTCACTGTTATAAGTTTCAGCCATTCGCCGAAATGGAGAACGTAAACCGCTATTAGTTCGACAGGCGCCTACTGCAAAGAGTTTGCCCGCTCGCACCTGTCGTCTATGAACAGTCCTGGGGACAGCGTAACATAGTACATTGTTCAAGTCCATACAATCAAATTTGTTAATAACAATGTTAAACAAGGTTATTGCTTCCAATTGCTTACGTCTACAACTAAGCGTCAGAACTTTATATTTAATAAGTAACTGGTCGTAGGACAGGTAGGATCTATGACATCTATAATGCATTGCACGAAGAAGCTTACGTTGAACATTTTCTATCAAATCAGTGTACCTGTTGTAATAGGGATTCCAAACGGGCACTGCATACTCTAACTGTGAGCGCACTAGAGTTTTATACAAGCATAGGTATGAAGAGGTCCGTCTGAAATCATGCTACTACTGCAACTAATACCTGGTCTACATACAATTTTGAAACATTGAAAGAAAAGTGCTGCTTTGAAATAGCTCAAAGATTAGCAAGCTAAAGTGGCAAAGGGCCACTCACATCTGTCGGAGAACCGACAAACGCTGGGGAAAACGAGACCGCGACTAGGCGAAGGTAGTGTAGGGCCCAACAGCCAGGTGGAGTGACGAATTGCGGAAGGCATGACTGAGGAACGGTGAAAATCGGGCTCTCGGAAGATCGGTTAAATGAGAAAGAAACTCTGTCTGTAAATACAGTACCGATTTAGATCTTACGAACACGAAATTTTTGTTCCCGCTGACATCTAGACCCTTTTGTAGGTCGTTGTCGACCGCTAGGAATCATATAGATCACAATAGAGATGTACTTTGGGTAGCACTACCGTTTTGGAATAGATTACAGTTCCTCACTGCCAAAGAGATAGGCATCTCATAAGAAGCTAGAACATATCTAAATTGCTCGGTAGAGCCTTTTGGCGCCTAACTAACTGACGAACACACTACATCGGAGTCTGTCTTAAAGCATTTCGGTGTGTGTTTAGATTGTTGCGCGTAAGAGCCAGTTTCTCCTCAGTTGCTTCGGCTTCGATAGTCTGCAGATTAAAACAATTCGTTTGGTGGCGAATGGCAGGTTTCCGGCTGCGATGATTATTTTCTATCTGCCTGTTCTGGCTCATCTGCCTGTCCTCTCGACTTTTTACTAAACTTTGAAATGAATTTAGGAGTTCATGGTCATATGACGTTATTTTAATGATACATGTCTTCTCCAGTGTTACCATCACCAACGAGCGAGTTAGAATACCGTCGCCGTGGAGAAAAGCGACCGATACCACCTGAGCTGAAGGATGAGAAGTACTTCGAGAGACGGAGACGCAACAATCAAGCCGCCAAGAAGTCCAGAGATGCTAGAAGAATAAGAGAAGACCAGGTAAAAGACCACTATGGTCAATTAACTCATTTTCACTCAAAATGTTCTGCCGCTATATAGAATGTTCTTTTTTTATTCTTAATAGACTTACGCGTTATTGCCAGTTTGCCTGATGATAAGCGACACTGCGATCTACGATGGAGCGCGCATGCTAGAAGAAAACGATTCATGTCCAGAATATCTATCGGGGAAGACCCACTCGGGAAACGCATTCCTAATTTTTTTTTTTTTTAAATGGTTACTAGCAATGTGGGTCACACATTACCTACTAGCATTCTTGTTAACCCCTCGTGCTAAGCTAAATGCTTGTGTTATGAGTGGGTTCACGTCGGTAGTGCAATGGGTGGGGTTCGAACCGGTAACCACATGATCGCAAGTCCGACGCCCAAGCCATTAGGCTATTCTATTATTTCTATTTATCTTTCGGGGACGCCGGCAGGCACCAGGCGGGCGATCAGTCCTCATGTTGGGATTATTTCGCCCAGTTCCCCATAAGCCATTAGGCTACCGCCGCTTCATTTTTTGTGCATGATAAATATGGACTTTAATAATCCATTTCGCCATCTTTTTCAGATAGCGTGGCGAGCCTGTCTATTGGAACAAGAGAACGCTTCCCTCCGAGCGCACGTGGCCGCCCTTCGGCAGGAGGCCCTCGCCCTCCGTTCCCTCCTCGCGGCTAGAGACGAAACACCAGTAGCAGCTCCAGCTCCTTCTTCTACTACTCCTGACTAGGAAGAAGAGAGGAATATAATTTCTTACCAATTGAAATTCAACAACTACTTTTATCTGAAAATGATTAGATGTTGTGCTGACCAGTGGCGGATTCAGGACGTTGGTTTTAATAAATATTTCTCTGGAGTGGACATGCTGGGAGGGCTTGAGCTCTAAGCCATAACTGGATCCGCTACTGGTGCTTACAGAATCTGCTATCTGCTTATTATGATTTTTATAATATTTCTACATTGAAATAGAGTATCTATTTATTATATCAGAACAGCATTTCCGTATCTATGGGCTGAGAGTCGAGAGCTGATTTCGGAAGACGCTGAAAAATGCAATTATTTCACCATTTTAAACAGTTTTTCAATCACATGGCAATAGAAGAGTCCCAAATTTTGACGTTTTACGAGATAGGTCACAATCTTGTAAATAGGTCAAACTTTGTAAGCCACTGCTCGAGAAGAAAATTGCATTTAAAGTTCATTGACATTTCAAGCGTTAAGTTTGCTCTTTGGACTGTGTTCCGTTGGACCTAGTGGTGTTTTATGAGTGCAACTGTGCATGAGATCAAATCCGTCCACTTTTTGATTGCAATATTAGGATTAGGTATTTATTGTAAGTAATTATTATAATTACTACTATGGCAATAGGCTAAACATACCGGCGAACTGTGGGTGTACCTTAGTACACCTCTGCCTAACCCTTCGGGGAATACAGGCGTGATGGTATGTATGTACTATTATAATTGATAGGAATATTTTTAGACCGCAATACCAGTCTTATTAGGGTTCTTCAAAAGGGTGAGAAAAGATTTTTACAGGGTCGGCAACGCGCGAGTGATACCCCTGGTTACTAGTATTCTGTTATCTGTGCCCTGGTGTTGTAAGCGTCCATAGGCTACGGTAACCGCTTACCATCAGGTGATCCGTCTGCTCGTTTGATGCAGTTTCAGTCGGTTTACCCCATTCCTAAGGGTCGTAGCGTGATGATAAATAGGTAGCCTATAACCTCCTTTATGAACCAGTCCGTCCATTATTGAAAACTGCATGAAAATCCGTTAGTTAGTTTTTGAGTTTATGTCGTACAGACAGACAGACAAAGGGATTTTTTAAAATCAAACTGCTTGTGTAATGATGTTGTAGGGGTACGATAATAAGTATTATAACGATCTCAAAAGTGCAATTATTGTCTAATTTTAGTGTAATTAAGTACAAATTTAAGCTATTGCTTATACCTACCGATTTATTACATAAAACATATTTAATACTAATTCACTTGCGAATTTTAAAATATGTGTAGTTTAAATTACATAGGTACCTAATAAGTAATGTTATAATTGATTGAATGTTGCAATAGAAAATAAAAAGAATTAAATCGTTATATTTAAAATTGTCTCTCTTCTTTTTTGTCTCTTGTTTTTCCTTTTTTTTATAATAAAATATACATTATAGATAGAATTAATAAATTACAAGTGAAATTACTTAAAACTATTGTTCCACGGAAAATTAAAAATAAGTTTTAGGAAAATGAAAAAGGTCTTTTCCAATATTGTAAAATAATAAATATCTTCGATAAAATCAAATTGAACATATTAGTTGATGAAAACTGTAATAAATATTTAATTAAGAAAAATACAAGACCTAACAGATTACGTAACCTGTCTTATTTACCCGAGTTCGAAGTAGCTAACTACAATAATATTTATGGTTCTCGAAAATGGCAATATGTGTTACCGGATATTTTGAATAAACTGGATCCTAAGATGAGAAATGTATCTATATCTGAATACCACTAAATATAAGTATTTTACTTATGGGGTTAAGGCCGGATAAGTAATGTTTCTTTAGTACTACAGACTATGTTTAGAAAGTAAATCTTTTCTTGTATGAATATTGTGTTAGAAAAAACCTGCTATAAATAAACCAGAGCGGTTTCCGAAGGCAGGTCATGTGGATACATTGTAATTTTTGTTTTGATTATAATAAATTAAAAAAAAATGTAGTACGTAGTCACCCACCCACCCCACCTAGTTGTCAATTATCTCTACTATCATAAAATTGTAAAAAAGCTGTGTCTGTACATTGAAATACCTATTTAAAAAGGGTTAGGGTATATAAACGTCTCCGAACCCAAAAATGTTGTTTCTTAAATTCTTGTCTGTTTGTTACGGGTTGGCGCAAAAACTACTGAATAGATTTTAATTGTGTTATCACTGTTAGAAAGTATGTGCTCCAACTTAAAAACTGGCATAGATACTTCTCATCTCAAATAATTAAACGGAACCTGAGATATAGCTTGACCTCTCTAATGTATAGACACCCATACAAAGAAGAGTTCATCATTGTTGGTTTTTGAGCTTAAGTTCTAGTACTACCTACGAGTACACAACTACTATAAAAAAAACCTACGAGTACAACCGCTAGGTAACGTAAATAAACAAGTATGTGATTTTACTAAGGTATAGTTGGCGCAAAATAACTTGAAACAAAATGGCGCGGGCGGATGCGCAGTAGTCGGTTTTTAGTACATTTTGCTCGCAAATGTACTAAATTTTTTATATAGCACCCAGCATAGTGCGCATTTAAAATTAATTTTCAAAAGTTATCATTCCCTCGGTCACAATAAATGCCACCCAATTTAAATATTTATAAGTTTTTTTATCATTCATTTTTTTATCTCAAGCAACGGAGAGGGGGCGCCACAATCATGTTTCTGTCCCGTTTAAAAAATCGTAGCTCATTAGGGTATGTATAATAAGTTACCGTCAAAATGCTTCAAAAGACTAGAGGTGATGTATATTATTGTCTAGTACGGTCAAGAAAGAAAGAGTAAATAATCCATTGCAAATTGCAATTATTTTACGACAGGATAATTTGAGAATATAAACCAGGATCGGCGCGCCCTCTCGTAGCAATAATTGAAGTAATATATTTATCTCATTTTTATTTGTACCCGATAGATGACGCTAAACTAAGTTTTCAGTATTATTATTCATTCATCAGCTGTTAATTATCAAATTAATTATGAAAACTTTATATACCACTATGATATTTTTTTTATTACGATAATATTTTTAAAATAAATAACTAAATTTTCTCTCAAATGATCGTGTTTGTTATTGTTATGTAATTAATGAGTTGGTTTTCATTGAAACGTACTTTCTGCAAACATTTGCTTCCGTGTCATTGGTGTAGAACTATGACTTCAATGGATATTGACCAATGGAATGAAGAAGAAACACTTCATGTTTATGAAAACGTTTCAATCGTAATGTAAAAAGGAGAACATTCTAGGGCGCACGGCACTTCATTTTTGCGATGGCAAGTTTATTCTTCGAGGTGTGCTAGAAAAAAAAGTAAAAATCGTTCTTTCATGAAGTTGCGTCACCCACATGTTCTGTTTGAAGTGAAATAAAGCTAGCAAATAAATTAAATAGTTGATAATATTGTTGCAAAAATGTTGACCGCTACGCGGGTGATCGGCCGCAAGGCTTTGGAGTGTTCCGGCTTCAGTTCAGATATATACACACAGAGGAATTTCTCATCAATTCTCAAAAACGTGAGTGACCATTTTATTTCTGAAAACGAATGAAAATCGTGTCACATCCTATGAAAATGTCAAAGACTTATTTATTTGATTATTTCTCCTTCCCTGATTCAATAAGTAATATTTCATTGTGTTTCCTCTAATTATTTGCGCCGGTTTCGAAGACACATGGACTGCGCATAAATTCTTTTCTAAGCAAACATTTCGTCATAATTTCTTTATTTTCAGACCGCAGCCCCCACAGTTCCTATTTACCAGCAACATGCTGCCCAATACAGGAACAAGTAAGTGTTATTTATAGCAGTATTCTTCATAATTTTGGTTTCATCATAACCTAACTTATTACATATCTCGGATGACCTTTGAATGTGTAATTAATCATGGATTTTGAACAGTGGGACCTGACCTTCATGCTCTGACGGTATAAATTATCTTGAATTTATGTTATAAGTTTGGTTCAATGACCCATTTGCAAGTCATTAGGTACAAAACCGCATGAACTCTCATGGTTAGAACTATAAACTTAAATAATTCGTTTCGATTTTGTTCTTTTCTAAAGATAACTATTTTATTAGCTAGTTCTACACTTAGCTAACAGCTAAGCAGCTGTCTGAACTCTTGTGGAAGTCAAAAAATTAGTATCAGGTAGTAGTATAAGGTGTTTAGATGTACTAGGCTGATGCAATACTCTTCAAAAATGCAGATTTTTACTAGTCTAGCTTTAGTTGAATGACTCAATTTATCAGCAGCAACAAATTATAACAATAGAAAATGTATTATTTTTGGATGCTGGGAACTAGCGCTTGAAGTCTATTATTTTATTGTGTGGAAATTGAGTTCAATGATTTCAAATACCTATCACTTGTTAGCATAGTGGTTCTGAGCTTGACTTTTATGCTAGAAGTCCTGGGTTTGATTCCCAGGTCGAGCAAAGCATTATTGGGTTTCTATGAAATTCTCTATAGCAGCTTAGTTTGGAATTTGTGCCAGGTTAATGGCAATAGGCTTGCCCCCTATTACATGGGACCTAAACATACATTGTGAACTGTGGGTGTACATCAGTAGGCCTCTACCTAACGGTATGGTGTTATATTCATGAAGTCTTATGTCATTGACGACCTCTGTGGTTTAGTGGTTCGAGTACCGGACTGCTGACCATGAGGTCGTGGGTTCGATTCCCACAGGACACATATATTTATGTGATGAATATAAGTGTTTGTGTTCGTCTGGGTGTTTCTTATGTATTATAAGTATGTATTTACAAAAAAAAAAAGTATATAAGTATTATATCCATTGTCTAGTACCCATAGTACAAGCTCTGCTTAGTTTGGGACTAGATGGTGCTGTGTAAAATGTCCCAGAATATTTATTATTATTATTTGGTACTATTTCATGAAGATTCCGATATAAAATCGCAGACAGCGTACAGAATAACAGACTTGGAGGGCTCTAGGTTGGCTGAAAGACATAAATATGTGTCATAATGTCGCTAATGTCTCCAACACAATGTGTAAGACAAATTCAACATGTGCAATGATCTCCATAGCCTGGTGTACCAAATTAAGAGGAGACAGGATTGAATCCTGCCTGTGTTGAAATTTTCTTTGCAAAAATTTATATGAATAAGAAGTTAGTATAATATGTATTGATAAATGATGTATGTATTGTAGCAGATGGCTTCTGTAGTTTCAGCATGCTATAGGGAAAGGTGTTAGGTGTATATTCAAAGATATCAATTTGATATTTTCTATTATTAGTATTTTTATTGTCTCAAGGTGCTCCCTCACCTGGAGCATTTGTCAGTAATGTAACACAGAGATGAGCATTACATCAGTGAAGGAGGAGAACCAAGCATTAGGGTGCTTTTCCATTGACGCAGAGGTGAACGAAGTGGGGCGGCTTCCGCTTCGTATAGAACAGAGTCGAGCGGACTGCCGAGTCTGCTCAGCTCCGCTTACTGTTTCCACTGACGCGGAGTGGAGATTTCGAGCATCGTGATTGGCCAACTCACAGGCCGCTCCTCTCCACTCCGCGTCAATCTAAAGGCACCTTTACATTGAGCAACCTGTAATATTACAGATTCGAGCATTACATTGGTGAAGGACACAAACCAAGCAACACAGTACACAGTTTGATGAATGCAATGCTCAAAGGCGAATCTGAAATATTACATTACAGGCGAATGCTCTAAGTGAGGGAGCACCTTTATGGATAGGGTTGCCAGGCGTCCGGATAAAGCCGGACATAGGTAGGCTTTTTGATTGCGTTTCCGGCCAAAATAAACGGACTCATGCTTTTGTTAGGCTTTTTAAATTTCACAAACGAGCGTGGCTGAGCGCAGGCGGTCGCCCCCTCACGCTGACACAACCACAAAATCCTTACTAATGTAGGGTGTCCGGACTTTCTACCCAAATGTCCGGCCAAACTGGCTGGTCTGTCCGGCTATTAGGTTCGGCGACCTGGCAACCCTATTTATGGATAGAGAAATTAATGTAACTGCCTCATTAGCCAAGTGGTCCCGAGCGCGACTGCTACGCTAGAGATCGTGGGTTCGATTCCCAGGTCGAGCAAAGTGTTATTGGGTTTTTCTATGAAATTCCCAGTAGCAGCTCGGAGTTTGGAATTTGTGCCCGGTTAATGGCAATAGGCTCGCCCCCTATTACATGGGACCTAAACATACCGGCGAACTGTGGGTGTACATTAGTACGCCTCTGCCTAACCCTTCGGGGAATACAGGCGTGATGGTATGTTATGTTATGAAATTAATGTTGTTTTGTACTCAGGTCGGACGGCGTGCGCGGGGCGGTCATCGGTATCGACTTGGGTACCACCAACTCCTGCGTCGCTGTCATGGAAGGCAAGACACCCAAGGTAAGAAACAAAGTACTGTCGCAATAACTATGTGCCTGTAAATAGCCACAAGTGGTATTGCAGAGGTCAATTTTAATAGAAAAGAAAACCGTGTAAACACATTGAATATTGTTCTTATATGTTCAAATATTATTTTAGTGAAGGAAAAATTACCCGAGTCCCACCTGCCATATGTAAATTTCGACATGGCAGGTGACACCATTCGCTATGGCCTCTAGTCATAGCAACTGGTGTACCTAACCAGAAGACTCGGGTTCGAATCCTGCCTGTGAGTCGAATTTCTCCTTCACTAAAATAACTTTAATCTTAGCATAAAACGCAAAAAAAAAAACAATCTAATAACCACTACTGTCAGGACACTACAAGAGACCATGATTTAGTGAGTTTGTTTAGATGTTTCCTCTACGAAAATGCTTTGTAAAAGTGTCTCCAAAACATCTATTCACAGAAATAAATATCATTTATGAAAGCTAACAACAAATAGCTATAACCACAGATAATAGAATACTGCTATAACTATAAATATAATAATGGTATTTAAAAGAATATGCTGAGATGGTTTGAACATTTGAGACGTCTTCTGGATCATCTTGGATGAATGCAAGATGATTAACGAAAGGAATTTATAAGGCGAAGCAGCGTCGGGAGAGACCTTCCCTAGAAGGAACCTGCGTCGATCTTATTGGCGAAGTCCTTCATAAAGGTCAGGTGCGTAGTAAACTCAGAAACCGACGCGCAAAAGGGCGACATGCAAGAGTCATTACTATGCAAGAATAAAATGTGGTGGTCCAGTTTCCGCTTACTCCATGTGAGAAAAAGGCGTGAGTGAATGTAGGTGTCTTTTTTTTTATCTTGTGTCTTACAGAAGAAAGAAAATATATATTTTCACTATAGTATATACGTACATGTGTACCATTTTCGCCGAGTGAGTTGAGGTTACCGGAGGCCCAAACCCTTTTAAAGGCGGGCAGCGCACTTGCGACTCCTCTGGTGTTGCGGGTGTCCATGGGCGGCGGTTATCACTTACCATCAGGTGATCCGTTTGCACGATTGCACCCCTATCCTATAAAAAAAAAAAAAAACATTTAGATGCTAATTATGATGAAATAATAAATGTGATTTTTTGCGCATGAAGGTCGCGTGAGTAGGCTACTTATTCATGAGAATAATTTTAATATTTTTAACTGACTGATTTAAATATTGACTTGTGTATTGAGTTTATAAGACAAGTAACAATCGGCAAAATATTATGAAAGCTGTTTTGCGGACCAATAAGGATAACACCATATAATAGAAAGCTATTTCAATGCTGATAAAGACTGATAAAGACCTATGTCTGGAGTATAGCATTGTATGGCTGTGAAACCTGGACTATGACCCAAAGGGACAGAGAAAGGTTAGAGGCATTTGAAATGTGGTGCTGAAGGAGAATGGTGAAGATCAGTTGGACGGAAATGAAAACTAATGAGGAGGTATTAGTAATTGTAGGAGAGAAAAGACAGTTATTAAGAACCATAAATAATAGAAGGGGAAAGATGTTTGGCCACTTGATACGACATGACGACTTCTTCAGAACTATACTAGAAGGTAAAATTGAAGGAAAACGAGGAAGAGGTAGACCTAGACGAAGTTTTGTGGAACAAGTGAAGGAAAGGATTGCGATCGGGTCGTATCAAGAGGTAAAACGGAAAGCAGAAGATAGAGAACTGTGGCGGTTGCTCCACCGACAAGAGCTGAGCTCTTAAATTAAAGAAAAAAGATTTCAATGCACTTTAAAGTGCGCGTCCGAAGTTGCCGTTGCGAACAGAGCGCAGGTCAACGTAGAACGCAGCTTCCTTATACCGTGAGGTAGACATCTCAGGGATTTGAAATATAGGAGGTTACAACATACCATCACGCCTGTATTCCCCGAAGGGTTAGGCAGAGGCGTACTAATGTACACCCACAGTTCGCCGGTATGTTTAAGTCCCATGTAATAGGGGGCGAGCCTATTGCCATTAACCAGGCACAAATTCCTAACTCCGAGCTGCTACTGGAAATTTCATAGAAAACCCCAATATCACTTTGCTCGACCTGGAAATCGAACCCAGGACCTCTAGCGTAGCAGTCGCGCTCAGGACCACTTGGCTAATGAGGTTACAATTATCTAGTACTATATATAGATGTGAACAGACGAGGGGAGGATCTATTGGATTACGTGGTAAGCGCAAACCTTCAGATTCTTAATAAAGGCAGCAGACCTACTTTTGTTAACAGGAGAAGGGCTGAAGTTATTGATGTCACGCTAGCCACTAGTAGGGCAGGCGCACACATTGAAAACTGGCATGTACCGAATGAGATCTCCGGATCCGATCATAGGTACATTTACTTTAGGTATAGGACTCATAACGAATATGCGACTGTACGAAGGAGGAACCCTAGACATACCGACTGGGATGCGTTTCGCAGAGACCTGGAGGTGAATCTAGGGAAACCTATTGGTAAGCTGAATTCTGTATTAGATATTGAATTTGAAGCTGATAGAGTTACTAAGGGCCTGCATGCAGCGTGGACAGATAACTGTCCTGAGAAAAAGGCACTTGGTAAGAAAGAGCCGTGGTGGACTCCGGAGATAGTACAACTACGTCGAGATACACGACAGGCTTTTAATGCCGCCAAGGCAATTAACGACTTTTCGGGCTACAGTGCTAGCCTCACAAAGTTTAACTCGGCTGTACGAAGAGCCAAGCGTAGGAGCTGGAGGGGACACTGTCAGGCGATCGAGAGTGTTTCTGAAGGCATGAGGCTTAGTAAAGCAATTTCTACAACTAAGGCCATTCCACTAGCATCTATTAAGGATGGGAATGGTAAACTGGCTGAGACTGGGGAGGAGGTCTTGAATGTAATGTTCAAAACTCATTTCCCGGGATCAGTAAAACTGGATGATGATAAGGAGGACTCAGTGACCCTGGAGGAGCTATCTATTCGCACCACCAGGGCTGACTGGGATACTGCTAAAAAGGTGGTAGATGAACATAGGCTCAGGTGGGCAGTGATGGGTTTCCAACCATTCAAGGCCCCTGGACCGGATGGGATCTACCCTATTTTATTACAGGAGGGGGCTGAGACTCTGATACCGCACTTATGCAGGCTGTATAAGGCGTGCGTAGCGTTTGGATACATACCTGCGCGGTGGAGGAAAGTCAAAGTAACCTACATACCCAAGCCTGGCAAGGGAGATTATGAAGATGCCAAAGCTTTCAGGCCTATCAGCCTCTCATCGTTTTTACTCAAGACACTTGAGAAAATGCTTGATAGGTTTATTAGAGAGGGGCCACTAAAAAGATACCCTCTCCATGGACTTCAGTTCGCCTATCAGGCAGGGAAGTCAACAGAGGCGGCATTACATTACGTCGTAAGCCGCGCAGAGGCGGCACTGGAATCGCAGGAGGTTTGTGTCGGAGCCTTTCTTGATATCGAGGGAGCCTTCGACCGCACAACCTTCGAATCGATACAGCGAGCTGCAGAAAACCATGGCATCAACCAAACCATCATCAGATGGGTGACTGGCATGCTAAGGAGTAGGATCATTCACTCCACTCTTAGGGGGGACACACTCCACGTTAGGACGACCAAAGGCTGTCCACAAGGGGGAGTGTTGTCACCGTTACTGTGGTGCTTAGTAGTAGATTCACTACTAAGCAATCTAAATGAGGGCCCTTTGCTAACCGTGGGATACGCCGATGACATAGTTATACTTGTCAACGGCAAATTCCCGAACACGGTTTCAAATCTGATCCAAAGGGCTCTCTGTAAAGTAGAGAGATGGTGCGAAGAGAATCACCTCTCTATCAATCCAAACAAGGCAGTTGTCATTCCATTTACTAGGAAAAGACTGCTCTCAGGCCTTGGCCAACTTCGGCTATATGGCAAACAACTAAACTGGGCCTCAGAGGTAAAATATTTAGGGGTAACCCTGGATAAAGAACTGACGTGGCGAACACATCTGGACAATACCATAGCCAAGGCTCTAAGAGTCTTGGGTATGTGTCGCTCAGCGTATGGCAAAACCTGGGGACTTAGACCAAAGGTTGTGCAGTGGCTGTACACTATGATGGTTAGACCAATAATCACATATGGCAGCATTGTTTGGTGGCCGAGGACGCAACTAGGGATATGCAGGGAAGCTCTCGCTAAACTACAGCGAACGGCATGCCTAGCTATCACAGGGGCGTTCAGAACCACACCAACAGCGGCGATGGAAAAGGTACTCAACCTTGCACCGCTACATATTGTCATAGAGACTGAGGCCCGTCTTGCACTACACAGACTGGCAATAAATGGCCTGTGGGATAGTTCTAAGCCTAGAACTAGACACACAAAGCTTAAAATACAGGAAGGCCTTGACGAACTAACGAACATGCACTGCGACAAAATGCAGCCCATGTTTTGGTTCAAGAGATCTTACAAGGTTCATCTACCGTCAAGGGAAGAATGGATGAAGGGACTCGACCCACCAGAGGAGGGCAGTCTGATATGGTACACTGACGGTTCGAAAACCGAGTCGGGTACAGGGGCGGGCATATATGCAAGGGACCATAAGGTCAGTCAAAGCATGGGCAAATTAGCTACGGTTTTCCAAGCGGAAACATATGCTATTCTTGCCTGTGCACAACAGATGGAAAGTAGCGGTACCACAGGTAGGTCCATCTACATTCTTAGTGACAGCCAAGCGGCACTCATGGCCCTGACCTCCTACAGGATCGATTCAAGGCTGACCATGGACGCTGCCCGAACTCTTAATGAGCTGGGAAAGCGAAACAAGGTCAGGCTTGTTTGGGTCCCTGGTCATAGGGGTATTGTGGGCAACGAGCATGCTGACGAGCTGGCTAGGGAAGGTTCTGGAACCTCACTAATTGGACCGGAACCATTTGTAGGACTGGCCCCAAGCACAGTCAAAACGGCATTTCGGGAGTACGCAAGGGCGAGGCACATGGATGAGTGGTTGAGCCTCACGGGACTTGCTCACTCCAAGAAATTCATAGGTTCCTCATCGAAATGGCAAAATGCCATTTGGAACTCAAGCAGGCGGCAGGCCCGTCTTTTGATGGGGGCGCTGACCGGCCACTTCGGGACTAACGCTCTCCTACAAAAGATGGGTCTGACGGACACATCAGCCTGCAGGGCCTGTAAAAGGGAAATTGAGAGCATGGAACACCTTCTGTGTACATGCGATGCACTGGCTAGAAAGCGAATGTGCCTCTTGGGGCAGGGTTATCCAGGACCAGAGGACTACAGACTCATACCCCCAGGCCTCATTATAAAGCTTATGGAAGAGCTGTTTGAAGAACTGGGGGAGGATGAGGATTAGGTATCTAGGGGAAGCACAAAAGATCCCATTGGGTCGAAGTGCTCTGAGGCCTTGCTGCCTCGGCCCCACACAAGATAAGATAAGATAAGATAGTACTATAATTCAGTAACTTGACAGTTCAATGAAAAATAATGATCCACAATACAACCAATAGTGTTGGGGTAGTGAATGATTTTCCGGAAAGAACGAATGATAAAAATGGTATAATATAAAATAAAACAAAAAAAAACCTAAATAAGATGTGAAACTTAGCCATTCAACTGTCAAGTTACTGAATACAATTAAAAGTCGAAGTATAAGCACCGTAGATCGGTGTCCGCGCCAGTGCGCGGTACACGTTTGCAGCGGTGCGAGAGCAGTCGCGGTACCAGCTAGTGACGTGCCCCATGCACGCCGCTTTCCTAGAAACCGCGGCACATTTTTTCTTCTCTAACTTACTATCTCTTCGTAAGCTGCCTCATTAGCCAAGTAGTCCTGAGCGCGACTGCTACGCTAGAGGTCCTGGGTTCGATTCCCAGGTCGAGCAGTGTTATTGGGTTTTTCGATGAAATTCCCAGTAGCAGCTCGGAGTTAGGAATTTGTGCCCGGTTAATGGCAATAGGCTCGCCCCCTATTACATGAGACCTAAACATACCGGCGAACTGTGGGTGTACATTAGTACGCCTCTGCCTAACCCTTCGGGGAATACAGGCGTGATGGTATGTTATTAAAGTTCAAATTGACTAAGTATTATTACGAATCTTTTGTGTGGGAATATAGAAAAGTGATGTTTTCAGAACGTCCTTTTATAATAGTAGAGATGAATAAGAAATGAAATGACATCGGGTTCTCAAATAATGTGAATCCGTTTAATATTGTCGACCGGTCAAACTTGGACATCCTCCAACTTCACACATCTTGTTATCGCAATATTGTACCAGTGAAGATTGTAACTTATTTTATTTTAAAAGAGTGTCCATGGAGTTTCTTGCCGGATTCTTCTCCATAGGATCGACCTTTTGGAACCGTGCAACTAGAATCATAACGTTTCATAAACGCTTGTAAAAGCTTATTTGAAATAAAAAACATTTTCATCCCATCTATTCGAAAAGGACGACTTGGTGTTTTCTAGAAGAAACTTTTAGCGGGCAGTAATGAGTTTTTAATCCTCTTTAAAGTGCGCCGCAATTTACTTTGCCGCGCACTTTTTAAGCGGGCAGTAATGAGCTTTTAATCCTCTTTATAAGTGCGCCTCAATTTACTTTTCCGCGCACTTTTTAAATTTGGAACATCTTAGTGGTCAGCGCCAAACAGATCGAACGCAAATATTGTTTGAATAAAGACTGGCTGGTACGACGGCCTAAGGTCGTGCCGCCGGTTCATGAGGCGCCTTTTATTTTCTCATAGCGGGTGATGAAAAGTAGAGTGTATTACTCGGGCGCAAAATATATTTTTGGCTCGGGCGACGTACCTACTTTGAATCCCTCGCTACGTTCAGGATTCTACTAAAGAATCCCTTGCTAGAATCCCTCACTTCGCTCTTTTCCATTTTTACGGCGAAGCGCCCTCGCGGTAAAAATATTACTTTTTTTTTAAAGCTTACTAGCAATGCCGGTCGCACATTACTAGTATTCTTGTTAACCCCTCGTGCTAAGCTAGATTGCTTGTGTTACGAGTGGGTTCACGTCGGTAGTGCAATGGGTGGGGTTCGAACCGGCAACCACATGATCGCAAGTCCGACGCCCTAGCCATTAGGCTACCGACGCTTATTAGCTTTGCTCCCTTATGATACAATCTACTATTGATTTATTTTACGTAACGGTTACTGGACCTCCCGATTTGTGGCATGTCTTAAACAGTCACCCTGTATAGCTTGATATGTGTAGTCGTGTGCATAGGCATGGGAAAAGAATGTGTGATATGGTGTTACATAACGTTTATCTAAGTAACACTACTTTGATAAAATTTCTGCTATCAACGTACTATGTCAGATAATTCGGCAATGCGTAACGGCTACACACGCTACTATAATTATTATGTCCATACTAATACACAATACTAGCTGTCCCGGCGAACTTCGTACCGCCTAACAGTCGATTCTGAAACTAACGTCACTCAATTGTTTGGCCTTCCCGGAACCCCTCCACTAACACTTAAACTTTATGGTATTGTATTAAAGTTCAAATTGACTTAGTATTATTACGAATCTTTTGTATGGGAATATAGAAAAGTGTTGTTCTTAGACTATTTCGGCCATTTTTTTAAATATTTCTCTCCCTAAGAACCATCCTCGTACTTCAAGGAATATCATAAAAAATAATTAGCGAAATCGGTTCAGCTACTCTCGAGACCGAGCGCTTAGCAACACATTTGGCGATTCAATTTTATATTATAGATTATAATAATATCTTAAATACCATCACGCCTGTATTTTCCGAAGGGTTAGGCAGAGGTGTACTAATGTACACCCACAGTTTGCCAGTATGTTTAAGTCCCACAAGATTTTACTGTGGGAGAGCCATGCTTCGGCACGAATGGGCCGTCTCGACCGGAGTATACATATACCACAGCCTCACAGAAAAATGGCGTGAAACAAAATCTACGTTGTGTTTGTCCGCATGAGTGAGGATATAGGAAGCCCAAACTCTTAAAAGGCTGGCAACACACTTGCGACGTCTCTGGTGTTGCGGTTGTCATGGGCGGCGGTAATCGCTTGCCATCACGCGATCCGTCTGCTCGATTGCCATAACAAAAAAAAATGCCATTGACCGGGCATAAATCCCAAACTCCCAGAGTTGTTGCTGAGAATTTCATAGAAATACCCAATAACGCTTTGCTCGAATGAGGAATAGAACCCAGAAACCTGTGACGTAGAAGGAAAAAATACTGAAAATTTCGAATACTTCGCTACACACTTAAAATTTTTTAATAGAAATAGGTACCCTGCTAAAGAAAACACACAACAACGATTTTTTCTTGATAAAGTTCAATTTAAAAAAATATACCAGCATAAGCTAGTGATCGCAAACTTTTTTTGATGTGTGTATGTACTTACATTTTCTATATTACATTTAGGTCGTGGAGAATAGCGAAGGTTCCCGCACCACCCCCTCCCATGTGGCGTTCAGCAAGGATGGGGAGCGCCTGGTGGGCATGCCAGCCAAGCGCCAAGCGGTCACCAACAGCGGCAACACCTTCTACGCGACCAAGCGTCTCATCGGCAGACGGTTTGACGACCCTGAAGTCCAGAAGGATATGAAGAACTTGTCTTACAAAGTCGTGAGGGCTTCCAACGGCGATGCTTGGGTTCAGGGTAAGTTCCTACAATTTAAATCCTATCTATCTATACTAATATATATATACTAGCTTCTGCCCGCGGCTTCGCTCGCTTGAAGCTCAAAAACCAACAGTGATGATATCTTCTTTGTATGGGTCTCTATACATTAGAGAGGTCAAGCTGTATCTCAGGCTACGTTTAAATATTTGAGATAAGAAGTATACCAGTTTTTAAGTTGGAGCACATACTTTCTAACAGTTATAACAAAATTAAAATCTATTCAGTAGTTTTTGCGCCAACCCGTAACAAACAGACAAGAATTTAAAAAATCACATTTTTGAATTCGGAAATGTTTATATACTGGATTCGAAGATATTTTTACACCATAACCCACTTGTTTTTTTTTAAATATTTTCAATGTACAGACACAGCTTTTTTACAATTTTATAATAGTAAGAGATATATATTTTTTTAAGGAAAACGTTGCCCCACACTAAGTTTTCTCCTGTATCGTGGGTGCGCTTACAAAAACAAATTCTCACATACACAAACACCCAGACCATACGACTACCTGTAGATCATACAAATATTTGCTCCGTGTGGGGATCGAACCCACAACACGTGTCGCAGAAGCCAATTGTTTAGCCGCTACGCCAAACGTGTCTTCAATAAAGCTGAAGAGTTTGTTTGTTTGCTTGAACGCGCTAATCTCAGGACCTACTGGTTAAAAATTCTTTCAGTGTTAGATAGCTCATTTATTGAGGAAGGCTATAGACTATCTATCATCACGCTACGCGGACTAAGTCGCGGGCAGAAGCTAGTACTAATATATAAAGCTGAAGGGTTTGTTTGTTTGCTTGAACGCGCTAATCTAAGGAACTACTGGTCCGATTTGAAAAAATCTCTCAGTGTTAGATAGCCCATTTATTGAGGATGGCTATAGGCTATATATCATCACGCTAAGACTAAGTAACTATTCCACGCGGACAAAGTCGCGGGTGGAAGCTAGTCCTATTAATATTTTAAACGTGAAAGTTCTGGATAAAATTTGGACATTAAAATTTAATGAATCCTTATAATATAGCTTGACCTCTCTGATGTATACAGACCAATACAAAAAATAAATCATCATTGTTGGTTTTTGGTGGTGGTGGCAGTGGTGGTGGTTGGTTAGGCTTCAGGTGAGTGAAGCTGTGGGCAAAAAACCTAGATAGTATTAGAGATCTCTACTATTATAAAATTGTAAGAAAGCTGTGTCTGTACATTGAAGATATTAAAAAAAAACAATTGGGTTATGGTGTAAAAACATCTTCGAATCCAAAAATGTGATTGTTTGTTACGGGTTGGAGGAAGAGATCATCACAGTTGGTTTTTATTAAATTACTAGCTTCTGCCCGCGGCTTCGCCCCCGTGGAATAAAAAGTATCGGGAACGGGATAAGTATCCTATGTCCGTTTCCTGGTTCTAAGCTACCTCTCCGCCAATATTCAGCCAAATCGGTTCAGCCGTTCTTGAGTTATAAATGGAGTAACTAACACGACTTTCTTTTATATAATAAATAGATTTTTGGAATCCATTTTTAATCCTACTATGGCTTCAGGTGAGCGAAGCCGCGGGCAAAGGCTAGTAGATAATATTATTGGTCTTTTATTGTTTTATATATATTATTTGCTATAACTTATTATACTAAGCACTGTAGATCGGTGTCCGCGCCAGTGCGCGGTACACGTTTGCAGCGGTGCGAGAGCAGTCGCGGTACCAGCTAGTGACGTGCTATGTGCACGCCGCTTTCCTAGAAACCGCGGCACATGTATATTTATGTACCTAAACGAAACTGCTTGTTCGAGTTCCATAGAAGCTACAAAATACATTTAGGGTCACTTGCACCACCTTCTTAAATGTGTTTAAATTGTATTTAAACACAAAATTTCTATGAAAAATTGTGTTTAAATATATTTTAAACGTTGGTGCAAGTGGGCCTTAATATTGTTATTTTAGTCAAGGAATAATTCGACTTGCGGGCGGGATTCGATCCTGCCTCTTCTGGTTAGATATGCCAGACGCTTATTAAATTTAATTAATAAAATTAATAAATTTATTTAATAATAATAAAATAAATTTATTTAAAAATAATTTACTTATTTATCTTTTATAGCATCAAAACAATAGATGTGTATTTCGTGATTTTTTTAACTTTATCAAGAAAATATATTTGTTGTGTGTTTTAATAAATTAATTAAATAGAAATACCCTGTGTGAAATAGAAAAAAAAAACAGAAAAAAAGAAGATATCATATAATCCACCATATGATTTCAATCATATGATTTCAATCATATGATTTCAATCATATGATTTCAATCATATGATTTCAATCATATGATTTCTCAGTGATCGCAATCTTTTTTTGATGTGTGTATGTTATGATTTGCCCAAACTGTGTCAGTAAAATTATTACTTTCTTTAAACCTATCTATTAACTAGCTTCTGCCCGCGACTTCGTCCGCGTAGCGTGATGATATATAGCCTATAGCCTTCCTCAATAAATGAGCTATCTAACACTGAAATAATTTTTCAAATCGGACCAGTAGTTCCTGAGATTAGCGCGTTCAAGCAAACAGACAAACAAACAATCAAACAATTCTTCAGCTTTATAATTATATAAGTACACCACAGTAGATTTACACCGCTCCGTGAATGTAAACAATTTCGTGACAGTAAAATCTCTTAATTTACCTTAAACAGGCACCGACGGCAAGGTATACTCCCCGTCCCAGATCGGCGCGTTCGTCCTGATGAAGATGAAGGAGACTGCTGAAGCTTACCTCAACACTTCAGTGAAGAACGCCGTTATCACCGTGCCAGCGTACTTCAATGACTCGCAGAGGCAGGCCACTAAAGATGCAGGTATGTCAATTCATGTTACATCTCTACTATCATTTTTTTTAAAAGCTTACTAGCAATGTGTAGTATTCTTGTTAACCCCTCGTGCTAAACTACAATGCTTGTTTTACGAGTGGTTTCAAGTTGGTAGTGGGTGGGTATCGAACCGGCAACCACATAATCGCAAGTCCAACGGCCAAGCCACTAGGCTTCCGACGCTTCAAAAATTATGAAAAAGCTGTGTCTGTACATTGAAGATATTCTAAAAAAAACAAGTGAGGGTATATAAACGTCTGCGAACCCAAAAATGAGATTTTTTAAATTCGTGTCTGTTTATCACGGATTGGAGCGAAAACTACTGAATAGATATTAATTTTGTTATCACTGTTAGAAAGTATATGCTCCAACTTAAAACTGGGGAACTTCTTATCACAATTGATAAATCAGAACCTGAGATACAGCTTGACCTCTCTGATGTATAGAGACCCATAGCAAGAAGAGATCATCACTGTTGGTTTATATTAAATTATTTATGGAATCCATTTCTAATCCTACTATAGCTTCAGGTGAGCGAAGCCGCGGGCAAAGACTAGTACATAATAAAATTGAAATAGGCTGAGGTCTACATTATAGATTTAGAAGAAACTAGGATTTTTTAGAAACCCTTTTAAAAGGCCGGCAACGCACTTGTGACTCCTCTCTCTTGTGTTGCGGGTGTCCATGGGCGGCGGTTATCGCTTACCATCTGGTGATCCGTCTGCACTTGTTCAAAAATTTTGCATGTTTCATCTTGATTGAATGAGTTGAGCTGAGTTATTATAAATAAGTAAATCCTTTTGGGATACGAATGAAACCGCGGGCTGCTAATATATAATAAAAACATTGTCAAAATTCATTACCTATTTATTAAAATTGTTTTGGGAGAATTTTTATAGATATACGTGAAATTATCATTCTCGGGTTTTTTTTTTAATTTAGTAAATAATGACTATTGTTTGAAGCACTGTAGATCGGTGTCCGCGCCAGTGCGCGGTACACGTTTGCAGCGGTGCGAGAGCAGTCGCGGTACCAGCTAGTGACGTGCCCCATGCACGCCGCTTTCCTAGAAACCGCGGCACATTCCTAACACAGACCATTCTTGATCTAAACACTTAGGAGACCTCGCTGTGCCACGGAGAGCACCTTATAATATAACAATCATTAGCGGCATTCAGAAACCCTAAAAGCCTGAAAACCAGTACATGTCATGTCGTTAGATTTATATGAATTACTAGCCTCTGCCCGCGGCTTCGCTCATTTGAAGCTTAAAAACCAACAGTGATGATCTCTTCTTTGTATGGGTCTCTATACATTAGAGAGGTCAAGCTGTATCTCAGGTTCCGTTTAATTATTTGAGATAAGGAGTATACCAGTTTTTAAGTTGGAGCACATAATTTCTAACAGTTATAACAAAATTAAAATCAATTCAGTAGTTTTTGGACCAACCCGTAACAAACAGACAAGAATTTTAAAATTCACATTTTTTGGTTCGGAGACGTTTATATACCCAAACCCACTTGTATTTTTTTTATATCTTCAATGTACAGACAACTTTTTTACAATTTTATAATAGTAGAGATTTAATTTAAAAAGCTCATTAGCCAAGTGGTCCTAAGCGCGACTGCTACGCTAGAGGTCCTGGGTTCGATTCCCAGGTCGAGCAAAGTGTTATTGGGTTTTTCTATGAAATTCCCAGGAGCAGCTCGGAGTTAGGAATTTGTGCCCGGTTAATGGCAATAGGCTCGCCCCCTATTACATGGGACCTAAACATACCGGCGAACTGTGGGTGTTAGTACGCCTCTGCTTAACCCTTCGGGGAATACAGGCGTGATGGTATGTATGTATGTTATGTAATTTAAAAAAAAAATATTTTGCTCTGTGTCCCTTTGCTGTCGCATCGATTCGATTCGATCGACAAGTGGCATGAACGCTTATCGAATATAATAGAATTCTCAATGTATGCATATGACAAGCTTTCGACAAATCGAGCGCGCACAAATGTCATCTCCATACATTTTGTTTCTATTTGCTTGTCTATTCGAACTTCAGATTGCAACTTCTCAATAGGGATAGTACTACTACTAATACCTTAATTAGGCCATTGGTCGAAACGGCTATGGGCCCAATTGTTATTATTATTTACATATATTATACTAGTAGTAACTTACTCTCATTTGCTCAGTAATGACACTGGCAACATCACCCTTCAAACCGGGACACAATAATGTTACCACATTATTGCTTACCGGCAGAATATCTGCTCATGCGGTGGTACCGCCCAACCCAGCACTTTTTGCTTTTTTATGGACATAGGCAATTTAAGCAACAGCAGCTAATGGCGTCCCCTAACGGGTCTCGAGACTCCCGGGTCAGCGGACGAATGCTACAGTGCTCCCGTAGCCCCGGCACCAAATTGGTGACGCGAAACGCCGGGGTTGGTTTTAGTCGGTAGATCGCTCTTTTCAGAGCGGAGTCCGACACACCCCACCGCCCTCCGCAGAGTGATGGATATTGCATAAAGCATTTCCAACACCGTCAACAAAATAAAGCTCTGTTCGGGGGACAGCTAGGAACGGCTGGATCATCTTAAATTACTTAGGGACGAAAAGAATTTAAAGTTTATTTATTTATTAACTCATCAACACTATCATTAGGTACAGGATTTCCCAATTCAATAGTGTGGCTACAATTACAGTTTTATTACCTATTTACCATAACATATTAAGTACATTGCAATTTTTGTGAACTCACTCATAGAACAAGTAAATATATCTATGCTGTCTGCTACGTCATTAATTAGTCGCAAGGTACGCGTTATAGGTGCTTTATTCAGTAGATTGGTCCTACTGCTGGAGTATTGCAGCAGTTATTGGCTTGACGCGGGCCGGCTCAAGCAAGGGTCGGGACAGTGGACCCAACAGCAGCAGAGCTTTATGATACCACATAATGGTTGTTTGTGTTAAATTGTAATGATGTTTGTCGTGTACAGGTCAGATCTCTGGATTGAATGTGCTTCGAGTGATCAACGAGCCGACGGCGGCCGCCCTCGCGTACGGCATGGACAAGACTGATGATAAGATGTAAGTATTACGGGATTCCTGATTTAGCACTTACGGCCTATACATGTGTATGTGTAAGGGCAAAGTACCTCGACAACCCGAGTACTCTCCGAGAGGCCGCAGGCAACATTGGGCGCTTGTCGGCCTTTCTCGAGGAGTTGGGGTGGTTTGATTGAAAACCCAACATCGTCCCACCCACACGAAAAATACGCGCTTAGGCGTGGAGTTGCGGAAACAAGCCCGCTATACCAATACCAATACCAAATACATGTGTATCGGAGTAGAATTGTATAATTCGCTATTTAACGTAAAGGCTAGCCATTTTACAAAATAGCAATGTTATGTAAAATAGTTGAATGGCGTCCAGTTGGATTGCCATGGCGATACGTTTATTATATAAACTAATAGAAATTGTAAAATTTGTTTATCAGTAGTAATCTTTAAAATGACAAAAGTAAAATTACATAAGATTTATTTTGAGTTTGTTTCTATTATAAGAAAATAAAAAAAATATCATTAATTATACTTATATTCCACATCTTACGAATTTTCAGTATGATTTAAATTATTTTTTTATCATTCATTCTTTACGCAAAGTCATTCACTACTCCAACACTATTAGTTGTAGTGTTGTATGATTATCTCTCTTGGAACTGTCAAGTTACTGAATACAATTAAATGTAGAAGTTTCATACAATATTTTGTTCCCAGCATCGCCGTGTACGATTTGGGCGGCGGTACCTTCGATGTCTCAGTGCTCGAGATTCAGAAGGGAGTGTTCGAAGTCAAGAGTACGAATGGAGACACACTGCTCGGAGGAGAAGACTTCGACAACGTCCTTGTCAACTTCTTGGTCGACGAGTTTAAACGCGACGTAAGTACAGCTAATTGTCAAGAGGGAACTCTAATCTATCTAGAAGCCTTTCTCCATACAAACGTATTCCGCTGTTTTCTTCACGGATAATGGCTCTAGAGCAATGATTTTTTCCCAAAAAATCTAGGGCGTGCTATTACATGCCCCTATTAATTCCTTTTTTCAAAAATATAATTACTAAAAGAATTATAACAATCCAAAAACTCGAAAAAAAGACCCGTTTTTACTGCCATGTTCAGACGACTATCAGACAAATTTGGTAAGTTTTTAACAAAAAGTAAAAAAATAGAAGCATAAATATACTTTTTTTTGGATCGGTCCAGTTTTGATCGAGAAAACAGCGGAATACGAAACGATGTTTAGTCAAGATTTTTGTAGGTAAAATCAGCCTGAGCTGCAATTGTCCCTTTCCCACTTTACGGGTGGAGGTTGGAGTAACGACGACGGCAATAGTTTCTTCAAATACCTATTTTTCCAATTCCTAGCGACTAGAGTTCCCTCTTAATATATATTTTTGTTAATGTTTGACTGTATTCATAAATCGTTCGTTCACTATTCTGTCAGTTCAAAAAATTATCTGTGTTTAATAATAATTTAGTGGCGGAAATAGCAGAAACATTTTAATAGCGTGCCCACTCTCCTGCGTTGTTTTTTATTATGGGATAGGTGAGCAAACGAGCAGACGGATCACCTGATGGTAAGTCATAACCGCCGCCCATGGACACCCGCAACACCAGAGGAGTCAAAAGAGCATTGCCAGCCTTTAGGGTTTCGGGCTCCAGTAACCTCACTCACTCGACTAAACACAATGCAAGCGTTGTTCCACGCCGATGTAAAGATGATGTAGTGACACGTATTGAAAGGAATATGCTGAGATGGTTTGGACATGTTGAGAGAATTAATGAAAAACGATTAACGAAAGGAATTTATAAGGCGCATATCAGCGGCAACGTCAGAAGAGGTCGACCTAGAAGGACCTACACCGATCTTATTGGCGAAGTCCTTCAAAAAGGTCAGGTGCGTAGTACTCGCAACCGGCGCGTATGTATGAATGTCGCAGAAGCAAAAGAGGCATGCAAGAATCGTAGCAAGTGGCAGTCTATAGTTTCTGCCTACCCCTGTGGGAGAAGGGCGTGAGTGTATGTATGTATGTAAATGTAAAATAATATATATGTAAAAATAATTGTGTGATTTCACAAGTGGAATAAACAATAATATACTAAGCACTGTAGATCGGTGTCCGCGCCAGTGCGCGGTACACGTTTGCAGCGGTGCGAGAGCAGTCGCGGTACCAGCTAGTGACGTGCCCCATGCACGCCGCTTTCCTAGAAACCGCGGCACATGTATATTTAATAATTCTTATGATTTAAAATTATTAGAGGCAGTGTATCTTCAAATGAATACGAAACTTTGTACGTACTAGGCTGTATATTTCAGTTAATCCCGTAAATTTCACATTAGCCCGTAAATTTCAGATCGGCCCGTAAATTTTACATTGGGCCGTTAATTTCAAATCGGTACGTTACATAATTATTAGCTTTCGTCTTTGTTGGGGGTGGGTGTTCCAAGGCAAGGTGTGCAATTGTATAGCTTTCGTGGGAAAAGCTTTGATTTGTTTGCCCTATTGATGTCGTAAATGTTTCCAATTATTGTCCTTATTATTATTATAAGTCAATTACTTCACAACGTGGGATAGCCATGCTTCGGCACGAATGGGCCGGCTCGACCGGAGTGATACCACGGCCTTACAGAAAACCGGCGTGAAACAACGCTTGCGTTGTGTTTCGCCGAGTGAATGAGGTTACCGGAGGCCCAAACCCTTTTAAAAGGCGGGCAGCGCACTTGTGACTCCTCTGGTGTTGCGGGTGTCCATGGGCGGCGGTTATCGCTTACCATCAGGTGATCGGTCAGCTCGTTTGCTCCCCTATCACATAAAAAAAAATTAGCTTTTGCCCCCGACTTCGCTCACATGAAGCTGTACAAGGAGTAAAAATGGAAAAACCAACATTGATGATCTCTGCTTTGTATCGATCTGTAAACATCAGAGAGGGTCAAGCTGTATGTAAGGATCCGTTCAATTAATTGAGATAAGAAGTTTACCAGTTTTTAAGTTGGAGCATATGCTTTCTTTAAGAGTGATAAGAAAATTAAAATTTATTCAGTAGTTTTTGCGCCAACTCGTAACAAACAGACAAGAATTTTAAAATTCACATTTTTTGGTTCGGTGAAGTCTATATACCCTAACCCACTTTTTTTCTTTTTTAATATTTTCATTGTACAGACAACTATTTTACAATTTTATTATAGTTACTCAATATAATATATTACTCAAAAACGTGATTTTACAGTTACGGCTACCATCAGAAGCGCACAGTTATTTGGAACGATCGATTTGCTCTTTGACGAGTTAATTTTACCGTTTTTTTTTCTTTTCTCGTGTGCAGCAAGGAATCGACATCCGTAAAGACGCGATGGCGATGCAGCGGCTGAAGGAGGCAGCTGAGAAGGCCAAGATCGAGCTTTCAGGCTCCCTGCAAACCGACATCAACCTGCCATACCTCACCATGGACGCGTCCGGACCTAAGCACATGAACCTTAAGGTAAGATGATATTTCGAATAAACGAGACTTCTAGTCCCTTAGGTCTGGTAGGCAAATATTTATTTCATATCTGGGTATACTTTGTGTCTGTTGACTGTATGTTTGTGCAATCCTCGCAAGACAGGGCGGATATTCCCTAGTGCGGAAGGTATCTTTTCGCTTGATTTGTCAACAAATAAATTGAAGTGTCTGTTTGTACTATTAAAATAACCGCATTTTACTAAGTGCATTTGGATGTATACACGGTACATTTTTTTTTTTTTATGGTATAGGGGGGGCAAACGAGCAAACGGATCACCTGATGGTAAGCGATAACCGCCGCCCATGGACACCCGCAACACCAGAGGAGTCCCGAGTGCGTTGCCCGCCTTTATAAGGGTTTGGGCCTCCGGTAACCTCAACTCACTCGGCGAAACACAACGCAAGCGTTGTTTCACGCCGGTTTTCTGTAAGGCCGTGGTATCACTCCGGTCGAGCCGGCCCATTCGTGCCGAAGCATGGCTCTCCCACGTTAATATACATATACCAAAACTGTCTGTTTGTTCCGTCTAATCTCTGAAATGGCTGGACCGTACTTGACGGGACTCACTGGTAGATAGCTGATGTAACAAGGAGTATCTTAGGCTATATTTTTTTAAATAATACCCGGACGAAATCGCGGGTAACAGCTGTTACAAATAATGAATTGTTTTAACAGATGAGCCGATCAAAACTGGAGTCTCTAGTGGGTGACCTGATCAAGCGCACAGTGGCCCCTTGCCAGAGGGCGCTGCAAGACGCTGAGGTGCAGCGCACCGACATCGGAGAAGTGCTGCTCGTGGGAGGCATGACCAGGATGCCTAAGGTAATATAGCAGCTCTTATTCTTCGAAAATCTATCAACTGTGTCGGACAGTTAATTCTATTCAGTAACTTGAAAGTTGAAGGGTTACTCGTTTTTGACGTCATGCTCGTGAACGGGTGCTGTCTGTCGGGGCTGGTCAGCTCTTACTTTCTGTGGCAATTCCTTTTTTTTTTATATAAGTAATGAATAGATCTTGCTCATCAAACTGCATCATTCTCAGTAACTATTTAAAACAATGCTGTAAAGCTTAATATTGTAATCCAAGTTGATATATTTAAAAAAAAATAGTATCTATGGAGTTTCTTGCCGGCCACTGCCACTTTTTGGAACCGTGCAACTAGTTTGACAGTTGTAATTTGAAAAAAGGTAGTGTAAGAATGAACAAAATTTAATGAACTTGACTAATGTACTTACATGAACTAACTTTTTATTTTAAATTTGATAACTTGTCTTCAAAACACAATATACACTAGTAAATAATTATAGAATTAGTTTCTCAATAGTAAAGCAATTTATAAAATTAACAAAAGTAAAAGATATAAAATTGCTATTCTATTAAAAGGGAATTAGCAGCGATTTCAACACGCCTTAGAATATTTTAAGTCAAAGTTTATACCATACTAGCTGACCTGAACTTCGTACCGCTTATCAGTCGATTCTGAAACTAACGTCACTCAATTGTTTTACCTTCCCGGAAACCCTCCACTAACACTTGAACTTTATGGTATGGTATTAAAGTTCAAATTGACTTTTAAGTATTATTACGAATCTTTTGTATGGGAATATAGAAAAGTGTTGTTTTTCGACTTTTTTAGGCAATTTTTATTTTTTTTCTTCGTAAGAACCATCCTCGTACTTCAAGGAATATTATAAAAAAATAATTAGCGAAATCGGTTCATCTGCTCTCGGGATTTGCGGTTAGCATCACATTTGGCGATTCATTTTTATATTATAGATAATTATGCACCTTACAGCACAAGCCGATGTCAGTTCACATAGCTGTCTAGGCAGTCTTATAGACAGGTGCCAGATAGAACTGGAGTTATATTCCCCGGCCGCGTCAGTATGCGGTCGGGTTATACGCTCACAGACATTTTTTTTTCTAAAATCTCCATATTTAACGAAGAGATCGGTAATGTATTTATTTTTTACCTGAACATGGAAAGCCAAAAAGAGAGTCACTAATGCGCCTGTATGCAAATCGAATGTGTCAGCAGTGTCCTTAGAAACATATTTAAGAAGTTGGTGCAAGTGGCTCTTAGCGCCACTTGCACCAACTTCTAAAATGTGTTTAAATTGTATTTAAACACAAAACTTCTATGAAAAATCGTGTTTAAATACAATTATGAAGTTGGTGCAAGTGGCCCTTAGTGTCAGAAACCCCTATAACTAGAGATTTATGGTTTTATGCCAGGGCATTTATGTTCTTAGTCCAAAACTCGTGGATAGAAACCCATCTTTACATAAACATTAACTCAAAAATTAAAGCAAAAAGAAACAAATGTTCTTAAATACCGTTATATATAAGTACACAAGAACATAAATAATTATATAAAATAATATAATAGTAAAAATAAATAATAATAATATATTGCTTCCTCTCTCCTACATTGCGTGCCCGACGGGGTCCATAATGAACTATTTTATTGTTAAATTTACTATCTGATTGTATGAACTACATTGTGGAATGCAATAAATATTGAGTACTAGCTTCTGCCCGCGACTTCGTCTGCGTGGACGTCAGAATTGGGTCAGACCTAGATAAAAAGTAGCTCATGTGTTATTCCAGACTTTAATCTATCTCTGTGCCAAATTTTATCCAGATCCGTTCAGCCGTTCTGGCGTGAAAGAGTAACAAACATCCATCCATCCATCCTCACAAACTTTCGCATTTATAATATTAGTAGGATAGGATAATATTGAGTACATCTATAACCAATAATTCTCTCACCAGGTACAAACGACAGTGCAAGAAATCTTCGGACGTGCGCCATCTCGCGCCGTGAACCCCGACGAGGCCGTGGCCGTGGGCGCGGCCGTGCAGGGCGGAGTCCTCGCCGGAGACGTGACCGACATCCTCCTGCTGGACGTGACGCCCCTGTCGCTGGGTATCGAGACCCTCGGCGGAGTCTTCACCAAGCTGATCACCAGAAACACGACCATACCGACCAAGAAGAGCCAAGTATTCTCTACCGGTAAGTGTGACACATACAGGCAGGTGGGACTCGCGGTGGCTAAGTACTCATAGCGTCCAGTGTATCTAATCAAACGCAGGTTCGAATCCTGCCTGCGAGTCGATTTTTTCTATTTAATCTGTAGAGTGGCATCCCTCTCTTTCGATCGGAAAATGATGGTAATAACACCTCATGATACGGCCTCGGCTCTTCTAAGACAATAATTAATTAAACGGGAACGAAAAAAACGTGTGTTAAAAATGTATAGTGAGAAAAACTAATTTTGGAGCATCTAACACGTTGTGCCTCAAAAATATGTTTCTGCATACAATTCTCATATTTACTTCAACAAATTGGACCATCTATACAAAAAAATCCGGTAGTAGGAACAGTAATACAAAGCTGGATATTTGCAGCCTTTTGCCTCATTAGCCAAGTGGTCCTGAACGCGATATGTGTGAGTTCGTAGCGATACAAAATGATTTTGAGTATGTGTGCGGCAATGTCTATGTAGTGTTTCCTCCCCCCGCACCAAAAGTGACAGACTTTTTTGTTCATAGAATTAAGTGCGTTACTTGTCCATGGATAGATAGTCAAAGGATTGTATGAACTACACTGTGGAATGCAATAAATATTGAGTATTGAATATTGCAATTCCCAGTAGCAGCTCGGAGTAAGTTCTTCTCCATAGGGTCGACCTTTTGGAACCATGCAACTAGAATCACAACGTTTCATAAACGCTTGTAAAAGCTTATTTGAAATAAAAACATATGAACTTGAACTTAAGGAATTTGTGCCCGATTAATGGCAATAGGCTCGCCCCCTATTACATGGGAGCTAAACATACCGGCAACTGTGGGTGTACATTAGTACGCCTTTGCCTAACCCTTCGGGGAATACAGGCGTGTATGTATGTTTATGTATCTCTATTGTACCTTTCACAGCTGCCGACGGTCAGACCCAAGTGGAAATTAAAGTTCACCAAGGCGAGCGTGAGATGGCATCCGACAACAAGCTGTTGGGGCAGTTCTCTCTCGTGGGCATCCCGCCCGCGCCCCGCGGCGTGCCTCAGATCGAGGTCACCTTCGACATCGACGCTAACGGTATCGTGCATGTCTCCGCGAGGGACAAGGGCACCGGCAAGGAACAACAGAGTAAGTAATTAACAGCCCGACCGAAAATTTATATACTGTGTTTCCATTTCGTCCTAATTAATGCAGAATAATGGGTAAAATGCACCAAATTTCAGTGTTTTAAGGAATTTTATACTTGACCACGTTAGGTTCGGTTTCGGTTTCGGCCGGTAAACCAGTTCGGTCGGACTCTAAAGTTCATTCAATTTTGTTCATTCTTACCCCAACCTATCTTTTTTTTGTCAAAAATTTGGAATGCCATCAACTGTCAAGTTACTGAATACAATTAAAAGTCGAAGTATAGAAATCGACGTATTTTAGTGAATGTTTTGCCGTGGTAGACCCATGCTTTAGCACGAATGGGCCGGCTCGACCGGAGTGATACCACGGCCTCACAGAAAACCGGCGTTGTGTTTCGCCGAGTGAGTGAGGATACCGGAGGCTCAAACCCCTCTGGTGTTGCAGGTATCAAATCAATGGGCGGAGGTAATCGCTAACCATCAGGGGAACAAAAAACTTTCATTTCTAACCTAAAATATAAATTGATTAAATTTTGTATGTACTTTTTTTTCAACAGTCGTGATCCAGTCTTCAGGCGGTTTATCCAAGGACGAAATCGAGAACATGGTGAAGGCGGCCGAGCAGTTCGCAGCCACCGACAAGCAGAGACGTGAGCGAGTGGAAGTCTCCAACCAGGCCGAGGGAGTGCTGCACGACACGGAGACCAAGATGGACGAGTACAAGAGCCAGCTGCCGCAAGACGAGGTACGTAACCCTGGGATGGAGAGAGAGGAGAGAGAGATATATATATCACCAGTCTTCCTGTCTTCGTCTCAATTTACCACCGACTACGATAAAAAAAAAATGTGCCACTATGACCTGTATGTACTGTGAAGTACCGAATTTTCTATGGGAGACTAAGGCCCGGCGCCCACTTACAGCACGGCATGCCAAAGTATTTTTAGGCGACGAATAAAAATATAACTTAAAAGTACGGAATTAAAGTTGAATTTTCAATAACGGTCGTTAGTACAAAAATAATACCGGGGTATGCTTATCAACTTGCTTTCAACATTATTTCCATACTATACTTTTTCTAATTCTTTTTTCTATACTTTTTAAATTGCATTTAAACTAAATTTTTCATAGTAAATTTGTGAAATTCAATTTAAACATATACAAGAACTTGGTGCAAGTGGCCCTAAGGACATGGGGAACCGTTTTGCCATACAGAGGTAATACGAAAATAAATCGTAATTCAAACACAATTTTATTCAAAGTGTATGTTATGTATTATTCGGATTCCTATACCGTCAATCTACGTTTCTGCTCTACCATTTCGTCCTGAATACTTCCCTGGAAATAAATGTAAGTGAATACAACTTTTGATTAATTTACCAAGTTTGATACGACTTTCTGGTCATTTATTTCCAGTGAAGTATTAGTAGGAACTTAGATTAACGTTATCTCAATACGAATAATAACATATATTTGATAAAATATTGTTTGGATTACGATTTATTTTGTCATTATGTTTTTTGGGCAATCCAAGATCTGCCGGATCCTAAAGGAAAATAACTTTTTTTCTCATCCCAAAATAATATATGTTACAACGTTCATTTTTGAAAAATATTGTATTTTAGTGAAATATATTAGTTTGAAGCACCGTAGATCAGTGTCCGCGCCAGTGCGCGGTACACGTTTGCAGCGGTGCGAGAGCAGTCGCGGTACCAGCTAGTGACGTGCCCCATGCACGCCGCTTTCCTAGAAACCGCGGCACATGTATATTTATACAGCGTTTTAATCTCAACTTTACAGTTTGATCATTATAGCCCTCTAAAATCGTAATAAATTCGATTATTTATTGCGTATTCTGACACTAGCGAATATTTGCTATGATTAAAATAAAACCACTACGAATTTCCCGGTCTTTTTTTAATCCCGGGGTTTCCGAGATCGGACCATTTTTTTTCATTTGATTTAAATTTCTAGACAATAAAGTAAACATAAATAATGTTAAAAACAACTTAGAGAAGCCTACTTGATAACCGCATAACACTTTTATAACGATTATAAAAGCCGTTTTTTTGTTTTCATTGAATCTATAATTGTCAGTACAAGGTTTAAATGAAAAAAATCTTTTAAAAATCCACCAAATAGGTTATGTATGGGAATATTTACTCAGGCGATTACGCACGTGTACAGGCACATTTGAACTTAAACTTGTTCCCCAGTGCTACCACTATCTCTAGACTTGAAAAGTATCCATTATTCTCGGAGTATTCGATGTTTGTTCTCAGAAGTCGTCAGTTAAAAAAATACTGTACCATGTTGAACAAATTTGTGTATTTTTACAATAATAAACACCATTTATTATTTAGTGTGACAAACTCCGCGGTGAGATCGTGAAACTACGTGAGCTCCTAGCCAAGAAGGACACAGCTGACCCCGAGGAGATCCGCACAGCCACCGCCACGCTGCAGCAGGCCAGCCTCAAGCTCTTCGAACAAGCCTACAAGAAGGTAACAACATTACAAACATTTTTTCCCTTTATTACTGTGGTTCATATTTGTGATATTATTACAATACTAGCTTCTCCCCGCGACTTCGTCCGCGTGAAATAGTTACTTTGGACTAACGCTAACTTTTCTTTCCCGCGACTTTTCCTTCCGATTTTTAAACATTCTTCATTGGTGCTCCGCTCCTATCGGTCTTAGTGTGATGATATATAGCGTATAGCTTTTCTCGATAAATGAGCTTTCTAACACTGGAATATTTTTCTAATCAACCAGTAGTTCCTGAGATTAGCGCGTTCAAGCAAAAAAAAAACAATAAAGCAAACTTTTCAGCTTTATAATATTAGTATAGGTTAAATTATTCACGTTATTGTTCGGTAATTTAGAAGACTACCATTTGACATTTATATTATACTAGCTTCCGGCCGCCACTTCGTCCGCGTGGAATAGTTACTTAGTCTTAGCGTGATGATATATAGCCTTCCTCAATAAATGGGCTATCTAAAACTGAAATATTTTTTCTAATCAGACCAGTAGTTCCTAAGATTAGTGTGTTCAAGTAAAAAGAAACAAAGAAACTCTTCAGCTTTATATATTAGTATAGATTAAATTATTCACGTTATTGATCGGTAACTTAGAAGACTACCATTTGACATTTATATTATACTAACTTCTGCCTGCGACTTCGTCTACGTGGACAAAAAGTAGCCCATGTGTTATTCCAGACTATAATACATCTCTTTGCCATTTGCCATCAATTTATCCAGATCCGTACAGCCGTTCTGGCGTGAAAGAGTAACAAACGTGATACATCCTCACCAACTTTCATGTTTATAATATTGTAGGATGAACGATAGTAAGTGCCAAAATTACAAGAAGACAAAACAATGCACACATTTGAGCCATCACGCTGTTTTACAAGCGTGTTGGTCAAGCATGTGTGCTAAATAAACGTAGTTATTAGCGGTCGGTTCAGCTCTGTAGCTAACCGGCTGTTTACTGACTGCTACAATGATAAAAAATCATTTATTTTTATTTTCCATGCTAAGTTAGTTTAGTTATTCTACTGAAGGAATAAATGGATTGTGGGTATTCGAACCTGAGTCTTTTAGTTAGAGACACCACTAAGCCACCGTGAGTCCCGCCCGCCAGGTCGAAATTTGCCTTCATATTCCGAATTTACTACTTTGAGGTGACGACAGTGGCGTAATTTCGACTTAAATTCTGAATGTGAAGGCAAATTTCGGGACTAGCGGTGCCTTAGTGGTCGATAGTGTCCGGTGTATCTAACGAGATGACGCAGGTTCGAATCCTACCCACAGCCAAATTTTTCCTTTTCTGAAAAATCATAAATCTTTGTCCTACTGCTGGCAAAGATCCCTCAGAATGAGAACGATTAGACTATAGTTCTTAAATTCGAACTCAAGACGTTTCAGTATAATAGTAATATCACGACAGAGGCAGTTATACTTGACCCTGTAACATTACTCAAAATAAAACATTTTTGACTATGAAACTACGTGTTTTTTTCTTTCTCCACCAGATGGCAGCCGAACGCGAAGGCCAACAGCAGACGCAGCAGTCGGAGCAAGCCCAAGAGAAGAAAGAAGAGAAGAATTAAGTGCTTATAGCTCATGGACTCGACCAGTGCGGGTTGCGTTCCCGACCGCCGAACTGTGTATAAACACGTCTTACCTATTCGTTTCAATATAGTATATCTCTCGAGGTATATTGGAAATGGAGTGATAATTTTATTAATATTATTTTATCTTGAATCCTTGAATATTTTTACTTTATATACTCCACTTTTTTTCATAGTGGGTTCCGTAGTGACACTGGGGCTAGCTAGGATTTGTTTACAGCCGTTCTAACGTGATGCGCTTACCAACTAACCGAATTAAATATACAGGTCAGTGAGTATGGGATTCAATAAAATAAAATGAAATTCCTTGAATGTCCCAAAGCCTTCAGAAACTTAGGGTCCGCCGTCCTAGGGCATATCCTCATGGCGTTTCACCAGAACCCCAATTTCGCCCTCATTTTATGATAAAAAACGTTTATGAAGTTTTGAAAGCAAAAGATTATCACTTCATTTTTAATTATATTGATATTTCTGATACAGTGAATAAATTTTCGTATTAATTCTAGATAGAGTTGTCAGATTAGGCTTGAAACTTTCTTTATGAAATCGCATTTTACTTGAGTATATATTTAGCGGGATTATCATAAGAAATCTTATCTCGAATCGCTTGTAACATTTCAATAACTGATGATAACTGGTAAATATGGTCACCAATTCGAGTCCCATCAGTTTAAATGCAAGATTTTTTGAAATTGTCTCATAAAGTCAATTTGACAATCCTACCTGGATAGTTATGTATAATAATACATTTAAATAACAGAAGTTATCGCTAAGATATGAGTGATTTCATCCCAACATCATTTTGGAGGGTAGGCACAAATATCCGTCTACTTATCTGTGGCGAAGGGCTAATTGTGGTAAGAGTTGGGAAAAATACTTACGAACGATAGGAATCGAGTTGTATGAAGCCTTCGCCACGTTTATTCATAAATTATTTCATCAAAAATGCTTCATACTGTGGCCCAAACTGTACGTAATTTATATATACCAATATTTAAAAAAAATACAATCTGATGTTAAGACTAGTTTTGCATTGTCTGTAATTAAGTTCTTGAATGGTGATTTAGCCCATAGCTCTACCACTGCTGGGGGATGCCTCAACCAGAGATTACTAAGACTACAATTTAGTATTTTGTATATTTTTCCTCTATGCGTTGCTAAATTTTTGGTTAGTTTATTGTGGGCGTGCCTGTGAAGGTTTGTGTAAAAAGACATAGTATGCAGCACATACCGAGGGCTAAAAACTCAAAATTATTCGTAATCTTTGGTAAAAGGGAAAGAGGACCAAATTACTATCCTCAATTTGTTTCAGTAAAGCTCGTAAAAGCACGAACAATACAATTTGAATTGCGTCTGTAATTTGTTATTTGAAGGGTTATTAGGGGTTAGTGAGTATGGAACACCTTCTGTGTACATGCGATGCAATGGCTAGAAAGGGAATGTGCCTCTTGGAGGAGGGTTATCCAAGACCAGAGGACTACAGGCTCATACCCCCAGGCCTTATTATAAAGCTCATGGAAGAGCTGTTTGAAGAACTGTGAGAGGATTATGAATAGGTTATTTAGGGGAAGCAAAAAAGTTCCAATTGCACTGAGCTCTTGTTGCCTCGGACCCATATAAGATAGTATTTTATTACGTCGGTCAATTGTAACTGACCAGAGAAAAGTATAAACAGTTTGGGCCAAACGATATAACGAATTGGTATTTTAGAATATATTATTTTACAATACCAACGCAGCATATAGAAACACCTCATCTCATTGAAACATAACTAACCACAAAATTCCAGTGGTCTGTGTTTTTCTCGCATTTTCTCCCCATCACATTTAGACGCCATCTTAGATTAGAAATTAGATTTAAAATTGTTATTTAGTGTAAATGGGCTGGATCTTTCCTAGTAGTTATAAGACGAGACCTGCAGCCTATTTTTTTTTATTAAATTATAAGACCATGTTTATTTTTTAATTATCATTTCAAATCCCGATTTTCCCGTTTTTGAAGCAGTTTTATTTACGACTGCTACCCGCCCGCATCTCCGTTTGTCTCAATAAAACATATCCTATGTCAATCGGGGATAGTGCAGCTATCTGTCTGTGGAAGTATTTCCAGAATCTAATCAGTAATTACAGCGATTATCTCCAACAAAAAAAAATTGTCGATGCTATAATGATTTTTAAATTAAATAATGAGCACTTATACTTATATAAATGATATAGACTGCAAGTCTCTCTGAGTTAGGCTGTTATTATTTCATTGCTACATAACATGTAGGGACTTGCATAAATGTATATAGCATGTGCTACACGATAATTATTATAAGTCATCGATTACCGCCGTACTCATAATCGTTTAGTAAAGTTAATGAACCATTAACTTTCTGAATGATCTATAAAGGAAAAAAATTACGTGTCATATATACTTTAGGTACTCGTGTCTTTTTGTATGTAAACAGCTCAAGCTGTAATCTGGTCGAAGCTTTATATTTATAATTTTCATGTAGTAAATGCTAATATATTTCTGTATTTAAAACGCTGAAATTAAATCTCAATGTCCAGTACACATTTCATTGAAAACGGTGTAAAACGAAATGCATTTAAGTTTAGTATTACTAAAGAAATGTGTGCTCGGCATTACTTTGAAAATTATGAAAACTGACGTCAGAGTTCCAAATAATATTTGTTGAATAAATATATTCGAATGTCTCAAACTACAGAACCCGATGGTCACTTTTCGTGAAGCTCTTACATTGGGCCAGTTTTTTGTTCTTGTTAATTATTATTTTTTATTTCTACATAATTTACTGATATGTAGGTAGTTCAGCTTTACCAAATACACTGCTAAGAATTATGAGTTCTTTCATTTTTTTGTACGCTAAATATTAATATTTTTGAAGCGAGAACACCATACGTAATTGCGAAATCGACTTCCCTTCAACAGACACGCTGAAAATATGTTTTTATATTTAATACCCCCTTGAATTTCACGTTATTTCTTCCATGCGGATGTCCGTTTGGAAGGCTCGCTCGGGGCAAGTCCAACGCATAGGACTTGGATTGCGAAAATAGTGGCCCTCTTCTGAGATTTAAATAAAATCCTGTTCAAGTTCAAGTCAAAGTCGCAAATGGACAAAACAGTATTATTTCATAATAGCACAGAGTCGAAGCGAAGCGTCGTAAGCTTTAGTACGTATGATTCAAATAGAAAAAACTAAGTTAAAGCTTCAAAGAAATCGAGACTTTCGCGGTAGATGATATGTTCTATCACGAGTGAATCGGTTTCTTCTAGGCAAGCGCGCTAACATTTATTTATTGATCCTTGATAGACGAATTTTTATTTTTTGGGTTGATGGTACTCCAGTTAAATCTTTAGACATGTATGGGTGCGGCGGTAAGATATAATATAGCTGTTGTATCAATTCTTAATGTAGACCATCTTAAAATAATTATATCGATATGATATTTTATCCATGGTACAATTTCGCTTTCTGTTTGTATCGATTGATTCGGTGATTATACTAATTGTATTCGAAAGATTTAGCGGGCTTAAAATCCGCCAATTATAAAATAATTTGATAATATTATAAGATTTTTGATATTAGACATAGAGAATATAATTAATATATATTATTTTGAAAAAAGATACAGGACTTATTTTATTTAAAGTTTTTTACTAGCCGTTATAGCAAATCGCAAATCCTATTGCCACAAATACGAATTCGTGATCTGAAACCTGAGATTCGTTCGACGATTTGAAAATCAAAATACCTAAGTCCCGAACCGAACTCCCATTCCTTCCTGTCAGGATATCGGCGTAAATAATTTCCAGAATTTCATAGACACACCAAATATCTTTAAAAAAAACTGTTTGATCGACGGAATCGTAACTACAAAGTAGGTATGGTTGGCGCAAAATAACTTGAACCAAAATGGCGGATGCGCAGTAGTAAATTTGTAGTACAATTTGCGCGCAAATGCACTGCGCAAACTTTCCCCCTCTCCGTTAGTTTTGGGTCAAGTTATTTTGCGCGAACTATACTTACCTATATTACTAGTATTCTATTATCTGTGGTTACGGTGACCAACCGGTGCCTATACTGGGTGTTCATGACGTCATCCTAGTTGGTCACGAAGATACCCAATACAAAACTAGCTGTTTGACAGTGAATTGTTGAACAATTTGTCAAGTGATCTTCACTATGGGATGTCAACTGAGATACGCAATAGCCCCGCTGATGTATATCTACCTATACAGTGATGATCTCTTTGTATAGTATTCTGTTATTTGTGGTATGGGTACAAAGAAGAGATCACTTTTTTTTTTTTTTTATTATGGCGCCACACTTTTTGTGTATTTGCCAGTGTCAAGTATTAGAGTAATCAAGTATTTCCCATCGTGGGATTGTAATATGGCACCACACTTTTGGTGTTCGCCAGTGTCAAGTATAAGTTGTTGAGTTGCCCCAATAAAACGGTAGAAACTTTATTGAGGCTTCGATGGAGTTTAGGAGTGAACCCAAAAAGTCACGATTTTCAATTTTATATCATTTGCCTACACTCTCACACGTTCATGAACACTGAATGGTTAATTATCCACCATAATTACACATTAAACTTCGGAGAAATTCAAGTTTTGAAAAATAATATAAAATCGACAATGTGCACTTTTCATTTTCCCGCCTAAAACTCGATCATCACTTATTTATATAATTGTTGGGATCCATTTTTAATCCTAATATAGCTTAATGTGAGCGAAGCCGCGGGCAAAAGCTAGTAAATAATACAACTTTTATGTAAGTAATAAAGCATTTATTGATAAATAACGTTTTAACTTGTGGAAAATCTTATTCTTCATATCATACATACCATCACGCCTGTATTCCCCGAAGGGGTAATAGAGGCGTACTAATGTACACCCACAGTTCGCCGGTATGTTTAGGTCCCATGTAATAGGGGGCGAGCTTATTGCCATTAAACCGGGCACAAATTCCTAACTCCGAGCTGCTACTGGGAATTTCATAGAAAAACCCAATAACACTGCTCGACCTGGGAATCGAACGCAGGACCTCTAGCGTAGCAGTCGTTCTCAGGACCATTTGGCTAATGAGGCAGTTCTCAGATCTTATTCTTCTGTTACGTCTAATGTCATAATTAAGTTAGCATTCTGTCTTCCAACATTACTATTTTTAATCTTTGCTCATAATCGTTTTATTTATCCAGAATAGTTATTATAAACTTAATATAATATACCTACATATTTATATAATTATTGTCGCATCATTATTTTTATGAACTCGAGCAAAAACCAAATGCCTATAATTTGGAATTGGCGCGCGTATTTAGCGCATCTACTTTGTTATAAGAGCTTCCTTACTTGGAGCATTCGCCTGTAATGTAATCTATATACTTACTAAATAAAGCTGAAGAGTTTGTTTGTTTGTTTGTTTGCTTGAACGCGCTAATCTCAGGAACTACTGGTCCGATTTGAAAAAATCGTTCAGTGTTAGATAGCCCATTTATTGAGGAAGGCTATAGGCTATATATCATCACGCTACGCGGACGAAGTCGCGGGCAGAAGCTAGTATGTATTATAAAATCGAGCATTACATTTACAACGGTGAGGGAAGAGAACCGAGCATTCCAGTGCAAAATGGTTTTTTTATTGCATAAGAGGGCATCGCCTGATGGTAAGCGATTACTACCGCTCATGGACACCCGCAACACCAGAGTAGACACATAACCTTTGCCGGCCTTCGGTGTCCTCACTCATTCGGCAAAACACCACGTAAGAAATCGTTGTTTCACGCCGGTTTTCTATTATTTGTGGGCAGTATCATTCACTTGCTGAACGTACCTAATGCTCGAAAATTAATCGGAAATGCATTCGACTTTATAATGTATTCAGTAACTTGACAGTTCGAATAGAAATAATGATACCACACTACAACTATAGTGTTGGGGTATGGAATGATTTTGCGTAAAGGTTGATTGATAATATTGGTATTGGTAATATATAAATTTCAACTAAAATCTCGTAAATAAGATGTGAAATATAAGAATAATTAATCAAAGTAATTTCCTTTTCTATTTTCTTCTAATAAAAACGAACCAAAAATTAAAAAAAAACATATAATTTAACTTCTTTTTACTTTAGTAATTTTTGACATTTTATAGATTAACTTACCACTGAGAAACAAATTCTACTATTTTTTATAGTTTATATTGTGTTTTGAAGACTAGCTATTCAATATAGGTACATAAAAAATTTGTTCATGTAAGTACATTATTTAAGTTCATTCAATTTCGTTCATTCTTTGACCACCTCACTATCTTTTTTTTTGTCAAAAACTGGTAACCCTTCATTTGTCAAGTTACATATTAGTCTGTGAATGTTACATTACAGGCTAATACTACAGACGAGGGAGCACCTTTATGACCCATTAATGCATAACCTCATGCACTAGAGCCTTGCCCTGCGGATCCTCATATCTGTCATTGGATACGCAGTCGAAAATCATCATTATTCCATACATCAAGATGCTCAGACAAAACGCGGTGACAAATAACCCTGATAATATATGAGAATTGAAGTAAGGGCCGCAATTAATACTCTTTCCGAAGCAGACTGGCCCGTTTGATAAATCTCCTGCGGTGTTGGCGAGCTGGTACAATCCATCACGTCGGTACTCTAATACGCGGGGTTGAATCTTAAAAAAGTATTAAAAAAATATTGGTAGAGTAAGGACATTTACGCGGGAAAGTATGTTGGCGATTTCGAATTTTCGACACTGTAGTAAAAATAACGGCGTGAGTCTGATGTTAGCCGTTCAACCATAAATTACTTCACATTTCACGTCTAGCTTTGTGATGTCGCATGTAAAAATATACACGCGTGTAACTTTAAAACAATAAAGTCATAAAAATAATAAGGTAAGTAACGTCCACTGGGCGCCAGAGGGAGGGACAAGGTTTGAGGGGGAGAGTAAAAAAATCGTGAAATTAGTTTGACGTAATTTATAAATGGCCCCCAATCAAAATTGTTAGAGAAATAATCACGAATACGATACATTTACAACTTCGGACGCGCACTTTTTTTTTAATGTTATTTCGGCACTGTTATTGTTGGCATTAAACTTACCTGGTACTGCGAAATGGTGACGGAGCTCCCATCCCTTGTATTCACAATAACCAGCGGCTCCCCGCAAACATAAGACCAGTTCCATGGGGCGCCCACGCCCATCTCAGTACGACCTACCTCCTCGCCAGCCTCAAGTAATGCCACATTATCTGGTTTGGTAAAAAATATTGGTAAGTAGGTAAATCGTCTTAGATTTAAATATTTCATACACCACCAATATAAATTTAAAAACAATACCTATCTAGGTACGTTATTCTAGTGAAAGAAGATTTTGCCTGTGCCCAAGATTACCTTCGTCTTCTGATTAGTTAAGCCAGAAGCTATGACCACTACGCCAAGGCGAGTCCTACGCGCCACGTCATCATTCTTTTAAGTACGCCATCGAACTAAGCAAAGTCAGTCATCTTGCTTTTCAATAGTTGTCACTGACGTCACCTATTCAGAACGTGGAGGCAAATTTCGACCTGGCGAGTGGAAGTCGCGGTGGCTTAATTGGTCTTAGTGTCTGCTGTATTGACGCAGGTTTGAATCCTTGCTTTTAAAAGTGGCATAAAAAAATAGAGGCCATGTTCATAACGTTATCAGTTTCACAGATAATAGAATACTAGTATCAATATGGACATACAAAAAGATAAAAACGAACCTACAAGCCAGCCGTCATCTTTGAAACTGAAATTAAACTCTAACTCAAAGTCCGTGTACGCCATTTTTGTGGACATGCTTCGTCGAGTAAACGTCTCTTCGGCAATCATTGGCAGTTGGTTAAATATGGAGCGTCGAGTCGTGCTTGCCGCGAAGACCCCTGAGAAATAGCGATTAATTTTACCTTGTCAGAATAAGAAATAGTTTCCGATGTCGGTAGCTTCCAAAACCGTTTCGCACTTATTATGTTTTTTTTGTTTTAGAAGGCGGTTTTTCTTTTTGTTAACCGTTACCTATTTATTTTTGAAATTTTTGAGTTCTATTCTACTCGCCAGTAGAATCCAAGTACCTCGACGACGTTATCATTTATGCGGTCAGTACAACGTTATACGTGTTATTGTATTTTTTTTTCTAAACTTGTGATCAAATCTTCAACATGGGTAAACCTTAGTACCTATGTACACCTCTGCCTAACCCTTCGGGGAATACAGGCGTGATGGTATGTTATGTTATGAATTTAGTCACAGGCTTTTTGTGTTTGCCATCACTCAAAAAGTTTAAGTGAAAAAAAACTAACCAGAGAACCGAAATAGCGCTCCAGATGATACAACAAAGACTCCTAAATCTCTCGACGCCCCGCCCGGCTTCATGGGGACAATTTGTACCTTAGGCAAAACAACAGGATTCTGCTTCCCCGTATAAAAGGCTATAACAGGCCCAGGTTTCAACTGACGAATCACAAACACAACCTCTCTCATTATTGAATCGTGTCTCCGTAATACCTCCGACCTCGTCTCATTAAAGCCATCTTGGAAAAAAATATAAAGATACTTAAAATTGTCTATTAATTGCAACTTTGTGCGAGTTCTCAAATAAAATACGTTGAATTGTTGCGGTTGAAGTATTTGGTTTAACAATTTGTAAGGTTCAACGACCGCAGGAAAATATTTAACTTTGTTATCAATAAGTCCTGCTCGTAAGTTTGGGAACGGACTACCAAATCTATCCTTCATGCTTATATCTTCGGAGCTCAGTGTGTTTTCTATAAACAAAATTATTCCCTCACTGCGTTTCACTGAGTCGTGTAAGATATTGGCAAAACTTGAAGAACTTAGGCGGGCAAAGGGATCTGGATCTACATCCACGTGCATCATGACTTTATCGTGGTCCATCATAAATACCGGAATGGTATTCTTATCCGCAAAACTTGTTTTAAATAGAATAATTAATGAAATGCAGTAGAATAAAGACATTATCACGAAGTTTTTCCTATATCTTATAAGTAAACGTCTTTGCTTAAAAGTAAAATGTCAACTGCAATTTCTGTTCTTTTAAAAAAAAAAAGGAAGGAAGAAGGCATGATGCAGGAAAAGTATATTTTCAATCATCTCGCTGAAGTAAAAGACTAGGCTAGGCTTTTACGACTCAAACTAGGCTAGAAAAATAAAAGCTCTTTTTATTTAAAATTTACAAAGCGGGAAATTTCCGAAATCCGAAAAACAAACCAAAACCTCTTGCGGATTACTTCATTGCCAGTTGTGCCTCTTTACTTGCTGCTAACCCTTTTAAAAAGCGTTTAGTTCAGACGCTCTTATCTGTTTGCTATGCTTTCCATACTTAATAATCTATGATGCTTTCTACCAGTTTCTGTTCCAAGTTCCAACCTACCGTCTTTTTGTGACAAATGTGTTTTTTTTTTACTGACAAAATTTTTCTTTGTTTTAAAAAAATACCACTTGTCTATGAAATTTATCGAGTGACAATAAAAAAATGTTTCTAATTTCCCATATATCTGGGGGAATATGATATTTAAGATAATACTTTCATATTATTATTGATTTCAGTTTTCGTCTTGTTTTATTTATAATATACAAAAACGCAACTAAAAATATTTTAAAGATTGTTATCTGCTGTAAAATTAGATAATCAAGATTTTTTATTTATTTTCGTATTTATTGATTCGTTGTTTATTTCTGCGTTTGAGTAATTTTAACAGATAAAGCTGGCAACAATAGTAAACCATAGACAAGGCGTCAAACTTATCATATGATCACTTTTCACATGACCCATGGTCAGTCGTCATCGCCCTACTCTGTCTTTTTATGACAAATTTGGGCTAAAATACAGCTTTTAGTCCGTTTTACGTCCAATAGATTTAGCCTTAAAAATGGCGTTTTGCCGTGTGGTGTTCCCGTTATTAGTTCTAAGTGTAGTAAGCTGTTATGCGTCCACAGTTCCAGTGTTTATGTGGGGAGATGTCGCTCCAAGTTCTCACCGAGCAAACCCTCTCACGACGGTATTGAAAACAGAATTTGAGGGTATCGTCAAGCAGGAGACATCTGATGACTTGCTGACAGTCATCTTTGTGGAAGAAAATCTTTCCGTCGAAGATTTATCGAGGAAAACTGAAGATGGTGAGACAAACTATCCTTATTTGCACGCCAATATCGGAGATTCGGTCTACTTACCCGCCGTAGAAGATCCGTTGACCGTCATAAACGAAATAGCCGATTCCGAAAATATTGACCACGTGAAGCTCACTGAAGATGGCATATCCGCGGAACTTACGAACAATGTTCGTGTATTGTTCATAAATTTGAGAGACGCCAAAGACGGAGAGTCTCGGGCTGCTCTGTTGCGCCGTCATGACGATTTCATGGGGGATTTTGTCATGAAAATGCAAGAAAAATATTCAAGGGTAGTTGCTGTTTACACAGCTCATTACCCATCTTGGACCATCACGGAATCTAGCTCAAGGGTACGCCGTGCAGTAGAGAACAGGGCAGTCTCATACAAGTTGGACGGTCTTGGTTTGTATGCGAAAAGCATCCGACTCATCAGCGGTAACGACACAAGGGTGCTGTCTGAACTGACATCGTCCAAATCCGAGTTTAATGGAACAGTTATGAACACTATGATGACCTTCGACAATATAAGCCTTACTCTAAACTTCTTCCAGAAGGGTGGCTACTGGTTCTTTGGTGAGTTAATTATTTTATTAAAATACTAACTTCTGCCCGCGTGTATATATAGCCTATAGCCTTCCTCAATAAATGGGCTATCTAACACTGAAAGAATTTTTCAAGTCGGTCCAGTAGTTCCTGAGATTAGCGCGTTCAAGCAAGCAAACAAATAAACAAACTCTTCAGCTTTATATATTAGTATAGATTTCAATTGGTATGGTATAACATACTTTTTTCTGCAACTCCACAACAAGGCGCATATTTTGCGTTCAGGTGAATAAGATTTGTTATGTGAGAAATCCCTTACTTTATCAAAATATTCTATAGCCTATGTTAATCTGGAATAATGGTGAAAGAATTTTTGAAATTGGTTGAGTAGTTTTTGAGTTTATTCGTTTTCCTCTTTATAATATTAGTATAGACTACTTAAGTTAGACCTCTGGCAAATTCAAATTTGAAAATAGCATACAAATTTCTTCAGTAGTTTTTGTGTGATGTGTACAAACATACAGACAAATAAAAAATCTAATAAATTGTGGTTTTGACTTTGCTCTATTATAAACCCCCTTCATTAGCCTAGTAGACCTGAGTGCAACTGTAATTTTGGAGGTCATGGTTTGATTACCAGATTGTGCATTATTGGGTTTATTTATGAAATTCTTAGTAGCAGCTTTTACTTTCCGATTTGTGTTTGGTTAATGACAATAGGCTCACCCCCTATTACATTGACCTAAAACATACCAGCAAATTGTGAGTTTACCATAGTGCCTCTGCCTAACCCTTTCAGAAAATACAGGAATGCTATGTTGTTATTTTTATATCGTGAACCAAGACACAGCAATTTAAAATAAATAAAATTCCACAATAACTGCTTCATTATTTTGAGAAACACAATAGCAATTAGAATAATTGCTTTTGTGCTTTCGGTACAAAAAAATTCTTACTAGATATTCCCTGCGGTTTCACTCAGGAATGTGAAACATTTATGACCTCAACTGTCTTTACACTGAGTTTTTATATTAAAAACGATTATATTAAAAAAGATAAAGTTATTTTAGTGAAGGAAAAATTCAACTTGCGGAAAATTACAAAAAGATAATATTGGCAGATAACTCGACGCGCATATTATTTTGGTGTTACTTACTGTAATTTTTATTGGAATGTGTACAAAACTTAACTTGGTGTTTAAGTAATTAAATTAAAAAACGAAGTTAAAAAAAAGTTTTAAACATATTATTTTATGATTTTGGTGCCCCTGAAAACTGTTGCCAGAGGTTGGTGCCACGGTTTGTCACCCTAGGTCCGGGCACTTATGTCAGGTTATACTGGACACTGTGAATCATATTGGGATTCATCAACGGACCATTTTCGCTCGATTCTTTCTCTCGAGTGTCCCTCACTAAACTAGACACGAAAATAAAAGTCAAATTATTTTATTCAGTAATTAGGTACTAGCTTTTGCCCGCGGCTTCGCTCACTTGAAGCTCAATAACCAGCAGTGATGATCTCTTCTTTGTATGAGTCTCTATACATAGAATAGAATAGAATATTCTTTATTGCACACCAAAAATGTATGTAAAGTATAGTTTTATAAATCATAGAGTGGTACAATGGGCGGTGTTATCGCTAACAGCGATCTTTTACAGACAAACTTTGGATGGACTCGTGTGAAAAGGAAAGGTGATACTTAGGTAGTCTGGCGTACTTTGAAAGAAACAGGATACTTAAATCATGAGTCTAAAACACAATAAATAAGAATAAAACATTTCTGCAAGAAAAATTCATCAGAGAGTTCAAGCTGTATCTCAGGTTCCGTTTAAGGCTGATCGTTCACCTGAGCCCGCCAAATTCAAATTTCAATTGGTTTTTCGCAATTTGTAACGCATTCTAGATTCCTAGCTGTAGTAATTGCGGCATTAGCTAAACAATATTCACAACTGAGCATTAAAAACGTTGCTTGTAAATCGATATTGTTGCTAAAAGTACGTACAATCGTCAATTTTGGCCAAAATTGTACGTACTTTTAGCTTCTTTAACGTTTATTAAGCAAATTTTTTAATGCTCAGTTGTGAATATTGTATAGCTAATGCCACAATTACTACAGCTAGGAATCTAGAATGTGTTATAGACCTACAAATTGCGAAAAACCAATTTAAGTTTGAATTTGGCGGGCTCAGGTGAACGATCCGCCATAATTATTTGAGATAAGAAGTACCTATACCAGTTTTTAAGTTGGAGCACATACTTTCTTACAATGAAAACAAGATTAAAATCTATTCAGTATTTTTTGCGCCAACCCGTAACGAACAGACAAGAATTTTAAAAATCACATTTTCGTGTTTAGAGAGGTTTTTATACCCTAACCCACTTGTTTATTTTTAACATAATTATCTTCAATGTACAGACAGCTTTTTGTCAATATTATAATAGTAGAGATATACTTAACAAGAATAGGGTTGGCAAGAAGCCAAGTCTAGACAAATAGATCGATAGGGTATGCTGAATGGGCGGCGCCGCCGGTTCTGTTCTAGTCTGATCCCAGTCATCCTGGAGCCATATAGTATTTAGGACGCGGAAAGATTTTTATAGTTGAGAATAATATTGCCAATGACATACATAAAGATGTACACCATCACGACTGTGTGGCCCGAAGGGTAGGTAGGGCAGAGGCGTACTAACGTACACCCACAGATCGACCGTATTTTTTTAGGGGGCGAGGCTATTGCTATTAACCGGGCACATTAGCACTCCGAGCTACTGGAAATTTCATAGAAAAGCCCAATAACACTTTGCTCGAACCGGCAGGGTGACTAGCTAAGATGGCGACCGGTTACAATTACGAAATCGCGTCTGTCATACTCAAATTTGTACCACACCGACTATGCTTCCTCTGGTGAGAAACTGAGGCACTAAAGACGCAACCCAGAAACGGGAACCTCGTTACAAAAGCTCCAAAATTCGTATTATGTAAGCAAAATGACGGCCACGTGACGGTAACCGAAGAGGATTATGAACTGTCAAAGATAAATCAGACATTATTTGGCTTTAAAAGCAAGCAAAAAGTTATACAATATTATTCTAAAACGATTACTACATAAAAATGTAGCGCTCGAAGATACAAAATCTTGATTTGTTGATATTGTTTTGAAAAAGTTTAGTTATGATATCAATCTGCATAGAAACTAGCGCCGGTGGTAATCGACGGTACTAACAGATCTAAGTTATGGTATAGAAAGTATCGATACTCTGAGGTATGGAAACTTTTATTTGGAAATTGAGTGGTTTCTGCCGTCGGTTGCCAATGGCGCTAGTTTGTATGAAGATTTCATTGACAGCGACGATTTAAGAATTGAACCGAGACGAGCAGACTTCGCTTACGAAATACCAAATCAGCGACTGGATCGCGCGACGATTTAGGGACCGGTAACTGGTTACTCTTTTTACGTAGTTACCCTGCGGGTATCGAACCCACGACTTCTAGCATAGCAGTCGCACTCAGTACCTCTAAAGGCCTACTAGCAATGTGTATCGCATATTTCTAGTATTCTTGTTAACCTCTCGTGCTAAGCTAAATGCTTGTGTTACGAGTGGGATCACGTCGGTAGTGCAATGGGTGGGTTTGGAACCGGCAACCACATGATGGCCAGTCCGACGCCCTAGCCATTAAGCTACCGTCTTCAAACAGTTGTCTATGTTCTATGAATGCCAGCCCCCAAATTAAAATCCTAGCTACAGCCTTGGGTATTACTAGTAATAAAATATATAATTTCATCATAATATTGTGTTTATCTTTTTCTACAGACACTGTGTCAGTGACCGTAGGAACTCTCTCTGAGGACTTGCAGGCCCATCAGGAGGTGTTCGCTATCATGGGCTTCTCGTACCGCTGCTCCCTGAGCGTGAGCTTCTCCAGCGTTAACGAGACTCGTCCCTACACCGTCAACTTCGAAGATCTGAAGGTATGGATTTGTATCATAATAATAATTATTATTATTAGCCCGTACTGTCCCACTGCTAGGCGGGGCTTCCCTCCATTCCCTCCTCTTCACGTGGGAGAGCCATGCTTCGGCACGAATGGGCCGGCTCGACCGGAGTGATACCACGGCCTCACAGAAAACCGGCGTGAAACAACGCTTGCGTTGTGTTTCGCCGAGTGAGTTGAGGTTACCGGAGGCCCAAACCCTTTTAAAGGCGGGCAGCGCACTTGCGACTCCTCTGGTGTTTCGGGTGTCCATGGGCGGCGGTTATCACTTACCATCAGGTGATCCGTTTGCTCGTTTGCCCCCCTATCCCATAAAAAAAACATTCTTTCCAATTCTCAAAGAAGACATTCAGTTCGTATCGCTGTTAAATAAACAGATCATGTTCAAAACACTACACTGCGCTCCAAAACACAAATTATTGACGTGGCTCAAAAGGCTGCCCAACTTAAATGGGACCGGGCAGGACATGTCAGTCGTATGCCCAACGAGCTGTGGGCCCGGAAAGCTCAGGATGTGTGACTTTAAACAGCGACACGGGGTCGCGGCAGACCACGAAGGAGATGGCGGGATGAACTAGATATCTTCCTTATGAATTGGAAAGAAGTAACAAGAATTATAGGCCGATTTTTTTGCAAAATTTTCTGTGTCCAAACAATAATGTGCTAAGATAGTTGTATTGAATTAATAAAATACATAGTTGGCTTCATCCATTTTTAGCACATGGAGACCCTACCGTGCCTCAGAGCACGTTAACCTGCCTATCACGGTTGTCATAATGTTAATTGAAATTCCCAATAGCAGCGTATGTAGGCAATAGTCTAAAGCAGAGGTTCTCAAACTTATCGTTTATCAGCCATTTTGAGAATCAATTATGTTTTACCGAAAAGTTTCTCATCGTAGGCCTCTACCGCCTACAATGAGAGAATACTAGACCCCACGACACAGGAAATCCTAGCGTGGGGTTAGGGCTTTATCTGTTTACTTTAAATGTATTATTTTTGGCTTAATAAATACAGTTTTTATTTTATTTATTTAAGGGGGCCTTATCGTGCACTTTGAGAACATCTGGTTTATAGACTGAATAGCTATGTACATTTTAAAAGAACAAAGTACTACATAATCACTAGAAAGGGTGTATGTACATAAGTTCACTTGCCTATCGAGAACGGCGTGAGAACTATTATAAGCATTTATGTACATCCGGCAAGAAACTCCATGGACACTCTTCTAAAATAATTAATGTTACAATCTTCACTGGTACAATATTGCGGTATATTGATTATTATACTTGTAACTTCAGATCCAACCATTCTTTGAGACATCAAACTCAACCCAAGAGTTTGGAGACTCCTTCAATTGCATCGGCTTCTTTACTGCTCCCATCTGGGCGGGTCTGTTCGTGGTGTTCATTCTTCTTCTCATCACGTTCTACGGAATCATGATGATGCTTGACATCAGAACCATGGACCGCTTCGACGATCCCAAAGGTAAAACTATCACGATCAACACTGGCGAGTAAATTGAGGTTATATTGCGATGTTTTACTTTTTTAGTGAGGGCAACTTGAAAACCTTTTTGGTCAATTTTTTATACTTACATCAAACGTCAGACCATTTCTTGTTTCACTTTTCAATGTGTAATTAGAATCATTTAAATTAAGAATAATGTTTTTAAATAATTATTTTTTGTGACATGTTTTCATTGCATTTTTTAAAGTTTTTTTTGTCTTGTCTATTCCCTCACTGAATAGTAAAGTTGATCGCGATTTCATAGTGACGTTTCGAAACGTCACTCCTTTGGTGCCGTAGTGAAAACAAAATAGTTCGTCTTCTGAGCTCAAATTGATTCCAAAACTATTTATTGTTATTAATAATAGTCGATTAAACTAAGAAATGTTTTCGATGTATTTAATACGATTAGAACAACGGTGCCTCTACGCATAGACAATAGTTAGACTTACACGTTCAATTTAATATTTAGTCGATTTTTAACAATCGACTAACCAATTCGACACTAAATTTAAACTCGACTACTTTTATTCGATGTTCAAAGCGCTACTATATACTCTTACCGCGTATTTGCTTAAATAAAATGCTTATGTATACTAAATGTAGATAATAATGTTAAGAATGTTCGAGAACCGAAAATGTGCCTACGATACAAAAAGTGGTAGGTGATGTGTATATTTATATAGTTATATCTACTTGGAGAGTTAATATTGGGTTCAAAATCGATCATCTTTATATCGATACTCTGTCCGCGTCTGTTAAAAACGGCCAACAATCGATCTCGACCGGCCGCATTCGAATTACTAAATTCGCCTAAAGATTTGAAAATAGAACGATTTGAATTCAATGTGCATTCTCAGTCTTACTTAGCCTACCTTTACACCATGGCCTTAATTTCAAAGAAACAATTTCTATCTTCCAATTGTGAATTACAACGATAATAATGTTCCGAGCTTGTATTAAACGCATAGTATTAATATACAAACCCGTTTTTGACGAGTAATATTCGCTTGTTATATCTATTTCTAATTAGCCTTGGGTATATCATATGAAGATTTAAATTATAACATTTAAAAAAGCCCTTGGAAATTATGGGGACGTATATCGCCCGGTATCACGTTATTTTCAGTAAAACTGCCAAAATATCTGAAATTACTCATCAAAATCAGGTAAACCCCAGCATTACTTCTTTACAGTCCATTGCACTTTCAATTAAATATAAATTATGATTAAAGTTATAATTTCTACCAACAGTGATTGTAAAAAAGTAATGAAGAAAAAAGGATCCCTCCATGCTAGTGCCAATTGTGTGTCCATTCCGTAATTTTGATTAAAAGATAAAGAAATTATAACGAAAAGTATTTTTAAGAGTTACAACTTCTTTTTAAGTGACCTTTAATTGATGAGTTGGGGTTTGTGGTAACATTTGGGGGTGTTTTTTTTTATATAGCAACACTGAAGTCCAATGTTTGGGCCAATCAATGTTTGAACCAAACATTGGCCTATCTTGTATCCAGGAAAGGTACCTATTTGCTAGATACTACTTCAAACGATGTCTGATTTTTAAACTGTGTATCCTAGCTCTAAGAATAATTTCACTTTTTTCTTTATTTTCCTTTGTACATAGATTTGTTTTCGGAATTATTTTATTGTTGTTTTCAAAGTATTAAATCGTGAGACCAATATATTTTGTTTTGTTTGATTTTACTTTATTTTTGAGAGTGCGTTCCTAATGTAATGTTGTTATAATATAGTTGACATGTTGGTTATTGAATTAGTTAATAAAGCTTATAATATTGTGATGAGCTTTAATTTTCAATAATTGTAACCTTTTTATTTCTCGAGAACAATCGCTGTTATTTTTTTATTTTGTACTAGCTGACCGGCGAACATTGTAACGCCTAACAGTCGATTTTGAAACTAGTCACTCAATTGTTTTGCCTTCCCGGATCCCCCCTCCACTAACACTTGAACTTTATGGTATGGTATTAAATTTCAAATTGACTTTGAAGTATTATTACGGATCTTTTGTATGAGAATATAGAAAAATGTTATTTTTAGACGTTTTCAGGTAATTTATTTAACTTTTCTCTCCGTAAGAACCATATTCGTACTTCAAGGAATATTATAAAAAAAACAATTAGCGAAATCGGTTCAGCTGCTCTCGAGATTTGCGCTTAGCAACACATTTGGCGATTTAAAGATTAGAACGACTAATGGCACTGAATAACTTACTGGACTTAAAAAGTGACAGAATTCGTAGAAAAGCTGTCACAAATACAAATCAAGAATTCTAAAACCATTGAATCACGATTTTGACAAAAAAGACCGGACTCCCGCTTTTCTTCTGTTTAAAACCGGGTGGGTAGAGCAGATATTAAGATTTTATTTTCTACTAACCTAGATCCCGATTTGATTTGATTTCGTCAAGGCGAGTTATGACGCAAAACATAATATGGAAAACAAGATTTTCTTATTATAATAATGCTCCGTCTATCTCTTGTATAATTGAAATTTCTTATTGTGGTTAACTTTACAATAAAAAAAAATCACACTCCCAGAACAACTATGGCTGTAACGCAGGGGGAGGGAAGGGTTTATACGTTTCAAACTAGATTAAATCCTGGTTAAGGTTATGACGACTACCTAACCAATCTATATTTGGATTGCGGCAAGCACAGCTTAACTTCACATAAACAAGTAATTAAAACAAGAGCGTCTCATTCCTTAACATATATATTTATCCTTAAAAACAATGAGTAGGCAAAAATAGAATCTCATTGGGTAATTATCATATTTTGTTTGATAAAATACAGAAACACATCAATTACCGCTAAATTAACACATGATTGAAATAATTATTTTTGAATAGAAAACTTATGGCAAATATTTTAATTTTTCATAAAAGGTTCACTCATTTTTATAGTGCTTAATCTCAATCTGAACAAATCTGACGTTTCTGAGTGCGACGCGTATTTTTTTTATTAATAAGTGTAAGTATTGGGGTCATAGCCCTTGCCGGCGATCTTGTCGTCGATCCAGTCCCTCAGCAAAGCTACGTCTACGTAGACCCCAGGGGTTCCATCCTCACCACACCCAATGCCCCACGCTACGATGCCGCTTTGAACGTAACGGTCCTTTTCGTTCTGAAAAATAATAACAGTTGTCAGATTATTTCACGTTCACAGATAAACGTATCCTTGGCTGGCCCTCAGAACACATGAAGGAAGAATGCAGCTGAAAGAACCTACTTAGATTCTTTTTGTATTTTTTTTTGCATTTCCTATGCTAAGATTATAAAGCTATTTAAGTGAAGGAAAAATTTGACTGCGGCTTCTGGACGAGTTCTGGTTAGATACACCAAACACTATGACAACTAAGTCAACGCAAGTCCCATCGGCCAGTCAAAATTAAAAACTACCGAGATATTATAACATGATTTCACCTCAAATGGTCTGACCATTACTGAGCAGCCTTATACTATCAATCAATAATTTTTTTAATCAATTGATTGAAATTTTAATAGATGAATCTCATAAACTACAGTCAGGAGAAGGGAGAGTCGCCGTCTCCTTTACAAATATCCTTGATTAGATTCGCCTAAAAATAAGGATTGCAGCTAAAAGGTGCTGATAGGTGGGAGTCCCCCATGCTGCAAAGATGGGTGCGGCTTCATGTCCTAGTGTAAGGGCCACTTGCACCAACTTCAAAATTACATTTAGATTGTGTTTGGACACGATTTTTCATAGAAATTTTGTGCTTAAATTAAATTTGAACATATTTAAAGAGTTGGTGCAAGTGGGCCTAAGTGCTGTGTATACCATTACTTTTTACTGTTTGTTACTAACATAATATGGACCTAGTCTGAAATAAATGTTTATTATTATTATTCCATTTATTCCTTTAAAATCATATAATTTACATTTTTAAATATTTTTATAAAAAACAAGGGAAAATAAAAACATTTAAAAATATAAAAATAGTTGTCCACCGGCATGGGGAGCAGGGTCCAAGCTACCGGTGGTTAGGGCCCCAGAGACAGGAACCTCCTCACAATACGCGCCGTATCAAGGAGTACTGCCTTCTGAATCAGGCCCTTAACCCAGCCATCCAACTCGAGCCTCCTGAGGTGTTGGTCGAGGCTCTTGGCGATAAGTCCATTGACCGTGACGACTATCGGTACAATGATGGCCGAGTCCACATCCCACATGGCGACCACCTCGTGGGCTAAGTCGAGATATTTTAATTGTTTCTCTTTCTCAGCCTTCACGAGGCTCTCGTCATGCGGGACGGTGACATCGATAATCATTGTGCGGCGCGCTGATCGATCTATTACCACTATATCAGGCTTATTGGCAACAATAGTCCTGTCAGTGATAACAGATCGATCCCAGTACATCGTGACATGGTCATTCTCAAGAACTGGGTCGGGCGCATACCTGTAATACGGTACCTCAGAATCCACAAGGCCGTATTTTAAAGCAAGTTGCTGGTGGATAATCCTGGCCACTTGGTTATGTCTGTGCAAATACTCACCGTTAGCCAGACGAGAACACCCAGAAGTAATATGCCTGATAGACTCACCGGGACAATGGCATGCCCGACATATGTCGATCGTCCCGTCTTTCATGATATACTTCCGGTAGTTGTTCGTCAGCATAACTTCATCCATAATTGCACAGACCGCACCCTCGGTTTCCCCGAAGAGGTCACCAAAGCGTAGCCAGGCCACGGACGCTAAGAAATCTACGTCGGGCCCATGAAGGGCACGGAAAAAGCGTCCGTGAAGCTCCTTGCTCTGCCATACTTCCTTGCGGTCGTTGGTACTAAGCACCACAGGTTTGCGCCAGTTCTCTTTAGCCAGAGATAGCGGGGTGAGTCCCTTGTCCACTGCGACCACATCTCGGTGCATACCCACGTCAGCCTTGAGGAAATATTCTCTGAGACTGCACACCTCGCGGTTGTGGAGGGTCTTAGCATTTAAAAAACCTCGACCCCCGCACTTCCGCGGGATGTACAGCCTCATGACAGACGAACGTGGGTGATGCATCCGGTTTGCGGTCAACAGCGATCGGACTCTCGTATCCAAGGCGTCCAACTCCGTCTGGGTCCACTTGAGTATGCCAAAGGAGTACATCAGGACCGGCATGACCCAACCGTTAAAGGCGCGCACCTTGTTGCCGCCCGACAAAGAACTATTAAGTACCTTTTTCAGGCGGCCGAAGAAGCGCTCCTGCAACGCTTGTTTCATGTCAGCCCCGTTAATGCCTAACCCCTCTGACATTCCCAGGTATTTGTAGGTATCAGTTGCGGAGAGTGATCTCAAGTTTATAGAATCTGAGAGTTGTAGTTCCTCAGATTCCACAATCCCGCCCCGCCTTACATGCATGACCGCACATTTATCTACACCAAACTCCATCCTAATGGAATTACTAAAAGTTTCAGTTGCCTTTAGTAACTCCATCAGTTGCAATTTGGTGGAGGCAAACAGTTTTAAATCATCCATGTAAAGCAGGTGGGATATTACCTGACCCCCTCTCCGCAACGTATAGCCCAGCCCTGTACCCTCCAGCAGGGTGCTGAGGGGGTTCAGGGTTATTATTATTATTAAAAGTAGGTACTTCAGTTCCTAAGTATGGCGACATCATCTCACCTCAATAGGACAGGAGAGAGGAGAGCCACCGTCTCCACAGATGTCCTTGCAAAGCTCTCTGCCAGCACGCATGAAGAAAGAATGTAGCTAAAAGAGCCTACCTAAGTGTTTTAACATTATCTCACCTCAACTAGACCGGAGGAAGGAGAGCCCCCGTCTCCTTTATAATTATTCTTGATTAGATTCTCCTAAAAATGAGGAAGGCAGCTAAAAGTATCTACATTTCCTAAGTATAGCAACATTATCTCACCTCAATAGGACAGGAGAGTGGAGAGCCGCCGTCTCCTTTGCAGGTGTCCTTGCCAGGGTCTCCGCCAGCACACATGAAGGAAGAGTGCAGTTCGAAGAATCTGCCCAGCCGTGTCTTGCGTAACGCTGTCTGACAACTGTCACGGCTTACCACGGGCAATTCAATCTGAAAGATTTAAGGCCAATTTCTAACAGACTTCAAATACAAAATTCGAAGGTCTTTTTTCCTTTTTACGAGTACGTCTATTTACGTAAAAAAAGACATTTAGGCCCACTTGCACCAACTTCTTTAATATATTTAAATCGTATTTAAACACAAATTTACTATGAAAAATTGTGTTTAAATACAATTTAAATATATTTAAGAAGTTGGTGCAAGTGGGCCTTAAAGTCCATAGTACCACACAATCATTTTGGCAGTATAACACAATAATCGTCCCAAATTTCCCCTTATTTTGTATAATTTTAGTAAATGGAGTTTTTTAAGGGATAGAGGGCAAACGAGCAGACGGATCGCCTGATGGTAAGCGATTACCGCCGACGACACCCGCAACACCAGAGGAATTATAAGTGGGGTGCGGGCCTTTTAAAAGGTTTTGGGTCGCCGGTTTCCTCACTCACTCTACGAAACACAATGTAAGCGTTGCTTCACGTTGGTTTTTTGTGAGGCCGTGGTATGACTCCGGTCGAGCCAGCCCGTTCGTGCCGAAGCATGGCTCTCCCACGATAAAAATGAGTATACTTAGCTGGTTCAAACTTTAGGTAATAGCTGACTCTCAATCGGTAGTTTTTTTTCCGAAGAGCTATGGACAAACTGAGCTCGGGTATTTTTTGTGCTTTAAGTGCTAAGGACAATCTTTGAGTTTTAGACGTTCGGCGAATAGGTTCACATAGGTTGAAATACAAAACAAAAACACTGAAATACTAAGTTTCTACTCGGCCTATAGATACCTAAATCTGCTCCTCATAACCAGCTCAAAACTGCTCACCTTCTTCAGAATAACCTGGTACCGTCCTTCCTTTCCGAACTTGTCTTTACCCCAGCCGGTGGCGAAGCACCTTTTGCCGGCTTCTTGACGGATCTTAGGGGGAGGGAGACAGGCCACCCCCACATTAGGAGCGAGGTCTACTGGCTTAACTAAGAACAGTACTGCGATGTCGTAGAACAAATTGCCTGGAGAGAAGAATAAGGGGTATAAAGATAATGTTACGAGCTGGGGTTCGGGATAAATTAATTGACGCTAATTTTGCCGAAACAAACAATTACCTACTTTAATTTACTTGAAAAACACACAACAGAAATCTATACTCTACATACTAATATTTAAAGCTGAAGAGTTTGTTTGTTTGCTTGAACGCGCTAATCTCAGGAACTACTGGTCCGATTTGAAAAATTCTTTCAGTGTTAGATAGCCCATTTATTGAGGATGGCTATTATAGGCTATATATCATCACGCTAAGACTAAGTAACTATTCCACGCGGACGAATTCGCGGGCGGAAGCTATCACAGATAAAGTCACTACAATATCACTTGTCGTACTGGACTGTCACACTGAGAATCACTTGACTTCACTTGATATGACATTTCACCTTGTCCAAAATTAAAATTCCCTAGCCGACCCTCACGACGGCTATTTATATCAGTCACGAAGATTCTAGAATCGAACAATCGCGAAAAGTCTACAAAATGCTAGTAGGTACTTGATCGTCTATTGCGTACGGGCATTGACCTTTGAACCCGGCCTTGTACTTTGTTATTCCGTGAGTGACAAGTACTTTCTTTCGAATATTCTACATGCTTCTACGACTTATCTAGAATCTTCGTGACCCATCTACATCATTCTAATAGCTTCTTGGCGTAACAATAATAATTATAACCGGTGGTTTAGTGGTTCTAAACGCGACTGCTACGCTAGAGGGTAGTTTGATTGCCTGTTTGTTTGAGTTTGATTCCCTGGTCGATCAAAGTGATAAAGTTTATATTATCACTTTGATCGACCAGGGAATCAAACCCAAATAAACAGGCACCTTTACCTTTATTGAAATCCTTGTGAATCTCAATGGAAGCGACATCTCTATCCTGGAATGGATAGATCTCCTTGGTGCTCTGGGTATCCCATTCTCCGGCGCGGATCCTCAGAGCCTTGGCGGCAGCCACGTAGTGCGCGGCCGTCAGCACCACGCTGGGGTGGATGAGGGAGCCCCCTCCGACGTACACATTGAGTTTCTGGCCTTCCGGTTCATTCTCATTGACAGGCTCAATCCTAAAGGAAACGAAAAATTGCCAGTGATAAATTTTATTTCCGTAAGTAAATTTAATCTTTAAAAGTCAATGTTTTAACGACGACCTCTGAGAAAGAAACGCCGAAACAAACTCAGAATCATGGTCTTTATAATGTAACTAGAGCTACTGCCCGCGGCTTCGCTCACTTGAAGCTCAAAATCAACAGAGATGATCTCTTCTTTGTATGGGTCTCTATACATTTTAGAGGTCAATGTGTCGTTCCGTTTAATTTTGAGATTAGAAGTATATCAGTTCCAAATCTTAGTACCTTACCTAGGTACTTACGGTCCAATCTATGGGAATAAAATACTTAAAATTTAATTTCTGATCCGTAAAGGAATGCTGCAAGAAATTGGCGGGAAAACGGACAATTGTAGAATTATGTTTTTTTATTATATTTTAAGTGGCTAAGGCGGTAGAAGAGTTTTAGGCGGGAAAATGTAAAGTGCACATTGTCGATTTTATATTATTTTTCAAAACTTGAATTTCTCCGAAGTTTAATGTGTAATTATGGTGGATAATTAACCATTAAGTGTTCGTGAACGTGTGAGAGTGTAGGCAAATGATATAAAATTGAAAATCGTGACTTTATGGGTTCACTCCTAAACTCCATCGAAGCCTCAATAAAGTTTCTACCATTTTATTGGGGCAACTGAACTTATACTTGACACTGGCGAACACAAGTGTGGTGCCATAATACAATCCCATGATGGGAAATATTCTTTGAATACTTGATTACTTTATTACTTGACACTGGCAAATACACAAAAGTGTGGCGCCATAATAAAAAAAAAAAAGGCGGTAGAAAATTATGGACGAGAATAGGTACATCGCGTATTCAACTCGTAGGAAGGTGATGGAAGGTAAATGTTGAAGAAGGTTGACGAGAAATAGGTTTCAGTTTTTCACTAATCAGGACTATTACAGTTCGGGTAATATTAAACTCAAAACTGTGCCCTTCCCGTGCAGGTACCGTCACATAAAAAAGTGGAAAAAAAAGAAACATCATTGTACCGGGTCCACACGTTGGCTACAAAGTTAGCGCTACGTGAGGTTCAGCTCCAACTGCCAAACGCTTTTGATTGGTTCAGCGTTGACATTAATTGATAATGTTGGTAGGATTGCTGGGGGATAGTTAGATGAGTATTTTGTATGTTTTGGTATGTAATTGCCTAAAAATAAGATAATTACTTGAGAATAGCGACCATCCATGGGAACTCTCCAAATTTAGTTTCTCCGTTGATTTCTCCAGTGGTTCTCAAGTCTGCACCGTCAGGGTTGGCCCAGCCGCATCCTTCACGCTATAAAAATAAAACTGGTTACATAACACTCTATACGTCTAGAATATAGAAGGCCTACCAAATATAGTCGCGAGTGAAACAGCGAGAAGCTTTTTAAACAAATATCGGGAGTAATTGTGTAAATATTGTAAAATTATACTGCATTTAGAGTTTATATTTACTTGTGAATCGTAAACTACATGCGTACCTATTTATCGTTAAATAGCGGAGTTTATTAGAGGTCTACTTGAAAATAACGATGGCTTTATAACGATATTTGTCTAATGTTATAATAAATGGTTTATAGTTACTACGGGCAACCAGTTATCCAACGCCACCGGTCGTGCCACGACCGTGCACAAACCAGTATAGCAAGGTCATTATAATAATTATGAACTACCTATTTAGATGTTTAAAAAGATGTTCCCAGTTTCTCTTGTATTGTTTTTCATTCTCATGAAGCGGCGGTAGCCTAATGGCTAGGGCGTCGGACTTGCGATCATGTGGTTGCCGGTTCGAACCCCACCCATTGCACTACCGACGTGAACCCACTCGTAACACAAGCATTTTAGCTTAGCACGAGGGGTTAACAAGAATACTAGTAATGTGTGACCCACATTGCTAGGAAGCTTTTAAAAAAGAAAAAAAAATCTAGACAAGCCCGGATGTAGGTGTCAAGGGCAATTGACGTTTTGAGGCCCATTAAATTTACAAATATTGTAGACGATGTCCCTCTAACGTCTATCCCAAAGTAGTGACGTCTATCCCAAAGTCTGTTGCCTACTTTGAATCTAGGAAGGGCGTGTATTAACACACTACTTACGGAGTAATTAGTTGTCACAGATCTCATTTAGTGTTGCAGGCATTTCAAAATGGCTGGTAAGTAAGTGGCTGTAAAAGTAGGTGTCGTAAAGAAAGGGTCTTGGTAGGCGTAAACACATAAAATAAACTTGGAAACAGAAATAGAAATAAAAAAAGGATCTACGTCGGATATCGGGTCGATATCTAGAAGATATGTACCTACTATTAATATAGTGGTATAATTTGTTAGTTTGTGAGTTAGTTTGTATTTAGGGAGCTATCTTCGGGATAAATCATCCGATTCTGAAAATTCTTACTGATAGATAAATATACGTTATCCCTGAGAGTTAAGTTAAGCTTAATTTAGTGGTGGGATTACCTTTAAAAAACAAAATCCGTTTATTTTATATAGGTAGGTATTTGCAAGGGCTGACGACCAAAGGCACGGGGTACCTTGGAGTACATACTTTGATCTATTATGGAATTGGAAAACATACCCGAGATTTTGCATAAACATAGAAGAAAGTCTCTAAGAGAGAACATAATAAAAAAACAAAAATATTGGAAATTTTAATCCGAGAATGGACACAAAAAAGTCTCGGCAACAACCAACAAGGCAGAAAAAAACTAAGTTATGTTAAAAATCTAAATCTCTGTACAGCTTTCCACTAAAATTTCCAATAACATTAACAATTTCCGCAAAATGAGTAGGTAACTATATCCTTTAAACGAACGTCTAGTGCTTTTTATAAACAGACTATGTAAAATGTATCTATTGAGATAGCTCAATAGATACATTTTACATAGTCTGTGTATGATAGCAAAGTCGGCTGCCGACATACTCTAGAATATAGGTAAATAAAGAAGAAATATGATAAATCCACACGTCTTTCAATTCGCATGTCCTAGTCCTTTTGCTTGTGAACTTGAACATGAAACGCGTTAAATGACAAAGACGGCAGCATTCTAATTAATAAAAATAATAAAAATTTACCGTTTTGCTCCGTTTTTACTTTTGGATCTTGTCTCCAAACTCTTTGGGAAAGCTAGAGATGATAGTAAAACTGCTTCAAAAGCTAGACTGAGATTCAAAGACTTATTTTTCTAAGTCTAAAGCCCTAAGTATACTGAGGAAAGACAAAAAATATATTTTTTTGTCTTTCCTCAGTATAGGGCTTTTCCATTTTTATTTTTCTCGTGTCTAAGTAGGTAATAACGATGCTCATTAGAAGAGAAACTGACCACAATAATTAAGAAAAATGTTTCCCTGTAGGCCTTCTCGTTCAAGTATTGTGTGTGACATGCTGACCGAATGACATACCTACAATGTTTTACGTAAGCACAATGTCCTTCACACTGCAAACACAGTTAGTAATACTTTATTGTTGATCTTTAATGTAAAAACGTAATAAAAACCATGTTTAATAGTTTTATATTGAATTCTTCACTGTATTATAATTGTAACTCATCTTTAAAGCATTTGCGGTCAGTTCACGGTAGACTTAATTCCAAAACATCAAAATGTCTCTGTAATAGTTTGAGAGATTTGACATTTGGCTGCTTGATGGGTTCGATTCTCACCTGAGACAAATGAGTTTGGCGTTTGCGCCACCATTTCACCTTTCACTGTGAGCTACGCGGGAATATGTACGACAATCTCCTAGTACTTAGTCCTACTTTACTAATGTTTTGAGATTTTTTCACGTTACCAATAGTCTAGTATATAGTATATATAGTATATATTATATAGTACTAGTATATCAATAGTAATAGTAGTTAGTAGTCCTAATTTAAATAGTAGTTACTTATTTAAAATTCCAGAATAGATAATAACTATGTATCCGGAAGTTGTGGCCCCAATGTGAGTGACGGACTTTCTCATCTGACGATCAAAATTTGACATTAATTCTATTGAGCATATTTAAATGTCAAATTTCGATCTCGAATATGGAATCTGTCCGAGATATAGATTAATTAAAGTGGACCATCACCACGTTTCAGTTCACTGAGCTGAATAATGTCCACAAATAAACAATTGTCATGGTTATTTGGCGACGGAAATAACTTATTGAAATCATACCTTCAGTGTGGCATTATTTTTTATTTATTTCAGTACACGTGTTTTTCATTTTTAATAAAAATATAAGCACCTACATAAACGTAAATAACTTGTAGGTCATCAGAATAACACAAAATGCTATACTTAGTAATACGATTTATCAAAATTATGTCGTAAACAACTAATGTACACCCACAATTCACCATATGTTTAGGTCCAATGTAATAGGTAAAATCCCAGCTGCTACTGAGAATTTCATAGAAAAACCCATAAAACATTTGTTCGACCCGGGAATCGAACCCAGGACATCTAGCGTTAACATTTTTTGTTATACCAAACATTTTTATTAAAGGAGACAATTTTTGTTAGGCCCACTGGATATGGTAACGTTTATTAACCGTGTGATGCTAATCAAAATGTAACTAATTTATTATAGAAAACAGGGCATATTTTTTTGTAGTCTAACCGAGATCATAAAATAATAATAAAAAGGTGAAAACTTGATATATTTTGCGGTTAGATGTATCCTGTTCTGGTCATCATTGCAAACAATGCGTGTAATGAAGCATTGTTTTTAACATTCATGTGCGAAAATACAAATATTGTACTGCAATGCGTTATCGTAACAGTAATTATCGGCTTTCGAAAAGTAAAATAAAAATATATCCGTTGGGGAGATGAATCTCATTTTAGTTATTTTATTTAGGTTAAAATAATTTAGCAATAAGTAGGTTAATATTACCTACCGTGGACCGGAATGAAGTAACAAATGTCATTTAGCATTTGTGCAAATGCATCTGTCATTTTGTGTTGTCTGTCAAGTGTCAAAAAAGAATTCAGATTTTCCGTTTCTTATAAGTTGCGTGAAAGTGTTCTTCATAATTCATTGGTTTATTTCAAAGATTATAATATGGCATCTGCGGCATATATTCCAGAAAGCCGTTGCGTTAATTGTGCAGTACGATTTCAACATAATGTGCAAAGTGTCCGAGATAGCCGGAGACTTGCGCCAACTGATCCATGCGTGGATGTCCATGTCTGTAGTGTGGTATTTATCGTGGGCACGGCATCAAGATGAGGTTGAACCACCTGCATCGTTTTTGGATGAGATACTACTTACAAGAGATGATTTCGAAAATGATGATACTTAATTAATAAATATTTATGTTACATACCTAAACAATGTGTTTTTTCTTCTTATAATAAACAGACCTAAGTACTTACTTACAAGACCTTACCTGGCTAGTATTTACATGAAATACTTATTTTAAGAGACTACTATGAAATTATAATGATGGCTATTAGGTATTTTTGACAAGCCCTCTAGTTTAGATCTGATTTTCACATTTTTGTCGTATTTCTCAGTATTCCGGTTAAACCATGTCTACCTAACTATACCATTGTAATCCAAAGATTATAAGGAATAGATCAATATATGTTTCATTACTATACACCGAAATTCATAGGGGGCCTATTCATCGAACAAGCAAAATTGTCTCCTTTGCTTCCCTTTTGTTGACAATTCAATACCCAAAGCAAAAGAACCTATTCGAAATAGACACGTAGACTGCGTTTTGACGTAAAGAAATAGCGCATTTTTGGATAAATAAATGAACTAAATTCATGATTCAGTCAAAATGTCTCTAGCCTTTAGTATGTAATAGAAAAAAAATAATGCGTTTGATCCTCAATTTTGAACCTAATTGACCTCCTGTATTTTTTACGCTACTTCCACAAAACACATTTATTATATGATAATAATATTATTTTTCCTCATATCTCCTTAAACTACTTGTTATTACTAAATATTCTAGCTAATTGTATGCATTTCAATCCTCTATACATAATTATATGAACCCGACGAATAAAAAATATTGACGAATGAATAATAAAAAAGTTGAAATACCCAAAAAGAATATTTTAAAACTAAAGTCACCTTCACATCACACCAATCTAATTGATAAGTACCTATTATACTGACTATGAGAAGGCTAACCAAGCCATAATGATGTATTTTTGGTTGATGTTTCAGTGATCTGTGTGAATAACGTGGAAAGAAAAGAAAAGCTGTAAAGTACGTAACGCTCGCGTAACAGTAAGCAGCTGACAATACCATTAGTTTGGACGAAGCCTAAAACGTGACTATTTCCTGACTGTTTTCTATAAATAATATTAAATTATGCAGTATAATAATTTAATTTACGACAATTTAAAACAAACAAAAAACCCACGACGAATGCCGTTATCCCAATTTTTGTTCTGAATTTCAATTAAAATGTACCAGAAATGCTATAAGTCAAGTGTCAACTAAATGCAGCTCCCGCCTGATTTATTGTAGCTAAGCGAATATGTGTAGCTCCTCATTTAGTCGGGGGGTTCTAAAATATTATTTAATACAATTAAATTATTTTTTTAATAAATTTCGTTTTTTCAAATTTTTTTAGTGCCAACGCACGTTACTTATTCTGCTGACAAAGTAATGTTGCCATTAACTACATACGTAGTTAGTTGGTTGACGCATTTTAACTGGCACAAATCGCTGGCAGGGGCCAACATGTGGAGCCGGCATTGTAACCTTATATCACCTGCCAATAAAAAAACAAACAAACCAGCGGCAATCTTTTAGCGTTTTACACGTTGGCTGAAATCGAACGTTGAGCCAATGTGTGGAGCGGGTGTTAGAGTATAAAGTTCACACAGAGAGCAATCACTCAACTCAACACACAATAATAAAATATTTTACATACACTGGAAGCCTCCCAAGCTTCTGTGATGGGATTATATCTCTCTCTCTCTGGATTTTAAAACAAAACACAATTAGCACCTTGACATTCATTGGACAAAGGGACAATACAGGGACCAAATCCGTTATTTAAAATTTTAATGGTCTTCCAATGGCACTGACCTTACAGATTTTGTGGAGATTGCGTTGCCGGCCTTTTAAAAGGGAGTACCTACGTGGCGGGAGTAGTGAGGTTTGAGAGTCGTAATGGTCTACGCAGCGTCAAGGAGTTTAGCCGGTTTTAAAATATCTTGGCAGTCGACGATTCGAATCGCTCTTCGCTGGATGCTTGTATTTAACATTATATAACCTATCGCCTACTTTTTTTGAAAGCTCGTCAATATATTAATAGGATATTACACCTTTTTTTGAAAACTGTTTTAAATTAATCCTTAGATCGTAATGAACCAGTAGAAATTTTATTTCAGTTTTATAAAACCGAAAAATGCCTTAAAAACTATTTTTAATTTATTATTTTGAATTTTCGCGCGGAAACACTAGCCGCCATGCTACTTCGGGTCGTGACGTCACTTCGTTAGTAAACAATACAACTGCAAAAGACCAAGTAACGTCAAGTTACTATCGGAGTGACATCACGTCGGAATCCAATATGGCGGATGGCGTTTTAAAACAGATTAAAAAAGACTATTTTTGAAATTGAATTATAAAATTTACATTGCATTTGTTTAGATAAATACAAACGTTTCTCGTTTACTTTTTTAAAAATCTATCATAAACATGCATTTTTATATTTTTTCTTACATGGTGTAAAATACCCTATTAAATAAAAACGATTATTCAATTTTATTCTTCGTACCTGTGGTTGATCTGGTTTGGGCAGAGGTTTGGCAGGCTGGTCGGGAGGCCTCTTGTTGGGTACAAGGCAGCAAGTGTCAATGTACGACTCGCAGGGACCGTCGCGGACACTAGGAATAAAAGAACTCTTGAGAAAACAGTACATACGATCGATTAAGGTTATGCAGCGGACCCGTTAGACCACCACGCTTACTTAGTGTAGGTTGGATGACGTCACGTATGTTGTTATTTTTTTTATCCCATTGCATGACAAAGGCCTCATTATGCTTCCTTCCACTCCTGTCAGTTTAGACTTTAGAGCCTATATTAACTATCGTATTAATCATAGATACCTGTGGCTGGACTGGTTTAGGTACAGGTTCAGCAGGCTGGTCGGGTCTCTTGTCAGATCGGCAGCATGTGATTTCTCTTGAGTCCTCAAGATTATTTTAAAAATTTAAATAATTGCTTATGTCGTTCTCCTGTATCGGGAGCGTTTAAAAAACAAATATACACAGAAATAAAAACAGCAACTTATCTTAAAAACTCCTATATAATATTCTTAGAAAAAACGTTGCCCCACACTAAGATTTTAACTATCGCAGGATGCCGAAGACCCGGAACAATTTTCTTCCGAGCGACAATCTGACCATATTAGCGTAACCAGCCGGTAGCTCAGTTGCTACGCTAAGACCCAGTTTCACCAATTTCTATTTAACAAGGCATTAACTAATCAGCATTTAAAATTAACAAAGCTGTTAAAATAAGATATGTCCCACGAAGAAAATGTAACAGTGCGTTACTAAATCAAGCATTTATTGAATGATACACAAAGCATTCACTCACATTCTAATACGACCAAAACAGTAAGTCATAGCAACGTATATCAATGATACTGATATGTCAAATATTGTAACTAGTCGTATAATAATGTTATACGGCCGAATTTATTACATCGTTCTTTTTCTCTAATTCAAAAGCAACCGGGGTATTTATAATTTTGATAGGTAAAACGTCAACAATAATTTGATAGGTAAATTGTCAATAATCATTTTTGTGTTCTGTTGTGCGGATTTTTTTCATATTTTTAAATTATAATCTCTGTGAAAAGTACCTTCACCCTTAGCCCTCACCATGAGAAATATCTAAAAAACATTCACGCTGAATTTTTCTTCTAACGAGAACTAAATTTTTGTATATCTACAAAGATGTTATGAAGAATAAAATATGATGCAACTGCAAATAAAAACGAAGATTGGGGCAAACCACAATCACTTCTTCGAGCTTTTTCAATGCCATGGTACTCAGTGTCATGGAACAATTCAATCATGTGGGGATATTATACAATATAATATTCTCAACAGGTAGGAACTAATTTTGAGTTATCTATATGAAATAAATGTTTGTTACTATTTTATTTCAGTGTTTATTACTGAGGTAAAATGTTATTGCACCTTTTTCAGATCAGATTTCAAACTTCGATTAATGACGAATTGGTGCAGAGCAAACTGAATTACTTATGATGACAAATCACTAAAAAACATGGTGAGGCTGAGGCAGCGATGACACAGTAGCTATAAGAAAAATCAACACAACGGAAAATTAAGAAGGAAATATCTACTCCAAATTAATTCGAAATAAAGTCGAAAATGGCTGGTTAATAACATAATTATGCAGTTTTATTTATTTTATATAGTAATTATATCTTTACCAAACTATAAAAATAATAAGTACCTACAAAATGTATAGTATTTAAAACTAGTATCCTACACTCCAATAGGCCTTAGGCAAAACTTCCTGTTTAGGCTAAGTGTTGAGCTAAGTTAGTAGGGCCTAAGCACGATCGCTATGCTACAGGCTATGACTTCGATTCCCAGGTCAAATAAAATGTTATTGCCTTATTGGTTTTTTCTATGAAATTCGCAGAAGCAGCTCAGAGTTTGGATTTGTGCCCGGTTAATGGCAAAAAGCTAAGTAGCTCTCTATTCATCCAAATTTTCTAAAACAATCCAAAATAAAATGATTCGCCTTAATTAGACCTTCATGAAAGGATCTCCTTTGTTCTTTCAAAACGATTTTGACAGTACACAAGTCATAGTAACACTCTGTTAAAAATTTAACAGACCCACAGAGCAGTGATTAGATTTAACAGCTGATTAAGCAATTTAACAAGCTATTAGCATGTGGTGGGACACTCACAAGCCTTAACAGTGTGTTAAAATATTAACAGGCTGTTAAATTAACAAACATAGTATGGTGAAACTGGGTCTAAATTTTCAGAATACAGGACTTCTTTGGTTCCATAATGCCAAAACACAAGCTATCCTCATAAAAAAAAACTATCGTCATGCGTCAGGCGTCATGTTTTTTAATATTTTTTTATTGCAACTTCCAATCTCTATACCTATTTGGTCTTGACGTTTGGTCACCTTTGGTCATCGACCATTGGACGATGCCTTTGGTATTCGATCTACGACATTGGGAAATAACTTGAATTTTGACGTAATTCCTCTGAAAGATTTATGGCCACTTGCACCAACTTCATAAATATGTTTAAATTGTATTTAAACACGATTTTTCACAGAAATTTTGTATTTCAATACAATTTAAACACATTTAAGAAGTTGGTGCAAGTGGCCCTTAAAGTAAAGTTTAACAACCAATGATAATCTACGAGATGAATAAAACCATAAGTCAAAGGACAACATTCATTTCGTTCCAAAAACGAAAGAAAATCGGGAAAAGAAAAACACTACCTTCTTACAAAATACAATATTTTTTAATATGAGTTTTATTTTAAAATAAAAAATAAGTTATATCTTTTTTTACAATGTTCGGGCAACAAATAAGTTCAACAACCTTTTAGCTATCTATTTTTGAGACGCAGAAAATCCTCTGGATCGTTTGACATCACGAAAAGTGACAGGATATGTCAAACTCGTTCCCTTACTATGAAATATTTTTTTAAATGACTACATGACAACCTCCCTCACTGAATCATGAATTAGCTTCGAATCAGCGTACTAGGTGCTCCTTTGTGGGAGACCATATTATTCCAGATTCGTAATTGAGAATGATACATACCGTATGTCAATAACGCCAACGCCATCTGTGATGACTGTGTTGTTGTTGACATTGCAGAGGTAGTAACTGACGCACTCTCCCGGCTGCCCGTCCGGCATAGTACACGACAGGTCTTGTGCTACAGCTGCCGACAAAGCAAGAAATCTTACCTATACAGGGTAAATTATTTCCGACATACGGTATAAACAGTGAAGGGAAAATATCGTGAGGAAAAGGGAGGGAAATATAGGCATTGGAAGAAACATGCTTCGGCACGAATGGGCCGGCTCGACCGGAGTGATACCACGCGGGCCTTACAGAAAACCGGCGTGAAACAACGCTTGCGTTGTGTTTCGCTGAGTGAGTGAGGTTACCGGAAGCCCAAACCCTTTTAAAAGGCGGGCAATGCACTCGTGACTCCTCTGGTGTTGCGGGTGTCCATGGGCGGCGGTTATCGCTTACCATCAGGTGATCTGTCAGCTCGTTTGCCCGCCAGATATTTTATTTACCATTATTAGTATTGACGGGTGGCACGATGGTTGAAGCCTGAGTCTTGTCCACGGCTGGCGCTGCGGTAGTTATGACGTTCTGATTGGTTCCCTTAGTGGGGGGAGGTCCGAAGATCTGGTTCAGAACTGTATCCAGGTCCCCATTGTTCTGACAGTGGGCTGCTGCCACTAGCAGGAGGATGGGGAATATTTTGAACATCTGCAAGAGAAAGTTGCACCAATGTAAATACCTACTGTAAGACGCCTTTTAGCTAAATTATTCTTTGAGGCCACTGAATACCGGCACTCTTACTGAACCTAGATATTGTCATCTTAATTTTATTGTATATGGTATCCAACATAATTATGTTTAAGTATTAATTTTTATTTTAAATTTCTTTTCGTTATCGATAGCTTGTATACTATCTGTGGAAGCTTGTCATCAGCAATTTGAATAATTATGTCCAATTAAATCATAATCATTTGATATTAGAATGTAAGGCTCATTAGCAAAGTGGTACTGAGCACGACTGCTACGCTAGAGGTCCTGGGTTTGATTCCCAGGTCGAGCAAAGTGTTATTGGGTTTTTCTATGAAATTCTCAGTAACAGCTCGGAGTTTGGAATTCGTGCTCGGTTAATGGCAATAGGCTCGCCCCCTATTACATGGGACCTAAACATACCGGCGAACTGTGGGTGTACCTTAGTACACCTCGGCCTAACCCTTCGGGGAATACAGGCGTGATGGTATGTTATATTCATATCGTTGGCCGTTAGGGTTATTTGATATAATTATGCACTCGAAATAAATTCAAACATTATTAAAACGTTTTTATTACTACAAAAGGTGTTGATAAAAATCTCATAAATATTATTTTGTTTATCTTTAAATTAATACGGTCGACGACCCAAATGGTTACATTTAAAAAACGTTACGTTATTCTTGGGAAATTTGGTGATAATTTACACGTTTCTACTAGATTATTTATTCGTATGAGTTGACAACAAATCATACGGTCTATCTGATGGTTAGCGGCTCACATACGCAAAATCAGCGTAGATATATCAAAAATAAATTGTCTGGAGAAGACGTTATGTGCTCCTGTCAAAATACAATGACGTGGCGTAAATCACTACATAGTATAAAAGTATAAAACTGTCGCTTCCCGCTGTTTGTCTGTAAAACTACGCAACGGATTTTGGATGCAGTTTTTTTTAATAGATAGAGTGATTCAAGAGGAAGATTTTAAGCTATTTAACGTAACCCTACGACACTTAGGAACGGGGCAGCGTGGGTGAAACCGCGGGCGGGTCGCTAGTAGAAATATAAAGGTCAAGGGTCAATTATCTATAGTCAAAGATTAAGTAGCAAAATACTGCCCAATTTATGACCGTACCAACCTTGTCACTGATCTTTTGAGTATTAATACTCCCTTCCCTACTTCTTTAGATGTGTTATTAAGTAGAAATAACAAGTTAATCTATAAATATTTATCTTTATTTATCTTAAGTAATAATATTAAAATTTAGGATACCAACATGTAAATATTTGTGTATTATATGCATATTTAGTGTAGTTATGATAAATAACTCTTGATTATTAAATCAAAATTTTCGACTTTAAATTTTGTTACCCTATTTCCCTAACTTGTCGTGGCAGAATGGCTTCGGCTACAGTTGCCAAAAACTAAACAAAAAAAAAAGAAAAGTAGCAAAATCTCAGCAAAATGACAGTTGTTAAATGTTTAATAATAACTACAAAGAGTATCGATCTACATGCCCGAACGTTTTCGATTTCGAACACCTTCTTAAACGGAATAGATCGATTGTCATTGTAAATAAGCAGAATTGGCCTCGTTCTGAAATCCGGGAGTTTTTTTATTATGAGTACTATGTGATACCTACTTACGTGTGAATTTGTTATTAGATCTTTTTTATTTTGCTAACATTTTTTCCTAGTAATGCAGGACGTGATTTACCTTGTATGGTTATTATAAAATTGTTTTTTAATTTGTTTGAAAAAAAAACACTGATTATTTCCGGTCAGTACATGTTCTTTTTTTAAAGAATTCATATTTGCGCTGGGTGGAATGATATTTTCAAATCAGTAAAAGTAATCCCGTACTTATTTCTACAGCTGGTTGAGCAAAGACCATTTTTTATAAAACTAGCTATTCCACTGACTACCGTAATACTATCCTGTACTTAAGTACAGGATAGTATTATGGTAGTCAGTGAAATAGCTCTCTCTACTACTAACTCTATGATATTAGTATCATAGAGTAATATGGAGATCAGGGAGAGACCAGGGTAATGAGAGGGTTGAATGAGAGGTTCAATTCGCTCGTCCCGTCTTTTAAAATTGTGTTTTTTTTTATGAAATCATCACTAGTATTCTGGTGATTAGATTTGTGCCCGGTTAATGATAGTGACGGTGGAATCTAAAAATAAATCACCAAGCTGTGTGTGTACATAAGTACACCCACAGCTTATTAGCAGTATACTAGTATTACTAGTATTCTGTTATCTGTGGTTCATACTTATCAAGATATTGTAATAGTAAATAATTTTCCTGCTAACATTTGTAATAATTGTAGGTCAACATATTTTTAATTGTTTCATTAATGAGTAATTTATTAATTAAATGCACAACGGTTGGGGTTACCAGCCTTTCTAAATTTTGTTTTTCATTCTAAACCTGGGATTTTAACGTAAATATCATAATTTTCGTTAAAATCCCCGGACGGGGTTTTCCCCCAGAATGCTTGCGAGCAAGATAAATTAATGTTTTGAATAATGCATAGGTAGCTACACCGCGCGTTATTTATAACAATCATTTTCGCGCCTAAAACGTCATTATTTTTTTATCAATGCACTAAAACTTTTTGCTGCACCTACCTATTATATAACATGACTAGCTTCCGCCCGCGACTTCATCCGCATGGAATAGTTACATAGTGTTAGCGTAATGATATATAGCCTATAGCCTTCCTCAATACATAGCCCATTGGCTATCTAACACTGAAAGAACTTTTCAAATCGGACCAGTAGTTCCTGAGATTAGCGCGTTCAAGCAAACAAACAAACAAACAAACTCTTCAGCTTTATATATTAGTAAGTATATAGAGTAGGTATAGATTATAGCCACATTGGTAGAACAAAATTAAATATTAAAAAGGCCATTTTCAAATTAATGTCCATTAATTTATAATATCCTTATATGTTTTAACCTACCAAGGTCAAAGATAATATCCATCATTTAGGATTTGCAACTATAATTATTTAAAACTTTATAAATATTAGGAATAGAGGAACTACCTTAACTTAATGTTTTTTTTTAAATTATTTAAGACAGGTAGGTTAGAAAATCCTCATTACAAACTTATTTATATATAGACAATTAATGTAATGTTTACAGTACTATAGCTATCAAAGGGTCATCTAGAGTCATGATGTCAGTGAAGACAGATGTATCCTCATTAGTATGCATAATTAGAATCATGAATAATCGAATGGGTTTCCCCTTTCCGTCATTTTTATATTTACGCAATTTATACCAACCTAAAAAAACAAATTCCAATCTAGTACCAACCAAGTATCAATATAAAAAACAAATTCTGAATTCAACCTCTTTCTTATTGATTTCGGCTAAATGTAATAGTGGGCAGTATCTGTCACTTCAACTAAAAATAGAAAGGACACAAAATTCTTAACAATCTATTTAAATTCACGGAAATTTAACATTTTCATGTGCCACAGATAATAGATGCCCTGCTAATCCCACCAAACCAGACCAACATGGACCCATAAAAAATGTTCACGTAAAAACGACATTCAAATAAATACATCATTTATATTCCATAGGAATTTGTGCCCGGTTAATGGCAATAGGCTCGCCCCCTATTACATGGGACCTAAAACATACCGGCGAACTGTGGATGTACATTAGTACACCTCTGCCTAACCCTTCGGGGAATACAGGCGTGATGGTATGTAATTAGACACATAATATCGACATAAAACAGTAATTGTTTGAATTCTACAATAATGGTTTGTGTTTTATTGCATTTTACAAGTGCCATATAAAGACTACATAATTATTATAACTGATTACGCAAACTTCGTGTTTTGAATAAATTGTGAATAACTACTTGAAACAATGTAGGTAAGGTAAGGTACTCTTTTTACCTACACACTAAGTAATTTTATAGTAATTAACTGTACCTACCGTCAGCCTAGCTAGTGATCTTGAGCGCTGCCAATACGCTAGAGATTTTGGGTTTAATTCCCAGGTCGAGCAGTGTTCTTGGGTTTTTCTATGAAATTCTCGACGCCGGACAAAAACTTACAAAACCCCGAACATTTAAGTGAAATACCTAATTATAGTTTTATTACACCTAAAATATTTTTATTTTTTACACACAGTTTTTTTTTAATATTGCTTATTTTCCAATTAATTATCATTTGACATAAAAAGTGTTCAAGTTTCACCCTGACACTGATCACCCTTCCGGATGGTCCCCGGATTTTCCCTAGTTTAGATGGCGTCCGGGGACCATCCGGAAGGGTCATCAAACTCAGACTGATGGCAACCCTAACTAGAAGCAGAATTATATATACTTAGTACCTAAGTACTTAAATGCTTTTGGGACACGAGTGGAACTGGGCAACAGCCTGATAAGTAATTAAAACTAGAGTTAAGTATAATTTTGTTGAAAAAAATCCACGGCCTTGCAAGCAACTCCTGACAACAATCTCATTGGCAGATGTGAGATGACGTGTTTGCCAACTGTGTAGACTTTCTTTTCCAAAATAAAGATACTTCATAATGGCGACGTTCGCTTGCTTCGTACCTAGTGCCGCTACAATAATGACCAGAATTTGAAGAAAAAAAACGCATAACTTAGACCCGTTATTAATACGTTATTAAAACGGTATAGTTCATTAAAATACTATAAATTACTAGGATCGGCTAGCCCGTACCAACAGAGAAACATCGCGAGGTTCTGTTTAGGTAATCAATAATATTAATCTGAAGACGTCATCTGAAAATGTAGGTAGGTAAATAATATTGATTCTGTCCTGTATTTGACCTATTTTTTTTTATTAAGTCGGCACACGAGCTGAAGTGCCACCTGGTGGTAAGTAGTCATCGTCGCCTATGGACACCTGCAACACCTGGGCCCCAAGTCTGCTATTTTGTCATGTCATTATATTGCGTGCCCTGCTCTCGATATATATTTAAACAAGCAGCTCTCATCATTCACTGGCAACTCTGCGCAATTTTAGAAGTAGCAACCCCGATCCTAAAATTTGCTTAATCTGTGCTCGGTGAACGCTTTCATTCTTTTCGTTTGCGCGGCAACTGATTCTGCGTTTCTCTGTGTTTATTTTAATTAAAGTGTATTTTAATATAATTTCAACCAAATCTATGCCTAAACGGCAACATAAAGAAGTTTTACAAAAGTTAGACGATAAATGAAATGTCGTCTTAAAATTATAAGCCGAATAAAGTGTCGTCATAAAGCGGAGTACCTAGCGTCGTTGGAACGGAGATAATAATTATTCTTCATGAAATAAAAGTGATTACACCGGTATGGCTACTGGCTCTCGTAGCAGTTTAAAGCCGCAAGAGTTTCCATAACCTTCGTAGGTACCGGTTGACGCGGGTGGTGTACGTGATACACTGACGTGCTCATTGGACTCGGGGCGTACACGAGATGTACACACGAGATCTCTTACTCTTATGTCGAGCCCGTGAGGCTCCAATAAGCAGTTTTATCAATCACATGTAAGTGCCTACAATGTTTTTTCATGGGTATGTTGATTTAAATAATAGGTAACTACCTATACCTACTTACTGCAGATTACAATAACATGTAAGTCTTGTGCTGATCACAATTCGAAGGAGTGCCTAAAATAATTAAAACGAGTAGGTACATATGGTTCTAGTAGAACACAAAACTCACTGGAGTTTTATGTGTTGAAATTTGGCTCAACGTGGGATGAATAAATTTAATATAACGTTAGCACATAGAAGTGTCTAACTGCAATGTGTTTCGTTCTTCGATGCAGTTCTGGATTTTGCGCCAATTTAACAGCGGCCTCATTATCTATCTTCAATACCGGTGTTTCTTTTAAGCAGGTAATTTCATTGAACAGCCTTTGCAACCAGACTATCTCGCGAGCTGCTTCGCTGGCTGCTACAATTTCTGCTTCTGTCGACGAGATCGCTACTGATGACTGTTTCCTGCTTGCCCAGGAAATCGCTCCTCCAGCGTATAAACACAGGATGCCACTAGTGGATCGACGATCCTTGACATCTCCTGCGTGATCAGAATCGGAGTAGGCTTCCAGAATTCCTGTCTGACATTTCTTATACGTTATTCTGTAATTTAACGTGCCTTGCAGGTAGCGCATTATACGCTTCACCTTTAGAACATCTTCTTTGGAAGGGTTCTCTAGCGTCCTAGATACTACACCAACGGCGTAGGCGATATCTGGCCGCGTTCCGACCATAAGGTAAGCAAGAGCTCCAACGACTTGTCTATAAGGATAAGACTTCTCGTCAATTTCCTCTTTGTCTGATATGCCTTGCTCGGAGTCCCTGATTATGGGTGTTGTCACTGATTTGCAGTTTCCCATATTGAAACGCGCTAACACCTTCTCTGTGTAGTGTTTTTGGTCTATACTTAAAGAGCCATCACCATTTTTGTGTAGTTGCAACCCTAGATAATAATCTGCAGGCTTTGCGGTAATCTTAAATCTTCTTTTAAGCTCAGTTAGAAACTTATCCGCATCCCTCTGATTAGTTGCAGCTACCAGCCCATCGTCGACGTATAAGGCTAGGATTATCTTGGCCTGTGTACGTTTCCTTATAAATAAGCATGGATCCGTCTGACTCTGTTGAAAACCTATGCTCTTCAAGAAGTCTACGATACACTTGTTCCAGCATCTAGGTGATTGCTTTAACCCATAGAGGCTTCGCTTTAACTTACAGACTCGATTAGTTCCATCATTCATACCATCAGGCTGTTTCATGTAGATCTCTTCCTCAAGAGTGCCATTTAGGAAGGCAGTAGAAACATCGAACTGTGTGAGTGTAAGACTTTCATTTGCCGCGACACTTATGACCGATCTGATAGTCGTCATCTTAGCCACAGGGCTAAATGTATCGTCATAATCCACTCCTGGTTTTTGCGAAAAACCTCGAGCAACAATCCTTGCCTTATATTTGTCAATCGTACCATCAGCGTTGGTCTTTATTCTGAAGATCCATTTGCATGAAATAGCCTTGCGATCCTTGGGTAGATCGACTAGAGTCCAGGTTTTATTCTCTTCTAAAGACTTAATCTCGCTTTTCATTGCTTTGATCCAATGCTCCTTGTCTTGACTCTTTAAAACTTCATTGTAAGTTGTAGGTTCATACACGTCAACTACAGAAGTCATAACGTAGTCACCAAGTTTTGCTGGTGGTCGCAATGTAGATCTGTCTCTCAGAGTCATTCTTCCTTGATCCTCAATTTCATTATCTTGCAATATGTCATCTTCCAACTGCTCTGGTAATGTTTGATCATCAACTTCATCTCGTTCTTGTGTTTCATTAGGTGTATCAGCAAACGATTCAGGAGGTATACACTCTTGAAATGTATCTGTACTTTCATTTCCTTCCTCCCTTACATCATGAATCGGTTGACTATCCTCCTCCCCAGCAACAAGATTTTGTGATCTACGAAGAGTTATTTCTATTTCAGAATTTTTCTCAACGGACTTTGATCTGAGATGTTCCTTAGTATCAGTCCTGGTGATTGATAACTCCTGAAATACGACATCCCTAGAACGTACTAACGAGTGCCTATCATTACTCATGTTTAGAAGACGGTACCCATCATCACCATCATATCCGATTAAAATACATTTTTCAGATTTTTTATCGAGCTTCTTACGCTTCTGCTTGGGTACATGGGCGTAACAAGGACTTCCAATGATTCTCAAATGTTTAATCTTAGGCTTCTTGTTAAACCATACTTCATATGGTGATTTTTCATCTACGGGAGTACGTCCAGTTCTGTTAAGGACGTATGCAGCTGTGTTTATAAGCTCTGCCCAGCAAGCGGTTGGCAGTTCTTCATGCGCATACATCATGGCTCGGGCGGCTTCAACAAGCGTTCGATTTTCTCGTTCACTGCAACCATTTTGTTGTGGCGTATATGGCATGATCAACCTTTGCTTTATGCCATACTTTTGCAGGACTGCTCGCGTTTTCTCATTATCGAACTCTCCGCCATTGTCGCTTAAAAGTTCTTTTACAACATGACTTTCGTTTCTTCTATCATTAGTTGAAGCTTTGAGTGGACTTCAGACTTTTGTTTCATAAAGTAAACGTAGCGGTATTTACTGAAATCGTCTTTGAATAGAACGAAATAGCGATATCCTTTATAAGAGAATGGAAATGGTCCACAAACATCAGAGTTTATAATTTCTCCGGGTATTTTTGCTCTATCTCTAGTTCTAAAAGGTTGCCTATGCATTTTCCCGAAGCTGCAACCTTCGCAAAAATCTTTTGTTTGATTTTGTACCTTTATTCCAAGTTCCCGTTCTATAACCCTTTTAACATGAAGTTTGCTTTGGTGTGCTAATCTCTCATGATATATTTGTAATGGGTCCTGGCTTGTCAGTGCATTAACTTCAACAGAAATAGGTGGCTTAATATTCTTCACATTCAGTTTGAATAGCCCTCCCCATTTCTTTCGTTCGCCTGTTACTTTGACAATGCCCTTCGATTTTAATCTACAAAATTCAGGTTCAGATTCAAATAAGCTTTGTGGTAATCTGTCTTGTGCAGCTAACAAGGAGAACAGATTTTTCTGTAGTGACGGCACACACCATACATCGCATAGGTTTATCGTCCCTTTGTGATTTCCGACTGTGGCTTCCAGTTTTATGTCACCTTTGCCAGTGGCATTTACTTTCTCACCATTTGCTGTTGTTACAGTATGCTGTGCTTCAAAACTTTCAAATGTATGAAACAGGTCTCTCCTGAATGTGACATGACTTGTCGCTCCACTGTCCAGATACCAGTTATCTTTGTCAGGGTACAGACAATAGTCCTTTTCTGCCATCATTAGGTCTGTGACATTAACATTATTTGTCTTCATGCTCGCACTTGCCTTCGGTGGCCTTCCGTCACTCAACCACTTTGCGCATTTTCTTACTTTGTGTCCTTGTTGACCGCAGTAATTGCACTTTAAGCTTTGGTGGTGAGGCTTCTTCCCTTTCCTAGAACCTTTAAGTGTTAGAGCTTGGGTACTCTCACTTGTCGATGTAGAGGGTTGCGACTCAACGTTTCTTTCAAACGCACAGAGTTGTGAAGTTAATCGATCTATAGTCCTTTCCTTTTTAGCCATAAGTAGCCAGCTTGATTTGAAATTAAGATATTCGTCAGGCAATGTGTCTAGGATCTTGCATATTAGAACTATCTCCGGCAATTCTTGGTTTCCTTGCAGCTTTGTTATTTCTTTATTAAGCTTAAACCAAATATTCTTTAGCTTAGAGAGATGAATGGCCATGTTATCCTCTGGTTCCTTCTTGTACTCGAAGAATTTTAAACAATTTTCGTACACCAGATCATCTCCGTCTCCATCGAATAGTCTCCTAAGTTCATCCCATACTTCCTTTGACGTCTCAAACCTCATAATTCTTTGGACTATTTCGTCGCTCATATTACTTGTCAGAATGACAAGAAGCATGCTATCTAGCTCTAGAAATTTCTGTTTAGCTGTCACATTTTCTGCACTTGATGCATCCGCTTTAGGTCCTGGCAATGTGTATGTACCTTCCAATAGGTTTAAGGCTTTTGGGATACCTTTTAGTAACATACTCATCTTATACTTCCATACTGACCAGTTTGTGCCGTCCAGGTTTCCGATGTGGAATTTCGTAATGTCTGGTTTGGCTGCCATAATTACTTCTCACATAAATTACCCGTTTCTAGCATCTATTTATTCATTTACGGAACCATCCGTTAAACAACGCGAAGCCACGTTGAACCACGATCTGCTACCATGTTGAAATTTGGCTCAACGTGGGATGAATAAATTTAATATAACGTTAGCGTTTTTACAACCATATAATTTTTCTTAGAACATCTGACATAACATTGGTTTTTCTGTTTCATGACATTACAAAACCGTGAAGGTAGGTATAAACTATACAAACTACTTCAACATTATGCTCTAGGAGACACAATCTCATGCTAGATAAACCTACATCTTGGTTTGTTTCAATTTTCACCTATAAATAGGGCAAGGCCACCCTTGAGGGCCCAATGAGACCCAATGCCCAATGATCTAAAGACACCACAAAATCTTGTGGAACAGATCCCGGTTAGACAATATCCACAGGTTTCTGTTTTGTTAAGCAACAATATTGTCAGTATAGACAAGGATATTGAGTTGAATAAATACATATGCAGTATAACAATAACAATGTAAATTCATCTCACTAAGGGTACATAAAAGATATACTTTGTGAATTTTGTGATGGATCCTGACTGACATTTTGCCCTAACAAAAATAAGGAGAATTCTAGTTCTCCCTATATGTGATAATTAGTTTTTATATGTTGTGAAATAGTAAAAGAACACTGTAAGCATCTATAGAATGCCTGTGTGACAAGATGTTTTGAAAACCTGCCATTAAAAGCGACCAGTTCTTCAATAAGCTCACAACCAATTGTAAGTGAAACCCACAACTACCCATTACTATTGAAGGACATGAATCTTCAATACAGGCTGGAACACCAGCATTGTGCACAAGACCAACATTGTGTGCAAGAAATGGCCAACTTAGCCATAGTGGTAAGTCATGCCGGAAGGCTAACACATTTTTTACCTCACTGCAGGATAGCATGCAATGTTAAGTGTATTACTTAACCATGTTAAAGGATACTCAATTACCTTTGTAATCAAGTCTCATAAGACCTTGGTGCCATTACTGTCTTCAGGAAAATCAGATGAGCTATCTACTTTGGCCAACTTTAGTTTTCATTTCCCATTATGATACAACAAACTTTAATATCAGAAAAATAACATCTCAGAAGAATACTGTCAAATAGAGCTTTATTTCCATTTGGAAATGACATTACATACAAAAAGTTATTGGAAAAATAGTATTGCCTATATTGTTATAATAAAGTAATTCCTACATTGGGTTGCTCAGATGCGTAATAATTTTACAAGATGGGGACATTACAAGACAATCAATACATTAATATGTATAGAATCTAGTTATTAATATAAAGTATTCCTTATATTATATACATTGAGATGAGATGATAGGATTATAGAAACTTTAGCTCCAGAAATGCTTAGAATTTATCAGTTAAAAATTCCAGTTATCATTGTCTTGATAATTTCTTAGCTCCTGTATGATATCTACCAGAAATATGTCATTATAATAATATTTAGCAATATTTATTGCAGCTTGCCCAGCACCAAATTCTGGGCCACAGTGAATAGGTACATTATACACAAGATAAGATAAACTAAAATGTTGTAATAAAATTCCTGTTTATTATAGGAGTACCTATCATGTAAAATAGAAGTATTGCATAACTTATGTATTATGACATAGCATTTACTTGGTAAAGTCTATATCACCTAATCCAGTGCTGTTTGTGTTAACAAGCATCCAGTTTGACAAGTAGTTCAACCTTTCAACTATTATATTGGTCTAATTGAAATAAATCAATTTTGACCTAGACTTTGAAGCCCATGGATTTTGCAAAAAATGTGGACAAGCAACCGAAAATCATTTAACCAATCCAGGTTAGGTTGTAACATTTGTATAGTGCATAAATTCCCTTATGTGCATACCATTGATTTTAGAAAAGATAAGAGGTGTAGGTAGTAACAATACCTAAATCATAATATATAAGATATTTATATAGTTTTTTATTTTTTTTGTGCATGTTAAGCAACATCATAAATCATCCTATTGTATAACAAGACATAGGTGTCATGTGTCATATACCCTAGTAAATTTTCTAATAAACATTTCATTTATTATACATAGACATTTCTATGTTCATTTAAATTGCCTTGGCCACATTCATATGGCAGTAGTGCAAAGGGTTAACAAATGCTAGCACATTTTGGTCACAGGACATCATTAAAAATAAAGTTTATTTAGTACTTTTATTTTTAAACAAGAGAACTACATAATGAACTCAGAAATATGGTATTTGACCTGGAAAAGATTCTGGTTGTTGCTTGTTACACCTTACACCTTACACCAATGTTTATATAGTAGTGATAATTACATTTATTCAGAAAATATTATACTGATAAAAATATTGAGTCTTTGAACAGTTTGTACTTATCAAAGTTCACATTTATAAGGAGAATTTAGATACAAATAGGTACATACCTACATTGTTTAGAACTACAATATTAGGTGCCTCTACTAGGATAAAGCTGGGCTAGACTCATAATAAATAAATGCATTGCCTTAGTCTTCTGGAAACATTTAAAGCCAATGAATATTGAAACTTTCACTTGGACTTGGATATATTATCTTTTCTTTGTTTTGTTATGGTGTCCTTCCAAACACCTTTTGATTAGAAGATTTAGAACAAACTGATAATCTCACCAAAAATAAAGGTTACAGTCTTCCTACAGAAACCTCATCCACCAACAATTCTCATTGCCAGAAATCCTAAACTTTTTCAAAGTATTCTATAGCCTATGTTAATCTGGAATAATGTAACATTCAAACCGTGAAAGAAATTTTGGAATAGGCCCAGTATTTTTTGAGCCAATTCGTTACAAACATATGTACATACAAATCTTTGCTCTTTATAATATTAACATAGATAAGCACCTATAGTATATGGCGAACCCATTCTCAGGGAGATCTCCTCTATCCATACCAGATATTAAGTAGGTATTTTATGAAAAAATCATTGGATTTGCGGCTGCCTATAGACTGTCCGTCATAAGTCAGTTTCATCCTTGCTCTAAAATTGGGGGGGAATGTTCGTAAGGGAGTCTAGGGAATGTATAAGTCCAAACTAATATTGGTAAATATCAATATATATATGTAGGACTGTGCCAAACAAAGTTCTATATTCATATTTTACTGTAAATTACATTTTTAAATGATTATTTAAGAAATAGTGTTTTTGTGGCAAGGGGTTGTTCAGATATGGAATGAATTTCCCTGCATTAAGCACAACAGATATGGAATGAAGGGTGTGCTGATATAATCATTACCACTTATCTATAATCTAGATGTGATGAATGGCCCATTCGCCCAGTGAAGGGAAAATTGTGTGATTAGAAAGTAGTGTAGAGTACAGCTCTGAAATTTTAATGTAATTCTTTTAAAAGTACCTATCTACCTTACTATAACTATGTTTTACATCGTCAAATAAAGTATTCTTCAAAGTTTATTCGAGTCAGTATTATAGATACCAGAGCCATACTGGAACCTGGTAGGCGCCATGTCTTTACATTCAGGACTATGACAAAAGAAATTTCATAAGCTGTAATCACACAGACTGCTGGTCGGCCTTTTAACTTACGAATATTTATAACTAATTAGTTATAAATAGTTATGATTGAAACTGACCGATTCACGATTCAGCAGATTTATATTGATTTGATATGATATTAATTCTGATATTTTAATAACATTTTGTTATTGTTTATCCTGTGCTTAATCCAGAATTATTACTTAGTACTTAATATCAGGCACTGATCTTGCTGATTCATGCCATATGTAGTCCTACTACGAAATTCATTATTCTCCAACAATATTAAGAATGATCATTAACATTTATTTTCAAGTTCCAGGTACCTACCGTAAATACTATCTAAGGGAATCAGTTTCTTACATATTTAATAAAATGATTGATGAACCCTGACCCTCTGGAGGGTCACAGCAATTGTAGCTGGTCGGCTTTGTGTTAGCTAATTGGTCCTTAACAGAAAGTCAAGAGACTGATATGTTTTAAAATAATGCAATGTGATTATAACAGATTTATTTTACAGGAATACATGCTATGCTTTCGGCTTATCTCAAATTTACCAATACTCTAAACATCTGCTTGTTTAAATATATATCGAGAGCAGGGCACGCAATATAATAAGTGATCAAACGAACTTACCTGTTGTGAAGTTCGATCATTATTATATGAAGTGCCCTGCTCGAAGATATATGGTCCCTACCCATCCCACCCCGGGTAAAATTTGAGATAATTCGCGACTCTAAAAAGAATGAAAGCGTTCACCGAGCACAGATTAAGCAAATTTTAGGATCGGGGTTGCTACTTCTAAAATTGCGCAGAGTTGCCAGTGAATGATGAGAGCTGCTTGTTTAAATATATATCGAGAGCAGGGCACTTCATATAATAATGATCGAACTTCACAACAGGTAAGTTCGTTTGATCACTTATAATCGTCACTCAATGGCTTCAGAATTGTTGATTTTTGACAGTTTCGTCTACGAAATCTGTCAGTTCATATGTCATTTAGCGCCATTGAACGACCATTTTGATACAACTGAAATAGCAGACTAGGGCCCCAGAGGAGTTGCTGGTGCGTTGAGCCCCTACGGACTGCAGACTGCCAGAGCCGCAGCAACCGAGGGGGGACTGGCTCTTACGCGCAAGTCGAAACACACACTAAGGTGCTTTACGACAGACTCTTACGTAAGGGTGGTCGCCAGCCAGTCAGACCCAGAGGTCATACCACCGAATAAGTCAGATATTTTCTCGACTCATGTTTGGAGACTCGACTTAAATTGGCCCAGTAGAGGTATGTTTTTTTTAAACATTTAATAGTCTCTAGTAACCAATAGCTTCAGGTTGCCAGGGAGGCCACAATAAGTGCACCCGTATTTAAACACCACACATTTTTATCGTCAACAAGAGGTGATTTGGAAAAGCTAACATAATCAGAAAGGATGCTAGCTGTGTAACAAAATGTAACTGCTGATAGGTCATTCGATAAAAAAAATTAAACGTGGATACTTAGCGGTTTTTAAAAACGTATCGCAATGACAACCCAGCTGGACGTCATTCAGCTATTTTAAAGAGCTGACAATAAAGCCTAAGCATATCAAGAATAAAAAAAAATTGCTACCTACATCTACGGGCCACTTGCTACAACTTCTGAATATGTTTAAATATAATTAAAACACAAAATGACTATAGAAAATTGTGTTTAAATAAAATTTAAACATATTTAAGAAGTTGGTGCAACTGGCCCATATGGTATGAAAAATTTATGACAAATAGGTATTTTCCCGCTAAAACGGATTTGGTTCATCCAAAACATTGATTGATTGGACCATACGATGAACCCAATTTTAAAGTTCGCGCAGATGAAGTATCCGGCTGGAGCTACCTTTTTAAAAAAATAATCAATAAAAATGAAAATTATATTATTCTCTACACCAAAACTCAATGAAGCCAATGTCCTATGACCATGAAGTACATTTTATTTGACCTTTTTAATGTCTGTGTGAAGTGTGTGCATATTTTTTTTACAACAGCAAAAAGTTTCGTCTGCTAAAATTGATTGTTGTATAAATTGCCAACAATGATTAGTTATAAATTCAACCTTTACATACTATAAAACAAAGTCCCTCGCGGCGTCTGCCTGTCTGTCTGTTTGCGATAAACCCAAAAACTACTGAACGGATTTTCATGCGGTTTTGACCAATAGACAAAGCGATTCATGAGGAAAGTTTCAAGCTATTAAACATTACGCTACGACGCTTAGGAACGGGGCATCGCAGGAAAATTCACGGGCGAAAAGCTAGTTGGTACCTAATGTATATTTGTTCCAAAGATTCAGTTCTACAGTAAAAAAGATTTACATTTACAGTCACGCACGCAAACTAGAAACATTTATACCCAAATTCTCTTAACACCGAGTTTTTTATACTTAAAACCGCTTAAAATTTTACGCAAAGGTATTTTGACCATGTACCAACGGGCACCAAACCAAACAAAGTACATATTTACAAACGTAAAAAAATAAACTAATCTGCTACTAAGAATTTAATAGAAAAACTCAATAACACTGGCCGATTTGTGAGTTGAGCTACGCTAGAAACGAATGAGGCAGTTTGAAACACCTAGTCTTAAAGTTTGAAGGAAAACACTAACAAAAATAAACTTCCAACTTGATCTATGTACGCCGCTGACTAACACACGAAGGTGAACATCGCGGAGAAACCTACTTCAATATTTGAAATAGTCACACAATGAAAAAGCCTTCGTCTTTTTCCTTAATAAAACTGGCTTGAGGTCAGTGGTTTTGTAATAATAATTAATAAACAAAAATTGTATAAGAAACACGAAACATAAAATGTTAATAAGACACTTCGTTAGAATATTATACACGAGGGAAGAATCGCAAAATTATTCCTTGTTGTTTCCGGCCCAGCACAACTAACCACTCCCCTACCGAAATTAATTTCGGGCATGAGCCTAACTTGAGACAAATAACGAAAATATAGGTGAACATAAAGTAAAAAAAATGTATAGACGGTATAGGACCTCCATTGTTTTCCAGTCGTTCTGTCAAAATTCATAACTTATAGAATCTCGGGATTATTTTCCCTACGAGAGATCAAAATTTGACATTACTTCTATGGATCTTATGTCAATTTTCTATCTCCAGTAGTGAAAACAATCCAGAGATAAGTAAATTATGCAAGGCTATTTGAATTGCAGTGAGGAATTTTATTGTAATCCGTGTCCCACACAGGGCGAACTTAACATAATTGTCATATCTAATATAATATTCTAGGATACCTACTTTATGTTTACGCTTATCTACTTTTTATTTATTCTGAGAATTGCATTTCGAGAAAATTAAAATCTCTACGATGTGTTTGTTTGTACGAAGGTAAAAATAATAAGAAGTATTTACGACATTATGAATGTATTTATTTATCAGCTATAAACAAAATGGTTAGGCTACTTATTTATTTTATTACGATAACCTTTCGATCCATGGAATCACGATTATACTTAGATAATCGCTGTAGCATTTACCATTTTTACCTTCATTTATTACATATTTTCACATAAAAATGGCAAGAGTGATATGGTAGACAGGTATTTTAATTATAATAAAAAAGTTTAAGAATGACATGTAAACATAATATCTAGCTAATTAGGTATTGATTAGTTTCAAAAGAGCTTTACATATCTTCCTTTTTTAATTAATAATTCTTCCAAAAGTAAATCGCTCTTTTTTAACTAGGTACAGGCACTTGGTATTCAGTCTTAATCCAAGTAGGAATTATTAAAAAAAATTAAACATAGGTACGGATGTCTACCGCAATGTTTCGAAACAATCTCAAAAGTTGGGTACTTACGTAGGTACAGCGAATATTTTGAGAAGCTCTTTAGGAAAATTAATGCAAGACCTCAAAAATACGAAATAAAAATCAAAACAGGTATTTGTAACGATAAAAAAAACAAAACGTCACCCACCTTCTTGTCCAGTGCGAAGGATTATCTAAAAACTTATCGTTGCACTATTAGAACATAATATAACAAGCACACAAACTTCTTGGGAGCCGGTTTAATATGTGTTTCTTAGCTTATTTTCCTCGTTTGTCAAGGTTGATTCGTGCAGCGGACAACGCGAAGGCGCGAACTGGCCGCGCTTCACACATTCTGTTTATTTTATGCGGCGGCCATGTTTTGATATGTCAAAAGTTAATGACTGACCGAGGATTGACCATTGATATTGTTACCCTCTTGTTACAAAATAATATGATGTTTGCTTTATTTGCGGGCTGCGTAAAAATCTTTATAAAAGTTACCTACTAGGTAATTCAGCAGATCGCCTGGGGAGTGAATGAATCCGTAGCCTATGCATAAATACCACAACGCCTGTATTCCCGAAGGGTTAGGCAGAGGCGTATTAATGTAGATACAGTTCGCAATAGGGGACGAGACATAACCGGGCAATAACCGGGCACAAATCCCAAACTCTGAGAATTTCATAGAAAAACCCAACAAAACTTTATTCGACCTGAGAATCGAACCCAGGACCTCTAGCGTAGCAGTCGTGCTCAGGACCACTAGGCTAATGAGGTAGCCAGTGTATAGCTTCTTACTTTTTGGGTTGTGTTATGGCAACCGCTTTAACTAAAATTAGACTTGACTTAGTCTATCTAATCCGCACGGTTGGCATACGAGCAATCGCTATTGGTGGTTAGAAGCCTAAAAAGTCTGACAACCAGTGTATCCTCAGGACGTCGGTAGGTGTTTTTGCACCTGCTTAGACCAGAAACCGACACCAACATAGTTGGCAAAAAGACCACGATGGTGCACCAACTATAAAAGGTCGTTACTGTCCCACTGCTGGATAATGGCCCCCCACCTCCCCCTTTATCTTTCCGGGTAATCTTTTCCCTCGAAGCAGCCCTCTCGTATACTCCACTCCTTTATTATATGTATAAGGGATTGTGGTAATTCCACAATCGCATAAATAGGTAATAAATATAGAATAACTTGTACAATATTTCGGTGCTTGACCTCGTGAATCGAATAAATACGTGGCTGCAAAGTCAACGCCTTGGCTCAATTAAAAAAAAATGCTTTGATTTCTCAAATTCTCCAAAAGAACCCGTTTTGTCTTTCAAAGTTTCTATTTACTTATCTCTTGGAGAACTTATAATTATAATAATCGGCACCTGCTTAAATATATAATACCTAATAATAAATCAGTTAAAATATATTTTTCGAACGATTTTCCTTGTTTTGCAAAATCATGTAAGAAAGTTTTTAGTCGTATAAGTTTTTGAGATAAGTACATCTAACGTCTATCTACAAATTATTAGCTATTAATCACTACTTACTAGTTATTAGGTAGTTTTAAAGATAACTATGAAACAACAATCTTTACATACAGGTTTAAATAAAGAGATTTGACTAAATATTGTTTTTTGCAATGTACCGATTTGTGGTCCAAAATTCCAAATATTCCGATTATCCGATTTAGCATTTTTTCGGTCGCAATCACTGCCATAATTAATACTTTTTGGGCCATTTCGGACCTGCTCTAAGCAACTACGTCATTAAAATTTATTTTCTAAATTCTAGAACGAAATTTGAAAATTGTCACTTTTTTTCTCAGTGTTTACGCAATGTGTCTTCTTATTTAAAAGTCATTTTTATTTTACTCCTTTTTAAATGAATTAAAGAGGCCCCTAACATTCCATTAGGTACTTTACGACTTAATAGTTTCCAATAGTTGTTTCATAGGATTCAGCAAAATGTTTCGAATTGAGGTAAGCAGCTATGAACTAGTACATAACTATTGCTATTTCATCGTGTCAGTGCGGTCGAAGTACGGTCGCCGGCACTTCATAGAGGTATTCAAAACTGTCAAATTTCTTCAATCGATTTTCAATTTAATCTACTAATAATAGAGTTCATTATCCATCGGGGAAATTTGACAGGTTGGAGCGCGTTGAAGTTGTCCGCAAATGGTTACCTACAGTGATAAATAAAAAAATATATTTGGGGTCGTAAATTTTTCGTTTTCGTGAATATTGTCCTTACTAATATTGTTTTCGCTTGTTGTTTTTCGCCAAGTGAGTGAGGATACCGGATGTGAAGCATGCCTCTCCTACGGTTAAATAATCTAACAAAATAATATATTATCATTTAATCTAACAAATGTTGTAGAGATTATGGATATAAGTAGTGTAAAAACATTGAACTTGAAAAAGTACATTGTACCTATATTTGTAGAATGTGACTTCAAGATCAATCAGAATGCTCAACCAGTTGTACAACCAGCCCATGCTGACCCCGAGGAAGATGCAGGTTAGACGTATGAGCGACGTCGAAGAGGAGAGGCCGAAACTCGAGACAAACCTACTGCGAAGCATAGGTAAAGCTCACACCATTTTACACCAAGAATAGTGAGTGGAGAAGGCCAGGGACACTGGGCAAGACGAGACGAATTTTTAGGGATTATATTCAGTTGTATTGATATTATTTAATTCCCCATGTTTCGGATCGTTTACAGCATCCATGGTTACGGGTAGACTAATTTGTTGAACGTAATTACTAACAGCTACCTTACCTTTTGTTAATTATTAGCGATCCGGTTCACTCAGAAGGAACTCACCGCATCCTTCGGTCTTGCAGTTGTGGGCTTTGTTTTGGCTTTATTGGAATCTATAATGGGGTTCCAAGCGGATTCTTTTATGGGATAGGGGGCCAACGAGCAGACGGATCACCTGATGGTAAGCGATAACCGCCGCCCATGGACACCCGCAACACCAGAGGAGTCACAAATGCGTTGCCCGCCTTTTAAAAGTATATTTTTTGTGTTTCACCTCACTCACTCGGTGAAACACAACGCAAGCGTTTTTTCACGCCGGTTTTCTGTGAGGCCGTGTTATCACTCCGGTCGAGCCGGCCCATTCTCCTCCTTTTATTTTTTTAACCTTTTTAAATGTTATTTCCATCGATGAGCTGACTCTGTTTATGGTAAACACCTTTAAAACAGTCAAGTAGCCAATCTTCACACATTCAATTGTAAAATAGATGCCCAGAGCTGATCCTCTTAAAATGTTTTAGGCGGAGACGATCCAACATGCGAGCAATGTGAGAATCGTGTGCGAGAAGCTCCTATCAAGGAAGAGAACAAAGTAACAGATACTGAAAAAACTGGATGGGATGACTCTGAAAGTATGACGATTATTTAAATGCAACATCATACCCCATTACATTAGAATATAATAGAATAACGTTCAAAAAAGACCTTATAAAACACAGGGTACAGTAGATAGATCCTTCATTTTCAATCGTAGATTTTGTTTAACTACCTATGTATTGTTCTCTTGAATTCGTTTACGTTTCTGGTGGTCATAAGCGCAACCTTTTCGCTGGGTATGATTCAAAGTCAAAGTCAAAGTCAAATGTTTTATTTCAATTAGACCAGTAATACAGGTACTTTTGAAATGTCAAAAACTAGGTGCGCGGTTCCAGATAGTGGGTCTTATGGAGAAGAACCGGCAAGAAACTCCATAGATACTCCTTTCAACAAAGATTATAACATCGATTTATTTTACAATTTAGTTGTTATAATGTGAGAATCATGCAGCTTGATGTGCTGGTGAAGCAGTTATTGCGTTTTGTCTATGGAATTCTCGGTAGCAGCTCGGAGTTTGTATTTGTGCCCCGTTAAGGCAGTAGGCTTGCTTTATTAATGGGTATAAACGTACCGGCGAACTCGGGTGTAGAGCCAAGCTCAGGGTATAGTTAATTCACTTCGGTCCCTGCATTGAAACTTTTCGATAGCATCATTTTCCTGGCCTTGTCCCATTCCAGTCTACCCAGATGCGGCTGAATATCAAACTTTTCGATAGCATCATTTTCCTGGCCTTGTCCCATTCCAGTCTACCCAGATGCGGCTGAATATCAGTATTTTACGCGAAGCGACTACCATCAGACCTCCACAACACAATTTCTAAGCAATACCGATATTCGGAGGGTAGACTGGTTGTCAGGCCTTTGTTGGACTTCTGACTCCCACTAACAATGTCGTAGACGTTCGTATGACAACCGGGATCGACGGCTTTACGTGTTCTGCAAGGCAGGGAGGGGTCTTGATGACTGTTAATAATGGTCACCCATCCACACACTGACCGCAGCGAACGCAGCTTAACCTTGCAGACCAGTTGATCAGCTAGTTTTTACTTTTTTTATGGGATAGGGGAGCAAACGAGCAGACGGATCACCTGATGGTAAGCGATAACCGCCGCCCATGGACACCCGCAACACCAGAGGAGTCACAAGTGCGTTGCTCGCCTTTTAAAAGGGTTTGGGCCTCCGGTAACCTCCCTCAATCGGCGAAACACAACGCAAGCGTTGTTTCACGCCGGTTTTCAGTGAGGCCGTGGTATCCCTACGGTCGAGCCGGCCCATTCGTGCCGAAGCATGGCCGAGCCCCTCATTCCGATTCATTTACTTTCCGATACCAATCATTATCAAGTGTGTGTAGCATCAAGTAGGTATGTTCGCCAGCTTGATTCTGTTTGCATCAATCCCTCCAGCAGAATACAACAATATCTATTGTTTTGCTTTCGCAGGTTCTGAATCAGAAATGGCGGACTTTCTTTATACTTGGCGTGATCCACTGACGATAAGAATCCAACTGGCTAACCCACCAGAGGAGATCGACGAAGCGACTGGAGATTCTGGTCATAACATCTCCATGCTATAAGACGCGAATCATGCAACAGCTCGAAATAATCTGTAGTATATCGTTCCACCGCTGTATAATAAGGCCTCTTCAAAATTATTGGTTTGAAAACAAGATATAGGTACCTACCTACCTCTATTTGAGCAAACGACAAATTACTAAAAAAAATAAGTACTGGCGGTTGAGGCAAAATTAGCTATTTCTTTGTCAAAAAATAGATTCGACATCTGCACAAAGAAAATAATATTACTTCTCAAAATGCGCTCAGAGTTAGTAATGTCGTCATAAATACATTTATTCTTATTCAATTTTTAAACATCACCAAAAGGGGTCCTGAACAAAGGCGTGTCACTGTCAACTAGACTTCCACAAATTAGGAATGAATGAAATGAATGTCATTGCATAAAATTTCCCGCCAAATTTTCGAATACTATTTTTGTAAAATAAAATGAATGTGTGTTCCGTCGTTTATACTGGAACGGTCATACTGATGAACCAAATCATGAACAGCTAAAATGAAACACAAAAATGTAATTTTACGTTAGTTTTATCTAAACTCCATCATCATGATTTATGTAACGTGCTGGTAAAATTTCATGCGTAATTCGACTTGAGCGCCGATTGTCATAGAACTAATTAGTAAAATGAAACTTTTAATATGACCAATCCGTGCCTAGTCCTCACGTTGGCTTAGTAAATCATTTTTTTATGCTGTTTGTTCTTTATCTAAAAATACAAATAAACGGTTTTATTATACCTAATCTTTTGTGATTTTATTTTTTCCCTTTTCACGGTGCCAAAAGGCTTTACTTCACTTTCTTCACTCTGCCTCTCGGCGGCGCAGAAAGATGATACATAGACCAGATTTTAAATTAGACCTCCACTAATACTTACAACTGTGAAAAAGCATCGAATTTCATGCAGCATTTATTTCGAGATGCGCATACAAACATATACAAACATTTTAGCTTTTGCTGCTCTTCATACTACTTAGTTAAAAAAACAATTCAAATCGGCTTACACCACCCCTGTATTCCTAGAGAAGGGTTCCGCAGGTTCGCCACAGTTTGGCGGTATGTCAAATGTCTTAAGTAATAGTGGGTGAGTCTAATGTCATTAATTGGGAATAATTCCGAACTCCGAGCTCCTTAACACTGCTCCACATGGGATTCAAAGACCTCTAACGAAGCAGTTACGGTAAGCCGTAAGACTAATGCGGTGAATTAAGTACCTAAGTGGTTTTTTCTACGTTTCAACCCTAATTGCCAATTACTGAAGCGATAAAACAAATTGGGCCATATTTTTTATATCCAAGTATTATTATTTCGGTAACCTGAGGTTTCAGTTGGTCTGCAGCGACCAAGTTGGAAGTCGTAGTGGTGGAAAATGCTTGGCCACTGCCAGCTTTTACTGGTAAGACTACTTTTTTAATACATACCTGAGTAATAACCACGGCCTTGCAGAAAACCAGGCGTGAAACAACGCTTAGGTACGTTGTGTGTCGCCGAAGAGTACAGAACAGGTGGCCCAGACCCTTTTAAAAGGCGGGCTACGCACTTATGACTCCCCTGGTTTTGCGGGTGTCTGCGGTGGTATCTAATCGCTCACCATCAGGCGATCCGTATGCTCCATTGGCCCTTTCCCATAAAAAATACGTACTCATTCCTTTTTCCCATAGGAGTAAGTAGAAACTACAGAACTCCACTTCTTGCATACACACATTAAAAAAGTTTGCGATCACTAGCGCTGTTATAATTTTTTAAATTGAACTTTATCAAGAAAAATTGTTTGTTGTGTGTTTTCTTAGGTTTCTTTAAATAAAAACCGTGTTTGAAATTAAAAAATAAAACTATTAGAGAAAAAGAAATCATATTATAATGTACCGTTACAAAAAAGATTTCGATTTTTCAAAGCAATCGCAAACTTTTTTTGATGTGTGTATGACGTGAGCGTTTAATGCGTCGATCAAGATTTGCCCGGGCACATCGCGATACGCTGGATGGAAGAAATATAGATTTCGGTCAGGTTAGGTTAGAACTGTGCCCATTTATTTATTTATATTAAATTACTACGGTTACAACCAATTACAGTAACTAAAACTTAAAAAAAAAAACAATTATTAAATAACAATCATTAAAATAAACAAAGTAAAGTAAAAATTAGGTTAACAACACTCATAAATTGTGAGAGGCACAGTACTTCTGATATCTTTTGAAATCTTCGTCCACCCATCAGCAAACAGATCGCCTGTTGGATTAGAATCGGCAAAGAGTCTGTGCTTTTTGCCCCGGCAGTAATTGTCTGGGACAAAGAAGCGCGCCAGCACATGAAGCAGATCAGGGGCATCAATAGCGCCACGGAGCGTCTTGCAGGCTATTGTGAGCTGATCTCTAGCTCGCCTTACCACTAGCGAGTTATATCCAAGGCAACCCAGTAAGAATTATGGGTCCCATGATGACCAGGCCAGTACGGAATTGTACCCAGTGTACATACTAACACAGAAGAAATTAGGTCAGGCTTAGCATGAAATATTCGGCAATCACGAAATCCATGAAAGGCACATCGTGATCTGCCCAGCCCAGGTAGATCTCGATCGTCATTAAAACGATCAGCCAACGACACACATATTCTGCTTCTGCCACATTCATACATCTCCTCATACACACGCACCGGTCGTGAATACTACGCACCTTTTTGAAGGACTTTAATTCAAGTATCTCTATTTAGTACGTCAGTTCACATCAGTATCATACATATTTTTTTCATTTCGGGCAACACCGATATCCTAAGAATGCTAAGAATCGACTTGTACGCTTTTTGAACTTCTAAATTTATCAATATCGATCGTCATATAGATGGTTTAAATAAGGCAAGGACCACCTGGTGTTGCAGTCGTCCATGGGCGACGATGACTACTTTCTTACCATCGGGTGGTTCGCTAATATAACATAACATAATCAACCCATTATATGTCCCACTGCTGGGCACGGGTCTCCTCTAACAATGAGAGGGATTAGGCTATAGTCCACCACGCTAGCCTAATGCGGGTTGGCAGACTTCACACGCCGTCGAGAAAATCTCTCAGACGTGCAGGTTTCCTCACGATGTTTCCCTTCACCGTTTAAGCGCGTGATAATTAACAATTAATACGCACATAACTTTGAAAAGTCAGAGGTGATGCCTTGGATTTGAACTCGAGACCTTTGACTTGGCAGTCCAATGGTCATATTCACTAGGCTATCGCTATTATAATTGTTAATAAAACATGTTTTCAGATATATTTCTTTGTGACGTCGGCCAATTCAGACCCACATGCAAGTTTGGCCTTCGATTACCCTAACGTAAGTAATAAAAATAAAATAACGAATACTTATTCATAATTAGCTACAACAATTGTAAAATAAAATACTCAGAAATACAAAGATAACTGTAAGGTGTGTTGCTTGCTCGATAAATTAATATATACATTTTTTTTGATTATTTATTTATAAAGTACTGCTTTAGCTGTGTTGTAGCTTCCCGTGGCATCACCACTCAAGGCCCCATCTGAAAACCAGCGCTGCGGCACTATGTAGATAATGTTGCAGCATTATGCTGAGATGGGGACCTTTTTTGGCCTCGCGCAGTGTCGCTTTTTTGTGTATCTACAATTAATGTATGGTGAATAATGTGCGAGTCCAGAATAAAAAGTTTTCTTTCTTTATTTTAAATGCAGATCAAAGATGAGCTTTACGAGCAGCCGGTCAATCTGATGACTCCTAAGAAGACACCGCACGCAAAGGTGGGAGTTACACACGTAGTGCGTAGGGGGGGAAGGGGTCCAATTCCTGAGCGGCGCATATGTTCCTAGGGGGCAGCGGCAAGCGCTGGCGTTATCCAATTTACCATCGTCGCCGGAATGTTCTTTCGCGAAAACCCTCAAACGTTAACCCCAGAATCTTGTTCGAGTAGGTTCGCTCCGAGCCAGTAGCTTTGAATTCGTCCCTAAATAATTTAACCCTGATCCAGCCGTTCCTAGCTGCCCCTAAGCCGGTCCGAGTGTCTTTAGCTGCTGTTGCTTACCTTATATAAATAACTCCTGGCTGGAGGCATCCGGTGTCTCGCTGAAGAGATCAGTTACGCTGAGCGAACACTGGCTACAACGTCGGTCATCAAATCTATACTAATATATAAAGCTAAAGAGTTTGTTTGTTTGTTTGGTCCGATTTGAAAAATTCTTTCAGTGTTAGATAGCCCATTTATTGAGGAAGGCTATAGGCTATATATCATTACGCTATGCGAACGAAGTCGCGGGCAGAAGCTAGTCAGATATAATTGTATTGTCATCGGGATTACATAGGCACTTATTTAACTCTAAAAATCTCAGTCTATAATGTATGTACCTTGGCAATCGAGATCGAGCCGCAAATGAAACTCCTTTTGCTCTCAGCAGAGCAAAAAAAAACTAAACTGAACAAAGGAATCCCCCATAGACTTCCACAAGGACAATTTATATGCTGCCTGCATCAAACGACTCCCAGCGACCTTCAACATGTTTTCTGTCGACAACAGTTGGATTCGTCAACTCATCCTACACTGTTTTCTGGTGCGTGGTCTCCACTTCTATGAGCTATGTGCACCAGTGTGGCGCAACTCGCAGACAATCCTACAGAATAACTATAAAAAAAAATAGTTCCTTAGCCCTTCAGGTCCATTATACATAGATTCCCCAAAACTGTAACACCAAAACACGGTGAGCTCATTCTCCGTGAATCGAATTGCTAATAATTAATAAAAATTATTATAATACCTGAAACTTTTGGGGTTAGAGACAATTTTTACCAATAAAGCGACCAACACCTTACCTGTCACCATGGATGCTGTAAGTTCCGAAACGTCAAATAAAATAATATAATAATTTTCAGGATGAACCAGCAGACATTCAGGGCGACTCCGGCATTGATCCGTGGTCTCCATTTGACTTCAGCAAGTTCGACGAATACCTGAACAACTACAAGCAGGACTCGGCGCCGGAACACAACCGCATCAAGCGGCGAGCGAGGGTTAGTTTTGACATTTGGTTTTTTTTTTAACACAAAGCAACGGCGATGTCATATAAATGTCATCATAAAGCCTGTCTCACAAGTACCTACTCGGCATGGTAGGCTTTTTGATTGCGTGTCCGGCCAAAATAAACGGTGTCCGGCTTGTCCGGCTTTTTACATTTCGCTAACTAGCTAGCGCCGAGCGTGGCCAAGCGCAGGCGTTCGCTCTCCGCCCGCCGCCCGTGCCCTCGCGCCGACACAAAATCCTCAATAATGTAGGGTGTCCGGCCTTTCTACCCAAACGTCCGGCCAAACTGGGCGGTCTGTCCGGTTATTAGGTTTGGCGACCTGGCAACCCTATACTTGGCAAAGGTCAACATCATAAAGCTATCTTTTTTAGTGGATGTCATGGGAGGCTCTTGGCTATTGTAATGACTAAGCTGATCAATTTAGCCTGGTGGCTTAGGTGGGGGCTGTAATACGAACATGATACTAATTGGAGTATCATGTTCGTATTACAGCCCCCACCGACTGCTTTACGTGCTATCCAAGGCACGGAGGGGTCTCAATAACCACTTCCTTGTATACTGGTCTTGCGGCTAAATTGATCAGCTTAGTCATTACAATAGCCAAGAGCCTCCCATGACATTTACTCAAAAAAATAAAAAAAAAATTGCCCAATGTTATCTTGTTTTAGCCGCAAAAGAAGTCGCATGGAATCTTGTTTTTTTTTTAAAAAGTACATCGCAATGCGCGGGTGTTTTCTTAAAAGACTCGTAAATAAAAAAAACTCAATATTTATCCAAAAACTATTCTTATTATAATAAAACTAGCTTCTGCCCGCGGCTTCGCCCCCGTGGAATAAAAAGTATCGGGAACGGGATAAAAAGTATCCTATGTCCGATTCCTGGTTCTAAGCTACCTCTCCTACAATTTTTCTTGTTCTTGAGTTATAAATGGAGTAACTAACACGACTTTCTTTATATAGATTTAAAGTGAGAAGTGACCCAATTAAGTGTTTCGTGTATATAAATCAAAAGAAAAAGCTACGAATTTTGGCATACCAGCCACATTGACAAGACTATTTTTTGCTGCAGAATTTGAGAAAATTTAACACGTTGCTCGGGCCACAACTTCGGGAGAGGCCACATCACTACGTCTACCCTGAACCAGTGAAGGACAGGATCTTAGAATTCTCAACGTCAACCAAAAAGCCTGGAATTATGCCTGATCAGATGAATCCTGGTGTAATTTTTAGAGTGAGAATGTCGGACGCTATATTAAGAATAAAACAACGAATGTACGAAGACCCAGAAAGGCATATTGAAGCTGATATAATCTATACAAATCTAATTAAAAAGGTTGTGATGGATGAAATAACAAAATTCCACAATCTTCTCCTTATGTATAAAACTGATAAAAGTATAAAAGAGCATTTGGGAGAGTGTGGAGGTCGGATTTATAAATTTATAAGTTACATGACCATAAAGGTTCATATTTATTGTCTGTTTGATGCTCTTTGGATAGACGGGAACCCTTACGTCATAGGCGATGAATATTCGGTGACTCCTGTAGAGGTACCTCCTATGCTTCAGTGTGATGCAGCAGAATGCAATTCTATTGTGTTTGTAGACTCCATTACTGAACCTAAAGATGTAGAAGAATAATTTCCTTATTCAATAAATGTTTGTGGTGTATTTGATAGTTTTGTTTTCGTCTTTCTCTCACACGCATACCCTCACATAAACAGGTATTAGAAAAATACAACATAGATACATAAGTAGTTTTAAATGTACAATGTTCCTAAGTTAATTTGCGTTGGCAACTGGGTAGACTTGTTGGTGACATTTTAGAGGTAGGGCACAGTGGAATTGAATAATTCCACTCACAATTAGAGCTGACCGACTCTGGAAGTACCGTGCAGAAAATCGTAGCCAAATAACGTGATCCATGCTATGTTGTGTTCACTGTGAGCAAGATTGCCACAGCTCCGCGAGGAAGCGTTGTGTTGGCAGTGGCATCACACTATCTGCTATCAGCTGCCAGCCCAACTATTCCTCCTTAATCTTTACCCCACCATTTTATAACGGATGTAAAAAGATTTTTACAGGGTCGGCACCGCGCGAGTGATACCCCTGGTGTTGCAAGCCTCCGTAAGATACGGTGACCACTTACCATCAGGCGGCCGTATGCTTAGTGGTATAAAAATTACGCCTTAGTGGTATAAAAAAAAATCCAGTCTATTTTTTTATTTTTTTATTATGGTCACACTTTTTGTGTATTTGCCAGTGTCAAGTAATAAAGTAATCAAATAATATTTACCATTATGGGATTGCTTGGGATTGTAATATGGCACCACACTTTTTGTGTTCGCCAGTGTCAAGTATAAGCTGTTGTTGAGTTGCCCCAATAAAACGGTAGAAATTTTATTGAGGCTTCGATGGAGTTTAGGAGTGAACCCAAAAAGTCACGATTTTCAATTTTATATCATTTGCCTACACTCTCACACGTTCACGAACACTTAATGGTTAATTATCCACCATAATTACACATTAAACTTCGGAGAAATTCAAGTTTTGAAAAATAATATAACATCGACAATGTGCACTTTTCATTTTCCCGCTTAAACTTCTAGTCTATTAAATGCGACGTATTTGACACGAAGTGATTGCCAACACAATATATCTGGGCAATACCAATATCGTCCTCAGAAATACCCGCATAGTGAAAATGCAGCATCAGATAACATACTGAGCAATAAGCACCTTCGGACAATACCTCGCTACAGTACAGGCACCTCACTTATAAGTATTCATTTCGGCGTAACCTATATAAAAATGAATCGCTAAATGTGTTGCTAAGCGCAAATCTCGAGAGCAGCTGAACCGATTTCGCTAATTCTTTTTTATAATATTCCTTGAAGTACGAGGATGGTTCTTACGTAGAGGAAAAATTTTAAATATTGCCTGCCTAATTTAAATGTCTAAATACAACCCTTTTCTATATTCCCATACAAAAGATTCGTAATAATACTTATAAGTGAATTTGAACTTTAATACCATACCATAAAGTTTAAGTGTTAGTGGAGGGGTTCCGGGAAGGCAAAACAATTGAGTGACGTTAGTTTCAGAATCGACTGTTGGCGGTAGGCACGAAGTTCGCCGGGTCAGCTAATATGCAATTAATGATTGAGATACACTGATTTGTTTCTAAATTTCGATAGATGGTTCTACCGCTGACAACGACGTCAACGACTCGAACAGCTGTAGTAGTGGTCTCAAGTAACGTTCAGTTGCCATGAACCACACCAAACACCGAGGCGCTAGAAAAAGAATTACATAGAAATAAAACCAATATGTAACATTTTGCTCTGTAGAAAATGACTTGCATTTTTTAAGGGCAAACGAGTAGACAGATCGCCTGATGGTAAGCGATTACCGCCGCTCATGGACACCTACAACACCAGAGGAGTCAGAAGTGCGTTGCCGGCCTTTTAAAAGAGTCCCTCCGGCGTCATCACTCGGTGAAACACAACGTAAGCGTTGTTTCACGCCAGTTCTCTGTGAGGCCGTGGTAGCAGGTAACACTCCGGTCGAGCTGGCTCGTTTGAAAATTCATATAACATTCGCGCTTAGGGCCACGATATTGATATAAAAGACTATGTATACTAATATATAAAGCTGAAAAGTTTGTTTGTTTGTTTGCTTGAACGCGCTAATCTCGGGAACTACTGGTCCGATTTTAAAAATTCTTTCAGAGTTAGATAGCCCATTTATTGAGGAAGGCTATAGGCTATATATCATCACGCTACGCGGACGAAGTCGCGGGCAGAAGCTAGTACAATATATAACTAATGCTTGTTGCAGAGACGAAGAGGTCGCGGCGGTAGACGCCGAGGTCGCCAGCGTGCCACCACCAGCCAACCTGATGATGATGTAAGTTACTGATGTAAAGACGATGTGATGATCCGTTTAGCGTAGCAACTGAGCGATCAGCTTCTGCGATGCGTGTTCAAACATGAAGCAATTATTTGTATGATAGTAGATCATACAAATAATTGCTTGAACGCGCTAATCTCAGGAACTACTGGTCCAATTTGAAATATTCTTTCAGTGTTTCTATATTCCCATACAAAAGATTCGTAATAATACTTAAAAGTCAATTTGAACTTTAATATCTACCATACCATAAAGTTTAAGTGTTAGTGGAGGGGTTCCGGGAAGGCAAAATAATTGAGTGACGTTAGTTTCAGAATCGACTGTTAGGCGGTGCGAAGTTCGCCGGGTCAGCTAGTTCTAAATTTAAGCAGGCCACTTGCACCAATTTCAAAATTACATTTAAATTGTGTTTAAACACGATTTTTCATAGAAATTTTGTGCTTAAATTCAATTTGAACATATTTAAAAAGTTGGTGCAAGTGAGCCTAAGCTTTCGACAAATCGAGCGAGCACAAAAATGTCAACTCCATATTATTATATTTTGTTTTTTTTTAGTTTGTCTATTCGAACTTCAAATTGCAACTTGTCTTCAGGTCCTCACAATATTTTACTTTCCAGGCGAAGAATGCTTCCAGTACGGAGGTGCCGATCGCCCGTAGTGGGGACAACAAACGCAAGAAGTCCAAGTCTTCTTCTAGAGATACTAAACCTGGTTATGATATCTACGAACCTCCTATGAAGGTAGCCACACATTGAATAAACAAATTATTACTACTACTAGCTTCTGCCCGCAGCTTCGTTCACTTGAACCTCAAAAAACAACAGTGATGATCACTTCTTTGTATGGGTCTCTATACATTAGAGAGGTCAAGCTGTATCTCAGGTTCCGTTTAATTATTAAGATAAAAAGTATACCAGTTTTTAAGTTGGAGCGCATACTTTCTAACAATGATTACAAAATTATAAATCTATTTAGTAGTTGTTGTTTGACTGCCTCGTTAGCCAAGTGATCCTGAGCGCGACTGCTATGCTAGGGGTCTTGGGTTCGATTCCATTCCCAGGTCGAGCAAAGTGTTATTGGGTTTTTCTATGAAATTCCCAGTAGCAGCTCGGAGTTAGGAATTTGTGCCCGGTTAATGGCAATAGGCTCGCCCCCTATTACATGGGACCTAAACATACCGGCGAACTGTGGGTGTACATTAGTACGCCTCTGCCTAACCCTTCGGGGAATACAGGCGTGATGGTATGTTATTTAGTAGTTTTTGCGCCAACCCGTAACAAACAGACAAGAATTTTAAAAATCACATCTTTGGGTTCGGAGACCTGTATATAACCCACTTTTCTTTTAAATATCTTCAATGTACAGACACAACTTTTTTACAATGTTATAATAGTAGAGATTTATAGCGACATGGTGAAGCAGTGTCAAGAATTGAGAGGAATATGCTGAGATGGTTTGGAGTCTATCCTCCGAATATCGATATAGCCTAGAAATTGGGTTACGGAGGTCTGATGGCAGTCGCTTGATGTAAAATACTGATATTCAGTCGCATCTGGGTAGACTGGAAGCCGACGCCAACATAGTTGGGACCAAAGAGTATAATAATATAGTTGTACGTTGGGACAATGCTAGAAAGATAATGATGCTAATGTGGGAAATGGAACGCAAGTGTGGTAGACAGGGACGAATCTATGTGAGTAAAAGAGACGAAGCATAAACGTGTGAGAGAAGGATGGATATATGAGAGTGAAAGGGATGAACGATACAAGGGAGGGAAAGCGTAGCAGAGCAAAAGACGACATTGTTGGAAAAAGAGTTAAGAAAGATAAAATAAAAGTTTATTAATTTTGAAGCCAGTTTTTTACTTTGAGCAATCCCACATTAATATGGTTTGGGAATGTCGAGAGAATGGATGAAAGGCGACTAACGAAAGGGATTTATGAGGAGAGTGGAGCCGCCGGGAGAGGACGCCCTAGAAAGACATACCTACATACATCAACCTTTTTTTTTTAAAGCTTACTAGCAATGTGGGTCACACATTACTAGTATTCTTGTTAACCCCTCGTGCTAAGCTAAAATGCTTGTGTTACGAGTGGGTTCACGTCGGTAGTGCAATGGGTGGGGTTCCGGCAACCACATGATCGCAAGTCCGACGCCCTAGCCATTAGGCTACCGCCGGACCTTATCGGTGAGGTCCCTCAAAAAGCTCAGGTGCGTAGTACTCGCAACCGGCGCGTATACTTCTAAGAGAAGATGTATGAATGTGACAGAAGCAAAAGAGGTAAGCAAGAATCGTAGCAAGTGGCGGTCAGTTGTTTCTGCCTACTCTGTGGACAAAGGCGTAAGTGGACGTAAGGAAGCATGTTTCAATCTTCGTGCGGGTCTAATATTTCTTTTACAAAATTTACAAATGTAGGTATGCTTATCAGCCTGATATTTCAGGTATTCGGTAGACTGGAAATTATTGGAAATATAGGTAGATAACCGCGATAGCCTAGGGATATGACCATTGGACTGCCAAATCAAAGGTCTTGAGTTCAAATCCAAGGCACGCACCTCTGTCTTTTCGAAGTTATGTGTGTATTAAAAGTTAATTATCACGCGCTTAAACGGTGAAGGAAACCATCATGAGGACAACTGCAGGCCTGGGAGATTTTCTCGACGTGGCGTGTGAAGTCTGCCAACCCGCATTAGGCTAGCGTGGTGGACTATAGTCTAATCCCTCTCATTGTGTGGGACATATAATGGGTTGATTTGATTGTACCTAATACAAGTGATTTGGCTACAGATGATACCATTTTCTAGGACTGGGAGTCAGGCTATGTGGAGATGCCAAAAGACTTGTACCAGGCACACTTGAGGCCCGGGGTAATCTTCAGGATCCACATGTCGGAGGCTATCCTCAAGATGCAGTACCGCAAGTAAGCTCCATCGAGAACGCTGTCAGCGATAATACCCGTATGTTTTACCGTGGGAAGCCATGCTTCGGCACGAATGGGCCGACTCGACCGGATTGATACCACGGCCTCACAGAAAACCGGTGTGTAACAACGCTTACGTTGTGTTTCGCCGAATGAGTGAGGCCCCCGGAGGCCCAAACCCTTTTAAAAGGCGGGCAACGCACTTAAGGCTCCAGGTGTCCATGGGCGGAGTTAATCGCTTAACATCAGGTGACCGCCTGCTCGCTTGTTGCCCGCCTATCCCATAAAAAAAACCAAAGGGATTTATAAAGTGATCATGTCAGAGGAGCCGCCGGAAGAGTACGCCCTAGAAAGACATACACGGCTCTTAGTGGCGGTCTGCCTGGCTGGCGCCAACCCTTACATCGGAGTCTGTCGTAATTTCGTAAAGCACCTTCGTGTGAGTTTCGACTTTTGGGCGTAAGAACTAGTTCCCCGGCTCTGGCAGTCTGCAACTCCTGTTGTTGCAGGTGTCCATGGGCGGAGATAATTACCATCAGGTGGTTCGTAAGCTCGTTTGTGGACTTAATCCATAAAAAAGCTCTCGAAATTCCCAGCATATTCTGGCTTCCTATTATTTGATTGTTTTTTCTTCAGTTACGGTGAAGACAAAGACGAGTCAGTGATAGAAGCTGACGTGGAATACCTTCGGCTGACGCGCAAGGTGATCAACGACGAGATCACCAAGTTTGAGGATCTGCAGTGGCTGATCGGGTGGTTCCATAACCGGTCGGAACTGATACAGGAACATATGTGTAACACCAGATATTATGCTGTTGGTGAGTACAAGTGAAAACTATTATGATGATGAGAATGATAAAATCTGTGTAGGTACGTTCTAGAACAGATGCTACATGTAAGTACCTAAGGGTAGGGTATATAGGGTAAGTTACCCAGTTTTTCGCGCTATGTAAGTACAATGTATGGACCCGTAGCATTAGCAGAATTAAATAAGGGGTAAAGAAAGCAAGTATTTAAACAAATCCATCATGGCTGGCGTGCGCGGTAAACACCGTTCAACCAAAAGATTTTCTCACGTGGGAGAGCCATGCTTCGGCACGAATGGGCCGGCTCGACCGGATTGATACCACGGCCTCACAGAAAACCGGCGTGAAACAACGCTTGCGTTGTTTCGCCGAGTGAGTGAGGTTACCGGAGGCCCAATCCCTTTTAAAAGGCGGGCGCACTTGCGACTCCTCTGGTATTGCGGGTGTCCATGGGCGGCGGTTATTGCTTACCATCAGGTAATCCGTCAGCTCGTTTGCCCAACTATCCCATAAAAAACTAAAATTTTGGTATTAAAAAAAACAATCCCCGGCGTTACATCTCCCGTAAAAAAAATCTTAATCTCATATTTTTGATGCTGGTAACTCTTAAATTTGGCCGACGGCAAAATTTTATTTTTCAGGCATCCCCTCTACGATGTTCACCCACTCTGAAGAATACATGAAGCGTCTGTGTCTATTCGATGGCGTGTATATAGATCATATACCCTACGTGGTGGGCGAGGACAGCTCCCTGATGGCCGCCGTGGCCCCCCCGGTGTTGCACTGCGACGCAGCCACTTGTACCTCCGTGCCTTTCATAGACAGGTATAACGGACTAATATTTTTCTCAAATTGTAGGTCGATATGCGGTTATAGTCTAGTGATATGACCATTGGACTGTCAAGCCAAAGGTCTCGAGCTCGAATCCAAGGCACGCACCCCTGACTTTTCGTATGTTCGTTTCGTTTGTATGGGAAATTCGGTCCGCTTCAATAAATTAAAATAATATATGACGCGACATTTGGCGTAGCAGTTGAGTGATCAGCTGTTCAGCTATGTTATTATACTCTTTGGATCAGCTTCTACGCAGGCTCATCCTTCTCATTGGACACTATGAGCACAGATAATATAATACTAGTACTATCAGCAAGTGCCCAGGATACTACTTAGTATCTCTTATTAGTCTGTGTGCCGAGGGTTGTGTTACAAGCCTACAAATAGCGAAAAAGCAATTGGAATTTTAATTTGGTGGGCAAGCAACTGCGTAATTTAATCCATTTACTATAGAAATAAGTAATTTAGAAGGAAAATCTGGAAATGCCAATTGACTTATAAGTAGATACCACTGTTGTTAGTCAATGTTTTTTTTTTGCAGTGTGATGTTCGATGAGCGTTTAGCGCGTACGAACGTGCGCACTTTGACGCGATGCCAAGCGTCTTGCCGCGCTCATTGCCGCAACGATCCCGACTGCCTCAAGAGATGCTCAGACCGCTGTCTGCGCTCCGACAAGAAGTAACATACAAGAGAATGGGTCTAGCAACTCGGAGATTTCGAGGAGTAATAAATTTGGTATTGGAAAGGACTTTTTTATTTTATGAGCGACCCGTTTGGCATACTTGTGTAAATCTCCGGTGGATTTAAATTTTGTGAAAACCGCATCTAATTTCCACCCATGCGTGACCATTTGACCAATGAGATGAAGGAAAAAAACAAAAACGCTCATATTTACAATAACTTTTAATATAACACAATTATATTATGTATTATATGTATATTTTGATATAAGTCTTATATTTACTATACAGGGTTATGAATAATCAATCGTAAAACGCGTAGGTATGGGATACTTCTCTACACCTCGAACAACTTTCTCGCGTAAAATTATAAATAAAATGTGTTTTGGTTTCCGTTGCTCTAATAAAGACCACCATATTAGCATTTCTTAAATATCTATAACTAGCTTCTGCCCGCGGCTTCGCTCACGTGAAGCTATATCAGGAGTAAAAATTAAAAACCAACATTGATGATCTCTTCTTTGTATGGGCCTCTATACATCAGAGAGGTCAAGCTGTATCTCATGATCTGTTAAATTAATTTTGATAAGAAATTCACCAGTTTTTAAGTTGGAGCATATACTTTCTAACAGTGATAACAAAATTAAAATCTATTCAGTAGTTTTCTCTATTTTTTATAATAGTAGAGAAGAAGATAAGAGATGTAACGCTATCTATATCTGCTTACTCCCAACACCAGTCTTAGCATAAAACTCTCCTATAGGTTCCCGCTTGCTGTTAATTAGGCACTCCCCTATTACCAGGTTCATTTTCTGACGGCCAGGCCTTTGTGGGGGGGTAATGATGTCATGCTGGCGGAGAAGATGCTTCTTCCAGTAACAGCGACGCGTGAAGCAGGCGTGGCAAACATCACACTCGAATCTGGTGATTAAATGATTAATCTCTACATATTATAAAACAAAGTCGCTTCCCGCTGTCTGTCCCTATGTATGCTTAGATCTTTAAAACTACGCAACGGATTTTGATGCGGTTATTTTTAATAGATAGATTGATTCAAGAGGAAGGTTTTAAGCTATTTAACATCACGCTACGACTCTTAGGGACGGGGCAGCGCGGATGAAACCGCGGGCGGGTCGCTAGTACTAATATATAAAGCTGAAGAGTTTGTTTGTTTGTTTGCTTGAACGCGCTAATCTCAGAAACTACTGGTCCGATTTGAAAAAATCTTTTTCTATCTAACAGATAGCCCATTTATTGAGGAAGGCTATAGGCTATATATCATCACGCTAAGACTAAGCAACTATTCCACGGGGACGAAGTCGCGAGCGGAAGCTAGTAACCATTATAAAATTGTAAAAAAGCTGTGTCTACATTGAAGATATTTAAAAAAAAAAGTGTGTGTAGAGATATTAAAAAAAATATAAGCGCAAGTCCTCAAACACGTGAATTAAAATATCCAGTCATAATTATAACGAAACCCTAAAGTCATTTTGAGATAGGTAAGCATATTTTTTTCAAGAAATTTGTTATACTAGCAAAACGCAAAACTGGTGGCTGTACTACAGTCGTACCCACAACGACTACGATATCGGCGCACGCGCACACAATAGCAATTTGTGCAAATATGTTTCAGTTTTTCATAACTCGAGCCACTGATTGATCTGGGGCAGGCCCTTCCTTTCCATTGGTCACTAAGGGTAAGTGGCCAGGGCCCCGCGATCCCTATTTCGTTATGTGTTTTATAGCCGTGATAGCCTAGTGATATGACCATTGGACTGCCAAGTCAAAGAAAAAAAAAAAAAAAAGGTCTCGAGTTCAAATCCAAGGCACGCACCTCTGACTTTTCGAAGTTACATGTGCGTATTAATAGTTAATTATCACTTGAGAGATTGTCTCGACGGCGTGTGAAGTCTGCCAACCCGCATTAGGCTAGCGTGGTGGACTAAAGCCTAATCCCTCTCATTGTGAGAGGAGACCCTTGCCCAGCAGTGGGACATATAATGGGTTGATTATGTTTTTTTGCATCTATAATATAAAAATGAATCGCCAAATGTGTTGCTGAGCGCCAATCTCGAGAGCAGCTGAACCGATTTCGCTAATTCTTTTTTTATAATATTCCTTGAAGTACAAGGATGGTTCTAACGGAGAGAAAAATTAAAAAAAAATGCCTGAAAATGTCTAAATACAACACTTTTCTATATTCCCATACAAAAGATTCGTAATAATACCTACTTAAAAGTCAATTTGAACTTTAATACCATACCATAAAGTTTAAGTGTTAGTGGAAGGTGGTTCCGGGAAGGCAGAACAATTCAGTGACGAGTTTCAGAATCGACTGTTAGGCGGTACGCAGTTCGCCGGGTCAGCTAGTTCGTTTATAAAAATGTAATGTGATTTCATTGTCAAAGGGGCCCCAATATCCTATGGTGCCCAAGGTCTCCAATAGGTTAAAGAAGGCCCTGACCTGGGTGCCATAGTTTCAGGTATTGTAATTAATTAATTACTAGTAAGCTTGCTGTGAGACCGTGGTAACACTCCGGTCGAGCCGGCCCACATGGCTCTCTCACGTGAAAATATTTATGGGTGTCTCACCTTTTGATCTCGAGATGTGAGTCCAGATGTCGTTTAAGCTTGCTCCTGTCGAAGAATGTCCGGCGACATATGGTGCAGTCGTGGGATCGCTCGTTCATATGTAACCGGCGAATGTGGCTCGTCAGGTTCGACGACGTGTAGTAGGACGATGTACAATACTCGCACTGATACAGTTTTAAACCTGGGTTTTAGAAAAAAAAACTACTTAATGTGAATCAAATAATTTGATCCTTCGTTTAATATTGTCGACTTAGGACAAACTTGGACAGCTATCAACGTCCACACATCTTGTTATCTCAATATTGTACCAGTGAAGATTGTAACATAGGTAATTTATTTTAAAAGAGTGTCCATGGAGTTTCTTGCCGGATTCTTCTCCATAGGATCGACACACAGAGGAAAGTAATATATGGACCAACCTTTTGGAACCGTACAACTAGAATCATAAAGTTTCATAAACGCTTGTAAAAGCTTATCATCACTACATATTTTAAAACAAAGTCGCTTCCCGCTGTCTGTCCCTATGTATGCTTAGATCTTTAAAACTACGCAACGGATTTTGATGCGGTTTTTTTAATAGATAGATTGATTAAAGAGGAAGGTTTTAAGCTATTTAACATCACGCTACGACTCTTAGGGACGGGGCAGCGCGGGTGAAACCGCGGGCGGGTCGCTTCTATAATATTGTAAAAAAGCTATGTCTGTACATCACAAAAAAAAACAAGTGGGTTAGGGTATATAAAGGTCACCGAACCCAAAAATGTGATTTTTAAAATTCTTGTCTGTTTGTCACGGGTTGGCGCAAAAACTACTGAATAGATTTTTATTTGTTATCATTGTTAGAAAGTATGTGCTCCAAATTAATAACTGGTATACTTTTTATCTCAAATAATTAAATGGAGCCTGAGATACAGCTTGACCTCTCTAATGTATAGAGACCCATACAAAGAAGAGATCATCACTGTTGGTTTTTGAGCTTCAAGTGAGCGAAGCCGCGGGCAGAGGCTAGTGTATACATATAATAAAATCGTAGGAAAGTCAAAACTGTACATTGAATATTTTTTTTTAAAGAATACTTGGGGCGTGATCTACAATCGATATCGAAGCCAAAAATATAGTTTTTAGAATTTTTGTCTGTTTGTCTGTATGTATGTCCGGGCTAAACTCAAAAAGTACTGCATGCATTTACTTCAAATTTTGCATGAATATTACTAACAGGTTGGGTCAACATATAGGCTAAATATTATCACGCTAAGACTAAGTAACTATTCCACGCGGACGAAGTCGCAGGCGGAATCTATTTTGAAATAAAAAATAATAATTTAACTTAGAACTCGAATCATTCACCTGAGTGCGCCAATTCAAATTTCAATTTGGTTTTCGCAATTTGTAGATCTATAATATTTTCTAGATTCATATCAGAAGTAATTGTCACATTATGATTTTTTTTAACATTGTTTTAATTTTTTTTGACTAGACGTCACCAGCATTGCTTAACGGACGACCTCTGAGAAGAAACATTGAAACAAACTCAGAGAATCATGGTGTCTTTTAAAGATGACTTCAAAGCGGCGGTAGCCTAATGGCTAGGGCGTCGGACTTGCGATCATGTGGTTGCCGGTTCGAACCCCACTCGTAACACAAGCAATCTAGCTTAGCACGAGGGGTTAACAAGAATACTAGTAATGTGTGACGCACATTGCTAGTAACCTTTAAAAAAAAAAAAAAAACGAAAAATCTGCTACTAAAAGACTGCCTCGTTAGTCTAATGCTCCCAAGTGCGACTGCTACGCTTGAGGTCCTGGGTTCGATTCCCAGGTCGAGCAAAGTGTTATTGGGTTTTTCGGTGAAATTCTCAGTAGCAGCTCGGAGTTTGGAAATTGTGCCCGGTTAGTGGCAATAGGCTCCCCCTATTACATGGGACCTAAACATACCGGCGAACTGTGGGTGTACCTTAGTACACCTCTGCCTAACCCTTCGGGGAATACAGGCGTGATGGTATGTTAGGTTATGTTAAAAGAAAAAAACTCACCAGTATGTATCCGCACGTGTTTAACGAGATCGTGTTTATGCCAAGTCTTGTAGTCACATTGGTCGCAATTATACTTTGGTGGCTGGTGAGACTTTACGTGTGTGTAATGAGAAGCACGGTGAACGAAAACCTTGCCACAAATCTGTAAAAAAAGTCTTAGCTAAGATTATATATATATATATATATAAGTATATTATTATATTAACTGCCTCATTAGCCAAGTGGTCCCGAGCGCGACTGCTATGCTAGAGGTCCTGGGTTCGATTCCCAGGTCGAGCAAAGTGTTATTGGGTTTTTCTATGAAATTCCCAGTAGCAGCTCGGAGTTAGGAATTTGTGCCCGGTTAATGGCAATAGGCTCGCAGTTTGCCGGTATGTTTTAGGTCCCATTTAATAGGGGATTACATGCGAACGGCGAACTGTGGGTGTACATTAGTACGCCTCTGCCTAACCCTTCGGGGAATACAGGCGTGATGGTATGTTTATAATTATATTATAAGTTTTTTTTAATGGGATAGGGGAGCAAACGAGCAGACGGATCACCTGATGGTAAGCGATAACCGCCGCCCATGGACACCCGCAACACCAAAGGAAGGCAAGTGCGTTGCCCTCCTTTTAAAAGAGTTTGCGCCTCCGGTAACCTCATTCACTCGGCGAAACAAAACGCAAGCGTTGCTTCACACCGGTTTTCTGTGAGGCCGTGGTATCACTCCGGTCGAGCCGGCCCATTCGTGCCGAAGCATGGCTCTCCCACGTAAAAAAGTGAAGAAAAAATTCTACTGTGGGCAGGATTCGAACCTGCGTCTTCTGATTAGATTCAGAAACGCTATGACCACTAAGCCATAGCAAGTAGCACATAACATACCATCACGCCTGTAGTCCCTGATAGGTTAGGCAGAGGCGTACTAATGTACACCCACAGTTCACCGGTATGTTTAGGTCCCATGTAATAGGGGGCGAGCCTATTGCCATTAACCGGGCACAAATTCCAAACTCCGAGCTGCTACTGGGAATTGCATAGAAAAACCCAATAACACTTGGCTCGACCTGGGAATCGGACCCAGCACCTCTAGCGTAACAGTCGCGCTCGGGACCGCTTGGCTAATGAGTATAAAATAAAGATAAACCCACCTCACAGACCCAAGTCTCACTCTCCTTATGCACTGTTCTCTTGTGTTCATCATTCTGCTCCTTACTATCAAACTTTATATTACATAGCTCACAGCACAGACGTTTGAATTTGAACTTCTTCGTTCTACGGGGTGCCTTGGGCCTGCCAGTAATCTTCTTTGGACGCCCTCTGCCTCTCGTTGGGCTGAAAAAAATATAAATTTGTGTCATAACACTGTAGCTAGTAGGTGCCTGTTGGAAATCAAAAATGTGTATAGAAGAACTTATAGCCCATAGCATTGGTGGTTAATAGTAGATTGTATTATAAGGGAGCAAAGTAATATTTCTACGGCGAGGGCGCTTTTTTGAATCCAGAGCAAAGTCAGGGATTGTAGAATAGAATCCCAAGCGAGGCGAGGGATTCTTTGGTAGAATCCTGAACGTGGCGAGGGATTCAAAGTACGTCGCCCGAGCCAAAAATATATTTTTCATCCCATCTATTCGAAAAGGATGTATTGGTTCGCCTTTAAGTGCACCCAAAGGTGGTGTTTTCTTTAAGAAAGTTTTAGCGGGCAGTAATGAGATTTGAGCGGGCAGTACTGAGATTTGCCGCGCACTTTTTTTTGGACCATCTTAGTGTTCAGCGCCAAAGAGATCGAACGCAAATATTGTTTGAAAGACTGGCTGGTACCACGGCCTAAGGTCGCGCCGTCGGCGCCGCCGCCGGTAGATGAGGCGCCTTTTATTTTCTCATAGTGGGTGATGAAGAGTAGAGTGTATCACTCGGGCGCAATAGCAGATTGTATACCCGGGGGTCAGGATACCATGGTCTCACAGAAAACCGCCGTGAAACAGCCCTTACGTTTCGTTTCGCCGAGTGAGAGAGGATACCAAAGGCCAAAATTCTTTTTAAAGTATCTATGGGCGGCGGTATCGCTTCCCATCAGGCGTTCAGTCCTTTTTGCCCCTTAAAATAAAAAAGAAAATTACCTTCCAGTCTTCAGCTTAATTGGGCTCTCGCTGGGCCTATTTTCTTCAAGTACAGTCTCTGATATCTCTTCTTTAACATCTTGAACTGCTTCTTCAACCAAGTCTTCCTTACTTTCAGTAAAATTCTCATAGTCCACATCACTGACTTCTGGTGCTTCAGTTTTAATAGTGCCACTTAATAGAAGTTTACGTAATATCTTGTCAGCATCGAGACATGAAGTTTTGAACTTGTATGCGACGGATAAGTTTTTAAGACAAATATCACATATATGGGTTGGCAGGCCTGCTTCTAGTTTTAGCTGTAAAGTTTAAAGGTTTTATATTATGTGTGTATAGGGTTGCCAGGTCGTTAAATCTAATAGCCGGACAGACCAGGCAGTTTGGCCGGACATTTGGGTAGAAAGGCCAGACATCCTACATTATTGAACATTATTGATATCCTAAATCCTGTATCAATGATTACATTATTGAATTTTGTGACGGCGCGAGGGGGTGGCCGGCGGGTGGCCTGCGGGAGCGACGGACAGTCAACTCGGCCAGCTCGGCGCTCGCTCGTTTGCGAAATGTAAAAAGCCTAACAAAAGCCAGACAAGCTGGACACCATTTATTTTGGCCAGAGACGATCAAATCCAGCTTTATCCGGATGCCTGACAATGCGATAAGACATCCATGCTGATTAATTGAACTGCAAGGTCAAGCTGAACCTGCTACGGTCAGTCCATGGATGGTTGACCATTGTCAACATTAAGCCCCACCTTTGGGTCTTGATTCTAACACCTATGACTATGAAATCTGTTAGCATCGAGGAGTTGGAAACTGAAAAAGGCTTAAAAGTAGTTGACCGTTATGATATTGGGATGCAAAAAAAATGCAGGTGTCTGATCTCTGTGAAGGTATCTTGTATGCAGGTTTTATTACAATTAATTAATTACTATTGCAATCAGCAATCAACAAATAAGATAATGAACAGCACATCATTGCTGATTTCAATAAATATAAACTTACACACAATTATTCCTGTTCTAAAATGATTGGACAGGTGCAAGCCTGGACTCCAGATCCAGGGTCCCTAGGCACTTGGCATTTGAGGTCCCTTTAAGCTTTGAGGTAAGCCAGGCTTTAGCTTATTTGTGGGTCTTACCACTGGGAGTGGGGGCGCCTACGGTCACCAGCCAGTCAGACCCCAAGAGGTCCTCCCTCCGAGCATAATGTTAAAAAGAATCACAACATGTTTACTTACCCTAACTCCGGTACAGAAATGGATTTCGTCTAGGATATTTTCTTTATCTGTATCGAAAATAGAGCTCATATTCAAGCTCTGTGCCATACAAACTCGACAGGAATCCATTAAATTTACTACATCTATATTAAAATGTTCACTTGTTGCGTCCGGTTCCACTGTTTGTGCTTTTGTTTCATCCATTGTTTGAATACTAATGCAATTGCAATCTAAAGACAAATTAAAATTATGAACAAAAGATCCGTCGGGATTTAATAAACAGTGGAATTTTAAAATATTCTTTTTATTTATTTACAAAAATCGTTTGATTCAGTCAAAGTTGGGAAAAAATTTACGTGACATAAAGTTCCATTTCACTGGTTTCGTTTCCATAAACTTGTTACTTTACTTACTATCACTATCTCACTCGCACTAAGGAAAATGTATATGAGAATATCTATCTCTCTTTCATACATTTATGCTTCTAAATATAGCTAATTTAATTATTGAAACGCAACGAAAACGATATATGAACGATTCAGACGTTTTGTTTTACCACTGTAATTCCCATCATTGTCGTTTATATGTAATGAAATATTTGATGCAGTTAACTATTCTAAATTGCTAAATACTTAGAACGCCTTCAATACATACTTTAGAAAAATGATTTTTTTAGGTTCTGTAGCTGCTAAACAGCACAAAATGTGATATGAAAATCATATCATATCACATAAGTTGTAGCTACTAAACGTAATTTTGTTTCGTTCAGAAAGTCATAAAGTATGAATATAAGACAATAGTTTGCAAAAAAAACGCTCTGGAAAAGAATAATTTATTCAAATAAATTATTTAATACGTTGAAAATTTATTTCATTTGCCAAAATAAATAAATTACCTAAACAATAATTAAAGGCATGACCTTATTAGGTTTCTAAACTATAACTGGAAATGGCCGCGCTGTGAACGTCAATCGTGGTGACATCGGCTAGTCGGTCGGTCGTTTTTTCCTGATAAAACGTTGAATTATTAATCTTTTGATTACTTATCAGTGATTAATCGTGTGCCTATTACCTTTGTGCCCCGCGCCGACTTTTATCGGTAAGTGCTTCATTGATTTTGTTTGTTTGAATGCTTATGTTGCACGAAGTGTATACTATCACTTTATCTATATTTTAATGCTGATTTATACGAATTGTTCGCATAATCCGATTACAAGACGATGATCCTACTCACCAGTGATTGCGGCGTGATGATAATATACAGTAGGTCATTTAAATTTCGTTTATAATGATGCATTACTTCCGTTACACTTTGGCGATCTACGTTGTCAGATTTATATCTAAAACTAAAATTTTATTTATTTTGTCATCATCAAGATGATTGTTACTGCTATTATTCTGTATTTCTCTTCTTTGTTTTCATTATAATTCTTTTTCTTTTAGTTTTGATTACTGCAATTCACTTATGAAAGTATGTTGCTAACAACACTAAATATAATCAATATTTAGGTGCTATTACGGCGGTCCATTTTATGCCCGTATTCAAAACCTGAAACGAGGCAAATACGTAACAGTAGTGTAAAATTATCGTACTTTTCGAAATAATAACTATACTTTATAAATAAAATCTTATTATGGGTATGTAATATAATTATTATTGCATATGCTTTCTATTAATTACTCGTAAACTATTGCTCCGAAATTAAAATAACCTATATTTTTTTTAAATATATAAATGGGACAAGCTTTTCCCTCTACTAACTACCTACTACTCCCTCTACTACTAACTAACTATTCCCTCTTAAGTCTAATCAATCAGCAGCATATGATGTATTTTTTTTTTTTTTAAACATTGCCCCACACTAGGATTTTCTCCTGTATCGTGGGTGCGTTTACAAACACAAATCCTCACATACATAATAATGTATGATATAATAATGTTATATCATACATTGTATGAAGGGATGAAATTATTGTATGGTTGTGAACACTGTTTTATGTTTGTGTGCTAAGCATGGCTCTTATGTGGATTTAGCCAGTGGAAGTCACATATAAAAATATAATGTACATATCAAAATATAATATTTTTCAGATTATGCCTATCAAAATAGAGCACATTACAAAAATATAGTTTTTATGGAATTAATGAGGGTTTGGTTTGTTATTAGTTTAGATGTTGCAAATAAAACTCTTCCATCTGAAATATAGAATTTATGCATCAGTACTATAATAGTAATACTAGACCGAGTGGTTCAAAAAGACATGTGGGATGTATGGTCATCTAATAATAAATTGAATAATTTCAATAATAATGTTTCTCATAACTATGGCTATCCTTAGTAGTATAGAAAATAAGAATGTTAAAAGAAATATTGTTCAACAGAGAGTACTCAAATTTGGCTAAGAAAATCTTAACTAGTTTATGAACAATTATTATACAGGCAGCATACCATCACGCCTGTATTTCCTGAAGGGTTAGGCAGAGGCGTACTAATGTACACCCACAGTTCGCCAGTATGTTTAGGTCCCATGCAATAAGGGGCGAGCCTATTGCCACCGGGCACAAATTCCTTACTCCGAGCTGCTACTGGGATTTTCATAGACAAACCCAATAACACTTTGCTCGACCTGGGAATCAAACCCAGGACCGCTAGCAGTAGGACCTCTAGTAGCAGTCGTGCTCAGGACCTCTTGGCTAATGAGGCAGTTATACAGTCAAAACCATTCATAATGACAGATTGGGTATAACAACCAAAAAGGTTCCAAAGCAACCTGTACATTTAATAATACTGGCTAAATAATGAGCAACCGTCTTTAACAATGTAATATTGCTGTCCCTTCAATGTTGTTATAAATGGTTTCTTCGGTGACTGTAGTACTAATGGGTATTGACACTCTATACATTGAAATTGTTTAATTTGAATCAGTTGACATTTCAACCATGTTGCACCTGATCATGGTCACAAGCAGATTGATGCTAGATAATATCATGCAATGCGCTAGTTTAAAAGCTAGTTTAGGTACAAGACATTCATTTATATTCAGTGTTCTAATACTCTTTTTACCAATGACTTAGTATTTTAATTGTTTTCATAACATAACATACCATCATGCCTGTATTCCCCGAAGGGTTAGGCAGAGGCATACTACTAATGTACACCCACAGTTCGCCGGTATGTTTAGGTCCTATGTAACAGGGTGCGAGCCTATTGCCATTAACCGGGCACAAATTCCTAACTCCGAGCTGCTACTGGGAATTTCATAGAAAAACCCAATAACACTTTGCTCGACCTGGGAATCGAACCCAGGACCTCTAGCGGAGCAGTCGCGCTTAGGACCACTTGGCTAATGAGGCAGTTACTTAATTGTTTTCAGTTTTTTTCTTATGTGTGTTCTAAGCAGCGGAGTGGAAAAATATATCTTGACTATTTATTTTATTTATTAAGCTAAACCATAAATTGGTACCGGATGCCCAAACCCTTTTTGTAACACAGCTGTGACTCCTCTGGTGTTGCGGGTGTCCATGGGTGGCGGTAATCGCTTACCATCAGCCTATTTGAATGCTTGTTTGCCCCCTATTGCATACAAAATTTCATCCACATTCATACATCTTAACACAAGGTTGCAGGAACTGCCGCATAATTCCATGAAATTATTTGTAAATGGTATGCAATTTAAAAATCCCAGAATAGCTTCATCTACATGTCAAGTCTTCCGCCAAAACAAGTTTTAACTTAATTGTCATACTAATAAACATTATAATTATTATGAGGAGAGACATACCTAATTCCTTTTATTAAATTCTAAATATAATGTATTAAATTGCCTCATTAGTCAGAGATCCTGGGTTCGATTCCCGAGTCTAGCAAATCTGTTATTGGGTTTTGCTACGAAATTCTCAGTAGCAGCTTGGGATTTGTGCCCAGTTATCGCGAATTAAAATACTATTCTATTACTACTTGCAAAAAGTATTATCTAATGTATTTTTATGTACATTATCATCATCACTACACATATTATAAAACAAAGTCGCTTCCCGCTGTCTGTCCCTATGTATGCTTAGATAGTAACTTAACAGACAGAAATGTGTTTGCTGGGGAGTTTGTTGCGCCGCTTCTTCTTCCCAGCGAAAACACTAGGAAGCGGTGAAGGGCGGGCGTTTTGGGGGCTGTCTATAATGTAAAAATGACGTTCAAAAAGTACTAACTAGTAGTCTATATTGAATAAATGATTTTGACTTTGACTTTGATCTTTAAAACTACGCAACGGATTTTGATGCGGTTTTTTTTTAATAGATAGATTGATTCAAGAGGAAGGTTTTAAGCTATTTAACATCACGCTACGACTCTTATGGACGGGGCAGCGCGGGTGAAACCGCGGGCGGGTCGCTAGTTAAATTATAATTAACTAATTTACCTGTAAATAATTTAATTATGTTGCAAAACTTGGTTAAATCAAAGCTTAAACTTTATACCTCAATGAAATTAACATGGAATTTACTTCATACGGTGGCCTCGAATTAATTCGCACTGTTTTACGTAATTATCTTTACATAGCAGTACTATGTAAATATTTTTTTAAATATCGTAAATGAAATAACACAATGATTTCCTGGACCTCTTTCGGTCTCTTTCTGATATTAATATCACCCATATATCTTTCCCGTTTACTGATTGGATGGACGTTGTCGTCCATCCAATCAGTTTAGCATAGCGGTTGAGAGATTAGCTTCTGCGCTACGTGTTGTGGGTTCGATCCCCAAACGGAGTAGGTAAATATAATTTTTTAAATGGCGTAGTATAATAGTAGTGTGTGCTCGGTTACTGGCAAAAGGCCCCTATTACATGGGATCTAAACATACGGCGAACTGTAGGTTTCCATAACAACACCACTGCCTAAGCGTTCGATGAATACTATTGAAAATAATAGGACCAAGATAAAGTCCCTGTGGAACTCCTGAACAATTTAACTACTAATTACACACCAAAATTAAACCTTTGTGAATGTTCCGGTTCCATATACTTTATAAACTCAGATTAAACGTTTGAACATATAAAAAGTAGCGTTAATCTGAGTAAACTTTCATTTACTCGTTGCTTACTTAATCAAACGACCTTCCAAGGTCCCGGTATCGGATTCGTTATCGTCCACGCATTTCCTTGTGTCGTAGAGGACGCGATGTCTTTCACACGACTTTGCGAGCTAACCCTGGGTCAGCCAGGTCACGGGTTATCTGAGCCGTGGCCCGTGATCGGCTGTGGAAGGATAGGTGATCCGCGGATGTGGAATAGTTGCTATTCAAATTTTTAAATAATGATTGGGAATAACGATGTTATATCTGCCCGTGTTTAAGATAAAAAGGGCTGTAATAATTACGCTTTTCAATCGATAAGACGTTGAAATCAAACGTTATGCTCGGCGGTCGTTTGCAGACTTATTTCTTTGTATTCTTGACTTATTTATTTGTAGTAATCTTTTGCTTACAATTTCATACATCTCAACGTCCGGAATTAAATAATATCAGAACAAGGAGATAAAATCCGTAAAAAGAAGATTTATTTCAATGTCTAAATGTTCGCGTATCTGAAACCAGTCAGTGTATAATTATATTAATTTCTCTAAATCAGAGATGGTAGAACTGCTGCTGAGTTAGTATGAGATGCTACCACCGCATTGCCAAGTATTCTGCCGCCAAGCAACAATGTGCTTACATTATTTATTGAGGAGTTTCTTGCCGGATTCTCCATAGGATCAACCTTTTGGGACCGTGCAACTATTGTGTTCCGTTTTGAAGGCTGATGTAGCTAGTGACATTACTTGGCAAATCAGACTCAATAACTGAATTGTCAAAATGGCAAATGCGCTTGTGGTATTGCTGTAGTCTGTAGGCTGCATCAGGCGTTCCATGTACTTGTATATCATCTGATTACAATAACGTTATTTTTTCACTTTTAAAGGTCAATGTTTTAGAACTTCTGTACTAGATGGCGCCTGTATTTCCTAATTCCTAACTGACAGCTTCTAAAAGACAAATAAACGAACTCAGATAATCAAGGTCTCTTGATAGTTGAGATGTAGAATTAATTCCACTATCACAATGCAGGGCAATGTCTGAAATGGCATTTTCAAGAAAAAACCATAGCGGCTTTGAGAAGACCGGTCCCAACTGACGGCACACGTGCATCATTGTGGACTTTGATTTAGAGAGCTCAACAGATTGTCTATAAAAAATCTTTTCTCAATAAGCATGCCAACGACACGTGATTAAACATTTTACGTGAATATGCGGTAAATATAATGTATGGAGCGCTAATCTATGCCGGTGGCTTGGTGTCAAGGCGATCTTTATACCTAAAGTAATATAAAGTAAAGCTATTTTACTTTACAACGTATTGGTGGCCAAATGCCTGGAAATTAAAAGACAATCACCTTTGTTTTACCTGTCAAGGACGTGTGGGCCTCAATATCGGTGTTTGGGCTAAATAGAACTACACGAAAAAACAGATTTTCGTGGTGATAAACTCATTTAATTTGATGACAATTAAAATGATGATACCAATTAACGAATTAAGGAAGATTGACAAGAATCGATACAAAAAGAAACTCAGTTGTCTTCGTTTTTATGTAGATACAACTAGGAAAAAGCAATTTTATTCGATTGTGATGAAAGATAAAATTATATCCTACTAATATTATAAATGCGAAAGTTTGCGAGGATGGATGAATGGATGTTTGTTACTCTTTCACGCCAGAACGGCTGAACGGATCTGGATAAAATTTGGCACAGAGATAGATTATAGTCTGGAATAAAACATGGGCTACTTTTTATCTGAAGTCCACGCAGACGAAGTCGCGGGCAGAAGCTAGTTAATAAATATACCAGGGCATTATTGGTTTTCTTTTATTGTGAATGGATAAAAATACCAATCCTCACCGTCACTCCGATAGGCATCTCGTAGAGACGAGAAAATATCTGAATTGCAAGTCAGATGTTATCGGACCTTTTGGGGTCTAACTTGCAGTTTTAGCTATAACATAGAACTTAAAAGATACTCGCGAATACAGATTACAATAAAAAGTTGCCCCATAATAGGATTTCCTCCTGTATCGTCGCTGCTTTTACAAACACGAATTCTCGCATACACAAACACCTAGACCCGGAACAAGTACCTGTAGATCATACAAATATTTGCTACGTGTGGGGATCGAACTCGCCATCACTGGCGAATCTCTACGCCAATCGTGTCGTCAAGGAACGTATTGAACAGTCTCGAGTAATCTATAAATCCAATATCAGCTGACCTTTATGACGTCACGAAGAGAGAGGCAACTCGAAGGCGTTAAAGACACAATCCTTTCAAGGGTGTGTCCACTGTCGAGTAGTCAGCTCTTACCAGCGATGGCAATCTCTTTTATTTTGTAATGTAATGAAAAAAAACCGACACATCAAACTGCATATTTCTCTACAACTATTTAAAACAAAGTTGTAAAGCTTAATATTGTAATTATTTTATTTTAAAAAGAGTATGGAGTTTCTTGCCGGCTCTTCTCTATAAGACCCACTTTCTGGAACCGTGCAACTAGTTTTGACTTTTCAAAAGTACCTTCTTTAGTGGTCTAATTGAAGTAAAACATTTTGACTTGACTTGAGTACTACAGCTTAAGTAATGCTAAAATAGTAGTAGGCACATTTAGACCAGGTTTTGCCTGCGGTTTCACTCGCATCCTGACGGACTTTCTGAGACAAAAGATAGCCTGTGTTCTTCTATAAAGTCTAATCTATCTCTATACCAAAGTTCATTAAAATTGGCTCAGAAATTAAAGACCCAATTCCTCTCCATTTAAAAGGCGGGCAGCGCAGCTGACTCCTTTGGTGTTGCGGGTGTCCTTGGGCGGCGGTAATCGCTAACCATCAGGCGATCTGTCTGCTCGTTTGCCGTCCTATCCCATAACAAAGACAAAACTGAGAGAGCTAGACAGGCTACAAGGAGGTCTTACCAGAACTGACTTGCTCGTCAAATAATTGCATTCCATTGAATGGCTATCTGAATAGCAGTGTGGAATTAAATCGAGGAAAAGCGCCAGTCCTTTTAAACGTAATAAAATGACGAGTATAGGGGTCGCCGATGGTAAGTGGGAACCGCAGTGACTTGGTTTATAGGTTACACATACTAAGTTTTAATCGTTCGTCGTTGCAACATTAGTGAAATCATTTATGTTTGCAATTAGTTCTAACAAAGCAATAATGTAGTCCTTAATTGCAGGATATTACAATATCACTACTATTAACTGCTACTTTCGAAATTATTGTTTGCGTTAATTTGCCAAGTATTACTGATTTTATGGATTTATTTCACTTGACTTCCCAAACGTATCGTCGGGGTCACAAAACATTATTTTCTTTTTGTTTTTGAAGGCGCTTTTACTTGTTTACTTGTTCATAGATCTCCGTCAGTCGTCATCTCATTAATTGTTCCTACCATACCATATAGATATACACACTATCTATTCATATTTTCTTTGGTCTCCGTCTTTTCTTATACCCATTCACACGCACGCCTAAAATGCCACGTCCATATGACAGCCAGAAAAACAATTAACCTGACGAGATTTCAATAAAAAAATTAGGTACAGTCACAGCACATCAATTTACCACAAACTGACAAATTTCCCCAATGGATAATAAACACTATTGTTTCGGAGATTAAATTGAAAATCGATTGATCGCCAGTCCATCAAATTACCACAAACTGTCAAATGTCCCTAATGAATAATAAACACTATTGCTTGGAGATTAAATTGAAAATCTTTTGAAGAAAATTGACAGTTTTAGATACCATGTTGTGCTGGCCACAGCACTTACAATATTGAAGGTCTTCAAATCCTAATGACATCTTTTTGTGTTGCTTTTGCGTCACAAATCATCTGTTGTGACGTGTTGGTTTTGCAAGATTAAGACACTATAACTTTAGTACTAATCGCAATATATTTGGACAGAGTGATGTTGTACCAAGGAATACAGATATTCGAATGAATGTTAAAAAATACTCCTACCCTATTTATATGATTTTAACAGTGTCAAATCAAGAACTAAATATTAATAAATTATGTTTTAGAATTGAACAGTAATATAAAAATAAACTAGATGATTAATTATTAAATTGTAGCAATAATTAGGAGTAAGTAAATCACTAAGAAACAATATAAGGTTTTTATCAATAATCACAAGATTCACATCCGTCGGGCGTCTGTACTGTTACTACTTGGTAACACTTGGTAACACATCACAAATGTATATTTACAAAGATGTGTTTGTTGCACCTATAATTGGTGCAACAAACACATCTTTGTAAACTCAAATCAACTCTGGATTTGTGCCTGCCCCCAATTAGCAGAATAACTATTAAAACATAAAAAAAAATATGGGACTAAAACTGCAACCAAAAACTAGTTTTTGTATGCACTCAATCATATGGTACAGTTGAATCTGTATTCAAGGTTCTACGTTGCTTGCATTCATAAACTAAACCGTATGCTTATGAATTTACGAATGCATAAATAAATTATTTGCAGTTCGATCGCAATGCGATCTTTGCGCTGTAGATATCTTTGCATATTTTACTGTCTTGAAACAAGTTTATCTCTAATTTGTTTCTACTTAGGTATATCGTATCCGCTTGATTTACACAAGAAATGTTACGTTCTTCTCGTCCTGCCAGCCCTCACCTCATGAGATCAGCTGTTACCTCATATGATATAGGCATCTCGTAAAAGGCGAGAAATTATCTGTCGACGGTGCTAAAGTTTTTTCGTAATGCCCCTCGGTGTGTGTTTCAACTTTTGCACGTGAGGGACTGTTCCCCCTCGATAACTGCAGCTTCCGAAGAGCGTCGGTAGCTTTATGGCTCAGCAACGCATAAAACATCTCTTATTTTACTCCCTTTCCAATCATATGGGCCTAAACGCAATCCGTCCATCTCTTCTCTGCTCTTCCTCTACCCCTTCATGCCTCCACCTTTATATCCATCACTCTCTGAATCACATGCGTTTCATCCATCGTCACGTGTCCATATAAAGATAAAAGATTACATTTTCACTTCTCTGTTACAAACGTCACTTTCAGACTTCCTCTAATATACTATCTATACACGTGTATAAATGCATTCAAAGAATTAGCACCGGTGAAAGAGGCTTCTTTGGAAAAAATAAGAAACGAGTATATTAGAGGAAGTCTGAAAGTGGCGCCAGTGGCAGAAAAGCTGAAAGGGAATCGTTTGTCTTGGTATGGGCATGTGATGAGGAGGGATGAAACGCATGTGACTAAAAGAGTGATGAGTATGAATGTGCAGGGACAGAGAGGTAGAGGGAGACCAAAGAAAAGATGGATGGATTGTGTTAAGGCCGATATGATGGGAAAGGGAGTGAGTGGTGAGATGACGGCTGACAGGGATGAATGGAAGAAAAGAACATGCTGCGCCGACCCCAAATAGATTGGGACATGGGCAGGAAGAAGAAGAAAGAGGCTTCTTTGATGAAAAAATAACTTGATATTGATATAGATAAAATGCTACTTGGCCTTTTCAAATGTCAAACGAGTTGCGAGTTACAATGTCAGTGTCGTGACATCGGCCTTACTTCGCTTCTGATTTAACACTAGGGTCTGATCGTCCGATCGTCGTTCGTCCAGTTATATAATTATGATAATGAATACTATCGTGATCCAAATAGTTAGTATTATACCTAGTTACTTTCACCTCTATTCAGAACTTTGTACAGCTAAATATATCAGTTCCTTCTTCTTTTACGAACGGTGATTTATTCTTTAGACCGGATCTAAAGTCATGTTTGTTTGGCAAAAAATATGGTATCAGTCGTACGTTTGGATATCGCCTTTATAGTGTCCGAAACTTCTTGATAATGGTTCATGCACCCTTCATAGTCGCCGCACGAGGGAATGGAACGCACCAAACTTAATTATGTATGCGCAAGCACATGCCACTTACCTATAGCCTTTCCTCGTATCAGTCGCGCGCCCGAAGCCGCACGAAGCGGACGCATCGTTGCATACTCGAAAATATATCGCGAGTGATAACCGCGCGTGGTTCATTAAAATTATTTTTGTTGAATATTATCTGGATTTATTACCACACGCCGAAGCGATACTTGGAAGTGAGTGATTATTTAATTTTATGTATTATTTTCTAATGTATTATGTTCCAGTTTACTTTGAACATGTAAATTGGTTGTAAAGTGACGTTGAGCGAAAGTGTGCGCGGAAGAAACTTGTAGAGCGCTACGCGTAGCTTCAAGCAAATCCGATTATAATGTATATGTTAACATAATTATAATAAAAAAACAGTGCCTTGTAACTGTGAACTTCGAAACTCTTTCTGATTTTGTGTCACATAAATTGCAAAATGAATGAATAATTCCTAAATAAACTTAGTCGAGTCATTGTTGACTTAGGGAATGGATGGTTGTCACGTAAAAAATCAGAGTGAATGGTCCCTTTTCTTTAGGGTACAATTGGATATATTATTGAAAGTGCTTCGACAAGACTGACGACGACTTGGGAACCGGTTCTACGGCCGCAATTGCGAAAGTGCTGGTTCCAATCAAATATTGAAACAAGCCCGTTCAAAGTTCACTTCGCACGTCGAATAGTTGTCCCTCCGTATAATGTTACCAGGTGCAAACATTCTAATATGATTTTTAACTATTACCACTGTGTTTTGCTGTTGCCTTTGCGCAATGGAGATCTGTAAATAGTTGCGCAGAATTTGACATTAGAAATGGACACTGACGTGTTGTCAACACGTCAGTCTTTATTAAATTGGTGGTTTACTTATGAGAGAATACAGTTACTTATATTGTCGCATAGTATTCTTGACTCTTGTTCTCGACTTTTGTTGAGAGTTCTTGAAGCATAATTTTAATGTAATGCCCGGTACTATTACGATGATAGATGAGTTCATCGCCATTTTTGGAGGTCTTGCAAATTTGTGAAGGCTGATCATTCACCTTAGCTCGCTATATACTTTTTTTTTTGTATACAACTTTGAAATCATGCGACAAATCGAAATGTGAGGTTCAGTAACTGTTACATAAAAAAAATAGAAATTTCTCCTCTTTCTTATACGGAAACAATTGAGTATGGTCCTAATTTAAGGCTTATTGGCACTTATCGACGAACAGCAGTACCTATTTACACCTCTGCATAATGCTGAACGGGGCCTATTTGCCACAGCCGTGAGGCACAATCATTTTGTCTATTTTAATGTATATTTATATATTTGTTTTCTCTTATAAATGTGCCTTGACAGTGTCAAATAAACTTTATTTCTTCTTCTTCTTCTCTGCCTTACTCCACGGGGAATATAGCCGTAATGGTACGTTTTTCGAGGCATCGAACCTCTTGCAATGCAACAAATGTTTTTTTCACTTTGAATCAATATCGTTGTGCATATTCGTAACCGTAAATGTGTTGTGTAATTCGTGTTGTATGGATCAGAGTGCTGGGCCGTTAAGAAGATGGATGAAAGAAGACTGCATGCAGTGGAGATGAGAATGTTAAGGTGGATGTGTGGAGTGACTAGAATGGACAAAATAAGAAACGAGTATATTAGAGGAAGTCTGAAAGTGGCGCCAGTGGCAGAAAAGCTGAAAGGGAATCGTTTGTCTTGGTATGGGCATGTGATGAGGAGGGATGAAACGCATGTGACTAAAAGAGTGATGAGTATGAATGTGCAAGGACAGAGAGGTAGAGGGAGACCAAAGAAAAGATGGATGGATTGTGAAGGCCGATATGATGGGAAAGGGAGTGAATGGTGAGATGACGGCTGACAGGGATGAATGGAAGAAAAGAACATGCTGCGCCGACCCCAAATAGATTGGGACATGGGCAGGAAGAAGATATTCGTAACCGTAAAGTGACGATGATTATTTGCAATGAACTTAAATTCGAATTGAAACTTGAAAAGTCGGAAATTTAACAATAAATTATTAAGGTAAGTAATAAAATTAAAAAAAAAACGGTGTATGGGAAGGGAATCCCATGTGATGCAGTTTCTGCGCCTGCGACCACGAGATAGTGACGTAAGTGTCGACGCGCGGGAAAATCAGCGCGCGATGCGATTTATTTGATTAGCGTTTATAGCCTTTATTGTGGTAGATAATTGAAAAGTCTTATATGGCTAATTGTGTACATATACTAGTCTGCCAAATTCATTTTTTGGTTTTTCGCAAATTGAAGGTCTTGTTACTGTGCTGGCTCACGGTGGTATCACTCCGGTTGAGCCGGCAAAATCTGCGTATCCGTTTACTTCTATATAGGTCGTTTACTCTTCCTTTCTTCTTTTAAAAATTCCCTTATTGGTATCGAAGCTGTCAATCAATGGGTGGAGAATACCTGGGCGTAAGCAATATTTTTCTACCATGCTAATATCTAGAATAAATATTGATTTCTGACACTTTTTGATTTTATTTTCTGATTTTGTCGCGGTATATAGATATTATTTAGTTCCCGACGTTTCGGATCCTTTACAGCATCCATAGTCACGGGCAGACTGAGTTGTTGGACGTCTTGATGTTAAAATTACTAACAGCTACCTTAAATTTTTTTTAATTATTAGCGATCAGATTCATGCAAAACGAGCTCACCGTATCCTTTGGTCTAACAGTTTTGGGCTTGGATTTAGATTTTATAGATTCTATTATGGGGTTCCAAGGAGCTGGTAAGACCCAACCATCTTCTTTAATGAAATTTGGGTGTTTTTTAATTTCAATAGCCTCACCATAATAATAGAATCATCTTGGGTAGGAATCGGTTTTCTTTTGCGAGGACTTGTGGTTTATCAAATCTGATGTAGTGCTGGGTCTTGTCTAGGGTATGTTCACAAACTGCTGACTTTCTGGAACGGCGGTGTTTGCCCGTGACCATGGATGCTGTAAAGGATCCGAAACGTCGGGAACTAAATAATATCAATATACCGCGATAAAATCCGTAAAAAGTAGTTTCATTTCAATATCTAGAAAAAATTGTTCCTAGCTTCGCCTTTGACGTCTCAATGGCACTATTGAGAATCTTGAAAACGGAAGTGCGAATGAATGGTTAAATAACACTCAAATGGTTCCGTAAATAGTACACAATAAGTCTAACACGTCAAGTATATGAACGTAGGCACAAGTGACCTTGTTTAAAAAAATAATTGTGCAGTCTTATATTAATTAGTTATGGACTGTCTCAATAACCTTGAGATCTTGAGCCTTGAGCTTTAAGTTACTAAGTTTTAGTACCGGTCGGACAAAGTTATTGGGTTTGTTTATGCGCGATATTTAGGTTTTTCTTTGAAATTCTCAGTAGCAACTCGGAACTTGGGATTTCTGCACGGTTAACGGCAATAAGCCCGCCCTATGTTACATGGGACCCAAACGCCTAACTGTGGGTGTACATTAGTGGGTACGTCTCTGACAAACCCTTCGGGAAATTGATGGTCTTGTCTCACTTAGATTTTTTATGTTTTTTTAGTGATGAAACAAGTATCGATATTTCGTGATTGATCGTAATTTTTGAATAGAATAGAATATCCTTTATTGTACACCAAAAACTAATCAGTCTCAAAAAAAATATTATCGCAATTAAAGATATAATTATTATCATTGCGATAAATTATATATATTTTTTGAACTTTCATTAGATTAACTCAGACTGAAAAAAGTAACAGTATGTCATGTCCGAAAAGGTTGAAATGTTTTTTTTTTTAATTTCCTTTATTTCCTCAATTAAATTAGCTTATGGAAATAAATTGATCCTTTATCGATAATAGTATGTGTGTAGTGTCTTATTAATAAACTGTAATAAATGTCAGCTTTTTCCATCTGATATCCTTTTAAAAATAAAACATAACATAACATCACGCCTGTATTCCCCGAAGGGTTAGGCAGAGGCGTACTAATTTAACCACAATTCAAAAATAATCAATTTCTAATATAATCAATACAACGCGATAAAATCCGTACTATACACGTATCACGTACGTGATACTAATCTGACTATACATATAAATAAACAAATAAAAATATAGATTCCATCATAATTAGTTAATCATAACGATAATATGCGAATTGTTAGTGAATGACAGCATTTTACTATTTTGTATTATACACGTATTTTTGTGATTAAAATGATAAGCAGTGATCGGAAAAAGGTGAGTTAATTTACCTAAACTTCAAGAATAGATACAAAAATTAGAACTTACTATAACGACAACAAATTTTCCGGGTATGGGTGCTGAGTGAATCGGTTTCTCATGCAAGCGCGCTCCATCATAGATCACAGTCTCGCTAACATCAGGAGAAATTGCGGACAAGCATAAGGCTATCAGGTATTAAAAAAATATATAATTACTCTATACTAGTATTCTATTATCTGTGTCCATATTTTCAACCTTCATACGTTAACCATAAACAATAGGTGTGTGTCAATGTGTCAAACTTACGGTAGTGTGTGTTATGTTCTTTTTATTTTAATGTATTCTACAAGCATTATTATTAAAAAAATATTAGCATTCTGCATTTCTCATCTATATGAACTTCAACTATGTACAGTCTCACACTCCTTCATGCAAGCAATATGCTTAAAAAAGATAATAATTATGTTAAGAGAAAACTGGGGTACAACGTTTTCTTTTTTCTTCAAATGTATATTAAAATCTTTATCTGTACATACTTAAATATAACTACAAATAACCATTTTAAAACCTAATACCGATATGGTATCAGGTAACATCTCATTCTATTGTTTCCTTTAAAAATAGATCTTAGGGCCTGTGCACACCACGTTGTTTAAACGCGCCGTCGACGCGCGTTTCTAAAACGCGCTTCGACGGCGACCTTTCTAGGATAAATACCTACAGAGGTCTACAGGCTGCATCTGACGCGTGCGTATCGCGTCTGTATCGCTACAAACGCGCATATTCATATTCATATTCATTTATTGCGTTCCATAATGTACAAAAATATATATAAAACAGATGGTAGGCTAGGAATCTCGAAATCTAGGAATCAATTATGGACCCTGTTGGGCACAGCACAGCTTAGTAGGAGCGACGACGGCGACGCGCATCGACGGCGCGTTTTAAAAACGTGGTGTGCACAGGCCCTTAGGTACGATTTGTTTATTGGTTATCGGTAAATGGATTAAAAGTGTTTCTTTATTATCGTACGTTGATTCGTCATTTGGATTCATTTTCAAGTTTACCATTATTGACGTCTTCGTTTGTGTTGGATATGGCCGAATGACATCCTAAAATCGAGTAGCTGTTTGAGCATGGACAAAAGATTCTTAGATTGGATTGGGGATAATATCGTTTCGCATTGATTCTTGGCTTGAGTAGTCCGTTCTGAAAATCGCTTAGATCCTTGTCCTTCTAATATTATAGAAGCTAGTATACTGATTTCTGAAGCGACGCGAATATTAGACATTTGAAATAAAACACAGCGTCCCTGGTCAGGGGCAGACTGACAGCTCCCTTCCATTAACCCTTAATGAAGCTGAAGCGGAAGCTAGTATTCTTGTTAAAATGATAAAAACATAACATATACATCGTCTCGATGCATTAACATTGGTTTTAACCTATCCATAGTCTCAACCTTGAAGATGGATTCGTACAAGCTCGACATTCGATCTAACACATAACATACCATCACGCCTGTATTCCCCGAAGAGTTAGGCAGAGGCGTACTAATGTACACCCACAGTTCGCCGGTATGTTTAGGTCCCATGTAATAGGGGGCGAGCCTATTGCCATTAACCGGGCACAAATTCCTAACTCCGAGCTGCTACTAGGAATTTGATAGAAAAACCCAATAACACTTTGCTCGACCTGGGAATCGAACCCAGGACCTCTAGCGTAGCAGTCACGCTCAGGACCACTTGGCTAATGAGGCAGTAGCTTAGTAGTAGAGACATTCTATCTATCTAGCTTGTATTGTCGCACTACAGGGCGAAGACCCTCTACCTTTTCCACACAGCTTTGTTCTCTGTTAGTGAGGACCAGTCTTTTCGGTAAGAATCGAGCTCGACCGTCCTTCGCCTTGGTCTGCTGCGGTTGCTAACGTTTGGGTCCCAATCGGTAGTTATTTTAGCCCACAGCTCGCCTGACATGCGGCAACCATCTCATTTGAGTCCAGCCTTCAACTCCAGCTTCGAATCGAGCTTTGTATAGATCGACGACTTGAGTCTCGAGCTCGAGCAGTGCATATTGGGCTGGAGTCTGAAGCTTTAGATTTGAGATCGGCTCGAGTATTTTCCACAACTCTAATCCAGCTGCCTTCCCGGAAGTATCGATGATTGAAATTAATTTATTGTGTAACCTCTAATTGCGAGAACGGAACTGAGATAAATCTTTAGCAAGCTGATACTCTAGGTTCCTATCTGACTTCCGCTTGACGCCGGAAGTGCACTATTTAAGTGACAATGTCGCCAGGAAGTATATCACTTACACATGTTATTAAATAATGAAGTTGGTCAAGGTGATTGCAAATAAATTATATGCAAAAATAGTGAAGGAAAACCAGCTTACATTGGCGTACCGGCCTGAAACAACACTTACGTTGTGTTTCGCCGAGTGAGTGACTATGGGCGGCGGTAATCGCTTACGATGATGATGATATTATCAGACCATAGCTTGCCCTTATCATATCTACAATCACTCAAATGACATAATAAACACATCTTATTTAGTGATTATCATTATATCAGCGACGTCAAGATCGGACGAGAAATAGGACCTGAAAAAGCCACTTTTGAAGAATCACACACACACTACATCGGCTCTCATCATCATATAAGTCTAAGGAGGTTCGCTGCTGAACAAAGGCCACCCCTTGAGACTTCCACAAGGACTGCTTACACGCCTCCTGCATCCAAAGACTCATACTACTCTCTCTTTGGAGGTCGTCCCACACTACGTTTTCCGGTGCCTGGTTTTAAGCCCCCAGATGTTACTAGGAAATAATAAATAGGCAATAGATTTTCATTCAGGACAGGCACGTTAATACCTCCTAATTATTTGTAAGTTATCTTAGTATTTTACCTTTGTAATCTCTACTATTATAAAATTGTAAAAAAGCTATGTTTGTTACGGGTTGGAGCGAAAACTTCTGAATAGATTTTGATTTCGTTATCACTGTTAGAAAGTTTATGCTCTAACTTAAAAACTGGTGAACTTTTTATCACAATTAATTAATCAGATCCTGAGATACAGCTTGACCTCTCTGATGTGTAGCGACATCTATCGCGCTACATAGATAAACTTCGACGGACAAATCCTGAATCGCGCAAGTGAAGTTTGCATCGGAAGTTGCATATATACAACCGCCCGACATCAACCGTTGGGCCGTGGCTCGCCAGGCAAAACACCCGCCTGGTCGGAGGATCCTCCCTTTGGTTGGAAGGGCAACACACCTCGCTCCTCCACAGTGGTGACCCCGACGTGATCATCAGTGTACCCACACTGGTGACCGAGCAGCCTTCGAAGACCAGCAGCAGTTATCACCGTCGTCTTCCCTCCAGCACAGCACGAGCAGCGAGTCACACAGCCAGCCAGCACTCTTCCGGCTTCAACGGGCATCCTGACCACACGCCTGCAGCGAACGCGCATGCCTGGTCAGCACCCTCGGCCGACGTCAAGCAACTTGGCACAGCACACTGCACTTCGGCCGGTCAACAAGCAGAGGCAGTCTCTCCTGGTCAACGCAGCAGCCAGCCACTACTCAACACTGCACCACCTCGACTCATTGAGGACTACGCAGCATCACCCCGACTCACTGGGGCATCCAACGCACCCACCGCAACACAGTCCCGACTCACTGCGGACTACGCGGCAACCTGTTCCCACTCACTGGAACACTCACTCCACTGGCACTGGCAAGCTCTCCAGACGCACTGACCGCTGACTCATCGACTTCCAGTCTCGGAGGGTAGTGATGTAGCGACATCTATCGCGCTACATAGATAAACTTCGACGGACAAATCCTGAATCGTGCAAGTGAAGTTTATCTATGTAGCGCGATAGATGCCGCTACATCACTCCCCTCCGTGATCCATATAGAGGCCCATACAAAGAAGAGATAATCACTGTTGGTTTTTATTAAATTATTTTTGAAATCCAATTGTAATCCAACTATAGCATCAGGTGAGCGAAGCCGCGGGCAAAGGCTAGTTATTAATAAATTTTTATTTATTCATTTATTCATAGAACCGACTTGACCTGACTTTGCTAGGTCATACGAGGCTGAGACTGAGGCCTTCCTATTTAGTAGAACCATATTTCAGCAATAACCAGTGACTGCTTATACTACCTATACGGCCGTGTGAAGGCAATATCTATTAATTTGAAACGTGTTAATATTTAATGAGATCAGTTTGAGATTAAAATATTATGTTGTGGTTTCGGAGAGCACGTAAAGCCATCGTTCCCGGTTGTCATACGGACATCTATGACAATTGTTAGTGGGAGTCAGAAGCCCAAAAGATCCTTACAACCAGTCTATACTCCGAATACCGGTATTGTCCAGACAGAGATGTGGAGGTCTGATGGCAGTCGCTTCGTGTAAAATAGTGATGTTCAGTCGCATCTGAGTAGACTGGAAGTCGACGCTAACATTTCCCCGACTGGGAAAAACCTCGGAGGATGATCATGTTGTGATCTATTCTCCGTATCGTAGATTCTAATAATATCCAAACTAAACACGAACAAACTATAATCTTAGTACGATTGAAAATTAATCGAATACTGACCTGTCACGTAACGAACTGCCTCGTTAGGCTAGTGGTTTCAAGTGCGGCCGCTACGCTAGAGGTCTTGGGTTCGATTCCCAGGTCGAGCATAGTGTTATTGGGTTTTTCTATGAAATACTCAGTAGCAGCTCGGAGTTTGGAATTTGTGCCCGGTTAATGGCAATAGGCTCGCCCCCTGAGCCCCCTAGGCCTTACATGGGACTTAAACATACCGGCGAACTGTGGGTGTACCTTATTACACCTCTGCCTAATCCTTCTGGGAATACAGGCGTGATGGTATGACCTGTCACGTTTGCGACATTGAGATTAAATGGATTTCTTACTAAATTCACCTCAATTTATAGCCTTAATGATTGTCTATTAAACATTATTAGATGCTATTTTTTAAGTTTTAATTGATTCAAGTACCTTCACAACTTCATCATCGCGTGCTAATAATTATAAATAATAATTAGGTACCTGTTTTATAGTGAACTTGCAGTTACCCGCGGATTTTCTCGTGTTCCGATAGAATCATTTACTTTTTCAATAATTTTGATATTGTCTGGTGAATTGCATCTGTAATTCTCAGTACCAGCTCCAGTTTGGGAGTTGTGCCCGGTTAATGGCATTGAGCTTGCCCCCCTATTACATGGGACCTAAACATACCGGCGAACTGTGTACCTGTGCCTAATCCCTTCGGTCAAGACAGGCGACAAGTAAATTGCTCATAATTATTAGCGGAATATACATAAACGACGTCATACATTAGAGGGAGGTCGACGAAATTTGACGAGGGGTGGGAGGGATCATCCGCTTTGTGATGTCACATGTAAAAACAAAATAAAAAAATTGGAACTGCTGTTTAGCTTTGAATGACGATTTTCACACAATAAAATAGTAGGGTACTTATTCTTCCACACGATGGCATGAATCCACGTCATGAATTTCATGATCAGTATTGGTAGATTGACAGCATCTATACGAATAAGGAAATTTTTAATTTATAAAAGAACATAAAATAAATTGCTTAGGTACTAGCTACAACTATTTTTATCTCGTGTTCTTCGTCTATTTAGTAAAAAAAAAGTAAATTGTATAAATACTTTTTTTTTATGAGATAGGTTGCAAACGAGCAAACGGATCACCTGATGGTAAGCGATAAACGCCGCACATGGACACCCGCAACACCAGAGGAGTCACAAGTGCGTTGCCCGCCTTTTAAAAGGGTTTGGGCCTCCGGTAACCTCCTTCACTCGGCGAAACACAACGCAAGCGTTGTTTCACGCCTGTTTTCTGTGAGGCCGTGGTATCACTCCGGTCGAGCCGGCCCATTCGTGCCGAAGCATGGCTCTCCCACGTGATAATACTTCTTGAAAATTGCAAAAATAAAAAAGCAAGTGAAAAATGCATCTTGCTCGACTAATTTATTTATACATAGTGGTGGTATAATATCAATAGATGATGTCGTTGATGTCGGATACCAATGACGTCACCTAGCTGTCACGGGAGGAGAATTCCTCATTTCCTTCTACCATGAACAGGAGTTGAGTTGACTTGACGTTTAACAAAATATAAGTGTGGAGTGAAATAGCGTACACTATATTGACCTTCTCACCTACTATTGACGTCGCCTTACCACGGTACTCCACGTCGACTAATTGAATACATTATACGACAATAGGTGGCTTACACACTCCCGATTTTTTTAAAATTAAAAATAAACATAAGTACTAACATTTTCTCTCAACTTCTGCCCGCCAATTCGGACTTCATAATTGGTTCCGACCTAGATATAAAGTAACCTATGTGTTATTCCAGACTATATACTATCTCTGTGTCAAATTTCATCCAGATTCGTTCAGCCTTTCTGGCGTGAAAGTGTAACAAACAGCCATCCATCCTCACAAACTTTCGCATTTATAATACCTACTATTAGGATGCACAGAGATCCGGAACAATAAATATTAATAAAGTTGTAAAATATAAGCGTTTAAAGTTTTTGATGGAATACAGAGGGAATGCTCTTCTGCTCTTTCCCGCAACACGAATGGCACGGCTTGACGTCACAACGTGGTGTGTTATGGTGATGATTTGTGACGTTTCATTCTGACGTTGTTGTTATTGTTAGAGCCGACATCCCACGATGCATAATACCGGGCAATGAACTAATAGTGTTGCGTTTGTCGCAGCTGCCCTCAACCTGCGACAAGTCGTAACCGTGTAACGCGACCAACATTCTTGCATTTATTTACATAAAAATAATGTTTTTAAGAGGTTTTGACGTAACAATGACGATGTTTTTCATTATTTTTGACCGTTTACTTGTCTTTTATTTGCGGCCTCTGACTTTTGCCTAAAACTTTAGTAAGTAGGTACATTTTTTTATGGATTAAGTCAGCAAACGATCTGATTAGCCACCTGGTAGTAAGTAGTCATCGTTGCCCCTAGACACCTTCAACACCAGTATTGCTGATGCGTTGCCGACCCTTAAGGCTGATCGTTTCGCTGAGCCCGCCAAATTCAAATTACAATTGGTTTTTCGCAATTTTTAGGTCTATAACACATTCTATATAGCTTCTTTAACGTTTATTAAGCAAAGTTTTTAATGCTCGGTTGAGAATATTGTATAGCTAATGCCGCAATTACTACAGCTAGGAATCTAGAATGGACTGCAGACTGCCAGAGCCGCAGCAACCGAAGGGGAACTGGCTCTTACGCGCAAAAGTCGAAACACACACCAAGGTGCATTACGACAGACTCCGACGTAAGGGTGGTCGCCAGCTAGTCAGACCCCAAAAGACACCTACCACCGAACAAAACCTAGTTAATTTTTTTAGTGGTTAACACCTACTTGATTTCAGTTAAGATTTATTTTGAATTGCCTCATTATTGTAGTGGCCCTTAGCTCGACTGTCCTGTGTTGGTTTGCCGGGTTGAGCAAATGTGTTATTGGGATTTTCGGTGAAATTCTCTTTAGCAGCTCAGGTTTTGGGATTTGTGCCCGGTTATGACAAATTAATGGATTAAATATTTATTTATTATTTAAAAAAATATGGCTCGCTCTATATGGGAGCTAAACATACTGGCGAACTGTGAGTGTATATTACTACACCTCTGCCTAACCCTTCGAGGTATACAGGCGTGATGGTTTGTCATGTTTATTTTGGAGGGATTTGTGACTGACAAACCTTTTTTTGTATGAGAAATGACACACGATTACACAGGTTAAGTTCAAGGGCTCGTTGCGTAACATCGTTCGATGCTCACACGGTTACCACAATTTATCAAGAAAGCACATTTTTTTGGGATTATTATGAATAAAATGAACGCTTACAATTGAATTTAATTACGTCCGCATAAATAATAAAATGGAGATAAGGACCAAAAAACCAAATTATAACACTGCTCGACCTGGTAATCCAACCCAGGACCTAGGATTAAATCAATATTTAGGGTCTTTATAAGAGCTATAAAAGCTGAAACAAATATCTTTAGATTCGTTTATCTGTATATTTGTACCCGCATAACTCAAAAAAATCTATACGAAATTGGATGCGGGGTTCACAGCTATGTTGCTGGAGGTCTAATTTAAAATCTGGTGTGTTTTATCCTGGTACGTCGCCTACTAGATACTACCGGTAACGGTGAATAATAAAAAAGATAACGCCTCACGAAGTCCTTGTCTTTGGTCGTGAATTGACTCATTAATCGGATGTAGATCAATGGCGTTCAAGTTCAATGACGTATTACGTAATTATGCGCGGTGTTGAGTGGGATGTCAGCGTAATATCATGTCTCTATTCCATAACAACAAGTTAAGAAGAGCAATTGGACGTGCATTGTGTGCCAGTGAGGTTTTGAGGCGGCAGAATTCAGCTGCTGAGTTTGTCTGGACCGCCAAAAATTCTGGCTCTAAGCAATAATGTGCTAACATTATTGTGTTCCGGTTTCAAGAGTAATGTAGCCAGTGACATTACTGAGCAAATGTGACAGGTGTCAAGATGACAACGCGCGAGTGATACCTCTTTTGTTGCTAGCGTCTACACTCTACAGGCAGCTCGTCTTATCGGTTCTTAAGTCTCATTTACCCAACTTCACCGGCAGAATACGTAGCAATGCGGAGCTTCCACAGATGACGTCAGTGAAAATTTTACCACCTCACAAAATGTATTTTGTGAGGTAGTTTCCGAATACTTTGGGAAATGTTTAGAGCAGTCCTACCCAAAGTAAAAGTGGTCTATATCGATCCCCACGGGTCGACAACGACCTGCAAAGGGCTTTGGTCAGCAGGAAGAAAAATTAGGATCCATGAGATCTAAACGGGTATGGTATAATAAATAATTTTGCAAATTTTTTATATCAAGTAAGAAGGAACTCTACCCAAAACCGAAAAATAAACAAGATAAAAAAGTTAGGGGACATGTGGTTTGGAGCAAGTTTAAACGCGAAATTTTATAAAAAAATATTTTTCAACATAAATGCTATAAAATGAAACACCAATATCTCATTGGATTCGGTCACTACACCGTGTAAACTTAATTGCATGGCGTTGTAAACAATGGAGTGTGCTTGTAATGGTTGTTTAGTTATATGACATCATTTACCGCCATTTTATGAATTTAAAATGATCATTACTTATAGAAATGCATAAGCATGATACATTTCATTTAAAAGCAGAAGTATACATTCCTTTAGGAAGGGTTTAAGAATAACAACCTATCTGAACATTAATCAATCTTAGCTTATGAAACTAAAATACTTAACAATGATTATCCCATATTGCTCACTGCCTCAATAGCCAAGTGGTCCTGACCGGGACTGCTACGCTAGAGGTCCTGGGTTCGATTCCCAGGTCGAGCAAAGTGTTATTGGGTTTTTCTATGAAATTCCCAGTAGCAGCTCGGAGTTTGGAATTTGTGCCCGGTTAATGGCAATAGGCTCGCCCCCTATTACATGGGACCTAAACATACCGGCGAACTGTGGGTGTACATTAGTACGCCTCTGCCTAACCCTTCGGGGAATACAGGCGTGATGGTATGTTATGTTATCCCATATTTTCAATAAGACCAATTCGACGCGGACAAAAGGACCAACTTTGTGATCCTTTTGTCCACCTTCCAAATCACCTATGTATGTATCTTTGAGCACCAAGGACACTCTAAAAATTAAGTGTTTACTCAGCCTTTTGCGTAATATGCTAAGTATATGTAGATTGTAGTTAATAATATATTAGGAATATATACCTAACATAATATTAAAATAAAAAATATATTCATATGAATAGAATGCAAATTTTTAACGGGACAAAAACTTCAACTAAAATTATTTACAGCTATCAATAACTTCATATCTTTCTTGTTATTTAATATACGATATGTATATTCATGTATCCCGTTAAAGAGCAATGTACTTACGCGTCAAACATAAACAAGCAAGGGAACCCCACCAGTATTCCACTAGCGGGCCGCCAGGTGCCGGCAATTTTACGATATCTAGCATTCTCAGCTGATTCTAACCGATGACGTAGGCGCGCGCGCCGGTAAGATCGGATCACGCCATCGCACCACGCGAGCCGACCAATCAAAACGGTCCTTCGAACCCGACAACCAGTTACTTTAGCGCGGATGGTCGCACCATGTTCTTATTTCGAAAATTTCTTATTATTTTATATTTTAAGTAGTTTTTTCTATGCGGTCGTTTACGAATTGTATGCAAATTAATTAATATTCCACCTATTTGATGCATAGTACGGTATAATTACTTCTTTTTATAACTGTTTTAATTCTTATTTAAATTTTGCCTGTCTAAGTAGGATATTTATTTATTATTATCAGGTCTGGCTGGTGAGTAGATAGGATGAGAAGGTTTCAATTATAGATACAATCGTAAAAGCGATTCTTATAGCGTTGCGTTTTAGTCCCAGATCGAGTTGTATTTTTATATAATTCTCAGTAGCAGCTGGGAATTTCATATTACTGGGGATGCATAGGACCTAAATATCCCTGCATACTATGGGTGTAAATATGTACACCTCTTTCTAACCTTCCAGGAAATTAGGGAACGCCGTGATTTTATGTTATCTTTGATACAGGGTTTCAACCCATTGGGCTATTAGCTTCTAAGCTACATGATGTGGGTTCTATCTCCGCATGGAACAAATATTTGTATGACCCACAAGTGTAGTGTGTATTATAATTATAAGTGTAGTGTTCCGGGTCTGGGTGTTTGTGTGTGTGGCAATTTGTGTTTGCGCGCACTCACACGCACTCACTCACGATGAAGAAATTCTTAGTGAAGAATGATGAATAAACTAATGGCAGTTTCCTTTTGTTTCCAGCTATCACCCTCATCCCTATGACGTGGGCCGCACCGAAACACTAGCAGTCAACACAAACACACAAACATGTCGTCGAAAGCCATATACGAAGCGGTCGGCAAGGACCTTATAAACAGGTAAACATATTTTTAAAGAAAAAGACCTGACCCCTTCATACTAATATAAAACATCGTATGAACCTCCTCTTAGCTATAAGTAATAACGTTTTGTCTTCTTCTCCCTGTCACAGAATGTCGTGTGTCAAACCAAGACAAAACTTATAGCTATAAGATGTTTTATAATTTAATGAATATAGGGATACATTTTAGTGGAAGCAAAAATCGATCTCAGGCAGGATTCTAACCTGCTTCCCTCCAGTTAGGTACACCGCTTTAGCCACCTAAGCTACTAAGAAGTCGAATTTCTCTTCCACTTGCTACGTCTTAAGGTGTCTGTGACATCAATGTATGGTAGTGACTGTTGCGTGTGGCAGAAGAAACATAAGAGTAGAATAATTGCCATGAAAGATAGAGTGATGAACAGCGTGATATGGGAGTTACAAAGATAATGAAAGGTGAGAAATTGGTTTGGGCACGTTAAGAAGATATTGACGAAAGAAGTATACATATTTGGCAAGAATGAGTGGAAGAGTTTGAAGGGGCCGATCTCGGATTACTTACCACAACTAAATTGCGGACGTTCACAAAAAAGTTCAGGTTAAGACCTCCAATAACCAATGACCATGCATGAGGAGGTTAATGAACCTCGGTCAAATTTGGACATCCTTCAACGTCCACACATCTTGTTATCGCAATATTGTACCAGTTAAGATTGTAACATAATTCGTTTTAAAAGAGTGTCCAAGGAGTTTCTTGCCGGATTCTTCTCCATAGGATCGACCTTTTGGAACCGTGCAACTAGAATCATGTAATGTTTCATAAACGCTTGTAAAAGCTTATTTGAAATAAAAACATTTGACCTTGAACGTAGATAAAGCAAAATTGGTGTGCCAGGATCGATTTAAAATTCAAATCAGCGAGTGGAAATCAAGCAACCTAAACATTTCGGGTTAGTTTAGCACATTTTTGTCTAGCCCTTTGGCGGCTCCGGATCCAAGGGGTGACAAATTTGGGCACATTTCCCGGGCGGCAGTGCCACGGGGCGCCAAAATCATAGAGTGTTAATGATAAATGATATTTATTTCTGTAAATAGATCTTAAAAAGACACTTTTACAAGTCGTTTTACACAAATTTTTTTACTTAATGGAGTAGGCATTTCCTATCTGACGACCTCTGATAAGAAACGCCGAAACAAACTCAGACAATCATGGTCTCTTTTAAAGTGCAGACAGTAGTAGTAGTAGTATTATAGGATATGTGTTTTACGATGTAGGGCAAAATCTGAACAGGCCTTTCGAAGAAAGAGCCATAGCAGTCTTGAGTTGACCTGTCCTAACTGACAGCACGCATGCACCAGTCATCATGTAGCTCAACCATTATTTAGAGAGCTCAACGACCCGCTGCATGGCAATACCAGATCAGCAGGGCATTTGCGGAGGCCATATGAATACTCAAGGCCGTCAGAAAAATCTTATTGGTTTTATGTGTTTTTTCAAGTGCCACCTCTGACAAGATTATATTTATGAGTTTTTTTACCAGTTTATCTCAAGTGCTGGAAAGGGAGAGCCACTAAGAAGTTTTTACCCCTGTTCGAAAAAATCGTAGAATAGGCTACCTTTCAGAGAAAATAGACACCTAGTTTCATTTGTCGCTTTTATGTGTGTGTTTTTACTACATAGTTTATTTGTTGTGTGGTGTCCTGAAACACAGGTTTCGGCCTAGTCTCCTACAATATTATAATGTCCCTATAGCTTGCTACAAAGCAATATGTTTGTTACTCTTTAGAATAGAATATTATTATTACTATTTCCTACTAATATTATAAATGCGAAAGTTTGTGAGGATGGATGGATGGATGTTTGTTACTCTTTCACGCCAGAACGGCTGAACGGATCTGGATACAATTTGGCACAGATATTATTTGATTATAGTCTGGAATAACACATGGGCTACTTTTTATCTGAAGTCCACGCAGACGAAGTCGCGGGCAGAAGCTAGTATTATTATAATAATGTGAACCTTAAGCGACTTCGGTCAAAACTTTACCTGCAACGTCCACACATCTTGTTTCTCAATATTGTACCAGTGATGATTGTAACATAATTTATTTTAGAAGAGTGTCCATGGAGTTTCATGCCGGATTCTTCTCCAACGGATCAACCTTTTTGGAACCGTACAACTAGTTTCATACAACGCTTGTAACAGCTTATTTGAAATAAGAAACATTAGAATGTAGCAGTGAGAGTATATTTTTGTAATACGTTATTAAAAATGTTTTCAGGCACATAGCGTCAGGCACAGCGTTAGTGCCGTGTCGTTTCGCCACCTTCGAGCAGGGCACCGTATGGGAGGACGAGCTGGGCAAGAATCCATGGCTCGCCAAAGAGGTAACAACTTTTTTATATAATATTAAATTTGACCACATTTTACTGCCTCTAGGCTCACGGCTAAGTAATTATTTGGCTCATCAACTGATCTGCAAGGTTAAGCTGCGCTCGCCGCGGTCAGTGTGTGGATGGATGACCATTCTTAACACATCGAGATACAAAACAAATAAACGTGGGTAGCAATAGCCATCCAGCTGGAAGCCATTCAGCTATTTTAAATAACAGCAATTTTGTAAAGCGGCTAGCGATTATGTAAAATAGGGAGTTATACAATTCTACTGCGACATATATTTGAGTTATTTTTTAATTTTGGTTCTCAGCAATTGGTAGTGAAACCCGATCAGCTGATCAAGCGTCGTGGCAAGCTAGGGTTGGTTGGTGTCAACAAGTCGGCCGCCGATGTCCGCCGGTGGCTGAGCGAGCACATGGGCAAGGAGCAGCAAGTGGGGGCAGCCCTGGGCAAACTGAGGCACTTCATCGTCGAGCCGTTTGTGAAACATGATTCTGTGAGTATAGGCATGGAACACCTTCTCTGAGAAATTTATAGGTTCCTCATCAAGATGGCAACATGCCATTCGGAACTCAAGCAGGCGGCAGGCCTGTAGCCCAAGCACGCGCTAGCCCAAGCGTGCTGGGATGTAAGCAGAAAATTCTGGATTTCGATACGAATATTCGTATCGAAATCCAGAATTTTCTGCTACAAATCTCATATATCTTATCTCTACTATTATAAAATTGTAAAAAAGCTGTGTCTGTACATTGAAGATATTTAAAAAAAACAAGTGGGTTAGGGTATATAAACGTTTCCAGATCAAAAAAATATGATTTTTGAAATTCTTGTGTGTTTGTTACGGGTTGGCGCAAAAACTACTAAATAGATTTTAATTTTGTTATCACTGTTAGAAAGTATGTGCTCCAACTTAAAAACTGGTATACTTCTTATCTCAAATAATTAAATGGAGCCTGAGATACAGCTTGACCTCTCTAATGTATAGAGACCCATACAAAGAAGAGATCATCACTGTCGGTTTTTGAGCTTCAAGTGCGCGAAGTCGCGGGCAGAAGCTAGTACATACATATTATCACATCTGTTTCACATTGGGGTAGGCAGAGACTGCCCTTGCTACGATCCTGGCACAACACTTTCGCTTCATCTACGTTCATTAACCTCCTTGTCATACAAATTATTCTCGATTTCGATACGAATACGTTTTCGAAAGTGTTCCTGTTTGGGCTACTGGACTGCCATGTCGTAGGTCTTCGTACTTGAGCTAGTGATGGGGGCGCTAACCGTACATTTCGGGACACGCTCTCGTACAAAAAATGGGTCTGACGGAGCCTGCAAAGGTAAATTGAGAGCCTGGTGGAACACCTTCTGTGTACATGCGATGCATTGGCCAGGAAGCGAATGTGCCTCTTGGGGCAGGGTTATCCAAGACCAGAGGACTACAGGCTCATACCCCCAGGCCTTATTATAAAGCTCATGGAAGAGCTGTTTGAAGAACTGGGAGGGCATGAGGATTAGGTATCTAGGGGAAGCATAAAAGATCCCATTGGGTCGAAGTGCTCTGAGGCCTTGCTGCCTCGGCCCTACACAAGATAAGATAAGTATAGACGGAGCGATCTTATACTGTTTAATTAATAAGAACTGCTCAACTGCCTCATTAGCGTAGTTTGTAGTGTCTGGGTTCGATTCCTAGGTCGAGCAAAGTATTATTGGGTTTTTCTATGAAAAATTCTCAGTAGCATCTCGGAGTGGGATTTGTGCCTGGTTAATGGCAATAGGCTCGCCCCCTATTACATGGAACTTAAACATACCGGTGAACTGTGGGTGTATATTAGTAAGTACGCCTCTGCTTAACACTTCGGGGAATACAGGCGTGACATTATGTTATGATTTTTCTTTCTTTCCGCAGACCGAGGAGATGTACCTAAACATAATGTCGGGCAGAAGATCCGACACGATCCTGTTCCACCACCAAGGCGGCGTTGACGTCGGTGATGTGGACGCTCTGGCCTTGCGCCTCGAGGTGAGATACCCATCATCATCAAGAGGTAACTCTAGTCGTGAGGAATTTGAAAAATAGGTATTTGAAGAAACTATTGCCGTCGTCGTTACTCCAACCTCCACCCGTAAAGTGGGAAAGGGACAATTGCAGCTCAGGCTGATTTTACCTACAAAAATCTTGACTAAACATCGTTTCGTATTCCGCTGTTTTCTCGATCAAAACTGGACCGATCCAAAAAATTTTTATATCAAAATTTAGAGGAAAAGTATATCTATGCTTCTATTTTTTTACTTTTTGTCAAAAACTTACCAAATTTGTCTGATATTCGTCTGAACATGGCAGTAAAAACGGGCCTTTTTTTCGACATTTTGGATTGTTATAATTCTTTTAGTAATTATCTTTTTGAAAAAAGGGGGGGCATTAATAGGGGCATGTAATATTACGCCCTAGATTTTTTGGGAAAAAATCATTGCTCTAGAGCCATTATCCACGAAGAAAACAGCGGAATACGTTTGTATGGAGAAAGGCCCACTAGAGTTCCCTCTTAATAAAGCAAATTATTATACAATAACTTTATAAACTACTAGCGGCCCGCCCCGGCTTCGCACGGGTGGAAAATCCCTAACTTTACTTTCACCGTCGAGTTTCCCGTGAACCCTATATGTAAGGGGTGGACAATATTTATCACAAAAAAAATAGATAGTGGCCGATTCTCAGACCTACTGAATATTTATATAATACCTATTTCATAAAAATCGGTCAAGCCGTTTCGGAGGAGTATGGTAACTAACACTGTGACACGAGAATTTTATATATAAGATATATAACTAAAATATTGGTAACTAAAATTAATCTATCTATACTAATATATAAAGCTGAAGAGTTTGTTTGTTTGTTTGCTTGAACGAGCTAATCTCAGGAACTACTGGTCCGATTTGAAAAATTCTTTCAGTGTTAGATAGCCCATTTATTGAGGAAGGCTATAGGCTATATACCATCACGATACGCGGACGAAGTCGCGGGCAGAAGCTAGTATAAAATGACAGTGATTGCGTCGTCATGTGACGTTGACATTTAAAAAATTAGCAGTTCGAAGATAAGATTTGTGGCCAATTAACGGCGAGACGTTTGCCGTAGCGGCTGAGCGATCAGCTTCTGCGACACGTGTTGTAGGTTCGATACCCAAACGGAGCACAGAGCGTTTGTGTATGTAAACGCACCCAAGATACAGGGGAATATCTTAGTATAGGAAAAACGTTTAAAAAATATATTGCAATAGTCTCGCACCTACTTAAATATAACTATTTTTATACGGTTTTTTATTCTATCACGGGTAATTTTTGTTGGAACAGGTGCCAGTTGACTCCTTCCCATCTGGCGAGGAAGTAGACAGAGTACTACTGAAAAACATCAAATCCTCTTCAATAAAAAGGTATGTAACTGCCTTGCTTCAATAAAAAGGAACTGCCTCATTAGCCAAGTGGTCCTAAGCGCGACTGCTACGCTAGAGGTCCTGGGTTCGATTCCCAGGTCGAGCAAAGTGTTATTTGGGTTTTTCTATGAAATTCCCAGTAGCAGCTCGGTGTGCCCGGTTATTGGCAATAGGCTCGCCCCCTATTACATGGGACCTAAACATACCGGCGAACTGTGGGTGTACATTAGTACGCCTCTGCCTAACCCTTCGGGGAATACAGGCGTGATGGTATATTATGTTAAAAAGGTATGTTTTTACCTTTTGTCCTTTTCCATGGTCTATTCTGTCTCTCTATCAAAATTCAAATTTAATTTTCCAAAATTCGCAATTTATGGCAGTTGGCAGTCTTTGCCTTGATAAGTTTAAACTATATTAATATTGTCGACTTCGGTCAAACTTGGACATCCTTCAACGTCCACACATCTCGTTATCGCAATATTGTACCAGTGAAGATTGTAACATAATTTATTTTAGAAGAGTGTCCATGGAGTTTCTTGCCGGATTCTTCTCCATAGGATCAACCTTTTGGAACCGTGCAACTAGAATCATAACGTTTCATAAACGCTTGTAAAGCTTATTTGAAATAAAAATATTTGAACTTGAACTTGATACCAAAATTCATCAATATTGGTTCCACGGGACCTAAACATACCGGCGAACAGTGGTTGTACATTAGTACGACTCTGCCTAACCCTTTGGGGAATACAGGCGTGATGGTATGTTATGTTATGTCTTCTCTTTCAGGATCCTGACGACCTTCATCCTCTCGCTCTACCGAGTCTATGTGGACCTATACTTCACGTACATGGAGATCAACCCCATAGTTGTCACCAACGAGAAGATCTACCTCCTGGACTTGGCGGCCAAGTTGGATCAGACCGCTGACTTCATATGCGCCAAGAACTGGGGGGAGGTGACGTTCCCCCCTCCGTTCGGAAGGGACGCGTACCCCGAGGAGGCGCATATCGCGGACTTGGATGCTAAGAGTGGAGCTAGTCTTAAGGTAAGACTTCTTCTTTTCTTCTTTTACACTCCTAGTGCTGGGCACGGGTCTCCTCTCAGGATGAGAGGAATTGGGCTATAGTTCACCACGCCAGCCTAATGTAAAATAAATCATCATCATCATATTGCATGGTACCTAAAATCTATACTAATATATAAAGCTGAAGAGTTGGTTTGTTTGCTTAAACGCGCTAATCTCAGGAACTACTGGTCCGATTTGAAAAATTCTTTCAGTATTAGATAGCTCATTTATTGAGGAAAACTATAGGCTATATATATATAGCTGCACGCTACGCGGACGAAGTCGCGGGCAGAAGCTAGTACTAATATATAAAGCTGAAGGATTTGTTTGTTTGTTTGCTTGAACGCGCTAATCTCAGGAACTACTGGTCCGATTTGAAAAATTCTTTCAGTGTTAGATTGCCCATTTATTGAGGAAGGCTATAAGCTATATATCATCACGCTACGCGGACGAAGTCGCGGGCAGAAGCTAGTATATAATAAATTAACAGCTGTATTACAGAAATTCACAACTTGCACTTGTATAAGCAGAAGCTAAAAGAGTTTCTAACTGAGATTATTGATGATTATTTGATTGATATGTTTGATTATTGATATTGATTGATGAGTATTTTACAGCGTGAAAGAATATCTGGTGTTTATATCCTTTTTATTATTTATCTTAATTTTCCGCGCGTTATGTCGACGTAAATAAAAAGTATTTTGTTTGTTATGATATGGTGTACATTTGTACAGCTGACAGTGCTGAACAAGTCGGGGCGCATCTGGACGATGGTGGCGGGCGGCGGCGCCTCCGTGGTGTACACGGACACTATCTGCGAGCTGGGCGGCGCGGCCGAGCTCGCCAACTACGGCGAGTACTCCGGCGCGCCCACTGAGAACCAGACCGCTGACTATGCCAAGACCATCTTCAGCCTCATGTGCAGGGAGAAACACCCCAACGGCAAGGTTAAATAAATTAATATTCTGCGACATTTTACACATCACCATAATAAAATTATAGTCCCAAACTAAGCAGAGCTTTTACTATGGGTACTAGACAATATTTTTTTAAATTCATACTTATAATACATAAGAAACACCCAGACGAACACAAACATCTTACATTCATCACATAAATATTTGTTGTCCTGTGGGAATCGAACACACGACCTCGTGGTCAGCAGTCAGTCAGTAAATTCACTACACATTTTTCACGTGAGAGAGCCATTTTTCGGCACGAATGGGCCGGGTCGAACGGAGTGATACCACGGCCTCACAGAAAACCGGCGTGAAACAACGCGTGCGTTGTGTTTCGCCGAGTGAGGTTACCGAGGAGGCCCAAATCCTTTTAAAGGCGGGCAACGCACTTGTGACTCCTCTGGTGTTGCGGGTGTCCATGGGCGGCGGTTATCGCTTACCATCAGGTGATCCGTCTGATCGTTTGCGCCCCTATCCTATAAAAAAACATTTTTTTCGTTCGGCATTTGATTTGAAGATTACGTTATTTAAGTTGGTCTAAGAGCCGTTGAAGATCGACCTTCGCACATCTGATAACCAGATGAGCGTTTTTTTTTTTTCAAATATTATTGATTAACAAATATGCCTATGATAACTTGCCTATCTAAAGTGTTCATGGCTATTTTCAATTGATACGTAACAAATATTGTATTATTTTATTTTTAACTGTTTTTACACTATATGGATCTATGTGTTTGCAATAAAGAGTTTAATTTTTATTTATTTTAAAAATTTGTGTCTGTACTGGCAAACTAAGAGCCACTTGCACGAACTTCTTAAATATGTTTAAATTGCATTTAAACACAATATTTCATAGAAATTTCGTATTTTAAATTGTATTTAAACACCTTTAAAAAGTTGGTTCAAGTGGGCCTAAGTCTCCGCAGCAACACGCTTTTCATTGATACGACGCACATCCCTCTCTTTATTTAAACAGCTTTTAGTTCGTGCCAACAATTTGTTCGATTACCATTCACTACCTAATTAATGTATCTAACTTTGTGTTTGTTACCGTTTTAATTATTTATTTTATTTAGTTATGTTGGCGGTATTGTCACTTGCCAGTGTTGTCAGATGCAATCATTTATTTATGTTTCTGTTATATTACGTTTTATTTTGGTATTACGTTTTTTGTGGGTAATTCATGCTCTGCCGGTCCCTTAATCCCCATTTCCTCCCCAGGTGCTGATCATCGGCGGTGGTATCGCCAACTTCACCAACGTAGCTGACACGTTCAGAGGCATCATAACCGCTATTGAGACGTACAAGGATGCCCTCATTCAATACAACATCACCATCTTTGTGAGGAGAGGAGGACCCAACTACCAGGAGGGACTCAGGTTGGTAAACATAAGATTTTCTAGAAAAGGGAATATGCGTGTCTTTTTTATTCCCGACTAGCTGTTATCCGCGACAAAAATAATAAGAAAAAAGTAGCCTAAGTTACCCCTTGTTACGTCAGCTATCTGCCAGTAAAAGTCCGTTCAAAATTGGTCGAGCCATTTCAGAGATTAGCCGAAATAAACAGACAGAAAAAAATGTTGTTTTGGTATGGTTTTGCCTATCCCTTCGGATAATACAGGCGTGATGATAACTGTATTGTAGTCAAAGTCCAAGTCAAAATGTTTTATTTCTATTAGAAGGAACTTACTTTTGAAAAGTCAAATCTAGTTGCACGGTTCCAAAAACCGGGTCTTATGGAGAAGAGCCGGCAAGAAACTCCATAGATACTCTTTTTTTTAACGTACCATCACGCCTTTATTCCCCGAAGGGTTAGGCAGAGGTGCACTAATGTCTAACCCACAGTTCGCCGGTATGTTTTAGGTCCCATGTAATAGGGGGCGAGCCCATTGCCATTAACCGGGCACGAATGTCTAACTCCGAGCTGCTGCTGGAAATTTCATAGAAAAACCCAATTACACTGCTCGACCTGGGAATCGAACCCAGGACCTCTAGCGTAGCAGTCGCGCTCAGGACCACTTGGCTAATGAGGCAGTTCTTTTTTTTTAATAATCACAATTACAATATTTCTAGACAAATGCGAGAAGTGGGCCACCGTCTCCGCATCCCCCTCTACGTGTTCGGTCCTGAGAGTAATATGACAGCCATCGTGGGGCTGGCGCTGGGCCAGTCTGCCATCCCCAAGGAACACCAGCTGGACTACGCTCCCAAACAGCTGCCGAAGCCACAGGCTGCTGTGAGTATCACTTTTTAAAACGACTTTGTAAAAAGGAGGTTCTATATATGTATTTTTATGGACCGATTTTTTGTTTTATATGAAAGAGTCTACTCCCGATGTAGTCTTTATAAAATTGATCAAAATCTGATCACAAAATGTAGATAACAAAACACATACCGAGTAAATGAAAAAAAAATTACAACGTCGTCGAGATACGTAATAATAATACGTAATTCTATTCGCCATTCAAAATATCGAAATAAAGTAACTTAAAAACCACCTTCAAAAATATAAAATCTACCTTCTGCCCGCGACTTTGTCCGCGTAGCGTGATGATATATAGCCTATAGCCTTCCTCAATAAATGGGCTATCTAACACAGAAAGAATTTTTCAAATCGGACCAGTAGTTCCTGAGATTAGCGCATTAAACAAACAAACTCTTCAGCTTAATTTATTAGTAAGTATAGATAATGTTATGCTCAAAACAGTCTCGGAAGTCGAAGAAAAGATTCGACCAATCGATGGCACGGACTTCAATGATTCATAGTTAATAGTCATAATCTTTCTAACCATGACCTTTCTCTCACAGCCGAAGCCAAAACTGGACATTCCAGAGCTGACCCACAAGCTGTTAGACCTGGTTTGCTCCCAGGCGCCCACCAGGCAAGACCTGGGCCAAGGCAGCGCCACCATCATGTCTCTCTTCACTGACCGCACCAAGGCCATCATATGGGGGATGCAGAATAGAGCGATACAGGTAAATAAAGAAAGAGAGTAGAAATGGATAGCTGTTTGGCCGGATACCCAAATAGCCATGCTTCTGCACGAATGGGACGGCTCGACCGGAGTGATACCACGGCCTCACAGAAAACTGGCGTGAAACAACGCTGAGTGAGTGAGGATACCAGAGGCCCAAACCCTTTTAAAAGGCGGGCAACGCACTTGTGACTCCTCTGGTATTGCGGGTGTCCATGTGAGGCGGTTATCGCTTACCATCAGGTGATCCGTCTGCTCGTTTGCTCCCCTATCCCATAAAACAAAGAAAGATATCCGTTCGAACATTGCCACCAGGCAGGTCGTAACGCGTAGAATCTTGTGAGTTCGCAGTGTGAAGTGAAGCAGTAATGACTGGGAGAACTTGGGTGAATTCAGGCATTGTATTTCATGAGACAAATAAACTCATGAATATTCCGGACCAATACGACCTTCAAACTTTCAAGGAGAGCCAACTCCTTTTTAAAAGGCGGGCAACGCACTTGTGACTCCTCTGGTGTTGCGGGTGTCCATGTGAGGCGGTGATCGCTTACCATTGTCTGCTTATTTTCCCGCTATCCCATAAAAAAATTACATATCGATGGATTTGATATATTGCGAATTGCAATCATAATACTTTCTATTGTTATTTTGAGGTTAGAGGTTACTATTGAAAATAATTTGTATTGCGAAAAATCCAATTTCGGAATATTTTGTGTGAACTAAACGAAATAATCCATATCCATCCATATCCGAAGAAATTAATTAAGCCGAATATCCACTTCATGTTTAGTAAACAAGATGACTTTTTTTTTACAGATAACAAATAAAATTATTCATATTCTAACTCTCTCTTGCTAGTCCGGTTCTCTTCTGAGAGAAGCCTAACTCCCGACTTTCTCCTATAGGGGTAGGCAGAAACTATAGACCGCCATTTGTATTATTCTTGTATTAACTTCATATTATCATATTATTACAATAAAAAATACTGGTCATTAGTCTTGAGCGCATCTGCTACGCTCGATACGTCCTGGGTGCGATTCCCAGGCCGAGCAAAGTGTTATCGAGTTGTTCTATGAAATTCCCAGTAGCAGGTCGGAGTTTGGGATTTGGCCAGTTTTTTTTTTAAAAATTCGCTAGCAATGTGGGCTGCACATTACTAGTAATGTGCCAACTTCTTGTTAACCCCTCGTGCTAAGCTAAATGCTTGTGTTACGAGTGGGTTCACTTCTGTAGTGCAATGGGTGGGTTTCGAACCGGCAACCACATGATCGCAAGTCCGATGCCCTAGCCATTAGGCTACCGCCGCTCAAATTAATGCCCGGTTAACGGCAATAGGCTCGCCCCCTATTACGTGGGACCTAAACACACCGGCGAACTGTGGGTGTACATTAGTATGCTTCTGCCTAACCCTGTTATGTTAAAAATACTGTATTATCCAGGGAATGTTGGATTTTGACTACATCTGCCGACGAGCGGAGCCCTCCGTGGTCGCCATCGTGTACCCGTTCACCGCTGACCATAAACAAAAGTACTACTTCGGCAACAAGGAGGTTTTCATACCTGGTGAGTAGTTTTTTTTTCTCTATCGGCCTATTTCTATACAATTCTGTCAGTACATACAATTATATGGCTGTCTCGTCGGCTGAGAATCGCACTGTATTTTGGCCTCACACGGTTAGCAATGTTTTTTTATTTATTTTTTTCTGTTATCTTGTGATGGGTGGGGAAAATAAAAGTTTTCTTTTTTTCTTTACATTCAGAAATGCCGAAGCCATCTAGCAATATAAAAAAATGAAAGGCCAATTATTCATTCGTATTTTTGAAGTGAAAACTTCTTGCGTTGTGCACTTTTTGGGATGGGTAAAAAATGATAAACAGGCGTCAGGACACGTGACCTGAACGAAAATTCGTAAGACGGTTGTAATAGTTCTGACGTGTTAATTTTTTTATGTAATACTAGCTTCCGCCCGCGACTTCGTTCGCGTGGAATAGTTACTTAGTCTTTGCGTGATGATATATAGCCTATAGCCTTCCTCAATAAAAGGGCTATCTAACATTGAAAGATTTTTTCAAATCGGACCATTAGTTCCTGAGATTAGCGCGTTCAAGTAAACAAACAAACTTCAGCTTTATATATTAGTAAGTACTAGCTTCTGCCCGCGACGTCGTCCGCGTAGCGTGATGATATATAGCCTATAGCCTTCCTCAGTAAATGGGCTATCTAACACTGAAAGAATTTTTCAAATCGGACCAGTAGTTCCTGAGATTAGCGCGTTCAAGCAAACAAACAAAATCTTCAGCTATATATATTAGTATAGATAGATAAAATGTCATGTTTGTGTACGATAGCGCAATAAATGAATATTGTATTTTACCAAATAAATTATAGTACTTTTATACTGATAATTAAAGCAATTCGTGCGAAATTATTCCTTATCCATTCCAAAATATCAAAAATGCACCCTTTGTTTTTTTTTTATCTTGATCTGTATGATATTCGCGTAAGTTGCAGATTGAGTAACATGTGTTTTGTTGCAGTGTTCTCCGATATGGACGTCGCAATGCGGAAACACCAGGAGGCGACGGTACTTGTGAATTTCGCGTCCCTTCGCTCAGCATACGACAGCACCATGCAGGTACTTATAACTCATTTTCTTCTTTTTTTTCTTCTTTAAAAAAACGTTGCCACACACTAGGATTTTCTCCTGTATCGTGGGTGCGTTTACAAACAAATTCTCACATACACAAACACCCAGACCCGGAACAACTACCTATAGATCATACAAATATTTGCTCCGTGTGGGGATTGAACCCACAACACGTGTCGCAGAAGCCGATCGCTCAGCCGCTACGCTAAACGTGTCGTCAAACTATTCATAATTAAATAGCGAGCCGTTATTAATTATCGACGAAAACTGCATCCAATTTCGTGCAGTAGTTTTTGCGTGATGCGCCCACAATATAACAGACAGATAAACAAAAGTGTTAAAAGTTATTTCGGTGAATGAAAAATTCGACTCGCAGGCAGGATTCGAACCTGCGTCTTCTGGTTAGATACACCAGACTTTATGACCCACTAAGGCAGCTCGCGGCGTACACAATGAGCGACTTACACTACACATTATAATAAAAAGTTTATGTGGAGCAGTGAGCTAAATCTCATGTTATGTTACAGGCAATGCAGCATCCTCAGATCAACACCGTCGTCATTATCGCCGAGGGCATCCCGGAGAATATGACCAGGAAGATCATCAAGGTTGCTGACACACGGGGGGTTAGTCGATACTCATCAATTATCTGATACTAGCTTCCGCCCATGACTTCGTCCCCGTGGAATAGTTACTTAGTCTTAGCGTGATGATATATAGCCTATAGCCTTCCTCGATATATGGGCTATCTAACACAGAAATAATTTTTCAAATCGGTCCAGTAGTTCCTGAGATTAGCGCGTTCAAGCAACTTCAGCTTTATTTAATAGTAACACATTACACACTTTATTTAATAGTAAAACACATGCTACGCCACTGACATCATTAATCTATAATGATGTCAGTGGCGTAGCATGTGTTTCATAGGACAAAATCATAATAATGCACGAATGGGACGGCTCGACCGAAGTGATACCACGGCCTCACAGAAAACCGGCGTGAAACAACGCTGCGTTGTGTTTCGCTGAGTGAGTGAGGATACCGGAGGCGCAAACCCTTTTAAAAGGCCGGCAACGCACTTGAGACTCCTCATGATGTTACGGATGTCCATGGACGGCGGTAATCGCTTACTTCTGCTCGTTTATCCCATAAAAAAAATTACAATATATTTTTTTTAATTTTCAGGTGAACGTGATAGGTCCAGCCACAGTGGGTGGAATCAAACCAGGCTGCTTCAAGATCGGAAACACTGCCGGCATGATTGACAATATTATTGACAGTAAATTATACAGGCCTGGCAGGTATGTAATACTTGAACTACTTAAGACCCTAGATTCCCTAGACGAACGTTGGACGTTCGTCTCCAGTGACTCCATTTCGATCGGTAACACCAGGTTCTGAAAATATACCTAAGCAGACAATGGTTTGGAATCTTGGAAAATGTGGTCTTCCCAAGCTAACCTGGCGGACGTACGGTGTTAGATGAAGCGATGGCGATCGGTAAATCCTAGAGCGAATTAAAGCGCGGAACTCAATACTAGAACAGCATAATAAAAATGTTGAGTTGCGGAGGTGGTAGGAAATACTGGATATTCTTTGAAAATGAGAAAAAAAAAATATGGCTATCGTATCATTATTATATGTATAGATGATGAGTTTTTGATCACTGGTGATCCTAGACGTGACTGCTACGCTAATTTCCGGGTTCGATTCTCGATTCCGACATCGAGCAAAGTGTTATTGAGTTTTTCTATGAAATTCTCAGTAGCAACTCGGAGTTTGGGAGTTGTGGCCGGTTAATGGCAATAGGCTCCCCCCAAAACTCCCCCCTCCTCCCCCCTGACATAAAAATACCGGCGAACTGTGAGTGTATGCCTCTGACTAAACCTTCGGAGAATATAGGCATGGTGTGTTATAATAATTTTATTTTTTTAGCTGGAAAAGATATACGTCGTCACTTATGTACTATGTACCAAATATACTCAAGCAAATAATTGCTTTTTCAATAAAAACTGTAGCTAAATTTATGATATTTATTTTTTATTCTCCAGTGTGGCGTATGTGTCCCGGTCGGGAGGTATGAGCAACGAACTCAACAACATAATATCTAAGGAGGCTGACGGCGTCTGTGAAGGAGTGGCCATCGGCGGTGACAGATATCCTGGCACCACCTTCATCGACCATCTGCTGAGGTGAGGATTTTCATCTGTGTCATAAGAATTATTTTAGTTCGACCTCCACCATTAAGGTCGGAAGGGAGCAAGGTTTTAAACAGAAATGAAGGGAATAGACATATTAAACGTTATGATTCTAGTTGCACGGTTACAAAAGGTTGATCCTATGGAGAAGAATCTGGCAAGAAACTCCATGGACACTCTTTTAAAATAACGAAGATATCTTTTTCGAAACCCTACACATGTTGAAATGACTACTAATACTAATAATCGCTCATGAATTATGAACCCTATATATTAGCCTAAGCACGAACAACTTTCGAATTCGTATCGAAAACGTATGAGTTTTTTTCTGCTACAAATCTCATACATTCATATTTTCACGCCTGTCTCCCATTGGGGTAGGCAATGGTGCGCCAGGATCATAGCAAATGTAGTCTACATTTGCTACGATCCTGGCACACCACTTTCACTTCATCTACTTTCATTAACCTCCTCATACTAATTATTCTCGATTTCGATACGAATACGTTTTCGAAAGTGTTCGTGCTTTGGCGTACAGAAATCCGCATCTCAATCGGTCAAACCGTTCTTGAGATAAATGTCAACATTCGAATGCATATACCGTCTCCGTTTCGTCGTAGGTAAAAAAATTACAATATTGACATACATATTTTACGTTACATATGATTATTTTCTCCAGATTTGAAGCTGACCCCAATGTGAAGATGCTGGTCCTCCTCGGTGAAGTGGGAGGAGTGGAAGAGTACCACGTATGCAAAGCTGTCCGCGACGGCGTTATCAAGAAGCCCATCGTCGCCTGGTGTATAGGAACCTGCTCCGGTAAGTCCCACTGATTGAACATCCCGTCAAAATCTGTTTTGCAATTAACATTTAAACATGACCATCACGCCGGTGTTCCCCAAAGGGTTAGGCAGAGGCGTACTAATGTACACCCACAGTTCGCCGGTATGTGTAAGTCCCATGTAATAGGGGGCGAGCCTATTGCCATTAACCGGGCACAAATTCCTAACTCCGAGCTGCTACTGGGAATTTCATAGAAAAACCCAATAACACTGCTCGACCTGGGAATCGGACCCAGGACCTCTAGCTTAGCAGTCGCGCTCAGGACCACTTCGCTAATGAGGCAGTTGCTGTTTAGCAATTTCCTGAGATTAACCGGAACAGACAGACAGACTTTTAAACTCGATTTTTGTTTATAGGTATGCATTCAGTACAAGCTGTTAATTTGATATTACAAACAGATTTTATTTTATGTTTCCATACCAAAAAAGAACATTTCATTATTGCCATCATACATACACTCACGCCTTTCTCCCACAGGGGTAGGCAGAAACTATAGACCTCTCCTTGCTAAGATTCTTGCATACTGCTTTTGCTTCTGTCACATTCATACATCTTGTCATACATACGCGCCGGTTGCGAGTACTTCGCACCTGACCTTTTTGAAGGACCTCGCCAATGAGATCAGCGTATGTCCTTCTTGGACGACCTCTTCTGACGCTGCCGCTGAGATTCGCCTTATAAATCCCTTTCATTAATTCTCTCAACATGTCCAAACCATCTAAGTATTGCCAACAATAACAACTAATATATTTCACAGACATGTTCACATCGGAAGTACAGTTCGGTCACGCGGGTTCGCTTGCCGGCTCCGCTATGGAGAAAGCTGTCGCTAAGAATGCCGCCCTGAAGGCTTATGGCGCTTCAGTCCCAGATTCATTCGACACGCTAGGAATCGCTGTTAATAAGGTATGATACTCATAAGAGGCTCGTGGCAGGTTAAGCTGCGCTCGCAACGGTCAGCGTGTGGATGGGCGACCATTCTTAACACATCGAGACCTTTCCGTGTCTCGGGGAGCACGTAAAGCCATCGGTCTCGGTTGTCATACGAACATCTATGACGTCGGACTTGCGATCATGTGGTTGCCGGTTCGAAACTCACCCATTGCTCTACCGACGTGAATCCACTCGTAACACAAGCATTTAGCTTAGCACGAGGGGTTAACAAGAATACTAGTAATGAGCGTCCCACAATGCTAGTAAGCTTTTTAAAAAAAATTGTTAGTGGTAGTCAGAAGGCCAAAAAGCTTGACAACCAGTCTATCTTCACAATATTAGTATTGCCCAGAAATTGGCAGTCGCTTCGTGTAAAATAGTGATATTCAGCCGCATATGGGTAGAGCATAGTCGGGAAAACTCTTAAGTATGTAGGTTTCCTCATAATTTTTTCCTTCACCATTCAAGTGAAGAAATATCTCGGTCTACACCTGGATAGAAGACTTACCTGGGCTAACCACATCAAAGCCAAGAAAACAGAAGCCACCTTACAACTCAAAGGTCTATCCTGGCTATTGGGGCGTCAATCACGGCTGTCCCTTAGTAACAAACTACTTGTCTACAAAGCCATCATAAAGCCAATTTGGATACTAGATATAGACCAAAGGAACTAGCCACTGAGTTTCTACCAACTACTACGGTGCCATTTAATGGAATCGCACCGAAACTAAATAAATCCCAGAAATCATCTGATTATGGCTCATAGCCGATTGCAGATTAAATTTAAAAAAAAAACCATTCTAGTGAATCATAGGTAACTATGCGCACATGTGTGGCATATGGTATATTATAAAAATAATAAAAAATTGAGATGTGGAAAGATTTGAGATGAGAAATTCTTTCTCTTATCTCTTCTTCTTCTCTACTATTATAAAATTGTAAAACGCTATGTTTGTTACGGGTTGGAGCAAAAACTACTAAATAGATTTTAATTTTGTTATCACTGTTAGAAAGTATATGCTCCAACTTAAAAACTAGTGAACTTTTTATCTCAATTAATTAATCGGATCCTGAGATACAGCTTGATCTCTCTGATGTATAGAGGCCCATACAAAAAAGAGATCATCACTGTTGGTTATTATTAAATAATTTTTGGAATCCATTTCTAATCCTACTGTAGCTTCAGGTGAGCGAAGCCGCAGGCAAAGGCTAGTTTATAATATTATTATGTTTTATTTCTCAGGTATACCAGAAGCTGGTGAAGGAAGGCAAGATCATCGTGAAGGAGGAGGTGGACCCCCCCAAAGTGCCCATGGACTATGACTGGGCGAGGGTGAGTGTATAAACAACTCTTACAGCTTATACCGAACACTCACCGTGGGAGAGCCATGCTTCGGCACGAATAGGCCGGCTAGACCAAAGTTATACAACGGCCTCACAGAAAGCCGGCGTGAAACAACGCTTGCGTTGTGTTTCGCCGAGTGAGTGAGGATACCAGGGACACAAGCCCTTTTAAAAGGCGGGCAACGCACTTGTGACTCCTCTGGTGTTGTGGGTGTCCATGGGCGGCGGTTATCGCTTACCATCAGGTGATCGGTCTGCACGTTTGCCCCTATCCCATAAAAAAAATGACATGGACATCACACTAGGAGATATCAGAAATGTGACGGCGTGTGACGTAAGAGGGGGGGAGGAATCATTAAATTTTTGAATTTATCGCGACCAGACAGACGATGACGTTTTTAAAATATATGGGCCACTTGCACAAACTTCTAAAATATGTTTAAATTATATTTAAACATAAACTGCCTCATTAGCCAAGTGGTCCGGACCGCGACTGCTACGCTAGAGGTCCTAGGTTCGATTCCCAGGTCGAGCAAAGTGTTATTGGGTTTTTCTATGAAATTCCCAGTAGCAGCTCGGAGTTAGGAATTTGTGCCCGGTTAATGGCAATAGGCTCGCCCCCTATTACATGGGACCTAAACATACCGGCGAACTGTGGATGTACATTAGTACGCCTCTGCCTAACCCTTCGGGGAATACAGGCGTGATGGTATGTTATGTTATAACATAACTTGTGTTTAAATTAGTAAACAAATTGTGTTTAAATATATTTAAACACAATTTTTCGTCGCTATTTTTTGTTTAAATTATTTAAATACAAAATAACAACGAAAAATTGTGTTTTAAGTTAAGTAAAATTTAAGAAATTGGTGCAATTGGCCCTAAGAATCCGTAACAGCTTGAAGTATCCAGAAACAACTTACTGGTATTCCTTCGTAAATCAAGATATCCTACCCTGGGAGAGCCATGCTTCGGTGAGAATAAGACCGGAGTGATACCACGGCCTCACAGAAAGCCGGCGTGGAACAACGTTTACGTTGTGTTTCGCCGAGTGAGTGAGGTTACCGGAGGCTCAAACCCTTTTCAAAGGCGGGCAACGCACTTGTGACTCCTCTGCATTGCAGGCGAGGCAATAAAAGCTAAATTGTACATCTTTTTACAGAAACTAGGTATCATTAGGAAGCCAGCCGCCTTCATCAGCACCATATGTGACGAGCGAGGCAACGAGCTGTCCTACTGCGGAGTGCCCATCAGCCAGGTGCTGGAGAGGCAGCTAGGAGTAGGTGGAACCATCAGCTTGCTATGGTGAGTCAGCGAATCAGCTGATTTTTTTTAAACTTTCATTTTGAACGCATTTTATCACATGCAATATTAATGATAGCCTTGGGTTTGACCACTGTAGCCCAAGCATGAATAACTATCGAATTCGTATCGTAAACTAATGAGTTTTTTTCTGCTATAATTGTCATAAATCTCAAATATTATAAAATTGTAAAAAAACTGTGTCTGTACATTGAAGATGTTTAAAAAAAACAAGTGGATTATATAAACATCTCCGAACCCAAAAATGTGATTTTTAAAATTAGTGTTTGTTTGTTACGGGTTGGCGCAAAAACTACTGAATGGATTTTAATTTTGTTATCACTGTTAGAAAGTATGTGCTCCAACTTAAAAACTGGTATACTTCTTATCTCAATTAATTAAATGGTACCGGAGATATAGCTTCACCTCTCTAATGTATAGAGACCCATACAAAGAAGAGATCATCATCTTCGGGACTAACGCTCTCCTACAAAAGATGGGTCTGACGGATACATCAGCCTGCAGGGCCTGCAAAAGGGAAATTGAGAGCATGGAACACCTTCTGTGTACATGCGATACAATGGCTGGAAAGCGAATGTGCCTTTTCGGTCAGGGTTATCCAAGACCAGAGGACTACAGACTCATACCCCCAGGCCTCATTATCAAGCTCATGGAAGAGCTGTTTGTAGAACTGGGAGGGGATGAGGAATAGATTATCTAGGGGGAGCACAATAGATCCCATTGGGTCGAAGTGCACTGAGGCCTTGCTGCCTCGGCCCTACACAAGATAAGATAAGAGATCATCACTTTTGGTTTTTGAGCTTCAAGTGCGCGAAGCCGCGAGCAGAGGCAAGTACATACATATTTTCATATCTATCTCCCATTGGGGTAGGCAGAGACTACACTTGCTACGATCCTGGCACACCACTTTCGCTTCATCTACGTTAATTAAACTCCTTCTCATACAAACTATTCTCGATTTCGATACGAATACGTTTTCGAAAGTGTTTGTGCTTGGGCTACAGGACTGCCATGTCGTAGGTCTCGAGTTCCAATCCAAAGTAAGCACCTCTGACTTGTCGTTATCATGTGCGTATTAATAATCTATTACTAATATATAAAGCTGAAGAGTTTGTTTGTTTGCTTGAACGCGCTAATCTCAGGAACTACTGGTCCGATTTGAAAAATTCTTTCAGTGTTAGATAGCCCATTTATTGAGGAAGGCTATAGGCTATATAGCATCGCAGCAAAATAATGATCAAGTACCGCGCGCGCATTTATGATGTGCAAGGCAGTCATGAGGGGGAAGGGCGGTGAGCCCAGTTAGCTCAGCGAGTTAATTTTCTTTAGGGTATTGTTTCTGATTTTATAGTACTAATTATTTTGTAGTACTATTACTAATTCTTTTACCGTGGGTAGGCGATATCTTATCGTATAATCTATACTTAATATATAAAGCTGAAGAGTTTGTTTGTTTGCTTGAACGCGCTAATCTCAGGAACTACTGGTCCGATTTGAAAAATTCTTTCAGTGTTAGATAGCCCATTTATTGAGGAAGGCTATAGGCTATATATCATCACGCTACGCGAACGAAATCGCGGGCAGAAACTTGTATAAAATAAAACAAAATTTATAGCTATTTGTAGCTTTTACAATTAGCAGCTGTTTTTACTCAATATCCAACATGGTCAGGTTCCAACGAGAGCTGCCGGAGTGGGCGTGCCGGTTCTTCGAGCTGGTGCTGATCGTGACCGCGGACCACGGGCCCGCCGTGTCCGGGGCCCACAACACCATGGTGACGGCCCGCGCCGGCAAGGACCTCATCTCCTCCGTCGTCAGCGGACTGCTCACCATCGTAAGCCATACATAACATAGTATTATAATAATAATAATTTGTATATCCACTGGACTGCCTCGTTAGTCTAGTGGTCCCAAGTGCGACTGCTACGCTAGAGGTCCTCGGTTCGATTCCCAGGTCGAGCAAAGTGTTATTGGGTTTTTCTATGAATTTCTCAGTAGCAGCTCGGAGTTTGGAAATTGTGCCCGGTTAATGGCAATAGGCTCGCCCCCTATTACATGAGACCTAAACATACCGGCGAACTGTGGGTGTACCTTAGTACACTTCTGCCTAACCCTTTGGGGAATACAGGCGTGATGGTATGTATGTATGTAATTTGTATATTATAAAGACAAAGACAAAGACAAAGATATTTATTGCTCAAACTGTGTACAAACAACGGCGTTATATGAAATATAATAAGTCTCAACAGCCTACCCAATCGGGTGTAGCAATTATAATAATAACTAATATATCTATTAATGTTCTTATTTATTCACAAAGTATTCGTTCAAATTATAAAACACATTTTTAGTTAGAAATTTTTTTAAAGCATTTTTAAACGATTTACCGTCCAGTTCTTTAATTTCTACTGGTAAGTGATTGAAAACTCGTATTGCTGTTATGTAGGTGCTTTTATAGTAGATCATATTATTTATTCGTCGGTATGTCTCTATGTATGCTTAGATCTTTTAAAACTACGCAACGGATTTTGATGCGGTTTTTAGGGTTCCGCACCTCAAAAGGAAATAAGTTAAATTATAAAAATACTAAATATTAAAAATATTTGTCTTGCAAGGCAAAGCCCCGCCCCCCTTCCCTTTAGCGTTATGTTTTTTTTATGGGTAGAGGAGCAAACGAGCAGACGGATCACCTGATTATAAGCGATAACTGCCGCCCATGGACACCCGCAACACCAGAGGCGTCACGACTGCGTTTAATTAATTGTGTGCCTGTCTCCAGGGTGATCGTTTCGGCGGAGCCCTAGACAGGGCGGCGGCGGACTTCTGTGCGGCTTACGACCGCGGTCAGCACCCACAGGAGTTTGTCAACGAGAAGAGGGCGAAGGGCGAGCTCATCATGGGCATTGGACACAGGTGAGAACAACAATATCGACGACGTTTGGCGCACCGGCTGAGAGATAGGGGGGCAAAACAACTGAATAATCCAGAACACAAAATGGAAAATCATCTTGCACTATGCCCTATAGTTTGTTTTGTGTGTTATGCAAACAAGGTTCACTTTGAGTGTGTGGTTTGCCAGGACGGTGTGTCGTTATTTATGGATGGTATAAAGTTGTTAACTTCAGGCTAAGAATCTCTATATTGAAGTTATTTAAATAAAAACAAGTGGGTTAGGGTATATAATATAATATAGTATTATTTGCTGACGATACCTCACTTATATTTAAAATCGATCGAAATGATAGCAATCTCTATAATGTAAATGAGAGTCTAAAATCCTTATCCAAATGGTTTGCTGCTAATAACCTACTACTTAATGCTAGCAAAACTAAATGTCTTAAATTTTCGTTACCAAATGTACCACAAATTGAACCTAATCTAATTCTTGAAGGCAGCAAACTCGACCTAGTTAATGAAACTGTTTTCTTAGGTGTTACGGTTGATTGTAAGTTGCAGTGGGGTGCGCACATATCGGCCCTGTCTAGCAGGTTAAGTTCCGCTGCATACGCAGTGAGAAAAATTAGGCAGATCACTGATGTAGCTACAGCCAGACTCGTGTACTTTGCCTACTTTCACAGCATTATGTCGTACGGTATTCTGCTATGGGGATCAGCTGCAGACGTAGATTCCATATTTATCTTACAGAAAAGGGCCATCCGCGCAATCTACGATATGGGCCCTCGCGATACTTACGATGCCGTCACTCTACATCCTTGAAAACATAATGTATGTGCGCAAAAACCTGCAGAAGTTCAGTGTCAATAGTGACTTTCACAACCTTAATACTAGGAATAAACATAAAATAGTGGTACCTAAATTTAGACTAACTAAAACAAATAAATCATTTCTAGGAAATTGTGTGCGTTTCTATAATAAACTCCCAAAATGTGTCACCGATCTCACTGGCAAGAAATTTAAAAGACACGTTAAATCTGTTCTTCTTAAGAAAGCCTATTACAAAACCAAGGACTATGTTAACGATAAGAATGTGTGGTCGTTAGATACGGATGCATTTGCGGCCTCCCTGGCAAAATGAAACTGTTGATTATTAGAGACTAATATAAGCTTATTAATTTTCAGTTGGTCAGTTAGTAGCTATAGTAGGAACCTTATAAGTAGATGGACATAGCTTTAACAGATTCCATATTATTTACATATCGAGATGTCTTCATATGGAAAGTATTGTTTACCACAACAGAAACTGTAAATGTGTGTACGTTGTGGCTTGTCTAAGTAGACACCTAGTTTTATTTGTTGCTTTGATGGTGTGCGTTTTTACCACATAGTTTTTTATTTAGAAATGACATCGGATTCTCAAATAACGTGAATCTTCGTTTAATATAGTCGACCTCGGTCAAACTTGGACATCCTTCAACGTCCTCACATCTTGTTATCGCAATATTGTACCAGTGAAGTTTGTAATTCATTTATTTTAAAAGAGTGTCCATGGAGTTTCTTGCCGGATTCTTCTCCATAGGATCGACCTTTTGGAACCGTGCAACTAGAATCACAACGTTTCATAAACGCTTGTAAAAGCTTATTTGAAATAAAAACATTTGAACTTTGAACTTGATATAAACGTCTCCGAACCCAAATATGTGATTTTTTAAATTCTTGTCTGTTTGTTACGGGTTGGAGCAAAAACTACTGAATAGATTTTAATTCTATTATCACTGTTAGAAATTATATGCTCCAACTTAAAAACTGGTGAACTTCTTATCTCAATTCATTCTCCCTGATGTATAGAGGTCCATACACAAAAGTGGTCATTAATGTTGGTTCTACATTTTTACTCCTGATATAGCTTAACGTGAGCGAAGCCGCGGGCAGAAGCTAGTTGAATAAATGATTTTGTCTACTCCCCAGAGTTGAATGATTTTGTCTACTCCCCAGAGTTGAATGATTTTGTGTTCTCCCCGGAGCTGAATGATTTTGTCTACTCCCCAGAGTTGAATGATTTTATCTACTCCCCAGAGTTGAATGATTTTGTGTTCTCCCCAGAGCTGAATGATTTTGTCTACTCCCCAGAGTTGAATGATTTTGTATACTCCCCAGAGTTGAATGATTTTGTGTTCTCCCCAGAGCTGAATGATTTTGTCTACTCCCCAGAGTTGAATGATTTTGTGTTCTCCCCAGAGCTGAATGATTTTGTCTACTCCCCAGAGTTGAATGATTTTGTCTACTCCCCAGAGTTGAATGATTTTGTGTTCTCCCCAGAGCTGAATGATTTTGTCTACTCCCCAGAGTTGAATGATTTTGTCTACTCCCCAGAGTTGAATGATTTTGTCTACTCCCCAGAGTTGAATGATTTTGTCTACTCCCCAGAGTTGAATGATTTTGTCTACTCCCCAGAGTTGAATGATTTTGTCTACTCCCCAGAGTTGAATGATTTTGTCTACTCCCCAGAGTTGAATGATTTTGTCTACTCCCCAGAGTTGAATGATTTTGTCTACTCCCCAGAGTTGAATGATTTTGTCTTCTCCCCAGAGTTGAATGATTTTGTCTACTCCCCAGAGTTGAATGATTTTGTCTTCTCCCCAGAGTTGAATGATTTTGTCTACTCCCCAGAGTTGAATGATTTGGTCTACTCCCCAGAGTTGAATGATTTTGTCTACTCCCCAGAGTTGAATGATTTTGTCTACTCCCCAGAGTTGAATGATTTTGTCTGCTCCCCAGAGTTGAATGATTTTGTCTGCTCCCCAGAGTTGAAAGATTTTGTCTGCTCCCCAGAGTTGAATGATTTTGTCTGCTCCCCAAAGTTGAATGATTTTGTCTTCTCCCCAGAGTTGAATGATTTTGTCTGCTCCCCAGAGTTGAATGATTTTGTCTGGTCCCCAGAGTTAAATGATTTTGTCTGCTCCCCAGAGTTGAAAGATTTTGTCTGCTCCCCAGAGTTGAATGATTTTGTCTGCTCCCCAGAGTTGAATGATTTTGTCTGCTCCCCAGAGTTGAATGATTTTGTCTGCTCCCCAGAGTTGAATGATTTTGTCTGCTCCCCAGAGTTGAATGATTTTTTCTGCTCCCCAGAGTTGAATGATTTTGTCTGCTCCTCAGAGTGAAATCTATAAACAACCCGGACTCGCGAGTGCGGGAGCTGAAGGCGTACGTGACGTCACGGTGGCCGGCGTGGCCGGTGACCCGCTACGCGCTGGACGTGGAGGCCATCACCACGCGCAAGAAGCCCAACCTCATCCTCAACGTGGACGGCATCGTGGCCGCGGCCATGGTCGACATGTTCCGACACTGCCAGCTGTTCACACAGTAAGAGTTTTTACATCCCATCTATTCGAAAAGGACGACTTGGTTCGCCTAGTGCACCCAAAGGTGGTGTTTTCTATAAGAAAGTTTTAGCGGGCAGTAATGAGCTTTTCCGCGCACTTTTTAAATTTGGAACATCTTAGTGTTTAGCGCTAAAGAGATCGAACGCAAATATTGTTTGAAAGACTGGCTGGTACGACGGCCAAGGTCGCGCCTTGATGAGGCGCCTTTGATTCCCTCACAACGTTCAGGATTCTACTAAAGAATAGAATGAAATTCTCAATGTATGCAAATCACATAAGCTTTCGACAAATCGAGCGTACACAAATGTATTCTCCATACATTTTGTTTCTATTCGTTTTTTTATTCGAATTTCAGATTGCCATTTCCCTGGCCCTGTAGTCCCTAAGATTAGCGGGTTCTACCAAACAAACTCTTTATAATTTTTTTTTTTTAAATCTTACTAGCAATGCGGGTCTCACATTACTAGTATTCTTGTTAACCCCTCGTGCTAAGCTAGATTGCATGTGTTACGAGTGGGTTCACGTCAGTAGTGCAATGGGTGGGGTTCGAACCGGCAACCACATGATCGCAAGTCCGACGCCCTAGCCATTAGGCTACCGCCGCTTTATTGTATATATTGTAAATATATTAAAGTATAGATTAACCTTTTTTTATTGTTTTTTTTTCAGGGAAGAAGGTAACAGCTACATCTCAATGGGTTCAATCAACGCTCTCTTCGTCCTAGGCCGTACTATCGGTCTAGTAGGACACTACCTAGACCAGAAGCGCATGAAACAACCCCTCTACCGCCACCCGTGGGACGACATCACCTATATGTCACCGTTAAACTAAGGGGCGAATAACGACTCAAGTCTGCTGTCACAATCATACCAGGGGTCTAAAATGGCCAAAATTTACTTCAGGGTCATATATGTCCGTACCATATATGTCCAGTATAAGCTTTTCGTGTCATCCGTAGTCATCTTATACTGGACATATATGGCACGTCAAATATGGTAATTTTTGTGATGACTTTGACGCAATCAGCAGACTTGACGCCAGGGCCGTGGGCATGGGGTGGCTTAATAGGCTGAAATTATTATAATGGACTGCAAAGAATGTCTAATGTGAAAGGTTTTTATGTAAATTTTTGCCCAACTGTGGGTTAACTAGTAGGCTCAGAATAATATTAGCATAATTTATTTAAAGGTTCGTTTTTGCCCAACAGTGGGAATGTTTGTGGGCTCAAAGTACAGCCAGCATCTTAAATAGATAATTTTTAGTCGTAAATTGATATGAAAATGATTATTTACTTTTTATGATGACTGTACACATAAAACCTTTCATGGGAAGTAAGGTCAACAAAAATCTGATTTGTTTTAAATGTAATTACAATACGATCACAAATAAACTTATTATTTATTGAAATGATTAATAATAATTATATGATAGATGAAAAAATATTGAAATTCATTGTTTTTTTTTATTTATCACGCCAGCCCACGGCCTTCTAAATATAAATATTATAAATAATTAATGTAGCGGGTTTATAAGTAAAAATGTTGTTACAAAAGCCGACGCCTTCATTCCATTCGTGGGTGTAGCCAGAATGGCGAAAAAAATAAGAAGTTCCGAAAGATCCTGATTCAAAAAACTGTTCACAGAATTTATAACATACTAAAAACAGTAATTCAATTATTTTTGTTGTAGAAACACGGTCCAATTTCACACCACAATTTATCGATATTTTTTTCGAATAACCACAAACTGTCACATTTCCCCAAACCATAATAAAATCTATAGTTTGGAGATTAAATTTAAAATTGATTGAAGAAATATGACTGGACCATGATCTGCTGGCGACAGTACATTAATTTAAGATCATAACTAAGGCTATTAGGGTCTTTGAAGTCATAATATTCCGCTATTCTGGCAACATCGATGCATTATATCATTTATTTATTTTTATGTCCAGGGTTTATATGAGTACTTGGGTCAATTTTGATGAGGATTTCGGGGTCATTAGGACACTTATAATGGGGTAGGCAATGTAAAAGCTAACACAGATGTCAGCACCTCCATCTTTTTCTACGACAGCCAATCAAAACGTGTTAAATTGACATTAGTAATTATGTCAAAGAGCTGTCAGCCAGGAGCCAATCGGAGGTGGCGCCATTAGTTCCTCAGTGACTTACCCTAATAACATAAATAATGAGAAATTACGGGGGATTTAAAACGTTAGTAATAATCATTTGCAGTTTTTTTCTGCACATATTTTATTATAAATCAGTTTTAAAATTTCCCAAGTACTCAAATTTATAAATTAAGTATGTCTAGATCTGTTTTTAAGCTGAGATGCAAAGGTTTTACAGTAAAATAAATGTTATTTGACGAATGATGCACTTTGCAACTACAAACTGTTTTGATCAACACGGATTTTTTTGCATAAGGCGTGTTATACACTATTGAGCCGGCTATAATCGGCTAATATACATTATAAGCCTATATTCGTCTACTGCTGGATTTAGGCCTAATGAGCACCACAGTTCCCCATACAGCAGTCACTGCCAGCTATCTTCCACAATGTACTCCATCTAGCCAGCAGGTGTCCCATACTACTGCCTAGTAACAACGGTCAAACAAACGCTCAACTCAAACACTACTCGAGAACTCGATTGCTCCAGCGTTTGTCAGTTCTCCGGCTACTTCAGAGGCCGTATTATGACTTGATATTGCCAGCATTTTCCGATTGAAAGAGAGGGATGCCGCTCTACAGATTATGGTGTAAAAATGGTGTCCCATTCTCAAAACCTAAAAATAATGGCGATAACACGCCATAATACAGCCCCAGGTTACTGTGAGCTGTGTCGGTTACTTTTATGCCGTAAGTGTCGTTTCGGCTGCGTAGGGAGGGGTTGAATCCCCCAAAGGGGTTTAAACAGGTTTTTTTTTAAAGACACCCGTCATCGCAGTGCGTTGCGTGTTCTCCCCTGCCATGTTAGGGTCAGTCTTTTATTTATCAATCTTTATTTTTATTTTCATGTTTTTATTACTAATTTAAGACGATTCAATTTGAAATGAGATCCTAGCTAAGGCCTAAATGATAGTTATAGTAGAGATATTAAAGGAAAGCTCGGCTTAACACGTACATATTAAATAAATAAATTGAATTGAATATTAGCCGATCGACACGAGCCGAATATAATTATGTAGGAATATACTTTGAGTCGATTTTTTTTATGTTTTACCCGTGTTAGTGTATACCACGCCTAATATTATAAAACAAAAAATGCGTGAAACGTTTCTGCACATTGAAACTAGGTGTTCCATAGCACTATGGCACGCGTGTCCTCAATGTGGTTTATTTTATACATAAATATCAACTGTATTGTAGTTAAAAAGTGCTATGATTGAATATTAATAAATTAGATTAGGGTGGCGTATGTAATTATCGATTCATAAAATAGTTATTTTTTTACGGCCGATAATTGTGTATTCCACCCTACTGTGACATGTGTGAGTGAGACAAACACGCAGCGAATGACTTATTTATAACTTGAATAAAATTTCAATAGTTTGTTTAGTGTAGCAAAACAGCGTGACTGTATTGAAGAAATAATTATTAAGGATTGTGTTATAGATTTTATTCAGGCAAATAAAAAACGTTTGTGGGAAGACTTTTTCTAAAAACATAATGTCAATATATCCATTTTTCCATATTTAACCTTACAGACATTCATACTCTTCGAAATTACTTACTAACTTGTGTCATTCCAAACTTTAACGTTAAGAGTATAAGGTCTAAAACCACTAACGGACTTCACCGAACATATTGGCTTTTGTTTTCCTGAATAGTTTAAAATACAGCAACTGAAAATACATAATATATAATCTATTTTATTTGCCTTACTCTCAGATGTTTATTAAAGTTAATGAACAATTAACTAAGGTCAATATCATATTTTACTATGAAAAGCCGCGAACTAAAACAAAAATACATTAATGCTACTTCATTTCGCCGGCTGCCAAGTTGTTCTGACCGCTGGTTAATAATTCATCAACTTTAATTAACGTCTCTGGGTACGGCAGTAAGTCTGCTTGAAGTTTGACAGGTTTTTTTTAACATCTGTCAAATGTAATTAATGTTTAGTGAAATGCAATACCTAAGTACATTTAAATTCGCTTATTTGTCTGTTCGTCAGCTATTGTGCTTCTAAAATTAAATATTTTTATATAAAAATCTCGTATGTATAATTATATATTTATTATAAATAGTAAAGGCGGTTGTTTAGTACATATAAGTGTTGAATTTTTAAGAAAAATGATTAAAAATATATCGAACAAAAATAATTTTGCACTTTTGATGGTCCACTGTGTAATAAGTATTTATTTATTACTAGCGGCCCGCCGCGGCTTCGCACGGGTGGGGAGAATCCTTAACATTTTCAAAATATTCTCACTTAAAAAAGATAGATAGTAGCCGATTCTCAGATCTACTGAATATGCATATAAAATTTCATAAGAATCGGTCAAGCCGTTTCGGAGGAGTATGGTAACTAACATTGTGACACGAGAATTTTATATACATGTCGGAGACTGGGGTGGGGTTTATACCCGAGTCGCCATCAGAAGTGGTAATTAGAGACTATTGCTTGTGGGTCTGCTGTGGGTCATGCAGGTTCAAACATTAAAACACACATTTAGAAGTCTTGTAGGTATTTCATTTAATCAGACTTCGTAGTAGTACTTTGTACGTCAGTATTAGAATACTGACAACCCCCAAAACGCCCGCCCTTCGTGGCTTCGCTAGCGTCATTGGGAGAAGAAGCCACAAGAAACTCCCAAACAACGGTAATGGTTTATTACGATTATTATAACGTTAGCAACAACTATGTAGGTAGATTCATAAAGGAACTAGCGATAGTATAACGTGGTATAACGATTAAAGCGACTCAAACTATATCGTTAGCAACAACTATATAGGAAGATTTATAAAGGAACTCGCGATAGTATAACGACACGCGCTCAAGGTGCGCTGCCGCAGCTCGGCTTCACCGATGCAGTCGTTGCCCCCTTCCAACCGTCGGTCGCAATGGATACCATTTAGCACCAGCAGGTGGCGCTGTCTTCGCAACAGGGCGACAGACCAGCCGCAATCATGTCTCGCTCCGACATATAAGAATTAACTTTATCTAGTCTAGACGAATAATGATGAGACATCGCGAGAACTTAACCTTACTTTCCTTCTACCGCTTGGTGAAGGATTAGTTTGCGAAATCACTGAAAAATAATAATAATTTCATCAAATGAAAAGTAGCAAACATCTCCATGCTTAACACCTATAGGACAGACGAAGTTTTATATTTTTATGAATAAGGGGGTAAGAAAGGAAAACAAGAAAAAACAAAGTAAGGTTTTTTAATCTAGAATATTGCAAGTAAATATCCCAAATCGATGACAAAACACACAAATCAAGGAAGACCTGTGGCAACTTAAAATAACAATAATATCTAAAAATAATGAGTTCAACTAATTCAATAGAAAATATAGTTTCGACGATATAACTGCGCGTCTTAAAGTTTGCAGTTACGAATGGCCGGAGGTAATGTCACTTAGAAAAGTGATTTTGATAAATAAATACGGAAATTAGTAATCACCATACTCCGTTCACGACCCAACTGCATTTAAAATGTTTTTTTTTTCGTAAAACACCACCATTTACGTAAAGAAGTGCAATTATCTCGTCAGAACTGTACTTATCTACCAAAACATTTCTAAAAAAAACTCGCATTAATAATAATAATATAATAAAAAATCTTTCTTAATAAATACTAGATTCTTTAGCCTATGAGTCATAACAAAAACTTAGTTTATTAATAATTAGTTTAACATAAATAATAAAATGACAATTTGGTACAAACATCCAATTCATATGGATAAAATATAGTGATATATTTTTTAGTCATATTATAGGTACTTAATACAATTTCATTGGGGTGGGTCAGGGTTTAGGTTAGTCATGTGTAGGTAATGATCAATTTAAGCCACATGTCGATCCATTCAATAATAAAGAATTTCTCCAAGTAGGTATCGCAAGAAAAAGTTCAAATTAATAAACTTCCAGTATAACTTGACCTCACATTGTAGAAGCTTTCTAAAGAATCAGAGTTCAACTTATACTGTGGTTTATTGGGTAAATATAGCTTGATACCTTGCACACAAATATCAACTTTAACTATATGAAAACTAAGTCGATTTTAGAATGGCGCAAACTATTGTAAAGTACTTTTTAGGCACTGCAAATAAGTATAAATATATAGCTTAATATAATATAGGTACTCGTGCATATCATTTAGCAGGTAAAACCAAAAATAATTGCGATTTTGGATCAAGATTTTATGACGCAAACTATTGTAACGATTTTAGGCACAATGGAAATTGAACCATACTACTAAAACATAAGGTTGCTTGTCTAATGAACAATGAGACTAAATTGATCATTTTATACTCAAGACATACTTTGTGTGGTATACAGTGACATTGAGATATATTTTATTTAATAATCCATTTCCATTTTACACGAAGCGACTGCAATCAGACCGGCAACCCGGCTCGATATCCGTGCTTTCTGGGGCACGAAATAGAATTTTGATTATTTGCCACTGTATACAATGTTTTTATTAGTAAATAATATATCATAGGGTATGAGAGTAAGTTTGTTTATACGATCCAAAATATAAATCACTACTTAAGTCCTGCGGTGTTATCCATATCCAGTGAGAATATCCGAGAAATACTTTTTTATATCTAGCAGCCCGAAGTTTGGATTTGTGCCCGGTTAATGGCAATAAACTAATCCCCTATTACATGGAACAAACATACCGGCGACCTGTACAGTTAACAAAATAGTTAGGTATGCAGCTAACGACATTAATTTGTCTTTCTCAAAGAATGGGTCGGTAATAATTTAACACGCAATACACATATATGTCAAAACGCAGGTGTTGTCAACTACCTTCAGGGTTGCCAGGCCCAAAAATAGAGAAGCCGGACACAGATTCATATTTAGCCGGTCATTTGGCTTGAAACACTGGGTTTTTGTTCATTTGTCATGCGTATCTGCGTGATTCGCTCGCACGTTCGTTCGCCGTCTTTTTTTAGCAGAGTGGGGTTGACCAAAGCCGGACAGGCCGGACACGACTGTAAAAAGCCGGACAGGCCGGACACGACTGTAAAAAGCCGGACATGATCGACTAAAGCCGGACATCTGGTAACCCTACTTTTATATCAAATCTTTTGCGGATAATCTATATACTAATATATAAAGCTGAAGAGTTTGTTTGTTTGTTTGCTTGAACGCGCTAATCTCGGGAACAACTGGTCCGATTTGAAAAGTTATTTCAGTGTTAGATAGCCCATTTATTGAGGAAGGCTATAGGCTATATATCATCACGCTACGCGGACGAAGTCGCGGGCAGAAGCTAGTTATTTATAAGGCAAGCTATGTCAAGAAACAGATCTATCGTTAGCTGCAAACATGCCTAATTCTTTTGTTGATTGTACCTACAAACGAATAATTCATGCTAACCGAGAAAAAATCCAATCTCTGGAAAAATCCAATATCTCTGCTCGACCAGGGTCCCAATCTACTATTTTATTGTGTCAAAATCGTCAGTCAATGGCTTTAGATTTGTTATTTTTTTATATTTTTGTATACAAAATCTGTCAGTTCTCGTGTCATTCAGTGACATTAAAAATTCAGATTTAAATGAAATATCCACCAGAATTTGGCTCTCGTGAATCCATTACACCAATATATCAACACGAAAAATAATCTTAAAAACAATGATAGAACATATTTTGATTCGTATAACAAAATTAAATGTAATAAATGAATTGATTTCTGTACACTATATGCAACGATTATAAACTTAAAAGAAATAACATAACATATTATTTATTATATACACTGTGTTAAAAAAACCCATGTCCGATTCGAAAGGGCATGTATTACCCCAATCACATCACAATGAATATACATGAAAGTAAACATTTTAATGAATTTTAAAATTCAACTGCCTCATTAGCCTGGTGGTCCTGAGCGCAACTGCTACGCTTGAGGTCCTGGGTTCGAGCAAAGTGTTATCGGGTTTTTCTATGAAATTCCCAGTAACTCGTAAGCTCGGAGTTTGGAATTTGTGCCCTGTTAATGGCAACAGACTCGCCCCCTATTACATGGGGCCTAAATACCGGCGAACTGTGAGTGTACATTAGTACGCCTCTGCCTAACCCTTCGGGGAAAACAGGCGTGATGGTATTCAGAATTATCATGCCCAAAATACAACAATTACCCCAAAATCTGGCAAATATTTAAAATGTGATTTGATAATACCATCATAAGCACGGTGTCGCTGTAAACAAAAAAAATTCGGGGATTTTTTCCTTGTAATGTGAATATGATTGTACAGGATGGCGATTTAATCACCTGCACTGCTTCAACATGGTGTAGTATTGATAACATATTTGACATAATTTATAATTTGTATCCGTAATCCCGTGTTAAAGGACTTGATAATTATTCAAAATTTTCATAAAACGATATGCACCCTGCAGTACGTTGACCTTATGCGGACGGCCCGATCAACTCGACTCGCTATCACTAGATAGATACATACCTACAATGAGTTCAACGTCCGCGCTATGTCTTTGGCTCTTTGCATACAAAATTTATAGGACATTTTGATGAAAAATTAAGGTATGTTTTTTTTTATTGATATGGGTAGTATTTCGTGGTCTGATTAACCTCCTAGAAGGACGCAGGTGATTAAATCGCCACCCTGTATAAATGGAAACAGATCTCGATAACGAATCATACCTTCACGGGTTGGGCAGAGTTTTCTTAACATATTGTATAAATTATAATATTTAAAGAATGTTAGCAGATAACATACAGTTTAATAAGGATGGAAATTTGTGTGTTGCGACCACCGTATTGTCATATATTCCGCCGCTAAGTAATAATGTTCTAAGATTATTGTGGTACGGTTTGTTGGGGCAATTACTGGACAAATGAGGCATAAACTGAGGTGGCAAGATGGCACGAGGCGTTTTGTGAATGGAATGTTCGAATGGGGTAGTTGAAAGTGATGTTAACTTCACCTTGAGATTGACAATGTAGAGGAGAAATCTCGAAGATTATTCGGTGAGATCTCGGAAGAGATTTCAGTGAGATATTGCAAGAGATTTTGGTGAGATCTCGCGAAAGACTTCGGTGACGGCTTGGTGGCTTAGTTAGCTAAAGTATTCGGTGTATCTAAGCAGAAGCAAGTTTACATCACCGTAGGCACGGGCAGAGACGTATGATTTAGCAATCTAATGGTCATATCACTAAGGTATCATTGTTTCCCATATATTATCTGCTGACATCCAAAATAGATTAATAGCAACATCTACATGACAGAGGAACAATGAGATTATAAATATATTCATTTTTATACTCGATACAATTTATATATCTACAGCTTAAACAAATATACTTACACTAGTCTAACCGACGGTTTTCATAGATTTGACGGCTAATCATATACAAATATAATATACTTAACTTAATTTTCTCATATTTAACTGTTTCCGATCGGTTCATGAAATATAAAAATCGTTACATTTTCGCAGCAATAGGATCGACACTGGCGCCTCTGTCGGAGGGTTTTAGAACTAACTTGCGCGCATGTACAGTCGCTTGAAAACAGTAAATAAACATTTGAATTAAATTCCTTTTTTGTTAAAAGTTTATTTTTACAAATTTATTTGCTATATTTACAGATTATGTAATATACCAAAATAATGACATTTGTATTTTAGTTCCACATAAATCCGTAAAGGCGCTAGTGTGAATTGCCGCCAAAATTTTTGAGGTTATAGTTGATTTATCTATATGTTTTATTTAGCCAATTGATAATCTATTTAGGAATTAATATTGATGGTTCCCATATCTATTGCTATACCATGAACACAAACAAGCTTGAACTAGAAAATAATTAACAATTTAAATAACATAAGTTCCCAGTTCTTGTGCGGGTGTCATGACGGGTTATTGCAATTGAGAGAGGACGCACATCTAAATATTAAATCTCTACTATTATAAAATTGTAACAAAGCTGTCTGTACATTGAAGATATTTAAAAAAAAACACGTAGTTTAGGGTAATAAAGGTGTCCGAACCCAAAGATGGGATTTTTAAAATTCTTGTCTGTTTGTTACGGGTTGGCGCCGAAACTACTGAATAGATTTTAATTTCGTTATCACTGTTAAACAGTATATGTTCCAACTTAAAAACTGGTGAACTTTTTATCTCAATTAATAAAGCGGATCCTGAGATACACCTTGACCTCTCTGATGTATACAGACCCATACAAAGAAGAGATCATCACTGTTGGTTTCCATTTTTACTCCTGATATAGCTTCACGTGCCGCGGGCAAAAGCTAGTACCGTCATAAAATTAACGATTCTGTAATTATAGACCGAATTTGACAAGAGTTGCCAACCTTTTTTCGTTGATTGTAGTATTTTTGAGAATAAGTAAATAATTCAGAATAAATATTGTTTCTTAGTGTAAATATGACACGAATAATACAGATCAACAGCTGGTATATTATAGTATGTATTCAAGCTTGTTCAAGTCCAATGCAAACATAAGAAGTATAATATCTCTTTAACTGGCTCTCAGAAGGCTTGCTTACTTTCTATTTTACATTGCCAGTGATAAAAAATATATATTCATGTATATTTCTAATATATTTCTCTACTATATATTAACTCTAAGACTAAAATAATAATATTATAATAATAAAAAATGATTATACTATATTACAACTATATACTCTAAATTACATGATGAGTAATTGTTTTTTATAATACTCGATTGTTTTTTAATCTATGGAAATGTGTGTCCGTTTTGCTTTTTCTGTCTTCCGGTTTCCAAGCTGTTGTTTTAAATTTCGAATGTTTGAGAATTTAACACTATTATTATGTGTTATTTTAGTGAAGGAAAAATTCTTCTGGGGGTAGGTTTCAAACTTGGGTCTAAATACACCAGACGCTATGTAATATAATGCCACAAAGCCACCGCGAGTCCCGCCCGCTAAGTCGAAATTTGCCTTCACATTCTGAATTTACGATTTTGAGGCGACGTCAGTAACGAGCAGGCTTACTCTTGAAAATTATCCAATTCCGATCCAAACGCAATCCGATTCCAATGCCAATTTTGCATGAGAAATTATCTAATCTTCTCTATATAATATATAATCTTCTGAGAGTTGATATAATAATTATATCGTCCTCTTTCACAAAAGTAACTCTAAATCTTTATAATAGCCTAATAGACTTGTTTCAGGCTATACATAATGCTTATTTTAATTTAAAAACTTACAAAACAAAACAATTAATCATAATATGTTGAAGAGACTTGGCAATGCTCTGCCGTGCACCCAAATTTAAAACAACAGCCCGCTATATCAATCAGTCAACTATATTAAACTAAATAAACAAAATAATATTTAACTAACATCAGAAGTGACTACAGTTCTTTTCAATTTACTTATCGTCAATCTATTTAATATTCCAATGCTGGGCACGGATCACAGAGTGGTTGGCAGACTTCACACGCCGTTGAGAAAATCTCTCAAGCATTCAAATTTCTCCACTATGTCTTGCTTTAACAGTATTTCCCATACAAACGTTATACCAAAATAAATAGTAATTCATTCAGTGTGTTATTATTGGGATTCCAATACCGTTAATCTAAGTTCCTGCTTTACCATATCGGCCAAAATACTTCACTGGAAATAAAGAAAGAAAGAAAGAAAAAACTTTTATGTTGTACCGCTCACAAGATAACACAAAAATAAAATAATAAAACAAAAAGATTAAAAAAACATTATGAAGCATGTGAGTGAGGACAAAATAAGGTACCATTCTCAACTAATGATACAGCCGGACAATAGGGTATTACACCTTTTTTTGAAAACTGTTTTAAATTAATCCTTAGATCGTAATGAACCAGTAGAATTTTTATTTCAGTTTTATAAAACCGAAAAATGCCTTAAAAACTATATTTAATTTATGATTTTGAATTTTCGCGCGGAAACGCTAGCCGCCATGCTACTTCGGGTCGTGACGTCACTTCGTTAGTAAACAATACAACTGCAAAAGACCAAGTAACGTCAAGTTACTATCGGAGTGACATCACGTCGGAATCCAATATGGCGGATGGCGTTTTAAAACAGATTAAAAATGACGATTTTTGAAATTGAAATATAAAATTTACATTGCATTTTTATAAATAAATACTAACGTTTCTCGTTTACTTTTTTAAAAGTGTATCATAAACATGAATTTTTATATTTTTTTTGCTGTAAAATATAAGTGAATGCAAATCTCAATAAATTTCGCAAATTTGGAACGATTTTCCAGTGAAGTAGTAGTAGACGAAATGGTACAGTAGAAACCTAGATTAACCGTATCTCAATTTGATAAATCTAAATAAGTAATATATTATCTAAATCCAATTTGATAAAATATTGTTTGGATTACAATTTATTTCGCTATTACTTTTTTGTGGGAAATTCTAGCTCCGCTGGGCCCATAGGCCCTTAAGCTTAAACAAGTATATGTCATAAAATGTATAGTGTTCCACCATTTACTCATATAAAAATCCAACATTTAGATGGAAGAACTATAGTCAGTCCACAACATATTGTATATATTAAATATAGTCTATTTTCATTAAATTTACCGAAAGCGATTTCTGATATGAAAGACATTGAAATTATAATTGTAAAAATATATTAATTTTGGATTCTTCATAGCAACCAACTAAAGGATATGAAACGTCGGGAATTAATAGAATAACATCATGACAAAATCCGTTAAAACACTGATTTTAATTCAACAAATATGTTCCAAACAATATAGTATTTATTCAGTAACAGTTATAAGCGTGAAATTAATTGCCTTTTGTTACAATTACGGAAAATCTTATAAAAATGGACTATAAATAATTTATTCTGTATTTTTTTATATCGAAATTGAGATTTATAGTTCCGCCTATATATTTAAGCCTATATATAGTCTATAACTATGATTGGGGTATGAAATATGATTCTTTTTCTAAGAATTACTCTTTGTTTGGTCATAGCTTATCTTTCATAGTAAAATAAGATTTAACCTGTGGGCTGATTTTTACAGCAAACTTTTGATATATCCAAGACTATTTGCATATACAGTCTTAAACAATATTTTAATAGATCAATAATTTTATACAAAATGATAACAATTACCTTGATTCGAAGCGAAAAACGTCAAAAATTTCAAAAAAAAAACAAAACACGTATCTGCCGTAACTCTTCAAGAACACAGCGTAAAAAAATTGGAACACCACAGTGTAGAAAAGTTTAACAAGAATTTTTCACTATATTGCCACAGTACAAAGAAGTCTACACAGTCACAGGTGAGTGGGCCACAGTATAAAAAGCTTTCCAGTACACTTCACAGGTACACTGTTCTATCCGTTGTGGGTTTTATATCACGTGGTGATGTCTTCATCGGGTTTGGGCTCCTGTGGGCGGCGCGCTGCCACGATTGTAAGGTCGGGGCGCGTGCGCATGAGGGCGGACGGAGAGGCCGCGGGGGCCGCCCCCGCCCCCGCATTTGCCACCCCCGTCGCCCCCGCCGTCCCTGTCTCACCGCCCCGGAGGGTATCTAAACTTGCCACGCGGATTGTCGGCCATTTTCCACCTAGAATTAAGATATAAATTACAATAACATACCATCACGCCTGTATTCCACGATGGGTTAGGCTGTACTAATCTACACCCACAGTTCGCCGGTATGGTTAGGTCCCATGTAATAGGGGGCGAGCCTATTGCCATTAACCGGGCACAAATCCCAAACGCCGAGCTACTACTGGGAATTTCATAGGGAATATTCACAATAAATACAATAAGATTATTTTAGTGAAGAAAAAATTTGACTTGCAGGCAGGCTAAGCTAAATGTGAAGGCAAATTTCGACTTTGCAGGTGGGACTCGCGGTGGCTTAGAGGTCATAGCGTCTGGTGTATCTAACCAGAAGACGCTGGTTCGAATCCTGCCTGCGAGTCGAATTTTTCCTTCTCTAAAATAACTTTATAATCTTAGCATGAAAAATGTAAAAAAATCACAAAAAGATTATATAATAAGATTAAACTGCCTCATTAGCCAAGAGGTCCTGAGCGCGACTGCTACGCTAGAGGTCCTGGGTTCGTTTCCCAGGTCGAATAAAGTATTATTGTGTTTTTCTATGAAATACCCAGTAGCAGCTCGGAGTTAGGAATTTGTGCCCGGTATGTTTTTATGTTATGTTTATGTTTAATAAGATTTAGAGCGCTCGCGCACTTGTGATTTTTAGTCGGGCGATAGTTTGATCGTTCTGGGATTCACTATGGAGTTACCTATATGGCAGTGCGCGCATTTGACGATTAGAATTCGACATGAAATTATACACGACTACTACAGCGACTAAACTATCGGTAGACTAAAAATCACAAGTGCGCGTTAGCCCTTAGGACACTTTAATTTTATGGTTACGTACTGGCTGTGGCAGATGCCGTGGTGGTGGGAGGCTTAGTGGTGTCGTGTGTGGTGATCACCGTCGCCGGGATTGGCTCCTCATCCGTCACCGTGCCTATTAGAATCTTCTTGAGAGGCTGCTGACAAACAAAAAAATAATTTCCATATATCTATATACTAATATATAAAGCTGAAGAGTTTGTTTGTTTGTTTGTTTGTTTACTTGAACGCGCTAATCTCAGGAACTACTGGTCCGATTTGAAAAATTCTTTCGGTGTTAGATAGCCCATTTATTGAGGAAGGCTATAGGCTATATATCATCACGCTACGCGGGCGAAGTCGCGGGCAGAAGCTAGTTAACAATAAAACCCTTATCGCAATCTGCGATTTCTTCCAAGCAACCTTAGGATGGACATACTGGAAACTAAAGGTGGGCTTGAACATGATGCAAAATATAAATATGTCGGAGCGAGACATAGTTACGGATGGTCTGTTGAGAAATAGTGACGACAGCGCCACCTGGTGGTTCAATTTTTTTAATCTATTTTACTTAATACTAGCTTCTGCCCGCGACTTCGTCCGCGTAGCGTGATGATATATAGCCTATAGCCTTCCTCAATAAATGGGCTATCTAATACTGAAAGAATTTTTCAAATCGGACCAGTAGTTCCTGAGATTAGCGCGTTCAAGCAAACATCCATTGTCTAGTACCCATAGCACAAGCTCTGCTTAGTTTGGGAATAGATGGTGCTGTGTAAAATGTCGCAGACTTTTTTTTTGGTTTTTGTTTTTTTTTAAAAAATAGGCTTACTGGCAATGTGGGTCGCAAATTACTAGTATTCATCTTAACCCCTCGTGCTAAGCTAAATGCTTGTGTTACGAGTGGGTTCACGTCGGTAGTGCAATGGGTGAGTTTCGAACCGGCAACCACATGATCGCAAGTCCGACGCCCTAGCCATTAGGCTATCGCTTCTAATATTCTTCCAATATATTATTTATACATAGATAGATAAGAAACACCCAGACGAACACAAACACTTACATTCATCATAAATTGCACTACCGACGTGAACCCACTCGCAACACAAGCATTTAGCTTAGCACGAGGGGTTAACAGGAATACTAGTAATGTGCGACACGCATTGCGAGTAAGCTTTTTAAAAAAAAAATATATATATATATATTTTACACACAGGACACTTGAAATTGAAATTGACAATTTAAAAATTAGGATTCACAGTGGGCTACTGTAGCGTACCTTGTCGGGAGTGTTAGCGGCTGGTGGTACAGTTTTCCGCACCGACTTAGCGGTGCCAGAGCTATAGGTGCGCGCGCGCACTTTTAACGACGGATCCATCTCAATCGGTATTGGCTCGAAATCTGAAACAACAATATATATTACTACTAATATATAAAGCTAAAGAGTTTGTTTGTTTGCTTGAACGCGTTAATCTCAGGAACTACTGGTCCGATTTGAAAAATTCTTTCAGTGTTAGATAGCCCATTTACTGAGGAAGGTTATAGCTAGCTATAGCTATATATCATCACGCTACGCGGACGACGTCGCGGGCAGAAGGCGCGGCAGACGTCGCGGCTTCGCTCACCTGAAGCTATAGTATAATTAGACATGGATTCGAAACATAATTTATTAAAAACCAGCAGTGATGATCTCTTCTTTCTATGGGCCTCTATACATCAGAGAGGTCAAGCTGTATCTCAGGATCCGATTAATTAAATGGTATAAGAAGTTCACCAGTTTTTAAGTTGGAGCATATACTGTCTAACAGTGATAACAAAATTAAAATCAATTCAGTAATTTTTGCTCCAACCCGTAACAAACAGCATTTTTACAATTTTATTACAATTTTGTATTATATATTATATTATTTCGTATACCATAACATAACATCACGCCTGTATTGCCCGAAGGGTAAGGCAGAGGCGTACTAATATACACCCACAGCTCGCCGAGTCGGACTCGCGCACGAAGGGTTCCGTACCATAAATCGCGTTTGTTGTATAGAAATACATAATTTGTGAAAATTTCAACTGTCTATCTATAGCGGTTGTTGAGATACAGCCTGGTGACAGACAGACGGACTGACATTCAGCGAAGTCTTAGTAATAGGGTCCCGTTTTTACCCTTTGGGTACGGAACCCAAAAAAATTTAATGGTCATACCTTTTTCTGGCACTCCAAAGTCAGCGACGTGCGCGGCTAGGTTGGCGATGCTGACGCCCAGCGCCTGCGCAGCCGAGTCCAGCGAGATCTCTCCCCGCTGGAGCCTGTCCAGCACCTCCGTGGGCCCCTTGGCCTGCCAGAAGTCCCTCACCGCCCTGGGGGTCACAAGACTAGAGATTGGTGAACCATTTATAGTTCTGAAATCATACATTATGGGCCATTTGCACCAACTTCTTAAATGCGTTTAAATTGTATTCAAATAAAATTTTCTACTGTCATTTTTTGTTTAAATTAAATGTAAACATATTTCAGAAGTTGGTGCAATCGGCTCTAAGTTTCTGACACTTAGGGCCACTTGCACCAACTTCTTAAATATATTTAAACTGTATTTAAACACAAATTTACTATGAAAAATTGTGTTTAAATGTAATTTAAACATATTTAAGAAGTTGGTGCAAGTAGGCCTTATGGATAGGAATAAAACTAGTTTTTACGGAGTCTTTTTAGTGAAGGAAAAATTCGACTCGCAGGCAGGATTCGAACCTGCGTCTTCTGGTTAGGTACACTAGACGCTACGACCACTAAGCCACAGCGAGTCCTACCTGCAATGTCGAAAGAGGCACGAACAACACCAGAGGAGTCGCAAGTGCGTTGCGCGCCTTTAAAAAGGGTTTAGACCTCCGGTATCCTCACTTACTTGGCGAAACACAACGCTTGCGTTTTCTGTGAGGCCGTGGTATCACTCCGGTCGAACCGGCCCATTCGTGCCGAAACATGGCACTCCCATGCCCAAATTATTATACTACACTACGCCTGTTATTTTTAAAATTAAAACGTTATTGAAATAAAACAACTTTACGGATTATATCGCGTTATATATACAACAATACAAATCCCAACGTTTCTGCATGAATCTAATAACTTATGATTAAAAGTAAATTGAAATGGTTTAATGGCTGTCAATAAATACAACGACAAGACGCATGACACTCGGTCTGCCCGTGACCATTAACGCTGTAAAGGATCCGAAACAAAGGATTTGTATTGTATTATACTAATATAACGCGATATAATCCGTAAAGTTGTTTTATTTCAATATGTCTAACACAAACCATCACGCCTGTAGTCCCTGAAGGGTTTGGCAGAGGCGTACTAATGTACACCCACAGTTCGCCGGTATGTTTTAGGTCCCATGTAATAGGGGGCGAGCCTATTGCCATTAACCGGGCACAAATTCCTAACTCCGAGCTGCTACTGGGAATTTCATAGAAAAACCCAATAACACTTTGCTCGACCTGGGAATCGAACCCAGGACCTCTAGCGTAGCAGTCGCGCTCAGGACCACTTGGCTAATGAGGCAGTTTATATGTCCAATATTCGCGTAAACTTCAGAAATCAGCATTAAAACATTATTAAATGCCTGAATTGCTCAGTGAATCTTCTTACCTATAAGGTCTATTGATGCAGCCATAGACATCTCTATATCGTCCATACAGCGTTCCGTAGCTAACGCCCAGGATCTCCGCCGCTTGTTTCATCTCCAACTCCTTCACCCGAACTGCCTCCATCACCTGGTGAATTCATACTTCCTTACATTATAAAATAAAGACCCTTGCCGCGTCTTTTTATACAGGGTGGCGATTTAATCACCTGCATCCTTCTAAAATGTTTTTTAAATGTTGTATGCAAAGAGTCAAAGACATAGCGCGGCCGTTTAACTCATTGTAGGTATGTATCTATCTAGAGATAGCGAGTCAAGCAACTAGTTGATCGGGCCGTCCGCATAAGGTCAACGTACTGCAGGGTGCATATCATTTTATGAAAATTTTGAATAATTATCAAGTCCTTTAACACGGGATTGCTTAAAGATACAAATTATAAATTATGTCTAATATTTTATCAATACTACACTATGTTGAAGCAGTGCAGGTGATTAAATCGCCACCCTGTATATTATGAACTTGTATTAAATACCTAGTATGACTTTTTCACCAGAAAACTCATTATAAACAAACTACTTGCAAATCTTATATCTTTAGGCAATTTATTGAAAAGTTTTGGAGCTATTCCTAAAATACTTTTTGAATAGAGTGCTGTGTTGTGTGGTTTTATACTAATTAAATTCCTATTACCTACTACTCTGTCTATACTTCTGCTTACCCTCTTGACGTAATTCTCCTCCCAGAACTGCGGTCGTCTGCCGTGCTGCAGGTAGTCGCTCAGCTTAACCACGTCCGTGAATCGAGGATCCGTGGGGCCGGACTTAGGGCCTGCCGTTACCGCTATACATGTAAAAAAAATATGATATTGGTGGGCATACTAGCAGACGGATCACCTGATGGTAAGCTATAACCGCCGCCCATGGACATCCGCAACACCAGAGGAGTCACAAGTGCGTTGCCCTCGTTTTAAAAGAGTTTGGGCCTCCGTTATCCTCACTCGTTTGGCGAAACACCACGTATGTGTTGTTTCACCGGTTTTCAGTGAGGCTGTGCTCCGGTCGAGCCGCCCCATTCCTGCCATCCATCATGGTTTGGACATCTTGAGAGAATGAATGAAAGACGATTAACGAAAGGAATTTATAAGGCGAATTTCAGAGGCAGCATCAGAAGAGGCCGTCCTAGAAGGACTTACGTTGATCTTATTAGCGAGGTTTTTAAAAAAGGTCAGGTGCGTAGTACTCGCAACCGGCGCGTATGTATGACAAGATGTATGAATGTGACAGAAGCAAAAGAAGTATGCAAGAATCGTAGCAAGTGGCGGTCTATAGTTTCTGCCTACCCCTGTGGGAGAAAGGCGTTAGTGTATGTATGTACATAAATGTATAAGTAAATAATTTGCTATATTTATAACTGGCTTCGCGACTGCTACGCGGTCATGTGAAACCGGGCGGGAGTCTCAGGGGGGACCTTACATACATCAGGCGATTCGTCTACTAGTTTGCCCCCCTATTCCAAAAATAAAACCAGATTCGCCCATTACACCCTAAACTGTAGTCAAAATTAAGTACCCTACACGTCTGCCTAACCCTTCGGGGAATACAGGCGTGATAGAAGCTAATACGTGATGGAAGCTATTAGAATGACGTAGATGGGTCACGAAGATTCTAGATAAGTCGTAGAAGCATGTAGACTATTCGAAAGAAAGTACTCGAATGCGTCACTCACGTATAATAAATAATATTAAATATATGACGACCTTTGTGGTTTAGTGGTTCGAGTACCGGACTGCTGATCATGAGGTCGTGGGTTCGATTCCCACAGGACACAAAAAATTATGTGATGAATATAGTGTTTGTGTTCGTCTGGGTGTGTTTCGTATGTATTATAAGTATGTATTTACAAAAAAAAAAAGTATATAAGTATTATATCCATTGTCTAGTACCCATAGTAAAAGCTCTGCTTAGTTTTGGACTAGATGGTGCTGTGTGAAAAATGTCTGAGAATATTTATTATTCTTATTATTATTAATAATTCAAGGCCGGGTTCAAAGGTCTAGCGAACACAAAAAGTGTGGTGCCATAAAATCCCATGATGGGAAATATTCTTTGAAAATATTACTTGATTACTCTAATACTTGACACTGGCTAATACACAAAGTGTGGCGCCATAATAAAAAAAAACACTATGTTATGTTTGACTTACGCCTGTTGAGTTGTGAGAGTTGAGCTTTGGCTAGTTCCACCCGGAGTTCTGCGGCCGACACTGACGATGCGGCGGCCGAAGAAGACGAAGATGGTGCCGCCGACTGCCTTGGAATACTCTCGTTCGATTCCTCGTCTGTACATCACAAAATTTTATTTATTTATACATAGAATAGAATAGAAATACCCTTTATTGTACACCAAAAACTAATGTCAAGTATAAGTTATCAATCTATACTAATATATAAAACTGAAGAGTTTGTTTGTTTGCTTGAACGCGCTAATCTCTGGAACTACTGGTCCGATTTGAGAAATTCTTTCAGTGTTAGATAGCCCATTTATTGAGGAAGGCTATATATCACGCTAAGTTCAAGTAACTATTTCACGCGGTCGAAGTCGCAGGCGGAAGCTAGTATATAATATTATAAAGCTGAAGAGTTTGTTTGTTTGCTTGAACGCGCTAATCTCAGAAACTAATGGTCCGATTTGAAATACTCTTTCACTGGTAGTTTCACGAAGGCTAAATATAGGCTATATATCATCACGCTAAGACCAAATAACTATTCCACGCGGACGAAGTCGCGGGCAGAAGCTAGTAACTTTATAACCTTAGCATGAAAAATGCAAAAGAAAATCACAAAAGATGATGATGAACAGAAATTGTGTACTCACCAGCACTATTATCTCCGTCTACCCTCAGTCGTGTATGGAGGAAGGAGCCAATGTCAGCGGGCGCATCTGCCCAGTCGTCGTCAGACGCATCCCTGGACGTGGAGCCCCGAGACCCCGTCCTCATGCCCCAGCCGACCACCCTCTCGGCACTGATGTCCTGAGGTTCATACAGTCGCTATAGACAAGTTTAATGTTGCAATTAAAATAGTGTTGGTCATTAAACTATTAACATTTCAATCAATTGATAAAAAAAAATGTAATTTAAATTAATTAAATTGTAATTTAAATTAATTGAATTGTAATTTAAATTAATTGAATTGTAATTTAAATTAAATGAATTGTAATTTAAATTAAATGAATTGTAATTTATATAATTTCAATCGCAATTAAATTAAATGAATTGTAATTTAAATTATTTCAATTGCAATTAAATTAAATTAATTAAAAATGTAATTGATAGAAATCTTAATCGATTAACGCCCAATTAATGCTTAACAATCAATTAAAATATGGATAAAATTTATAGTTCTAGGCTAGTATTGCTACACTACATTACTATGTAGTGTAGCAATATTAGCCTAGAACTATAAATTTAAAAAAAGTCGCTATCCACTGTATGTCTGTCTCTATCTTTAAAACTACCCAACGGATTTTGTTGTGGTTTTTTTTAATAGATAGAGTGATTCAAGAGGAAGGTTTTAATCTATTTAACATAACCCCTACGACTCTTAGGAATGGGGCAATCTCTACTATTATAAAATTGTAAAATAGCTGTGTCTGTACATTGAAGATATTTAAAAAAAAACACGTGACGTTTATGGTATATAAACGTCTCCGAATCCGAAAATGTAATTTTTAAAATTCTTGTCTGTTTGTTACGGGTTGGAGCAAAAACTACTGAATAGATTTTAGTTTTATTATCACTGTTAGAAAGTATATGCTTCAACTTAAAAACTGGTGAACTTCTTATCTGAATTAATTAAATGAATCCTGAGATACAGCTTGACCTCCCTGATGTATAGAGGCCCATACAAAAAAGAGGTCATCAATGTTGGTTATTATTAAATAATTTTTGGAATCCAATTCCCATCCCATTTTTACTCCTGATATAGCTTCACGTGAGCGAAGCCGCGGGCAGAAGCTAGTTTTTAATAAATACGTATAATAATATAATGTATAATTAAATTAGACTCACCAAGTTTCCATGTTGCCACTCTTGATCCCGATCTCTGTAAAAAGTGTGATTTTTTATTGCTTATGATCGTAAACGCAACTGGTGAGCAAGGGTCTTAGGTTAGATTCCCAGATTAATAGATAATATTTTATTTTTAGCATGACTGCTACGCTATAAGTCCTGGGTTCGATTCCCAGGTGGGGCAGTGTTATTGGGTTTTTCTATGAAATTATTTAGTAACCTCGGAGTCCGGTTAATGGCAATAGGCACGCCCCCTATTACATGGGACCTTAATATACCGGCGAACTGTGAGTGTACATTAGTACGCCAGTACAGGCGTTTTTTTATGGGATAGGGGGAAAACGAGCAGACGGATCACCGGATAGTAAGCGATTACCGCCGCCCACGGACACCAGATGAGTCGCAAGTGCGTTGCCCGCATTTTAAAAAGGTTTGGGCCCCCGGTATCGTCACGCACTCGGCGAACACACAACGTAAATGTTGTTTCACGCCGGTTTTCTGTGAGGCCGTGGTATCATTCCGCTGTGATGGTATGTGATTGATAATACGGTGGCTTATAATCTATACTAATAATAAATCTGAAGAGTTTGTTTGTTTTTGTTTGCTTGAACGCGCTAATCTCAGGAACTACTGGTCCGATTTGAAAAAATCTTTCAGTGTTAGATAGCCTATTTATTGAGGAAGGCTGTAGGCTATATATATACCATCACGCTACGCGGACGAAGTCGCGGGCAGAAGCTAGTGTCTCAATAAAACGTAACACATACTTATTTATGGAAATGTAATATATTTGTTTAATATTTTTTCATATTCTTGTTTTTTTTAATCTATTCTTACTCCACACAAACTCAGTAACAGTTCTATCAGCTCAAAACATTGATACTTACAGTTTGGGGAGGCTGATTTCATCATCTGTGTGTTCCGTTCCGCTTGGTAATCGCTGACGTTTCGGGCTTGGACTGTCCCTAAAAAAAACATTTTCGTCATTGATTTTTTTAAACTTTACTCCGCTAGGAAAAGGAAATACAATAGTTATTATACAGGTTGGGGTATTTTCGGATACCCACCCCTAGGTATGAGACCTATTTTTTTAAGTTTCAATTTGTTCGAAATTATTCCCTAACCACTCCAAAATATCTAAAATGTACCAACGTTAATGTTCAAGTTTTCACTTCTGCCGGCACTCCCGGAGTGTAATAAAAAAAAAAACAATAAAAAAACCGCTGTTTTTTTTATTGACCTCACTATTTGGACCATAATATTTATAGTATAATATTATGTATAATTTATACATAAGATACGTAAAAATAGTTTTATTTAAACGCCTTACATCACGTTTATATTATAAAAAAATGTAATATACAATGCTGTCTTTTGTTTTATACATAAAAATGTATGTATTATTATTTAAATAAATAAAAATGAATCGCCAAATGCGTTGCTAAGCGCAAAACTCGAGAACCGCTCGAACTATTCAGCTAGTTTATGGCTTCATATTTTAAAGAAGAGAGAAAGTATTATTTTTTTTCTTATGGAGAGAAAAAAAATGCTAGGAAAATAGTAAAAAACACTAACTTTCTTTTCATTCACAGAGTAAATTAAAGCATGTGTCCCCAGCTGTCGAACATTTGAGGTCAACCAATACAAAACAGTATGTGCGTTAGGACCTCAGAGTAATAATCCTACTTCTATGGTTTGGACTGTCTGGCCCAGAATGAAGTCTGTAGGGGCAAGCTAGTAAGAAATAATCATACTTACGAGTCTATGTTCTCCCTCTTGACTGGGCTGTTTTTTTCTTTGATGGGTAATTTTATTAAGGGTGGAGGTCCACCTGGAAAAAATACAAGTCTGAAATTACAATATTTTATTGTAATCTTTCTTTCTTTCTGCCCATGTCCCAATCTATTTGGGGTCGGCGCAGGATGTCCATTTCTTCCATTCATCCCTGTCAGCCGTCATCTCACCATTCACTCCCTTCCCATCATATCAGCCTTAACACAATCCATCCATCTTTTTTGGTCTCCCTCTACCTCTCTGTCCCTGCACATTCATATTCATCACTCTTTTAGGCACTGTTTCGTTTAGGTTATAAGCAAAAGCAAACGAGGTGAGTTCTTCACAAAAAAATATATTAATGTACAATTCTATGGTGATACAGATTAAGAAAGAACAGAAATACTATATTGGATACAGATAAAAAAGGAAAGTTTACTCGCGGCGCCGGTAGGTGGCGTTGCCGATTTATATATGTTAATAAATAACTAAACAGTCACATGCGTTTCATCCCTCCTCATCACATGCCCATACCAAGACAAACGATTCCCTTTCAGCTTTTCTGTCACTGGCGCCACTTTCAGACTTCCTCTAATATACTCGTTTCTAAATACTTACATATTTCAATACTTACTACTACAATATTTAAATGTAGTAAAGAAAAAATATACGTGATTTTAGAGTGATGAAGAAACCTTATCCATGGGGTAAGGAAGGATGGCCTACTGTGTTTCATTTCCAGAATAACGATTCATTTTTAAATTAAAACTGCCTCAATAGCCAAGTGGTCCTGACCGCGACTGCTACGCTAGAGGTCCTGGGTTCGATTCCCAGGTCGAGCAAAGTGTTATTGGGTTTTTTCTATGAAATTCCCAGTAGCAGCTCGGAGTTAGGAATTTGTGCCCGGTTAATGACAATAGGCTCGCCCCCTATTACATGGGACCTAAACATACCGGCGAACTGTGGGTGTACATTAGTACGCCTCTGGCTAACCCTTCAGGGAATACAGGCGTGATAGTATGTTTTAAATTAAATTCTCAGTAGCAGCTCGGAGTTTGGATTTGTGGCCGGTTATTGGCAATAGGCTCGCCTCCTATTACATGAGACTTGCATAGAAAACCGGCGTGAAACAACGCTAACGTTGTGTTTCGCTGAGGGAGTGAGGATACCGGCCCAAACCCTTCTAAAAGGCGGGCAACGCATTTGTGACTCCTCTTGTGTAGCGGGTGTCCATGGGTGGCGGTTACCGCTCAGGCTATCCGTTTGCGGTGTACATTAGTACACCTCTGCCTAACCCTTCAGGGAATACAAGCGTTATAGTATATTATATTATGTTAGTTATATTATATTAAAGTATGTTTATTCATATATTTAACCATAACATTTTTTTTCCAATTTTAATTTTAAGTAGGCATATTGTTTTCTGCCGATAATTTATCATTGTATAAAATCTCTTTCCCCGTTTGCCGTATTAATTTGTGCATGCTGTGTTAGTCTATAAGTAATTGTTGCACTTGCATATGTAAATTACCTGGTATTATATTGTTAATGTATCAGTGTAAACAATTGTTGGCTAACCTAATAAAAAAAAAAAAAAAACATACCATTAACATTAAACTTTTCTCCATGCTTTACTTCTACGCTGTCACTGTCTTCTTTCTTCACAGGTCGCGGCTCAGGCTCGGGCGTGTGCTTCGGCGACTGCTTCGGTGGCTGCTTCGCTTCTGCGTGCTTCTCTACAGGCTTCGGGTCGGACGGAGTTGCTGTTGTTACTATTCCTAAAAAAAACATACAATTTATGTAATGATGTACGGAAAAACCTGAAGAGGTGATTTGAAGGAAGAGCCATAGCAGCTTTGAACTGACCTATCCTAACTAATGGCATGCATACATCAGTCATCGTGTAGCTTAATCATTATTTAAGGAGCTGATTGACGGCACGCATACATCAGATTTTTTTTTTAAAGCTTACTAGCAATGTGACATTACTAGTATTCTTGTTAACCCCTCGTGCTAAACTAAAATGCTTGTGTTACGAGTGGGTTTACGTCGGTAGTGCAATGGGTGGGTTTTGAACCGGCAACCACATGATTGCAAGTCCGGCGCGCCCTAGCCATTAGGCTACCGCCGCTTCAGATATCGTGTAGCTCAACCATTATTTAGGAGGCTAACTGACGGCATGCATACATCAGTCATCGTGTAGCTCAACCATTAATTAAGGAGCTGATTAATGGCACGCACACATCAGTCATCGTGTAGCTCAACCATTATTTAGGGAGCTAGCTGATGACCTGCATACATCGGTCTTCGTGTAGCTCAACTATTATTTAAGGAGCTGATTGACGGCACTGATACTTCAGTCATCGTCTTGTGCTATACTATTTAGGGAGCTGATGGAGCTCATATGAAATAGTAAACTGTTTGACATACCTGCTTCAGAATCGGGCGGTTCATCCTTATTGTTCCACCGTATATCTGTGAGACCCTTGATGCGGAGCTCCTCAGCCGTCTTCAGTAGGCTAGCCAGCTGGGACTGAAAGAAGTATTTAATTGTTAGTTCTGCAATAATAATATGTTGAACCTGCAGGGTTAGAAATGACATTTTTTACGAATATAATACGGTAGTTGATTGATCTAAAGAGTAAAACCCAATCAAATTTCTTAATAAAACTTGCCAGGTGGATTCTTGAGATGTTTTTTTTTTTCTAAAAGCTTACTAGCAATGTGGGTCGCACATTACTAGCTGTTTTTGAGGTCTTGGGAAAGATGTTCAAATGAGTATTTATCTATACTAATATATAAAGCTGAAGAGTTTGTTTGTTTGTTTACTTGAACGCTTGAACGTTTACTGAATCTCAGGAACTACTGGTCCGATTTGAAAAATTATTTCACTGTTAGATAGCCCATTTATTGAGGAAGGCTATAGGCTATATATCATCACGCTACGCGGACGAAGTCGCGGGCAGAAGCTAGTACAGTAATAAAAGTAAATTCGAACTTCAATACCATGCCATAAAGTTTAAGTGTTGGTGGAGGGGTTCCGGTAAGGCAAAACAATTGAGTGACGTTAGTTTCAGAATCGACTGGGTCAGCTAGTTTTGTTATATAGATAAGCTACAATAATTAGGTATAAAAAAGGATCCTCGTCTCCACAGAAGATTGACAAATCACCTGACGTCCAGAATATACTCACATGATGCACATTCATCTCGCCGGTGTACATGTAGTCGAGCAGCGCCTTCAGATGTTTCGGCTCCGCGCCGTCGATCACCAGCACGGGCTCGCCCTGGGCTTCGTGCGCGCCCAGCAACGCGCCCAGCAGCTCCGAGCATGCTGCTAACACCACCCTGGGGACATACAATATATTACCTGCAGGTCTCATATTTTATTTTATCTTATTTTATTAGAATCTCCGACAAAGAGACGACCTCTGTGGTTTAGTGGTTCGAGTTCGAGAAAAAAACAAAAACAGGACACAGAATTTAATTTGGAAATAAACAACAAAGTAATTTCAGACAAAGCAGAAGTTGCTAACGCTTTTGAACAATACTTCACTAATATTTCGATCGAGGTCACGAAATCTTTACATTCGTCCTCGTTAGTAGCTGAGTCTTTAACAAAGACTTTCTTCAACAGAGATATTCCAAATTTTGAATTTAGTAAAGTATCTCCTCTTTTGGTTATAAAAGCGTTTAAAATGTTAAATATGAAAAACACAGAAGATTTATGGGGCATATCTGTTAAAGTACTGAATTCAATAATTAACAATATCGCCCCGATCCTTGCTAATATATTTAATCTTTGCATTAAGACAGGAACCTTTCCAGAGTTAATGAAACAAAGTAAAATCATACCAATTTTCAAATCGGGCTGTAAAGCGAATCCCTCTAATTATAGGCCCATTTCTATTCTTCCCGCTTTAAGCAAAATATTTGAAAAACTGATGCTTAATCAAATGATAACACATTTTAATGTAAACAAGATCTTGCATGATCAACAGTTTGGCTTCACGAAAGGTAGGTCAACGTCTGATGCTGGTACGAAGCTAGTGTCACATATTTTAGAAGCTTGGGAGGGGTCACAGGATGCCATAGGCATCTTCTGTGATCTTTCGAAGGCTTTCGATTGCGTTGATCACAACACGCTTATCCGTAAATTAAACCATTACGGTATGAGGGGGCTATCTTTGGAGCTCATATGTTCCTATCTTTCCGAGAGGCGACAAAAAGTGGGCATAAATGGAGTTACATCTCTCGGGTCTGTTGTTAAAATGGGTGTTCCACAGGGCTCTATTTTAGGCCCTTTTCTTTTCCTAGCGTACATAAACGACCTTCCCTATATGATGTCCGAGTTATCGAATATAGTATTATTTGCTGACGATACCTCACTTATATTTAAAATCAATAGAAATGATAGCGATCTAGCTAATGTAAATGAGAGCCTAAAATCACTGTCTAAATGGTTTGCTGCTAATAATTTACTACTTAATGCTAGCAAAACAAAATGTCTAAAATTCTCATTACCAAATGTACCCCAAGCTGAAAGTAATTTAATTCTTGAAGGCAGCAAACTTGACATAATCAATGAAACTGTTTTCTTAGGTATTACTGTTGATTGTAAGTTGCAGTGGGGCGCACACATTTCAGCACTGTCTAGCAGGTTAAGTTCCGCTGCATATGCAGTGAGAAAAATTCGACAGATTACTGATATAGCTACGGCCAGACTAGTGTACTTCGCTTACTTTCACAGCATTATGTCATACGGTATTCTGCTGTGGGGATCAGCTGCAGAAGTAGATTCAATCTTCATCTTACAGAAAAGGGCCATCCGCGCAATCTATGATATGGGCCCTCGCGATTCCCTAAGAGAAGTTTTCAAGAACATCAATATACTTACACTGCCGTCACTCTACATTTTTGAAAACATCATGTACGTTCGTAAAAACCTGCAAAAATTCAGCATCAATAGTGACTTTCATAACATTAATACCAGGAATAAACACAAAATAGTGGTACCTAAATTTAGACTATCTAAAACACATAAATCATTTCTGGGAAATTGTGTGGCCTCCCTGGCAACCTGAGGTTATTCGTGAATACATTTTTTTTTTTTTACAAAAATTTCATTGTGTCATCATTTAGTTATTTATTGTTGTCTCCAACTATTTATAAACAGGACTTGTAAATGTGAGTACATTGTAGCATGTCTAAGTGGACACCTATTTTTATATACTTTGACGATGTGTGTGTTTTCCACATAGTTTATTTTTTATTTTTACATCGACCTCTTCCACTTAGACATAAACCTTCAATGTTCACACAAGCTGCTATCGTAATATTGTACCTGCGTGAAGATTGTAACCTTATTTATTTTAAAAGAGTGTCCATGGAGTTTCTTGCCGGATTCTTCTCCATAGGATCAACCTTTTGGAACCGTGCAACTAGAAGCATAACGTTTCATAAATGCTTGTAAAAGCTTATTTGAAAAAAAAAAAAAAAAAAAAAGTACCGGACTGCCGACCATGAGTTCGTGGGTTCGATTCCCACCGAACACAAAAATGTATGTGATGAATATAAGTTATTTGTGTTCATCTGGGTTTCTTATGTATTATAAGTATATATTTACAAAAAAAAGTATATAAGTATTATATCCATTGTCTAGTACCCATAGTACAAGCTCTGCTTAGTTTGGGACTAGATGGTGCTGTGTATAAAATGTCCCAGAATATCTATATATTATATATGTATATATATAAGTATATTAAAAAAGTATATACATATAAGTATATTAAAAAAGTATATTAAGAAACACCTTACATGTTGTGTATGACGATACGTTTATAAATATTGTGTATGACGATACACTGCCTCATTAGCCAATTGGTCCTGAGCGACTGCTACGCTGGAGGTCCTGGGTTCGATTCCCAGGTCGAGCAGTGTTATTGGGTTTTTCTATGAAATTCCCAGTAGCAGCTCGGAGTTTGGAATTTGTGCCCGGTTAATGGCAATAGGCTCGCCCCCTATTACATGGGACCTAAACATACCGGCGAACTGTGGGTGTACGCCTCTGTCTAACCCTTCGGGGAATACAGTATGTTATGTTTATTACAATCTCCGACAAAGAAAAAACCTTACATGCTATATAACAGTTACATTTTAGTTTTAGGCTTAGTGCTTCTTTAATTATAGGAGATCACATCCTGTGAAATGAGATCAACCAAAATTGTTAACAAACATTATAAGGCAAGAGAAAATGGAAGGTACCTAATGTAGATAAGAAAAAAGAGAGCTATTTTTTTTCTCTAATAATAGCGTGTACTTATTGGTCTTTGGCACCTGGTCCATCTAGGCTATGATGCCACAGACTATCTAGAGGTTTAGGTTGGTATGTTTTTCTTTTATAGCGTCAGTGTAAAAAAAAAACTTTCTTTCTTCTATTACAAAGAACAAATTAAGCTTATCGTATTCAAATCGCCATTTCTTTTTTTTATGGGATAGGGGGCAAACGAGCAGACGGATCGCCTGATGGTAAGCGATAACCGCCGCCCATGGACACCCGCAACACCAGAGGAGTCGCGCAGTGCCCGCCATTTAAAAGGGTATTATGGGCCTCTGGTATCCTCACTCGGCGAAACACAACGTAAGTGTTTTTTTTTTTTTTCTGGGATAGGGGGCAAACGAGCAGACGGATCGCCTGATGGTAAGCGATAACCGCCGCCCATGGACACCCGCAACACCAGAGGAGTCGCGCAGTGCCCGCCATTTAAAAGGGTATTATGGGCCTCTGGTATCCTCACTCGGCGAAACACAACGTAAGTGTTTTTTTTTTTTTTATGGGATAGGGGGGCAAATGAGCAAACGGATCACCTGATGGTAAGCGATAACCGCCGCCCATGGACACCCGCAACACCAGAGGAGTCGCAAGTGCGCTGCCCGCCTTTAAAAGGGTTTGGGCCTCCGGTAACCTCAACTCACTCGGCGAAACACAACGCAAGCATTGTTTCACGCCGGTTTTCTGTGAGGCCGTGGTATCACTCCGGTCGAGCCGGCCCATTCGTGCCGAAGCATGGCTCTCCCACGTGAACATTTTATGGGATAGGCGGGCAAATGAACAGGCTGGTCGCCTGATGGTAAGCGATTACCGCCGCCCATGGACACCCGCAACACCAGAGGATTCGCAAGTGCGTCACCAGCCTTTTAAAAGGGTATTGTTACGAGCTGGGGTTCTATATTGTACATGCTTCTACGATTTATCTAGAACCTTCGTGACCCATCTACGTCATTCTAATAGCTTCTCGGCGTAACAGTACTAAAGAGTATTATGGGCCTCCGGTATGCTCACTCACTCGGCGAAACACAACGTAAGTGTTGTTTCACGCCGGTGTTCTGTGAGGCCGTGGTATCACTACACTGCACTATCACTACATTAATAGGATTAACGATTTCAAATGCACATTTCAGACTAACCGAACCATACGTGTACTTTTCTCCCCGAGCGAATCATAGTACTTTTAAAGGTTAAGGCTAAGTTAGCCTCAAAGAAGCTTGGCGTGCTTAACAGATCGAGACAGTATTTCACTCCGGCCCACCGCCTATTACTTTATAAGGCGCAGGTCCGGCCTCATATGGAATACTGTTCTCATCTCTGGGCAGGAGCACCCCAGTACCAGCTTCTCCCTCTGGACCGCATCCAACGAAGAGCGATTCGAATCGTCGACTGCCAAGTTATTTCAAACCGGCTTGACCCCTTGGCGCTGCGTAGAGATGTGGCCTCGCTTTGCATCCTCTATCGCCTATACTATCGGGATTGCTCCGAGGAATTGATCGGATTGATCCCTGCAGCCTCTTTTCGCCATCGTTCTACGTGACAACAGTTCCATCCCCATTATCTTGATGGCTGGCAGTCCACAACTGTGCGTTTCTCTAGAAACTTTCTGCCTCGCACAACAAAACTGTGGAATGAACTGTCGCCTGCAGTATTTCCGGACCAATACGACCTTCAAGAAAAGAGCGTACTCCCTTTTAATAGGTCGGCAGCGCACTTGTGACTCCTCTGGTGTTGCAGGTGTCCATGGGCGGCGGTGATCGCTTACCATCAGGCGATCCGTCTGCTCGTTTGCCTGCTATCACATAAAAAGAAAACCGGTCACGGAATCTTAGATGAACTTAGAACGTCGGTTCGAGCTTCGAGCCCTGGCTGACACAGGATTGTTCTAACTATGTCTGGACTTTAAAAGAGACCATGATTCTCTGAGTTTGTTTCGAAGTTTCTTCTCAGAGGTCGACAGTTAGGAAATGCCGGCGCCATTTAGATAAAAAAAACGATGACTTGTAAAAGTGTCTTTAAAAGATCTATTTACAGAAATAAATATCATATTATATCATTTATTTATCTTCCATTAAAAATTAGAAATGTATCAACGTGTGTTAATCCAAAATAAAATTATTTAAAAATAATTATAAGTTATGCATAAGTATCTGAAAACAATTAGAGCTTCTTTATAGATAACTCATTGCATAGACCTAGTCATATACCTATTTATTTAATGTATGAAATATTTAGATTTTTCAGTCATGATGGTATTATTTATAAAGATGTCTTGCTTATATTTTACAAGTCACAAAAAATAAAAATCAATATGAAAACCCGCGACATCGCGCCCAAAGCGCGCGAATCAACACTCATTCTAATTTTAAATTATTCTATTCCCTACTGCTTCAGCTGTGTCACCGTGAAGGTATGTTAACATAATAGGGTATTACACCTTTTTTTGAAAACTGTTTTAAATTAATCCTTAGATCGTAATGAACCAGTAGAATTTTTATTTCAGTTTTATAAAACCGAAAAATGCCTTAAAAACTATTTTTAATTTATGATTTTGAATTTTCGCGCGGAAACGTTAGCCGCCATGCTACTTCGGGTCGTGACGTCACTTCGTTAGTAAACGATACAACTGCAAAAGACCAAGTAACGTCAAGTTACTATCGGAGTGACATCACGTCAGAATCCAATATGGCGGATGGCGTTTTAAAACAGATTAAAGAAGACTATTTTTTAAATTGAATTATAAAATTTACATTGCATTTTTATAAATAAATACTAACGTATCTCGTTTACTTTTTTAAAAATCTATCATAAACATGCATTTTTATATTTTTTCTTATGTGATGTAAAATACCCTATTAAAACAAAAATGTATTCAGTAAAATTTCTGTTCGAAATTCAAATTTTGCAGCCCTCTGCCAATCTAAATACAATATTTAAAAAAAATTTAACCCACTGAATTTTCATATTACTTGAGGGCCATAGAGCAGAAAAGTGCTACTTTCTACCTCTTTATTAGAGTACTTAGTAATTTGTCACTTTCCGAGTAGCTGAAGTAATAAAGTTATAAAACACATAAATAACACAACTTCGCAGGTGTTTTCGTTTGATTATTGATTTTTTTGAGTTTGTCGACACGGCCTAGTTCCAGGCTTATTATAATTAAACCATCACGCTTATATTCACCTTGGGCGTCGGCAGGGCCCCCGAAACAACTAGTACATACATAGATACAATTTGACAAGAAAACCCTGACCGACCTGTGAAGGTATTGTAGAAAAGTCGAGACTGTTCTGTAATATCGAAGTAATTGAAAAAAAAAATCCATCTTATCATGCGAAGAGTCGACCAGTATTTTTTTTTATTTCTTTAAAAGATGAAAAGATGGCGAGCACTTGGGAGTGACATGTTTTTTTTTCTTGTAGGGGATCACGTGATGGTAAGAGATTACCATAGCCCATAGACACCCGCAACACCAGAGGAGTCGCAAGTGCGTACAGCGTAAGCGTTGTTTCACACCGGTTTTCTGTGAGGCCGTGGTGTCACTCCGGTCGAGCCGAAGCATGGCTCTCCACAATTCGATTAATAAATTTATTTATTTAGTACATGGAGGACTTACAGCTAATAAAAGTAGACAAAAAGAAGAAAACCATAGTCACCAGAAAGCCAATTACAAATCCTCACGTGAGTTATAAGTAGATATATAAAGCGGCGGTAGCCTAATGGCGAGGGCGTCGGACTTGCGATCATGTGGTTGCCGGTTCGAAACCCACCCATTGCACTACCGAAGAAAACCCACTATAGTAACACAATCATTTAGCTTAGCACGAGGGGGTACAAGCATACTAGTAATGTGCGACGACCCACATTGCAAGTAAGCTTATATAAAAAAAAAATAAGTTGTCTTACCGATGTGCTCTTAAGGAAACTCCTCGGATGTTCTGTGCTTCCACTGTCTCCTTCCCGGCGACCTGGGTGGCGAAGCTGGGCGAGCAGTATAGGGTTACATCGCAGAAACGTTCTGTAATGGAAGACAAACATTTATTTACCAGTGAAAGGATCAAGTAGGATTAAACTATCTATCGCCGCCGTGGGCCAGAAAGCTGCAAGCTTAAAGTGGAATTGTGCAGGTCACATCTGCCGCATGTCAGACGAGTTGTAGGCAAAACTTACTTCTGAGTGGAACTACTACTTCCAAAAGGAGATGGCGGGGTGAGCTAGACATCTATTGTAAGGATTGGCCACAGAAGTCTCTAAACCGTGAGGAGTGGAAGAAGGGTAGGGAGGCTTTTGCCCTGCAGTGGGACGATAACGGCTGAAACTGGGCAGTGCTGGGCACGGGTCTTCTCTCACAATGAGAGGGATAAGGCTATAGTCCACCACGCTAGCATAATGCGGGTTGGCAGACATCACACGCCGTCGAGAAAATCTCTCAGGCATGCAGGTTTCCTCACGATGTTTTCCTTCACCGTTGTAAGCGAGTGATAATTAATTGAAGCGGCGGTAGCCTAATGGCTAGGGCGTCGGACTTGCGATCATGTGGTTACCGGTTCGAACCCCACCCATTGCACTACCGACGTGAACCCACTCGTAACAAGCATTTAGCTTAGCACGAGGGGTTAACAAGAATACTAGTAATGTGCGTCCCACAATGCTAGTAATCTTTAAAATATATATATATATATATTAATACGCATTACGCACATGATAACGAAAAGTCAGAGATGCGTGCTTTGGGTTTGAACTCGAGACCAACGACATGGCAGTCCAGTGGTCATACCCTAAGGCTATCACTGACAGATTATTATTGTGATGCAATTCTAATTAGCTACTTGACTGTTCAAGTACGTGAATTTTCGTACTTGTCAATAATGTGTGATCATTTAGTGGTCCTTAGATGTTGAAGACTTCACAAACAATCACCTTACAGGAGATCTAGACTAGATGATAATTGGCATAAAACTACATTGCCTCTGCTCGGCACGACTGCTACGCTAGAGGTCTCAGGTTCTATGGCCAGTTTGAGCAGTGTTATTGTTTTTTTTATTCTCAGTAGCAGCTCGGAGTTTGTGATTTGTGCCCGGGTGATGGCAATAGCCTCGCCCCCTATGATATGGATTTAACATACTGGTGAACTGTGGGTGTACATTAGTACACCTCTGCCTAACCATTCGGGGAATACAAGCGTGATGGTATGTATAAAGATAGATTGCATCCTAAAGAAGGACATAGGCTAACTTTTGACATCCATATTTTACCGTGGAAGAGCCGGGCAGGCTCGACTTCAGCGTCGCGGGTTGTGGGTTCGATTCCCACACGGAGCAAATATTTGTATGACGTACAGGTACTCCGGGTTTGTGTATGTGAGAATTTGTATTTGTAAAAGCATCCACGAAACAGGAGAAACTAGTGAATATCAGTATTTTACATGAAGCCACTTCCATCAGACCTACGAAACCCAATTTCTGGGCAATAGTGGTTGTCAGGCTTTGTTGCCCTTCTGACGTGCCCTGGGTGTACCTCGACTAAGAATCGAATTGAAGAATCGAAAATTGAAACTAAAAACACAGCAAAAAAATCTTAAAACCAATTTCCGCGTATTAAGTACATATTTAAATTCTTGTTAATGATATTGAAGGTCAGGTTATATGCATATGCAAATAAAATTCACAAATCTACTGACGAAAATTTTAAGATATTAAATTAATCAAGTGGGCGGGTCTAGGTTAGGTTAGACAAACGAAAACCGACCAATCAACGCTGCCGAAATCCTACCTTTCAATTATGATACCAACCTCGTTTTGAAGGTGAGACGGAATACGAATTCTTACATGGCAACATCATTTTAATTTTAGTTGTGATTCTATTTTTAAATAAGGAACTGGTTTTGGCGCGCTCATTTATTTTCGGTGCTGGTTTGTCTGGCTTTTAAATTTGGCAATTTTTAGGATTAAGTAATTATTAAACTACTTAATATGAATTCTGACGAGAACCTTAATGACTTTTTTATATACAATTACAATAAAAAAATATAATAATATATAATATAAATTACACTATAAAATTACTTGCATGTCATTTTGTATTGTATTACAATACAAAATGACATGCAAGTAATTAGTTATTAAGTAATTAGTAGCACACAATATGTTAAATTTATATAAAGCTAGCTTCCGCCCGCGACTTTCTTCCGCATGGAATAGTTACTTAGTCTTAGCGTGATGATAAGTATATAGCCTATAGCCTTCCTCAATAAATGGGCTATCTTACACTAAAATAATTTTTCAAATCCCACTAGTAGTTCCTGAGATTAGCGAGTTCAAGCAAACAAACTCTTCAGCTTTATATAATACTAGCTTCTGCCCGCGGCTTCGCCCCCGTGGAATTCGGTCTGTCATCACATCCCACGGGAACGGGATAAAAAGTATCCTATGTCCGTCTCCTGGTTCTAAGCTACCTCTCCACCAATTTTCAGTCAAATCGGTTCAGCCGTTCTTGAGTTATAAATGGAGTAACTAATACAACTTTCTTTTATATATATAGAAGATTAGTATTAGTAAGCATAGATACATAGATAAATATACCCCACTGTTGGACTCGCATCTAACTAAACACTCATAAATGATGAATGATATTTATTCCTGTATAAAATTCTTTTAGCTAAGTGGTCCTGAGCGCGACTGCTACGTTAGAGGTCCTGGGTTCGATTCCCAGGTCGAGCAGTGTTATTGGGTTTTTCTATGAAATTCCCAGTAGCAGCTCGGAGTTAGGAATTTGTGACCGTTTAATGGCAATAGGCTCGCCCCCTATTACATGGGACCTAAACATACCGGCGAACTGTGGGGGTAGGTACATTAGTACGCCTCTGCCTAACCCTTCGGGGAATACAGGCGTGATGGTATGTATGTTAAAATTCTTTTAAGGACAGTTTTATACGTGATTGTTTTATTATTTTTTAAGTAGATGATAACGGCGTTTCCTATCTGACGACCTCTGAGAAAAAACACCGCAACTTCATAGAATCGTGGTGTCTTTTAAAGTCCAGATATAGCAATCAATAGCAACACAGATAATAGAATACTAGTATGTGAGTTACATAGAATGACAATGTCTGAAATGGCCTTTTGAATAGGCATGGAGAATTTCACAGATAGCATTTCAAAAAGCACATGAAACAATTTTTTATATGTCCTGCAACTTTTTCACACAACCTGCTCAAATTAGAATTTCAATAAAATCATATTTTGTTCACGATTTCATTTTAAGTAGATATAGCAATTTAGCAAGTGTAGCGATAAGATTTTGAATGAAAATTCATTGCGGACGAAAGTTAGCTGGCTGTGAAATTTCGCATGTGAAATCGATATGAAAAATAATCATAATTCATCAAATGAAAATGAAGAAAGAGCCACATCGGCTTTGCGTAGACCCTTCTGTCGTGTAGCTCGACCATATTTTAGGGAGCTCAACAGCCCGTCACGCGAAGATACCAGACTCGAATCCAGACCATAGACAAGAGGAATGAATGCTAAATAGAATAGAATAGAATTCTCAATATATGCAAATGACATTAAGCTTTCGAGGAATTAAGGGGCTCTGGGCACTTGGTCATAGTCACTTAGCAAATATAGCAATAGTCAACTGATTTTCGAGTATTATGAGGTCACCTGAATAGCTTTAGTTGACGTGAAGATTTTGACTAAATTAACGGTATTCGTTCAGTATTTAACCTTTAGCCATAGTTTGGTTGTGTCCCCGGAAATAACCCGATAACACGCATGCGCTTGCGCATAACGATACACGACCTAACCCCATACACTATCCATTAGGTATACTTCGCTACACCTCACAACGTCACTAAATTGTTTTTCGCGCATAAATTAAAATGATTCTAAATTTAAACGGAATATGCTAATGTTGCCACGCATAAAAACGCGCATAATTAGGGCTGCTAGTGTGGAAATGTACTGGTTTTTTGTGAAGTTTTTTTTGCGTAATTTTGGTTATGCACGTAATAGATTTTTTGCTCTGATTCAAAATGGGTACTTAATTTTGGGTTTTTTGGAAATGGACTCCCCGCAAAATTAATTAATTTTGTCTAAAAATAAGACGAAAAATATGTTCTAAAAGTAAAGTGGTTGCTTTTTACCCGATTTTAGAAAGGAAGAGATTCTTAGTTTGCCATATCTCTTTGAAGTTTCGTTTTACTTATATAGTTATTTTTCTTACGAAACACACGGATAGTGTACTCGTATTGTCAAGATCGATCGATTGCGATCATTAAACAAATGAGCTTAAACATGATTAACCGTCTCCTAAATTAGATTTATTTGTGTCGCGAAATAATTTAAAGAAAATATGATTCTATCGAAATTCTTATTTTAAAATATCAAATAAAGAAATACATGTTAACATACGCGGGAAACAACATTCCACAAAAAAAAAAGGAAAAAAAATCGTTAACGTTTAATACGTATATTAGCTTCTTATTACAAATTCGAAATTCGAAGGTATGTAACCCTAATTTGAATCGAGCTATAGTAGGAACTCACGTGGCCAATAACATTTAAAAAGAAACCGGTTTAGTTATTTTAATATACATTTTTGAAAACGGAATTGTATAAAATTACCATACCTACCATTGGGTTTTTGTATTAATTTTGTACTTTTTGTGCCTCTTGTAGTTATTTTTGGAAAAAACGTGTCCGCACAGCGATTGTTGGTAGGTGGGTTGTTCTTTTTTTGAAATTGTAACTTTTGTTAAGATTATGCAATCTCTTTGATGTTTTATTTTGAAGGCGTGAAGTAAGCGGTTCTAATAAAACCATAAAAGATTTAAAAACTCATTACTGCTTTATTGGTCGAGTGGTCCTATGTGTGCCAAGCTCTAGATCTCTAGACTTCTAGGGTATGTACGCTAAAAGTCCTGGTTTCAGGCCGAATGTTAAGTATAGGGTTTTTCTTTGAAATTCTTAGTAGCATCAGGCGAAATGGTGTTAAAAAAAAGCAGCTTGGTTTTGTGCCCAGGGTTCGCTCTCTTACTACATGTTACGTTACATCGGTAACATAACGTAAATATCATCACGCCTGCATTCTCCGAAGGGTTAAGCAGAGGATTAAGCAGAGGTATTCTGATGTACACCTACGGCTCGCCGTTATGAAGTCCCATGTAATAAAAGAGCGAACCGGGCAAAAATCTAAACACTCCGAGCTGCTACTGAGATTTTTCTAGAAAGCCCAATAAGTAACACTGCTCGAACAGGTAATTGAACCTCTAGCGTAGCAGTCGTACTTGGGCCCACTACCTATACTAATGAGTTTTCCGATGTTTTAATAGTTATTCGGCTATTCGGGGTGGGGGCAAATCCAACTAAACAATGATCATAAAAATCACTCCAGCCGTTCTTGAATTATAAATGATGACAGGGCCCGTCATGGCATCATGACGTGTTATCGCGATCATTTTTGAGAGAGGGATACGGTTATTTAATCTGTAGAGCGGTGTCCCTCTCTTTCAATCGGAAAATGATCGCAATAACACGTCATTATACGGTCTCAGTTGAGACTAACACTACTTTGTTTTATGTAGGTATAAGATATTGTGCAATATGTTAAGAAAACCCTGTCCAACCCGTGAAGGTGTTGTCAGGTATCGAGATCCGGTTCTATTTATATAATCGCAGTTTTTTTTAGAAGGGGTGAAAATCAATTGAATATTTTCTTGAAGGGGTGAAAACAATTGAATATTTTCTTGCAGGGGTGAAAATAACTGAATATGTTTTAAGGGGTGAAAATAACTGAATATTTTTTTGAAGGGGTGAAAATAATACATTTTAGGGACTCCGGTTTTTCTATTCAATTAGCTTCTGCTCGCGGCTTCGTCTGCGTGTACTTCTGAATTGGGCCCGCCCTTTTAAAAAGTAGTCCAGTGTTATTCCAATATAATCTATCTCTGTGGCAATTTTTTTCCAAATAGGTTCAGCCGTTCTGGCGTGACAGAGTAACAAACATCCATCCATCTATCCTCACAAACTTTCGCATTTATAATATTAGTAGGATACTAACCTTTTTCCAATAGTTGCGCGAACATATTCTGCACATTCGTGTGATGATGTTTCCATCTCAAGCAGTACTGTTGTGGCATCATCTTCATATATAGGTATATATAATACTAATAAACGTCCAAAATAAATAATTTTAAGGCTTTGGTATAGAAAGGCAGGTCATAAGTGAGAATTTTGAGTTTGGTAGAAAATTTGGTCGTTTTGTTTCTCTAATTAAAAAACTTAACCCTAATAATTTCAGAATTAGGTACTTTTGAGTTTAATTCGTTTGGAATGTAGTCCTTCGGTGGTAGGTTTTACCTGTAACAAGAAAAAAAATACATGTAATCACATGCCTGTCTGTACTGCCCGAAGGGTGAGGTCAGTGGCGGCCCGAGAGGTCATGGGGATTACTCCCCCCAATATCGTACACGTTTACAAAAAAAAAGGAAATATATCCAATGTCTAATACCCATAGTACTTGAACTTGGACGGTGCTGTGTAAAATGTCGTAGAATATTTATTTATTTATTTTATTATTTAGTCATGATGGCTCTCTGACTATGACCAGGGACGTCCAGTCTATGGTTAGGACTGTACATGGAGGCAAAGGAATACTGATATCGTTTCTGGTATCGTCTTGCGACGGGTCATTGAGCTACCTAAGTAATGGTTGAGCTACACGATGACAGATGTATGCATGCCGATAGTTAAGACGCCACGGGCGGCGGACTTGGGGAAGTCCGACCGCCCACTCACAAGGCCCGAGCTGGCGACGCGTTTTGCAGCTTCCGCGCCCCGCTCAGCGGATCGGTAGAAGAAGGGGAAAACGTCTACGTCTGTCTCCCCATACGCGTAGGGGGCCGCAAAAGGCGGCCCGCTACTTCCGGGTCCGCGGACGAATGCTACAGCGCTCCCGTAGGCCCGGGACCGAAGTGGTAACGCGGAAAACCGAGATTGGTTTTAGTCGGTAGATTGCTCTTTTCAGAGCGGAGTCCGACACACCCCACCACTCTCCCTGGAGTGGTGGATAGTGCATAAAGCATTTCCAATCCCGTCAACAAAAAAAAACGTCAACTCAAAGCGGACCGTGAGTTTGTGGGGCCCTCTCTCTTCTGCCTAATTATTCACCAAATTGCCATTTTGTTATAATACATCTTCTCTACTATTATAAAATTGTAAAAAAGCTGTGACTGTACAGTGAAGATATTTAAAAAAAAACAAGTGCGTCAGAGTAGAATCCAAAAATGTGATTTTTAAAATTCTTGTCTGTTTGTTACGAGTTGGCGCAAAAACTACTGAATAGATTTGAATTTGTTATCACTGTTAGATAGTATATGCTCCAACTTAAAAACTGATGAGCTTCTTATCTCAATTAACTGAACGGTTCCTGAGATACAGCTTGACCTCTCTGATGCATACAGAACCCATACAAAGAAGAGATCATCAATGTTGGTTTTTCCGAGTTTTTTTACTCCTAATAGCTCGAAGCCGCGGGAAAAAGCTAGTTTTAATGATTTATTAAAATATATTTCGCAGCAGTTAGCGTAGCTTTTGGACGTCTGCAACACCAGAGGCGTCGCTCTGGCGTTGCCGACCCCGTAAAAACTATTTCACTGCTTTCTTGAAGAGCTCCAGGCCTTTTGGGGAAAACTGCGGCGGGCAGCTCATTGCAGCCTGATTGTACGTGGGATGAAGTCTCTCTGGAAACGTACAGTACGCGATGATATTGGTTCTAAGGTGTGAGAACGAGCCTGCTGCCAATAACGAGAGATATGCGATGGTAAAGGGTGACCATGGGCACCATATTAAACAGTACCTCAGAAAACAGTCCATTATACAGGCGGTAGAACACACACATGGAGGCGGTCTCTCCTCAGGGTCAGCAATATGTTGTTACCATATTACAATAAGTAAAATCATCAAACCCATTGGATTGCTGGAGTTCCTTTTTTATGGGATGAGGATGAGCAGACGGATCGCCTGATGGTAAGCGATTACCGCCGCCCATGGACACTCACAACACCAGAGGAGTCACAAGTGCGCTGCCGGTCTTTTAAAAGGGAGTACGCTCTTTTCTTGAAGGTTTGAAGGTCGTATTGGTCCGGAATTAGTGCAGGCGACAGTTCATTCTACAGTTTTGTTGTGCGAGGCAGAAAGTTTCGCGTAGAACGATGGCGAAAAGAGGCTGCAGGGATCAATCCGATCAATAATAATCCGCCTCCGGTATCCTCAGTCACTCTGTGAAACACAGCGTAAGCGTGGTAATAATATCACCGTATATTATATTAGATAACACGCAAACCGGAGTAGTTACATATGAACCTACTAATAGATAAGGTACGGGTCAATAACTCGTTACCACATACCATGGTTTTATCAATGTTGAACCCTACTGATGTGGAACATAGTTTTATGTGGTGTCAGGATCTGGAGGGGGGCTCGTAGCTATGTTATAAATAATAGATCAATGTCGATGGGTAATTTTAACAGCTAACCTAACAACCCGTCCACGCAGAGCCAGTAGCTTTAAATTCACCCCTAAATAATTTAAACCAGACCCAGCCGTCCCTAGCTGACCTCCAGCAACGCCCTAAGCCGAAGTCCGAGTCCCGTTAGAGAACGCCCTTAGCTGCTGTTGCTTAGTTTATAAGTTGCTCCTGTCTGAAGGCATTCGGTGCCTCGCCACCAAGTCCGGTTACGCTGTTAAGATTCCCTGAATCGACAGCTTAATGTCAGTCAAAAAAAATCGAGACCCGTCCGCGCCTCGAAGATTCACAATGTTAGAGTCAAAATGGTTTATTTCAATTAGACCACTAAAATAGGTACTTTTAAATAGTCAAAATTAGTTACATGGTTCCCAACAGTGGGTCTTATGGAGAGGAGAAACTCCATAGTCATTCCTCTAGCTAGAGAGTACATAAGACCCTAGGTCCCGGTTCTCATACAAACACCTTAACAATCGTTAGTGGTATTCAGAAGCATAAAAAGCCTGACAATCAGCCTCTCCTCAGGATATCACAAAAAAGCGACATCGATTCATGGTGGATATTCCGAAAATCCGGACGAAACGCTCTAAGTTCATATTTAGAATGCGTACCGCGGAAATGTGGAATGCGCTTCCCGAGTGGGTCTTCCCCGATAGATATAATCTGGGTGTCTTTAAATCACGAGTGAATCGGTTTCTTCTATGCAAGCGCCCTCCATCTTAGGACGCAGGTGAACTGAAGAATAAAAAAAATAAGAAAATATATCACTATTGCCAAATAATTTAGTGTAGGTCTGCTGACAGTCGCTTCGTGTAAAATACTGATATTCAGCTGGATCTGACTAGATTGGAAACAAACTCGACATCGGAAACGACGAAGTGGGGTAGGCCGACGTCATGTCAAGATTACTATCAGCTTATTTACATTTTCGATTCACGCAGAAAGCTCACCGTGCCCTTTGGTACGGCAATTTTGGGCTTGGATTTAGATTTAATAGAATCTATATTAGGGTTCCACTTCCAACCCTGGGAAGTGAACCAGACCTGTCTTCTCTGTTGAAATTTGGGTGTTCTATTTTTTTTTAATACATAAATAAATATTCTAGGACATTTTTACACAGCACCATCTAGTCCCAAACTAAGCAGAGCTTGTACTATGGATACTAGACAATGGATATATTATTTATATACTTTTTTTTTTTTTGTTAATACATCCTTATAATACATAAGAAACACCCAGACGAACACAAACACTTATATTCATCACATACATTTTTGTGTCCTGTGGGAATCGGACCTACGACCTCGTGGTCAGCAGTTCGGTACTCGAACCACTAAACCACAGAGGTCGTCGAAATGTTTTTCTAACTTTGAAATATAGTTAATGTTAAGTAGTTTTTCAAAAAGCTATACTAGTACTAAAGTATACTATAATTATTGTAGCGATCTCTATCTAGCATAAAAGTAAAATGATTGTAACTTCCCTATTTTAACCGAATTTGGTTTTTTATTGTATTTTTGAAATAATGAAAATAATCAGACATCGAGCCGATTATTAAATTATTGTGGCCCTAGCTCTAAAAAGGAATAAGAAGTGACTAGAGCAGAAATAGCTATACCTACCTACCAATGACGTTAACGCAAACCACAAACGAAAAGGGCAGCCATTTTAAATAATTATCTTTAAAATGACATTCTTATCAAGTGGTTTTGGAAAACATTTTAAAAAATATTCCGATAACATAAGTAAGTAGGTACCTAATGAGTGATAAGGGGTAACTACAATAGATAACACCAACTAGTTTTAACTATTTCGACAAATATTTTGGTTGGAGACCGGATTTGTTTTATCAGAACGAACTATGTTCTTTTAAACTTTGATATTTTTGTACAATACATACATATAACTACAGACCTCTACTTACTACGATTCTTGCATACTTCTTTTGCTTCTACCACATTCATAAGTATCAAGTCAGTAAGATCGGCGTATGTCCTAGGGCAGTGATACTCATAGAGCTCTATATCGAGCTCCAGAGGTCGAATAAGACGAAGAGAAGAAATAGGGAGTCCATTGAGAGATTAAAATTAGGTAAGGAGGGGTCCATTCAAAACCTATTTTGTAGTAGAACACTTTATTTAATTTTTTTTTTTTTTTATGGGATAGCGGAGCAAACGAGCAGACGGATCACCTGATGGTAAGCGATAACCGCCGCCCATGGACACCCGCAACACCAGAGGAGTCATAAGTGCGTTGCCCGCCTTTTAAAAGGGTTTGGGCTTCCGGTAACCTCATTCACCCGGCGAAACACAACGTAAGCGTTGTTTCACGCCGGTTTTCTGTGAGGCCGTGGTATCACTCCGGTCGAACCGGCCCATTCGTGCCGAAGCATGGCTCTCCCACGTCAAGTCTCACACTTTACCTTATTTTAAAATAATCAATATATTGACATCGGTTTGTAAGTGTCTTTATCCTTTAATAGGTAACTGTTGTTAACACATGGCAACAGCGAGTACGGAAGAATCACACTCATTCACTCATCGCGTCAATCCATAGGATAGGGTTGCCACTTACTATCAAACGGGCTGAATGCTTGTAGTTCCATTGCCACTAATAAAAAAAACTGCATTTGAATTTGAAAGTAGAATCGACCGTCGGAGTTTAGGCGGGAAAATGTAAAGTGCACATTGTCGATTTTATATTATTTTTCAAAACTTGAATTTCTCCGAAGTTTAATGTGTAATTATGGTGGATAATTAACCATTAAGTGTTCGTGAACGTGTGAGAGTGTAGGCAAATGATATAAAATTGAAAATCGTGACTTTTTGGGTTCACTCCTAAACTCCATCGAAGCCTCAATAAAGTTTCTACCGTTTTATTGGGGCAACTGAACTTAAACTTGACACTGGCGAACACAAGTGTGGTGCCATAATACAATCCCATGATGGGAAATATTCTTTGAATACTTGATTACTTTATTACTTGACACTGGCAAATACACAAAAAGTGTGGCGCCATAATTAAAAAAAAAAAAAAAAAAATCGACCGTCTTTCGCCATCATTCATTGCGTGCACTCTATCGTAAATAATAATGCAATTAGACATTTTTTTTTTCATAATACTTACGGTTCGACTCACCCCGCCAAATTCAATTTGTTTTTGATTTTTCACAAGTATCAATGTTGGCTGTATGCACAGTTTTTTTTTCAAGATGACGTGATTTTTCGCATATTTACGCATTTGTAAGTATTGTAGGTACGTTTACTTATATTTATAGTTAATGTTCCGATTACCTACTATTTTCATGTAGCTATAAAACCCAAAATTTGCGGGAAACTAAAATACTACGTCCAGAAAACTTGTTAAGTCCAACGTTTCACCTTAAACATGCCTTTCTCAGCAATTGCGTTATCTTCCTAATGAATTGATTCCATTACATTGATTTGAAGTTTCTTATCCAATATTCTTTTGTAAAGCAGGTCAAAATCTAGCCCACCTAGTTATTTTTTTATATGAAACCTACAATTCTCAGAACGTAAATTAGGCTGGCGACAACGGTTTACTTTCCGCATTGAATTCATTGATTAAGTTATGTAGGTATTATCCGCGTCGGAAAACTAGATGTTGATACAAAGTTGTGGAGTGCGCGCCACAACTTATTTTCCCATAGAGAATATATTTTATTTGATGTCCTTTACTGTGCATGTGGTAAGTAGGTAGGAATGTCAGTTTCTTTTAACTTCCGATTTGCATGCGTTTGACCCTAATATTGCAGTCTATATGTGTGTTGCCTCTTATATACATACGGGTCAACATAGAAAAACTATTTGGAGACGATTTTACCTGTGGGGTTTATTTGGTGGGGTAGTAGTTAGATGGATCATTGGATCCTACCTATCAACCCACCAACCGAGCGTGTTGGGTTTTATTGATATTTAAAAAGCGAATTTCTTTCAAAAGTTTTGTATTCTTAGCCGAGCCCTCAAAAATATTTAGATTTTTCGATATAATCTTAATTAATTCAAAATCAAGTGTTTACTTTATTCTATCTTCTAGAGCTGACGATTGGTCTAAGGGGCGTTTACCTACCTGCAGAGGCCTACATCCATTATTTGACGAATACGACGGGATAATTATAACCAAATAGGGAGTCTGCATTTCTCTCCCGGCAGACGTTCCTTAATACCTCAATGTCGGAACCGTGTTTTTTCTCCGCATTCATTTTATTTCTACGAAGTGTCGCAAGCGCAGACATACGAGCGTATCTAGTACGTTTTCCAACTTGCTACTTACTGCACTTTCATATTTCTTGGAAACGATGTAAAAACGTTGTATTTTATCATGTATAAGTAGAGCGGTAGTATGACTATCTATAGTAAGAAGAAAATTATATTCCAATGATTATTATAGGTACCTACTTAGTTAAAAATTATATACGCTTCTTACAGCTTAAAGTCGCTGATCAATCAATCTGCAAGGGTAACCTTTTTTTATGGAATAGGGGGGCAAACGAGCAAACGGATCGCCTGATGGTAAGCTACCGCCGCCCACCCTTAACGCAAATGGGTCTCAAGTGCGTTGCCCACCCTTTAAAAGGGTTTGGGCCTCCGTTAACCTCACTCACTCGCCGAAACACAACGTAAGCGTTGTTTCACGCCGGTTTTCTCCCACGGTAACCTGTGCTTACCGCGGTCAGTTTATGGATGGGTGACCATTATTAACATATCTTCTTTTGGTCTGTGGCGCGAGTAATCCTCGAGGATCGTCTTCCACTTGGGGAGGCGTCAGGGTATGAAGGACCCGTACCGACTTAAACTCGCACTTGCCTTCCCTATACGTCACAATTAAATTATTAATGATTTGAATTCTATTTTGTGCAACGCCTTAGTAACTTAAGAGACAGAAATGTGTTGCTGGGGAGTTTGTTTTGTCGCTTCTTCTTCCCAGTGAAAACACTAGGAGGCGGTGAAGGGCGAGCGTTTTGGGGGAGGTCTATAAAGTAAAAATGACGTTCAAAACGTACAAGTACCTAGTAGTCTTTATTGAATAAATAATTTTGACTTTGACTTTGACAGACGTGGGATTCGTGGCATTTGTCCCCACCACATGATGCCTGGGAATATACGTTAAGATCTAGAACGGTTTAAATTTACTTTTTTTTATATCAGAGAGGGCAAAGGAACATGCGGTTCACCTGATGGTAAGTGACTACCACCACTCATGGACATCAGCGAAATTGTAGTTTTTTTTTTATAGGACAGGGGGGGAAATGAGGACACGGATAACAAGTGCGCTGCCCGCCTTTTAAAAGGGTTTGGGCCTCCGGTATCCTCACTCACACGGCGAACCATAACGTCTATGATGATGTGAAATTGTAGAAGAAGATGATGTAAGTATATACCTACAAAGTTTTTTCTTTATGGGATAGGGGAGCAAACGAGCAGACGGATCACCTGATGGTAAGCGATAACCACCGCCCATGGACACCCGCAACACCAGAGGAGTCACAAGTGCGTTGCCCGCCTTTTAAAAGGGTTTGGGCCTCCGGTAACCTCATTCACTCGGCGAAACACAATGCAAGCGTTTCACGCCGGTTTTCTGTGAGGCCGTGGTATTACTCCGGTCGAGCCGGCCCATTCGTGCCGAAGCATGGCTCTCCCACGTCATTTTTTGGGTCAATTGGGATTCTGAATATATTATTATAGTAAATAATTTTAGAGTTAAATATTTTATGGCGTTACAGTGTACCTAATGAGCGACATCCTTTAGTCCTGATTAATAAAATAAATAATTTAGCTAATTACAATTTCTTATCGTTTTTTTTTTAAATTTAATGTCAGATAAACGGGTCAAGTGCGATCATGATGACGACAACTTAACAATTTCAAATACTTATTCAATAATATTTTTTGACATAGATCTCTACTATTATGAAATCGTAAAAATAGTGTGTCTGTACATTGAAGATATAAAAAAAATAACGGGGCTAGGGTATATGTATAAACGACCCCAAACCAAATGTGATTTTTAAAATTCTGGTCTGTTTTATACGGGTTAACGCAAAAACTACTGAATAGATTTTAATTTTGCTATCACTGAAAGTAATGCCCCAACTTAAAACTGGTGAACTTCTTATCTCAATTAATTAAACGGATCTTTAGATACATCTTGACTTCTCTGATGTATAGAGGTCCATACCAAAGAGACATCATTACTGTTGGTTTTTAATTTAATTATTTTTAGAATACATCATTTGTACCAAAGGAGTTGCTAATGTTATTGTTCAATTTTAATTGTAGCTATTAAATGATTCCGACCAGTGGCGTAACATGAGGGAGGGGGAGTAAAGAGGACCGCAGCCCTGACCATTTTCACTAGTATGTTTAGGTCCAATGTAACCGGGCACAAATCCAAACTCCAAGCTGCTAGAGCCAATTTTATAGAAAAAATCAATAACACTGCTCGGCCTGTGAATCGAACCTTTAACGTAGCAGTCACGGTTAACTAATGAGACAGCTGACCTAATTACCTCATTAGTCTAGTGCTAAGGACTAAGTTAAGGACGCATATTAAGAAGGGACTGTTTTGGGGCCTGTCTACATTTATAACAAATGCGCTTCCCGAGTGGGTCTTCCCCGATATATATATATAATCTGGGTTTCTTTAAATCACGAGTGAATCGGTTTCTTTTAGGCGAGCGCGCTCCATCGTAGGTCGCCAGGCGAACTAGCGGATAAGCGTAAGCCTATCAATAAAATTTTGTAAACATGACGTTCAAAAAGTACTATCTCGTAGTACCTATATATTTAAATAAACTATCTTTAATATATGATTTTGACATTGACTTTGACTTTCGTGTTCAGTGACGTCACATATCTCGATTCAGTAGAAAAGTTCTTTTAAATAATAGAAGAGGTCATCCTCGAAGGACATGCAAAGGGACATGCTGATCTTATTGGCGAGAACCTTTAAAAAAGTCAGGGCCCCAAGTCTGATAATCTGTCGTGTCAAAATCGTCACTCAATTGTTTCGGCTTCAGAATTGTTGATTTTTGACAGTTTTGTCTACGAAATCTGTCATTTCCTAGGTCATTTAGTGCCATTGAACGACCATTTTGGTACAACTGAAATAGCAGACTTGGGCCCCTGGTGCGTAGTATCTTCTCCTTCTTCTTTCTGTACTCGCCGCGAGCTCTATCAAGGCAGCAGCGTCAAATCAGCAAATGTGTATGAATGTTGCAAAGTAAAAGAAGTATGCAAGAATCGTAGCAAGTGGCGGTCTATAGTTTCTGCCTACCCCTGTGGGAGAAAGGCGTGAGTGTATGTAGCAAGCAAGCTATGCAAATAATTATTCCGTAAAAATTACAGATGCTTTCTGACAACTGGCAGTACTAAAGAAAAAAAAACCAATATAAACCGTTTCGAAATTCGAACGTCAGCTTAATGAACGCGGATATTCAAAATGGCTGCGTCATCCTCACTTTCGTATATTTTGTCTATGGCTTTGCGCAAACAGTGGGCAACGGCACCAAAGTATACTGCCAAGTCACTATTTTTTTGTTGTCTGACCCCAATGTACTGAGAAGCTCTTATAAGCGTCCTAGAAAGCCGTTAGGCGTGTGATCTTTAAAGAAGACCTTAGGTTAGTGTGTGCTTATTAAGGCTTTTATACTCTAGGATTTTCTCCTCTATAGTGGGTGCTTTTACAACACCTATATTCTCACACACACAAACGCCCAGACCCGGAACAACTATTTGTAGGACATATAAATCGAACCCACTACTTGGGGCGACAGCCGACCGCTCAGCTTCTATGCCAAACTTGCGAGATACAGTCGTGATGGCATGCTTTTATATTTTAAACGAAACTAGCTTTTACCCGCGTTGCCCTGTTCCTAAGGATCAGAACATCATGTTTATTATTTTTATTTTTATACTACTAAGGTGGCAAACAAACATACCTACGGCCCACCTGATGGTAAGCGGTTACCGTAGTCTATGGACGCTTGCCACACCAGGGGTATTACTCGCGCGTTGCCGACCTATTTTAAAAGTATAAACCTTCCTTAAGAATTCCTCTTCCTTTAGTAGAAACAGTCTGAAAGTCCGTTCAGTAGCTTTTGAGTTTATCGCGAACAGACAGACAGATGCGATGGGGATTTTGTTTTGTAATATGTATCACTCGCCCGTTGTCACCTTGACACCTCAGTTGTTAAGTCTCATTTGCCCAGTAGTATCATCGACTACATTACCCTTTAAACTGGTACAGGGCTCCATACCCTCTCTCCATTCCTAACGGCTCAAGACTATTTTGGGCCATTTCTTCCAGAAGAAGTTTTAAACCCATCCCACTATCCCCGTCCCGCCATTTTGTGGACCCACTCGGCAGTTTGTTTAACATAGTAGCACATAATTAATCAATGGCAGAATACTTGGGAATGTAGTGGTACACCCCAAGTGTATAAAATAACTTTTAACAAAAATAAAGACCGCCTTCAAAAACAAAAATAAATGTTATAATGGGAGACAGTTTCGGAAGTCGGTGGCATTGATTTGGGGGATTTATTTATTTCGCCACTGACATTTTTTTTGTTTTGAAGGCGGTTTTAGGTACTTTTGTTTAAAGATATTTTATTTCATTATATTGAGTGGCGAGTAGAATTTGACTTACCTACCTCGACGATGTTGTCATTTAACTCTCTCTCTAAACTTGTGATCAAATCTTCACCAAAGAATAGGACCACCTCAGAGTATAATTATTCTTTCACACAAAAAAACAAGAATTTTCCAAATGGGTTTATCAATTACCGAATAATCACGTAACAAAAAAGAAAAAATACAGATGAATTGAGAACCTCCTCCTTTTTGAAGTCGGTTGAAAATTAAGCCACATAATAAATGAGTTGTCATTTTCGACGACGTCTGGCGGCGCATACGCAACCTTTGTGCATTGATATCTCGAAACTAACGAGTCAATGATCCAATTCAGTTTCCAAATTGATAATGGAGCAGGGCAACGTGACATTTTGACTTTAATTTTTAAAAGTTAAACTGATAAGAGTATTTTAAACCCGAACACTGATACTCTCAGTGGGCGTTATACAACATTATTTTTAGTATATGAGAAACTTGAATATAGTTTGTATAGAATAAGTAACTGAATCAATTTCAATATTTTTTATAAGTAGTACTTTCTCCCAAAACTATTTAAAAAATATTAGTGGGACACCGAGCGACATAAGTATCTTTTCGCAATCTATACGCGCACAACACAAATTACAGCAGGTCATAGCGGCACTAGGCGCGGGCGCACAGCGGGGCGGGGGTAATAAGACATAGTGAGCATGTTTTTGTAGTAACATAACTTTGTGATTTATCGTGATACAGTTTTGAAATTTGGTACGTAGATTATTTACATAAAATTACTAGACACGTGTCTCGCATAATATATTAAAAGTACCTAATGTTGTATACGTAGTTATTGTATGAATACTGTGTCTAAATTGGCCTTAAGGCGTCTCGGGCCCATGACCAACCAACTGCAACCACTTTTTGTTAAACCATTGAATTGTAAATGCAACGTGGAGTGGCTGATGCAAAAACAAGCGGGGCACAGCGAACCATAAGATGCCATAAAACCATAAATTTATTTTCTTTCTTCTTCTTTCTTTTCTTCAGTTAGTCAAATCGGCACTGTTTTCAAAACAACGAGGACGAGTGCTATGTACGTTTGTGTTTTTTTAATGTATATTCACCGATATTTTCGGCGATTGTGGAGCGAATACATGTTTTTTGTTTCAAAGAGTTCTCCCGAGGTGGTGCCATTCAAAGGTGAATATCTGGTCACAAAATTTAGAACTTGTAACGACTGAGTATGACACGTCGGCACCGTCGAGGTACGTGCTACACGCCAAATTTTTGAAATAAAATAACTTATAACAAATAAAAACCGCATTCAAAAACAAAAAATAACACACGCTTAACATTGGACATAACATTATTTCTTTTATTTTTGAAGGCGTGCTGGTAGGTTTAATTTTATAAAAAATAATCAGCCACCTAGCGTCTTGTATTACTGTATACTTCTCTACCGTGGTACACGCATAACGGTTTCTAAACCAGAGCTTAGAGAACTCGTAAGGAAAGCCGCGAGACATGACTAGCAACTATATACTTTATTACACAGAAAATATTACTTAAATTTAAAATATCATCACGCCTATATCCCCGATGGGATGGGCAGAGATTTACGGATGTATCAATTCTATTCGCCGCCTATGATTTATGTATACACTGCCGGGTCTACCCTAGTGTTATGTACATTGGAATCCCAAGTCTTAAGGGTCCGGCGGACCTTCAATTGCCCACAAACACGTAATACCAAAATAAATCGTAATCCAAACAATATTTCATCAAATTGTGTTATTATTCGCATTGAGATAGTGTTAATCTAGGTTCCTACATTACTATTTCGTCTACTATTACTTCACTGGAAATAAACGACAGGAAAATCGTTCCTAACTTAGTAAACTCTGTGGTTTAGTGGTTCGAGTACCGGACTGCTGACCATGAGGTCGTGGGTTCGATTCCCACAGGACAAAAAAAAAAATGTGATGAATATAAGTGTTTGTGTTCGTCTGGGTGTTTTTTATGTATTATAAGTAGGTATGTATTACAAAAAAAAAGTATATAAGTATTATCCATTGTCTAGTACCCATAGTACAAGCTCTGCTTAGTTTGGGACTAGATAGATGGTGCTGTGTAAAAATGTCCCAGAATATTTATTTATTTATAAACTTCAAGAATTGCATTCGCTTACTTTTGTTTTCAGTGCTCTACCATTTCATTCAATATACTTATATTGGATGAAATGGTAGAGCAGGAACCTAGAATCCGAATAATAATACACTTTGAATGAATTGTGTTTGAATTACGATTGATTTTGGTATTTAGGTAGCGATAAGACCACCCATTGTACCATATTCTATGATTGATAACTTATACTTGACATTCGTTTTTGGTGTACAATAAAGGATATTCTATTCTACATATTACGTTTTTTTTTTCTAAATTCGGTCCGCCGACTCTTAAGGTTTCGAGTTCGAATCGAAGGCGCCTAACTTTTCGAAGTCATTGCGAATTATCAACCGCTTAAACGGCGAAGGAAAACATCGTGAGAAAACTCACATGCTTGTGAGATTTTCTCGACGGCGTGTGAAGTCTGCCAACCAGCAGTAGGCTGGGTATAGATTATTCTGAGAGGAGCCCCGAGCCCAGTGGTGGGACAGTACTTACACCTGTAGAATAAGCGCAGTACAGTGATTTTTAATATTTTATATGTAATTTTTTCCCGAAAAGGTAATTACAATATCTGAAACTGTGGCCCCCTGATCCATCAGTGACTCTAGTTATAGAAAACTGAAGCCTTCTTGAGCATATTGTTATTGTGTGCGCGTGCGCCGATATCGTAGTCATTGTGGGTACTACTGTAGTACAGCCACGAGTTTTGCGTTTAGCTGGAGAACTGTTTACTAATATTTTTTTTTTTAATATGCTTACCTGTCTCAAAATGACTTAAGGGTTTCGATATTATAATATTGACTCCATATTCTATTTGAAGTGTTTGAAGTCTTGAGCTTATTCTTACATTTTTAGCTTCAAAACCAGACAACGATAACCTTATAATTTAAGATAACATCCAGTATTATGTATGATCACACAAATATAATACCTATCCTAATGTTTTTAAGATAACTAAAACAGAAATATATTTCATGGTCAAAGTGTGATACGACACTGCAATCAAAATACCTAAATTGGTAAAAAAATATACTGTCGGCAAAAGTATTATGCTGGCAGGTAACATCATCGGTGTTTTGACAGATAGTATAATAAAGTTTCTCGGAAAATGTGTCAGAATGTAGGTATTGTTAGCTCCCGGTAGGCGACACGCGGGTTTGCCACTCGCGCCACTTCAGGTAGGACGCGAGACGAGCTATCGCTCGCCCTTTGGAGGGGTCCAGTAAGCGCGTCATAAACCCATGGCCGAGACTATAGGGCAAGGGATGGCAAGTTCGGTTTTAAGTCAAATTAAAATAAAAAGATTTAAACAATAAGATTTTCTGTAATATAAAAAAAGTTATTTATAGCTCATAAACTTTTTTTTACTTAAGTCGAGACGCGAATAATAAACACTTTTGAAAGAGCTTTTTGAGACAAAAGGTTGCCTAACTCTTTCCCAGACTATTTTATCAGTAGTGTTGTTCAGTTATTTAGGTTAGGCGTGAAAACCTAACAAACCAACAGAAAAAGATACTTTCACATTTATATCATACGAATAGTATGAATTACGTACCTACTAACCTAACTCTTTTGTCAACAGTACTTACAGTCATGTTTTATGATAGCAGATTTTTTAAAATATTATAAAATTAGTGTCACATATTTTTGTTTAGGCTATCGCTAACGTTTTGGAGCGGGGAAGTGGGGGGTGGTTAATAATAATGAATATGATTGAAATGTAGGCCAACTTGCATGTAATCTTTATTGCTATTATTTAAATAAAACATTGATTAGCTTAGTTCTGTCTGATGTTGACCTACCCCAAAGTTTTAAAGATATTCGATACAAAAATTTTAGTTCATGGTCATTTGATAGGTCAATCCAAATGATTATGCGTAAGCAGGTCAGTTCAAGAGTTTGTTTTGTAATTTTTATTAAGTACTAACTTTTGTCCGCATGTTCTCGTCCCGTGATTTTTTATCAAGTTTTTTTTTTATTTGTTAGGGACAAAAACAGTTACATGCCAAGCTTAGCTAAAAACAATTAAATTAGCACAAACTTACACATGATAAAATAATTACACATAATGAAATATTTACACATCTATTATCTATTCCATAAGTTCAAAAATAAGTTAAAAGAAAACAGACATACAGTGTGCATCATAAAATAGTGTGCATCATAGAATAAGAGATATACTTATAAAAAAAAATAGAAGTTAGTAACTCCATTGCTCTCGCCTCGAAACGATGTTTGGAAAAAGCAAATATATCAAGCTCAATAAAGTGAATGTTATATGCATCAACGTCATGTTTTAATAGTTAGGTAGTTAAACTGCTATTCGGGGCAGAGAGAAATGCAACAAATCAAAGATCATAAAATCCGTTTCAGTCGTGTGCCTTTCCTGGCCGGGCCACCATCACCGATTTGAATTTTGATTGGCCAGAAAACAAGTTGATAATTAGTCGAGAAATATGGGAATTAGTCGTCCCGAAGTTCAAGTTCAAATGTTTATATTTCAAAAAAGCTTTTACAAGCGTTTATGAGACGTTATGATTCTAGTTGTACGGTTCCAAAAGGTTGATCCTATGGAGAATAATCCGGCAAGAAACTCCATGGACACTCTTTTAAAATAAATTATGTTACAATCTTCACTGGTACAATTTTGCGATAGCGAGATGTGTGAGAGAGACATTGAATAATGTCCAAGTTTGACCGAAGTCGACAATATTAAACGAAGGTTCACATTATTAATTGAGAACCCGATGTCATTTCAAGATAATAAATAAACTATGTGGTATAAGAGTTTAGTATGAAGAGCCAACACGTTTGGCGTAGCGGCTGTGTGGTCGGCTTTTGCGGCACATGTTGTGGTTTCGATCCCCACATGGAGCAAATATTTGTATGAACAACAGGCAGTTACAAAAAAAAGAAAAAAAAGCCCAGCCAGAAAGTGTTTTCAGGCTTCATGTTTTATCAAATTTAGTGTCACATATTTTTGATTGGGCTATCGCTAACGTTGTAGGAGCGGGGGGGGGGGGGGTCATAATGTATAAAGATTAAAATATAGGCCAAGTTAGATATTTATTTAAATTTTAGTAATTAACTTCTGATAAAGACCTTCCCCAACGTTTTTAAGATATTCGATTCTAAACTGTAGTTTATGTGGTCATTTGATAGGTCAAAATGATTATTCGTAAGCGGGTCAGTTCAAGAGATTTGATTATTAATTTTTATTACTTACTAGCTACCCGCCCGCAGTTTCACCCACGCTGCCCCGTTCCTAAAAGTCGTAGGATCATGTTAAGGCGCGGTGAATAGACGATGTTTAGGTATTGGAGGGGGTGAAGCAGGTACGTGGGGCACAACTCAGCACAAGTAGGCCCGCCCACTGCGGGGCGCCTCGGACGAATTTCGGCGATGCGCGACGTCCTTTTAATATAGAAACGTAATTTCGAAACGTTTGTTAGATGTACGATTGGCTTAGCGCGCCGCTGTCCAGCTTGACACCGCATATCACAGACACTAGATACTAAGTTCGAATCTCATGATACATAATATTCCTTTTTATCTTTTTTTTTAATTTAAAAATGTACTATCTAACTACTCTTTTCGTATTTTGTAAATAGTAAATCAATTATTATTATTTTCTAGAAATTTGAATAGAATATTGAGAAAGTTTTAACAGATTCATCAGATGAGTAATAAATAATTAATCATTCAGAAATAAAATGGCTTGGGCGTAGAATTGCCAATTCTAGAAATGGCAAAGTGTCAAAATTGTGAAAAATTTATATAAACAAGCATTTTTATTCCCCAGACTAGCCCCTTCCCGTGGCTTCACTCACTTGAAACTCAAAACCAACAGTGATGATCTCTTCTTTGTATGGGTCTCTATACATTAGAGGGGTCAAGCTGTATCTCAGGTTCCTTTTAATTATTTGAGATAAAAAGTATACCAGTTTTTAATTTTGAGCACATACTTTCTAACAGTGATAACAAAATTAAAATCTAATCAGTAGTTTTTGCGCCAACCCGTAACAAACAGATAAGAATTTTAAAAATCACATTTTTGGGTTCGGAGACGTTTAAATACCCCAACCCATTTGTTTTTTTTTTAATATCTTTAATGTACAGACACAGCTTTTTACAATTTCATAATAGTAGAGATATGCATTTTTTTCAGAATCTAATATAAAAACGGTCACCAAGCCCGATGGTAATAAATAGCGCAAGCCATAGCACCAACCAACAGCATAGCCACACAAACAGCTGTTTAGTAGGTACATATTATTATTTACGACAAATGTCGTAATTAGGGTTTCCGGGCGAGAATTCCCGGGAAATTTTTCTTTATTCGATTCGAGACGACAAAAAATGGGTCGATAGCTTGAGAAATCTGAAGACCATAGAAAACTTACAAAATTAACTAATATCGTACCTAAATATGAAGATATGTATGTACACACATCAAAAAAAGTTTGCGATCACTTTGAAAAATCTAAATCTCTTTTTTTATGGTAGATTATATTATGATTTCTTCTTTAGTAATTAATTTTTAATTTCAAACAGGGTATTTCTATTTAAAGAAAACACACAAAAACATTTTTTCTTGATAAAGTTGAATTTAAAAAGTTATATCAGCTTAAGCTAGTCGCAATATTTTTTTGATGTGTGTATAAATATTAGTGCACGAAAAATCGACTCAAAATGTTTAGCATGTTTTAGAACAAAAAATAACCACTGATTTCTAAAGTTTACGCAAATATTACACATATTGAAATTGAAAACTATACGGATTCTATCACCAAACAAAAATAAGCATAGGGACCCGTGTAAAGGAACACATTGCTCATGTTAAGAACCGTCGTCCCAAGAAGTAAGTAGTTTGTGAATACATAGTTGACAAGGCCTAGCACTATATCATATTTGATACCACTTTGGAGGAAGTCTGAGATTGGGGCAGACCTAATATGGTCCAATTTAACCCGAAAAAGACAAATATGCGAGTTCACTGCAAAAAAAACTGCCGTTGTTCGTATTTTCTCGTTTTGAGAGCACCGCTTAATTGCCTCAGCCAATATTGGAATACTTGGTGTAGACATATGAAATCAAGTCATTTCCGCGGTCATTTAGAGGTTAAGGCTAAGTTAGCCTCGAAGAAGCTTGGCGTGCTTAATAGATAGAGACGGTATTTCACTCGGGCCCACCGCCTATTACTTTATAAGGCGCAGGTCTGGTCTCATATGGAATACTGTTCTCATCTCTAGACAGGAGCACCCCAGTACCAACTGCTCCCTCTGGAGCGCATCCAACGAAGAGCGATTCAAATCGTAGACTACCAATATAATTCAAACCGGCTAGACTCTTTGGCGCTGTGTAGAGATGTGGCCTCGCTATGCATCTTCTATCGCCTATACTATACGGCTTGCTCCGAGGAATTGTTCGAATTGATCCCTGCAACTACTTTTCGCCGTCGTTCTACGCGACAACAGTTCCATCCCCATTATCTTGATGGCTGACAATCCATAACTGTCCGTTTCTCTAGAAACTTTCTGCCTCACATAACAAAACTGTGGAACAACAGTGTTGTATAGCAGTCTATGGCAGTGTATCGACGGCGCCGGACCTATGCACGGATTCGTGACGGTTTACATACGCTGATTCCAGATAAAACGCTACTGAGCCGTACTTGGCCGATGTCTCGCCCGGTGGTTTTGCCGTGTCATGTACAAGCTCTCACGTTTTTTCAAATGTACGGCAAGACGCGGACCTCCGGCCAGTTTAACACACTGGTTTAATAATTCCAAGCTCGCTTAACAGTTACATGTACCAGTATCATGTAGCGTAGAGCGTAAAGCTGTCAGCGTCGCTTGAAATGCTTCCATTAGTCTATGCTACTAAAGGAGTTATTTCCAAAATATTTAATAGACATCTGCTATGCACTTATGTGTGCCGATTTGCTGCGATATGTACCGTGTGCGATACGTTTCTTTTGTCATTCAAGGTCCAATAAATGTTAGTAAGTTATTTATTTTTATTAAGTTTACAAATAAGTTGTCGCATTTATCATTATTATCACTCGTTGTGAACTTGAGATTTTCAGTAATTACTAAAAAATGTCGAAACATTGATCTTGTCGAGATTATCCCTCGACTTATCACACGAGATCTCTAGTTACTAATCTAAAAACCAGAAAAATCTAAAAAACCAGTAAAGTAGATCAGTCAGTCCTTACCACCTGTCAAGTCTCATATACCTCTACAATATGCGAAAAAGAACACATCAATGCCGATGTTAAACACCGTCGTTCCAGGAAGACACTCGTACCCCTGACAAAGCCCAGTACTATATCAGATTTAATATACTGCAAGTCCTTGCAAAAGAAAGCAGATTTCTGCCCAAGCTGATTCGCGAGACTATTTAAAATGCAAAATTTCATTACCTGCTTGGAACCCCATTATAGATTCCATTAAATCTAAATCCAAAGACAAAGGATAGGATTAGCTCATTATGTGCGAATCGGGTCGCAAATACTTAACAAAAGTGAAAGCTAGCTGTTAGTAATTCGACATCTGAATGTACTGGTCCCCATGGATACTGTAGCCTATAATGGATCCGAAACGTGGGTAAATAAATAAAATAAATAAATATTCTGGGACATTTTTACACAGCACTATCTAGTCCCAAACTAAGCAGAGCTTGTACTATGGGTACTAGACAATGGATATAATACTTATATACCTTTTTTTTGTAAATACATACTTATAATACATAAGAAACACCCAGACGAACACAAACACTTATATTCATCACATAAATTTTTGTGTTCTGTGGGAATCGAACCCACGACCTCATGGTCGGCAGTCCGGTACTCGAACCACTAAACCACAGAGGTCGTCAAAATAAAGTAAATATCAATATAACACTTGTCTTCATAGATTTTCTTGAAGTCCCGGGAATTTTCGGGAAATAGTGATCGAGAATTCTCGATTCCCGAGAAAACAGATGTCGAGAAATCAGAAACCGAAGTCGCAATTGAAAGTGCTGTCCCAGGGTTCTCGTACTCAGAATCCTTTTGTAATCGAAAATTGTCTTTTTGTGAATTTTTTGCATTTTTCATGCTAATTTTATAAAGTCAAATTTCTAATTTCGACATGGCAGGTGGGACTCGCGGTGGCTTAGTGGTCATAGCGTCTGGCGTACCTAGCCAGAAGACGCAGGTTCGAATCCTGCCTGCGAGTCGAATTTTTCCTTCACTAAATAACTTTATCGAAAATTGAGATTAGATAATGATTTTAAATTTTGAAATACCTACTACTACTAATTTTATATCATGTGATTTTTTTGATAAATTTTATCAACATAATTATATTGTGGCCATCTGCTATCGTCTAAACTATAGTTTATTATTACTGAACTTATTACTATTTCGCCTTCAAAGTTGTTCATATAATGTCATTATAAAAAAAATACTATGGCTCCCTAAAATCATGAAAAATAATCTGCCGCTCCTCAATGACCTCCTATCGAATTACTAGTTGTTACTACCTATAACATGCTGTAACACAATGTAGGTACATAATTATTATATGCTTATGTACTCATAAGAAGTTATCTCCGATGGTTCATGGATAGCCCGGTAAACTTTTATTTTTACTATAAAAAAAAGTTAAAAAATGTATTAAAAAACAAAGAACAAAAAAAAACAAATTAAATAATAATCACTGAAAAATTATTTCTAAAAAGAAAATGAACAAAAAGTTAACATATCGAAGCGGGGTTTGAACTCACGCTTAGTCGCACATAACGCATATCTTCCTACTGCCGAAGACCGCTAGACCAACCGAGCTATAGAATTACGCATCGAAATAAAGTATTTATAGATAATCAGGCAGGTATGTGCTTACTTTACAACTTCCACCATTTATTTTTGTTTCATAGAATAAAATACAAATAAACAATACATAGAATACGAATACGATACAATCAGATACAAAATATTTTTGAGCGGCGGGCGGAACAAAATGACGCAGGTCCATCAGGCAGCGCGCCTCAGCGATCACTGTCGCTCCGCTTAGAAATGAAAGAGAAGCGAACAGACGCCTCGATGGCGCGGTGTTTCGTTCGACTCGTGAGAGTTATTTATCATGAAATTTATTAATTATTAAAAATATCTTATTTCAATCGATAAATAAAACCGCTAGCGTACTTTATTATTATATATTACGTCAGTGTTATTAATTTTATCAAGATTTGTTTGTAAATAATACAGTTACAATTGCAATAATTTTGAATTCAATGGTTACTTTATGATTTTTTTCTATCGAGAAAATTTTCCGCAAACGTGTTTTAGACCGGTTAGTGTACTCATAAATATGATCAAGATTAACATATATTTTTTTCACTGCTTGAAACTGTATACTTTTTGCTAAATAACTGCTTTAAGAAGCCTATTTTGACTATTCACAGCGCCTTAAATAGCTTAAAACCTTCCTTTTAAATCACTCTATCTATTAAAACAAACCGTATCAAAATCCAAGATCAGCCACACATCAAAGATCATAAAAACTGCTCCAGGGGCCCAAGTCTGCTATTTCAGTTGTATCAAAATGTTCATTCAATGGCACTAAATGACATAAGAATTGACAGATTTTGTAGACAAAACTGTCAAAAATCAACAATTCTGAAGCCATTGAGTGACGATTTTGACACGTCAAAATAGCAGACTTGGGGCCCAGGACAGTCGTGTCGCTTTTTCTGGCTGGGCCACCATCACCGATTTGAATTCTGAATGAACATACAATTAGTTGCTAATTATTCATGAAATATGGGAATTAGTCGGCCCGTGCTTCAAAGTTATAAGAGTAGTTCGAGGTCCCAGCCAGAAAGAGTATTTTCTAGCTGGACCACATTGGAATTTGAACTCTTTTTTTGGGATATTTTTTACACAGCACCATCTAGTCCCAAACTAAGCAGAGCTTGTACTATGGGTACTAGACAATGGATATAATACTTATATACCTACCTACTTTTTTTTAATACATACTTATAATACATAAGAAACACCCAGACGAACACAAACACTTATATTCATCACATAAATTTTTGTGTTCTGTGGGAATCGAACCCACGACCTTATGGTCAGCAGTCAGGTACTCGAACCACTAAACCACAGAGGTCGTCAAAGTCTTTGAGAGTCTTTGGAACCACAGACTGACTTCACTACATATTATAAAACAAAGTCGCTTCCCGCTGTCTGTCCCTATGTATGCTTAGATCTTTAAAAGTACGCAACGGATTTTGATGCGGTTTTTTTTAATAGATTGATTGATTCAAGAGGAAGGTTTTAAGCTATTTAACATCACGCTACGACTCTTAGGGACGGGGCAGCGCGGGTGAAACCGCGGGCGGCTCGCTAGTATTCCTATATTTCACGATTAATTTGTGAAAATATACTTAAAAAGTAGTTCTAAGTTGAGCGTCGAGAAATATGGGAATTAGTCGCCCCGTGGTTCAAAAGTTATAAGAGTTTAGTAGTAAGATGATACAACACGTTTGAAGTTATATGGCTCAAATTATTATTATGTGGCCCAACACCCACCGTCAAACCGCTAAACCGGTTTTGTGCGATAATGAATAATTTTTAAGTCTGTATTGTGCAATCTATACTAATATATAAAGCTGAAGAGTTTGTTTGTTTGTTTGTTTGTTTGTTTGTTTGTTTACTTGAACGCGCTAATCTCAGGAACTACTGGTCCGATTTGAAAAATTCTTTCAGTGTTAGATAGCCCATTTATTGAGGAAGGCTATAGGCTATATATCATCACGCTACGCGGACGAAGTCGCGGGCAGAAGCTAGTACTTAATAAAATAAATAATTAAAAAAAAAATAGCGGCTGAACGATCGGCTACTGCGGTACATGTTGTGCTTTGGATCTCCACATGAAGCAATTATTTATATGAACAACAGGCAGTTACAAAAAAAAGAAAAAAAGCCCAGCCAGAAAGTGTTTTCTGGCTTCTTGTTTTATGAAATTATTTTTGATTGGGCTATCGCTAACGTTGTAGGAGTGGGGGGGGGGGGCGATCATAATGCATAAAGATTAAAATATAGGCCAAGTTAGAAATTTTTTAAATTTTAGTAACTAACTTCTGATATTGACCTACCCCAACGATTTTAAGATATTCGATTCTAAAATGTAGTTTATGTGGTCATTTGATAGGTCAAAATGATTATTCGTAAGCGGGTTAGTTCAAGAGATTTGATTAGTAATTTTTATTACTTACTACCTAGCGGCTGAACAATCGGCTTCTGCGGTACATGTTGTGCTTTCGATCTCCACATGAAGCAATTATTTGTAGCTGCAACATGTTTTACAAAAAAAGAAAGAAAAAGTCAGGGTGCTCCGCAAGAAAGTGTTTTCTGGCTTTTTGTTTTATGATAGCAGATATTTTTTTAATTTAGTTATCAATTTTTTTGTTTGGGCTATCACGTTGTAGGAGCGGGGGGGGGGGGGATCATAATGCATAAGATTAAAATATAGGCCAAGTAAGATATTTTTTAAATTTAATTAATTACTTCTGACGTTGACCTACCCCAACGTTTTTAAGATATTCGAAATTAAAATGTAGTTGATGTGGTCATTTGATAGGTCAAAATGATTATTCGTAAGTAGGTCAGTCTGACTAGAAGCAAGAGTTTTGATTATTAACTATTTTTTATTACTTATTCACTCGCGTCATGTCATTGATTTTTTATCTTGTTTTAATAGTTAGGTTAGGTAGTTACTCTGCTATTCAGGGCGAAGACAAATGCAAAAAATCAAAGATCATTTAAACCGCACCAGTCGTGTGGCTTTTTCTGACCGGGCCATCATCACCGATTTGAAGAGAGAATTTAAAGTTGATAATTAGTCGAAATTAGACGTGAAATATAGGAATGGGGCCATAATTAATTGGTATTTTTGTGTAACGAAGTGAGAACAAAAAGTTTTCGGTCTTTATTAGCCTAGTGGTAAAAAAGTCTTATTTGTAAAGTTGTACTAAAACATAACATACCATCACGCCATTCACAGGTACGACATGGTAAAGTTTCAAACGGATCACCTGATGGTAAGCGATAACCGCCGCCCATGGACACCCGCAACACCAGAGGAGTCAGGAGTGCGTTGCAAGCCTTTTAAGGGTATTACATTGCCCAATGACCTTGAGGATTTGGTCTTTGTGCTAGTATTTGTTAGTACGGCGCCACCGGCGGCGACATTTGATCGTACACAATAGAAGGAACTGAAGATTAGGCAAGAATACAGATGTGTCGCAGTATTGTCATCGTATTTGCCTATTTCACTTGTTCTTTGAGAGTATGACATTTTGTTCTTGCAGATAAAAGTTTTGCACTAGTTGCCTACATCTAGGTATTATCTATACATATATATAAAAATGAATCCCTATTTTTTTATTACGGTTTTTTTTCTACTCATTAATCCGTTAGGGAGCAGAAAATAAAATATAATATACGGATCGCCTGATGGTAAGCGAATTTCCTTGGACTTTTATAATAGTAGAGATTATTAACTAGCCTCTGCCTGCGGCTTCGCTCAAGTGAAGCTATATGAGGAGTAAAAATGATAAAACCAATATTGATGATCTCTTCTTTATATGGGGCTGTATACATCAGAGAGGTCAAGCTGTATCTCACGATCCTTTCAATTAATTGAGATAAAAAGTTCACCAGTTTTTAAGTTGAAGCACATACTTTTTAAGAGTGATAACAATAATAACAATATAAAAGATACCTAGCTAAAAGCGATAAAACAATAAACGACATAGAAGAGTAGCATAGGTAGGTAGGTACATACATACTACATATGTATGTAAATGTTAGACCGGTACATTTATGTACAGTAGACACTCGTTAATTCGAAACTCTAGGGACTCTTAAAATATTACGAATTATCGAGTGTTTGAAATATCAAATGGTTCGAATTTTTGAGAGAAAATAAATAAAACTTCGAATTATTAAGTGTTGATCAATTATTATTTATAAAATGCTATTCTTTAACAATGACAAAACTTTACAGGTACATTCGTGTACATATTCAGAATGTGAATTAGGTAATTCATCTTTTAAAAGAACTCTGTTATACTTACTGGTTTGCTTCAAAGTATGAACGAACGTTAAAAGTAACTGAAACATAACTAAATAAACCAATTCGTGTGGAAGTGTGTGTCAAACGAATCATAACAAATCAACAATCTTTCTGTCTCTTTATTTCTGCAACTTTGAATTGTCGAGTGTTTGACGCCGATGAGTTCGAATTAACGCGTTGTTTAGTTACGTGACAATGATATTTTCGTTCGAATTACCGAGTGCATAAAAATGTATTGATTTAGTTCGAAATATAAAGAGATTTCGTAGGGAACTCATGATAACTTTGAATTATAGAGAGGTTCGAATTATCGCAGGTTTGAATTAACGAGAGTCCACTGTAGTTACCACGGAGGAGAGAATTCGACTTATAATTTTGGAGAACTCGGCCACTTCACGTTACTTTTATTTTATTTTTATAGTTGCATAGTCTTACTCTATGATATATTTCAAAACAGAAAACAGAGTTACAAACTACTTTAAATATATTTACAAACTTAATTTCTACGTAATATTTATATTTGTTCTATTTACAATATAGTTTAATTCAAAAATATTGAAAGTTGCTAACTTTTGGAATTTATTAGCAAAAAATAACGCATGTACAGCCCACTCGTCACAACATTCACCGCGTCTTGGGTATGCATCACAGGCATTGCGGGGGTGCTTCACGCGGGGTGATAGTGAAATTTCGGTTTTTCTTTATTATTTAAAAATATGAAAAGAAATAAGAAAATGTAATCAATACAAATTGTTAAATACGTCAATACAATTTTTTTGGTATAAAATTCATGCCGAAATATTAAGCCGTTAAAGAGACAAAATGCAATTTAGGTTCAAAAAAGCCTATTTTCTTTAATTAATTTAAAAAATTTGGGCAAATTTATACAAAAAATAATCAATACAATTTGTTTGTGGTGACCTTAAGTATAATATATATTTTTTACTAGCTGACCTGAGAGACGTTGTCCTCTCCAAGTTTCAACTAACTACCTCGAAAAATCTCATAGAAATAAGCATTCTGGTTTTCCATATTGTTAATACACTTAGCGCCATTGACTTAATTTACATTACTTAATTTTTAAAAAATGTTCGCAAATATAAACAGACATACCTACATAGACAAAAATCTCAAATAACTGTTTCAGCATCAGTAAAGATTAACGCACGTTGCAATTATTATTATTATTAAAAGACCCATTTTTTTATTTATTATACATAGGCACAATACGTGGTATATTATTTTATGATTTGATTAGATGGAAACTCTTTAGAATCTACACTATGGAGGTTTCACGTTATAAAATCAGTTACTTTAAAGCTGGATGCTATATAGAAGAAAAGAATAATTGTCAAAATTGTCAACTCAAAATGACACCTGTTATGGAATCAAATTTCATTGAGGTAATAACGATGTCGTGTTAGTCCGCTAGAAAATAAGTTGTCATTCTTTGTTTACTTCTATAACCTACTCAAATATTTAGTTTTTACACCGGCTGGTACTCGCTGGATAAGTCCTATGTATGTCCCGTGATGCCCTGTAGAAGTAGAGTCAGAATAACTGTACTAATAATCAATTCCCGTACACAATAATGGTTTCTGATTTCTTTGTTTTATTTTCTTGTTTTATCTTATTTAGTACCTGTGAGTGTATTTTTTTAATTTTATTTCTTGATTCTGTTATAATGTTTGACACGTGCTAGTCTAGTACGGAAATACTTAAAAAGGAAATTTGCTTCAACGGTTATTGTTCAAATTCTACGTTTTCAATCGTTAAAATGTTAACAGGAGTTTAGGCGGGAAAATAAAAAGTGCACATTGTCGATTTTATATTATTTTTCAAAACTTGAATTTCTCCAAGTTTAATGTGTAATTATGGTGGATAATTAACCATTAAGTGTTCGTGAACGTGTGAGAGTGTAGGCAAATGATATAAAATTGAAAATCGTGACTTTTTGGGTTCACACCTAAACTCCATCGAAGCCTCAATAAAGTTTCTACCGTTTTATTGGGGCAACTGAACATTATACTTGACACTGGCGAACACAAAAAGTGTGGTGCCATAATACAATCCCATGATGGGAAATAATTATTACCTACTTGATTATTCTAATACTTGACACTGGCAAATACACAAAAAGTGTGACGCCATCATTAAAAAAAAAAAAAAAAAAATGTTAACAACTTTTGATAGAGTGAACCGATTTTAATAAAATATAGCCTAAATGTTAATCCAAGAAAAAGGCTATGAATTCCTGTCTACTTCCTCCAAATCTCTTCGGTAGTTTTCATTTGATGCGCGGTCAAACATACAGACAAACCGACAGACAAACCGACAGACAAACAGACAGACAAACAGACAGACAAAAGTTCCAAAAATAATAGAAATGGATTGTGTTACTGATTCTGAGTCCCCCAAATTAGTTTTTTTGTAAATATAAGCAATGTACAGACACGGCTCACTTACATTCTTATTATATGTAAGATAAGATGTAGCAAATGCACATAAGGATTCATCTAGAAACTTCTTTAAACCTAGCGTGTTTTTGGGATTTGAGCGATGTAATCCCCTTAAAAGGATTTGGGCCTCCGGTAACCTCACTCACTTGGCGAAAGCGTTGTTTGCATTGTATAGTAACTTTTTTTGGCATTACGTAAGCGCAAATCAGCCTAAAGTTCCAGGAATTAGTGTCAGCTTTCGCGACAAACAAGTTTGTTTCTAAGAATCACGGTAAATTCGATCGTGGAACATTTCCTAGGTTAATAGCATCGAAAAAAAATAACAAGTCAATTTGTAGGTATGTCCAAGTAGTTTAGATTGACGTGAGATTTCGAGATGTAAACTGTCAAATCTAACTTTAACTGGTAACTTTTTTGTCATCTTAATAAAAACCGATCAAGTGCGAGTCGGAATCGCGCACCGAGAGGGTTACGTAACGTCTTTGTTGCAATAGAAAAATACGTTCTCGTAAGTTTTACAATCATACCATCACGCTTGTTTCCTCGAAGGGTTAGGCAGAGGTATACTTATGTAATCCCATAATTCACCGGTATGTTTAAGTCCCATGTTTAAGGCACGAGCCGTTTGCTGTTAACCAGGCATCAAAAGTCCAAGCTGCTACTGAGAATTTCAAAGTTTTTTTTCCCTTTCTTCTGGTAATTATCATGATTATAACTGCCTCATTAGCCAAGTGGTCCTCAGCGCGACTGCTACGCTAGAGGTCCTGGGTTTGATTCCTAGGTCGAGCAGTGTTCAAAATCGGGACGGATCTCTCTCTCTGCCATGCCATGCCATGTTGACAGAGAGCAGTAATTGGAAAGCCGTAGCTTCCTTCTGCGAAACCGTTATGGCGCAGAAGGAGGCTGCCGAGCGGGATCGCGAGAGGGCCGATCCCGCTCGGAGGACGCCGTCGTTTCAACGTCGTTTCGACGAAACCACGTCGGTGTCTAGCCCAGCTAGGGCCATATGCGGAAACCCCCTGCCTGTTGTTACTAAAACGACTTGCCGTGTACATTGCACAGAGATGGTGAGGGAGTCCCTGAGACGGGCCTATAGGCGTGGCACAGGAAGAGATCCGGAAGAATAAGCTAGTTCCCCGATCCTTCCAATATTGTGCTGAAGATGGCCACCGGGGGGGTTTTAGTGCGGTAAAAATCCCACACACCCCGGCCTACCCGGTTTCCTCCTCGCACACAAAAAAAAAGGGTCGAGCAGTGATATTGGGTATTTCTATGAAATTCCCAGTAGCAGCTCGGAGTTAGGAATTTGTGGGAATAGGCCGGTTAATGGCAATAGGTTCGCCCCTAAAAACCTAAACATACCGGCGAAGTGTGGGTGTACATTAGTACGCCTCTGCATAACCCTTCGGGGAATACAGGCGTGATGCTATGAATGTATGTATTATCATGATTCTAGGTCAACAACAAGGACCGTATAGGTATGTATTTGTTTGAGTACATAACTCTATTATCCGTAGGGCGGTGCTAGCAGTATCCAGGCAAAGGGCAGTATCGCAGTCCCTGGAGAGATCCTGGGAGTCCAAAATACTTCACTGGAAATAAATGTAAGTGACTGCAATTCTTGGGTTTTTTTTTTTTTTTTTATGGGATAGGGGGGCAAACGAGCAAACGGATCACCTGATGGTAAGCGATAACCGCCGCCCATGGACACCCGCAACACCAGAGGAGTCGCAAGTGCGTTGCCCGCCTTTAAAAGGGTTTGGGCCTCCGGTAACCTCAACTCACTCGGCGAAACACAACGCAATTAAACCAAGATTGGAACGATTTTCCGGTCGTTTATTTCCAGTGAAGTTGTAGTAGGCGAAATGCTACCTAGATCGGTATCTCAATCCAAATAATAAGACAATTTGATAAAATATTTGGTTAACGATGTTTTTTTGGAATTACTTTTTTGTGGGCTATTTTAGCTCCACCGGACCCTTAATAGACCTTGCTACAGTGCGGTAGGCCCGCCCAGCTATATGCAATATTAATAGAAGGTATATTACATCAAGCCATACTTATTCAATATCACTGACCTCTCATTGAACGGAAAGCCTATATTCTACGAGGTCAAGTTACACTGGGAATTGCTTGAATTATGTCGATCGAAGGCCGGTGAGTACAATGACCCTCTTTATACGCAATATATGAACCGAATACTAGCGATAGTAGAAAGTAGTGATTTGTAAGTGTAACTAAGTTCAAGATGCACTTTGACATGGACCGGGGGTCCAACAAATCATGAATAATATCTACTACCTATTATAAAATTGTAAAAAAGCTGTGTCTGTACATTGAAGATATTAAAAAAAAACACGTGGGTTATGGTATAGATACGTCTCCGAATCCGTAAATGTGATTATTAAAATTCTTGTAGGTACTTACTTTATAAAATTGTAAAAAAGCTGTGTCTGTACATTTTTTTTATGGGATAGGAGAGCAAACATGCAGGCGGGTCACCTGATGGTAAGCGATAACCGGCGCCCATGGACACCCGCAACACCAGAGGAGTCGCAAGTGCGTTGCCCGCCTTTTAAAAGGGTTTGGGCCTCCGGTAACCTCATTCACTCGGCGAAACACAACGCAAGCGTTGCTTCACTCCGGTTTTCTGTGAGGCCGTGGTATCACTCCGGTCGAGCCGGCCCATTCGTGCCGAAGCATGGCTCTCCTACGTGAAAACATTGAAGATATTTAAAAAAAAACACAAGTGGATTAGGGTATTTATAAACGTCTCCGAACACAAAAATGTGATTTTTAAAATTCTTGTCTGTTTGTCTGTTAGTTACGGGTTGGCGCAAAAACTACTGAATAGATTTTAATTTTGTTATCACTGTTAGAAGGATTTTATAATAGGTCCAAATTAAAAACTGGTATACTTCTTACCTCAAATAATTAAACGGAACCTTAGATACAGCTTGACCTCTCTAATGTATAGAGATCAATACAAAGAAGAGCTCATCACTGTTGGTTTTTGAGCTTCAAGTGAGCGAAGCCGCGGGCATAGGCTAGTATAATTATATAGTAGTAGTAGTCTATCGTATATAGTGTGTATAAAGTATAATGATATAATTTATGGATGGGCTAACCATAGGCTCACCCCTCTCTTTCTGAGAGGAAACTTGCACCAATCAGTGGCTATAGTAAATAAAATATTTATTTGAATAGGTATACAACCTTTTTGGATTCTTTTAATCAAAATAAGGTCACGAAATGACATCATTGACCTCGAGCTGAAAACTAATGAGGCATGGCGAGGGAGCGGCTAACCATTGTACCATTTAGAAAACTAACTCCATGGATAATCAAGGTCTCTGATTGTTGCAAGATAGTTTTTAATCTTTACAAATTGGTAGTAATGGTTTTTTGTCTCTTTTTTTCGCTATTGTGTGAAAAGAGACGTTGGTAACTGCGTTTGTTTATCATCTGCAATTTGGGGAATATTTGTGAATAAACATACCATTTATATAAAATAACATACCATCACGCCTGTATTCCCCGAAGGGTTTGGCAGACGCGTACTTAATGTAGATACACCCACAGTGCGCCGGTATGTTTAGGTCCCATGTAATAGGGGGCGAGCCTATTGCCATTAACCGGGCACAACTTTCAAACTCCGAGCTGCTACTAGAATTTCAAAGAAAAATCCAATAACACTTTGCTCGACCTGGGAATCGAACCCAGGACCTCTAGCGTAGCAGTCACGCTCTGGACGACTAGGATAATGAGGCAGTAGCAATAAGTAGAAATTCGGCATCATATAGTATTTCCGAAAACCGAAACCAAATCTTTAGTGATTGAACACGTAATACCAAAACGTGCTAGACGTGGTACCGACTTTGCAGTCAGTACCCGAACCAAATTGTCTAGGTTTTTTTTGGAGTACTTTCACCAATTTATTTCATTCTCAGTTCTTATGCGTCTGAAATATAATTGGTTTACTAAGAGAATGTTAGAAGTTGAGAAACAAGAATATTTTTTTGTTATTTGTTTTACTCAGATAACAAAAAAGCATACGGGATTGTATGCAGCTTGATGGTAAGCGGCAACCGCAGCCTATAGACGCCAGCAACAGCAGTGGTAAAACTCGCGCGTTGTCATCTAGAGATTTGAGTTTTTTCAGTAATATTATGTCCAGTAACGTCACTGGCTATATTAGGGCTAACGCGCACTTGTGATTTTTAGTCGACCGATAGTTTAATCGCTGTAGTAGTCGTGTATAATTTCATGTCGAATTCTAATCGTCAAATGCGCGCACTGCCATATAACTCCATAGTGAATCCCAGAACGATCAAACTATCGCACGACTAAAAATCACAAGTGCGCGAGCGCTCTTACTCGTCGAATCAGAACAAAACATGTGAAAAAAAACGGTAATTTAAAAAACACAATACAAAACCAGACTGCGTTTCTGTGTATTTCGGAATTGAAAAATCCCTAAAACAAGAAAGTAGCATTCGGGACCCATTCTAGAAATGGAGGCGTAGTGAATTGAGAATCTACCAATTTATGATTGCAGATTACTCCAATCTACTGACAAGACGGCTGGGACTAGAATGGGTCCCGACATTTCGCATGTGAGATCGCTGTGAAATCCTACTAATATTATAAACTAGCTTCTGCCCGCGACTTCGTCCGCGTAGCGTGATGATATATAGCCTATAGCTTTCCTCAATAAATGGGCTATCTAACACTGAAATAATTTTTCAAATCTGACAAGTAGTTCCTGAGATTAGCGCGTTCAAGCAAACAAACAAACAAAATCTTCAGCTTTATATATTAAAGTACTAGCTTCTGCCCGCGACTTCGTCCGCGTAGCGTGATGATATATAGCCAGTAGCCTTCCTCAATAAATGGGCTATCTAACACTGAAATAATTTTTCAAATCAGACCAGTAGTTTCTCGAGATTAGCGCGTTCAAGCAAACTAACTCTTCAGCTTTATATATTAGTATAGATAGATGAGAAAGGATTTGTGAGGATGGATGTTTGTTACTCTTTCACGCCAGAACGGCTGAACGGATCTGGATAAAATTTGGCACAGAGATAGATTATAGTCTGGAATAACACATGTGCTATTATTTATCTAGGTCGGATCCAATTCTGATAATCATGATTTCATCAAATAAAATCAATGAAAAGAAGCAGTAATTTCCATGCCTAACCGTAACTAGTAACTTGGAGAATTCCTCTACAGATTGTTTGTACGTACTCGTTCCTTATTGCATTACGTCATCCAACCGGTTTGATGGATTTTAATCAATGAGGTTGTCACATTTAAATTCGTCTCAATTTCGAGACTTTTTTGAACGTGACTTTTTAAATAGGTTGGATTGGATACATGGAACTGTTCCAAATTAATGTAGACTGTATATTGTGTACCTATGTACAATATAAACATTACAATGTTCAGAAAGAAAAATATGTATTAGCACATAATTATATGAAGTGTTGCATCGAAGAACTAAAACGTGAAACAACGCTTGCGTTGTGTTTCGCCGAGTGAGTGAGGATACCGGAGGCCCAAACCCTTTTAAAAGGTGGGAAACGCACTTGTGACTCCTCTGGTGTTGCTGGTGTGAGTGCGAGTGTGGTGAGCTTAAAACTTTCCTCGTGAATCACTGGATCAATGAGTAAAAACCGCATGAAAATCCGTTCAGTAGTTTTTGAGTTTATCGCGAACAGACAGACTCGGCGGGGGACTTACAATAAGGATAATCAATTCTATACTATGTATAAAATATAATATCTACAAGTTATTTTACAGATATAAAAACACTGCGGACTTAACATTGATATTAATTATTCAACACACATAATTAATCTAAAAATATCATAATAAAAAATACGTAACATCACACACACATGCAAACAACCACGTGTGTAGATACAGTTATACACATCTAGTATTAGTTGACCTGTTATTATATTGCGTGCCCTGCTCTCGATATATATTTAAACAAGCAGCTCTCATCATTCACTGGCAACTCTGCGCAATTTTAGAAGTAGCTAAAAATTTGCTTAATCTGTGCTCGGTGAACGCTTTCATTCTTTTCGTTTGCGCGGCAACTGATTCTGCGTTTCTCTGTGTTTATTTTAATTAAAGTGTATTTTAATATAATTTCAACCAAATCTATGCCTAAACGGCAACATAAAGAAGTTTTACAAAAGTTAGACGATAAATGAAATGTCGTCTTAAAATTATAAGCCGAATAAAGTGTCGTCATAAAGCGGAGTACCTAGCGTCGTTGGAACGGAGATAATAATTATTCTTCATGAAATAAAAGTGACAAGTTGTCTTGTGATTACACCGGTATGGCTACTGGCTCTCGTAGCAGTTTAAAGCCGCAAGAGTTTCCATAACCTTCGGAGGTACCGGTTGACGCGGGTGGTGTACGTGATACACTGACGTGCTCATTGGACTCGGGGCGTACACGAGATGTACACACGAGATCTCTTACTCTTATGTGGAGCCCGTGAGGCTCCAATAAGCAGTTTTATCAATCACATGTAAGTGCCTACAATGTTTTTTCATGGGTATGTTGATTTAAATAATAGGTTACCTATACCTACTTACTGCAGATTACAATAACATGTAAGTCTTGTGCTGATCACAATTCGAAGGAGTGCATATAATAATTAAAACGAGTAGGTACATATGGTTCTAGAAGAACACAAAACTCACTGGAGTTTTATGCTCTAGGAGACACAATCTCATGCTAGATAAACCTACATCTTGGTTTGTTTCAATTTTCACCTATAAATAGGGCACGGCCACCCTTGAGGGCCCCAATGCCCAATGATCTAAAGACACCACAAAATCTTGTGGAACAGATCCCGGTTAGACAATATCCACAGGTTTCTGTTTTGTTAAGCAACAATATTGTCAGTATAGACAAGGATATTGAGTTGAATAAATACATAATATGCAGTATAACAATAACAATGTAAATTCATCTCACTAAGGGTACATAAAAGATATACTTTGTGAATTTTGTGATGGATCCTGACTGACATTTTGCCCTAACAAAAATAATGAGAATTCTAGTTCTCCCTATATGTGATAATTAGTTTTTATATGTTGTGAAATAGTAAAAGACCACTGTAAGCATCTATAGAATGCCTGTGTGACAAGATGTTTTGAAAACCTGCCATTAAAAGCGACCAGTTCTTCAATAAGCTTACAACCAATTGTAAGTGAAACCCACAACTACCCATTACTATTGAAGGACATGAATCTTCAATACAGGCTGGAACACCAGCATTGTGCACAAGACCAGCATTGTGTGCAAGAAATGGCCAACTTAGCCATAGTGGTAAGTCATGCCGGAAGGCTAACACATTTTTTACCTCACTGCAGGATAGCATGCAATGTTAAGTGTATTACTTAACCATGTTAAAGGATACTCAATTACCTTTGTAATCAAGTCTCATAAGACCGTGTGCCATTACTGTCTTCAGGAAAATCAGATGAGCTATCTACTTTGGCCAACTTTAGCTTTCATTTCCCATTATGATACAACAAACTTTAGTATCAGAAAAATAACATCTCAGAAGAATGCTGTCAAATAGAGCTTTATTTCCATTTGGAAATGACATTACATACCAAAAAGTTATTGGAAAACCACATTTATTAGTAAATGTTTATTCAGAATATAGTATTGCCTATATTGTTATAATAAAGTAATTCCTACATTGGGTTGCTCAGATGCGTAATAATTTTACAAGATGGGGACATTACAAGACAATCAATACATTAATATGTATAGAATCTGGTTATTAATATAAAGTATTCCTTATATTATATACATGGAGATGAGATGATATGATTATAGAAACTTTAGCTCTAGAAATGCTTAGAATTTATCAGTAAAAAATTCCAGTTATCATTGTCTTGATAATTTCTTAGCTCCTGTATGATATCTACCAGAAATATGTCATTATAATAATATTTAGCAATATTTATTGCAGCTTGCCCAGCACCAAATTCTGGGCCACAGTGAATAGGTACATTATACACAAGATAAGATAAACTAAAATGTTGTAATAAAATTCCTGTTTATTATAGGAGTACCTATCATGTAAAATAGAAGTATTGCATAACTTATGTATTATGACATAGCATTTACTTGGTAAAGTCTATATCACCTAATCCAGTGCTGTTTGTGTCAACAAGCATCCAGTTTGACAAGTAGTTCAACCTTTCAACTATTATATTGGTCTAATTGAAATAAATCAATTTTGACCTAGACTTTGAAGCCCATGGATTTTGCAAAAAATGTGGACAAGCAACCGAAAATCATTTAACCAATCCAGGTTAGGTTGTAACATTTGTATAGTGCATAAATTCCCTTATGTGCATACCATTGATTTTAGAAAAGATAAGAGGTGTAGGTAGTAACAATACCTACATCATATATAAGATATTTATATAGTTTTTTATTTTTTTTGTGCATGTTAAGCAACATCATAAATCATCCTATTGTATAACAAGACATAGGTGTCATGATGTGTCATATACCCTAGTAAATTTTGTAATAAACATTTCATTTATTATACATAGACATTTCTATGTTCATTTAAATTGCCTTGGCCACATTCATATGGCAGTAGTGCAAAGGGTTAACACATGCTAGCACATTTTGGTCACAGGACATCATTAAAAATAAAGTTTATTTAGTACTTTTATTTTTAAACAAGAGAACTACATAATGAACCCAGAAATATGGTATTTGACCTGGAAAAGATTCTGGTTGTTGCTTGTTACACCTTACACCAATGTTTATATAGTAGTGATAATTACATTTATTCAGAAAATATTATACTGATAAAAATATTGAGTCTTTGAACAGTTTGTACTTATCAAAGTTCACATTTATAAGGAGAATTTAGATACAAATAGGTACATACCTACATTGTTTAGAACTACATTATTAGGTGCCTCTACTAGGATAAAGCTGGGCTAGACTCATAATAAATAAATGCATTGCCTTAGTCTTCTGGAAACATTTAAAGCCAATGAATATTGAAACTTTCACTTGGACTTGGATATATTATCTTTTCTTTGTTTTGTTATGGTGTCCTTCCAAACACCTTTTGATTAGAAGATTTAGAACAAACTGATAATCTCACCAAAAATAAAGGTTACAGTCTTCCTACAGAAACCTCATCCACCAACAATTCTCATTGCCAGAAATCCCAAACTTTTTCAAAGTATTCTATAGCCTATGTTAATCTGGAATAATGTAACATTCAAACCGTGAAAGAAATTTTGGAATAGGCCCAGTATTTTTTGAGCCAATTCGTTACAAACATATGTACATACAAATCTTTCCTCTTTATAATATTAACATAGATAAGCACCTATAGTATATGGCGAACCCATTCTCAGGGAGATCTCCTCTATCCATACCAGGTATTAAGTAGGTATTTTATGAAAAAATCATTGGATTTGCGGCTGCCTATAGACTGTCCGTCATAAGTCAGTTTCATCCTTGCTCTAAAATTGGGGGGGAATGTTCGTAAGGGAGTCTCTAGGGAATGTATAAGTCCAAACTAATATTGGTAAATATCAATATATATATATGTAGGACTGTGCCAAACAAAGTTCTATATTCATATTTTACTGTAAATTACATTTTTAAATGATTATTTAAAAAGTGTTTTTGTGGCAAGGGGTTGTTCAGATATGGAATGAAGTTTTTGTATTAAGCACAACAGATATGGAATGAAGGGTGTGCTGATATAATCATTACCACTTATCTATAATCTAGATGTGATGAATGGCCCATTCGCCCAGTGAAGGGAAAATTGTGTGATTAGAAAGTAGTGTAGAGTACAGCTCTGAAATTTTAATGTAATTCTTTTAAAAGTACCTATCTACCTTACTATAACTATGTTTTACATCGTCAAATAAAGTATTCTTCAAAGTTTTATTCGAGTCAGTATTATAGATACCAGAGCCATACTGGAACCTGGTAGGCGCCATGTCTTTACATTCAGGACTATGACAAAAGAAATTTCATAAGCTGTAATCACACAGACTGCTGGTCGGCCTTTTAACTTACGAATATTTATAACTATTTAGTTATAAATAGTTATGATTGAAACTGACCGATTCACGATTCAGCAGATTTATATTGATTTGATATGATATTAATTCTGATATTTTAATAACATTTTGTTATTGTTTATCCTGTGCTTAATCCAGAATTATTACTTAGTACTTAATATCAGGCACTGATCTTGCTGATTCATGCCATATGTAGTCCTACTACGAAATTCATTATTCTCCAACAATTAAGAATGATCATTAACATTTATTTTCAAGTTCCAGGTACCTACCGTAAATACTATCTAAGGGAATCAGTTTCTTACATATTTAATAAAATGATTGATGAACCCTGACCCTCTGGAGGGTCACAGCAATTGTAGCTGGTCGGCTTTGTGTTAGCTAATTCGTCCTTAACAGAAAGTCAAGAGACTGATATGTTTTAAAATAATGCAATGTGATTATAACAGATTTATTTTACAGGAATACATGCTATGCTTTCGGCTTATCTCAAATTTACCAATACTCTAAACATCTGCTTGTTTAAATATATATCGAGAGCAGGGCACGCAATATAATAAATGATCAAACGAACTTACCTGTTGTGAAGTTCGATCATTATTATATGAGTGCCCTGCTCGAAGATATATGGTCCCTACCCATCCCACCCCGGGTAAAATTTGAGATAATTCGCGACTCTAAAAAGAATGAAAGCGTTCACCGAGCACAGATTAAGCAAATTTTTAGCTACTTCTAAAATTGCGCAGAGTTGCCAGTGAATGATGAGAGCTGCTTGTTTAAATATATATCTTCGAGCAGGGCACTCATATAATAATGATCGAACTTCACAACAGGTAAGTTCGTTTGATCATTTATTGTACTAAAACTTGTACAATGCGAGATCAAATTAAACTGGACATTTAATTGGATATGTGTGTCTACAATTTGCCCTTTCGATAGTCCGTATTCCGTTGTAATAATGGCAAATTTATAGTGCAAACTTATGCATAGTGATGGTACTTATGTATGTGTGAAAAAAGTTGACAACCACTCGTGGGTTGAGCGCACAACCTTGTTCTAACAACTCTAGGTAAAAAACTAAAACCAAGTCCAAATGTTCACGTTTTGAGGCACGCGCCGCTATATATAGCCGATACGATACGGACATGCGGTTCCGTTAAACTAATAAGTTCTACCTTATGATATAAAAATATCTTCACCTTTAAATGTTGGCGTGTGGTAGACAGTGTTGCCAAATTTAAGTGGCGGTAGCCTTAATGGCTAGGGCGTCGGACTTGCGATCATGTGGTTGCCGGTTCGAAACTCACCTATTGCACTACCGACGTGAACCTACTCGTAACACAAGCATTTAGCTTAGCACGAGGGGTTAACAGGAATACTAGTAATGTGCAACCCACATTGCTAGTAATCTTTAAAAAATAAAAAAAATAAGCCCTTTTTACCCGACAGCGTAATACTGGTAGGGTTGCCATCTCTAAAATGTGGAAACAAGGATAAGACGCGTGAAAACCCCGGATTTTACAGTTAAGAACCCGGACATATCGGCAGGTTTTAAAAAAAACAGTTGAAAATGTCATAAATTACCATTTTATTTAATTTAGTCATTTTTAACCCGGACTACAAATGCAACCCCCGGTCGCTCCCTGGATGCCCTCTAATCTAGGACAAATCCGGGGAAACCCGGACGGATGGCAACCCTACATACTGGTTATGTATGTATTCCTAGAGCAGGCTAAAGAAAGCCTTGATGGAATTCAGCTTGAGGGTCAATTATGAGTGACACTGGGTACCCATATCAAAAACTACAAGTGCGTAAGTACCTCTAAAATAGAAAAGTTAAGTTAAAAATCAAAAACCCGACTGCCGAATAACATGGAATTAAAATAACCAATACTGTAGCGAAGAACTGTCGAATTCGTATCGTGAACGCATCGAGTTTTTCTGCTACAAATCTCACACTATAGATACTATTTTACCGTGACCATGGATGCTGTAAAGGATCCGAAACGTCGGAAATAAAAAAATATCATTAGCCAAGCGGTCCCGAGCGCGACTGCTTCGCTAGAGGTCCTGGGTTCGATTCCCAGAACGAGCAAAGTGTTATTGGGTTTTTCTATGAAATTCTCAGTGGCAGCTCGGAGTTTGGAATTTGTGCCCGGTTAATGGCAATAGGCTCGCCCCCTATTACATGGGACCTAAACATACCGGCGAACTGTGGGTGTACATTAGTACGCCTCTGCCTAACCCTTCGGGGAATACAGGCGTGATGGTATGTTAAAAAAATATCAATACTTAGCGATAATATCCGTAAAAAGTAGTTTTATTTCAATAAAATAAGCAATCTTATGCAGTCGGAGGCACTAGGTCTTTGGAGTAGCTAGAACGGCTTTACAGGTTTTAGCTTGTGAGATTACTGGGTATATTAAAAATTAGCTTCTGCCCGCGACTTCCTTTGCGTGGTCTTCAGAATTAGGTCCGACCTAGATAAAAACTAGCCCATGCGTTATAACATACCATCACGCCTGTTTTCCCCGAAGGGTTAGGCAGAGGCGTAATGTACACCCACAGTTCGCCGGTATGTTTAGGTCCCATGTAATAGGGGGCAAGCCTATTGCCATTAACCGGGCACAAATTCCAAACTCCGAGCTGTTACTGGGAATTTTATAGAAAAACCCAATAACACTTTGCTCGACCTGGGAATCGAACCCAGGACCTCAAGCGTAGCAGTCGCGCTCAGGACCACTAGACTAATGAGGCAGTTCCATGCGTTATTCCAGACTATAGTCTATCTCTGTGCCAAATTTTATCCAGAGCCGTTCTGACGTGAAAGAGAAATTTTAGAAATTTCACTCAAATCTCAAAACCTATGTTCTTCTCCAAGGTTTTTTTTAAAAAAACGTTGCCCCACTAGTATTTTCTCTTGTATCGCGGGAGCTTTTACAGACATAAATTATCATCCACAACTCGAGGCGCAGAAGCCGATCGCTCAGGCGCTACGCCAAACGTCGTCAATGTTTCTTAAATACCCAATTTCATCAAAACTGCCTCATTAGCCAAGCGGTCCTGGGTTCGATTCCCATGTCGAGCAAAGTGTTATTGGGTTTTTCTATAAAATTTGCCGGTAGCAGCTCGGCGTTAGGAATTTGTGGCCCGGTTAATGGCAATAGGCTCTGTGGGTGTACATTAGTACGCCTCTGCCTAACCCTTCGGGGAATACAGGCGTGATACGTTATGTTTTTATTAAAATTGTTTCAGCGGTTGAGGAGTGAACACTTAAAAGACATTCATAATTTTAAATAAATATTTCGTGTTGTAAATCTCACAGATTACAAGAATTCGTTCTGATGAAGCGAAAAATCATTTTGATTCCTCTCAGCAGGGGATTTCTTAGAATTTTTATAATGACGACAATTTGTGTGCATTGTGCATGCTAACTTTAAGTTCAAGTTGATCACTTTCGTAAAGATAACATCATTCGTTTCGGATAATATTGTAATCGATTTGCTTGAAAAGCGACGGAAAAAAGAAAATGAACTTTTTATGGCTTTTTATGGCTTATTTACAGTATTTTTAATATACCGAGGTTTCTGTCTGCAGCTTCGCTCCCGTACATGTAGAAACTGTATTGGAATTAAAGAATAAGATGTCATAGTTAAACATATATCATGTTTTTGAACACAAGTTACAAAAAACTGTATAAATCAAGCCAAGAATTTCATTTTTCTAATAGAAATGCGAAAGCAAGACACCTTAATTTTTACCCGACTACGAAAAAGGAAGGGGTACATGCCGCTGTCATTTACTCACATAGGTACGTAGTAGTCATAGCGGGGGAAGTGGCTTTACCGATGCGTTTTGGGGTCTGTCTATAATGTAAAAACCGGCCAAGTGCAAGTCGGACTCGCGCACGATGGGTTTCGTTTTCGTACCATTATCGAGTCCGACTCGCACTTGGCCGGTTTTTTAGTATTTGTTGTTATAGCGGCAACAGAAATACATAATTTGTGAAAATTTCAAGTGTCTATCTATAGCGGTACTTCAGATACAGCCTGGTAACAGACAGACGGACGGACAGACAGCAAAGTCTAATAGGGTCCCGTTTTTCCCCTTTGGGTACGGAAACCTAAAAATAACATTCATAAAGTACTAGGTACCTAGTAGTCTATATTGAATAAATGATTTTGATTTTGACTATGTGCTGGGTGTGCGTTGCACATATGCGCAGCGGTCTGAAGAAGTGGTCCCAGGGCTGGCCACCGCCGGCCAACAGGCCACGCCAAACGAAGCCAGCCCTGACGAGGCTTGTCACCGCCCTGTGTCCAGGGTTTCTCCAATTTCATACACGATAATTCCGCCCGTAGGCCACCGGCTTTTGAACTTACCAACGGTGGATCAGCCTGGCTAATGTTTTCATAGCTTTTTCATCCAGAAATTTACTACTACTACTGGATATGGTTTTCCTCTCAGAGTGAGAGGGATTAGGCCACAGTCAGTCATAGGTTTTTCACGTGGGAGAGCCATGCTTCGGCACGAATGGGCCGGCTCGACCGGAGTGATACCACGGCCTCACAGAAAACCGGCGTGAAACAACGCTTGCGTTGTGTTTCGCCGAGTGAGTGAGGTTACCGGAGGCCCAAACCCTTTTAAAAGGCGGGCAACGCACTTGTGACTCCTTTAATAATATATAAATAAACAATTGTACGAATTAGTGTTAGCTATGGTATTTTTTGCACATATATTTAATTTGAATTTTTGTAAACTGGTTTACCAACCGTTCGTCAATATAGGTCTGGTTGAAAACCAGCGCCAGGCACTCCGTCTGGCTTATGCTGAACCAGCGCCGTTTCAGCGCAATTTATATTACTTATAAGTAATTATAGATAGTATTTAATTAAGGTAAAATTGTGCTGAATAAACCATTTTTCTTTCTTCTTCTTTCTTCTTTGGTGTTGCGGGTGTCCATGGGCGGCGGCTTATCGGTTACCATAAGGTGATCCGTCTGCTCGTTTGCTCCCCTATTCCATAAAAAAAGAGTCCACCACGCGGACCTAATCCGGGTTGGCAGACTTCGCACGTAGAGTCGTTCTCGTCTCTTAGATATTTATTTATCGATAATATGATAATTTTATTATTACACACATAACTTCGAAAAGTCAGTGGTTGGTTTGGAATTCACACACTGCTCTGCATTTTAATAGCTTAAAAAAAGCAGATTTTAAACTTTTATGAAGACATAATTAGTTTACATAAATTATATTGTTACTTATGAATATTTAAACTGTGAGAGAAAAGGGAAAAAACCCTAATTATATGCATTTATGTCACTGCAATGAAAAAAAAAACTGAAGTTAATTCAAAATGTAACAGTATCCGATGGAAATTTACAATGCTGTATGGACATCCTCCTCACTCTGGAGGCTCAAACCCTTTTAAAAGGCCGGCAATGCACTCAGACTTCAATTTCAAAGTTCAAATTTATATATTGCAAATAAGCTTTTACAAGCGTATAAGAAACGCAATGAAGTTATTTAGTGAAGGATAAATTCGACTCGCAGGCAGGATTCGAACCTGCGTCTTCTGGCTAGGTACGCCAGACGCTATGACCACTAAGCCACCGCGAGTCCCACCTGCCATGTCGAAATTTGCCTTCACATTCTGAACTTACGTCTTAAAGGTGACGTCAGTAACATCTATTGAAAGGCAAGTTACTTTGCCTCTCAACCGACATGACTTACCTTACGGTTAGTTCTATGTCGTACGATGCTACCATACCTAATAACTAACTTTTTGTGATTTTTTGCATATTATCCTTCACTAAATAACTTTATAAAAATTAGCATAAAAAATGCAAAAAATCACAAAAAGTTAGAAACGTTATGATTAGTTGCACGGTTCCAAAAGGTTGATCCTATGGAGAAGAATCCGGCAAGAAACTCCATGGACACTCTTTTAAAATTAATTATGTTACAATCTTTATTGGTACAATATTGCGATATCAAGACGTTGAAGGATGTCCAAGTTTCACCGAGGTCGACTATATCGAACGAGGACTCCTCGTCACCTCTGGTGTTGCAGGTGTCCATGGGCGGCGGTAATCGCCTACCATCAGGCGATTCGACAGCTCGTTTGCCCACCTATCCCACAAAAAAGAGAGTTGGAAAGACTAGAGAAGGTTGGGGTACCTTATATGTGTGATGAACATTTTAATGCATGTATGTATGTTTACGCCTTTCGGTCGTTCGTACTAATTGGTAGTAAAGCTGGACACCTGACATATCTCGGTTCCTGATCCTCGTCTGGTCGCTTTGGTCGGCTTCGTGGGAGAAGAATTATTTATATTTATCCTGTATTGTTTAATATTTTTTAAATATTTAAGAGTCCGGCGGATCGAATTTGCAATATTAAAGTAATAAATGATATTTATTTCTATAAATAGATCTTTTAAAGTCACTTTTACAAGTCAATGTTTTACATATTTTTTTATTTAACTTGATGGCGCCGGCAATACCTAACTGACGACCTCTGAGAAGAAACACCGAAACAAACTCAGAGAATCATGGTCTCTTTTACAGCCCAGACAGTAGCAATATGTGAGTGTTACAATGCAGGGCAATATCTGGACAGGCCTTTTGAAGAAAGAGCCATAGTAGCTTTGAGTTGACCTGTCCTAACTGACGGCACGCATACATCAGGCATCGTGTAGCTCAACCATTATTTAGGGAGCTCAACGACCTGTCGTACGACGATACTAGATCAGCAGGACATTTGCGTAGGTCATTTAAAATACTCAAAAGTGTCAGTAAAGTACCAAATTAAAACGTAATTCAAAACAATTTATTCAAAGCTTGCTATTATTTGATTTCAAATACCGTTAATACCGTTCCTGTTCTACCGTTTCGTTCAAAATGATTCACTGCAAATAAATGTAAGCGAAGACAATTCTTGATAACTTTATCAAGTTTGGAACGATTTTCCGGTCGTTTATTTCCAGTGAGGTAGTAGTAGACGAAATGGTACAGTACTCCATCAGAATCATAATAATAAAAAAATAATAATAACACAATTTGATAAAATATTGTTTGGATAATGATTTGTTAATAACTGCCTCAATAGCCAAGTGGTCCGGACCACGACTGCTACGCTAGAGTTTGTTTCCCAGGTCGAGCAAAGTGTTATTGGGTTTTTCTATGAAATTCCCAGTAGCAGCTCGGAGTTAGGAATTTGTGCCCGGTTAATGGCAATAGGCTCGCCCCCTATTACATGGGACCTAAACATACAGGCGAACTGTGGGTGTACATTAGTACGCCTCTGCCTAACCCTTCGGGGAATACAGGCGTGGTGGTATGTTTAATGATTTATTTTGGTCTTACGTTTTTGTGGGCAATTCAAGCTCTACCGGTCTCTTAAGTATTGCTTATCATTGTAATTGAACTGTCTTATCATCCGTGGGCCACTAGGGTCTAGCTGAAAATCAGTGCCAGCGTCATATGGTCTGATACTCTATTCAATTCTTTATTGCATTCCATAATGTACATGATATAAATTTACACAGATGGTAAGCTTAAAACTAAGGATCAATTATGGACCTTGTTGGGCACAGCACAGCTCAGTACGAGGGAGGGACAGCTCAGCTCAGCTCACGATGCAGAGGAGCAGCTCAGTATCGTGGTCCTAAGTGCGTAAGCGTGGACCTAAACGGTCTCATCTGCCGAGCATTAGACATTCTCACTAGCAGCTCGGAGTTTGAATTTATACCCAAATAGTGGAAATTATCTCGATTTCTTTATGACCAACTAGCTTCTGCCCGCGACTTCGTCCGCATAGCGTAATGATATATAGCCTATAGCCTTCCTCAATAAACGAGCTATCTAACACTGAAAGAATGTTTCAAATCAGACCAGTGGTTCCTGAGATTAGCGAGTTGAAGCAAACAAACAAACTCTTCAGCTTTATATATTAGTATAGAGTATAGATAAAGAAAGCAATGATAAACATTGTCTGCTTAGACCCTCAGGAAGTACAGGCGAGGATGTATTATAAGTTATGTTTGGAAAGTCCGTATTCCATCGCAATAGTGGTGATATTTGTAGTACAACTGTATTGCTTGACGTATGTGATTCAATAATCGTTCGAATGAAAACAAAGTAATTTCGAGTTTAAATATTTCGGTGCGACTACTTCAAACAATGTCGACGGATGTTTTAATGGAATATGAAACGCACGAATACTGGCGCTGCAATGAGAATTGCAAAATATAGGTCTGTCTGACCGACTGACATAGTTTTGTATCGATACCGCTAGTACGGCGACGTTATTACCTCAATGGGAAAGGGTTAAAATACAGTTCCTCACAGCCATTCAGATAATAGGCAAGAAAATATAGTTTATTTGGCCCTATGTCAATCTGTCATTTATTATTGTATCAGTGCATGGGGCGGAGCACTAAAAACTCTTATGCTTCCTCTTGAACGAGCTCAGAGAGCTATTTTTAAAGTAGGTAGCCAATTTTCACCGCTTTTTCTTTCCCACATATCTCTTACTAGCTTCTGCCCGCGACTTCATCCGCGTAGCATGATGATATATAGCCTATAGCTTTCCTCAATAAATGGGCTATCTAACACTGAAAGAATTTTTCAAATCGGACCAGTGGTTCCTGAGATTAGCGCGTTCAAGCAAACAAACAAACAAACAAACTCTTCAGCTTTATATATTAAGTATAGAAGTATAGATGTTAAATCCTGCGACATGCTGACTGTTCGTGCATTTTTCATAAAGCAATTAAGATGAATGTTTGTTAATGTATTTCTAAATAAACAATTTATTTATTTATAATATCTGACTGGCTCGGTGGTTTGACTGACTGACGAACTGACGTTGGAGTGTTTCGTAAATGACTAAAGACTCCCAACGTGTGTTACGACTTTTGCGCGTAAGAGCCAGTTCCCCCTCGGTTGCTGCGGTTCTTGCAGTCTGCAGTCCGTAGTGGCTCTTAAGCTCTGAACGCATCAGCAACTTCTCTGGTGTTGCAGGTGTAAGTACATGGGCAGCAATGACAAGCTGCCAACCCATGGTTCGTCTACTCGTCGTACTCGTAAAAACGGACAGTGAAAACATAGAGGTCATGTCGGTTGACAGGCAAAGTTACTTACGTTTCAAAAGATTTTACTGACGTCACCTTTAAGACGTAAGTTCAGAATGTGAAGGCAAATTTCGACGTGGCGGTTGGGACTCGCGGTGGCTAAGTGGTCATAGCGTCTGGTGTATCAAACCAGAAGACGCAGGTTCGAATCCTGCCCGCGAGTCGATTTTTTCTTTCACTAAAATAACTTTATAATCTTAGCATGAAAAATGCAAAAAAAAGGAACAAAAAGATAGAGTTAGGTATTACCTACTTGCGATTTGACATTGGCGCTAACTACTGGGCAAATGAGACTTGCAGAGACAGAATATTTATCAATACGGTAGCAAATGTTTTGTCTGTTGTGTGTCCTCGTGACTACGAAATAAATAAATAATTTTTCCTTCTTTCTTTCTTTTCACCCTCAAATTTTAAATCCAAGTTTAAATATGAGTCAATTGTGAGCGGCGCGGGCGCACCGAGATTTGTTTCAAGGCGACTGCATCTAAGTAAGCTAAGACTTTCTAGATTTAAGATAGAAATCCTCGATAGCTTTACTTAACAATATAATGAAATATTATATTTTTCTTAATCTTAGAATGTCTATGTAATTATGTGTAAAATAATTTTATTGTGGGAGATCCATGCTTCGGCACCCTTGGTTCGGGTTGACTGGAGTGATACCCACGGCCTCACAGAAAACCGGCGTGAAACAACACTTACGCTGTGTTTCGCGAGTGAGTGAGGTTACCGGAGGCACAAACCCTTTTAAAAGGCGGGCAGCGCACTTGTGACTCCTCTGGTGGGCGGCGGTTATCGCTTACCATCAGGTGATCTATCTGCTCCTTATCAGGATCGACAATAATGAAGTATTTAAACGAAGTCGGCCACTTTGGTTCTCTGTCGGATAATCTCGTTGCGGATTTTATTCTTCATAGAAATTCCGATCATAGCACGCTCCATAGAACGCTGAGCGACTTTAAATTGGCGGACAGCTGTACTCACGACGGAGTATCCACATGCCCACACCACTCACTCTCTTTATTAGTAGCCAAAACTAATTGGTCCCACGATATCTCGGAAGAAGTCCTTATTAATTATACTAATATATAAAAAGCTGAAGAGTTTGTTTGCTTGAACGCGCTAATCTCAGGAACTACTGGTCCCATTTGAAAAAATATTTCAGTGTTAGATAGCCCATTTATTGAGGAAGCCTATAGGCTATATAATATCATAAAATGTGTTCAAAAGTGTGTGTGTGTGTGTAAAAGTAGTTCATAAAATGTGTTCAAAATGATTATTTTCAATAACTACAGAACAATTGTTATTTCTAGGAACCATTACATGTTCCGTTGCGCATGTTATCAATGTAAGATGGTAACGTCATCTATCTTACTGGCAGTTGTCTATGTATGTGTTTCATTTACGAGTAGGTATGTGTGTGTAAGAACTACGAATGCACCATCATACAAAGTTCATGCTAACGTTTACTCGGTACAGTTGGCGCAAAATAACTTGAACCAAAATGGTGGATGCGCAGTAGTCGAGTTTTAGTACATTTTGCACGCAAATGCACTGCGCAAACTATCCCCCTCTCCGTTAGTTTGGGTCAAGTTATTTTGCGCGAACTATAAGTTAGGCCCTGGAGGGTAGTGTTGCCAGTTGTACTAAATTTTGTGTGTCTACGTAAGTATTTATTTCAGATTTTTTAAAGCATTTGGCACAGTTCGTGACAATAAGTGTCTATAATAATGATTTTTCACAAAGAGCTAGATTAAAAAAATAGTCATGTATTTTTTTATTATTATTTTAACAAAATCGGTTGTAGAAAACATTCGATTACTTACAAGGGTTTGTCCAGATTTGGTTTATTTTCTAAGAGACTTATCGACTCTTCGCTTGACCATACTGATTAATTCTTGAGACAAAGAATAGCATTTCCATTCAAAGTGGCAGCCAGTCTTCTGGGTAAGTTACTAGAAGACAGTGATGTGGAGGAGTATTTTGACGCCTAAGCGTGTCAATTTACCTTTATCTTAGATTTTTACCAGCTATTGCCCGCGGCTTCGTTCACCTGAAGCTATATTAGGATTGGAAATGGATCCCAAAAATAATTTATTTATAAACCAACAGTGATGATCTCCTCGTTGTATGGGTCTCTTTGCATCAGAGAGGTCAAGCTGTATCTCAGGATCCGTTTAATTAATTGAGATACGAAGTTCACCAGTTTTTAAGTTGGAGCATATTGCTTTATAACAGTGGTAACTAAATTAATATTTATTCAGTAGTTTTTGAGCCAAGCCGTAACAAACTTCAGACAAGACTGTACCAGTCTTGTTTGGATTTAATGTGACCAATTAATTGCTATAGGAAATTGAGACATAAAGTTGAACATTTCGGAGAATATTGGCATGTCAATATATTATGTTTAAAACTACTTAAACTAAACATGAAGTTCTTAAAGCATCCAATAGGGACAGCAAAGGACAAGTACCTACACCGTTCGTATTTCTAATAGCACCATCCTTGTCTAACGCAGGCATAACTCAAATACATCGCTCTCTGTCTAACAGTCATGGTTCTCAGAATGAAGTTGTTTATAATAAGACATAGTTTAAAGGTCATGTTACTTATACAGCCCTGATTTTGGAATTCATATGACGTGGAGTTATTTTGATTATATCATTGTGATCGGTTTGTTTCTCAGCCATAGATCTCACAAAATCGTAGTAATGACCCTTTGCTAGGGCCTAAATAAATAAATAATTAAAAATATTGTTACACTTTTTTTTAATTTAAACTGCCTCATTAGCCAAGTGGTCCTGAGCGCGACTGCTACGCCAGAGGTCCTTGGTTCGGTTCCCAGGTCGAGTAGTGTTATTTAGTAGTGGGATTTTCTATGAAATTCCCAGTAGCACTAGCAGCTTGGAGTTAGGAATTTGTGCCCGGTTAATGGCAATAGGCTCGCCCCTTATTACATGGGACGAAAACATACCGGCGAACTGTGGGTGTACATTAGTACGCCTCTGCCCAACCCTTCGGGGAATACGGGCGTGATGGTATGTTAATGTTATGTTTTTTTTTAATATTTAGACATCAGGAAATGAGCAGATGAGTCTGTATGTCTACGCGCCGTTGGAAGAACCTCATCATCGCATGTTATCATAGTGCAATGCCTCACTAAGGAGATTATTCCACATCTTTGCGCGGGAAAAAAAATGGACGCTATGACCCCATATAAAAAATATTGTCCATTTAACACTATATACCTAATAAATTACGTAGGTAACTTAGATAAAAAACTTTTTTTTTTTTCTCGACGCCGTGTGTAGTTGAAGTCTACCAACCCGCATTGACTAGCGTGGGGGACCATAGCCTAATTAATCCCTCTTACTGTGAGAGGAGACCCGTGCCCAGCAGTGGGATATTGTATAATGGGTTGAATAATTATGTTATGTTATTTTTTTTACTACCTATTTATACTTACTATAATTAAAGATCCCGAAATAATCAGAAATACTTTATTCCTACGTTTTAGTCTATCTATAGTCTAGGATCTATCGTCTATATCTTTACTCCATCTTATCTATATATATAAAAGAAAGTCGTGTTAGTTACTCCATTTATAACTCAAGAACGGCTGAACCGATTTGGCTGAAAATTGGTGGAGAGGTAGCTTAGAACCAGGAAGCGGACATAGGATACTTTTTGTCCCGTTCCCGGGGGATGTGATGACAGACCGAATTCTACGGGGGCGAAGCCGCGGGCAGAAGCTAGTTATTCATAAAAATATAAAACGTAAAACTTCTTAATCTTTTTGTATTTACACACACGTGAATATCACGTTAAAGAAACATGAGAAGTTAATAAGACGTGATATTCACGTTACAACACGTGATATTTGGTGACAGGGAGAAAAGAACAGAAGACTCTTCTTTCCCTGTCACAGAATATCACGTGTCAAAAACAAGTGAGAGTGATTTCAAGAGAGTGTTTTATACTTAGGTACAGTTGGCGCCAAATAACTTGAACCAAAATGGCGGATGCGCAGCAGTCGTTTTTTAGTACATTTTGCTCGCAAATGGACTGCGCAGACTTTCCCCCTCTCCGTTAGTTTTGGGTCAAGTTATATTGCGCGAACTTTACCTACCTACTTACATTAAAACTGTCCCAGAAAGATATGCAGTCGAATAACGAAAACCTCCATCCAAATCGGATCGGAAGATCTTGAAAAAATCACGTAAATACATGGTACGGCTGTTCAATTAAAAAAACCGGCCAAGTGCGAGTCAGACTCGCTCACGAATGGTATCGTACCATTATCTATAAAAGCGGCAAAAAAAACACGTTTGTGGAATGGGAGACCTCTTAAATATTTGTTTTATTTTAATTTAGGTAATTATTTATTTTTAATGTGAATATAAACTAAATTAATATTTTGTGAATTGTCCACGCGTCTACCTGTTGCCGGTCCCATTTATTTATCTTTTGTGTACAGAACCCTAAAAAGCAGGTTCTAAATCTGTATTTTTTTTAAGTACAGTTTGTGAACATATTTGAAAGATTCCTTTTTTAATTTAACTTTATAAGGCATTAGGTTCTCAGGTTAGGATTAATCCCATAGGTATTACTTATACAGGGTGGCGATTTAATCACCTGCACTGCTTCAACATGGTGTAGTATTGATAACATATAACATATCAGACATAATTTATAAATTGTTTCTTTAAGCAATCCCGTGTTAAAGGACTTGATAATTATTCAAAATTTTCATAAAACGATATGCACCCTGCAGTACGTTGACCTTATGCGGACGGCTCGATCAAGTAGTTGCTTGACTCGCTATCTCTAGATAGATACATACCTACAATGAGTTCAACGTCCGCGCTATGTTTTTGACTCTTTGCATACAAAATTTAAAAAAACATTTTGATGAAAAATTAAGGCAGGTATGTTTTTTTTTATTGATATGGGTAGTATTTCGTGGTCTGATTCACCTGCTAGAAGGATGCAGGTGATTAAATCGCCACCCTGTATATTATATTTTTAATGTCAGATTTTGAAAACCGCTCCAGATACCAGGGACGGCCTTCACCCACTCGTCCACCGTTTTTTCATTCCCCTTGTCTCTGCTACCCACTACTGATTCCCCCTCCACAGCACAAAACTGACATACCTACATAATAAAAAATTAGACATCTCCCTGTGAGTCATGTGTACTGAAACTAAGCGGAGCGACGTAAAAGTATCAAATAATGAATCTCATGTTTGCCAATATACTTATTGAACTGGTCGTTGAGCTCCCTAAATAATGCTTGAGCTACACGATGACTGATGTATGCGTGCCGTCAGTTAGGACAGGTCAACTCAAAGCTCGCTACTGCTGGGTCTGCGGACGAATTGTTCTACATCGCAACACAAATATAATATCTGATAATACTACTGTTCTGGACTTTAAAAGAGACCATGATTCTCCGATTTTGTTGATTTAACCAAGCATGAGAGAAACCCATACTTCCGGGGACAAGAGCAAAAGTTAGGACAACCTATAACTATTAGACTGCCAAGTCGTAGGTCTCAATTCCAAATCCACGTACCTCTGACTGTTCACAAGCAACATGTGAAAAGTCAGAGCCGAATGAAAAGATCGCGAGGAACCTGCATGCCTGAGAGACTTCCTCAGAGGTAAGTAAAAACTGCCAACCCGCACCAGACCAGCGTTGTGGACTATAGCAAAATCAAAGAATAACTGATAGAACTACTTACAGAAAGGACTTAACTGTGGGAGACTCATGGAACATGCTTAGGCCCAAATGGGCCGGCTCGACCGTAGTGATACCACGGCCTCAGAGAAACCGGCGTGAAACAAGGCTTACTTTGTCTTTCGCCGAGTGAGTGAGGATACTGGAGGCCCAAACACTTTTAAAAGGCGGGGAACGCAATGTGACTACTCTGGTGTTGCGGGTGTTCATGGGCTTACCACCAAGCGATCCGCCGGCTGGTTTTCGCCCCTATTCCATAAAAAAAACCCTACATTCGATACTTATATCCCCGTAGTAGCGTTTGTGGGCAACTAAACCAATTTATTGCACTGTCCCACATGACCATACGCACGTGAAGTGTTTAACGTCTTCATCGATCCTTACGTGCCTGAGAGAGCACGTAAAGTCGTCGGTCCCGTTCATAGCAACATTATTATGACAATCATTACTGATAGCTAGAAGCGCGAAAAGCCTGGCAACCGGTTTATCCTCATGATAACGATATTACCCAGAGATTAGGCTGCTGTGTGATGGGAGTCATTATCATCGTCATAACAGCCAACAGAAGTCCACTGCTGAACAAAGGCCTCCCTCAAAAACTTCCACAAAGACCGGTTATATGCCGCCTGCATCCAAAGACTGCCAGCGACCTTAACCAATTCGTACGTCCATCTCGTTGGAGGGGAGGTCGTCCCACACTACGCTTTCCGGTGCGTGGTCTCCACTCGAGAACCTTTCTGCCCCAGCGGCCGTCAATTCCACGAGATATTCCTGGTTGTGGCACTTATCGTACCGATTGGAGTCGCTTTGCGTAAAATACTGATGTTCAGTCACATCTGATTAGCGACTCCAATCCAATCCAACGTGTAGTTATGAATATGTATGTGCCCGGTTAAATGGCAACGAACTGTGGGTGTAGGTACATTAGTACGCCTCTGCCTAACCTTTCGGGGAATATAGGCGTTATGGTATACTGGGTAAAATTGGCCATTTTAGCACCCTAGAAGTCTAAAGTTAGCAATCTCAGGAGGCCATTTATCAGACCGCTGGAGCTACCTCTCTCTGATCGGCGATGTTGGAGGTAGTCGTGGCGTCACGACTTAGGCCGGGTATACACATCAGATGTATCCATACGATAGTCGGAGCCAACTATATGAAGGCGTGCCCCTATTTACATATTTGTTCAAACACTCAATAGACGTTCGAAGCGACATGACAGTCTGATCTGGCAATCACAAACAAAATCGGACGTGTATTCCCGGCCTTAGATGCCATACAAATTCAGATACTAACACTTGTTTTGTAGGAAAGGGACAAAGCATTCCTTCTCTCTCAATCCCCACCAAAAACTAAACGCTTAGAATTTGATTGGTAGATTAAAACAATTTTTCGGAAAACGAATATATTTTTTTTAATCAATTAGTTTTTTTAGTGGTAGGAGTGGCCTTTGCTGCTTGCAACACCTGATTTAAATTTGGTCTAACTATAGCACAGGAAAAATGTTCTCATTTAAAAATGTGTCAGTCTTCTTGATTAGTTAGGTACCTACCTAATTATTATAGACCTAGTTTTGTTAAAGAAAAGGGAGTCGGGGGGTTCTTTTGATCTCTTTCATGTATGTTGACCTAATTTCAAATATGACATTACATCTATTTAGAATTAATAACTTCTAAAATCATATCACCAAATGATAACAATATTGATGATTGGAGTTTTTCATTTTTTTGGAAATTATCATAGTGCTCCCTGAGAAATTCCATCGCTGGAAAAGATCTCATTTGACATTGCTTACATTAGAAAGTTCTTTCAAATGGCATTCAAACCTCATCATGCTAAAAAAACTCGATTCCTATTTAAAAATACACCAATAATACAATTGTTTACTCTGGAGAAATCAACCCTTAATAAATTCCTTATTTGAAAATGACAATTTGTTCCATGGTAATTGCTTCTAAGTTTAAAAAGTTGTTACATCATGTTAAAATGACACATTCCATTTATATATTAGTATTCTCTATTTCACATTGATACTTTGGTGTACAATATAGAATATATTTAAGTAAATATATTATTATTATCTATGGACTATTTTTTGTATCTTAATATTCCCAGAAAATAATCCGGAATATAATTCAGATATTTCTTTGTAGAAAAATATCTTCAAATTGTTCCTCAGCACATAATAAATACCTAGCTGGTAAATACTACTTAAGCAGAAATGCTTTATTGAAGGCCAGTCACTTTATTTTCTAAATTTTTATTCAGGGATTAATAAGTAACTACCTATTTATTTTATTTTATTGGATAAAATATATGCAGGTACCTACTTAAATATGTTTAAGCTATTATGATTATTTAATTATTTAAACTAGAAGTACATGCATGTACGTATTCTGAGTAACAAAAAAATGACTTTACATAAATAAATATTAAGTATACATCTATCTAAGTAGGTACTTCTTATTTACTCAAACATTTCGCAATAATGTCATAACAATTTTGTGAGAAAAATAAATGTTTACATTATTTTCGCAGTAGTCAGCATCATTTGTTATGAAAGACCTTTGGATTAACTTAAATAACCTATCCTTACTTAATCTGTATTTTAATAAAAAAATACTTAATATTTTCTAACAATATTTACTGGCACTTAATCTCCATTTAGTTTTATTACAATGTCAAACTTCCTTAAATTAAATTTAAATAAAGAATGATTATGTAACTAAGTACCTACACATATAATCCAAAATTAATTAGGTATGCCTCAAAATAGCTACAAAAATTAGGTAATTAAGTAAACAGGTATTATTAAGATTTAGTGATGTAAAGCAAGCACTAATGAACATTTTTGTAATTTATGTTATCTTTCTTTTAAAAACAAATTATTCACTCTATTTATGGTCACTATTTTTTTTTATTACAAGGTATAGAAAAATCAAGATTTAAAATGTATACTCACCTTATGTACTTATGGTGATTAGTTTCCATTTATGCAAGTTATCTTTACACTTTCGAAAATAGAATGTGGAATTTTAACAAACCTGAGCTGAGGCTAAATAATTATCTTTATTGTTCTTGTAGCTGATGTTATTGTTATCACAAAACATAGTCTCCAACATCATAACATTGTAACTTTTTCAATGACATTTAAATGCCTATTTTTAAAATTGGCTATTTATTATTATTAGTGTAATGAGTTGGTCAGTATCTTCATATGGGTTGAACTTTTTGTTTTTGGTCAGAATATTAAATGAGACTGGCTGGTTATTAAGTTTTTATTCTATTTTCAAATACCTACAAATTGGATAGTTTTGTTTTACCTATAGTGTTTAAGGCCCTACTGGTTAGTGTTTCAATGTATGTTTACTGCTATCCCTGTGGCGTCGAGTGCTATGAAGGTTATGTTAGCAGAGATACACAGGAAATTCTTGATCAGCGTCTTACCATTCGGTGAAGTGATTTAAATGGTGTCGCTAGCCCTACGAGGTCATACTAGAAAGGTTCCCTGTACTTACACGAGTGATTTTTCAGGTGAATGAGGCGCGACCAGCTCCGTGGCCACAGCTGCAGCATCCGTCGCACGATAACACTAGCAGTGCACTTTCACAATCGGAATGCACCAGACACAACTATCAACCAACTATGCACTAAAAACTTGCACTAAACACAAACATTTTTCATAGGATCGTATCACAGAAGTCAACGCTCGCAGTGTCCGTGTTCCTCACCACTAACCCATATTCGGCCACTATATTACTGTGTAATCAACGGAATTATTACCAATTTACGGCACCGCACTCGACGTCCGTTCGCCGCCGAGAAAATACTTGTAAAATATTTTTCGAAAGCGCATAGACGCGCCGCGGACCTTTCGAAAATGTATAAAATACGATAGCGCGCTAAATAGGAAAATCGATAAGGCCGTTGGAACGCCGCCGAACCGAAACTAGAATAATAATTTATCAAAAAATGTAATAAAAACGACATTATTTTCTTGTGACGGTTCCGAGCTGTCAGAATTTTCTATGTACAATACGGTCTATTTCAGCAGCGTGCTCCGCTCCACCGCCGAAGGGCTCCTTGCGAGTCGTTTCAATTCGGTCGGATCGGCGTCAAATGCGCGCGAAAATCGACCTTATCGTCATTGCCACTTACGACTTTCCTACATTGCCGCTAATCGCGAAAAATATGAAACGGACTCGAATTTGTTTGTAAAACTTACGACGAGTAGTAATCAGTGGATTGGAAAATTCCAAATAATAAACGGCGAGCGGGCGCGCGGTATCCGTAGAAAGAAACGCGAGACACTGTTTTCGAAACAACATTGGCTCGACGTCATTTTTGGCGTATTTTGAGTTGGATCATGAACGGGAAAACTCGAAAGCGTTCGGTTGAGTAAAAGAGACGGAATATATATTGATACAAACAAAACTAATCTTTATTGCTACTGATGTTCATACATTATAGTTTGAAATTGGTGTAATATAATGTGAAAGTGAGTGAAGCCATACTATTTTGAAGTTTTTTTCTATAGTACGTAGATATAGATAGGCTAGAGAGGAGAACGGCTGTTTTTCTATGTAAAGCTGTGCTAGTGTGCGTTACTTCCCGTATGTGTAGTTGTCGTATGGATGGAAATTGTGTTAGTGTGAGTTTTTGTATTACACGTAAGTATAGGTATCTAAAAATGTATAGTCGGTGACTCCGCTCAAAGAATCAATAATCTAAAAATTCATTTTTATATTTTTGAACCAGTCATGTTGGGATGGGTGGTCCCTACAGGGACTTTGTACCTACTTTGGGCCGTCTAAAGGCATCGATATTTGTATGTGTGATTGAATACGTAGTTTCAAAACTTAGATAACAATGTCGTTAGTTAACTAGGTAAATACCTATTTATTTTACCTACGTAGTTAATGCATTAAATAAGCTCAGCAAGTTCACAGTAGGAAATATATTGTAATACTGTGGTAAGTGTCTATATACTTACAAACAATAAATTAATTGAAATGTAGGTAAATATTTTGTTGTAGTAAAGCGTAAGTACCAACTATGTAGGACCTACGTACCTACCTACTAACAAAATTATTTCGATATTCGATATTTGAAATGCCAGTTTCAATTTCCGGATTGCGACAAGGTGACGGACGATTGATTTTTAAATATTTAGAACAATTTGTATGAACGGTGTTTATGTACATAATTATAGGTAGTAAATTAGTAGGTAAGTACCTTGGTAGGTACCTACCTATTCTCTAACGGACGGAAATCACGTCAGTGGATTTTTTTACTAGAGATAGCATTTTGACATAAGGGCCAAATTTCAAAATCCTTAGTAAACAAATCTATCGACGAATTTGTTATTGGGAACCGGCCTAAGTATAATAAATTACATAGGTACCTAGTCGTAGTAGGCTCTTATTAATTAAATTAGTATGGTGGCCACTGTGGCCAGCCCATGTAGCTTTTAATAATATTTTTATTAAATCCTTTACAGCATCCATGGTCACGGGTAGACTGACGTGTTGGACGTCTCAATGTTAAAATTACTAACAGCTAGGTAGGTACCTTACATTTTTATTAATTATTAATTCACGCAGAATGAGCTCACTGTGTCCTTTAGTATTGCAGTTTTTGGCTTGCATTTATAGTATTAATTGATTTAATAGATTCTATAATGGGCTTCCAGCTGGTACAACCCAGCCGTCTTCTCTATTGAAATTTAATCTAAATCCAAGCAATAAACTCCGTAAAAAGTAGTTTCATTTCAATATATTTTATTTTTATTCCTGATAGACATGCTTGAGCACAAGTTCGCCTGATGGGACACTGTGATCTACGATGGAGCGCGCTTGCCTAGAAGAAACCGATTCACATTTCAGCAGTAGACATGATAAAATTGTTCGGGTTTTATATGGACTTTATATCTCTGAATTGCACATGGACTAATTATGAACATTCTGTTTGGTCATAGATGGAAGAGAGATCATATAAAAGTCGTTTTCCCTACAAATTTTCCTATGGTAGGTTTCCCTACAAACTCTTTCAATGGTAGCTCTTCCGCAACACTAAACAAAGTTGACATATTTCACAAAGATTGTGACTAAATGCGCAGAAAATTTATATTATGTAGGTAGGTACTTACGTATGATAACAACAATATGTCCACATTGTTTCGGTTGAACTTGAAACAAATTGATATAAATGATGGACAAAAATACGTAACTAATGTATTATAAATAAAAAGATGGGTAGGTACTTGTTATGAATTTGACCTTTTTTTAAATAATCTTCTTCTTCCGAGCCTTTTCCTAACTACTTTGGGGTCGGCTTCCAGTCTAACCAGATGCGGCTGAATATCAGTATTTTACACGAAGCGACTGCCATCAAATTTCCGCAACACAATTTCTGGGTAATACCGATATTCGGAGTATAAACTGGTCAGGTTTTTTTGGGCTGCTGAATACAACTAACAAAATTGTCAAAGATGTTGGTATGACAATCGAGACTGACGCACACGAACGTATCGAATACTATTGCTCACCTAGAGGCACATAATTTTCATCTCTCTCTCAGAGAAGCTCCAAAAGCCCTTTTTTATAGTACGGAAAATCCTCATGGATCGTCTGCCACTCTGTGGAGACGGTAGGGTATGTCAGATTATTCACCGCGGCCATGATAGGCTGCGGTCCAGCATCCGGACATCTTCCAAGGGTGAAGCTTGGCCTCGTATCCCACTAGCTTGCGCGCAGTTGCCGAGCACGCGTGCTACCTAATGGGGCCATAAGCTCTAAAAGGCTGCAGATGTACAACTATATTATTATACTCTTTGCTGCAGATTTTAATATAGATGCCGCAGTGAAGCGGTGAATTCTATCTCAATTAATTACGATACAATTAATACAAGAGACCGACCGCAGCCGGTTAAACCATAAATAAAGGTCCAACTTGCATTAAACTTCGATTTTTATGGAATAATCATAATTATACAGCATGTCATGGAAAGAGTCCCTGTCTAGACATTTCGATTATAAGTATTCCATTATCTCAGCCTTTACTGTCCCACATCTTGACAGTACAGGTGAGAGGAATTCATAGCTCATCACTACAGCAGTTATGCCCGTTGGAAGACTTCAGACATCTTAAAGAACTTTATGGAGGCTTATTAGATCTTAATGAGCACGAGCAGGTTTCCCCATGAGCACAAGTGACAATCCTGCACCTGAATTTGAAATTTCTCGTCGAGACGACGTTTTGGATCCTTTACAGCGTCCATGGTCACGGGTAGACTGTCTACCCGTGACGTTTTCGTTTTCGTTTTTGACGTTTTCTGCGCATTTAGTCACAATCTTTGTGAAATAGAGGTCAACTTCGTTTAGTGTTGCGGAAGAGCTCTATTGAAAGAGTTTGTAGGGAAACGTACCATAGGAAAATTTGTAGAGAAAACGTCTTTTATATGATCACTCTTCCGTCTATGACCAAACAGAATGTTACATGGTTAGTCCATGTTAATTCTTCATAAAGGATAAATACAATTCAGAGATGTAAAGTCCATATAAAACCCTTGTACTAATATAACGCGATATAATCCGTAAAGTTGATTTATTTCAATATGTCTAATATTCGCGTAAACTTCAGAAATCAGACGGTGTCTGGCTAACGTATTGGCTGAACTTTTGAGGACAGACACATAAACTGGCATCTTAGACCATCTATTGGTTAGATGGTCTAGGATTGGCATTAGCCTTAATGTTAGTTCCATAATCATGAAGGCTAAAAAGGCCGCGTTGTGTGATCTTGGCGAAAGCTAAGCTTCAATATTTCTATTAATTTATGTCGCTTATAATAACTGAAGCTCTTGGATTACAAGAGATGCAGTCATGGTTATTGTACTGGGTTTATATTTTGAAGTAGACAAGCATTGCCTTTCTAGCATACTTACGTTTTTTTTTCTAGCCCATCTGTCCGCTGCTATGAAAACTTTCTACAAGTCTAGAGAAGAAAGAAACACCAAATCTGGAATGGATAGTGCCCATTGACCTTCATATACTTACTGATCTCTTTATTTCTTTATGTTTTACAGAAAATAGTATTACAGAGGTCAAAACCACCATAATACTGTAAATAGAGTGTCTCTCTTTAATTAAGGAGATTTACATGCCTGCATACTGCAATTGAGGTTCCATGAGATTTTTCTATACAGATTTGGTATCTATAAATAACACAATTCTGCAGCCATTGAATGACTGAATTTTCATATATTGCTTGCTTAGCTTTGACCACGGGCTTGCAGGCTTGCGTTTATAACCTAAAATACAATCGAAATAGCAGACGGTCCCTGGTCTATTACAATGTTTGCCATTAGATCACTGCAATCATATGGGATAAACTGTTGCCAAGTTTTGTCTCTTCTGTATACAACTAACGATGTATAAACAAAGAGTTCTAAACGAAAGAGGCGTCTAACAAACTAAATCCTGTTTTAATTCAAGAAAGAAAATATATTATAATTAATATAAAGAAAGGAGCAAAATATATTTACGTATTTCATTGTTAGGAGTACACCATTTCTAACAAACATGTTATGAAGAAGTACTCATAGGTACAAGAAACGGTTTTTACATTGCACTAGTTGCTCACGCACACACACATACAGAGGAGCTCACAGAGGAGGGTGTGTTGTGGATGTGTGCGTAGAACAATCCAGTTGATTCGCGCTGGAATTTTCCCGCCTTTCGCTGACAAGACAACTTAAACTAACCTCGATACAAAACTGTTAGAACTGCTGTCTGATTAGTTTTTAAATCTATTTTCTAATCTGAGACAGCTTAGATTAAAAAATTACAAGATATTGGCGTCGGTTCCTGGTAATTTTATAATATAGGTAAGCATTGCATAATTATTTTATTCTTGTATAATATTTTACTTATTCATTTTAGAATTTTAATACAGAAGTTAAGGTACTTACAGTACCGAGTAAACAAACTGTCGAGTGGGGTTCCCCAAAATGGTAGGCGACAACACGGCAAACCTAGACGGAGATGACGGGATGAGCTTGGCTTCTTTGAAAATATGATTATATTTTTTGAAAATATAAAGAATAATTTATTTCTTAGACTGGAACTACATAATTATTTTTTCGGTAATATATATTTGGGTAACAAAAAAAATGATGTGAATCAATGGAATTCGCAAAAAAACTAAAATTTTTAAAGGTTGTATAATTTATAAATTTTTGGTTAGGACTGTACAACGGTAACGATATTTTACTATGACTGTACCTACTTTCACATCTAAAATTTATATAGATAGACTAATTTCAATTAGGTAATCAACTAAATTCTATAGATTATAGAATCGAAATGGTTGCATTGAAATTTGACGAAAAAGTTAATTCTAACCAAAATCCTTAACTTTCATCATTAAAAATAGAATGTAGTTAAAAAAAATATGACCAACTTTACATTTTAACTTAATATTTTTGGAACTTTTACCAAAATCAAATTCGAATCTATTTTTCTTGGGTCCAGTTTTATAAGAATATAGTTTAATTAAATTTCTGATTACAATTTCTTAACATTTTCATTTAGTGAAATAAATCTCATCAAAATTTTAATGCATCAATGGCCGTTGAAGTGCTTCCAAATCCAATTTCAAATTACGTTCAGTTCGGACGGATTTCCGGCCACGACTAGTTTCTTTTCTATTTATTCATATTTTAAGCAATTTTCTCCTAATAAAAATGAAAATTACCTCTTTTTTCTTAAGAATGTATTAAAATAATTGTAAACTACGAAAGTGAAAGATAATGAAAGAATACAAATAAAAAGACAATCAGGAAACAGAGAGACATTACGTCATTTCCGTTTACTATGCAGAATGCAGACGTGACGGAGCTGCAAGTGATGTAATTAAAAAAACTACTTGCTAGGTTTAGTGGGTTTTGGCTGCGTTCTATTCAGTATGAAGGTATACTTACGTAAAATAATTATTAAGTATTCTCTATGGATCGGATTTTAGAATTTTGAATTGGGATTTCGAACGCCTTTCGTATTTTGCAATGATTAAAAATGTCAACAACAAGGATTTTTTAATTAATTAGTTACGGTTAATTTAGTATCTTTAGACAAAATATCCGTCGATAGATTTGCTTACTAGAGATAGGATTTTGACATTACTTGTATGGGCCTTATGTCAAAATCCTATCTTTTTTTTTATGGGATAGGGAAGCAAACGACCAGACGGATCACCTGATGGTAAGCGATAACCGCCGCCCATGGACACCCGCAACACCAGAGGAGTCACAAGTGCGTTGCACGCCTTTTAAAAGGGTTTGGGCCTCCGGTAACCTCATTCACTGGGCGAAACACAACGCAAGCGTTGTTTTACGCCGGTTCTCTGTGAGGCTATCACTCCGGTCGAGCTGGCCCATTCGTGCCGAAGCATGGCTCTCCCACGTGAAAAAATCTCTACTCTAGTAAACCAACTGCTAGCTGCAAATCCACCGATAACTACTACGTTACGTTAACTTTACTTACATTTTATTTATTTTACATATTATTTACTAAAAAGTAATGGTAAGTTAAATATACTACAACAATATAGGTACCTACCTACAAAAAAATATAAATAATAATAAATGAACGTACTGAGTAAAAATAACCTCTGCTTCCTGATAAAATTGACGTAGTTTAACATACTAAGCAGAAAATAGCCATTTCCAAGAAAGACATCAACTCTGTAGGCAGAAGCGTCGAGTGACCTAGTAGTGTACCGACTTCTTGTTATATTGTCCTTAATAAATAAAAATAAAACAATATCCACGTCATATATCTTGCAGTGGGTACTTACGTACGTACTAATCCTGCTAATATTATAAATGCGAAAGTTTGTGAGGAGGATAGATGGATTATTATTATTATTTATTTATTTAGATAATAAGGTACATGGTAATAATTAATATGAAGTACATGGTGTCCAACAAAACTATTCTTAACAAAACTTAGTTTGTCTGTTGGATCACTTTTGCTAATCATTACTAATACTAAAACTTACAATTATTATAAGTATTTATACATGTATGTTATGTATATATTAGTTATATAGACTTGATTATTTCGAATTATATTAAATAGTATTATATATTTGAATATAAGTATATGCTTAATAAGTATAAAATAACACATGGGCTACTTTTTATCTGAAGTCCACGCAGACGAAGTCGCGGGCAGAAGTTTGTTAAAAATAAATCTAAAGAGGTAGGTATTTGCCTTTTTTGGTCTCCAGTCTCCACAGACAAAAACTCGAAGCGGTTTCAGAGCCAATTTTTTTTTGCTTTGCGTTTTTTTAAATCTTTGTTGCACAGTAACAAGAACACATTCAAAATACATATGTCCGTAAGGATTGAGAAGAAATGAAATACCTATATGATCCAAACGAAATTTTCGTAATAAATAGAATATAAATAGTAGAAACTGCCTCATTAGCCTAGTCACAAATATTAGAATACTAGTACAAGTGGTCCTGAGCGCGACTGCTACGCTAGAGGTCCTGGGTTCCATTCCCAGGTCGAGCAGTGTTATTGGGTTTTTCTATGAAATTCCCAGTATCAGCTCGGAGTTAGGAATTTGTGCCCGGTTAATGGCAATAGGCTTGCCCCCTTTACATGGCACCTAAACATACCGGCGCACTGTGGGTGTACATTAGTAAGTACGTCTCTAACCTTTTTTTTTTTTTTTGTGCGTTTGGAAAATCCTCATGGACTTCCGCCGCCCGGGGAGGCGGCGGGGCGTGTCGGACTCCACCCAGAGTGGGTGACCTACCGACTAAAAACCACACGGTGTTCTTTCCTGCACGTTTGCGTCGGGGGCTACGGGAAACAGAGAATTCGTCCGCGGAAGTACGTCTCTAACCTAACTTAACCTAACCCTTCGGGGAATACAGGCGTGATGGTATGTTATGTTATAAATAGTAGACCCTATGTGATCTTGTTTACAAGGAGAAAACGTGTCCTTTCATGACATAATCTGGGTGCCTTTAAATCACGACTTAATCAGTTTCTTTTAAGTAAGCGCGCTCCATCGTAGATCGCAGAGGCGGAACCTATTAGACAAAACATAGGTAGGTATTCATTCGTAGGTAATTCTGCTATCACATCACGTAAATCCACTAACAAAATTCAAACAGCGTTCTCTAAACTTGCACACACGACGGTACATCGGGTAATCAGTTTGCCGTTTAGATCGCCCCTATTCCTTGGCAATAGGCGTGATTTTTGTAATGCAGGTAAAGCGTGACGTGTTCTTCATCTGTACAATGATTATAGGATGTTGTACATTATACCTACTAAATAACTAACTAGTTAGGCGTCTCATCCGACGAGCATTTAAGGAATTTTGAGAAATAATGTATGTACCTATGACCTAGTTTTGAAGCGGACCTTGAGGTGAAAGTTAGTTCTTTATAAAAGGAAAAAAAGTAAGTATGAACGGTGTACATAATTAAGTTGTTTTATGAAATAGAGGAGCACATGGCTAAGTATAACTAAGCTTATCAACTGATCTCCAAGGTTAAGCTACGCTCGCCGCGGTCAGTGTGTGGATGGGTGACCATTCTTAACACATCCATACACCTCTGTGCCTCCAGCACGTAAAGGCGTTGGTTCCGGTTGTCATACGAACATCTATGACAATTATTGTTGTTAGTCGTAGTCAGGAGCCCAAAAATAGCCTCACCAGTCTATCCTCGAATATCGGCATTGCCCAGAAATTGTGTTGTGGAGGTCTGATGGCAGTCGCTTCGTGAAAAATGCTGATATCCAACCGCATCTGGGTAGACTTGAAGCCGGCCCCAATATAGTTCGGGAAAGGTTTGGAAGAAAGAAGTATTGTACTTTAATGAAATTGCAATCTCACCTATTGCCATCGGCCGCGAATTCATCCTCACATCTTAGAACCAATATCATCGCGGATTGTACGCTTCCAGAGGAACTTTATCCCACGTACAGTCAGGTACAGGCTGTGGAATGAGTTCTGCCGAGGTTTTCCAAAAAGACATGGATTTCTATAAACAGGAGTGGTTTAAACTCGGCGCGAGCGATACCTCTGGTGTTGCAAACGTCCATGGCTACGATAACTGCTTACCATCCGTAAGCTAGTAGAGCCGTGAGCTTGTTTGCCACCTTATTGGTATAAAAAAAGATATAATTTTGACTGACAGATTTTGTGTTTTTTTTTATGGGATAGGGGCAAACGAGCAGGCGGATCCCCTGATGGTAAGCTATATCCGCCGCCCATGGACACCCGCAACACCAGATGAGTCACGAGTGCGTTGCCCGCCTTTTAAAAGGGTTTGAGCCTCCGGTAACCTCACTCACTCGGCGAAAAACAACGCAAGCGTTGTTTCACGCCCTTTTTCTGTGAGGCCGTGGTATCATTCCGGTCGAGTCGAAGCATGGCGATATTTCGAGCATAAAAAAATACACTTCAAAAACAGAATGGGTTTTGTATTTCATTTTCCAGGGTTTTTGCAGGGTGGAAGGAGAGAATTTACTATTTACTTGTCTGTTCTCTACATACACAATACAAATTTCTTTGTGTTGATATTCCTCGTGAGCTTACGCTCACTTCTATCTACCTACTCACAATCACGTACTTTTTTTTACCTTAACTTTTATAAGTAATAGGCCTGGCATTCACAACCATATTCGCAAATATCTTCCCCTAACCCTGACAGGTATTGATATGACAGTGTAAGTACCATCATTGGATCCATCCATGTCTTTAGCCGCGCACGGGGAATTGAAAAATATCGAGAAAATTCCTGGAAAATCAATTCCCTTCTATTTCATTTTTAACTGAGCCCGAAAATAGAAGGAAGTTCTCAATTAACCACATCACTTTGCATGCCCAATTTATTAAATTTTGTCATTTAAACGAAGGTAAACAGCTTAAGTGCTTTATATTTATATAATTTATGGAATTATTTATTAAAGCGTCAAAAACGTTTCACAATATCTTTATTTGAATGTACGCATATAGAGATTCAGAAGGCTCACTCAATTCGGAACTTCCGATACTGACTTCTACATTAGCAGTAGGTATAAGCTCAAAATATGTCCGTGCGGGCACATGGTGTTAAAAGCCATTTTTTTTATGGGATAGGGAGCAAATAAGCAGACGGATCACCTGATGGTAAGTGATAACCGCCGCCCATGGACACCCGCAACACAAGAGGAGTCACAAGTGCGTTGCCCGCCTTTTAAAAGGATTTGGGCCTCCGGTAACGTCACTCACTTAGAGAAACACAACGCAAGCATTGTTTCACGCCGGTTTTCCGTGAGCCGGCCCATTCGTGCCGCAGCAGGGCTCTCCCACGGTAAAACATTTTAAGCAAATCAAATTCAGTAACTTCAGAAATTCCTCTAAATTTGCCTTTCGCAAAGTGGGTGATAACGCCCCATTGGGGCGCTGAAGGCATACTTGGGGAGGTAAAGGACCCAGAGAAGATTAGGGGAGTTGATCAAGCGGTTAAGGATGACTTAAATCAATTGATATTTAGAGGTAACAGAATTCTTAGCTTTGATAATCATTATGATATCAACAATCATGTGTGTGCGTTTGGACCATAAATAATTCCTATAAGCTGACCTCTTCCTGTACGGATAGCCGTTACAATGCAAGCATAAACTGCTAAATTTATTTTGTACCCGTGTCTACTTACTAATTTACATCAATTTTAATATGTTTTTGATTCCCACGTAATAGAGGATAGAGGATGAGCCCCGTTTAACCGGGCACAAATCCCAACTCCATTAAGAATTTCATCGAATAATAACACTGTTCGTCCTGGGAAGGGAATCCAAGTCAAGTATTACTGGTCATGAAGTTCATGACCAGTAATAATCTATGGTTCATAAAAACATCCTCAAAAAGTAAACCTTCTAATTCTCGGCTAGTATGTGGCAAAATCAAAAAACACGTTTTTATTTTATATTTTAGAACAACACTTTAAAAAGTTGTTATTTATAAGTAATATTAATTTAAAAATATCCGCTTAATTAGTGACCTGACGACTATATTTTATTTTTAATATCTACTTATGCAAATTGTCTTGTTCGACATACAATGTTCAGAAACCGAATTCGTAAATTGAGATTTTCAAAATGACACAATAATTATGTATTTTATGAGTTCTGTTCCTCGTGGTTTCACTTGCATCTCAAATAGGGTTGCTAAGCTCAAAAATAGAAAAGCCGGACACTTTACCTTAAACACTGGATTTTAAAAGAAAAAAAAAATGCCGACACTTGTTGTGTATTTTGTCATGCGTGTTCTCGTGAGCCGCTCGCGCGCTTTCTTTCGGCATCCATTTTCTTTTGGCATTCAAAGTTTGACCAAAAGTCTAACAGTTTGTTGAAGAGATGTTTACCAAAAGCCTAACAAAAGCTGCACAGGCCTGAATTGGGAATCCAACCCCGGAACTTAGTCGCCCACTAGACTAATGAGGTTTGTGACTTTGAAAACATGTGACAAATTGAAATGGGAGGTTCAGTAACCTTTACTTACTAATTTTAAAATGTAATTTCAGTAATCTAAATTCTAAATTATACAAAAAAATATATGATTAATGAAGCATAACAACTGAGGTGTCAACTGTCAAGATGACATGGTGTTGCTGGCGTCTATAGGCTGCGGTTGCCGCTTACGTTCAGGCAGCTCATAAGCTTTGCTTGTTATTCTTTTATCGAAAAAATACATATTTTTACGAAAATATAATATATTAACTATCGCATAGATTCGGTGCCTACTTTCACAGACGTCATTGCCCTTCAACAAATTGGATCAAAGCCTTATTGTTTCCACATTTCCTGATGCTTGCCAACTGACTATCGAAGTTATAATAATTAAAATATTGAATGATTACAACGTCGTTTATATATTCTTATCTACTTAATTGCTACTGGATCCTAATGGATATTTTCAGAAAAAGAGGTGCGCTATGTCGTTCCTACGTCCAATTTATCTACACCAAGTTTCATCAAAGTTTATAGTTCAGTGGTTTCGGAGTCAAAACCTAAGAAGCAGACGGCGCGTCACGACTCACGGTTGCGGCGGCTCGAACAGTCTGCCGTTCCAGATCCTCTGATGATGTACTGTCTATGGACGGGGATGACTGCTTACCACCAGTTGGCACGTCATGTAGTTTACCGAAACAATCAATAAAAAAGACAGGATGATATAATCTGAGTGTCTTTAAATCACGAGTGAATCGATTTCTTCTAGGCAAGCGCGCTCCATCGTAGGTCGCAGTGTCGTGATGTAGCGTAAGTCTATCAAGAAAAAAAATGATGGTTTTGGCATTTAAAATATTTATGGATGAGTATATTGTAATATTAGAAGCGGAATATAAGTATGTATTAAATATTTGATGTGGTTGAAAAGTCAGTGGTGTGTTTTATTCTATTTTATTTTATTACTAGCTTCTGCCCGCGACTTCTTCTGCGTGGACTTCAGATAAAAAGTAGCCCATGTGTTATTCCAGACTATAATCTATATCTGTGCCAAATTTTATCCAGTTCCGTCCAGCCGTTCTGGCGTGAAAGAGTAACAAACATCCATCTAACCATACTCACAAACTTTCGCATTTAGGTAGGTATAATATTAGTAGGATATTTATAATAGTAGGATGTCACTTCAACGACTTATTCACTGGACAAACAGTAAAAATATGAGACACATTTTAAGTTTTTAACTCATTTTGCCACTTTTAAAGACGTGACAAATACCTATATAATAAATTGTCTTAACGTTTTTTTTAATATTATCTTGTGAAAAGAAATTGACACTATTACATTTGTACAAACCAAGAAGGTCCTCTTTTATTAAAGTAGTTGAATATCAAGTATAAAAAACATATATTAAAAGTTATATTAATAATAAAAGTAAAAGTTAAAATAAAAGTTATAAGTAATAGTTGGTGAATAAACCAAAGATACCTTAGCGAATTTAACTGATAGGATCATGCGCGCATATGGTACGGTTCATAAAACTAGTCTAATCCATGCATGAAACCCTAAAACGTACAGGTTTGCTTTTGAAAGTAAACTACACAATTTTTAGTAAGGTCATCAGCCCAGCGCAAAAGGGTTAACGATTTATGTCACAGATGTTTTTAAAAGGGATAGGGCTGTGCCGTCTTTTCGACATTAATAAAAAATAACTTTTAACAAGACGTAAAAGCATAATACATACATACCATCACGCCTGTATTCCCCGAAGGGTTAGGCAGAGGCGTACTAATGTACACCCACAGTTCGCCGGTATGTTTAGGTCCCATGTAATAGGGGGCGAGCCTATTGCCATTAACCGGGCACAAACCTAACTCCGAGCTGCTACTGGGAATTTCATAGAAAAACCCAATAACACTGCTCGACCTGGGAATCGAACGCAGGATCTCTAGCGTAGCAGTCGCGCTCAGGACCACTTAGCTAATAAGCAGTAGTAATAACAATATTGCGAGCGTATTGCCATTAGCAGGGCAGAAATCCAAAATCAAAGCTGCTACTGAGAATTTTATAGAAAAGACCCACTATCACTGTTCGAACTGGAAATCGAACTCAGGACCTCCAGTGTAGCAGTTGCACTTCATAGGATCACTACTTCACTATAGACTAATGTGGCATTATGTTCATTTTTTTATTTTAATCAAGATTTTTTAATTTTTATGGCATAGAGGACTAAACGAGGAAATCGATCACCTGATGCCGCTGATTATAATGGACACCGGCGTGTGCAAGTGCGTTTGGACCTCCGCTATCTCACTCACTCACTCGTTGTTGTTTCACGCCGGTTTTCTGCGAGACCGTGGTTTCACTCCGGTCGAGCTGACCCATTCGGAGAGTGTGCATCAGATCTCCACAATCTTATTCCCTCTTGCCCTTTCTATGTATAGTTCGCGCAAAATAACTTGATCCAAAACTAACGGAGAGGGGGAAAATTTGCGCAGTGCATTTGTGTGCAAAATGTTTAGTACATTTTGCACACAAATGCACTGCGCAAATTTTCCCCTAAAATCAACTACTGTGCATCCGCCATTTTGGTTCAAGTTATTTTGCGCCAACACATGGGTTATGGTCGCAGTGTCGCTTAGGTACCATCAGGTGAACTGCCATTGCGATCAAGCGTAAGCCTATCAATTGTGAATAAAAAAAAACGTACCAAAGCATGGCTCTCCCACGGTAATTTGAAATAGTTATTATGTTATTTTTTTTATTTTAATCAACATTAAAATACAAATATAACAGCACATGACACTGAGGATCCGTACGTTTGGTGGCAACCCTAAACGCGGTTCAATGAACGCCTTGCTCTGGTTTTAATTGTAACAAACTTTTTGGTTATTTATGATTAACCATAGCGCACCGGAGTGAATGCGTTAACCAGCTACTACCTATTTAGCTACCTACCAGCTACCCAGCTATTACCTACCAGCTATTTTTACCTAGATTTATTTTGTGCCTATTATAATTTTACGTTTCTAAGGTACTTTTAATGGAGAGGAAACCGTTTACCTTTTAACCGTGGGAGAGCCATGTTTCGGCACAAATGGGCTGGCTTGACCGGAGTGATACCACGGCCAAACAGAAAACCAACATGAAACAACGCTTGCGTTGTGTTTCGCCGAGTGGGTGGGGATACCGGAGGCCCAAACCCTTCCTCGTGAATCCTCTAGTATTGCGGGTGTCCATTGGCGGTGGTATCTCTTACAATCAGACAAGCCGTCTGCTCGATTATCATCCTATGCCATAAAAAAAAAGAATTTGAAATATCAACTCCTAATCCTCATTAGTCTACTAGTGGATTGTGACTGCTAGGTACGTGGGATTCCCCATGTCGAGAAAATTTCTGTGCTACAAATAATTGGGAGTTTGAAATTTATGATGGAAATAGACTGACCAACCACATATTAGATGGGCCCTGCACATTCTGGCGAACTGTGGGTGCACATTGGCACACCTCTGCCTATCCCTACGGGGAATAGGTACAGGCGTAATGATATGATTTTGGGTGGCCTAAGATAGAGGTTTTATATTTTAGATTTTACACAATGTTATAATAATAATTTCAATCTGGACACAGACATCCTACAGTTCTCGATTAGTTATTTCAAAAGGAAAAAACAGAAATGTTTTTTTATTATTCTATTCCCGAAAAAAGGCATGGTACCGAGAAACGAGATAAGACCACAGATAAGCAAAGTTCCGCTATAGATAATAATTTGTAGAAAAATTTAGGTAAACGTCCCGTCGCCGCCAGACCGGCCGAACTTCGTCCTCAGCAAACAGACGTTCAAATGTTACAACTTTACAAGCATTTTGGCTCTCGCGTACTTTTGTACATGTAAATATTCACACTCCAAAAAAATCTATTTTGGCGGGACGTCCGCCATTAATATTTTGGTATCTCTCCCGTCCATGTGTGGCACGCATACATACACATGCTAAACAACAACAATCTAAAATAAAATTTAACGGATCGGGATAGAGTCGAAATTTGGAGTGACAAGAAAGTTATAGTATTTTGTATTCGAAATTCAAAACGATCCACACACGCGCCGCGTGATCGATTTTTCGAAATGGCGGCTGAACTTCGAGGAACTGCCTCCCCTTACCCCTCATCCCCGCGAGCTTCTATTACCCCGCCAATGCTTTTTTACGGCATTTTTATTTTTTCTTTTTTTATTCCCTCCTTGGATCTCAGGCTCCGTTTTACAGCCTGACCCAACTTTTTATATATTTTTTTATTTTATAGCCTATAGCTATTCCGCTTCGACGATGACATTTTATATTATGGTAATATGATTTTGAGCGTTCAGAAAGATGTAGAAACAGTAGCTAGGTAGTACCTATCTAGTACACAAAACAAAATTATTTGGTTTACATACTACTAGCGACCCTAGCGGATGCTACAGGCAACCGGTGTTGTCTAATTCAATGTGTGCGTATCTACGTACAGTGCGTATTATGCACACGCTCAAGCGAGGATTGATAAAACGACTTGCACACAACTATAACCAAACCAGAAATTAATCTCATAGATAAAAGGAATATGATGCAGTATTTTAGCTAGCAGAATAATAGCTTCCGTAGCGTTACGGTGAGGTGACTGCAATCGAAGCACAAGCGGCGTGTCGTGAGTTCAAATCACGGTAGAGGAAATTATTTTTGTCATTATGTCATACTTTTTATATTTTAAAAAAGTAAATTGTGTAAACTCTTTTGGTTTAATTGACTTGTTTTTATTTGTGTTGTATTGATTTGTTTGTTATTGAAATAAAACAACAAAAATGGTATATTAAAACATTTAATTAACTAAATAACGGATCGATTAATATACACAATAGAAAAACAATTTTATCGAGCCTCGAGGCAGTTATTATTTATTTATTTATTATTACACACACTACTCGTATCGTTACAGGATAACCTCCACTACAATAATGGTTGAAAAATCAACTTACAGTTAATCGTTTCTTTAATGAAACGGTTACTATTTTATCAGTTATGAATACAAAGTTTTGTTTGATGGGTAAGTATGAGCGTAATATTTTGTTAGAGGTAATCAATTTAATCAAAAATAAAGACGTCAAGTAAGTAAATAAAAATTTACAAGTTAACTTTTCACATCATAATAAGACAAAGTTATTTTTGTTGGATAAGGATGGACGTAATATATTTTGTCAAAGTATTGAGTATAGGTATATCAATTTAATCATAGTAAAATAAAATGTGAAGTGAATCAACATGTTAGAGGAAGAAATTATGGCAATTTCTAACCTCAGGAACAATAACATCACTCACATTACAAAATGGCTACATATTAACTAAAGACTTTCATTATTTATGATACACACGTCGTTTAAACAGTGTGATCACTTTTAAAATATAGTGTGAAAAATATAACACGTCATGGCAATTATTAATGTGTCGGCAAACCATCGTTATCAATTACCTCTTGTAACCTTCTAGGCATGCTGGCTACCATACTAGCGCATATATTGCTACCCCGTAGCGACTCCCAAGTGGACGTAACTAGGTCATCTAAATTCGATTTTGATCTTGTGTTCGATGAGTCCCAGTTTAGCACCATGTGACCCCATAGGTTTTCTATGGGGTTTAAATCTAGACTTTTAGCAGGCCAGTCAATAATAGTCATGTTTTCTTGGTTGTCAAATCTTCTGTGCTGGTTTGCTGCATCGTAAACCAGCTGCACGCAAGTGGTTTCGCACGGTTTGTAAGCACACATTATGAGCTGTTGCGGTTATTCGGGTGGGGAGGAATGGGTCCGCTCTGTGCCTAGATATGATGTCCCGGTGTCATTTGAAAAAATTGCCGATGGTTTTGGCCCACGTCGGCGATGGTCTACGTCACCGGAATCTGCAAATCGTCGAACCCATAACTGCACGGTTCTTCTCTGTAATAAAAAAGAAATGCTCAGAAACCAGTATAAGTATATAAATGCTGATATGTGTAAATAAATATCATAATTTAACATGTCATGTTAATATAATTATAATACTAAAAACATTGATTCCAATGATATACCTATTATTTGTATCATCATTAGTAAACATAATTAATATTAGTTACTTGCTTAATTCGAATAAGTAATTGAATCTTGGCTCAAATCCTATGCCATAAATTTAATTTATTTATATATTGTGTTAAGTCAGTATTACTTATATGACACTTTCCTAAATGAATTAATTATTATGTGTTTTAATATACTTACTATATTAATTAATATAATATATATATATATATATATATATATTATATTATTAATATAATTAGTTAATTCTATTATTAATTAATATAGTATATTAAAACAAATAATAATTAATTCATTTAGGAAAGAATAAAATATTTAATATACTTACTATATAATATAGTATAATTTAACGTTTATAGACAAGAAGAGCATAGGTTCATAATGAAAATGTCCATAAATGTTACTCACCGATATCATTAATCGCCTCGCTATTTCACTGATAGAAATGTTTTGCTCGTGTAATACAACAATTTCGGCCTTCTTAAACATCGTTAAATGTTGCATGATTAAGCAATAAAAAATAGGATAACACCGCACACAAATTATTACAGGAGTTGTAAGAAGCAAATAGTTAATGCAAATAGACTGGACAAATGACGACGTTCAATTCTTATAAAATAAAATAATTGAAAAATTGTGGGTAGCTTTGTCTACTAAGGACACAAAATAAAATGCTTAAGTAGTTAGTTTCGATGGCATATCTCAAACGTTGCAAAACTTCGATTGTCTTATGAACTGGATTAATAGTAACTTGTAAAAGATTTAAATAATATTATAAAAAGAATATAATTCGCAAGTGTGGTTTGATCATACGGCATTCGTTTTACCAGTCAGAGACATTAGCAACGGTGCTAAAGCTGCTCTAGTAAATTTGTTTGAAATAGTGCAATGCATTCAACCACACCAATTAGTAATAAGGACTATTATAGCGTGTTAGCCATGCCTAAGTATTGATGTAGGTGTGTGTGTAGTAGAACTCGCTCGCTTGGACGTTAGTATGCGTACTGATTTACATCGTCTTATTAGTTTACGCACACAATAACAACGGCAGTTATCCATGTGTTGATGTAAACTAATTAGGTGGTTAAACTGTACCTACAGGCTACACTTAGGTATAAAGGTAGGTACCAATTTGCTACAATTAAAATTTTTAGTTAAAGGTAGTCTTCTAAGTGCTGTGATAGCCTAGGCCAGCGTGGTAGCATATATAATAGCCTAATCCCTGGGACAGAATAATGGGTTGATCATGTATGTCTTGTACAGTCACATATAGGGTTGCCAGGCCCAAAACGGTAGGGACGTCGGGAGCTTTGTAACAAAAGCCGGACAGGACTCACAGGACGGATAATATTTGGCTGATCGCGACTAAAAAGCCGGACATCTGGCAACCCTAGCACATACCACCTAAAAACAAACCACATTTCTGTTGCTAATTTTTTGTGGTTAGAAAATGGCAATATTATCGCCCTCTACTACATGGAACCTACACTTACTTACCAGCGAACTATGGGTGAAAGTCTTCGAGGAAGGCGTGATAGTATATTATGTTATAATTATATAAGGGTTATTTATCCTTATCACAATTAACTTGGAGTTAGCGCAGTCTGTCTTATTTCCTATTGTAACTAATTTTTAAATAATTGGCGCATCTTTCTAAGTGCCTCTTACAAAATCAAGGACTCATTCCTTATCCTGTACATTCTTGTTTAACGGAACGAATAGCGCAGCGGTTAAACGATCGGTCGCGGCGACGATGCCCGCACAGAACAAAATTAAATGCTAGCGCGATTACGGCATTAGGCTTACTTACTCTATTCCGATTCCATTGAGGATTCCATTGTCAAGCCATTAAAAAATAATAATTATACGTCAAATAAAGTAAAAATTTCATCGAAGGTTTACATCAAAAAGTGCTTAAAACCTACCTCCTCCAAAAAGAATTTAATTAAAACAAAAATAAAATCCCTCCATATAACTATCTCTCAGAGACGTTATATGATGAACATGCTATAAGAAACTCTCCCTAGACATTTAATATCCTATTCCTTGCCAGCGGATTTTGAGATAGGGAGGCAAAAAGGGGGGGCGAGGAGGCTGTAAAAAATTTTATATCTTTGCGACTGCGTGGATCAAGTAAGAAAAAAAAAATCGAATCGATACCCAACGGTATGACGTACAATTTTCTATGTAAGTAGCATTACTTATTTAAATATTTTTTGTGTAAAACCTACAATGGAGAAGACATATTTTTAAAATAGTATCTAACTATAAACTAAATTTTATTCTTATGTGAAATAAAGATCTGTCAAACCCTAAATGCCTCATTAGTCTAGAGGTTCGATTGCCGGGTCGAGCAGTGTTATTGGATTTTTCTGTGAAATTGTCACTAACAGCTCGGAGTTTCGATTTGTGCCCGGTATGGCGATGTCTGTCTACTAAGAATTTCATAGAAATACCCAATAACGCTGTTCTCAACCTGGGAATCGAACTCAAGACCATTAGCGTAGCAGTAGGTTGATGGCAATAGGCCCCTATTACATGGACCTAAACACACCGGCGAACTGTGGGTGTAGGTACCTAAGTAGACCGCTGCCTAACACTTCGGGGAATACAGGCGTGATGGTAGGTATGTACCTACTATATTTACTTATCTAGCCATCTTTACAAGACTTACGACCCGACTATCGGAAAAATTATAACATACTAGCTTCCGCCCGCGACTTCGTCCGCGTGGATAGTTACTTAGTCTTAGCGTGTTATATAGCCTATTAAGAAATCCCATACAAATCGCAATAAAAGGTAGCCTATGTCCTTTCTCAGGGTCTAAAGATTGTCTGTACCAAATTTCATCAAAATCTGTTGAGAGGTTTAAGCGGGAAAGCGTAACAGACAGACAGACAGACAGAGTTACTTTCGCATTTATAATATTACTAGCGACCCGCCCGCGGTTTCACCCGCGCTGCCCCGGTCCTAAGAGTCATAGCGTGATGTTAAATAGCTTAAAACCTTCCTCTTAAATCACTCTATCTATTAAAAAAAACCGCATCCTAATCCGTTGCGTATTTTAAAAGATCTAAGCATACATAGGGACAGACAGCGGGAAACGACTTTGTTTTATAATAAGTAGTGATATTAGTAGGGATAAATTAATAATACTTTGTAGGATATCTAATAAAAAAACGGTCTACGATTATTTTACATAATTTACCATCATGCCTTTATTCCCCGAAGGTATGGCAGATACCGGTGTACTAATGTACACCCTGAGTTCCCCGGTTATTTAGGTCCCAACATCACATGTAATACGGGCCGAGCATATTGCCCAAATTCATGCTCAGAGCTGCTACTTAGAATTTCATAGGAAACCCCAATAACACCTACTCAAACTCAGAATTCTCAGAGCTCATAACCGGGCTATTGAGGCAATCTGAAACCGTGGGAGAGCCATGCTTCGGCACGAATGGGCCGGCCCGACCGGACCACCACGGCCTCACCAACTGGCGTGAAGTGAGGATACCCACAGAACAAAGAATACATGTTCCGTGAGGATCCCAACCAAACCCTTTTAAAAGGCCTGCAACACACTTGCGACTCCTCTAGCGTTGCGGGTATCCATGGGCGACGGAAATCGCTTACCATCATGCGATCCGTCTGCTCGTTTGCCCCCAATCCCATAAAAATAAAAATTATATCTCAGTTAAGAAATATTATTTCTAAGTAAAGTACCTACTTACAATAACTTTTTTTTATTTATCATTCTCTAAAACCTAAGCGTACACATAGCATTCAATTTTATTTTGTTTTAATTTTACGTTCGCAAATAAGGAAAATTATTGCATAAATAAAACCTATCATACCATCACGCCTGTATTCCTCGACGGGCTAGGCATGGAGGGGCAAGTCGGGACTGTCCCGAACACAGAACCATATTCTGAGCTTCTATCGACTTGAGAATAGAACCCGCAGCCTCACTTGCGACCATAGCCAACGAGGAAGCTAAATAAGGAAAACGTTCGACGAAAATAATATTTTTTTTAAACGACCAAATGTAAATATGAAATCTTGAAACCGTAGAATCATGGTGACTATGTAACATTTAAAGCAGTGTATCAAATGAGAATTTCAGAAAAAGTTCTGCTTGCGCTTATTGTACTACGAATCGTGCTAGGGTACCGTAAAATGATGTTTATTCTTTAAATTATAACTACATAGGTTCTGGACCATAGAATTTGCAATAAATTAATAAGTAAGGTACCTACACCTACACACATCCAAAAAAGTTTGCGATCACTATGATAAATGATATTTATTTCTGTAAATAGATCTTTTAAAGACACTTTTACAAGTCAATGTTTTACATTTTTTTTTAATCTAGATGGCGCCGGCATTTCCTAACTGACGACCTCTGAGAAGAAACGCCGAAACAAACTCAGAGAATCATGGTCTCTTTTAAAGTCCAGACAGTAATAGTATTATTAGATATTATGTGAGTGTTACGATGTAGGGCAATATCTGGACAGGCCTTTTGAAGAAAGAGCCATAGCAGCTTTGAGTTACGCATACATCAGGCATCGTGTAGCTCAACCATTATTTAGGGTGCTCAACGACCTGTCGCACGACAATACCAGATCAGCAAGACATTTGCGTAGGTCATGTAAAATACTCAAAAACAAAACTAGCTTAAAGCTGATATAATTTTTTAAATTAAACTTTATCAAGACAAAATATTTCTTCTGTTTGAAATTAAAAAATAAAACTACTAAAGAAGAAGTAATCATAATTTACTTAAATCTACCGTAATAAAAAAGATTTACATTTTTCAAAGCATCGTACGACATCGAACTAATTGAAAAGTAAGTCATGTCGGTTGAGAAGCAAAGTAACTTGCTTTTCAATTCAGAATGTGAAGGCTAATTTCGACTTGGCGGATAGGACTCGTGGTCTCATAGTGGTCATAGCGTTTGAGGGTAGAATAGTGCCTGTAGTCGAATTTTCCGTCACTATAATACTTAAAACAAGTTTTGTGGTAAATATAACTAATACCTTACAAGTGCCGTGAATTGCTCTGAGAAAAGTATATTACGAGCGGACCCTGTTTTGTGCAAGTTGAACAAAACAGGGGGGCCGCTTAATAGCATTCTTTAATTTTTATATAATAATTAATTTTTTATACTTAGTAGCGTTGTAAACAACTTCTGGAAGAGCGGGATATTCTAGCACAAGCATGAAATTTGCTTAAAAGAATATCCCTACACCAATTAATTTAATCTACTTTATGTCATCGAATAAACTTTTTTCATATTTTTTTATATAAAATTCTATAAAACACAGTTGGAGTCACAATGTACTCGTGAATATTCTCCTTACAAATTTGAACGCTACATCAGTTTTCAATATGCTATAACCACCATGTGTTGCTGTATTTTTAGATTTTATCGCATTTTATGATATTTTAAACGTCGTGTGACGGATAAATTTCACATATTAATTAATTTTTTTTATCGTGACAACGCCAAAGTACCTAGGTAGGTACGTTGTGAGTGGTATTTCTGTTTGCATTGAATTGAGTTGCAAAATCGTTTACAGGCTGCTGGGCCTGATGGTTTGATTACTAGGTCGAGAAAAGTAAAATTTTTAAAAGCGCAGATGACTCGCGATTAACCCTCGTTCCCAAAACGCGCATCGGCTGCGCGTTTAAAAATACGCCGTGTACTTACGGCCTTAAATTTGACAAAAGAGGGCCCTACATTTTGTACAAAGTACACCTCTGCCGAACCCTTCGAGGATTTACAGGTGCAAAAGTATATAATAATGTACCTACCTATAATAATGTTTCTAATAACCGACAATTTTTTAACTAACTCAATTTAAACTGTACTGTGTGTATTCTTCTTAGCGCATAGTAAAGAAGAGTCCGTAATAGAATTTGTCTCATCTACTGTGATGTGAAACAGACTTGATAGATAGTCAAAGGAAACAGACCCAGACCTCTTTGTCAATAAAAATAGTAAGTAAAAAGGTTTTTACCGTACCAACAAAAAACGAAGCTATGGCTGAATAATTATGTGACCTTTGCCGTTAAAAAAAAACAAAATTATTATCTACTTCTTAATTTGCTGTGCATACTAACCATGTAAAAATAAAACAAATAAGTATTATAAAATATTCAACGACAAAATTATTTGTACAAGCACGGCTTATAATATTAGTTAAAAATAGTTTTTTTCCATGTATGAAGCACTTTGTAAAGATTAGCGCTGTAAACATCGATCGGCTACGTTCGGGCACGTTCGTCAATTTCCGTACATGAAGGGCCAGCAGGTAAGCGACTTTTGTTTTCCGGAGTGGATTAGAAAAAAAATTATGGCATTTTTGATATGGAAACACAGATTTGTTACTTTGAGCTTCTTACTTGTAACTACAAGCTGTACTACTTACTTTTCTGCGCAGCGTTTTTATCTCGCGTGTCTCAATTAACAAATAACAGCCAAATTAAAGAAACAAAATAGCAAAGAATATGATTTTGACTGACGTCAATGTCTTATGTTTAACTTTACTTCAATGGTTTAAACTATGGTTTAAGTGCTAAATAGGCAGTTATAGTTTTGTGAGTTTAACTTATCGCTAGACATAGTAAAATATAAGTAATTTCAAACAAAAACTAAAAAAAATAGTACATACTTAAATGGATTAACCTACTTAGTAATGTGAAATTGTTAACAAAAGCTTTACACCATCAAATTACCTATCTACATATTTCACTAATCGTAGTAAATGATCATCAAATTGTTGGGCTTCTGTCGCTCGGGAGCCAGTGCGTGCTCGCCACAGAATACCTATATTACTAGTATTCTATTATCTGTGCCTATATGAAGAGATTTTTAGGAGTTCACCCACTGTTTGCAATCTATGAAGTATTTTTCTAAGCATCTCACACAAGCTGTGGGCTCCGGCTTGCGACACATTTTTGCCATATTAATCACTAAGTAAATGTGTGATAAAAAAAAAATGAATAGGTATTTAATTTATGAAATAAAAAGAAAAAATTGTATAAATTCTAATTAAATTAAGATTAAAACAAATGATGTAATTAATTAAAATAAGCTTTTATAATTTCTAGACGAATTTCGTTTCTTGCTATGTCCAATAATTCCAATATTAACTATATTTTTTCTTGGGGTAGGTAGATGTAATTGACGTCTGGGCGGTGCGTGAGTCGAGATCTCCGTATTCTCCTCATGCAAAATTAGCAAATTAGGTGGAATCTTATCTTGTACTGTATTCGCGCATCATTCCTTGCGTAACACAGGAAAATTGTTACTGGGATTTACGAGAGCCAGGCAGCCAGCACTTGGGGCAACGTGAACCAGGTAAGTAAGCTTTTAAATTGTTGTTTTTTCTCGGATACCTTACAAGTGATATTTTCTGAACTTTTGGGGCCCAAGTTTTCAATCTCCATTGTATCGGTGTGTGTGCAATGCATGTAGTCGTCCAAGCCAATGAAATTGCAGGACTTTTTATAGGATGGCAGATTTAGGGCATAAAAATAACAAAATGTTAAGTTTAGTTTAGTAAAGGATTAACATTGCTTTACATAACATAACAAACCATCACACCTGAATTCCCCAAAGGGTTAGACAGAGCCGTACATCAACCGTAATCAATGTACACCAGTGATGGGCGTAACTAGTTATATATGTAATCTAATTAATAATTGAATTACATAATAATTTGATTAAAATGAAATTTAATTACATATTATTCAATTACATTGTAATTAGATTACTTTGGATATGCTATGAAATTAATTACAATGTATTTAATTACGAAATAATTTGATTACAATGTAACTTAATTACATAGTATTTAATTATATTATAATTAAAATTGCTTTGAATATGAAATGTCGCATGCTTGCATCGCACAGTTGCGATATAGGTACTGCATATGCGTATGTTTTCGTACGCGACAATGATCAATTGTCCGAAAGCAAACCGTTTGTCAGACGAAATGTTTGAAAAACGAGTGATATTAAAGGTTAATTTAAATTATAAATCGGAAAACTATTTTTTTTTTATCAGCCAATGGTGAAAATTGACACTAATAAGTAAAAGATTTAAAACTAAACAATGTTTGACAAATGATTACATTTTTTTTATATAATCATGTGTTTTATTTTCGTATTTGTCAAAACTGTATTAAATAGGGCATTTTTGTGAGAAGTGTCCCAATACTTATATAAATGTGTAATTACATTTTATCAGATTACTTATGTAATCTATTATAATGTAATTAGATTAACTCGTAATTCAATTACTTTGTATTTAATTACAGTATGTACTCATTGCAATTAGTTACTTAAGTAATCTGTTACAGAGTATTTCAATTACTAATTACAATGTAACTGTAATTTGTAATTATTAATCTAAATACTTTTTGCCCATCACTGATGTACACCCACAGTGTAGGTAAGGTAAGGTATGTTTAGGTCGCTTAAGGTTATCCCAAAGATGGCGAGCCTATTGCTGCCAGGCACAAACTCCAAGCTACTACTGTGAATTACATAGAAAAACCCATAACATAATTTGCTAGACTCGGGAATCAAACCCAGAATTTCTAGCATAGCAGTCGCGGTTCGAACTAGGCTAATGGGGTAGTTTACATTTAGACAACATTGCTTTATTCCATCACATTGTCAATGACAATTCGGTTGGCATGAGCTTGAGCGAAGCTTCTGACGCTGCTGCGCTAGTCACAGAGGAATGAATCCTCGCTCGCTTAACCCCAGAAAAAAATGCGATGCGAAACACCCGTGTGGTATTGGTTGGTAGGTCAATCAGTGAAGATAATAATAATAAATAATAAATATTCTGGGACATTCTTAACACAGCACCATCTAGTCCCAAACTAAGCAGAGCTTGTACTATGGGTACTAGATAATGGATATAATACTTATATACTTTTTTTTTGTAAATACATACTTATAATACATAAGAAACACCCAGACGAACACAAACACTCATATTCATCACATAAATTTTTGTGTTCTGTGGGAATCGAACCCACAACCTCATGGTCAGCAGTACAAGATGTAGTCCGATAAACCCTGTCGCCTTCCCCGGGCGGTGTAGATCCATGAGAATTTACAGACGCAATAAGAGGCTGCAGCGGCAAGGGTCGCAACTCGCGATACAAAATAAAAATATTTCAAGTATCATTCATATTATTTCATATAGTTGTTCCAGGTGTTTCGTGCAGTCATATTTATTTTTGTCAATGTACCCGTGGTGATACACGAGAAAATCCTTTATTGTGGTTCAATTTTTTAAAATTAAGTAATAACAGTATAGATGATTTACGTTTATTCGTGATTACGTTCACACCAATAATCACTTGCGCTGTTATTATTCGTTAGCCGGCTTCTAATGACACCTCACAGCTTACCTACACGTCAATCAATCAAGCTTTACATATCCAGTATATGCTGAGCTCTTATTATGCCGTTATATGGAAGCCTTAACCACAGATAACAGAATACTAGCCTTAACCTACAATGACAGTTCAACGTATGGACTTTAGCCTAATGTGCGCAATAATACAGAATCCTTTTTTTTATCCATCCTAATCCTTCATAATCATGGTAAAATATGCTATTTATGAATAATTATACTTAATAATTTCGTATTAGTTTGTAAATTTGAAATTTCTTACTTAACCTTAAATTAAATAGTCTGACTTTCATTCGCCTCTATTAAAATAATTAAAAACCGCCCTCTTTTCCCGCTCATTTCAAAGCCACAAGCCCAACGCGTAATAGCGAAACTATTTACAGACTGCGCCCTTTGCCCGGCAAATATAACCTTTATCTTGACGTCGTAAAAGTTATTTTACACAACCCGCCCTCTGTCCTCGATAGATCAAGATTTTTTTCTTTTGCCTTGACACATAGCGGGCGGCAAGTTGCCATTTTAATTTATTTTGTTTTCTAATGTTGATTTTAGATTAATGTGACGTATTGTTTTTTTTAAACCGTCTTGTACAAAAAGGAGGTTATCAATTTGACCCGAAATACCTATACAGTATAACACACGATCACGCCTGTAATACCCCTTAGTTAGGCAGAAGTGTACTCAAGTCAAAGCAACCACATGTAATAGGGGGCGAGTCCATCATTATTGAGCAGAAATCCAAACTTCGAGCTGGTATTGAGGATCTTATGGAAAAACCCAATAAATAACACTGCTCGAACTGGGAATTGATCCCCGAACTTCTATCGTAGCATTCGCGCATAAGACCACTATTTATATCTTTGTTTGTTTAGGGTAATTTCTTTGCTATAAAAAGATTATATATAAAGTAAATTCAAATCAAAACCAAGATTGACTTTTTAAACGTAATTTTTACATTATTATATAGACAGCCCCCATAACGGCCTCCCGTTACCGCCTCCTTGTTTACTTCGGGAAGAAGAAACGTCGAAAGAACTCCCCAGCAACACATTTATGTCTAAGTTACTAAGGCGTTAAAAGTTACATAAAAACTGAATATTAATTTTTGTTTGTGGTACCTACTTAATTATTTTTTTCTACGCTACAGGTCAGCTGGCGTAGGCGCACACGTTATAATTATTTATTTCATCATCATCATCATGATATCAGCCTATTGCCGTCCACTGCTGAACGTAGGCCTCCCCCAAAGAGCGCCAACCATCCCGGTCTTGGGATTATTATTTATTTATAGGTAGCTAAACACGCCATAATTATATTATTCTCTCCAAACTTTTACGTATGATGGCGAGAGCTATTGTTACTATAAATGATAATAATAATAATTGCTTTTAATACTTTATTACGACCTACGCTAGCCTGGTTAATTTTTCAACCTTCAGGAATGACAGGTGTAAAAATTCAAGTGAAAAACAAAATCTTATAGTCTAACTAGGTACATAATTATATATAATATAAAAATGAATCGCCAAATGCTAAGCACAAATCTTGATAGCAGCTGAACCGATTTCGCTAATTTTTTTTTTTTAAAAAGGCTGCACATTACTAGTATTCTTGTTAACCCCTCGTGCTAAGCTAGATTGCTTGTGTTACGAGTGGGTTCACGTCGGTAGTGCAATGGGTGGGGTTCGAACCGGCAACCACATGATCGCAAGTCCGACGCCCTAGCCATTAGGCTACCGCCGCTTTAAATATCTATTCCTTGAAGTACGAGGATGGTTCTTACGGTGTGAAAAATTTAAAAAAATATCTGAAATTCTAAAAACTAAACAACACTTTTCTATATCTAGTATAATAATAATAATAGCGCCAAAATATAGAATAAAAGTAATATTTATAGCACTTTATATCTTACGTAATAGACTAAAAAGCATACCATTGCGCCTATTTGCCGCAATGGGTTAGGCAGACGTATGAATGTACGTAGGTACATGCACTAACAGTTATTCGCTATGTTAGGAAGACAATTGTAAGACGGGGTGAGTTTATCGGGCACAATATAGAAAAACCCAATAACACAGCTCGATCTGGGAATCGAACTCAGCACAAGGAGGCCACGTCTCTGCTAGTACAGGGCTTAATACTCAATACATTTATTGCTTTCTTAGGCCATCCAGAGTTATTGTGATTTGTTGTGTGTGTAATTTTATTTTTAACTCAGGCAACACCATCTGGCCACGATAAAAAATAAAAATTTGTATTATTTTTTCTTACATTTTTAATCAACTTATTTTGAAATTTTAGAAAAATTCTACTTTTTATGTTAATCAATAAAGGAAACCAGTATGCAGCCTCATCTGGTTCGGTGAGGTTGAACCTAACCCCAATGTGAATAAGGAAATTGTAACTTGTACATCGCAATAATAGTTCAAATTCTGTTTACTAGTAAGTTACACGTGTCTGTGTCCGCATTAAAAGGCACGTTTGATAAATAATGTATGTTTTGAAAAAGTGTCATATCTAAAAAAAGTATAAAACAAAAACGAACAAAAGTTCCAAAATATTATTGCGGCCCACTTTTTTAAAATGTGATATCAATTTCTTCTTATTATTCATCCTTTTATACCTACCACTGCAGGGCTAGCATGGGCTGGGGATAAACATTTTATCCACCGGTTATCTCCACTGACAAGGGACAAAATTATTTTATCCACCTGCCAAAGCACGGCAACTGGGGGAAAGAGAATTATATCCCTTTTTGACATTAGACGTGGATATTCATCCCCCGCCTATAGCATGGGGACTAGTGCAAGAGAAAAATTAAAGCTATTTTGACATAACAAAGGGACAAATTTATCCTCTTCTTAAGGAGGTGGGTTTAAGAGGCCGTCCTAAAAATTCACTCGATCGAGTTTAGGTAAATTCTATGTTTGTGTGCGCTTTTCACGCACACATGGCTGCAGATCGAGCGTACGAGCCTATAAACAATGTTGATCCTTTTATTATTAAATTAATTTTCTAGTTTTATTCTCGTTAGTTTTTTTTTGTATTTTCAATTTTATTTTTAATTTAGTATATTTTTATACATACAATATTCAATAAACATCAAAACATAAAACTTTGAAGGCGGAAATTGGGGTTAAAAATTTTAATTTTTGTAGATACTGATTACTAATAAATACCTAGTGACGAGTTTAATGATTTATGGATTTTTACATTTTAAGGGTAGGAAACGGGGGTTGAAGCCTGAAGGTTAATGTACTTATTAGTATGGGTGAATAGTTTTTAAAGGTAGGTATTTGAAAATGAGATATGTAGCTACTCATCATAAAAAATGTGTTTCAGGAATTTTGAATTTTCAAACTTTTACTTTGGAGGGTTGATAGTTTTATCTTTTGCTAGGCACTTCAAAATCGTAATATTTTGTTAAATGTTTATCAAAACACATTTTGGTCACGACTGAAACCGCTCGGTTGTATTTACATCTGTGCTAATTGTGGTATGTAGTTTAACTTTGCTCCACTTCATCGTGAAAAGTGTGGGATGAGATGTTTGAAGAACTGGTATTTGTTTTTCATAATTTACCATGCACGTAGAATGTGCCTAATGAAGGACCAACATAAGACATTAATTTTGTACTACAGTAGTAATCACGGCGATAACTACAATATTCATACCTTTGAATGTATTAAAACCTTTGCTTGTAAATAATTTATTGTAAGATGAGGTTGCTTTTGACTAATGAACATAGAGCTTTGTAATAGGTGCTATGATTGTATAATTTTGTTTGTAATGTATATCATGGCATATTTTAAATCTATACTAATATATAAGCTGAAGAGTTTGTTTGTTTGTTTACTTGAACGCGCTAATCTCAGGAACTACTGGTTCGATTTGAAAAATTCTTTCATTGTTCGATAGCCCATTTATTGAGAAAGGCTATAGGCTATATATCCTCATATATCTCCTATATCTCCTCTACGCGGACGAAGTCGTGGGCAGAAGCTAGTAAAATATAAAGCGTTATAATAGCTACTAAATTACCAAGCATTGCGCTGTCTAAATTTGAATGCTTGAATTGCCGGCAAAAACATAATACCATAATAAATCGTAATCCAATAAATTGTGTTTTACTTACGATATAACTTGGTACAGTTACGATATAACGATATAACTTAGAATTTCGGTGGCCGACTCTTGAGAGCTATAGGTATTATACTTAATGTCGCAATCACACGCAGTCGCAGTCGTAAGTACCTCGAACATAACATACCATCACGCCTGTATTCTCTGAAGGGTTAGGCAGAGGCGTACACTAATGTACACCCACAGTTCACCGATATGTTAAGGTCCCATGTAATAGGGGGCGAGCCTATTGCCATTATCCGGGCACAAATTTCAAATTCCGAGCTCCTACTGAGAATTTACTACGCCTATTTTTATTAATAAATATTTTTTTTATGTATTTTATGTTATGCCAATGTATAAAATAAAAATCTATCTACTTACTGATCTAATACTAAATAGGATAATTGCATTAGTACTTTTCCACTTGACTGTACCATGCGCACGAAGGCGGGTGCAACAACCTCTGCCCCGCCAAAAAGATTGGGAACTACTGTACTGTACGTTTCCAAAGGAACTACATCCCAAGTACAATCAGGCTGTAGGATGTTCTTCAAAAAAGAAGTGACTTTTCAATAGATATTACTGACGTCACCTTTAAGACGTAAATTCAGAATGTGAATGCAAATTTAGACCTGGCAGGTGGGACTCGCGGCGGCTTAGTGATCATAGCATCTGATTTATCTAACCAGAAGACGCAGGTTCAAATTTTGATCGCAGTCGAGTTTTTCCATCACTAAAATAACTTTATAATAATATCTAGGAATGTGCAAAAAAATCACAAATAGTTAACAGTTCATATTTAACTTGAAAAAAATTAACCAAATTTTAATCTCTGGTTTCAAAATTAATAATTATGATTTTCGTAATCAGCCCCTGAGAATTCTTGAAATTGACACCCATATCAATTTATTTAGAAAAGCATTTTCGTAATCAGCCCCTGAAAATCCTTGACATTGACAGCTGTATAAATTTATTTAGAACAACAATGTCCGCTATCTTGGATTTAAAAATTAATGTCATTCTCGTAATCAGCCCCTGAAAATCCTTGACATTGACACCCGTATCAATTTATTAAGGAAAACAATGTCCGCCATCTCGGATTTAAAAATTAATGTCATTTTCGTAATCTGCCCCCGAAATTTCTTGAAATTGACACCCATATAAATTTATTTAGAAAAGCAATGTCCGCCATGTTGGATTTCAATAATTTTCATAATCAGCCCCTGAAAATCCTTGAAATTGATACCCATATCAATTTATTTAGAAAAGCAATGTCCGCCATGTTGGATTTCAATGTTAATATCATTTTCGTAATCAGCCCCTGAAAATACTTGAAATTGATACCCATATCAATTTATTTAGAAAAGCAAAGTCCGCCATCTTGGATTTCAAAATTACTGTCATTCTCGTAATCAGCCCCTGAAAATCCTTGACATTGACACCCGTATCAATTTATTAAGGAAAACAATGTCCACCATCTCGGATTTAAAAATTAATGTCATTTTCGTAATCTGCCCCCGAAATTCCTTGAAATTGACACCCATATAAATTTATTTAGAAAAGCAATGTCCGCCATGTTGGATTTCAATAATTTTCATAATCAGCCCCTGAAAATCCTTGAAATTGATACCCATATCAATTTATATAGAAAAGCAATGTCCGCCATCTTGGATTTCAAAAATAAACATTTTCGTAATCAGCACAATGAGAAACTTGTAGGTACTACCCATACTTCCTACAAAAAATACCAGACCATATTATATTATAGGGCTTTTCTAGAAATTAGAAGTTATAAAATAATCAACGTATCAAGTTGTGTTAATCGCAGTATAATTTGGGAAAATATTTACGTCAAACAAGCGCACGCCTGTGACACAAAGCGATACGTCTTCTCGCTGGGAAGGCCCAAACGTGACTGGCGCGAGCGGCTTTGCGCGCTCGATATTATAGCACAATTATAGGTCTTTTCATCTTTGATTTACTAAATCAAAATATATTTTTTTTGAAAAAATAATTTTTGATTCTATTAGAGGGATAACTGAAGATTATTAAGTAATTTAAAAAATAATAAAAATGTCTTTCTAAAAAATAGAAAAAAATACATATTTGTCTGCAATTTTCACGAAAAATTACGTTACGTAAATATTTTTTTCCTGCTATATTTTGTATGAAAATTGAAAAAAGTGCTTCCGCTAGTGCCAAGTAGAGCATATGCTGGGTTTTATAGTATTTTTTAATATTCAGTAATACTAATATTTTCTTGTAAACCGATCATCAAACTTCACTCGAAACGCGTTTTTTGGGAAAAGGAGTTGTCAATAAAAGGGATTTACGATTATTATAGAAGTAAATTGAAAAATCCATTTCCGCTTGTGCCAGGTTTAAGAACAGTTCTTTTCAAATAATTAATAACTTTATATAAATTCTTTGTAGATTCCTCACAATCGGTCAACAAAATTCACTAAAATGCGTCAATTTTTAGGACGGCCCCTTAAGTTTCTCTCCAAAGTAAACTTTGTAAAATAATATTTTTAAAATGTCTCGGGCTTACTGGAGCTTAGTGTTGTCGTCGGAAAGGGAGAAAATCGAGCGAAAACTGCACCGGCGTTCGATTCGCGATTCGAGCAATCCATTTGAATTACCCGACACAGAATTCCGCCGGCTATTTCGTATGCACAAGGATTGTGTCCATTATTATTATTGTGTACAGATGGACTACCAGTGCACATCAAAGTAAGAAAAGAACCCGTAATCATATCGTATATTTAACATATAAGTAGGTAGCAGCTACTGCAACTTCATAGTTTCTACATTTATACTCACCTACTTACTTGTATTTTAGATACTCACAACCATAAGAATACTGGTTTTCTTATAATGGCAACAATTTCGGGGATAAGCGTTTCCCCTGTTTTATCCACCGTGGATAGTTTATCCACCCATGTCGCCATGCTCGGAGGGTGGACAAAACTGAGAGAGGGAAATAGCATTTTGTCCTCTCCCCGTGGATAAAGTGTCTCCGGCCATGCTAGCCCCGCTGAGGTGGCAATCAAGCTTACGGCCCACCTGATATGATGATGACACTGGAGGTAGCGTTGCTGGGCGTCCGGATAAAGCCGGACACAGGTAGGCTTTTTGATTGCGTGTCCGGCTACAATAAACGGTGTCCGGCTTTTGTTAGGCTTTTTACATTTCGCAAACGAGCGAGCGCCGAGCATAGCCCGGCGCAGGTCGCCGCGCTAAGCGCCCTGCGGTCGCTGCCGCAGGCCTCAATCCTCAATAATGTAGGGTGTCCGGCCTTTCTACCCAAATGTCCGGCCAAACTGGCTGTTCTGTCCGGCTATTAGGTTTGGCGACCTCGCAACCCTACCTGGAGGCTATGGTATGTAGGTAGGTATGCTTGTTGGCCACCTTAGTGGTCAGTATAAAAAATGACAATTTTAACCAATAACATCCAGAATTACTTAGATAGATTCTATAACTACTCTTTATTTGAATTTCGAAACCTATCCTGCACTCCCTATTCTAATGAAAAAAAAAAGAAATTAAATTCTGGTTTTGTTATGGTATTAAAAAGTGCCAGAAATTTCATATCGAAAAATTTGGAGCGTGCCTAGCATTTATGATAAAATTTTACTCACGCTTTTACGGAAGCATTTTATCCGAAGCCTTTATTGAGGTGACTGGACATACAATTGATGTCACGACCACGTGTAAATTTTTAAGTGTTTTTTTTTTATGGCAAAGCGGGACGGTAAAAATTTACTTAGCGACGAAAATAAAGATACTTATAATATATATTATAGAAATGAAACTACTACCTATTTGTGGATGTTATACCTATTCATATCTTCTCTACTATTACAAAATCATAAAAAAGCTGTGTCTGGTGCATTGAAGATATAAGTAAAAAAATACCGGCCAAGTGCGAGGCGGACTCGCGCACCGAGGGTTCCGTACTCAAAAATATTTTTATTAGGTAGGTACTTATATTTAATGATGTAACTAAAAAGGTCTTGACAGACAGACGGACGGACGGACGTACAACAAAGTGATCCTGTAAGGATACCGTTTTTTTCTATCGAGGTACGGAACCCTATAAAACAAGTAGATTATAGTAGGTAGGTATAGGTATAAATATCTCAGAATCAAAAAATGAGATTTTAAAAATTCTTGTCTGTTTGTTACGGGTTGGCGCAAAAACTAATGAATAGATTTGAATTTTATTATCGCTAGAAAGTAGGTATATTCTCCAACTTAAAAACTGGTGAACATCTTCTCTCAATTAATTAAACATCCTGAGATACAGTTTAACCTCTCTGATGTATAGAGACCCATACAAAGAAGAGATCAACAGAACAAACTCAGATGGGGGAAAACGTCGAAAAAGTGTCCAGCTTTCGATATGATTCTAGGTCTTCTACACGTGCCACCTTGTGACCTTACAGATTTCGACCACAAACCATGTTCATGGTTAAAATTTCTTTTTAATTAAAAAGATAACTAATTCTGTAATTATTTTTTTATAAACAATATTATGTAGGTAGGTAGTTACCTACCTATTATGTGTAAGTACCTAGTTAGTATATAAGTAATGGTAGCAAAGTTTAAAACATAAAAATAAATAGCATATAAACAAATAGTTACATAATGCCCAAAAATAGTTTAATTTGGATTGGAAATAAAATAATTACAAAAATTCCTTTTTTTAATCCATTATTATGTAAACATTGTTTTAAATAAATGCTATAGTTTTTTAAACTCAATCTAAAAAACACTACAATTATAAACGAAAAAATGTTGGCAACCCACAAATATGAACGAATTCAAAATTTAAATGTTTTCATCATTGAAAAAGAAGTGACCTAGGTACCTATTTTAAACTATACAGTCAGTACCTACATACCTAATGTTATTGTTTATATAAAAAATAATTACCTAATTATTTATCTTTAAAAAAGAAATTGGAACAATGAACATTGCTTGTGGTCGAAATTTGTAAGGTCACAGGGTGGCACGTGTAGAAGACCTAGAATCATATCGAAATGCTCTCCTTATGATGTTGTAACATTTCACTGATAAAACATACCACGTTACCACAACTCGTATAAGAAAAGTGGGCGGGAAAATAATGCATGGGAATGTTTTCCCGCTCTTTTTTTCGTTTTTTTTTATGGGATAGGGGGGCAAACGAGCAGACGGATCACCTGATGGTAAGCGATAACCGCCGCCCATGGACACCCACAACATCAGTGGAGTCACGAGTGCGTTGCCCGCCTTTTAAAAGGGTTTGGGCCTCCGGTAACCTCAATCACCCAGCGAAACACAACGCAAGCGCTGCTTCACGCCGGTTTTCTGTGAGGCCGTGGTATCACTCCGATCGAGCCGGCCCATTCGTGCCGAAGCATTGCTCTCCCACGAAAATCGATTATCTAAAGGCCCTTTGACATGGAGAGAGTTAGTATTCGTTTCGAAGATGCGGATATCTTAAGATTAAGTCTGTGCCTCTAGTGAAAATGTTCCTCCCAGTCGGACTTTTAGTTAAGGTAAACGCAGCTATCAACGACCCATCGAAAATCTGTAGTTATTACCGACCTATAAAAGTAATTCGAAATTTTTACGTGACCAGAACTATTCTAGCTATAGGTAGGTACATTTACACACGCGTTTATTCCTTGAGCATCGTATACTTTTACGTTAGTGTAAGTAGCTGTGCAAAAAAGAGATAAAATACTTCAGTTACAGCGGGGCAGCGTGGACCCAGGTCGTGTCGTACGGTTCCCTTGTTCCTTCAAGTACTATTCTATTTAAGACATTTATACAAACAAATGACGTCTAATCTTTATCTTGTAATACTAAGGGCCACTTGCACCAAATTCTATTTAAATCATTCTTTTATGCATTTAGTTAAATATTTTTAACTCCATAAACATAACACATATAAGATCGTCTTGCACCAAGTCTGTCTTATGTCAATTTAGTTAAATGAATTGAACATGTCGATAAAACAGTTCTCTACGTTCCGTTTTTACATTACATCTATATTACATCATAGTAATGTGAAAAATATATTAATAAAATTGTGTTATGAATAATAGATATAATATTAAATCAAATTTAATGATTATTATAATTATAATAATTTTAATTAATGATAAATCGTTGATTTTTATTGAAAATAGTCTGCATGTAACGAAACTTACGCCATTATTTTGACTTTTCGTTGCCATGACAACCAATCCAAACAAAGTCATATTTATTTGTTGTGTTTTTTAATTGATAAAATGAAAAAATAATCTTAAATAGGTGAATAATCTCTCATAGAAATTATTACAAGGCTTCTAGTAGTATTTTATCTCAAAATAAACTCCATTCGTCAGATGACAGTTCAATAAACGGTCATTCATATTTAAGTATGAATTAAATAGGGTCTTCAGCGTATTTAACTTTGACAGGTCTTTCAATGTATTTAACACGGAAATTATTATGGTGCAAGACGAATGTTTGACTTAAATCAAAAATCGTGTTTAAATACAATTTAAACGAATTTAAGAAGTTGGTGCAAGTGGCCCTTAATTTCCTAAGACATTTTTTTAATAAAAAAGTAATTTGAAACGATAAAACTTTAAATTAAAATGGGATGGTGTTAGCTTCATCAGTTTTAGTCGTGGCAGCTATCGACGACTCATAAGTCGGCAATGGCAGCAACGTAACTTTTTGTTTTATATTTCTTTTATGTTATTATATCACACTAACACAAGTATTTTTATGGACCAGTTTAAATCTAAGCTATCAGTCTTTATAAAAATCTATTAGCGACTAAACTTTTTTGTCTAGTTTTTACCTTTTAGCGTTGTCAATTTAACCAAAGTTATGGTATTTTTCGAGGATCGATATTGAAAAGTTATAGTAATAAATCACTGTTTTTGTGTTTAAAACAGTGTGCATTTGTTCATATTATTTGTGACATTAATCAATTATAATCAATTTTATAGTCCGATGGTCAATTGAATTAAAATAACCATTTTTTATGAGTCGGTAATACAATTTATGTTTATATTTACATACTGTATTACCGACCCATGAGGGTTGGCAATAGCAACTATAAAGAAGCTATTACCGATCGTATATAGATTATTTAGTTTCTCACCTACTTTTATGACATAATAGGTACCTATTAATTAAATTAATTAATCCTTAAATTAAAATATATATGTGTATTAATAGTATTATGTTGATTAATTTAAAAGTTTATAATTATTTAGTTCATAGGTATTACTAAGAAGTACTAATTTGTTTTATTAAAAATAACGATAATAAAAAAATACGAATAAATATTTGCATTTTTATTTTGTTTTATTTTATTAAGATCGGTAATCACCATTATCACTAGCTTATAAATAAGTATAGGTACATTCCATTGCTGGAAAAAGGCCTTCACTCATACACGATCGGGGATAGCTGCATAAAAATCGTTAATAGCTTCACAGCCGTTTTTATGGGTCGGTAATTGCAACAATCGACTAAGTCACATTATAAATTATTTTTTACAAGATACTCCTTTATTTAAATGTATTTGATTAAGTAAATACATTTTTTATACATAACACTAGCATATAAAATGAAACTATTAATCTTTAGAGGAACCAGTATACTAAAAAAATATGGTTGATTTTAAAATTGCCTTAGGGGGGTCGTTAATACCTGCGTTTACCTTATACCTTTATAAGATCTGTATCAAAATTTAATACAGACTCATACCCCCCGGGCCTCATTATAAAGCTCATGGAAGAGCCGTTTGTAAAACTGGGAGGGGGTGAGGAATATCTTATCTAGGGGAAGCACAAAAGATCCCATCGGGTCGAAGTGCACTGAGGCTTTGGTGCCTCGGCCCTACACAAGATAAGATAAGATAATACAGATCTTAAAAAGGTATAAGTAAGTAAAAGGTAAAGGGTATAATTCTGATTTCCTCCAAATTGGACTTATTACCCTTTTCACTAGAGGCACAGAAGTGATCTCGTGATCTGTAAGAAGGTTCTCCTACAGGTTTTATATTTTATATTTATATGCATGTACATTTAAGATAATGTACTATAAGTACAATGAAAACTTCTTTACTAGTAACATAACATAACATACCATCACGCCTGTATTCCCCGAAGGGTTAGGCAGAGGCGTACTAATGTACCCCCACAGTTCGCCGGAATGTTTAGGTCCCATGTAATAGGGGGCGAGCCTATTGCCATTAACCGGGCACAAATTCCTAACTCCGAGATGCTACTGGGAATTTCATAAAAAACCCTATAACACTGCTCGACCTGGGAATCGAACCCAGGACCTCTAGCGTAGATCACTTAGCTAATGAGGCAGTTACTAGAAAAATTCTGACAAAATAATTCATGAAGCATACTTAGGTACGTAGGTACCTAATAAAGTGAAAAATATAGTTTTTGGTACTTACAGATAGCTTATGAGGCCATCTAAATCTGAACGCAGCTAACAGCACTTGAACGTGAAAATTTATGACCAAATTCCTTCTAATTTTATACAGTACCTAATTGATGGTCACACACCATAACATCTCAATAAATTATATAAGATTTAGGCTCAAAATAATGAACCGGTTTGGTCTCGACGGGTTTACAAAAATTGCTTATAAATGAACGCCGAGCTAAAAATAGCATAAAAAAATGGTGGCTTTCTAATTTTGGCCCGCTTACATCACACAACGGTATAAAATACCTACCGAGCTCCAAAAAACAAGAATAAAAACATTTATTGATAAAAAACCTGTTCTTTTTTGTTAGTTACTCGTCACGTACTAAATATGATTGCAGAAGGTTAACTTTTTATTTCAATGTAGTTTGTGAGAGAGTTTCGAACTTACCTAATATTTAACCTTTATAAATACTTACATAATAGGCTTTTCGGGTATTGTCGAATGGGTTTGATTCCCAGGTCTAAGAAAGTGGTCGTATTTCTATGATAATTGTGTAATTTTAAAATTCTATTGATTATTTGAAATCTGCTACTCGCTACTGCCTCGTTAGTCTAGTGGTAAAAAGTACGACTGCGACGCTAGAGGTCCTGGGTTCCATTTCCACATCGAGCAGTGTTGTTAGGTTTTTCTATGTAACATTGTGTAAAACAAATCTCAGTAGTTACTAGCAGCTCGGTGTTAGGATTTGTGCGGTTGGTGACAATAAGTTCGCCCCTAATAGTATTGGAGCTAAATTTGGGCGAACTGTGCCTGTACTTAATATACCTCTGCATATCATGTATTGTTCAGAACAAGCCTTCTATAAAAACTTTGTATGTGTGTAAAATTATTTTGGAAAAAAACCACTGTACTTTGTAGTTAAATTTTGTCGTCCAAATTTGTTCTATATTTCACTAAAGTCAGTTAATGAAACGTTTCAGATACTATAACTATACCATCACGCCTGTATTCCCCGAAAGGGCAGGCAGAGAGTGCTTATAAATTAATAAATAAAAATATTATAAATATTCTGCGACATTTTACACAGCACCATCTAGTCCCAAACTAGTTTCAGAATAGTCACAGAATATTTTACGTCTAGTACTACTAGACAATGGATATAAATATAAAGATAAGATAAAGATGTATTTATTTGTCAAAACATGTGTGCTATAAAATAGATGTTACTTAAAGAAATGTAAAGTACCAACATGTTCTGCCATATTTGGCGTACAAATGTGATTTAAGTATATTAAATTACAAGCAATTAATTATACTATAACATATCGATTAGAAAGAATAAAAAAACAAATAAAATATAATATAATGTCGACAATTATTGATAATAGTTACATAAAAATAATAATTAAAATTTGTCAAAGCTTTTTGTGTTAACAATTCTTTAATTTTGTTTCCAAACAGATTGACATTCAAATTCTTGTAGTCATAAGGAATTTTATTATAAACTTTAGGTGCCATACAAAATATGCTTTTACTCATGTGACTAGTATGGGCCTTGTGCATACATAGCCTAATTGTCACGTCTGCTGCGTGGTTGCGTGTGACGATATCTGTTAGTTTAGGGAACAATAATTGAGGGTTCTTCTTTACAAAAATGCATGTTTCCAAAATATATCTACATAAATACTTTTTTGTATATACATACTTATAATACATAAGAAAAGCCCAGACGAACACAAACACTTATATTCATCACATAGATATTTGTGTCCTGTGGGAATCAAACCCACCTAACCCACCCAACCACAGAAATCGTCGATCGAGATCCGAGATCGTTATATATACCCACAGTTTGCATATAAGAACCCAATAATACCTTGGGAATCAAAGCCAGGATAGTTAGATACTCGAAGTTAATCTAGCGACCGATATCGCAGTTATTTATATGATAGTCGAATCTAATTTTTTTTTGTTGACGGGGTTGGAAATGCTTTATGCACTATCCACCACTCCGGGGAGAGCGGTGGGTTGTGTCGGATTGTGGATCTACCGACTAAAATCAACCTAGGTGTATCACGTCAACACTGGTGCCGAGGCTACGGGAGTGCTGTAGCATTCGTCCGCGAATCCAACCAGTTAGTTGGGCGGGACACACAGCTCGTAGAATTGATGGCTGCTGCCAGGAAGGTTCTAGAGTGGAGACCACGCACCGAAAAACTCAGTGTAGGATGGCCTCCAACGACATGGGCGGACGACCTGGTCAAGATCGCAGGGAGTAGTTGCATGCAGGCGGCATAAAACTAGTAGGTACTTGTGGAAGTCCATGGACCGGTTGCAAAGGTCCTTGGCAAAACAATCGGCTGATATTATGAACCCAATCAATTTAGAAAGACATTAACTAATTATTAACCTTTTGACCGCAAGAGCATAAAAGCATGCGCGTGCCCTCAGCGCCAAGCCATAAATTCACAGCAAAATACCTATCATGAAATGTCTTCGTATCCGTGGTATATTTTAATTTGTTTCATGCAATTAAATATGGTCGGGAGCCTAAATTTTTAGGATGTATAAATAAAAACACACAAAAGTAATGATTTCATTGATTATTTCCTTTTATTTCGCATTTGAATGCACCCCTTTTTTGTCACATATTTGTGACGCTGCGCTGGCGCTAAGGGCACGCGAACGCTTGTCACATATTAAAATTTGTGACAACGGCGTCCAAAAGGTTTAAAGAAACATTCAACCGAAGTATATTTTTTTAAATATCGTAAAAGAAAATGAAGCTATATTAGTGAGTAAGTAAATTTATTTATTTCTTCCATAAATAAAACTTAAATTAGATTTACAACATAAATAAATATTAGCGTAAACAATGTTTATTTGTGGGAGACTGGTGCCTGTACCTACCAATACATAAGTTACTACCAAGTACCTAGTACTTGAGATTATTATTGATTTTGTGATTTAGTAGTTCAGGGTCGACGTTTTTGTTCGATCAAAATTGCGCTATTGCAATTTGCAAATGAGCTTTTCGGATTTTACTACTATTTTTTTATATCTTTAATAAACTTTTTTGAACTAAAGTCCCTACTAGCCTAGCAGTTGCGTTTAAAACCACTAGGCGAATGAGACGAAAGTCAATGGAATTATTGGCGAGCTGTAGTCCGACTCTGGTCATCGACCTATTATATTGTCTCACAGCTTGACACGGGTCTCCTCACAGAATGAGAGTCAAGAGAATCTCTCAGGCATGCAAGTTTCCGCACGATTTGTATGCTTCACTCTCTTTCCGCCCCCTTTCTTGTTCATAGCTTGCTCGCTGTAGATTGCGGCTTTCCACAGAGGTTTTTGCCCTGCCGGAAAATAGCATTCCCCGCCAAAAAACTGGCAACTCAAGTTTGACAGCTCCGAAGAGAATAAAACCTTAAATAAAATTAACATATGTCTTTGGACAGCTCATTTCTCTCTTGAAATTTTATTGTTCCAGGCCGATGAAAAAATTAACAAACTAAAAAATATTACCTAATTTACTTAAATTTATCGCAGTAGGTATATTGATTTCTAGCACGCGAATATAAGACATTGAAACTTCTCGATACTTAGCTTCGGTGGCGGACCCAATTTCTAATACAAACGTACCTAATACCAAAATAAATCGTAATTCAAGCACATCATCTTCCGAGCCTTTTCTCAATTAAGTTGGGGTCCGCTTCCAGTCTACACAGATGCGGCTGAATATCAGTATTTTACACGAAGCGACTGCCATCAGATCTCCGCAACCCATATTCTGGACAATACCGATATTCGGAGGATAGACTGGTTGTCAGGCTTTTTTGGGCTTCTGACTACCACTATCAATAAATTGTCATAGAGGTTCATATGTCAACCGGGACCAACGGCTTTACGTGCTCTCCGAGGCACGGAGGGGTCTCGATGTGTTAAGAATGGTCACCCATCTACACAGCAATCGGCTTTTGCGACACGTGGGTTCTAGTTTCTAGTTGTTCCGGATCTAGGCGTTTGTTTGTTTGTAAACGCACCCACGATACGGGAGGAAAGTGTGGTGTGGGCCAACATTAAAAAAAAGTAATCAAATAAGTACTCCTGGTGTTGCTAGCGTCCATAATAACGGCTGCCGTGCCCTGTGCGTCAGTCTTGTTTACTACTTGGCGGTATATATAAAAAAAATCATCAAAAACATAAGATTAACTTTCGAAACTAACCAGGTACGAGACTTAGTATTGCGTCAATAGTTTTTGCGTGGCCTTTTGAGTTTTTTTCCGTTCATTGGAGGCCAGTGGAACATTTTGAGTAGGAACTGGCGTGTCCATAGATTAGTAACCAATAAGCATTTTTTTGTTATTTGATATCTACCCAATTTGATTTTTAAAGCATGCAGCACCCTAATTAAGGATATTTTTTAAAATTCTGCGGGTGATTACAAAGTCTTTACTCATTCCGAAAAAATAAATAAAATGTCCAGGTTTCATGACTTATGTACCCAAATTTTGTTTTATACCTAATCACTTCGCTACATAGTATAAAACAAAGTCGCTTCCCGCTGTCTGTCGCTATGTATGCGATGTATCTTTAAAACTACGCAACGGATTTCGATGCGTTATTTTTTAATATATAATTATGTAGAGTGATTCAAGAGGAAGATTTTAAGCTATTTAACATAACCCTATGGCTCTTAGGAACGGGGCAGCGTAGGTGAAACCGCGGGCGGGTCGCTAGTCCCTACTATCCCTACTTATATAATAATACTATAAATGCGAAAGTAACTCTGTCTGTCTGTTACGCTTTCCCGCATAAACCTCTCAACCGATTTTGATGAAATTTGGCACAGACAATCTTTAGACCCTGAGAAAGGACATATGCTACCTATCATCACGCTACGCGGACGAAGTCGCGGGCAGAAGCTAGTAGATAATAAATAAACATGGGCCGCCTAGTGTTATCTAAGCGTCAACCTAAGCCCATAGACTTCAACTTACCTGTAACGCCAGTATCACTAGTGCGTTATCATTTTGAGACCGGTTTGCCCTGTGATATCAATGGCTACGTACCTACCCTTCAAACCGGAACACTATAATGCAAGACGATAGGTTTGGAAACAGAAGATTTGGCAATGCGGTGGTCCCCATGGCAGAAAAATGGCATGAAACAACGCAATACGTTGTGTTTCGCCAAGCGAGTGAAGATACCAGCACTTTTAAAAGTCCAGCAACCCACTCGCGACTCCTCTGGTGTTACAGGTGTCCATGGGCGGCGGTATCGCTTACCATCAGGCGATCCGTGTGCCCATTGGCCCTCCTTAGATGTATCTACCCACCCAGACAAACATAGAAGTAGAGGTTTTACCAGAATGACGCAGCAATTTTCGGTACGATTTGAGAAACGCTAGTCCAATGATGAAGCATGTTTTAGAGTTCATTTACTCGCGGTTTTAAATCGGACTTTGGACCCAGAGCTTCGTAAAAAGATTTATTGTTAGATTCTGAGATCATAGATTGGTAGTATTCCGCTTTGGGTTATTTATAAGTAAAGTTCCTGATGCATATTTTTTGCTGATGTAATCTTGATGAGGAAACTACTTACTACCTTTAAATAACATATATTTCGGTCTACATAACTGTGCGTACGTGTTGAAGTTGGCCGTTCTTTTGCAAATACATCGAAAGACAATAGTCACGGACGCAAAACATTTTTTTTTAAAAAAAAGCTTACAGCTATGTGGGTCGCACATTACTAGAATTTTGGTTAACCCCTAGTGCTAAGTTAAATAAATAATAAATAAATAAATATTCTGAGACATTTTTAAGCATTTTTCACACAGCACCATCTAGTCCCAAACTAAGCAGAGCTTGTACTATGGGTACTAGACAATGGATATAATACTTAAATACTTTTTTTTTTGTAAATACATACTTATAATACGTAAGAAACACACCCAGACGAACACAAACACTTATATTCATCACATATTTTTTTGTGTCCTGTGGGAATCGAACCCACTATCTCATGATCAGCAGTCCGGTACTCGAACCACTAAACCACAGAGGTCGTCAAAATGCTTGTGTTACGACTGGGTTCACGTCGGTAGTGCAATGGGTGGGTTTTGGCAGCCATGTACATGATCGCAAGTCCAACGCCCTAGCCATTAAAAAATTACAGAGTAGAGACGTAGGGCATAAAAAGTGGAATTGAATAATTTCACTCACAATTGAAGCTGCTCGACTGGCGAAGTGCTCACCTTACAGAAAATCGTAGCTAAATAATATTGCTCCGTGCTATGTTGGTTTCATACCGGTAAGCAAGGTCGCCAGAGCTCCGCGAGGACGTGTTGTATTGGCAGTGGAGAGGACTGCTTACTGTCTCCTATGCTGCCAGCCCAAATATTCCTCCTTACCCTCTCAAAAAAAGGTGTGTAAAGATTTTTACGGGGTAGTGATACCCCTGTGTCATCAGGCGGACCGTATAATTGTTTGCCACCTTAGTGGTATACAGAGTTCATCGCATTCCTGCAAAAAATTGAAGAGTGCACTCGAAAATCTCATCGCTATAAGGACGGAATATATAATACACAATATATAATAATTGATTACTGACGATTACAGTGGTTTTTAATGCGTTAATTTTTCCCGAAAAGCTGTTTACAACACAGCTGATGCATCAGTGGCTTCAGCTATGGAAAACTGTAACTTAAGGCGCTGACAAGAGCTAAATAGGCATATCTCGAACAAGTTTTAGCCAAATCCATACAGTTTGTGACAGCGAAAAAAATGTATGTTAATCTTGAACGTATTCCGGAAAATTTCGTTGACTTTAAAACACGTTTTTGAAAAGTTTTCTCGATACAAAAAAATGGTAAACTGACCTCTTAAAACGACCTTCCAAATAAAATATCTGTACTACTAGTCAATGTTAGTTGGTAAAACTAATAACAATAACGTATCATATTTAAATACATAATTTCGTTGTCTTATATTTTCGACTACTTAACTTTTTTATAAGTAATTAAATGTTTTATGGTTTTGTTAAAAGTTGCGAATGTCGCGTCATCGCGCTTCTCTTTCTGTTCTATGCAGTCCGACAGTGAACGCATAGACGCGCTGCTAGGTGGACGTATGTCGCTTTGCCCCGCGCGCTATCCGTTCATTACGTATTTTTGCCGTATTACAATTTCAAACATAACAATACCTACATACCTATTTTATGTTGTTCCCAATAAAATTAACACAAGACATTGCTAAAGGATATAACTGTACTATAAATATAGTTCTAAGCTGTAAATATAAACATTTAGAGTTCTACGTTGTAAATATAAATACAATTCTAGGTAGTGTTCATATTGGCTGTGAAAAATGGAAAACAAACAAAAATGCCGGAGGCCAGCCAAAAAGCGCTTTTACACTACAAACGAAAACATCTCATGGAAGTAGTAAAGTAATTACAGTTTTTATAATGTCATATTGTTTCTACAACTGATAGCGTAAATTCGTCAATATGAACAGTGTTCGACTGGTCTAGTGGTATGCGCAGAGATTCGGAATCCGGAGTTTCGAGTTCGCTACTTACTGTCAACTATTATATTTATTTTAAGATTTTATTTTTATTTAGTTATTTTATTTTAATATTTTACTTTTTTAGAATAATTATTAATTTATTTCCTTGAATTATTTAATTTTCTTTACAGGAATAAGAGACGTTTGGCGAACAGTTTAGAAACAGGTCAAGCGTCAGATATTGTAGTTTTATAAGTATATAATTTATATTATACGTAGCGTTGGTATAATTTTATTATTTAGCGGGGATAACAAAAAAAAAATAAATCCCCAAGAAAGTCACAAATAAGTCCAGTTATAAACTACTCACATTTGCATAGACCTATGACCTATCTTAGAACTGGACATATAGGAAAATACTCGCAGCTTTGTTTTTTGTCTCTTGCCCATTGAACAGGGTCAAAATAAGTTAGCTAGCGAAACTCCGCAGTCGTGATGGGTCTAATCTAAACATGATCAAAAAGACACAACCAAGTACGTGTCTTTTTGAAAATTCTGTTTTCTTTGTTTAAACTTCACAGTCGTAATGAATATCGATATCTAAACCCACAATATAGCATAATTTTCACAGCTAATATTTTTAGTAACAATTCCACCAACAACATCACTATTCCACAACCCGTACATTCTTGTGGTATACTTAAAAATGAAAGAAAAAACTGAAAATAATATTATTCGAATTCACGTCACGGGACTTTTTTTGCGGGCCTCGCCTGAGTGAACACGAAATATTAAATTGGGGTAGGTACAGGCTTTTCTCTAGAGCCTAATACGTCATTTTAGAACCTCAATGAGAAATTATTCCATTACTACGACTGTCATTCGATGATTAGTTGGAAATTTTTCTACAATCGCTTTCTTCTTCTTTAAGAAGTAGAGTACAGAACCTTGAAGGTGAACCTTAATGAACAGTGCGTATAGTTTATTTGAGAAACTAAATAATTTATAAAAATCTACTAATATGATGCAAAGTCTTTACAATACAACGTTGATATTCAGAAGTAACTTAGATAATGAGTTGAGAGTTTAGAAGAATTAACTAAAAAGTTTGACAAAAACCCACAACGTACTCGTAAAAGGATTAAATAACATTTTCGAAACCTCCGACTAACACACAACCTACACATATTCACTCACCTACGAGAAAATCTGGAGGAAGCAGTTTTTAGTTCTACCAGACTCGTCACTTAATTATTTAATAGGTTTTAATTGAAATTCAGAACAAAAATAGGAATCGTAGCCCGGACCGATATTCATGTAGGTGAGTGGATACGTCCCAAGTCGTGTGTCAAGATTTAAAAAAATACTGGGCAATAAAACTTCGCGAGCCTTCGTAAAGCTCCGCTTTTTGCTAGTATATATAAAAAAGGCAAAAAATTTGCTAATAAAGTAGTAGTAGTAGTTTGGGTTTTTATTTTCGTTTACGGTATATTGTTTTTAATTCATTGTAAATAAAGTTTCATATAATATTTAAAAATATAAAGTTTTTGTCCGCGGCTTCGCTCGCATAAAGCTATATTAGGAGTAAAAATAAAAAACCAACATTGATATTCTCTTTTTTGTATGGGTCTCTATACATTGGAGAGGGCAAGCTGTATCTCAGGATCCGTTGAATTATTTGATATAAGAAGTATACCAGTTTTTAAAAAACAGACAAGAATTTTAAAAATCTCATTTTTGTGTTCGCAGACTTTTATATACCCTAACCCACTTGTCTTTTTTACAATTTTATAATAGTAGAGATAATTCCTATACATACGATTTTTTTATTCGTCCTGTCTAATTTTTTCTAGCTCTTCTTACAGAGCAATAAATACATACCAGCGCCATCTATTGCCTTGATTGTTCATTCTTGATCGCGTCACTGTTTCTTATTAGGTAGTTCGCTGTATCACCGCTCTTTTAAAAAAGCGCTTAGTTATCGGAGTAATAATGGGCGTGGCTAAAATACCGAAACATCGAATTTCATTTAGCTGTTGTCAGCGTCTTAATTGCACAAATTGTTAGCTTGCGTGCGCGCACTGATATCTTAGACGTTCGGTACAGCCAGTTTTGTATTTAACTGATATGGTATATCTAAATTCTTGAAAAAAGTATGCTTAGGCGTCTATTTCGTTATTATAATTTTATTATGACTCTATATTCGAATTGACATGTTTGAGGTCTAGCACTTATTCAGTTACTCGTTGTATTCAAATAACGGAGAATTGTATGTTACAGTAAGTACACCTCTGCCTTACCCTTCGGGGAATACAGCCGTGATGATATGTTATTGTGCAGGACGACGTCAGTGAATATATAAACAGTAAATAATGAACAGTGAAACATAATTCGTGTACAGTATTAATATAGAATTAATACTTACGATTATAGTGTTACATTTTCTTACATTTTATAGTTAATTAATCTTATTAGAATAGGGAATAAATAATAACAGTATCTAATAAGCTAATATAGTAGATAAGAACTTAGTTTGTAAGAAAATAAATTATATTTTGTTTTGTCGTTTTACTACCTCTAGATTTAAGTATTCTAATAAGAATATATGTAAATATCTATTTTTAGACTAAGTCTACTAAGATAATATGATTCTAATAGGAATATTGTAAGAAATTAACAGTTTAGAATATTATTACATAACTCCGTATTTTAGAGTAAAAATAAATAGGAAATAGCAAACGGCTCTCGATACGGTCGAGTTGTGTCTTACCTTAGTAAAGTGCACGCGCGCCCGCCCGCGCTGTGATTGGTCAATAAAACTGCCTCTGATTGGTCGACCAATCAGAGCGCCTACATTTTTTGAGGCAAAAACATATATAAGCAGCGCGGGTTTGTGGGTCAGCATGCACTTCCCTACGAGCAGCCAGCAAGAAAACAACTGGAAGAAAAACCTGGAAGAAAACCTGGAAGAAAAACCTGGAAGAAAATACAGGAAGAAAATACTGGAAGAAAGTGCTGGAAGAAATTACTGGAAGAAATTGCCGGAAGATATTGTAACGTGAATAAACCTCAAGAGTGTGTGTTACCGACCTCTGTGCGTCTCATTTCCGTACCCCTCTACAGCGAAGTACCCCCAATCCAGTAACAGCAAGTGTGCGCAGTGCACATTTAATGGTCCTTCGAGCCGGATTTTAGGGGTACATACGGGTACGGAAAGCCGTCAAAAACGTTCAACATGCCGGTCACACGCTCCGAAGGAAGAGGACGCAAGCCGGCCAACGACCAAACGCCATCGACGTCAGAGGGCACCACCACCACCTCGGCAAGCGGCACCAGCGCGGAAACGGGAACGGCCTCTACAGCTACGGGTACCACTGCCACGGAAGGAACAGAACAGACTACCACCACCTCCGCGACGACAGCGCCCTCTGCCGCCCCCTCCGCCGCAACAGCCACGCGCTCCGCTGCAACAGCCACGCGCTCCGCCGCATCGACGCTGCCTGCCGACGCACAACAGAAGAAGCCCCCCGCGGGGAGGGGGGTGCCCCCCCCACCCAAGGAACGTCAGGAAGAAACAGAAACGGCTACAGTCAAGAAGAAGGGAAGTGCACCCGGTCTGCCAGTGCCGAGCGGACCGCAGATCCTCCGCCCCCCCAGCAAGAGGGGGGGAGGGGGGGATCTATCTACAGCAAGGGGAAAGCGCACAAAGTAGCAAAGGCTAAGGAAGAATTGCTACGTCTTCAAGTGGAACTAGCTGCAGCACGCCTCGCCGCGTTGGAAACAGAAGATTCTGAAGAAGAACCAGAAGATGTCTCCGTCTATTCGAAGTCAGAAGTAAACGAACGAGTCGACACCTGGTTGGAGAGCCAAGAGACGCGACCCATGCTGGCCATCACCGATGCACCTCACCATACGACAGAAGCACCGGTGACCCAGCATACAGAAGAGAACAGAAGACATATAGAAGAACGTCAAGCGCCTCCAGAACCACTTCATCCACCGGCGGGAGCGCCGCCCGACCTGACTGCACTAGCAGAAGCTATCACTCGCGCCGTCAAAGCAGCACAGCGACCGAAGTTCATCGAGCTACCTGTCTTCAGTGGGTCACATCAAGAGTGGTTACCCTTCCGCGCCGCCTATTACGAAACGGAAGCAACGTTCTCCGTCGTCGAAAATACGAACCGACTCAGAAGAAACCTGAGAGGAAGAGCCAAGGAAGCCGTGGAGGGACTTCTCATCACCAGCGCGCACCCATCAGAAATAATGAAGACTTTGGAATCAAGATTTGGAAGACCGGAGTCAATAGCCATGATGGAAATGGAAGCACTTAGAGGATTACCGCGCCTCACCGAGTCACCGCGGGACATATGTATATTTTCAACGAAGGTCTCCAACATCGTAGCAACCCTGAAGACACTGAGCTGCATGAACTACATGTACAATCCAGAAGTAACGAAGACGGTCGTGGACAAGCTAACTCCAACGCTGCGCTACAGATTTTACGACTTCGCGACGATGCAACCGAAAGAAGACCCGGACCTTTTGAAAATAGAAAAGTTCCTGAAACGGGAAGCGGAATTGTGTGGGCCATACGCACAGCCAGAACAGATCACCCCACACACTCCGAACACAGCAAGCAACAGCATTCAGAAGCGTCCACAAAGGGTTCACACAGCAACAGAAGATAAGAAGACATCGTCTCCAAGATGCCCCGTGTGCGAAGACATGGGACATACAGCAAGTGACTGCGAGCAATTCAAGAAGGCTAATGAAAATGGAAGATGGGACCTGGCGAAAGCAAGACACCTCTGCTTCCGCTGCCTACGCTACAGAACGAAGACCCACACCTGTCGTCCTAAAGCGTGCGGCATTGACAACTGCAAATACTTCCACAACAGGATGCTGCATTACAGAAAGACACAGGAGAAGGACGACAGTGAGGGCAAAGAAGAAACAACAGCGAACATCAACTCAGCCTGGACAGCAGCTAAGCAGCAGTCATACTTGAAGATCATGCCAGTACAGATAGTGGGTCCAGCCGGAACAGCAGACACCTTCGCACTCCTCGATGATGGATCAACAGTAACACTGATCGACGACGGCATCGCGAACAGTATTGGAGCGCAAGGACCTATCGACCCACTACACATAGAAGCCATCAACGATATGAAGACTACAGAAGCGAGTTCAAGGAAGGTGACCCTCACACTGAAGGGACCTAATAAGCGAGAAGAACAGATCCAGGCAAGAACAGTAAAGAACCTGTTGGTGTCACCGCAGCGGATATCAAGGGAACAGCTACTGGAGTGCAAACACCTACGAGACATGAGCGACATCCTATCCTATGAAGACGCGAAACCAGGAATCCTGATAGGCCAAGACAACTGGCACCTGCTGCTGGCGTCGAAGACCAGGAAGGGCAACAAAGGCCAGCCGGTCGCTTCTCTCACAAGATTGGGATGGGTCCTGCATGGCAGCTACACCAGGACAATTGGAAGAAGCGTACAGCGAGTCAACCACATGGCAGAACCGACCACAGAAGACCTGCAAGAAATGATGAAGCAGTATTTCACCATGGACTCACTATGCCTGAACCCGAAGAGACCCAAGTCAGACCCTGAGGAGCAAGCCCTACAGATCCTGGAGAAAACAACAGTAAAAACAGAAGAAGGAAGATATGAAACCGCTCTGCTCTGGAAGAAAGAAGATGTCACACTACCAAACAATTACGAGAACTCCCTGAAACGCCTCTACAGCATCGAGAAGAAGCTCGACCGTGACCCACAGTTTAAGAAGAAATACACAGAACAGATGGAAGCCCTGGTGACAAAAGGATACGCTGAACCCGCACCTGTGAAGAAAACAGAAAATAGAACTTGGTACCTACCTCACTTCGCCGTGATAAATCCGATGAAACCAGACAAGTTGAGGGTGGTACATGATGCGGCTGCGAAGACAAGAGGAGTAGCACTCAACGACCTACTACTCAAAGGACCGGACCTGCTGCAGTCGCTGCCAGGCGTCATCATGCGATTCCGAGAACATGCAATAGCGATAACAGGGGACATAAAGGAAATGTTCATGCAAGTAAAGCTGAGGAATCAAGACAGGGACGCACTCAGATATCTCTGGCGTGGGGATCGCCGAGATGACCAACCTCCACAAGAATACAGAATGACTTCACTGATCTTCGGTGCATCGAGTTCACCTTCATCAGCTATCTTCGTGAAGAACCTCAATGCCAAGAAGCATGAAGACACGCACCCAGAAGCCGCCGCTGCCATAGTGAAGAAACACTACGTAGACGATTATCTAGACAGCTTCAAGACCCACGAAGACGCGGTGCGCATCGTGACAGGAGTGCGAGAGGTACACCAAGCAGCTGGTTTTGAACTGAAGCAGTGGAAGTCCAACTCCGCCGCCCTCTTGAAAGCCATCGGTGAAGAGGAACAGATAGAAGAAATGGAGTTATACAAAACAGAAGACACATCAGAAAGAGTCCTGGGCCTTATGTGGAAACCAAAAACAGATGAACTTGCATTCAACTTGAACCTGGTGCGAGTACCTGAAGAACTAGTCAACGGCAAGACACCTACCAAGAGAGAAGCCCTAAGGATCGTCATGTCTCTCTTCGACCCACTTGGCTTCGCTTCACCGGTCACCATCAGAGCGAAGCAGATCCTACAGGAAGTTTGGAGAAGAGGGACAACGTGGGACGCCGAAATAGACCCAGACCTCGCACAACAGTGGCAAGACTGGATGACCCACCTGAGGAGCCTACGCAACGTGACCATACCAAGAAGATATCTGCATTACAGCGACGCTACGACTCTTCAACTCCACGTGTTCACCGACGCAAGCGAATCCAGCTACGCAGCAGTCCTGTTCTGGAGGACGGTTACTCCGAATGGCGAGGTCAACCTATCACTCGTGCTCGCCAAAGCCAAAGTCACTCCCCTGAAGCTCATCTCAATACCAAGACTGGAACTTCAAGCCGCAGTCATGGGGACACGCCTGGCCGAAACAGTGATCGAAGAGCACGAGAGGAAGCCCGACTCTAAGACCTTCTGGACCGACAGCAAGACTGCCCTCACGTGGATCAGAACAGGATCAAGATCGTACAAGCCATACGTCGCGCATCGTCTAGCAGCAATAGAAGAAGCATCATCAGTCAACGAGTGGCGTTGGATACCTACAAAGCTCAACGTGGCTGACGACGCAACACGAGATGTGCCAACAGACTTCGGAAAAGAACATCGATGGTACAAAGGTCCAGACTTCCTCTATGAAGACGAAGCCTCCTGGCCAGTGGAACAACTCCTACCAGCGTCCACCGAGCCGACGGGGGAAGAAAGGGTGAACGTCATCAGCAACAGCAACGAACAGAAGGTCAGCAAAGCGGTCCCAGACGTCAGAAGATTCTCAAACTGGAACAGATTACGCTACACAATGGCCAGGGCTCTCCTCTTCATCCAACTCTGCAGAACAGTGAAACACAGCGTCAACTATAAGAAGACTAAGAAGAACAGAGAAGTCGACGCTGATTGGAGACGTGTAAATAAACCTGTACAGAAGAAACCCAATCAGAAGATGAAAGAAGTTGAAAAGAAGAAGCACGTTCCGGTCCCCGCAGAACTCCTCAGAAGAGCCGAAGAGATCCTCATGCGCTCTACTCAGGAAGACAGCTTCGCCCAAGAAATTGAAGACATCAGAAGAAAGAAACCGATCGCCAAGGACAGCAGACTACGACACCTGAGCTTCGACTACAGAGAAGGAATCCTACGACTAAGAAGCCGCATCGAAGCTGCAGAAGGAATAGAAGAAAACGTCAGAAGTCCCATGATCATAGACGGCGATCACCCAACAGTAAGGCTGTGGATACAACACGTCCACATCCAGATGCATCACTCCGGCGTCGAAGCTACAGTCAACGAGTGTCTACAGCAATACTGGGTCTTGCGCATCCGCCCAGTAACCAAGTCCATAATTAAGAAATGTCTACTCTGCAGAATGAAGACACGAGCGCCCCCACATCCTAGAACGGGCGACCTACCCTTGTGTCGGCTTGCACACCACAAGCGAGCCTTCACGTACACAGGGGTCGACTACTTCGGGCCGCTAACAGTTACAGTCGGCCGCACCAACCAGAAGAGATATGTGGCCATCTTCACCTGCCTGACAGTACGGGCAATCCACCTCGAGGTCGTCGCATCGCTCACCACAGACTCCGCAATCATGGCCCTCAGACGCATGATTGCACGACGCGGGTGCCCCACACAGATCTGGTCAGACAACGGCACCAATCTTCGAGGAGCAGACAAGGAGCTGAGACAGGCGATCGACGAGGCAACAGCGGCAGAGGCAGCAAAGAAGACTATATCCTGGCGCTTCATACCGCCCGGTGCGCCATTCATGGGAGGCGCCTGGGAGAGAATGGTGCGTTCAGTGAAGACGGCCCTAGCAGCAACCCTCCACGAGCGACGACCAACAGAAGAAGTACTCGCCACCCTACTAGCAGAGGCTGAGTACACAGTCAACAGCCGACCACTCACACACGTGTCGGTCAACGCCGAAGATCCAGAAGCCCTTACCCCAAACCACTTCTTGCTTGGGGGACCAGGGCGAGTGCCGACGCCGGGAGCCTTCGACGAGAAAGACACCGTGACGAAGACCAGCTGGCGCGCATCACAACGACTGGCTGACGTCTTCTGGGCGAGGTGGCTGCACGAATACCTCCCCGGACTCCAACACCGGCGGGAGCCCAACGGCAGAGGACCTGAAGTGAAGATCGGTGACCTGGTCCAGCTCACAGACAGCAACTTGCCCCGCAACGTGTGGATCCGCGGCCTGGTGATAGCCACGTACCCAGGCCCCGACGGCGTCGTGCGCACAGTCGACGTGAAGACCAAAGGAGGAGTGCTGCGGAGGCCGGTGAGGAAGATGGTGGTCCTGCCAATAGAAGACGTCGCTCCAGCACCGGGACCAGCTACGATGGCATCGTACGGCGGGAGTAATGTGCAGGACGACGTCAGTGAATATATAAACAGTAAATAATGAACAGTGAAACATAATTCGTGTACAGTATTAATATAGAATAGGTTCGTTTATATAGGTAGTTACTTACGATTATAGTGTTACATTTTCTTACATTTTATAGTTAATTAATCTTATTAGAATAGGGAATAAATAATAACAGTATCTAATAAGCTAATATAGTAGATAAGAACTTAGTTTGTAAGAAAATAAATTATATTTTGTTTTGTCGTTTTACTACCTCTAGATTTAAGTATTCTAATAAGAATATATGTAAATATCTATTTTTAGACTAAGTCTACTAAGATAATATGATTCTAATAGGAATATTGTAAGAAATTAACAGTTTAGAATATTATTACATAACTCCGTATTTTAGAGTAAAAATAAATAGGAAATAGCAAACGGCTCTCGATACGGTCGAGTTGTGTCTTACCTTAGTAAAGTGCACGCGCGCCCGCCCGCGCTGTGATTGGTCAATAAAACTGCCTCTGATTGGTCGACCAATCAGAGCGCCTACATTTTTTGAGGCAAAAACATATATAAGCAGCGCGGGTTTGTGGGTCAGCATGCACTTCCCTACGAGCAGCCAGCAAGAAAACAACTGGAAGAAAAACCTGGAAGAAAACCTGGAAGAAAAACCTGGAAGAAAATACAGGAAGAAAATACTGGAAGAAAGTGCTGGAAGAAATTACTGGAAGAAATTGCCGGAAGATATTGTAACGTGAATAAACCTCAAGAGTGTGTGTTACCGACCTCTGTGCGTCTCATTTCCGTACCCCTCTACAGCGAAGTACCCCCAATCCAGTAACAGCAAGTGTGCGCAGTGCACAGTTATCAATAAAATTATCACTCGCTCGCTCGACTATGATTATAAGACTTCTAGAAGATCAGTAGGTAACTGTAATTATCGTTTTTAATTTAGTGATCGGATCTTCACCAAATTTGAATAGGATCACTTCAGGAGTAGACTGAATAAAATATATTTCTTCAAATAGGTTTTGTTTAAAAAAAAAAACTAGCAATGTGAAGTAATGTGTCTAAAGAACATACGATTTTTTAAATTATGCTTACTTGCAATGTGGGTGTCACACATTAGGTAGTGCAATGGGTGGGTTTTCGAATCGGAAACCACATGATCGCAAGTCCGATGTCCTAGCCATTAAGTTACCGCCGCTTTTTTAATGATGGAGTGCTGACAATAAAAAAAATACTTACAATAAATATAAAAAACCAAATAGAGAAATCCTTTTTTAAGTCGGTTAAATATGATAGAGAATAGGAAAGGAAACAAAAAAGATACAAATGACGTCGACCACCAACCGCCACTTTATTATTATACAATATAACAAATAATATAGTTTTAAAAACCTGTGCAAGGCGATATTGGCTAATACATACATAGTTCAATTATCTTTTAATAATTATTAAATACAAGTATTTTTTTTGAGAACAAAAAATACGCGTGTCTTGGTTGGCTTTTCAAAAATCGCATCCAGAACTCGAGTCGTTATGAATCGCACGCACTTGCGTTCAGTCTACGATTAGTCGCAGGTGTTGTGCGACTAAATCGTACTCGATCGCTAACAAAAATACTTTCAAGTTAAATTTATTGCAATGGACAATGTTTAGCGATCGATTTTGGCGACTAAACACGTGTAGTACGAATTTAAGTTCAGTTAATATTTGACTAAGACACGACAGAGTTCTGCATGCGGGCTGATTTGTCGTGAGTGTGTGCCGTGTCTTATTTATAATAAATGTTCGAACCAGTGGTTTTAATGTTATTATTCAGTCTTTGTTGGTTAAAATGTTTCAATAATGTAGTTATTTGTAATAGTCTCAAAATATAAGAGGCCAGAGGTAAAAGGAACAACACATATTGAAGGTGTCTGCTATAACCCTCCGCCTCAGTTAAAAAAAGGTGATTTTTCTTGGACGGGTAAGCAAAAATTGTGGTCGCCGATTTGTAAATATTTTTTATTATAGCTATCTGCCTCTCTTTCAGCAATTTCTGTCAGTATTGTGGGGTGAAACGTAAACTTAATTGTCATTAGCAATTATGTCAACAAGGTTTCGTCCAATGACATTAGGTACAGTGGGCCGAGCGTAAGTGGCGCCACTAGTTCCTAAATCGTCCACTTTTACTTGACAGGCGAATTATGGCCTTACCACAGTCATATTTTTAAATATCATATTTGTAATGTGGTAAGATCAAAATTGTTATTTTAAAAAACCACTGGTGAAAACTAATGGACCAACATTTGTCATACAAACTCATACAAACAGACAACGATGACTATATATATTGCAAATTGTCAGTCTTTGAGTTACTTAAATGTTACACTGTCAAATATATAAATATGTATAAAAAGTTGCTTTATGTAATTATAAATTGGACCCAGTTATACCAAAATATGCGAAGCCACAAATCTGTCTCTTGGGGCAGGTTATTGACAACCAGAGGACTCCCGACTCATACCCCCAGGCCAGGCCTCATTATAAAGCTCACGGTAAAGCTGTTTGTAGAACTGGGAGAGGATGAGGAATAGGTGCCTATGGGACGCACAAAAGATCCCATTGTGTCGAAGTGCACTGAGGCCTTGCTGCCTTAGCCCCACTATAAACAAGATAATTAATGGCATCAAAATAATCCATATTCATATTATAGAAAACTCAATATCTATTTTCGATGTGAACGACGAGTGCATAGATGCGTGTTAAAATACGCACAATTTCCAACACCTGACGCACGCATTCCAACAGAGCCATCGCTGAACAAAACCTAGATTCAACCGTCCCTGGCTGTCTGCCAACAACGCCCTAAGCAGAGATCCGAGTTGTTACTTAGATTTGCATAACTGATGTTAATTATAATTCTCGAATTGCGCAGTGAGCTCTCACCGACGAAATAAGATTAAAGCAAGATAAGCATAAATCCATTCATTCCATATATTCTCAAAAAGATCCATTTAAAAATAAATACGACAGTATAACAATATTGTAAGTAAACGCGACACGGCACACAGTTGCGACAGAAACGTCCGTGCGACCGCCGCGCGATTAATAGTCGTCGATGTCGTACAGATTGTCGATTTCTTCGTCGTCAAGCTGCATGGATTGGAAGTCCACCTTGTAACGGAGGAGACCTGGGAACAATAATTATTTTTATTAGTAGTAGAAGTAGTTTTTTTTAATTCTAATTCTCCATTTTTTATAGCATTAGACATCTATCATTATAACGCCATTGCTGTATATCCATGTAATATTATACAGTTCTGTTATTTTACGATGAATGCAAAAGCATGTAACCTATTTGAAAAAATATATATTCTAATACAAAAACTGACGTTATAAGTCGAATGCTTTAGTAAATGGAGTATGCTTATAAATAATATACAACATTATTTTTAGTAGATATAATTAGAATAAGGAACTGAATCGACTCCAACAATTTTTAAATTTTTGCATGTAAAAACGTATTAATTACTTTTAAATTGTATTTAAACGCAATTTTCATAATAAATTTGTGTTTAAATGCAATTTAAAAATACTCAAGAAGTTGGTGCGAGTGGCCCTAAGTATCTTTCCGCTATAATACGCGCACAAAACAATTCACGGCAGGTCATAGCGGCACTAGGCGCGGGCGCACAGCGGGGCGGGAGTAATATAAATAATTGTGCGGACAACCAGGTAATATAACAAGCTTATAACATGTAATTTTTCCTGGTACAGTTCTTAAAATTTGTACATAGATTTTTTACATAAAAATACTAGACACCATGGTCTCGGGTTTTCCAAACCTATACTAAAACTAAGGTTGTATATTATTTTATGAATCATAACTGTGTGTTTCTAAGCTGCCCGAACATTAATGCAGAAACTAGACATAAAAATGTCTAAATAAAAAAAATATATCCCCCAAAGGGTTTAGGTAGTGTAACATATACAGTTAACGCGTGAAAAAAAAAATCATGCAGCTATTAATAATTACAAATAAAATCATTAAAATAACACATCACACAATTAGGTAATTTGACAAGTTAAAATTACCTCGAATCCAGTGTTAGCATGAACAAGAAGTTATGTAGATAATAATAGAAAAAAAAACAGAAAAAATATTAATTTATTTAGTGTAGAAACTACTCAAAACCATTCATGTATATTAATGTATTTTTAAATAAATATACTTAAGTAATATATAAAACAAATATCATTTTTCAGAGAGTAACTTTTAGGGAATTTATACTGATTATATTGTACAGAGAATTATTACGAACTCTTTATATCATCTATACTATACTAATATATAAAGCTGAAGAGTTTGTTTGTTTGATTTAACGCGCCAATCTCAGGAACTACTGGTCCGATTAAAAAAATCTTTTAGTCTTAGATAGCCTATTTATTGAGGAAGGCTATGGGCTATACATCATCACGCTAAGACCAACTAATTATTCCACGCGGACGAAGTCGCTGGCAGAAGCTAGTGATTTATAAAGCTCCTTGTGGGCGCTAGAGGTATTCATTGTCCTATACAAAATAATGAGCAACATGTTTATCTAAATTAAAAGAAGAGGTCTTTTGATAATTATATTCTGAAAGTTTTTATGCTCCTAAAAAGTAGACACCCGAAAGTATTGCGAAGGCTGTGGCTTTCAAATAAAATAGAATAGGAATTAATGTATGAATTAATTCATTCCAATGTACATAATTATGATAACAGACATCGTTTATGAATGACATTAAAATTCAATCATTTCAAAACAACTTACTTTCCGCTACATTTATTAATGTGACCTTGTTTAAAAATCCTTTAAAAAAACCTCTTGTGGAGAATAAATATGACGAATTTTCTGCTAATTTTATTTCATAAATTAACGCATAAGATTCCATTATGATAAAATATATTTTTGAGAGTCCTAGTATAAGTTCTAGAAACTGCTACGTCAGACTATCACGAACTAGGGTAGGGTAAATCATTAATAAAGAACAAAGTTACCATTACAAACTCTTTTATATATAAGAAAAGCATACATTCCAACCTTCAACACACCTTAAATTTTAGAAAAACATACCCTTATATAATTCAATAGACATTTCCCTTACTGTTCTAGAATTGAACGTAATTTTTTTCACTTAATTTAATGGAACCTATTTTCCTAAAATAAGTTGAATAATTAAAATGTAAACCCTGATTTATAAGCTAATTATTTTTTTTGAAATTTCAAATAATTTAAATAAGGCATTCCTTGATTTTTTTACCCGGCTACTTCCAATTACCCAACCTCTTGGGATAGGGCAAGGTTTGGGTAATTTATCAATTTTTGCAGTTTATTTATAGAATTACTATTGTTGTAACTATTAAATCTTTTGGATCAACACTTCAACAAATTTTTCACACCGGAAAATGAGATTTTTTTTGAGAGAATTCATGTAATATTAATTAAAATTTACCATGGTTGTTCGGAATGATACTCCTTTTTGAATGATAAGGCTTTCCGGATCGTATTGACAATAAAATGTAGCCGGGTTAACTTTAACCTAAAGCACACAAATTATTACGAATCTTTCTCTCTATATGCTCTTCTTTATATACCCAATAATTATGATATATAATTATTATGAGCGTCGAAAAAAACTTGTCCAGAAAAATTCGACCAGCAACTTTTTTTTAAACTTTTCTTCTGGAGGCACTGTTTTTTGCATGTGTAATTCTATAATAAGCATTCTTAAAGTCAATGTAATCGTTCGTGCGACAGTCGAACGAATGGTCCTAGATTTGAGCACTACAAGGCCTAGCATGAATAATTATTGCATCTGGATTTTTAAGATGAAATTCTGTACTCTCAGTTCTGTCATCATATTAGGCCACTAAAGATCGTTAAAAAACGGTGACCCTCCAGAGGGTCACAACAATTGTTTGCCTATTATGTCCGCTACACTGCAATGTAAAAAACCTTTTTTCCGAGACTGGGGGTAAAACTTTACACCCGTACAACAACAACGTTTACAACGTAAGTGTTGTTTTACGCCGGTTCGCTGAGGTCGTGGTATCACTCCGGTCGAGCCAGCCTATTCGTCCATAAGGATTTTGGACCGCGGGAGCGAGCGAGGGTCGAAAATAACATATTTTTTTATATTGGAAATCTTCCAATCAAAATTTATTCGTGCTAAGCCCTTATATGTCAGCTAATATAAAATATTTAAAGTTAATATAACTTCAAATGCGTTTACGAGACAAAGTGTAGCCAATGTGCCCGAAATTCGGAAAAACAGCCTTATAATAGTATGCATGGGACGCTAACTTCGACATGATCTTGATGTAACAATATATTATTAGATGTACCGCGCACAGAATGTAGGCATACGATCGGAATTTCTGAGTTTGCGTCTGACCTTCATAGTATTTTGCTCGTAAACGTTCGCACTGATACGCATAGTCGCTCATAAATAAATATCTAGCGTTAGCCCTTAGCCAAGTTAAAATAAACGTACCTACATCAAGATTATTTAGCGATGGCACTAATAAAAGTCGGTCTTTCTCTCTCTAGCGTTCAGTGCGATAGACTACGCTGCGTTACGGTGATAGGAACACGCACGAATGATTTTTGAAGGAAGGGCAAAGATGTTTCAGAGGTAGAGGTGCCCTAGCTATGATGGCCATAGATAGGACGGGGAAGGGGTGGGCAATGCACATCCTTGAAACTTCTTTGCCCATCTTTGAAACCTCTTTGCCCTTCCTGGAAAATCATTAGTGTTGATCTGTGATTAAGTTACTATGGTTGGTATGGACGGTTAGTTGCCCACCCTAGGAAAAACTTGGCAAAAAAAATGGGATCGCGGCAAACTCGCTTGAACGTTGTCGCGCTATAAACGGATCTGTCATCATCTCAGGTAGTCTACAAAGCGCGGCAAGCTATCTTACTAGAACTTGTAATTCTTAGTGCCATCACTCAACAAACAACCGGTGCTCGCGGCAGCGTACCGTAACTGAATACATCAAAACTTATGTATCTAGTTTGTATATGAATATTCGTACTTTTAAATTGCGTGGGACACGCCAAGCGTATTCAGTAGGATAGTATGCGGGCGTCGGGCGGGCGGGGCGGCGACTGATCCGGGTAAAATGAGCAATCTTGCGTGTCCCTTCATTGACATCAAAATGTATTGATTGGAAAAAGATTTTTAAACGCACCAACGATACAGGAGTGATAGTCGACGATGGGACAACGTGTTGTATTTTCTTTTTTTCGCCTGCTGACGTTGGCTCGTCAGCAGGCCTATTTTTATTATGTCATGAAACTACCTTGTGTAGTTCGTGCAAACTTGATAGATGGTGTCTGAAATTGACCTTTACCACTGTCCATGATCGCGTTTTTTTTTTTAGGCGTAGGCGAACTTCGGCACAAATCAAACTGCGCTTTCTATTATGCAATTATGGAATAAATTTGATGGAAATTAGATCAGTCAGATGTTATGTGTACTATTGAACAAAGTATTACAAAGTGATTTTTCTTCTGTCGGCCTCTTTTGATAAATATTACTAGAAAACATTTTAGAAAATGTATCAAGGCTTCTAAATATGAATTAATTTCAGAGGAATCATTCAATGTAGCCTTTTTAATCTTTACAAATGAACATTTCTAGCAAATTGATTATTATGGATAAACCCCACCCGCATTGTGACGTGTTCCGCAGTTATTTATAGCAATGTGACATCTACACTAAATACTAAATTATATTTAATTGGTGTCGTTTTGTACTACACTGATAGCTTCAATAAAAACTTAAATAGCTAAAGAACACTATATCTCGGGTATATAACTCTAAAGCAAACATGAAATGAAAAGTAAAATGTTTTTTTTTTGTCTTTTTCTTTTTCGATTTTTTTATGTATTTTTTTTATTATTTATCCATTACATAGTGTTCTATTTAGCTACTCTTAATGTGTTATATTGCCAAGTTATTAGGTACATGTAATCACAAGTTACATTTGAAGTTTACATTATAGAAAAAATCTTCACAACATATAACTTGATTCGTGTCTACAATTACCACAATTGAACGAATATTATGTATAAAAATCGTTATAGATAATAAATACAGCATGCGAATATTTCTGGACAATAGATTGTAAATAATGTAAATATGTAGTATGTATAATTATATAATAATATATATTGCATAGTCGAGTACACATTTTGCGATAGTATTTTTTTTATATCCTGCATAAAGGAGGATTTCACATTCTTTGGTAGTTCACTGAAATTTGGTGTATATACCTGCGAGTATTCGCGGGCATAATAAACGTTTAAAAATAAAGTCTTTGACTAAATAAATGCTAGGCATGGAAAATATAGCAGATAGCATGTGAAAAATCATATCATCTTTTTTAGTACGTCACACCTGCGACTTTTTTCGCACTGCCTGCTCAAAATCGCATTTCAATAAAATCTCATTATCTTCATGATTTCATTGTTAGTAGCAAAATAGCAAGTGTGACGATAAAATGATTTTGAATGGAAATTCATTGCGGACAAAAAGTAGCAGTTTGCGAAATTTCGCATGTGAGATCGCTGTGAAAAAATATCATAATTTCATTAAATGAAAAGTAGCAATTTCATTTCCATGGCTACCAAATGATAAATTTTAAGACCACGAGTCTCGTACTGTCACAGTCAGTTCTACTGACCTCATAGATAGAGACATGGCAGCATTTAAATTGTATTGTCGCTTTAAGCCCAGACTATTGGACAAATTGTGGATTTCCAAGCGATGTATTAAAGCGCAGTTAGACGCGTGCGCAATACGCAGAGATTAATCGCAAAATGTATACCGTACGAGTTTTATTTAAAAATTCATTGAGTTACGTGTTATTGCTGAATAGGCGAATGTTGGTAAACTTCACGGAGAATATTGTTATGAATTCGACAACCGGGATTATTACGCTGTTATTTTTTTTAAATTTGAGGTTTAAGCTCATTTTTTTATTACCAATGTTCAGGCACTTGAAGTTTTAGCCCTCCCCTTTACCTTTTTTATGCGTGATAAAGTCACAAATACAACACATACACATTGTGTGTTGATCTTTACAGCTTTTACTCCATTTGCATGAGGCAATTTATAACGGCAAAATAACTACTGTTATTGTGATTTATTGTCTAAACGACTGCATTTTAGACTTTTAATTTGATTGCGAATCCTGTACCTTTTTAGCTAGCTTTCTATGGCATTGAAGGGGCAAACGAGCAGATGGATAGCCTGATGGTACCTAAGCGATTACCACCGCCCATGGACACCCGCGACACCAGAGGAGTCGCAAGTGCGTTGCCGGCCTTCTAAAAGGGTAAAAACTGTTCTAAAGGGTAGAAATACAACATAAGTGTTGTTTCACGCCAATTTTCTGACATCAATATTGATATTCAATCAGTTATGAATGGGAGATATTTAAGACATTTGTTAAACCTCATAATAATCCCGATGTTTCTCATAAGAAATTAGTAAAATGAAATGCTATGTGATGAACTAAACTACATAAGCTGATTGAAAATAGGTATTCCTACGGCTAGAGAAATATAATTAAACTAGAATATAATTGTAAAGTGCACACTGGGCGTCAACGTTGCGTTAAAACCGGGCGTGGTACAGTCAACGAAACAGTTAGATATGCAGGCACACTACACTATGTTAAAAAAAGCCCTGTCCGCTCCGCGAGGGCATATATCCCCATCTCATCACCAAATAAAATTGTAATTTTGTTTTTATACCATTGAGGTGGCAAACAAGCTTACTGCCCGACTGATGGTAAGCGGTTACCGTAGCTTATGGACGTCTTACAACACCAGAGGTGTCGCTCGCGCGTTACCGACCCGTTAAAAACATTTTCATAAGAACCCCATGTAGTCGTTTAGGAAAACCTCGGTAGCTCATTCCACAGCTGTTTTTGTTTTGTTTTTTTTTTCTGCCGATGACGAGAGGTGTGACATCATAACAAAATATTTGTCATGTTTAAACAACCGCAATTTCCCCAAAATCTAGCAATTTTTTCACCTACTGTAATGTCCATTTAAGTCCCCTCGTTATAAGAAATTATATTTGGTGCATTTTACTTGTAATGTATAGAACGATTATATAAATTGAATATCGATACCTAACAATACCTTCTCGAATCGAACAGGATTTCATAACATATTGTACATCGCACTTAATAATATACTGGCTTCACTTAAGATATTGCGAAAAAGTAATCTATAATAAGGACCCTGGTACCGATAGTTAATATTAAGTCGACCTATTAGATGTGTAAGAAGTTACACTTATGCATACCATTAAATCCATGTTTGGTTTTATTTGGGAAATATTTTTTTTTAGTTTTACCGACTTAATGTAATACTATCTTGATTATTTGTTCACGCCCTCCAAAAAATCTTCTGTATTTGGGTAAGCTAATATATCATTAACATTGCGATATTTTTCTTGACAGGTTGCGATATAAATTATTACACGCCAAGGGGTTTGATATGAAGGCAGCCAGCCAGCAGGCAACAACTGCGTGACCCATATAACGTTAGGTACCTGCACGCGTAACTCTTTTATTGAGTGTACTTAGTACAGTCAGCATCAGACATATTTTCTGAATAATACAAGGCGATCATCCTGATGCGAATTTTATATTATTGAGATATGATGTTTATTCTGAAATATCCCTTATGTCATTGAGATATGCTTTAATTTTCTTAGTTGTTCAAATAATTAGAAACAGTTAGATGTTCAGATATTTCTGATGATGACAATCAGCCTACATTATTTCGTAAGGTTTTTTTAACTAAGAATCTGTACATAGTAGCGATTTAGTAAATAAACTAAAAATAATTTTTGATTCGGTCTAAACTGAGTACTACTATGCACAGATATTAAGTTAAAAAATAGTTATTGTATTCAATCCACAGATATCCCTCTCTAAACCATCCCTATCTTCCCATAAGAAAATTCCATTGGGCTATTACAACATTCGTACTAGACACGGTCGAGTCGTTGGAGTCTAAGGGGCCTATTACACCGAGACACCATTATTGCGCCTGCAGTTAAGCTACTTGTTAACCAACTGTGGCAGTGTTCGCAACATAGGTGTCTTTTTTATCGATATATATCAACATACACCAGAAAACGTGTGGGACTACCTCCAACGAGATGGACGGACGACCTGGTGGTTGGAAGGTCACTGGGAGTTGTTGGAGGCAAATGGCATATATCAGGTACTAGTGGAAGTCTTTAGGGGAGGCCTTTGTTCAGCTGTGGACATTATTTGTCTGATATGACCAACATTAAGATAAATTTTTGGGTCCGCTTCGTTAGTTTTTTCTATCTGCTCTATTCTTACGCAATTTTGTACAATTAGTGAATAATGATTCCTTTAATACTGCAGGATTTTGGTGTTATCATCTTTTTAATCTACATTCCACTGCTCAATACTCCACTGTGCATCTAACATAAGCGCTAATGTAAGTTTCATTTTGCCAACATGTTAATTGGCTTGATTGGAGCTCTTCTTCGCAAATCAGAACGCTGATCGCAATTGAATTAAAATGGTGTAAAGAAACTTCATTACTAGGCCCTCGCTCAAATACAGCGGTATACTTTTGACTGGTTGGGGCTACCGTTAATGCGCTGTCTTTGCCAACACTGGCGATCCCAAGTACCGTACGTGTTTTTTATTATATTTCGGTTGGTTTCGTTTTTAGTTATTTTTGTATTGGTGGTTGGCGGACTTGCGATTTGATACATGTTCGCAATTCACCAGTATGTAGGCAAAGTGGAAAAACAGAAACTTCTTGCAGCTGAAATGTGTTTTGCCTTGTTTTGCACGTGAGGGACAAGAAAAAACACATTTCATGTTATTTATTACATCGATACATGTTAAACTTTTTGCTACTAGATTTTAAGATTCTTTTTTGTAATTATGGGATAGGGGCCTAACGAGCAGACGGATGTCCTAATGGTAAGCGATTACCGCAGCCCTTGGACAACACCAAGGCGTCACAATTGCGTTGCCGGCCTTTTAAAAGGGAGTACGCTCTTTTCTTTAAGGTTTGAAGGTCGAAATTGTAAATAGTTAATTCCACAATTTTGTTGTGCGATGCAAAGTTTATAGAGAAACGCAAATTTGTGGACTTCCAGCCATCTAGATTATAGGGATGGCCATAGCGTCTCGGTGTAATACGGCTTCCATACGCACTCACATTAAATTTATGCATTTGTTGATTGGTCAAGTAAATCATACACACGATTTTTTGTTATTACTGCTAAATTTGCGTGATGGCAAGCATAAATAGGCTCTGTGTTAGAGAACGTATCATTTAAATACCTTTTCGAGTTCTGGCTCTCACATACACAAAGTAACGGTCTTATTCATATATAAACCTGAGCCTCTAGACAAGTGCCATGAACGCTAATTGAATGGAATAGAATTCGCAATGTATGTAAATGACATAAGTTTTCCACAAATAGAGCGCGAATGTCATCTCCATACATTTTATTTCTATTCGTCTGTCTATTCGAACTTTAGATTGCCACTTGTCTACAGAGGTTGGGATACAGTATTGGTTTTAGGGCCACTTGCACCAACTTCTGAAATAATATTTCATGTTGTAATGCTTAAATGCAATGTTTAAATTGAATTTAAACATTTTTTTTTTATAGAAGGCGGAGGCAAGCGAGCAAGCGGGTCACCTGATGGTAAGCGATCACCGCCGCCCATTGACACCCACAACACCAAAGAGGTCGTAAGTGCGTTGCCGACCTTTGATAAAAGAATATGCTCGCTTTTTGAAGGTTGCCATGTCGTACCGGTTCGGAAATACCTCCGCTGGTAATTGATACATAAAATGACAATATAAAATTGTGTTTAAATACGATTTAAATACATTTAAGAAGTTGGTGCAAGTGGCCCTTAATAAGTTTAGTCTTTTTTTCCTGTCTCGAAATATCACGTGTCAAAAAAAGACAAAACATATTAAATGCTATAGGTTTATAAGACTTACAATCACGCCTGTATTCCCCGAAGGGATAAGCAGAGGCGTGCTAATGCACACCCACAGTTCACGGGTATGTTTTTTTAAGCTTACTAGCAATGCGGGTCGCACATTACTAATTTATTCTTGTTAACCCCTCGTGCTAAGCTAGATTGCTTGTGTTACGAGTGGGTTCACGTCGGTAGTGCAATGGGTGGGGTTCGAACCGGCAACCACATGATCGCAAGCCCTAGCCAATAGGCTACCGACGCCTCTAAAGTTAAAATTTCCCATGTTTTATTATGAATAAGACCGTAAAACTATTTGGGGATGGTAGCTAGCCAGGCAAATCACTAGATCCCCCCACCAAGCGTGATAGGTTAGGTTAGGTTATGTTAGGTTAGGTTAGGTTAGGTTAGTATTCTTATCCGTTCCCCCTACGAGCGAAAAGTTAAATTAATTACACACTTAACAAAGCTAAATAATTTACGTCAGTTAATTTATCTCGCTAAATTGCTTCAAAGACATGATTTTTAAATACTATGTCAGCAGAAAATTGTAAATATCGTTTCTATATAATTACTCCAGCGAGATTGTAAACACACAATGAAATTACAATATAACGTTTTAAATTTTCGATAGTTTAGAATCGAATAGTGACCGGACATCAAATAGTGAATAGACGAAGAACGAAGCCAAAGGAGCGCTCTAATTGGTTGAATTTGGTCACGTGATTGTATACCAGCAATCACGCGTTACCAACAGCGCCGACCAATCAGAGAAAAGTTCACAATTAAACCATCGTCGATAGAATATCTATCCACTATCATCACTATCATCCACTATCGAATTCGTATCGTAAACGTATCGAGATTTTTCTGCTACAAATCTCATACATACATATTTTCACGCTTGTCTCTGGGGTAGGCAGAGATTATATAGATTTCCACTTGCTACGATCCTGGCACACCACTTTCGCTTCATCTACGTTCATTAACCTCCTTCTCATATAAATTATTCTCGATTTCGATACGACTACGTTTTTGAAGGTGTCCGTGGGCTACTGAAGTTCGACATGACATTTGTTCGCGCTCGATTTGTCGAAAGCTGTTAATGTCATTTGCATACATTGAAACTTCTATTCTATTCGATAAGCGTTCATGCCACTTGTCTACAGGCAAAGTACTGCTATTTTGTATCAGAATAGCACTAAATGACATAAGAATTGTCAGATTTCGTAAACAATACTGTAAAAAGTCAACAATTCTGAAGCCATTGAATGCCGATTTTGATATAATAAAAACAAAAATCCCCGTAAACTTGGAATACTGAGCACTGATTGGTTCATAAACTATCGAAAATTACGCGTCACGTCATATTGTAATCTGACCTTTACGTCAGTTTACAATCTACATACATTCATACATATTTTCACGCCTGTCTCCCATTGGGGTAGGTAGAGACTATAGATTTCCACTTGCTACGATCCTGGCACACCACTTTCGCTTCATACATACATAAAGTCACGCCTCTTTCCCGTACGGGTAGACTTCCACTTGCTCCGATTCTGACATACCTCCTTAGCTTCATCCACACTCATCAATCTTTTCATACATGAGCGTCGGTTTAGGGTACTCTTGACCGAGCCAATTTTCAGAACGTCCTCAATCTGATTTCGGAACGTTCGCATAGGCCTAGACTTTCGCTTCATCTACGTTCATTAACCTCTTCATGCGTCGCGTCGTCGGGTTTAGGGTGCTCTTAACCTGACCTTTTTTGCGAACGGCCGTAATTTGGTTGTGGTACGTTCGTCGAAGTCGGCCCCTTCCAACTCTTCCATCCGTACTCGCCATGTATACTCGTTTACAATCTGACTCGATTATTTACTTAAAAACGGCATTTACAATTATACAGTGACATATACAACGAGTAAATGAATAAGCGTAAGACGTCAATTAGAATATGGAATCATATTTTTATAACTAGCTTCTGCCCGCGGCTTCGCTCACTTGAAGCGCAAACACCAACAGCGATGATCTCTTCTTTGCATGTGTCTCTATACATTAGAGAGGTCAAGCTGTATCTCAGGTTCTGTTTAATTATTTGAGATAGGAATTATACCAGTTTTTAAGTTGGAGCACATACTTTCTTGTGATAACAAAATTAAAATTTATTCAGTAGTTCTTGCGCCAACCCGTAACAAACAGACAACAATTTTAAAAAATCTCATTTTTGCGTTCGGATATGTTTATTTAAACTCTGTCGCACTTGTTTTTTTTTAATATCTTCAATGTACAGACACAGCTTTTTTTAAATTTTATAATAGTAGACATAGCATAATCAACCCATTATATGTCCCACTGCTGGGCACGGGTCTCCTCTCACAATGAGAAGGATTAGGCTATATATAGTCCACCACGCTAGCCTAATGCGGGTTGGCAGACTTCACACGACGTCAAGAAAATCTCTCAGGCGTGCAGGTTTCCTCACGATGTTTTCCTTCACCGTTTTAAGCGCGTGATAATTAACTATTAATACGCACATAACTTCGAAAAGTCAGAGGTGCGTGCCTTGGATTTGAACTCGAGACCTTTGACTTGGCAGTCCAATGGTCATATCACTAGGCTATCACGGCTTAAGTAATATCACTATCAATCAATATCACGGCTAATAGTAGACATAATGAATCAAAATTAGGTATTGTATTAATATTTTCAGAAAAAAATCCACTTTAATAGATTCTAAATAAACAATTGTTAGTTCTTGCGCTTATTCTGTTACTGGTTGAATATAAATTTTCGTTTCAAAGTTAAAACTTGTCCAACGAGCAATAGCCCCAGCTTTCTAAATAATAACGTTTGTATTGCTTTACATTCGACCTACACCACTCCGTTTCTTTTGAAACAAAACGCAATGATAAATTCGAGATTAGTCCTTTCAAATTAAGTCTTTTTAAATAATAGTTAAGGCACAAATCATTTTTTTTTTTCAATTAAGTAACGTATTCAGGGCCTTTTAAGATTTAAAAGCGTGTTTTGTCGGGCTCGTCTTGGCGGGGGCACTGCAGTGCTCCCAGATGGCGGGCCCCGAACAACATTACGTTAATTTACAGTAGTAACTTTAGAAATAATGCGTCACGGTATTAATTATATTTACCCGACTGTGCCAGAAGGAGGGTTATTATAATATACAGGGTGACGATTTAATCACCTGCACTGCTTCAACATGGTATAGTATTTATAACATATAACTTATTAGACATAATTTATAATTTGTATCTTTAAGCAATCCCGTGTTAAAGGACTTGATAATTATTCAAAATTTTCATAAAACGATATGCACCCTGCAGTACGTTGACCTTATGCGGACGGCCCGATCAATTAGTTGCTTGACTCGCTATCTCTAGATACAATGAGTTCAACGTCCGCGCTGTGTCCTTGACTCTTTGCATACAAAATTTAAAAAAACATTTTGACGAAATCTTAAGGTATGTTTTTTTTATTGATATGGGTAGTATTTCGTGATCTGATTCACCTGCTAGAAGGATGCAGGTGATTAAATCGCCAACCTGTATAATATTTTCTGAGTTTACATAAATGAGAGAAAAATGGAATTACCACCAAAAATTTCTATATATTTTTAGGCCTATATAGTTTTTTTGTGTCAGTGCTCTGATGTTAGTATTTTTATAAATATCGAATAAAAATGCCGAGACGCATGATTCATACTACCGTATCAACCAAAATGTGACAATGAGAAAAAACTCTAAATCGCCCAGTGCGCGCTAAAATTCACACAATTTATGCAAGCATAGTAATCCTATCGAGTATTGTAATGGTTTTTTTATGTCTTTTTCTCAAATAAGTGAAACGTCTATTTTTTAATAGTCGTCGAGGTCGACATCGTCCATCGGCTCGTCTAGCTGTAGAGATTGAAAATCCACTTTGTAGCGAAGAATGCCTGTTTTTATATTTACGTGTATTAAAATCCATCGGCGTTAGGTGATCCGAGCAGCGAGTAAAGAAAAGAAATATACAGTTTAGTTAGAAATTAATATATGGTGTAACTGCTACACTCACAGACATCAATTAAAGTTAATTACTTATTAACCTGGCCCTAATCGTGCTTTAAACGTAAGTCAACTTTAGATTATATTGGTTAATAGTTCATTAAAATCCATGAATGTCTGTGAGTGCGGCAGTAACGTGTACAGTACATACATAATAGTATTGGTATATTTAGTTGTTAGTTATATAAATAAGAAGACTGTTAATATTAATATTATTACTTATATTGGACAAAGAATTTTTTGAAGTTGAAAGTGTGAGTTTTATTTCACCGATTCGATTTTACGTATCGATTCCGTTCTGCGTGCTGATTGGCGCGATCTGAGTCCTTCACTAGCAAGAACAACTATCGCATTCGTATCGTATAAACGTATCGAGTTTTTTTCTGCTGCAAATCTTATACAGTTGGCGCAAAATAACTTGAACCAAAATGGCGGATGCGCAGTAGTCGATTTTTAGTACATTTTGCACGCAAATGCACTGCGCAAACTTTCCCCCTCTCCGTTAGTTTTCGGTCAAGTTATCTTGCGCGAACTATACATATTTTCACGTATGTCTCCCATTGGGGTAGGCAGAGACTGCACTTGCTACGATCCTGGCACATCACTTTCGCTTCATCTACGTTCATTAACCTCCTTGTCATACAAATTATTCTCGATTTCGATACGAATACGTTTTCGAAAGTGTTCGTGCTTAGGCTACCGAACTCGATCGATGCGTAAAATATAAGTGAAACGAAACTCACACTTGGGCCTCAGTTGACGAACGAAACAATACTGTAATAAATATTATATATAGCTTTGTATTATCATCCAAAAATAACACAACATATTATATCTATACTCCATTTACTACAACATTAGACTAAATAACGATAGGTATTGTTATACAGGATGACTTTGATAACATATGTGTCAAATCGAAATGGAAAGTTCAGTAAACTTTATTTATTAACTAGCTTCTGGCCGCGGCTTCGCCCCCGTGGAATGCGGTCTGTCATCACATCCCACGGGAACGGGATAAAAAGTATCCTATGTCCGTTTCCTGGTTCTAAGCTACCTCTCCATCAATTTTCAGCCAAATCGGTTCAGCCGTTCTTGAGTTATAAATGAAGTAACTAACACGACTTTCTTTTATATATATAGATTAGAAAAAATGTAATTTCAATTATTCTACATTTTACAAAAATTTAATATATTTTTTTGTCTTCCGCTAAATCCATTACGGAGATAGTTACTGCGTGAATTATGGCAACGCTTTGCATCATTTACCAATTTTTCACTATTTCCGAGAAAGGCATCATAAAGGCGCACGAGACGTTGCCAAACTGTTTATGAAATACTTAAAAAAATATAGATATCTTTTAACTGACGAATAAAATTCACGTTTGACAGATTTTATCTAGAAAAACTGTAAAAAATAATCGAATTTATTCCTCCGATAACGTAATTTGGCGATGGGAAAATCGGCCCTTAATTATGTGCTCTAAATTTTCTTTTTGTATTTGTAATACATATATTTTAATTTGTCACGTAAATTCAATTTCACCCTGTATTGTCAAAGTTACTGCACTATTGTATTTTATGTTAATTCTAAACAGACTACTAGATTCCTTTTGTATTTATCATAAAATTTAAAAGTTCATTTAGTTGTAACAATAGTTTGTTTATAGTAGATGGAATATAGATCGATTTCCCCTACATAAACCCTTTATTGTAAATTTTATGGAATTTTCGAGAACGTGAAGAAACAAATCTTTATAACAACAAGTAGTAACATAATGCACCCACCTCCGATGCCACCGAAGCCCCGCACGAACTGGCTTCCCTCCTGGCTCTTGTCGGTGATGATCTCGAGGGTGGCGCCGAATGATTTGTAATTGTTCGCGAGCCACTCCAGCAGCGGCTGGCACTCCACTAGCTCCAGCTCTACGCCACTCTGGAAGAAAAGAGAACGATGGTTATAATGGATCATTATCATCAACTCATTTGCTGTCCCATAGGCACAAATCTCCTTTTTCACTTTCGAAAACGTATTCGTATCGAAATCGAGAATAATTTGTATAAGAAGGTGGTTAATTAACGTAGATGAAGCGAAAGTGGTGTGCCAGGATCGTAGCAAGTGTAGTCCCTGCCTACCCCAATGGGAGACAGGAGTGAAAATATGTATGTATGAGATTTGTAGCAGAAAACTCGAACGTTTACGATACGAATTCTATAGAGTTCTTTGTGCTGAGGCCGTTGTCTGTTTCGGCGGGGGAAGAAATAGTTAACATTGCAATATATTAACCTCTTTGTCGGTGAAATGTGACTTGTCCTTCTCTTGTTCAGGCGTGAGATGCAGGACGGACTCCTGGTTGGTGGCGTGTAACTTCAGCACGTATCTGAAAACATATTGCAAATATACAATACTAGTTGTTACCCGTGGTATGACATGAACAAACTTTCCAATCTATCTCTCTGTACAAAATTTGTTCAGCAGTTTAGGCTTAAAAAGTAACAAATAAACTGTTCAGACCATCGATGGAATGCATATCTATACATCTTCAATGTTAAACTATGCTTGTCGCAGTCTATCTTTGGATGGGTGACCATTCTTAACACTTCGAGGCCTTCGTGCCCTGAAGAGCTTGTAACATGTCCAACAAACTCCATATTTTTTTTTTGGGATAGCGGGCAAACGAGGAAACCTGATCGCCTGATGGTAAGCGATCACCGCCGCCCGTGGACACCCCCAACACCAGAGTAGTCACAAGTACGTTGCCTGCCTTTTAAAAGGGAGTATGCTCTATTCTTGAAAGTTTGAAGGTCGTATTGGTCCGGAAATACTGCAGGCGACAATTAATTCACAAACCCCATCTCCTCCCCTTAAGGCAGAAGCTCCATGAGGATTTCGCACCCAAAAAAAACTAATATCTTCTCTTTAGGTTCAAGACTGACCTCTGTATGTCGAGGTTCTCCCAGCAGATGAGGGTCTCCACGGAACCGAGCTCGAGGGCGCGAAGCGTATCGTCTACACCGAAACAGTACTTGCCAGTATCCTAAAACACAAAAGTAAATTGAGTTATAAAGTTATTTTTCTGGTTAGCCAGAGCACGCATTTTCGAATTTCGAGTCGTCGAATTTTTTAAATAGATAAATTTAAGTTATTTGTCATCTTCAGTGGAAGAAGGAAATGGAGGCCTTTGCCCTGCAGTGGGAAAATCACGGCTGATAATAATAATAGACTCACCGTCTGCCATCCCTAAGGAGATTTTTTCGAGGATCAATGGCAGACGTCGTTTTCTTAGGGCAATAGAAGTTATCCCATTAAATTTAACTTGCATATTTTGCAATAGTCCTACATCCGCCCGGAATACTTCATTTCCTTCTTTCTTTCCATCCCATTAGATCAAAGTTCTCTAAGTTCTCTGTGATACCCAAAATTTATTAATTATTTATATTTAATAATAATAATAATCATCATCATCATCTACACCAGTGACACCCAAAGTGGTGGTATATCAATCGACGACGACCTACTAGGGGTCAATGTCAGCGGGAAGAGAAATTAGGGTTCAACCAGGTTCGACCAAATCGTCAATAGATTTACTACAGATAGGAGTTTGCTTTACTTGTATGGACTTTATGTCAAACTCCTATCTCTAGTAAGCAAATTGACTGACTGAATTCTTATTAGGACCTGCCGTAAGAACCGTACTTGCTTTTCCGTGACTTCCGCGAAGACCGTGCTGACAGGTTCACTTACCTGACTGATCTCATCAAAGTATCTGCCAATAAGCTTCTTCTCTTGAATGAACTTCACGTTCTGCAGTGACTCAGCAGCCAGCTCGATGGCTTGGTTGAACCCGTTCTCACCACCATAGGACACATCCACCAACTTGATGATCTTGGCTTGCAGACGCTGTGAAAAAGGGGAAGAGAAAAGATTCATTAATAGAACATCATTTACATCACAGTAGATTAGGTAACTGCTTTTTAAAAGAACCAAAAAACTATTTATTATTATTTTACTGCCTCATTAGCTAAGTGGTCCTGAGCGCGACTGCTATGCTAGAGGTCTTGGGTTCGATTCGACAGGTCGAGCAAAGTGTTATTGGGTTTTTCTATGAAATTTCCAGTAGCAGCTCGGAGTTAGGAATTTGTGCCCGGTTAATGGCAATAGGCTTGCCCCCTTTTACATGCGACCTAAACATACCGGCGAACTGTGGTTGTACATTAGTACGCCTCTGCCTAACCCTTCGGGGGATACAGGCGTGATGATATGTTTTATGTTTTATTCTTATTTTAATAATATAAATAAAGTGTATGTGCAACCTATAAATGGACTGTCTGATAATAAATGATTTTATTTTATTTATATAAGTAGATAAGAAATAACCAGTCGTAATCTTTAGCAAAGAAAAACTCACGGGGTCGAACATATCGGACTGCGAAAGCTCAGTCTTGAAGTCTGCTGAACCGGCGAGGATCAAGCCAGCCACATTCGGCCGGTCAGCACTGATGAACAGCTGGGTGGCGACCTCGGCCACCTTGCGGACGTAGTTGTGACGCTTCTCCATACGCAGACGAGCGAAACGCAGCGCTGACTGACCACCACGACCGTGCTTCTTCGGCAGGTCAACCGTGAACTTGTGGAGAACCTGGGGTGAATGGATGAGGATCTTAATAATATCTAATATCTTAATAATCTATAATAAATGATGATTATAAATGATATTTATTTCTGTAAATAGATCTTTAAAAGACACTTTTACAAGTCAATGTTTTACATTTTTTTAACTAGATGGCGCCGCTGATGACCTCTGAGAAGAAATACCGAAACAAACTCAGAGAATCATGGCCTCTTTTAAAGTCCAGACAGAATAGATGATATTACAATAATAATAATATAAAAATGAATCGCCAAATGTGTTGCTAAGCGCAAATCTCGAGAGCTCCGATTCGCTCCGACTTCGCTAATTCTTTTTTTTAAATATTCCTTGAAGTTCGAGGATGGTTCTTACGAAGAAAACAATTTAAAAAATTGCCTGAAAAAGTCTAAAAACATCACTTTTCTATATTCCCATACAAAAGATTCATAATAATACTTAAAAGTCAATATGAACTTTAATACCATACCATAAAGTTTAAGTTTTCGTGGAGGGGTTTCCGGAAGGCAAAACAATTGAGTGGCGTTAGTTTCAGAATTGACTGTTAGACGTTAGACTAAGGGCCACTTGCACCAACTTCAAAATTATATTTAAATTGTATTTAAACTCGATTTTTCATAGAAGTTTTGTGTTTAAATACAATTTAAACACATTTAAAAAGTTGGTGCAGTTGGCACTAAGAGACGCACACGTTTTTTTTATTAAATGGGACTTAAATGTTAATTTTAAATGGGACATCACCAAGCCCCTCCCACCCCTTGTCACACAATGTCACATTTCATCGACCCCCTCCCTCCCTAAAGTGTGACGTGTGATGGCTCGCTAGAAGATTTGGAAGTATTTCAATGGAGTGTGAATTGGACTAACCTCCCGAGTATTACCCTGCAGGGTACCGAACAGTGCTCCATTACCATCCATAACGATGAAGCCGAACTTGTTGTCGTCAGCCAGCAGCGCCGTCAGGGCTTCAGTGTGGAACTTGTTATCACAGAGGTAAAGCGACGTGTTGATTGGTTTGAATGGCTCGAAGTCGATGTTCACTTTTTTTTCCTTGCCTTCCTCTGTGACTATCGTACCGCAGTAGATGACTAAGCCATTGGGGGGCACTGGAAGGGAGACATGGAGTGTAGTAGAAGAATGACTTAAAAATACCCACATAATTCAGGGTTCTTGGTAATCAACAGTAAAATGCACAAGGGCTGCTTCCCACCACTATATATTATATTGTTCTATGACTTTTGATAATTCGTTAATATTTTTTCCCATACAAAAATAGTGCACCAACTTATTAAATGTGTTTAAATTGTATTTAAACACGAAATTTCTATGAGAAATTGCGTTTAAATATAAGTGAAACATAATTAAGAAGTTCTGTTTCTCTTTTGGACAGAAAGCTGCCACTCCTTGCGAAATACAGTTTTTTTTTTATGGGATAGGGGGGCAAACGAGCAAACGCATCACCTGATGGTAAGTGATAACCGCCGCCCATGGACACCCGCAACACCAGAGGAGTCGCAAGTGCGCTGCCCGCCTTTAAAAGGGTTTGGGCCTCCGGTAACCTCAACTCACTCGGCGAAACACAACGCAAGCGTTGTTTCACACCGGTTTTCTGTGAGGCCGTGGTATCACTCCGGTCGAGCCGTCCCATTCGTGCCGAAGCATGGCTCTCCCACGTGAAAAATTCGCATCTGGTGACTTCAAGGTGCCTCTTCAAATTGCTAACAAAAGTTACCTTTAGTATATAGTTTGAGACGATGCTGTACTGATGTGATAGCGCCCAGCACAGATAGACGGTTGACTCGCGACTTGATGTTGGATGCCGTCCCGAATTCATCGGCCAACATCTTGGACACCCGCGAGATCTGATCCTTCGGTGGAATGATCAGAGAAATCATCGAGGTTCCATTCCTGGAAAGAAAGAATGGTATTTGAGTTAACTAGCTGGTAGAAATAAAAACAGTAGTTTTAAGGATGGTTTATATTCACAATACAGGTGGCGTTGCAGTCGGTTTTTTTATTGGATAGGGGGGCAAACGAGCAGAAGGAGCACCTGATGGTAAGCAATTACCACCGCCCATGGACACCCGCAACACCAGACGAGTCGCAATTGCGTTGCCCGCCTTCGAAGAGGGCTTGGGTCTCCAGTATCTTCACTTACTCGGTGAAACACAACATAAGTGTTGTTTCACGCCGGTTTTCTACGAGACCGAAGCATGGCTCTCCCATGGGGGGTTCTTTATAACTATTAATAACTGTTACTCGCGACTTCGTCCACATGGTATTTAAAAAAGTTGCCTCAGTACTCCTTGTTACACCAGCTACCTACCAATGAAAATCTCGTCAAAATCTGATCTAAGTTGAAGAGCAAACCCTGTCGATACAGACGGCCACACAGCAATAGTAATATTGGAAAGTCAAATAGCTGTGTGTGACGTAACCATGGTTACATAAAACAATTTGTTGCTAATTAAATGATCGCCGTATCGTTCAATGTCATGATCAATCGCTACGCCCGCACCGCCAAGGTGAATAGCCAGGAAGTACGCTCTTATCTGTTGTGGGTATGCATATTTTAGGTCACGCGTTGCAGACACCGGATGATAGATCTTTTAACCGTAAACACAACAAGCTTATTACAGTCACGGTAGGATATGTTAGGGCCTAATTAATCACACATCTAATCAACGATATGACCTTCTAGACCCTATTAGAAATAGTATCAAAAAAACCATATACAGGGAAATTATTGATATAAGGATTCTCGATACGGCCAAAGTCTAACGTACATTGACACAGTACCTAGAAGGCTGCCTACTACGAAAATCGAACCTCGAAGGTATGGACATAAAGGAACAACGATGCACAAAAATCTCACGTTTTTACTATCTATAAGTACTAATAATCTGTATTGTTAACCAATCAAATAACATTTCGGAGTAGAGTCAACTCAAGACTAGAAATAAAAATGAAAATCTAATTTATCATCCCGTGCGAAATACTTTTGTGGTAGAAAATCGTAAGATCCGTCAGCCGAGACTTCGTATTAGCCCCTTTGCCGACCCCTGTCCAACTTTAAATACAGAGTAAATCTTTGCGCCGCGTTTTTTAGGATAAGAGACCAATTGAGAACACAGAATGGTACCTAACATCACACAGGCAAACGCTTACAGCACTAACCTAATCGTAAAACTAATTTGCAAAGCAATTTTAAACACGGTTTCTACATGGTAGTTATGTGACTAGTGCGGGGGCCAGGTATCGATCGAGACGCCGCATGTAGTTACCACGCCGCCACCCCACGTGTATGTATTGTAAAATTACGCTTTAAATAATGGCACCCCTACTATAATGCTCGGTACACATCGCTCAGCGTAACTGCTGAGATTTCACAGCTGTTTAATTTACTTTAAAATAACAAAATTACTGAAAAGTATAGCTAAATAAAGTACTCATTAATTAGTAAGAAAAAGAAAAGAAAAATAATTTATTTGCGTAGAATACAGGTGGTACCAGATATAAAATTGGTGGTTTTGGAACAATACCATATTCTGCCTACATAGTATTCTGAAATAATAATTGAAATCTAATAAAGTTCAAAGATATTTTAACATTTAAAGTTTTTGGTAGGGCCTAGAAAGAGGAAGAAGCTTTGTCCGATTTCTGAAAAACGAGTATTGTTTATGGGTTTCTATGGTGCAGTGAGTTGTCACGTCACATTTTATCACGTGGGAGAGCCATGCTTCGGCACGAATGGGCCGGCTCGACCGGAATGATACCACGGCCTCACAGAAAACCGGCGTGAAACAACGCTTGCGTTCTTCTTGTTTAAATATATTTAAATTGTATTTAAACACAATTTTTCTTGTAATATTCTGTTTAAATACAATTTAAACATATTTAAGAAGTTGGTGCAATTGGCCCTAAAACAATCAACTAAAAAACAATAAAAAAAATCACTAAACGTAATATTTTCTATGCTAGCGCCATTTTAGGAGGGTTACTGAACTAGTCTATATCTTATTATCATCTGAGTCGGTTCTTCTTTCTTCTGCTCTCCATTTAATGAGGTGTCAAGAAAACAACTGTGCTAGTGATACTACTGGCTTGTTGGTTGCCGCCTACCATCAGGCGACTTGTATGTAGAAGTCATGTGCAAAAACAAAAGAGTTCTCAATTTTTTTAAAGGTTGTTAACTTTAAGTTGCTTTCCTACTTCCTATAAAAACCTTCAGAGTGGAAAACTTGGATATGTCAAGGTTGTACTTGAAATGACGTCACACGAAGGTAGTTTGCATTTTATGGCAAACAAAGTCGTTATTGTTTCAATGGCTTTTGAATTGCAGACTCTTATTAGCGGAACGTTAGCAACGCCACGAATATAATTTTGCATAATTAACTTTTAAACTGATTGAAGAGTCTAGTGGTCCTAAACTGCCACGTTAGAATTTTTTAGGTTCGATTCCCAGGTCGAACAGTGTTATAAGGTTTTGAGTGGCAGCCCGAAGTTTGGATTTGTGCTTATTTATTTATTTATTTATTGAGTACACCAACAGCAAATACATGATACATAAATCTTGAGATCAATGGTTGAAGGCATGTTTTCTTATGTATATACCAATTAGAGGTGTACATTACATTTACAGAGATACAAACAAACAGAACATTATTATTGTAGGAATTTAAAACAGTTAGAAATTATAAAAGTAGGTTTTACATTTGAGAAACTACAGAACTATATTACTATTGCTTAAATATTATCATAAAGATGCGACATTACAATTGAAACTTAATTCTAAAACTTTTCTAATACCGGACAAGGAGTCATGAAATATATCTAACTTAGAGTTTAATTTTTGATTAAGCATATTATATTGATTAAATATTCGAATCAGAGGACTATGTGCACCAATATTTGTTCGGCAGAATGGAGGACAAAATGTTTTTGTAAGGGATTTACGAGGTATTTTTCGGGGTACTGTAAGTGGAATCTGAGACAAGAGATAACTGTCATCAATTTTACCATTAAGGAGCTTGTGAATAAATAAGATACCAAGCATTACGCGCCTATCGTGCAGAGAGCCGGACAGATCAGCCAGCTTGGCCGGACACTACATTACTGAGGATTTTGTGTCGGCGCGAAGGGGCGGGCGGCCTGCTGGAGCGACCGCCTGCACTTGGCCACGCTCGGCGCTCGCTCGTTTGCGAAATTTAAAAAGCCTTTTAAAAAGCCTAACTAAAGCCGAATACACAATCAAAAAGCCTACCTACATTATCCGGACGCCTGGTAACCCTACGTGAGTGGGACAATACAGTGCAAGGTTTGAAATGGCCTTTTGAAGAAATAAATAACAGCTTTCAGTGGACCAGTCCCAACTGGAACACATGCATCAGTCATCGTGTAGCTCAACCATAATTTAGGGAGCTCAACGACCCGTCCTACGACAATACCAGATCAGCAGGACATTCGTGTAGGGCGTATGAAATTCCCGAGTGAAACTTCGGGTAAAAGCTGATCAGCAGTAACCGTTAGTCTTCATTGAAGGTCCTACGTGTCATTGCAAAGCGACGCCAGCCCGGGACAGAGTTCAAATGTCTCAAGTTCATAACCTTCACACGGCGGACACAGCAAGGCTATTTGGCGGCAAAGTTTGTAAAATAGTAATTACGTTACATATTAAGTAGGCTACAAGTGATAGCGTAGTAATATGACCATTGGACTGCCAAGTCAAAGGTCTCGAGTTCGAATCCAAGGCACGCACCTCTCGACTTTTCGAAGTCGTGTGCGTAGGTATTAATAGTTAATTTCCACCCGCTTAAACGGTGAAGGAAAGCATCGTTCACGTGGGAGTGCCATGCTTCGGCACGAATGGGCCTCACAGAAAACCGGCGTGAAACAACGCTTGCGTTGTGTTTCGCTGAGTGAGTGAGGTTACCGGAGGCCCAAACCCTTTTAAAAGGCGGGCAACGCACTTGCAATTTCTCTGGTGTTGCGGGTGTCCATGGGCGGCGGTTTTCGCTTACCATCAGGCGATCCATCGTTTGCCCTAGGTATGCCATAAAAAAATCTAAGGATTCATTGTATCTCCTTGCCAAAAATCTAAATCTCTTTAGCAGATTAGGTAAATATAGCCTAGATCACTGGACTATAAGATTTTAATATCCAAAGAAGACACAATAAGGCCCTTAATACAAGATGCACCGCCGATGTCATTGACCTGAGACAAACTAGACTCAAGTGCAGACAGGGTCGAAGCTTTCGCGCATGCGTCTGACGCTTCACGCTAGTCAAAATAAAGCAAAGGTATATAGCAGTGACAATCTAATCGAGTGAGGAGGATTCATCACCAGAGGGTAGCCAATTTTGGTAGACCAGCAACCAGAGGAGTTGCAAGTGCATTGCCGGCCTAAATATCATATTATACGTTACCTTCTTAAGGAAGAGGTTCTTAATAAAATTTTTTGTTTGTTACCTCTGAACTCCGCCATTTATAAACATGGATATAGAAAAATCCTTTTTTATTTGAAACTAGCTGACCCGGCGAACTTCGTACCGCCTAACAGTCGATTCTGGAACTAACGTCACTCAATTGTTTTGCCTTCCCGATACATCTTCCCGTACTGTCCTTCTGCTGGGCAAAGGCCTCTCTCTATTCCTTCTTATTTTTAATTTAATAATTTAATTAATCTTTAATATTATATTAATAATTAGAATTTAAGTCCTTTTAAATAAGTATTTAAAATTGTAAAGAATATGTAGATGTTGATACAGAGTAAATTTTGCATGTGGTGTTTACCTGTAATTGGTTGTGCAGTTAGACATAAAACAAAAATATTTATAAGTACTTATCTATATTTATCTGTGACAACTGTTGGTGAACCTTATCTAAATAAATAAATCTCCACTAACACTTAAACTTTATGGTATGGTATTAAAGTTCAAATTGAATTTTAAGTATTATTAGTTCAAATCGAATCTTTTGTATGGGAATTAGAAAGTGTTGTTTTTAGACTTTTTCAGGCGATTTTTTATTTTTTTCTCTCAGTAAGAACCATCCTCGTATTTAAAGGAATATTATAAAAAAAGAATTAGCGAAGCGGTTGTGCTGCTCTTGAGATTTGCGCATTTGGCGATTCAGTTTTATATCATAGATAGTACCTATACTCCTGAATTAATGAGCTCATTCAAATTTATAAGGAAAACTGCCGTTAACTGCCTCGTTGCCCTAGTGGTCCTGAGCGTGACTGCTATTTAGAAGTACTGGGTTCGCTTCCGAAATCAAGCAAGTGTTTTTAGGTTTGTTGTAAGTTTGAGATTTGTGCCCGGTTAATTGCAATTTACATGGGACTCAAATGTGGGTGTACATTAGTACGCCTCTGCTTAACGCGACACAATTGCATCGGCGGTTAAAAATAGAGCATTATCTCTTTTAACAACGCATTAAAATCGATGTAGTCGTAAACAATATTACTATATAGGTATTAAGCAACAAGGCCGTAGACAGGATATATTTCGGGGAGGGAGCCCGGCCAGGGATAATGAGTATGCTACGAACTGCAGACTGCCGGCAACCGGAATAACATCTTTAAAATCTAATCAATGGTTTGGGTCCTTAATTCAAGCGGCGGTAGCCTAATGGCTAGAGCGTCGGACTTGCGATCATGTGGTTGCCGGTTCGAACCCCACCCATTGCACTACCGACGTGAACCCACTCGTAACACAAGCAATCTAGCTTAGCACGAGGGGTTAACAAGAATACTAGTAATGTGCGACCCGCAATGCTAGTAAGCTTTAAAAAAAAATTGGAGCTGTGATATTGTGTGTGCCTACTGATATGACCATTGGATTGCCAAGTCACAGGTCTCGATATCGAAGGCATCTCTGACTTTTCGAAGGAATGTGCGTATTAATAGTTAATTTTCACGCGCTTAAACGGTGAAGGAAAACATGAGGACCCCTGCAGGCCTGGGAGATTTTGGCGTGTGAAGTCTGCCAACCCACATTAGGCTGCAGCTTGGTATACTCCGTGTACTTCTAGCCTAATCCCTGTTATTTTGAGAGGAGAGTTGTGCCCAGCAGTGGTGTTGTCGTATAGTTATGTTGGTCAAAATAACTTGACCCAAAACTAACAGAGAGAAAAATGTACTAAAAAACTACTACTGCGCATCCACCATTTTGGTTCAAGTTATTTTGCGCCAACTGTACCGAGTACACTTTAGCTTGAACTTTGTATGATGGTGCATTCATAGTTCTTACACACACATACCTACTCGTAAATGAAACCCACACATAGACAACTGCCAGTAAGATAGATGACGTTACCATCTTGCGAGCAAGTTATTTTGCGCTAACTTTACATACATACATACATACACTCACGCCTTTCTCCCACAGGGGTAGGCAGAAACTATAGACCTGCCCTTGCTAAGATTCTTGCATACTTCTTTTGCTTCTGTCACATTCATACATCTTGTCATACATACGCGCCGGTTGCGAGTACTTCGCACCTGACCTTTTTGAAGGGCCTCGCCAATGAGATCGGCGTATATCCTTCTAGGACGACCTTCTATGTGTTGTCGTAATTAAGACTGCGCGGTGCGGTTTGGCTTCGTATTTCTATTCTATTCTATTTATAATTTGGGGACGCCGGCAGGCACCAGGCGGGCGATCAGTCCGCATATTGGGATTATTTCGCCCAGTTCCCCATTTTTGGTGGATCCCGTCATGGGTTACTGGCGCTCGGCGTCGCAAATCTTCCCGTAGCCTTGCAGAAGCCCACCAGTTGTCTGATGGAGAGTTCTGCTAGCTGTTCTTCGTTTATCTCATCGGTTCCTAGTATTTCCCATCTAAGTAGCGCATACATTGTGCATTTTGCTAGTAGATGAAAGCTCGTTTCTTCTGCTTCCCCGCATGCTGGGCATATGGGGTCCTCCTTTATTTTCATGATCGCCAGGTGTCTGTTAAGTCCACAGTGTCCCGTTGCGATCCCTACTGCTATCTTTACGTTTTCTCTGCTCATCCTCAGTAATTTTTGGGATTTCCTTTCGTCATATGACTTTAGGAAGATTTTCGACTGTCGACAACCTTCCATTGTGTGCCATTTTTGATTCGACTCTTTTACCATTATTCTATGGATGATTCCTTTGACGATATTGTATGGGATCGGTAACCTAGGTTCTGGTCCCACGAAGGGTTCATCAGCTCCCTTCCTAGCCAATTCATCTGCTTTTTCGTTCCCTTTGTGTCCCTGATGACCAGGGACCCATGCGACTATCACCTCTGCCGTTTCTGCTAGTTCATTGAGTGCTTCTTTGCACTCTTTCACTAGTGCAGAGGTGACCTTCACTTTGTCCAGTGCTTTGAGTGTCGCTCGACTATCACTGTAAATGACTATCTTGGAGCCCTCCAGTCTGTGGGCTTCCTTGACTATTCGAGTGCATTCCATAATGGCATAAAGCTCTGCCTGGAATACACTCGCACATCTGCCTAATGGGAAAGAGCCACTTATGTTCAGTTCGGGGATGTAAACCCCGGAGCCGGACAATTTTGTGCCTTCCTTTCTAGATCCATCTGTATAGCAGACAACCGTGGATGGTTCTTTTTCGGTTGACCATACTTCTCTTGTTCCTATATGTATTCTATATTTCTTGTCGAAGATTTTCTCTTTCTTGATCAGGTCATTATTGGCCATGATCATTGATAGATTGTCTTCGTATCGATTTGCTATTGTTGTGTGACCTTTGTCCATAAAGTTGCCTTTCCAAAGGTTTAGGCTTCTCAGTTTGGACCACTGCTCCAGGGCCCTTCTCTTGACCTGTTGACTAAGTGGTAGCAATCCTAGCAGGACGTCCAGGGCCGCTGAGGGTGTTGTCCTCATTGCCCCTGTTATCATAAGTCCGGCCAATCTTTGTACCTTTGATAGTTCTATGTTGTTGGTCTTGGTTTGCATTTTGTGCCACCAGACAATTGCTCCATGTATGACTCTGGGTATGATTATGGCGTTGTAGATCCAGGCTACTACAGCCGGTTTCATTCCCCAGGTTCTACCTACGGCTCTCTTGCACTGTATTAATGCAATTTTCGCTTTCTCGCACGTTTCCTTTATGTGTGTCTTGTATGACATAGTTTTGTCTAAGACCACGCCTAGATATGATATGGCTTCGTATTTAGCTATTTTTATTTTTTTTAAATGTTGCCCCACACTAGGATTTTCTCCTATATCGTGGGTGCGTTTACAAACACAAATTCTCACATACATTCTCATTCTGAACTGAGTTTTCTGAGTACAGCAAATCATTACTTGGAGTCCATTGCCACTCCCAGTACTATTTCTCCGTCTTAGGTTAATATTTTTATGTTGTATTGATTATTTTAATTTTAATTTTCAAAATTTAATTTAATAGATAATGTAAGCACTATGTTTATGACATTCTTTTGATAGGTACATGCATGACATAATTATCTACTTCTGACCTATAACTTGTACGTGTAGAATAGTCTGTAAGTATAAGTTGGTTATTGAATAAATAAATAAATAAATACACAAACGCCCAGACCAGGAACAACTACCTGTAGATCATACAAATATTTGCTCCGTGTGGGGATCGAACCCACGACACATGGTGCAGAAGCCGATCGCTCGGCCGCTACGCCAAACGTCATATTGTTGTGTACCGTTTGCGTTTGATGTATCGCGTTTTCATGAGGTCGATTTAGATCAGTGATACCCAAAGTAGTTTATAGCGATCCCCAGATATCGACGACGAACTACAAGGAGTCCATGTCAGCGGGAAGATAAATTGGGGTTTATGAGATGTAAATGGTTATGTATCGTGTAAATAATTGCAAAAAAATAAAAAAAAATTAAGAAATAAATAAAGTAAAAGAAAGGTAAGGGGGTCTTCCCAAAACCGAAAAATATGGCAAGCGGTCGACAAGATAAAAAGTTTGGGAGCCGCTGATTTAGATTTGACAGTAGTTTGGTTTGATGAAAACATCACGGGACCTAACAAGAGAATAGAACGATAAATTCCGATTCTCTGAGTGGACCCGTGAAACATCTTTTCAAAAGCTCATAAATTAGACCCATCCGCGCGTGCCGGGCCTGGAATCGAATGCGGTGCCTACTCGTTAGCGACAAGGCCAGACTGCATTGCACCAATGCAGTGCAGCTGACTGATATAACGAGAGCCAGTGAAGGTCTTCGCATTCGGCCTATCGACAACTGGAATTAAAGCTTGGTTTTGCGCCCGTGCTATTTAGGAGAAAGTTTAATAATAATATTATTAAACTTTGGTACCTCTCACTAGGCTAATGAGGCTTAAGACTACCTCATTAGCCTAGTGGTCCTGAGCGCGACTGCTACGCTTGAGGTCCTGGGTTCGATTCCCAGGTCGAGCAGTGTTAATGGGTTTTTCTATGAAATTCCCAGTAACAGCTCGGAGTTTGGAATTTGTGCCCGGTTAATGGCAATAGGCTCGCCCCCTATTACATGGGACCTAAACATACCGGCGAACTGTGGGTGTACATAAGTACGCCTCTGCCTAACCCTTCGGGGAAAACAGGCGTCATGGTATATTATGTAATAGCTTAAGTGGTAAATCTTAATATTGTAATGTTTCTAGGCAGTTTTTGGCCGGCTCTTCTCCATAAGACCGACTTTAATGGTTTAATAAAAATAAATAATTTTGACTTTGACTTTGAAAGTGAATGCTCATTTTATTTGACGCACTTTATCGTGGACTTGTGGAGAATAGCTCACTATACCATGAGAAGTCACTGTTCAAGGGACAGTTCACACAACACCAAGACAGGCTTGCACAATGTTGACTTGGCGTCACAAAAAACTTGACGTTTTGGGAACATGGTAGGAATGTAGCTGCATTGGGTCTACTGGAACCAGCAAAAATTTTGAAAATGAAAAAAAAGTCTGGGAAACTCTGATTTACACCAACTTCAAGCTTGATGTCTATGTATTTTTTTGCAAATCCGTCTCACAAGCTTAATCTGGTGTTATGTAAACCAGGCTTTACTGAGATTACCATTTTTTTTATTAGCATATCAACACGCCTATAGTATTCCTGTAAGGGAGATGTGCTCTAATGTACACCCACAAGAATGAAGAGAAACAAGCTTCTGTCTCATAGCAAAATGCACAATGTATGCGCTACTTAGATGGGAAATACTAGGAACCGATGAGATAAATGAAGAACAGCTAGCAGAACTCTCCATCGGACAACTGTTGGGCTTCTGCAAGGCTACAGGAAGATTTGCGACGCCAAGCTCCAGTAACCCATGACGGGATCCACCAAAAATGGGGAACTGGGCGAAATAATCCCAACATGAGGACTGATCGCCCGTCTGGTGCCTGCCGGTGTCCCCAAATATAAATAGCATGTACACCTACAGGTTGCTGTTAGGTTTCAATCCAATGTAAGCAGCCCATTGCCATTAAACAACTACAAATCTAAATAACCAAATTAATTTAATAAAACACTAATAATACAATATTTGTATAGCCTAGTTTGGGACCATCCGAAACATAAATATTGTAAAGTTTATTTGGGAAATAAATGTATTGTATTGTGGAAACTGTTTTGGCCTATGTCATATTCTTGTATTCATTAGGAACTAGGTAAGTACATTGTGCTGTTTGTTCCCTTACTAAAAACATTAAAAAAATAATTACAATACAATTTGAACTATATTGTACAAATCAGTATCTAATAAAATGTTTTCTTTTTCCTATTGGATCTGAATCTCCTTAGTGAAGCATCAGGCCATAGTCCACCCTGGCCTTGTAGGTTCAAAGATTTCAAATACCTCTAACAACTCTCAAGGGTTTCTCATGAGATACAGGTTGTATGTTGCATCTTAGCTATGGTTTTGTTGATGTGATTACAAAGACAATGAATACAGGAATGTTTTTATTTAGGGTTATAAAAAAACCTAATATTTTTTTGTATCAAAACACACAATATAAAGCTCTAACCTCCAAGCTTAAGGTCTAAAATCGCCTGCATCCAGAAAAAGAAATACAGTACGACTATGTATGATACAGAAATAAGGAAATTGCTATGACTAATGGATATTTAAAATTGTAATTGCAAAACTCAGTGCCCAACAATCCTTTGTCAAAAATATTCGTTTTGAAAGTCGCTTGTTCATCGGATTCTGACGTAAGATCGATGTTTGTGCACGTTGCAAACTAGACCTAACCGTGTAGTCGCTATGCAACCCCCAGCGTCATTAAAACAATGTATTTTTATGGTCGAAATTATTCTTTCTTTACTTATAAGACTTGCTGGCGTGTCAAACCATCGATTCGCGCATGCAGCAAGGCGCATGTGTCGAGTGACGCAGCCTCGTTGGCATTTCGGTCCAATCATATCATGTGCCCAAGAACATGCCACGAACAACTTCGTACACCAAACAAAACTTAATTCAACACTTAAAAACTTTGAGACTCACCCTCTTGCCATTTCCAAGCTCTTGATAAGCTTCTTGATCTTCCATATTTCAACATTGCGATCCGCAGACGATTCTTCAGACATTTTCGGATCGGTTTTATACAACTAATACACCACAAAAAAACGTTCTAATAGACAAAAATAACTTAGTACAAGTCCAAATAAACACACCACTAAACTTCTAAATAAAGGGATAAGAGGGGAAGGGAGCCCGACTTGCGGTCCAAACTGCTCTAATCCAGATCGAACCGGACGGACGAGAACCTCGCGGCTTTGCTCACACACTTTCTAGTTCACATGTACGTCTGCCGTCGCTCGAACTTTTCTTCTTGTGCGGGGAATCTTGGATTTTTTCTTTATTCGGTTACCCCTAAGCATGTGGGACGCAGAAATCAGACATTACAGGGATAAAAGATCACAATGAACAAACGGTCGAGCGAACGCTTCTTCGTCCGTCGATGAAGTGAAAGAAAAATGCAGCCTAATGTTGCCAGCATTTGATACGTAAATGATTTTTCATGCCACAGAGCACGTCATTATGAGTTATTTGTAATTTGTTTCATCATTAAAATTAAGGTGATTACAACTGGACTGATTTATGATTATATTCTTGTATTTTCAATATTTTTTATTAAATAAAGTCACTTTGGCAAGAGAATAGACTTTTATTGCAGTAGTAACATTAGCAGCACCAGCAGAGTAATCACAGTGATGCGCAATAGTAGCGAAACTTGCATAGATTTTTGTAATGCAATACAAAATGAATTAATTTATCAAGATTAAGAATATTTGAAATACATTGAGTAAAAATCTCTACTATTATAGAATTGTAATAAAGCTGTGTCTGTACATTGAAGATATTTAAAAAAACAAGTGGTTTAGCGTATATATACGTCTCCGAACCCAAAAATGTGATTTTTTAAATTCTTGTCTGTTTGTCTGTTTGTTACGGGTTGGCGCAAAAACTATTGAATAGATTTTAATTTTGTTATCACCGTTAGAAAGTATGTGCTCCAACTTAAAAACTGGCATACTTCTTATCTCAAATAATTAAATGGAACCGGAGATATAGCTACATTTCTAATCAAACAGTGTGCAGACGTACTGACTCTTCCATTCTATCTGTTGATAAATCAATCCTTTGAAGAAGGAAAATTCCCCGTCATGCTGAAACAAGCTATTATCAAACCTATCCATAAAAAAAATTCAAAGACAGACCCCAATAACTACCGTCCTATAGCCCTCTTGCCAACAGCTTCGAAAATATTTGAAAAAGCCATGTGCGTACAAGTATATTCTTTCTGTGAGAAATATAAAATATTTGATGAAGCTCAAAATGGTTTTCGGAAAAGTCGGTCAACTACTCTAGCAGTATACAAATACATACAGGAAGCGCTTAATATTTTAAACAACAGGGAATACGCAATAGGTATACTGCTGGATATGACTAAAGCCTACGACAAAGTTAAATATAACATTCTATTAAATAAACTACATGGAATAGGTGTCAGAGGAAAAGCGCATGAATGGTTCGCATCTTATTTATTAAACCGAGAGCACACAGTAGAAATTGATTTTTTTAATAACAACACCAAAGAAATCCAAAGTATACGTTCTGACAAGGAAGTTATCAACGCCTCCATCCCACAGGGTAGTGTCATCGGATGTCTACTATTCCTGCTGTATATTAATGACTTACCAAAACATACACACGGTCCCTGCGTTTTATTCGCGGACGACATCTCCCTATTAGTATCATGCCGGAACAATATAAATTTAAATAACCAACTCGATACTCTCCTAAACAATATAAAATCCTGGATGAACCTACATAACTTAGAAATAAACTACTCCAAAACCAAATTGATAACTTTCCATCCGCCTCAAAAAGCGCCATTAAATCTAAATTTTGAGTTCCAAGATCAAAAGTTAGAAGTAGTTAGCAAATTTACCTTATTAGGCTTAAACATAGACACCCATATAAATTGGAAATCTCATATAAATAAAATTAAATCAAAATTAGCTAAGTTTTCATATGCTCTCCGCGAAGTAAAAAAATCCACAGATATCCAAACAGCACTCGTCACCTATTACGCCTATGCTTACGCTTGGCTTAGCTATGGTATTATCCTGTGGGGAAACAGTACAGAAGCGCCATCACTTTTAACTCTTCAAAAGAAACTTATACGAATACTTGTACACATAGAAGATACTGATAGCTGTAAGCCGCACTATATAGAACACAAAATATTAACGATACCTAGTCTATACATTTTAGAAATATGTAAGTTTGTTAGAAGTCACCAAAATTTCTATACAACACGAGAAGACAAAAACCAGAGACTAAGACATAAAAATAGATTAAACCTACCAAGCTCCCATCTAAAAATGCACTCATCTAGTCCACATGTCATGTCGATAAAAATATATAATAAGCTACCCCCGCGAATAAAAAATGAAATTAAAGACAGTATTTTTATAAAAAAATTAAAACACATCCTAATAACTAAATGTTACTACCATATAAATGAATACCTAAATGATAAATGTATATGAAATATAATAAATTGAAATTTAAATAAATACTTGTAATAATATACCTAATAATAACATAAACACAAATACATAAATAATATACAAGCATGACATACATTTATATAGTAATATATCTAACTATAGTAAGCGCACCTTAATAATTACCTATAATAATATAATAGTCAATAAATATCAATTTATTATAAATATAATATGAAAATAATAAAATATGTAAAACTTCCTCCTCTCTCCTACATCTTGCCGTGCCGACAAGGCCCACACATGTTTCTTATATTATACCATTGTAACATCAATTTAACTTGTGGAGTGCAATAAATGTATTGAGTATTGAGTATTGAGTATTGAGCTTGACCTCTCTAATGTATAGAGACCCATACAAAGAAGAGATCATCACTGTTGGTTTTTCGCTTCAAGTGAGCGAAGCCGTGGGCATTGGCTAGTAGTACATAATTCCATATATATTTTTATTGAAAAATTATAGACATTGGTTGTAATGAAGATAATAATATATGTTTCCTGTGGCCTCCACACTAGGCCTGTCTCGTCAAGTGGAGTCCTATGCCAAATTCAAAGGGTAGTTTGGGCCTTTTTTCCAGATCCTACAACTTTTTACACAAATTATGTTTAAGCTCGGTTCTGTACATCTATCTACATAACTTGATCACATCACTATTATTCAATGTCATTCAGGCCGAGGCGATCTGACGGAGTGAGGTTATAAATTTCGCAATCGCTCTCCGAGATGTTATGTAGTAAAATTAAACAAATTGTATTAACACAATCGATCCTAAACAACAACTTACAGTTTCGCTGTTTGATAACGTCTCGATGTCGATACGTTTTCAAAAGATGGATTTGGTTCGACGGGTTTTTGGCGAGTGTAGGTAAAAACGAAATTGGGAGTATGTCTGCCCTAAGATATATGCATATCCTAAAAGATTTCCGCGTGTGGAGTGCTTGGACGCGCATAAACTTTGTGAGTACTGTAGTGAAGAGGTGTAGACGGGACCGCAGTGTAAGGGAAGTGATACAATGCTTCAGGCAGACATTTTTCCGTCCAAGGAGGACGTTACTGCTTTCGGCAACTGCTGCATATAAGGCCCGGGGTGAAGACGATGATACGCCGATCAGCTGTCAGAAAAACATCACTGACGAGGAGCTAAAGGTACTGACTTTAGTATAATTTTATGTACCTAACAGTCGGCAGACACTTCTTTTTACTGAAAAAAGTTCTACCCTACAATTTTTTTAACGCAATATTTTTGTTTGGTTTTATTTTCTATGCTGCATAAGGGTATACCTCAACTTGGTATTGTTTTTTTTATATTGTCATCTTGTTATGCTACTTTTTTAATATCTAAAACAAACAGTGAGTATGCTTATAACAAAAAGAAAATTTTCTATACTTGAATGTCTCTGAACCTAAATGTGTAATTATGTTGGATAATTAACTATTAAGTGTCCGTGAACGTGTGAGAGTGTAGGCAAATTATATAAAATTGAAAATTGTGACGTTTGGGTTCACTCCTAAACTCCATCGATTCCTCAATAAAGTTTCTACAGTTTTATTGGGGCAACTGAACAACTTATACTTGACACTGGCAAATACACTCAGTGTGGCGCCATAATAAATAAAAAAAATGAGTTGATTAACCAAATATTATAACTTTTGTGAAAACTAGCCAAGTGGGTTGAAAGGGTATACCAAGGTTAAAAAAATTATGACAATAAGCCAGACAAAGAAAGTTCAACACCCTCATGTTTTTGTATAATATTGAAAAGTTTAAACTTTTGTTGTTGTTTTTGTTTCTATAACTCAAATGTTTATCTAGACATATTTTCTGTAAACTTTTTATTTTCATAGCAATCTGCCTTTGTTAGTGTAGTGGTCCCAAGCATGACTGCTATACTAAGAGGTTCTGAGTTTAATTCCCAGGCCAAGTATTACTGGGTTTTTCTATGAAAGTCTCGATAGCAGCTTCAAGTTTAGGATTTGTGCCTGGTTAATGGCAATAGGCTTGCCCTCTATTATATGGGACCCAAATATACCGGCAAACTGTGGGTGGGGCCTACCCCTTTGGGCAATACAGAAGTGATGGTATGTTGTTATATTTATAGCAATAGAAAGTGACTAAAAGTATTTGTTAACTGGTTATAGAACATTGAAAGAAGGCAAATCACACTTTTCTAAAACATGTGTTATGATCACTCACTAAAACAGTGAAGGAAAACATCGTGAGGAAACTTGCATACTACATAGGACACAGTTTTCCTTAGCAGTGGAACTGGTATAAATAATACATAAAAATGCTTACATCATTTAGTTGTACTTACAATCAAAAGAAACTACTCAAAAGAATAGCTTTACACTAGTACTCATAGCTAGTTGGGCTCTGATACCTATGGTATAGTGAACAAATGATTATGAATTAATTACTATAGATATGAGTGAGTGTGTGAATGAGTGTGTGAGTGAGTGAGAGTAAGTGAGTGAGTGAGTGATTGCGTGAGTGAGTGAGTCAGTGAGTGAATGAGTGAGTGAGAGTAAGTGAGTGATTGAGTGGTGAGTGAGTGAGTGCGCTCACATATAAATGTTATTAGGTATGATGATGATGTTAGTCGCCTTTCATCCATTTTGGCTGTAATTCTTGACCGTTTGTCTACAGTCACTAGTGTCGGAGCTGGACGGCGTGGAGACACTCTCCAGGAACACGCTGTTCTGTAGCGGCTGCGGCAAGCGGCTGGTCATCGAAAAGAAGCAGACGGGCGTTCCCTACTGCGCGTTAGTATGTTTGCATTGTTATCTAATCGGCCCAATTCATGATCATCAATATATAACTATATATTTTATTTTTATGGGATAGTGGCCAAACGAGCAGACGGATCACCCGATGGTAAGCAATAACCGCAGCCCATGGACATCCGCAACATCAGAGGAGTCGCAAGTGTGTTGCCCGCCTTTTAAAAGAGTTTGGGCCTCCGGTAACCTCACTCACTCGGCGAAACACAACGCAAGCGTTGTTTCAAGGCCGTGGTATCACTCCGGTCGAGCCGGCCCATTCGTGCCGAAGCATGGCTCTCCCACGTGAAAGTATATAAGCGGCGGTAGCCTAAATGCATCAGACTAGCGGTCATGTGCTTGACGGTTCGGAACCCACCCATTGCACTACCGACGTGAACCCACTCGTAACACAAGCTATTTAGGTTAGCACGAGGGTTTAACAAGAATACTAGTAATGTGCAACCCACATTGTTATAAAGATCTTAAAAAATTAGATTATTTTTCAGCTTTTTCAGCTGTTATTCTTATTCCCTTAATGCTGAGTGTAGGCTTCCTCTATTGCACGCCATTACTCTTGGTCATATTGCCGTTCTCATCCATTTTAGGGGGGCCAACGAGCACACGGATCGCCTGATGGTAAGCGATTACCGCCGCCCATGGACACCATGTTCGTTGTCGGCCTTTTGAAAGGGTTTGGGCCTCCGGTATCCTCACTCACTCGGCGAAACACAACGTTAGCGTTGTTTCTGTGTGGCCGTGGTCTCACCATTCGTGCCGAAGCGTGGCTCTCCCACAGTAAAAAAAACCCATAAAATTGTATTCCCAATTTTCCTAGTCCATAAGTTGCGTGATTATTTTGTTGGTGAACAACCGTGCGATCATCTTTTGTGTACCCAATCACAATCAGCTGTTTCCATACTTTATTTCTCATCACTGTAACGTATTACTGCGTTAAACAACATATATTATTCCAATAATTTTTACACCGTTATATTTAGGACAAAAAAAATATTTTAAAACACCGAGCGATTCCGCAATCATACGCGCACGACACAGACATAAGTAGGTTTGTGATTTTTCGTGATATAGTTTTGAAATGTTGCACGCAGATTCTTTACATAAAAATACTAGTCACGTGTTTCGCTTATACTAAAGGTAAGGTTGTATAATGTAATAATATCTCACAAAAATGCCAATTAAAAATCAAATACAAACACATACACACACACACACACATACACACACACGCATACACATACACACACACGCACGCACGCACACCCATCACCGCACGCACACACAACACATTAAATTAAAAATAATAAAGATATTAGAAATAAGTAATTACGTATTAGTTTAATATTTGTTACTATTATAATTATTTTGCTATGGAAGAGCGGGGCCTCCTAACACAGGCAAATTTTGCTTAAAAGGAGTCCCCAAACACAATCACCCATTTGATGTAACAAATTTCTTGAATAAAACATAACATAACATACCATCACGCCTGTATTCCCCGAAGGGTTAGGCAGAGGCGTACTAATGTACACCCACAGTTCGCCGGTATGTTTAGGTCCCATGTAATAGGGGGCGAGCCTATTGCCATTAACCGGGCACAAATTCCTAACTCCGAGCTGCTACTGGGAATTTCATAGAAAAACCCAATAACACTTTGCTCGACCTGGGAATCGAACCCAGGACCTCTAGCGTAGCAGTCGCGCTTAGGACTACTTAGCTAATGAGGCAGTTGAATAAAACATTTTTGAATTTTGAATTTTGAATAATAATATAGGAAACTTGTCTAGATGCAAAGTGGCGGGTGTGCCGCCGGCGTCCCCCGACGGCTGGGTGCCCTACATGGAGGCCGAAGACGTCATCATCTGGCGCAAGGAATACAAACCAGGGCTGGGACTATATGCGTACAAAGGTAACAATGTTTACAGTTAGGGTCGCCAAACCTAATAGCCGGGACAGACCAGCCATTTTGGCCGGACATTTGGGTAGAAAGGCCGGACACCCTACATTAATGAGGATTTTGTGTGGGTGGCAGGCGGCCTGCGGGAGCGACCGCCTGCGTTCGCCACGCTCGGCGCTCGCTCGTTTGCGAAATGTAAAGCCTAACAAAAGCCGGACAACGTTTATTTTGGCCGGACTTGCAATCAAAAAGCCTACCTATGTCCGGATTTATCCAGTCGCCTGGCAACGCTATTTACAGTTGTGACGGCACGTTTGACGTAGTGGATGCTGGCTTTTAAATGGGATGGCTTTTAAAAGGGTTTGGGCCTCCGGTTTCCTCACTCGGCGAAACACAATATAAGTGTTGTTTCACGCCGGTTATCTGTGAGGCCGTGGTTACTCGTGGCTCTCCCACGAATAAAAATAATTTGGTGTAGGTATGTATATAATAAATACCATCACTCCTATATTCTCTGAATGGTTTCAAAGCGGCGTGCTAATGTACACCCGCAGATCGCCGGTATATTTAGGTCCTATGTAATAGGGAGCGAGCCTAAGCCTATTGCCATTATCGAGGCACAAATGCAAAATCCCAGTTGCTACTGACAATTTCATAGATAAACCTAGTAATACTGCTCTACCTGGGAATCGAACTCTAACGTAGCAGCAGCGCTAGGAACATAATTGCTAAACGAATGCTTTCACTTTTAGAAGAATGGGTCTTCTTAAAGTGAAGGCGTTCGTTTGGCCTGCAAACATCAAATTTTAATTGGTCGCAATTTTTTCAAACTGCCTCATTAGCCAAGTGGTCCTAAGCGCGACTGCTACGCTAGAGGTTCTGGGTTCGATGCCCCCAGGTCGAGCAGTGTTATTGGATTTTTCTATGAAATTCCCAGTAGCAGCTCGGAGTTAGGAATTTGTGCCCGGTTAATGGCAATAGGCTCACCCCGTATTACATGGGACCTAAACATACCGGCGAACTGTGGGTGTACATAGGTAGTACGCCTCTGCCTAACCCTTCGGGGAATACAGGCGTGATGGTATGTATGTTATGTTAAATAATAAATAACTTCACGCCTGTATTCCCTGAATGGTTACGCAGAGGCGTACTTATGTACACCCACAGATCGCCGGTATGTTTAGGTCTTATGTAATAGGGAGCGAGCCTAAGTCTATTGCCATTATTGCGCTATAAAATTCCCAGTAGCAGCTCGGAGTTAGGAATTTGTGCCCGGTTAATGGCGATAGGTACACCCCGTCTTACCTGGGACCCAAAGCCTAACCCTTCGCAGAATACAGGTGTAATGGTAATAATGATTATTTTCTGTCAAAGTATACGGAAGGTATCCAGATGTGCGGGCGTCGGATTTCGCGGCAGTTCAAGTGGACGCGGGGTACCGACGGGTGTGGGATGCGGCTGTGGCAGCCCTAGCAGTAGTGGAGCGGGGGGCCAACGGGCTCGCCGACCAGGCTGTGCTGCACTGGGAAGTATTGTGGCCGGTGAGTTCAAGTTCAAATGTTTAGAATAGAATAGATAGAATAATCTCTATTGTACACCATAAAAGAAACATAAACATAACATAACACACCAGACAACCTTTGGATGGACAGGAAAGATATGAAAAAATAATGATTTTATGAAAATGTTTTTATTTCAAACTAGCATTTGCCCGCGGTTTCGCTCACGTGAAGCTATAGTATGATTAGAAATGGATTTCAAAAATCTATAGGTACTAATATATAAAGCTGAAGAGTTTGTTTGAACGTGCTGATCTCAGGAACTACTGGTCCGATTTGAAAAATTCTTTCAGTGTTATAGCCCATTTATTGAGGAAGGCTATATATATCATCACGCTAAGACCAAGCGACTATTCCACGTCGACGAAGTCGCGGGCAGAAGCTAGTAATTTAATAAAAACCAAGGATGATGACTTCTTTGTATGGGCCTGTATACATCAGAAAGGTCAAGCTGTATCTCAGGATCCGATTATTTAATTGTGATACGAAGTTCACCAGATTTTAAGTTGGAGCATATACTTTCTAACAGTGATTACAAAATCAAAATCTATTCAGTAGTTTTTGCTCCAACCCGTAACAAACACAGCTGTTTTACAATTTTACTAGCTTCTGCCCGCGACTTCGTCCGCGTAGCGTTATGATATATAGCCTATAGCTTTCCTCAATAAATGGGCTATCTAACACTGAAAGATTTTTGCAAATCGGACAAGTAGTTCCCGAGATTAGCGCGTTCAAGTAAACAAACAAACAAACTCTTCAGCTTTATATATTAGTATAGATAATAGCAGAGAAGAAGAGAAGAGAAGATAAGCTTTTACAAGTCTTTATGAAACGTTATGATTCTAGTTGCACGGTTCGCGTTATGATGCGTTAAAAACAATATATAACCTTTTTTCGATTCCATATCCAGATTTTCAAAATTTTTATTTTTTTATTAATTCCACAGAGACTATTCGCGAACAGAGATTACGTATACATAAGACGACATAAAGAATTCGATATTGCCACCAAGAGTCTACCGCACAAAGACGGGCTCTTCCGTCCCATTGGTCCATGCGAAGCCCGAACAGAGCCGATCTATAACGAACGCCCCAGCGTCCACTCGAACGCGAAACGGAAAGCTATGGAGCTGTACGAGAGCGAGAAGGACGGCACGACGACGGATAACAAGCTGTATGTGATCATGTCGCGGTCGTGCGAACATCCACAGGTACCTGAAACGAAGCACGCCATCAGAGTGTCAGAGTACTGGAGTCATATGGTTGTGAAGACCCTCAACGGACCTGACAAGGTGAGATATTAAGTTATTTTAGTGAAGGAAAAATTCGACTCGCAGGCAGGATTCGAACCTGCGTCTTCTGGATAGGTACGCCAGACGCTATGACCTGCTATTTCAATTGACTCAGAATGACCGTCCAATGGCACTAAATGACATAAGAAATGACAGATTTCGTAGAAAAAACTGTCAAAAATCAACCATTATGAAGTCACTGAATCACAATTCTGACACAACTGAATAGTAGACTCGGCACCCTGCCATGTCGAAATTTGCCTTCACATTCTGTGACTTACGAAATTCTGTGACTTCAATGACGGATAGCCTCTCTCGTGGTGAGGGTGGGGTTTATACCAGTCTCGCCATCAAAAGTGATACTTAGAGACTTTGGCCTGTGGGCTACTGTGGGTCATGCTGGTTCAAACATGAAAACACACATTTAGAAGTCTTTGTAGGTATTTCAATCAGACTTCTTAGTACTTTGTACGTCAATATTACAATACAGACAACCCCCAAAACGCCCACACGTCGTGGCTTCGCTAGCGTCATTGGGAGAAGAAGCCACAAGAAACTTAAGAAGCGGCGGTAGCCTAATGGCTAGGGCGTCGGACTTGCGATCATGTGGTTGCTGGTTCGAACCTCACCCATTGCACTACCGACGTCAACCCACTCGCATCGCAACACAAGCATTTAGCTTAGCACGAGGGGTTAACAAGAATACTAGTAATGTGTGACCCACATTGCTAGTAAGCTTTTATAAAAAAAAAAGGTGACGTCAGTAACATCTATTGAAAGGCAAGTTACTTTGCCTCTCAACCGACTTACCTTACGGTTAGTTCTATGTCGTACGATGCTACCATACCTAATAACTAACTTTTTGTGATTTTTTTGCACTTTTTCATGCTAAGATTATAAAATTATTTGAAATTCTGCCTGCGAGTCGAATTTTTCCTTCACTAAAATAACTTTATAATCTTAGCATGATAAATGCAAAAATCTCAAAAAGTAATGTTTTTTTATGAAAGACAGCTACTCGTGTTGGGTTGGTAACCTGATCGGAGGAATGAGCGCTCGCTCCCGTAACCCCTAGAAAAAATACCCGTGTGGTCTTAGTCGGTAGGTCACCGTAGGTGGGTCCGTAACGCCCCGGGCGGTGGAGTCCATGAGAATTTATCACATGCAAAAAAAGTTGGGTAATTATACCAAAAAACAGGAATTGGATGATCCAAAAACATTAATAAATTGATCAATTTCAAATGTCTTTTAGACAGCTGTTAGAGTGCTACTAACTTTGAAGCATACTTTTTTAACTTCACTAAGAGGGTAATGTGAAAAAAGACACATAGCGGCACAATGCGCGGGCGCAGCATAGCGGGGGCAATAAGATGTGGTGAGCATGTTTTTGTACGGACAACAAGATTACAACAGTGATTATTCGTGATATAGTTTTGAACTTTTGTATATAGATTCTTTACATAAATCAAAGTCAAAGTCAAAATGTTTTATTTCAATTAGATCAATATACGGTTCGAAAAAGTGGGTCTTATGGAGAAGAGCCCGCAATAAACTCCATAGATAGATACTCTATTTAAAAGAAAATAATCACAATTACAATATTAAGCTTTACAACTTAGTTTTATATAGTTGCTGAGAATTATGCAGTTTGATATGGTTTTATTCATTCATTACAATAAAAAGAGATTGCCACAGCAGGTAAGAGCTGACCAGCCCCGACAGACAGCACCCGTTCACGAGCATGACGTGTGTATCAGCGTGGGTCGACGTTAAAAATACTAAACACGTATCTCGTTTTTAACGTAGGAGAGCCATGCTTCGGCACGAATGGGCCGGCTCGACCGGAGTGATACCACGGCCTCACAGAAAACCGGCGTGAAGCAGCGCTTGCGTTGTGTTTCGTTGAGTGAGTGAGGTTACCGGAGGCCCAAACCCTTTTAAAAGGCAGGCAGCGCACTCGTGAGTCCTCTGGTGTTGCGGGTGTCCATGGGCGGCGGTTATCGCTTACCATCAGGTGATCCGTCTGCTCGTTTGCCCGCTATCCCATAAAAAAAAACTCGGATTTCGCATATACTATAAATAATGTTGTACAGCCGTTTACTACAGCCATTCTACGTCCTACTTATATTATAAATGCGAAAGTTTATGAGGATGGATGGATGGATGATGGATGGATGGATGTTTGTTTGTTACTCTTTCACGCCAGAACGGCTGAACGGATCTGGATAAAATTTGGCACAGAGATAGATTAAAGTCTGGAATAACACATATAACTGCCTCAATAGCCAAGTGGTCCTGAGCGCGACTGCTACGCTAGAGGTCCTGGGTTCGATTCCCAGGTCGAACAAAGTGTTATTGGGTTTTTCTATGAAATTCCCAGTAGCAGCTCGGAGTTAGGAATTTGTGCACGGTTAATGGCAATAGGCTCGCCCCCTATTACATGGGACCTAAACATACCGGCGAACTGTGGGTGTACATTAGTACGCCTCTGCCTAACCCTTCGGGGAATACAGGCGTGATGGTATGTTATGTTAATAACACATAGGCTACTTTTTATCTGAAGTCCACGCAGACGAAGTCGCGGGTAGAAGCTAGTATTTAAATAAGTTCCAGACGCCTTTTTACTTTTCCTCAGTCGGGAATGGAGTTCGTGCTGACGTACTATGACGAGCCAGCAGTGGGCGGGATGCCCAGTACTGTGGCTGCGTGGGCAACTGGCAGGGCAGCCCCTGCTTACTTACAACGCATGCGCCGCGCCGCCTGCGACTATCGCGCCTGGAGACAAGAGAGACAACAACAGGTGACAACATACTGTCAAGTAGGGTTTAGAGGTGATAATTATCATCTTTGATAAGTGAGGGGCTCGTGGCCTTTTTTATGGGATAGGGGAGCAAACGGATCACCTGATGGTAAGCGGTAACCGCCGCCCGTGGACACCCGCAACACCAGAGGAGTCGCAAGTGCGTCGCCCGCCTTTTAAAAGGGCTTGGGCCTCCGCTAACCTCACTCACTCGGCGAAACACAACACGCGTTGTTTCACGCCGGTTTTCTGTGTGGTATCACTCCGGTCGAGCCGGCTCTTCAACGTTAGGTAAGCTGATCAACTAATCTGCAAGGTTAAGCTGCGTTCGCCGCGGCCAGTTTATGGATGGGTGACCATTCTTAACACATCGAGACCCCTCCGTGCCTCGGGGAGCACGTAAAGGCGTCGGTCCCGGTTGTCATACGAAAGCGAAGAATTTTTCAAATCGGTCCAGTAGTTTCCGAGCCTATTCAATACAAACAAATAAAGAAATAAAAACAACTCTTTATAATATTAAGTACTAGCTTCTGCTCGCGGCTTCGCTCACGTGAAGCTATATCAGGAGTCAAAATTGATAAACCAACATTGATGATCTCTTCTTTGTATGGGCCTCTATACAACAAGGAGGTCAAGCTGTATCTCAGGATTTGTTTAATTAATTGAGATAAGAAGTTCACCAGTTTTTAAGTTGGGGCATATACTTTCTAACAGTGATAATAAAATTAAAATCTCTTCAGTAGTTTTTGCTCCAACCCGTAACAAACAGACAAGAATTTTAAAAATTACATTTTCGTATTTGGAGACGTTTATATACCATAACCCACGTGTTTTTTTTTAAATATCTTCAATGTACAGACACAGCTTTTTTACAATTTTATAATAGTAGAGATTCAATATAATATTATGTTTGTTTACAGGATTTGCCCGAGTTTATTCCATTTGTGTGCGATCCTGAAGCGAGTGAGGATCGCGCAGTTGTCGTCAACGAGGAAGACATGGAGGTGAGATAATCATCCTTATCATACAGGGTCATCATCATCATCAGCATATATCAGTCATGCTTCGGCACGGCCTCACAAAAAACCTGCGTGAAACAACACTTGCGTTGTGTTTCGCCGAATGAGTGAGGTCACCTGAGGCCCAAACCCTGTTAAAAGGCGGGCAACGCACTTGTGGCTCCTCTGGTGTTGCGGGTGTCCATGGGCGGCGGTTATCGCTTACCATCAGGTGATCCGTCTGCTCGTTTGCTCCCCTATCCCATAAAAAAAAGTCCACCGGTGGACGTAGGCCTCCAACAATGTGCGCCATTTCACCCTGTCCTCGGCTTGTCGCATCAAGTTTCTGCTGCAAATTATCATTATGATTTGCTGATCAATATCACCAAATAAAACAACAAACATATAAATACATTACCCTTTACCCGCGGCGTCGCTCACATGAAGCTCATAAGAATTAAAAATGGATCCCAAAAATAATTAAATCAAAAACCAACAGTGATGATCTCTTCTTTGTATGGGTCTGTATATATCGGAGAGGTCAAGCTGTATGCTCCGAAGCGGCATACATAAGGCGCATTTCCCCGCTTGGACAAAAATTATGGCAATTTTTGATGAATTAAAATTTGTTTCCCTATGCGCCATATATGTTTTTTTTATAGGATAGGGGGGCAAAAGAGCAGGCAGATCACCTGATGGTAAGCGATAGCCGCCGCCCATGGACACCCGCAACACCAGAGGTGTCACAAGTGCGTTGCCCACCTTTTAAAAGGGTTTGGGCCTCCGGTAACCTCACTCACTCGGCGAAACACAACGCAAGCGTTGTTTCACGCCGGTTTTTTGTGAGGCCGTGGTATTAATCCGGTCGAGCCGGCCCATTCGTGCCGAAGCATGGCTCTCCCACGTGTCCAGTATAAGTAGATTATTGTACGATGAACCTTACCGCTTTATTCAGCGGTCTGAAACGCGTGAAGCGAAAACGGCAGCGGCGAGCGCTCTGCTCGATTTATACAAAGCGCTTCAGCTGCCGACGCTCGGATGGCGGCCCGAGCGCTTCGGATCCGTCGACGCGTCGGTACAGGTCAAGTGGCTCAGGACTGAGTCTCAGGTATACTGAGCGCACAGAGCGGCCGGGCCGCTTCTAGAAACGTCGAAAATCCTTGAAAAAATCCTTCTTCTTCGACTTTTAATTGTATTCAGTAATTTGACAGTTGAAGGGTTACCAGTTTTTGACAAAAAAAAGAGTGAGGTGGTGTAAGAATGAATGAACTTAACTAATGTACTTACATGAACAAACTTTTTATGTATATTTAAAAACTAGTCTTCAAAACACATTAAAAAAATCAGAATCTCTAAAATATCCAAATTGATCTTTATTTGGTTTCTTTTTATTAGAAGAAAATGGAAAAGGAAATTACTTTTATTAATTACTAGCTTCTGCCCGCGACTTCGTCCGCGTAGCGTGATGATATATAGCCTATAGCCTTCCTCAGTAAATGGGCTATCTAACACTGAAAGAATTTTTCAAATCGGACCAGTAGTTCCTGAGATTAGCGCGTTCAAGCAAGCAAACAAACAAACTCTTCAGCTTTATATATTAGTACTTATAGATTCTTATATTTCACATCTTATTTACGAATTTTTATTTTTATTTATTTTAAACCATTTTTATCATTCATTCTTCACACAAACATTCACAAAATCATTCACTACCTCAACACTATTTATTAGTTGTAGTGTGGTATCATTATTTCTCTTCGAACTGTCAAGTTACTGAATACAATTTAAAGTCGAAGTTTAGGTGACTCGAATTTATTAGCGTCCATTTATTCTTTGTCACGCCACCATAATATGATATGCTATGATGATGGGATCATCGCATAATTACATTATGCGAATTGGACATTTATTCAGTTCACGTGCAATGCGAAGCGGCCGGGCCGCATGGAAGCATGCCTGTAGATGTTGCCCGTAGTTACTGTTATTAATAATACTTATTATATTTTATGAAATTTAGGATAGGTTTAGATCAAGTAAGGATTGATCTAGCCAGAATAACGTTAAAGTAGGTGCTATCTTATGAAACAATTATCGCATTTTTTGAGGAAGATACTCATCAATAAGGTTGCCATTTGCCACTCTTTGATTCAAGGGATACCAGGCATCAAACGAAGCGGTGATAGCCTAGTGATATGACCATTGGACTGCCAAGTCAAAGGTCTCGAGTTCAAATCCAAGGCACGCACCTCTGACTTTTCGGGGGGGATTTTTATTTTTTTCATTGCTATATAACAACTTTATGGATTTGAGAGCTTGAGATCCTCGAATCGATTATCTGGTGGAGATGTTTTGGTTGTTTTGGTTAGTATATTAGTATAAATCAAATCTCGATGTTTATAGCTATTATTATATTTTTCTGTTGTGTCGTTCGCAGTCATCACAGAGCGGGCCGGAAATGGATCAGCAGGAGAGCAGCACCCGTGACCAGGGCACTCAGACAGAGGTCGTGGTGACCTTCACACATCCTGACATCAAGGTCGCCCAGCTCTCAGAGAAGGTCACCGAGGACAAAGCCGTGGAGACTGACCACAAGGAGGTTAAAAATGTAATACAGAATTTTTTTATTTACATTTATTCATAGATATCTAATACCTAGATGCGCAACAGTGGCATATTATGGCGTTCTCCACCAGTCAACCTTATGCTTTGGGAAAATTTAAAATAGGTACCTACAGGAAAGTTATTTTAGTGAAGGAAAAATTTAAGACGTAAATTCAGATTGTTTTTGGTAATTATGAGAATGACAGACAGACCAAAAAAGAGATGGCGTGAGGATTTTGATACCTTCAGTGTAGATTGGGTTCAAATAGCCAAGATCGTGATAGATAGAGACATGGGCTAATAATAATCAAGAGAATGAATAAAGAGTGGTGTCTGACTAATTTTGAACCCCATAAACTAATGTTGGACTGGTCTAATTCTTTAGTACGACTAATTTTGTACCTCAATTATCAAAATTAAATGTTGGTCCTGTTTGCAGGACTCACATACCGTCCCCGCAAGTGTGGAAACCGAAAAGGTGGATGAAGAGGAACCTAAAAATGGTGGGTGGTGGCGTTACTTGTACCCTTTCTATTACTTCGTGTGAGCCGTGACGTCAGCACCTTGTAGAGAAACGTAGATAACACACGGCTCAAAGTGCTTCCGGAATTCCGGACGGCACAGAGGGAAAGAGTGTCTTCAAAAAGACATTTCAGACATCTTTTTACATTGTTACACTTATATTTGTTCTACTATGTCTGGACTTTAAAAGAGACCATGATTCTCTGAGTTTGTTTCGGTGTTTCTTCACAGTGGTCGTCAAATTGTACTATCAAGTACTGAAAATCTAAAACATTTACTGGTAAAAGATCTATTTCCCGAAAATGCAATTTTACCAACCAAGGAGTTATAATATCAAGGAATAACTTTTAATAAAAAAAATGTCAAATGCAAGTTTCACTAGGCGAACGTTTCTGGCCATTGATTGAAAAAACTAAAGGGCAACGCTCTGGAGAGAGCATTTTTGCTTTTAATATTGAAAATGAAATTATCAAAATTGTACTAAATGGAAATTATGATTTATTTCCAATTTTTGTCAACCTAAACAATTTCAAAGTAGTGTTCCGTTATCTACTTTTCTTTACATCTATTCTGTGAACGTGATTATTAATGTTGTATGTACCGGGTTTTACCGGTATGAAAAAAATCTGGTCAGCAAATGTGCTTCTATGATTAACTGTTCTAACTTTCAAGTTGAATATATTCATTTCTAACTTTATACTTCCCACAATAGTGGGTTAATAATAAATAAATAACAACAAGCTTCTTATACTGACTCAATAATCTAGTTGACATATTATTTTTTATAGTCTAATAAAAAAGTTAACTCTAAATTTAGTAAGAGTCGAACGACATGAACAAATTTAAAATCGGTTAAAAAATATGAACGTTATAGGCATTTTATGTTAGACAGAGAGAGTACTATAGCACGTTGTGACGTCAAACCGTGCGTACGCATACAAATTCTACACTTAGACCAATTTTGCGGGAAAGAGACAGAACATCCCCTCTCAATTCCCACCAAAAACTTTAAAGGCTTATATCTGGAAACTCTTAGTGGATTTCAATGATTCTTCCTTTATATTTAACGACCCGCCCGCGGTTTCACCCGCGCTGCCCCGTCCCTAAGAGTCGTAGTGAGATGTTAAATAGCTTAAAACCTTCCTCTTGAATCAATCTATCTATTAAAAAAAACCGCATCAAAATCCGTTGCGTAGTTTTAAAGATCTAAGCATACATAGGGACAGACAGCGGGAAGCGACTTTGTTTTATAATATGTAGTGATTACATTTTTTAAGAAGACAGTTACCTATTTTTAATAAATCAAACAACACTAAACTACTCTATTTGAACCGAGTGTAGTAATTTTCATTTACTTTGAACTCAAGAGTATCGACTTTGGTGAATAGGAATTAAACAGAATTTTGACTAGGTATTGAACCTGAATCTACTAAAGTTGATTACGAATTTGAACCCTTTTGAATACTAAATTCTCACAACGAGGGATCAATGAAATAAATAGAATTCATGCTCTTTATAATTATGTTGGTTTGAACTCGTTTCAAATAACATTAATTCTCTTTTTAAACCTAAAACAATTCTCAAATAGGTATCTTACACGTTGAAATGTTTGCGATTTTATGAATTTTAAAGGGGGCTTACATTTAATGTAAAAATGTTTGTGACAAAATATTTCTATAACTTAGTTATAATTAACGCGGCTTAAAGTCGTGGAATATCTGTAGAAATGTGTAATATATAAAAAAGACGTTTTGAAGTTTGGAGTAAATTTTTTTTTTTTTTTTTTAATTTATTTATTTAAATCAGGCTACAAGGCCCATATCATATTAAATACTATAAAGCAATACATATAACTTAAACTAATAACAATTAAAATACCATACATATATACACAATAAAAATAAACACTAATTCACACGAAGAGTCGGCGTCGTGTGTCGCGCGGTGTCCGGTAGCCGGCCTCGGAATCGCCGGAACACTACCCCTCTTGGCCAAAATTCTTCTTTCATGAAGGTCGACATTATGTAGGTAGGTACCACAGAGTACGCAAATGATAGCCAGTTTCAATTATAAATATAATTAAATTAATTAGATATAATTGATGGCGAAATGCAATAACATTAGTTTATTTAAAATAAAACCAATATTTATTTAAGTCAATTTTCAAATATAATGTAATAAAAAAATGGCTATTTGTAAATACCGTGCGATTTTAAACATGTATATCGATGGGGCTCATGGCTATGTTATAACTAAACTGATCAACAGATCTGCAAGGTTAAGCTGCGCTCAATGCGGTCAGTGTGTGGATGGGTGACCATTTATTATTAAATTGTGACCGTGCCTCGGAGGGCATGTTAAACCGTCGGTCCCGGTTGTCATACTGAACATCTACGACAATTGTTAGTGGTAGTTCAGAATCCCAAAAAAGCCTGACAACCAGTCTATCCTCCGAATATTGGTGGTGCCCAGGAATTGGGTTGCGGAGGTCTGATGGCAGACGCTTCGTGTAAAAAACTGATATTCAGCCGCATCTGGTTATAATGGAAGAAGACCCCAATATAGTTGTGATGTTTTTTATGTAATGATTCAGAGACTGCCTCATTAGCCAAGTGGTCCTGAGCGCGACTGCTACGCTGTAGGTCCTGGTTTCGATTTCCAGGTCGAGCAAAGTGTTATTGGGTTTTTCTATGAAATTCCCAGTAGCAGCTCGGAGTTTGGAATTTGTGCCCGGTTAATGGCAATAGGGCTCGCCCCCTATTACATGGGACCTAAACATACCGGCGAACTGTGGGTGTACATTAGTACGCCTCTGCCTAACCCTTCGGGGAATACAGGCGTGATGGTATGTAATTTCATGATGTTTTGATTATTAAATGTGACACAAAGCGTACCCCTTGTCACACAGTGTCACACTTCTCTACTCCCTTCCTTCCCCCCCATGAGATGTCACCTAATTTATGGATAGAAAGTAGAAAGAAAATAAACAGTACAAAATAGGGTATTTTACACCATGTAAAAATAAATATGAAAATGCATTTTTATGATAGATTTTGAAAAAAGTAAACGAGAAACGTTAGTATTTATTAATAAAAATGCAATGTAAATTTTATAATTCAATTTCAAAAATCGTCTTTTTTAATCTGTTTTAAAACGCCATCCGCCATATTGGTTATCGACGTGACGTCACTCATTCACTCGATGACGACGTTTGTCGTCTCAGAGTAACAATTCAACAATAATTGTTTGTCGTGCTGTGTTAGTTTGATTAAAATCGCATCATGGAAGACGGTTTTGTGAAAGCAGAAAGTACAAATCTACCAATGATCAATACGTTGATGGTGGCAAATTTTTTTGCATCCAATCCCGATTTCTGTTCTGCCGAGTTGAGAAATATTAAAACAGTAATGTAAGTACCTACCTAACTATCGTATCAAGTTTTGTCTAACAATAAGACCCAGTTTCACCAATGTCTATGTGACAAGGCAATAACTAATCAGCATTTAAAATTAACAAAGCTGTTAAGGCTGATCGTTCACCTGAGCCCGCCAAAAATTGCGAAAAACCAATTGAAATTAAATTGGTTTTTCGCAATTTGTAGGTCTATAACACATTCTAGATTCCTAGCTGTAGTAATTGCGGCATTAGCTATACAATATTCACAACTGAGCATTAAAAACTTTGCTTAATAAACGTTATAGAAGCTAAAATTAGGTACAATCGTTAATTTTGGCCAAAAATGACGATTGTACCTAATTTTAGCTACAATATCAATTTACAAGCAAAGTTTTTTATTTATTTATTTAATAATAAGGTACACCAACAGCTTCTGTATACAAAATATCAAATAAAAGTATCTTACAATTAGTTATGTTCTTATACAGTTGCCAATAACAGGTGAACCAACATTCTCAAATACAAGTGATAACTTAACGAAATGTACTAAAAAATAATTTTGTGGCAATAAACTAGGTACTTAAATAAACAAAGAAACTAATATTAATACAAATTACAAGATTACTTAAACCTAATACAATTATGATTTTGATTGTGCACTTCGGGACTTTAAAATTGTGGTTTTGAACATATTTATGGAGTCATGATATATGTCATCATCTGGAGCGGATTTTATATAAGAATTATAGCGTTGGGTAGGCTATTGGGGTGGTCAGAAAACACTCTTGACTGGTTCATAACATTTATTGGACGCAAAACAACAACAAATGAAACCATTAACCGAACAAAACAAATACTTAGCGCGAGTGTGGGGAAATCGTGGCACCACCGAGCGCGTCTCGTCGAGCACTTCTATTCCGCGCGCAGCGGCGCGTACTACTCCCGCGTCACCTAGCGGGCAGCAGGGGAAACTAATGGGGTTGCCTACTATCTACTATTGATTACCTATACGGCTATACGTCACACGCTATACACTCCCCCTCGAGTCGTGAGAACGTCCTCGCTCACGAACTCGCATAACACATATACTAATTAACAAACAGGGCAAACATGTTTTCGTGGACGTCCTCTTTGCCTTTTCGGAACCACGGGACGAGGAGGCGAATCACCGCGGGCAAGGAAACGCGTGAGCTCAGAAACGTGAAACTTGCCTAAAATACCCTCCGGATTATCCAATTCCGCGATGCAATAGGCTGTAGGACTTACCCTTTTTGCAATGACATACGGACCATCTCTTTTCGGAATGAACTTAGCGGATATATTCTTAGCTGCATTACTAAGTACATGAGACTTTAAAAGCACCTGATCTCCAACCTCGAAGACTTCCGCAGGCTTCTTAGACTTGTCCGCACATTCCTTGCGTCGGTCTTGCTGAGCTTCCACTCTTTCCCTTACAGAGATAAGACCGTTAATAAACTTCTTCAAATAGGGCGTAATTTGAGGCACAAAATTGTCCTTATTAAGAATCGACCTGATATCGTGTTGCACGTCGAGAGGCGAACGAAGCTCCCTAGCAAACATGAGGTAAGCTGGAGACGAACCAGTAGTCTGACACACCGACGAGTTCATGGTAAACCTTATTGCAGGAAGGTGCTGTGGCCATGCCGAGTGGTTAGTATCAACTAGACGTGACAACTGAAACTTTAAATCCCTGTTCTTACGCTCAGCCGGATTGGCTGACGGATGGTACAAAGGTAACAACTCTTGACCTATACCTAGAATAAACATACATTGCTGCATAACAGCTGAAACAAACTGGACGCCATTGTCCGATACAATGCGTCGAGGAAAACCGAAACGAAGAAAATACTCCTCAATTAACGTACGGGCGCATACCTCCGACGTTGCTTCCTTCAAAGCGTACAACTCAGTCCAACGAGTCGCCGTGTCCTCTACCAACAATATCCATCTCTCACCATTATCTCCTTTAGGAAGGGGCCCGAACAAATCTATGGCCAACACTTCTCCCCTTTGATTCAGGACAGGAGTCTGCAAGAGTCCCGATGGCTTTGTGTTTGAAGACTTGTAGCGTTGACAGGTGGCGCAGGTCTTGATGTAGTCAGTGATGACCCTACGCATACCTGGGAAATAAAAACCTTGAGCGACCCTACTGTACGTTCTATCGACCCCATGATGACCACCTAAGTCAGAGTCGTGACATTCTTTTAAAATTTCTGAGCGGAGAGAAACCGGAACTACCAACTGCGGCTCTTCACTATCCACGTCAGGATTATACCTATACAAAACGCCTTGCTGCATGAAATAGCCTCTTTCCGACCAACGCTTGATTCCTATAGACTCAGCGTCAGACGTGTCTTCCAGATCACTAACAATTTTCTTTAGTTCCAGGTCATCGAGCTGCGCACACCGGAGATCAGCTGGACTTCTAGCAGGTAAGTCTATGACGATGGAACAAACACCACAATCACTCCTATCTTCTTCTTTACAGGGTGGGCGGCTGAGTGTATCTGCGATGACATTGGCTTTTCCAGGCGTATACTGAAACTGAATGTTAAAACATTGTAGTTTAAGAGCCCATCGAACGAGCCTTCCCGATGGCGACTTCAGGGTTAAGAGCCACTTTAACGGCTGATGGTCGCTGCCTATAATGACCTCATGACCTTCTATATAACCTCTGAAACGTTCGACAGCCCAAACAACAGCAAGCGCTTCTCGCTCAGTAGTGCTGTAATTCCTCTCAGCTGGAATGAGCAGACGGCTAGCATACTCTATTGGGCGTTCATCTTTACCTTCGCCCTGCAACAATACAGCACCTATTGCGTAGCTGCTAGCATCCGTCCTTAACACAAATGGCTTACTATAGTCAGCTTGGACAAGAATCGGTGCCGAAGACAACCTCGTCTTCAACTCTTGAAAGGCACGAGCCTGGTCTGATCCCCAAGACCACGGCTGATTCTTCTTCAGCAAGCGTGTCAGCGGCTCAGCGACAGCAGAGAAACTGGGAATAAATTTTCTAAACCACGAGCACGTCTGTAAAAAGGTCCTAAGATGACGCAGCGATGAGGGTGCCTTCATATCCAGGACTGCACGGACTTTATCTTCGTCAGCTGACACACCATCCTGTGTTATAACATGACCGAGATACTTTACCTTGTCTCGTGCGAAGACACACTTTTCCCTATTCGCGCGTAACTTGAACAAACGTAACCTTTCGAATACAGCGCGCAAATCTGAGACATGCTTCTCGAAGCTACCATCAGATATCAACAAAAGATCATCTTGGTATGCAAGCAGGGTCACATCTTTCAGCGAGGCACCTGCTCGAAGCCTGTCTATGAGACGCTGGAACGTTGACGGCGCGTTTTTCAAACCGAACGGCATACGCTTAAAGCGAAACGATCCAAACGGCGTCATAAATGCTGTTTTGTCTCTGTCCTGTTCACGGACTGAAACCTGCCAGAAACCACTGCGCATATCAATGGTACTCATAAAACAATTCTTCTTTGTAGACTGAACAAGCTCGTCTATTAATGGCATTGGATAGACGTCGGTCTTCGTAACCGCATTGAGCTTCCTATAGTCAACGCAAAAACGTACCTTACCATTAGCTTTCGGCACTAGGAGCGCGGGAGATCCCCAAGCGGACTCACACTCCTCGACTATATCGTCTGCCAACATCTTCTCGAGCTCTGCCCGCATGACCTCTTTCTTCGCAGGCGTCAACCTATAGGGCGGGACAGCAATGGGGGGGTTATCACCGGTATCAATAATATGCTCGGCGTAAGGAGTCGCGTCTCCCCCTGGCTCAAAGATATCCTCATACTCCACGAGGAGATTGGCAAGAACCTGACGTTGTTCGGAAGTAAGCGAAGTCGCCTCATCATCCCGGAGCACCTCTAAAGCGGCACATGACGATACAGGTAACGAAACATTTTCAAACTGTATTTCAAACTTTTGCTTACAATTTTCGGCAAAGTGCCATTCGCTTTCTCCAAAACTAAACACAAGGTTAAATAAGGTAAGGAAATTTATACCTAACAAACTTTCATTATTACTAGTTTCAGGAAAAATTAAAAACTTAACTACTCTAGTTTTATGGTGTAGTGTGACCTTTACCTCCGTGGTAAGAACATTCATCTCCCTACTAACACCATCCGCCAACCTAACATTTTGCGTTGACGGCACTAACGGGTGTCCTAACCTGAGTAGGAGAGCGTAGAGCGTGTGACCGGCTATACAGCTCGTAGCTGCAGAATCAACTAGCGCAGTACCACAATATCCCAGAATGCTTATATTTAACACGGGGCGTCGAAAAGGTAAGCTACAATTATAACCATCATCTAAACTAGACACACAAGTATTTTTAACACAAGAAACATTTTTGTCAACATTAAAGTTACATAAATCGCCTACAGCCCACGTAGGGTTAACTTGAACCGACAAACTAGTGTCAATAAAATGAGAAACATTTTCATCATCATTATTACAATTAAATAAACCACCCACGGCACGTGTGGGGTTAACTTTTACCGACACACAACACGTATCATAAACATAACAATCATGTAAAACATTATTATTATAAGAACATAAATCACCCACGGCATGCGCAGGGTTACCTTGCACAGACATTCGCATTGGCGGGTTAACTGGCAGCGACGCAGGGTCGGCGGGCGAGCGTCTCCGATTGCAGGGTGAACGGGCGGGAACGGGGGCGGCGGCGGCCGGCCGAATCGCAACCGAACGGCTCCGATGTCGAAGCGAATGCGCGGGGGCAGGGGCAGCGCCCGAGCCGTCAGAGCAGGCCGAGGGGCTCCCTTGCGGGCGCGAACGCGCGAGCCCACTTTGCGCACGGAGATCGCGAGACATTACACTGCGAACCAGGGTTCCGCTATGCGATGTATTGTCAACAGAATAAAACGCTTGTTGACTCGAACACTTTTTACACTTAGATTTGATAACGTTCGGGGCACCACAGCCGTAACACTTAATTTCACTTTTTAACTTTATGTTACCGTTATCACTGTTATCACTATTACGCTTAAGTTTCTCACACACATCCTTTACGTGGCCTGAACGTTTGCAGTATGCGCAGAACTGCTTCTTGTCCTTGACGACGGCGGCGTCAGCCGTCTCGGCGGACTCGGCGACGGCGGGAGCGCCGGCGGCCGGAACATTCCGCGGCGAGGACGACGTTGACGATGACGACGACACAGTGCGCGTACTCGTCTGCGTACGTGACTTCGCAAGAGACGAGCTACTCGCCTGACCTGGACAAGCCTCCTTCAGGGAATCTTCCACGTTACGGCATTTGTGTAGTAATTCTTCGAAACTGTTAATATCTTCTCTGCATACTCGCTTTCTAATACGTTGACTGAGCAACCCGTACGCCATATCAAGTTGGACCTTTTCCGATAGGTCGTCCTTCGGGAACTTCGCCAGTAAGGCACGAACTTTGGCGATAAACAAATCGGTATGCTCGTCTCCTTGAGTCACAGAAAACAGTTTAATATAAAGCCGGTGTGGCGGATCGCGGTCGCCGAAGGCACTTTTTATCCGCTCTAGGGCTTCCGACCACGACTTGGTGGACCGCTTTACACCTTGCCACCATACTGCAGCAGGCCCCTCCAACAACATCGAAAATCCACGTAGGGCGTTTTCGTCCGATGCGGCGACGCAATCTTTGTAGGTAACTACGGCATCTATGAAGTTTTCTACAGATTCGTCGGCGCGTCCGCCATAGCGTGTCGTGCATTTCGCGAAGTTTCCATTCGCGCCAAATGCGAAGCCCGATCCTTGGACCTCAGAAACGTTGCTATGCGGCGTTGACGATCGCACCTCGCGTAATAATTGCTGGCAGAACTCTTGTTGGGTTTGCTGCATAGTATGAAATAAACTTGCGAGCGTCTCTTGAGACATTGTAATGTTTGAGGCGGCGGCCGAGCCGCCATCATTGTTCGATTTCGAGCGATCTTCGGACCGTGTTCGCGGCATTTTCGATACGATAGGACACACGCTACTTGTATAATACCGAAGAACACAACACAGGGTTCGATGTAAGTCCCAATCCCAGATAGTCACTTGTAGTATCCGTTGCAACACAACTTTTCCACTGCAAGTTTATACCTACACACGTTGGGCAGCCACTTATAGCGTTGGGTAGGCTATTGGGGTGGTCAGAAAACACTCTTGACTGGTTCATAACATTTATTGGACGCAAAACAACAACAAATGAAACCATTAACCGAACAAAACAAATACTTAGCGCGAGTGTGGGGAAATCGTGGCACCACCGAGCGCGTCTCGTCGAGCACTTCTATTCCGCGCGCAGCGGCGCGTACTACTCCCGCGTCACCTAGCGGGCAGCAGGGGAAACTAATGGGGTTGCCTACTATCTACTATTGATTACCTATACGGCTATACGTCACACGCTATAGAATTCATCTCTTGTTTTTAGTTTTTAATGCTCAGTTGTGAATATTGTATAGCTAATGCCGCAATTACTGCAGCTAGGAATCTAGAATGTGTTATAGACCTACAAATTGCGAAAAACCAATTGAAATTTGACTTTGGCGGGCTCAGGTGAACGATCCGCCTAAAAATAGGATATGTCCCATGACGAAAATGTCGAAAATGTGCGTTACTAAATCAAGCATTTATTGAATGATACACAAAGCAATTGAATCCACAATTTTTGTGGCGTTTTTACACTTGTATTATTGCATTCAGGCACAAGACACCAATGATAAACATTATAACTCATTATTTTCACAAATCGTGTTACTTGGTCTTTGGCAGTTGTATTGTCTACTAATGATGTGACGTCACGAGCCGAAGAAGCATGGCGGCTAGCGTTTTCGCGCGTTAATTCAAAATCATAAATTAAAAATCATTTTTAAGGCATTTTTTGGTTGTATAAAATTGAAATAAAAATTCTACTGGTTCATTACGATCTAAGGATTAATTTAAAACAGTTTTCAAAAAAAGGTGTAATACCCTATTATGAAAATGGACAAAATATCCGTAAAATCACAATTGGTATAGTTAATATAGATTTATTTAAAATATTATTTAAGTTACTGATATATTACATAATGAAATGAAACTAATTTTTTGTAAAGAATCCATAAAAGGTAGTTTCATTTCAATGTCTAATATTAGCGTGTGTCAGAAATCAGTATATTAGAATTTGTTCAAAATTAAGCACAAATGCTTGGAACTTGACGTTTAAGGATCGATGTTCTCTGAACAAAAAACCTTCGGGTGAGATTTTTGGTTCCTAGATACTTTCCCTTGGAGATTATCGCCTGCTAAAACAGGATAAAATTAAATTTTACAGACAATTATTTTTACATAAAAACGTATTATACTTGCATAGTTCCTGAGTCCGTTACCATATCGCTTTTTATTTAAATAGCTAAAAAAATATCGTTTTATATCATGACCGTAAGCGCTGATAGTGATATGACCAATCGAATGCCAAGTCAACGGTCTCTAGTTCGAATCCTAGGCACGCACCTCTGACTTTTCGAAGTTATGTGCGTATTAATAGTTAATTATCACGCGCTTTAACGGTGAAGGAAAACATCGAGAGGAAAAATGCATGCCTGAGAGATTTTCTTGACGGCGTGTGAAGTCTGCCAACCCGCATTAGGCTAGCGTGGTGGACTATTATAGCCTAATCCCTCTCATTGTGAGAGGAGACCCGTGCCCAGCAGTGGGACAGTATAATGTTGAATTATATTAACTCTTCCCGTACCAATTTAGATGAATTTTGTTATAAAGATACATGGTACCTTGGGAGAAGGATAAAGGCATACTTTTGAAGTTCTTTGAACTTCGAGTAAACCGTGGTTAATATAAACAGTCTAATACACTCCTAGCACGCTCATGATTGTTTTAGCATTTTTATGCCGGTGAATTAATAGGTTAAATCTACCAAAGAAACATAGTCGATTTTAGTGAAGGAAAAATTCGAACGCGGTCAGGATTCGAACCTGCGTCTTCTGGTTAGATACACCGAACGCTATGACCACTAAGTCACCGCGAGTCCTACCCGCCAGGTCGAAATTTGCTTCACATTCTGAGTTTAAGTCTTAAAGCTGACGTCAGAGATACTATTGAAAAGCAAGTTGCTTTACAACCGACATGACTTAGGTATCTTACAGTTAGTTCGATGTCATACGAAGCCATACCTATTGACTATATTTTTATAATTAAAAAATATTACAGAAGGGTAGTCGATTTTATCAATGATATTGCTTGAAAATCCGACTTATTCTATGTATGTATTCATTTATCCAACCTGTAACGGAATAAGCGTAATACCTGAAAGCAGTTTGTTCTGAATAGATTCAGTACAGTGGTTTTTAATACTTACGTGTTAATTTTTCCCGAAAAGAAAATTACAATACCTGAAACTATACTTCGACTTTTAATTGTATTCAGTAACTTGACAGTTCGAAGAAAAAAGAAATAATGATACCACACTACAACTAATAGTGTTGGGGTGGTGAATGATTTTGAGAAAAGAATGAATGATAAAAATGGTTTAATATAAAATCAAATTAAAAATTCGTAAATAAGATCTGGAACATAAGAATAATAATAATAATGAATAAAAGTAATTTCCTTTTTTATTTTCTTCTAATAGAAAGAAACCAAAAATAAAAAATCATGTGTTGTGTATAAATTGCCGAGAGTTAGTGGCTACGTAGTCCCGTATTTGCGAAGGAGAAAATAAAAAACACCAGTCTTGATCAAATAGGCAGCGAGGCGGCGAGGCAGATTTTCTTCTTTCTTCCTGTTGTTTCCTTTTCCGATGTTGCCCGAATACTGAACGCTGACGGCCAATAGGCGCCGTCTTTTGTACCATTCCTCGCAATTCTCTAGAATGTTCACTGCCTCACCCCCTTTAGCCTTTATTTATTACTTTTTTACAATTTACATATTATTTTTTGTACATTACTATATTTATCGTATAGGCTATGATTATTACTTACGAATAATACATGCGTCTTCACCCGGCGCCGCTCGGTTTAGAAATGTCGGCGTGTTGTGAGAAAACGCTGCGCCCCCGCTAGGGGGCGCGCGAGACGGTATCGGGGCTATGCCCCCTGACCGTGGTGGCCAACCTCTGCCCGTGACTACGGGCACGTCATTGTATAGCCAGACGGCAAGTCAGTGGGCGCGCGGCAGTTTTGCCGCAGCGCACCTATATGTGTGTATATGTACTGGGTGTACTGTGAGAGCGCCGCGGAAGCGTTCCGCTATCTTCACGCCGCCTCGGCGGTCGGGCCCCGCCAGGTGAGACTCCAGGGTATCCGGGAGAAGCCCAGCGAGGGACGACCAGCGACAGAGGCGGCGACTTTAGGGGCGCTCCCCACAGTGGATGCCGGGTCCCGCCCGATACGTTCCCAGAGCGAGCCGGTCGCGCCTCGGGTTGGGGGCCCGTTGTGTGTGTAACAGCGGTTTGTACTTGTGTGTAGCACCGCTCAGTGATTGCGTCCGAGGTGTGCGCCCGCGCGGCACACTCGGCGCGTGTGTTTAGGCGTCTGTGCAGTAATGCTTGTATGTTTTAAGTGTACGCCGTGCCTATATTAACTTAGCACACGTCGTACCCTTAGTGCATATTGTGTGTGTGGAGTGTTTATTGTTGTGAGTGTATAGTGTTTATTGTTTGAGTAGATCGCGTGTAGGTGATTGCGACTTACTCAGGCGTCAAATCCGGTGGGTCAATCCGTCCAGGCTCTCGATGTTGAGATCCCGCCGAATCACATCGTTCCTCACGCAGCGAGGGGCTGCAGTGATGGTGCGCAGCGTCATGCTCTGCTGCGCGCGAAGGGGCTTCCTGTTTGCCTCGCTGGTGAGGGCGAGCCAAGCTGGGGCGGCGTACGTCAGTACTGAGCGTATGTACGTTTTGTACACACCCAGCTTGACGCGTAGCGGGAGGCGGGATATGAGCACTGGGCGTAGCAGGGCGCGGACTGTCATACCTTTCGCTGCGACCTTGCGGACGTGCGGTCCCATGGTGAGCCGACGGTCGATGGTCACGCCGAGGTATGTCACCTTCGGCGACCACGCGATGTCGGCCCCTTGTAGCTTCAGTGGTGGTGGTAGCGGGACGTATCCGGTGAGCAGTGCCTGTGTCTTACTCACGTTAACCGAGAGCCTCCACTTGGAGAGCCACTCGGGAAGCAGATCGAGGGCGCGCTGCATCTTGACCGCCGCGTGCCTCGCATTCATCGAGGTCGTGATGTACGCGGCGTCATCAGCATACAGCGCGAGAGTCGTATCCCCGGTAGTGGGGATGTCGTCCGTGTAACGTGAGTAACACACCGGCGAGATGCAGCTGCCTTGCGGCACGCCGGCAGACACCGGATGGGCGCTGGATAGCGCCCCGTCGACCGCTACTCTGACGGATCTGTGGGCAAAGAAGGACTGTGTAATGACGTGTGTTGGTGTCAAATTAAAGACTAGTGTATGCGTCGAATATCCGTATAATAGTGTTCCTCTTACAAGCTAAGTTAAACAATATATAGGGTGGAGGCGCGTCACACACTACACCTCCCCCGTTTTTTAAAACAGAAAAAAAACACCTTAGTAAAGGTTTTTTTTTTGGTATAATTATACATAATTAATACTTGTTAATAGATACACTAGACGAAAATCAGTAAATTTCAAATATAAGTCATTAATAAAATACATGTAGAAATAATCTTTTGTAAACATAATAATAATATAATACAGTTCGCTGACAGTTCAGTTACATTCCAGAAAAAAAATTAAGGGTGTATAAGACAAAATCTATAGACCAATAGTTTCTAGGGCATATACCTAATGTACCGAAAATCATAATTTTCACTTACGCAAGTCATATTATATGTACTTAATATACTAAGCTATACCTATGAACATGATTATATACTATACCTATGCACATGATTATATACTATACCTATGCACTGTTGACAATAAAAGTTTTTTTTTTACAAAGTAAGATTATTTAGGTTATATTAGATATGATAGTCTTCTCTTTAAATTCTTCGTATCATTATTTATTAAATTAACATTTATTTATTCATATTTACCAAATTAAATCAATCTAAGTTATTAAGATAATTCAAAAATATTTTTTGTTATTTGGCTGTCTTGTATAAGGAGTCACCTCTTTTCTTTCCTTCATAAAACACTAACTTTATTTTCCCATTTTCTTACTTTAACACTGCTTGTATATATACCTACTTACTTATCTTTTTTTTTCTATGGTACTTACACATTTCCTTTCATTTCGGACCTTTCATTTTCGACTTTCATTTGGATCATTCATTTGGACCTTTCATTTGGACCTTTCATTTGGACCATTCATTTGGACCTTTCATTTGGACCGGCCGGTCATTTCATATTCATATATTTTTCATTATAACGAGGTACATAATTTATAAGTCGACTTTTTATAATATCTATCTTTTTTTTATAAGGACTCAGATTTAAGACTTTATAGACCCCAACGGTTTTCACGGAGGAAAGCTCGTTCACTGCCATGATCAAACTGAAGGTACTGGACCTTAGTACCTCTCTACTGTGTACCATATTTATACAATCATTTCAATCTTAATAATCTTTCAACATATAAAATGAATAATTTGGTATAAAAGATCTCCGTCATTTTTCGGGTGATCAGTCCGATGGTACCTATGCCAGAGCCTTATATACCAAACGATTCCCCACTGTTATAAAACTTTCATACGAACGAAACCATCTTTCTTATTTGTATATTCATCAAAATCCAACAACCAATAAAACTTAAACATACCTAAGCCTATTCCTTTCTTACGACCTTTAAAATACGAAAGTACCTAATGACACTCTTTAGTAAAGGTGACAAAAGATTTTAATACAATTCATATTTCATTACGTTATTAAACCAAAACATTGCCATACAAAGAACACAATTATGTTTAAACAAAGAATATCATGCGATACTGATTTTAACACCTAGGAATGCAGAGCAAGCATAAACGTAATATGAGCGGGTACACCTGGCTATCGTGAGAACGATATATGACGCAACATTCTATTAATATTTTTATATTTACTGATATAAACGTGATTACGTGTTCTAATTATATTTTACAAATACATTTTTGAATATGGATGCCAAAACCAAACAAATATAATGTACCTAAATAGTTGTTGTCAACAGGCATACCTACTCTACCTCTAAAATTAATCTAGTTTTTATAAAATATTACATATTTAACTTAAAGCACTAAAAAAAATGTCCGCGGCATCACATTATAGAGAATATCTACCTCAATACTGTTCTACATTTAAAATAGTTCACTTCACCTCACTTAGACACTCGAAACACACTTTCACTTCACTTAGGCGAAAATTTCACTTGACGTAAGGACGGACCACCAGCTTCACTGGTCGTAGACCGCAGGAAGATGCTGCAACCATATGTCCAAAAGACATGGCTCCTGGCCTTCCACTCGAGCATTGTCACCTTTTCTTTCTTCGACTTTTAACTATTTATATAATTCCCCGACTCGTAAAACATATCCTCTCAAAATTCTTTTATTTTGCCAATTTTAATCAATTTAAAACACCAAAAAGTACTTAACTCTTTTATCCGCGCAGCGCTGCCCATAAGGCAGCACTGGCAGGGTCGCCATGTAATGACGTGTGTTGGTGTCAAATTAAAGACTAGTGTATGCGTCGAATATCCGTATAATAGTGTTCCTCTTACAAGCTAAGTTAAACAATATATAGGGTGGAGGCGCGTCACACACTACAACTGGATTACTCTGACGATGCGGCAGGGGGCACCCGACGTGGCAAGCTTGTACACCAGGCCAGCGTGCCATACGCGGTCGAATGCCTTTTCCATGTCGAGGAATACTGCAACCGCGTATTCCTTCCTGTTGACGGTTGTCGCCAGCAGGTGCAGTACCCTCGACAGCTGGAGCGTCGTACTGTGTTCCGCGCGGAACCCGAACTGTTCTGGGCGCGGTGTGATGTGTGGTGTCAAGTGTCGCAACAGGAGTAACTCAAACACATTGGAGATAGTGGGCAGTAGTGTGATCGGCCGATAGCTCTCTGGCCGCAGCACGTTCTTCCTCGGCTTCGGGAGCATAATGACGCGCCCCTCCTTCCAAGTACTGGGGAATGTCCCCGTCCGTAGGATCCCGGTGTACAGGCGCGCCAACGTTGCCACGGTTCGGTGCGGCAAGTGGCGCAGCGCTGTTTGTGATCCCGTCGGTTCCGGGGGCCTTCTTGAGCTTCGTCTTCAGGATGGCGCGTCTTACCGCGCCGGGGGAGAAGTGTATGGGGTCTTCGTCAGAGGCTATCGGCGTGGCGAAGTAGTCTCCAAGGTGCCTCTCGACCATTGCGACATGCTCGGTGTCGTCAGTCGGGTTCGGCTGGAATTGACGCTCCAAGTACTCGGCGAATATCTCCGCAAGGTCGGCTGCGGAGTATTTCACGGCCCCGCCGCTATCCAACAGGGGGCGCACTGGAGCTGGGGTACTCGATAGCTGGCGGCACAATCTGTGTACCGCCGGCCAGTCGCCTTCAGCGGCATCTATACGTGACTCCCAGCTCTCTGAGCTGTGCGCCGACAACTCGGCCTTAACCCTCTCCGCGAGACGGTTGAGCTCGGTCTTCATCGCTGGGCAGCGAGATCCCTGCCACCGCTTGCGAAGGCGCCTCTTCTCGGTGATGAGCATGGCGATAAGTCCCGGCAGGGGCGGTAGCAACTGTCGCCCGTGTGGTGTTGCGGATTCTGTAGCGGTGGTTGCTGCTTCCATCGCGAGTTGGATGCAAGCGGTGACATCCGCTGCCAGCCCCTCCACGTCTGCGGGGGTAACTATAGGCCGTGTTGGGGTGGTGGTATCCAGTCCTTCCCTGAACTTCGTCCAGTCGGTTCTTCAACATGGCGCAGGAGAGGGGGGTCGAGTCGGCACTCCCGACAAGACGACGAGCATGGGCTAATGGTCCGACTGGTACTCATCGTCTATCACTTGTTGTGTGATCTGGTAGCCGGATCCTCCTGAGTGGATCACGATGTCCAGCACATCCGGGGTGAGTTGGTGTTGGTCCGGATAGTGGGTGGGCGTCTCTGGTCCGGACACCGTGTACCCATAGGCTTCCGCGTCCGCGAAGAGCCGTCTTCCCTCGGAATTCGTGCGCATAGCATTCCATGCCGGGTGCTTGCAATTCATGTCGCCAGCGATCAATGTGGGCCGCGGGGAGGCTTGAAGTAGGGCCCGTAGCTCAGAGTGGTCCAAGCGAGCTACGGGAGGCTTGTAGGCGGCGTAGATGTTCATGTCTTCGCCGGCCACATGAAGTTGAACACCCAGTGCGTAGAAGCTTCTGGGCGACGTCGATGGGATCTCCTGATGGACGACTCTTCGTTTCACTAGTACTACTAGACCACGGCACGTTACGTTGTGACTCGACTTTTCGTCCCTCCTATAAGCGAGGTAGCCCGGGAACTTGATCCTGTCGCCGGGTCCTAGCAGCGTCTCGCTTATGAGCGCCACGTCAATGTTCTGCTCCTTTAGTAGATGACGGAGGGGGGCGACCTTGTTCTTTAGGCCGCGGGCATGCCAATGGATAATCCTTAATGACCTAGCCATTGCACAACGTGAGTAATGCGGCTAATCCATCAAGGATTATCGTCTCTGGGTCTTGACCCTGCCTCAGGGCCCTGATGAGGTCCATAAGGATCTGGATGGCGCAGGCGGTAATCTCTTTCTTCCGCTCTGCGCTTGGCGCGTCAACGGCCGCGGCTGTCTGCGCCTTGCGGTGCAGTGACTTGTGGCGCTGCTACTGGGCTTCATCTCTCTGCTGTGTGGTGGGTGGCGCCTCTCTCGGCGTCTTTGGGCGCTGCAGCTGTTGACGATCCCGAGAGGTCGTCGTGCCGACTGCAGCAGCAGCGCTCCTGGCCTCTGACTTCGCCTGCGCCGGTTTGGAGGCAGGGTCGGCCCGGGTCTGAGTCGCTTCGGTGGGCGGGGGTTGTGTGGCCTTCTTTTTTCTCCTTCCCCCGCGCTTCTTTTTCCTCCGTCCTTCCGCCTTTGTGGTGGTGGTGGAGGGGACTCCGCGCGTGGTGGACCCATTTGCCGCCGCCATGAGCGACGCTGATTGAGCCTCTTCGGATGCCGGTTGGGTTTGGGGCCTCTCGGTGGCCGTATCTGGCCGGCGTTTGTGCGTCGTCTGGGCTACAGTGCCCGCCCTTCTATTGGCGATCTCCCTCTGAAAGGCGGGGCACTTTTGGTTATTTGCGGGGTGCTCCCCCTGGCAGTTTGCGCAGGTGGGGGGCTCCGACCGCGGGCGGGGGCAATCCTTTGCGGAGTGACCTTTTCCGCATCGCTCACATGCTAGTGGACGGTGGCACTGGTGCGAGCTGTGCCTAAACTTTTGGCACCGGTGGCACTGCGCGGGCCCACGCTTTGCTCGCCACGCCTCTATTCTTACACCCCGCATGCACATAAATACGGAGGTGTCATAGATGCGGCGTACATCTGGCGTCTTCTTTAGTACTGCGTGGAACACACAGCCGGGTCTTCCCGGGCGCGCCTGTATGTGGCGCACGTACTCCGGCTCGTATCCCAACGCGCGGAATTCTTCTTCAATATCGCCTGGTTCGGTATCTGCCGGCAATCCCCTTATGGCCACCGTAAGGTTCTGTTCGGCTGGCAGGGAGTATGCGAACCAGGATAGGCCGCTTTCCTTCTCCAGCTGGTTCAGGTACGGCTGGATAAGGCGGTACTCCTCTTCCGAGCCGGGTGTGAACCTTACCCCTCCCTGGTAAGGTCTGGCATTCGGTGGGTGGCCCAGCTTGGCGCTTATCGCTCTGAAGTGGGCGGCCCAATTTGGCAGCTTCTCCACCACCACTGGTGGTCTCTTCGGGCGGTGCTACACCGGACGATGGGTTCCCGATGTTCGGGAGCGACGCCGTCCGGTCCGTCACCGGCCGATTCATCGGCGGGGACCCGGTGTCATGGCCCAGCTTAAGCTAAACATTAACTAATAATAACTATCTACAAAGTATTCGTAAGACAAACATTAACTATTTTTTTTCATTCTATAAAATATTCATCAATCAGCAGTCTCTAAACACCTAAATTTTATCCTTATCTGTTAGATATCTATTCCTGCTATCTATTTACAATCAAGATATTCTTAAAATATATTAATTAATATGTAAACGAGGTAAAATAATACAATTTTCATACTATGGTCATGGATTGCGACGGTCACAACTTGTACCCCTCTCGCCGCATGTAGTCCTTATGATGCTGTCGTGCACATCATGTAATTTTACTTTTAGCATTTTTTACTTTTATAGATTACCTTACTACTGAGAAACTAATTCTACAATTTGTTTGCATTGTTTATATCGTGTTTTGAAGATAAAATATTCAATTTAAATAAAAAGTTCGTTCATATAAGTACATTATTTAAGTTCATTCAATTTCGTTCATTCTTACACCACCTCACTATCTGATTTTTGACAGAAACTGGTAAGCCTTCACTGTCAAGTTACTGAATACAGTTTTATGTCGAAGTATAAGGCCCCATGATCCATCAGTGGCTCGAATTATGGAAAAACGAAACTTATTTGCACAAACTGTTATTGTCTGCGCGTGCGCGCTGATATCTTAGTCGTTCTGGGTACGACTGTAGTACAGCCACCAGTTTTGCGATTACCTGGAGTAACTAATTTCTTGAAAAAAATGTGCTTACGTATCTCAAAATAAATTTAGGGTTTCGTTATAATTATGACTCGATATGTGTTTGAGGTCGCTTATTCCATTACAGATTTTATGTAAAATGACCACAAAATTAAATATGACTATACTATCTGTTATAGCAAATCGTCTTCCGAATTTAGTTTAAATATTTTTATTTATTTTTATAAAGAACTTATGTATGTATGTATACTTTAATTTTTTTATGTATATATTTAAATGTATATTTTCTATGCTATGCTACGTACAAATATATAATAGTATTATGTTATAGATATCTCTTTCTGGCACAGTACTCTCCTCCGTACCGCGGGAGCGAGATGGCAGGAGACTGTCAGTTCTTTCATAAAACCAATATTGAAGTTACAGATTATACTCTATATTTAAAAGCTGCTAGGCTAGGGAGTCGCAGTTGCGATGATATGGGTGCCGGTTTGAAACCCACCCATTGCACTACCGACGTGAACCCACTCGTAACACAAGCAATTTAGCTTAGCGCGAGGGGTTAACAAGAATTGAGCATTGTCTCGATACTGTTATAAAATCTTAAAAAAGCTGTACATACGTCTGTACATTGAGATATAAAAAAAAACAATTGGGTTATGGTATATAAACTCCGGACTCAAAAGTTCTATTTTTTTGTATTGGTTATAAGTTGGCGCAAAAATTACTGAATATAAAGTATATGCTCTAACTTATAAACTGGTGAATTTCCTACGACCCCGAGATACTGACCTCTCTGATGTATATAGACCCATACAAAGAAGAGATCATCACTGTTGGTTATTGATTAAATTATTATTGGGATCCATTTTCCTAAAAAATGAATCCTTCAAATGAACGAAGCCACAGGCAAAAGCAAGTATTTCATTAGATTGTTAGTTCATTAGTCATAGTTTAGTCTAATAAATAAGAAACAGGTGTATAATTACCTATGTTATCTATATTAGTTTATATTATGTATTTATAATTATATATTTTATTAGTTATTTAGTAGAAAATCAAATCCATAATTATAAAATCGCACTGATGTAGTTTAAATTTACCTATATTTAAGTTACAAATTTATATTTATGAATTAGTTAATTTTATATAATAATTATGTCTAGGCACTGTTTCTATACGAGTAACAAATAAAACAAGCCTAAAATAATTAAGAACTTGTATACTGTTTTGGTTTTTATTGCAATAATTTTTCTCAGTCAATTACTCAGATGTGCCATTTCAATAGAAATATAAACGTGCAAATATACTATCACACAGGTTCTCAAACTTTACTCATCGTCCACATTGAGAACAATATTATTTCTTCTGTACCACCTATTGTTCATCTTAAGAACAGTTATTAAATATAATTTGCAACAAAGTAAAAAGTGCACTAGGGACCATCCATAATTCACACGAATTTCATTACATATTAACCCCTCCTCCGTCCATGTCACAAGTCGTCACATTCACAAATCCGATGACCCCCTCCTACCCCCTTGTCACACAGTGTCACAGTTCTTTAACCCCCTCCCCCCCTGTAAGATGTGACTTAAATTATGGATGGCCCCTTTTTATTAATTTCACCCTCTAGAGTTTTTGCTGGGTAGAAAAAACGGTACAAACTCCCCAGCAACACATATCATCATTTTGTCATTGCTATATCTCAGCTGGCATTATTATAATATTAGTGAGGCTCCTGTCTTGTGAGTGTATAATTTTAGAAACGGTGTCTTTGCTTACATCGATATTTCTATACAAAAACACTTTAGCTTTAGGTGATTGGAAGGAATTCAGACGCGCACAGTTTTTTTGACCAAAGTGTACCTAAATGTTAAACCTAATAAGTATTAACACACACACAGACACACACACGCTTACACACATGGCCGTAAGCCGGGAGTAGGGGTTTGGAGAGTTGACACCCAGCCCCCTTTCCCGCCCCCGAAATAGCTAATTTATAGTAAAATTATTTCTAAGTTTCTCTGGTCCAGAGGTAAATCTGAAAAGAATTTCTGGCTACGGTCTTGCACATATACACACATTACATTATTCGAACTGTACAGAAAGCTACATTAGTTCCATAAAAGCAGTATTCCATATAAATACGTAGTCAATTTTACTGAATCGAGCCCCTACTACAACTTATTGCTATTGAGAGAGAGGTACGCCTCTTCACATTAAATAGCGCCCTTCCCTTTCTCACAAACAATTATCGTGTTAACACGCAGGTATGGTCCGACCAAAGACTTTGGGGGGGCGAGGGATATACTCATAGTCAAAGAGTAGCTCTCGTGACTAAATAATAGGTTTCATATGTATTTTTCTTTCTTTTTCCATGCTAAGATTATAAAGTTATTTTAGTGAAGAAAAAATCGATTTTTTCCTTTATTAAAATAATTTTATAATGGGAGGTTTGTCAAATAAACCCTACGATTTTGGGGCGGGGGGCTTACGATCCCTACGACGCCCCCGCCCTCGGGCCGCCCCTGTTAACACAGCCATTACCAACACTAACTTACATGTTACAAGTCTTATTAAACGCAACGTACTCTGTTCTTAGGGTGAAATGTATCGGAAAATGCCATTAGAAGTGCAGAGAAAGCCAGAGAAAACAAACTCGTGTATTCCAGTCCTAAGAGTTAAATTTTTATAATATTTAATTGTTTTTGTAACATTTTTTAACCTTTTGGTGCGATGCAAACTGTAATGCATTATTTTTATGTATATAGTTGTATGTATAGGCTGTTACAGTTATGGATTTAAATCTGTTACATTGTTAGTAAATAATTTTTGAGAATTTCTGTGTTTTATTTTAACTGACTGCATATAAGATAAATGAAGTTTATAAAAAGTTGTTATATTATAATAGAATTTTGATACGTTTGGCGAAGCGGCATACCAATCGGCTTCAACCGAGAAGAATAATCTTCGCGCGGTCTTCATGGACGTGTTTTTTTATAGGATAGGAGCAAACGAGCAAACTGATCACCTGATGGTAAGCGATAACCGCCGGCCATGGACACACCAGAGGAGTCACAAGTGCGTTGCCCGCCTTTTAAAAGGGTTGGGGCCTCCAGTATCCTCACTCACTCAGAGAAACACAACGTAAGCGTTGTTTCACGCCGATTTTCTGCGGGACCGTGACAACACTCCGGTCGAGCCGGCCGATTTGCATTTGCATGCGATGCATGGCTCTCCCACGGTAAAACATCTCTTTTCTCAAATCTTCAAAAGAATCCTCTCCGCTGCTCTTCTCTCGGTCTGCCGCGGGCCTTATTTTCTACAATTCTCCATTTCATTCTCCGTTGAAATCAATTCGCTCCATATTAGTTACTGGCTGCCCGGCCCGGCTTCGTTTTCCCCGTAGGAATGCAGCATTTTCCCGCGGTAAAAAGTAGTATGTTCATCAGGGATAATGTCGACTTCTAATCCTAATTCCTACTAATATAATAAATGCGAAAGTTTGTGAGGATGGATGGATGTTTGTTACTCTTTCATGCCAGAACGGCTGAACGAATCTGGATAAAATTTGGCACAGAGATAGATTATAGTCTGGAATAACACATGGGCTACTTTTTAGCTGAAGTCTACGCAGACGAAGTCGCGGGCAGAAACTAGTGGTAAAATATTTTTTCAAATCGGTGCAGTAGTTTCGCAGCCTATTTAATACAAACAAAACAATCAAATATTTATTTTATAATAATAGTGTAGATTTAGATTTATTAGGGTATTTATAACAATAGTGTTAGTTGATGAAGAACTCATTGGAGCGTTGGTTCTGGTTATGGCGCCACTTACACGCCCAATTCCAGCAAGACATCCCTGCCCATGGCTCGTCCGTGTAGAACACCTGCCCGTTCTGATACATCTGCAACAAATAACAAGCTGTTACGAGCTGGGATTCGGGATAAATTAATTAACGCTAATTGTGCCGAAACTGCCCTCCGACCCTTGCTCGAGCCGAGCCAGTAGCTTTAAATTAGTCCCTAAATAATTTAAACCAGATCCAACCGTCCCTAGCTGCCCCCCAGCAACGCCCTAAGCCGAGGCCCAAGTCCCGTAGGGGACGCCCTTAGCTGCTGTTGCTTAGTTTTAAGTTGCTCCTGGCTGGAGGCATTCGGTACATCGCCACCAAGTCCGGTTACGCTGTCAAGATTCCCTGAATCAACAATTGTTGCCATATGGAAAAAAAATTACCAAAACAAACAAAGACGATAATTAACTTAATAAATACACAACAGAAATCATAGAGAAAGTCACTACAATATAATTTGTCACACTAATAATAATTTTTGTCTTTACTTCGATGTTCTGTTCACCTTGTCCAAAACTTAACTGCGCTAGCCGACCCTCACGGCCACTTTTATATCAGCCACGAAGATTCTAGAATCGAACAATCGTCTCGATCGTAAAAAGTCTACAAAATGCGAGTAGTTGTTAGGTACTTGTTCGTCTATTATTTACGGGCAAGAACCTTTGAACCCGGCCTTGAACTATATTGTTATTACGTGAGTGACGCGTTCGAGTACTTTCTCTCGAATATTCTTCATGCTTCTACGACTTATCTAGAATCTCCGTGACCCATCTACGTCATACCATCATAACTAAATTCCCCGAAGGGTTAGGCCGTATATTATACACCCACAGTGAGTTCGCCGATAAGTTTATGTAACAGTTGGCTAGCATAATGCCATTAACTGGGCACAAATTCAAACTCCGAGCTGCTACTGAGAATTTTATACGAAAACACAATAACACATTACTCGACCTAGGACCTTTAGTGCAGCAGTTGCGCTGAGGACTAGTAGACTAGTGTAGTTCCTCCTAATGATTCTCAGTCGGAGCACTGTTACTGGATTTTTCTTAATAATTCCCAGTATGTAGCCCAAGCTCGAACAACTATCGAATTCGTATCGTAAACGAATGAGTTTTTTCTGCTACAAATCTCATACATGCATACATATTTTCACATCTGTCTCCCATTGGGGTAGGCAGAGACTACACTTGCTACGATCCTGGCACACCACTTTCGCTTCATCTACGTTCATTAACCTCCTTCTCGTACAAATTATTCTCTATTTCGATACGAATACGTTTTCGAAAGTGGCTTAGGCTACAGTAACAGCTCGGAGTTTGAATTTTTCCTTCACTAAAATAACTTAATATGCAATGTTCAAGATACAAAATACTCACAAAAGACAAATCGGAGCTCTTATATGTGACTCCGTCGTAGCCGAATCTGAAGACGAAGTTCATGGCGAAGATGGAGAATATGCAGCGTACTTCAGTGGTGGCCGGTATGAAGTAGCGGTACGGACCGCAGTAGTACGATATCTTGGGCTCGTATTCCACGGACTCGGGGAACTCCTCGCGTGGGTTGATCCTGAAGAAAGATAAATACAGGGTTACTGCACGTCTGAGAGATTTTCTCGACGGCGCGCGTGAAGTCTGCCAACCCGCATTAGTCCAGCGTGGTGGACTATAGCCTAATTCCTCTAATTGCGAGAGGAGACCCGTGCCCAGCAGTGGGACATTTAATAGGTTGATTATGTCATTATGAAGATTTAAATTTTTCGCCCGCAACCGCAACGTTAGCTCTGCGACCCATATTGGTTATGTAGACATTATTTTGTCCGATACGCCTTTATCTTTCAATATTTGATTAAAACATGACAGATACTATATAAAAACTTGTAAAATACAAGCCCTCACTTGTAAATACACTGTGCGTCGCTCCAGTTGTCGTCTGAGTGACAGTAGAGGCCCTGGCTTGGGTCTTTGGCCTGGAACTGTTCCGCATGCGGCCCCACGTACGTCGTCTCCGAGTGGCGGTGGTAGAAGCCGATGAAGGCAAACGCACCTGTGGTTAACAATTTTATATCAATATCAATATGAAAATAATAAAATAATTGCAGAGTAACAAAACTCATTATAGAATTTTGCTAATATCAGTTAAAAAAAACTACTGTACGAAGGCTTCCAGCAGCGCAGAGGTAGCACCGTTTCTTAAACTTATTTCGCTTACCGCCGACTTGCACCAACTTCTTAAATGTGTTTAAATTGTATTTAAACGCAAAATTACCATGAAAAATTCTGTTTAAATACAATTTAAACATATAGGTGGCCCTAAGAATCGTTATATTTAGCACCCCCCAAACTTTTTTACTTGACCAATCTTAAAGCACCAATTTGAGTATGTTTTTTTTTAATAAAAGCTTATTAGCAATGTGGGTCACACATTACTAGTATTCTTGTTAACTCCTCGTGCTAAGCTAAATGCTTGTGTTACGTTATGAGTAGGTTCACGTCGGTAGTGCAATGGGTGGGTTTCGAACCAGCAACCACATGATCGCAAGTCCGACGCCCTAGCCATTAGGCTACCGCCGCTTATGGTGAAGGCAACATGCTCAAATTTGTCTGTCCTTTTTAACACCCCCTGTGAGCCCCCAGCGCACACAAGGGGGCAATATTAACCACTTTAGAAAACACTGCCGTAGCGTGTCAAGGCCCCCGAAGCAATCTTTTTATAGTATTTATCATCATCATCATCATCATCATCATCATCAGCCTATACTAGTCCACTGCTGGACGTACGTATTTATAATCATACTAATATTAAAAATGTGAAAGTTTGTGAGGATGGATGGATGGATGTTTGTTACTCTTTCACGCCAGAACAGCTGAACGAATCTGGTTAAATTTTTGCACAGAGATCGAATAAAGTCTGGAATAACACATGGGATACTTTTTACCTAGTTCGGACACAATTCTAGAGTCCAAATCTGCAGACGACTTCGCAGGCTATTTATCAATCTAGTAAGTATATAGTTACTTTAGACAAATAACTTCTGTTAAATATTGTTCTTAATAACAATATAAAATTGTCTAGAGGTTATGTAGGAACAAGGTGTGTTGCTCCTCCAACCCAAGGGAAGATCATCGGATCAGGCGGGTTTTTGGCCAGGTTGTTTAAACTCAAGTTGCACAGTAAATATCGCTTGCGCGATTCAGGATTTGTTCGTCTTACTTCCTATATAGCGCGATAGATGTCGCTACTAAGTAAAAATAGGGCTATTGTCACCTCTGAACGTGTAACAGTGTGGCTTCCTCTCGCTGGAGAGGATCATCTGTGCGTCCTCCTGGTTATGAGCAGACACGATGTAGTACGACGTGTCCAGGCATTTAAATTCTATACAAACATATAAATAAATAAGTAGGAACACAGTTACTGAATTCAATCTTTTTTTTATTGATCAGTTCGACAAATGAGCCACCGGATGGCGTGTATTCTTCACCAACTCACCGTCCATGAACACTAATACTAAACTGCATTTATGATAATGCATTTATGATAATACTATATTTATCATGCTGAGCCTTAGGAGCTCCTACGGACTGCAGACTGCCAGAGCCGCAGCAACTGCGGGGGAACTGGCTCTTACACGCGAAAGTCGAAACTCACATGGTGCTTTACGATAGACTGCGACTTAAGGGTCGTCATCATCTTACACCAAGCAAGTATTTTCTCGTGTCTACGATATGCTGACTTTAATGTAGTGAGGGATAGCTAACGCAGCACGCAGCCCCACACAGAGTTAACTAATGAGGTGAATAGTGGCATATAATATTACTATAGACCTGCACATGGTTTTTTTATATCCCAAAATGACAAAATTGTTTTATGAGTTTATTCCGAGTGGAAACTAAGTCAAAAGTGTCGAGTTCTAATAAAGGCACCTTTGACTTTTCGAGGTCATGTGCATATTAATAGTTAAAAATCATGTTAAACGGGGAAGGAAGACATCGTGCGGAAACTTATATGCGTGTGAAAATTCTCATGGATTTCCGCCCCCAGGGGAAGGCGACTCCAGTCGGTAGGTCACCCACTCAGGGGAGTGGGTGACCTACCGACTAAAACCACTTGGGTATTTCGCCTCAGCACTTTTTGCTGGAGTTACGAGGTTTCATTTCTTCGCGACCCCAGCAGATTGTGAGGAAACTTGTATTACTGAGAGAATTTCTCGACCTCGTGTGATGTTTGTCAACCTGTACTAGGACAGCGTGGTGGACTATGGCCTAATCCCTCTCATTGTGAGAGGAGATCCATACCCCGCTGTGGGACAATATAATGGGTGGATAACTCATACCTGGGCTGGTGTACAAGCCAAAAGGTATCTTCGCCTGTGTGGACTTAATCTTCGCCTCGGAGGTGTCCATCTTTTTGTTGAGCTTCAGCAGTACCATGGACATGAGAGCCATGTCGGTCGCAAACAGCAGCCTCTTCATGTCTCTCACGTGAGAGTCTATGAACGAGTACAGTTTCTTCGAGCCTATGTCCATTATCTCGCGGCGTTCTGACTGGAGAGAGATTTTTTACTGATCGAATATCAAATTATAATCTGTAGAATATTGGCTTTGATGAGATTATTGTTTGACGATTATTTATTGACGAGAAGACGCGGGTTTGAATCTTACCCACAAGTCGAATTTTTCCTTTACTAAAATAAATACTGATCTGCAAGGTTAAGCTGCGCTCGCCGCGGTCAGTGTGTGGATGGGTGACCATTACACATCGAGACAACTCCGTGCCTCGGAGAGCGCGTAAAGTCGTCGGTCCCGGTGGGCATACGTACAGTCAGAAGCCCAAAAAAAGCCCTACAACCAGTCTAGCCCCCGAATATCAAACTACCTACTATCGTACTACCCAGAAATTGGGCTGCGGTGGTCTGATGGCAGTCGCTTCATATAAAATACTGATACTCAGCCGCATCTGGGTAAACTGGAAGCCAACCCGAACATAGTTGGGAAAAGGAAGACTCAATAATACATTGCTCAACCTTGGAATTGAACCTAAGAAAACTAGCATAGCAGTCGCACTAAGGACCACTGCACTAATAAGACAGCTTTCTAATACAATAATTGTTAACATTCTGTTTCCTAGGCTCCGAAATCTTTATGAAGAATGTCCCTCGCTGCGTTTTCTTTTGCAGGCAAAAAAAGTAACACAAAACATATTTACAGGGTTGTGTGGCTCCTTCATACGTCCATTCATGTAGTTGTAGTAGTCCTGAAGTTTCTCAAACTTCTCGTCCGCGTAACTGTGCCGAGGATCGATCTCCTTCGAGCTAGGCATGTTATATGGTTTCTGGAAACAAATGATATTGGCAATCCATTATATATACACACACACACACACATCAATTTACCGTCTCAGAATGAGAGGGGCTGTAATCAGAGCTGTCTTTATCCTATTAGACACCTTGGGCACTTTGAGATGATGGGACTCAAACAATACATTGACTGACTACTATTTTATAAAGAAAAGGAAAACAAATGAAGTTGGAATGAGGAGACCTGATGAATCAGGGGGCCCAGAGTGCCCAACGGCAAAGAGAGGCCTGGCTATTATTCCACCCAATACCCACGCTAGCATACTGCGGGTTGGCAGACTTCACACGCCGTCGAGAAATTCTCCCAGGCTTGCAGTTTTCAATAAGATGTTTTCCTTCGCTGTTTAAAAAGCGAGTGATTATAATTTCTATGTGCGGCGGCATGGTCACAGGCGTGCCTCAAATTCGAACCCTACGATTTTTTTTATGAGATAGGGGGGCAAACGAGCAGAAGGATCACCTGATAGTAAACGATTACCGTCACCAATGCACACCCGCGACACCAGAGGAGTCGCAATGCGTTAAACGGGTTTAGGCTTCCGGTATACTCGGTGTTTGATTATTTATTTATTTGCTGCATCAAGTCACCAATTAAAAACGCTTTCACAAAGAATGTAACGGTGGATTTTCTTTGCAGTCAAGAGGAATTATTACATGACTAGCGACCCGCCCGCGGTTTCACACGCGCTGCCCCGTTCCTAAGAGTCGTAGCGTTATGTTATATAGCTTAAAACCTTCCTCATGAATCACTCTATCTATTAAAAAAAACCGCATCAAAATCCGTTGCGTAGTTTAAAAGATCTAAGCATACATAGGGACAGACAGCGGGAAACGACTTTGTTTTATAATAAGTATTACATGATTATTACCAAAAATTTAAGTTTTTGTTTGTAAAGTCCGGTAAAATATATATGTAGCAAACAAACAATAAAAAATCACCGAAACTGCTAGATGGATTTCGACGGGACTTCCACTGGCAGATAGCTAATGTTAGAAGGAGTAACTAAAGCTGTTTTTAACATCATCAGCATATATCAGTCCACTGCTGGACGTAGGCCTCCCCATAAGTGAACCATTTCACCATGTCTTCGACTTGTCGCATCCAGCTTCCGCCAGCAACCTTTTAGTAATTACTTTTGCAACGCGAGTAAATCCGCAGGCTACAGTTAGGTTTAAAAAGTATAACTTACCGTTTCCACTGTGGGGAATGACAGTCGAGCGAGCTGAAAAAAAAGAGATAATATTATGAACAGAAATGAATGCCATGATTTTAGTGTAATTTATTTTTGAATCTGTTATTTTTTTTATGGGATAAGGGGACAAACGATCAGACGGATCACTTAGATAATCGATTACCTCCGCCCATGGACACCCGCAACACTAGAGGAATCGCAAGTGACGTTGCCTGCCATTTATAAGGGTTTGGGCCTCCGGTATCCTCGCTTACTCGGTGAAACACAACGTAAGCTTGTGTTGTTTCACGCCGGTTTTCGGTAAGGCTGTGATATCACTCCGGTCGAGCTGCCCCATTCGTGCAATTTAAATTTATGGTATTACTACATACCAATTGAAATGATGATACATCGTTGCTGGCTGTTGCTAATTGCAGTATTAAGAATACCTGGAAATTAAACAACACACGAATATATTGTGGGAAATGTAGTGTGAGACAACCTCAAAGAGATGGACGGTCGTCCGGACCTGGTGAAGGTTGCTGGGAGTCGTTGGATGCAGGCGAGTGGAAGTCTTTGGGGAAGACCACTGTTCAGCAGGGGCAAATATGATTATTATTCTCCATATTGAAAATAAAAAACAGAACAGCAAAAAAACCGAAATCGGACCACTACATTGATTTTGTGTTGGTAGACAACAATATTATGCCCCCAACAAAAAAAAATCTCAGACATTTTATTACATCTTTTGTTACGATGTTATCCTTCAAAGCAAATTATATTATTACTAGCTGACCTGAGAGACGTTGTCCTCTCCAAGTTTCAACTAACTACCTCGAAAAATCTCATAGAAAAAAGGATTCTGGTTTTCCATATTTTTAATACACAGCGCCATGGACTTAATTTACATTACTTAATTTTTTAAAAATGTTCGCATATATAATCTAACAGATACACCTACATAGATAAAAATCTCAAATAACTGTTTCGGCATCAGTAAAGATTAAGTAAGAAGCATGCATGCAATTATTATTATTATTAAATGACCCATTTTTTATTTATTATACATAGGTACATACGTGGTATATTATTTTATGATTTGATTAGATGGAAACTCTTTAGAATCTACACTATGGAGGTTTCACATTATAATATCAGTTACTTTAAAGCTGGATGCTTTAAAGAAGAAAAGAATAATTGTCAAAATTGACACCTGTTATGAAATCAAATTTCATTGAGGTAATAACGATGTCGTGTTAGTCATCTAGAGAATAAATTGTCATTCTTTGTTTACTTCTTTACCCCACTCAAATATTTAGTTTTTACACCGGCTGATGCTCGCTGGATATGTCCTATGTATGTCCCATGATGCCTTGTATAAGTAGAGTTAGAATAACTGTACTAATAATCAATTTCCGTTCACAATAATGGTTTCTGATTTCTTTGTCTTATTTTCTTGTTGTATCTTATTTAGTACCTGTGAGTGTATTTTTTTAATTTTATTTCTTGATTCTGTTATAATGTTTGACCCGTGCTAGTCTAGTACGGAAATACTTAAAAAGGAAATTTGCTTCAACGGTTATTGTTCAAATTCTACGTTTTAAATCGTTAAAAGGAGTTTAGGCGGGAAAATGTAAAGTGCACATTGTCGATTTTATATTATTTTTCAAAACTTGAATTTCTCCGAAGTTTAATGTGTAATTATGGTGGATAATTAACCATTAAGTGTTCGTGAACGTGTGAGAGTGTAGGCAAATGATATAAAATTGAAAATCGTGACTTTTTGGGTTCACTCCTAAACTCCATCGAAGCCTCAATAAAGTTTCTACCGTTTTATTGGGGCAACTGAACTTAAACTTGACACTGGCGAACACAAGTGTGGTGCCATAATACAATCCCATGATGGGAAATATTCTTTGAATACTTGATTACTTTATTACTTGACACTGGCAAATACACAAAAAGTGTGGCGCCATAATTAAAAAAAAAAAATCGTTAAAATATTAATAACTTTTGATAGAGTGAACCGATTTTAATGAAATATAGCCTAAATGTTAATCCAAGAAATAGGCTATGAATTCCTGTCCACTTTCTCCAAATCTCTTCAGTAGTTATCATTTGATGCGCGGTCAAACATACAGACAAACCGACAGACAAACCGACGGACAAACCGACAGACAAACAGACAGACAAACCGACAGACAAACAGACAGACAAAAGTTCAAAAAATAATAGAAATGGATTGTATTACTGATTCTGAGTCCCCCAAATTAGTTTTTTTGTAAATATAAGCAATGTACAGACACGGCTCACTTACATTCTTATTATATGTAAGATTAGATATTTTAACTTAACGTCGTAATATTGGTATTAGAAAGGGATTCCAAAAGTAATTTAATCACAAACCAACAATGATGATCTCTTCTTTGTATGGGCCTCTATACATCAGAGAGGTCAAGCTGTATCTCAGGATTCGTTTATTTAATTGAGATAAGAAGTCAACACTTTTTAAGTGGGAACAATACTTTCTAAGTGATATCAAAATTTAAATCTATTCAGTAGTTTTTGCGCCAACCCGTAACAAACAGACGGACTCGCTCCAGGAAACATCAGATAGGCTATAGGTTATAGCCTATAGCCTATAACCTATTGCCGCAACAAGATCACAGCGCCGCTCTGCCCAAGCACCAGTAGCCTCCAGTAATGAGCTACACTTTCTAACACCACAGGCCTCTTACACTTGCTACTTACAATAAATACTTACAGTACATAGTTTTAGAATATTATTGTTATCCATGGGGGAAGTTAAACCCAGACGTGTTGGCGGCGCCTCCTCGACTGTACCCATTAGTAAATCGCTTGTTACAATAAACTAATTGATAGAAATAATTGGTGCTTGTTATTTTTTTAATAGTCACTGTAGTGTACTGGAGGTCGCTGGTAAAATGATACTCGACACCGACTGAATATAAATAGTATAATGCACCGAAAATTACAATATAACTGTACAAGAATATAGCGTGTGTCTGCTCTGAGAGGTAGCTGCGGACAGCTTGACGATATCGTTACAAAATGACTCGTTTAAAAGTGACCAAGTAGATTGCAGATACCTCCATATTTTTCACAATTTATAATTATGACTATCGATACTATTTTATATCGACTAAATAATCTAAAACATACTATTTTATTTAAGTTTACTAATTTTATGAGAATGCGTCGCTTACACTCCCCACCCCAGTGCTGTCTCAGCACTCACTATCTAACGAAATAGGAGCGACGCGCGCCGCAGACCGCCGCAGCATCCCAGCACGAGTCCTGATCTCGACCATTCTGATCCGACCATCCTTACCTGGGAATACAGAAGTGACCAAACCTCTCGGCCACGTATTCCGAGGAGAAGCAGGATCCACCACTAGGACGAGGTTTCCAACTTGTAACGGCTTCTGCTCTTCATGCCATTTTTTTCTAGGTAGCAGTTCAGGTAAGATCTCTTTTACCCACCTTTGCCAAAATAAATCCGCTAGCCTTTGAGCCGTACGCCATTGTTTACGCAGGTAAATATCTGAGTCATTGAACACTCCCATCGCCGGCAGATTCGACGACGTTCCAATAAGAAAGTGGTTTGGAGTCAGAGATTCTACACTACCTGGTTCAACCGAAACATGTGACAGAGGTCTGCTGTTCACCATATTTTCGATCTCAGCCATCAAAGTGATCATCACCTCATCACGAGGCGCGCGCTCGGTTAGGACCACCTTAAGGGACGTCTTCACGCTGCGTATTAAGCGCTCCCACGCCCCACCCCAATGGGGACTAGCAGGAGGAATAAATGTCCAGTCTAATCCATTATTAATACCTTCACTTTTCAGGGCATCCGTATCTAGTTCCTGCAAGGACCGCTGTAACTCCTTGTCAGCACCTCGAAGGTTAGTACCGTTGTCTGAATATAGATGGCGCGGCCATCCACGTCGGGCAGCCATACGGCGCAATGCCATAATGAGAGCGTCCGATGTGAGCGAGGAGACTAACTCAATATGGACAGCACGTACAGTCAGGCATGTAAATAAAACGCCATACCTTTTTTCGTGACGCCTGCCGACAGTAACAGTCATCGGCCCGAACAAGTCCAACCCGCAAAACGTGAAGGGTCGCTGGTGGTGCGCCACGCGTGCCTTGGGTAAATCTCCCATGCGCGGTATTCGCGGCGTGCACTTGCGCAGTCGACATAGCATGCAGCTAGACACAATAGACTTAACAGTTGGTCTAAGTCTAAGTAACCAGTACCTTTGTTTCAGTTCATTAACTACAGTTTCTTGGTTTCCATGGGCAGCCTTCACATGGTAATGTCGGACGATAAGCCTTGCAATGGGGTGTCGTCCATCCAGTATAATTGGTTTCTTAATTTCCACAGGCACATTTGTAGCAGCATCGATGCGTCCATCCAATCGCAGCAAGCCCTTTTCATCTAAGAACGGCGATAAGGTAAATAACTTACTATTCCTTTTTATTAACTTACTGTTTTTAATCGCAGTTATCTCATCACCGAATGACTCGGCCTGTGCATACTGCAGTAGTAGTCGTTCAGCTCGCTCCATGGTGTTGCAGTCCATACGAGCCGGAAGATCCTTACATTTATCTATGAACATAAATACCACAGCCATGGTCCTCACCAATCGCAGCCAGGAAGAAAAACGTTGTAGGTCTGGCACTGGTAAACAAACCGACTCTTGAGCTACTGCCACAGTTGCAGTTAGGTCGCACATCTCCGTCTGAATTAAATCTTCCGGCCACGAACCTGATTCCTGATATAAAAACTTTGGACCATTAAACCACTCCTCCAGGTAAGTTGTTTCGAAGGAATCACGAGTAGCCAAATCGGCTACATTTAGCTTAGTAGGTACGTATCTCCATTCATCAATGCGTGTCAGCTCGTCGATCTCACCTAAACGATTAGCTTCGAAAGTTTTATACGTACGTGTATTGTTCCGAATCCAATGAATGACCGTAGTTGAGTCACACCAAAAGTACTTACGCACCGGGGTCATTCTATGTTCCTTAATTATTGTGGCGGCAAGTCTAGCAGCTAGCAATGCTGCTTGAAGTTCAGCTCGCGGCACCGTTAAAGGTTTAACGGGCATGACTCTGCACTTGCTAGCTATAAAGGAGACGTGAATGGTACCGTTAATATTATTATTCCAACGCCAATACGCTACGGCACACATCGCTTTAGTTGAGGCATCACTAAATACATGTAAATGTAAGTCCGTATAACCTGGCGTGCTCGTAGCACTGGTATAGTTCGCTACGAGTTCGTAGCCACCCGTAGCAGGCTGCGTAGGCGCTGTAGCTGAACTTGGTAACATGGAGTGGGGAATCGCCGCAGAGATTGTCGCCGGTGCAGAAACCGGTTCTATACTTATCTCGTTCTCACGTGCGGCGCTCGATACTCCGTCCTGTTCCATATTGTTCGCGTTGCAACCAGCTGATTGATGGTACCTAGATATACGTATGTTATTGATATATTTAAGTAGGTCAATCCACTTCTGCCACTTGTTATACATTATATCTGGAATTTTATCATCCCAGCCAATTTTTAATTGCCATGCGTCTTGCAGCATGATTTTACCTTGTATTGTAAAAGGGGATAGAAACCCTAAGACATCAAAAATAGACATAATTACCTTTAGCATGATGCGTTTCGTAGGACGTACAAGACCTTTAATAATTTCGACCGGCATTCGCCTGAATGACATGTCAAAGCCCAACTTGTCTTCCAGCGGATACCAGAGGAGACCGAGCGTGCGATCACCTTCATATTGCTGGCCAACCTTGAAGCTCACGGCAGCATTACTTATAGCTTCTTTAGGTACACTATTCAGCACTTGAACGCTGTTACTTGTCCAATTCCTAATTTCGAAGCCACCCGACTTGTGTATGTAGCTCAAATTGTTTACCATTTTGACCGCAGTTGTTATGTCGGGTAAGCTATCTATATAGTCATCCATGTAATGCGAATGATAGACCGCATTCACAGCGGCAGGCATCGATGACTCATAACGCCTTGCATTTTTGTTTTTTATAAATTGAGCTACAAAGGGCGAGCAATTGGCTCCGAAAATAAGGGATGTCATTACGTACGTTTGCACATTTTCTGCGGGGCTGGATCTCCACAGAAACCGAAGTGCGTGCTGGTCTTCATCACGGATTTTAATTTTCAGAAACATGTCCTTAATATCACCTGTTACTGCAATCTTGTTTTCCCTAAAGCGCAGCATGATTCCAAAGAGAGATGATAGAAGATCAGGTCCTGTTAGTAGATAATCATTAAGAGAATTACCTTGTACTTTATCTGCTGCATCGAAGACCAGATGGAGCTTATTGATAAAACTCTGGAGGCACAGTTAGCGGAACTCGACGATGAGGAGGAACCAGAGGAATACAGTTCACAAATCGAAGGAAACGTCCTCCCCCAAAGCAACATAGAAGAGTGGGTGAAGCACCAAAGTAATCATTTTGAACCACCAACGGAGCAGCGAGCCCCCGAACATGGCAACAAACTGGGTGAGCTGCAGCAGCCAGTGCCGTGCTCAACGCCCGCGCGGCAGCACGTGTCCGCCACAGGAACAATGCACGCCGTCCCGCCCGCGCTCCCGCCGATGCAAGCGCAGGCCACGTCGTCATACCCGCCGCATGAAACTATCACTGCACTGAATCATACGGTTCAAATGTTAGCTGGTGCACTGAAAGACTTATCCACTACAAACGTAAACAACGCACCCAATGTGAAATTGCTCAGTCGTCTGAGCACGCCCAAGGATTTGCCAGAATTTTCGGGCGACCCTATGGAATGGCTACAATTCAAGCAAGCCTACGATGAGTCCACAGAATTGTGTAAATTCACTGATAAGGAGAATCTGTGGAGGCTTAGAAAATGTCTACGAGGTTCAGCGAAGGATGCAGTCACTGCGCTATTTATAAGTGCCACCTCACCGGATAAGGTTATGTCGACGTTAGCACTACGTTTTGGAAATCCAGATTGCATTATATCCCGTGTTCTGCAAGACATCAAAAAACTACAGCCGCTGCATCAAGATTATCAGAAGGATATTGTCACATTCGCAGTAAATCCGGCTCGAAGGACCAAAATGTAGTGTACTGGAGGTCGCTGGTAAAATGATACTCGACACCGACTGAATATAAATAGTATAATGCACCGAAAATTACAATATAACTGTACAAGAATATAGCGTGTGTCTGCTCTGAAAGGTAGCTGCGGACAGCTTGACGATATCGTTACAAAATGACTCGTTTAAAAGTGACCAAGTAGATTGCAGATACCTCCATATTTTTCACAATTTATAATTATGACTATCGATACTATTTTATATCGACTAAATAATCTAAAACATACTATTTTATTTAAGTTTACTAATTTTATGAGAATGCGTCGCTTACAAGTCACAGTTATTGCATTGTTTTATCCGATACCGGATGAAACGTTCATTTCTGATGAATCAAAATCATGATTTCATAGTTATTTAAGTCGCCTCGTTGATCTGAGCACCCAAAATTCTAATTTCAATTGGTTTTCCACTACTTTTAGCTACAATAAACGATTTTGAAGGAAAGGTTTTAATTATCGGTTGTGTATGTTGTATAGTTAATGTCGCAATTACTATTGCCAAGTATCTAAAATGTATTATGGATCTAAAAATTGCGAAAAACCTACTGAACTATCAGCCTGCTGACTGGCATAAGCTGGAATTGCGTGCACTAAGAAGCAGTGGCTACACTACTACTTGCAACTAAACGGTTTGGGGCCCATGGTAATTCCATCTCCGAAGGGGCCTCTGATTGATAAATCGTTTTTATAAAGTTACTAGCTTCTGCCCGCGACTTCGTTCGCGTAGCGTGATGATATAGCCTATAGCCTTTGTCAATAAATGGGCTATCTAACACTGAAAGAATTTTTCAAATCGGACCAGTAGTTCCTGACATTAGCGTGTTCAAGCAAACAAACAAACAAACAAACAAACTCTTCAGCTTTATTATACTTAGAGTATAGATTTTCGTGAAGGAAAATTTTGACTGCGGTAAAGATTCAAATCTGCGTCTTCTGGTTAAATACACCAGCCGCTATGACCACTAAGCCTGCCAGGTCGAAATTTGCCTTCACAATTTGCAGTCACGTCTTTGAGGTGACATTCTAGGATTAGAATTTAGAAAACTATTGTGTTCTCGTTGTGCTTTGGTCTTGCAGTTTTGAGCTTGGATTTAGATTAAATATGTAGGTAGTTTCTTTAATGGGGTTCCAGGCAGGTGGTAAGACCCAACCATATTTTTTTATGGCATAGCGGGGCATACGAGCAGACGGATCGCTTTATGGTAAGCGATGCCGCCGCCCATGGACACCCGCTACACCAGAGGAAGTGTCGTCACTCATTCGGCGAAACAGAATATGCGTTGTTTTACGGGTTTCGGTGAGGCGAAATTTTTATTGAAATTTGGACATTGTCGGCGCCGATATAACAGCACCGACGGTGTTCGCGGGGAGTACGAGAGACGCGGGGTCCAACCATTACCAACGGGCTACGAGCACCCACCGCGCCGGAGTAATGCACTCGCCGATAGCTCGCGAACCGATCGCCACCAAACCATTGTGTTATTTATTATTTTTAATATACCATTTGTCTATCGTGTGAGTCGCCTATTTTAATTATGTGCCCATACTGCACAGACATTCACTCTCGCTCACACCTTTATCCCACAGGGGTAGGCAGAAACAATAGACCGCCACTGCTACGATTCTTGTATAGGTACTTCTTTTGCGTATTTTTTCATTTCACTTATTTTCCTGTAGGTATATTAAAAGGGCAAGAGATTAAAGCAATACTTTTAATCACTTAACAAAGTATGAAAGTTTTTAAAGTTGACCAATCGTCCCGACCGGCCGAGTTGCAGCTGGGGGTTGAGGGTGTGCATCTGATTCTTTGTAATCGTCACGTATCTCCTGCTGACAGGCTTCCGAAGCACCATGGCTGAAGCACAGCTCGCGAAGAAAAGCACTGAGAAAATTATGTTGGCACAGATTATGGGTCGCATTTTATTTCCTTTTGAATAAAAGCCTCGTTGTCACTCGTTGCCAACTGCCTCGTTAGTCTAGTGGTCACAAGTGCGACTTCTACGCTTGAGGTTCTGGGTTCGATTCCCAGGTCGAGCAAAGTGTTATTGGGTTTTTCTATGAAATTCTCAGTAGCAGCTCGGAGTTTGGAATTTGTGCCCGGTTAGTGGCAATAGGCTCGCCCCCTATTACATGGGACCTAAACATACCGGCGAACTGTGGGTGTACCTAAGTACACCTCTTCCTAACCCTTCGGGGAATACAGGCGTGATGGTATGTTATGTTGAATAAAAGCTGTTAGAGAGTTAAGGAGTATTTCGAAGATAGTTTGATTTTAAAATGTTTTTATAGAAATCTAAAAGTATTTTAATCTTCTATTAATTGTAATTTGCGCGCCCTCGGGGTACAATATGTTGTACATAATTATAAGCAAAAATAACTACTTGATACCCACAGTTCGCCGGGATTTTAAGGTACTACACTATTCTATAATCTGTGGTACTACGTAATAGGGGGCGAGCCTATCGCCATTAACTGGGCACAAATCCCGAAACTCCGAGCTGGATTTCATAGAAACCAATGAAGATTTCCTCAACCAGGGAGTAGAGGGAATAGAACACAGAACCTCAAGCGTAGCTATCGCGCTAACGACAAATGAAGTTGCTACACTAACGAGGCAGATTGCAGACATTCTAGATGATAAAAAAAATTTTTTTTGATAACTAAATACTCACAAGTAAAAACCCAACACAGGCTCGTTTGATACTTCATATCTGATGATTGCTTACCGTGTATTGTATAGGAAGTACCTTAGGCTACACTCACACTCCCTTATTCATAGTAGTAATATAAATCGTCTTCTTCTCTACTATTATAAAATTGTAAAAAAGCTGCGTCTGTACATTGAATATCTGATGACCTCTGTGGTTTAGTGGTTCGAGTACCGGACTACTGACCATGAGGTCGTGGATTCGATTCCCACAGGGCACAAAAATTTATGTGATGAATTTATGTGTTTGTGTTCATCTGGGTGTTCTTATGTATTTACAAAAAAAAAGTATATAAGTAGGTGTTGTGGACTGTAAATAAAACATTGATGCGCCGAATATGTGGTTTTATTCCTTTCTTCAGTTTTCCTTATCTTCTAAGCGTTGAGATCGTGATCACAAACTGTCGCCATAATGGCCCTACTTATATGATCAAATAGGGGGGGTGCAAGTAGTGTGGGTTGTAACTATGCCTCACTGCTTGCACTGACAATTAAACATAACTTAAATTTCCTTAACTAATTCAACAGTAAATAATTGTATATATCAAAACAAGACAAATAGTAATAATAATAACATAATCAAATAGTAAATAATCATAAAATCAATATATCAAGTTCGTCCATAGTGTCACTTTCACTAATGTCACTTTTCACTAGTCACTGGTGGTCTGTATTTGGTGGTCGTCACCAACAGTAGGTATTATATCCATTGTCTAGTACCCATAGTACAAGCTCTGCTTAGTTTGGGACTAGATGGTGCCGTGTAAAAGTGTCCCAGAATATCTATATTTAAAAAAAACAAGTGGGCAATACCTATATAAACTGCTAGCTTCTGCCCGCGACTTCGTCCGCGTAGAGTGAGGATATATAGCCTATAGACTTCTATCGAACACTGAAAGAATTTTTCAAATCGGACCAGTAGTTCCTGAGATTAGCGCGTTCAAGTAAACAAACAAACAAACTCTTCAGCTTTATATCACTACATAGTATAAAACAAAGTCGCTTCCCGCTGTCTGTCCGCTTTTTAATAGATAGAGTGATTTAAGAGGAAGGTTTTAAACTATATACATAACCCTACGACTCTTAGGAACGGGGCAGGGCTTGTGAAACCGCAGGCGGGTCGCTAGTATTAGTATATATAGAAGTATAGATTCCGAATCCAAAAATGAGATTTTTAAAATTCTTGTCTGTTTGTTACGGGTTGGCGCAAAAACTACTGAATATATTTAAATTTTGTTATCACTGGTGAACTTCTTATCTCAATTAATTGAACGGATCCAGAGATACAGCTCTCTCTGATGTATACAGAACCATACAAACAAGAGATCATCAATGTTGGTTTGTTCACTCGCAACACCAGAGGAGTCGCACGTGCGTTGCCCGCCTTTTAAAAGGGTTCGGGCCTCCGGTAACCTCACTCACTCGGTGAAACACAACGCAAACGTTTTTTTACGCCGGTTTTCTGTGAGGCCGTAGTATCAATCCCGTCGAGCCGGTCCATTCGTGCCGAAGCATGGCTCTCCTACGCGAAAAAAAAAAATTCTTCTTGTGGGTATTACTATGAATTCCGCCTTTATAATCCAAACAAAATGATCTATCTTTTTCCAATTACAGGTTTCGTTTCGCGTCTGATTGATTTGCGAGTTAAGTGCTTCAGATATGAGACTGACTATGCGAATTATTTGTAAATATCATCAGCGTATATCAGTCCACTACTGGACGTAGGCCTTCCCTATCGTGCGCCATTATACTCTGTGCTCGGCTTGTCGCTTCCAGCCTTCGCCAGCAATTATTCTTAAGAAAATAATATTGACAAATAAACTGCCTCATTAGTCTAGTGGTCCTGAGCGCGACTGCTACGCTAGAGGTCCTGGGTTCGATTCCGAGGTCGAGCAAAGTTTTATTGAGTTTTCCTTTCTTCTTTTCTATTTATATTTCTAAGTCCGCTTGCGAAAGCTGAATTTCCCACAAAAACGTAATACCTAACTAAATCGTAATTCAAATAGTATTTTATGAAATTGTGTTGATATCTACCGTTAATCTAGGTTCCATTTCGTCTTCTACTGCTGCACTGGAAATAATCAACTGGAAAATCGTTCCAAATTTGGTAAAGTTATCAAGAATTGCATTCGCTTACATTATTTCCAGGGAAGTATTTTGGATGAAATAGTAGAGTAGGAAGAACCTTAGATTAACTTAAATTGTGTTTGAATTACGTTTTGTTTTGGTACTAGCTTCCGCCCGCGACTTTGTCCGCGTGGAAAGTTACCTATTTAGTATTTGCGTGATGATATATAGCCTTCCTCAATAAATGGGCTATCTAACACTGAAAGAATTTTTCAAATCGGACCAGTAGCTCCTGAGATTAGCGCGTTCAAGCAAACAAACAAACAAACTCTTCAGCTTTATATATTAGTATAGATTATAGATTACGTTTGTACTAAAATTCGGGCTGGAAATTGAACTACACCAATGCCGTCAAGCAATAAGATAAGAACAAAAAAACTGAAACTACTATAGGTAATGTTAAGAGAGAAGGGAAGAATAATTTGATAAATAATGTTCGAATATTAACCCACCCCTCAATTTTATTTTCTCCATTATCTCCTATAGAAAGAAAGAAAAGAAAGAAAAAACGTTTATTTGGCCAGCACCAAAGACACAAATTACACATAATAAAAATAAAAAAGAAGACATAAAAACGAGACGACATAGTGAAGTATACTCTTAAAATTAAATTAGGTATGCGTCTCACGGCTGTACCAAACGGGTCTCCAGATCAGCAGATTGTTAAGCAAAATTAAATGCTTAACGCTGATTTTCATCTGGAGCCCTCGTGCTCCACGGATGTCAATCAGAGAAATTGTGTAGGTGAATATCGTGCTCGTGTGCAAGAGTGTCGTGTGTGTTAGTGTGTGTCATGCTACATTGTAACATTTTGTGTAGGAATCAATAAAATAATATAAATCAGGTTACGGTGTATCTATTACGCTACACGGGAACTGGTCCCGAGCCGAGGTGCACGTGTGCGTGTAGTCTTGTTTGTTGCGCCAACATGATTGCCTTTTCAAGATAATACATTTTATAATAAATACGGATAAAAATAGTTAAGAAACGTCTCATCAGAATTAAAGAAGTATATGAGTGACGAGGTAAGTAGTACACTAACAAAATTGTGTTCAAATTAGAAAAATCTATACACAAATATACGAGTAGTATCATTGGTGACCGTGGCCTGCGGGTGGTTGGTTTCCGGATTCTGTCGCCTAATCACGGTTGTAGTGTTCCACAACTCAAGCACAAACACTTTCGAAAACGTAACATACCATCACGCCTGTATTCCCCGAAGGGTTAGGCAGAAGCGTAAGCCCGGATGAAATAAAAGAGCTCACCCCTAGGAAAATCCTGCAGTTCATAGTAGCCGCAGGATTCAGCGGTGAACTATAAATCAAAGAGTGGCGATCACAATAGACCATTTTCGGTCGCAGTGATACAATAGCCGCAAGCAAATAATAAAAAAAAAAAATAGGCAGAAGCGTACTAATGTACACCCACATTTCGCCGGTATGTTTAGATCCCATGTAATAGGCGGCGAGCCTATTGCCATTAACCGGGCACAAATTCCTAACTCCGAGCTGCTACTGGGAATTTCATAGAAAAACCCAATAACACTTTGCTCGACCTGGGAATCGAACCCAGGACCTCAAGCGTAGCAGTCACGCTCAGGACCACTAGGCTATTGAGGCAAGCGTCGAAAACGTATTCGTATCGAAATCGAGAATAATTTGTATGAGAAGGAGGTTAATGAACGTAGATGAAGCGAAAGTGGTGTGCCAGGATCCTAGCAAGTGTAGTCTCTGCCTACCCCAATAGGAGACAGATGTGAAAATATGTATGTATGTATAAGATTTGTAGCAGAAAAAAACTCATTCGTTTACGATATGTATTCGATAGTTCTTCGTGCTTAGGCTGTACGTGCAGTACATATCTGCTTAAGGGAATATAGGCGTTATAGTCTGTTAATTATGCATAATTCAACAACTAATTATATTCGTCACATGTTTGAGGCATGTCGGATTAGTCACATTTGCGACGCACACCCATTAAGACTTAAAATTCAATTAGGTACAGAAGTGCAATTAAAATAATATTCGTTACAATTCCAAATATCATGGCGTATAAATAACCGTCGCAATCGCCATCTTGGCTCACACTCTCCCTAATCAACATGGCCGCTGTTACAAGTTTCCTGGTGCTTGCAATTGTCGCTGTTAGCGCAGTGCGTTCTGACATATGCGGTACAGTTCAAATTGGTAAGTAGGTGTATAATGTGTGTTTATCGCGTCTACCGGCATTACATACCCGGGGCCGGTTTGCCCCCCTAGATTCGGGGCTGCCAACATATTGGGATTTTTGGGGTGGCGCCGAAAATTCTTAATAATCCTTCGCCAACTAAGTAGGTGGTAGGGTATGTCCCACAGACTAAAAACTGCATTTCGAGAAAATCGCCTTCGAATTTTGCCAAGTGTATACATATCTGTGTTCGTGACTGTACCTAATGTTTTCTCTACAGGACAAATTTCCGGTAAAGGAATACCGCTAGCTAAAACTTTACTGCAGCCAGGAACAGCTGACTGGGAAGTGGCCATTCCAGTAAGTGTATACATCTTATTGTTTATATACAAACAAGTGGCAGTGTTAGTGTAAAACGAAAATTATAGTGTGTAACATACACCCGATTACACATCAAGCTGTAACTAGTATTAGCTGACTTCAACAAAAAACATTGTAAAATGTACATTGTAAGCGTGAAACAACATTTACGTTGTACTGAGTGAGGATACCGGAGACCCAAACCCTTTTAAAAGGCCGGCAACGTGACTCCTCTGGTGTTGCGGGTGTCCATGGGCGGTGGTAATCGATTACCACCAGGTATCCCATTAAAAAAACCTTAGCCTATACAATACGAGTTCAGCTTATGTCGGAAATGTAATGGTTCATATATTATTAAGCCGTAGATACTGTGTATACATTTTTTTCTACTTCTTTACAAACTAGTACATAACTGTTCACATCTAAGTTTTACGTAAGTAAGCTAAGTACATAAGTTCACTCAACTCGATGAAATGTATACATACATACTTATACATACCATCACGTCTGTATTCCCCGAAGGGTAAGGCAGAGGCGTACTAATTTAGTACACCCACAGTTCGCCGGTCTGTTTAGGTCCCATGTAATAGGGGTCGAGCCTATTGCCATTAACCGGGCACAAATTCCAAACTCCGAGCTGCTACTAGGAATTTCATAGAAAAACCCAATAACACTTTGCTCGACTTGGGAATCGAACCCAGGACCTCTGGCGTAGCAGTCGCGCTCAGGACCACTAGGCTAATAAGGTACAATTATATACTAATAATATAATAAATAATAGGGCACGGACCTCCTTTTACAATGAGAGAGATTAGGTTATAGTCCACCACGCTAGCCTAATGCGGGTTAGCAGACTACATGCCGTCGAGGAAATGTCTCAGGCATGCATTCCATATTGTTTTCCTCCACCGTTTAAGCGTGTGATAATCAATATCGTGCTTTGGAATTTGACCTGGAGACCTTTGCTTTGGTTTCGCAGTCCAATTGCCATCATATTAGCAGGGGCTAAATAAATAAGTTTGTAGGTATATTTTTATTAGATCGTCTGTTCTTTTTTGCAGAATCTCGGCCAGTGCCCGTATGGGTCAGCCGGGGTGAGTGCCGTTGTGTGCGACTCCGACGTCATGCCGACCGGGCAGTTCCTTAGCAAGTCGGTGATCGTGGTCCACCGTGTGGGCAGCCTCCAGGGGTACGGCACCGTCACACCTACGGTATACTGCGGAGATTCATGGCTGGCTCCCAACCAACAGGGGCAATTGAACCAGCGCTGGTCAAATTCAATGGGCTTGAGTAGCCAGCCCCAATGGCTCAAACAGAAAAACGTGCAGAATGATCCTCACAAGTTGTGGGACGAAACACCACTGTGGAACCAAAAGCCCGAAGGTTTGATCGTCCGACCACAATAATTTTTATCAAAACATATTTTACAATATCTCCGATTTCGGCTTTAGAAAACATACTTAATTCTTATATTTTGGTTCAATCGAAAAACAACTCTATGTACATGTAGTACTGTAGTTTGGTTTAAAAAATAAATAAAACTTGTCTTTCCGACTTAAGTATCATTAATATCTTTCGAATATATCTATTTCATAAAAATATATCTAACCAGGATTTCTTTTAACATTATATTACAGTATTTATTCATAATATTGAGTTTTATTAAACACACCCACGTCTCGGGCACATCTTGTATTGCGAGGCGCCCCGCGAGGAAACGCGGTGGTCAAACGTCAAAGTCAAATCAAACTACTATCCGACGACCAGAAGCACAAAAAAGTAATCTGAAATCTGTGTGTCTAAATGTCAAAGTTGCTATCGGTCGACTAAGATAGAAATGCCTGCGAAATCCTGTGTCCCTGTCCTGTTTCGGGGTGTTATTATTTAACAAAAAGTAAAACCGCCCTAAAAACAAAAAAAAATGTTGTGCGAAACAATATTTTTAAGGTGTTTTTTTTTTGTTATTACAAAACATATCGTCGGCCATAGAACCTCCTTCTTTTTCGAAGTCGTATAAAAACACAGCTCCTATCCCATTGCGGGACGCATAGCCGCAAGGTTCAAGACCATCTTACCAATATAATCTTAGGCAGGGTTCGACAGTTCGACTTGACAATTGATACTGATAGTTTCAGTGTCTACTACCATAAAATTTTATGATGCTCTACTAATTTCTTACACTACAGATTATATGTAATTACATTATAATGCCTCATTAGCCTAGTGGTACTGCTACGCTAGAGGTCCTGGCTTCTATTCCCAGGTCGAGCAGTGTTATTGAGTAGCAAAGAGTCTGAAATTTGTGCCCGGTTAGTGGCAATAGGTTCGGCCCCTATTATTTGGGACCTAAACATACCGGAGAACTGTGGGTATAACTTAGTACGCCTCTGTCTAACACTTCGCGGAAAACAGGCGTGTGCTGGTATATTAGATTATAATGACGAATGATGCTTTAATAGTATATTTTCCTGAAGAAATATTGGTTTTGTAAAAATACACATTTTGAGGACCTCTGGTTTAGTGGTTTGAGTACCGGACTGCTGACCATGAGGTCGAGGGTTCGATTCCCACAGGACACAAATATTTATGTGATGAATATAAGTGTTTGTGTTCGTCTGGGTGTTTCTTATGTATTATAAGTATGTATTTACAAAAAAAAGTATATAAGTATTATATCCATTGTCTAGTACCTATAGTACAAGCTCTGCTTAGTTTGGGACTTTTTTTTTAAATAAGCTTGCTAGCAATGTGGGTCACACATTACTAGTATTCTTGTTAACCCCTCGTACTAAGCTAAATGCTTGTGTTACGAGTGGGTTCACGTCGGCAGTGCAATGGGTGGGGTTCGAACCGGCAACCACATGATCGCAAGTCCGACGCCCTAGCCATTAGGCTACCGCCGCTTATATGTATACTATGTAGATGGTGCTGTGTAAAAATGTCCCAGAATATTCATTATTTTATTATTATTCTGTGGTGTAGATACTTACATTGTTACAGAATAGAATCAGTTATAGCTTCACTAATATATATCATATCAGCATATCTTCTTTTCCTTTCTCTCCGATGGTGGTGAGCGCATGCTTTAACTTTTTGAACAGCGCGACGCAAAACAGGCGCAACTTGTTCTCCATTATAGAAACTAACTCCATCTACTTTTTTTAACGGAGAGACCCTGATGGCTAATAGTTTCTAGTTTATCGATAGATGTCTCTTGTCCTAACTGTCATGCAAATAAATAATAAATAATTTATATTTTATTTCGTAAAAGTTTTCTAAATATTTTATTTCATATCATATCTATCTAGCCCTAGATGATGGTAACAAGCCTTTTCGTATGTTTTAAATGGCAACATCACACAACCATCAACCAACCTGGCACAAAACCAAGCACAAGAAAAACTCATATTCTACTTGGGGATGGGTATCGAACCGCTATTTTAGTTGAAGTGGGAATCGAACCCACGACCGCTAGTGTCACAGTCCAGTACTAAACTAAGTAATGTGGCAGTTTCTAGAAATAATTGAATTATAATTAAATTAAAATTGCTTCATTAGCGTAGTCGTCTTGAGCGCGACTGATATGCCTGTAGTACCTAGTATGTCCTGTGTTCGATTCTCAGATCGAGCAGTGTTATTGGGTTTTTTTATGAAATTAAGTAGGTACGCCTCAACCTTATTCTTAGGGGAATAATACCATCAAGCATATATCAATACGCACAGGTAATAAGGGCAGAGTAGGTATAAGGAAATAAGAAAAAAAATCTCCAGGAAAGGATGTTTATTAAAAACATACAGTTTGATAAACCAGATACATAATTTATGATTAAATACAGGACCTACACAGGCCAAGCTAAGTAATTATACATGTCGTATTGTCACATCCCTGATGCTCCAAACTTTCCGAAATTAATTTTGACAATTAAGTACTCTACTTAATTATGCAAGATGACGTTTCTAATTCTACATGCGCAGATGTGTGCGTAAACCGGCAGGGTTGCCTCTAATCGATGTCTACAGTCACGATTATAAATATGTATACACTTACCCAGCAAAATTCTAAAACGATTTTTTTCTTGAAATGACGATTGCAAACAATAAAGTAAATCATTAAAGCGTTCATTCGAAAATACTATGTTTATAACGCCTTATATAATGGTCTTTGGACAGCTCGTATGTTGCGGCGATAGCGGTGATTTTTGTAGTGCCAATGTATACATTGACTTGTATAGAATTACATCTATACCAATATTATAAAGAGGAAAGTTTGTAGTATGTATGTTTGTAGCGAATTGGCTCAAAAAGTCCTGGACTGATTTTAAAAATTCTTTCACCATTTGTATGCTACATTATTCCAGATTAACATAGGCTATAGAATATTTTGAAAAGGTTAAGTATTTCTCCACGCGAGCGAAGCCGGGGCGGGCCGATAGTTATAAAAACTTGTGTCTGGCTTACTGTACGTCAACATCTAATGGGGGCGGAGAATCAAATTTTTGGAGGCCTGGTCAAGCAGGGTTTGTGGGGAGACGGTCCCAGCCGATGAATCGAATGAGACGCAGTTCAGTGTAACTTGGACTTCAGCATAACCCTGCAGATTGCCATTGCGGTGGACGAGAAGCACATTCTGGTTTAGGAAACTGGATGTGGGTTCCACATCACTGTCACATACTATGGCCTCAATGCCTGCAACCTGGCAATTTGTAGTTGACTGAAATAAAAGAAATGGATTCGTTTTATTTGCATGAATCGCTCATGTTTTTTAGCCGAATGCGCCAAGGAAAGGTAACCAATTAGGTAGGTCAGGTTAAGTAGGTTTTTGTATTTTTATTTTATTTATTATGTCAGCAAACGGTAAGTAGTCCTCACCGCCCAAAGACACCTGCATCACCAGAGGAGTTGCCGAGCCTTAAGAGCCCCTACGTACTGCTGGGGCCACAGCAACCTATACTATAGTGAACTGACACTCCCGCGCTTAAGGCAAAACCGGTACGACATAGCAACCTTCGAGAAGCGAACCTATTCTATTCTCAAAGGCGGGCAACGCACTTGGGGCCCCTCTGGTGTTGTGGGTGTCAATAGGCGGCGCTGATCGCTTACCATCAGGTGATTAACTTCCTCGCTTGCCTCCCTACTTCTATAAAAAACAACCACCAAGGTGCTTTACAACACAAACAACGGACGGATATTACCACTCAGCAAAATAGTAAGTAGGTATTTGAACTTACCGGTATCTGAACTTCCCAATCGGGGACATTCGGTTGTAGGAGCACCGGTTCAAAGGGATATTTACTCTTGGTCGGACTTCCTGTTCGGACATAAACACATTAATTTACATTTAATTTATTTATATTATAACTAATATTATAAATGCGAAAATTTCTCAGGACGGATGGATGTTTGTCACCCTTTCACTCCAGAACGGCTGAACGGATCTGGATAAAATTTGGCACAGAGATAGTTTTAGTCTGGAATAATACCTACACAGGGTTTTATCCAGATCGGACCCAATTCTGAAGTTCACGCAGACACAAGTCGGGGGTACCTAGAAACTAGTGTTAAATAAATAAACAAATTAATGTACTCTTACCAATGTGGTTAGTAGTGCAAGCTCCTTGAAGGGAACCAAGTGCACTAACTGCCACAGCATACAACAGGACCAGACAACTTGCTACAGCAACCATTTTGACCAAGTGAACTCAAAATAATTAGGAACAAATCCTTTTTATACAAACAATGAAATAAAAATGCATTTGAAATGTGCTAATTATATTAGTTACACGGATAGTAATTACTTTGCGTATCTAATATGTAGGTAGTAGTTCGGGCCACCAAAAAGTAATAAATATTAATTAGGTAGGTACATGATATCTTCATGCGATATGCATATTATTTTTAACTAGATACTGACCCTGGCTTCACTCGCTTCACAAAAAGATTCTAAGTAAGACCTTTATTACCAATACGACTGTGAGAACCGCAACCAAATTCATCCAGTCGTTTTTGTGTGACACGTACAAACATACAGACAGAAAATAATTCTAATGGCTTCTGCTGCTCTCATATAAAACCCCAATATTCGTATTTCTTAATGTTTATTTAAAGCTTTACTAGCAATGTGGCTTAGCAATTAAATGCTTGTGTTACGAATGGGTTCACGTCGGTAGTGCAATGGGTGGTTTTCGAACCGGCAACCACATGATCGCAAGTCCGACGCCCTAGCCATTAGGCTACCGCCTACCGCCGCGGCGCTATGAATATTTATAATGTAGGTAGTTACATACATACCTACATCGGCCAGTTTCAATTTTATTTTATGTAAATGTCGCAGTAGAAATTTTGTATAATTCGTTATTTTGCATAACCTCTAGTTGCTTTAAATTACAAAAATGCTCTGTTATGTAAAATAACTGAATGACGTTGAGCAGTTTTGCTTATTTGGTGACCTTCAACACGCGGAATGGAACAGCGCAAATGAAATGTTGGATTGAAAATTTTAGTTTCAAAATTCGGCGCTAGCTTAGCTCTTTCTTCTAAATAATTATGCACAATGGCTTCATTTCATTTCTGACACGTCTCTCTACGTTTCGTCTCAGTTCTATTAACCTAACCAATATACATACCTATTTTTACCGTCCGTACTACTACCCGTCAAAACTAAATTTGGTTGCAATAATCCGTCAAAATATAACTAAATTAGCTTCCGCGCGCGACTTCGACCGCGTGGAATATTACTTAGTCTTAGCGTGATGATATATATATAGCCTATAGCCTTCCTCAATAAATGGGCTAATCTAACACAGAAATATTTTTTCAAATCGGACCAGTAGTTCCTGAGATTAGCGCGTTCAAGCAAACAAACAAACAAACTCTTCAGCTTTATATATTAGGTAGTATAGAGTATAGATTGTTTGTGTAGCGATTGACCCATTAGTATAAAGACAAAGATATTTAAAGACAAAGATATTTATTGCTCAAACTGTGTACAAACAACGGCGTTATATGAAATATAATAAATCTCAACAGCCTACCCAATCGGGTGTAGCAATTATAATAATAACTAATATATCTATTAATGTTCTTATTTATTCACAAAGTATTCGTTCAAATTATAAAACACATTTTTAGTTAGAAATTTTTTTAAAGCATTTTTAAACGATTTACCGTCCAGTTCTTTAATTTCTACTGGTAAGTGATTGAAAACTCGTATTGCTGTTATGTAGGTGCTTTTATAGTAGATCATATTATTTATTTGTGGTAGATTTAGGTTATATTTATATTTATTGCGTACATTTGGCTTAGATGAGCTTTTGAGATTAAAGAACTGGGTGTTATTTTTGACAAATAAACACAACTCCAAAATATAAATGCCGGTAAGTGTAAGGTAACCCTTCTCTCTAAAAACTGACCTTAGTGATTCGGTGTTTTGCATATTGTAGATAATACGAAGACATTTTTTTTGAAGAACGAATGTAGATTGTATTTCACACGAATTACCCCAGTATATGACTCCATACATTAACAGTGGATATACATTTCCAAAGTAAGCTGATTTTGCTGTATCTATAGAAGTTGTTTCTATAAGTATAGATAAGGCATAACAGAAACTTGATAACTTTTTGTTAATTTTTTCTATATGACCCTTCCAGTTTAAATGATAATCTATTGTGACACCCAGAAAATTAATTTGTTCTACCTCTTCTATTTCTGTATTTGTTTCGTAAATGTTTAACGGTTTTGGTTTCGTCTTATAATTTCTGAATTGCATTAGTTTAGTTTTATTGAGGTTTACTTTTAAATTTATTTCTTTTAGCCATGTAGTTACAGTTTTTAATGTATTACTAACTTCTGCCTTATATAGTGAGAGAATCCAGGGCTTCGATTCCCAAGTCGGCGGGGGCAGTGTAATAGTTTTTCTATGAATTTGTCAGCAGCAGCTCGGTATTTGGATAGTTCCTGTTTAATAGCAATAGGCTCGCCCCCATTATGTGGGACTCTGGGTCCTAAACATACCGAAGAACTGTGGTTGTACATTTGTACACCTCTGCCTAACCCTTCGGCCAATACAGGCGTGATGGTATGTGTTTGTGCAGCGACTGATTCTTTGTGGGTTGACAAACTAAAACTATTAAAAACTAACTAAAAAAAGAGATGCAAAAATTTAAAACTACAAAACAACGTGCGGCTAACTTCAGACACGCACCGATATTTCTTTATATGTACTATCAGGAAAATCCATATCTGACCACCATTAGGGCTATTTCTGCTTGCAGCGCTCGGCTACTATACTAGCGCTTACCTGCGCTCATAAACCAATAGCATAACAGTGTTGGGGTATTTGCTGAACCCCTTGTTTCGATCACCTTTGTTCACAAATAATAACAAGAGAGAACTGTTGTCCGTCATTATGTAGTATATTTCAATACTGGTAATTTAACAAAAACATTCAAAATCTCTAAAATATACATGTGCTAGTCGAAGGTCGAAAGAACACGTGCTAAAACTACAATTGGGTATTGCTTCAAAGGCGGTGCCATTAGTACCCATTTATGGGAAATATTTAAACAGGCTTTTGTTGTCAAGAGTATAGTTGTATAATTGAAACGCATAATAGATATTACTGACTAGTAGTCATTTTTTTCGCACCTGTTATCCCATCTCTGAACCATTATACCTACCCCGTATATTTTCAATGGAGTTTAGGTCCGGAAAGCGAGAAGGCCACGGTACTTATCGTATACTTGGCTGCTTTTGGATCGAATTCTGCACCAAGTGCGAACAGTGTATTAGTGTATAGGACAATTGTCTTGGATAAAACATTTTTTGAGCATTTCGTGCTCTGTATACGCCACTCGTACTGTAGGCAAAACGGTATCTGCAGCATCGCAAATAATTTTCACCATTCGCCCTCTCTGGGGTATTGGCCAGTTCCCCAGAACCTGCCGAACTCATCCAAGCCCACATGTTGACCACAACTTATTATTTGGAATAACATTTTTCGGCTCGTGCCGAGTTTTATTTACACGCCATAGATGCCGACGACCTACTTTTATTTATTACTATTTGTCGTCCCAAAAGGATCCTTTTCTGTTTTATTACTATTGGTTAACGAAAAAAGGGCGGTAAACAGCCATGGTCATCGTGTGCACGGGATTTTGTTTTAAAAATGGCTAGATATGGATTTGGCCCATAGTACATACCTACAGAAAAAAATAGGAAGTAGGGGTATATTGATAATGCCTTTTGATTACATGAGATCGGTCATCTTGTTTCTGTTTTTAGCCAGGGCTTTGTGATTTATTATTTTAAACTTTTCAGTTTTTGATATATCTAACCAGTGTCCAGTTTCAACTCATCCAATTGCCTCATTAGCCTATGGTCCTGAGCGCGACTGCTACGCTAATCTTGGGTTCGATTCCCAGGTCGAGCAGTGTTATTGGGTTTTTCTATGAAATTCCCAGTAGCAGCTCGGAGTTAGGAATTTGTGCCCGGTTAATGGCAATAGGCTCGCCCCCTATTACATGGGACCTAAACATACTGGCGAACTGTGGGTGTACAATAGTACGCCTCTGCCTAACCCTTCGGGGAATACAGGCGTGAGGGTATGTTATGTTACCTAGTGCACTTCAAAATTGAGGCGAATCTAATGACACCTCCCAAAGCAGACGCTTAGGCTGCAGCAGAGCGTAACAAAGAAATATACAAACATCAAAAAAAGTTTGCACTCACTAGCTTAAAAGCTGATATAATTTTTTAAATTGAACCTTATCAAACAAAATTCTTTGTTGTTTTCTTTAAATAGAAATACCCTGTTAAAGAAAACACACAACAAAGATTTTTTCTTGATAAAGTTCAATTTAAAAAATGATATCAGAATTTAAGCTAGTGATCGCAATCTTTTTTTGTACTGGTGCAGTCGGATAAAAAGCTGGGGTGGCTCCGACACAATTCTTTTGAGCATCCAATCCTTTTGAGAAAAAATAAATGAAACTCAAAACTGCCTCATTAGCCAAGTGGTCCTGAGCGCGACTGCTACGCTAGAGGTCCTGGGTTCGATTCCCAGGTCGAGCAGTGTTATTGGGTTTTTTTATGAAATTCCCAGTAGCAGCTCGGAGTTAGGAATTTGTGCCCGGTTAATGGCTATAGGCTCGCCCCCTATTACATGGGACCTAAACATACTGGCGAACTGTGGGTGTACAATAGTACGCCTCTGCCTAACCCTTCGGGGATTACAGGCGTGATGTTATGTTATGTTAAATAAAATTCGTCGTTTATTTATCACACAGACATTGCTTTATTAATCTTAAGCATATTCCCATAATTGGAGTCCTTTCATAAAGGTATGTATAACTTTGACAAGCGTCATTACATAAAATACTTTATGTATGCAGTCTTGCGTTACATTAAAAATAATTAACAAGTAAATATAATCAACTTTAAAACAATCATCAAGTACCTATGTAAGTACTTTCTCTAAAACATAATGTATATCTTTCCATTTTAAACAAAAACTAAACATGTGGACCTCCCACTCAAAATAGTCTAAAAAGTGGCAATACTTTTAGGTACATACGTCATTAACTTTAGAAAATATAAAAGAAGCTAGGACGCTTCTAGCTTTTGAAGCTAGGACGAAATTAAGGCAGGCAGGATGTTTTAAAATATAAGGTTTTAGTAATAACATGTGATTAATATGAATGTAAAATAAAAAAAGTGGCATATATAACAGCAAACATATTTTTCATTCATGAGCAACCCATTATGATTATAATGTCTCACTGCTGGGCACGGGTCTCCTCTCAGAGTGAGAGGGATTGGGCTATAGTCCACCAAGCTAGCCTAATGCGGGTTGGCAGACTTCACACGCCGTCGAGAAAATCTCTCAGGCACGCAGGTTTCCTCACGATGTTTTCCTTCACCGATTAAGCGCGTTATAATTAAATATGAATAATTATGTTATTTTGTTATTCACAACGGCTACATACCTTTCAATTGAATTTGAACAAGGAAATTGTTTTGTACTTAAAATTAAGTACTAGACTTTAAATCCGGGCCCGGGATTTGAACATAAATTACTTATTCCTAATTAACATGCATTGTAAAATCAACAAAAAGTTTAAACATTCTTCAAAATCAGTCTTAGGTACTTATCATATTTTGTGTAAAGGATTTAAAAATGGCTGTAAAGAGCCTTATTATTTAAGGTATAAATTATTACAACCAAAAAGGATAGCTATCTCCATACATTATTTAACTTAGCACTTATAAGTAGTACGAAATGAATGGCACGGAATCGAAATTGTTATAAAAAAAAAACAAGTAAAACAGACCCAGTACTAAAAAACAGAGTCCATTTTACTAGACACTTTATACTTCTTTTTCTATAATATCTTAAATGTAAAAATATGTAGTCAAAGAATAGTGTTATTCCCCTTAACACAGGTAAAACTATAATATAGGAACACATAAGTGTAAATTATACACAACTTTTAAAACATGATTTTATATAGTGTTTTTAAGTATTCAGAATCATATGATGATGTAATTAAAAATTGCACCGCGCTTGCGACCGCTGCACTGTCGAGGCAGTTCAGAATAGTACCAGTTAATTGGGATTTAAAATGTTGTATACTCATGCACATATAACTAAATCTCAAAAAATATGATTACTGACATGCTAAACACTGTGGACAGAATAGTGTAGTAGCTTTAATACTCGGCACAGTCTTGTTATTCAGTCTATAGGGCTACTAGCACCAACTTCTTAAATTTTCTATTGTCATTTTGTGTTTAAATTCAATTTAAACATATTTATCAAGTTTGTGCAAGCGGCCCTACATCTAAAAGAAACTTAATTCTACTGCAACTTATAATTATCTTTAAAATTACTAATGGAAATAATGTAAATTTCAAACTTATTATGTTTACCATATTGAGTAATGAAATTGATGGTGACTACGGAAACTATAAAAAAATTTGGCGTGATAACTTAGATAGGGCCACTGACCGCATGAACTATTTTCATCCTTAACCCATTTACTACCCCCCAGGCATCACGGCCCCTAGGTGGGCATCAGTTTTTTCTCAGAATGGGGTCAGGCTATAATCCACTAACTTCTGAATATCTCATTAGCAAATGAAATTCAATAGCACATATCATTTCAAATTACCGTCAGTAATTTGATTCAATTGATAACAATTGAGATTTGTGACAAATTAATTACTTTTTGCTTGAAGTATCAGTTATTTTCTAGATTTAGCCCAAAATTGAATGTGACAGTGCTGGGATTATACTTTTTCTGAGGTAGAATTAAGTCACTTGAATTAGAAGGCTTATTTAGTTATTAACCAAAATAATACTAAATTACCAGTTTCTGTATGTATATTAAATTATTTAGAAAATAATATCTACCTAACTTTTTTAAGTATTTCTTCAATCAACTATTTTTAAAATGTAGCCTTTAAAAATAGTAATATGTCTGTCAAAATAACAATCACATCAAAAAAAAATTAAAATAATTAATTGCCCCTGATGTTAATTCTAGTCACACCTTTGAAAACATAATTTGTTTAGATTTATAAGCACATAAGTAAGTCATGGCAGTAAAAACAGAGTAAATCAAGTCATGTTTCACTTACATTTTAAAATGATTGTGAATTAATGCTTACTACCAAAAAGAAATAAATTTGGAGGAGGCTGAAAGTTTATAACTTTATCAGAGGTAGTATTTTGGTTTGGACTCTTTCCAGCAGAGGGCCCAGTCCCATAATAATTCTTAGTCTTAGTAACCATCATTGGCATATTGTGTCTAATCGGAACATAAGTAGACGTAGATGGTGTTGGTTGCTTATCATCAATTTTTTGCCGGCTACTTTTAGGTGTATGTGAACCAGACATATCTTTAGAGTTATCTGATTTTGAGCCAGACACTGTTTTGTTAATGTCAGCGACTGTTTTTGTTTTGATCTTCGGTGACTGATGTTTTGATGAAGAAGATTTACCTTTTGAGTTAGACTTTTTGTGTACGTGTTTGTCACTGTCTTCATATGGATTATTGAATTCCGCTTTGAGGAAACTAGGCAGGGATATCTCTGATTCCGCAGGACTTCGTGGCTTCGGCATTTGTGTCAAACACTCTTGTAAACTATCCATAATTTCAATTTGATTTCTAGGTAGTGCTTCTATTATTACAGTTTCGTCAGAAGAGATGTCAGCTGGGGAAGTCTTCCGAGTTTCACTGGACTTCTTCCTTCTTTTCGGATTGCTTGATTGAACTGAAGAAGACTTTGATTTGCTTTTCTTTTTCGTAGACACATGGGTATCATCATCTCTAGTTTTAGCTGTAAAATAAATGTAAAATAATACTTAAATTTTTTCTACAGTTTGTTTTCAAAAATGGAATGCAACCATTGCACTATCAATGTGAATCCATTCGTAACACAAGCATTTATACTAAACTAGCTCCTGCCCGCGACTTCGTCCGCGTAGCGTGATGATATATAGCCTATAGCCTTCCTCAATAAATGGGCTATCTAACACAAAGAATTTTTCAAATCGGAACCAGTAGTGCCTGAGATTAGCGCGTTCAAGCAAACAAACAAACAAACTCTTCAGCTTTATATATTAGTATAGAGTATAGATTAGAATCTGTAAAACCAATGCTTCTGACATACTGATGGGAGATTGTTTTTTGTTTTTGTTTTTTTTTTAAAAAAAAGCTTACTAGCAATGTGGGTCACACATTACTAGTATTCTTGTTAACCCCTCGTGCTAAGCTAAATGCTTGTGTTACGAGTGGGTTCACGTCGGTAGTGCAATGGGTGGGGTTCGAACCGGCAACCACATGATCGCAAGTCCGACGCCCTAGCCATTAGGCTACCGCCGCTTTGAATTTGATTGGGGCAAAAAAGTTGAGTGGAGACTGTCTTCCAGGAAAAGCTGTGACTAGTGTGGAGTTCTAGCATCCAACAAGATGGACAGACACCACATAAAGGCCTGTTGTAGTCATAAGATGCAGGTTGAATATAACCTTCCTTGTAGATATCTATATTGGAGTCTTTTGTTGAGCAGTGGATGTCTTTTGGCTGATACATATATACATTCCATATTTATCTTACAGAAAAGGGCCATCCGCGCAATCTACGATATGGGCCCTCGCGATTCCCTAAGAGAAGTGTTTAAGAACATCAATATACTTACGATGCCGTCACTCTACATCCTTGAAAACATAATGTATGTGCGCAAAAACCTGCAGAAGTTCAGTGTCAATAGTGACTTTCACAACCTTAATACTAGGAATAAACATAAAATAGTGGTACCTAAATTTAGACTAACTAAAACAAATAAATCATTTCTAGGAAATTGTGTGCGTTTCTATAATAAACTCCCAAAATGTGTCACCGATCTCACTGGCAAGAAATTTAAAAGACACGTCAAATCTGTTCTTCTTAAGAAAGCCTATTACAAAACAAAGGACTATGTTAACGATAAGAATGTGTGGTCGTTAGATACGGATGCATTTGCGGCCTCCCTGGCAAAATGAAACTGTTGATTATTAGAGACTAATGTAAGCTTATTAATTTTCATGTTGGTCAGTTAGTAGCTATAGTAGGAACCTTATAAGTAGATGGACATAGCTTTAACAGATTCCATATTATTTACATATCGAGATGTCTTCATATGGAAAGTATTGTTTACCACAACAGAAACTGTAAATGTGTGTACGTTGTGGCTTGTCCAAGTAGACACCTAGTTTTATTTGTCGCTTTGATGGTGTGCGTTTATACCACATAGTTTTTTATTTAGAAATGACATCGGATTCTCATATAACGTGAATCTTCGTTTAATATAGTCGACCTCGGTCAAACTTGGACATCCTTCAACGTCCTCACATCTTGTTATCGCAATATTGTACCAGTGAAGTTTGTAATTCATTTATTTTAAAAGAGTGTCCATGGAGTTTCTTGCCGGATTCTTCTCCATAGGATCGACCTTTTGGAACCGTGCAACTAGAATCACAACGTTTCATAAACGCTTGTAAAAGCTTATTTGAAATAAAAACATTTGAACTTGAACTTGAATATACATACACTAATGCCTTTCTCCCACAGGGTTTTGGCTGATAAAGCTCTGTGGTACCTGTGGTAAGTACTTACTATCTTCATAATATATATTGTGAGAAAATATCCACTGTATTCATTGAAAAAAAAAACTAGTACCTAGCTACAATAATTACGGAAGAGATAACTTTTTAAAGATAGGTATGTGCTTCTACAAGCTCTGAATGTTTTCGGTGTGGATTAAGAGAGGATTTTCCACCACATCCTCATAAAACAAGTTATAATAGAGAGTTCTAAATGTCTTAGCTCTTATTATAACTTGTTTTATACTAGCTTTTGCACATGGCTTCGCTCACATAAAGCTATATTAGGATTAAAAATGGATTTTTAAAAATAATTTTATCAAACACCAACAGTGATGATCTCTTTTTTGTATGGTTCTGTATACATCAGGGTGCCGAGTCTACTATTTAGTTGTGTCAGAATTGTGATTCAGTGACTTCATAATGGTTGATTTTTGACAGTTTTCTCTATGAAATCTGTCATTTCTTATGTCATTTAGTGCCATTGGACGGTCATTCTGAGTCAATTGAAATAGCAGACTAGGGCCCCAGATGTCAAGCTGTAGCTCAGAATACATTGAACAAAATTGGGTTTGGAGATGTTTATAAAAGTTAACCCACTCATCTTTTTCTTAATATCTTAAATTTACAGACACAGCTTTTTTTTTTCAATGTTTTTATAGAGATTATGGGCCACTTGCACCAACTTAATAGATGTGTTTAAATTGTATTTAAACACAAATTTCTAGTATTTAAATACAATTATGAAGTTGGTGCAAGTGGCCCTAAGATTAATATTTTTAAAAGAAAATAAGTAAACCTGTGTGTTCCAATTTTAAAGTTTTACCAGGTATAGTTGAATTTTAAGCTACCCACACTCAACCTATATTATTGATGAGTAACAAGGAGAGTTATTCAGGAATTTATTACTTGTTTATTGAGCTTCTATTGATTCAAATACATAAATCATATTTACATGATCACTTACCTGCGAGATATTCCAATTTTAGCTTCTGTTGATAATTCTTCAATCTTTCTAGATCCGAACGAAGATCACTCTCGGCTATCAAGATATCCATGTTGGCGAGCAAGACTTGAGACTTCGCTACAGCTGCAAGAGTATTTACCTTCTCCCTTTTAGCTTTTGCTGTAATCAGACAGAACTCCAATTCTGATTTAGACACAAAACCATTCAGTTGGGATACCTCGCGCGATAAATGTTCGATTATATCATCGATTTCTTCTATGCGGCTCTTATTCGCAAGACTGTTAGATTTAATAGCACTCATTTTTACGTAAATCTGTTTTTAGCTCGCTAAGACAGGGGACAGCTAGGTACTAAATTACCGCCAAGACAAAATAAGTACCCTCCGTTTCAAGTTTCAAATTCAAAGTGAAAAAGATAACAAGAAAAGTTAACTGAAATTAGCACCACAGACTAGATTAGTAGATTTTAGAATTTCTACTAAACATGGACAACGGACATTAGTGTGACCATCTGGAAAATAGAAAATCTACCAACATAAAACCTGCCACACATGGAGCACTTTGACTATCTATCCATAAGGACCCGCCTCTCATGATCATTCCCCTCTGTCAAGGTAGTGGATTAAAAAATCTAACGCGTTTATCAAAACTGTTTCCGAAATCGATTTTTCATTAACAGAATCGTTTCCGCTCAGTAAGGTCATCATAAATGCTCCGTGTAAATACCGATATACGTGCAGTTAATGTATGCAAAAAAATATCTAATATCTTATTTAGATAAAGATGGAGTTATTTTCCGTATGTAAGTATTAAAGTTAATTTATTTCTATTTAAATCACATAATACAATTTATTAATAAAGATCGAGGACGTTACCGATTCAATAATCGAGTATAAAATAATCGTTTAGTTCAAGCATGCACTCCCCACGAGACTATCCGCACTCTCCACGAGACTAGCAAATTTTTTTTACTAACAATATCAGCCTTCTGCTAATACACGTAAGATTTAAATTTGAAATATCCATCAAAATGTCATTTTTTTATTTCAATTATATATCATCCAGTAGGATGTCACCATTTCTGATTTCCAATTATAGGTCTTAATGCAGAATTACCGTTTTTTGGCAATTATAGGCCTTATATATATTATGACGTAATGCATAAAACTCGAATTTTAAAAAGTGTAGCGAGACTATGTACCTCTTTTGTTTTGTCATTTTAATTAATGATGTGATAGTGTTTGTTTACGATTTCGAATCGATATCGATATTATTTTCGTGTTCAATGTAAGACCAAATTATAATAATTGCTAAAGATCACTAAAGATGAATATCATGAATTTATGATATCACTATATTTTAATAAAATAACATTTTTGGAAATGACGTAACTAAGATTATTGATTATTTTTGATATCCAGTATTAGATATTTTATTTGTTACTTTTTCAGATCTACAAAAGACCTTCATTTAAAATGATTTAGGTGTGATTGATAAATAATAGCTTAAGCCATTGCGGATAAATTTGTTGACAAAAGAATTTATAAATTAACATATTTAAATCGTATTTCAAAAATTATTGAAATGATTTCTAAGATACGGTATGGTTAGAAGGTCTGGGGTTTCTTTTACCGCTTAGGTGGAAAACCAGCACATGTCCCGCCTGATGGTAAGTGTGTATATAGTGTTAATGTACCCTATTATATGAACGCTTGCAACACCTGGGGTATCACTCGCCCGTTGCCGAACCTGTAAAAATCTTTTCACACCCGGTAGACAACCCACAACACCGGTACCCCACTGCCAACATAACGCTTCCTCGCGGAGCTCTGGCGATCTTGCTCACCGTTAGGAACACAACATAGTACAGTCACAGATAATAGAATACTAGTAGTACAGTGCTATGTTATTTGGCTACTATTTTCTGCAAAGTGTAGGTGTTTCCCCAGTTGGGCAGCTCCAATTGTAAGTGAGTTATTCAATTCCACTATGCCCTGCCTCTCGGGGTGTTTCTTCAAACACATTATTTTCTTTTTTCGTTAACCGGCTCAAAGAAATAACGAGAGTACGGAACACGACATACCATCACGCCTTTATTCCCCGAAGGGATAGACAGATGCGTACTTAGGGGGCGAGCCTATTGCCATTAATCGGGCATCAACCCTTAATCTTATAGAAAAACTCCAATAACACATTGCTCGACCGGGGTATCGAACCCAGGACCTCTAGCGTAGCGCTTCTGTTCATATTAACGCGCGACATAATGAACAAAATCGTATTTACTCCTACTTATATCTCGTGGGAAACAAAATGCTCTGTCTAGTGCTATTCCTAATATATCAGCCTGGCAAAGAAAATAAAAATCAAAATGAAAGAATCAAACTAATTGGTATCAAAGTATTTGTAACATAACATCCCCAATATCCGCTCTATCTATACTAATATTATAAAGAGGAAAGATTTGTATGTATCAATGTATGTAACAAATAAACTCAAAAACTACTAGGCCGATTTCGAAAATTCTTTCACCATTTGAATGCTACATTATTCAAGATTAACATAGGCTATAGAATATGTATTTCGAAAAGTTTGCGATTTCTCTCACCCGTGCGTTTATTTTCCAATTACATAGTATGTTACACCTATTTATCTATACCTAAACAGTTCCTTTGTTTTGTATTTCATTAGCATGCAATGAGAGCATTGCATTGAAAATAATTATGACGCAAGATATTAAAAAGGTATGTATGGATGATTTTAATTTTGCAAATAAATAATTACATATAAAAATAATTTGTAATGTTGTTACGTTTTTCTCCATTCTTCCTAAAATAATCTATCGATATAAAATATAGACATAGTAGCTTCCTAATTATTTTTATTGTATTATACGTTCGTATTGTCGTCAATTCTTGTATGTTGACGTATTTGACCTCTATGTGTGCGTAAATTGTGTTAATGGTGAAGAATTTAATATGTGTGAGTTCGTGGCGATACAAAATGATTTTGAGTATGTGTGCAGCAATGTCTATGTAGTGTTTCCTCCCCCCGCACCAAAAGTGACAGACTTTTTTGTTCATAGAATTGAGCGCGTCACTTGTCCAGGGATAGATAGTCAAAGATGGAGCACCATCGTCATCTTGCGAGTTTTTATATATGCAATTAGGTCGTAACCGCAGATTAAGTAGGTATATTTTAGATGTTTCTATGTTGTAAAATTTCTATGAAAAATTGTGTTTAAATATATTTAAAAAGTTGGTGCAAGTGGGCCTAAAATTATTTGAGTTAATAACGATTCTTCGTAAACATGACTCTATTAAGTTTCGTTTAAGAAGAATTTGCGATGTCACATTGGTGATTGTTAACATAATTAATATATCGATTGTGCGCCTTGAGACTTTAAAATTGTGGTTTTGAATATCTTATTTAATATTTAAGAATTAAATAATTAATTCAATTCATTAATGTCTCTTGTCTGAGCCTATTGAGGCTATGTATTTCATGTACCACTTAGGGCTTTTTTATTGCAACAAGTATTTAGGGAATTTTACGGAAAAAAATATGTAGTAACTCTATTTATTCTATGCTGTATGGCTCCTCTATCTATTAGGGATTAAAATTAGTTTCGTATTCGTACGACAAATTTACATTTGTTGTAAGGGACATTAGAAATTTGTAACACTATACGGACGTTTGCTATATTTTCTAGCAGCCGCGGAACCTGCCATTGGAACTAGTTTTATTACGCATGTTTGATTGTTGAGCACGTTTCACCTTCTTCAAGTTTTTCATTTCAAGACAAAGGAGTCATCCCTAGGTAAAAAATATGTGCAATAATTTAATTTTGGAGCATGGAGATTAAAAATTGCAGAAGTAATGCTTCAGCTTCGGACTCTGCCTGTAATAAAAAAATCCAAAAAAGGTTGTTTTTTAATAAATTTTCCGCTCTATATTAAGGAATTCTCATAAAAAAGGGATTTATAGGGATAATTTCTAAGGAATTTAGGGCAAAACCAAAATCTTGAATGGTAACACTGCAATTCAGCCAATTATAGTATTTCGCGCAAAATAACTTGACCCAAAACTAGCGGAGAGAGAGCACTTAGCACAGTGCATTTGCTGCTGCCAGATGGTGACATTGCTTACATTTTTCATAATTTTTGACCTCCTCGCGTAACATGTAAGTAATTTTTATATTTAAGGCAATATTCGTAACTTTTGAGAACAATGAGATTAGTAATACTACATTTTTATTGCAAACAGTATACGAACGCATCCAATTTTGCTTCCTGGTAAGAGAACATGGAAAAAAAATCAGGACCTAAAAAAAAGGTCAATCGAAATCATAGATCCCAAAAAGACACGTAGATAAAATTTATAATGAAAAATGTAACTTTTGCACCAAAAATGTTACTTTTCAGGAAACGAAACGTAACTTACGACTCAAGGGCGCTGGCACCACTGTTTGCGTGCAGTGCGTGCATAACCAAACTGACCAAAATGTACCATCCACTTATTAGTATATCTCTTAATAGTCTGTGTCTGTGCCATCCGGCATCGACCAATTCCACCTGACCATAGTGTTGCTTAAACATCGATTAAGATTCCGATAGTATCGATTGTTTTTAAAAAAATAATCAATACATCGATATTTAATCAATAGTTTTCGAGACATTTATAGGTATAAAATGAAACACAACTTTGTATACTTATGTAGTAACAATTGAACACATTCAATTCATTTTAAAACATATTTAAATTTTGATTTAAAAAATTAATGTATCCAAATTCTTTTCCTTCGGCCGGCTTCTTTTTTCATTCATAATGAGCCCTGCTTTGGAAAATATTCGTTCTAAAGGAACAGATGTCGCTGCACAGCACAAATATTTTTTTGCCATCATAAACTCACATTACAGCACTTGTTGAACTTAGCGCAAAAAGTATTACAATACAAATCAAGTAAATACAATAAAAAAAAACTTCATTTGATAAAATCAAAGTACTAATAAAAAATAAACTAAAACCGTAGTAATAGCGGGAAATAAGTTTTGTTGCAAAATACATTGCAAAGTACGGGTACCTAGGCGACCGAGTGGAATTCACAAGGGTGAGATAGCTGTTAAAAACTACTCTTGAGCCCATAGACAATAGTGCCAGGAGATTTTACTCCAAGATAGCTAGCTAGCTAGCAAGATAGCCCGTGGTCCAATATAAAAAAGGCTTAGGACGATAAAAAGAAAATAAACGATATATCGATATCTCTTTCAGATAATCGATAGTTTCGATAGTTGAAATACTATCGATAATCGATTTACTATCGATTTTTAAGCAACACTACCTGACCATGACGGCATGAATTTAATTTCAATCAATCAAGGTAGTTAATGTGAAATGGAAAAACGTGTGTATTTTAATTAAAGGCACAATAATTAATAGGGAATATTTTATCATAATATAATGATAGCAGTGCTCAGTGCGAGTAGATTCCAAAGTTTAGTGTTATTGCTACGAATGAAGATCATCAATGCCTCAAGTATTTTGGGGGAGGGATAGGTCAAAAGCTCAGATAGTATAAAAAAGACATGAAAAGTTATTTGGGAGAGGGACCTTTAATTTCGGGAGGAGACTGTGTAGGTCATGAGTTTGGGCAAACAAAAAGTATGATCCAGAAGTAGCGATCGCCATCAGCATTCATTACAGTCACACGAGTTCGAAATACCTACAATTTATATTTGCTAGGTATCTGCTCATCATTCTGTTGGGATTCGTTACAAAGTTTCAATTTAAAAATAGAGCAACTTAATAGTTATACCGTTGTTGGACTTGTTGGAGTTGAAGGAGTTGGAGTTTGTTGGAATACGAGGCAATGTTTTCTCCATGTTATAATTTCTTTAGAGGTTACAGTTTTAGCGAGAGCCATAACATGTTTCATTCGTTTTTACAATTATTGTCTACGATTTTAAAATGTTTCTCTCTTTTGTTCTTTACTTTATCTGACAAATCCTTTTTATTTTTGTAAAGGTCGCATTTTTTATGAGTAGGGTTTGGTGTGAAGATTGAGTTTTGTAAGAAAAATTTGCATTGCTTTTGTATATGACAAAACTTGGTCAGAGAGTGGCCTTAGCTTTTTCTATAAAGATATGATAAATTTAAGGAAATTACATGTCTGGTCTTAACCCTTAGAAGCCTGATTTTAGAAATTAAAATGGGAAACATTGGATAATTTTATTATCACATAAAAAAGTGGTTCGCCAGGTAAACATTCAATACATACTCAGAAAGAGAGCATAAAACATATCGTTTGAACAAATAATATTGGTAAATATTGTTTCATAAAATGCCTAATTTTTGTGTCACACATTTGCTCATTTAGTGATAGTCGGTGGTGAAATGGTACAGTAATAAACTTCTTGTTCAAGTGGTCTATCACTGGTCTAAGTTTATGCAGTTGGTAGTGTTGGGGATGATCAGGGGGAAAATGTTTGTGATGTCGTTCATATGAAAAGTTTGTTTAATTTTATCAAAGTTGCAATTCATGGTTGGTGCTATGGGTTCAAATTTTGCAAGGTTTGACCAATGACAACACATTCGGCACATTGACTGAGCGATCAGCTTCTGCAACATAAATGTTGTCGGTTCAATCCCCACACGGAGTAAATATTTGCATGATCTACAGGTAGTTGTCCTGTCTGGTTGTTTGTGTCTGTGAGAATTTGTTGTAAATAGCACCCACAATACAGGAGAAAGTCCTAGCGTGGAGCAACATTTTTTTTAATAAACAAAAAATGACCTGACTGGTAGGTATAATGGTAAACACTAGAACAATAAGAATTCCAAGAAACTTTCGTTATTCTGAGACTAACAGGTTCTGTAAAGTTGGGAAAGCATATTTATTTGACTCATCCACAAAAAATTTCAATATTTCCTCATAAAAGATGTAAGAAAAAAACTGAAAAGGGGTTTCCAAATCCAGAATGTCTTGTGAACACTTAGGGTTTTCTTCAAATAAGAGTATTTAGAACAATGTCCACATTTCCTACTCTCCATACTATGTTTTGAGGGTTGCAGGTGTTATTCACCAAAGGAGCTGGGCTTTGTTCAACCGTCTTTACATGTTGGATGTCAGAAGATTGGTTGACTAAAGGTGAGTCTGCATCTAATTCATTCAGGGTCAGTGGAAGAATTACCTACATCATCTTCATCTTCTAGCTTCATCTGAAGCTCTCTTTGTCTCATATTATTATTATATATTCTAGCTGTCTCAAAACGGCTTTTATATTCTGTCCCTGGGTATGTTCTTACTACTCAGCCTTTACACCAAGTATTGCGGGGTAGGTTTGAGTCACATAATATGATTACAACATCCCCCACTTTGGGCAGGGTGCCGCTCCCGCCGTTGTTGAAGGAGCGGCAGGTATTCTTTTACCCACCTCTGGCAAAATACATCGCCGGTCGAGAGTTTGCAGTATTCTAATGTATGTAACGTCTCCTCTCCTCTTGCATTTCGAACACTCAGCCAGTTGCATATGGCCTCTGGGCTTCTTGGATTGGGTTCTTAGTTGTATGGTGTCACGTTGGCTTGCATTTGCACAAATATTTTAGTTAGGTGGAGTAAATTTATAAAAAATACCTAATACGAAATAAAATCATACTTATTGTGTGTAATAGCTTAAAATGTAGTCTGTTCCTATTCATACCGAAATAGGATTCATTAGATACGACCTATGTGGCAATAGGGAAAAACCCGTAGGGTTGTCACTATGTAGATATGGCTAGAAAAGATACGCGTAGGTAGGTCTCGGTACCAGCAACTGTAAATGAAACAAATAATGTAACATGTTTATTTTATAACTGATATAAAGTTACTTTTAGAATTAAAGTACGACAAATACCTAATCAAATTTAAAAGATTGGATATTGTTGTGTGCACAAGTTGTTACTTGTTTTATTTTAAAACCAAAATTAAATTCTTTATTCTTCGTTAGCTAGGTGTGGGGGACTGTAGTAATGAAATTACTTCTTCCTGAATTTCTTCCTTTATTCCAGTTGTTCACTCTTCTAAGGCTCGCTGGGAAGTGCATGCCGTGCATGCCTACAATTTGCCGCTTAATTTATATCATTTTCCCTCAAAAAATGTAGGGGCTCTGATTGGCTGACCAATCAGAGGGCGTTTTTTAAACCAATCACCGTTCGGGTGGGCGAGCGTGCACTTCGCTTATTAGGGTCGGAACTCGACCGTATCGAGAGCCGTTTCTACATTTTACATTATTATTGCTCTAAAATATGGTGTCTTACTTTAACTTTACAACTTAATGTGGGTATGTACTAATAATTTAAATATAATAAAAAATGACTTATCGTAATTAAATCTATACAAAACAAGACTTACTTAAATCTATGCCATATAACTAAATAAAAGTACACCTATTCAAATGATTTATTGGTACAAATATTCTTAGTTAACATGATATCTTAATCAGACTTAAAATATATTTTTATTCAACATAACACTTAATCAGACTTTAAATTTATTAATTTATTAAGTAACTAATTAACTAAGGTGCGATGGCGTCCGCAACACTAGGTATACATAAAATAAAAATAAAAATCGAACCTTCGTTACGTAAATAATCCAAGAATCATTTTAAAATAGGATATTCAGCTTTTCATTAATGCTTATAAACAACACGAACAGTCTTATTTGTACCTATTTAGGAGAGATCAATCAAATTATCATGATCTTGACATACACAATCGCAACTCTACAACTCTCACAATTGAAACTTAATAAGACCAAAGTTTGATTCCTGAGTAAGTTCTGAAGGTGGTTCTCGTTATGAGCTATTGTTTCAATATCTTGCTTGTATTGTTCAGCAAATCTCTCATCTAATACGCCAAATAGCGTATTTGCTAGATACCCTACTCCGTTGATTAAGCCACGTTTTTGTCTACGAGAATGAGGGTTTTCAAGGAGTGTCATAATGCTCCATTTCCTTGATCTCGTGTTCTAATTGTAAGAGGACGCTATCATATTGAGAGCCCATGGAGAGAGAGAGAGGAAGTATGTTTCAAATGTGTAGTATAATTTTTTACATCCGATATTCCGCAATAATATGTGGACATGTTGTAGAATACGATCAGTTTCCATTCCTCCTTGATAACTTGTAGGTCCGACATCTTGTCGAAGTAAAGACCTTGACTCGGTGAAATTTGTGAAATATTGTATGACGTCCGTTTTTGTTGTAAACTAGGTGAAATAAATAAAAACAATAATAAAATCGTCATGAAAAAACTGTTAAATAGGGTCGGCTTGCGTGGTCGCGGCGGGGTTCATGACGTAGTAGCCTCGCTCGCATGTGATACAAAGGGGTTTCGATGGTGTCTCCTCATTTACAGGCAAGGGTATGAGTTTATTGATTGGGCGTTGTATGGTATTGTTGCTGGTCTTATGAGTAACAACTCTGACATACCCATCTTTACCAGGATGGGTATGTCAGAGGTCTTACTCTCAAAATATTTTATATCTAATTGTTATTAACAGGGTAAAGAATTTTATCAGGCTACTCGACAGTTAATATCCTCCTTTTGTACGGGAGAGAAATCGACAAAATCAAACCCTGAGACCACTGAGTTGAATTATAACTTTAATAAGCCGAAGGGACTGTCGCGAAGCACTCAACGAGTAAGCCCTGATTCCGAGCAACCCGTGTTGCTTCACCGATTAGGTACCTGAGATCCGGCTCGAAGGACCAAAAAATGTAGGATGATGTTCTCTACACTTAGTAAATGATTAAAAGTCGGGGATGATGAGTAAATCCGCCCGTGTTGCTGTAAATACACTGATTTATTTTATGACTAAATATAAAATGTGTATAAAAAGTGCGCGCGTATGCAAACGCTGAGATGGGTAAAAATGACATACATATGTTGATGTGCGGGTTCACCGTACATATTATATTTGTTGAACAACTAGCAGATACTCAACATTATTTTATAGTATGTAACAAGTTATTAATAGAGGGAACAATAATTTAATTACCATTTTTCAAAAACTTAATTTGTGCTTAATACTTTTTTGGCCTTGCTCAAATATTATTATGGGTTGATTTTGGTGTAAGGGCACACAATAATGGTTTCCCACTTCTTTTTTCGGAGTTCTGCTTCCTTCCGTTGAGGGAGTCAAATAGCTCTTCGAAGAATAAAAGCACGTCTGCAGTCTGTTGACATTCTTCCGGTAAAATGTCTTTGGCTAAAAAAATATATGAATACAAAAATTGTGTTTCCTCAATAAGTGCACTCGACAAAACATAAGGATCATTTGACAAGAGAATAAAACTTAGCTGAATAAGACACCACCAGAGAATGAACAGAGTAATGTGTTCAATTTTTATTTACATTGATGAAGTGCAACTGGCAAATAGGAAACCATAGAAATATAATTCAAGTAAATCTTAGGTTTAAAGAATAGACTAAACTAAAAAACTTACATGCTAAATACCCCATTGTGCTTGCAACCTTTTGACTTAAGACTTGGGTTGCCTTCTTTTTACATTTTCAGCAAATCGGTGTCCAGTTTATTTTGCGGGGGTCAAATTTTGTAAGCAGTCTTCGGGGTCCAAGGGGTGCAAAATAGTTGAAAATACACCAAAAAAACGAACAGAGCACATTACCGAAACATTACGAAACGGAACGTATTTTTTTGTTTTTTGACGTACAAGATTGTGGATAACACAAACGTTCCATTACTCGCAACCCCGTAACTATATTTATATTGATTAATGCGTTATATTTGAAAAGACTATCACAAAAGTACGAATCATTTTATATTTCAATACAACTATTATAAATATAAATGAATTTGATTTCAAGAAAGAAAGATATGTATCTTTTTGTTGATTGCTGGATTGTAAACAATTTTAAACTGACTGCGTGAAACAAAGCGGCTTTAATTTGAGTAGTGATGCTATAAATTAATAACTGTTTGTACGAGACCAATAAACAATGCCAGTGTAAGAAAGTCTAATTACGTGATTTAAATGTTTTTATTTTAAATCATTCTTAAATATTTATTCTGAAAATACAATAACATTACTCTTGTTTTACGTTCGTTTTTGGAGAACTGTGGATAAAAACTGTATCTATACAGCGCCATCTGTCACAAATATACTCAACTACTAAGACCCCCCTAAAATCCTTCAGAAAAATTAAATGTTCTAAGTAAAATGACCCTGATTCTTACTTCAGGTGTCAGACGATTGAGGCCGTTATTGAACCCTAACTTGTCTGAGTTAGTTTGTCATAATAAGCCAAACGTCTTGTCTGTGTTCTCTTCTCTTGAGCCCAACTTCACCTCGACGTTGAATGCTGGTGTTCTCACTGTTATGCTCTTCACTACCTTCTGCCTGTTAGAGCACCATCCTCTCAGATTGATGTGCGCGTTCTGGTGGATCTTTGCTACTTCGCGCGCTGTATTGATAGCCTCTTCTTTTGTCGCGAAGCGGTCCACGTAGTCACACATTCAGTCACGTTTTGACACAAATGAATCTTCATTAAATCTTTGATTTTAGATACAGAGTTGCTACAAGCTATTGCATCGTTAAAGTGAATTTTAATAAATCGAGCGTTAAAATATTTGCAATAGCAAGAGAAGTTACATGTTCAATGGAACCCATTATTTTCGTTATTTCTTGCAGAGTCAGTTTCTGCACCTTTCGTGCCAAAGGGTCTCCTACGACAGCTGAAGTAATAAAAAGTAAGTATAATTTTGCTTGTGCAATATTTATCTACGTCAGCGTCAGCTTTTTATATGGCGAGCTCTGTGACTTCTGGGTTGTACAAGTAAAGTAGTGGGTTCTCTTGAGTGCTCGCGAACACACACGTCTCGGGCGTTGTCGGTCACTTTGTTTCAAAGTGCGCATGCGTTCTATGTCGGCTAGCGCGACGCAATCTGGGCGACGGATGCGGTTTTGTAACGTCTTCATGACTTCGTGGGTCTTGGCGTTGAATAGCAGCAAACTCGCCCGCTTCTTTCGCTTTTCCTTTGATGATTCTTCGCAATTGTGCCAGGTTTTCTGCTTCGGTGAACGCGGACTCTAACTCTTCATATGGAGCGCGAAACAAGAGCCATTCTTCATGGCCCCTGTGAATGTCTTCAACTCCGTTTTGAACTTCGGGCGGGACCCTTGGCGGCGAGGGCGATGGCGGATGCTAACTCGCGCAGGTTGACTTGTTGCGACGCGCGCGCGGCGACGATAATATCTTCTGTCTTCAAGCTAACGTTTTTGTTTGACGGCTCTGTTACAACGGGCACGGTGTGAGCAGGTGGCAGCTCGCACGGTGCGGGGCAGGGAGCCGGGGGTGAGACAACCCGTTCATCCGTTCAAATGTGTTCAAATGTGAAATAACTTCTAGTTTCTAATACACACATCACTTTATGGACATTGGTCGGAGTCCAGTGCTGTCTGAAGTCTTCTGATGTTATTCTCTCAGCATGCCGGTTCGTTTGGTCGACGATGTGCTCTAAGATGCCATCGTTCCAAAAGGAACGAAAGGCCTCATAGGGTGTCTGATGACACTCGACCGAACCGGTATGCTGTGGTGTGAAGAGCTCTTCGGTAGGGTTCAATCCATAGGAGACCATTCAAACCGAAGGCTCTCATCAGACAGCAGACCATCAGTGGCGTCCTCATAATCGTCCTCATTCTCGCTCTGGTTGCTGTCTCTCCGCTTATCCTTCTTCTTTCTCTCGTGCTCCTAACCGCACGCGCACGGCTCTCCTGCGCTCCCTCCTCTCGCCTCCTCATTGCGTCCATCGCACTTGTCCTTATTGCGAAGGGGACGTCGTCGTCGGTCAGCCAGATTTCGCGCAGTGGATCACCAACAACCCACGCGGCTTCCTGGCGACCAGAACGACTACGTCCACCTCCACGCCCCCTCAGACTCGCACGCCCGCGTCCCCTAACTAGGGTTGCCAACTTTTTTTACGAGAAATAAAGTATATTCAGGTCTTTGAAGAATATTAAACAGTATTTTAGAAAAATGAACAGTATTTTATTTATTTATTGTTTTAAATACATATTTTTTAGAGCTTCTTGCACAACTTACTAATTTACAATCTTTTTTATACGCCTTCATACGCCTCATTACAATTATAACTGAAAGTAAAAGAAATGAGGAGCTCATTTTTTATTAAATTAATAGATGCTTTATTTCTATCCTCCCGCCACTTAGCATTCATGACTGAAAAAACTCTTTCAGTAAATGCTGAGGTGGCGGGAACAGAAAGTAGATATGAGACAATTTTAGTTATGTTTTTAAATTCTTCTGAAGTGTTTACTAATAAATGGCTCCACTTTTGGCCAGTACTCATTTCAAGAAAATCTTTGTCTTCTGATATTTTTTCATAAATTACTTTGAAATTTGTTAATTCTGAATATAAATCATCCATACCAATATCGAGTCTATACAAATTTAGATTATCTATAATTTTCTCAAAATGATCAAATGTGACCACAGACTTCAATGACAAACAGCTAATTAAAGAAAGCCAGTTAGTCTGATTGAAATCGAACCATTTCTCTAAATACAAATCAGCCTTATCAATAAAAAGTATGAAGTTATTAATACATAGTTCTATTAAAAACTTCTTGGGAAGACTCTGTAATACTAGTATTTAACACTTTTTTTGTTTCATGGCCAAAATACTTGTCACTTTTTCTTTGAATTAGCTCAGTCTTTAAACCAGTCATAATGTTATAAACATCTAAAATAGTTACATTATTTCCTTCTAATTTTTTGATTGTTTTATTGAAAACATTTAATATATGACTAGCATAAAGAAGGTAACTATAAACTACATTATTTTCTACATTATTATCCAACATTAATAAATTTTGTATAACCATTGGACAGTCAACATCTAAACTAACAAAGAAGTTACAAATTGGGATCCAATTAAGTAAAATTGTATCAATTGCTGGTAGAAGAGATAGCCAACGAGTTCCTATGTGTCGTTTTATTTCATGAAACTCCTTCAGCAAGCTCTACAAATCTTTTCAATTCTTCTCTTCTGCATGCAGAAACAGAAAAATGGCTATAGATTTTCAATATAATGTTCTCAATGTCATAATATAAACAATTCATAGCATGTTTCTCTGAATTATGCACAATATGGGCATGACAATTTCCTTTTATTAAGTCTGGCGCAACCTCTAACATGTTTGTATATAATGAATGATTATGTCCAAAATTTGCATTTGTATTGTCAGCGCTAAGACCAGATAATTGACTGAAAGGAAGTTGATAAGACTAAGGAGGTTTTAATGGCTGAAAACATCCCATTGGCAGATTCGTTTGGATTTTCATAAAAATCTATTAATTTTTGTTGTATTCCCTCTTTAAGGGTAAAATATTGAACTACCAGAGGAAATAATTTAATATTTTTTTTTATTGGAGGCATCAGTTTGTAGACAGTAAAAGACATTGTCTTTATTTAACTGGTCAATAACAGACTGCAAGGAGTGTGGGCCAAGAACTTCTGTCACTAATGCCACCATTTTTGTCCTAGCCAATCGTATGTTAGTGGCTGTTTTGGAATCAACATAGATAATCTTATTTAATTTGATACTACAGTCCTGGCTATTGTATGATAAATTATGCTTGACAGTATGGTATGTCATTGCTAACTCGGCCGCTGTTAACTTGGTATCTTCATTAGAAGGGGAAGACAAGCCTGATGTAGAAGCAGACGTTTTAGGAAAATACTTTTGTAACAATCCACTAGATTTTCTTATTTCCGTTTTTGCTATGTGTTTTTTGCTGGTCAAGTGCTGTTTAACCTAAAAACACGGAAACAAAATATATATTTTATGAAAAATAGTTATCTAAATATCTAATAATTTATGCATATCAGAAAAGAGACAAGAGGAGATCAAGCAAGGAAGACGCAAAAGTAACAAACCTGCCCAACACCTGCGTGAGAAATAGTAAATGTTAAAGCGCATATTTTGCATTTTGCATTAAATTCGCATAGAGGATCACTCGTTAACCAGTCATATTGGCATTCCCATTCGTGCTTATATTTTTGTTTTACCTTCGATAGTTTGGCTTTCTTTCTTGGCGTTGTTGGAGGAGAAGGTAATTCGTTATCACTTTCCATCTTTTGTACTTATCACTGTTATACAACCTAATTACCTTAATTTGTAAAACAAAAACAAGGTCCACGCGAAAAGTTCTGTTAAAAAGTTAAAAAATTATGTTCTGAGAACGCACACACTCTCATGTCTGTCAGTGAGCGACAGTGACAGTCTTGAATATTTGACATTGACAGATTTGATCAGAAACTCACGGTGCGTTCCGTATCACGCCGATAAATGTCGTTCCGAATTGACGAGAGCGCGTCCACCATCGAACATTTTGTGGCTGCGCTGCACTGAGCAGTAATCGCCCTCTGACGTAATAAAAACAAATTTGTGTGAGCGTCTTAAGTATAACACAAAATAATATTTTCGCATTTTGATGCTGAAAACAGTATTTTGTATACTTTATTTTTGTTCAACAGTAAAAGTATATGTGATAACGGAGATTTGGATTTGGAGAACGGAGATGTGTTAACGGAGTGCGTTGACAACAGGTTCCAACAAAGCCAGAGTATTTAGCTATCAAAGTAATACAAAGTATAAACGAAATTTTGAAAGCAGCCGCATGGAGTTGAAAGGCGTTTTTTCGAGTCGCACTGTTTCCTTCACGCGATAAGTTTTCTAAGGCTTCCAATATAACAGGAAAATTCTCCTTAAATACTCTGATAGTTTTATGTTTCTCACTCCATCTTGTTTCGCAGAGCCTGGCAATATTAGGTACCAATTTTCGTCTCAAAACAGATTCCCGAAAAAAATTAATAATATCTTTAGTGGTTCCCATGGTGTTTCGAATTTCAGGAAGAATATTGCGATCATTTATTACCAGATTCAGTTTATGGGACGAACAATGAAAGAACAATGCTTTGGTATATTTTTTGCGCAGGTTCGCTTGTACTCCACCGTCTTTTCCGGACATCGTCGAACAACAGTCAAATCCAAAACCAACGCATTTTTCAGCAGGATTAAGGTCTTCTTTTGTCAGAAACTCATCGATGCAATATGCAATAGATTTCGCATCCAGACCTTTCAGCTCAACAAATCCGACGAACATTTCTTGGACCTCATTGGCTTCCTCGTCAAAATATCGCAGCCCAATCTATAATTGTTCAGTACCGGAAATATCAGCTGTTTCGTCTGCTAACACACTATAAGCTTCTGCTTCTTTTACTTTTTTCACAATGTCTGCCTTAATAACATCTCCACAAATTGCGATAATTTCATTTTGAATATCAATCGATCGATAGCTTGCATTCTTTTTCCCATGCTCAATGTGTTTCTTCAAAACTAAATCTCCCGCGTCAATTCGTAGCTTGTATAAGTCCTCGAGAATACCTTCGCCATAATGTTTTCCTCTCAGAGCTAAGTCGTGCGACCCGCAAAACGTAATGCAGGAAATAATAGATGTTATAATTTTTCGGTTTTCTTCAATAATGCCCTGGGAGTATTTGTTGAGTTGTAAATCTACAGGCACACTTCCAAGAAATGATTTAGCGGCTTCCAGTGCCATCTTATGGAAGTGGGTTTCCATGTTCTTTGTGCAATGCTCGTGAATATCTTTAAACTTACAAAACGGCCTTATGATAAATGACCCTAATACGCCTCTAAAAGAATTTGGATTTGGTGAGAACAACGTACAATATTTACAAAAGGCTCCTTTTTGGTGCCTGGAATAGGCCAACCATGGAGAGTACGTTTCCAACCATGAATAATTGAATTTCCTCTTTAAATGTTTAGCGTCTTCCGCAAAGTCATACGTCGCAGACGGATACCAAGTGTTTTCAAGCAATTCTTTCTTCATTTCAGTCGATAACATTGATGCTTGTCCAATAAATTTACCGATGTCATTTTCGTTGCAGTCATTTATCGAAGAGTCGGGAACTAAGTCCGGTTCTTTGGATGTGCTAGGTCTCGTCAGGTCACCCACGGAATCATCGCTGTCACTGCTTGCTCCTTCAGGTTTCTTTCTTTTTAAAACTGCAAAACAAAATATTTGAAATAGCTACAACTTGTTCTGGTCCGCAATTCACATTGAAAGCATAAATGCGCTTCAAGACGGCGGCAGACTCGAGCCCGCGCCAGGACGAGCGTCAACGATATTTTATATAATTATCAACAGCCCTAGCTACTTCGGGCGGTTTAGGCTGGTTTCAGAGTTTCGCCGGCGGCCAGCGCCGGTGACACGGGCGCGCTCGGGCATCCTCGCTCGAGCACTCTAGAGCGGGCGCGACGAAACGCACGCGCCGGAGTCTCAAGCATACGCGAGCCGACTGTGCCGAATCGGCACTGCCGATATTCATTCATACAATTTTCTACTTTAAGCTATGTTAATACGGCCCTATTTTCGATTGAGCCATTAAATTGATCAATTTTCCTTTTGGTTTAAACTGACGACCCTTAAGAATCGGATATCGTGACTAGAAACGTATTTTTTTGCGATTTTAAAAACCGATGCAAAATCAGCATTTGTAATATACATATATGATACTCACCAAAAAACTTTCTGATGTTATTATTGATTATGTGGTCACAGCAACTATTTAGATGTGATAATAGCGCAAAAAACAAACGTAAAAGCGGGCAGTGGCAACGCTAACGCACGAATGAATGACAGACAGACGCTAAAACATAGGCGGCTGTGCGGGTGGCGCGGGCGCCGCGTGGTTACATGTTGCTTCTCCCCTCCCCCTCTCCCGCTTCAACGATAGAGTAGACCAGGCGGAGCGTAGTTGAGCGTACGGAATATTAGGAGTGGAATTGGTGAATTCATTCGAGTTTCGACGTACGGGAATGATTGTTCAAGGCTTGAACTTCAAGCAAATCAACTCAGACTTAGGACTTTGGTTGTATTATATTTGGCAACTTTTTTAGAATCTCTATGGGGGGGGCAGCTGCCCCTCCCTGCCCCCCCTTGGCGACGCCCTTGCATCTCTTCATCAACGATGCGATCGTGCAGACAATATTCATCTTCAATAGTTTGTACATGTTTATCGCAGTTAACCCATTTTTCTACAGAGAATTCGGCAAATAACTGTCCCAGTGTATTTTTCCTTTTGTCTAAATTAGAATCAATTTCAATTTTTAACCCCCGACGCAAAAACGACGGGGTGTTATTAGTTTGACGTGTCTGTGTGTGTGTGTGTCTGTCTGTGGCATCGTAGCTCCCGAATGGATGAACCGATTTTGATTTTGTTTTTTTTTGTTTGAAAGGTGAATGGTGTTCTTAGCTATGTTTGATGAAAATCGGTCCAAGATGGCCGCCGCCACAAGATGGCGGTTTACATATTTTTTCACAACTCCCACAATATTGGTATCAAATGAAAGGGCCTGACTAGTAGAATACTAAACACTATAAAAAATTTCAAATCCAAGATGGCCGCCTCCACGAAATAGTGAATTTATTAATTTTTTTCACTACTTCCTCAATAAAGGTATCAAATGAAAGGGCTTGACTAGTAGAATACTATACACTATGATATAAGATATCTAATAGCTATGAAATAATTGTACAAAAGTTTAATAACTAAACGAAGAAAATACCTAATTAAACACTAAATTACCTGGATCTTAAAACGCAAGAAAATAAAAGAAATTAAACAAGATAACTAAGGAGTCCCTACAAAAAGTGTGAAATAACAAATTAAATTAAAAATTTAATAAAACCCCCGACACAAAAAATCAACTTAAAAACCTAAAAGAAAAACTATGATGAAATAACCACAAATAAAACAAAAAAGGTATAAACCTGAATCCCTATAAAAAGAAAAAAATAATCTTGAAATTATAACCCTTCGTAAGTACGTATGAAGTTTTTTGATTAAATTTTGTCGCGTCGGGGGACCGCTCTCTAGCTCTCGCGTGTCTGCCCGCTCGGGTCGCCAAACTTGAATATGTTACGCTCCGCCCACTTTACGCCCTCCCGCGCGTCGCGGCGATGTACGCGCCATCCACATCAATTCAGAATTCGCGCGATTTACGTTCGGGAAGCAAAACGAAAGGAAAGGATTCACATAATTAGAGAGCGGTCCCCCGACGCGACAAAATTGAATCAAAAAACTTCATACGTACTTACGAAGGGTTATAATTTCAAGATTATTTTTTTCTTTTTATAGGGATTCAGGTTTATACCTTTTTTGTTTTATTTGTGGTTATTTCATCATAGTTTTTCTTTTAGGTTTTTAAGTTGATTCTTTGTGTCGGGGGTTTTTTTAAAATTTTAATTTATTGCGAGCTGTCCTTTGATATCCCCCAAACCAATTCGATTGGGTTCAAGTCTGGATGACATGGAGGCAGTCATAAGACTTCATGACCTGCCGCCTTTAAAATTTCATCTATTTTGTAAGTATTTTCTGTCGCGTGTTGTTTAATTAAATTCAATAAATCACATTTTCTTAAAGACGCATCAAATTCAACATTGTGTCTTTGCAGCCAGGTCTGCATGGTGGCTGTCTCTTAATGGACACAATGAAAGCCTTTTTTAGCTTTTACAAGATTTATTTTACTAAGTTTTGGTGGGAAAAAATACATGGCTTGAACGAGAACAGAATGACAGTTAGTTTGACAGTTAGAATGAATGTTAATGAAAAAAACGAGACGAAAACATTTAAATGCATGTTTGCCAGAGCAAAAAAATAGAATAGGCGTAAACATCTTCCCCCCCGTTGAAGGTCTACAGCAGGAGATCTTCAACCATCTAGTTCTTCGGCCGAAGGTAGTGGACATATTCGGGTGAGAGGGCGTCGCAGACATCCTTTGGTAGTCCTTACTTCTGCGACGCGAGCTATATTATCAGGACCCGGATACAGCTTTTCCACTCTACCAAGGCGCCAGCATAATGGAGGTGCTTGATCTTCTTGAAGAAGGACTAAATCGCCAAGCTTTAGTTTTGAGGTGTTAGTCTTCCATTTTGTACGCTGCTGCAGCTCTGACACAAATTCTTTCTGCCAGCGGACCCAAAAATGTTGCCGCATTTGTTCGAGACGAGAGTAGCGTTGCAACTGGTTTGAAACTTGCTCGTTGACTGCTGGCCGAGGCAGTGCAGTTAGTGGTCGGCCGATCAAAAAGTGCCCAGGAGTGAGGGCAGAGATTTCATTGGGGGAAGGTGATAGAGGACACATAGGACGGCTATTGAGAATAGCTTCTACTTGAGAAAATAAGGTAGTTAACTCCTCAAAAGTCAAGTGACTATTGCCCATTACGCGTTTAATGTGGTGTTTTGCGGACTTGACGCCAGCTTCCCAAATTCCGCCAAAATGTGGAGCGTAAGAGGGAGAAAAGATGAAATTTATACCTTCTTCGCTTGCAAAGTCAGATAGGGAATCCTTGTTTGATTGAATAAAATTACGAAATTCTCTCGCGGCGGCAACGAAGTTTCGTCCGTTGTCACAAAATACTTCCGATGGCTTGCCGCGCCTAGCTACAAAACGTCGAAACGTCAAAATGAAAGCATCTTTTGTGAGGTCGCTGGTAGCCTCCAAATGAATACACTTATATCTTAGGCAAACAAACAAGCAAAGATAGCATTTGATTACTCTTGAACCACGTCCCTTGCGGTTTATAATGTAGAAAGGACCTGCAAAGTCTATTCCCACCGTATTGAATGGAAAGTCTACAGTAACTCGTTGCCTGGGTAGATTTCCCATTAACGGATGCAGTGTCCTACCTTGATGACGCCTGCACACTACACAATTATAGACAGTACGCCGTGAAAGGTGTCTGCCATTGACTGGCCATATGACATCCCGTACCAATGACAACAGAAGTTGCGGACCAGCGTGCAGGTTTCGTTTATGCTCGTGTTCGAAATATAAGCGAGTAAATCTATTAGAAGAGAGAAGAAGAATAGGGTGTTTTTGGTTGAAATTCAATTCGGATGCGTCAAGACGACCACCAACACGAATCACCTTAAAGGTTTCATCAAAAAATGGAGTTAATGACAAGATATTTGATTTAGAACTTAAAGTTTTACCCTTTAATAATATATGATATTCAGATGGAAAAGATTGTAGTTGTGATAAACGACAAAGATGATAAAAAGAACAATTTAATTCCTCTACTGATAAAACTGATACATGTTTATTTTCGCGATTCCTTGTATTATGGATAAATCTCAAAACGTATGCAAATGATCTTTTTAATCTATTAAAATTAGAGTACCGAGAAAAGTCTATTAATGGTTCAGTAGTCGCAGTAATATGAGATTTTATTTCCGGCAAGTCATGACCTTTATCTGAATTTAAAACAGGCCATTCAGCTTCAGGCAATAATAAAAAGTCAGGCCCAGACCACCATAAATTTGTATTTTCAATTTTATCTGGATAGACACCCCTAGAAATAAGGTCAGCTGGATTTGAGGAGGTTGGCACATGACGCCATGACCTCGAATTGGTTAGATCACATATCTCAGCAACCCTATTTGCAACAAATGTTTTTAAATCGCGAAAACTTGTCTTTAACCAGCCTAATACGACACTTGAGTCACACCAGTGATAAAACCGGATGGACTTATTACGTAAAGAATCAAGAATTATCTTACAGAGTTTAGCTGCAAGTAGAGCTGCGCACAGTTCTAGGCGCGGAATGGTGGTTGTCTTTATAGGAGCGACCTTTGACTTTGCACAGAGTAGTCTGACAGTGACCTGGTTGTTTGAATCAACAGATCTCGCGTACACACAGGCACCGTATGCAGACTGCGAAGCGTCGCAGAAAGAGTGAAGTTCGATTTGATCAGCATCACTGCAAAAAACATATCTAGGTATATGTAAGTTTGCCATAGCTGGCACAGAATTTAGGAACTTGATCCATGAAACTGAAATATTTTTAGGAACAGGTTCATCCCAACCTATCTTTTGGAGCCACAAAGTTTGAATCAAAATTTTGGGTATAATAATACATGGGCTCAATAATCCCATAGGATCAAAAATCTTAAAGGAAGATGACAAAATGTATCTTTTAGTAATGACGGAATTTTCTGAAGGAATTTTAAATTTATAATGTATTGTGTCTGATTCTGGATTCCAGCCCATGCCAAGGGTGCTGGAAGACTCGCTAGTAATTAATTTTTCGTCTGATTTAGAATAACTGAGAATAGAGGGCACGTTTGATTTAAACTTGCGCAGGTTAAAACAACCTTTTTTTAAAGTGTCAGTTACTGACTGATATATTTGTTTTAATTCTTGTTCTGAATCACAGCCAGTATACAAATCATCCACATAAAAATCATGCTGAATGATGGTTTTTATTAAGGGATCCTCGCACTCCTCGCCTAACTGCCAGAGACATCTGGTGCTTAAGTAGCTGGAGCTTGCAAGGCCGTAAGTTACAGTACTTAGCTTTAGTGTTTTGATAGGCAAAGTCTCATCTGGCCTCCATAAAATCAGCTGTAAATTTTGGTCGTCAGCGTGCACCTGCACCTGGCGATACATTTTTTCGATATCACCAGTGAGGACATACTTGTACTGACGCGCTCTGATCAGTATGGAGAGAAGAGAGTCTTGCATGTTGGGGCCTATCATGAGTAAATCGTTAACAGAAAAGCCAGATGTAGAAGGAGCGGATCCATCAAAGACGACGCGAGTCTTTGTCGATTCACTGTCTTCTTTAAAAACCGCATGGTGACATAAAAAATAAGATTGAATTGGCTTTAAAATAGGTGATTCAGAAAGATGTCTTAAGTCAGAGTACTCTTGTAGGAAATTTAAATATTGTAATTTCACATTAGGTTGTCTACGAAATCGCTTCTCTAATGCTAACAATCGTTTCTTAGCTAGGTTGTAGGATTCGCCTAAGCAGTCAGGTGAATCTTTCAGGGGTAGTCGGACACAAAACCTGCCTGAGGGTAGACGAGTAGTGTGAGTTATAAAATGACTTTCACACTCTTGCTCGCTTTCGCTAAGAGAAGCCTTTTGGGGTAGCTCTTCTAGCTCCCAGAACTTAGCTATTTGTTTATTTAGGATTCTATAAGAATCAGGTTCACTAGTAAGGGCATGATGACATTGAATCTTAGACTGATTTGTAGTTGAATATATAGGACCTGCTATTAGCCAACCAAACTGGGAACTTCTTAATTTAGGAAGATTAGGGCCAAGAGCATACTGCTCACAGCCAAGGACATCCCAGAATATGTCTGCACCAAGCAGAATGTCAATTTCTGCTGGTTGATTAAATTTAGGATCAGCTAAATTAAAGTCTTTGATTAATGGAAGATATTGACTTACATCAATAGAAGATTTTGGCAACTTGCCTGTCAACTCATTGAGAACCAACAAGCTAGCTGTGATGCTGAAAGAGTTATGCAATGAATTCAACTTGGCTAAACAGTTTTCAGTCACCTGATTAGTGGAAGAATTTCCAATACCGATTATATTTATTTTATTTATAGTATTAGTAGTTAAAGCAAGTCTTTTCTGAAGAGACCTTGTAATAAAAGAAGACTGACTGCCACAGTCTAGCAGAATACGTACTTGTTCAGTCTTATTTGTTACTGGATTGCAAATGTCAATAATTGCAGTTGACAGAAACACTTCATTGTGTTGCTTAGAAAAAGTTACGATAGAACCCTGAGGAGCATCTTCAGATACCTCACTTGTAGCTGGGGGTTCTGTAGGGAAATGAAGAAGCGAGTTGTGCCTTCGCTTACATTCCCGGCAAGGTCCCATGCGACAAACTCTGACAGAGTGCCCCGGACGTAGGCAATTTAAGCAAAGATTTAATTTGGTCACTTCTGCCTTCCTATCGCTTACACTCTTGGTCTTAAATATTTGACAATCATAAATTCTGTGCTCCCCTTGACAGATCACACATTTAATTGAATTTGGGAAATTCTTCTGAGAATTACTGGCAAATACCTTAGTCTGTGGAAGATTGGTTTTTTTTTGAAAATTATTAATCGGTTTATTGTTAGATTCAGATTTATTGCGATTAATTGACTCTAGTACATCTGCACGATCTATAAGAAATTTATGGAATTGTTTTAAATTAGGAACATCGTCTAAGCTATTGCGATATTCTTCCCACTTGGCCAAAGTTCGACTATCTAGTTTAGTGCACATAATATGAATTACTAGTACGTCCCATTGATCAGTGGGTTGTTCAAGACTGGACAATGCACGTAAGTTTTTGGTAACATGGTCAACCATGAACCTTAATGATTGCTCAGACTCCCGAGTAAAAGTACTTATTTTTAGTAAAGAATTCAGGTGATGTGTAATAAGTTGCCGCTTGTTGTCATAGCGCTCGCAAAGTAATGTCCAAGCAATATTATAATTTGCACTGCATATTTCCAAGTTAGAAATTATCCTAGCGGCACCACCCTCTAAATAGGAACAAAGGTAGTGAAATTTATGTATGGGTAAGATGCGTTCATTGTTGTGGATTAATGAAAGGTAAGTATCACGGAACTCAAGCCATCGAAAGTAAGTACCGTCGAATTTGGAAATTTGAATTTGTGGAAGTTTGAAACTTACTTCATGATGATTGAGTGAACATTGAGCTGATGCATGCGAAGAATTTAAATCTCGGCATGTTTCCTCATTTCTGAGATGCTTTTGAATCATGCTTTGAGCAAATGCAATATTACCAATAAATAATTGCTCAATGTTATCTCTTTCATCAATCTCAACTGACAAATCTTCAGAATTTAAAACCTCTATTTGACTTTGCAAGTCATCAAACTTGTTAGACAATGACTCAAATTTACTTACTTTTAGATTTAACTCAGCTAATTCAATTGTAGTTAATGTTGGATTCACAGATAAATTTGACAAATAGTTTTTGAATTTAGTGATTTGACCTTTTATGGAACTACGTTTAGTGAGTAGTACTTGCAAAGTCGATGAATCTCCACTTTTAGAAGCTTCGTTTCCATCACTCCTTTCTTTACTCATGATGAGTGAGCTTTGAATAATTATTAAAATTAAAAAATAATGATGTAAGTAAGAGTAGTTACTGGCTATTATAAAGAATGTGAGTGACAAAAGCAAAACTTAGTTTAAAAGTTGTAGACTATAATAATAATAAAGAATTCTCACGCTCCTCACATCAGCAGAAACGGCAAGCAGCAACAAGTTGCATGGACTTAGACATATGCATAGATAGATTGCAGTTGTTTGTTATCAATGCACCACGCGCCGGGCGTAGTCTTGCCGAAGACCAGTTTCCCTGGAAGATTTTGGCGGAAATATGTTTATAAATTGAAACCGATTGGGTGATAAAATGTTTGTTATATAATTATTAGTTAATAATGGACGTTACTATGCCTAATTTCAGAAGGATATAAAAGAAAATAAGACGACAAGTTGAAAAGAATACGCCTATGAAAATGGCGGCGTTTTACTGTAATTGTTTAGAACAATTTTATAATAGTTTAAAACTACTTTTAACTGATATTAACAGTTAGCGAATACCTTATTGACTCAAACAGCAGTATTCGTATGGAACTTTAGGGAATATTATAGGTAGTTAAATGGAAGGTCATGGAAAGGGCACTTAGCTGCACTGGCCTGGCTGCGGAGTGGTTTTTTCTTGCATATATTAATATCCTCGTCACAATCCGGCGTGGCTGCAGTGGCTGGCACTTATATCTCCATGTGCAAAATAGTTATACTCCCAAAATCCTTGAAATGTTGCATGTAATATTGGACCGGCTTCGAAATTATTGTAGGTAGGTAGGTACTTAGTTTTTTCGTAACCGTTTTCTTGATATTTGCTTATATTTCTTGAAATTGTATATTGTCCTGTCGCGGTCGCCAATTTATGTCTCTTAATGGACACAATGAAAGCCTTTTTTAGCTTTTACAAGATTTATTTTACTAAGTTTTGGTGGGAAAAAATACATGGCTTGAACGAGAACAGAATGACAGTTAGTTTGACAGTTAGAATGAATGTTAATGAAAAAAACGAGACGAAAACATTTAAATGCATGTTTGCCAGAGCAAAAAAATAGAATAGGTGTAAACAGTGGCTTTTGTGGATGTCATTGTAGGCTTTTTGTCCTCTTGTACCGAGTGGTATGCGGCATTATCCATAATAATAACTGAGCTTGTCGGTAAATTTGGCAATAGCTTTTCTCTAGTCCATTTGCTGAAGTTTACAAAATTCATATCGCTATGATAATCTCCGGATTTGCTTTTGGATTTAAAAATTAAAAGAGCTCCAACGATAAATCCGGCTTGTCCACCAGCATGTACAATAATTAAACGTGGCCCTTTGCCAATATGCGACAGCACCCCTCGTTCTTCATTGGATTGCCAACACGCTGGTACATTTAATGACGAATTGACATATGTTTCATCGAGGTGAAACAATATTTCTTTGATCTCTTCTGTGCTTCTTTATTGCATTAAGATAATGCCACCGCCACGATACGATGTTTGGTTGTTCAATCAGTAATTTTCTTTTTGATTGACATTTCTTAACACGTTCATCGCCACGTAGGTCACCGGTGACCTGACCCTGCCCAGTATTTAGGCGCCTCGTAGGTCACCGGTGATCTCAAGGCAGACCTGTTTTCAAACCTATTTTGTGAGCCGTAGGACACTTATTCCGTAGATTTTGTGTATGCGTGTGACCGCTGCGGCGCTGTAGAATATGTGCGCACAATGGTTTTCGTTTACCTTGAAATTTGTTAAATTCACATACAAAAATCTGCAGTTTTCGGCGAACTCGTTCATGGATGCGGAGGTTTGGGTTTTAAGTGCAACATAACTATTCGTTTTAAACATTTTACGTAGCTTATTATATTACCATTTTTGTAGGCTTTTTAACAGTAAAATATTTTTTAAAAATGCTTATGTAGTTTCTGAGAAAACTGAAAAAAGCCTCTGCTATTTTACAATATATTGGGTAAGGTAATAAAATTAAATAATAAATACAGTAATTGTGTAAGTAATGAAAATATTTATTATAAAATGAATAACAATAATTAAATTGCTAATTATAATAAAGAAAATACGTTACTTCTTGTGGATCTTGTTGAAACACTGTAAACACAAATGCGGTTTATTTTCGCATTCATTGCAAAATGTTGAAACTTTTTTTGTTTTATTTCTGGCAAGTTTCGAACCATATAGTTCGACATTATTTTTGTAACATTTATTACAAAATCGTCGTGTGTTTCTAACTGATCCCTCTTTTTGAGTTAGGTTATGCCTTAGCCTTTTAGGTCTTTCAACCTCTTCAGCAGTTTTATTTTCTGTCTCAGTCAAATCTTCCACCAACTGCCTTCGAAATTCTACAATCCCCATTTTATTTTTATTATTCTCACAGAACATCACCCAAGAGTTCATCAAAGCAGTGTTCAAAATTAATTATATTCCCAACTTTTTGTACCATTTTACAGTCTTTCTTAATGGAGATGAATAGGCATTCATTTGATCACTAAGATCGACTGAACCTTTTGCCATGTTATATGCATAAACCATCTTTGGCTTTCGAACTATCTTTCCTTTTTTCATGACAGTTTTGAACCCTTTAGAATGTTTAGTGGACAGCATAAGCACATCCCTCTTATCTTTCCATTTTAAGACGCATATACCCCGCTCATTTTCCCTCGCTATTGACTCACCTGGTTTGAGTTTGGCTTCAATTACTTGCTTTGGTAATCCTCTTCTGTTTTTTCTCAAGGTTCCAACCAGGTGAGTATCATTGTCAAGTAATTGATTTGCAAGCTCAAGATTTGTGTACCAATTATCAGTTGATACAGTATGCCCTAAATTTAGTAGTCCATCACATAGACCCATGACCACATTAGTAGGAGATGTATTCAACAATTCATGGTTTTTGCCTGCGTATAATTGTAGCTTACACGTATATCCAGGTAAGGTGCAAAGCTTAAATAATTTCATCCCATATTTATGTCTTTTGCTTTTATTGTACTGGCGGAATATAATACGGCCCCGAAATGGGACTTGACTTTCGTCCACACATACATCTTCTTTCGGAGCATAGCTTTTCTGGAATGTTTCGTTGAGAGCTTCTATAAGAGGCCGAATTTTGTAAATACGATCCGATTTATCTGCGGTTTCATTATTTACATAGTGTAGATTTTTTAAGATCAGTTCAAACCTGTTTCTGCTCATCACAGTTCCAGGAAACCTTTGACCAAAGATTTTGTCTTTACTCCAATAGTCTACTATTTTTGGAAGTTTGACGAGGCCCATGTAAAGGATTAATCCAAAAACTTGTTTTATTTCATTGGTCGTGGTTGGTTTCCATGAATGTGAGCGTGATGAAGGTTTGGAACTTTGACCCGCTTGTTCAGCAAATAAATTAGTTTGTATGGCAATATTTTCAAAGATTTTATCTGGGACAACTAAACTAAAATATTCTCCAGGTGGTCTGTTTCGAAGCTGACTTGCAAACGGTTCTTTCATGCCTGAAACAAAAAGTTTATAGATAATAAATCGGTGTCACCCGCTGCGCGGCTCCTAACGGTCGTAGCGTGATGTTGTATACTTTAAAGCCTTCCTCGATAAATGGACTATCCAACACAAATGTAATTTTTCAATTCAAATCAGTAGTTTCTGAGCGGAGCCGTGGGCAAAAGTTAGTAGGTGTACAAAATTCTCACCTGTAGGTTCCGTAAACGCGATTACAGATGGTTGGTGACCTCTTGGCTCTGCCCACCTTTGAATCGAGATATCCCGAAGCTTGTCGATTTGACTTCGAACCATGTCTTCCACAGAATCTTTGTCACTTTCCGAATCACTGTTAATAACAACTCGTGCACGTCGTTTCGGTGGATGGATGATTTCGTCATCGCTTTCCTCTTCGCATTTTTCCTCCGAACATCTTTCTTCAATCTCACGGAAAATACTGGCTTCTAATAAGTCAATACGATGCAAATCTTCTTGAGATATGTCTAAATCTACTATATCAAAACCGTCAAAATCCATCATAGAAAACGAACACGCGAATACTAAATAAAAAACAAATTGACGTGCATCCCACTTGAGTGCAAGTATTCGACTGCGGGGGCGGGTGACCGGAGGTGTGACCTATCTGGCGCCAAAATAACGTAAATGCAATTTTCGACATCACAGCGCCGCGTGGGTGACCTCATGGGGTTTTTTGTGATTATTTCATAAAGTATACATACGATTGCAGCCTAAACTAGACATAAATCCATATCTTATTAAACTAAATCCAGGAGCACCAAAAAAAAATAATGTAAATTTTGACCGTTCTACTACGGCGGTTAACGTGTTAAATCGAAAGCCAAGTTTATAAATCAATTTTCTTAAATATTCTGGGCCACAATTTAAAATTCCTTTTTCTCTGAGTTTCGCATTCAAAATTTTAACGTAGGAACCTTCTTAAAAACCGTATAAAATTGAGTTATTGTTATTCTAACAACGCCCTCTGTAAAACTGTCAACTTAATTTTTTTTCTTTCGGATTTGTTTAATTTTTTTGGTGATTTAAAATTTACATTATTTTGTTCATCTTTCAGTTCATTTCCTTCTTTTATTATTTTACATATGGTAGTCACCGAAAGTCCTGTAGCTTTAGCAAAAAGTTTGTTTAGGTTTACGTATTCAAGATACTCTGTAGAATTATGATCTTGTTTTCTGGCTTTAAAAAAGGAATATACATTGTATGCTATTTGTTTAGTTTGCTTGTTAATTTTGTTCGCAAAACTGGAAGAGCGATTCATCTTGAGATTTATCTTGGCAGTCGTATACCTTGTGCGTTAATGTCCAAGCGTCCGTTACGCGAGTTAAACGGTCGGCCTATAATATGTAGTAATTTGTGACTTACGGTATCAAAGGCTTTTTTCAGATCAATGAAGATACCCAGTACGTAATTTTTTTATCAACGTTTTCTTTTATTTTTGTTGTAAAATCAATAGTAGCCACCATATGTGTACAGGATTTCAAGGAATGAACCAGAACAAAATAGAAGATTTAAAAAAGAAATTATTAGAATAAATTGAATTTAAAAGAAAATTGTAAGATTTACAACTTCAATTAGCAAAAAAAGACCTAGAAATGAAAATATAGTATTAAATCAAATACAAAGTATGTTATGTAACTTCAAATGAAACATTTATTACATTTATGATCAAAATAATTTGTAATTTGTATTCTTCGAAGCCCATATGCATTCTGGGATGTAATGTTTGTTGCAGCAATATTAGTTATTTGCCCGTTTGAAATTAGTTGTTCTATATTAAGGACAATATTTTCGTCGACTGGTTCCTCTTCATTTCTTAAAATACACATGTTGTGTAAGATACATCATGAAATAATAACATTGATTGCATTTCTTAGTTCTAATCTTATACCAATAGCTAAGACAGGAAAACGTAGTTTTAAAACTCCATACTGCCTTTCCACCACATTTCTAGTTTTAACCCTTCTTTGCATGTTTTTTTCTATTTTTGTGAAATAAATCAGGGTGATGCAATTCATGCTCTAGATTAAAGGAAAAATTACTAAAAAAATCAAAATATAAATAAATAATATGAAATAAGTAAAAAAACAATATGATGGAAATATCCATCACCATGCAATGTTACATGTTTAGCTCAGTACTAAATAAATAAAAATTTCTTTGTACATTCTTTATTCTTGATGATAATTAAAAAAAAACAATTATTATTCTTATTAAGGCACAAATTAATTCCACGATTACTACATGTACACACTCTCACTATCTCTCCACCTACACTCACTAAATAGTCCCTGTGCGAGTCTGGGGCCCCATAAATTTCCTCCGCGGCGTTCAGCAGTATGGGCACGTCCTCCTCCCCTGTACCTGCCACTGCCAGGACAACTTTGCCTGACGATGATGGTTCACTAAAATAAATACACCAATATCGGTACATGAAGACAATGTGTACATGTGTGTATGTAGCTAGCTGATCTAAACATCGTAAAAACTTACGGATTGGGGTGCCTCACTGGGGAACGGGAACGCCTCCTCGGTTGTTGACCACCTACTTCCCCTGTCGAAGTTGATGGTTGTCTGAAATAAATACACCAATATCGGTACATGAAGACAATGTGTACATGTGTGTATGCAGCAAGCTGATCTAAACATCGTAAAAACTTACGGATTGGTTCGCCAATCCGGGGTAAGAGAACGCCGGGGCTGCCGTGGCTGCGCGTGGTCGCCGCCGCCGTTGCGATCCGGAGTCAACGGTGAATAAGGCGGAGCTAGCGGCGAGGGCGTGGATAGGCGGTCGGAGTCTACTTCGGTTACCTATATAAAATACACATAGTAAGTAACATAAACACATCATCACATCATCACCATAACACCATCACTGAAAGCAGCAAGACATACATGCACCCACAATCACAGGTCCTTCAAAAAATCAAGTGCTACTGCTCAAAAAAAGTAATCGCAAACGGATAATGTGAAACGAAATCAAAGAAGCCTGCGTGAAAAGATCCATTTATGATGGTAACAATACTTATCCAATTTTATCTTTCACAAGATTGGCGCGTTTGTTCCCTCCTAAAATTAGAGGAGTAGTATTTTTTATTATATAAGGAACATACATGATACATAATTACATAACATTTATCAATTCATATGCAATACACAATATATAAGAATATAATATGTATACCCATAATTATATATTCATATACAGTATAATACATATGAATTGATAAATATTTTATTCTAAAATGAAATATGTACATACCTCCATGTACTCCGCCTCCACCTCATGCCTATCCATTAGCTCCTCAGCCTCTGACTCCACCATCTTCTCCGCTTCCTCTTCAGAATCATACTGTATGTCCCCCATGTTGGCATGCAGCTCGTCCAAAAAGGTTGCCGGAACCTCTTTTTGCCCCACATTCCATGTTGATGACATGATGCTGAGAGATGTTTCTATTGATATAAAAAAATATCTCATCATCTCGCCTGTATTCCCCGGCGAGGCAGAGGTGTACGAACGTACACCTACAGTTTTCCTATATGTTTTAGGTTCCACATCATAGTCGGCAAGCGTATTGCTACTAACATAAACCCAAACTACAAATTTCATAGAAAAATCCAATAACATTTTCGAACTATACTCCATTTAGTTAGGTACTTAAATAAAGGTAAACAATAAAAATGGCGGCGTTCAGAGCTGTTCAACCTTTTATTACAATGGTATCTTATGAATTGGGAGTGAACTGAATACCTTTTAATTGACAATAATTGTTTTATTCTGAATCAGATGAAGAACAATCACCAACACTAATAATAAAACTCACAGGTGTCATCGATAACTTTATCTAAATGAAGCATCTTCTGCTCTTCTTTTATTACATGGCACTCGCAGGTTTTGCAATTTTCTGCAGTAATATTTGCAAGAGCTTCGGGCAATAGAACTTTAAGTTCAGCCATTTTAAAGGAATTATTTTTCTGAGCAATATATCCCTTTACTTGAGCCCATATTAGCTCAATTGGGTTAAGTTCACAGTGGTATGGTGGTAACCTCAGTACTGTTACATCATTTTCCTTGGCTAACTCATCCACAACATATGTTTGATACTAACATGCTTTACTTTTAATAACAGATGTGCTTTTAACTCGGACCCTTCAAAAGCAATTTTTTTTTCTGTTAGCCATTTTCTTATATCAGCCTTTCTTGATGAGTTTGTTGGCACTTTTTATTTTTTTTCTAGAATGATAAGGGGCATTATCCATAACCACAACTGAACCCTTTTCTAATTTTGGCAAAACACTGCTTAACCATTTTTCAAAATTATGTGCATCCATTTCTGAATGGTAATCTCCATCTCCTTTGCTAGCTTGAAATATAAGTTCCCCTCCTTCAACAAATCCACTTCATAAACCTGAAAAATAACAAATTTCCATATACTAATACCGCTTAATGTATAAAGTATGTAGATATGCGAGTGTTGGTACTAAAAATCTTAATGTATTTCAATATCTTTGATAAATATATTGACAATATTGACATGTATTGATGTAGATATACTGAAATAACAAGAATAATCAGATTTACAAATTACAAATAGCTATGAGTGCAAAGAGTTATAAGTATATACTATGTAATTAAAGTCAATTTATTTAAGTCTAATTGCTGCACACAAACTGAACTTATTCTTACTTATGTGACCTAAAATAAGGCGGTTTCCTTTACCACTAGTGTTCTTTAAGCCTGTGGACAGACCCTCCCGATAAGCCTCCTTGGATGTTTGGATTGTTGTATCCTGCCATGCTGAAGATCTTGTGTGGCCTATACTAATAAATTTCATTATAAGTAAAAATATTATGTGTAAGTAATATAAAATATTTATAGTTTTAAATTTACAATGCTGTTATACCTTCATTGACCCAAGTTTCATCCAAATAATATATTTTCTATCACTCGGGTACTTTACACGCCACACTGCAATTTCGGGCTTGTCTATGAGCATACTCTTGCGATTTCGTTTAGAAAATTTGAACCCTAATTTCTTCATAATTTTATATAGTGTATCTCGTTTTAAATTCGGCAAACTTTCATCGGTATTCACTTTTTCCAATACGCCATCAATTGTAGGTACAGTAGGCGCTCGATAATCCGGCACCCGATTTTTTCCCTCTAGAAAAAAAAAATCTATACTATACGGCTATATATACGGATATACTATACGGTTCCAAAAGGTCGATCCTATGGAGAAGAATCCGGCAAGAAACTCCATAAACACTCTTTTAAAATAAATGATGTTACAATCTTTACTGGTACGATATTGCGATAACAAGATGTGTGGACGTTGAAGGATGTCCAAGTTTGACCGAGGTCGACTATATTAAACGAAGATTCACGTTATTTGAGAACCCGATGTCATTTCTAGATAAAAATAAACTATGTGGTAAAAACGCACACCATAAGTCTGGTTTAAGTTTTAAAGTTTTGTTTTTTTCGGTTCCTGTTTTATTTATTTATTACACACACTATCTTTACAGGATAACACCAATACAATAGTGGTTAAAACGTGTAAAATCAAGTTACGGCTAATACTGCAAAATCTACACTATTAAAAATATAAATCAACAGTAAAAAGTAAAAGTGAAGAAAAAGGAACATTTTGTGGATGGACAACTCAACTCACCATGTCAATGAAACGAACGAAGGCGTGGTACAATAAATAAATATAAAACATATAAATAAATATATGCACATACAACATAAATATATAACTATGAATGGATAGTGAGGAAACAAGAGTCAATGCAAACAGTTTTGCTGCAACCGAGACAGAACGTGTGCACACGTTTTTTACAAACTACACACACCCGCCGCTTGCGTTGAGCGTTTATAAGTGGGTACTCAACCAAGCGGTGGGTGATATCAAAAGCATCGTTCTGTCTGGTTGCAGGCGGAAGCGAAGAAGAAGAATGGCGCTGAAGTAATGAAGTAATGAGTGAGATGCGGAACTGGCGATGATTTAGAGAAGAGGTGGTGTGTTGGTGGTGGTGAATGATAAAGGCGTTCAGTACAGAAATGTTTAAGTTTTCTAAATAACTTTTTGTACAAGACCTTCGTTCGCTTCCGCTCGAGCGGGTACATTGCCAGCATCTGGTCTTTTTTTATCCACCCCACCCATCATAATTAGCGATGGGCGATTATTACTAAAAACTATCGAATTATTCGATAGGGCAATGTATTCGAATGCATTAGAATAACTACTAATTTCATTCGATAGTCCGTCGATTGTAGTCAAGCGCGATAACATGCTGCGTACGAATACTACGAATCGATAGTCCAATAGTAGTATATCGCGCGTGTATTAAATGGACCGAATGAATCGAAGGCGTCCTCGATTTTTATTCGATAAAACTAGTAATACTAATAAACTAGTATTCGACGTCGAAAATGAAACGCAACGAAAATAGTAATTTAGTATAACGTATGTTTCGATAGTTCGATAGCATATCGCGCGGTGTAGTAAATCAACCGAATAAATCGAAGGCATCATGGATTTTTATTCAATTAAAGTAATTTAACTATTACTTGCCTATTTGGCTTCGAAACATAATAAGTATTACCCAATTACGTATCTTTTTTTGTAGCGTAAATTTATCGGATTTATAAACAGTAAAAAAACGACGATTAAGTACTAATATTTATTTATTATTATACTATTCTCGTAAAATAATCTAAAATTGACTTATTTTGTTTTTACATTAAGGGGCCGTCCTAAAAATTGACGCATTTTAGTGAATTTTGTTGACCGATTGTGAGGAATCTACAAAAAATTTATATATAGTTATTCATTATTTGAAAAGAACTGTTCTTAAACCTGGCACAAGCGGAAATGGATTTTTCAATTTACTTCTATAATAATCGTAAATCCCTTTTATTGACAACTCCTTTTCCTAAAAAACGCGTTTCGAGTGAAGTTTGATGATCGGTTTACAAGAAAATATTAGTATTGCTGAATATTAAAAAATACTATAAAACCCAGCATATGCTCTACTTGGCACTAGCGGAAGCACTTTTTTCAATTTTCATACAAAATATAGCAGGAAAAAAATATTTACGTAACGTAATTTTTCGTGAAAATTGCAGACAAATATGTATTTTTTTCCATTTTTTAGAAAGACATTTTGATTATTTTTTAAATTACTTAATAATCTTCAGTTATCCCTCTAATAGGATCAAAAATTACTTTTTCAAAAAAAAAATATTTTGATTTAGTAAATCAAAGATGAAAAGACCTATAATTGTGCTATAATATCGAGCGCGCAAAGCCGCTTGCGCCAGTCACGTTTGGGCCTTCCCAGCGAGAGGACGTATCGCTTTGTGTCACAGGCGTGCGCTTGTTTGACGTAAATATTTTCCCAAATTATACTGCGATTAACACAACTTGATACGTTGATTATTTTATAACTTCTAATTTCTAGAAAAGCCCTATAATATAATATGGTCTGGTATTTTTTGTAGGAAGTATGGGTAGTACAAGTTTCTCATTGTGCTGATAACGAAAATGTTTATTTTTGAAATCCAAGATGGCGGACATTACTTTTCTAAATAAATTAATATGGGTGTCAATTTCAAAGATTTTCAGGGGCTGATTACGAAAATTATATTAATTTTGAAATCCAAGATGGCGGACATTGCTTTTCTATATAAATTGATATGGGTATCAATTTCAAGGATTTTCAGGGGCTGATTATGAAAATTATTGAAATCCATCATGGCGGACATTGCTTTTCTAAATAAATTGATATGGGTGTCAATTTCAAGGAATTTTGGGGGCAGATTACGAAAATGACATTAATTTTTAAATCCGAGATGGCGGACATAGTTTTTTCCTTAATAAATTGATACGGGTGTCAATGTCAAGGATTTTCAGGGGCTGATTACGAGAATGACAGTAATTTTAAATCCAAGATAGCGGACTTTGCTTTTCTAAATAAATTGATATGGGTGTCAATTTCAAGGATTCTCAGGGGCTGATTACGAAAATGATAATTATTAATTTTGAAACCAGAGATTAAAATTTGGTTAATTTTTTCAAGTTAAATATGAACTGTTAACTATTTGTGATTTTTTTGCACATTCCTAGATATTATTATAAAGTTATTTTAGTGATGGAAAAACTCGATCAAAATTTGAACCTGCGTCTTCTGGTTAGATAAATCAGATGCTATGATCACTAAGCCGCCGCGAGTCCCACCTGCCAGGTCTAAATTTGCATTCACATTCTGAATTTACGTCTTAAAGGTGACGTCAGTAATATCTATTGAAAAGTCACTTCTTTTTTGAAGAACATCCTACAACCTGATTGTACTTGGGATGTAGTTCCTTTGGAAACGTACAGTACAGTAGTTCGAAATCTTTTTGGCCGGGCAGAGGTTGTTGCACCCGCCTTCGTGCGCATGGTACAGTCAAGTGGAAAATTACTAATGCAATTATCCTATTTAGTATTAGATCAGTAAGTAGATAGATTTTTATTTTATACATTGGCATAACATAAAATACATAAAAAATATTTATTAATAAAAACAGGCGTAGTAAATTCTCAGTAGGAGTTCGGAATTTGAAATTTGTGCCCGGATAATGGCAATAGGCTCGCCCCCTATTACATGGGACCTTAACATATCGGCGAACTGAGGGTGTACATTAGTGTACGCCTCTGCCTAACCCTTCAGGGAATACAGGCGTGATGGTATGTTATGTTCGAGGTACTTACGACTGCGACTGCGTGTGATTGCGACATTAAGTATAATACCTATAGCTCTCAAGAGTCGGCCACCGAATTTCTAATACAAACGTAATACCAAGTTATATCGTAAGTAAAACACAATTTATTGGATTACGATTTATTATGGTATTATGTTTTTGCCGGCAATTCAAGCATTCAAATTTAGACAGCGCAATGCTTGGTAATTTAGTAGCTATTATAACGCTTTATATTTTACTAGCTTCTGCCCACGACTTCGTCCGCGTAGAGGAGATATAGGAGATATATGAGGATATATAGCCTATAGCCTTTCTCAATAAATGGGCTATCGAACAATGAAAGAATTTTTCAAATCGAACCAGTAGTTCCTGAGATTAGCGCGTTCAAGTAAACAAACAAACAAACTCTTCAGCTTATATATTAGTATAGATTTAAAATATGCCATGATATACATTACAAACAAAATTATACAATCATAGTACCTATTACAAAGCTCTATGTTCATTAGTCAAAAGCAACCTCATCTTACAATATATTATTTATAAGCAAAGGTTTTAATACATTCAAAGGTATGAATATTGTAGTTATCGCCGTAATTACTACTGTAGTACAAAATTAATGTCTTATGTTGATCCTTCATTAGGCACATTCTACGTGCATGGTAAATTATGAAAAACAAATACCAGTTCTTCAGACATCTCATCTCACACTTTTCACGATGAAGTCAAACTACAAAGTTAAACTACATACCACAATTAGCACAGATGTACATACAACCGAGCGGTTTCAGTCGTGACCAAAATGTGTTTTGATAAACATTTAACAAAATATTACGATTTTGAAGTGCCTAGCAAAAGATAAAACTATCAACCCTCCAAAGTAAAAGTTTGAAAATTCAAAATCCCTGAAACACATTTTTTATGATGAGTAGCTACATATCTCATTTTCAAATACCTACCTTTAAAAACTATTCACCCATACTAATAAGTACATTAACATTCAGGCTTCAGCCCCCGTTTCCTACCCTTAAAATGTAAAAATCCATAAATCATTAAACTCGTCACTAGGTATTTATTAGTAATCTTCTTCTTCTCAGCCGATTCGCTCTTGGCAGAGCGGTCGTGGCCGTCATGTAGATATGTCAGTTGGGGGCAGATGTTATTTGCCTCACGATGTCCCGCCAACTCGCTCTGTTGGCCGTCATCCTGGTACACTCACTTATGGGGCCACCAACTGCCTTCTTGATTTGGTCAGTCCATCTCATTGGAGACCGACCGCGAGGTCTTGTACCGTCAACCCTGCCCTGCACAACCAGTCGCTCGATGGATCCCTCACCTCTTCGGGACACGTGGCCAAAGAATGTCAAAATGCGTTTTTGTACGATTGCGGATAGACGCTCTTTGATGCTGAGTTCTTCAAGTATTGAGACATTAGTTCTGAACTCGGTCCATGATACTCCTAGCATTCGTCTCCAGCACCACATCTCCAGAGCGTCCACCTTTTTCTTTTCGATTTCTCGCAAGGTCCACGTTTCGGCGGCATACAGAAAAATGGGGAACACAAGTGTACGAACAAGTCTAACTTTTGTACTCTTTGTTACTTTTTGGTTCCTCCATATCTTCTTCAGGTTATCCATGGCATTTCTTGTCATCACCATACGTCTCTTAATCTCCTCCATTTATTTATTTATTATTATTAGTAATCAGTATCTACAAAAATTACAATTTTTAACCCCAATTTCCGCCTTCAAAGTTTTATGTTATGATGTTTATTGAATATTGTATGTATAAAAATATACTAAATTAAAAACAAAATTGAAAATACAAAAAAAAACTAACGAGAATAAGACTAGAAAATTAATTTAATAATGAAAGGATCAACATTGTTTATAGGCTCGTACGCTCGATCTGCAGCCATGTGTGCGTGAAAAGCGCACACAAACATAGAATTTACCTAAACTCGATCGAGTGAATTTTTAGGACGGCCTCTTAATGGAATACTAAGTAGGTACATAATACAATAAAAAAATGTTTAGAAATATAACAACATATGTAACGAAAAATTATATCTGGTTTATCAGACTACGTTATGATATTTTTTTAATTGACTTTATTTAAAAGAAAAAAATCGAATCAAGTTCGCAACAAAGTAGGTACTTGCTACATAACATGTGTCGCAAATATTGGAATATAATTATTTCACGATAGCATAAAAATAATCAAAAATACCTTCTATCTTTTGCACTACACTTGGCAGTCTTCGTAATGATTTTGAAGTATCCTTAAAACTACTTATAAATCTATATACTTACTCATAAATAATCAGTCTACATGAGATCAATAGAATTCAAAATTATAAAACCCAAAATGGCGAATCACAAAATGTATTTTAAAAAATAATAAAAATACATTTTAAAAAGTTTATAGCAGGCTGACATAGTAAAAGTTGAATGGGTTTAATCATTTTTAGTGCAGTCGGATTTTTAATTATCTACATACTTACGTTTTTAAAATTTAATAAATTACAATGAAAACTAATGTTAGGCAAAAATATGTCTATGTTTATGCCTCTATGGTATCATTGTACACACGTTGTACACACAACCTGTCGAAGGTGAGATCAAAATATTTAATAGGTACAACTAGTTATTCAATATAAAATAACAATAAATAAAACTCGTAATTTAAACAAAACAACAAAAAATACAATAAAAAAAATATAAGTTCTTTCCTGTAAAACAAACTATGGCATGTCAATATTCTTATTTAAAAATATAATCTCATTAAGTTTCTTAGGTGCTAATCTGTTGCGCCTTACATTCGATAAATATCCTGCTTTCGAGAAAACTCTTTCTGAAGGCACCGAGGTCGCAGGAATGCACAGGTACTTACACGCTAACTGAGACAATGCTGGGTATGCTATCATATGAGATTGCCAGAAAATCAACGGATCGTCTTTTCTATTAATTAAGGGCATTTCCATGTATTGCTTAACTACCAATGTAGCTGATGTAGTCGGCGTTGCAGTTGAAGTTTCATGTAATGCTTTTTGGTTAAAAAAAACCACAAATCATCATCCTCAGCCGTTCCGGAACCTATGACAATTGATTGCTGAAGTGCATGCACTGTGGAATTGCTCGTAATTGGTAGATCTTGCCTTGCAGCCTCACTTCCAATTTGATTTGCTAGCTGTTCAATTAGCCATTTTTGAGTGTTTGTGGCATTTTCAGGTAACTAAAGCCTGTCTTCTTAAATCTAGGATCTATCAGTGTACTTAGAGCCACTGATTTATGTCCCTCCAGTCCTCCCAATCGCCTACCAATGACATCTCTGAGGTTGGTTTTTAAACGTATCCCAACCTCGGTCGTTGGTTGCTTTTGAAGTAGAATATGTTGCAGGCCTCTTACTAGTGGTATCACTCTCCAGAGAGTGGGATATTCTACCCCTGATAATTCAAAAACAAAATCGAGTTCCATCGGGTGCCATTTTATTTTTGTTACCTGTTTTACCTGTGTTACCAGTTACCTGTTTTAAAACTAAAAAAAGACATACCGATGTCTTTTTTTAGTTTTAAAACAGGTAACTGCATCACCTCCTGAGTTTCTTTTAATTTATATGAAGCAATGTTGCTGTGTCTAAAATGTTGGTGTAACGAACGACACTTATTTAGAACGCTGTTCAAACCGCAGTTTTTTATAGATTCCTGAACCGAAAGATTTAGTGTATGGGCAACACAGGGGTGGTGGATTTTTCTTAAATAATCTGTGACTGCTTTTTTTCATATTGCTAGCTAATACTTATAATCTACACTATTAAAAATATAAATCAACAGTAAAAAGTAAAAGTGAAGAAAAAGGAACATTTTGTGGATGGACAACTCAATTCACCATGTCAATGAAACGAACGAAGGCGTGGTACAATAAATAAATATAAAACATATAAATAAATATATGCACATACAACATAAATATATAACTATGAATGGATAGTGAGGAAACAAGAGTCAATGCAAACAGTTTTGCTGCAACCGAGACAGAACGTGTGCACACGTTTTTTACAAACTACACACACCCGCCGCTTGCGTTGAGCGTTTATAAGTGGGTACTCAACCAAGCGGTGGGTGATATCAAAAGCATCGTTCTGTCTGGTTGCAGGCGGAAGCGAAGAGGAAGAATGGCGCTGAAGTAATGAAGTAATGAGTGAGATGCGGAACTGGCGATGGTTTAGAGAAGAGGTGGTGTGTTGGTGGCGGTGAATGATAAAGGCGTTCAGTACAGAAATGTTTAAGAGTTTTCTAAATAACTTTTTGTATCAGACCTTCGTTCGCTTCCGCTCGAGCGGGGGTACATTGCCAGCATCTTTTTTATCCACCCCACCCATCATACATAATATTGTAATCCAATATTAGGATGGGTTTGGTGGAACCTCCGTGAGTTTGTGGTGGAAACTCTATTACTGTCTCTCCATACCATGACATTGACATCTCCGGAAGTAAGACCAGATATCTGGCCTGGTCTCATGTTTCTCTTGGTGAGACTGCGCAGGGCCTGCGGAACAAACAACTGATGATCAGTTCGCAGTGTCCCTACGCAGTCAAAGCCAAGAGATTTGAGGCGCCGAGCGAGACAAGGTGAATTATAAAAATTGTCCATCCACAAAGTATAGCCTTTATTTTCTAGGCCTTCTAATAAGCGCAGTACTATGGATGGTGTGGAGGCATCCATGGGATCCTCAAGTTGTTGAGGCGGCGACTTTTTATGAGTGTGAACCTCAAACCGCCATAAGTAGCCGGTTTGAGATTCACAAACCTCATAGGTTTTTATACCTTTAGTCGCCGCCTTATTTGGGATCAGCTGGCTGATATCCAGCCAGCCTTTCCATTGCAAAAGACTTTCATCTAGTGCAATGTTTTGTGTTGGAGTGTACAAGCTTTGAAATTTATAGTTAAGATGTGACAATAAAGGTTTTATTTTAAATAATTTGGCTTCAAAAGCTTCCAGTTCTAGTGCACACGTGTCCTCATTGTTGTTGAAATGAATACATTTACAAAGAAGTATAAAACGGTTAATGGACATGTATGCGCTAAAACCGGGAGTGACAAATATGTGAGAGGTGGACGTCCGACGAGGCGGACGCCAATATTCTTCCAATCTGGTCTTAACCACAATCCCCATCGCTAATATTATGCCGAAGAACACCTACAGCTCTTCAACTGTCGTGTCCTTCCAGCTGTTCATACGGCTATTAGGATGGAGAATGTGGTTATTGAACATCGACGTTACCACCTGCTGAGCATACCTGTTCATTTCTGAAGCCATGTGCTCCATAATTTGCCGATCCCATATGTCAATGAATATGTCATACGGGTCGACATGTGGAGTTGTCGGGGCGACATTAGTTTGGGAAAACGTTTCCCGCCTCGATTCAGGTGGAATCGGGACAGTTGGAAATGTTGTCCACTCAAAATCGTATCACCTGATAGGTTGACTTGCTGCAGGAGGGACAGTGGTGGTGGGCGAGTCTTCGGTGTGGGTACCTAAGCCTACCAAGCTATCAAGCTCCCCAGTCGCGGTCTGGTCCTCGTCCATGTCCAGGGGTGTCTCCATTATACTCCGAAACACCCTGGGTATTGGGAGAACCGGATAGGCTGTATCCTCGTCGCCGCTCTCGTCAGAACCTGCTTCACTTCCTATAGGAAAAACGATACAATGTCATAAGGAAGAAATTTCCCTATAGCACCAAACTAAAAAAGAGTAGAAACTTACCAAAGTTGATGAGGTCGTCAATTTCGGCGTCTCTCAGGTACTGACGAGGGCGAGAAGAGGATGATGGGCCTGCGACTGGGGAGGAAGGAGAACCACATTCCACAAACCTGAAACAAAAGTAGTGTAGTAGTGCCTATATTTTTTGAGATACATAGAAAAGTCAGTAAGTTATTTACATGGCTGGCGAAGGCACATTTAATGCTGGCGAAAGGGGTGGTGGAGTGCGAGGACTCCCTGGAGCCTCACGCATCTCCACTTCGGACAGGTGATCTATGGATGGCGATGGTGGTGATGGCGGTCGCTGTGATGAAGGCGGCGGTGTTGAAGGCGGTGGTGTTGTAGCTCGTGGTGGTGGTGGTAGTGGTGGTGCCTCCTGCACCACTTCATTAGATCTAGACAAACATTTTAAAATATTAGATCAAAATTGAAACCAGTGTTAAAATTACTAACCAAAATTAATGTCCATACACAAGTAGGAACTACTTACGGTTGCCACCGGCGCCTTCTTCTAGGGTGGAGAGGCGTTTCCAAGCCTCGGCCCGCTGGCATTGCAGTTATGTCCAATACGACTTGTCTAAAATTAATTTTAAAAAATTATCTACACGTAATAATCAATACCTCCTCTTTTTTTGAAGGTGGTTAAAAATAATAATAAAAAATATGTAGTGAAAAATCCAAAAAATAAGCAAAAATCTAACTCGTCCAAATTGTACGGCCCAGGTCGCACGTGTTGGACTCCTAGCATTAGGCGGCCGCCACGTCGGCTGGAACCGCCACCACGGCTAGGGCCACCGCTTCCTATCTCCTCCACCACAGGTCGCGGTGCAACACCACCTCGCACACGCACACCCCTGCCGCGTCGGGGACCACGTATGCGTGGGCGTCTTGTATCACTAAAAACATGCACATGATATAGAAAATCTATAGTATATATATATACTATATAATATTATAAAGCTGAACTTGGTTTGTTTGTTTGCTTGAACGCGCTAATCTCAGAAACTACTAGTCTGATTTGAAACCTCTGGCTAACCCTTCGGGGATTACAGGCGTGATGCTATATGTTTTAAATCCTTATCCAAATAAATACGTTATTCATCACAAGTATTTAATTTAAAACAAAATTTCCCTTTACATCATTCGATTTCAATGAATATCTTAGGATTCGCAGTTTTAAAATTAAATCGCAGCAAAATAATGATCAAGTACTGCGTGCGCATGTAAGATTATAAGACCCAGTACTTTTACCTAACGTTTTAAAGTTCCACTCTTACTGATAAAAGCGTGATGTAGGTACCTAAAATAGCTCCATAACGTACGTATTATTTAAAAATATTTTCATCTACGTAAACAAAGTCGCGGGTTAAAGCTAGCGTTAGCCCAAAGTAACTATTCCACGCGGACGAAGTCGCGGGCAGAACCTAGTGGTTAGATATAGCAGCGTATTATAATAGGTCTTTACCTATGAAACTGCCGTTCTGCAGTACTGGCCATTTCAAATCAAAATATTTTTTGTTTGGCTAAGAATTCTAATTTCAAATTAAATTTATTTTAAAAAAATGGAATTCTTTTTCCAAAAGTAGTCATTTGTTTATTGATTAGTGTTACATTTTCATCGCATTTCAATCATTTTCGTCATCATGGATACGTTAAAATTTCGAGTAATTATGGAATATGAGTACCGTCGTGGCAGCAACGCGGCACAAGCGGCACGCAACATCAACGACGTTTACGGAGCTAACACTACAAACCAACGCACCATCTGTTATTGGTTTGCTCGCTTCCGTTCTGGGAATTTCGAAAAATGAGCCTCGCGGTCGTCCGAAGACTTTGGTCGACAATGACGAATTAAAGGCGATTGTGGAAGCTGATGATACACAATCGACGGCTGAATTAGCAGCAGCTTTCGACGTTAGCGTCAAAACAATATTGGTCCATTTGCGTCAAATTGGCAAGGTAAAAAAGCTTGACAAATGGGTGCTCCACGAACTCAATCCCACGATCGCCTGCGCGAAGTACGCGTCAAAACGTGCCTTGCACTGCTCAACAGACACAAATGAAGGAATTTTGAACCGCATTGTTACCTGTGATGAAAAATTGATTCTGTTTGATAACCGCAAGCGCTCAGCAAGTTGGTTGGATCCTGGCACCTAAACAATGCCCTAAAACTTACCCCTAGAAAAGTAATGGTCACTATTTGTTGGTCTAGCGCCGGTGTGATTCATCACAGCATCCAAACGGGGTGAGCATTACTGCAGATGTGTACTGTAAAGAACTGAACACAATGATGGAGAAGCTGGCACATCTCCAACCAGCATTGGTCAATCGCTCGTCTCCGCTGCTCCTGCACGATAACGCGCGACCTCATACTGCACAGAAGACGGTCTCCAAGTTTTTTTTTTGTTTTCTATCATTACTACAATCTGTCTCCTTTGTGGGACATTCAGCAGTATGTTGGTTGGTGCTATCGCTGACGCGCTCGGTATGTGACCTGTGTCACATCCTCATTGTTAAAACAGTAGCTGTGTTTACTGTGATTGAATTAAATCTTGAGGTATTTTACGCTTTAAACATCGCGCTTTGTTGTGATTTGCCATGAGTGGCCGGGCCAGAGTATTTGGGTGTCGCTCGATGCGCTCTTTATAGGTTCTGGTATGGCGTATGATTTCCTGTTTCACAGTGGGCAGGCGTAGATCACGGTGTAATAATTCGTTGGGTATGAACCAGGGGGCATTGGTTATCATGCGGAGTGCTTTTTTTTTTTTTTTGGGTGATAATGAATTTCCAATACTTTTGTTTCTATAAATCTCATTGAGAAGATCCGGAAATCCCAGAGAAATTGATTTATCATCTATGAATTCAATCAGATCAAATTTAGGGTCTACCGGGAAAATTTGTTGGAATTCTATTAAACTTAAATGGGACCTGCGATAATGTCTTGATTTGAATGGAAACTGTAATCGTTTTTCATAATGAATCCTAATGATATTATGATGGGGTAACTTGGACACATCCAATAGTGGCCACTCTTTATGACGATTCAGATGTCTCTTTATAAATTCCTCTTTAAACTTGTTATTTATCTCCTGTGCATGATGAGAGAGATGAAGTCGAGGTGTGGTCCCCAATGCTTTTAATGCTATAGTTCCCAGAAGAGGATCCAATGTAGGATGGCCCCATATTCTATAAAGTCCATATAATTGGGTGAATGCATTCAGATTTCTATTAAATACCCGGGTTAATAAGTCTTCTCTTGATTTTAACTAAGATACAAGATTAAGATCATCAGCTTTGTTGGTTAAATCTTTCTCTATTTCTTGTCTGAATTTAGAGTTTTCCCAAGAACCCCCTTCATAATTTCCAACGAAACGTGAGGTACAGCTTGTCTCCAACGTATATACAAGATCATACCCCTGATTCCCTGCCTTGGCTAACATATCATCCCCCTCTTTTAGAAATGCATCTAATTCTGCTGGTGTAGGCATATCCCGATTCAAAGATTGCTCTGCCAGATGAGCTTGTAATGTGATACTAAATCTTTCGGAAGAGAGATCCGATAGAATAGTTAAATGGTCTCTAGAAACTAAGATTGAATTGGATTGAGTCTGAATCAGGAAGAGATTCTTTCCGGCTATCATATCTAGACCTGGTTTTCTAAATATAATCATTTTACCCACTTTCCTCCACCACATACCTGCAGAATTGTTGTCAGATCCACTTAAAATGACAGCTTCCTCCCAGAAACATTTTCTTAAGTATAGATTAACTAGAGTGGTATTTTTAAGCAAGGGAGTTATATCAATATCAGAAGTTGATGAACCTAAGTGCTTTAGGAATTCTTTGACCTCCACTATATATAAATGGGCTGCTAAATTCAATGCTTGCTTAAACTCTAATAATGGAAGTTGAACAGGGGGAATGGTAAAATCATTCAGGAAATAACCCTGGATTTTTGATAAATCAAATAAGTTGGGATCAGATATCTGAAGCTCTTTTTGCATTTCCAGATACTCTCTCCTAATTGGATTATTTTTATGAATAAATTGTCCGGGGGCGGGTACCAATAATGCTTTTCTCGCATTGTTAAATGTTAATGGAGTATCACAGTGGGTAGACAGAGGTGGTTGTTTCTTTCTTGGGGTCCCTAACTCAAAGTCATCCATACTAACTCTCAAGGACTGATATGTAGCTATTAGATGAAATTATCAGATTACTTTTTTAATAGCCTCAAATAACCTTTGTATGATTTCAATTTTTGAATGGGATGCAGTACCCCACAGTTGGATTCCATACGTCCAAACAGGCTTGAGTATTGCCTTGTACAGAAGTATTTTGTTGTACATACCCCTGATAATTCAAAAACAAAATCGAGTTCCATCGGGTGCCATTTTATTTTTGTTACCTGTTTTACCTGTGTTACCAGTTACCTGTTTTAAAACTAAAAAAAGACATACCGATGTCTTTTTTTAGTTTTAAAACAGGTAACTGCATCACCTCCTGAGTTTCTTTTAATTTATATGAAGCAATGTTGCTGTGTCTAAAATGTTGGTGTAACGAACGACACTTATTTAGAACGCTGTTCAAACCGCAGTTTTTTATAGATTCCTGAACCGAAAGATTTAGTGTATGGGCAACACAGGGGTGGTGGATTTTTCTTAAATAATCTGTGACTGCTTTTTTTCATATTGCTAGCTAATACTTATAATCTACACTATTAAAAATATAAATCAACAGTAAAAAGTAAAAGTGAAGAAAAAGGAACATTTTGTGGATGGACAACTCAATTCACCATGTCAATGAAACGAACGAAGGCGTGGTACAATAAATAAATATAAAACATATAAATAAATATATGCACATACAACATAAATATATAACTATGAATGGATAGTGAGGAAACAAGAGTCAATGCAAACAGTTTTGCTGCAACCGAGACAGAACGTGTGCACACGTTTTTTACAAACTACACACACCCGCCGCTTGCGTTGAGCGTTTATAAGTGGGTACTCAACCAAGCGGTGGGTGATATCAAAAGCATCGTTCTGTCTGGTTGCAGGCGGAAGCGAAGAGGAAGAATGGCGCTGAAGTAATGAAGTAATGAGTGAGATGCGGAACTGGCGATGGTTTAGAGAAGAGGTGGTGTGTTGGTGGCGGTGAATGATAAAGGCGTTCAGTACAGAAATGTTTAAGAGTTTTCTAAATAACTTTTTGTATCAGACCTTCGTTCGCTTCCGCTCGAGCGGGGGTACATTGCCAGCATCTTTTTTATCCACCCCACCCATCATACATAATATTGTAATCCAATATTAGGATGGGTTTGGTGGAACCTCCGTGAGTTTGTGGTGGAAACTCTATTACTGTCTCTCCATACCATGACATTGACATCTCCGGAAGTAAGACCAGATATCTGGCCTGGTCTCATGTTTCTCTTGGTGAGACTGCGCAGGGCCTGCGGAACAAACAACTGATGATCAGTTCGCAGTGTCCCTACGCAGTCAAAGCCAAGAGATTTGAGGCGCCGAGCGAGACAAGGTGAATTATAAAAATTGTCCATCCACAAAGTATAGCCTTTATTTTCTAGGCCTTCTAATAAGCGCAGTACTATGGATGGTGTGGAGGCATCCATGGGATCCTCAAGTTGTTGAGGCGGCGACTTTTTATGAGTGTGAACCTCAAACCGCCATAAGTAGCCGGTTTGAGATTCACAAACCTCATAGGTTTTTATACCTTTAGTCGCCGCCTTATTTGGGATCAGCTGGCTGATATCCAGCCAGCCTTTCCATTGCAAAAGACTTTCATCTAGTGCAATGTTTTGTGTTGGAGTGTACAAGCTTTGAAATTTATAGTTAAGATGTGACAATAAAGGTTTTATTTTAAATAATTTGGCTTCAAAAGCTTCCAGTTCTAGTGCACACGTGTCCTCATTGTTGTTGAAATGAATACATTTACAAAGAAGTATAAAACGGTTAATGGACATGTATGCGCTAAAACCGGGAGTGACAAATATGTGAGAGGTGGACGTCCGCCAAGCCTCGGCCCGCTGGCATTGCAGTTATGTCCAATACGACTTGTCTAAAATTAATTTAAAAAAATTATCTACACGTAATAATCAATACCTCCTCTTTTTTTGAAGGTGGTTAAAAATAATAATAAAAAATATGTAGTGAAAAATCCAAAAAATAAGCAAAAATCTAACTCGTCCAAATTGTACGGCCCAGGTCGCACGTGTTGGACTCCTAGCATTAGGCGGCCGCCACGTCGGCTGGAACCGCCACCACGGCTAGGGCCACCGCTTCCTATCTCCTCCACCACAGGTCGCGGTGCAACACCACCTCGCACACGCACACCCCTGCCGCGTCGGGGACCACGTATGCGTGGGCGTCTTGTATCACTAAAAACATGCACATGATATAGAAAATCTATAGTATATATATATACTATATAATATTATAAAGCTGAACTTGGTTTGTTTGTTTGCTTGAACGCGCTAATCTCAGAAACTACTAGTCTGATTTGAAACCTCTGGCTAACCCTTCGGGGATTACAGGCGTGATGCTATATGTTTTAAATCCTTATCCAAATAAATACGTTATTCATCACAAGTATTTAATTTAAAACAAAATTTCCCTTTACATCATTCGATTTCAATGAATATCTTAGGATTCGCAGTTTTAAAATTAAATCGCAGCAAAATAATGATCAAGTACTGCGTGCGCATGTAAGATTATAAGACCCAGTACTTTTACCTAACGTTTTAAAGTTCCACTCTTACTGATAAAAGCGTGATGTAGGTACCTAAAATAGCTCCATAACGTACGTATTATTTAAAAATATTTTCATCTACGTAAACAAAGTCGCGGGTTAAAGCTAGCGTTAGCCCAAAGTAACTATTCCACGCGGACGAAGTCGCGGGCAGAACCTAGTGGTTAGATATAGCAGCGTATTATAATAGGTCTTTACCTATGAAACTGCCGTTCTGCAGTACTGGCCATTTCAAATCAAAATATTTTTTGTTTGGCTAAGAATTCTAATTTCAAATTAAATTTATTTTAAAAAAATGGAATTCTTTTTCCAAAAGTAGTCATTTGTTTATTGATTAGTGTTACATTTTCATCGCATTTCAATCATTTTCGTCATCATGGATACGTTAAAATTTCGAGTAATTATGGAATATGAGTACCGTCGTGGCAGCAACGCGGCACAAGCGGCACGCAACATCAACGACGTTTACGGAGCTAACACTACAAACCAACGCACCATCTGTTATTGGTTTGCTCGCTTCCGTTCTGGGAATTTCGAAAAATGAGCCTCGCGGTCGTCCGAAGACTTTGGTCGACAATGACGAATTAAAGGCGATTGTGGAAGCTGATGATACACAATCGACGGCTGAATTAGCAGCAGCTTTCGACGTTAGCGTCAAAACAATATTGGTCCATTTGCGTCAAATTGGCAAGGTAAAAAAGCTTGACAAATGGGTGCTCCACGAACTCAATCCCACGATCGCCTGCGCGAAGTACGCGTCAAAACGTGCCTTGCACTGCTCAACAGACACAAATGAAGGAATTTTGAACCGCATTGTTACCTGTGATGAAAAATTGATTCTGTTTGATAACCGCAAGCGCTCAGCAAGTTGGTTGGATCCTGGCACCTAAACAATGCCCTAAAACTTACCCCTAGAAAAGTAATGGTCACTATTTGTTGGTCTAGCGCCGGTGTGATTCATCACAGCATCCAAACGGGGTGAGCATTACTGCAGATGTGTACTGTAAAGAACTGAACACAATGATGGAGAAGCTGGCACATCTCCAACCAGCATTGGTCAATCGCTCGTCTCCGCTGCTCCTGCACGATAACGCGCGACCTCATACTGCACAGAAGACGGTCTCCAAGTTTTTTTGTTTTCTATCATTACTACAATCTGTCTCCTTTGTGGGACATTCAGCAGTATGTTGGTTGGTGCTATCGCTGACGCGCTCGGTATGTGACCTGTGTCACATCCTCATTGTTAAAACAGTAGCTGTGTTTACTGTGATTGAATTAAATCTTGAGGTATTTTACGCTTTAAACATCGCGCTTTGTTGTGATTTGCCATGAGTGGCCGGGCCAGAGTATTTGGGTGTCGCTCGATGCGCTCTTTATAGGTTCTGGTATGGCGTATGATTTCCTGTTTCACAGTGGGCAGGCGTAGATCACGGTGTAATAATTCGTTGGGTATGAACCAGGGGGCATTGGTTATCATGCGGAGTGCTTTTTTTTTTTTTTTGGGTGATAATGAATTTCCAATACTTTTGTTTCTATAAATCTCATTGAGAAGATCCGGAAATCCCAGAGAAATTGATTTATCATCTATGAATTCAATCAGATCAAATTTAGGGTCTACCGGGAAAATTTGTTGGAATTCTATTAAACTTAAATGGGACCTGCGATAATGTCTTGATTTGAATGGAAACTGTAATCGTTTTTCATAATGAATCCTAATGATATTATGATGGGGTAACTTGGACACATCCAATAGTGGCCACTCTTTATGACGATTCAGATGTCTCTTTATAAATTCCTCTTTAAACTTGTTATTTATCTCCTGTGCATGATGAGAGAGATGAAGTCGAGGTGTGGTCCCCAATGCTTTTAATGCTATAGTTCCCAGAAGAGGATCCAATGTAGGATGGCCCCATATTCTATAAAGTCCATATAATTGGGTGAATGCATTCAGATTTCTATTAAATACCCGGGTTAATAAGTCTTCTCTTGATTTTAACTAAGATACAAGATTAAGATCATCAGCTTTGTTGGTTAAATCTTTCTCTATTTCTTGTCTGAATTTAGAGTTTTCCCAAGAACCCCCTTCATAATTTCCAACGAAACGTGAGGTACAGCTTGTCTCCAACGTATATACAAGATCATACCCCTGATTCCCTGCCTTGGCTAACATATCATCCCCCTCTTTTAGAAATGCATCTAATTCTGCTGGTGTAGGCATATCCCGATTCAAAGATTGCTCTGCCAGATGAGCTTGTAATGTGATACTAAATCTTTCGGAAGAGAGATCCGATAGAATAGTTAAATGGTCTCTAGAAACTAAGATTGAATTGGATTGAGTCTGAATCAGGAAGAGATTCTTTCCGGCTATCATATCTAGACCTGGTTTTCTAAATATAATCATTTTACCCACTTTCCTCCACCACATACCTGCAGAATTGTTGTCAGATCCACTTAAAATGACAGCTTCCTCCCAGAAACATTTTCTTAAGTATAGATTAACTAGAGTGGTATTTTTAAGCAAGGGAGTTATATCAATATCAGAAGTTGATGAACCTAAGTGCTTTAGGAATTCTTTGACCTCCACTATATATAAATGGGCTGCTAAATTCAATGCTTGCTTAAACTCTAATAATGGAAGTTGAACAGGGGGAATGGTAAAATCATTCAGGAAATAACCCTGGATTTTTGATAAATCAAATAAGTTGGGATCAGATATCTGAAGCTCTTTTTGCATTTCCAGATACTCTCTCCTAATTGGATTATTTTTATGAATAAATTGTCCGGGGGCGGGTACCAATAATGCTTTTCTCGCATTGTTAAATGTTAATGGAGTATCACAGTGGGTAGACAGAGGTGGTTGTTTCTTTCTTGGGGTCCCTAACTCAAAGTCATCCATACTAACTCTCAAGGACTGATATGTAGCTATTAGATGAAATTATCAGATTACTTTTTTAATAGCCTCAAATAACCTTTGTATGATTTCAATTTTTGAATGGGATGCAGTACCCCACAGTTGGATTCCATACGTCCAAACAGGCTTGAGTATTGCCTTGTACAGAAGTATTTTGTTGTCGAGAGACAGTTGAGACTTTCGTCCAATGAGCCAGTAAAGTTTTCGCGTTTGAATACCAAGTTGCTTTCTCTTAGAGAAAATATGTTTTTGCCAGGTAAGTCTTTTTGTCCAAGTGCAATCCAAGGTATCTCAAATGGTCTGCCTGTGGGACTGCAATGTTGTTAAGTGTGACTGGAGGACATGAGTCTCTTCTTAAGGTGAATGTTACGTTGACTGATTTTGTTTCATTGACTTTAATCCGCCACTTTTTGAGCCAGTGAGATATGTCATTTAGTCCTTTTTGGAGTATTTGTGAGGCTATTTTTGGGTTGCTATGTGTAGCTAGAATAGCGGTATCGTCAGCAAAGGTTCCAGTAATTAAGGATTCCGATGTCGGCAGATCCGCAGTGAAGATCAAGTAGAGTATGGGACCTAGCACGCTACCCTGCGGAACTCCTGCTTTTATAGGACAGAGATCAGACAGTGCTTCCCCTTGTTGTACTATGAAGTGGCGCTGATGGAGAAATGATTTTAATATTCCATAAAGGTGATCTGGCAGTCCATTTTTCAATTTAAATAACAATTCTTCATGCCACACGCGGTCAAACGCTTGGGATATGTCCAAGTATGCACTAGCGCAGTAAGATTTACTTTCAAGTGATTCCATGATATGTTTTGTTAGTCTGTGCACTTGGTCGATAGTGGCATGTATACTGCGAAATCCAAACTGGTGATCAGGAATTAGCTCCTTCTCTTGGAGTATAGGCAAGATTCCTCCTATACTCTCTCAAGGTCTCCAAGTTGCAAGAATTTGTTGCCTCCCGTCCAGCTGATTTCTTTAAGAAGGGCATCAATAAACTGCCACTGCGTTGGCAAAGATGCATTGATTGCATGGGTGATTACTTCGATTAATACAAATAAAAAATACATGAAAAAAATTCGTTTAAATTTTTTCATACAAAACGGCAATTTCATAGGGAAAGACCTAATATTACGTTGTTTTCAAGTAAGATACATAAAAATGTAACAAAAAATTAAAACTCTATTTTGGAATCAGTAAAAAAAGCAAATAAAACATACAAGTTCTAAAAAAGTGGTAAGCCATGCAAAAAAACACCTTCAGAAAAAAATATGATCACCAAAAATAAAATATTCGAAATATCGAATTAAATTTATTTTATTATAATTCGAATCAGATTTGGTCGATTATATTCGATTGTTCCCTGTCTGTCGACCGACCTTCTAAAGGCCGGTCTGGGTTGCGTATGTTTCATTTCGATATTATTCAAATTCCAAACAATATCATACAATTTAAATGCATGAAATGTATTTAGAGACATATTTTATTATTGTTTCAAGCGATAGTTTGTTACAATTAATGTATTCAGTATTTTAAATAAGAGGAAACATATGACCATTATCAAATACACATTCTATGAATTAAAAATAGTTATTTACTTACCGATTCATGATGAACACTCGATTGAAATAGCACTTAACTTTGTTAAATTATATTTTAACGGTGAATAACACGTCGACGTGAGTACTCCAAAAAGGAAACACTGACGCTCTGATTCAAACTTTTTTTCTAATGACTAGTGAGTTGTAGACATGTAACATGTGGCTTTATGCCTTTCTTGTTCTTTTCTTTACACTCTGTGCAAGTTAGAGCAGGATAGAGAACATATAGCATAAACAATAAAGCGAAATAGTGACGCAGGTAGCAATCGACCTTTTAAAGGTCGGTCGACAGACAAGGGTTTTTGACATCGACCTTTTAAAGGCCGGTCGACAGACAAGGGGATTCAAATGTTGTAAAATTTTGGCTATTAGGAGGCCTATAAACACATTACACAATATGCTTATCCAGCTCAACACAGGACATTTCCAATAGTGTTCAATGACTTGGATACTATATCCTTACGTCCTTTTGCTTTCAGCGAGTTTTTAATTAATATAAACGAAACACCATGAATCATAGACTTTCGGTTGAAACAATAATAATTTTCATAACTGATTGACATCTGATATTCTTTTAACCAATGCTCTGTTATACAAACAATGTCAAATTTATATTTTTCCAAGAAAAGTTCAACTTCTTACATTTTGGAAAAGAACACTTGAATATTCTGATGACCTATTTTTAAACTATTTCCCTTTGTATGGTACTGCTGAGCCAGAACATTTGTTTGGGTTATTGTCTTCTGTTGTCATATTGACTAGTTTAAACTATGATCCGGAGTAAGATCCACAACGCCAGTATCAATACTAGTTGGCAAGGCTATTCTTCGCGTACACCTCCCCATTTGTGAACAAAAGTCCACCTTACTGATTAGGCGTTATGAAGTCCAAAAACGGACACTCCTTCGTTATACAGCCACTGTTATCTGAATACCCAGATACCACCGGCTATCCACTAACAAACTTGTTTGTGTCAAAGTACACTAATTTGTCACTATGATAATTTGTCAAAATGTGCAATAAATTATTTAAATTAAATATACAATTATTTTCAATATCTGTCAAATTATTCGAATAAGGAAATGCGCATAACATTATTTCTCCTATGTTTAATTTTAATAAGGTGTCTATACCATCCACAATGTCATTTTTTTAACGCCTGAACGTACGAATGCCTAACAATAAGACCAAGGAGGTATTGGCATCCATAGGTTTATTTACAATTTCCTTAATAATTGCATTTAATTTACATTATGAGACAGTTAAGTTACATTTTGAGACAGGTGGTTCTGTAATAATGACACAAAACCAGATCCAAACTGATCTGTGAAGACAGCAGTTTGATTCCTCATATCATCATGCAAAATAAAACCGTTGTCACCACCTGCCACTGGCTGAGCCATTTTAAGTGTGGGCGCAGCAGGTTGGGGCTGGGAGCAGGCACAATTGCACAGAAGATTGTTAGTCAACGACTCATATCTCTCAGCATTGTACCTAACTAGGTCCACCAGCTCCCCCGCCTCCAACATGTGCCTCATATTTACTAAAAATATCAGCCAACAATTCCTCCCGCAAACTCTTTGTATCAAGGTCATACATAGCCCTACTGTGTTCTAACGCAGAGGTGCATGTGTTTAATTCATTAATTAAATTAATTCGATCTTTTCTTAAACATAAATTTAATTTCCAACGGTTTTGATTTTTAATTGATTTACGGCGTCGTTCTTTTAATTTTAATATACTTTTTTAACTTCTTATGACTATTTATCATATATGTGGATGTAGTATCATCACCAGTAAGATCAATAGTCACGGCTTGCTCACATTCAGCAATGAACCCGCCCTGGCCAGCCAACTCATTAAACAGACCGTGGATGTGAGGAGTCTCTAAGTTGGCTTTGAATGACTCCATTATAACAATAGAGTTATGGGCAACAGATAATTCCTGCTCCAGTTGTGAAATTCTTTTCAAAGCCACCTCATGTGTATCTGTACAAACCTGAAGGGTTGACATTTCCTGTTGTAAGTGAGTATGTTGGAAGAGCAAGTCCATGTACTGTATGTGCAGCTCAGCCAGGTCATTTTTGAGCATGGTGTTTTTGTCAACAATGTTCTTGACCTCCACTTCACTGTCCTCCCTTTCCTGGAGTAATTGTTCACACAGGCATTTAGACGCCTCAAGTTCCTTAAGGGTTATTCTTAATTTGACCTCCATATCCCTTGCAATTGCACTGCGGGTCATAATTTTCCACAATTATGCTCCAGTCACCTGGAATGAGAAAATAGACAGCTGAAAAGCAAGAAATAAAAAGACAAAGTGAGATACAAAATAGGGGGTAGTAAGTAAGTTTAAATTAAATGAAAATTTAAATTAAATGACTGAACTAATTATATCATCAGTGGAAATGAAAAGTTAAATTAAAATTTAAAGTTTTACACTTTGATCTAGATATAAATATAAAGTGTTTATTTGATAATTAGCATAGAACTGTAACATTCAAAGCATTTATAAAGAACAATAGGTAGGTACCTATGTAGGTTAGTTAATTATCAAATTGTTGCCGATAGGCCAGGAGTGCTCCTCTCGGTGGTAAGTACACGGACCGGGCCTATGCCTTTGGCTTGCGTGTCTTCCAGGAGTTCGCGGAGGCAGCAGCAGCACCAGCAGCAGTCGTGGGACCTAGTCGGACTTTGCAGGGATTGTTCGCAGGGCATGGGTAGGTAATTGAAATACTTGTGATATTTTTCAGGTACGACACGGATATACTAGGACTCATATGTTCGCGACCGGGTTCAAAAGAGACACTGACTATTTTCCGAGCCATTTCTTTTATAGGAAAATTTTCCAGGTTCCTGGCCAGCGGACCAATTCAGTTTGACCACTCCTGGACCAGCAACCCGGCAAACTCGCGTCGATGCTCGCTCGACTCTCATTGGACTACGATAAATTCGACTACTTGTGCCGTACCATTTATTGAACATATTATTGTTTTACACTACTTTTGTTACAGGATTTCTTAATTTCTAACATTTTTTGCTAATAAAGGTTTTCATAATAAAGGTAATAAAGACAAAACATTCGGTAATATACATAATAACAATAATCAATCTTAATCTTTAAACACAATAGAAAAACGGAGGTAAGTACAAGTACAAAAGGTATATAAGTAATAGGTACAAAAGGTATATAAGTAATAGGTACAAAAGGTATATAATTAAAGATACAATAATTAAAGTTTTTATCTAATCATAGTAAATCATATCTGTCCACCCCCGCCCGCGAGCCAGGATGAAGGGGCGTCGTCGTGCACACAAATGTTACTATGATTCAATCAAATGATTCCAATTCTATCTACTTCTAAGGAGGGACTGTTATATAGACTATGCTGTATTATTATGCCAATGTTTTAGCAATAACATTATTGTTTAAGAAAAATAATGTGACAATGAGTGGTGGACGTAGCTCGGGACTATAAGTAGTTAGTAGGTAATTGAGCAAAAGTAAATAAAACAGAATACTCCCCGGGATTGATGAATAATCAAATTCGAATCCGTCCGTTGACCCCGTGGGCTGGTTGACAGTCGGTATCAGTGTTCTCGATATTCAACAAAAACACCACATATGATCTCACAAACACTTGTAAGGTTGTATTTTAGGTTTATAACATTAAATACACAGTATTTTTATATAATTCTCATAAACCAAGTGCTTTAATTTTATAAAAAAGTCGAATAGTATCTTTCCGTCTCACACATTAGCGGCGTCGCTCTCTGTCTCGCTCACACATTAGCAGCGTCACTGACTGTCTCGCTCACACATTAGCAGCGTCACTGACTGTCTCGCTCACACTTCCTTCCTAAAATGGCTCTCTCCGCCTCTCTCGTACTAGAATTATGTAAAGTTACCGTTCTGAGGGAAAGATTGGGGACACTAAATCATTTTAAAATAAATAATATAAAATATTTGGAAACCGGATTCGTTCACAAAAATAAAAATTTGACCATAATCTAAGAAATAATGTAGCAAGTGTCATACCATTTTGGAATCCTCATTAAATGCGCCAACTTCAACATCATACTTGCCCAACCAGTGTAGTACGTTTTTTTTCAGTAGTCAGTTGAAATTGAACGAAAAATTGAACGATTGACACGAGGAGTTGCTGTCCTCGTCATACGTGTCGCGATCGCGCGCCGTGTTGCCGTACGCGGTCTCTGCTTACCCTTGTGATCGTCTCGTGCGGTTTCGTATGCGAACATAGCGCCGCACTGGTCGGCCATATGTTAGAGATCGCCCTAACGCCGCAATAAAATAAAGCTCTATTGAATGATTTATTATTACAAATATTCTTATTTAACATGATACCTAATCAGACTTAAAATATATTTTTATTCAACATAACACTTAGTCAGACTTTAAATTTATTAATTTAGTAATTAAGGTGCGATGGCGTCCGCAACAGATATCGTTGTGTCAAAAAAGGTGTGTTTTACGTATTCCCAAGTACCTTCTGTTTTACTCAGAAGTGGGATGAAGCGCAATCGTCCTAGCAGAAGCGGCTTTAGGGTCCGTCCACGTGGATGGAGCGAGGAAAACCAACACCATGACAGCGAAGACGAAGACCGTTCATCACCTCCTGCTAGAAAACTGGTTAAACGACTGCTGGAAAACGAAGTTGATAGGGCGATATGCGAACTCAACCAAGAAGTCCCACCCCTCGCCCGTAATAAAGACCACTGTGCAGCGTCAGTCATCCCAGAGTTCGATCCTGACGGAGAAGGTACACGGTGTCGGCGTGGTTAAAGAAGATCGACCAGCTTGGTGACATTCACGGGTGGAACGACAAAATAAAAGCTTTTCATCTGCAAGATAAGCTTTGCGGTCAAGCTCGTAAGTGGTACAATAGGCTTGAGGAATACAACTTTTCCTGGGCGGAGTGGAAGCTCATGTTGGAACGAGCTTTTCCAATGACTAAATATTACCAAGGTAAAGTCGCCATGTGTTTCCGCTGAAAGCTATCGGACAGTGCCAGTGTTTCGTGCATCATAAGGGGCCTGCCAAGCACACTGCAACCAAACGCACGTGCATTTCAATGCAATCGCCCTGATGGACTATACGAATCCTTTCTCTACGCCATTGACGACTATCGCGCAGCCACGTTCTAATCGCGTACATCAAACAAGGATGCCAAACAGCTAGCAGCCCCGGATAAGAAGATCAATCCTGAAGTTGACCCTTGTCCCCGCTGCAAGAAGACAGGTCATATCTTAAGAAAGTCGAAGTCGTAGAATCTGTAGCGCAGCGTTGGAGTTAGCTTGTCCACGACAGTCTTCGTTACTTCTGGATTGTACATATAGTTCATGCAGCTCAGTGTCTTCCGGGTTGCTACGATGTTGGAGACCTTCGTCGAAAATATGCGTATGTCCCGCGGCGACTGCGCTGGTGATGAGAAGTCCCTCCACGGCTTCCTTGGCTCTCCCTTCAGGTTTCTTCTGAGGCGGTTCGTATTGTCCACGACGGAGAACGTTGCTTCTTGATGTGACCCACTGAAGACAGGTAGCTCGATGAACTTTGGTCGCTGTGCTGCTTTGACGGCGCGGGTGATTTATTTTATTTATTCTTCGCACAACGTGTACAGGCGGACATAATGCCTAAGGCATTCTCTTCCAGTCTACCTTGGGGTGATGCAGAAAAAAAAAGCGTGGCAGGTGCACTAGAAATATTTAGGATATGTACTTAGATAGGTAATAAATAAATCGAATTAAACTACTTTCACTAACTTAAATATTATAAAAAACAATAACATAAATACGATAATATACATATAATTATATTGTGATTGCTTCTGCTAGTGCAGTCAGGTCGGGCGGCGCTCCCGCCGGTGGATGATATGGTTCTGGAGGCACTTGTCGTTCTTCTGTATGTCTTCTGTTATCTTCTGCATGCTGGGTCACTGGTGCTTCTGTTGTATGGTGAGGTACATCGGTGATTGCCAGCATGCTCGCGTCTCTTGGCTCTCCAATCAGGTGTCGACTCGTTCGTTGACTTCTGTCTTTGAATAGACGGTTACGAAGAGCGTATTCCCGGTGACATTTTTCGTGTGTGAATTCCACGCTGGATGCTTGCAGTTCAAGTCGCCGGCGATGATGGTGGGGTGGGGGGGGCCCCTCAAGCAGCCTGTGTATGTTGTGCGGCTCTAGCCGCACGCTCGGTGGCTTGTAGGCTGTGTACACACGCAGGTGCTCGCTGGCGGCGTGCAATTGCACACCCAGCGCGTACATTTCTCCGCTCAGCGTGGGTGTAGGAAGCTCTTGATGTACGACTCTTCGCCTAACTACTACTGCCAGACCGCGGTACTTTTTGTGCGCCGATCGCTCATCTTTCTTATAAACGAGGAAGCCAGGTAGTCGGTCGGATCCTGTCTTCTGGCCCCAGGAGCGTCTCGTTTATGAGCGCCACGTCTATTTCCTGTTCTTGCAGAAGGGGGCGGAGGAGGGCGACCTTGTCTTTGAGGCCGCGGGCGTTCCAGTGTAGTATCCTCAACGGCTTAGACATGATCGATAAGGGTGGCCATACCGTTGAGGATAGCGCGTACCGGGTCCTCTCCTCTGCGTAGTGCCAGCAGCACATCCTGCAGGACCCTGATCGCGACCTCGATGACGTCCAAGTTGTTGTTTGCCCCCGGGGTCTGGGTGTGGGTGTATGCTACCACCTCTCCACTCTGTGTCGCGGCTGCGGTCAGTCTGTGTCGGTGTGGGCAGTAACACCCGACGCCTTTCTTAGCTTGCACCCGCTGCGCGGCCCCTCACGGCCTGCGCGTGATGGGTGTTACTTGCCGCGGGCATCTGTTGCGGTTTGTTCCCGCCAGACTGCGCTCGCTGTGCGTTTGCAGCGCCGCTATTGGTCGGCGGTTTGCCTCGGTCGTCCTTCTCGCTTTGGGCGGCCTGACGTGACTTGTCACCGCCCACTTGTTCACTAACGTTGTTATTAGTGTGTGCGGCGTTGACAACCTCCTTGTCACTTTGCGTCTTCTTTGACCGTTTTTTGCCTCCGCCCCGAGGAGGCGGTGGCCGAACTGCGCGCTGAGGGGCCGTTTGCGGCCGCCATCAGAGTGGTGGAGGGAGCTTCTGTGTCGGTAATCTCGTGGGTGCTGCTCTGCCTTTCGGTGGCCTTGTCTGGCCGGCGCGAGTTCCCGGTGATGGCGACCGTGCCCGCCCGCTTGTTGCGCATCTCGCGAGCGCGCACGGGGCACTTGGCGCTGCTTGCGGGGTGTGCCCCTTTACAATTTGCGCAGGTTGCGGCCTCTTCCTTCGGTCTCGGGCAGTCACTCGCCCGGTGACCGCCGCCAGACTTCACCCATGAGAGCGAGCGATCGCACTGGGCAGATGAGTGTCTAAACTGTTGGCACCTGTGGCATTGCGTGGGCCCCTTTTTGCCACGCCAGGCTTCTATTTTGACCCCGGGCATGCACAGGAATTCTGTGATCTCGTAAATGCCCGGGATCATGTTTTGTCTTTTTTAAGACTGCGTGGTAGATACAGCCGGGTCGTCCTTGTCTGGCATTAATGTGCCTGACGTACTCCGGCTCGTATCCGAGCGCGCGGAATTCCTCCTCTATTTCTTCAGGTGCCGTGTCGACTGGCAGCCCCCTTATGGCCACCTTGAGACTGGGCTCAGCTGGTAGGGAGTAGGAGAACCAAGATGAATGCTGGGAATTGGGCTGCGCTTGTTATATTGGCTCAGACCGTCCGCGCAGTTCGCGTGTATGTAGGCGTGTAGACGTGGAGGGTCGACGGTGAGCCAATCAACGAGCAGGAGAGAGAGGGACAGAGGATGTGTAAGTGAGATAGTGAGGATTGGTTTGAATGCGTATGTGTGTGTGTGCTGGCAAACGCGTTTATTATTTTTAATTATTATTTACATACATTTTTTACACATAACACAATAATCAACTGTAATGAATGTGGCTTGGTGTCGAATGAAAAGATGTTGATCCGATGAAAGTTAGTTTATTACTGTATCTTAAGCTAAGTAACCTAATATAAAGGATGGAGGTGCGTCACACACTACACCTCCCCCGTTTTATAAAAAAAAATATTACATATTATGTAACTATTTTTTTTAAATCATTATAGTAGAATTATGTTGAATACATGAAACAATAGTACTTAAACTTAAAAAAAAAACAAACATCAAAGGAAATTACTCATTGAATACATATTTCAATGTCATATAATTCTGAATACATTAAAAAAATACGAATAGATAAAAATAAAATTTCTTACTTTATATGTTTTATCTAAACTATAATGCGCTGTTGACAATTACAATATTTTATGCTTATACTATGTACCTGTTACATTAATTAATAACATCAAATGGCTTTCAGCAACCTTCAACGTAAACAATTATAATTAATAAAACTCTTCATGTATGTATACGAAAAAAAAACTCAAATTGAAACAATTTAATAATCTCTAATAATTCCTTCATAAACAAACACTCATTTATTTTTCCGTTACTCTTCAATACTACTTTCATATTCTTATCTCTCTTTTACAAGCTTTATTTACTATGGTACTCATTTCATTTTAGACCTTCTGGTCATTTCATTATTATATTTTTATTATATCGAGGCACATACATTTCATTTTTATCATTTACAAGTCGACTTCTTTAACATTTTTTTTTAATATTAAGGATCCAGATTTAAGTACTTTATAGACTCCAACTGTTTTCACGGAGGAAAGCTCGTTCGCTGCCATGATCAAACTGAAGGAACTGGACCTTAGTACCTCTCTATATTGAGTACCATATTTATAATATATCATTACAATCTATTCAAATCATGAAACACGTATCTAAATGAATAATTTGGTATAAAAGTACTCTCATGCTTTCCGGGTGATCAGTCCGGTGGTACCTAAGGTAGAGCCTTATGTACCAAACCATTCCCTACTCTATAATAAACTATCATACAAACCAAACCATCTATTAATTTTCATCTCACAAAATCTAACAACACTATCTATAAACTCTTATCAATTATTTCCTATCTTTCAAATTGGAAAGTACCTAATGACACTCTAAGGTGACAAAAGAATTTAATACTAATACAATTCCATTTCATCAAATTTCAAACAACATATCATATTATTATTTCAATATCTGGCTATAATTAGCAAACAAAAACATTTCCTAGTACAGAACATAATTTTAAACAAAGAATAACATCATCAAAAAAACATTTCCTAATAGGAACGACTCTGATTGTGACACCTAAGAATGCAGATCATGCATAAACGGAATATGAGCGCGTCACACCTGCACATCGTGGGAATGAAATATTACACAATGTTTTACTAAGAAGTTCAATTTACAGAAACAATTTATATTATTATGTACCTACTTATTTTCGTAATATTTAACAAATAAATATTTCATTACGCATTACCAAACCAAACCAATAAAAGCAACATGTAATTTAGCGAAACAATGAAAACCAAAATTTAATCTTATTTCTTAGTAAAAATATTAAACAAATTGAATCACACCATAATTTCAATAAATATAACAGGCAAAGTTACGTGAAAAAATAGTATTTGAAAAAATGCTAGTCAGCCATTACTGTTATACGAAATTTAAGCTATCGAGGAGCTCGAACACAAGAATGCATTCGGAACTTAAATAGAATCTCTTTAAAAATTTAAAGAACAGATTTACCTACTTCAAAGTGTCTAAAGTTATTGTTGTCAACAGGCATATTCTAATAACTAAGTAAACATAATTATAATAGAAAATTATTTACTACATACTTAATATTAAACACAATTAAAATGTCCGCGGCATTAAATTTCTATAAAAGTTCACCTCAATCACATCTCATTCGAAATACTTTTAATCATCACATCATTTCCACATTAAACTGAGCGGCTCTTCTGCCACTCGGAGAAAGATGGACGTGGACCATCTCCATCTCGCTGCACGCAGGCTGCAGAGGCCACATCGCCAAATGGCCTTGGCACTAGGCGGACAGGAAAACGCCGTGGCTCTAAGTGGCCAGGTCAACACCTTACACATAAACGCCATAGTTTCGTCCTTGATAACTTTATTTGAAACACTTTCAACACTAATTCGATTGTCTAATTTCATAAAAATGTTCACCAAACATAACTCGCGTAACTATTCATTTATCCGCACAGCGCTGCCGCAAGGCAGCACTGGCAGGGTCGCCATGTAATGAATGTGGCTTGGTGTTTAATGAAAAGATGTTGATCCGATGAAAGTTAGTTTATTACTGTATCTTAAGCTAAGTAACCTAATATAAAGGATGGAGGTGCGTCACACACTACACAACATTAAACAAGAAATAAAATGGTAAAATAAAACAGAGAAACAACAATTACATAAAAATACTTAGAACTAAATCAGGTACAAAATATTTATAAATTACAAAAAACATATTAAATAATCATCAATAGTCTGTTATTTACAAGAATTGTAAATAACAGACTATTGATGCCCCCTCGTGCGCAAGCACTATAACTAATGTTTATTAGTTTGCAGATGTTATCAAAACGAGACGAGAGGCTGGACGACGAATGAGGCCCGCTGTTGTTCTCACCTCTGTAAATCATACCCCGAGGCCATATTCCGCGAGGCATCGTGTGATCCACTATTATTACGATGTCTCCCACCTTTATGTTGAGAATCAGAACCTAGTCGGGGCATCAATTGGGGTTTGTACTCTGCCGACCAACGGGTCCAGAAGGTGTCGGCCAATGCTTGAGTAGCTCTCCAATCATGGGCGTTCAGCTGAGTATCTTTGAATGATCCAAACGGGGCCAACCCGCTCGAGCGCCCCAGTAGAAAGTGGTTCGGGGTTAGCGCTTCATCGTTTAAGTTCGGGTTCGCCGGGGTCAATGGCCTCGCCTTTACGATGTGTTCAGCTTCGAGCATTAGAGTGTGTAGTACCTCATCTGTTGGGTACTTCTGGTTCAGGGTGACTTTTAGAGTCGTTTTCACAGATTTAACTAGGCGTTCCCAGGCTCCACCCATGTTTGGGGCACCTGGTGGTATTCTCTTCCATAGTATTTGTTTGGCTGATGCGAAGGTATTCAGCGCAGAGTAGTTGTTGTTCATGGCTTCCTTTATCTCTCTTTCGGCGCCCACAAAATTGGTGCCGTTGTCGCTTGTATATTACTGTTGGCGTGCCGCGGCGAGCAATCATGCGCCGCAGGTTCATTATCATGGAGGAGGCCGTTAGTGAGCATGCCAACTCGAGGTGCACTGCGCGCGTGGTGAGGCATGTGTATAAGGCGCCCCACCTTTTTTCATGTCTGCGCCCGACTGTGACTGCATGGGCCCAAAGTAATCCACCGCCGTGGCTGTGAAAGGCGGTTGATGGTGGGCCAGCATTTCTGCAGGTAAGTCGCCCATGGGGATTTTAGAGGGTTTTCTCCTATAGGTATGACACCATTGGCATTGGTTGCATAAGTAGCGAATGTGCAGTCCTATGATGTAATATCGTTGTCTAAATTCATTCATGACGGTTTGGTGATTGCCATGATTGAAAGTTGCGTGCGTGTGATGCACCAACCAGCGCGTAAAGCCTTCTTTGGCGTGTAGGACTGGCATGTTTTGCTCGTCTTTTATCCTGTTGTCCAAACACAAGATGCCGTTGCGGTCGATCTTCACTGAGAGCTTGTGGAACGGTGATTTCTTCGGAGGTCGCCGCCCAGCCTCTATCGTCGCAATATCCTCGGCGAACGAGTTATATTGGCTCCTTCTTACGAGCAATCACTCTGCTAGTTTGATGTAATTTGGTGTCAGTTCTTTACTTGTAATTCTTTTGAGTAGTTTGGATTTAAATACCTCAGCGGTGAGCAGAACTGTTGCAGCAGCACGCACTAACCGAATATATTTATAAAAACGTTGAACGTTTGGTAGGTAATCGCTAACGTCGCGCTTTATAGCTACATGGACCTGCTTGATTACCCTTTCTTCCCCTGAAGGGGGTTGCGACTCTGCGACGCGCTTGTCTTTGGGCCAAGTCGTGGGGTCGTTCCATATTGTTACGCCGAGAAGCTATTAGAATGACGTGGATGGGTCACGAAGGTTCTGGATAAATCGTAGAAGCATGTAGAATATTCGAAAGAAAGTACTCGAATACGTACTCACGTAATAACAATAGCTCAAGGTCGGGTTCAAAGGTCAATGCCCGTAAACAATAGACGCTCAAGTCGCGACGACGACTCGCATTTTGTAGGCTTTTCGCCATTGTTCGATTCCAGAATCTTCGTGACTGATATAAATAGTCGTCGTGAGGGTCGGCTAGGGCAGTTTAGTTTTGGACAAGGTGAAGTGAACATCAAAGTGAAGACAAGTGATTTTCAGTGTGACAGTACAGTGCGACAAGTAATAGTGTAGTGACTTTATTTGTGATTTCTGTTGTGTGTTGTCAAGTTTATTAAAGTATTTGTTTATTTCGGTAAAATTAGCGTTAATTAATTTATTCCGAACTCGCGTCGAATATGAACTCGCGTCCATGAAACCATCTATGTTGCGCATCGAAGTTGACTGGGATACCTTTGGTCGCGTCGTCCGCGACATTGCCCGCGCTAGGCACCCAGTGCCAGTCGATTAGTGACGTTGATTTTTCTAGTTCTGCTAGTCGATGAGCAACAAATGATTTAAAAGTACGCGGGTCCGACTTTATCCACGTCAGGACGGTTTTTGAATCTGACCACACTGTCCCCTAACACGCCCTCCCCGTCCAGCCCGCACTCTTTCACTAGGCAATTCATTTATGCTGTCCCTTTCGCTAAGCTCGTCTGTATCCATCACGCTAGCGATCCTCTCAACTGACTCCCTTTCACCATCCATTCCTTCCTCAGTCACACACACAAGCAATCCACCTTCACGCATTTCAAATACCTCGTGCGAGTCTGGGGCCATAAATTCGGCGCCGTCGGTACCCACGGCGTCAAGTAATATCGGCACCTCCTGCCCTGCATCACCGATCGCCAGGACTATGCCTGACGATGACGTAGATGGTTCTCTAAAATAAATACACCAATATCGGTACATGAAGACAATGACTAAATGTGTATAATTATGTAGCTGATCTAAACATAGTAAAAACTTACGGATCGGAGTGCCACAGCGGGGACCGTGACCGCCTCGCCTCAGAGTGGTCGCCGCTACCCTCGTGAATGAGACCTTCACGAGTTGGAGTCAAAGGCGAGTACGGAGGAGCTTGCGGCGAGGGCGCAGATGGGCGGTCTTTGGCGATCAACTATATAAAATACACATAGTAAGTAACATAAACACACGATCAGCACCACCATAACACCATCACTGAAAGCAGCATGACATACATGCACCCACAATCACAGAAAACCACAAAAAATCAAGTGCTAGTGCTCAAAAAAAGTAATCGCAAATGGAGCATGTGTATGACATCATCACTACATATTATAAAACAAAGTCGCTTCCCGCTGTCTGTCCCTATGTATGCTTAGATCTTTAAAAGTAAGCAACGGATTTTGATGCGGTTTTTTTTAATAGATAGAATGATTCAAGAGGAAGGTTTTAAGCTATTTAACATCACGCTATGACTCTTAGGACCGGGGCAGCGCGGGTGAAACCGCGGGCGGGTCGCTAGTGATATGTATAAATTTCGAAATGAAATCAAAGAAGCCTGCGTGAAAAGATCCATTGATTGTGGTAACAATACTTATCCAATTTTATCTTTCACAAGAATGTTTGTTCCCTCCTAAAATTAGAAGAAGTAGTAATTATTATTATATAAGGAACGTACATGATACATAATTTAATTTATAATACATGTAAAGAAATAAAATATTTATCAATTCATATGCAATACACAATATATAAGAATATATTATACATATATACCTATAATTATATATTCATATACAGTAAAAAACATATGAATTGATAATTATTTTATTATAAAATGAAATAAATGTACAAACAAATATAAAACTGACATTGAATGTTTACATTTGGAACTTGAATCTCTTCATAATAAGTTAATATCTATGACTAATAAATACAAAAGCTCTGAATTACATATGAAGGAGTACATGCTGGCTGTGAATGAGCTAGTGGCTGCATGTTCATGTAACAGTGAACACCGTCAATCATTGAACAACAACAGCTCAATTAACATGTCACCGACTCATTTATTGCCAACCTGTGATTCCATGATATCTCAGAAATGCCATAAATTTTCTGATACTAATAGTTCCCTACAATCTACAGAAAAGCTAAATACCACCACACACTTAAATTTGAAAAACTATAAAACTAGTGAACTTGTCATATTTAGTGATGAAATAGGCCAAGGTATGGGTCAGTTATTTTCAAATTTATATGCGGGACACACAACTATTAATTACTGTTTCCCTGGATTAACCTTCAGTGATATCACAGAGAAAATTATAAATTATAATTTCAGCTCAGACACTACCCTCCTTGTATTTGTTGGTAACAGAGGTAGTATGAATAAACAGACATTAGAAAAGTCTCACATGCAGCTTAGTACATTAAATGTTAAAGAAGTTATAATGTTTACATTTCCTTACTCACAAAGTTTGCCACAGGAGGAGAACAACTTTAGATATAAGCTCAACCTAATGTTACATACTTTAACAAATAATGATGATAGATTACACTTGATTGACACTAACAACTATGTTAGCAAGTATTTTTATTTGACTAAAGATAATTATTATCTTTCTAAGTATATTATGAGACAAATAGTTGTCTCACTAGTTTATTATTTTGATATTTCAGCCAGGAATTTAGCTACTCGACATGTTGCTTCTATTGAGCAACATTCAGACATTGACATTTTACATAATTTAAATTAAGTAATAAGACAATAGAGGAAATCTCTTGCAATAATTTACACGCAAATCAAAATAATTTACTTTCTTATAATGAAACACCTGTTTTATATTATGCTCAGAATTGTAAAAAGCCAGTCCTTAACTTAGTCCATCAAAATATTCAGGGAATGTCAAATCAAGAACTTGAGATTGAATTGTTCGTGAACTGTAATAATATTGACATTTTATGTATCACAGAACACTGGCTCAAAAGCCACCAGTTCATGTTCAATTTCAATAATCATCAACTTGGTAGTTCGTTTAGCAGACAAAATGCGATACATGGTGGCTCTTTGATATTATTAAATAAACACCTTAAATTTAAAGAACGTAAGGACATAGTGAGCCTGTCTGTTGAACGGACTGTTGAACTAGCCTGTGTGGAATTAGAGCGGCTTGTTGTATTAAGCGTGTACAGGCCACCTTTGTCATTGTATGAATGCTTTGAAAGCACCATGGATGATGTGCTGTCAAAAATTTGCAAAATAAATAAAAACATTGCAGTCTGTGGTGACTTCAATATAAACTTATTGGAAGATACTTCAATGTGCTCAAAAATTAAAAATTTGTTTCAATCCTATAATCTTGAAAACATTTTTTTAGAACCTACAAGAATAACTGCTACTTCAGCTACATGCTTAGACAATATTTTTACTGATATAATACCTATTAACAAACAGATTATAAACCAGCTAGATTCAGATCATTGTGGACAATTAATTACATTTGTCAAGCAAGAAAAAAATGTTGGAAAGAAAGATATTATTGTAGTGCCTAAGACCGTGGGTCGTTTGGAGGTGTTTAAAAACAAATTAATTCATAAATTACCTTATTTATATCATAGCGAAAATCCAAATGAAATGTACAATGCCTTTTTTTCTATGTATTGTACAGAGTTCAATTCAACATTTGTCCCCAAGAAAATCTCGGTCAAGGGTACTACAACCTTCAGTGAATGGGCTACTATTGGAATTCACAAAAGTAAACAGAGGCTTTATGAGTTATATGAAGAAAGAAATAATAATAAAAGCAAAGAATTCTATGAATATGTTAAAAATTACTCTAAATTATTTAAAAGAATCTGTAGTGCAGCTAAAATAAGATACTTAAGTTCTAAGATAAAAACTAGTACTAATAAAATACAAATGACTTGGAACATTATAAATAAAGAGACTGGAAGAGTTAAGAATCGGAACACAGACTACTGTCTTTGTATCAACAACAAGACAGTCGCAGCTAATTCGGAAGTGGCCACCGTATTTGAAAATTTCTTTAATGATATTCCAGTCGAAACTACAAAATCTTTAAATTCATCACCAACAGCTGCTGAGTCTTTATTAATAGAAAATGTTAACATGTGCAATCTTGAATTTAATTTCGCTTATGTCGGTGTTAGAGATATTATCAAAACCTTTAACACACTTAATGTAAAGAAGACTGCTGACCTGTGGGGACACTCTGTACAAGTCTCGAAAACAATTATTAATATAGTCGCACCTGAGTTAGTTATAATATATAATAAAAGTATAGAATGTGGTGTATTTCCGGACTTGATGAAAAGTAGTAAAATAATACCGTTGTTTAAATCGGGTAGCACGTCTGACCCCACAAATTTTCGACCTATTTCCGTGCTACCTACCTTTAGTAAAATATTTGAAAAGTTAATGCTTGATCAGCTGCTTAGTCATTTTAATAAAAACCAATTATTACATAAAAAGCAGTTTGGATTCACTAGGGGTCGCTCGACAACCGATGCCGGTGTCGAGCTTCTGGAACATATCTTTGATGCCTGGGAGGAGTCGCATGATGCTCTAGGTATTTTTTGCGACTTGTCTAAGGCTTTCGATTGCGTTTTTCATGAAACACTAGTCAGGAAATTACATCACTATGGAATAAGGAACATTGCTTTGGATCTTCTTACTTCGTATTTGAGTAACAGGATTCAAAGAGTGGATGTCAACGGAGAAAGGTCCCCGGGGTCTATGGTCACCATGGGAGTTCCGCAAGGCTCAATTCTTGGCCCGTTTTTATTTCTTGTGTATATAAATGACTTACCTAGCCTAATAAAAGACAATCACGAAGTAGTGTTATTTGCAGATGACACATCACTTTTATTTAAACTGAAACGACAGCAGCCCATAACTGACAATGTAAATAACGCTGTTTCTAAAATAGTACACTGGTTTAATGTGAATAATTTACTTTTAAATGAAAAGAAGACTAAGTGTATTCGATTTATAACACCTAATGTTAAGCAAGTGAAAACCAGTGTGTTAGTAAATAGGGAAGAGTTGGATCTTGTGGATACCACGACGTTTTTAGGTATCACTTTAGATTCAAAGCTACAGTGGGGCCCCCATATAAATAAGTTGGCGAAAAGGCTCAGTTCTGCAGCGTACGCGGTTTTTAAAATACGTCAGTTAACCGATGTAGATACGGCTAGACTAGTATATTTTAGTTATTTTCATAGTGTAATGTCGTACGGCATTTTGTTGTGGGGAAACGCTGCCGACATTCAAACTATTTTTGTGTTGCAGAAAAGGGCAATTCGCGCAATTTATAACCTTAGTTCTAGACATTCACTGAGGGATAAATTTAAAGAAATTGACATTATGACTGTCGCATCTCATTATATCTATGAAAACCTCATTTATGTAAAAAAGAATATTACACAATACTCTAGAAATTGCGATATTCATGATGTCAATACTAGAAACAAGAACAAGCTAATATTACCAATGACTAGGCTCCAAAAAGTCAGTAATTCATTTAAGTGTCAAAGTATTCGTTTCTACAACAAAATCCCAAGCCACATTCAAAATTTAAGCATCAACAAATTTAAATCTCATATTAAAAATAGACTATGCAAAAAAGGTTTTTATAAAGTGATAGACTATTTGAACGATAAAAATGCTTGGGATTGAGCTGCTCTGATGAACCGGGCATTACTATGCTAGTCAGACACTGTGATATAATGACATTATTTTGATTATTGACATTATTTTGTATTGACATTATTTTGATCATTGACATTATTTTGATTATAAAGTTTTTTTTTTATTATTAGTGAATTGAATTTTGACATTTATGAATTTTATTAATATTTTGTTGCGACATTACAATTTATACTGACATTTATTTTGACATCTAAGTCTATTCTAGTCATTTTTCTTTTGTAAATGTGAGTACCATGTAGGCTTGATTTTATTATACCAGTTTTTATAGTCTGGAGGCTTTGAGAATTTCATACGACCTACACGAATGTCCTGCTGATCTGGTATTGTCGTGCGACGGGTCGTTGAGCTCCCTTAAATATGGTTGAGCTACACGATGACTGATGCATGCTTGCCGTCAGTTAGGACTGGTCTACTCAAAGCTGCTATGGTTCTTTCCTCAAAAGGCCATTTCAGACATTGCCCTGCATTGTCCCACTCACATTATTTGCATTATTTTATGTCTGGACTTTAAAAGAGACCATGATTCTCTGAGTTTGTTTCGGCGTTTCTTCTCAGAGGTCGTCAGTTAGGAAATGCCGAAGCCATCTAGCTATAAAAAAAAACAAAACATTGACTTGTAAAAGTGTCTCTAATGATCTACTTACAGAAATAAATATCATTTCATTTCATCATTTCATTTCATTTCATTACATACCTCGATGTACGTCGCCTCCACCTCCACCCTATCTACACGCTCTTCCTCCTCCTCTGACTCCCGGTCCACCTCCACATTAGACGACCCACTGCCGCCCATGATGTCATCAACGTCCACTACAAAAGAGGAGGACGCGTCCCCCTCCCCAACTTTCCATACGGAGGCCATGGTTTCTATTGATATAAAAAAAATATCATCTTCTCGCCTGTAATCCCCGACGAGGCAGAGGTGTACGACTGTACACCTACCGTTTTCCTATATGTTTTAGGTCCCACATCATAGTGGGCAAGCGTATTACTACTTACCCAAACCCAAACTACAAATTTTATAGAAAAATCCAATAACATTCTCCAACTGGGAATCGAACCCAGGACCGAGATAGTCTAAAATACATACAAATATTATACGTAAAAAAGTACAAAGGAAAAAAGTTATAACAATTAGACGTAAGTTATCACACATCGTATCGTAAAAAAATATTTGACCAAAGTAAATATAAAAACAAAATATTATCTACCTAGTACCTAAAATGTATAATATGACATTGTGGAACGCAAATAAAAAACATCAATATGATTAAAATATTATCGTAAGTTCAAAACCAACCAACACTTATCGATACAAGCATCGTCACTATCGACTACAACCGACCAAATAGGAATTCACTAGTATTCAACCAAATATATGCCATATGACCATACGGATACAGGCCAGTATTGCGTGCGTGAAATATGACAGTTGGTGACGTCATGACACGCGACCGTATTCTAATTTTTTCCGTTTCTTTGTTCACTGATATTTTGCAAGTTTTACTGAAATTATAGTTGATTTGATAAGATAATAACCAAATTTTTTGTGATTTTTTGCATTTTTTATGCTAATTTTTATAAAGTTATTTAGTGAAGGAAAAATTCGACTCGCAGGCAGGATTCGAACCTGCGTCTTCTGGATAGGTACGCCAGACGCTTCGTTCGCCTCCGTCACTTTCAGTGTGGTAGAATGCCCAATAATACCCTACGGAATAGGAGCCGTTCGACATTTCTGTTTTAAAAGTAGACTTACTTGCCGTTCCTACGTCTCAGTTTCGGTGTTGTAGAATGCCCAATAATATTTCCGTAAAACTTGATTTGGATACAATCCAAAACAACTCTGCCTACATCTCCCCTATATGTTCTTTAAGAGACATATCTATTAATGTTTTGATTTTGTCTCGAATATTATTTAAAAATAATTTAATATAAGGTTACAAAGACACAAATTAAAATGATCTGCGGGTGCTCCAAAGAAAAACGTTGATTATTATATAAGTAGGTACATAGTACAAACTTTATTAAGTACGCAAAACCATAAACCTAACTTAAAAAAATAATAGAAATTACTTAAAATTAATTTTATCACAAAAAAAGACGGGTTCTGAATTGTCAAACAATTCATGAGTCTGTAACATGAAGGACTGTAAAGTGTCCCACTGAGGAGTATCTTTATTTAGTTGCACTTTCAGTGCAACGGCTGCCTTCTTCCACCGATCCTCCCTTTGAGTAGAGATGATGTCAGCCTTGTGATAAACTTTTACCTCGGCATAAAAGTCACCGCTCAAATCAGCTGTTCGCCGCACCTTGCCGTTTGCGACGCGGCTCAGAAGGGAAGATCCCAGGTCCTCACTGGACGTTGATGGACGATCTGGAATGTCCTCTAACCCGAAGAGGTCTGTGGTGTGGCGTGTTTTACTGTAAAAGAATTTAACATATTATTTATAGTAATTATTAACCTTAAAAATAGATATTCAGAGCTGTAGTTTATGGTAATAACATAGGTGTACCAATGTACACCCATAGTTCACCGGTATGTTTTAGGTCCTATGTAATAGAGGGTGAGCCTATTGCCTTTAACCAGGCACAATACCAAACTCTGAGCTACTACTGATAATTTCATAGAAAAACCCAATAACATTTAAATCGACCTGGGAATCGAACCCACGCCCTCTAACGTAGCAGTCGCGCTTAGGTACACACTGTACGAAAAAAGGTATTGTACGAGTTCCTAAAATTTATTCCATCGCTCTCTACACTTCAATTGAAAACAAAAACCGTTTTAAAGAAAAATTAATAATACCTTGATTTTGGTTTCGGAGGCGTGTTGCAGCTTTCCGATTTGCGCTTCGACTTGACCTTCTTCTCGGCAAGCTGTGCCTTCCTAACCTCGACAGCGGGTCGATGGGAATCGTATTCAACTTCGGAGTCAGACCTAAAATTTAACACATAACAATTAATAAAACTTTTACTAAAACTATAATTTCCTAAAGGTTAGAACAGGGAACATTGAACAATAGATACAAGGTCAATAAAATATCCTTAATATAATTTAAGTAATAAACTTTTCGTACTTAGTACTTACTTACATTTTCAGAAGTCGGTATTATATTATTAGGAGAATAATAATATAATGTTGCTAGCAGCGTTGGCACTGGAAAGCACTGAAGCGAATGTATTTTTTTACCTAAATTGTCTGGTTTATATTCATAAAAAATGTAATATCAGCAAAAATTATGGAATAATAAAATCAAACCTTAACTGTACGGTTTACAGATGTATTAATAATTTATGTCAGTTTATGTCATTCGTGGAATATTATAAATACGAGCAGCCTTATACCCACTTAATTGACCATTGCGGACAGTTTGCACGGCGTCTAGTAATTTTTCTTTTGTGTAAGACGATTTTTTCGACTTTCTGTTGTAATTTCGAGTCATCTTAATATAATTCTACCTGAAAAATTAAAACCTATTTTTAAATCAGTTAAATTACGTCTTTATCAGTAACAATATTATAATAAACCTAAAAGAATCATATTTAACTAAAAAGTAATAATTGAAACAAAATTTTCAAAAAAATGTTTTCAATATCTGCTTTGGAGCAAGATCGGCACATGACGAACTTTCCCTTCAAGAATAGACGGTCTTCCCCCAATATTCAATTTAAAGGTTAGGATAACATACGGCACTCATGGCCCTGACCTCCTACAGGATCGATTCAAGGCTGACCATGGACGCTGCCCGAACTCTTAATGAGCTGGGAAAGCGAAACAAGGTCAGGCTTGTTTGGGTCCCTGGTCATAGGGGTATTGTGGGCAACGAGCATGCTGACGAGCTGGCTAGGGAAGGTTCTGGAACCTCACTAATTGGACCGGAACCATTTGTAGGACTGGCTCCAAGCACAGTCAAAACGGCATTTCGGGAGTACGCAAGGGCGAGGCACACGGATGAGTGGTTGAGCCTCACGGGACTTGCTCACTCCAAGAAATTCATAGGTTCCTCATCGAAATGGCAAAATGCCATTTGGAACTCAAGCAGGCGGCAGGCCCGTCTTTTGATGGGGGCGCTGACCGGACACTTCGGGACTAACGCTCTCCTACAAAAGATGGGTCTGACGGATACATCAGCCTGCAGGGCCTGCAAAAGGGAAATTGAGAGCATGGAACACCTTCTGTGTACATGCGATGCAATGGCTGGAAAGCGAATGTGCCTTTTGGGTCAGGGTTATCCAAGCCCGGAGGACTACAGACTCATACCCCCAGGCCTCATTATAAAGCTCATGGAAGAGCTGTTTGTAGAACTGGGAGGGGATGAGGAATAGATTATCTAGGGGAAGCACAAAAGATCCCATTGGGTCGAAGTGCACTGAGGCCTTGCTGCCTCGGCCCTACACAAGATAAGATAAGATAATAGGATAACATAACAACAAATATTGCCGTTAATATAGTTCTTAATGATATTTGAATAGAATAAAGCGACAAAACTTAATTTAAGCTGTTCACTTACTGCTAAAAAACAATGAAATCCGTTAAAATTCACGTGTAACTCCAGTATAGAATCACGACACAAATCACTCTCGTTTCATTTTCTCAACTACAACAAATTTAATGGCCGCTTTTTTTGTTTTGAACGTAACATGATGCCATCTACAATTTAAACATAGAACTAAATAGTGAATCCGCTTTACCGACCGACCTGTCATCGTCGCAGCTATTCAAAAACAAGTCTTATGGAATGATGTACGAAGTTCCCCCGTTGACGAACTTCCCCGCCTTGACCTTATTAAAAATAAATAATAAATCACGATGTACAGTATGCAGCACATCAGACTATACAAATCTGTCAGATTTCTCCAATACATTTTGAACCTTGTTATATTATGGTTAAGAGTTGAAAATCGTTTGCAGAATTTTGACAGTTTTGTAGTCTGATGTGCTGTTTACTGTACATACCTATAGCCACACATCAGGTGCAAACAGTTGCTCTACAAAAAGCGCTCGTATTTTGATATGTGCGGCATGGCAGTATAGAGGCGCTCTCGAGGTCAACATGTTACGTCTGATGTGTGGCCGACTGTAAGATCTAAATATATTAATCAATCAGATCTCCAAATTCACGAATACACCCCTCACTTTCTTGGCTATTAATACTGGCTTCAGGCGAAGAAAATTGGGCGTCTACAGTGGATGGAACTGCTGCTGGTGAGGGTGTACTTTGGAGGCCTGATGGTCCAGCGTGGGTTGATTCATTACGCGAAAGTTGATAATGAGGAGTCCAATATCCATGTTGCTGGTACATGTAGGGGAAGGTCTTGTACCTTGGCCCGGTTTTTTGTTTTTGATTTTTTAAAAAATAATGGATCAATTTAGATCTACCTAATGTACACAAATCCAAAGATCAGTTCAATATCTACGTAATAAATGTAAACCGCTTTTAATATATTCAAAAATATAGGACTTATAGCCACTTGAAAAAAAATGGGCAACCTGACCAAGGTACAACATACCCCATGTACCTTGGACCCCACGTATTGTACCTTGGACCTACTTATTTGAAATGGAAATAAGCACTCTCACCATCTACTAATCATTTATTTTCTTTAGAAATAATGTTTTAACAATCAGTCAATCATGTTAGCACTCAAAATTCTTAATAATCAGTCTTTTACTTAATAATTGAGTTGGTAATAAGAAAATATTATAAAAGTTACAACTTATCAGACTTTTTAGCATCTTATCATGTACTCGTAATTTGAGCCTTAAATCTTATTATTTTCACTTTCAGGATCTAATAACATAACTTCTATCGAAATACTCATTAAAAAATGTGGATTTAACAAATATAAACTCAAAAAAATCTTAAACTCAAAATTGAAAAGCTAATAAAAATATATATCTCTCTCCTTAGACTTTTAATTATTATTTTGAGATCACGGGCTTCATATACTAAAGTTTTCATAATATTTAACAATAATTCCAATACTTCTGCATTTCAGGAACGTGAAATACTTCGCTTTGAATTATTGTTCTTTGGTTGTTTAATCTTTTCTTTGATTTCGTAGGTATCTAATCTATAACAATAAAAAAGTATCTTTAACACTTAATAGCAGCTATAATCCAAAAAAAAAACATACGTTAAGCACCCCTGACCATCCCCTACAAAAACATTGTACCTTGGCCATGGCCAAAGTAAAAATTTAGTGGGATGGCCAAGGTACAAAACAGCCGTTTTCGTCATAAAATGCTACTATTAGGAATCTCAATTTGAGTTTAGAATCTGATTCGCATGCCAACTAGTAGATAAATATATAGAGATTAGATTATATACGGAAGACCTTTCATAAATACGCAATATGCGGAATAAAATGACAAAGATTAAAGCTTAAAAAAACGACTTTATATGCAAAAAAACACAAATTACCTTTTTTCACTGTGCTCACTCGGCGCTGGCAACTCTCAACTAACTTCCCATTAGTGTTGACAAATGACGTTTCAAATGCCATAGACAATAGTTTTCCAAAGCTCGGGAATTTTAAAAAAATTGCAATTATCCAAGGTACAATACTGGCCAAGGTACGATACCTTCCCCTACTCATATTCACCGCGATCGGCACTAAACAAGATATTGGAAATGTGTTGCTGTACACAGGCCCTAGTATTTTGAGAGTACGTCTTGAGTTTTTCAGTAATAAATTTTCCAAAAGTAGTGCATTCATCAAATTTAACAGAAGTAAAGTCTTGCAAAATTTGGAAAGTCGAGTGCATTATATCATCACTTTCATCCACCTTCGTTTTTTTCCGTTGTGGTGCATCAGGATTTTCAGGTGGCTTGTCGCGAGTCTCCTGCAAGTCTTGTGTCCCAGGTTCACAACAAGGTATTTTTTTCAATTACCTAGTACACCAGATGGTTGGCTAAATTTGGCTGAAAACTTCAATAACCGGTGGAATTTCCCTCATTGTGTCGGCGCTATAGATGGCAAACATGTAGTCCTGCAAGCCCCATATAGAAGTGGAAGCGATTACTGTAACTTTAAAGGTTTTTTTAGTATTGTTCTATTTTCGGCTGTGGATTCAAATTAAAATTTCATATATATAAACTGTGGCTGTCAAGGTAGAATCTCTGATGGAGGAGTATTTAATAATAGTAATTTGTATACTAAAATTCAAAATAAATCTTTAAATCTACCACAGCCAAGAGCGTTGCCGATGCGGAACAAAGAAATTCCTTATTATTTTATTGGTGATGAAGCTTTCGCATTATCAGAAAATATAATGAAAGTTTATTCAGGACATCATCGTAAAGGAACAATGGAGAGAGTTTATAATTACAAACTTTGTAGAGCACGGAGAGTAGTCGAAAATGTGTTTGGCATTATGTCAGCAGTTTTCCGAGTGTTGCGGAAATCCATGTTATTGCAACCAGAAAATGCTACTTTAGTAGTTAATAAAATCGGCGAAGTAGGGATTCGTACACACCTCCGGGATCTTTCGACAGGGACAATTTAGGAGTAATCACACCAGGATCTTGGAGGGCTGATATCGAAGAAAATACTGGTTTAATGTATTTGGAGGATGAACAACAAGAAACAGCACAATTAGTTCCTCAAGAGATACGTGAAAAAATTAGTAATTATTGTTCGCAAGAAGGAGCAGTACCATGGCAAAACGAATATGCTTAATGTTCTACTTTTTATTTAGCCTTGATATGTTAAAAAATATTTAAAACTTGTGTAAACAGATATTAAATATAATATACATATATCCTAACTGAATCTGTTGTCTTCCGTGCTTCATATTTGTCCAGTATAAATGATAAAGCTGCATATGCGAACCAGGCACTAGTATATACTTCTTCTGCACCTGAAATATAGATTATGTAATCTGTACTGAATTGAAAAATATTCTGACAAAATATAGTATGGTGAAGGCACCTATAGGCCACTTGTTTAGGTATTTAAATAAATGTTAAGTACCTGGATGACCGAGCTTGGCTCGGTGTTTTTTTTAATTCCTTTTTTTTTGGAATTTGGATTGAAACTGTTTAGTATAGAATTAGATTATTTTTAATATGGGCCCCCAAAACAGCCATAAATGACTACCGCCATCTGTCTGTATAGTTAGAAAACAATGATAAAATACGTATACAAATACAAGCAAGTAAAGCATGCTGTTTTCTTTTGCATAGAAACTAACACCATCTAACAGATAACATAAACAGCAGGGACAGGCATACAAATTCAAAAAAAAAAGAAACAATCGGATCGAGGTTCGAGCCCAGATGTCCTGGTTTGAAGTATAATCAACATTGATCAAGATCATCTCTAATCAAGATTGTTTACATTTTGTTAAGTACCTAAACAAATGGACTATAGTGAAGGTATCATCAACAAACAAAACATGCCCTAGGTACGCACGAGTCGTGTGGAATGTGACCTCTCCGCCACTCACACCCACCCCTTGCTTGTCAAAGTTATTGTGCACGGTATGGCATGACTAAGTAGATGTAGGTACATAAATAAAATATGGTACCCACCTTTTCCGGTTCCTGAAGCACTTTTTTTCATTTTGCTCTTTTCTCTTCTAAGAGATGCTAACAGGCTTGTGATTTTCTTTTGACATTCTTGCACGGTTATTCCAAATTGATCCGATAATTTCACCCAACCGTCTTGTTTTATTATTTTATTAAAGTGTTGAGGATGCTTAGGGTCCCATAATTCCCTGATTTCCCTCTATTGTTCGATGAATAATAGGGTCCTCTCTTTGTCCCAGGCCATTACTTAAATTTACAACTGTCCGTGGCGCCAAAAAAATCTCCGAAGCGTCTAAACACTATTGTCGGTTAGAAACAAAACTGGTCAAATCCAAAAATAAATGTTTTGGAACACAGTACGCCATTTTTTTCAATGAAAAATCTTGTTTTTGCTACCGGTTTCAAAAAGAGTCAAATCCAAACCAATTCCTAGAAAAATCGATTCGAAATGACTGTTCAGTAAAAAAAGAGTCAAATCCTTTAAATCTTAGGAACGAAATCGGTCTAATCCGCGTAGCCAATCAGAAGCCAGAACCATGTATGAAAATGACAGCCGACCGGCGGCCATTTTGCGGAGTGACGAGCGCATGGATCATGGTTTTGTGTATTCGTCGCCGTTTTTTATTCAAAGTTAGTGTTAAATTACAATAAAATTTATAATTTAATAAGGGAAACTACTCCCCAGTTGTCACGGAAAAGGACACAACAAAAAGCTGATTGGAAATGCAACAAATTAAAGAAGGAAAGGTATGTTTGTACTGCTTTGATTACTCACGCTGCCTTTCGTGGCCAGCGGTGCTAAACATGTGGTGGTTTTATTTTGGATCATCTACTGAATAATTTCTATTTTCTTGCAATTTGTTTGTTTTTTTAATTAGATGGCATGAACTATTTTTTATCTGCCCAAAAGGAGGGTTTTGTGTAGTCAGTATAATAATTGTATGTGTGTTCATTCCTATCTTCCCTCGTTACTATTAAACGGTTGAACCAATTCCGGTAAATTATGCGTCGTTATATTTGTCTTGATAACGCAAGTGTCTATATCTAAACCTAAACTTACAATACTATAGACAAAGCATGTGGGAGTGTGGGACCCATTGGAAGTGCTTAATATACTTATATATACTATATATTTTTTTTGTAATATTTACTTATTTATGATTGTTTTTATTTTAGATACACTCCAAAAGAGCCACCAAATTTAAGACTTCCATGTGACCACTACACCAAAGCATACAGGTGCACTTCATTGAGTCATGCTGATATAACAGCATTTAATAAAGCTTTCTACAAAAAACCGGAAAAAAATTATCAGGATAATTTTATAATTAATCATACGAAAATTACTACTACTCAGCGACATAGGCCAGTAAATCAACGTGGGAATAAAAAAGAAATGGCGGTAACGTACTTTCCACGACGACGACACAATGTCCTGATTCCAATATGCAAACGCACCTTTCTCTCCATTTTTAGCTTTAAAGAAAGCAAGAGTGACAGGCGTAATTAATCGACATTTCAAAACCATGGGTGAATCTGCACAAGAGAATAGAGGAGGCTGGCGTAAATCTCAAAAATATGCACCTAAGAGGGAAGCTGTCAAAGACTTTATCAAAAAGCTCGAGCCCTTAGAAATACATTACTGTAGAAGTAAAATTAAAAGTAGACAGTATTTGTCATCGGAGCTCAGCATTAGTAAACTTTATAAAATGTTTATCGCAGAAACCGTGGATGAACATAAAGATATTAAGACATCTTCCTTCAGAGAAATGTTCAAAACCGAATTTAACATAGGTTTTGGATCCCCTCGCACAGACATGTGCTCCACTTGCATAGTTTTACAAGAACGACTAAAGCATGAAAAAACCAATGAGGTAAAAAAACAATTAATGATTGAGAGCAGAATTCACAAATTGAGAGCCAAAGCGTTTTATGGTTTATTAAAAGACAGCACAGAAAATATTTTAATTCTATCCTTTGACTGCCAAAAGAACCAACCGTGTCCAAAAGTTCCCGATCAAAGTGCATATTACTCGAGGCAGTTATATGTGTACAATTTTACGGTGGTAATCGGAAATTCAAAATCTCCATTAATTATTAACAACACGTTCATCTACACATGGACAGAAGATATTTTGCCGAAAGCATCGAATGAAATTGCTAGCGCTGTTTTTCATTGCTTGAACACCATTTTTCTGGGTCCCGGATTAGACCATATCACACAGATTCGTTTAGTAGCAGATGGGTGCAGCGGCCAAAATAAAAACCAATCTCTTCTTGGTATGACAGCTAAATGGTTACAAGACTGCACCGGTACACGTTATGGTCCTAGAAATTATGTTTCTAGTTGTTGGCCATTCATTTTTGCCACCAGATAGAGTTTTCGCGAAAATTGAAAAAGAGATTAAAAGTCGAGAGGTAATGACTAGCCATGATGATTATTACGAAATTTTCACCCATCATGGAACCGTGTATTACTTGGGAATTGATATAAAAGTTTACGACTAGAAACGATCAACATCTGAAGTCTTAAAAACTACAACCAATATGCACTTTTCAATAAAAAAATCGAAAAGATTTTTTCTTAAAAGGACTCGTGACAAGCAAAATGTGTATATTCGAGCGGAAGAGTCTTACCAAAAAACTTTAAATAAGTATCAAAATCTCTGCAAAGGAAAAAATAAGGTTTCTGCTATAAACCCAGATGTGATTAAATTATACGTTGATGTTAAACAAGAAAAATTAAATGATGTGAAGAAATTATTAATCACACATTTTGGAGAGAAGTGGGATGAAATCTTAGATTTAAATTATTATAAACAAGTCCTGTCAAGACCTAAATCATCTACTACTCATGAACAAGTTGCTGAAGACTGTGATTTCTCCGAAGAATTACCAGCTATAGTTGTATAAAAAAATTAAAAATATAATAGCTTGGATTATATACGTATACTGACGTATGGTGATGATAAATGAAGGTTTTTCAAATAAAGCAAGATTGTAAAGTACTAAATTGTTTATATTTATTGTTACTAACCAACCGACCCAAAATATTGAGAACCCCTGACATGATATTGTTTTAGCATCAAAATCAGTCATATCCATAGTGATAAGAATCAAAGATGGTCAAATCCAACTACATCAATAACAAAACTAGTCAAATCCATAGCTTGGTTTCGAAATAGGTCAAATCCAAAATAATATCCCAATTATTTTGAGTTTTATGGTTATGAATGTTTTCTTTTTAATCAGATTTACTAGCCTAAGTGAAGCCATATGGATTCAAACTCTAAACACAGCTTGTGCAGGGAGATCAGAACGAAAAGTCGTTGTTTCCCATAAATACACCCGAATGGATTTGACCACTTTTGTTTCTAAACGACACTTTATATGACAACGTGCGTTCACTTCACTGTCACGTAGGCTACTGTGCGGGCGGGCGGGGGGCTGGGGTAAGTGGAGCGCATTGATGTTACAAGTTGTATCAAGATATTACACATTGTATCATTACAAGGTGCGCATTGTAATGCTCGGTTCTTCTCCTTCACTAATGTATGCCCGTTTTGTATCAATACAAGGTGCGCATTGTAATGCTCGGTTCTCCTCCTTCACTGATGTAATGCTCAAATCTGTAACGTTACATTACACGCGAATGCTCCCGGTGAGGGAGCACCTGTAAATAATCAGGTTCGTATCCTGCATCAGGCTAAAATTATTAGTAGTTCGAAATTAGAAAATATTGATTTTTTTTTATTTATTAATAAGGTACATCAACAATATACATAATGATACATTTTTTATAATTTTATGACTGAGACAGAAATCTTGTAACAGATGTACACAACGTTCACTGCATGTAAACATACATTTTGATTAATTATATCAAAAATGTCTGTAGGTACATGTTTTCAAATAAGATATTATGTGTATGATGTTCATATATATATACAATACAAATACAAATACATATGTGAACGATTTCGCGATAAAAGATAATTTTCAACAATGTTGCAGTGAAACTAAAAATTTATATAAGACCACATAACATACTTTTTCATATGGAGAAATATGAATATATTATATGCAGTAGGTAATTTGTAGTTAAACTTTAGAAAATATATGATAAGAATAACTAGGAATAGGTATTATTTTTATATTTAACATAAACAAGATTATATCAAATCTATGCAAGAAAGTAGGATGCGAAGTACCTTTAGACAATTTTATAAAACCTAAGTTTTAATTAAATATTACAACATGAACGATGATCATGTTTCGTGGGAAAAAATCATAATGTTGATTATCATTATTTTCCCATACACACACATAACCAACATGCACCCGTGACGCAACGATGTTCAAAACTGCTATGACTGCATGTAGCAAGATTGCAACCTTGCACATATTAAGGACCATTTACACCTACATGGTGACAACTGCCTGATGAAACCGTTTCCGATAGTGTCTATCAAGCGGTTCACGATAAGGAACGGTGCGGTGACCGCCGGATGACGTGTGTGTACTGTTTCGAAAACGGCGTCAGGTAATTCACAACTGAGAACGGCGCGTGTATAGTCGAGTGTAAAAGAACCTTATCATAAAATGTTGGGTGTTGGTTTAAGCCCTAAATTATACACTAAAAGAGAAAATATACAATCTCCAGCCCCTTGGTTATGTCTATAAAAATTTACAATAAGTTACCAGAATCTATAAAAGAAAATAAATTTAGTTTTATCAACAAATTAAAACTCTTTTTGATAAGCAGAAGTTATTATTACTTAGATGAATACTTTAACGATAAATTGTAAAAACTACAATGACATACTGAAAATAATTACCTCATATTAAAATAATTATATAAGAAATTAAATAAATAACAAATCGCTAATAAATAATATACTATAGGGGAGTGTGCAATGACAAGACAGTTGTTTACAATGAGAAAGTATAAGTAATTTATTGATATTTCACATCAGTACACTGGGTTACAAACACTAGATCTAGACTACCCGTACGCGGCCATGCGGGCGCGTGACTCACTCGGTCGGGGATTCTCGGCACACTAAAACTAATAAGAAAGAGACGCAGGCGCGTGCGCGGGAGCGTCGGTAGGTAACGAACGTGCGCGCGCATCGATCCGCGCGGAGCGGCGATACGGCTGCGGGGTTGAGGGGCGAGGGGTGCGGGACGCGGTATGCGTCTGTACATTACGCGCTATAATACCTAAATAATATAAAAAAGTGTAATTTATTTAACGTAAATTAAATAGAAATGCTAACAAGATAAATACCTTACTTACTAATATTTACGGTTCAACTAAACCTACAAACTAAATACATACAGACAGAGCGCCGCGCCCACCTTAGTAGACATGGGCCAAATGTATCACTGAAAGGAAAAGATCGATATCCGCGGGGGTACCGCAGGGCAGCTGCTTATCGCCTGTGTTATACTCAGTATTCACTGACGACATACCCGCCACGCACTCCTCGACGCTCGCGCTGTACGCGGATGACGCCGCGTACCTCACCACCTCGCTATCGGCGGCCCTCGCGGCCGTGAAGATGCAGCGCGCGCTCAATGACCTCCCCGACTGGCTCCGCAAGTGGAGACTGTCAGTGAACGTGGGTAAAACACAGGCGATCATAGTCACAGGACGCGGTGACTTCAACCCACCCAACCTTGAACTCATGGGGGCCGATGTCGCCTGGGCCCGGACCGCCAAGTACTTGGGGGTCACCATCGACCATCGGCTCACCATGGGCCCGCACGTCAGGAAGACAATCGCGCGGGTAAAAACCACCCGCCACCTGCTCCGGCCGGTGCTCTCCTCGAAACAACCCTTACGAGTCAAGCTGGGGGTATATAAAACATACATTCGCCCGCAGCTCACATACGCCGCCCCAGCTTGGCTCGCCCTCACGTGCGAGTCGCACAGAAAGAAACTCAGGGCTTTTCAAAATACCACTCTACGCCAACTAACTCACGCGGCTCGCTACGTGAGGAATTCTGTGATCCACAGGGACCTCCGGGTTGAGAGCATCGAGCACTTCGTCGAGGGGATGGCGAAGAAGATGTTCGCGCGTGCCGACTCCTCCGCTTGGCAACACCTGAAGGGCATGACGCCATGGCACGAGCGTCCGCCCGACGCCAGGCGCTACCCGCGCGACCTCCTGCCCGTGGACGACAGTGCGGGCCACCCACCGGATATGACGCCTGAACGGGCCGCACCCACTCTACACGCGACCCGTTCAAACAACGATACTCCACAGACCACATAACACACACCCCGCCGCGCGCGTTGCCGTCTAAGTTAACATAGGCGCAACGCCCGCGAGGCACACACAAAGCATTACTCCGCATTCGCGATGACTCACGCGCGGCTACCCGTGCGAGCCCTCGGGCAAACGCGGGAACGTCGTAGCAACCACTGAGCGACGCACACACACACACACAAAGTCGCCCAGAACACCACCTCGTCCCCGGCTTCTGCAGCGCTTTGGCTAGCTCTGAACCCGCTGTAGGAGCGGGGTCAAACACCGACTTCGCAGGGGGCGCCACCTGAAGCCGCTGCCCTGTTGCTTGATCGATCTTCGCCGGGCCTCCCCCGGGCAACCGGGGGTCTCACCTAGCGGGGATCCGGTCGCACGGGCAGCGTGAAACACTTAGGGCGCTCCTGTCGAAAAACACACAGCAATGACTCTAAAATCTAGTAGGTCTGCATGCACACGCGCCGCGGCCTACGAGCGAATACACACAGGGTGCGTTAAAAACACCCACACCCAACGACCGGGCTAATTTGTTAGCCCGCGATATGACCCCTCGGTCAGGGGGCAAAAGCCCCGATACCGACTCCTCGCGCCCCTTGCGGGGCGATGAGACGACAAACAGTGAAGATCGATATGTATCAGTAGCTCACGCTCACGCGCATGACACGCATAGCATAAATTCGCATTGCACTGCGCTGCTCAGCGTGACTCACTTCGCTCATTTCAATCCAATATATCAGTAAGAGCAAAATATAAGTACCTACAGCTGTTTGCACATTGCTTGGTCGTTACATTAGGAATCTTTCTTTCTAGGTTATTGGGTTGTTTCTTTCTAGATACCTACGTAATATGTGTTAGGATTAATAAAAATAATTGGGTCCACGAAAAATGAAATTATTTTTTATTTTATTTTAGTCTACCGATTTTGTGCACGACAGCATCATAAGGACTACATGCGGCGAGAGGGGTACAAGTAGTGACCGTCGCAATCCATGACCATAGTATGAAAATTGTATTATTTTACCTCGTTTACATATTAATTAATATATTTTAAGAATAATCTTGATTGTAAATAGATAGTAGGAATAGATATCTAAAAGATAAGGATAATATTTAGGTATATAGAGACTGCTGATTGATGAATATTTCATAATGAAAATATTAGTTAAGGTTTGTCTTACGAATACTTTGTAGATAATTATTATTAGTTAATGTTTGTCTTAATATCTCTTAAAGAATAGTATTAATAAGTGTTAATTACATTAATTCTTGAATAATAATAAGAATAAATGTCTAGAAGTATTATAATAGGAATAATTAGATAAGAATAATATTCTTAAGTTATGATGCAAATAAAGTTACGTTTATTTGTTGTTTTACTATAAAATAAGTAAATATAAGTAGGAAATAACATATTTCTATGTAATAAGAGCAGAATTATGTACGCATACGCCCGCTCCGACGCTCGAATTGGAAATGACGCGCGGCCGTGTGAGAAATCGCAGCGCCCCCGCCAGGGGGCGCGCGTGTCGGTGTCGGGGCTATGCCCCCTGACCGAGGTGGCCAACCTCTGCCCGTGACTACGGGCACGTCATTGTGTAGCCAAAAATGGCGGGTCAGTGGGCGCGCGGCAGTTTTGCCGCAGCGCACCTATGAGTGTAACTGTACTGGGTGTACTGTGAGAGCGCCGCGGAAGCGTTCCGCTATCTTCACGCCGCCTCGGCGGTCGGGCCCCGCCAGGTGAGACTCCCGGGTATCCGGGAGAAGCCCAGCGAGGGACGACCAGCGACAGAGGCGGCGGCTTTAGGGGCGCTCCCCACAGTGGATGCTGGGTCCCGCCCGATGCGTTCCCAGAGCGAGCCGGTCGCGCCTCGGGTTGGGGGCCCGTTGTGTGTGTAAGAGCGGTTTGTACTTGTGTGTAGCACCGCTCAGTGATTGCGTCCGAGGTGTGCGCCCGCGCGGCACACTCGGCGCATGTGTTTAGGCGTCTGTGCAGTAATGCTTGTATGTTTTAAGTGTACGCCGTGCCTATATTAACTTAGAACACGTCGTACCCTTAGTGCATATTGTGTGTGTGGAGTGTTTATTGTTTGAGTAGGTCGCGTGTAGGTGACTGCGACTTACTCAGGCGTCAATTCCGATGGGGGCGTCAAATCCGGTGGGGGGGGGGAGGCAGCGTCCGACAGCAGGTCGCGCGGTAGGCGCTTCGCGTCGGGTGGGCGCGCGTGCCACGGCGCCAGGTCCTGGATGTGAGGCCAAGCAGAGGCGTCGGCACGCGCGAACATGTTCCTGGATGGCGGCGCGTTTTCGGTGCGGCGCTTTAAATACTACCCTGCCCCCCGCTTCACTACTATATAAGCTCGCCCTAAGCGGCGGCCGCGCGTCATACATACGCTCGGTATTGACGTATGCCGCCCCAGCTTGGCTCGCCCTCACGAGCGAGACAAACAAGAAGCTTTTACGTGCGCAGCAGAGCAGAGCGCTGCGCACCATCACTGCAGCCCCTCGCTTCGTGAGGAACAGTGTCATCCAGCGGGACCTCAAGATTGAGAGCCTGGACGAATTTGCGCGGCGCCTATCCAGGAACATGTTCGCGCGTGCCGACGCCTCTGCCTGGCCTCACATCCAGGACCTGGCGCCGTGGCACGCGCGCCCACCCGACGCGAAGCGCCTACCGCGCGACCTGCTGTCGGACGCTGCCTCCCCCCCCCCCACCGGATTTGACGCCCCCATCGGAATTGACGCCTGAGTAAGTCGCAGTCACCTACACGCGACCTACTCAAACAATAAACACTCCACACACACAATATGCACTAAGGGTACGACGTGTTCTAAGTTAATATAGGCACGGCGTACACTTAAAACATACAAGCATTACTGCACAGACGCCTAAACACATGCGCCGAGTGTGCCGCGCGGGCGCACACCTCGGACGCAATCACTGAGCGGTGCTACACACAAGTACAAACCGCTCTTACACACACAACGGGCCCCCAACCCGAGGCGCGACCGGCTCGCTCTGGGAACGCATCGGGCGGGACCCAGCATCCACTGTGGGGAGCGCCCCTAAAGCCGCCGCCTCTGTCGCTGGTCGTCCCTCGCTGGGCTTCTCCCGGATACCCGGGAGTCTCACCTGGCGGGGCCCGACCGCCGAGGCGGCGTGAAGATAGCGGAACGCTTCCGCGGCGCTCTCACAGTACACCCAGTACAGTTACACTCATAGGTGCGCTGCGGCAAAACTGCCGCGCGCCCACTGACCCGCCATTTTTGGCTACACAATGACGTGCCCGTAGTCACGGGCAGAGGTTGGCCACCTCGGTCAGGGGGCATAGCCCCGACACCGACACGCGCGCCCCCTGGCGGGGGCGCTGCGATTTCTCACACGCGCCGCCATTTCTAAACCGAGCGGCGCCGGGTGAAGACACATGAGTATTATTCGTGAGTAATAATCATAGTCTATAAGATAGATATAGTTTCATCTCTAATTCCTTCGCTGTCTCTGCTATAAAACTATGGAACGGTCTTCCACTTGACATTAAAAAAGCTCCGAGCAATTTCTCTTTCAAGTGTAAAGTTCGTGAATACTATTTGAAATCGCTGAATTAACCTTTCTTGATGTCATTTATGTAAATACTCTAATAATTTTGTTCTCTGGCATATATATATAATATGTATTTATATGTATAAGTATAGATATCCCCATGGGCACTATGTTGATCAAACGTGCCGTATAAGTAGTAATTTGTTGATCCAATTTCATTTGTTGATCCGGGTGGTATTTGTTGATCTAATGCCGCATCACCGTCAGTACATGGATCCGATTGGAGCCACAAGTGTAACCAACAGTAATAATAATAATTACGTGTTTTTTATACAAATCCACCTTTTTTGCGTTTGAGTACAAGTTGATCCGATTCAAATGAGCCAATCAGAGCCCACAAATTGTGACGAGCTCAGCAATTGGTTGCTGGCGCCTTTGGCCTTTCGCATACACAGGTATTATAATTATTATCTTATTCACACAAACATGAGGTTTAAAGACGGAAATAAATGGTGCATTTTTTCTGCGAACAGTGAACACAAAGTTCATACAAAGTATTTTTGGTGTCAGGAATGTAATTTCGCTGTTTATGAACATTACACATACGATAACTGCGATGTTTGTGCTTATGTGTAAATAAGTATTGGGATAATTATGTTGATTTTGTGATGTTAATTAGGTACCTAACATAACATACCATCACGCCTGTATTCCCCGAATGGTTAGGCAGAGGTGTACTAATGTACATTTCGCCGGTATGTTTAGGTGCCATGTAATAGGGGGCAAGGCCATTCAACGGGCACAAATCCAGACTCCGAGCTGCTACTGAGAATTTCATAGAAAAACCCAACAACACTGCTCGACCTGGGGATCGAACCCAAGACCTCTAGCGTAGCAATCGCGCCTAGGACCACTAGACTAATGAGGCAGTCTTCAATAAAATCCAGCGTCGATGCGTTTTATCGTAATCGGCATTATGCTGAGACAGAACCGATTTGTGAAGCATACCTGGGTTCACAGAAGACCTAGGACCTAATATTAGTTACTGTTTATTTATTATTTTTATTTTCTGTGTACTTGGGTGTTCTTTTACAAATAAATTTAGTTTCTTTCTTTCTTTCTTTCTTTCTTTAAATTCTAATATTTCTAATAATCCTAATACTTCACTAGACTAATAGGTTGAAATGTGAATAAAACCTACTCCTACTTGTTATTTGGTTTTATTAAATTTTGACTGCCTCGTTAGTCTACTGGTCCCAACCTTTTGGAACCGTGCAACTAGAATCATAACGTTTCAAAAACGCTTGTAAAAGCTTATTTGAAATAAAAACATTTGAACTTGAACTTGAACTTGAAAGCGCAACTGCTACGCTAGAGATCCTGGGTTCGATTCCCAGGTCGAGCAAAGTGTTATTGGGTATTTCTATGAAATATCCAGTTACAGCTCGGAGTCTGGATTTGTGCCCGGTTAATGGCAATAGGATCACCCCCTATTACATGGGACCTAAACATACGGGCGAAATGTAGGTGTACATTAGTACAGCTCTGCCTAATCCTACGGGGAATACAGGCGTGATGATGTATGTTATGTAAGTTATGTAATATTACTACCACACAAATAGGTCAGTTAGTAAATTTCAAGACGTTTGAAGCAATTTAGAGGTTTCAGGGGGTCTAGACACATTGTCTAAACCCCCTGAAACCTCTATAAAAATAATACCAAAGAAAAATGGAGTTACGTAAAAACCAATGAGAATCCAGCTGACTGTGCAAGTCGTGGATTACGTATTAACCAATTAAAACCCCATGATCTGTGGTGGCAAGGACCTTCCTGGATTAGGAGCTTCCATCATCATCCCATACCTCAAACCATATATGAAACCAGTTTAGAGATAAGACAGTTTAATGCAGTAGTAGAGCAACAACAACAAAAATCAACCATGACCATAGACAACATCGTTAACACTTATTAATTAAATTCATTTGATAAAATAATACGCGTTTTTGCATGGATATTGAGACTACCTACTAGAAAGGAAGGACGTCAACCCTATCTCACATTACAAGAACTGCGTCGCGCAAAACTGCTGATTATCAAAAGTGTACAACATATGGAGTTCGCGGATGACGTTAATTATTTACAAAAGAATGGAAATGTACATTTGAAAAGTAAACTCTTACCATTACATCCAATCATAGATCCGGAGGGTATATTGCGTGTAGGAGGAAAACTGAGGAACGCTCAAATAAGCTCTGAGATGAAACACCCTATTATCTTACCACACAACCATCGAATTACCACACTGATCATTAAATTTGCTCATGAGCTAACCTACCATGGTGGAGCGCGCCTTACTTTATGAAACATTCGCCAAAATTATTGGATAATCAGCGGATATACGGCTACAAAGAAATTCATACGTCAGTGTGTCACATGCAAGAAGCAAGAGCCCATTCAACAATACCAATTCATGGGTGATTTACCATCGTCCCGAGTGAATCCTGAAAGATCCTTGTGACATCAAAACTACCAAAGGCTACATAGCACTTTTCGTGTGCATGGTAACTAAAGCTGTGCATATAGAATTTGTATCGGACTTATTCAGCTCAGCTTTCTTAGCCGCAATAAACAGGATGGCAGCACGACGCGGAGCACCACGTCACATCTATAGTGACAATGGCACAAACTTTGTGGGGGTCAACAGAATGCTTCAGGAGGAGTACGAGCGCTTTCAGCAAATATATAGCGAAGGTTTCTACAAAGAAATAACAGAGATTCAGATTGAGTGGCAGAATGCACCTAAGAAGGTGCATTAAAATGCCAATTGGGAAGGAGCGGTGCGAAGTCTCAAACACCACCTCAAGCGTGTTATAGGTCATCAAAAATTTACATTTGAAGAATACTCCACATTACTAGCGAAACTAGAAGCCTGTCTGAATTCTCGACCACTCTGTGCGCTATCAGAAGACCCCGAAGACCTCGACTTCCTAACCCCAGCCCATTTTCTATCAGCAAGACCAGGATTGACAATAATTGAAACACCAGAAGATGCCAGAATGAGGTGGCATTTAATATCGAAATTATTTGAGGATTTATGGAAACGATGGAAAACGATGAAAAAGTACTTGACGCAACTATCAATCAAAAGTAAGTGGATGAAATACCAGAAGAATGTGAAATTAAGTGATTTAGTGATGATACATGACGATAATTTACGAGCAGGGAAGTGGCCAATGGGTCGCGTCATGGAAGTCCATCCCGGAAAAGACGAAATGGTCAGAGTAGTTACTCTAAAAACTAGAAACGGCTACATAAAGCGCCCTATTGTAAAAATATCTGTATTACCCATAGACTACGTTGAACCAACCAAATTAGAACAGCAAAAAGAAAAACCACTACAATATCAAACCATTAGAGGCGACAATGAATTATGTAACCACTTGAAATCAAACACCAGAACGTTTAAAACCTATCCCAAGATTGTAAACATGGCCCTGGCATTATTATTGTTTTTAGGTATAATATTACCGACCACCGCGTCATACAACATAACGCAGTTTGATACCAGCAAAACTTTGTACTTTGACACTGTGGGGAAAGTACAATTAATTCGGGATAAGTGGAAATTAGTCACATATTATAATGTCTCCATATTGGCAAGGAGACAAAGCCATTAAGAGTTTTACAAATTACCTCGAAAAAACATGTGAATCAATTATGGAATCAAGTCGCTGTCATACGATACTCCTTCAAATACGTCAAGACTACAGTGAATTACAATACTACAACGAGCTGTTGCTTAGCCAGCATTACGGTAATCGCATACGAACCCGGTGCGGTCTTATCAATCCTGTCGGCTCAATTGCAAATTCATTGTTCGGAGTATTAGATGAAAGTTTCGCCAAAAAGTACAGGCAGGACATTGATCTTGTACACCGTAATATAAAACATCAAGGTCAGTTATGGAAAAACTTAACATCTATCGTCGAAGCAGAGCACAACATTCTTCAAAGGACTGAGGAGGTAATAGAAAATCAGCACAAAATTATAAATAAGCATTTAAATGACTTAGAAAAAGCTGACAATAAGATACAGAAGGAAATCAATGCAATGACCATACAACAGGACTTCATATCAGTATCGATAGCTACCATTAACATGATGCAAAACAAGAAACGGATCCAAGATACTTTGATCGATACAATATTAGAAATTTGCCAAGTTTAAATCAGTTTACATTTACTTACACCAGCACAGCTCAAACGAGAGCTACAAATTATTTATGGTCAAATGCCTCAAGATTTGGGTCTGCCCATCGAAAATATAGAAACAGACTTTCAGCACATTTATAAGCTCTTAAAAATAAAGGCTCGAGTTACCGAGAAATATATTATTTTTGAAATTACTTTTCCGCTCATAGCGAGAGAAAGTTTTCAATTATACAAGATAATACCAGTTCCACATCAATTTAATTACAGCATGGTCAGCATAACACCAATATCGGAATATGTCGCAGTGAAACATACTTACTACTTATATTGAGAAATAAAACAAAAAAAAAAATAAGTACCATTAACACCAAAAATTAAAAACAAAATAAAACAGAATTTAGCTATAATGGGAAAAACACATAAATAAATTCTCACTAATTGCGTTAATTAGATTATGAATGAGACATAATAAAAAATATGTATGTACCTACTCAATAGAGGTGGTTAGAAAATAAATGTAACCTACTCATTGTGATAAATAAAAAATAAATAGTGCAATAAAATATTATAGTTAAAATTGTAAATAATACGTAAATATAATAAATAAAATGTATAATATTAAACAATATTGACTTCAACTTGTAAAATATAATAAATAGACACGTCTCCCTCTCTCCTACTAAGCTGTGCTGTGCCCAACAGGGTCCATAATTGATTCCTAGATTTAAGCCTACCATCTGTTTTATATATTTTTGTACATTATGGAACGCAATAAATGAATATGAATAATGAATATGAATATGAATATGAACCTAAAAAACGACGCTTACTTTTTACCAACTATCCTTGAATTGGATACATGTTTGTATCATGGAAAGTCCTTCATGTGTGAGCTTTTCAAACCCATACTACTTAAATTTGGAAAATGATGAAATTTTTTGCGAAACTAAGTCAACAAACCCCAGATGTAAAACAGAACAAACAGTGTGTAAAAACAAATTGGTAGAATTACACTCTACGTCACAGTACCTATATTTCTGCTGTGACACATATTCGATTAAAATCTTATGTGACGATCAAGTTACTGTTCGCCAGCTGACTCGAGCAAGGGTCATTAGCATGATTCAGAAATGCTTTGTTAAAGTAAAGATTTTGCACTATATTCGCTACAACAACAATCCAACCAACTAAGTTTTTCACCAAATATACTTGTACCAGAGATAGATCAGATAAACCACATTGGGAAAATTACTATTCCGAGGGACCAGATGTACCAAATGATCTGAGCATGAATAGATCTCTATCTATTCTAGGTGAATAGTTCAAAACTCTGAAATCCACCAAAGCAGAGGTCGATGACATCTCGACCCATGACATTCACCAATACACGATCGTCTACCTACTGCTGGGTGTTGTGATATGGGCGTCAGCAGTCTGGATCTGGAAGAGAGCGAGATGCTGCTAGCGTTCTGAGGCCAGCCGTGCGGAGCCTCACCACAGACAGCAGTCTGTGGCATCTACTTCGAAGTCCACTAGAAACAGAGGGCAAATTGAAGTGCAACCACGGGAGCAAAGTACTGAGAACCGCCATCAAGGCGAGAGTGTACGTACGTTACTTAAAATAGTTTAGTTTTGTCGGATCAAATTAAGCTCCAATTTTGATAATATAAAGTGGAGCCACTTAAACACTGTATTTCGACACAGATCAACATACGACTTGAGATTTGGTATACAAACCGGAGCCAATAAGTGTTTAAGCATCTCAGAATTTTGGCCGTTACGGAGTCGATTAAGTTCTAAATTAAAACGAAAAAAATGGCAAGTATATCACTTTCTCGATGAGTATGTTTGGCAACGTCGCCCTCAGCTTTGCGCCGTTGCCACTCCGGAAAAGAAATATGCAACCGGAATCGAGTAGTGAGGCGAAAAAGGTGGAGTCAGGAATGCACGGCAGTCGGGCTGGATCAACTTAGTGCCCAAGTTGGTGTTTATATATATGTATACATATATATTTAGTTGAATTACACGTATGTATGTATTTGTGTATATGTTTATATCATTGTGTATTATAATTCATTTTTTACTCAGATATTTATTTTTTGTACCTATTTTTAACTTTTTCTCCCAAACCCAAAGGTTGACTGGTAGAGAATGCCATATGGCATTAAGTCCGCCTTATGTACTACTTTTGTGCATAGAAGTATAAATAAATAAATAAATAAATATAGTAATATACAACAAATAATGTGTAAAGTATGAAAAAGTAATAAATAAAGGCTAAAGGGGGTGAGGCAGTGAAAATTCTAGAAAATTACGAGGAATAGTATAAAAGACGGCGCCTATTGGCCGTCAGCAGTCAGTATTCGGGCAACATCGGAAAAGGAAACAACAGGAAGAAAGAAGGAAAATAAGAAGAAAAACAGGAAGAAAATCTGCCTCGCCGCCTCGCTGCCTATTTTGATCAAGACTGGTGTTTTTTATTTTCCTTCGCAAATACGGGACTACGTAGCCACTAACCCTCGGCAATCTATACACAACAGATTTCCCTTCATACTTTTCCAGGCTTAGGACTGGCAACCTATTTATGTACAGGTACGTACTTATGTTAAGTTTATTATTAGTTAAATGTACGTACCTAGTTGAATTCATTACGTAAAAATTTGATTGGCGTATTTAGAAATCAGTGGCTATATACAATGATTATTATTTACATTATGTACAAAAAGTGAATGGTGCTATGCATGCGGTTGTGGCTAATCAGTCTGTGTCGAAAAAGGCACGGTTGGCTATCCACAATGGTGTGCTGGTACCTACACTTATGTATGGAAGTGAATGTTGGGTGTGGCAGAAGAGGCATGAAAGTAGAATAAATGCGGTGGAAATGCGTTCCTTGCGAAGTATGTGTGGTGTAACTCGGAATGACAGATTGAGAAATAGTGTGATAAGACAACGTTGCGGACTGAAAGATGATGTAGTGACACGTATTGAAAGGAATATGCTGAGATGGTTTGGACATGTTGAGAGAATGAATGAAAGAAGATTAACGAAAGGAATTTATAAGGCGCATATCAGCGGCAACGTCAGAAGAGGTTGTCCTAGAAGGACCTACACCGATCTTATTGGCGAAGTCCTTCAAAAAGGTCAGGTGCGTAGTACTCGCAACCGGCGCGTATGTATGAGAAGATGTATGAATGTCACAGAAGCAAAAGAGGCATGCAAGAATCGTAGCAAGTGGCAGTCTATAGTTTCTGCCTACCCCTGTGGGAGAAAGGCGTGAGTGTATGTATGTATGTACAAAACGTTTTTACAACTATTGCACTGCTCAAATGTCCGACTTGCAACTAATGAAAAGGAGTTGTGACACTTTTTTTGTTGTTAGTCGTCTTCTACGTTCGTTTAACGTATATCCCGCTTTCGAGAATATTCTTTCACACGGAACTGACGTTGCGACCAGATTGTGCCTTTTCATTATGTAAGTAAATAATAGCGGATAGATATTCTTCCGAGCGTGCCACCATTTGAGTGGGTCCTCTGTACGCTTTAAAAGCGACTCTTGTAAATATTTATCGACTTCAACGATTCCCGCCGCCGTTGGGTTGTTCGGTGTTTGCCTAACCACTTCCTGGTCAAACTCAAACCAAATTGAGTGACTGGGGCCAGGTTCAGGTTGCACTGTCTCTACCGCTGGTGTCGATGAGGCCTTTCAGAGCCCTATCGTACAATCTTGAGTCCTGGAATCCTTTATTCTTAAATCGTGGATCCAAAATTGTAGACTCCGCGTTAAGAATATTCGATTCGATGTGACCGAATCTATGATTCAGCTCCTTGTGCAAATGTTCGATGAGGTTTTTTATTTCTGGTTCATTAGCATCCGTGTTTTGCACTTGTAGCCTGCTCCTTATATGACCCAGCATAATTCGACACAGTGGAATGACCTTAGCCAAAGATATATTTTTTTTGCCGCTCACTTCGACTATTACGTCATAAAACATTTTTAAAACATGTTGTGCCGATTCAATTACTACCCAGTCGTTATCAGTCAGTGTGAGGTCAGGTCTAATGAGGGCTATAGTGGCTATAATAGCATCTTTCGCCGAGCTAAACCGATGCAGCATGTCATAGGTAGAGTTCCACCTGGTGGCGACGTCTTGTTTTAACCTAAGGGTTGGCAGACTTAGTCGTTTTCGCATATTGATCAATTTTTGATTGGCTTGGGAACTGCGCTTGAAAAACTCGACAACACTCTTTACTTTACCTATAACCGGTGCCAAATGCTGTAACGCCGACTGGACGCAGAGATTTAAAGTGTGGGCAAAGCATGGAATTTGTCGCCAATCACCCTCTCTTATCGCTGCTGTAATGTTTGCGGCGTTATCACTGGCGATCGCGGTAATTTTATTTCAATATTCCATTGTCGCATAATATTTTTAAAAAAATCTGTGAGGTTTTCGCTGGTGTGCCTCTCGTTATATTCCACACATCCCAGTAAATTAGATTGTAGCTTCGTTTCGTCGGCTGTAGAAGTAACATAATGAGCAGTAACAGCTAAATAGCTGTCATTATGAGGATGTCAATATGTCAAATGGGGATGAGATATGCAATATGTTTGGTGATTATTTTCAAACCAACTTTCTTACGAACTCGGGTACCAGTGCCGGTCAATCGTCACAAAATACCCATTGTCCTCTTGAGCCCATCGAGAATAGTACAACAGATATCAGTTCCATAGAAATACTCGAAACTGAAGTTCTAAAACTGTTGAAATAACTTGATTTAAATAAATCTGCAGGCCTGGACAATATTTCACCAGTATTTGTGGTCAGCTGTGCTAAAAGCCTATCTGTCCCGCTTTCGATTTTGTTCAGACGGTCACTTGATTCTGGTGTGGTCCCCACAATCTGGAAGTCGGCATATATAACACCGATACATAAAAAAGGAACAAAAACTAATGTTGAAAATTACAGACCGATCTCTAAGCTATGTGTGTTCGCTAAAGTATTGGAGAAAATAGTATACAGACAGGCAATGTCTCAGAGATCCCAAGTCGATGTTATATATACCGACTACAGCAAATGTTTTGACCGAATTGATCACATTATCTTAATTCAGAAACTTCTTTTGATGGGGATAAGAGGCAACCTCTACCGCTGGTTTAAGTCATACGTCGAGAACAGATGTCAAACAGTCGTTCTGAATGGTTACTCCTGTAGAGCTATGTGCATTCCTTCCGGTGTCCCCCAGGGTTCATTATCCTCTACTGTTCAATATCTTCATTAACGACATTATTTCCTGCTTTCGTCACTCTAAGATATTGTTATATGCAGACGACATGAAGATCATGATGCAGGTATCCAATATGGAAGATGCCCTTTTACTCCAGGAAGACCTTAATAATTTTCAACATTACTGCAATATTAACAGACTGGAATTGAATGTCTCTAAATGTTATGTATGTTCTTTTACTCGAAAACCAAACCCTCTAAACTTTAGTTATAAATTATTAAATATTCCAATAACAAGAGTGAATGAAATTCGGGACTTAGGAGTAACTTTTGACTCAAAACTTATCTTTGATTTACACATTAACAACATAGTCAAAAAGGCCTCTAAATTAAGTAGGTACCTACTTACGATCATTTTTGCATGAATATGTAAAGTTTAGAAAACTATTTGCACTGAATCGCCTTGTGCGAAAACACTACATTTATAATACCTAATAACAATAAAAAACAAAACAGTTAAAAAATGATAATGCAATAGAGTACCTACCAAAAATTTATAAATCTGTTTGCGGCATTTGGGGTGCTGCTTTCTATGTAGCGGACACCTGGCCGCGCTACAATCCCAACAAAAGACCCCGAACTTCGGGTTCAGTTCAGGAGAATCCTGGAATTCAGGGCGCGGCCGTTTGGCGGCCGGCGACACCCCCGCCGCTGACTCTGCTTCCCGTTTTTGAGCTGTCGCTGTCTAGAATGGTTAAGAAGTTGCAACGTCTAAGGATAGAAGATTTGGTTTTAATTACAACCACGTAAAAAAATGAAATTCCGCCATCCCAATAATAAAATTAAATAATAAAGATTAGTTTTATGTTAGTAATAGGTGAAGTACCTAATAGGTGATAAGTTGGTAGGTACTTAGCAATTTATTTACAATTTTTTCATACTCTGTAAAACAACACGCGTATAAAATCAAACTACTCACGTTCTTTTAGCGCCCATTTCTATGTTGTGAACTTTAAAAGTACCTAGTTAAATAATTATCTGTATCGGTGAGCTTCCGAATACGATTACCTACAGTTTCCGGTTTTCACTAATAGAAAGAGATAGAAAACGAGGTAAGTTTTTAGTAATCAGCGAATGAAAGATTTGTTTTAGATCTGAAACGGAATCTGATTGGTTGATTTTGCATCCGATTTACCCATCCGGTCAAATCGAATCGGATCAGTGATGCGGGCGGTACTGAATCTTTAACTTACTACTAACTATAAAAGAGGTTTTATAAGTGACTGTTTTCACACACAAATAAAGCTTAAATTCTTCTAAATATTAAATGAATATATTATAAGAATTTATGTAGATAATCTACTTTGATAAAAAAATAAGGTCTCAACATTACTAATCCATGTAAGACAATAGTGTATTCAAAAATCTAATGTTTTGATTTTGATATATTATTATATGAAATTATACTGAAATTTAAAAATACAAATTATCAAAAAGGGGTGTGTAGGGAGGGGGAATGGCGTTCACTTAAGGATAACATGGTATAACTTTTTATTTATTTATTATTAATCAAAATGAAGAAAAGCAATAACGTCTTTTACTATAGAGTAAACAACAAATTAACAACAAAATCATAAATCTTTAGAGTAATAGTAATAGGAACAAATTAAAAAAAAAACATGTTTGAGCGGCATTACCCCTGGCTTTGGGTAATGCCGTTCAGGGTACGGGGTAATGACGCTCAAACATATTTTTTTGTAATTAATGAGATATTAAAGTAAGTAATCATAGAAATATTAAAGTAACAAAAATCTTCGACTTTAAATCAACTTTAATTATATGTTATAGGTAAGACTTATAATAATATTTTATTTTTGGACACAAATCACAGATAAACCCATCTGGCGAATCCCACCCAGAACATATTGCATGAGCCCACAGTCCGCAGATTGTGCAACGATACCACAACTCGTTGTTTTTTCCAAATTCTTCGCAAATAATGCATTTGTTATAATTTTCATCATCCACATTCATTTCTTCATCACTGTCATCGTCGCAAAGTTGCTCTATATATTCACTATCTGAAGAACTTTCTTGTAAAATTCGTCTCTTGTAAGGTTTTTGTTTCATATCTTTGTTCTTTTTTTTCTCAACAACTTTTTTTTGTCTTGATTTATTATCTTTTCCAGTCTTATTGAGTTTCGCTATTTTTTTCTTTTCTTTATCCTCTAAGATAGTTTTCATAGGAGTCGCAGTTAATATGGTAGCATGTTGTTTTCGTTTCCTTTGAGCTGGCTTAGAAGATGATGCAATAGTAGGTGTCGTTGCTATAGCAGCAAAGGATACCTCAGTTCTTTGTTCATCTACAGGTTCTTGATTACAAGCAACTGCCGAAACAGATTCAGGGTATTGATCCTTGTTTGATGGACCTGCTACCGGCGTCGTATGTCCTGAAATTATGGCCATACCATCAGACTGCGCGTCTTCAAAATTTTGCTCATTTGGGTTTTGGTTTTCAACTTTTCACCGATTTGTTCCGATTCCTATGCCATCAGGGACGCTGCCAGAAAATCTTCTTCAGTGAAAACATTTGGGTTCAATGGGTAAATTCCCGTTGCTCGAAATCCAGATTCTGCTTTACTTATGTTCGCAACTTGTATGTATGCTTTATTGAAAAGACCTGCAACATCATACGGGGTTATTTTGGACATTAAATGTGTCTTCATGTGCCTGTTGCATTCGTGCCTGTAAGCAGCTTTGAGCGGCCCGTAAAAAGACACATCCAGCGGCTGTGTTCTGTGAGAACTGTGTGGTGGAATGGAAACCATTGTGATGTGGTTTTCCTTGCAAAAATTGAATGCTTGAAGAGAAATGTGACTGCAGTGATTATCCAGAATTAATAATACAGGTGATTCGTTGGTAGGCTTAGTAAATGCTGCGAAATGTTTGAGCCATTTGACAAATAAATCTTCGTTTATCCAGCCATTCTTGGAGTTGGTGTATAATGCTGCAGCTGGTCCATATTTTTCTAATAAAGGCGTCATTCTCTGTCTGGCAAAAATAAACATGGGTGGTATGTAGTTTCCGGCTGCACTCATCGCACACATGACTGTTATGTTGCTTCCTCGTTCGCCGCTAGTAACAGATCCGACTCTTCTTTGTCCTTTTTCAGCGAGCACTTTTCCTGGGTCTGTCACTGTGGTGATGCCAGTTTCGTCAGCATTATATATGTTGTTGGGAATAAACTTATGTTTTTCCATTAAGTCGCCAAGTTTCTCATAGAAATGTGTTATATCTTCTTTATTAAAAGCAGAAATTCTATTCAAGCTTGTCGCTTCAGCTTTGCGTATAGCAACTGAAGGATTGCGCCTCATAAAGGCGTGTACCCAGTCCAATCCAGCTGTTTTGCTGCTTTGATCAAAATTGTTTTTGATATTGTTGAGCTCAGCATATTTATAAACAAGTTTACGCAAATCTGCGACACTGAGACCATAGTATAATGAACCCAGCAACTTAACTTGGTCAGCAATTTCAGTTTCTTGCTGTTCGGTAAAAACGGGCTTGCGACCTAGCCTTGGGTTAGTCATGTTTTCGTTTTTTAAGCGATCTCTCAAAGTAGTAAAAGGAATGTTATATGTTTTGGCTGCTTTTCTTTTGGACAAACCTTCATCAATCGCAGTTTTAGCTGACTGAAGGTCTCCTTCGGACCAAGCCGCTTTAGCGGTGGTCCTTTGGCGATTTCTTGGCATATCTACAACAATATAAAAAATAAGTCACTAAGGGGTAATGGCGCTCATATGAGCGGTATAACCCCAAAGGGTCGTTTTGTAATTAATTTAAAAATGTAAAATAATCATACATAATTGTTGGAAATTTATTGCACTATCCAAAAAAAGAATGGTTTTATTGTAGAAGAGTGGAATGAATAACTAAATAGTGGAATGAATAAAAAATTAGATCAGCGCGGCCTTTAACGAAGAAACGCACTTCACCGTCGCATGAGGCGAGCCGACTGACCGTTTGCAACGTTGCCTGTTAGAGCCCCCCTCTCCCCGCGATTCACGCGACGTGGCGTGTTGCTATGTTCCGATTTGACAGAGTTAAAGAGGTGAGCGCCATTACCCAGTGAGCGCCATTCCCCCTCCCTACCCTAAGGTTTCGCATCCAATAATTTGTTCTTTACATTTTTACGTGTGGCGGAAATTCAATATGGTGCTACCATAAGTCATTATAAAAATCTTCCAAAAATATTTATACTACTTGTTTCTATTAATTCAATTCTTTCTTACAATATTTTTTGGTATTCTTAATTATTCTTTTCCAAAATCAAAGATTTAAGAACAAAGGCGTCATAAATCTTGGAACTTGTGAAAATGTAACGTTTTTACTGACAATAAGAATCTACCAGATGGGTAGATTGTGGGAAATAAAACAATTGGGCGCTTTTATTATGATTCTACTCTTTTAAAACAAAGATATCTTAGGAATTCGCAAACAAAGTTATGCGCATTAGTTAGGACACACCTGGCAGATTATGGGAAATAAAACAATAGGCTGTTTTGTTACTATCCTACTATTTATACCAATAGTAAAGTACTTATCTATTTGTTTGAGACAAAGGTGTCGTATGAATTCGTAAAAAGGTATGCGCATAATCGGTAAATCTGGTATAATAGAAGATCTAAAACAATAGGCCAGTTTTAGATGATCCTACTGTTTATATTATATATTTTTAAATGACCATTACCAGGTCGATTCACTATTGTTCTCCAAATATAAGCCGATAAGTCGAATCTGTGCAAATTATAATTCGGGAACCATACCACGGTTCAGATTTCCATCATAACGATAAAATTTTTATTTTTTAATTGCTATTAAATTTTATACTAACATAATCCATTCATTCATTCAATTTGTAGTTTTTGATTTGGTTTGTTAGTCTGTGCTCAAAATCATATCTGTGATCAAATATAATAAATAACCTGTGGAATTCACTAGCCGCCGGAATTTTGGTTCGTCCACCCACCTGCACGTCTTTACAAACGAATACTTTTTTTTTCAAGAAAAATTTAAGTACTCATATGAAATGTTTATAGAATTTATATACGTGTACTCATAAGTATTATATCATGTATTTATGACCGTAATTTATTGTTTTAGGAGTCAAATTAACGAAAACCACCGTTCCTGGGGCTGGCTTCGCCGCTTGTGGTGCTGCGGGCCAAGGGAAAGAGAGTAAGTATTTATGATAATAGGTTATGGTTCGCGCAAAATAAGTTGACCCAAAATTTACGGATAGAGGGAAAGTTTGCGCAGTACATTTGTGAGCAAAATGTACTAAAAACGACTATTGCATCCACCATTTTGGTTCAAGTTATATTGCGCCAACTGTATGTAAACCTTCGCTGTATCCATGTCATGACCATTAGTGTATTTAACATTTTCTTTGTTTCAGACCACGTTACGAACGGATTGATCCCGGCCTGCAAGCGGCGAGCCTCATGCTTCGCGTGGGGGAGACTGTAGATGAGGTACGCGTAAAATCATGATGTATCAATATTACATCAGCTCGACTTGACTATCGAAATCGACTTATACCTGCTAACCTAAATCCTAAATCTTGAACAGATGAAGCAGATGCTGGCGACGCTCTCACTTCATGTGAGGAGCGTCGAAGATAGGATCCATCCCCTGCTTCTGCCCGAGGCAGGAGTTTATATGCCTATGAGGTACCTCCATAATAATTATGACTATATTATCATGTTTCAATTGAAGTAGTTTACAAAATATAAGTATTTAGCTTGTCATAGTATTATTGGGAAGGCATGTTCTCTCCCATTGAATTTTTTTCAATAAATGTGTGTGTGTGTGTGTGTGTGTAAATTGAACCTATAAAATGGATACTGATTCATGGAATTTATATAATAAGTAATTTTACCATTCTATTTCTATTTATAATTTGGGGACGCCGGCAGGCACCAGGCGGGCGATCAGTCCGCATATTGGGATTATTTCGCCCAGTTCCCCATTTTTGGTGGATCCCGTCATGGGTTACTGGTGCTCGGCGTCGCAAATCTTCCCGTAGCCTTGCAGAAGCCCACCAGTTGTCTGATGGAGAGTTCTGCTAGCTGTTCTTCGTTTATCTCATCGGTTCCTAGTATTTCCCATCTAAGTAGCGCATACATTGTGAATTTTGCTAGTAGATGAAAGCTTGTTTCTTCTGCTTCCCCGCATGCTGGGCATATGGGGTCCTCTTTTATTTTCATGATCGCCAGGTGTCTGTTAAGTCCACAGTGTCCCGTTGCGATCCCTACTGCTATCTTTATGTTTTCTCTGCTCATCCTCAGTAATTTTTGGGATTTCCTTTCGTCATATGACTTTAGGAAGATTTTCGACTGTCGACAACCTTCCATTGTGTGCCATTTTTGATTCGACTCTTTTACCATTATTCTATGGATGATTCCTTTGACGATATTGTATGGGATCGGTAACCTAGGTTCTAGTCCCACGAAGGGTTCATCAGCTCCCTTCCTAGCCAATTCATCTGCTTTTTCGTTCCCTTTGTGTCCCTGATGACCAGGGACCCATGCGACTATCACCTCTGCCGTTTCTGCTAGTTCATTGAGTGCTTCTTTGCACTCTTTTACTAGTGCAGAGGTGACCTCCACTTTGTCCAGTGCTTTGAGTGTCGCTTGACTATCACTGTATATGACTATCTTGGAGCCCTCCAGTCTGTGGGCTTCCTTGACTATTCGAGTGCATTCCATAATGGCATAAAGCTCTGCCTGGAATATACTCGCACATCTGCCTAATGGGAAAGAGCCACTTATGTTCAGTTCGGGGATGTAAACCCCGGAGCCGGACAATTTTGTGCCTTCCTTTCTAGATCCATCCGTATAGCAGACAACCGTGGATGGTTCTTTTTCGGTTGACCATACTTCTCTTGTTCCTATATGTATTCTATATTTCTTGTCGAAGATTTTCTCTTTCTTGATCAGGTCATTATTGGCCATGATCATTGATAGATTGTCTTCGTATCGATTTGCTATTGTTGCGTGACCTTTGTCCATAAAGTTGCCTTTCCAAAGGTTTAGGCTTCTCAGTTTGGACCACTGCTCCAGGGCCCTTCTCTTGACCTGTTGACTAAGTGGTAGCAATCCTAGCAGGACGTCCAGGGCCGCTGAGGGTGTTGTCCTCATTGCCCCTGTTATCATAAGTCCGGCCAATCTTTGTACCTTTGATAGTTCTATGTTGTTGGTCTTGGTTTGCATTTTGTGCCACCAGACAATTGCTCCATGTATGACTCTGGGTATGATTATGGCGTTGTAGATCCAGGCTACTACAGCCGGTTTCATTCCCCAGGTTCTACCTACGGCTCTCTTGCACTGTATTAATGCAATTTTCGCTTTCTCGCACGTTTCCTTTATGTGTGTCTTGTATGACATAGTTTTGTCTAAGACCACGCCTAGATATTTGATTTCCTTGACCACCTCAATTCGTTCCCCATCAATGCAAATTGGTGGTAGCTCCGTGTATTTCTTTTTGTTGGTGAATAGGACTAATTTCGTTTTAGTGGGGTTGAGATTCAAACCTCTTTCCCTACACCATCCAAGAGTAGTCCTGATTCCTTTCTTCATCACTTCGCCGATGGTGCTGATCACTTTTCCAGTAATTAGTAGCACTCCATCGTCCGAGTATGCTTGTATGTATATATGCATCTTACTTAGCTTCTCAAGCAGGTCATCCAGTAACAGACACCAGAGAAGCGGCGAGATGCAGCCACCTTGTGGAAAACCTCTTACCGCTCTTACTGTGACTGTTCTGTTACCTAGTTCTGCCTGGATTGCTCTGTGTCTTAGTACATTTCCTATCCATCTACACATGTAGCTTGCTATGCCTTCTCTTTGAAGGGCGGCCTCAATTGATGCAGAGTTGGCCTTGTCAAAAGCTCCCTCCACATCGATAATTTTACCATGGATAATTTTATTTATAAAATAATTTGTATACATTTTATAAATCTATGTAATTGACTTGTGTACTTCAACATTCTTCAATAAGAAGTAACTAATATAATTTATTTCTATGCTAGTATTCACATAAATTCCAATATTTTTTATTGCAAGCATTACTTGGGATTGATAATCACAGTCTGTCGGTCTGTTGTGATAAGACAAAATGAGGGAGTAAACTCTTACTGCTCTTTTTCACCAACCATTTCATCTTGGTCGAATGTCTTGCTTTTCTATAGTTTTATTTACTATAAATATTGTTATTTTTTACAGCGGGGGATGGACGTCGCCAGCATCTGCTGCCCCGGAACTACCGCCACCCCGGGACGTGTATTGGGAGTGGCTATGGGGAGCCCTGGTGATTGAGTGAGTTACCAGGGCGCCCCCAAAATAAATATGAACTTTTAAAAACTGTTTTATTATTTCCTTCCTCCTTAGTTCAAATCAAAAATAAAGCTAGGTAAGTATATGTAGATAGATAATAGATATTACCTTGTTCTCCCCAAGGTGTTTCATTTTAGATGGAACTTAAAAATTCTTGTAGTTATGTAAAAACACGGGCTTGCTGATAAACCATAATAATTCCTGTAGTCCTATTATCCTGTTGAATTGTTATATTAAATATAGGTACTAGTACCTATATATAATATAATAACAGAATATTACCAACCATAGTCTCGTTTGTAGGGCTCTAGATAGTGATAGGATCTATCCTCAAATGCCACTGCAAATTTACGCATTTAGAATTGATAATTTTTTTTCGTGTACACAAACGCCTCGCTAGTTTATGTGATGTCTCATAGATGTCGCTCTTATTAATTTCTGGGTAGATGATATATAAAGACCAGGTATGATTTTTTATGACTAGGTAACATATGCAAATTATTACATTATGTGCTTCTTACGCCTGAAAAAATCTTTGAATTCAGTCTGTCTCTTATTGGACACAATGAAAGCCTTTTTTAGCTTTTACAAGATTTATTTTACTAAGTTTTGGTGGGAAAAAATACATGGCTTGAACGAGAACAGAATGACAGTTAGTTTGACAGTTAGAATGAATGTTAATGAAAAAACGAGACGAAAACATTTAAATGCATGTTTGCCAGAGCAAAAAAATAGAATAGGCGTAAACATCTTCCCCCCCGTTGAAGGTCTACAGCAGGAGATCTTCAACCATCTAGTTCTTCGGCCGAAGGTAGTGGACATATTCGGGTGAGAGGGCGTCGCAGACATCCTTTGGTAGTCCTTACTTCTGCGACGCGAGCTATATTATCAGGACCCGGATACAGCCTTTCCACTCTACCAAGGCGCCAGCATAATGGAGGTGCTTGATCTTCTTGAAGAAGGACTAAATCGCCAAGCTTTAGTTTTGAGGTGTTAGTCTTCCATTTTGTACGCTGCTGCAGCTCTGACACAAATTCTTTCTGCCAGCGGACCCAAAAATGTTGCCGCATTTGTTCGAGACGAGAGTAGCGTTGCAACTGGTTTGAAACTTGCTCGTTGACTGCTGGCCGAGGCAGTGCAGTTAGTGGTCGGCCGATCAAAAAGTGCCCAGGAGTGAGGGCAGAGATTTCATTGGGGGAAGGTGATAGAGGACACATAGGACGGCTATTGAGAATAGCTTCTACTTGAGAAAATAAGGTAGTTAACTCCTCAAAAGTCAAGTGACTATTGCCCATTACGCGTTTAATGTGGTGTTTTGCGGACTTGACGCCAGCTTCCCAAATTCCGCCAAAATGTGGAGCGTAAGAAGGAGAAAAGATGAAATTTATACCTTCTTCGCTTGCAAAGTCAGATAGGGAATCCTTGTTTGATTGAATAAAATTACGAAATTCTCTCGCGGCGGCAACGAAGTTTCGTCCGTTGTCACAAAATACTTCCGATGGCTTGCCGCGCCTAGCTACAAAACGTCGAAACGTCAAAATGAAAGCATCTTTTGTGAGGTCGCTGGTAGCCTCCAAATGAATACACTTATATCTTAGGCAAACAAACAAGCAAAGATAGCATTTGATTACTCTTGAACCACGTCCCTTGCGGTTTATAATGTAGAAAGGACCTGCAAAGTCTATTCCCACCGTATTGAATGGAAAGTCTACAGTAACTCGTTGCCTGGGTAGATTTCCCATTAACGGATGCAGTGTCCTACCTTGATGACGCCTGCACACTACACAATTAAAGACAGTACGCCGTGAAAGGTGTCTGCCATTGACTGGCCATATGACATCCCGTACCAATGACAACAGAAGTTGCGGACCAGCGTGCAGGTTTCGTTTATGCTCGTGTTCGAAATATAAGCGAGTAAATCTATTAGAAGAGAGAAGAAGAATAGGGTGTTTTTGGTTGAAATTCAATTCGGATGCGTCAAGACGACCACCAACACGAATCACCTTAAAGGTTTCATCAAAAAATGGAGTTAATGACAAGATATTTGATTTAGAACTTAAAGTTTTACCCTTTAATAATATATGATATTCAGATGGAAAAGATTGTAGTTGTGATAAACGACAAAGATGATAAAAAGAACAATTTAATTCCTCTACTGATAAAACTGATACATGTTTATTTTCGCGATTCCTTGTATTATGGATAAATCTCAAAACGTATGCAAATGATCTTTTTAATCTATTAAAATTAGAGTACCGAGAAAAGTCTATTAATGGTTCAGTAGTCGCAGTAATATGAGATTTTATTTCCAGTAAGTCATGACCTTTATCTGAATTTAAAACAGGCCATTCAGCTTCAGGCAATAATAAAAAGTCAGGCCCAGACCACCATAAATTTGTATTTTCAATTTTATCTGGATAGACACCCCTAGAAATAAGGTCAGCTGGATTTGAGGAGGTTGGCACATGACGCCATGACCTCGAATTGGTTAGATCACATATCTCAGCAACCCTATTTGCAACAAATGTTTTTAAATCGCGAAAACTTGTCTTTAACCAGCCTAATACGACACTTGAGTCACACCAGTGATAAAACCGGATGGACTTATTACGTAAAGAATCAAGAATTATTTTACAGAGTTTAGCTGCAAGTAGAGCTGCGCACAGTTCTAGGCGCGGAATGGTGGTTGTCTTTATAGGAGCGACCTTTGACTTTGCACAGAGTAGTCTGACAGTGACCTGGTTGTTTGAATCAACAGATCTCGCGTACACACAGGCACCGTATGCAGACTGCGAAGCGTCGCAGAAAGAGTGAAGTTCGATTTGATCAGCATCACTGCAAAAAACATATCTAGGTATATGTAAGTTTGCCATAGCTGGCACAGAATTTAGGAACTTGATCCATGAAACTGAAATATTTTTAGGAACAGGTTCATCCCAACCTATCTTTTGGAGCCACAAAGTTTGAATCAAAATTTTGGGTATAATAATACATGGGCTCAATAATCCCATAGGATCAAAAATCTTAAAGGAAGATGACAAAATGTATCTTTTAGTAATGACGGAATTTTCTGAAGGAATTTTAAATTTATAATGTATTGTGTCTGATTCTGGATTCCAGCCCATGCCAAGGGTGCTGGAAGACTCGCTAGTAATTAATTTTTCGTCTGATTTAGAATAACTGAGAATAGAGGGCACGTTTGATTTAAACTTGCGCAGGTTAAAACAACCTTTTTTTAAAGTGTCAGTTACTGACTGATATATTTGTTTTAATTCTTGTTCTGAATCACAGCCAGTATACAAATCATCCACATAAAAATCATGCTGAATGATGGTTTTTATTAAGGGATCCTCGCACTCCTCGCCTAACTGCCAGAGACATCTGGTGCTTAAGTAGCTGGAGCTTGCAAGGCCGTAAGTTACTGTACTTAGCTTTAGTGTTTTGATAGGCAAAGTCTCATCTGGTCTCCATAAAATCAGCTGTAAATTTTGGTCGTCAGCGTGCACCTGCACCTGGCGATACATTTTTTCGATATCACCAGTGAGGACATACTTGTACTGACGCGCTCTGATCAGTATGGAGAGAAGAGAGTCTTGCATGTTGGGGCCTATCATGAGTAAATCATTAACAGAAAAGCCAGATGTAGAAGGAGCGGATCCATCAAAGACGACGCGAGTCTTTGTCGATTCACTGTCTTCTTTAAAAACCGCATGGTGACATAAAAAATAAGATTGAATTGGCTTTAAAATAGGTGATTCAGAAAGATGTCTTAAGTCAGAGTACTCTTGTAGGAAATTTAAATATTCTAATTTCACATTAGGTTGTCTACGAAATCGCTTCTCTAATGCTAACAATCGTTTCTTAGCTAGGTTGTAGGATTCGCCTAAGCAGTCAGGTGAATCTTTCAGGGGTAGTCGGACACAAAACCCGCCTGAGGGTAGACGAGTAGTGTGAGTTATAAAATGACTTTCACACTCTTGCTCGCTTTCGCTAAGAGAAGCCTTTTGGGGTAGCTCTTCTAGCTCCCAGAACTTAGCTATTTGTTTATTTAGGATTCTATAAGAATCAGGTTCACTAGTAAGGGCATGATGACATTGAATCTTAGACTGATTTGTAGTTGAATATATAGGACCTGCTATTAGCCAACCAAACTGGGAACTTCTTAATTTAGGAAGATTAGGGCCAAGAGCATACTGCTCACAGCCAAGGACATCCCAGAATATGTCTGCACCAAGCAGAATGTCAATTTCTGCTGGTTGATTAAATTTAGGATCAGCTAAATTAAAGTCTTTGATTAATGGAAGATATTGACTTACATCAATAGAAGATTTTGGCAACTTGCCTGTCAACTCATTGAGAACCAACAAGCTAGCTGTGATGCTGAAAGAGTTATGCAATGAATTCAACTTGGCTAAACAGTTTTCAGTCACCTGATTAGTGGAAGAATTTCCAATACCGATTATATTTATTTTATTTATAGTATTAGTAGTTAAAGCAAGTCTTTTCTGAAGAGACCTTGTAATAAAAGAAGACTGACTGCCACAGTCTAGCAGAATACGTACTTGTTCAGTCTTATTTGTTACTGGATTGCAAATGTCAATAATTGCAGTTGACAGAAACACTTCATTGTGTTGCTTAGAAAAAGTTACGATAGAACCCTGAGGAGCATCTTCAGATACCTCACTTGTAGCTAGGGGTTCTGTAGGGAAATGAAGAAGCGAGTTGTGCCTTCGCTTACATTCCCGGCAAGGTCCCATGCGACAAACCCTGACAGAGTGCCCCGGACGTAGGCAATTTAAGCAAAAATTTAATTTGGTCACTTCTGCCTTCCTATCGCTTACACTCTTGGTCTTAAATATTTGACAATCATAAATTCTGTGCTCCCCTTGACAGATCACACATTTAATTGAATTTGGGAAATTCTTTTGAGAATTACTGGCAAATACCTTAGTCTGTGGAAGATTGTTTTTTTTTTGAAAATTATTAATCGGTTTATTGTTAGATTCAGATTTATTGCGATTAATTGACTCTAGTACATCTGCACGATCTATAAGAAATTTATGGAATTGTTTTAAATTAGGAACATCGTCTAAGCTATTGCGATATTCTTCCCACTTGGCCAAAGTTCGACTATCTAATTTAGTGCACATAATATGAATTACTAGTATGTCCCATTGATCAGTTGGTTGTTCAAGACTGGACAATGCACGTAAGTTTTTGGTAACATGGTCAACCATGAACCTTAATGATCGCTCAGACTCCCGAGTAAAAGTACTTATATTTAGTAAAGAATTCAGGTGATGTGTAATAAGTTGCCGCTTGTTGTCATAGCGCTCGCAAAGTAATGTCCAAGCAATATTATAATTTGCACTGCATATTTCCAAGTTAGAAATTATCCTAGCGGCATCACCCTCTAAATAGGAACAAAGGTAGTGAAATTTATGTATGGGTAAGATGCGTTCATTGTTGTGGATTAATGAAAGGTAAGTATCACGGAACTCAAGCCATCGAAAATAAGTGCCGTCGAATTTGGAAATTTGAATTTGTGGAAGTTTGAAACTTACTTCATGATGATTGAGTGAACATTGAGCTGATGCATGCGAAGAATTTAAATCTCGGCATGTTTCCTCATTTCTGAGATGCTTTTGAATCATGCTTTGAGCAAATGCAATATTACCAATAAATAATTGCTCAATGTTATCTCTTTCATCAATCTCAACTGACAAATCTTCAGAATTTAAAACCTCTATTTGACTTTGCAAGTCATCAAACTTGTTAGACAATGACTCAAATTTACTTACTTTTAGATTTAACTCAGCTAATTCAATTGTACTTAATGTTGGATTTACAGATAAATTTGACAAATAGTTTTTGAACTTAGTGATTTGACCTTTTATGGAACTACGTTTAGTGAGTAGTACTTGCAAAGTCGATGAATTTCCACTTTTAGAAGCTTCGTTTCCATCACTCCTTTCTTTACTCATGATGAGTGAGCTTTGAATAATTATTAAAATTAATAAATAATTATATATGTAAGAGTAGTTACTGGCTATTATAAAGAATGTGAGTGACAAAAGCAAAACTCAGTTTAAAAGTTGTAGACTATAATAATAATAAAGAATTCTCACGCTCCTCACATCAGCAGAAACGGCAAGCAGCAACAAGTTGCATGGACTTAGACATATGCATAGATAGATTGCAGTTGTTTGTTATCAATGCACCACGCGCCGGGCGTAGTCTTGCCGAAGACCAGTTTCCCTGGAAGATTTTGGCGGAAATATGTTTATAAATTGAAACCGATTGGGTGATAAAATGTTTGTTATATAATTATTAGTTAATAATGGACGTTACTATGCCTAATTTCAGAAGGATATAAAAGAAAATAAGACGACAAGTTGAAAAGAATACGCCTATGAAAATGGCGGCGTTTTACTGTAATTGTTTAGAACAATTTTATAATAGTTTAAAACTACTTTTAACTGATATTAACAGTTAGCGAATACCTTATTGACTCAAATAGCAGTATTCGTATGGAACTTTAGGGAATATTATAGGTAGTTAAATGGAAGGTCATGGAAAGGGCACTTAGCTGCACTGGCCTGGCTGCGGAGTGGTTTTTTCTTGCATATATTAATATCCTCGTCACAATCCGGCGTGGCTGCAGTGGCTGGCACTTATATCTCCATGTGCAAAATAGTTATCCTCCCAAAATCCTTGAAATATTGCATGTAATATTGGACCGGCTTCGAAATTATTGTAGGTAGGTAGGTACTTAGTTTTTTCGTAACCGTTTTCTTGATATTTGCTTATATTTCTTGAAATTGTATATTGTCCTGTCGCGGTCGCCAATTTATGTCTCTTATTGGACACAATGAAAGCCTTTTTTAGCTTTTACAAGATTTATTTTACTAAGTTTTGGTGGGAAAAAATACATGGCTTGAACGAGAACAGAATGACAGTTAGTTTGACAGTTAGAATGAATGTTAATGAAAAAACGAGACGAAAACATTTAAATGCATGTTTGCCAGAGCAAAAAAATAGAATAGGCGTAAACACAGTCGCATCTCATTGTAGTTCTTTATTTCTTACCTTACCTTCATATAAGTACCTCGTACCGTCGTACTCAAGTCTTTTTTTATCAAGAATTTATAGTTTTTTTATATTTAAGAATTTTTAGTTTTTTAGGAAATATATATATGTATATTTTTATTAGTAATTATATATATTCTTGTTTTGTGATATGTATTTATTTACGTATGTAAGATTATTTTATATATTTTGTATTTAGTTGTTTATACTTTTTAAGTAGTTCTTATGGTAAATATAACATGTATGTACCAACACTTGACTCCCTATATATATATTATTCAGCAACGATCACTCAAAGGGTTTGCTGGTAGAAAACTCAATTTTGAGTTAAGGTCGCCTTTGTACATTGTTTGTTGTTATAATTATTATATAAATATTTCTGTGTACAATAAAGATTAAATAAGAATGTTCAAGAAGATTAAATCACGCGTAGCGTGTAAGTATGTATTTTTGGAATAAAAAAAATAAAATCCGCACTGCTGTAGCGCTAGGCGCAAACACGCGTAGCGCGTTATCCTCACCGCTGTAGTGCTCTGTGCTCACGCGCGTAGCGTGCGCGACCGCACTCTTGTTTTAATAATAAAATGCGTTACGAGTGTGCTGTCGCACACGCCTGGCGCGTAGCCGGCCGCACCGTAGGATAATTAGAGCGATATTAGGCCGCAGCCAACGTGCGATCTCTTAACAGTAAAATCAGGTAATTCGATAATAAAAAATATTGTATTACCATATCAAACTAACATATCAAGTATAAAACAAGACATATTTTCTACATTTAGAAGTTTTACAAAATTAAGAAAATGGTTAAGAAAGATAGTTAACAAAGTTAATAGATAATGTACAGTCCGTTTTTTTGGACTTGTCTTTTTTGTAAACAAACCCTGCCCGATGCGGAAATCACAAGTTTTTCATTAATCACGCACTTGATGTAGGACACGATTTTATTAACACTTACACTATACACATACATTCTAAATTACACCAAAAACTGCTTCGAAATCACTATAAAAGCCTATTATTTTTAATGAAAACGAAATTTTGTGTAATTTCATTTTCACAGAATAAAATAATCATGACAATTTGACATTTCAAAACTCTAGACTTTATACCAATTTTAGGAATGTGACAAAATAATGAATGATTTTGATTTATGTGAATGAACAACTGAACTGTAATTTCAAGTTCAAATGAAATGGCAGCCAGTAAAAATGTTATTGTATTACGCCTTCCGTCTTATCATTGCGAATTAAATCCCAGAGAATTAATACAGGCACAATTAAAAGGCCTGTTGGCAAAAATAATAAATCTTTTAAAATGGCTCAAGTCAAGGAATTGATTAAAGAAGGCTTACCAAAAATAGGCACGGTGTCATGGACCAATTGCATAAATCATGTAATCAAGGAAGAGGATAAAATGTTGCAGCTCGATGACATAATAGATACTGCAGCAGATGCACTGACCCAGAGGTTCATAATACATGTGTCAGAATTTGATGACTCTTCAGAGCCATCAGATTCCGACTCGTGTATTTTAGAGGAATACGAGTAATAAATTAATATTTTGCTGTTTGTCGTTTTATTTATTCATATCCACACATTTATTTCAATTTAATATTAAAAGATCAATTCAGTACTTCTCGGCAAGGTGAGAATCATTCAGTCTTGCCTAAGAGTATTTAGTTCAGTCATTCATTCATCATTTCCCAACACTATCTAACCACTATAAATTGTCTCTGGTTATTAGGATGCCATATTTGTTTACTAAAAAAGACAAGTTAACTGGGATAGACTGTAGCTTATAGTTCCCAATGCTTAATATCTAAACTTTTTAAAAACAACAGTCTGTCAAGTCTACCGGGATCCAAGCGGTTTCGCTCATCTGTTGCGATGTTTCCGGCAATTGAGAAAAGGCGCTCACAAGGAACAGATGTTCCTACGATACTCATATACATCATGGCTATTGAGTAAACTAGGTGATAAATAGAGTTTTTTTGTTCTTGCCAGTAGAGTATAGGATCATACTTTAGGTGCACAACTGCCTGCGATAAATAGTGTTTAAATTCTTCGTTTAAGCCTTGACTTTCCTGTGCATGTGCATTATATATAGAGAGTTGCTTTTTCACAAGAACTGGTGAAAATCCCAAATTCCTTTTTTCATATCATTACTAGTCTCTTCAATGGCCTCGACTTCTTCGCTATTATTTTGTGGAAGTTGTTGCCGCGTAATATCTAAAATTGAAGTGTTTATTCTATTTATTGCTCGAGAACAGGCGACATGGTTAGTAAAATTATTTTTTAAAATCTTGGATCTAAAATGGTCGCAGCAGCTAACAAATGAACTTGTTCGACACTTCCAAATCTTTTCTTAAGGCCGTCCACTATTAAAGTTTTTGTTTTAGCACCAATATCGGTTGAATTTTTCATTGTATTATATGTTTCAGTCAGACAAGATACGATTGGTATAATTTTACTGGCTGTAACATAGTCTTCTCCAGATATTTCCTTAGTTATTACTTCTAATGGTCTCAATATATTTATAAGATCTTTTATGGATTCTAACTCCTGTGCAGTAAGCATTGTTGGCGCTCTAGGATACTTGAGTAATATTGGCGCAATTATTTCAGATAATTGAACAAATCGTTCTAATTGATAAAAATAGAATTCCATCTGGTACACACAGATTGAATGAGTCCCAATGGCTTTATTTGGTGATCCTGAGCTTTCTTTAAAGAGTCAGCAGCATTTGTATTGTGCTTAAAATATGTAGTAATATCTTTGACAGCTTTTAGTAAATTCTTGGCTTCTTCTAGTCCATCCTTATTGTCAAATGGTTTTGATGCTACTAGGTTTAATGTGTGAGCAAAACATGGCATGTGTTTATTTTTGCCATAAACATTTGTGACTGCTTTAACGATATTTGCGCCATTGTCCGTGATAAACGCTACCACTTTGTCATTTGTTATGTCCCATTTTTCTGTGATATCAATAATTACTTGTGCTAAGTAGTCAGCATTGTGTGGTTCTGTTAGAGCAGTTACACCGAAAATTATGCTCATTAATTTATTCTGATATATACAATGACCAGTTAAGCCTAAGTAGGTTTGATTATTATGCGTGTCGGTCCAAACATCTGCAGTCAAAGATAGTGCTTCTACTTCTTGTATTTTTAATTTCAGTTGTGCCGAAAGAATGTCATATTTATCATCAATCATGTGAGTAATTGTTTTTCTGGCTGGAACTTTATATAGCGGTGCCACTACTTTCATCGAATATTGAAATCCTATTTTTTTCCACAGTATTTAAAGGCAAGCCATCCTTTGCTATCATGAAAACTATTGCATTAGCTAGTTGACCACTTTTAACACCATTATCTGAAAATTAATAAAAAAGTTATAATTTTTGATCCTGTACCTATATCTCACTTTCATGATAATTTATTACAAAAATATTTCAGTTTCATGTCTTACCTCGAAATGATTTTATATTTGTTAAGCAAGATGTCAATGTTGGCTGTTTTAAGACTGATACAGAGACGGAAGAAGAAGCCACGCTTTCAGTATCCGAATTATCAAAATTTTTTGAATCTGGAACTGGCAAGCTGTCTAAAGCCATGTCATCAACAACCTAAAATAAGAAACATATTACTTCGATCGAAGTATTGAAGAGTAATTCTTATTTTCTTCAAACTCAGTACATTGGAAAAGAAAGGTTGTAATATAAGAAATACAGGCTCCACTAACTTCTCCATCACCATTTCGTGCATTACTACAATAGGCATGATGACAATAATTGAAAAATGGACCTATAATGTTCAGAAATATATACTATTTACAATGAATAAGATATTTCTGCAAAAATTAAAAGTTTAGTAGGAAAAAAATGCAATTTTAAAATAATAATTTAATTTTCCCCCTAAAACGCTTGTTAGTGTCATGGCGTCGCTTGTGACGTCACGTTTGAGTAATCAAAACGTAAACGCGCTGCGCTCGTGCAAGAATTTAGTTATTTTGTGTTATTAAATATGAATTCGCAAGTGTATAGGTGGTGTGGGGTCCTCCAGTGTGAGAATACATCCATAAAAACTCCTAATAAGCTATTTGTGTTCGTTCCTCAAAATAAAACAATACGAAACAAGTGGCTTAAACTTGCAAGGCGAGATTCAAAGGGAATATATTTTATTTTTCATTTTTGAAGCGGCGGTAGCCTAATTTTATATATCTATATTTCAGAATAATAAAAAAAAATGATAATATTGCGTTGTATCAGTATTATTATATTATGACCGATAACTTGTATGTGTGGTGTAAACTGTTAGTATAAGTTGGTTAATACATAAATAAATAAATGGCTAGGGCGTCGGACTTGCGATCATGTGGTTGCCGGTTCGAACCCCATCCATTGCACTACCGACGTGAACCCACTCGTAACACAAGCATTTTAGCTTAGCACGAGGGGTTAACAAGAATACTAGCAATGTGAAAGCTTTTTTTTAAAAAAAAAAATTTGCCCAGTACTCACCTTTATTTTTGTGAAGATCACTTTGACGTAAGTTTTAACATACTTTTGTAGATTCTAGTATATAGTATTTGGTAATATTTTATACGAGGTCTAAATGTAAAAATATAAACAATCTATTTCGAGGTTAGGTTTCATCTCATTGCTTTGATATGTATTACGTATTTTATTCATATATCAGTTTTTAGTTTCAGAAAACGAACATCAGATGCTACAGAAAGACCATATATTCTCAAAAAACAAAGAAAGACATTGATAGAAGAATGTCAGAAAGATTTAGAAGAAAGAACTACAAAACAAGTGGAACTTGAAGAGATGCCATGTGGAAGTTCAGGTACTTATTTCTACCCATTGCCATTTCACCAAAAATATATATATTTCTAATACAAATTTATTCCATTCATTAGGAATTGCATATATTGCATAAACAATTATGAAATAAATAAAACCAATAATACGACATACCTATATCTTGTAAACAATATTATACAAGACTTTTAAATACTTTGCCTGTTGAAGTTTCATATTAATGTAAAATTAATATTTGATTTTTGTTTGTGTTGTTTTTGCTTTTAAAATATACATACTTATCATGAAATCTTGGCATTTTTTTAGGTAATATTTTATATTAAAAGGTAATCTATATATATAAAAGAAAGTCGTGTTAGTTACTTCATTTATAACTCAAGAACGGCCGAACCGATTTGGCTGAAAATTGGTGGAGAGGTAGCTTAGAACCAGGAAACGGACATAGGATACTTTTTATCCCGTTCCCGGGGGATGTGATGACAGACCGAATTCCACGGGGGCGAAGCCGCGGGCAGAAGCTAGTATTTTATAAACTTGATTATTTTTTCTTTTTCAGCTTCACAAGCATCCATAAACGATATTTCACAAGAAAATGCACATAAGACAGTGGATAAATCAATTCAAGTACACGTGACATATAAGTTTAGAAGCAAAGCCATCCAAACGGAAACTAATTTAGTAAACCAAATGACATCACCTTTGAAACCTACACAACAATCTGTTTCTACATCACCTTTTAAAATTAAATGTAACATTGCTGCTAAACCATCAGTGTCCAATGTACAGAAATTGCTCAAGATTGAGGAAGAATCTGATAGTGATATTTCTTATACATTATCTGTACACATAGAGAATCGTCACCATCCACAATATCTCTACAAATGAAATCTACTTCAGACTGCAGCGAATTGATTGAAGAAGATAAAAAACAAGAGAAATCAAAAAATCTGGAATGTACATTGATAAAAATAATTAATAATCCACGTGCTTACATTGGAGTTCCTAAAGACTGTTACTACTTAATAGATATAATTGAAGAAAAATTAAGTATTCCTGCAAACCATATACTTCTGTGTTTAAGAAAAATTGGATTAATTAATCCATTCAGAGAGCTTGCAGATGATTTTTCAATGACTCCGACATATTATGCTAGCAAAATATTTCTAAAAAGTATACCATTAATAGCTAGTATAATGCGACCTTTTATTGTAAAATTAGATAAGCATTCTACTAAAATAAATTTACCCATGGCTTTAGGCAAAAATACCATAATGTAAGTTACATCATAGACTGCTTAGAAATAGAGGTGCAAAAGCCTTCTAAAGCTACAAACCAATCCCTCTCATGGTCAGAATACAAAAAAGCTAATACCATTAAATATCTTGTGTCCTGTACACCTAATGGTTTAGTAAATTATATTTCACCAGGTTACGGGGGAAGAATAACAGATACATGTTTGGTCGAATCTTGTGATTTTATAAAGCATTTGCAACCTGGTATGTGTGTGCTGGCTGACAGAGGATTTAAACATGTAGAACAATAATTACGACAAGAGGGAGTGCAGTTAGTACGGCCTCCAAGTGTTACAACTGGGTCTAAATTATCAAAAAATGAGGCAAGGGAAACAAAAAAAATTGCTAGTCTAAGAATACATGTGGAGAGAGTAATTCGACGCCTACGTGAATTTAATATGGTAAAACCACATGCATGTGTAAATCACAATTTAATTAAAGTACTTGATGATGTCATCACTATTGCCTGTGGTTTAATAAACTTTACAGGATTCATTAAAATAAAACTGTTTTTCTTTTAATGTTGCATTTTATTTACATAACAATTATAAAGTACTTTGGTATAGTAAGGGATATACATTATCTTTCCATGAAGAGACTATAACATTTAGAAAATCTGATACATACTTTTCATCATATGAAACACATATTATTTCCACACTTTTACTTGCATTATAGTTGCAATCAGCTACACAAAAGTAGCCTCTTTTAAGTCCTGTTAGGTACATTTGGAGCTGCATCTACACATAAAACTTAGGTGTTGGTTTACCATTGACTATATAATTTTTGAACGTTTTAGCACTCATGGCACACTTAATTTCAATAATACTGTCTTCACAGATCCCATCCTGCTATCATAGGGTAGTTTTTGGAAAGCATTAATCCACACATTTTTTTTTTCTAGTTTGGCACTTACTGTTTTCCTAACTTCATCTTCCAATATTCTACCACGCTTCATGGCCGGTGTGTCAGGAAGCTTCCCACCCATTATTAATGATATAAGTGTGCCATCACTAGTTTTGCAACGACTAAACTCAAATGTTAAATAATATGTTTGTGAGATTATTTATTTGATGGACCCTATTGTTTACATAAGTGTTACTTTCTACATTACCAGCTTGTATCCATGCAAGTACAATTTCGGAATCACTCTATAGATAAATTGAATGTGAAAAACTTGAAGAAAGTATTTCACTAACTCTACTGATTAACTGTGCAAGCAAAAGAGCGCTATTTAATTCTAGCTGTGGTATAGTTAGTGCCTTAGCCAGCGGAGCCACTCGCGACTTGGAACACAGAAGGTTGGTCTCAATTGTCCCATCAGATTTTAATACTCTAACATACAGACAGCACCCATATGTCTCTTGAGAAGCATCTGCGAAACCTACCAACTCTATAAGGATAAAATTATGACATCGAATGTAACGTGGAATTGCAACTTTGCCATAAGATATATGATCCGTTAGGTTTATAATGTGCCTGTATTATAAAGGCTAAAATAATTCTACGGTTGTTATGGAATGAAAAAGTAGCCTGGGATGATCCAGTGCCATCTCACATAGCTAAAAAATGGTTAGATATAGTAGAAAATATGGCAACATTGTCAAATATCAACATTCCTAGATGTGTATTTAGTGATAACATTGTTACTTATGTTGAATTACATTGTTTTGTAGACGCATCGCCAGAAGCATACGGGGCGTGCGTCTATCTGCGGTCTACGGATAGCAAAAATGATATTGTCGTCAGGTTACTGTGCGCGAAGTCGAGGGTTGCGCCCCTCAAGGCCATGACTACACCTCGCTTGGAGTTGTGTGGTGCTTTGCTTGGTGCTCGTCTGGTGACAAAGGTACTTCAATCCATTCGTACCTCTATTACAAAAAAGGTTATGTGGACCGACTCAACTGTGGTTCTCGGCTGGCATAAAGCTCAGCCTAAGCTTTTGAAAAACCAATTTGTTGCCAATCGAGTAGTCGAGATCATTGACTTAACTAAAGGTTGTTCGTGGCGGCATGTCCCCACTGAACTTAATCCTGCTGATCTGGCCTCTAGGGGGGTTATTCCTCCACGCTTACTGGTTGAGCCCTTGTGGTGGGAAGGACCTTCCTTCTTGAAGGAAAGCTCTTCGGCCTGGCCGCAACAGCCACATGCTAATGTAGAGTTGCCTGAGCTTAAGGCGTTTGTAAACGCTGCTCAAACACCTGATGAACCGTTTATTGATTTTTCTATTTTTTCTAATTTTAATAAGCTAAAACGGGTTTATGCATAAGATTCATAGAAAACTTACGTAATAAGAATAATAAAATATTTGGCTCTTTCCAAACTGAGGAAATTAATAAGTCACTTAATTTGCTTATTAGATTTAGTCAAGGTGAATGTTTTAATATAGAGTTAAAGGTTTTGTCTAGCAAAAATCTAGACTGTTACAGTTAAATCCATTTATTGATGGGGACGGCTTGTTGAGACTAGGCGGTCGATTGGGAAACTCCTCTTTTAATTATAACGAAAAACATCCTATTATCTTAGATGGCACACATAATTTTACATGTTTGTTATTGCAACATGAACATCGTCGTCTACTTATTTCATGCAGGTCCGCAGCTGCTGCTGTTCTCCGTACGTGACGATTATTGGCCTATCGGTGGTTGACAGTTGGCGCGCAAGGTCACACAATCCTGTGTTATATGTGCTCGCTATCGCGGTAAGACTGTTCAGCCTATTGTGGGCAATTTACCAGCAGTTAGAACAGAAGCTACTTTCCCTTTCTATTCGAGTGGCACTGACTTTGCAGGTCCATTTATGATATCAAGTAAAAGGGGGAGGGGTAACCGAAAAACAAAATGTTATCTTTGTTTATTTGTTTGGTTAAATACTAGAGCTGTGCACTTAGAGGTAGTGAGTGATTAAGATCATGTAGTAAGCTACAGATGCGTTTATTTTGTGCTTACGTCGTTTTGTCTCGCGCATTACACCTTCTAGCTATCGGAGACTATTGCCGAATTCAGAACTCTCCTCTTTTAATCTTAAGGAATGTAGTGTACCCGCTCTCTCCCTTAACAACTATATCTAATAATCTCGATTTAACACTCTTTCTTATGGACTCGAGATGATTCTGCTCTACACTCTGATCGGAAAGACCTAGCTGAGGTACATCATCGATTTTTGTGGTAAAGTAATTTATCGTTCGCATTAGGTCCTTTATCCTATTCCCCAGCACACCAATCACACTCTCCGTTCCATCTGAGAATACATCTATTGGGACTATATGCAATTCGAGACCAGCTCCCGGGACAATATTACTGACAGGTTTCACATATGAAAGAGTATCAAGGACGGATACCATTTGCTCGGGTGTCTTACACGAGCTTAGAGAAATACATATATACACATATATACAATACAGTTAAGTACGTCCTTTGGAATGAAACCAACGGGATAGTTGAGATCAGTCGCCTCATCAACTACCAGTTGTCTAGACTCCACATTCATGAGTAATAAAATAAGGTTCCGTTGGCTTCTACAAGTTAAGAAATGGACTGTTATCTCATTGGGGTCATATGTCCTTCTAATTGCCCCTATACACGGATGTCTGGTTAAATTCGTCAGAATGTCATTTCTCATTTTTGCTGTAAGATGTCTAAAGTAGGATACTCGGAATTCAGGCAGGTTCATTAGTTGTTTATCGGATTTACCTAACAGGAATCTCCCGATATGGCTCTCGCCGATTATATCTTGAATTTTAGGATGGTTAGCTGTCTCCCGGAATATTACCACATAGAATTCGTGGTTGTGTGGATGACTTGATGCAGGTTTGTGAATATTACACACATACCCATAACTTTTAATCATTGATCTCAAGAGAGAAATCTGTTCCGGATTGAACAAAAACATTTTATTGATTATGCGATGATTATTTTATTGATTATGATTATTCTGACACTTACGCGAATATTAGACATTGAAATGAAACTACTTTTTACGGATTTTATCCTAATGTTTTATTTTGCGATAACGGAACCAATTTTGTCGGCGCAAATAATGAACTGGCAAATATTCTGCGCTCCAGTCGTGAGTCTGTCACAGATTTCGCAAGCTCCGAAGGCATACAATTTCTATTCAGTCCGGCTTATTCTCCTCATTTTGGAGGTATATGGGAGGCAGGTGTTAAGGCAGCAAGTGCCTTAACACCTGGCAGACTTTTCCAAGTGTTAAAAAAACCTTTTTATGTCTAATATGTTTTTCAAACAAAGTATGATGTCAAAAGAAGCTACAACAATTTTTTCGTGTTCTATCCATATAAATTAACAAAATAAACGAAACTTAATTATTTACGAAAATGAGAGTCCTTTACACCCCACAATTTAACTAAAGTACTTTACAGCCACGAAAAGATGGTTTTGATAAAGACAGACGTGTAGCAAAGGACTAATCTTGGTCATCAATAGGTAGTATAAGTCAATTAAATCAGAATTAAGGGGGTATAAGGAACAACAAACTGGAGATCTAGTTATGAAATACCTGCAATAGGCGGTAAAACTAATTGAAATAATAAGATTATTATATTTTTTTATTTATTATCAAAATATTGAGTAAAAAAAGTGACAAAAATGTTATTGTAATAGAAAATAAAAAAAATACATATGCTATTTTTATAATCACAAGTAATCGTTGCAATGCTGAAAAACAACTTCTTTTTATAATAATCAGCTAATAAACTAACATATTAACTATTCTCTTTAATAAGGATTAATTTAACTCAAACAATATTTATCAACCAGTATTAAACTTAATAATAAAATTAAACTTAACCAAAATAATAACAAATTTTGCCCACCAGGACTCAAAACTTAAACAATTGACATTCTAAAGTATTAATTAAAGGGCAGGTAACTTCAGTCTCTTCAAATTATCACTAGTAATGAAACTTAGGGCCACTTGCACCAACTTCTTAAATACGTTTAAATTGTATTTAAACACGATTTTTTATTTAAGTCAAACATTCGTCTTGCACCAAAATAATTTCCGTGTTAAATACGTTGAAAGACCTGTCAAAGTTAAATACGCTGAAGGCCCTATTTAAATCATACTTAAATACGAATGGCCGTGTATTGAACTATCATCTGACGAATGGAGGTTATTTTGAGATAAAATACTACTAGAAGCCTTGTAATAATTTCTATGAGAGATTATTCACCTATTTAAGATTATTTTTTCATTTTATCAAATATAAACACAACAAATAAATACGACTTTGTTTGGATTGCTTGTCATGGCAGGGAAAGTCAAAATAATGGCGTAAGTTTCGTTACATGCAGACTATTTTCAATAAAAATCATCGATTTATCATTAATTAAAATTAATTAATTATAATAATTATTAAATTTGATTTAATTTAGGCCCACTTGCACCAACTTCTTAAATGTGTTTAAATTGTATTTAAACACGAAATTTGTATGAAAAATTGTGTTTAAATATAATTTAAACACATTTAAGAAGTTGGTGCAAGTGGCCCTTAATCATAACATAATTTTTTTAATATATCTTTAATAGATTTTTCACATTACTATGATGTAATGTAGATGTAATGTAAAAACGGAACGTAGAGAACTGTTTTATCGACATGTTAAATTCATTTAACTAAATTGACATAAGACAGACTTGGTGCAAGACAATCATAAATGTTTAACTAAATGCATTTCAGAATTATTTAAACAGAATTTGGTGCAAGTGGCCCTTAAACATGAAATATTTTTTTAAAACATCAAATTTAAATAACCATTAAATAATTATAGTATTGAAAAAATCCTTTTTATTCCAAAATCCAATGCTTCAATCTAACATTGGATATATTTTTTTTAAAGTTAAACCTTAAAGACCAATTATTGTATCGATATCGTCTTCCTCGTCAGTTTCAAGAAGAATGTCTTTAACAGTTCCTAAAGATGGCAGATTTAAATAATCTTTGTGAAAACGCTTTGGTATAGTTCCGTTGGTACATAAACGCTTTAAATCGTTATACTTGGCAACTGGTATAGGGTTCGGTTTGTCATAAAGTGTTGGTAAATCAATACCAGAAGTATCTTCTACTTTATCCGCACCTGTTAAATCTTGGTTTTGTCTTTTATTTTATTTTTTCCTTTGCCTTTTTCTTTTGATCCTCTTCCTTTATATTCATCATATAATGTTACTACTTGAGCGTCTTCGTTTTCATTCATTGAATATTTTACTTCCATACTTTTAGATATTTTTTCTTGAACGTGACAATGCGCATTGCTTTAAGCTGTATTTGCCTTTGAGAAGTATTGGTAAATTTTTCAGCTACCAATCTGTCCCAGTTGATAAAATCGGAGTACTCCAAAAGATTAATTTTGTATGGTTCAGGACGTTTTCTTGCAGATTCCATATACGTGGGCTATTGACTCGGAGTCCAAACAATAATTCGACTAACCTCGCGTTCAATGACTGCATGCATTGAATCAACGGGCATATAAGTATGCCCAGGTAGTAAGTAATTTATTTGTACCACTTCTGTGTTTTTGGAATTCTGTAAAAAGTAGTGTAGGGCTGTGAGAACTATCTTATTTTTGTTCTGCCCAGGGCAAGAATCGCAATAAAGTAAAAAAAAATTAACAGGACGTTTATCAATCTCTAGTAATAATTTATAAATACAAGTTTTTGCCACCACTTTTTCCATCGCTTTTTCCCCATATATAACAATGTCCTATTTTGGTTTGGCTTTCATAGAATTTACAGTTATAAACGGCATACTTTCTAGAGTAATATAACAACATACTCTCTCCGTGAGGAGTATTAAGATTTTTCTGACTGAAACCAACCGAAACTGAATACTCAAGACCGTCAGAAAAATCTTATTGGTTTTATTTGTTTTTTAAACTAGCCAACACAGTACTCACATTTACATTTATGACAACTAAGTATATAAATAAAAAAAAAACAAATAAAGATGTGCATAAGATTTGAAAATTAAAACATGTCAAATATGTCGCAGTTGTCAGCTAAATATTATGTCCAATACATATAATGTCAATATATATAATGTCAACTGAATAAAACAATGTCAGACAAAATAACAGAGTCAAATAATACCTACTTACATACTTAGTTACACATTAAAAAATAAATGTAAGTAAAGAGATCAGGAAGAAATACATAATTAATTCAGTTGATACGTTCAACGGGCGGTGGAATATTCTCCATTTATTTATTTACTAGCTTCTGCCCGCGACTTCGTCCGCGTAGCGTAATATATATATACCCTATAGCCTTCCTCAATAAATGGGCTATCTAACACTGAAATAATTTTTCAAATCGGACCAGTAGTTCCTGAGATTAGCGCGTGCAAGCAAAAAAACAAACAAACAAACTGTTCAGCTTTATATATTAGTACTAGCTTCTGCCCGCGGCTTCGCCCCCGTGGAATTCGGTCTGTCATCACATCCCACGGGAACGGGATAAAAAGTATCCTATGTCAGTTTCCTGGTTCTAAGCTACCTCTCCACCAATTTTCAGCCAAATCGGTTCAGCCGTTCTTGAGTTATAAATGGAGTAACTAACACGACTTTCTTTTATATATATAAGATAGATATAAGTATATATAGATTGTTTATTTATTTATTTATTTATATACTTGTACACAAGAAATGAAACAGGTACATTACACGTAGACAGTAGGTTGTACAATCGATTTTAACATTTATTACCTACTTAGTATTCCAAACGTGCATTCTATATAGCGACGTGCTCTTGATAATCTGTAGTTGTAGATTCTCTGCTTCACAGTCAAATTGGACTCAACACCTACGTCGACTCGGTGTGTACAGCGCTGCGGCAACGCTCGAGTTACACGTCTTCGTCGACGCCACCGAGGCTGCCTACGCCACCGCTGCTTACTGGCGTGCTGGCGTAGGTGTCAGTCAAACGCACGATATGACCGCGCCTCGAGCTACAGGCCGCAGTGCTGGGAAGCCGACTGGGAGCGACGGTCACCAAGACACACGGTCACAAGACAGCAAGACCGCCATGACGTGGTTCTGTATACAACCACGTCATGGCGGTCTTGCTGTCTGTCCAATGCGTGGTCTTGGCGGGCTTGATGTCGTGCTCGGCGGTGACCGTCGCTCCCAGTCGGCTTCCCAGCACTGTGGCCTGTAGCTCGAGGCGCGGTCATATCGTGCGTTTGACTGACACCTACCTGCTGCATTTTTTTCGGACCCACTTTTATTTTCGAAATCGGAAATAAACAGTGCACATAATTCTTGATAGTTATTCTTTTTTCCTGTTGTTGTAATTGTTGCCTCTTAAGTCCCACAAAACAGGACGCATTTGAATTTTAATAATAAATCGTTCGGTATCAAACTCGCTCATTGTGTGTATAACTACGTACGTTTGCAACACTGGCTCATCGCCGACTGAGCGCTATTTTTTTATAATAAAATAATATAATTCTTTCTTCCCTTTTCCTACTTACATTTCCATACTTTTACAACAAATCATTAATTGAAACCATTAGGGCAATTCCACGCATAAGCGATAGTGCAGCGCCGAGCGCCGGCTCGCGCGCGCGCGGCGCATGCTTCCCCGCCGCGCCCTCTACCGACGGCCGGCACTCGCCCATAAACCACGACCGCGTGAGGTTATTGTGAGTCCGTTCCAATATTCTGATCCCTTTGTAAAAAAATTGCCTCATCATTGTTCCGCTATTTTGTGATGAAAACTTAATTATTCTTATTTCTTTGTTATAACTTCAATTCTCAATTCATTGATCATAATTCTTAGTAAAAATTACTGAATTTCACATTAATATTTGTAACTTCATAATACTATTGACGGTGTTTGTTTCATTACTCGTAAAATAGGTCCCTAAGTACCTACTCAAGTGTTAATTATTCAGAGGTTCTAGAAGTTTGGATATCCCATTTGTGCAGGTGCTGTATTCATCTTATCGTAACAAATATTATAATCCGCATTATTACAAATTTCAGAATACAAATTACGCGAGTCGTGAGTGTGAGCGCTAAACCGGTCGGGGCGCTTGATCGGCCGCGCTGCAACCGGCTCAGCACGTGCTACCGCTTGCTACCTCATGCAATAATATTCTCATAACTGCACCCTGCGCACGCTTTACCGAACCATCAACTAATTTAAGTATTGCACATTTATTTCATAGCATCTTCATTACTTACCTACTCTCTTTGTTCAGATTTTTCATTATTTTTGTCGCCTTTGCCATTATTGGCTTTAATTTAATACAATGTATCTTAAAACCCTTATAAAGAACTAATCCTGATAGTTACCTTTCAGACTTTATAAAACGGTTTTCAAGTTTTAGTAAGTTACAACGGGTCGGTTCAACGTTTTATCTATAATTATTTACATCCACATGAAAAACATACTGAAATAATAACGCCTAAACATAAAAAACTGAAGAAAACAATCAGTGCTGACACAGTTGAAAAAGTCAAAATTGTTATGTCCGTGATGATATTAGTCGCCAAAAACCTGGCATTATCTTTATTGTTGTGTCTTCACAACAAGAAGTACGCATATGGTTAGATGATCCAGCTTCACAATTCAAAAACCGACTTATTGCTAACTTTCTTCCAATAATTATTATGGAAAATCGACATAATTTGAAAATCGACATAATTTGAAAATCACGTTGAACTTTTACGCCACTTCTCATGGAAAAGGGCCAGTAGACCGAATCGAAGTACACGTCGGGTACGAAATTTGGTGATGAGAGAGAAAATTGTGTCAAATGCACGCGATTTTTCTGAAGCTGTAAACAAAAACTGAAAGGTACACGTTTATTTTATGTGCTGTGATTTAAATTCTTAGGTTTCATGTAAAATACTGAATTTTACACTACAAAAAGTGAGTGTAGTCGCGTTTTGGGCTGTAGTGTAAGTCACAATTTGTTTTACTAATAAATATTTTTTTAAATAACATATAGCTTTTATTTCACCATTTTATAATAGTTTGTTTCATGCACTTTCGATAAAAACACAAATTAAAATTATTGCACCAGAACAGAGGAAGATAATTGAAATTCAAAAACACTCGAAAACGACTTCCTTCTGCATGTAGTGTCAGTCACGTTTATATTATACTAAATAAATGATATTTTAAAATATCATTGGTTGCCATTTTTTCTCTATAGGATAATTGTTGAAACTGCTACAAAGTCATGTTTAAATTGAAACTAAAAACATAGTACTAATCGTAATATAAGACAAAACAAAACGCAAATTGTCTGAAATGTAGAGTCAGTCACATATGGAATTGCCCATTAATCCTTTTTATGGCTACACATATTTTTATCATTTGGACCGGCCGGTCATTTTATTCTTCTTTATAATAGTGAGCTACTTTTACATATAAGTCGACTTATTTCTCATATCAAAATATTTTCTTCATTATCACTAATATAAGGACCAAGATTTAAGACAGTCTCCAACTATTTTCACGGAGGAAAGCTCGTTCGCTATCATGATCAAATTGAAGGACCTTGACCTTAGTACCTCTTTACTTTATGTGCCATAATATATAGTAAACCTCTCATATAATACACAACGGTAAAACAACAAATCCAAATTGAATAATTTGGTAGAAAAGTTCTCTATCGCCGCCCAGGTGATCAATCCGGTGGCATGTCAGAGCCTTTTGTACGAAACTATTCCCTGCTACTAAATATAGGTACTGTCCTTTCATACAAACCATTTCAACAAATTTCACCTATCGTAATCCAACCTACATATATAAAACTCTTATCTATAATTCCTAAAAACCTTAAAACAGGAAAGTACGTAATGACAATCTTAAGTTGACAAAAGTTATTTCATACTTTTCCCATTACCTTGAAACTAAACGACACAATCATAATACCAAAACATGTTAATCATTCTTATTACATAAGCAAGTACGATCATATACCAGACACTAAAGATTTCACAATAATTTTATAAGGAAAGTTATTTTAAAACAATGAATATTACTTGATTCCCATTACAAAAAAAAATGCTGTGTATGCAACTATGCATATATAGAAAACGTGTTGTGCACGACATAATTATGTGACAATTGTATTTTTTTATATTGTATCCTATTTAACTCTATATAATCTATATATATAAAAGAAAGTCGTGTTAGTTACACTATTTATAACTTAAGAACGGCTGAACCGATTTGGCTGAAAATTGGTGTAAAGGTAGCTTAGAACCAGGAGACGGACATAGGATACTTTTTGTCCCGTTCCCGTGGGATGTGATGACAGACCGAATTCCACGGGGGCGAAGCCGCGGGCAGAAGCTAGTTTTGAATAAAAAAAATATTGTTATACATAGTACCTATCATAAACACTTCTATTATAATAAACCTTTAATAAATAATCTTGAAGCTTGACACGCAAACTAACAAATATGAGGCAAAGACCTTTTGTCCATTCTGCAGGCAAAGTGTCACTGCTTCACAAGCATACGAGGAGGCCCTCTCATTCTTAGAAAAGAACACGGAAACACCAATTTGTAGCTTGCTGGACTGGGTCAGTGCGACCTTCGCCTGTTTTGATAAAGATGAATTGCAAGTGAAAGAAATTGAGGAAAAAATATTTGACAAGATTATATATGACCCAGGGACCCACCAAACATTAAATACGAAAATCCCTGTCAAGAAAGTGGTAGAAAAAGTAATAAGAGGTAGGGAAGCCACAAGAAAAAAGATGCGAGATCTGACATGCCAATTTGCCTCTTACATCAAACATAAGGAGAGGGGTAAAAAGGATAGACGTGCTATAGCGTCTGCAACCATGCTTTTAAGACCCCTACTTATAATTGAATTGTTCCATCTAGAACTAGCTAAGAGAATTCCTGGTTCCACCATTTCGATAGGTGGGGAAGAAAAGAAAGCAAAAATCACGAATAATATGGACAGTACAAGAATGGAGGCTGGGGTTGCTGCTGTAATAAGCCAAGGGACAGAAGATGCCACAAAATTGAATTAATGTCTTGGGCCACAACAGTTTGCTATAATGCACCACTACCTATTCGTTGAGATACCTAAACAGATTGGGGGCGATACAAAAAGATCACACCTCGATGTATGATAAAAAGGTTTATTCTGTTATTACAATACTTTGTGTGTCGAGACAAAATGGCGGTGTTCCAGTGTACGTTGTGAAGTTGGTAGCGTTCCTGCGCCGTGAAGCCCGCAGCGAGCGATGTTGCTAGGGTGCGTTCGTAAATATAGTAATATGAAGAAAAGCTGCGTTCAGGCGTAGACACATGTTGTCTAAATAGCATGAACACTCCTAAGGTTGCATCTGTTTTCTTATGTATTGCCTGGAAGTGCCACCTTTTTCAAGCTTGGAAACAGGTACAACTAAGACATGGGGTCCTCATTAGCAACGAAAAATTCTTCTCTCGGCTAAAATGGATAGAAAGAGATGAGACCCAGATGAATGCTTTTAATAGGGAATGGTATAGAAAAGTGAAGAAAAATATGAACGAAGACGGTGAGTTTCTGTATTCAAGTGGGGCGATGTCGATGGGGATGTTGAATGCAGCTTCTACAACCTATGGGCTGCTAGCTGCAAATTACAAGATGTGATGTAATGAGAATGAGGGTATTGACACTCAGATCAAGTGATGACTCAACAACAAAATACATTTCTGGTAACACATGTTCAAATTCTGAATGCATTGATAAGTATATGAAAAACCTTTCCCTCATAGGAATAAACCTAAGTCCAGATAAAAATTTCTTCGAAGAGAATTTTACTGAGTACACATCGTGGTATGTAGATTGGAAGTTTGTCAGCCAATTTGGGACCGAAGTCCCATCTCTGCGGCCCCAAGGGAAGAACCCGGCTGACGACTTGTACTCAATTGCCAAGAACACAACTAATCTTATGATAGTTTCTATATTAATGCCTCAATTACATGCTACGCTTATAATATATTGGGTGGAGGCGCGTCACACACTACAATCCTTGCAGCTTCTACTATCGTTCTGTTTTCCCGTTCCGCATTTCCATTTTGTTCTGGGGTATATGGAATTGTCTTTTGATGCACAATACCCTTTGCTTGGAACAATTTAAAACTTCTTTATTGACAAATTCAGTTCCATTGTCACTCCAGAAAATTTTGACATTATTTCCTGTTTCATTCTCTGCTTGAGCAATAAATTTTTTATGCGTTTCATGAAGTATACTTCCCTGTACTTTGAATAGTCATCCTTGAAGATAACAAAGTATTTGGAGCCGCCAATTGAATTTTCCTTCATTGGCCCGCACGTGTCAGCATGAATTATTTCACAAGTTTGTTTACTCACATTATCACTGACAGGGTAAGGCATACGATGAATTTTACCCTCCAAACAACTTTATCAATCGGCACTGCCAACGTTAGTGCTATAACTAAAAAAATTAAATAAAAAAGGAATTATATTGATTATTTCAAAATTAAATTAAATTCACTAGTCAGAGAGTTAATTAATTCTTGAATGGGAGTAACTGATTCCTCGGTAAATTTATTAATTTGCGTATTTATCAATTTACAAAATACGATGACCTTTGAACACGTCACATATTCTTCAGAACGAATCTCTTTTGTAACTTCATAAAATATATTTAATATAGGAATCGATTTTTCAATCATCTTCAGTCAGCATCTAATCAGTATGCATAAGAGCTAGTGTCGCAATCACTGCATTTTTTATTTTGTTTATGCGACATAACATATCGTATGTTGAATTCCACCGAGTTGCATCATCTTTTTTTAATTTTAGTGGTTCAAGCTGCATTTACTCCTGTATTTCTTTTAATTTTTTTGCACCAGGTGGACTTCGGTGAAAATTCTCCACGATTTGTTTAACTTTATCAACTGAATCCTTTATTTTACAAATTCTTGAACAACCAAATTTATAGATTGAGCGAAGCATCTAATAGACCGCCAACCACCGAGATGAACTGCACCGACAAAGTTGGCAGCATTATCACTGACTACTGCACTAATATATCTGGCAATATATCTCAACAATTCTCAAAATTCTCAAATCCCCCACTCAACAAATTTTTCATGAAGAAAGTCGTTTAAATTTAAACTTGTGTGCTTTTCTTCAAAGTGTATGCAGCCAATCATGATAGATACCAATTTGTCTATCTCCTGGTCTATAAAATGAGCCGTAACAGCGATATATCCACCATTAAGGATGGTTGTCCAACCGTCTGTTGTTATACAGACGGCGGTTGCCTTTTTTATTCTGTCATCACATCATTCAGGATAATGTTCGCTATTTCAGGCTTATTTACGCACTCATCGTACGCCAACTGTTGCAGCGACCGAACAGCCTGATATGGTGCCGACGCTGTGCCGAAGGTAACGGTAAGTAACTCAAACTCTTCTATGTCATTTTCAGGACTATCTCGCCATAATATTCTTTGGTAATGTGTATCTTCCCTATTTACAAGGATTTATCGATACATTTTTATGATATCGGCAACCAGTCCTATCTTATATGATCTCCATCGCATAATATTATGATGTAGATCGGCCTGCAATGATGGTCCTAGCATCAAATCATCATTAAGTGACTGTCCGTTAGTTCCTTTACAGGAAGCATCTAATACAACCCTGAGTTTTGTCGTTGTGTTTTGTTGAGGTAAGTAAATAGCTGCTTTATTACTCTTATCTTTTTCTGAAACTTTTAACTTATGATTAAGATCTAAGTATTCTTTTATAACTTAAGTGTAGTCCATTTTCAGTTTATCATTTTTTCCCAATTTAAATTCTAAACTTTTAATCGTTTTTCAGCTATTTTCCTAAACTCACCATATTTGCAGGCCGGGTCGGCGTCACGAAACGGTAGCCTTACAATGTAACGGCCACCCTTATCTCGCGTCGTGGTATTCTCATACAGTCTCTCACATCTAATCTCACATCTCACATCTCTTGACTAGTCTATATGTCAAGAGAGTTATTATGGGGATGAATACAAAAAAATCACCTGGTAGCGATCTTGTATGCATGTCCGATCTTAAATGTATTGTTAATAAAGTTAGCCCAGTACTTGCGCGCTTAGTTAATCTCTGTGTTAAGAATTATATATGTCCAGATAAGTTGAAAGAGGCAATAGTGCGCCCTATTCATAAAAAAGGTGACCGCTCATTATTATCCAATTATAGACCAATTTCAATACTGTCAAGTGTAGAAAAAGTAATAGAAAAATGTATAGTTAACCAGTTAGCGAGTTATCTTCAAAATAATAAAATAATTAACGAGTGTCAACATGGATTTCAGAAAAGTAAAAGCACGACCACCCTTTTATCGAAGTTCTCTAACGAAATTAACAATCATCTCCACGAGAAAAAAATTATAGTAGCTGTATTTTTTGACTTTAGAAGGGCATTTGATACTTTAGAATCAAAAACGTTACTGAATGCGATGGAGGAGTGCGGGGTGGGAGAACCGCTAAACAAATGGTTTTGCGATTATCTCACTGCACGATGTTATCGTGTAAAAGTGGGCGAGTCGTACGGTGATGCGAGGGAGGTGAAATGCGGGGTGCCTCAAGGCGCAGGATGCGGCCCTATATGTTACCTCATGCACGTCAACAGCCTGTGTGGCGTACTACGCCACTGTGCAGCATATATGTTTGCGGACGACCTGTGCGCGCTACGCGCAGGCACCGACCTAGATGATACCTGTCGTCTCGTCCAACAAGACGTTGACGGAGTAGTGAAATGGTCTCACGACAATGGCATTATATTAAATACAGATAAAACTAAATTAATCATAATCCACTCTCCGTATTTATGTCCTCCCGAAGCGTCCCCCCCTATATATACACATAGTTTCTCATGCATTCATAATGAACATAAATGTAACTGTAAACCAATAGAACGAGTAAAATGTATTACTTACCTAGGAGTCAAAGTCGATGAGAATTTATCTTGGTCATATCATATAGATTACCTATGTAATAAACTTAGAACGCTAGTAGGTAAATTTTACCACCTAAGCTTTAAAGTACCTAGTAGCACCCTTAAATGCCTATATTCAGCCTTGGTAGACCCTATATTAGGTTACGCACTCGACTGTTTCGGACTTACTTTCAAAACCAACTTAGACAAACTACAAGCACAACAAAGACGACTTTTAAATTTTTTGGTAAATAAAAAAACGAGAAAGAACTGTAAAGGCGATTATAATAAGTTGTTCAAAATCTGTAAAATACTACCTGTAAGTTTGAAACATAAATATCTTCTACTTGTAAACAGTCATGGCAGTTGGGAGCGTTACTCGTTAGTGTCGCATAAACATGGCACCAGGTCCCTAACAGCGGCAAAGTTTGAAGTCCCCAGAGTAGGGAACTACTACGGTGACAGAACGTTGGACAAAAGAATACCGTACCTTCTCAATAGTTTGCCTTCCCATTTTAGAAGTGAAAACAAAAAAAGTAAATTTGCTAAATTGCTTAAGGAATTTCTCCTTAAGTCCCTCTAACTGATGTATACGCACCGAAGTACCTGCTGTCTTCTAACCAGAAATTAATAATTTTGGATCTCATAGCTTGTAAAGAAGTACTAATATATAGTTAGTAGGTTATTAATTAAGTCCGTATAATTAGTGCATAAGTTGTTTTTTGTTCCCACAGACAAACCGTTAAAACGGTTTTGTGGGGCGATTTTTAAAAATTTTAAGTAAAGAAGATACATACATAAAAATAAAAAAAAATAAAAAAAAATCTCTTCTGTGAGCAGTTTCTTAATTCCAGGTTCAGCTTCCAGTTCCCAGAATTTCCTCGACATATCGTCTGCATCAATACTGGAATGCATTACCATGATATGGGAACTTATGTTTGTTGACATGGAAATGATCTTATTATCATTAATATTATAATATGGTTACACAAACTCTCGTGGGACGAGCCGCTATCGCCGGACATTGCTAGAATTTGGACTGAAATAATTATGAATTTACCAAAATTAAATCAAATTTCTATTTCACGCCATGTCCTAATTGATTCAATGAGCGTTTTACAATTTCACATTTTCACTGATGCTTCTGAACGAGCATACGGAGCATGCTTATTACGTCCGTAGTGTCAACAGTGAAGATCTAGTTTTAGTACGTTTATTGCTAGCTAAAAGTCGTGTGGCCCCTCTGAAACCAACCACAATTCCCAGACTCGAGCTTTGCGGTGCTCTAGTCGGAGTTCGAATTTATGAAAAAGTGGTTGCTTCATTACGGTTAAATTCTAGGCCGCGTATTTTCTTTTGGAAAGACTCCACTGTCGTCTTAGGATGGCTTAAAATGTTGCCAAATAAGTAACAGCCTTTCGTCCGCAACAGAGTTGCAGAAATTTTAGATAAGACTGGCAACTGTGAGTGGAGACATGTTCCAACCGACCAGAACCCGGCTGATTATGTATCTCGAGGCGTAGACATTAATTTATTACCTTCTTTAGAAGATTGGTGGTCAGGTCCGGGATTTTAAAAAATGACATTTCATGTTGGCCTTCTAGATTTACACAACCGGTTGATGAAACATTGCCTGAAATTAAACCTAATGTCACCATACATGGTATAGTTCATGAGAATGTGTGTATTGACTTTAGCCGATTTTCTAATTATTTAAGACTACAGCGCGCGGTAGCTTACGTACTACGTTTTATTGCAATATGTAAAAAACAATCTGTTTCTGGTCCTTTTAGTAATCATGAACTGCAAAATTCGTTAGATTTGATTATTCGGTTATCTCAAAATTAGTCTTTTAATGAATATAAGTTGTTACTTAAAAATAAACAATTACCAAAGAAATGTGAATTGTTAAAATTTAACGTCTTCCTGGATGAACAAAAAATAATGCGTGTTAGAGGTCGACTGCAAAACTCGGATTTACCTTATGATAAAAAAATTCCAATTCTTTTACAATCTAGTCATCACTTTACCAAACTGCTATTTGAGTATGAACATAAAAGGTTGTTTCACGCTGGTCCCCTGTTAGCTTCCATACGCGATACATACTGGCCCATACGAGGTCGCAATTTAGCTAGACTATGCTACCGTAGGTGTATACGTTGCTGTCGTTTGAAAGGTGAAACAGTCACACCGATTATGGGCAACTTACCACGGCAGCGACTTCAAGCTGGAGGTTTCCCCTTTGAAAATATTGGTTTGGATTATGCGGGTCCAATTCAATCTGTTGTTCGACAGGGTCGCGGTACTAAATTAGTTTAAGTATACATCGCAATCTTTGTTTGCTTCACAACTAAATCAATACACCTTGAACTTGTCGGCGATTTAACCAGCAATACTTTTATAATGGCGTTAAAGAGATTCATCTCGCGTAGGGGTAAACCAGTTAATATATATTCAGATAATGGCACCTCGTTTGTAGGTGCATCCAATGACCTATCAAAATTCCTTAAAGCTAATTGTGACTCGTTCTGCATGCTCTCCTCATTTTGCTGGCCTTGCGGAGGCTGGTGTCAAGTCAACGAAGCATCACTTAGTCAGGGTGTTGGGCCTTTGTAATCTAACTTACGAAGAACTTTATACTACGATAGTGCAAATAGAAGCTATATTGAACTCCAGACCACTGACTCCGCTTTCGTTGAATCCTGAAGACTTGACACCATTGACACCCGGCCATTTTCTAATTGGACGTCCTTTGACATCATTGCCAGCACCTGTTACCATGATCATGCCACGAGCTCCTTAACTCGATTTCAACGTATCGAACAACTCCGACAACATTTTTGGAGTAGATGGAGTAAGGAGTACATATCGGAGCTCCAACTCAGGACAAAATGGCGCACATGTAAGGGCTCCCTGAAGCTTAACTCGCTGGTGCTTCTAAAGGAAGACAACCTACCACCTCTAAAATGGAAAATGGGTCGAATTGTTGCTACGTATCCAGGTCCAGATGGCGTAATAAGAGTTGCCGACGTCAAAACATCAAGTGGATTACTCCGTAGATCTTTCAGCAAGATTTGTCCATTGCCCATCTACCCTGAGTCTAACTAGTTTGGTTGAAAGACAAGCTTTCAACGCCCGGGCGTATGTTTGCGCGGAACACAAAGATTTATCTCGAGATAGACATTGTTGGTAAAGAATAAAATAATAAGTATCTTTTTTAAGTATTTATTTTTAAGTTTTACAAATATTTTATAATAGCTTCATAGGTACAACATCATAAAACAATAATTAACTCCGTTTAAGAAATATTTAACCACAGATAAAAAAAATATAGGACTATTCGTCATTTATATCCATATCGCTTGAATCATCATCACTGTCTGAATAGCTTGAGAAGTCAGAATCTTGCAAATTAATAATAAATCCGTCCATCTATTCATCAACGATGCGATCGTGCAGACAATATTCATCTTCAATAGTTTGTACATGTATAGCGCAGTTAACCCATTTTTCTACAGAGAATTCGGCAAATAACTGTTCCAGTGTATTTTTCTTTTTGTCTAAATTAGAATCAATTTCAATTTTTGCGAGCTGTCCTTTGATATCCCCCCAAACCAATTCGATTGGGTTCAAGTCTGGATGATATGGAGGCAGTCGTAAGACTTCATGACCTGCCGCCTTTAAAATTTCATCTATTTTGTAAGTATTTTCTGTCGCGTGTTGTTTAATTAAATTCAATAAATCACATTTTCTTAAAGACGTATCAAATTCAATATTGTGTCTTTGCAGCCAGGTCTGCATGGTGGCTTTTGTGGATGTCATTGTAGGCTTTTTGTCTTGTTGTACCGAGTGGTATGCGGCATTATCCATAATAATAACTGAGCTTGGCGGTAAATTTGGCAATAGCTTATCTCTAGTCCATTTGCTGAAGTTTACAAAATTCAAATCGCTATGATAATCTCCGGTTTTGCTTTTGGATTTAAAAATTAAAAGAGCTCCATCGATAAATCCGGCTTGTCCACCAGAATGTACAATAATGAAACGTGGCCCATATGCGACAGCACCCCTCGTTCTTCAGTGGATTGCCAACACGCTGGTACATTTAATGACGAATTGACATATGCTTCGAGGTAAACAATGTTTCTTTGATCTCTTCTGTGCTTCTTTATCGCATTAAGATAATGCCACCGCCACGATACGATGTTAGGTTGTTCAATCAGTAATTTTCTTTTTGATTGACATTTCTTAAATCGAAAGTCAAGTTTATGAATCAATTTTCTCAAATATTCTCGGCCACAATTTAAAATTCCTTCTTTTCTGAGTTTCGCATTCAAAATTTTTAACGTAGGAACCTTCTTAAAAACAGTAAAAAATTGAGATATTTTACTTCTAACAACGCCCTCTGTAAAACTGTAAACTTCAATTTTTTTCTTTCGGATTTGTTTAATTTTTTTTGGTGAATTAAAATTTACATTATTTTGTTCATCTTTCAGTTCATTTCCTTCTTTTATTATTTTACATATCGATGGTCCCAATTAAGAAAGTCGTATCTACAAAATGACCACTTTTCAGTAGAGCAGTTTGAAGTTTCTTTTTGCGCCCAAAAGGAAAATACAAATCGCAGTAACCTGAAACTTGGAATATATCATAAACATATGTATATTTATGTTATGTAATAGTTAAAATTACATAAACACTTGTATTTTAGGAGAAAATGTACATACAACATTTTATCACGGAAGAAAATACTGACAGACTGTCGGTTGTGACACATTCGACATTTTTAATTGGGTTTTCATTGATGAACTTGGTTGGAAGTGGAATATGCGACATTTTTAAATGTTAAGTCGTGAATTAAAAATGTCGAATATGGGTTGGGAGGTCCTGTGAATGTAAGAAAAAATATTAATAAAACGAACAATATTAGGTAGTTACGTATAATTTAGAGCTTGACTTGGCTAAATTACTATAAAAACAAATAAAATAAGTATTATTGGACAGTATCACATTAAAACAAGACACATTCCTTTAAAATTGTATAGAACTATTATGTTTAAAGTGTAAAAACTAGAAAAGTAAAATGGCACTTGAATTTTTGAAGTGTTAAACACCGTACTTAAGCAAGCTTAGAATCTATCATAATATAGAAACTATTTTAATCAGCCTTGCAGTTTCATATTGGACGAGTACTTAATAGCTACTTAAATAAAAGAAAATCACGTTTCAAAACTTACAAAATAAAGTAATATCTAATCTCACTACACAAACGTAGGAACTATTTTTTAAACAGCCTTGCAGTTTCATTTTGGTAAAGTACTTATTAGCTACTTATAAAGCAAAATCACGAGTAATAAAAGTAATAATAACCTAATTACGAGTAATAAAGTAAAATCAAATCTCTCTTCGTTAAAATTCAACAGTATCAAAAAAGCTAAAAAATAAAAATAAAAACAGAAAAAAATCATCTCTAAAACGTTAACAGCTTAATTTTTAGTCGATATCGCTATCATCATCATCACCGACTTGTCTTGTTTTGGGGGGTGCATGCGGTAAGTCTTTATAGAAGGAATGATATTTTCTTGGGATTGCTAGAGACTTACACATGGAGTTCAAATCTTTATACTTTTCGTACGGAATGGAGACGCATTCATTGTCATAGGCTGGTTGGAGTTCAAAATGCCTTGGGCGCTGGTTATTTCTTTTCCCTGTCCTTAGAACAACTAAAGTCTTAGGTTCTTCACCGAGATCATATTTATATTCTATACGATCATAGACATTTGCATTAACTTTGACTTCACGAATTTGATTCCATCTCATCACCTGATTGGTTAAATCTTTTGTCCAGTTTTTATTATCCAGTAGTCCTTTAAAATTGAAAAAATCATCCTTATTCATTTCTTTCACCACATACGGTTCTCCTTCAGTCTTTGACCAACGCACTAAAACATTCCATTCATCCGGTACATAAATTATTTTACGTTCGCTTGCTCTTTCGATCATTGCGTGGACACTATCACCTTCATTTTGTGTGTGTCCCTTTTCCATAAATCTGTGAATAATGCTAACTCCATATTCTTTGGCAGCAAGAAGATATAAAGCAAAAACGATGCGATTTCTATTCTGTCCTGCGCAGTTATCCGACCAAAACCTGAATTTGTCAACCCCTTTTTCAGCATTCTCTTTTATAAAAGCATACAAGCAGCTAGATACTTCATTGGCTCCCTTTTTTGCAATAACCTCATTCCACATATAGCAAGTTGCAGCTTTTTTATTAATATCGTAAATGGTGAAATTGAAAGCATTTAATTTCCTCTTGTAATAGAAAGTACTTACCTCTCCGTGTGGTGTTTGAAGAACTTTTTGGAAATCAAACGTTGCAATAACAAGTTTTTCATCCGTACTCCCATCAACTTTGTCAGAATTTTTCAGGGCACGAGCTTTTTTCTTGTGTTCCTGATGTTCCAAGAATCGTTGCTTTTCTTCTTCGTTCGGGAACTCATTATTATCAAACACATGACAAATATCACAGCGATCTTTTTTCGGTAGATGAAAAGCAATATTGAAATTTGCATTTACGATGTCACGATACTGGCGTTTATTCGCCATGTTTGTATATTTACCCGGATACCATCCACACCATTCTGTATATAAACGGAACATCTGCGCAGTACTAATTATATTATTTAAATATAACTTTTTTGTGTCTTTTCGCGTGTAATGTGATTCAACACGATCGATCGAGTTAACGTGGTCTTTTACGCTCTGCATCATCATATCATCGATAACCCTAGGCTTGTGTTCGTATTTGCCCCGCTTGTCTTCAGCAACAGCGATTTCTCCGTCATACTTTTTCCATGCCGTAGTTACGATTCTTTCACCAGAAGATATTGTACTTAAAAACATCTTTCTACAAACCCTTTTAGGTTCTTTCTGTGAGTTTGGTAGGTAATAGACAAACGTGTTTTCCCGCTTGTGTTTGATTTCTTCTGTAGTTTTACGTCCTTTAGGCACTTTTTTAGAATATTTTATCACAAATTCCCAGTGCTTTTTACGATCGCCAAGTCCCCAAAACTTTGTAAAAATCTTCTCTCTTTGGTTTGCATCAATATTTTCTGTACACTTGTAGCGGCAAGTTATTCCGTTAGTTTCACCCAATGACTTTTCTGCTATTTGTTTTCCTTTGTAGTTTTCATAAGCTTTTCCTTCGTTCTTCAATTTCTTCCTTTGTACAACAGCCCAATTATTTTTGTGCTTTAGTCTTTTCTTTCCAATATCAGTTTTGTATGTTTTTTTTCTAGAAACCGTGTGTGTAGAAGGTGTTACAACAGTAGAAACATCTGTAATTGTTGATGGTGTTGGAAGATTGTCATAGATGTCATCAATGCTCATCATACAGTTTTCAACACATATCGGGCAAAAGCGAGATTCACAGTTTTCACTATGAGGTGGAACTGGAGATGGGACTGGTGTTACATCTGTGGACCTAGTAGCTGGTACTATTTCGTGTTCAACAGTCGTGATTGAAGCATTATCGGTCTTCTCAAAAAAATCTGCCTTTTCCGAGGTAGATAGTGAATAATCCATGGTTTCAGTAATTTCGATATTTCTAGGGGTTTTCGGTGTATTGGCAGTCGCTTCAACCTCAGCAGTAGTGATAAGACATTCACCAAAAGGTGTTGGAGATGAATGAGGGTCACTTAAAACGTTGCCAATCAAATCTTGTAGCTGAACTAATTCATTCTCAATATGGGCCGGTATTGGAGAAGAAACTCGATCTGAAAATAAATAAAAATTATTTTGATACCTTCAAAGGCCAAACACAATGATCATTCCTAAAACATTGAAACGAAATCGATCAATAGAGATACATCCGTCAAAAAAACACACCCAGTAGTCATTTCAAAAAGTCGGTAGTGTCACTTGGGACCAGCCATTTAATATAAGTTCCGTTTAAAAATGTCATACGTGTTACAACCGACAAATCAACAGATTTAACTAACATTTAATAATGTCGAATGTGACACTTCTGACAAACAGACCTACTTAATTTACATCTAAGAAAGTAGGAAGCGGTACTTCCGACAATCTTGAAATGCTCGTGTTCAGTTAAAAATGTCGGATCTACCATTACCTCCATTTTTGAAGGGAACTGGCTTCATTGATTTATAAAACAACGATGATTGCTCAAAATCATTATAATATAACCTATGACTGCTTTGCATAAGAATTGTACATTAATTGTATAATAAAATTAATACTACTTACCAGAATCCGCGTATAAAACACGGTTTTCATGATTCCCGGGTATTTCATTTCGTTTTTTTTGTTCAACATTCGTTTCTTGTTTTCTTACAATATCCAAAATGCGCTTAGAACGATGTGACATTGCTGAATTTTAAATAAATTTAAAAGAAAGCACCAACAAACACAAAGCAACTCAAATCAACAAGGTGCGTACGCTTCGCCCGCCAATAAAGTGTGAAGTGGCAGAATCGCCGTTCCCCTCGCCCCTCTACTACACGTGCGGTACGAGCGAGACGGCACGATATGCCACATCGCGCAATCTTGTACGGACGCGCGATCACTATCGACAATTTTAACACTGAAAAATGTGTCAAAATAAAGAATTTTAATGAAATTTAATATGCACATTGTAGAACTCATTCTTGCGAATACATTTATGTAAAAAAGTGAAAATCGACAAAATGAAACTATCAACTTTCTTAATTGGGACCATCGATATGGTAGTCACCGAAAGTCCTGTAGCTTTAGCAACAAGTTTGTTTAGATTTACGTCTTCAAGATACTCTGTAGAATTATGATCTTGTTTTCTGGCTTTAAAAAAGGAATATACATTGTATGCTATTTGTTTAGCTTGCTTGTTAATTTTGTTCGAAAACTGGAAAAGCGATTCATCTTGAGATTTATCTTGGCAGACATATACCTTGTGCGTTAATGTCCAAGCGTCCGTAACAAAAATACCAACCGCGCGCTGCGAGCACAGCCAGCGCACTGCCGCACTTGACGTAGGCTCTCTGCTCCGCGCACCTCTTTCACCCATCCGCTAACATCTCCCCTCCGCTCCCTTCTTACCGCGCAGGCGATACGCGAGTTAAACGGTCGGCCTATAATACCCCAACCCGTTCGAGAGGCGTCCGAGTATATTTCCAGTTTATAATTAGCAGATCGAATAGGGCATGCACAGTTATCAATATTATTAATCCACCAGTCAAAATCTACATGTAAACAGTCAGGTAAATTGATATATTGATTGTAATCATCTTTTTGTTTTAAATTAAGATACTTAGTTCTTTCAAATTTTTTTGTGTATAGCCAGTCATACTGCATTGCTGGGCAAATCGATATTAGTAATCCAATCAAATGTGCAAATTTACGTAACCTACATCTTTTTAAACTAGAAAAAAATTAATAGTTCGTCTCTAATTCTTTGTTTCTTTTCCATTGGAATACTTATTGTAAAATTTTCGGAATTAAAAATGAAACCTAAAAAAGTTGCTGTTCGGCTAGGTACGCTAACACTCTTTTTTAGGTAGATTATAAATCCCAATGACTGAAGTTACCTTTTTTGTAGTTTCATAATTTTGTTTACAATCTATGAAAGTGTTGCCGAATAACAAGATATCATCCAAATATATAACAGACAAATAATAGAAGCATAACAACTTTCTGGATTCACTGTGAACAGTTATAGAAAAATATGCATCCTTAAGGTCAATAGAACACATGTATATATCTGTTTATGAGTTTCATGGCAGTTCTGTAATCGTCAAGTTTAAAATGTGGTGCACATAAAATCCTATTCAAGGATTTTATATTTAACATGAATCTATTTGTTCCATCACTTTTCCTAGTAAGGAAAATATTTGATAAAAATTGGCCGTCACATGGTTTACACGCGCTTATGGCGAAGTTTATTAATTTATATGGTCATGTCTAGTTGATTCACATCAGAGCTAGGACCATTATGTGGAAAAAAGTCAGCTTGCTTTATATTATTTAAAAACAGGTATTCGCAAACCACTAACCCAAGTTAACACTACAGGGTCATTTGTGATTTGTACTTTGGCTACCCGCCTGCGTATTGGTGGTATCCAGTTCAGCTAACGACGCGACGTCCGGTTGTGTTGTCGCAGGCCCCTCCAGTTTAAAGCCCTCGATGTTGATTACTTCTGTTGTACATTCTTGACCGGCAATTTTGCCTTGATGGTAGTAGGTTTTAATTTGGTACCTGTTCTTATTATGGCCTTCATAGATTTTAAATTATCTTGAAGGTCATTACCAAAGAGTAAATGAGCACGCTTCAGATCCCTTACATTGTCCTTTATCTCTTTGTTAAAAGCAAGACAGCAAGAAATTTCTTCGGGTTTGTTTCATTGTAATGAGTGTGGCATTTGAGTTTAATGTCTGACATTAAATGTCGAAAATGGTTTTCAATACTGTGTGTGTGATACAATTACTTCCCCAGCTTTCAATATTCTTAAATTTTAATTTGAAATGCCGAATATAGTGGATTGTTAAACATATATAGGATTTCTGATTATGTGATTGCCAATAATCTGTACTCGCTGATATGTAATTGACATACTTGATGACAACTTCAATGAATTTCAACTGTATTTCATTGTAATGTTGAGGTATAAGTTTATTTGTTAAAGTTTTCCTAGATGGTAAATTATATTTGGGGTTCAATTTCTTGCAAAGACTAGTAAATCCTTTATCTTCAACTATGGACATTGGCTGGTAGTCTGCAACTATCATTTCAACCAATGATTAGTCTATATCGCAAAGAACAATGGCAGGTCTCCATACTAAGAATTGTCCGGGATCCAATGGAAGCGTCCCGTAATGAAAAATATGTTGAATCATGTGGCGTTAGTTCCAGAATCTATAAATGAGACACATACATTTGGGAAAGCCAGAAATAAAAGATTTCGGTGTTTGAATTATTAAAAAAAAGTTGGGTAAGATTAGCTTAAGGTCACGCAAAAGCAATATCGGAGTCCTAAGGGCACGCACTAGTCACACACGGCAGTATCAATCAGTCCGTAAACAGTCCAGATCGGGTAAAAATAAAATAGAAAGCAAAATATAAACACAAAACACAACCGAGATGAAAAACGTGGAAGGATTCTGTAACGTCTTGACAGACAACCACTGACAACATGTCACTGTCAACAAAGACAAAAGTACTGCTGCACGTTTCGATTCGGTTTTCTTAAGAATCGATACAACACTGAAACGATCCTGTGATATTTTGATCCATTATCAATTGGATTTAAAAGTAGAAGCATTTCCTCAAAGATATCAGGACGAAAGAATAGAGAATTTCAATAATTATGTTAAAAACAAAACCTACATTAAAAACTACATGAGCGGATCGATCGATCGATTATATCGATCATTCGTTTATTGATACAGATAAATTGCATTCGTATTATTTGTACTCACATCACTATTTTAATGGTAACATTTCGAATGTACCTAATTCGAACATCATTTGATAAGCGTTTAAAAACATAAAATAACTCCGGCTTCGACGAGAAGGAGTGAATAATTGAAAATTCGTAAAAAAATAATTAAATTTGATTCATATATATGAAATCTATGGACGCTTAAAAAAGTCCAGACCAAATTCTGCCATTGTTCTTTGATATTCTGTCAACTGTTCGGTTTCTTTGGCAGTCAGCCGGAGCTCTCTACTTCGCTTTGATGGTGGTTGTTTATTACTTGACGAAGACTAAACATCATCAAGCCGGGACTAAATCATCCATCACTACTTCGAAGAATGCCTTCAGTAAACGAGATTAAACCTCAAAAGAAGAAAGACGTTAAGTGTATTTTGGTAACGCAGTTTGGTGATGAATGGGTCGAGCATCCAGAAATAGAATGGTATAAAGACATATAGATTGCGTCAGGATCTACAGATACCATTGAGAATGACGAAGCGGATGAATGTGCTGACGTTGAAGGTTGCGAATGTCTGGAACTAGACATTATTGAAGTTGTAATCAGATTTTTTTTTTCAAACAAAATAAGATAATAATAAACCTTTCAAACTATACCTTTTGTTTGATTATAAATAGGATTTTCTGATACTAACAAAACCGGACTTGTCATACGTTTGCAGTCACAACCGGATAAGTCCACCTTTTGCAAACAAAACCAGATTAGTCCATTTTTATTTCATGAATAACTTCTATTCTCATTAGCCAAATGGTCCTGAGCGGGACTGCTACGCTAGAGGTCCTGGGTTCGATTCCAAGGTGGAAAGCAAAAGCTAAGTGTTATTGGGTTTGTTGGAGGGTGGTATGTTAATTAAACTATCAATATAAATAATCAGTGGTTTTATTTCCTTTAAAACATATTTTCGCAACTACGTGCCTTACACAGAAAAATAACAAGAGAACGCCATGACAGATGTTTATATTTCTTATGGTTGAGTTCCGAATGACGATATGACAGATGTTTCTATTTCTTATGGTTGCGTTCCAAATGACGCTATGAGTAATGGTATCAAAAATATAATATCAATTATACCCTTTTCATAGTTTTCATTAATTGATTTCACCATTATTATCAAACTCCCCTTCGCTACATCCCGTTACCTGATTTACTTCTGGATTACATACTTGAGCTGTCCATGTCTCTGCCGGAGAGCTGTCTTGTTGAGTACTCGAGGACTCACCTCTGGCATGACCATAACCTCTGCTTCGGGCACGACCTCGATGAAATCCTCTTTTCAAACCTCTCTGAAATCCTCGCTGACGTTGATAAGTTGGATACCATCCTCGATAATTATTCTGTCCTTGACCATACCAACAGTCCTTCTTGATATGGCCAGTCTTTCCACAAATAATAATAATAATAATAACCTGCAACACTAGACGTCAACGGCTGCAAAAATCCTGCTCTACATTTTAAAATACAAAAAAAAACAGCAATCAATCTGAAATAGTACAGTGCAAATAAAACGAAAAAAGAAAACTCTAACTATAATCCTAAAATCACACTGGTTGGCCGATATGAAGAAAAGAAAACGAAAATTAAATTACATAAATATGCAAAATATGACGTTATAAACGTCAAGATAGAATTATGAAAAATACCCGAAACAGCTATGTTGACACGCGCCAAGGCAAAACTAGCACGCCAACCATCCCCGGAATCGTCGCTCAGCTCCGCCTCGCAACCTCTGGAACCTGAACACCGGACCTCGGAGGCTGCAGTCGCGTCGAGCTCGAGCGACGAGTACTACTCTCCGCCGACGTTGCCACCACCTGTACGTCGACGGGGAGGTCGCCGGCCACCGGTTTGCTTAGGAACAGGTCCCCGCTCCCGGTGGAAGTGTGCAGCGCATGAGATGGACACAACCCATAAATGAAAATGTCATGCGCGCATACTATGGGGCTACAGAGGGGGGAACTAACCTGACTGCGTACCGTTGTAGGATGCTCTCCCTGTTTGGGGCGCTTGAACCAGATGTCAACGTTTCGGCTCAACGACTATCGGATCAGGTACGGGTCATTCAGCGTAACCATATGTTGGATGATACTGTGCTTGATCAGCTACGTTCAGAAATACTGTTTAACCGTGTCACGACTCTCTCATTGCAAACCCCACAAACTGTGCTTGTGGTGGATTCTCAACCATCCCTTCCGCAATCTAACTACGCTGATGTAGAGAGTGGTGATATGGTTACAAATTTAGGTACCGAGTACAGTGAACAACTGAGGAGCGCTTTGGAGGAGGCGATTCGGGACTATCGATTTACTTCATCTGAACTTAGACCACATTTACCGCGGCTGCCTATGCATAATAAAAACTTGGCGCTGGTGTTTGCCCTAGATTCACTGCTGTCAAATTATTTTGATAACAGTGAAGACCTTCACGATACGCATTCAATCCTGTACTGCGCTGTTGTTGCGGCATGTCGTGTTGCCCATGTTGAGTTTACCAACCGCGATAAGGCTACACGACCGAAACCTGCTGCACCAGCCTGGCAGTGCAGGATTGAAAGACGTATAAGTGAGGCTAGGACACTCATTGGCAAGCTAATCTGTTTCAGGGAGGGCAATACCCGCCCAAGAGTGATGCGCTTTGTGAGACGTGCGTTCCTAGGAACTGATACCGGCCCTCAAGACTATACGTCTCGTGTCACAGACCGCATTGCCTTCCTGAAGCAGAAAGTTTATGCATGGGCAAACCGTATTCGAAGGTACAGACGGAGAGTGGAGAGATACACTAAGGCCCACTTGCACCAACTTTTTAAATGTGTTTAAATTGAATTTAAACACAATTTTTCATAGAAATTTCGTGGTTAAATACAATTTAAACACATTTAAGAAGTTGGTGCAAGTGGGCCTCAGAATCGCATGTTCCAAAGCGACCAAAGATGGGTATATAGGAATTGGGAGCGATTTGACCAAGACATGGTTGATGTGCAGTTGCCAGACAAGGATGCCATGACTACATTCTGGCAGAATATCTGGTCGGTGCCCATTAACCACACCGTGGGACAATGGACGCGCGCGGGATATTGAACGAGCATGTGAAGATATACCAGAAATGGAGGAAGTAATTATCAGTCCTCAAGACGTAACCAGTGCAACCCATGCATTACATAATTGGAAGGCTCCTGGTCAGGATAGGCTGCATAATTTTTGGTTGAAATGGTTACGCAGCTCACATGCTCGCTTGGCATCCCAATTCCAACAATCCTTACAGTCGGGATCGCTCCCCCAGTTCCTGACAACAGGAGTTACCCACTTGCTTCATAAATCAGGTAGTACCACGGAACCTAAGAACTTTATACGTAACTACCTAATATTGTTCGTTTTATTAATATTTTTTCTAACATTCACCGGACCTCCCAACCCATATTCGACATTTTTAATTCACGACCTAACATTTAAAATTGTCGCATATTCCACTTCCAACCAAGTTCATTAATGAAAACCCAATTAAAAATGTCGAAAGTGTCACAACCGACAGTCTGTCAGTATTTTCTTCCGTGATAAAATGTTGTATGTACATTTTCTCCTAAAATAGTGTTTATGTAATTTTAACTATTACATAACATAAATATACATATGTTTATGATATATTCAAAGTTTCAGGTTACTGCGATTTGTATTTTCCTTTTGGGCGCAAAAAGAAACTTCAAACTGCTCTACTGAAAAGTGGTCATTTTGTAGATACGACTTTCTTAATTAAGACCATCGAAGTAATTTTTTTATTTCAATTTCCTAACTAAATAATTACTTCTTAATTATTTTTATCTTAGCATCCATAAAAATTAGAAACTGAATAAAAAAAAACATGCAGAAACTAAAACCAACAGCCTGCTTAACACCATACTGGAAAAATTTGAAAGCCCAGTTGTAAGGCACTGGAATTGTGTGCATGGCTCCAGGCCAGCAATATTTAATATAAAATAAATATTTACTAACATAGTTTTTAAGCACTACTAACACACTATGGATGTACATAAACAAATGTGCTCTGAGATAAATAAATAAATAAAATAAATAAAAAAAACACCAAAAATTAATTAAAATAATTTTATCCAGCCAGCTTGTTCTAGACGAATCACTGTGCGGCGCGGCCCGCGCCTCTCACGCACATCGCTCTTACTTGCGCCCCGGCTAGTCACTGTTGCTTCGTTGTGTTGTGATCACGTGTTTACAGTTTACAACTTTACGTCGTAACTATGGATTTCGATGACTTTGAGATTAGCCAAGAAGACCTGTCCCGAATAGATAACATAGAAATTACTCTCCACCAAAGCTTTCAAATAAGCTCTGATGAAGACGACATCGTTCAAATTTCACGACCAAGACGGCGGCGTCGAATCATCTCATCAGATAGTGAGTCAGGTGAAACTGAGATTAATCGTGCCATTCAAGTTTTAGCGGACAGTTCACCACCCTCGACATGGACCGACCCAAAAGGTAATCAACGCCAATTGATAGCTTTTACCGAAATTCCTGGTGTGCCATTACATATATGCAGGCTTATGACTAACAAATCCCCAGCAGAATTTTATGCACTTTTGGTAACGGAGGATGTTTTGAATGAAATAGTGAAAAATACTAATAACTTTGCAATTGCCAAATACTCAACTAACAAGAAGCTACGAAATTTGCACGAATTCGCAACTACCCAGTTGCGAATTCGTGCAAGTTTCGTAGCTAATTGCAAAGTTATTAGTATTTTTCACTATTTCATTCAAAACATCCTCCGTTACCAAAAGTGCAATTGCAAAATACTCAACTAACAAGAAGCTACGAAATTTGCACGAATTCGCAACTGGGTGCCTACTAACATAGACGAAATAAAAAAAATCTTTGGATTGGTTTTGTTTATGGGCTTGGGAAGTTACGTAAAATTTCAGACTACGGGTCCAAAGATAAAATTGCGGGACAAAATTTGCCAAGAACCGTTATGTACCGTAATCGGTTTGAGATATTGCTTCAAATGCTACATTTTCCAGAACAAGATGAAGAAAACAAAGCTGATCGATTACACCGGGTAAGAAATTTATTGAATGTAATGAATCGTTATTTTAAGGAAAACTACATCCCTGGTGAGGATTAATGCATCGACAAGTGTTGTGCCTTTACGAGGACGCATAATCTTTATAACAAACAGAAGCATCATAAGTATGGAGTAAAACTATTTAAATGATGTACCTTGCCACGTTCACCTATAAAACTAATATTAATGCTGGCAAACAGAATGACAAAATTAACACTACACCTACAAATGTAGTTATGGAACTATGTAACGACTTGCTCGACAAAGGACACAGTCTCTTCACAGATAATTGGTACATAAATATCGAATTGGCAAGAAAGCTGTTAAATAGAGAGACGCATCTTGTTGGAAAAGAAAAACAGGAGACATTTTCCTAAAACAGTAGTTTCTACAAAGTTGAAAAGGGGGCAATTTATTGCTAAAGAAAGTTTTGACGGAATAACAGTGATGCGATGGAAAGATAAACGAGATTAGTGTTAGTTTTGTCCACAAAACACTGTACGCATTTTGTGAGAGTGGTAAAATTTAGCAAAGTTACCTCAAAACCTGTGTTTTCCACAGAATGATTAAGCCATAAACGATACTTATTAATCATTGTTATCATTCGCTTCAAATATCTTATTTCAATAATGTTCAAAATAAAGTCTTTTACCATAGTCAATTAAATAATATTGTAATAGGAAACGAAACGATCGTTGGTTCCAAACTGGTATTTAATATTTTTTAAACAAAGATTACATAAAAATTAACTAAGTAAGTGGAAGAGATTTAAATGTGTTTAGACAGGTTCTCAGAGCTGTACGGCCAGGGAGGCAGAAGCAGACTGAGAGCGCGGTAAACACACTACTCTCGAATGCGCGCGTAGCCGTCTTTTATAGCGGCTCTGTGTGGCGGGGCGCGTCGTGGGGAGAAGACTCCGCCCTCTCGGTGACGTCTAGCGCTGCGAAGCGGAACGCCACTGCGTGCGCCGCACGATGACGTATTGTTGTTATAGTCTCCCCCTCTGGATCTGAAGGCGTCCCGACGATGATCCAGGATTAGAGGAGTTAGTCTTGGGTCTGCCGCGCTTTCTTACTTGTACCTCGTCATCCAAAAGCTCGGGTTTTTGTTTTCGTGGCCGCCCCCTCTTTCTGATGGGCTGGACAGGGGATGGCAGCTCAGGACAATTTCCAGCGTAGGGTACCAAAGCGGAAGAGTGATACACTCCGACCACAACATCAGGTTTCTTGGGATCGGCAAGTTCGTAGGACGATGGACCATGTTGCTTCTTTATTATATAAGGTCCATCACGTCGCGGCGCGAATTTACTACTCACACCTTTGGTGGCATTACTCAGGGAATGCAGTGTGGCGAGTACAGGGTCACCAGGGTTGTAACCCGGATTCTCTCGCCGGCGTTGGTCTACATACTTCTTGCGTCTTTCTTCCATTTGCTCATGGACTTCTCGAGCTCTCTGTAGGTTAGTAGCTATTTGCATTAACTTTGGCGTGATCTCAGGTATAAAGTTCTCTGATAGCAGGATCTTCCGAAAGTCATGAGATGTATCATCTGGCGTTTTAAGCTCCCTCCCGAAAGTCAAATAGGCCGGGGTAAATCCTGTCGAGAGACTGGTCGCTGTGTTCATTGCGAATCGAATACTAGGAAGATGTTCTGGCCAGTTTCTGTGTTTATCTTTGACTAGGATGGCTAGCTGGGGTTTCAGATCCCTGTTCTTCCTTTCTACAGGATTGGTCTCCGGATGATATACGGGGGTGAATGCATGCTTGATATTTAGCGAATAAACAACTTGTTGCATGATGGAGCTAACGAACTGAGGTCCGTTGTCACTTATCATACGACGAGGAACTCCAAAGCGAAGGAACACCTCATTGATGAGTGTCATCGCGCAGGTCTCTGCAGTGGCCTGTTGTAAAGCAAACAGTTCCACCCAACGAGTTGCCACATCTTCCACAATGAGGATCCATGTTTTCCCATCCGGGGATGTTGGTAATGGTCCGAACAAATCAAAAGATATGACCTCAAATCTTTGGCTCATCACGGTAGTTTGTAGTAGTCCTGCCGGTTTCTGATTTGAAGATTTGTATCGTTGGCATTCTAAACATTTCTTCGTATAGCTCTCAATGTATTTCCTCATTCCAGTCCAGAAATATCGCTGACTGATCCGCTGATGAGTTATCTGAGCCATAATGGCCTGCCAAAGGGTCATCATGGTATGTCGCCAGCACGTTAGCCCATTCGTGTTCTGGTACGACCAATTGTGCATCGTCAGAGTCTGAATGGGGACTATGTCGATAAAGTATCCCATTATTTAGTAGGTACCCCTTGTTGCTCCAGTATACTGCCTTCTCATCGTTGTCTATTCCTTCCAAATCCTTCACAATCGATCTTAACCTTTCGTCCTTTAACTGTTCTTCTCTAATTTCAGCTATACTACGTATGGGCATGTCAGCGGTCACTGTACAAACCTCACATACTTGAAACGTTTCTTCGTTACAGGGTGGTCTGGAAAGACAGTCAGCGACAGTGTTTGTTCTGCCAGGAGCGTATTTGATTGTTATGTCAAATGCTTGCAATAATAGTGCCCATCTTGCAAGCCTTCCTGTGGGCGTTTTTAATGACATAAGCCACTTCAAGGCTTGATGATCTGTTATTATGGTAACAGGAAGACCTTCAATGTAACCACGGAACTTTGTTACTGCCCATACGACAGCAAGTGCTTCTCGTTCTGTGGTAGAGTAGTTGCGTTCGGCCGATGTGAGAAGACGACTAGCAAACTCGACGGGGTGCTCGTCTTCTCCCTCCCCCTGGACCAATACTGCTCCTATCGCGTAAGAACTTGCGTCACTTTTTATGATGTAGGGCTTGGTTTCATCGGCCTGCCTGAGTATTGGGGCAGATGTCATACGGCTCTTCAGTTTGTGGTAAGCATTCTGTTGGTCCTCAGTCCATTCCCACTTAGCGTTCCTTTTGGTTAAACGAGTGAGAGGTTCCGCAATTTTTGCAAAATCTTTGATAAATCGCCGATACCATGAACACATTTGTAGGAAGCTCACTAAGTGTTTTAAAGTTTTCGGCGTGGGAAGCTTCGTGATCGCAGCTATTTTCTCAGGATCCATTTGTAGTCCTTTCGGCGTAATATAGTGACCCAGGTATTTAATTAATGAACAGCAGAAGCGACATTTCTCTCGATTTACTGTTAGGCCAAATTCTGTAAGCCTCTTGAAAACTTTTTCCAGGTCTTCGAGGTGTATTTGAAATGACGGCGACAGAATTACCAGGTCATCTAAATACGCGAGGAGCTTCACATCGGGCAGACCCACTCGCATCCGATCAATCAACCGCTGAAAAGTGGCTGGAGCATTACGTAAACCGAACGGCATGCGAGTGAAGTTGAATATGCCGAACGGTGTAATGAATGCAGTCTTCTCTTGGTCTTGTTTGCGCACTCCCACTTGCCAGTAGCCTGCTTTCAAATCGAGGAGTGACATGTATGGGGTTGGCTTGGCTTCATGCAAGAGGTCATCAATTCGAGGAATTGGGTATGAGTCTGGTATCGTAATCGCGTTGAGTCGACGATAATCCACGCAGAGTCTGATGTTCCCGTTTGGTTTCGGTACGAGGACTACAGGCGCGGCCCATGGGGACGAAGAGGGTTCAATAATCCCGTCTTCCAGCATAGCGTTGATCTCACGCTGCAGAGCATCTTTGCGAGGCGGTGAGAGTCTATATGGCGGGACCGAGATTGGCTTATCGTCTATGGTTCTGATGCAGTGCTCTATCAGTTTTGTTGGTTCTCGCTTGGCATTGAAAACGTCCCTATTTTCCTCTAGAATCCTGTCCAGCTGCTCCTTCTGAGTACTCGTGATATTTGTTTCGATGTCAATTGAGCCTATTTGTATTTCCCAATTGTTTGCGTCAAAGAGACTGGCACTTTGTGGGGATAATTCGATGTCTTCCCGGTGAACATTGATTTGTGCGTCTCGTAGCATAAAATCCGTGAAACTGGGAGAATAGCCATCGAACAGTCGTGGTCTCTTCTTAGATGGGGGTGTACTGGAAAGGTCTATCGGTGCCAGATTATATTCGTTACCAACTGACTGATTCTTTGGTGTCGACGGAGGTTCAGGTATTTCTATCAGCGGAGGTGTTGGTGGTGGAGTAGGTTGCATTGTCGCAATACTCGTATTATCTTCGTTGTCTGTCATTGTAAGCGAACTTATTGGGCTTGGCAAATCCATCATTTCACTGATGACAGTAGTCTCAAAGATGGCAAATTCTTCAGAGTATAGCTCGTATTGTTCTTCTGGTTCGTCGATAAAATTCCAAGTGTACTGCGGCACGTTAATGACCATACCCGCGTCCTTCAAAAAGCCAACACCCAGAAGAGTGCGATTCTCCTTTGCTCCAGGTAGCACGATGAATGTCGTTTGCAAGTTTCGACCTATCAAGCGAACCTCGGCTCTGCACACAAGCACTTTTTGACATTTGCTTATGCCGTCAGCTAACGTTAGGTTGACTTGCAGTTCTTTAAACTTGCATCCGCCTTTTTCCAGTTCTAAGTACAAGGAGTGCGATGCGACACTCATCTTCGCGCACGTATCAATGTAGGCGGTACCTTTTATTCCCTCGATCTCCACGAACACAACAGGGCGTGAATATGCATCCAAATGTATGTCGATGGCACAAAACTTCAAGTCTTCCTTCTTAATGGGTGAAGACTTCTTGCAGGTGGCACAGTTGCTTCTAAATACTCCGGGTGCGCCGCAACCATAACAAGAGAATTTCGGTTGAGAAGGGGATGGTGCCTGCGTCTGGGTTTCCGTAACCTCTTTCACTGTCACTGAGCCTGTGCCTTCAGCACGCTTCTTCTTTCGGCATACGTCCACCGTGTGTCCCGGGTTTTTACAAAAAGTGCACCGCTGCTTTCCTTTTCGCGTTTGAGCTGTTTCGGTATGTTTAGCTCCATGTGCGTATTCTTGCAGAGTTTCCTCTATACCGCGTGCCGTTTCTAGAAGTTTCTCAAACGTTGGTACCGTATCTCGAGGCATGCGGTTTCGTATTTCCAACCGTATGAGAGCGAACACCAAATCAATTTGTTGGGTTTGAGTCGGTGCGGGAGGAGGAAGTGATGCAAATAATGCACGCTTCTTGGCAATGAATGCTTCCGTGGTGACATCGGACTCCTGGACCTCGTGTGTGATCTGGTGATATATCATATACGCTGGTTTCCGGGGAGCGAACGTGTGGCGCAGTTTGTTGCAAAACTCTTCCCATTTTTCCACACCGCTTTTCACGCCTTGCCACCATACCGCTGCTTCATCACGTAGCAGGAGTGGAAGCCCTTGAAGCGCATCCGAGTCAGTCAGCTTTTCCACATTTTTGTAGGTGGTTGCTGCTGCTACAAAAGCCTCGACTGCGTCCATGTCCTTTTGCCCACTGTAAGTGATGTTGCAGGATGCAAAAGTTCCCTGCTTGGAAGCCACGATGGTCTGCAGGAACATCTGGAACTGTTCGTTGGACATCGCCATCTTCAAAGTCCGATGTGGGAATCTTCGTAGATTTTCTAACTTGATTCCTGGATTCGGCTTCACGTTGTGCGCCAGATTGTAATAGGAAACGAAACGATCGTTGGTTCCAAACTGGTATTTAATATTTTTTAAACAAAGATTACATAAAAATTAACTAAGTAAGTGGAAGAGATTTAAATGTGTTTAGACAGGTTCTCAGAGCTGTACGGCCAGGGAGGCAGAAGCAGACTGAGAGCGCGGTAAACACACTACTCTCGAATGCGCGCGTAGCCGTCTTTTATAGCGGCTCTGTGTGGCGGGGCGCGTCGTGGGGAGAAGACTCCGCCCTCTCGGTGACGTCTAGCGCTGCGAAGCGGAACGCCACTGCGTGCGCCGCACGATGACGTATTGTTGTTATAATATTATATAATTGGTATATATTATCAAATAAAAAACAATCACAATATGTCCACACAAAGGACATCCTTACTGTAGAAATTAATGAAAAAATATATTTTCATCATCAGAATCCTCTGATGTGGTTGGCAGATATCGTGTCTTTGGGGTTATATCCCAAAAAAAATCAGAACTCTGAAAAAAAATCGACGTACTCTCTTTACGGGTCATTGACTTGGTAAATTGTCTTGATCTTGATCAAATTATCAGGCGTTAATCTTTCAAAGTAACCAGCTGTTATTTAATCAGTTGAAGCTTCACTAGTTCCTGGGCTACCAGGAGATTGAATAGAGTGAGCTTCAGATGGACTGTTGCGATGATTGGAAGATCCTACTTGAGGAGAAACAGAAAATTTGTTTAAACGAAGATAAGATAATATATAATTAGTAGGGGGGAATTTGGAACTTTAAACTGTATTTGAATATGTCCTAATTCATAATGCAAACATTTTTCGACTTAGGTGACAAATCATCCGCAAAATATTTCATCCGCGGATGAAACGTCACCCTTTTAAAATTGTAAGGCGAGGAATCATCCGCAAGTTCGGATGAGTCGTCTTATAGTTACTATTGATGTGGTCATATCGGCCAAATAGACAAACAAACATTTGTGTATAGGAACAATGTCTGTTCTTTAGTTTCGCCGGTTTCGCTAGCGGCTAAGTGTAATAATATCGTGGTTAAATCGAACAAAAATACTTCTATGTATAAGAATCGTTTTATTATTAAGAATATAATTTTTATACTGGTAAATCAGAATAATAAGCAATTTACCTAAACAAATGACAGGTAGTTACTGTTTTACTGCGAAAATTGAGTTTTGTTATAAATATGAGTACATTTAAATAGATTGTTAATCATTATAATTTTTTATACATAAGTTAGAAAATATTCATAAATAACGAACAACCCGAATGATTTAAAACCTTTAAACCTTTTTAATATATAGGAACAAAAAAAAAAGATGTATAATCAATACATCAACCACTACGAAATTTTGTGTATCACTAATATGATAATTTCTCAATACAATGTCCGAGGCTAATTTCATTATCAATAAACTCTCGCAAACATCTATTATTTTTTTTTCCTTTACTATGCTTTCTTCCGTTCTCTTTGAAATAAATCCTTGATTTTTCCACAGATTACAATGATGTTTGGCATCTTTTTTAAGAGTTTTTAATAAAACGGCTATATTAGGTTTGCTCTTAATTGTCCTATTCAGTCTCGAGTTCCACCATTCTATAGCGTTATTAGTTTTGTGCCGGATATTATAAAAACACCATTTATCAGAAAAGATGGATTTCTTCTTGTTGGAATTGTGGTCTGAAGAATCAAGAATCTGTGTAAATAGCGAAATGAAAAACAGTAAAAATTGTACGATGGTTGCTATTTTTGAACTTCAAGTTGTAACAGCGATTCAAACCTCAAATATCTTTTTTTGTCAACATTACATTATAAAACCTAACACAAAGTATTCTTGACCAAGTAGGTTTTACAACATCCGCCCTTAATGGGAACAAAAAAAAATAAAGTAGTAATGCTAAACAAAATAGAAGACTAAAACATTACTACCAGACTAAACAGAAATACAAAACATAAACCGACGAAAAATAAATAAATAGAAAATTATTCCACCTATTTATCCCTAAACCCATATTAAAAACGCACCTTAGATGAGCTATACGCCTTAAGGGCTTGGTTAATACATCGGCTGTCATTTTATCCGTAGGTATAAACTTTATATCTATAAGACCCTCAGTAACCTTTTCACGAATAAAATGAAATTTCGTATCAATGTGTTTGGTCCTATTGTGGTGGATTGGATTGAGCACAAGTTTCTGTGCACTTTGACTATCATTGTATAGCAACACACTATCAGCAAAACCAGTAATGTCACACACTAACCGTCTTAGGAAAATAGCCTCCTTTGCAGCACTAGTCAAGGACATATACTCAGCTTCTGTAGACGATAAGGCTACCGTCGGCTGCTTCTTACACTCCCAGCTAATAGGTCCACCTGCTAGCGTGAAGTAGTAACCCGTGTATGACCGACGGTCATGTACACAGTTCGCCCAGTCAGCATCCGTGTATCCACACAGACATCCACCGACTTTCCTGTAAGTAATACAGTAATCCATAGTACCTTTTAGATACTGTAACACCCTTTTAGCGGCCAACCAATGCCTTTTATCATAACAGTTATTAAACTGACTTAAATAGCTTGTGGCATAAGCTATATCGGGTCTCGTATTAACAGCTAGGTACATGAGACATCCTATCAAGTTTTGGTAAGGATATTCACCAAGAGATGTTGGATTAGCTTTCTCCAACTTGTTATTCTCCGTACCTTTTAGATACTGTAACACCCTTTTAGCGGCCAACCAATGCCTTTTATCATAACAGTGGGATGCTCTTATGAAATCCTACGAGGATCGAAGTTTGGGTCGTAAATTGTCGTTGGAACGCAAGTTGTACAGGTACTCCTTATCTGACTTTTCTGATTTAGAAGCTTACTTAACGGCAATAACTACAACAGCACTAGACCTGGCCGATATTGGCAAAACCATAGAAGATAGTTCTTTAGCAGCTATTATATTGGGAGGTCTGACGTCCCGATACGAGCCCTTGATAATGGCGCTTGAGAATGGGAGCGTTGAAGTCACAACAGATTTAGTGAGGACTAAGTTGTTGAGCGAAATGACGAAGACGACTAAAGATGATGTGGCTGCGTTGCATACAAAACAGGTTATTTGCTTTCGGTGTAAGAAGCCTGGGCACATTAGTCCTAATTGTCCTCTCAAAAAGAAGGAGAAAAAGGCAAAGGCGCGTTGCTCTACAGAAAGTTGTTCTGAAGATAAGGGACTGATTGCTTCTAGTACAGGGAATATGACGAATCAAGTGACGGAATTGGCTTTGGATAATGTCACGGAACTGGCTTTGTCCGCACCTAATGTTCAGTTATCTGAGAAGTGGATTATCGACTCTGGTGCGTCAACTCACATGACACCACATGCTGAATGGTTTAATAGTTATCGACACTGTGATGGGAAGATAACTGTCGCAAATGGTAAAAGTTTGTCGGCTGTGGGTTTAGGAGATGTTGCGATTGACACGAAAACCGATTTCAAGAAGATTTTTAATGTTGTACATGTTCCTGACCTAGATTGTAATTTACTCTCAGTCAAAAAGGCAGTAGAGAAAGGTTTCTCGATTGTTTTTGATAAGAATGGGTGTAATTTTTATAATTCTAATGATGTTTCTTTTATAAAAGGTCCTGTTTTACATGGCACTATTTGTGGTGGATTGTACACTTTAGATTGTACAGTAAAGCCGCAAAGCGTTTTAGCCTACAATGTTCACACTAATTTGTCCCAGTTTCAGCTTTGGCATAAGCGTCTAGGACATCTCTGCCGTGTTGGTATGGATCTACTCAGAAAAGGTCTAGCTGTTGGTGTGGAGTATACTGAGGTTGACAAAGAACCATGCATACCTTGTGTAGAGGGTAAGCAGGCCCGAAAGCCTTTCAAAAGGATAAAGTATAAGAAGGCTTCGTCACCATTAGAATTGGTCCATACGGACGTTTGTGGTCCCCTGACCACTGAATCTTTTAAAGGTAATAAATATTTTATTATTTTTGTAGATGACTATACACGTTCTATATCCCTTTATTGTATGTCATCTAAGACAGAAGTTCAGAAGTCTTTTTGCGCTTTCCAAGCACTTGTTGAGAGACAGACTGGCTCTAAGATTCGAACTCTTCGGTCAGACAATGGTACCGAGTATGTCAACAAGGAGTTGACAGACTATTTGCAGGCTCAAGGGATTCGACATGAAACGTCTGTACCATACAGCCCTCAACAAAATGGGGTAAGTGAACGTTGTAATCGTAGTATTGTAGAGAAGGCCCGTTCCTTGCTAGCACAGAGCTCTCTGTCGAAAGCTTTTTGGCAGGATGCTGTTGAGACTAGTGTTTATTTAAAGAATAGGTCACCTCATCGTGCACTTGATGGTAAGACGCCATATGAAATGTGGTGTGGTAGTAAACCTGATCTGTCTCATTTAAGGATATTTGGTTGCCGAGCTTTAGTTCACGTGCCTTCATGCCAGAGAACTAAGCTAGACATGAAAGCTTCTGAACATATCTTCGTTGGATATTCAGACGATCCAAAGAGTTATTATTTCCGTAGCGCGGAAAACCCTCGGAGGTTGATTAAGTCACGGGATATTACGTTCTTTGAAAATATTTTTTCAGGATTGAAGGATAAACCTGTACAGCCTGAAGTTGTTGTGAGCCCCAATGTCATTGATCTTTTTTCAAAGACTTCTTTAGATACCACTTCGCCACAGGAGATTTCTATCTCATCTGCTTCTACTACTACTTCTTCACCTACTTCAGAAGGTGTGGAGATGGAGGTAGAGCAAGTTGACGATTTTGTGGACGCGTCTAATGAAGCTGGTGGTGTTGGTGACACGGAGTTTCTACACTCGGGTGAACAAAGTGATTTATACCTTGTTCCTTCAGATGAACCCAGTGATGTATGTCCTGAGAGAAGATATCCAGAACGAGTTCGTAAACCTCCTAATTTTTATTCATACGGCACTCTCGGTGTTGAATTGTTGTGTGATGATCCGAAAAGTTATCGTGAAGCTATTAAAAGCGATGATAAAGATAACTGGATCTCCGCTATGAAGAATGAGTATGATGCCTTATTGAATAAGCAGACATGGACATTAGTGGATAAACCAAATAAAAAGGTTATTCCATGTAAATGGGTGTTCAAGATAAAGAGGGACGCGAACGGTGCAATAGTCAAGTATAAGGAGCGACTAGTTGCAAAAGGTTTTAGTCAAGTTTGGGGGACTGACTATAACGAGACTTTTGCCCCTGTGGTTCGAAATTCATCTCTGCGTACTCTTATAGCTTTGGCGGCAGAAATGGATTTGAAGATTCAACACATGGATGTAGATACCGCATTCCTCAACGGAGACTTAGAGGAGACGGTGTACATGCAACAGCCTGAGGGATTTGCTGAGCACGGGGCAGAAGGTAAAGTCTGTTTGCTCAGAAAATCCATTTATGGTTTGAAGCAGGCAGCTCGAGCCTGGTATTTCAAATTGCATCAAACTCTTTCGAAAATGGACTTTGCACGAACATCTGCGGAATCATGTGTTTACTTGAAAAAGTTTAGTAATGAAACCATAATACTTGCAGTCTATGTCGACGATCTAATTGTCTTTTACAAAGAAAAAAGTTCATTCGACGCTGTCAAAAAACTTGAAAAATTTTTTCTCACTAAAAGATTTGGGTACATTGTCGTATTGTTTAGGCTTAAATATTAACCGTGTTGACGATAAAATCGTGCTGATAACGTGTTGGAATTGTGGTCTGAAGAATCAAGAATCTGTGTAAATAGCGAAATGAAAAACAGTAAAAATTGTACGATGGTTGCTATTTTTGAACTTCAAGTTGTAACAGCGATTCAAACCTCAAATATCTTTTTTTGTCAACATTACATTATAAAATCTAACACAAAGTATTCTTGACCAAGTAGGTTTTACAACACTTCTCTATCCAAGTATTTTGAAAATAATGGTTAAATTGCGCTGTTTTATCATCCTTTTGTATACACTCACTCAAAACATAAAGCCAACCATCTGAAACTTCAATATTAGGGAGATATGCCAACGCCATACAACGCCTCACGTGAGCCCTTGACATGTTTGATTTTTTTGTAATTCCAATAAGATTAGCTTTTTTTTGGACAGCTTTTTTAAAATGAAATATACACCCTCGAGTAGTTACCTTATCAAATACAGCTTTAGATGCTGTCATCGCACTGGTTTCAAAATCAGTAGTGATTGACTCGGGATCAAATTCGGGAATTTGGCTTTTTATGAGCTGGAAGAATACTTCATAACTTGATTGCTTTTTATTTGGCAATAAGGCATATACTGCTGGTATAATATTTGTATGTGTATTAGTACTGCCCACGTCAACATGTAACGTATACATAATCAACCCATTATATGTCCCACTGCTGGTCAAGGGTCTCCTCTCCTCTCCTCTCACAATGAGTGGGATTAGGCTAGGATAAAAGTCAGAGGTGCGTGCCTTGGATTTGAACTCGAGACCTTTGACTTGGCAGTCCAATGGTCATATCACTAGGCTATCACGGCATGTGTAACGTATACAACTGCTTAAAGGGAGGAACAACGGCTTTAAATGTTCCATCGCAAAATACATGTTTTGCTTTCTTGAGAATTTCTTTGGATTCTTCAGTGGCAAACAGTAATATCCTATCATTTTTTTCGCTGTAATCAGCAAGCAAAAAGTCTTTGTAAACACCAGGAACTGTTACATCTTTCAATTTAAAAAATCGCACATTTTTAGTTTGCAGTTCTTTATTACGTAGTTTATACATTCTTTTCTTGAAATTGTTGTATTTTGGTAATTTTATGACTAAGTCTAATCCTGTAGACTCTAATTTTCCTACCGCCTCCTTATAAATTGTAGGCATAGGAGTACTCTCAGTTTTTGCTCTTCCTAAACATTCGTCAATTTTCTCCAATAATTGGTTATCTAAACTACTAGAGTGACAACTATGAGATTTTTCTTTCAGTACAAGGTTACAATCATTGTTTGTAACGATATCAGACTTAAAGTTTTGTGAAGCACAGTGCCAAACTATATGTCCGTTTTTATTTTCACGTTTTTTATAATAACGATAGTTTCCTTCCATTAAAAGTGTTCCTCCTCGTTGCGATGAAATCATTTTAAATCGCGTATTTTCCTTGTCCATAATTGTAATTCTAAAATAGAAACTAAACAATGTTCATTGTTTCGAGTTTATTATTTATCTTAGATAAGTAATAATAAAATTTCTGACCTCAAAGCAGCGCAATCACCCGCAATGGAATAAGAAAACTCAGGGGCCCAAGTCTGCTATTTCAATTGCCTCAGAATGACCGTCCAATGGCACTAAATGACATAAGAAATGACAGATTTCGTAGAGAAAACTGTCAAAAATCAACCATTATGAAGTCACTGAATCACAATTCTGACACAACTGAATAGTAGACTCGGCACCCAGTTTATTCGCACGCATCCGAACATGAAAACTTTATGAAATTCTATTACTAATTAATTTACTTGTAGTAAGCAACAAGATAAACGTACACTCTGTCAACTTACACTGGCCAACAAAACAAATTCATGACAAAACAACTTAGCTTCTCTCGATCATTTTCTAAATACCCTCAAACCTTTCGTTTTTTACAGCGCTGATACAAGTTGCACGTAACTACCTGTCATTTGTTTAGGTAAATTGCTTATTATTCTGATTTACCAGTATAAAAAATTATATTCTTAATAATAAAACGATTCTTATACATAGAAGTATTTTTGTTCGATTTAACCACGATATTATTACACTTAGCCGCTAGCGAAACCGGCGAAACTAAAGAACAGACATTGTTCCTATACACAAATGTTTGTTTGTCTATTTGGCCGATATGACCACATCAATAGTAACTATAAGACGACTCATCCGAACTTGCGGATGATTCCTCGCCTTACAATTTTAAAAGGGTGACGTTTCATCCGCGGATGAAATATTTTGCGGATGATTTGTCACCTAAGTCCATTTTTCATGGGCTGTGCAATTTAAGCAGCTTAGTCGTCTGGCACGGATAATGTTAGGATTCTGAATATTCCATAACGCTTGATGTATTTCGAGTGTTCCTTTGAAAGGTAGTGTAGCACTCTGATTCAAAACCTCATCGACTTCAGGAAACTTGGACTTGTCGATCTTATAAGTTTCTATACCTCTACAATTTACGCTTAAACATGCCATGAAATCATCTAAATTCGATACCTTCGCAACGTAACTGCCACAAATGCGTTTGATGCACCCCCCAACACCATCAGGTGCACCTTTTCCGTGACCTTGCTCAGTAAAATGCCAGTTAATAGTTGTAACGAAAAACTCTTTACTTAATAACGTAGCGAGTAAAAAATACATAGCCTTGTTGGGGTACTGAGTCAAAGGACCATCGCTCAAAATGAGCAGAATTTCTAAATTTGGACAGAGTTCCTTGATTCTTTTTACTAGAAACATTTTTTTTTAAGAGCTTACTAGCAATGTGGGTCACACATTACTAGTATTCTTGTTAACCCCTCGTGCTAAGCTAAATGCTTGTGTTACGAGTGGGTTCACGTCGGTAGTGCAATGGGTGGGGTTCGAACCGGCAACCACATGATCGCAAGTCCGACGCCCAAGCCATTAGGCTACCGCCGCTTATTACATAATCGCAATTGACAGAAAAATGTGGTATTTGTATAATTATTAGGAGGCTCTAAGTTGCTATTATAAGATACTGATGTATGTAACGATAGTTGAGGTTTGGATCCACCGAAATGCGCCGATTGGACCTCCTGCCGATACTTACAGTTATAATTTTCGGAAAAATCTATATGTAGTAATCCTTCATTGGATGACAAATTTTGTTTAAGATGTTGCATGGTTTTTCTTTGAAGAATCATATTTGCCACATGCTTTCTGAAAGTCGGAAAATTAAATTTCAATTTTTGAAATAGGGCTTTGTAGTTGAAACTTTTGCTTTAATTGTTTTGCGACACTGCTTAGTAGTATTTATAATTACCACTGAAACTGTTTTCGTGATCCACCTTTCATATAATATAGTATCATTGGCATCAATATTGTTACACTCTAAAGCTTTGTCTTTCCAACCGAAGCATTTATTTTCTAAGCAAGTCACACTCATTGTATTATTAAAGCACAAATGCTTGAGAAAGTCCGTAATAGTTTTGTATGGAATTATTTTAGCATTATATAGTGCTTGAATTATAAAAGTATTATTACAATGTATGAACATTAACATGTGTTTCTGACGTTGACTATTGGAAATAATACCCAGAATGGGCGGTATCTCCGAAAAGTTTCGTATGATATGTTGACTCCAAACTGATTTAAAAAACTTTTATGTGAATTTGCTTTTTTTGCCTTTTTCTCGTTATGGTATCTTTTTTCCCTGAGGTAAGCGTACTTTGTTCATCTTGCACTAAAAATTCTTTTACTGCTTTTCTCATCGTCTTCCGGATCTTTGCTTGTCTTTTTCTAATCTATTCGATGATCTTATATGTTTCATTCGGTATTTCGCCATTTTAGATTCCAACTCTATTTAAATTTATTATTTATTTCAAACTGCCTCAATAGCCAAGTGGTCCTGAGCGCGACTGCTACGCTAGAGGTCCTAGGTTCGATTCCCAGGTCGAGCAGTGTTATTTGGTTTTTCTATGAAATTCCCAGTAGCAGCTCGGAGTTAGGAATTTGTGCCCGGTTACTGGCAATAGGCTCGCCCCCTATTACATGGGACCTAAACATACCGGCGAACAGTGGGTGTACATTAGTACGCCTCTGCCTAACCCTTCGGGGAATTCAGGCGTGATGGTATGTTATGTTGTTTCAAACTATTATTTATTTCGCCTTATTTGTACTCAAGACTCACGATTTGGCCCCTTAGTATGTTTGATGCAAAGCTGAAAAAACTTGTGAAGAGGCGTGGTGGTTTCAAAGCTAAGCACTTAGCAATTTCATTAAATTATTACCTAGCAAACACGTAGACAGCTTTCAAGAAGCCGAACTACAATGCCGGCTTGGTTTGATGGAAACGCTATACAAGGAGTTCCACGTGTTACAGACGGAGTTGGAGCTATTGTCGGAGGATACGGATGACATGTATGCTGAGAGGGAACAGTTCCAAAACGCATTACTACAGGCAGGTGGCACGCGCGATTCGGCTGCGCGTATCTCTGCTGCGTCCGACGACGACGGCCCTCGTCACGGCTCTGGCTACAGGCACGACTTCGTCCGACTGCCTAAGATAGACTTGCCTTATCTCGGAATTCAAGCCAGTGCTGATAGTCCTTCAACGGGGACTATCAGCACTGGCTTAAATTCCGAGATACGTATATTTCCCTTATACATAGCAAAGACAGCATCCAAACTATTAAGAAATTCCACTACCTTCGCGCGGCTCTAACCGGCAGAACATCTTTAGTCATTAAAAGTATTGATTTCAAAGCAGACAATTATGCGATTGGCTAGCAACTATTGTCCGAAAGGTCCAATAATGAAAGGCTTCTCATAAACAAGCATGTTGTTCAGTCCTTATTTAATTTTCAACTTATTCAAAAGGAATACTCAATACATTTATTGCACTCCACAAGTTAAATAGATGTTACAATGGTATGGTATAATATAAGAAACATGTGTGGGCCTTGTCGGCACGGCAAGATGTAGGAGAGAGGAGGAAGTTTTACATATTTTATTATTTTCATATTTTACTTATAATAAATTGATATTTATTGACTATTATATTATATAGGTAATTATTAAGGTGCGCTTACTATAGTTAGATATATTACTAAAATTATTTTTATTATTTGATATTCTATTATGTAATTATAATTATATTATTTTATTATATGTTATTGTATTTTTATTAATTATATATTATTGTAATTATGGTCATTATCATTATTATCAGTTTGTAAAAAGAAAATAAATTAAATGTCCCAGATATTATTATTATAAATGTATGTGTAAATAACAGCCCACTAATTATTTAATATGTTTTTTGTTATAATAAATAAATATCTGTACCTTGTTTTAGTTTATAAGTTTTTATGTAATTGTTGTTTCTTTATTTACTTTACCTTTTGATTTTATTGTGAATTTTACTTATTTTGTCTTTATGTTGATTATTGTATGAATATAAATGTATGTAAATAATATTTTAATGAATAAATGCGTTTTGCCACACACACACACGCACACATACGCATTCAAAACAATCCTCACCATCTCACTTAAACATCCTCTGTCCCTCTCTCTCCTGCCCGCCTGCCCGGCTCGCGACCCGCTACGACTACACACTTGGCGCTAACTGCGCGGACGGTCTGAGTCGATATAATAAGCGCGGCCAAATTCCTAGTATTCAGGACCGCTCGCGACCTTACCTACGCCTCTGCACTGCAGTGACTCGGACCCCCCCTGGATTTCAATGCTTCAAGAAACCAGTGCGTGTATGTGTGCCAGTATACAGTGTGCGTACGAAGCCGCTCGGACCGTTTTCGCTGCGTTTGCGTCGTCCGCCGTGTGTACGGCAGTGTCCCTCACGGGGCATTGACGTAGACACGGTGGGACCAACGTAGCCGAAGCCGTTGCCGCCGGTGTGCTTCTCAACGCGCCGCACGGTCGCGGTCTAGGTTGCGCGTCCCACGCGATGCCTTCGACCGGCATCCGCGGCCCCTCACAGGGCCCGGCATTCAGCCAAAAAGGCCCTTCTCCGGCCCACCAACCGCTCGCCACGTCGCCGCAAGCGCTCCCGCACCTGTCGGTAGCAGCAGCAAGCCCGCGCCGAACCGCCTCAAACCCGGACCTCCGACTACAGAGGGACACCACCTCACCGATCGCGAGTGCGAAAACAATGCGCGCACGCAGCAAATAGGCGCGAGTATAAATGCTGCGTCGCAAGCGCCCCGTGCGGAAACCGCCTGTACTACGCGTACCCCGCCCGCCGTGTCCCGTGCCCCGCCCGCTGCCGCTGTGCACCCTCCTTCCACCCGGTTCCGATGGAGGTGTCGCAACCGCCCGCCGCCCGCCACGCGCCCGTGACTCGCGCGCCCGCCGCGCCCGCGTCCCGCGCCTCCATCCGCGCAGCTCCACCGCCCGTCCGTGCGGTGTCGAACGCGTCGAGTGCCGCCGCCGAGAAGAAGCCCAAGGCCCCTGCTCCAGCTTCCGCGTCGCAAACGCCGACGCGCCCGACAGTGTCCAGGTCTGCCGGGCTAGAGTCGCCACCCGCTCCCCGCGGCTCCGCCCCACCCTCGCCGACGTCGATGTCGATGTACTCGGCTCATGCGAGTTCGACGTCGTCCATCGACTCCGAGGCGAGCAACAGCAGCGCACGCAGGACTGCGCTGCCAAAGACCCGGCCCAGCTCAGGATGTGAGAAGGTACCCTCACTCCCGAATCTCCAGGCATCTCCGGTAAGTGAGATCACTTTCGACCTGGACTATAATTTTGATCTGCCCCGTCTCGCGCAACGCAGGCAGCGCAGGCCGGACGACGAGCCAACAGAGGAGGCAAAACGCCCGTGCGTGGAGGCCGAGGCGCCTACCCGCGCCAATGAAACGCATGCACCGACCTCGCCCACCGACACCGCAGCCCCCACGAGCGCTACCACCTCCGGTAGCAGCGCGAAGGGGAAGCCGGAGAAGAAACTCCGCTATCCCCCGCTGATAGTGGAAAAGAACTTCAAGGCGCTCCGGGACAAGCTGGGCCGGGCACCGAACGCGCGCCCATTCCAACATGGGGTGAGATTCACCCCCCAGAACGATGCCAAGTTCCGTCTGGTACAGAGCTACCTGACGGAACTGGAGAAGGAGACAAACCTATCCTGGTTCTCCTACTCCCTACCAGCTGAGCGCAGTCTCAAGGTGGCCATAAGGGGGCTGCCAGCCGACACAACACCGGAAGAAATAGAGGATGAATTCCGTGCGAGACACCTGCCAATGCAAATTACATTCAAATGTAGATTTGTTAACTAAGGCACTAAAAAACGCAGAAATCATCGCTGAAAGCACTGGAACACATATTAATAGTCTCTATTGTGATGCAAAGCAAAAATGTCTCGAGCGTACATGTGAACTCTGCGCAAGTAAAGTTCTGAATTATCATGAATTTCAAAATGATAAAAAAATTATGTTTTATCAGTTCAAGTTCAAGTTCAAATGTTTTTAGTTCAAATAAGCTTTTACAAGCGTTTTTGAAACGTTATGATTCTAGTTGCACGGTTCCAAAAGGTCGATCCTATGGAGAAGAATCCGGCATAAAACTCCATGGACACTCTTTTAAAATAAATAAATTACAAACTTCACTGGTACACTATTGCGATAACAAGATGTTGTATAAGTGGGTTGTAGAAAAAAAGCCATATACGGTGAAACATGGTTTACAAAAATTTAAAATAATAAGTATAAAAAAAAGATTTGAAGATTATCCGCGCAACGTTATTTACAAATTAGAGTCAACTTTAGATACATTTCTTAAGCATAATCTAAATATTACTGTGCAGTATGAGGTTATAAAGCAATTGAAACAAAATATGAGAGACAAAGAAATACTAGTTCACGTGGACTTCAGTGAGAACTATTGCTTGAAATATAATGAGGAAATACAATCCTTCCACTTCGGAGGAAGTAGAGAACAAGTATCCTTACACACTGGAGTTATTTACTATAAGGACAGTGATGAAGGTATATGTAGAACCAAATCATTTTGTACAATCAGTGATTGTTTGAAACATGACGCTGGAGCCATATGGGCTCACTTGTGTCCCATTTTAAATATGGCAAAAGAACTAGTACCATATGAAATAGCACTTCTTATCAGATTCGCCGTCTAGCCAATACCGAAATAAGAATATTTTTTACATGATCACCAAATTAAAAGATATTAACCCGAATATAACTACAGTGACATGGAACTATCAAGAATCCGGCCATGGCAAAGGAGCTCCGGACGGTATTGGGGCAGTCGTAAAGCGGACTGCTGATAATTTTGACAAATATGGTGGGGACGTTGGTTCTTTTGAAGATTTTTGGGCTTTAGTAACTAAAAATATATCAAACGTCCACTTTGAGATTATAACAGTGGAAGATAATGCGAAAAAAACATTTCCACCTAAAATTCCTGGCTTCAAAGGAACTATGAAAGTTCACCAAGTAATTTGGACCGCTAATAATGATAAAACTTTAACTTTTCGGAGACTCAGTTGCTTTGAGTGCCACGATTTCGGTATTGCTTGTGCCCACAACAAGCATTAAGGCTTTATTCATTGTGATAACTACGGCGAAAGTGAAAGTCTTCAATTTGATAATAATGATGGCACTTATATCAATGACAATCAGTCCTTATTGAGCATAGATACATCTACTTTTTTAAATAACTTAGAGGAACCAGATGTTTTAGAGAACTTACGACCTCTTCAGGGTCCAATCGATTTAGAGCTCTCACCATTGATCAATGCTACAGCTAGTTTTTCTTCAAGTACGCCTAGATCTCCTAAAATCAAGATTTTGTCTGACGTACGTATAAGTTGGGAAAACCGTAGATTTTATAAGATTCCAAATGAAAAGCTATTTCCAAAAAAAAATAGATGCTTTCAATTCTGAACACTAACGGCAATTCGAGTTGTGTAGAACGATACACGTCTATAATGTAAATAAAACAAGTAACTTAAAGTGTATAACATCACATAGATAATAAGTATGTAAATAGCGCATAAGTCAAATAGTTTAAGAATTTTTTGTTCCTTAATAAAATCTGCTCCTTCCATGAACGTTGTAATAGTGAAAATAAAAGATTATTTGGTTTGTTGTTTTCTTATAAGATTCCAATTAGATAATAGTAAATAAGAATACATATAATCTTGGTAAATAAGAAATAGTAACATAGGTAGTTAAGAAATAAAAGTCTGTTAAATAAAATGTAATTGTAGTGGATTAAATAAAGCACTACTTGCGACCCCTCGCTCACGTAATATAAGAGCGCGCGCTAGCCGCGCAAAGTCAGTCATCGAGTAACCGGCGTGGGGGAAACAAGTACGAAAATACAAATGAAGCCTTCTTATTTCTTCCTGCGTTTAGACGTCGCCAATCCCAGCGGGTAATGTGCAGTCGTGCACATTATACGGTCCTTCGAGCCGGATTCAAGCCTCGTCTTTCAAGAAATATCAAGACCTCAAGATCATAGAAAAATTCGTAGAAAATGCCGGTTACAAGATCAACGTCGGGTCGTTCCTGCGCGCCTGTGTCCTGAGACCAGGGGGAACCTTCCTCCACCGCCGAGCCGTCCGGGACAACAGGCCCTGCCGCCACGCAGGCAACCACCGCATCCGCCACCGCCACGTCGGAGACTACCGCCACGTCTGCGACAACCGCCACGTCCGAGACTACTGCCACGTCCGCGACGTCGGCCACCGCCACGGCTACGGAAACCGAAGCACGCCGTCAAAAACCTAGCCGTCAAAAACAGTCTCTAGGGTCGTCAAAAAGAAACGGGATTCGAAGAAATTACGACTCGCGCGCGCCAACGAGGAAGTAATCAAACTCCAGCTGAAGGTCGCCACAGCGCGCATCGCAACTATTGAAGCGGAACACGAAGAGGACGACGACGACAGTGACGCCGAAACAACATCGTCGCGACAAGATACGACAAGAAAAGTGGGGGACTGGCTGAACGATTCTCATTCTCAGCGGCACGTGCTTGCGCTTACTGACAAGCCTCACGTGACCGCTGAGGAAGCGCCGACACTTCAGCCAGAGGAACGGGTCGTCTCACCCCCCCCCCCCTGCCCGGTACCGTGTGAGCTGCCGCCTGCTCACGCCGTGCCCGTCGTAACGGAGCCGTCAAACGTTAACCTCAAGAAAGAAGATTCCGTCGTCGCACGCGCACCTCAGCAAGTCAGCCTCGCCGAACTAGTGTCTGCAATCGCCCTCGCCGCCAAGGCAGGATCTCGCCCGAAGTTCCTGACTGAGTTGCCGACATTCGCCGGGGCCCATCAAGAATGGCTCACATTTCGCGCGGCGTACGAAGAATCCGAGTCTGCATTCACAGAAGCCGAGAATCTAGCAAGATAACGAAGAAACATAAGAGGAAGAGCAAAAGAAGCGGTCGAGAGTCTCCTGCTGTTCAACGCGAAGACTCAAGAAATTATGAAAACATTAGAAAATCGCTTCGGACGCCCGGACTGCATCGCGCTCGCCGAGATAGACCGCATGCGGACATTGAACAAAGTGACAGACAACGCCCGAGATGTATGCATGTTCGCAAGCCCCGTATCAAACGTCGTCGCTACGCTACGTGCACTGAAGAAGACCCACTACTTGTACAACCCGGAGGTAACGAAGCTCACCATTGAAAAGTTGACGCCTGCGCTGCGGTATAGATGGTTCGACTTCGCCGCGGACAGTCAAGAGGATGAACCGGATTTGGTGCGACTCTCGCGCTTCCTCAACCGAAAAGCCGAACGATGCAGCGATGCAGTGTAACGTACGCGCCCCCGGAGACTTGCAACCAAGAACAATCCGCGGCACCGAGGAAGCCACCTACAAGAACATACGCCGCGACCGCTGCCAGATCGCCGTCGCCGGACCGTCAACCTACGTGCGCGTTGTGTGCGACCCCGGGACACGACATAACAAGTTGCGACAAGTTCAACAGTGCCGCGACCAACGAACGCTGGGACATAGCAAAAGAGAAGAGATTGTGCTTCGCGCGTCTACGGTATAGAAATCGGACTCATCACTGCAAACGCAAGAAATGTGAAGCCGACGGCTGCAAATACTCACACCATCGACTACTACACAACGACGTGAAGGCAACCGAGGTGCAAGCAGAGACAGTCGCGTCGATTCGAACTAGGAAGAATTTCATATCTTACTTGAAGATACTACCGGTGCACGTGTCCGGACCGGCGGGAGCTGTGGACACATTCGCTCTCCTGGTCGACGGTTCGACGGTCACACTCGTCGACGCCGACATAGCGAGAAAAACGGGAGCGTCGGGACTTCAAGAGCCGCTACGCATCGAGGCGTTCGGCCACAACGAACTCACGTCCGCCGCGTCGCAACGTGTTCACCTGATACTCAGCGGGCCCTCCAGTCAAGAGTTTGATGTTCATGCGCGCACCATAGAAGATATGAACTTGTCGGCGCAAGTGATACACACGGAAGACATAGAAGACTGCGAACACCTGCGAGACATAAGAAGCGACATTCTATACGAACAAGCGGAGCCGCGCGTCCTCATAGGTCAAGACAATTGGCACCTCCTGCTCCCGACTGAGGTGCGCGTCGGACGCCGCGACCAACCGGTCGCATCACGCACGGCCCTGGGATGGGTCGTACACGGAGCCAGCGCACGCAGTGCGCACAGAAGAGGAGAGCATGGACGAGCAGCTACGAGATTACATCGCCCTCGACTCGCTGATAGTGAACCCCAAGCTGCCGAAGAACGACCCAGAACAGCGCGCTCTCGATCAACTCAACCGTGACGTAGTCGCCAGAAACGGGACGTACGAAGCCCCCCCTGCTGTGGAAGAGTGATGACGTCGTGATGCCGAACAACTATGACAACACTTTGAAGCGACTACTGAACATTGAGAAGAAACTCGACCGTGATGCGTGCCTGAAAGAAAAGTACAACGAGCATATGGCCGCACTCGTCGCGAAAGGTTATACTACATACTTGATATTTTTTTGTAGGTTTATCCCGGAAGGGTAACTCCTTTGACCGGATCCAGTGAAATTATTGCTGAAACATGCTCAATACCAGCTGCACCCCCTGTCGGATTAGATAATGATGTTTACCAATTTCATATTTTGTCTGATATTTCAAATAACACTAATCAACATCAGTGCTGTGCTAACTTGGAGCAAACTTTGGCAAATCAAAACGTACTGATAACCAATCAAACACAAATTTTGAACCAACTTAATATTATCAACAAGGTGCAAAATACTATAATTCAGAAAGTTGCATCGCTTTCTGTACAATTAGAAGATGCAGTATTGCAAATTAATCAAACAAACGATCTAGATTCTCCGGTTACGGAATTAAATAAAGCCAAATCTACAATAAGTAATTCAGCTTTCTACGTCAAACCAATTGATAATATCCAAGAATTAAACGAATTAGAGAAGCAGTTGTCTAAGAGTAGCGCAAGACAAGAACTAAAGAACAAGTATTCGGTGATATACTCTGGGGGTAGGGGTATTGATTGCGCCTGCACATTGGTAGATATTTTATTTTCGCGAGACTTGATAAGCCAATGCACTTGGAGCGGAGGTAGTCGAGGAAATGATATTAAAGTTGCCTGGAAAAGTTACAACAGCTGCAGCTCGGAATGGCTCGGCTTCAAGTCAGCGAATGAAGAATCACAACGATATTTTACGAAGAATGAAAACATAGCGCGCATGCGCAGAAGCCTTCGCGGGAATGCAAAGGAAGCTGTTGGGTGCCTTCTGCTGAGACAACCGGAACCAGAAGCAATTATAGAAGCACTGGAAAGAAGATTCGGAAGACCAGAAGTACTCATCCACACCGAGATAGAAAAGTTGAAAATGCTGAACAGAGTCAACGACAACCCAAGAGAATAGGGTATTACACCTTTTTTTGAAAACTGTTTTAAATTAATCCTTAGATCGTAATGAACCAGTAGAATTTTTATTTCAATTTTATACAACCAAAAAATGCCATAAAAACGATTTTTAATTTATGATTTTGAATACACACACGAAAACGCTAGCCGCCATGCTACTTCGGCTCGTGACGTCACTACTGCCAGACCAAGTAACACGATTTGTGAAAATAATGAGTTATAATGTTTATCATTGGTGTCTTGTGCCTGAATGCAATAATACAAGTGTAAAAACTCCACAAAAATTGTGGATTCAATTGCTTTGTGTATCATTCAATAAATGCTTGATTTAGTAACGCACATTTTCGACATTTTCGTCATGGGACATATCCTATTTTAAGGCGGATCGTTCACCTGAGCCCGCCAAATTCAAATTTCAATTGGTTTTTCGCAATTTGTAGGTCTATAACACATTCTAGATTCCTAGCTGTAGTAATTGCGGCATTAGCTATAAGTACAATATTCACAACTGAGCATTAAAAACTTTGCTTGTAAATCGATATTGTAGCTAAAATTAGGTACAATCGTCATTTTTGGCCAAAATTAACGATTGTACCTAATTTTAGCTTCTATAACGTTTATTAAGCAAAGTTTTTAATGCTCAGTTGTGAATATTGTATAGCTAATGCCGCAATTACTACAGCTAGGAATCTAGAATGTGTTATAGACCTACAAATTGCGAAAAACCAATTAAATTTCAATTGGTTTTTCACAATTTTTGGCGGGCTCAGGTGAACGATCAGCCTTAACAGCTTTGTTAATTTTAAATGCTGATTAGTTATTGCCTTGTTACATAGAAATTGGTGAAACTGGGTCTTATTGTTAGACAAAACTTGATACGATAGTTAGGTAGGTACTTACATTACTGTTTTAATATTTCTCAACTCGGCAGAACAGAAATCGGGATTGGATGCAAAAAAATTTGCCACCATCAACGTATTGATCATTGGTAGATTTGTACTTTCTGCTTTCACAAAACCGTCTTCCATGATGCGATTTTAATCAAACTAACACAGCACGACAAACAATGATTGTTGAATTGTTACTCTGAGACGACAAACGTCGTCATCGATCGAATGAGTGACGTCACGTCGATAACCAATATGGCGGATGGCGTTTTAAAACAGATTAAAAAAGACGATTTTTGAAATTGAATTATAAAATTTACATTGCATTTTTATTAATAAATACTAACGTTTCTCGTTTACTTTTTTCAAAATCTATCATAAAAATGCATTTTCATATTTATTTTTACATGGTGTAAAATACCCTATTATGCATCTTCGCCAGTCGTGTAGCGAATATCGTCGACACCGTGGAAGCATTAAGAAGAGCGCACTATTTACATAATCCTGAGATGGCGCGGATCATTACAGAGAAGCTAACGCCTATATATAAATATTGACAGTTTATCTAAAGCTGCTTTGAAGACGTACAAAGGTAAACATTATCATAAAAGGAAACAGGTAATTGGGTGGAACTATCACGTGAAAAGGCTTCACGAAATTGCGAGAGGTTGTTTTCAGGTATGGAATTTTTGGGGACAACCCAGGCAGGGTAAAATTTATAACGATATGTTATTGACTCGTAAGGATTTTAAAAATAAGATTAAGTGGTGCCAGCTAAATGAAAATAAAATAAAGATGGACATTTTAGCTACACATCGAAATAATAAAGATTTTGTCAAGTTTTGGAAAGAAACTAATAAATTAAAACTTAAAACTGGCAGGCCAGTTTCTATAGAGGGTAGTCAGGACCCGAATGAAATCGCGAACCTATTTGTGAATAAATTTAATCCGCCCACAAATATGTTTAACGAATCATGCCGTGCCCGTGGTGGTCCGGGGCGGGAGTCACGCGCATGTGACCAGTTGCATAACACCAGCCAGCTGCACGTTTCAGCCGACGATGTGTTTAATTGCGTCAAAGCAATGAAGCGTGGAAAATCCCCGGGCCACGATGGGCTCAGCGTTGAACACATATTGTATGCAGGACCTTTGTTACATGAAAGAGTTGCTTCATTTTTCAATGCATGTATTGATCACCATTATTTGCCAAATGATTTTATGAAGACGACAGTGGTACCTATTGTAAAAAATAGAACTGGAGACCCTTCTAGTTTGTCTAACTACCGACCAATCTCGTTGGCAACAGTTTTTTCAAAGATTTTCGAACGTCTTGTTTCTAAACATCTTAATGAAAATAATATCCCCTTGAATGATGCCCAGTTCGGGTTTAGACAAGGTATGTCGACTGACTTAGCGATTTTTGCTCTTAAGAATACTGTTTATAAATATCTATCTCGTAAAACTTCTGTGTTTGCATGTTTTTTAGATTTAAGTCGCGCTTTTGATTCTATTAATTATGATATACTATGGAAAAAAATGCGTAATACAAAAGTACCTCCTGATATTATAAATGTATTGGAATATTGGTACGATAATCAAGTTAATCAAGTTAAATGGGGTAATACTTATTCTAGACCTTATAAACTTATCTGCGGTGTGAGACAGGGCGGGCTTACGTCCCCAACTTTATTTAACTTATACGTAAATGCGTTGATAGAGGAGCTGAGCGGCACCAGAGTCGGGTGCAATGTTGGTGGCGTCAGCGTGAACAACCTGAGCTATGCGGATGACATGGTGCTGCTTAGCCCCTCGGCCAATGGTCTTAGTATAATGTTACAAATCTGTGAGCGATATGCAGCTGCTCATCACCTGACCTATAATGCTCAGAAAACTGAAATTATGGTGTTTAAACATGGACAGGGCCCTGAAACTATTATTCCCATTACTCTGAATAATGCTGCGTTGAAATTGGTTAGTACATTTAAGTATCTTGGTCACGTTATAGACGATAATTTAATGGATGGCACTGACTTGGAACGACAGAGGAGAAGCATTGCATGCAGAAGCAACATGCTTGCCGGGCGATTTGCTCACTGCTCACGACTGGTAAAAATAACGCTCTTCAAGGCTTACTGTCAGGCGTTCTACACCAGCCAACTTTGGTATCAGTACACGAAGAGGGCGTATCATTCTCTTCGTGTACAATACAACAATGCATTCCGTGCCATGCTCAACCTGCAATGGCGGTGTAGTGCGTCCGGCATGTTTTTTGAGAACAGGGTGTGTGACTTCTCTGCTGTTTTAAGAAGGCTTCGAGCTTCATTTAGAGTACGACTAATAAACTGTTCAAACAATATTGTAGCGACTGTGTTCCGCACTATTTTTATTACTAGAACCGAATTATTTAATCTTAATAACGACAAATAAATGACTGATGTTATATTTTGATTTTGATATGCCTTTTACTCATATTTTGAGATTTTATAGGTACCTAATTATATTATACTATTTTTATTTTTATTTTATTTTTTGTGTTTGTAATTAAACTTAAACTTAAACTACATTAAACTTGAAATTGTAAAAAAAATGTTACTACTACATATGGGTGTATTTACCTGAAATAAAAATGATTTATTTATTTTATTATTTATTATATTGAAGAGCAAGTGGTACGATTACGCTGCAAAGAAGAAAGAAGACATACCAGAACTAAAGATTTCTATATTCCTGAATGAAGAAGCAGACAAGTGTGGCGCCTACGCTATGCCAGAAGTGGTGTCAGAAGATCACTCAGGGAAGGAGAGAAGAACAAGAAGATCAGAAAGAACATTCGCTGTGGACAAAACTACCTACAGTGAACAATTGCACTCAGTGCAGACAAGATCACAAGTTACCTGATTGCAAGCAGTTCCTCGCCCTGGACACTAACTCAAGATGGGAGGTAGCCAAGAAGAATCACATCTGCTATCGTTGTTTTCGAAGCAAACATCGTCGTCTTCTCTGCCGAGCACCGCCGTGTGGGAAGAATGGATGCGCCATGAAACACCACAAATTGCTACATCACGACAAAGAAGAAAATGTAGCGAAGAAGGAAACTACAATAGAAGTTACATCAGCTGCGAACCCCTGCGATCGCCGTCGAGCATATCTGAAGATAGCACCCGTGACACTGAAGGGACCACTCTCCAGCATTGAAACATATGCACTCTTGGATGAAGGGAGCACGGTTACCCTAGTCGACGCGTCGATAGCCGATGTCATCGGGGCAGATGCACCTGCGAATACCATGTGGATCCAAGGAGTAGGCAACGAAATGAAGCATGAAAGCAGCAAGATCATCAGTCTACGAATAAAAGGAAAATACGCAGAAGAAGAATACGACATAGAAGCGGCGCGTACAGTAGACAGATTGAACTTTATGCCAGAAACAATCTACGATCGACATCTGGATGACTGTCAACACCTGGCGGACATCAGAGAAGAAGTCACATATGAACGAGCATCGCCTAAGGTGTTAATTGGTCAAGATAATTGGCACCTTATAGTCACAAGAAAACTGCGCACCGGACTTCGCAACCAACCAGTGGCCTCTTACACCAATCTAGGGCTGCATGGATGCCACAGCTTACTGACTGCTACTGTGACCTTCTGTGGAAGACTGCAACATAAAGAAGAAGAAGACTCATCAATAGAAGATACGGTCAAGAATCACTTCAAGCGAGTCATTATTCATCGAACCCAGAAGACCAAGAGAAGACCCAGAGTGGCGAGCGATTCAAATACTAGAAGAAACCAGCAAGAGGTTACCAGATGGGAGGTTCGAAACCGGTCTGCTGTGGTGAGACAAGAATCTCAAGATACCAAATAACTACAAAGAAGCAGAAAGGCGCTTGCGTTCATTAGAGAAAAAACTAGAAAAAGATGAAGACTTGAAACTGAAGTATGAAGAAAGAATGGAAAACCTATTCAAGTCCGGATACGCCGAGAGAGCACCCTCACCGCCTCCAGAAGGAAGAACGTGGTACTTGCCACATTTCCCAGTCACCAACCCAGCTTAGCCTCACAAGTCGCCCAGATTAGTTCACGATGCCTCAGCGAAGTCAGCCGGCGTGTGCCTCGACGACCTGCTACACTCCGGGCCAGATCTACTACAATCGCTCCCTGGGGTCATCATGAGGTTTCGGCAGCACAAGTATGCAATGAGCAGTGACATCAAAGAGATGTTTATGCAAGTGAAGATAAGAGAAGAAGACAGAGATGCACTACGATTCCTATGGAGAGGCAAACGAGGGGAGGACAGAACATTAGGAGGCAAACCAGGGGAGGAAAAACCCACAGAATATCGCATGACGTCAGTCATATTCGGAGCTACGTCTTCACCCTGCACCGCTCTCTACATAAAGAACAAGAACGCGAGAGAATACGCAGACACATATCCAGAGGCAGCAAAAGCCATAGAGAAGAATCATTACATGGATTTCAGATGGCAGAGTTTCTCCACCACAACAGGGGCACGCGAGACAACGAAGGCGGTAGACTTCATTCATTGACAGGCAGGCTTCGTGCTGAACGGATGGACATCGAATGAGATCAAGATATTAGAAGATTTAGCGCCGCACCCCGGCAACGTCACGACAGTCAGCTTAGGTGGTTCAGAAACGGAGAAGACTCGGACTACTTTGGCACGTCACAGAAGACAACCTGGGCTTCAATACAGCAACTATGAAGATTCCAAAAGAAGTAAAAGAAGACAGGCGCACACCTACGAAACGCGAAGCATTGAGCATAATAATGGCCCTCTTCGACCCCCTGGGATTGATATCACCTATAACCACTCCAGCAAAAAGAATATTTCAAGACACGTGGCGCTACAAGACTGACTGGGATGATCCATTGCCAGCAGAATTAGAAGACAGATGGAAGTCATGGCTCACCTCGCTCGACATCATTGAACGCCTAAGAATACCCAGGTGTTATGACAGGAACAGGGTCACGTCACGTCAGCTGCACACCTTCGTCGACGCCAGCGAAGAAGCCTACGCTGCGGCTGTCTACTGGCGGACAGAGCATGAAGACTGCAGCGTGCAAGTGTCCCTAGCCGCCGCGAAGAGCAGAGTTACACCACTGAAGCCGATCTCAATACCCAGGCTGGAATTACAAGCGGCGGTAGGCGGGCGACTCGCAAAGACGGTGTTAGAAGAACACGAGTATGACGTGACTATTGACAAGGTCTATTGGAGCGACTCAAGAACAGCCCTGGTGTGGATCCGATCAGAGCCACGAGTATACAAGTCATTTGTGGCACACCGCTTAGCAGAAATAGAAGACCATACGAAGAAGAATGAATGGCGTTGGCTACCAACACAAGACAACGTAGCAGACGACGCAACGCGAGCAACGCCCAGTAACTTCACAGCAACTCATCGTTGGTTCCAGGGACCCTCATTCCTACGATTGCCAGAATCAGAGTGGCCAAGAGAAGAGAAGACTGTCAAGTACGACACCGGAGAAGAAAGAGAAAAGTGCCACTTGTCCGTGCAAGAAAAAGAGTACAATCAAGATCACCTGCCCAGGATAGAGAAGTTCTCGAAATGGATTCGTCTCATCAGAACCACCGCCAGAGTTCTTCAATTCATCGAACTCTGCAAGAAGAAGAAGAAAGTCGTGACAGCAACAAGAAAGCGCACCAAGAAGAATGAACAAAGAGATTCAGACTGGAAGACAGTCACCAAGAAAACGTCCCCCACCCCACCGCACCAAAAGAAAATTGAACTCACGAAGTATGAAGAGATAACAGCTCAGCACCTTATCAAAGCTGAACTGCTTTGGATCATCGCAAGCCAGAGAGATAGCTTCAAAGAAGACATGAAGCGCATTCAGAGAGGTGAAAACCCCAGCAGTCAAGGCAACCTGGCGAACATGAGTGTGTACATCGACGCAGAAGGAATAATACGTCTGAAGGGAAGAGTGGCAGCGGCACAAGGAGTCGCAGAAGAGACGTCACACCCCCCCATATTAGAAGGAAAACAGGCGTACACGCGACTGTACGTAGCTCACGTACACGAAGAGCTGCATCACGGACGCACCGAAATGATTGTCAACGAGTTACGACAAAGGCTGTGGATTGTGAAGATTCGTCCCGCAGTCAAGAACATAGTGAAGAGCTGCATTCCATGCCGCATCAGGAAAAGATGAAGCCCGCGTCTCCTTCCACCGGAGACTTACCAGCAGCGCGCCTAGCCCATCATGCTCGGCCCTTCAGCTTTACGGGGCTCGACTACTTTGGGCCCATAGAAGTCACCGTCGCGCGCCACCATGAGAAAAGATACGGAGCTCTCTTCACCTGCATGACCTCCCGCGCAATACACATAGAGGTCGTACACTCGCTCAGCGCTGACTCGGCAGTATCCGCCTTGAGGCGATTCATGGCCAGAAGAGGTTGTCCAAAGGAAATATGGAGTGACAACGCCACATGCTTCAAGGCGGCAGAAAAAGAGCTACGAGAGGCAGCACTGCAAGCCCTTCAGCACGAGACTACGTGTCACCGCATCGTCTGGAAGTACATCCCACCTGCAGCACCTTTTATGGGAGGCGCATGGGAGCGTATGGTGCGCTCAGTAAAAGAAGTCCTGCGCATCATCTTAACAGAAAAGTACCCCAGCGACGAGACCCTGGTCACCCTCATGACCGAGGTCGAAAACACAGTAAACTCGCGACCCCTCACCCACGTCTCAGTCGACCCGCAAGAACCTGAGGCACTCACGCCGAACCACATACTCATCGGCCCCAACTCACATGTACCAGTGGCAGGACACTTCGACGAAAAGGACATCACAGCTCGACAGCAGTGGAAGCGCGCCCAGGTGCTAGCAGACAAATTCAGGAAGCGATGGGTTAAGGAATATCTCCCCCTGTTGCAACACCGGCGGGAGCCCAGCGGCACCGGCACGCCACCTAAGGTCGGTGACATCGTCATAATCTGCCGCGCAACACATGGCCACGAGGTCGCGTCAGCCAGCTGTATCCAGGCGCCGATGGAGAGGTACGAGTCGTGGACGTCACCACCAGCAGCGCGCACGTGCTACGGAGACCACCGAAGAAAATCGTCGTGCTACCAACGGAGTCGCATCGTGGCGACGGCGGGAGAATGTGCACGACGGACCCCAGGCAAACCGCATGGCGCAAGTAGTGCCTCACCTAGCCCTACCAGAGTGTGATATAAAAATGTGTCGTGCAGTGAAAATAGACAAATTAAGTGTAAAATATTGTGATTAATGTGATTATGGATATTATAACTTTATAATAACATAAGATAATATAAAATTTAAAGTGATATAGTGATAAGAATCTGTTAGGAATAATCAACTTGATGTTTTACGTAAATTACTCTTATTTTGTATCAGATCTATACGTTTTACATAAGAATAGGTGTGTAAATAAAAAAATCAATAAATTTTAGCTAGTTTAAGGCGAAGTTAAACGACAATTTATTGAGTACAATGTTAAGTCTTAAGTAATAATTTTGTGCAGTTACGTAATTATTTTGTTAAAATAAGCTTTCTTAATAATAGGATTAGTTTAAAATATTCTTAATTAGCATGTTAAGTAAGGCAAATAAATCATAATTAGGCCTCTTTTCCATTACACGGTTTCTCGCCGTGAAAATCTACGGTTAATTCGCCGCGTGTAGGCACGGTCGTCAGTGTGGTATGGATCACTATATGAGCTTGTCGACATGCACGGTGGCGCCAAGGCACGGCGCCGCGGCCGCGTGCGCCGTGACTGCCCCTCGGCGCGCCGCGTCTACGCACGGCGTGATTTTCACCAGTGTTGTATGGCAGTCTATCGGGGTGTGTCGACGGTGCCGGACGTACGCACGGATTCGTGACCGCTTATATACGCTGTTTCGCGATTTTATTATAAAATGAACATAAATCAAGAATTATTAATTACGTTGATTCAAGAAAGGCCTGTAATATGGGATAAGACCATCGACGATTATAAAAATAAGCGGCTTAAATATGATTCCTGGAAAGAAATATTTATTCATTTCCAGCCCACATTTGAAGATTTAAGTGGTGATGAGAAAAACAAGTTTGGTAAGTTACAGATATTTAATTATTAACTTTTTACTTATGCATAGTTGTTTTGATAGGAGAGGCGACCTTCGTTAGATACAAAATATTGTGCAAATCTGTTGCGAACTTCATTAGCCGCCAAACTTCCGCGAACTGCATTCGTGATAGGTAACTGGATTAGTTCCGATTCTGAATCAAGGGTGGACTCATTTTCACTCGCATTGTGAAACTGAAAGTTTTCCTGCTTATGTATAAAATTTTGCAAAACACAACATGTTTTCACAATATCAACTGCCAAATCGATGGACACATTCATTGGCCGGTGAAAAATTCGCCATTTATTGGATAAAATGCCAAACGCACATCCAACAAATCTTCGCGCTCTGGTGAGTCTGTAGTTAAATGTACGTTTTAATTGATCAAGCTGATGACCACCAAATGGACGAAGCAAGTGATAATGCAAAGCAAAGGCTTCGTCCGCAACGAACACATATGGCAAATCGTAGTCAATTCCAGGCAAACGTGTTGCATCGGGTAGATTTAATCCGTTGTTTGTTAAATTTTTCCAAAATGGGGTCTCTTTAAACACACTGGAATCACACTCCTTTCCGTAGGCGCCAACGTCAACAAATATAAAGTTGTAATCGCTATCTACTACTGCCATCAAAACTATAGAAAAAAAATGTTTGTAATTTAAAAACATCGAGCCACTATCAATTGGCTTAATAAGTCTGATGTGTTTTCCATCGACCGCTCCTAAGCACAGCGGGAAGTTGGAAGATTCTTGAAATTTGCTTGCAATGTGTAGCCAGTCTTCTTTAGATGGTATTTTCATATATTCTTTATACAGTTCTAACCAAATGTAGTGGCATACTTCACGTACGATGCAACTTATGGTTTTTATTCCAATTCTATAGCTGTAGTATAGGTCAGTAAAGGTATCTCCTGTTGCTAGATACCTGAAATATAAAACAAAACGGTTCAGGTTCAAATACTAAAACCCCATTTTAGGTCGGGGTCGATTCAGTTTAGGTCGGGGGTTTTTATAAATTTTGAATTTAATAATTATTATTTATTTATTTTCAGGGCAAATGGTGATGAAGAAGTGGACCAATATGAAAGATAGCTGGATAAAATATGACAAAAAAATTAATGAATGTAAGTCTGGTTCTTCAGCAAAAAAAATAAGAAAATATATGTTCTATGATGAAATGATGTTCCTAAAAAAAAATGTTGAGCATCGCAAGACCGATTCTAACATGACTGAACATGTTCATGATTCTAGCCTCAGTAATGAAAATTTTGATAGTGCAGTCCCGAATCAATCAAGCTCGGGATACACTGAACGGAGTGAGACGCAAAGGGCTAAAAAAAAAAGAAAAAATGAACTAAGTGAAGTTGACATTAGGTTTATGAAGTTTATGGATTCAGCAGAACGAGATGAGAAAAAGAAAAGCCGTAGTATGAACTTTTTTATGGGAATCGCTGATACAGTTGACAAGTTCAGTGATGAAAATATGATAGACTTTCAGTTTCAAGTAATTTCAATAATTAAAAATATTCAACAAAGACAGTGTACTCAGTATATACCTACATCAAGAAACCAATGGGATCAAGGCCATCAAGGATATTTAAGTGGTACAGCATCCTCAAATGCGCAATCGTCAACATATGGATATTCTACAGCTGTTAGATCGGGCTATGGAATAAGTCGTCCACAGACGTCTTCTCATGATTTTGGACACGGTTCTGGTTTAGAGCCAATCCACTACCGACCCGAATCACAATTATCTGTACATAGTGTAAATGCGGAAAGTATCTCGGCAGATTCTCAAGTTTCTATTGAAGACGAATTCGATTTTAGTACCGCACTTGAGTAGCATTTTCAGCGTAGTGTATTTTTTGATTTACTTGTTCTTAAATTAATAATTATTAAAATTCAATTACATGTAATAATTTTGTTTGTGTGCAATAAACAATTTTAAACTAAAATATGTCATTTAATTTTGTACCTACTTACCTCAGAGTTACAGCCAATCTTTCTGCGGGCGATATACTCTCTCGCATAAAAGTATCTTGATGTTTTAGTTCCTGGGATAATTTTTGGAGCAAGTTGTCGAATGTAGTTTTCTGCATTCTAAAATAATTGTAAAACTTGTCTTCATCTTCTCTCAATTGATTCTTGACAAGTGTATGAAACGCGCCATATTCCTCCCTTTTTTCTAAAATCGGATGTATCCAAAACCTTACTTCCCTTTTTTTTTCTATTTCTTTTTCCTATATATGTAATAAGCAACTATAATCTTTTTTTTCGTAAGAAAATTCATGACGCAGCACGTCCTACACAGCCCGAGTAAAAAGCGCTACTAGCCAGTACTTACCAATGTCTCGCGCGGTGATTTTGCCGTATCATGTACAAGCTAGCACGTTTTTTCAACCGTACGGCTTACACACCGTACGTTTGAACAACCGTGTAATGGAAAAGAGGCCTTACGGTGTTTGTTTCAATTTACCCAAGCCCTGCGACGCTCACTAGTTAGTTCAATGCAGAGGGCGCTAGTGTCGAAAATGTAAGAGTGCGGTGGGGGACGGGGGCGTATATAAACGCCAATCAGAGAAAATCGCCCGGAAAAGCGTGACGGAGCGTCGCAGAGGGCACACGTATGATAGAATAGTAAATAAGGTATTTTATAGTTTTAGATAAGACTCGCTGCTCAGAAAACATAATTGTAAATTTTTATAAATAAAGTATAACAGCGGGGGTGAGGAATAAATGGTCCGCTGGCCACCAAAAAGGGCCTATAAAAGCGCAGCGCACTTTCGGTTGGCCAGAGGACCGCTCGCGACCTACCTACGCCTCTGGACTGCAGTGACTTGGACCCCCCCTGGATTTCAGTGCTACAAGGAACCTGTGCGTGTGTGTGTGCCAGAGAACAGTGTGCGAACGAAGCCGCTCGGACCGTTTTTCGCTGCGTTTGCGTCGTCCGCCGTGTGTACGGCAGTGTCCCTCACGGGGCATTGACGTAGACACGGTGGGACCAACGTAGCCGAAGCCGTTGCCGCCGGTGTGCTTCTCAGCACGCCGCACGGTCGCGGTCTAGGTTGCGCGTCCCACGCGATGCCTTCGCCCGGCTGCCGCGGCCCCCCTCACAGGGCCCGGCATCCAACCAAAAACTCCCTTCTCAGGGCCACCAACCGCTCGCCACGTCGCCGCAAGCGCTCCCGCACCTGTCGGTAGCAGCAGCCAGCGCGCGCCGAACCGCCTCGAATCCGGACCTCCGACTACAGAGGAACACCACCTCACCGATCGCGAGTGCCGATACCAGTGCGCGCACGCAGCAAATAGGCGCGAGTATAAATGCTGCGTCGCAAGCGCCCCGGGCGGAAATCGCCGGTACTACGCGTACCCCGCCCGCCGCGTCCCGCGCCCCGCCCACCGCCACTGTGCGCCCTCCGTCGTTCCGCCCCGTTCCGATGGAAATGTCGCAACCGCCCGCCGCCCGCCGCGCGCCCGTGTCTCGCGCGCCCGCCGCGCCCGCGTCCCGCGCCTCCACCCGCGCAGCTCCACCGCCCGTCCGTGCGGTGTCGAGCGCGTCGAGCACCGCCACCGAGAAGAAGCCCAAGGCCCCTGCTCCAGCTTCCGCGACGCAAACACCGACGCGCCCGACAGTGCCCAGGTCTACTGGGCTAGTCTCGCCACCCACCCCCTGCGGCTCGGACCCACCCTCGCCGGCGTCGATGTCGATGTACTCGGCTCATGCGAGTTCGACGTCGTCCATCGACTCCGAGGCGAGCAACAGCAGCGCACGCAGGACTGCGCTGCCAAAGGCCTGGCCCAGCTCAGGAGGTGGGAAAGCACCCTCACTCCCGAATCTCCAGGCATCTCCGGTAAGTGAGATAACCTTTGACCTGGACTACAATTTTTATCTGCCCCGTCTCGCGCAACGCAGACAACGCAGCCCGGACGACGAATCCACAGTGGAGGCTAAACGCCCGTGCGTAGAGGCCGAGGCGCCTACCTACGCCAACGAAACGCACGCACCGACCTCGCCCACTGACACCGCAGCCCCCACGCGCGCTACCACCTCCGGTAGCAGCGCGAAGGGGAAGCCGGAGAAGAAACTCCGCTATCCCCCGCTGATAGTGGAAAAGATTCGCCGGACTGGGCGCGACACTTCAAGGCGCTCCGGGACAAGCTGGGCCGGGCAACGAACGCGCGCCCATTCCAACAGGGGGTGAGATTCACCCCCCAGAACGATGCCGAGTTCCGTCTGGTGCAGAGCTACCTGACGGAACTGGACAAGGAGACAAACCTTTCATGGTTCTCCTACTCCCTACCAGCTGAGCGCAGTCTCAAGGTGGCCATAAGGGGGCTGCCGGTCGACACAACACCGGAAGAGATAGGGGAGGAATTCCGCGCGCTCGGATACGAGCCGGAGTATGTCAGGCACATTAATGCCAGACAAGGACGACCCGGCTGTATCTACCACGCCGTCCTAAAAAGAACACCAAATATGATCCCGGGCATCTACGAGATCACAGAATTCCTGTGCATGCCCGGGGTGAAAATAGAAGCCTGGCGTGGAAAAAAGGGGCCCACTCAATGTCACAGATGCCAGCAATTCAGGCACTCATCTGCCCAGTGCCATCGCCCGCTCGCATGCGTGAAGTGTGGACCGAAGGAAGAGGCTGCCACTTGCGCAAATTGTAAAGGGGCACACCCCGCAAGCAGTGCCAAGTGCCCCGTGCGCGCTCGCGGAATGCGCAACAAGCGGGCGGGCACGGTCGCCATCACGGGGGACTCGCGCCGGCCGGACAGGGCCACCGAAAGGCAGAGTAACCAAAAAGAAATAAGTGAGACAGACGCCCCGTCCACCACTCTGATGGCGGCCGCAAACGGCACCTCAGCGCGCGGTTCGGCCACCGCCTCCTCGGGGCGGAGGAAGAAGAGGCGTGGAGGCAGAAAGCGGTCGAAGAAAAACCAGAACCAAAGTGACAAGGAGGTTGTCACCGCCACACACACTAACAATAACGTTAGTGAACAAGTGGGCGGTGACAAGTCACGCCACGCCTCCCAAAGCGAGAGGGACGACCGAGACTAACCGCCGACCAATAGCGGCGCTGTAAACGCACAGCGAGCGCAGTCTGGCGGGATACAACAGAAACAGATGCCCGCGGGTAGTAACACCCATCACGCGCAGTCCATGAGAGGACATGAGAGGGTGCAAATAACACCCACGCACCCGTAAGCCAAGAAAGGCGGAGGGTGTTACTGCCCACACCAACATCAACTCAGACTGACCGCAGCTGCGACACAGAGTCAGCGGCGTCAGAGTAGCGTACACCCACTACCCGACAAACACAAATCAGCTACCCGACCACAGTGCGGGCCACCCACCGGACTTGACGCCTGAACGGGCCGCACCCACTCTACACGCGACCCGTTCAAACAACGATACTCCACAGACCACATGAAACACACCCCGCCGCGCGCGTTGCCGTCTAAGTTAACATAGGCGCAACGCCCGCGAGGCACGTGCACAAAGCACTACTCCGCATTCGCGATGACTCACGCGCAGCTACCCGTGCGAGCCCTCGGGCGAACGCGGGAATGTCGTAGCAACCACTGAGCGACGCACACACACACACACACAAAGTCGCCCAGAACACCACCTCGTCCCCGGCTTTTGCAGCGCTTTGGCTAGCTCTGAACCCGCTGTAGGAGTGGGGTTAAACACCGACTTCGCAGGGGGCGCCACCTGAAGCCGTTGCCCTGTTGCTTGATCGATCTTCGCCGGGCCTCCCCCGGGCAACCGGGGGTCACACCTAGCGGGGATCCAGATGCACGGGCAGCGTGAAACACTTAGGGCACTCCTGTCGAAAAACACACAGCAATGACTCTAAAATCTAGTAGGTCTGCATGCACACGCGCCGCGGCCTACAAACGAACACACGCAGGGTGCGTAAAACACCCATACACAACGACCGGGCTAAATTGTTAGCCCGCGAAATGACCAAGGGGGCCAATGCCCCGATACCGACTCCTCGCGCCCCTTGCGGGGCGATGAGACGATCAACAGTGGACCCTCAGTGTGCGAGCGACAGTGGGAGCGGAAGGCTGCACGCATCTTGTCACGGTGAGTCAAACATTTTTTTTTGCATTTTTGTTAAAAATTTTGTGTTCTCATACAATGGATGTAAATGTCATACTTCTGAGTACATTGACACTATATTTCGTAAGTTTATTGTATGGATAATCCGTTTTCAAATGCCACGTGTTATAAAACTCACTAAAAATGCTATCGAGGATGGCGACCATTTTTATTCAAATTGTTTACTGCGGGTAATTAGGAACGGGAATGTGAGGGGTAATTGGGAATGTTCCCAATTACCCCTTACATTCTTATTTTATATTTTTATTGTTTTTATATTTTTATTTTTATGTTATTTTTTAGATGCCGCGAAAATATATTCGGAAGAAACAAGAAAGAAAGAACAAGGTAAGCAATCGAAGATCTTCACCGTGCAGTTGAAGAAGTTAAAAATAAAAAACTCACATTGGGCAAAGCAGCTACTCAGTTCTCCGTACCAAAAACAACGTTGTTTAAACAGCTAAAAGCAACCGTAGTCAAGACACCAAAAAAAGGTCGGTACGCAGTGTTTTATTATGAGCAAGAACAACAGCTTGAAACATTTATTATTGAATGCTGCAAGTCTTTTTATGGCATAACACCGAGATCTTTGCGCGGAGTGCTTTTCGATTTGCCGAGGCCAATAAGTTGAGACATAATTTCAACAAAAACACGCAGCTAGCAGGCAAAGATTGGTATTATGGATTTATGGCTAGACATCCATCTATCAGCTTACGTATGCCAGAAGCTACCTCTCTAAACAGAATAACAGCTTTTAACGCTACTGAAGTTAACCTATTTTTTGACCAACTGAAAATGATCCAAGCTAAGCACAATATACCCGGTCATCGCATTTTTAATATTGACGAGACCGGAATAAGCACTGTTCAAAAAAATTATAAGATTTTTAGCTCCAAAAGGTGTGAAACAAATAGGAAAAGCAACAAGTGGAGAACGTGGTGTCACCACAACAGTAGTGTGCGCTGTTAGTGCTAATGGCATATATGTCCCCCCCCCCCCATGTTTATATTCAAACGAAAACGCATGAACGGACTGCTAGTTAAAGGCTGTAATAGTGACATGCAACGGTTTCTGATTCTGGCTGGATCAATGAGTCAGTATTTATAGACTACTTGAGACACTTTATTTCTTTTGTCAAACCTACCAAAGAAGACCCAGTGCTATTAATCCTCGACAATCATGAGAGCCATATCAGCCTGGGAGCACACGAACTTTACCGAGAAAACGGGATGCACGTTCTTTCTTTGCCACCCCACGTATCGCACAAAATGCAGCCATTGGATCTTACAATCTTCAGTTCGTTGAAAATGGCTTACAATAAAGAATGTGAACTCTACATGGTCAACAATCCTGGTAAAAAAATAAGCCAATACGAAGTTGGAGAGCTTTTCACCAAGGCCTTCAATAAAACAGCTAACATAAGCAAGGCTATAAGTGGTTTCAGAGCTACTGGAATTTATCCTATCGACCTAGACAGATTTAAGGACAGCTTTGAATGCTCATTGTACGACCAATCCAACACCAGTCAGACTGAAGCAGTGTTTCGATAACAACATCTGTGCAAAATTTAGCTGGACCTGTTGATGCAGCCAGACTGAACCAGACACCACCAATGCAAATATCACATTCACATGATGCCACCATCTCTTTAATTCCTGAAAATGACAACGATATGAGTGTTACCACTGTTAGCACTCCTCCTATTTCATCCACTCCTGTGCCACTCACTGAAGTTGCTAATTTACCCGTCGTACTTCAAACACGCACAACTTCTAGGCGACAGAATAAGAAACATGCTCAGATTTTATCCAGCACACCGATCAAGACTCAATTAGAGGAAAAACAAAAAAGACAAAATGCGAGAAAGAAAGAAAGAAAGTACAGAAGAAAGTCTCAGCCAAAGGTAAAGAAGTTAAAAATTTAATGAAAGTTTTAGAAGGAAATGAAAACCATGAGGAGTATTTTTGCATAATGTGCAATGAGAAATACGAGTATCCACCGGCAAGACTGGATAATGTGCTCTATTTGTAAGCTTTGGGCACATGAACAATGCACTATGGGCGAGACCAGCAAAGGTTACGTGTGTGATTTGTGTCACCGAAAGTAATTGTTACTGTTTCCTGCGCCACTTCTATTTACCCCATACCGTTTTAATTTGGTACCGTTCTCAATTACCCCATAAGGTGTCGGGTAAAAAGGAACGGCAAGGTTTTTTGTTTTTATTAATATGTCTTATAAAAAGTTGATTATTATGATATATTTTGTCAATTATAAGCAAATAGATAAGTAATCTTTATTTCTTAATAAAAGTTGCTTATATTTAAATAAAAAAAGCCTTTTTTTGCCCATTTATGTTAAGTGTTCCCAACTCCCCCACTTTCCCCTATCGAATTGATTTTCAGTACTCAGTAGACGAGTCAGTGAATTTTGAGAATTTGTTAACACTTTTGCGTTTACGGTTTTGATTTTTATTGCTATTGTGTTTAGTAAGTAGGTATATAGCGGTTTAGTTTACACTCGAAAGGATAGTAGCATATTTTATTGTCTGTTATATAATATTACCTACTAATTGTTAATTGTGTAGTCAGTTATTTCAATCATAATAATATTATTATAACCTTTAGTTCTTTATAACGATGTTGATTTTTAAGACTAAAATGAATCAAAAGACTAAATAGAAATAAAAGATAGTGATTTAATGAAATGATATTGTTTTATTTAGCTATTAATAATGGTATTTTATGGTTCATACCAACTCAAACTATTTTGCAATCATCAAACGTTATTTAAAATTACCATCCCAGTATAAATCATTACCGTCGCACCCTTGTTCACTACTGTCCTTTCAGTTTTCATCACCTTCCAGCTATAAAATTTCGATTGTCATTTGCTCCGTAATTAAACAAGATATAAGCGCGCCTATCACTTAAAATGAATCTGGCAACATTGAAGACTCGATTACAATATATAAAATATTGGAAAGTAACATTTTTTTTGGTTCCGCGGAACGTCTCAATTTGCACGAAACGGCGGAATGACCCTCATCTGCCCAGTGCCATCGCCCGCTCGCATGTGTGAAGTGCGGCAGCGGTCACCGGGCGAGCGACTGCCCACGACCGAAGGAAGAGGCCGCCACCTGCACAAATTATAAAGGGGTACACCCCGCAAGCAGTGCCAAGTGCCCTTGCGCGCTCGCGGAATGCGCATCAAGCGGGCGGGCACGGTCGCCATCACCGGGGACTCGCGCCGGCCGAACAGTGCCACCGAATGGCAGAGTAACGCACAAGAAATAAGTGACACAGAAGCCCCCTCCACCACTCTGATGGCGGCCGCAATCGGCCCCTCAGCGCACGGTTCGGCCACCGCCTCCTCGGGGCGGAGGAAGAAGAGGCGTGGAGGCAGAAAGCGGTCGAAGAAAACCCAAAGTGACAAGGAGGTTGTCAACGCCATACACACTAACAATAACGTTAGTGAACAAGTGGGCGGTGACAAGTCACGCCACGCCTCCCTAAGCGAGAGGGACGACCGAGACAAACCGCCGACCAATAGCGGCGCTGTAAACGCACAGCGAGCGCAGACTGGCGGGAATAAACAGAAACAGATGCCCGCGGGTAGTAACACCCATCACGCGCAGGCCATGAGGGGCCGCGCAGCGGGTGCAAATACCACCCACTAGGGTCTAGGGGGCACAGCCGACTCTTGTCATTAGAAGGAGTAGGGGGAAGCAGGATTGACGATGCTGAGTCATGTCAGGTAAAATTAACAGTGCGAGGTTTATTTAATAGGAATTTAGAAGCCATGGATGCATACACCATAGGCACTTTAAACCTTATCCCGCAAGAAATAAGGCGCGATTTGGTCCGGCAGTGCAGTCATTTAGCCGACTTGGAAGACGAGTTATGCTACGAGCAGGGTAAACCGACAATATTAATTGGGCAGGATAACTGGCACTTAATAACATCTAGGCAGCTACTACGTGTCGGCAACAAGCATCAACCCGTGGCATCTCTCACTAAGTTAGGATGGGTTCTGCACGGCCAAGACTCGCGACCACGCAACGCCATAGCAGTCGTCAACCTCGTTCAACCGACGCAGGCCGAAGACCCCGCGTTACAATTAATTAGGGATTATTTCAGCATAGAATCGTTGGGCATAGAGGCGCGAAAACCGACTGGATCCGGAGCAGCGCGCCCTAGCCATTCTAGAGAAAACTTGTAAGAAAACCAACAGTTGGTACGAAGCCGGCTTGTTATGGCGCACGGATACCGAAATAATGCCGAATAACAAAAAACAAGCACTCAGCCGCCTATTTAATTTGGAAAATAAGTTAGATAAAAACATGAGTCATAAGTGCGAATACACTAAATAGATAAATAACTTAATAGAGCGAGGTTATGCCGAAAAGGTACAAGCGCCGCCCACTTACCCGCGCGGCTAGTACTTACCACATTTTGCAGTCGTTCACCCCCAAAAGGGGAAAATGAGGGTAGTTTTTGCCGTGGCGGCCAGATGCGCGGTTAAATGTTTAAATGACGCGCTCCTGGCGGGCCCCGATTTGCTGCAGTCATTATTCGGCGTGCTAATTAGGTTTAGAAAAGGCAAAATAGCCGTCGTTGCCGACATTAAAGAAATGTTTTTACAAATAAAAATATCAGAACACGATCGTGATAGTTTACGCTTTTTATGGCGAGGTGACGATAGGGTAGGGCCACCACAAGAGTACCGAATGACGTCGTTAATATTCGGGGTTCAATCCAATTCAATTTATTCAAGAACAAAATGCATTTGTGTATGAATATCAAACAACATAAAACATTAGAAAAACAATTAACAATAAATTACCTAATAAGAATTAACAAATAAAAATTCGATTGATAATAAGTAAAAATTAGATTAGATTAATAAAATAAGATTAATAAAAAAAAATACATAAACAGAATATCATGCACACATTGATCAATTTGTTTATACATTGCTATAAAAATACCATCACAAAATTAAAATTAATACAGAATTACAAAAATATGTGTCAATTTATTTATAAATCATTAATGTTTTAAAGACATCTTTCCAATAGGAATGTTTTAAGCTTACTTTTGAATGAGCCCGTATACAATGCAACTTTTAGATCTAATGGTAATTTGTTAAATATTTTAACTGCCTGATATTGCGGACTATGCTTTGCGATGTCACTTAATGGAGCAATTTTACCCTTAAAGTCTTTTCTGCGCGTTTTGTCCCTTAATAATCTATCCCCATCCGTTTCAAATTCATGTACATATTTTTTAAAATTTGTTAAAAGCACTATTATATAAAGACCGGGCACTGTGAGAATGCCTAATTCTTTAAAATGTGGTCGACAGCTTTCCCGTTGGGAAATACGCAGAATAGTTCGAATTGCCCTTTTTGGAGAATAAATGCTCTTTGACAGTTGTAACTGTAGCTATTTCCCCAAAACTGTATACTGTACCTTAATTTCGATTCAATTAGTGCGTAGTATACCATTTTCAAATGCTTAGTGTCAACTTCATCCCTAAGGGATCTCAAAGCATAGCAAGCCGATGAAACAGACGAGTCAAGTGCCAGCAATTCTTTTTTCCAATTTAACAATTCATCTATAAATATTCCTAGATATTTTACTTCCTTCACAAACTCAACTTTATAAAATAAAAATAAAAAAACCTTTTATTTCTTCCAGACAATGCTTTACAAGTTAATTAGTTTTGTATCAAGAATTTTATTATTATTTTTTGGGAATTTATGTATTTTCTTAGTCGTTTTGACTAGTTTTAACCACATTTACGGGACCAGCCAAGTAAATGCGGTGTGTGGTGTGTAAGGTTACGTGTGGGGTGTGATGTCGTTTTCATCAAGTTGCATAAACTTTCGGACAATCCTGCAAGTGTTCAGAATAGCGGCTTTTTGCAGGGTAATGTACACACTTTCTTTAAGGTCTATTAATTTTAGGCTATGTGTAAGGTGGTTAGGTATGACACCTGTGGTAGAAAGGACTATAGGGACTATGTATACTTTGTTTTGCTTCCAGATTCTAGCGACTTCCTCTTTCAGCTCGGCGTATTTACTAATTTTTTCAGCTATAGTCTTTTGTAAATTATGGGTGTTGGGAACAGCTATGTCTATAAGGTAAGTGATATTATTTACTTTATCCTGAAGGGTTATATCTGGTCTATTATAGTGTATGGTCCTATCTGTAAGAATGGCGCGATCGTAGTATAATTTGTGTGTGGAATTCTCTAGGACTTTCTGTGGTGTGTATTTATAGTAAGGGGTATTTGTGTTTTGTATGAGTGTATATTTGAGTGCTAGTTTTTGGTGAATTACATTTGCTATTTGGTTATGTCTGTGAGTGTAGTCTGTCTGTGTTAGTGTAATACATGCTCCTGTTATGTGTTGAATGGTTTCGGGTTGAGTGTGACATTTGCGGCATTTGTCGTTTATTACGGAAGTGTCTTTAATTATATATTTTCTGTAGTTTTTCGTATTAATTATTTGGTCTTGTATCGCCATTATAAACCCTTCCGTTTCAGGGAACAAGTTGCCAATCTTAAGCCATTTATTTGACGCTACAGAATTAATATGTGGTTGTTCTAAGTCATGGGGATGTCGGCCGTGTAATACTTTTTTCTTCCAGTTTTCAATTTTTTGTTTCTGAGGGTCATCATTGGTCTCATCTTGCGTGTTTGTTTCTTCATGTAGGTTAAGTGGGGTGTAATTGAAATCATGTTGTGTAATGGCTCTGTGTATGTGACTTGTGCGAGATTTAGTGTGAAAAAATGTGTTCAGCTTATTTATTTGCTTCTGCCAAAGATGGTGCATGTCTATAAGGCCTCTCCCTCCGTTTTGCCTTTTGATGGTAAGTCTTTCTACTGCAGATTTTGGGTGTAGGTTGTTTTATTATTATTATTATTATATTTTAATTTATGTATATATATATATATATATATTTTGTAGTTTGATGTTTAATGTATGGTTTCAGTTTTATGCATACCTATTTTAATAAAATTATTCTGAAAGAACCCCTCTGCAGGTAAAGGCCTCCTCCAAATTGAGCCAGTTTTCTCTGGATTGTGCTGTCTGTATCCAGTTTGGACCCGCTTGTGTTTAATTTCGTCCTCCCATCTGATGGGAGGTCTCCCTTTATTTCTTTTGCCCGTTGGCCCCCTCCATTCTGTCACTCTTTTTGTCCACCTATAGTCTCGCAGGCGTGCTATGTGTCCGGCCCACTTCCATTTTAAAGCAAGAGCTTGTGCTAAACCGCCTGTTGCTTTTGTGATGTTACGTATTTTTGTATGCCTTATTTTACTTATTCTTTTTATGTTTAGCAGACTCCGCTCCATTCCTCGCTGGCATGTTATAATTTTATATTTGATATTTTTGCTAAACTTCCATGTCTGACAAGCATAGGTCAGGCATGGTATAAGGCAAGAATTCATAACCTTTGTCTTCAGTTTGATTGGCATGTTGCTCTTAAATATTTCTCTAAGGCTCCAGTACTTATTCCATGTTAACTGGGCTCTGCGCTCAATCTCTTGGTAGTTGTTTAGTCTGTCGAAGCTTATTTGCTTGCCTAGGTAAATGTATTTATCAGTGTATTGGAGAGGCTCGTTGTCAACGTATATTTGTACCTTGGTGTTATTGGTCATTACCATAGTTTTAGAGAGGTTTATCTCTAGCCCGGCGAGCTTGCTAGCTTTGTTTAGTGACTCTACCATGTACTGTAGTTCTTTTCCTTTCTCTGATATCAACACCAAGTCGTCGGCAAAACGTAGGTGGTTTAAATACTTATTTTTTACTTTTTCCGCATTTCGCATTCATTCCACTCAAGCTTGCTTATTATCGACTCTAATGTGGCTATAAATAGTATTGGTGAAAGCGGATTGTGATGTTGGTCGGGTATAGAGAGAAATGAAACTCTTACATAATAACAAGTATAGTATAAGTTTATGTATGGACACAAGACATAAACTTATACTATACTTGTTATTATCATTATTATTTTTGGGTAGTTTTTTACTATTCTCAGCACATGGGCTGGTTTTAACTTCATTTACGGGCCGAGACCAAGTAAATGAAGTGTGTGATGTGTTATGGTGGGGTGTATAATGTTGTTTTAAGGGACTATTTCATTTTCTTCTAATTGTAAGAACTTTCTCACTATTCTACAAGTATTTAGTATGGCGGCTTTTTGTAGGGTAATGTAAGTGGTTTCTTTTAACCCATTGTCAATTTTGCAATACTTACACTATTCAATACAGTCCACTTATTTTTATAATAATTGTTAATTATTTAAATATCTCCCTGGCCTATCCATGGTCCTTCGAGAGTGTTAAAACATCAGCCCAGAGCAAGAAAACCACGTTAGGGCCAGGCCACAACAGTGCGTTGCGGCGTCGCATCGCAAAAATCAACGACGCCGCACAACGCATCGTGGAAATTTCCGATGCGCTGCCGCAGCGTACAAATCTGCGATGCGACAACGCTTTGCCGTTTAGTCGGTGTCCATACTTTGAACGACCTGCACGTGTTTTTTAAGCGATATGGCGCAGTACGATGTCGACCACCTGATATCTTTAATTTACGAACGTCCCGTCCTTTGGGACAAAACTATATCACAATTCAAAGACAAATTTTTAAAAACAGAAGCATGGAGGAAAGTGTGTACAAGTTTATATTCAAATTTTGAGGAGTTAAATAGTGTTGAAAAAACAAAACTCGGTAAGTACTTATAAACATTTATATTTTTGTTAACTGCCAACTAAGACCTCCAATGTTACTATTAAAATAATTACAAAATTCGTTTCTGATTATGTTAGCTCCTGTTCTACTTTCATGTGTTGTTTCGTGTAAAATTTGCAAAGAATCGTCAATAATCATTTCTTCAAACGTTTGTGCGCCATCTCGATTCAATACAAAGTTGTGTAATACACAGCATGCTTTTATAATGTCTATTGTGAAATCGTAAGAAACATTAATGGGTCGATGAAATATGCGCCATTTATTTGCGAGTATGCCAAAAGCGCTCTCAACATATCGTCTGGCTCGGCTCAAACGATAATTAAAAACTCGTTTTTCTATCGATAAAAACTTCCCAGAATATGGGCGCATTATATTATTTGTCAGTGGTAATCCTTCATCCGCCACGAAGACAAAAGGAATTTCTTTTTGAAAGCCAGGTAACGGTTTTGGCGGAGGTATAGATAATTGACCTTTTTTTAATAAGTCGTATAGATTTGAGTTCTGAAAAACAGTGGAGTCACATTCCTTACCATATGCACCTATATCGACATATATAAATTTGTAATTCGTATCAACAAGTGCTAATAGAACAATGGAATTATAATTTTTATAATTGAAAAATAGGGATCCACTGTGATCCGGGCTCAATATACGAATGTGTTTTCCATCTAGCGCTCCTATACAATTAGGAAAGTTGGTCTTTTTTTCATACTCTTGAGCAATTTGTTCCATCAGCTCTGTTGTAATTTTTGGTAATTCCAACCTTTTAAGAATGTTCCATACAATACGACAAACAAATTTTATTATTCCTGTTATTGTAGATTTTCCACGATAATATGTGAAATGCATATCTTTAAAAGTATTTCCCGTCGCCAGGTACCTGAAAGAAAACAAAATAAATCATTATTCGTCATATTTTTTTAGGTAACGATGTCATAAAGAAATGGAGAGGAATCAAGGATAATTTTACAAAATACGAAAAAAAATTAAACGAGCAATGTAAATCCGGAGCTGGGGCCAAAAAAATTAAACAATATCATCTATACGACCAGCTCCTATTTCTGAAAAAGAATTCTCAAAATAAAACAACATCAAGTCTTGACGATGAAGAAATAAGACCAAGCACCTCAACCCAACAAAGCCAGCAACCTGTCATGCCACGTTACCAGCCTGCATCGCGTAAAAGAAAAATTGACGAAGACGAATTTGAGAAGAATATTATAGCTGCTTTAAAAACACCTGAAAGTAGACATTTATCTTTTTTTAAAGGAATTTTGCCATCATTGGAAAAATTGAATGATAATCAAACAATAATTTTCCAAAGTCGTGTCCTACAGATATTAAGTGATTTACACCAACCATCATACTATCCCAGCCACTATCAAACTTCACAAACATCCGTCCAAGCAAACTATCAAACATCTCAAACAACTGTTCAGACTGGCTATCAAACAGCTCAAATGTCTATGCAGAGTGGCTACCAATCAGCTCAAATGCCTATGCAGAGTGGCTATCAAACATCCATTCAACGCAGTGCCTTCCAAAGCGGATGCGAAACATCACCGGCACCTATGCAATCGTCTCCACAAACGCCAAGGAATGATGATGTAAATGAGCCAGAACAAATTCATTTCGATGAGGAACTAACAAATTTGACGAATGACACACAATCGGAATACGAGTTTTGAATAACACTAAATTATGAAAATGATTAAACAGTATGATTATAGTAACTGCCTCAATAGCCGAGTGGTCCTGACCGCGACTGCTACGCTAGAGGTCCTGGGTTCGATTCCCAGGTCGAGCAAAGTGTTATTGGGTTTTTCTATGAAATTCCCAGTAGCAGCTCGGAGTTAGGAATTTGTGCCCGGTTAATGGCAATAGGCTCGCCCCCTATTACATGGGACCTAAACATACCGGCGAACTGTGGGTGTACATTAGTACGCCCCTGCCTAACCCTTCGGGGAATACAGGCGTGATGGTATGATGGTATTATAGTAAAAATAGTTTATTTTTTTCTTACCTTACAGTTAATCCCAGCATCTCCAGAGGTTCGATGGGTTTTCTAAATATGTATTTCTTTTGTAAATGAGGCTTTATCAAACTAAGAAGTTCTTCAAAACTTACTACACTCATCCTAAAGTAATCGAAAAATTTAACCTCGTCCGCTTTTAGCGCCTCATATTTCCTTTTGAAGTGGTTTCCATCTTTATTCATAATTGTCAGTAATGGGTGCACCCAGTACTTTCTTTTCTGTTTCTTTTTCTTAATACGCCTTAACGCAAGCAGAAGTAGAACACGCGCAGTGCGGTCCATGTCTCACTAGAAACTGAACTGACGGTTAGCGTCTTGTCGTACGATGTCGTATCCGATGAAATTTTTGCGTTGCGACATCGCATCGCATAGCTGTGCAATGTTGTTTTTGCGATGCGACGCCGCAACACACTGTTGTGGCCTGGCCCTTATCGTCTGGAATTCAGCTAGCGGTCACGCCGGTCACGCAAATCAGCGGTCGGCGAACACAGCAACGTTCAGCAGTCCAGCAGCAGTTAACGGATATCAACAAGGGTTTGGTAGCAGCAGTTGTGAGTTCGAACCAATTCAATTCTCATCTGACGCCAGTCCCTTGCAAATTCATTTCTCATTTTCGATACATTTCAAATAACCGCCTACCCACTTATAATTTTTCTTCCGCCCATTTTTGTTAATTTCTCATTTTACTTCACTGAATTTCTTTATAAATACCTTGTAATTACTTCGCTCTGCTCTAAAAACCCCTAGAAGTAGAATCAGTTCACTTTATTTAAATAGACATGGATAAAAAACTTTTGTCCAACGCACCCGAAGAGGATGATCCCCAGCTTAGCACATTAAAAAAAAGGCGAGCTGGGCACAAAGGCAAGATCACAATTTTCAAAAATTACATTGATTCTTTAAAATCTAAAAAATCTAAGGTCTTATCCGAGTTAGAAATTTTGCAACTAAAAAACCGTTTAGAAACCTACAAAACCCTTGCACATGATTTTGATTTAAATCAGAGTTCAATCGATGACATTGTTGGTGTTTCAGACGAGCAGTTAAAGGAGCGGGAGCAATTTGAATCAGATTATCAGAATCAACTTGCTCTCGCCATCCAGCTGATACGGGACAGTGAGTCAACTGGCATCGCCGACGGGTCTGTACAATCTCCAAATGCAGGTGGGACCAAAGCTTTTATTAAATTGCCAACTATTGACCTTCCACACTTTTCGGGTGAATATCACAATTGGTTAGAATTCAGAGACACGTTCCAATCACTTATACATAAAAATACAGTTCTAGATAACATACAAAAATTTCATTATTTGCGTGCTTCTCTACAAGGTGAAGCTTCACACATCATAAAATCATTAGAAATGTCATCAGACAATTACCGAGTAGCATGGGATTTAGTCAATGAACGTTACAACAACACTCGTCAACTAATCACTAACCATGTGCATGCATTATTTAACATTAGTGTAATTCAAAAGGAATCTTCAACAGCACTGAGGCAACTACTTGATACACTTAATAAAAATTTACGAGCACTTGACAATTTAGGTGAAAACACCCAATATTGGGATACGTTGATTATTTATCTTGTAGCTAGTAAATTAGACTCAGTGACGCTTAGATATTGGGAAGAATACAAAAGTAGTCTTGACGCTATGCCCGTTCTTCAAAATTTTAAAACTTACCTTAAAGATCGAGCAGATCTGTTGCAAAATCTTGAAGAAAACAAGCAAAATTACATTAAAGTAGATTTTAAACCGAACAAACCAACACAAACTCACACAAGTACATCCCGTAGTCCTAGCTGTCCATTATGCAAAGCACAACATTATTTGTTTTCATGCCCAGTTTTCAAACAAATGCCTGTTGAAAAAAGAATAGAAAAAGTTTCAAAATTAAATGTGTGCTCCAATTGTTTATATACGGGACATGAAACCAAGTCATGTCTTGGCGGTACATGCAAATATTGTTATCTGAAACATAATACCATGTTGCATTTAGAAAAGCCCAAAGGGTCTCCAATCACATGCACTAGTACACAAAACTCAACAGTTTTACTTTCAACAAGTTTAGTGAATGTGCTCGGCAGTGACGGTAAACTGCATACCGTACGAGCATTATTAGATAACGGCAGCACGTCTAGTTATGTAACTAATGAGTTGTGTACTCGACTTAATCTTCCATTAGAATCAATTAATGGATCAGTTTCAGGTATTAGCGGACAAAAAACCAACATTTTTCATCGAACAAATATACACATAAAATCATTGTACAATACATTCACAGTCAATTCATCATGCCTAGTGCTTGATGAAATATCTAATTTGATACCTAACATGCGTATTCATACAGAAGAAATCCAGTTACCTAAACACATAAAACTAGCTGACCCTCGATTTTATGAACCAGCTTCTGTTGATATTTTGCTGGGAGCTGACATTTTTTGGAAAATCATTGGTTCGGGGCGTATCCAGTTAGGCAAGCAGCAGCCGACATTACAGGAAACCGAACTCGGTTGGTTAGTGTCTGGATGCATTCCTGATACCAATAGGCACTCCCAAGATACCTGTCATTTTACGTACAATATTAGTTCAGATCAATTGACAAGATTCTGGGAGTTAGATAGCTTATCTGTTTCACATGATAGCGAACCTAATGACGCAGAGGCCTGTGAGCTCATTTTTACAGAAACGACCACAAGACAAAGCGATGGCAGATTCGTTGTCACAATACCTTTTAAAAGGTCACCAGATTGCTTAGGTTCTTCATATTATCAAGCTAAAAAACGATTTCTTTGCCTAGAAAATCGTTTGAATAGCGACAGTCATTACAAACAATTGTACTCCAATTTCATTACAGAATACATAAACCTCGGCCACATGACTTTAAACAAAAACTTACATTCACACAAAAATATTCATTCAATTATACACTCTCACTCTAACAATCATTCAAATTCATCAATTCATCCTTACAACGCTAACATACATGCAGATACAAACATATCGTATTATTTACCACACCATGGTATAATACGCGAATCAAGCACCACAACAAAATTCAGATCAGTGTTTGATGGCTCAGCAAAAACAACAACAAAATTGTCGCTTAACGATATACTGCTGGTGGGCCCTGTTGTTCAAGATGACCTCATTTCCATACTGATACGTTTTCGTCAGCATAAGTTCATTGTATCAGCTGATATAGAGAAAATGTACCGCCAAATTGCCATCGTTGAACACCAAAGACCCCTACAGCAAATAGTATGGCGATATAATTCTACGGATCCATTACACACATACACACTTAACACCGTTACATATGGCACGGCATCAGCGCCGTACCTAGCAACAAGGTGTATCAAACAGACAGGCTTAGATTGTTTGAATAAACCGGATTCTCACATGCACGATCATAAATTAGTTTCAGAGGTAATATTACATGATTTTTATTGTGACGATCTATTATCGGGTTCAGATAGTGAATCAACGTTACTTGAAATTGCTACAGGAGTAAATACTGAACTAAAAAAGTACCAATTTCCATTAAGAAAATGGTTATCAAACTGCCCTGAAATTTTCAATAAATTAGGGATTTATGGCAATTCCGGAAACACTACAATTGATCTAAGCTCTAATGATCCGTCAAAAACGTTAGGTATATATTGGAATATTCATAAGGATGTAATTTCATATTCAGTACACATGGAAAACATAACACAAAATCAAATCACAAAGCGAACAATTTTGTCTACGATAGGACACATTTTTGATCCATTGGGGCTCATAAGCCCTTGTATACTTGAAGCCAAATTAATAATGCAACAAATGTGGTTACATAACATAACTTGGGATAGTGAAATACCAGTTTCTATAAAAAATCAATGGCAAAAATTCATTCAGTCATTATCTATTGTAAATCAGCTAGCTATTCCTCGGCGCGCATTGTATGACTCACCGCGTGGAGTCGAACTGCATATTTTTTGTGACGCTTCTCAACATGCTTACGGCGCGTGCGTATACATACGTAGCTATAGCCATGACGGTCGCATTAATGTGCATCTGTTAATGGCTAAAGGCAGAATCGCACCTATCAAAACATTATCAATCCCGCGTCTTGAGCTATGTGCCGCTTTTACAGGTATAAATTTAAGCAAAAAGGTTTTATGCTCACTTCGTAATAAAACTGATAATTGTAAATGTTATTACTGGAGTGATTCAATTGTTGTTTTATCGTGGATAAATTCACCTACACATAAATTAAAATCATTTGTTAATCATAAGGTTACAGACATACTTAAACATAGTCACCCACAGTCATGGTACTATGTACCAACAAAACAAAACCCAGCCGACATCATTACAAAATGTACCAATGTACAACAGTTAATCAAATCAAGTTTATGGTTTTCGGGGCCGGAATTTCTTAGGTGTGATGAAAACATATGCTGGCCCGAACAACCGGGGCACCTCAGCGTTTCTGACCTTCCAGAAATTCGGACTCAATCACATTTATTACACAAAGACAAAAACTCATTCATTCATAATTATTCTAATTTTAATAAACTCACACGTATTGTTGCTTACATATTGCGTTTTATTAATTGCTGTAAAAATACACAAAACAATTATAAACATGAAAAAGTGTGCATTGAACCAATTAAACCTTTGCACACTGATGAACTTAATCATGCGAGATATCAGTTAGCAAAAATAGTTCAAAAAGATTTTTATTTCCTGAGGAGTATTATTTACTCCTAAATAATAAAAAAATACCTCTTGGGCATAAATTAAATTCCCTGAACCCGTTCATAGATGAACATCAGCTCATTCGTGTGGGGGGAAGGTTAGCTAACTCGCCATATAACTATGATAGGAAATTCCCAATTTTGTTGCATACTAATCACCATATAACAAAAATAATGTTTCATACATATCACATATCACTTTTACACACAGGCCCACAACTATTACTAGCACATATTCGTCAAATGTATTGGCCAATATCTGGTCGTAACTTAGCTAGGAAAACAACACAGTCTTGTCTCACGTGCAAAAGGTTTCAAGGAAAAACTATCACACCAATAATGGGACAGTTGCCTGAGCAGAGACTGCACGCAAATTTCATATTTAGCAATGTTGGGGTAGATTATGCGGGCCCAATTATGATTAGTAACCGGAGAGGACGTGGAAGTGTTTTAATTAAATCTTACATCTGCATTTTCGTTTGTTTAACAGTAAAGGCAGTGCATTTGGAGTTAGTCACAGATCTCACCACTGAATCCTACATAGCAGCAATGAATCGATTCATATCTCGCAGGGGGAAGCCTAATAACATATATTCTGATAACGGTACAAATCTAGTAGGAGCAGCGCGTGTTATAACTAATTTTCTAAAGCAGCATAGCGAGTCACTATATAGCTCTGCTGCAGAGCAAGGCATATCATTTCATTTTATTCCCCCATATACCCCTCATTTTGGAGGCTTATGGGAAAGTACAGTAAAGTCAATTAAATTTCACCTCAAAAGAGTCTTAGGCTTAGCCCATCTCACTTATGATGAAATGTATACACTTCTGGTTCAAATAGAAGGTATACTCAATTCAAGGCCTTTGACGCCTTTATCTTCGGATCCATCAGATCTGTCAGCCCTGACACCATTTCATTTTTTAATTGGTCGAACTCTCACTGTGTTACCTCACCCACAGATGCCTGACTGCGAGCCGGCACGGCTTCCGCGGCATCAGAGAGTTGAACTCCTACGCCAACACTTTTGGAAACGATTTAACAGAGAATATATTTCTCAGTTACACCAGAGGACGAAGTGGCAGCGATCAAAGGGCACGATAGCAGAAGGCACCCTGGTCATCGTAAAGGACGAGGCTTTACCTGCAGCGCAGTGGCCCCTAGGACGCATTTTGAAAATCTATCCTGGACCTGATGGAGTGGCACGAGTGGCAGATATTAAAATCAACAGAGGAACAATAAGAAGAGGCTTCAACAAAATTTGTCCATTATTCGAAGAAGCATCATCAATCTAATCATCACAGTCATATTATTCTAATCAGACATCACCACATCTCAATGTTGCCCCGGGAGCATGTTCACGCACACATGAACATAGGGCGACAGCGGTGGCGGAGAGGCGGTGCGGCGCGAGCGGGGTACGGGCGCGGCGCGGCGACCATTACGAGAACAACTTCAGACTTGGCCACAAACCCATTGTCAATTTTGCAATACTTACACTATTCAATACAGTCCACTTATTTTTATAATAATTGTTAATTATTTAAATATCTCCCTGGCCTATCCACGAGAGAGATTCTTTCAATCTTGACTATCCTCTCGGTTACCGTCTTCCCAGCATCCCTAGAGCCTTTGGTCAGTGAAGACATTGTAAAGATCACTACTCCGGCCTTAAAGGGCTCACTAGTAGACAACTATGAAAAGAAACTTATTGTGATTAAACTTAAATCACCTCAGGATGTCATCAAGGATGTTATTAGCAAGATTGATATTAGATCGATGAAATCGGGGGCGGCAAACGAGTTACTTAAGACCTTGGGTGATGTTGAAAAACATTATCAAGGCCAATTCATTGAAATATTAAGCACACACCAGGAGTTAATAGCGACTCCTTACCCAATTGATAGTAGCAAAACCGGCAATAGTCAATTACTTGATATAAAAGGTCTCAGAAGATCCAAGAGGAGTTGGTGGAGGGCATTTGTTGCTTTCCTTAGAGCGGTTCGCCCTGTAGCAAGGAATGCCGGGAAATTAACAAAGTATGGTAAGTTTATGAAGGGGCTAAAATATACAGGATACGCTGTCTCAGCAGGAGTATTTGCTTATGAAATGGCAGATCTTTTTGGAGCAATCCCAGATGTTAAATATGAGGAAGTTACTCGCCAGTTAAATGAGCTCCACGAAAACAGAGTTCGGGATCTGGAGATAGTTAGGAATATAACATTATTAACAATGAATACCAACCAGAACATCAAGGATATAGGAAGCGAAGTCTCTCTAATCCTATCAGAAGCCCGAGACAAGTTTGAAATCATGATTAAAACTTCTCAAGTCTTCGGATCGTATATGCAACAATTGAGTAACGGCTTCCTTTTGTTAATCCAAGGCAAGATACCATCGAATATGATATCTCTGGATCTACAAAGGTCGTGGTTAGAGAATCATTTACCTGGGCCATTGCTAAACCACATTGGTTCGATAACTCCCCATTTGAAAGTAATGTTGAAGGCAATCGATGAAGTTAATCACCAACTAATCCTTTCCGTAGAAGTTCCACAAGTAGATTCAAAATTTCAGATATTGAACTATGTCTACTGGGAGCCTCAAGTTGTTCATTCCGGAGTATGTTATACTTCTCCAAGATCTTCTCTTTTCCTTGCATATCCACCATCAGAGAATGAGAACAACGTGCCTCTTAAGCCTCTGTTGATAGATCCGGAATCATGTCTAACCGATGGATATATTATGTGTGAATCAGATTTTATACTTGACCAGATACCGTTACTTTCCGAGAATAGGATATGCACTAGAAACATCGCTGGAGGTAAGAGAACTAGAAATAGGCGAAATGTCGAAGATCTATTCTTCCAAGCAACTTCCCCAGTATATGATATAAGCCGAATCGTGAATAACACCTTGGGGAAGGACCTAGCAGTCGAGGGAACACAGACCGATCTTCTTCGGCTGAAAAAAGAGCTCGACTTAGTAATTGAGAGGGCAAAAACAGACTCAGAAGAATCGAAGCGCCTTCTAGAAACAGCAGAGAGAGACTCTCTTTTAATTAAGATCTTATTTCTAGTACTGACCCCAATGATTTGTTATTTATTATGGAGGTCAATAATCTGTCTTAAAGATTATTTGTTCTTGAGGAAGGAGAGAAGGATTGAGAATCGCAGATTACGGATTCTAGAGCAATTGAACAGATTAGAAGCTCAGTGATTCTTTCTTACATGCAATCAATCGAACATCAGTGAATAGCATATCGCAACAAAAACATCATGGATAGAGTTCCTCCTATCTAATCCCACCGGTAAATCAGTAAGGACTATGACTATTGCTTGTTCTTTATCAGTTTTTTAGTTACGGTTATAAGATTCCTTAATAAATTTTTATTCTTACTTTATTGGTAAATCCAATTCTACTTTTATTTACAAGATAAGCTAGGTTAAGTTATATCTAAGCTAAAATTAAGTTTAGAAAAAAAAAAAAAATACACCCTTACAGGATCACCCTGTCTTACGCCTCTCTTTATAGGGAACCAGGGACCGGCTGTTTCTAATTTAACTCTACTTTTGCTCTTCCTGTATATACTTTTGATTACTCTTAAATATTTGTTTTCCAAATTTTGTGTTGTTAGAGTTTCCCAGATATAGTTGTGCGACACTGAATCGAATGCTTTTTTGTAATCGATATATGCCAAGTACAGTGGTCTATTTCTCTCTTAATATTTCAACTTGATATTTAAGCTCAACTTTAACTCCATTTAATTCTATGTCCATACTATCTTTGTAACGCGCGGTAGTTTTAAATAGCATTGTTCTAGTTTTGTTAATATTAACTGTAAGCTTATTCGCAGAACACCAATAGTAAAAAGCTGCTAGGACGACATTAGTCTTCACAGTGAGCTCATGAATGTCATTTGCAGCTACTATTGCATTTGTATCATCCGCAAAAACTACTATTTGTGTATCTGGTAAAGTTGTGTTTATATGATCGATCAAATCATTAGTGAATAGTATAAAAAATATAGGCCCTAAAACTGATCCTTGAGGCACACTTTCAGTAATATTTGACATTTTTGACTTATAATTCCTTGAGAAGTTTATGATCGATTGTATCAAAAGCCAAGCTTAAATCTAAGTAAATACCAGCTACCTTCATCTTACAATTTATTTGATTAATAACGTCACTTCTCAAAGTATAGATGGCATCTCCTTTTTTTTTTTTGGTCGGAGTAAATGCCTGGTGCATACGACACCTTCGGGGAAAGGTGAAGTTATATGGGGCTCGCACCCACTAAAAACTCCGTTTCTGCCTAAGGCCGCTTTCATGGCGGGGCCACGAGAACTGCTACTCATTACTTTCGCGACCCCTCCAGCGGTGGACCTGTATGTCGGCCCCCTTCTTATACGGTGTTGATACACCGTATACGTTCCCTCTCTACAGATGCCGTGCTATGCGGGTGGTATAATCCCCGGTCAACCACCCGCTGGCTACTGTTAGGGCGGCATCAGTAGGGCGTGTCGCCTCCTGCGCCTGCCCGTCCGTTTGCGGCGAATGGGATCAGCGAGGGTGTCCACCTCTCTGATCCTCTCCGCCGCCTCCTTCTGCGAAATGACCACTTCACAAAAGGATGCGGCTGCCTCCCAGTTCTCCCTGTTGGTCAGCATTGCTTTGAGCAAGGCCGACAGTGAGAGGTCATTGCCAACTGCTGCTACGAGGGAACGACGTGGTTCTGTCCAAGCAGGACACTGCTCCAGGGTATGGTGAGCAGTGTCTTCATCAAAACCATACTGGTGACATACGGGAGTCGCCTCCCGTCTTGCTATCTTGTGCAGGTATTTGCCAAAACAGCCATGATCTGACAAGATCTGCGTCAGGCGGAAGGTAAGCGTCCCGTGCCGCCTTCGCACCCATTCCTCTAATATAGGTTTAATAGCCGCTAGTGTCCTATGACCAGCACTAGGGTTTTCCATTCGCTCTCGCCATTGACCCAAAATACTTATTTGTGCCTCTCTGCGCCATCTCGTCATCATTTCAGGTGGTGGACATAAACCACTCTCAACCCTAAAATCCGCTCTGCGACTGTATATGCATCTGCAACTGCAAGTGCTCGCGCCTCTAAATCCGAACTCTAAACGATCGAACGAACGGGCCGCGTCGTCTCCTTGTACCGCCATCTATGTAAAGAATAAAAATGCGGAAAACCACAGCCAGGCATATCCAGAGGTCGCAAAGGCCACGGTACGCAATTTCTATATGGACGACTACTTAGGTACGTTCGACACCGAAAGCGAGGCCAAACAGGTAGTGAATTCGATGCACAAAGTGCACATGGCCGCGTCTTTTGAGTTGCGCGGATGGGCGTCGAACGTGCCTAACGTAATAAGTGACGTCACGGACACGCGCGATAGCGAAACCACCACGCTGGGCATAAGCGATACGGAACGTACATTGGGTTTAATATGGAATCACGCGCGTGATGCGTTGTGTTTTAACATGAATCTCCAAAACACGCCGGCTGACGTCATACAGGGTAGGGCTTTGCCTACAAAGCGTCAAGTAACTAGCGCGGTCATGTCAGTTTTCGACCCGTTAGGTTTAATATCGCCCATCACGATGATAGGCAAATGCTTAATACAGGAAATATGGCGCAGCGGCGTGGGTAGGGACGACCCTATTACCCCCGAGCATAATGTCACATGGAAGTCGTTCATAAAAAACGTACAGTTTAACCACCTAATTAGTTTACATCAACACATGGATAACTGCCGTTGTTATTGTGTGCGTAAACTAATAAGACGATGTAAATCAGTACGCATACTAACGTCCAAGCGAGCGAGTTCTACTACACACACACCTACATCAATACTTAGGCATGGCTAACACGCTATAATAGTCCTTATTACTAATTGGTGTGGTTGAATGCATTGCACTATTTCAAACAATTTTACTAGAGCAGCTTTAGCACCGTTGCTAATGTCTCTGACTGGTAAAACGAATGCCGTATGATCAAACCACACTTGCGAATTATATTCTTTTTATAATATTATTTAAATCTTTTACAAGTTACTATTAATCCAGTTCATAAGACAATCGAAGTTTTGCAACGTTTGAGATATGCCATCGAAACTAACTACTTAAGCATTTTATTTTGTGTCCTTAGTAGACAAAGCTACCCACAATTTTTCAATTATTTTATTTTATAAGAATTGAACGTCGTCATTTATCCAGTCTATTTGCATTAACTATTACGACCTTCGTTTAAGCATAGATTGCTTCTTACAACTCCTGTAATAATTTGTGTGCGGTGTTATCCTATTTTTTATTGCTTAATCATGCAACATTTAACGATGTTTAAGAAGGCCGAAATTGTTGTATTACACGAGCAAAACATTTCTATCAGTGAAATAGCGAGGCGATTAAATGATATCGGTGAGTAACATTTATGGACATTTTCATTATGAACCTATGCTCTTCTTGTCTGTAAACGTTAAATTATACTATATTATATAGTAAGTATATTAAATATTTTATTCTTTCCTAAATGAATTAATTATTATTTGTTTTAATATACTATATTAATTAATAATAGAATTAACTAATTATATTAATAATATAATATATATATATATATATAATACACAATATAATTAATTATTTTATTAATTAATATAGTAAGTATATTAAAACACATAATAATTAATTCATTTAGGAAAGTGTCATATAATTAATACTGACTTAACACAATATATAAATAAATTAAATTTATGGCATAGGATTTGAGCCAAGATTCAATTACTTATTCGAATTAAGCAAGTAACTAATATTAATTATGTTTACTAATGATGATACAAATAATAGGTATATCATTGGAATCAATGTTTTTAGTATTATAAAATTATTAACATGACATGTTAAATTATGATTAATATTTATTTACACATATCAGCATTTATATACTTATACTGGTTTCTGAGCATTTCTTTTTTATTACAGAGAAGAACCGTGCAATTATGGGTTCGACGATTTGCAGATTCCGGTGACGTAGACCATCGCCGACGTGGGCCAAAACCATCGGCAATTTTTTCAAATGACACCGGGACATCATATCTAGGCACAGAGCAGACTCATTCCTCCCCACCCGAATAACCGCAACAGCTCATAATGTGTGCTTACAAACCGTGCGAAACCACTTGCGTGCAGCTGGTTTACGATGCAGCAAACCAGCACAGAAGATTTGACAACCAAGAAAACATGACTATTATTGACTAAAATACTGCATCATATTCCTTTTATGTATGAGATTAATTTCTGGTTTGGTTATAGTTGCGTGCAAGTCGTTTTATCAATCCTCGCTTGAGCGTGTGCATAATACGCACTGTACGTAGATACACACACATTGAATTAGACAACACCGGTTGCCTGTAGCATCCGCTAGGGTCGCTAGTAGTATGTAAACCAAATAATTTTGTTTTGTGTACAAATGTTAAAAAAAATTAGAAATAAATAGGTACATACCGACCACACCCTCTGGCGAGGGGGAGTTACACATATTTTGCGACGATAGTGAAAAGTTTTACGCGGCCGCGGTTTATTTAGTGGGTGAGGATACAGACGGGAATCGAACGTCGCAATTGATGGCGGGCAAGGCCAAAGTGGCCCCGCTGAAACCGATATCGGTACCGCGTCTGGAGCTACAAGCCGCCGTCCTAGGCTAGTAGCTAGTAGGCTAGCAGAATCGATCAAGCGCGAGTTCGATTACAAAATATCGAAATATTATTATTGGTCGGATTCAAAAACAGTCCTAACGTGGATCAAGTCGGACCCGCGCACTTTCAAATCGTTTGTCGCTCATCGCCTGGCAGAAATAGAAAACTCGACGTCACCAATCGACTGGCACTGGGTGCCTAGCGCGGATAACGTCGCGGACGACGCGACAAAGGGTATCCCAGTCAATTTTGATGCGCAACAGATGGTTTCATGGACCCGAGTTCATAAGGAACGACCCCACGACTTGGCCCAAAGGCAACCGCGTCACAGAGTCGCAACCCCCTTCAGGGGAAGAAAAGTTAATCAAGCAGGTCCATGTAGCTATAAAGCGCGACGTTAGCGATTACTTACCAAGTACAACGATTTTCTAAATATATTCGGTTAGTGCGTGCTGCTGCAACCGTTCTGCTCGCCGCTGAGGTATTTAAAGCCAAACGAACGAACAAAAATAGAATTACGAGCAAAGAATTGACACCATATCACATGAAACTATATAGCAGAGTTATTGCTCGTAAGAAGGAGCCAATATAACTCGTTCGCCGAGGACATTGCGACGATAGAGGCTGGGCGGCGACCTCCGAAGAAATCACCGTTCCACAAGCTCTCAGTGAAGATCGACCGTAACGGCATCTTGTGTTTAGACAGCAGAATACAAGATGAGCAAAACATGCCAGTCCTACACGCCAAAGAAGGCTTTACACGCTTGTTGGTGCATCACACGCACGCAACATTCAATCATGGCAATCACCAAACCGTCATGAATGAATTGAGACAACGATATTACATCATAGGACTGCGCAATGTGATTCGCTACATATGCAACCAATGCCAATGGTGTAGGGGAAAACCCTCCAAAATCCCCATGGGCGACTTACCTGCAGAAAGGCTGGCCCACAATCAACCGCCATTCACAGCCACGGCGGTGGATTATTTTTTGCCCATGCACGTCATAGTCGGGCGCAGACACGAAAAAAGGTGGGGCGCCTTATACACATGCCTCACCACGCGCGCAGTGCATCTCGAGTTGGCCTCCTCACTAACGGCCTCCTCCATGATAATGAGCCTGCGACGCATGATTGCTCGCCGCGGCACGCCAACAATAATATACAGCGACAACGGCACCAATTTCGTGGGCGCCGAAAGAGTAATACAGGAAGCCGTGAACGACAACTACTCTGAGCTGAATACCTTCACGTCAGCCAAACAAATAGTGTGGAAAAGAATACCACCAGGCGCCCCAAACATGGGTGGAGCCTGGGAACGCCTAGTTAAATCAGTGAAGACGGCTCTAAAAGTTACCCTGAACCAGAAATACCCAACAGATGAGGTATTACACACTGTTATGCTCGAAGCTAAGCACATTGTAAACGCGAGGCCATTGACCCCAGTGAACCCGAACTTGAACGATGAAGCGCTAACCCCAAACCACTTTCTACTGGGGCGCTCAAGTGGGATGGCCCCGTTTGGATCATTCAAAGATACTTAGCTGAATGCCCAGGATTGGAAAGCTACTCAAGCTTTAACTGACACCTTTTGGGCTCGTTGGTCGGCAGAATACAAACCTCAATTGATGCCCCGACCAGGTTCCGCATCTCAACAAGACTTAAAAGTGGGAGACATCGTAATAATAGTAGATCATACGATGCCCTGTGGAATATGGCCTCGAGGCGAGATAACGAGGGTATACCCAGGTCCGGATGGACGCGTAAAAATTACAGAGGTGAGAACAACAGCGGGCCTCATGCGTCGTCCAGCCTCTCGTCTCGTTTTGATAACATCTGCAAACTCAAAAACATTAAGTTATAGTGTGTGTCAGAATGGCTGGTTGCCTGTGGCTTTGGTCTATGAGAGTTGATTAGAAAATTGCTACATAATTGCTTATATTTGCTACATTTAATAAATAATTGCTACATACTATATATATTTAGAAATAACATATTTTTTTTGTACAGCCATCCTGACGTTTGGTTGGCTGGTCGCCTCCTAGTTTAAAGCTAAGCATGCAGAGTTTCCCGAAATGTATTGTGTCAATAATTGCTACATATTTGCTTCATTTATCTAATTTAGTTGTATCTTCAAACATATGTTAAATAAAGGATGTAGCAATTATTTTAATTATCCCAAGGAAAAGTGCCTGATAAAACAATTAAGGCAAATACTTGGTTATGTTGAATCGGTTTAATCGTTATGTGCGTCAGGATTGCTCCGCCAAGTTATCAAATCAGAAAATGGTTTCAGCCAAAAATTTGTCGATATTTGTCAAAATCGAAAGAAACAAACCCCGTATTTGTCAAAGCAGAAATAAAGAAGTTATAAGCGTTTTAAGTTGGCCGCGCAATCCTGACGTCAAGGACTGCGCGGCCACGGAGATCTCAGCAACTACTTGGGATAGAGAAATAATTCCTTTTGTCAACTCAAGTCTGTATTTGTCAAGATTTGTCGAAAAATGAATCAAAGCTCTATATCAATATTATAATTAAATATTCGCCTTGAAAGTCATGGCCGCGCAGTCCTTGATTTGCTATTTTGTTTTTAGTATTTTTTTTATTAAAATTGAAGACTTCATATAGTATAGGAGTTAAAAGGAGAAAGGTCTTAATTTGTCGAAACTGACAAAAGCTTTAAAATACGACTAAAGTGTAATTAAACAGACGAAATCAATTTAAAACACAAAACTCGTGGCCGCGCAGTCCTGACGTTACTTTAAACCATGATATCTCAATAACTATAGTAGCTAGGATTTTGCTGTAGACGTCCATATAATCCTTATATTAACCCCATTAAAATGACATATCCTTTTACCCTCAACACTGTTTGGGACGCGAGTAATCTCAAGAATTATGTTACCCCATACAATGTTCTAGTAGAGTGACCATAATTTCAAGACCATAAGTTCAAGACAATACAGTCTAAGCGCATTTCTGTTCTGGTTTCTATTGTTAACTGATAAAAAACTTTTTTAATATTTAGATATTCTTATACATTATAAACAAAATGTACAGAATTATATTAATAGAATCTTGCAAGTTACTGCTCGTGGAAATGTTAATTATATCTAAAATAACGTTATAAATAGATATACACTATTTTAACAATTACTTACAGTAGAAGCACTAAAAAAAATATCATTTAAGACGTGCTCAAGAATAAATGCAGCGTTACATTCACAATTATAATGATATATTTTAAAATATATCGAAGCAATTCTTATTCTTAATCTCGACACCTCCTACGAATAATATCGTAAGTGCATTTGAACAACTTTACAGTACAGCTGTTCAAAGATCCGATCAATGTTTATTGATGATTGTTCAGTGAGATGATAACTAATATTTTTAAGTATTTGCAAGTGAATTACGGTATAGGTAAATAATAATCCTGTGTAGTAGTTTAATTCATATTTTTTCTTGTTTTTGAGAAAACTCGCTTAAGATATTTTACGTCGACTATCATAACAAGTAAATAGTAGTATGTCATACTTACTTGGATTTACGTTGGACAGTATACAAAACTATTTGACGTATGTCATAGATACTATATTCTACTTTGTAAAAATGAGTAAATAATTATTGTAAATATTAGATAATACATTCTACTTCGTTAAAATTGTATATAATAATATAGTAAATTGTGTAACCTTATTGTAATAAAAAATAATCAGGAATATTTTTTTAGGAAAGCAATAAAAAAAATGAATTCAAACATTTTTATTGAGAGAAACATCATTAATATTCATACGAATTACTAAAAAACCATAATCATAATTATCTTAAGGTACCTTAATAATATAATCTTTATAATTTTTTTAAATCTCTAATTTTGAGATCCATCAATATAACATAAACTTTGACTAAACATAAAAATCTCCTAGTAACATTAATAAACTTAAAAATATCAATCCTTCTTGTTTTAATAAACGTAATACTTTTTAGTTAGGCAAGTAATATGACTAATCATTTTCAAGATGTAAGAAAACTATTATAACAAAATTAACATAGTTTAAGAATAGTTACCGACTGAACTATTCTTAAACTATGTTAATTTTGTTACACCTTGTATGTATTAATTTACTAATAATCTTAATTTTAAAATAACACTATCAGACTCATTTGAATGGTAAAAAAATAATACTCAATACGTAATAATCCTGTAAAATAAAATTAAAATTAAATAATAAGTAAAATCTCACCTTCGTGTACATCAAGAATAAGTCCTAAACTAAGTGAGATCAAGATCAGAATCGCAATCATTATCGCTTACATTCACTGATGGGAGATTTGTAAAGAAATCGTGATAACTACTTGGAATAATTCCAGAGTTACACATATTAATTATATCGTCTTTTTTAGCTTTAGGAATTGGAAGGTTCCTTTGATATAATGGTTCAACAGACACAGTAGAATCTGTTGAACATTGCCGCCTCGTATTTTTTTTTACCGATAGAACATAATAATCATTACTAGCCATATCATATTTATAGTACAATTTATGGGGATTTTCAGATTTTACAAAAACTTCTTTAATTTTGTTCCATTGTACTTTATCTCCACTGTCACTCTTGATCCAATTCCCTTGTAACAATGACTTAAAATTTAAAAAATGCGTGTACTGCATTTCTTCCACTATATAAGGTTTACCGTCCTGTTTAGCCCAACGTACCAAACAGTACCACTCCTGTGGAGTGTAAATAAGTTTGTTTTTGGCGGATCTTTCTATTAAAGCATGAACACTATCGCCTTCGTTTTGGGTGTGTCCAACTTCTAAAAAACAATGACGAATAGAAACCTGACAAGAAGCGGCAGCATACATATACATCGCATAAACAATGCGATTGCGATTTTGGCCTACACAATTATCTGACCAAAATCTAAATTCGACTGTCCCTAACTCCTTGTGTTTTGAAATAAATTTCATCAAACAGCTGGAAACCTCATTAGCCCCTCTTTTACCTTGTCCTTCGTGCCACATAAAGCAAGTACCTTCTTTATCCATTAGATTAAAAATAGTGAAGTTGAATATTGATAATTTACGTTTATAATAAAGAATACTCAAATTACCGTGTGGAGCATTAAGTACTTTCTGGAAATCGAATGTAGCTGTTAATATTTTCCCGTCCGAGGTTTTGGCTGCTTCTTTATCCAACAACTTTTTTTTACGCGCCAGATCTTTATTGCGCAGATGTGATTCATAAAGCTGTGTTTCAACTAATGTCGGTGTAGATTTGTTTTTATAAATATGGCATTTGTCGCACTGGTCCTTTTTAGGAACGTAAAAACTCAGCTTAAAATGTTCGTTAACAATATCACGATATTGTCTTTCAGTACTCGCTATAGAGGACCTGTATACTTGTTCGTCAAACCATTCTTTGTATAAATCAAATAAGCGGTGAAAATTCAAATCCCCGTCTAAATATAGCTTACCACTTCTACTTCGCGTATAATGAGATTCCACGGGTTGAATGGATTTGATGTGATCACACACACTTCTAATAACGTCTTCGGTTATCACCTTACGATGATTATCATGGCGTCCTCGCTGGTCCATTTCTATCAAACCACTAGTAACATCTAGTTTTTCCAAAGCAGTGTAGACAAATTGTTCACTAATAGAGAAAGTATTTAAAAAGGTCTTCTTACAAACAACCATAAATTCGTCTTCATCACCTCTGTTTACTTTCAGTCTATAAATTAAAGTAAAATTACGCCTTGATGCTGTATCAGTAAAGACCCTACGTTTTTTTTGTTTCAGCACCAAGTAAGCCACAAAAGCCCATTGCTTTTCCCTGTTACCTAAATTCCAAAATTGATTAAAAATGGATATTCTTTCATCGACACTAATTTTCGAAGAACATTTTTGTCTGCAATTCTCCGGACACATCGGTTTTAATGATTTCGCAAGCCTAGTGGTACCATCGCGACTCTTATATTCTTTGCCTAAATTTCTTAGTTTCTTCCTCTTATTATCAATCCAATCTGCAACATGTCGACGTCTAATATTACCTACATCCTTTCGAGAAATCTTTTTTCGTTTTCTAGAACAACTCGGCGTTGATTCGGAAAATGAAGAAAACGGGCTGTTCGCTTGGGGTGTTGATAGTAGATCGGTAGTGGATGAAATGACTGAATACGGTTCTTGTATAGCATTCTCAATATACCAAGGACAGAAATAGTTACTACAATCGTAGTCTAAATGGTTTGTAGCACACTCTGGAGATGGAATGGGTGTGCTATTTTCATCGGACCGATTACTATTATCCTCGAATGATTCTAAAAATAATAAATTGTTAAGTTACTATTGTGTACCTATAAATTATATAATTTATTAATGTTATATTTATATACCTACCAGGAAATTGCCATGGTTCTCCTTCTTTTGTCCCGTTCGCTTCTATATTAGTAACTTTGAGTGCATCTTCGGAATCTATATCAACATTTTTATTGACATCCGATAACTGACCTAAAAAAATAGAACATTTTATCTGTATACGGGTGCCAAGATTATTTACTTATTTATTTTATTACATAAAATATTAATAAATAATAATTGTAAATATTTCATTTTTTATTTCAGATATTTATTACAATATACAGTACATAAATAGGTACCAAAACCCTGTATTTTTGTTAAAAAACATACTTGTTGGCGTTTTTGTGGTACCTACCATGACGGACGTTATTGTCATTTACATCTGAATCAGACAAAAAATCCATCATTTGGTCAATAACATTCATGTCTGCATCCGGTGGCATTGGTGATTCTGGAAAAAGAAAATGTAATTTGTTAAATTTGAAGATTTATTGACATGTATAATGTAGTAAGTTAAATAACTTAACGATGTAATCTATAGGAAGTAGTACATACGATAAAAAAACAACATAAAACGCCGACGTAAAATATCGTATGTACATGTTACGACATAATTTTTAATTCTGTTCCGGCGTAAAATATCGTATGTAATACATACGATATTTTTTTTACAAGTGAAAGCAACGTAAAGTATAGTAAATATAACATACGATATTTTACATCGGTAAGGATAAAAATTATAACGATTATTTAAAAAAACATTAATTTTACTACAAATAACAATACAAAATAATACATACCTTCATTTCTCTCAGGTTCTTCAATTACAAGCGTTGTTTTAACTTCAATATTGTTTTCATAGTTTAAATTTTCAACGGTCTTTTTTTTTCGTATTGTATCCTTTTTTTTGTCTTTTGTTATGAGATCAAGAATAATTTGTGCTCTAGATGACATTTTAATTCTTTTTTACGTATAACTTAGGAATTAACGTAAAAACAACAAAAATATAGAAATACATTCGCCGCGCGGTGTGCGTGCGTCTCCTCCCGTGTATTCTGTCGCTACTGATAGATACGAGGCGTCCGCGCGGTCCGAGCGTCCCCCCGCCCCCGCGCATTGTATCGGTAGTACAGTATACGGTTTTATACTTGGACAAAAGTGAATATACGACATTTTGCAGCCTAATTAAGGAGGCGTTCTATTAGAAATACTGAAATTTTAATAATTGCAGACGTTAGTCTACATATTTAAAAGCTTGAAATTAATGAAAAGTGAAAAATCGAAATTTGTTGATTACGATACTCTACGTAGGAGGTGTCGATCTGTTTGATTCTTCACTGTTAATATAACGCTGTTATATCGTTATTTCTGTGATTATTGTCAAATAAATTGAGTATACATAAATACTCTTTATTCCCAGGGTCAGTAAAAAAAAACACTGAATCAAATGCACGAGTAAATTTAATATTTTTTACAGATAAATCAGTAAAATTACTATTTTAACATTATTCTAAGTTGGTCTCTTCGGCCGCACTACAGGAGCATCGACGCGAGTTTGCCTATTGCGCTCTCTTTCTAATATTGCTTTTCATTCGCACAACTGCTGGTCAGCGGACCACCGCGCTCGCGTCGAATCGTCACGATACCAGTATTATATCTCAACGGACTGTTACTGCTGTACGTTGTGGATCCGACAGTGATATTCCGATAAAAAGGACATAAGTGTGTATTCAGTGAGAGACTTAGTGTATATTTAAACGTGATATAAATAATTACGTGATATTAATCAATATGGTGAGTTATTTATTTTTGAATTAAATTTGTTAACGATATTTATTTTGTGTTATCTACCACCATACCATGTTAAAACTTTTACCAGTTTTGCTGTAGTCAGTACTTTTACATAGGTACCTAGTTAAAAAGTAGATCGGAATAAAGTCCTAACAAATTAGGCCTTAGATAGATAGATAGATAGAATACTCTTTATTGTACACCAAAAAATTACATAGAGATAAGGATACAAACATATATATATTGCTTGGTACAATTGGCGGTCTTATTGCTAAAAGCAATTTCTTACAGACAACCAACCATTGGGTGGACACAGATTATGTAAGAAGAAGAAACGGGCAATTGGTGGTGTATATATATTAGTACATAGAAATATGCATATGTTCCTAAACTAAAATATATAATATTGGTTTTATCAAATACATAAATATATATTTATATATAATACAAATACATACCTACCATACATACATACATATTATATACTAAATATTATGTACAATAAATACAAATTAGAACATGATACTTATATACGAAAACATTGGAAATTAATTTAGGAATATAAATAGTATTCTTTCACCATCTTCTTAAATGTTGCCAGAGTTTGTGCACGTCTTACAGACACCGGCAGTGCATTCCACAGGCGAATGGCCTGAACTGTAAAAGAAGTATCATAAAATTTTGTGGAGTGCATGGGCATCTTTAGCTTTAAATTCTCCGATGACCGTAAGGATCGCGAATGTGTTTCACAGACGAACTCAAAACGTTCTTTAAGGTAAGAAGGGGTTAAAGGGTTAAAGAGAATGCAGTAAAGTAATGAGAGTAAATGAGCATTCCGACGAAGGCGTATTGGAAGCCACTTGAGTTTAGCGCGAAATTCTGACACATGATCATATTTGCGTAAGCCAAATATAAATCTGATACAAAAATTTTGAAGGCGCTCAAGCTTATCGAGTTGGTCCTCTGTGAGATCTAGATAGCTGACATCGGCATAGTCAAGGATAGGCAGGAGAAGAGATTGTGCAAGCGCAATCTTAGTGGCAGTTGGAAGGAAGTTACGGAGTCGTCTCAAGGATCCCGCTGACGCAAACAAGCGACGACTGGTTTCCTGTAGTTGCGGCCCCCACGATAAAGTTTTGTCAATATAAATACCCAAGTTCTTGACCTTATCACTAAATGGTAATGTAATGCCTTCAAATAGAACTTGCGGCAGGCGAAACCAATCAATTTTCGAGACCATCCGTGAACTACCAATAATTATAACTTGCGTCTTTGATGGGTTAACTGTAAGTCCGTGATATTTGCTCCACTTAGAAATTTCTGCAAGATCTTTATTAATATTATTGATGGCCTCTGACAACTTTTCGAGCGGAGCTTGTGCGTAGATCTGAAGGTCATCTGCATAAAGGTGGTAGGAGGAAAGAAGGTGATTAGAAATTGCGTTAATGAATATTGCGAAGAGTAATGGGGATAACACGCCACCCTGAGGTACACCAGCTGCTGTATCGCACCACGAAGAGAATTTATCTTCAATACGAATACGTTGCCGGCGACCAGTCAGATAACTATGAAACCAATCAATTACCGTTGGAGATATGTTAAGACAGCTGAGTATGGCAAGCAAAATGTCAAAGTCAACAGTATTGAAAGCGTTACTGAAATCAAGCAGCGCTAGTACCGTTAGCTTTCCATTTTCCATACCTAGCCGGATGTCATCCGTAATATTAACCAGTGCTGTGACAGTACTATGACCAGGACGAAAACCGGATTGGTAGGGATTTAGAAGTCTATTCTTACAAAGGAATGAACTTAGTTGATTGTGAATAAGACGTTCCAGGACTTTGGATAGAAAGGGTAAAATAGAAATAGGGCGATATTCAGAAAAGGATGCAGGATTGGATTTTTTAGGTAAAGGAGTGATCTGGGAGTCTTTCCAAGCATTTGGAAAAACACTACTGGATAAAGAATGATTTAGGATGTGGCATATGACTGGAAGGATTTCGTCAAGGATAGGAAGGATCATATTACGGCTGACCAGGTCACTTCCAACAGCGTTAGAAGTGATAGATAGAATGCTCTTCTTAACATCACAATCAGTTAATTGATTAAAGACGAATGAGGGATAATCGGGAGTCGGAAGATTAGAAAGATGATTTAGAGTGTTTGTTTTGATTGTCTTATCAAAATTGGACGAAGCAGAGAAATGTTGGTTCAACGAATTTATATCTAAATTGTTAGAAATTTGATCTTGACGTAATTTTCCGATCCCCATTGATCTCAGAAATTTCCAAACTTTGGCTGGGTCACCATTTTCAACTGAACTATGAATGTGATGGCGTTGAGCATTCCTACACACCTTACTGCAGTGATTTCGAATCTTTACGTACTTCTCCCAATTTGATGGAGTAGACCGAGATTTATATTTTGTCTTCGCCGCCGCCTTTTTGGAAATAGTACTTTTGATTTCATTTGTTAGCCATGGTGCGGGCAGATGTTTCACCTTAATAGATCTAACTGGGGCATAGATGTCATATAGCCCAACTAACTTATCTGTGAAGAATGAAATTTTCTCATCCACTGATTGAGATGTCATCAGATGAGTCCAGTCGATGCCACTGACAGCCACCTTAAGGTCTTCAAGATTCATACCACTAAAATTGCGTTGCAAAAGAATTTTTGACTTAGCCTTGGGAGGACGAATTTTGTATGAAAGGAAAATTAAATCGTGGTATGAAAATGCATCAGCATCACACTGGCCGTGTTTTGCGACATGCTCACGAGAAGAAACGAAGATCAGATCAAGGAGTGATGGTATTGAATTTGGGAAATGATGCGTTGCGTTTAGAGGTAAGATGGACAGATTACTGGATTCTACAATAGAATGAAGAGATGAAGAGCGGGAATCCTTTTTATGGAGGCAGGTATTAAAATCACCCATGATAATAGTATGACTGTAAGAGGCAACTAGGTTTTCTAGAATATTTTCCAAGGAGGCGAAAAAGTCTATGCGTAGGGACGGAGAGTAATAGACGCCAAGAAGAATTTTAGAATTATAGAGGTTCACTTCTATAAAAAGATGCTCACCAGCATTGGACGGTGGTGGTTGTGCTGACAAACTAACAATCGAAAACGAAATGTGTGATCGGAGATAAATTGCAACACCCTCACCTCCACCATTGGTGCGATCATTTCTTATGAGGTGAAAACCTGGTAGAGAGTAAGTAGTAGATGGATGTAAAGGCTTTAACCAGGATTCGGAAATAAGAATGGCATGAATGTTCTTACAATCAAAAGTTGCCAGCATATCGGAGAAATGGGCCGGAATACTCTGGGCATTGATGTGTACAACATTGAAATTCTTAGGAACATCGGAGAACTGAGACACTAGTGTTTCTGCAAGTGTTGGCACACTGGTGAAACTATCATTGTTATCACTATCAGCTGAGAAGAAGGTTTCAGAATCATCACTTGTTACAGACATAAAATATGTATATACTTAAAACAAAAACGAATAAATAATAAACTATAAATAAATATATACTATGACAATAATAAAATAAAAAGGGAAAATTAGCAAAAATTCTACAGTATAAGCCTGCCGTAGTCGTACAAAAAGAACTTGCGGCCAAATTAATTAAAGACCCAAATCAAGTTTGCCCACCAGTGCTGCCAAGTTTAGCAGCTCTCCGCCAGATCAAGTATGAGAAACGACAAAGCAAGAGACTTCATGCTCACCCAATTTTAAGTATACTCATGATGACTCAAGAGGTACAGAACTTTATCCGTGAAGTGACATTGATACCGTGTTTTCATTTATATTATTGGTCTGATCAGCAAATAGAGTACTATACTAACTATTGTAATAGTTTTTCTAAAGTGACCATTACTGTAGATGCAACTGGATCTTTTTTTCAGGCTATAAAGCTTCCCGATGGAACTACACTAACAAAACGACTATTTGTATATATTGGCATGATTGCTTCGGATTCAATTAAATCTACTCCAATTTTTCAAATGGTTACCGATTCTCACAACAAAGATTAAGATTTAAGTTAAAAAAATGGTTAATTCAAGTAAGGAGCCCGCCACATGAAATGATTACCGATGACTCATCAGCATTAATTGCAGCGAATGTTTCAGCATTTACTACGTTTAGCAGTATAAAAGATTATGTTAAACGATCTGTTTTAGTCTTAAGTGGCCGCAATTATGCATTACCTGAAGTATTTATTAGGCTAGATACAAGTCATTTTATCAAAACAATTTATAATTTACGTTGCTTTGAAAATAGGGATATAAATGTTAAAATGTTATACGTTCGTTGCATTTTGTATATGAAAGAATGTGAATCGTTTCAGCAAATTAAAACTCTCATTACTGATGTTGTAAGACTATGTCTAACCGAATACGATAACCCAGAAAACCCTGTTTCTGTTTATATTCAGAAAATAAGTTGCACCTTAGGTAATACTACATATACGGAACCTAATGAAGACACCGATGAGAAGGAAAATATTCACGAAAACATAATCCTCGACGATGATGACGGTTTGCTCTCATGGTTTGATGAAATTGTTGAGAGGGAAAAAAGCCTAGATAAAACAAAAAGTTCGTCAGAATCACAAAACTCTTTCTACATGCCTCATTTAATAACAACGCTCAAACGGTTACTCCTAAAGTTACCCCTCTGGAGTAATATTATGTGCCCATTATATAAATCACAAAACAAAGTACCAACATCTTCAGCTATAGAGAGCTATTTTAAAACTATGAAAAATTTGTTATTCACAACAAGGTCGAAGAAATATAACATTGATGAATATTTAAATATGCATTATGATTATTTATTAGGTGAAATAAAAATTGCTTTAAATTGTTTAAATAATTTCGCCGACATTGTAGACAAAAAGGAGAAAAACATTAAAAGAAAACGAGGTAAGACTAGGAAGCGAAAAATGTTACCATTTGAAAACAAATGCTGCAAAAAAGAAAAACCTAGTGTAACCAAAACGTTTTTAAATGATTCGGTATTCTCAGTAATTCCTACGTATGTTGAAAACTGGAGAGGCGAAGGTGTTCCTAAAGATGATTCTGCAAATAAACCTGTAAATATAATGTTTTTAAAAAATAGTAATTTTACTGTACAAGATATATCTGAAAAAAATATTAAATTAACAAACACTTGTGCATTTGATTCCGTATTTTTTTTATTGGCCCACGGATTTAAAGAGTATTCATGCATACGCGATTTATTTGACAATAATTGCAGAAATAGGGATATAACAGCGTTTTTACAAATCCTCTGTAACTCTGATAATAACAGTGAAGAAGCAAACAAATTAAGAATAAGAATTGCTTCGATACATTTCAAAAACAATCATTATGATTGTGAATGTAACGCTGCATTTATTTATGAGCACGTCTTAAATGATATTATTTTTAGTGCTTCTTCTGTAAGTAACTGTTCAAATAGTGCATGCATAAATTCTACCCCATCAAGAAGAAAACATGTGTTTATACCGTTAAATTTAGATATAATTAATATTTTCACCATCAGTAACTTGGAAGATTCTATTATTATTCATGATTGGGAAAACAAGCAATGCAGAAAATGCAATGAAGTAGTTCTATTTCATTATACCTTGTCAAAAATTGTTACATTCGATTTAAATGGCACGCAAATGGTGTTTTTACATGAGGTACCTAAAAGTATAATAATTAAACAAAACATTTATAAATTATTAGGTGCCGTAGAATATGTTCCTCCAATACTTGGAACAATAGGGCATTATAAGTGTCATATTATAAGAAATAGCGGAATGCTTTGTTACGACGATAACAAGAGTAAATTAGAAGAGAGTACAAACGATTCTGTATATATCCATTTTTTAACTTATGTTTTAGTAGAGGTGTAAGAGCCGATGAAAAACATTTAAAGTTGAAGAATAATGATTTTGTTGATTTTTGAAATCTTTATATTTGTGCAATGAATAAAAATATTCAAATATTAAACAAGTTTTTTATTTCGTCTTATTTAGTATTTTATTTAAGTTTTTGACTAACAGAACAGAATGCCCTTGAACTGTGCTGTCATAGCCAGTTTGACAAAGATTAAAAACAAATCGAAATTATGGTCACTCTACTGGAACATTGTATGGGGTAACATAATTCTTGAGATTACTCGCGTCCCAAACAGTGTTGAGGGTAAAAGGATATGTCATTTTAATGGGGTTAATATGAGGATTATATGGACGTCTACAGCAAAATCCTAGCTACTATAGTTATTGAGATATCATGGTTTAAAGTAACGTCAGGACTGCGCGGCCACGAGTTTTGTGTTTTAAATTGATTTCGTCTGTTTAATTACACTTTAGTCGTATTTTAAAGCTTTTGTCAGTTTCGACAAATTAAGACCTTTCTCCTTTTAACTCCTATACTATATGAAGTCTTCAATTTTAATAAAAAAAATCCTAAAAACAAAATAGCAAATCAAGGACTGCGCGGCCATGACTTTCAAGGCGAATATTTAATTATAATATTGATATAGAGCTTTGATTCATTTTTCGACAAATCTTGACAAATACAGACTTGAGTTGACAAAAGGAATTATTTCTCTATCCCAAGTAGTTGCTGAGATCTCCGTGGCCGCGCAGTCCTTGACGTCAGGATTGCGCGGCCAACTTAAAACGCTTATAACTTCTTTATTTCTGCTTTGACAAATACGGGGTTTGTTTCTTTCGATTTTGACAAATATCGACAAATTTTTGGCTGAAACCATTTTCTGATTTGATAACTTGGCGGAGCAATCCTGACGCACATTAATCGTTTAGGCTCTGGTAACAGCGTAAGTAATGCGATTCTTGCGTTAAAAAAAAATATGTACCTACCCCCAATAATCCAATAATTATCATTATAACAATTATTCTTAGTCATTGCTTGTGCAGATATCGTATTGGAATCACAGTCTAGGCTTATTTAATTTTATTCGACAATTTAAATAGATCTATGTTATTATAAGGAACAAGTACCTACCTATAGAAACCATTTTTAATTCGTGTTTTGGGTAACTATTATATAATCAGTGGTTTTGGTGTTTGTGACGATGAAGAGGGGAAGAAAGTTCGTTGTGCCACTCGAAGAGCAAAAAAAGGTTTTCTTGCAATACAAAAAGTATTTTTCAAGTAAGTCCGAATTACCAGCATCTACTGATCCACTGTTTAGTGAAATTAGTACTGCCTTAGACAATAAGATTACGAAACAGGCACTGTACCTTTCGGTGAAGAAAAATTTTGATTATTTCTTTAGCCCAAAAGACAATATTTGCTGTGAAGAACCAAGCCCATTTACTTTTTATAAATGTGATAATAGAGAAGAAAAAAACTGCAAAGACGTGGACAACAAATCGCTTGGAAAAACAGTCATTTATGATTTTTTTATTGATACGTATCAATGGGAGCGTCTGCAACCAATAGCTAAACGCATAAAATTAAATAAAGGATCTGAGTCTGTTTTTAGAATGAGAAATCTTTTGCCTAAACATCAGTGGGCCCATCAATTGCGTGAAAAAATTTGGGAGGTCCATCCAATAGCACACACTTGGACATTTAAACAGTATTCTATTTCTATGAACACCAATATAACGTGCATCGGATCTTGTAAACAATGTGAAGCTGATGCGAAAGTTATTATTAGCTGGCCTTCGGATAAAATAGCTCAGTGCAAATGCATAATAACAAATTACGACGAAAATTTCATTCATCCTCCAATGAAAATAAAATAAATAAATAAATATTCTGGGACATTTTTACACAGCACCATCTAGTCCCAAACTAAGCAAAGCTTGTACTGTGGGTACTAGACAATGGATATAATACTTATATACTTTTTTTTTTGTAAATACATACTTATAATACATAAGAAACACCCAGACGAACACAAACACTTATATTCATCACATAAATTTTTGTGTCCTGTGGGAATCGAACCCACGACCTCATGGTCAGCAGTCCGGTACTCGAACCGCTAAACCACAGAGGCCGTCAAAAAAATAAAACTATCACCTGTAAAACGAACTGAAATAGCTGAAGAACTTAAACATGTATCCGCTATTTCATATCGTAACTCAATGGCAAATTTAGTTGTTAATTCCGATGAGCCTGAACCTACTCATTTACCAACAACAGGGTGCTTACGTCAAATAAAACACGAACACAAGAGTAGCTCACTTTTTCATCGAAACCAAATACTTTCATTATGGCTAATGACCCAAATATCGCCTTACAAAGAAGCTATTAAACATATCTCAGTGTATCCATTTTATATTTATTATTGGGACCCTTGCCAAGATCAATATTGCAAAGAATTTAAAAAAGCTGCTAAATTGATTGTTAGTATAGACGCCACCGGTAGCATTTTCAAACCATTTGGTCCTTTAAATAATGTCACAATCACCAAACACATTTTGTTTTATGCATGTGTCATGAAAACATATAAAGGTCACAGTAGTATCCCACTTACCCAAATGGTATCAGAAAGCCAGTCTATGGACACTATATACAAATGGCTGGAAGCATGGCACGTGAGCAATCCAAAACCAGACGAAATCATCGTCGATGAGTCATCCGCGCTGATTGGTGCTTGCGTAAAAGCATTTACGAAACATAACTCTACTAAAGAATATGTTACAGAATCTTACAGAAAACTGGAGGAAGACGAAAAAAGTGACGATTGCTACATTAGAATAGACACTAGTCATTTTGTTAAAATCATTTTTAATTTGACTTGTTTTAAACATGTCGACAACAGAGTAAAATTCTTTTATATTAAATGTCTGTTAGCGTTGAAGGAATGCGTAAATTTTGAAAAAGCCAAAGAAATTTTGAAAGATATTATTACAGTTTGTTTGAATGAACACGACGGCATTAATAAATCCAATACTCCTTCTAGGTGTGAGTTGGCTAAGAGTCGATTAAAGACATTGAATCAGTTTCAGACTTTGGATACAGAGATAGTGATTCAGGATAGTAATAAAATAAATGATCTGCCTAAAGCTGTGGAAAAATCAGTGTTTGAAAATAAAACCAATACCAAATTAAGTGAAGAGAACAGATTTTTTAAATGGTTTACCACAAAAATTGAAACAGAAAAATTACTCGTAACACTAGATACTGAAGATATAGGCAGTCATGACAATTTGTACCATTATCCTGCTTTTATAGGAATTTTATCACGTTTACTGACTTTGTTTCCTTTGTGGTCAAACGTAATGAAGAATATTTATGATTCCGATATTGAGGCACCTACTTCTTCAAATGTTGAATCATATTTTAAAACTATAAAAAGACTGCTATTACATCTAAGCACCAAATCTCACAGACTACGAACAGATGAATTCATTATGAAACATTTAGAATTCTTAAAAGGAGAGGTTAAAGTTGCACCGAGAATATCGTTACTGCCGAATCTTACTGTACAAAGAAATACTGAAGCAGATTTTCCTAAGAAGGAAATAAAACGGGATTCCATAACATCTACGCGGAAAAGTAAATTACAGTCTAAGGAGCCTAAGGAAGAGTTTACTGCTGATTCTATTTTTGCTGAGGACCCTACCTTCATCGAAAATTGGAAAGGGAAAGGAAATGTTACTAAAAAAAGAAAAACTTTGAAGCCAGTTATTTTTTTGTCTAACGGAAGCAGGCTACAAATTGGTAAAAAATATATTTATTTATTTATTTATTATATTCTTTATTGTACACCAAATTAAACATAGGACAGGACATATTGAGACAAAAAACATACAATGGGCGGCCTTATCGCTAACTGCAATTTCTTCCAGGCAACCTTAGGATGGACATATCTGGACTGAACTTACAAATGGGGTTGACCACGGTGTACATACCTACATAATATACACAAATATATATATGCATAATATATAATAAATTATATACATAAATATATAAACATACTATATATAAAAATATAAACCTATATAATATAAATTAATATATAAATCCAAAAAAGATAAATAAATTTAAAATAAAAATAGTGTAATGATAAGCAACAAATTCTGTATGTAATTTACAATGGTAAAGTGTCACAGTTACAGTGATAAATAATGTTCCTTCACAAGCTTTTTAAACACAGGGAGTGATTGAGCACGCCTGATGGACACTGGAAGTGCATTCCACAATCGAGCAGCCTGAACTGTAAAGGATTTATCGAAAAAAGTTGTGGAATGCATCGGCATCTTAAGTTTCAAGTTATCCGATGACCTCAGAAATAGTGTGTGGGTATCGCCTAGGAACTCAAACCGTTTTTTAAGGTAAGAGGGGGTAGATGGAAGGAAAAGAACATTATATAGTAGATAAAGAATATGAGCATTCCGGCGACGGCGGATTGGCAACCACTTGAGCTTAACACGGAATTCTGAAACATGGTCATATTTGCGTAACCCAAATATGAACCTTAAACAAAAGTTTTGAAGGCGCTCAAGTTTATCAAGTTGGTCTTCTGTAAGGTCAAGATAGCTGACATCAGCATAATCAAGGATGGGAAGAAGAAGTGATTGAGCAAGCGCAACTTTGGTCGCAGTTGGCAGAAAGTTGCGTAGTCTTTTTAAACCTGCGGCAGATGCAAACAACTTGCGGCTCACTTCCTGCAGCTGAGTAGTCCAGGAAAGGTTACGATCGATAAATATCCCCAAGTTCTTAACTTTTTCACTAAAAGGTATAACAATGTTATCAAAAGAAACTTGAGGAAGAGCCGACCAGTCAATCCTGGACATAGTTCTAGAGCTGCCAATTACGATAACTTGCGTTTTCGTGGGGTTCACCATAAGTCCGTACCTCTTACTCCAGTCGCAAATACAAGCTAGGTCCTGATTGATAGTGTGCACTGCAAGCGACAAATTTCCAAGAGGAGCTCGGCAATAGATCTGCAAATCATCTGCATAAAGATGGTAGGAAGAAACTAGTTGTTCAGAAATAGAGTTTATAAAAACTGCGAAGAGTAGAGGGGATAAAACGCCACCCTGTGGTACTCCGGCAGAGTTACAGCTCCAAGAAGACGATGCTTCTTCGAGGCAGATACGTTGCCGACGACCAAACAGGTAACTATGAAACCAGTCAATCACCGATGGAGATATGTTAATAGAGCGTAATATGCCAAGCAAAATATCGAAGTCAACAGTATTAAAAGCATTACTGAAGTCCAGTAATGCTAATACTGTAAGATTTCCGATTTCCATGCCTGACCTGATATCATCCGTAATATTCACAAGAGCTGTGGATGTGCTATGGCCTGGACGAAAGCCTGATTGGAAGGAATTGAGGAGGTTGTTTTTGGAGAGGAAAGTGTTCAATTGATTGTAAATCAGTCGCTCCAGAACTTTGGATAGGAAGGGTAAAATGGATATGGGACGATATTCAGAGAAGGATGCAGGATTAACTTTTTTTGGTAGTGGGATCACTTTCGCGTCTTTCCATGCACTAGGAAACACGCCGCAGGATAAGGAATAGTTAAGGATATGACAGATGACAGGGAGAATTATGTCAAGCACAGGGAGGATCATTTTACGGCTGATACAGTCACTGCCAACTGCGTTGGAAGTTATTGATATTATACTCTTCTTAACATCACATGCGGAGAGAAGACTAAATGAGAACGGGGAATGACTGGGAGTCGGAAGGGTTGAAAGATATCTCAATGTATTACATTTAGTTGTCCGATCAAAAACAGACGAAGCAGTAAAATGATAATTAAGCGAATCTATATCTAAATCTTTTGGGATAGTGTCTTGACGCGATTTTCCGACTCCCATAGATCTTAGAAATTTCCAGACTTTTGCTGGATCTCCGTTTTGGACAGAGTTGTGGATGTGTTGGCGTTGAGCATTCCTACATACTTTATTGCAGTGATTCCGGACAGACACGTATTTTTCCCTGTTGGAATCCGTCGGTCGACTCTTATATTTAGATTTTGCCGTCACCTTTCGAAGCATTAGCAATCTTATCTCATCTGTTAACCATGGCGACGGCAAATGTTTAACCTTAACCGCTCGAACAGGGGCATGACGGTCAAATAGTTCCACGAGAGCAGTCGTGAAAAGCTCGACTTGTTCATTGACTGAAGCAGAGGCAAAGATTGGAGACCAGTCTACATGGTCCGCATCCTCACAAAGATCGTTTGCGTTAATAGCGGCAAAGTTGCGCTGCATGAGGATTTTAGGTTTAGCCTTAGGAGGACGAATTTTGTAGGAGAGGAAGATCAGATCATGATACGAAAAGGCGTCAGCTGAGCATTGACCATGCTTAACAACATGATCAGGAGAAGAGACGAAGATGAGGTCGAGAAGTGAGGGAGTGGAATTAGGAAAGTGGTGAGTAGCATTTAAAGGAAGAATAAAGAGATTACTAGAATCTATTAAAGAACGTAATGATGATGAACGGAAGTCTTGTTTATGGAGACAGGTGTTAAAGTCACCCATGATTATGCTATGACTGTAAGTTGGAATAAGTGATTCTAAGATGTTTTCAAAAGAAGAGAAGAAGTTGACACGTAAAGAAGGAGAGTAGTATACCCCAAGAAGAACTTTGGAATGGTTTAATTCGACTTCAACAAAGAGATGTTCACCAGCATTTGGCGGTGGCGGCTGTGCTGACATATTGATAATAGAGAAAGGAATATGTTTGCGAAGGTATATGGCAACACCACCACCACCACCGAACGTGCGGTCATTTCTAATTAGTTGGAAGCCGGGCAAAGAGTAGGCAGTTGAAGGAAGACACGGCTTAAGCCACGACTCCGAAACAAGAATAGCATGAATATTCTTACAGTCAAAGCTTGCCAGCATATCGGGGAAATGAGCCGGAATACTCTGAGCATTTATGTGGACAACGTTAAAATTCCTAGGTACATCAGAAAACTGTGCTGTGAGACTGTCGGCAAGTGAAGGAATACTGGAGTAACTAGTGTCGACACTTGATAAAGAATAAAAACTTTCATTGTCGCTGCTAAAATCAATAGACATAAATATATATATACAATAATAAATAATATAAAAATAAAAATAGGTAAAGTCCCAATAATAATTGGGAGCAAAAACAAAAAACTAAATAAAAATTAATCCACCTGCCGGTTGTGTTAACATATTCTGATAAATTCTACATTAATTATTAGGTTAAAAGGCAGTCCGGGACAAAAAAAAGTAAAAAGAAGTTTAGTAACAAAATTAAAAATAATGCTTAATTTACTTTAATTCTATGAAAACAATCTGGAACGCCTGGATAACATCTGACAGCGTGACAGCTATACTAATGACATTTGTCAATGTCAACAGTTCATCTGTCATGTCACTGATAGCTAGGTAGCAAACAACAAAATCAACAAATGAACAAGAGCAAATTATTAAAAAAAGTGATGGTGGTAAGAGAAAAAAATATTAATAATATGAAAAGTGGCGGTATACGGATAGTAAAAATAACTTAGTTACCCGGACATTGCCTTGAGCTACAAAAAGTGGTACAATAATCACTTTTTCAACGTCGCTGTTCGTTTAGCCTTCGTTGTGGTTGTCTTCACCGCGGCCGGCTTAGAATTCGGCTCAACAGGGTCCGGCGCAAGCTTACTTAATTCAGCGAGTGATTCAACCCGATGCTGCCTGCCGTCGGGCCCAAGAACGAAAACACTGCCCGCCTTGGTCCAACTTTTAGCGACGCCCAGCTTCTCTCTCGCTGCCAGAAGAATGTCGTGCCGTCCTTTAGTAAGGAACTCCGAAGCCGTGATGCCCGAACCCTTCAGTTTAGACTTTGAAAACCAAATTTTATCACGGACCGCTAGACTTCGGAGCTTGAACAGAATTGGCCTGGATTTGTTAGGCACAGCACGACCCATCCGATGACAACGGCCAATGTCAGATTCCGTGAAGTCACCCAGCTGAAGTTTATTCCGGACCATTTCGGTTAACACTTTAGCAGTGTCTTCCTTTTGCTCTTCCGTAATACCATGAAGAAGAAGGATCTTCCGCCGACTTCGCATCTCTATGGTGTCCACATTGTGGGCAAGAATTTCTACTTGCTGTTGAAGGCTGCTAACTGCTTGAGTGATGAACTTCCGGAATAAAGAAAATTCTGCTGCCAAGCTTGAGGTAGTGCTGGGTGTAGCGGGAGCCTTTTGCAGTTCCTCTTCAAACTCTGACATTCGTGCATGGAACATCTCAGTGATCTCTGTCAAAGTGTTCTTAAGCGAGTCCATTGCAGTGTACTTGATAAGTAGATTCAAATATATTAATAGAGATATCGTAATAATAACACTGTACCAGCAGGTAAACTATATTAGTTACTTAAAAATGACATTAAATGTAATAAATTATGAATCAATTATTTTATATTAAATTTTATATAGGCAGTGACTTTCTCTAAGTGTTAAGCTTACAACTACCCACAGAAGAAAAAATTCCAATTTTAATTCCAATCAATTCATTTCAATAGATGATACACCAACATCTCTTTTTTTACAAGGATCAGAGTTTGATTTACTGTCTATAATAGAATTCGAGCCCCCAGTATGTGAAACACTAATTGGTCACTACAAAGCTCATTGCAGACGAAATTCAGAATGGAAATGTTACGATGACCAATCGAAAAAAGTTACGAAGAGTAAAAAGAAGCTAATACCACATTGTATAATATATGCGAAAAAATAATATATGGAAATTAAGTAAATTAATAGTTGAATATTTTTAAAGTAAATTGTAATATTATTAAAATGAATCTTATGAACGACCCGACGTTTTTATTTACGATATCCTTTTAATGTGCTTCCACTTGCCACCACTTCCACTTACGTATCTACTCATAACATAATGTAGCAATAATAGCCTCCTAAAGTAGCAATACCGACTGAAGACACACTGCAACTATTTGCCTTAATTGTTTTATCAGGCACTTTTCCTTGGGATAATTAAAATAATTGCTACATCCTTTATTTAACATATGTTTGAAGATACAACTAAATTAGATAAATGAAGCAAATATGTAGCAATTATTGACACAATACATTTCGGGAAACTCTGCATGCTTGGCTTTAAACTAGGAGGCGACCAGCCAACCAAACGTCAGGATGGCTGTACAAAAAAAAAATGTTATTTCTAAATATATATAGTATGTAGCAATTATTTATTAAATGTAGCAAATATAAGCAATTATGTAGCAATTTTCTAATCAACTCTCATAGACCAAAGCCACAGGCAACCAGCCATTCTGACACACACAAGTTATAGTGCTTGCGCACGAGGGGGAGAATTTTAAATAACAGACCACTAATTATTTAATATGTTTTTTGTTATAATAAATAAATATCTGTACCTTGTTTTAGTTTATAAGTTTTTATGTAATTGTTGTTTCTTTATTTACTTTACCTTTTGATTTTATTGTGAATTTTACTTATTTTGTCTTTATGTTGATTATTGTATGAATGTAAATGTATGTAAATAATATTTTAATGAATAAACGCGTTTTGCCACACACACACACGCACACATACGCATTCAAACTAATCCTCACCATCTCACTTAAACATCCTCTTTCCCTCTCTCTCCTGCCCGCTTATTGGCTCGCCGTCGACCCGCTACGACTACACACCTAGCGCAAACTGCGCGGACGGTCTAAGTCGATACCAAGTATAAGTATAAGTCGCGGCCAAATTCCTAGTATTCACTCTACATTCCGCCGTCCTACATGCTACTATCATCACACCAGGCAGCGCTTAAACAAGATAAGGCGTTTTAAATCTTTCTTCTGAAGATATTCCTGCATACATACAGTCCACAAACAAAGCTTCGATTGCCGCTACATCGAACAGTATGTCATGCTTGTGTATATATTATTTATGTATTTGTGTTTATGTTCTCATTTATTATTTTAACTTGCATATTAAATATATTTTTTAATATTTTTTTAAAAAATTGAAAAACATTTAAAATTATAAAAAATAGTAGCCCACCGGTATCGGGAGCAGGGTCCAAGCTACCGGTGGTCAGGGCCCCAGAGAGAGAGGAACCTTCTAACAATACGGGCCGTGTCCAGAAGCACTGCCTTCTGCATCAAGCCCTTGATCCAGCCATCCAATGAGAGCCTCCTTAGGTGTTGGTCGAGGCTCTTGGCTATTAAGCCATTGGCTGACCCAACGATTGGAACAATGATCGCTGAATCCACCTCCCACATGTCGACAACCTCGTGTGCCAAATCTAGATACTTTATTTCTTTTTCTTTTTCGGCTCTCACGAGCTTCTCGTCATGCGGGACGGTGATGTCAACAATCACTGCTCGACGCCCTAAGCTCAACGCGCAACCCCCGCTGTAATTCCCGATAGCCCGGCCTCACCGGACGCAGATGTTCCCTACATTGTTAAGGAACAATACGATTCTCCGGAGAGCCCGGATAATGAATTTTAAGACTAATATTTTCTGTTCCCCCAACTCCGCAATTGCTAACAATAGGTTTGCAACTCTTTTGTCCCCCAATACCGAGGAATGCAATGTACGTGCATCGTATCTGCATGTGCTCTGCATCATCTGACTCGTCAGATGGCTTCATCCCCATAGTGGGAAAGAAAAATCCACGTAAAAACAAGGCCACCAACGGTGCCCCAACAAAGGCCCCAAAGATCACTGAGGACGCCCCCGCCTCAGCTTCGCGCAGTCAGCCTCGACTCTCTCCCCCAGACCTCGCCCGAAGGCCCAGCCCTCCCAGGCTGCGCCTTAAAAGGGCAAAGCCCCTTCCCCTGTCATCATCCAAGACAAAGCCTCGTGGGTCGATATTTCTAAAGCACACTGTTGATCGTAAGATCAACTACACAAATGCCCATACAATGCCCGAAGGCATAAGGGTCACGCTACCGACCCCCGACCTTATCAGGTCCTACACAGGCCTCCTTAACGAGCGTAAGGAGAATTCTCACACTTATACGTTCGCCGAAGAGAAACCCCTTCGAGTGGTGATCCAAGGTATCCCCAAGGAAATAGCTACCGACGAAAGTCTAAGCGATCTCAAATCGCAAAATATTCCCGCCCTAGAGGTGCACCGCATGCACCGAGGCCGTGGTGGCGAACTATATATATGGTTCTCGCCATCATCGAGTGTGCACCCATCTGGCGGACCTATCGGGCAGTGTCACAACTGCCAACTCTACGGCCATTCCGCTATAAATTGCTACTCAAAGTCCCGTTGCGGAAAATGCCTTGAAGATCACGCCACCGCAGATTGCAGTCGTCCGAAAGACAGGACGCTCTGCACAGAACCGCCCAGCTGTATTCTATGTGGGGAGCAGGGCCATCCGGCTAAATACTGTGGCTGTCCCAAAGCCCCCAAGACCAAATCCAAGTTTGCACCTTATACAGCAGCAATTTTTCAACCTGAAGTTTGAGGAACCTATGATGAAATTCATCACTAAGATTGAGGAGATATGTGCCCAACTTAGAGATCTCCAGGAAAGTCCATCAGACAAAATGGTCATCACAAAAATTCTATTCTCTTTGGCGGAGTAGTATCGTCATTTCGTGAGTGCTTGAGAGTCGGTACCAGAAAAACAACAAAACCTACAAGAATTGACATCGAGGTTATTAATTGAAGAGGAACGTTACAGCAAGTAAATCGGCATTTGTTACCAGAAGCAAAACACAATGGTTATGAGAAGAAGTGTTTTGTGTGTGGAAAAACTGGTCACATGAAAAGTGAATATCGTCAGAGAAAGTGTTAATCCAGTAATAAGATTGGACATCTTGCTAAAGACTGTAATTAATTCAAATTAAGAAGTGTAGGGTAAAAGTGATAAGTTAAAAGCATTTGTAGTCCAAGAACCAGTATGTAAAAATAATAGGTATAATTTTTGCCCAAAAATAATATTTTCGTAAAGTAGTCTGAGGTTTTCAGTTATTTTAATTGCACCTTGTATATTATTATATCTAATTTACTAAAATTGTTTTCTCTAATTACAATGGTTAGGATAGGTGCTATTACTGCCCCGTTGCAAATTTTCACCATGTAGGTATGTATATAATTAAGATTTTTTACGAAGTATAATTATTATTTGTTTTAGAAAAATGCCTATGACAACGCAAGTATAGAGAAAGACTTAAAGAAAATGTTCCTTAAATGAAGAAAAATAAGAAGAAAATCGTAAAAAAAAAGGATAAAGGCCAGGTATGGCCAGGCCTTTTTCTATCATGATCTCGTGTCCTCCTTATAAAAATCGTTCTCCTAAGATAAATTTAAATTCTCATGCAGCGCAACTTTGGGGCTATCAATATTAACGAACTTCTGGAGGATGCCAACACTATAGACTGGTCACCACTCTTTGCCTCTTCTTCCGTCGATGAACAAGTAATTTTTTTAACAACGGCGCACAGTGATTCATCCTTAATATGCTAGCTAGACAAAAGTCAGACAAAAGAGTCAAAAGAGGGACACCATCTCACCGACCGCGAGTGCCGCAAACAATGCGCGCACGCAGCAAGTACGCGCGTGTGAGAATATGTATTGTATATAACCCTTGATTATTGTTTTATGTATTTCTGAATGTTTTATTCTTAGTTGTTTTATATCATAGATCATGATTTCGGAACGAAAGTTATGATCTATGGTACAATTTATTTACTAACTACGAAGTATATAAATAATTACTCTCAGACTTGTGTTTAATGAATATAAATTTATTAATGATTTATAGAATGATCCTCAGGTTTTATTTGTTAATTTAATTTATGTAGGATAGTCAATTGATGCAACGTTTTATTGTGTTTAAGCTAAAGTTAACATATTTGTTGGTTTTCGAAGTTGCTTAATTATCCTACCATGTTTTAAAAGAGTTTTAATGAATTGGATCTAAATAATATTGCTAATATTTATTGTTATTCAGATTAAAACATAACGATCTCTTATTGGTCGAAAATGGCGCGGTATTACTAATATTGTTCTATTGTTTAGAAAACGTATAAAAAGGGAGGTATTCCTCAAAATCAGTTAGTCAAGGATCTACTGCTGTGTGTGAAAGTTAAGTACTGTGATTGTTACTATGCTGTTCTTATATATTGTTACTATGCTGTGTTCTTGATATTGTTACTATGCTGTGTTCTTGATATTGTTACTATGCTGTGTATACAGTATCATTATAACAATAATGATACTGTTACTATATTGTGTGTTATTATGCTACTGTTTGTATGCTGTGATATTAAGCTACTGTTTCTATTACCGTTGTGCCTTGGATGCTAAATCGTTTATTGTATTAAACGAACTTCTAGTAGCTAAGGTACCCGTAACGAAATAATTAATTGTAAAGTAATTGAGTAAAATAATATATTGTATCTACCCACATCTTGTCATGATTTAATATAAATGATGTGATGGTATTGATATTAGCTTGTTGAACTTTGAATATCAAAATGAATATAACTATGGAGTTTCTTGCCGGTTCTTCTCCATATAATCTATTTGGAACCGTGCGTTTGAGAAATATATTAGATTGAATTTAAAATGATGCATTTGTTTGATTCCTTAAAATTATATCTACTCTATAAACACACTACACCACCCCCTATTCTGACACGCGCGTATAAATGCTGCGTCGCAAGCGCCCCACTACGTGGTACTACGTGTACCCCGCCCGCCGCCGCCGTGCGCCCTCCGTCGTTCCGCCCGGTTCCGATGGAGGTGTCACATCCGCGCGCCCGCGTCCTGCGCCACCTGCCGCGCAGCACCACCGCCTGTCCGTGCGGTGTCGAGCGCGTCGAGTGCCGCCGAGAATTTCAAGGCTCCTGCTCCAGCTTCCGCGCCGCAAACGCCAACCCGCCCGACAGTGCCCAGGTCTGCCGGGCTAGTCTCGCCACCCGCTCCCCGCGGCTCCGCCCTGTCTTCGCCGGCGTCGATGTCGATGTACTCGGCTCATGCTCGCATGAGCCGCGCCACAGCAGCGCACGCAGGACTGCGCTGCCAAAGACCCGGCCTTGCTCGGGAGGTAAAAAGGCACCCTCACTCCCGAACCTTCAGGCAGGTAAGTGATCTCACTTACCGGGGATGGATCACACGTTCGACCTGGATTATAATTTTAATCTGCCCCGTCTCGCGCAACGCAGGCAGCGCAGCCCGGACGGCGAAACAACGGAGGAGGCAAAGCGCCCGTGCCTAGAGGCCGAGGCGCCTACCCGCGCCAGCAAAACGCACGCACCGACCTCACCCATAGACACCGCAGCCTCCACGCGCGCTACCACCTCCGGTAGCAGCGCGAAGGGGAAGCCGGAGAAGAAACTCCGCTATCCCCCGCTGATAGTGGAAAAGACGGCGGGTGCGACACTTCAAGGCGCTCCGGGATAAGTTGGGCCGGGCACCGAAAGCGCGCCCATTCCAACAGGGGGTGAACGCGCTAATCTCGATAACTACTGGTCCGATTTGAAAAATTCTTCCAGTTTTAGATAGCCCATTTATTAAGGAAGGCTATAGGCTATATATCATCACCCTAACCCTTTACAACCGACTCATAGTGCAGCATGCATTTAACTTTGAAAAAATCTAGCGCTTCCTATAACTTGTTTCGCGGAACGCAACCGACAACGACAGCTAGTGCATGATCTAATCTTTCCTAAAAAAATAGTTTGACATGTTGCAACCCGCTCAGTGCGGTACAGTACCTTGGCATTGATGGCGGCGCATTTTGGCGGACGGAGCGCCTCACGTAAGTAATTATTTTATTATGTTTTTTAATGAAATATTATCGCTAAACTATTTAATTTTATTATTGATGAATTATTTCAAAAAAATATAAAGTATTTTTTTAATTATCTTCATTAATGATTTATTTATTCTTAATCAAATGAAAAGATGCACACTCGTGCGTGTTAGGTGTTACTTATACTTTTTATATGTAAATACAGTGTTATTTCATTTGGCTGTACGATGTCATTTAGGTGTCTTTGGTTAATTTTTAGACACCCTGGCTGACGAGGACATCTTACAAGCCATGGGCGACGGAAATAATTCGGATATCGAGTTTTTTGACGACGACGATGACGAGGAAGGGTTTTTCAACCCTTCCGCTTTCGACAATCTAGGCGACCTTGATTTACCCGAAGATCCGGTTGAAAATCAAGGAGATGTTCAGATGGAAGACAGTCCAGCACCAGAACAACTCGCACCAGCACCATCTTCCGTAGTAGCGACTGTAGAACGTCCGAGCCGCTCTGGCTCCCGCCCTCGCCGCTGGAGAGTTAGACCGTTTGAAGATAAGCAGCATACCTTTTTTTTTTTGTTTGCGCTGGGAAAAAATGCATTACGCATACCCCCCCCCTCGGGGGATGGGGGAGTTATGTGGGGCTCCCCGGTCTGACCCGGTATACCCACTAAAACGACCCAGCGGCACTCCCTCTTCGTCCGAGTGGCGGGGACTGGGAAACCGGCATAGCCCTTACGTCCAGTCCTCCGCCGACGATTTCCCTTCAGTGCAATGCAGGCAAAGGCACCCCCGTGCCTGTCGCCTGCCCGTCACCACCATGAAGGGGCCTTCTTCGACCCCTTCTTCGTCTGCGGAGCGGTGCAGCGAGAGGGTCGTCCTCCCGCGCGCGCTCCGCGTCCTCCTCCTTTTGCGAGATTACGGCCTCGCAAAAGGAGGCTACTGCTGCCCATGCACCCTCGCTCCCCAGCATGGCGTTGACTACGCCGGGAAGCGAGAGGTCCCGCCCAACCACCTCAGTCAGACCGCGGCGCTGCTCCGACCAAGCTGGGCACACCTCGAGGGTGTGCTGCGCCGTGTCCTCCGCCGCGCCGCAGTCATGGCACGCCGGGGTCTCCTCCCTCCCGATCCGGTGCAGGTGCGATCCGAAACAGCCATGGCCGGACAACACCTGCACCAGACGGAACGAGAGGAAACCGTGGGACCGCTCGAGCCAGCTCCGCAGGACCGGACCGAGCGCGTCCAACTTATCCGTCCGTTATCTTTGCGTAATTCGAGAACAGAATTGCTTCAAAGATTTTCACAATAATTGATTGTTTTTTAGTCGTTATTTGTTGTCTTTTTCTCTATTATGTTCCTAAAAAGATATATGATTAGGTACTATTATTCCAAAGTTTAATAAATTGATTGTGATTTAATTATAAAAAAGTTTAAGCATATGTTTAAGTACAAAATGTTCCTTTTTTTGATACTCGTTAATAATAATTAATAAGATTGATTATGGTAATACTTAATTTTACTAAAAAGAAATGCTAATTATCTTTAAATGTTGTATAATTAATACAATAAACGTACTAATCCACAAAGATGCACGAATGTGCATATGTCAAACAAAACCTAGAATGCACGAACGTGCAGGCGATTTTCAGGAAAACCAAGCTTTTCCGATTTTTTTCAGTATTTTTCCTGGGTACTTTATTCCTCTATAAATATGACTTACATCATAATTTACAAAAAAGAGAAACTTTTTATGTCCGGTTGTAAAGGGCTAAGGGGCAACGCAAATAGAAGACGGCGAGACGAAGGTACGGTACAGACACGGCGCAGATACGGTGCAGGCGCGATATCTGCGCAAACAGACGCGGGGACGGTACGGCACAGAGTATTATTATACAAGGTGCTATTTAGTGGAAATAACATTTAATACACCTCCTTTCGGTTTTTTTTCGAATACTAATTCCCTCCTTTTGTATCATTATAATTCCTATGTACAGTCGAGAGCACATCAAGTGTAACATTGCGCTACGAAAGCCGCCACTATTACAAGTGCAATAAAGGCGTGCTCAAGGTCAAACTGTATAGCTTGATGTGCTGTCGACTGTACTTATGTTTGCAATATGTAACCGCTATGTTTGCTATTTAACTACTTTAAAATACGAATAACATCGAAATACATAAATCAAATCATAATAAGTTAAATTACATCGGATTTTCATTAAAATCATGGATTAAGGCTGATTTACATTGATACAGTAGCTGGCGCCAGCTACTGTATCAATGTAAATCAGCCTTTAAATATCCATATGGACGAAAATTTGAACAGTTTAAAATATATCGCTACGTATCTTTGTTCATACTGTATATAATGCGAGACGCCGCTTGCGCCTACATCTGCTGGCGACGTGGCGGGGGGCGAGGAGCGGCGTGCCTGCGCCGTCCGCTTGCCGCCTTCAGTCACGAACAAAAGATAACGCAAGACGCACGTCGCTTCGTATACAGGATGCGTGACGATATTGAGTTTAATATTGAGTTTTGCGAGTTAATTGAGCAATACCCGAATATCTATGACTACACTAAGACAGGGTACAGTAACAGAAATGTGCAAGACAAAATATGGCAAGAAATAGCAATAAAAGTCGGTGCAACAGGTATGTATTTTATTTAAATTTTAAACATTATGTCTAGTCTGAAACGGAATCGGAGATCGTTGTGTTAGATATGTTGTAAGATATTCCCTGATATGGTAGGGATTTTCTCCCATTAATCGCATGTTAATGTTTGCTCCTATCAAATTATTTCTAAACCGTGGATTTGATTTTTTACCATCACATGTGCGAATTACGTTATGCAACACACACATTGCTTTTATAATATTATCAACATATTCTGGTTTGCAGCAAATAGGCGTGTAAAGTCCACCAAACTTTGACGCTAACATACCATAGGCACATTCTACTGACTTACGTGCCCTTGACAACCTGTTATTATAAGCTCTTCTCTCATTAGTCAATTGATTTCGACCATAAGGTCTCATAATATTTCTTTTTAGTGGAAAAGCTTCATCTGCCACAAAATAAAAGGGCACATTCTGTGTTTCTCCAGGCAAAGGTGTAGGGTTCGGTAAATCGAGATCGCCTAGATCCATAGCTTGTCCAAAAGAGCTAACTTGTAATACTCGCCCATCACTATTTCGGCCGTATTCACCAACATCTATAGTTAAAAAGAAACCATCTGCATCTACAACTGCTAACAATACAATAGAGAAATATCCCTTATAATTTATGAAAGTCGAACCCGAGTTGATGGGCGCTGTAATTCTAATATGCTTTCCATCTAAACTCCCAACACAATTCGGTAAATTCCAGAGAGTGTAAAACCGTTCAGCAACTTCTACCCATTTTTGTCGTGTAGGTACAGGCATATATTCCGGCTGTAGGCATTCCCACAAAACGCTAGAGGTTTCATGCACAATTTGCCGGACGGTACTGCCTCCTCTCAATACATATCCAGAAAGTGATGTAAACGAACAGCCATCTGAGTAGTATCTGTAACAAAAATAAAATAGCAATAAGTATGTTTAGACAATAACATTTGTGTGTTTAGATTGAGGTGCCACTTTTCGCATCGTAAAGTGGCTAATGGAGTTATTTAGTAGTAGTTTAGAAAATTTTGTAGAACGGATATTGGATTTTGTATTAGAATACTTCAAAAGTTAAATGAATATAAAGGTGGCACCTCAATCTAACTGTTTGCATTGAGGTGCCACTCAGAACTGGGAAAATTATGGATGAGTTTTCATCAAAATTTCGTAGTACTCCCATTTTCCCAAGAATGTAAAGAACGGTGGAAGAATATTCGATGTAGTTACAGCAAAAACAAGAAAAGGCTAGATTTGCCATCTGGATCAGGTGCAAAGACGATTAAAGAGTACTACCTTTCACCACATCTACATTTTTTGACTTAATCGTCAACTGGCGAGCGCGAATCTCGCGAGCGCGCGCGAGTTGGCACTTTTCGATTTTACCTACTTTTTTTGTCGTCAACTCGCGCGTCTATGTAAAGTACAGTCAAATAAAAAGAGATTGAAAACAAAAACTATTAATAATTATTTATTGACCGCGTTAGCTGATTCTGTGAAGTACTGACTTAGATTACGATTTAGAGGGCCGAAATGAGAAGGCCTGGGGAACGCATCCAATGACACATACTATCTCGTCTAACGCGCATGCGCACAACAGTATAGCTGTCATAGCGCTATCTCTTTCTAATTCATTTTGCAAACTGAGTGCCTACTCCTTATGCACTTAGTTACAAACGATGTACCTGTCACGTCTAACATGGCGGAAGTGATGTGTGTGTGTGACAGGGACGGGTACATCGTTTAGCCGTTCGAAGTTCATCAGGAGTAAGCACCCTAGTTATTATTTTAGTGACGTTAGTGTTACGTAAGCTAAGCTGACGTTTACAGTGCACTTACGGAGTAAACATACTTACAGAGTATAAATGTTTTTATTAAGTCTATAAGAATGCCATTTGGTGTGAAAATGTGGAAGTTTTTAGTGATTTTGATGTACTGTGGGGGTAAGTTTATAACAATTAAACTTTTCGGGTAATACTCTCAAAGTGTTCTGTTACTTTTATCAGGCATCTTGATTAGTTAAACCTTAGATTAACTCGTTGTTCTTACTATTTTACTTTTTTGAATTAACATATGGCTTTACCCGCTCGGTTGCTTCGCAAAAAAATGCAAAGAGGGTCGCTTGCCAGTGATTTTTGACCGCATCTGAGCGTACGACGCGCCGTAATAAAAATTTGACTGTGACTCGCTCCAGAAGCGCACTTCAAATGTTTTAACTGCTCTGAATAGCCATTAAAATAAGCCTAAACATTGTGTCTGTTTTTTAATAGATCTTGTTTCCGTATTTTCCTATGTACCTTGAAACTTTAACTACCCAAATATTAGCTACTTGTATGGAAAAATGCGTTTTACTAAAAACTAAGATCGACAAGAGTATTGTTTCTTATTTTATTTATAAACTAGATTAATTACTAGATACATTTAATAACACATGGATATATTTCATGTGGAATAAAATATTTAAAACATTAAGGGAACTACAACTTGAAAAAAAAAAAATGGCGACGTCAACTTTATTTCGTATCGTGTACTAAGAATTAGATTTATAATGTTGTCAACTTGTATTTGAAGGTCGGATGATATATCAGTCTATGGTTTAGAAACGTTTCACGAGGACTTTATGAACTACAACATAAAGTTTAAAGTCGATTAGTAAAAATTGGTTGTTGGAAACGATTGTTGCCAGAAGCAGTCAAGGGTGTTCAATTTTGGAAAAAATTGTTTCCTTAAGCAGTTTATTGGTTACTTAATTGTTTTGTTCACTTTAACTTGATTGTCGTTTACTTTCTTATAGTGCGATTGCACTTTAAAATAAATACCACGTGGCAATTTTACACAGTATATTTATTCCATAGTAAAAAATATACGTTGATTTTCCATTTTTTATATAGATAATTTATATTTTTTTGTGATTTAGCTTTTTAGAAAATGTTTGTCATTAAAAACAATATTTTTAGGAAGTGGACCACAGGCAGGTTCGTCCAGAAATGTAACTGGACACGACATCATTACATCTCAGCGAGGAAGTTCGATACTACTTCGTGCAGGACACAAATATAATAAAGACCGAGAAAATAAAGATGGTTCCTGTATCTGGAGGTGTTCGAAGAGGACTGTTTGCAAGGCAAGATTAATTATTGATAGCAATAACTGCATCAAACGAGATGACAAGCACGACTGTGAGCCTGATTTTGTATCAAATGAACTGGAGCTTAACTTCGACAAGTGCATGGAAAAAGTAAAAAGTGACTGTACTATACCCATACCAAATGCATTTCGACATACGGTCTCAACCCTTAAAGATAAAGGAATTGACCTCATAAAAAAAATACCTACATATAAAAATATTAAAAACAAATTTTACCGAAAACGGAATAAGTCATTGGGGGTAAGAAAGGTATGTTTTAAGTCGATTAAGAATGTTACTGTGCCCGAAATATTTGCAAACTTTTTACTAGCCGACTACCAAACAATCAATAGAATTTTAATATTCGCTAGTGAAAATTGTAAAACAATTTTAGCAAAACCAAATTTGACCATTTTATGCGATGGTACTTTTAAATTTTGTTTAAAACCTTTCCAGCAGTTGTACACTTTACATGTTGATTTAGGAAGTAGTAAAACTCATAATAATATTATACCCGTTATTTATGCGTTGTTGGGTAACAAAACAAGAGCAACTTACAAAATTTTGTTTCGCCTTATCAAGAGCCAAATTCCTCAGTTTAATCCCAAAACCATTCTACTAGACTTCGAGAAGGCTGCAATGTTAGCAGTCAAAGACATATTCCCTGAAACAAGCGTTAGAGGGTGTTTCTTTCATTTTTCGCGAAGTTTGTGGCGGAAAGCTGACGAAATAGGCATAACAAAATCTGTACTATTTAGAAAACATATAAAGAGGTGCGTTGTTTTGGCACATTTGCCCAAAGAAGCTGTTGAGAATGGTTGGTTGTATATTATGTCTCAATGTCCGAATGATAAAAATATTGTAAAATTTAATGATTATTTTGTAAGAACTTGGTTGAATGAGACTTCCATTTTTGCAGAAAAATGGTCTTGTAATTTTAGCCAACACCGCACTACGAACATAATTGAGAGCTGGCATTCTACGGTAAATAAAAAAATTAATAGCAAACCCAAAAGTATTGCACATTTTTTGACCATCTTAAAAGAAGAAGATAATTATTATCAGACTTTATACTTAAAGAAGTCTAATATAACTGCAAAATGTAAAGAAACTTGTGCTATTGACGAGCACATTACCAACACTGTTAACGAATTTATCCATGGGGTTATAAATATTGACTTATGTATCGAACTTTTGATCTTGTGATTTTTGATTTAATTTAGCATAGTCTGTTTATTTTAACGTTTGCTATAAAAATCATTTATAACAAACCATGATCTGTGATTGTATAGTCTGTGATTAGTTTTATTAGTAGGTCGTCAGTAATAACTTAGCCAATTGATGAATCTACTTATTGATAGTGTTTAGCGTTTTTTGTAAAAATCATTTACAACCATATGTGATCTGTGATTTTATAGTTTCTAAGACTCTTTCTATGGTTCCTAAGATTGATTTTATTAGGGAGCAATAATAAGTCAGTTTGTTGTCAATTACTATGTTTAGCTTTACTATTTTATACTTACCAATATTCAGTATACGAGTATGTGAGGGGAGTGTTTTCGTTGTTTCTATTTTATTTACTTAGTTTTTTACAATTTACATACTAGATAATAAGATAATAAGCCAAATTCTCAAATCAATGTGATAATGTTGATAATTAGTAAGGGAAATACTACTAATAATTTATATTTTGTCCTGTTGATTTATAATAAACTGATTTCAAAACGATGTATATTTTGTTTTATTTTAAAAATCAAATTTCATAAAGTTTCTTATACATTTATAGTAGGTAAGTACCTAACTAAATTAAATTTGTTATAACGTTTTTGTAGCTGACTATACATTAAAACATCAAATTATATAGACGCGCGAGTTGACGACAAAAAAAGTAGGCAAAATCGAAAAGTGCCAACTCGCGCGCGCTCGCGAGATTCGCGCTCGCCAGTTGACGATTAAGTCCATTTTTTAGACAATTACTTGAAGTCCCGACCAACCAAAAGCAATCTAAGCAAATATGATTGCACAGACGGTAATGATAGTGAAGAAGTCGATGAGACACTGTTTACTGGTCAACTAGCTTCTGAAAACACAAATTCGGATTCCATCTCCAATCAATCCACGCCAACACCGCCACTGCTACCACTATTAAATAAATCTAGGGCAATCTCTTTAAAAGATGTTAATAAATCAGCACATGAATATTTCAGTCAAAGAGCATTACAAATGAAGACCATACATAGAGCTGAGCCTGAAACAGACAGCGATCTAGCTTTTTTTCAAAGCATGCTTCCAGATATGAAATCAATGACACCAGCCCAACGAAGATTTAAAATGGGCGTTCTCAATTTATCAGAGCAAATTTTAAATGACCCAGTACCTAGTTATCCTAGGACACAGCCGTATTATCCACGAACACCTTCTCGAGAGACAGATTATGATCCTAATGAAGGTGCAACCCAGCAGACTCTTACATCCAGAGCTAATACAAGTCCAGCACCTTCGTTTACCTCGACTCAGCAGACAGCTAAACATACTGCAGCAGCTAACAAAAATCCGGAAACTCAGCTGACTTTGATATCCGGAGAGTATATAAATCCAGCACCACCGGCGGCAGTGGCTGTAATTGAACAAATAGCTGGGCCTTCAAGACACCGAACTTATGATGAGAAAGCTTATTATCAACTCAGCATTTCAGAATATCAGCAAACGCGGACACCGGGAGCTTATGAAAGAGCACAATCCTTAGACCTATGTGAAGTTGAAAACTAACTAAGCAATAATTCATTTTTATCTATTCTATTCGTTTGTACCGGGTTTGTACCGGATTGTACCGCTTTTAAAATCGTTTGTACCTCAAAAGGGTAAGAAATATAGGGGTGGGAAAATTTATGGTAAAACTAACTTTGCAATAATTAGTTTTTATCTATTCTATTCGTTTGTACCGGGTTTGTACCGGATTGTACCGCTTTTTAAATCGTTTGTACCTCAAAGGGGTAAGAAATATAGGGGTGGGAAAATTTATAAGACACTAAGTATGCGATAGTAAGTGTTTATCAATTCTATTCGTTTGTACCCGGATTGTACCGGACAGTACCACTTTTCAAATCGTTTGTACCTCAAAGGGGTAAGAAATATAGGGGTGGGAAAATTTATAATACACTAGGTATGCGATGGTAGGTCTTTATCAATTCTATTCGTTTGTACCCGGATTGTAACGGACAGTGCCACTTTTCAAATCGTTTGTACCTCTACGTCGCTTGTGCAAAAATTATAATGATTTTTGTTCAGAAACTACAGAATTAGATTTATTCTCAGTGTCAGCAAATAGATTTCGTTCTGCTTTGTTAAAGAAACTTAAGGATTCCAATGTATAGTCATTTGAACAGCCTTGTAGTCTTACTCGCATAGATTGTTCACTATCAAAGTTATATGAATTGTATATGCTGTGGATAACGGTGTGAGTTTCACATTTATATAATATCTTTGTTTATATTGTTTGCGTAGATATAATGTGTTACTGTTTGTTTGTCCCAAATAAATAAATAAATAAAGGGGTAACAAATATAGGGGTGAGAAAATTTATAAGACACTAGGTATGCGATGGTAGATCTTTATCAATTCTATTCGTTTGTACCCGGATTGTAACGGACAGTGCCACTTTTCAAATCGTTTGTACCTCAAAGGGGTAAGAAATATAGGGGTGGGAAAATTTATAAGACACTAGGTATGCGATGGTAGGTCTTTATCAATTCTATTCGTTTGTACCCAGATTGTAACGGACAGTACCACTTTTCAAATTGTTTGTACCTCAAAGGGGTAAGAAATATAGGGGTGGGAAAATTTATGGTAAAACTAACTTTGCAATAATTAGTTTTTATCTATTCTATTCGTTTGTACCGGGTTTGTACCGGATTGTACCGCTTTTTAAATCGTTTGTACCTCAAAGGGGTAAGAAATATAGGGGTGGGAAAATTTATAAGACACTAAGTATGCGATAGTAAGTGTTTATCAATTCTATTCGTTTGTACCCGGATTGTACCGGACAGTACCACTTTTCAAATCGTTTGTACCTCAAAGGGGTAAGAAATATAGGGGTGGGAAAATTTATAATACACTAGGTATGCGATGGTAGGTCTTTATCAATTCTATTCGTTTGTACCCGGATTGTAACGGACAGTGCGACTTTTCAAATCGTTTGTACCTCAAAGGGGTAACAAATATAGGGGTGAGAAAATTTATAAGACACTAGGTATGCGATGGTAGATCTTTATCAATTCTATTCGTTTGTACCCGGATTGTAACGGACAGTGCCACTTTTCAAATCGTTTGTACCTCAAAGGGGTAAGAAATATAGGGGTGGGAAAATTTATGGTAAAACTAACTTTGCAATAATTAGTTTTTATCTATTCTATTCGTTTGTACCGGGTTTGTACCGGATTGTACCGCTTTTTAAATCGTTTGTACCTCAAAGGGGTAAGAAATATAGGGGTGGGAAAATTTATAAGACACTAAGTATGCGATAGTAAGTGTTTATCAATTCTATTCGTTTGTACCCGGATTGTACCGGACAGTACCACTTTTCAAATCGTTTGTACCTCAAAGGGGTAAGAAATATAGGGGTGGGAAAATTTATAATACACTAGGTATGCGATGGTAGGTCTTTATCAATTCTATTCGTTTGTACCCGGATTGTAACGGACAGTGCGACTTTTCAAATCGTTTGTACCTCAAAGGGGTAACAAATATAGGGGTGAGAAAATTTATAAGACACTAGGTATGCGATGGTAGATCTTTATCAATTCTATTCGTTTGTACACAAAACAAAATAGATCGGTTTACAGGGCACACCAACGTAGATGTTGGTGTGCGTAAACTCAACGCGTTATTACTTCGCCTATTACTAGTGTTAGCTTTACAATAACCCGTTGTCCACACACTTGCAATTTATTGTTGCTTCACATTATATATGAAACAAAGAATATGAAGCATAAATTCAAAGGTATTATCAACCGATACCGTGGCATAGGTGTATAAGCAAGCAGCTGGTGTGACATTAGTCTTATGATCAAATCACGCCGGCCCGGCGCTATCTTTTTGCATTATTATCATTATTTTTTTTCGTTTTGTTGAATTTTTATTTTTGTTATTTACCTGATAATAAGAACATTATTCCAGAAAAAATGATATATGGAAGAAAATATTAAACAATGTGTAATATGATAACAACAATATTTATTGACATGGTTTTTTTAAATTATAAATACAAATTATAAAGTATGGTTCATGACAAATATTCTAAGTGGGACAAAAATTCACTTTGTTTTTCATATTCAAGAGGGTAATTTATTTATTAATGATATGAATAAACATGTTAGTAAGTTAGATAATAAGATACTGGCGATCCTAAATTGTAATCTCACTAACAATAACATCAATCATGTAATACAAATTACCCCCTGATATTTTTAATAGCCGATTGGTGCGCCATCACTATCTATTACTTGTTGCAAACGTGTCCTCATGCTAGCAACCATATTCCAGCACAAATCAGAGCCACGAAACGATTCCCATGACGAGGTAACGACATCGTCTAAATTAAATTTGGACCTGACTTCAGATGAGTCCCAGTTTAGCACCATGTGACCCCATAGGTTTTCAATGGGGTTCAGGTCAGGACTTTTTGATGGCCATTCAATAACAGTAAAGTTTTCTTGGACGTTTAACCAACTTTGCACGAGTCGCGCGCGATGCACAGCGCAGTTATCATGCACGAAGTAAATGTGTTCTTGCGGGTATGCAACACGCACAGTTGGTAGCATCACGTTTTGTAAAACATCCAAGTAACCTTGACTGGTATTGCGACCCCCTACCTGCACTAATTCACCGGGACCCATTGATGACATCCATCCCCAATAACCCAACGTAATGCGGCCACTAGACCTGCATGGAATAATATTTTTTTTGTTATAGCGTTCACCATCTTTTCGCCATAATATTTTACGACCGTCCTTGTCCGACTTAAAACATTTTTCATCGCTAAATATAACTATATTATTGCACCAATCAAAATCCAAATATTCTCTTGCGAAGCGAACCCGGTTTTGCATGTGAATATCAGACAGTAATATTTTCTTGGCTGGCCTACGACATTTCATACCAGCTGCACGCAAGTGGTTCCGCACAGTTTGTAACGTCACGTCATGTTTACGCCGTGGAACGAGTAGTGAGGAAGGGCTCAGCCAAATGCGTAGCAACTATATCACGGTGCCGTGCATTGGTATCTGTATATGCAAATCCAGCCTTTGGTCCCGGTCGGCAAGGATCAATGCTTCCCGAATCTGCATAACGATGGACCCACAATTGCACAGTTCTTCTCTGTGAACAATAATTAAATATTGTTACATAAAACATCAATAAACAAGATGTGTATTATTGAAACATAATAAACTTCTAAACGTAATAATAATATTTTGTTACTCACCGATATCTTTAAACGCCTCGCAATTTCACTAATTGAAACGTTTTGCTCATGCAAAATAATTATCTCAGCTCTTAAAAGTGTAGTTAAGTGATTCATATTGATTCACAAATAATAGCACTTCTCAAAATACGCAGGGTATAATGTCTAAAAACGTAACAAAAGCTCGATAGTCAATAGCATTATGACGATGAAATTAAACTACTAACATATTATGATTTGTCATTTTTAGAGGGTAGACCATTAATATAGTCCAAACCAAATATAAAGAAGACTTGCTAATACCTGTTCTATACAATGAATTGAACAAACAAATGTAAAATATTTTTTAAAACATACAAAAAGTTGAGCCGTTTGTAATAAGATTCGATCTTACGGTGCCGGCGACAAGAAGTATTGTTCGCACGCTTAACTAATGCGCCACAGTGGAGTCTGATTCATTAGCTAAATTTATGCATCATATTCCCTGCAACTTTAAAATGACAAGAAATTGCAAACGTGTGCGTGGACAACGGGTTATTGTAAAGCTAACACTAGTAAATAGGCGAAGTAATGAACGCATTGAGTTTACGCACACCAACATATACGTTGGTGTGCCCTGTAAACCGATCTGTTTTGTTTTGTGTACCCGGATTGTAACGGACAGTGCCACTTTTCAAATCGTTTGTACCTCAAAGGGGTAAGAAATATAGGGGTGGGAAAATTTATAAGACACTAGGTATGCGATGGTAGGTCTTTATCAATTCTATTCGTTTGTACCCGGATTGTAACGGACAGTGCCACTTTTCAAATCGTTTGTACCTCAAAGGGGTAAGAAATAAAGGGGTGGGAAAATTTATACGACACTAGGTATGCGATGGTAGGTGTTTATCTATTCTATTCGTTTGTACCCAAACTAAATCAGACAAAACCGCTTTTAAAATCGTTTGTACCACAAAGGGGTAACAAATATAGGGGTGGGAAAATTTATAAGACAATAGGTATGCGATAGTTAGTGTTTATCAATTCTATTCGTTTGTACCCGGATTGTAACGGACAGTGCCACTTTTCAAATCGTTTGTACCTCAAAGGGGTAAGACATATAGGGGTGGGAAAATTTATAAGACACTAGGTATGCGATGGTAGGTCTTTATCAATTCTATTCGTTTGTACCCGGATTGTAACGGACAGTACCACTTTTCAAATTGTTTGTACCTCAAAGGGGTAAGAAATATAGGGGTGGGAAAATTTATAAGACACTAGGTATGCAATAGTAAGTGTTTATCAATTCTATTCGTTTGTACCTGGATTGTAACGGACAGTGCCACTTTTCAAATCGTTTGTACCTCAAAGGGGTAAGAAATATAGGGGTGGGAAAATTTATAAGACACTAGGTATGCGATGGTAGGTCTTTATCAATTCTATTCGTTTGTACCCGGATTGTGACGGACAGTGCCACTTTTCAAATCGTTTGTACCTCAAAGGGGTAAGAAATAAAGGGGTGGGAAAATTTATAAGACAATAAGTATGCGATAGTTAGTGTTCATCTATTCTATTTGTTTGTACCCGAACTAAATCAGACAAAACCGCTTTTAAAATCGTTTGTACCTCAAAGGGGTAACAAATATAGGGGTGGGAAAATTTATAAGACAATAGGTATGCGATAGTAAGTGTTTATCTATTCTATTCGTTTGTACCCGAACTAAATCAGACAAAACCGCTTTTCAAATCGTTTGTACCTCAAAGGGGTAAGAAATATAGGGGTGGGAATATTTATAAGACAATAGATATGCGATAGTTAGTGTTTATCAATTCTATTCAATTGTACCCGGATTGTAACGGACAGTGCCACTTTTCAAATCGTTTGTACCTCAAAGGGGTAAGAAATATAGGTGTGGGAAAATTTATAAGACACTTGGTATGCGCTGGTAGGTCTTTATCAATTCTATTCGTTTGTACCCGGATTGTAACGGACAGTGCCACTTTTCAAATCGTTTGTACCTGAAAGTAGTAAGAAATATAGGGGTGGGAAAATTTATGAGACACTAGGTATGCGATGGTAGGTCTTTATCAATTCTATTCGTTTGTACCCGGACTAAATCAGACAAAACCGCTTTTAAAATCGTTTTATAATCGTTTTAAAAGTGGCACTGTTCGTTACAATCCGGGTACAAACGAATAGAATTGATAAAGACCTACCATCGCATGCCTAGTGTCTTATAAATTTTCCCACCCCTATATTTCTTACCCGTTTAAGGTACAAACAATTATAAAAGCGGTTTTGTCTGATTTAGTTCGGGTACAAACGAATAGAATTAATAAAGACCTACCATCGCATACCTAGTGTCTCATAAATTTTCCCACCCCTATATTTCTTACCCCTTTGAGGTACAAACGATTTGAAAAGTGGCACTGTCCGTTACAATCCGGGTACAAACGAATAGAATTGATAAAGACCTACCATCGCATACCTAGTGTCTTATAAATTTTCCCACCCCTATATTTCTTACCCCTTTGAGGTACAAACGATTTGAAAAGTGGCACTGTCCGTTACAATCCGGGTACAAACGAATAGAATTGATAAACACTTACTATCGCATACTTAGTGTCTTATAAATTTCCCCACCCCTATATTTCTTACCCCTTTGAGGTACAAACGATTTGAAAAGTGGTACTGTCCGGTACCATCCGGGTACAAACGAATAGAATTGATAAACACTAACTATCGCATACCTAGTGTCTTATAAATTTTCCCACCCCTATATTTGTTACCCGTTTAAGGTACAAACGATTTTAAAAGCGGTTTTGTCTGATTTAGTTCGGGTACAAACGAATAGAATTGATAAAGACCTACCATCGCATACCTAGTCTCTTATAAATTTTCCCACCCCTATATTTCTTACCCCTTTGAGGTACAAACGATTTGAAAAGTGGTACTGTCCGGTACAATCCGGGTACAAACGAATAGAATTGATAAACACTTACTATCGCATACTTAGTGTCTTATAAATTTTCCCACCCCTATATTTGTTACCCGTTTAAGGTACAAACGATTTTAAAAGCGGTTTTGTCTGATTTAGTTCGGGTACAAACGAATAGAATTGATAAAGACCTACCATCGCATACCTAGTCTCTTATAAATTTTCCCACCCCTATATTTCTTACCCCTTTGAGGTACAAACGATTTGAAAAGTGGTACTGTCCGGTACAATCCGGGTACAAACGAATAGAATTGATAAACACTTACTATCGCATACTTAGTGTCTTATAAATTTTCCCACCCCTATATTTGTTACCCGTTTAAGGTACAAACGATTTTAAAAGCGGTTTTGTCTGATTTAGTTCGGGTACAAACGAATAGAATTGATAAAGACCTACCATCGCATACCTAGTCTCTTATAAATTTTCCCACCCCTATATTTCTTACCCCTTTGAGGTACAAACGATTTGAAAAGTGGTACTGTCCGGTACAATCCGGGTACAAACGAATAGAATTGATAAACACTTACTATCTCATACTTAGTGTCTTATACATTTTCCCACCCCTATATTTCTTACCCCTTTGAGGTACAAACGATTTGAAAAGTGGCACTGTCCGTTACAGTCCGGGTACAAACGAATAGAATTGATAAACACTTACTATCGCATACTTAGTGTCTTATAAATTTTCCCACCCCTATATTTCTTACCCCTTTGAGGTACAAACGATTTGAAAAGTGGTACTGTCCGGTACCATCCGGGTACAAACGAATAGAATTGATAAACACTAACTATCGCATACCTAGTGTCTTATAAATTTTCCCACCCCTATATTTGTTACCCGTTTAAGGTACAAACGATTTTAAAAGCGGTTTTGTCTGATTTAGTTCGGGTACAAACGAATAGAATTGATAAAGACCTACCATCGCATACCTAGTCTCTTATAAATTTTCCCACCCCTATATTTCTTACCCCTTTGAGGTACAAACGATTTGAAAAGTGGTACTGTCCTGTACAATCCGGGTACAAACGAATAGAATTGATAAACACTTACTATCTCATACTTAGTGTCTTATACATTTTCCCACCCCTATATTTCTTACCCCTTTGAGGTACAAACGATTTGAAAAGTGGCACTGTCCGTTACAGTCCGGGTACAAACGAATAGAATTGATAAACACTTACTATCGCATACTTAGTGTCTTATAAATTTTCCCACCCCTATATTTCTTACCCCTTTGAGGTACAAACGATTTGAAAAGTGGTACTGTCCGGTACCATCCGGGTACAAACGAATAGAATTGATAAACACTAACTATCGCATACCTAGTGTCTTATAAATTTTCCCACCCCTATATTTGTTACCCGTTTAAGGTACAAACGATTTTAAAAGCGGTTTTGTCTGATTTAGTTCGGGTACAAACGAATAGAATTGATAAAGACCTACCATCGCATACCTAGTCTCTTATAAATTTTCCCACCCCTATATTTCTTACCCCTTTGAGGTACAAACGATTTGAAAAGTGGTACTGTCCGGTACAATCCGGGTACAAACGAATAGAATTGATAAACACTTACTATCTCATACTTAGTGTCTTATACATTTTCCCACCCCTATATTTCTTACCCCTTTGAGGTACAAACGATTTGAAAAGTGGCACTGTCCGTTACAGTCCGGGTACAAACGAATAGAATTGATAAACACTTACTATCGCATACTTAGTGTCTTATAAATTTTCCCACCCCTATATTTCTTACCCCTTTGAGGTACAAACGATTTGAAAAGTGGTACTGTCCGGTACCATCCGGGTACAAACGAATAGAATTGATAAACACTTACTATCGCATACTTAGTGTTTTATAAATTTTCCCACCCCTATATTTCTTACCCCTTTGAGGTACAAACGATTTGAAAAGCGGTAAAATCCGGTACAAACCCGGTACAAACGAATAGAATAGATATAAACTAATTATTGCAAAGTTAATTTTACCATAAATTTTCTCAACCCTATATTTCGTACCCCTTTGAGCTACAAACGATTTAAAAAGCGGTACAATCCGGTACAAACCCGGTACAAACGAATAGAATAGATATAAACTAATTATTGCAAAGTTAGTTTTACCATACATTTTCCCACCCCTATATTTCTTACCCTTTTGAGGTACAAACGATTTGAAAAGCGGTACAATCCGGTACAAACCCGGTACAAACGAATAGAATAGATAAATATGAATTATTGCTTAGTTAGTTTTCAACTTCACATAGGTAATCCTTAGCACCTCCGGCAACTCCAACTACATTATGTTTGCCAATATTTTCACCAATAACTCCAGCTACACCTCACCCGAATCCAGAGACATCTATCCAATCTCATGAAGACGAAATAAGTGATTTTAATGAGAACTATCCAATGCCTTGAACTTTATTTATAAATGGCGTGCGACAGCTAGCTTGAGTAGTCATGTGCTGTCCCTGTCCGCATGCGCTGATTCTGTATTGTGAGATAAGGACAGCACATGATGACAGCTTGACAGATACTCAAATTAGCTGTAACACTGAGAGCAATTTATAAATACTAATTGTAGCAAAGATGCTAAACCAAAAACATTTTCAATGAATATTATCTTTTGATTTGTCAATAAAAGTTTGATCTGTAAAAAATAGTTTCACTTACCTTAAAGTTATCAGTAGTCTTTCTTCAGGGCTGATTGGTTTTCTCCAATTTGTAACTTGCTTCCGAAGTCCTTCTCTTACTTTTGACAATACGATATGGTAACATTCCAGTGACATTTTATAAACTGTGCGAAAACGATCAGGATATTCATATAATGTTTCCATTATTTTATAGTACCTGTGCTCTTCTGCATTTCTCCACACTGGATGTATCCAATACCTTCTTGGTCTTTGCTGTAAATTAATAATCTGTAGCAAAGCCAGTGCATCTTCATCTTCGTCTGAAGAGGAATACATGTCTTATCCCGTCAATATCACGCTCTATAATGACTTAACTTGCCGTATCGTCCCCGCGTCTGTTTGCGCAGATATCGCGCCTGCACCGTATCTGCGCCGTGTCTGTACCGTACCTTCGTCTCGCCGTCTTCTATTTGCGTTGCCCCTAAGACTAAGTAACTATTCCACGCGGACGAAGTCGCGGGCGGAAGCTAGTAATGAAAAAGGTTAATTTGAAGGAATGTTCAGTGTATGAAAAGTAAAATTACTACACAATAAAATGGATAATAAGCCAGATTAACCATTCTAGACAGCGACTTTGTTTTCACGACACAAAGTTATAGGTGTGTAGGACTGTAGGTATTAAATACTAACAGCAGTAATTGAAAAAGGGCTGGTAAACGTGAAGCGGAGACGGCGGCGGGAGTGTCGCCGGCGGTAGGGAGGGAGGTAGAAGACTCGCCCGAACTGAACGCGAAATTCGGGATCTTCTGCTGGAACTGTGGCGCGGCCAGGTGTCCGCGACATAGAAAGCGGCACCCCAAATGCTGCAAACAGCTAAATTTTTAAATTCTAGGTAGGTACTCTATTGCATTAAGATCCCCTTAAAGGATCCCATCTTTCTCGCCAAATATGGCAACCTTCTGTCGCTCGAGCTACCTGCTCAACGCGCCACCCCCGCTGTAATTCCCGATAGCCCGGCCTCATCGGACGCAGATGTTCCCTACATTGTTAGGGAACAATACGATTCTCCGGAGAGACCGGGTAATGAATTTTAAGACTCATATTTTCTGTTCCCCCAACTCTGCAATTGCTAACAATAGGTTTGCAACTCTTTTGTCCCCCAATACCGAGGAATGCGATGCACCTCTAACATCCCACGCCGCCCCCAAACCCGCCGCGCGACTCCGAATCCGAGAATTCCCTCTCGGACTCTGCATCTTCTGACTCGTCAGATGGCTTCATCCCCATAGTGGGAATGAAAAATCCACGTAAAAACAAGGCCACCAACGGTGCCCCAACAAAGGCCCCAAAGATCACTGAGGACGCCCCCGCCTCAGCTTCGCGCAGTCAGCCTCCACTCCGCTCCCTCAGACCTCGCCCGAAGGCCCAGCCAGGCTTCGCTTTAAAAGGGCAAAGCCCCTCTCCCTGTCATCATCCAAGACAAAGCCTCGTGAGTCGATATTTCTAAAGCGTGTGTTGATCGTAAGATCAACTACACAAATGCCCATACAATGCCCGAAGTCATAAGGGTCACGCTACCGACCCCCGACCTTATCAGGTCCTTCACAGGCCTCCTTAACGAGCATAAGGTGAATTCTCACACTTATACGCTCGCCGAAGAGAAACCCCTTCGAGTGGTGATCCAAGGTATCCCCAAGGAAATAGCTACCGACGAAAGTCTAAGCGATCTCAAATCGCAAAATATTCCCGCCCTAGAGGTGCACCGCATGCACCGAGGCCGTGGTGGCGAACTATATATATGGTTCTCGCCATCATCCAGTGTGCCACCCATCTGGCGGACCTACCGGGCAGTGTCACAACTGCCAACTCTACGGCCATTCCGCTATAAATTGCTACTCAAAGTCCCGTTGCGTAAAATGCCTTGAAGATCACGCCACCGCAGATTGCAGTCGTCCGAAAGACAGGACGCTCTGCACAGAACCGCCCAGCTGTATTCTATGTGGGGAGCAGGGCCATCCGGCTAAATACCGTGGCTGTCCCAAAGCCCCCAAGACCAAACCCAAGTTTGCACCTTATACAGCAGCAGTTTTTCAACCTGAAGTTTGAGGAACCTATGATGAAATTCATCACTAAGATTGAGGAGATATGTGCCCAACTTATGCCCCGTGCCCGCCCGACGCCAGACGCTACCCGCGCGACCGTAGACCACAGTGCGGGCCACCCACCGGACATGACGCCTGAACGGGCCGCACCCACTCTACACGCGACCCGTTCAAACAACGAGACTCCACAAACCACATGATACAAACCCCGCCGCACGCGTTGCCGTCTAAGCAACGCCCGCGAGGCGCACACAGAGCACTACTCCGCATTCGCGATGACTCACGCGCGGCCACCCGTGCGACACCTGCGAAAGCGGGAACGTCGTAGCAACCACTGAGCGAGGCAAACTCACACGCCAAATCGCCCAGAACACCACCTCGTCCCCGGCTCCTGCAGCGCTTTGGCTGGCTCTGAACCTGAGCCGCTGCGCTGTTGCTTGATCGATCTTCGCCGGGCCTCCCCTGGGCAACCGGGGGTCTCACTTAGCGGGGATCAGGTCGCACGGGCAGCGTAAAACACTTAGGGCGCTCCTGTTGAAAAACACATACCAATGACTTCAAAATCTAGTAGGTCTGCTTGCACACGCGCCGCGACCTACACACGACCACACACAGGGTGCGTAAAAACACCCGCACCAAATGACCGGGCTAACGCATTAGTCCGCGGAGTGACCCCTCGGTCAGGGGGCAAACGCCCCGACACCGCACCGACTCCTAGCGCCCCTTCCGGGGCGATGAGACGATAACCAAAGCGTTGGCCAGACCTGTAGAGTCCCAGACACCGAAGAAAAACCAACAAGAAGAAGGTTCCTCCCCTGATTTGCCTCCAGGACAAGAAGTCCTTGTTTTATTGCGGCGTTAGGGCGATCCCTAACACAGAGTAAAGGCTATCGAGGAATATTTTCACTGCAGTGCACCCACTAAAAAAATTAACTGAGATAGAAGAACAAATGCAAATATCACTGTCCAATTAATTTAAGTATGTTTTAGTTTTAGTTTACACCTCGCCTCTCTAGATGGCGTTGTTAAGTTTTCTGAATCGCGCTATGATTTCGTTACCAGCCATAGTATAATACCTCAGACATGTTTTGCATTTTTTGTCATTCACAGTACATGGTGACCAGTGTTACAAGTGCTAATAAAGTAGTTAACTTGTGCAGCTGTGTTTCACTTGAGGACCCAGGGTACCATCAAATTATACAATCACCATTAAAACTAAAACAAGACGTGACTACCAGGTGGAACTCCACTTATGACATGTTGATGAGGCTATTAAAAGTCAAAGAAGCCCTTATCGCTACGTTGGCAAGAATGCGACCTGACATGGGTTTATCGCAAGACGATTGGAATGTAATCGAAAAAGCGACAGAACTTTTAAAAAACATTTATGAGGTCTCTGTACAAACAAGCGGTGAGGAATATGTGTCTGCTTAAAAAAAAAATAGTTTATTATAAAATAAGAAAACGTACACTTGAGAGATACTCTGCTGTTAATACTGAAAATATTGAACAACTACATAACGAACTTCGAACGCAAATGCATCAAAGGTTTGGAGACGGACAGAAAAATGAGCTTCTTTGTGAGGCGACAATATTGGATCCACAACGTTAAAAATGCGGATTTAATCACCCGAGAAATGACGAAAGAGCTGCATCAGCACTAAATTCGAGAAAAAAATTTACACATCACAAATTTTAAACATCTAAAGAAAGGCACTAAAATTCATTGTATTTTTGATCCTGTTCACACGCTTAAATTATGTCGTAATGTATTTGGTAAAAAACATAAGTTCTGAAAATGGGCACATTGATTTCAATTTTGTCAAAAAATTACAATGTTTGCAAGATGAAGAGGGGTTAAAACATGCTAATAAAATAAACGATGCCCATATTAACTTTATGAGTAAGAAAATGAACGTGAAATTGGCCGCTCAGACCATAAGTTCTTCGGTTGCAAATAGCCATCAAACATTGTGAGAGACCCCGAGGGTAGCCTACATACAGATCCAGCCGAGCCTGAATTAAGCCGGGTCTCCAGCGAAAAAAAAATTGAAAACATTCAACAAAAACACAATTTGTTTTTGTTGAATGTTTTAAATTTTTGAAAGATTGTTTCTGGGAAATGTTTTTTAACACACTCCGTCTATAGCGCCCTTGAGGCTCGTTTACACAAAACTTAGTTTCTCTAGCAAAAACAATAAGTTCGGCCGAGAGTCTGAACATTCTAAAGTTTAACTTAGGTCATTTTGGTTAATATTTTAATTTACTTCGTCCACCCACACATATTTATATTTTCTACATCAAAAGATTGTTATATCTGAGAACCCTCTCAGATACAACGACAGTCGCAATGTACCATTGATCGATTTCCTATAAGTACGATTGTGCAACGCCGCGTCATTGATTCATCAAAACCGATCGCCCGTTTAAAGCGGGGCCTTTTTGTCACCTAACATCGGGACGTTAGGACATCCATTTTTAGCTTAAGACTAAGTTAAGACCTAATTGTATAACCTTTAATAAATAGTGTTTAAAATTAATTGTTTTTTTTTGGTCTCCACCGCTGCCCATCTCGTAATTAGATCTTAAATATTATTTTGTTATTTGGCGATAGTTTTTGGTGAAATTGCTTTCATAGTCTTTTTTTCATAGTGCCCCTAAGGCTACACACTGGCCGATAACGGTACAGAGTTTTGCAACCATTCATTCAATAAATTGTTTAAGTCAACTGGTATAAAGCACCAAAAGACGCCTGAACAAAATGGCGTGGCTGAGAGGGCGAATCGGACAATAATTGAAAAAGGTTCGCCTCATAAAGCAACGTTCGTGACGTTGCTTTATGAGGCGAACCTAAGCATAAAGTTTTGGGCAGAGGCGGCATGCACCGTTGTGTACCTGAAAAATTGAAGCCCCACAAAGGCTGTCACGAATAAAGTACCACAGGAACTTTGGTCTGGTAAGAAAGTAGACTCTGAGCTATTTGAAAATCTTTGGATGTCTGGCGTACGCATTGAAACCGAAATGTAAAAGGCAAAAGCTTGACACCAAGAAGAAGCGCTGATTTTGATACGTTTCAGTTCTTACGTATTGATGGGACCCATGTAGCAATTTTGAAGTCCACAGAGCATGAAGAACGTTACTTCAATAGAAAGGGATATCATTCCCTTAATGTCTTGATAGTAAGTCCCATTAAGTAATATATAACACTTACATAGCTTTCTACTTAGATTTTTTTCTAACACTTGGTACATATTAACTATGTGAATCTAATAACTATAACTTTATTATAGATTTGTGACCTACATCTTAATATATTATGTGTGGATCCAAGCTACCCTGGCGCCACCCATGATTCCACAGTGTGGAACAATCACCCATTGAATGCATGGATGAGAGATAAATATAGTGAAGAAACTACGTATCTCCTTGGTAAGCATAAATTTAAACTTTAACATAAATTTAAATTACTATTAGGTACTATGACTATTAATTTCAGCAAGTTAAAGCTCAGTTTTCATTATTGATTTGCTACAATTAACTCTAATAGTCAAATTAAATAAAAAAGGGTATATTGAATAGATGTTTTATTAAAAATAATATTATTTCTTTTGTTGCAAGGTGACAGTGGATATACATTGAGAAAAACTATGATGACACCATTCCTTAATGCACCTGAAGGCTCTCCTGAAGCCCATTATTACAACACTGACGTATCAGCTAGGAATGTAGTTGAAAGATGTATTGGAGTGCTAAAGACTCGCTTCAGGTAAACATCATGTTAAATAATAATATTTATCTTACACCATAACAATTCTGATATTTACACTTGCTTATATAAACTATAAGTCCTCAGATGCAAGGCAAGACAAGACTACACCACATGCTTCAAGGTGGCAGAAAAGGAACTCCGGGGACTCGCAGCACTGCAAGCCCTTCAGCACGAGACTACCATGTCACCGCATCGTCTGGAACTACATACATGGGAGCGTATGGTGCTCTCAGTAAAAGAAGTCCTGCGCATCATCCTAACAGAGAAGTACCCCAGCGACGACATCCTGGTCGCCCTCATGACCGGGGTCGAGAACACGGTGAACTCGCGACCCCTCACCCACGTATCAGTCGACCCGCAAGAGCCTGAGGCACTCACACCGAATCACATACTCATCGGCCCCAACTCACATGTACTAGTGGCAGGACACTTCGACGAAAAGGACATCACAGCTCGACAGCAGTGGAAGCGCGCCCAGGTACTAGCAGACAACTTCTGGAAGCGACGGATCAAGGTATATCTCCCCCTGTTGCAACACCGGTGGGAGCCCATCAGCACCGGCACGCCACCTAAGGTCGGTGACCTCGTCATAATCTGTGACAACAAGCTGCCACTCAACACATTGCCCCGAGGTCGCGTCAGCCAGCTGTATCCAGGCGCCGATGGAGAGGTACGAGTCGTGGACCTCACCACCAGCAGCGGGCACCTGCTACGAAGACCAACGAGGAAAATCGTCGTGCTACCAACGGAATCGCCGCGCGCGGCGACGCGAACATTGCCGATCTCGAACGTGCCGAGGGGCGATCCGCTCGCTGTCGGTTTTTGAGACCGCTCCAAAGGAGCTTCAGTCGTTCGCTCGCGCGCAGCGGGGACGGTTGTAGTTTTGGTGATTTGGCTCGCGCGGCGAATACGTAAAAACGGACAACGAAAAGTGCCGTTTACTAATACAATTGTATAGCGCTAAAGATTTTTTGTGGAACAGCAAATCCTCCCAATACCACAATAAAACCACGTATTCATTTGTTACCTATGGACATCTGCCCATATGTACCTCCATAAACGTACCTACATGACAGTGAAGTAACGTGGGAACATATAAACTGCTGATGCTAGCAGAGCCGTTGCCGTGGGACAATCGCATGAGCAACGACCACCAATCTCGCTAAAATCGTCTTAGTTAGAGGTTGTGCATTTAGAATAAGTAAATGTAAGTTCATTATTATCTAATTAAATTTAGTAAAGGGCAAAATCGCCTTTTTAAAAACTCCTACCCAACGGCCAAGGACGTATTTGGCGCAGTCGGTAGGATAGTCGAATCAGTGCGTGCGGTCCAACCTCGATTCGCGCCTGATAGTCGTATCGCCGACGGGTCGACTATCGCTACGAAACCTACGAGCAGTGCCGTTGACGGAGTCTACTTCATCCAAGCTTCGATGAGATCTCAGATGCAGAATCTACTGTGAGTAAATTTTAAGTACGTTATATTCCTATCAGTTGCTATTTCCCACCTTGGTAATAGATTATCCTTTATCCTTAAGTTTAGTTATTAGTTGTCAAGATTTTTTCCCCCGAGAAAAGAAAGGACACTAAGCCGAATCAGCGGCATATTTTAGTAGATAGTTTAAGACTAATTAGCATATCCGAAATGCAGCAGGAAACTGACATGACTCAAGCCGAAAATAGTACTAAGATCGACAGAATCTGGAAAGCCCTTAGGTTAGTACCAGAATTTGATGGAAATTCGCACGTTCTAGTAAGATTTTTACATATTTGTGATAATTTGGTATTAGAGTATGTGCGGCCAGATAATCAATTAGTCAGCTCAGCTTTATTAAACGGTATAATTAATAAAATAACCGGAAAAGCTGCCCGAACTCTAGCTACTAATGGTATCCCAGACAATCGGAAAGGAATACGTAACACATTAGTGAACAGCTTTTCGGATCACAAAGATGAATGTTCTCTTTACACGGATTTGTCTCAACTTACCCAAGGTTACGATACGGCTAGCGTGTTCTATGAGCGAGTACAAAATATCTGTAAATAACAGACAAATCATTTAATTTTAATGTTTTTGTTGTAATAAATATTTTGTACTTACCTTGTTTAGTTTATAAGTTTTTTATGTAATTTCGTTTCTACTTATATACTTTACCTTTTTATTTTATTTTATCATGTTGTTTTGTCTTTATGCTGATTATTGTATGTGTAAATTATATTTTAATAAATGCGTTTGCCACACACACACACGCACACATACACACTTCAAACCAATCCTTACCATCTCACTTACACATCCTCCGTCCCTCTCTCTCCTGCCCGCTTATTGGCTCACCGTCGACCGCTACGACTACACACCTAGCGCAAACTGCGCAGACGGTCTGAGTCGATATAATAAGCGCGGCCAAATTCCTGATATTCACTCTACATTCCGCCGTCCTACATGTCACTATCATCTACAAGGCAGCGTTTAAACCATTATAAGGCGTTTTTATTTCTTTCTTCTGAAGATATACCTACATACAGTCCACAAAACAAAGTTTCGATTGCAGCTACATCGAACAATATCCTTAGTATAATCATGGCCTATGTTCAACTGCATGACTCTGTTTCCACCACTGTAGAAGCTAAGAGACAATTGTACAATAATCTAGCGTTACAAACATTCACGCGAGGGTTACAGGAACCAATTGGTTGGTAAGTCGAGACAAATCTCGACGTTTCTCACGTCGAGATTTGTCTCGACTAGATTAGAGTTTTAAAAATAAATAAAGAGTTATGATTGCAATGTGTGTTTTTCATTTAGGTACTTAATTCTAAAATATTATCATAAAAAGATTCATCGATAAGTAGTTCCATATGGTCGGATGTTAAGACTGGACCAAAATCACTTTTTTAGCTAGGCAAACTAAGTTTTTCGAACTCTTTCTAACAAACTTACAATCATATTTCTATCACTTTTCTATGTTTAGTTTTTGGAGTGGCATAAAGTCGTATGTCGCAAAATCACAGAATTAAATCGTGTAATAAAGTTTCATAATAACATCAGTTTTTATGCTTTTATATTTGGTATCATCGTAAAGGTGAATATTGAGTTGAGTTGTTATGCTTCTAAATATTTTGTTCCAAGCTTGGGACGTTTGTCAGCATTCGACTTTATGCTTCTAAAATTATTGTGTAGAAAAATAAATGTATGCACACATAGAACTTTATGCCTCTCGAAATAAAATAAACAACGCCACTAGGATGACATACGTCTATTTGCTTCGTATATTTTATTGCAATTATTAAGCATTATGTTTGCATGATACATTATGCCTATATAATGTGTTGTTTCATCGCTACTCAGAACGAAGTAAGTGAAAAAACAACCATATGCTTAAGATTTTACTGTCGATTACCTTTTCGAAGTGAATGACATCGGACATTTTCGGCGATTAATCGGCTGCCGTCGTGGCGTTATACCTCCTCCTATAATCAGCGTTGACAACTCGTCCGAGCGCGTGCCGGCCGGCTCATTTTGTTTACACTAGGTATTTTGCTTTAGAAGTTTTGATAACCGGCTGCGGTTTTTATTAGTGATTTATTGTGGTGTAGTGTGATTGATGTGATAATCATAAACATTTACTTGACAATAGAATGGAAGAAGAACGTACGAACGAACGAACAAGATAAATTATTAAGCTGAATAAAATGGAAAAAATTATAAAATGGAAGTTTTCTGTAGGTGGTACCTACCTATTTTGTCTCTACCTAAACTTGTCCTCCTGTGTTTTATTCCAGAAAATGTTATATCTGCAGGTAATTAATAAACGGCGGAAATTGGCTCACCTTAGAGAAATAATAATGGTTTCCAATGAAGCATTACAATAAGCTGGAATAGGTATGTGTTTGTTAAAATTGTACGAGTGTTGAAATCGAAACTTAGGTAGGTATTTTGGTTCATGTAGGTAATTTAATTTGTTTCATTGTTGTAGATAACTTCAATACGCATGGCGAACCTAGTATGTCAGTGCAAAAATATCAGGAACATGCGAATAGTGAGGTCAGCGTAAATGCATTTGCAGGTGAGTTTCTAGCAGAAATTAGAGTAAAGAGCACGGATCCTATTAGGTACCTACTAAGTAGGTATCGGTAGGTAGAATAGGTATGCATCTGTCTGTTCGCCTACTGTATCGAGCCTTTAAAATGGCTTTTTGAACAATAAGAACTAGGTAACTAGGTATGTAGTTTATTTTGTGAATGTGTGTTTATATCAGATTTCCTGACTAATCATTTATCTATATTAGTATTACTAAAAAGTACCGGGCCGATTTCAAAAATTCTTTCACGATTTAAATGCTACATTATTCCATATTTACAGTAGGCATTAGTCCTTAGTTTTTTTAAGTTTCATTGTTATGTGCATAAATAAATAAATAAATAAATAAAAATAGGTACCTACGGTTATTTTTTTTGTATGGGATAGGGGGGATCAGACGGATCACCTGATGGTAAGCGATAACCGCCACCCATGGACACCCGCAACACCAGAGGAGTCACGAGTGCGATGCCCGCCTTTTAGAAGGGTTTGGGCCTCCGGTAACCTCACTCACTCGGCGAAACGTAACGCAAGTGTTGTTTCATGACGGTTTTCTGTGAGGCCGTGGTATCACTCCGGTCGAGCCGGCCCATTCGTGCCGAAGCATGGCTCTCCCACGTGAAAAATTATTAGTAGATCCATTATTGATCTATAAACAAATTAATATAGATCTGTCTCAAATGAATTGGGCGGACATACTAAATCACTTGCCAGCCGAAGAAAGCGTAAGTACTTTCTATGACAACCTTTATGGATTAATCAAGAACAATGCGCCTCTGTCTCGCTCGAAATCAATAAAATTTCCAGTGTGGTTTTCTAAATCGTTAATACGCATATTTAATAATAAACGTAAAGCCTGGCTTAAATGGAAAACGTATGGTAACTTGTCAGAATATGAGCAATTTTCCTACCTGCGAAGGAGATTTCAAATAGAATGCAAAAACCATTATACAAATTATATAAATAGTGTAGAGGATAACATTAAAAAAAATGTCAAGAGTTTGTGGACCTACGTCTCAAATAAAAAAAAAGATGCTGGAATACCAGCTACGATGTTTTATAAAACCCATAATACTAATGATCCAGAAGTAATTTGTAATCTTTTCTCAAATTTTTTTAATTCAGTATATGAGACTTCTACCTTTGATTGCAATAAGTTGCAATCCTCGGAAGCGCATGCAAATAACTGCGATATTATTAACCGCGTCACTTTTTCCACTGATCAAGTTCTGAAGGCATTGAAGGCATTAGACATAACTAAAGGTCCCGGCCCTGATGGGTTGCCGCCTTACTTTTTGCGTAGAACAGCCGATAATATTTGTCTTCCGTTATATATAATTTATAACAGATGTATTTCAGAGGGTACCTTTCCTACTGTTTGGAAGAGAGCCAATATAACACCGATACATAAAGCCGGCTCCAAACACGACATCGAGAACTATAGGCCAATTTCAATCCTGTCCACCTTGTCGAAGCTCTTCGAGAGACTGGTACATAATGCAATTTATCCCATTCTTCACCACGCTATAATAAGCCAACAACATGGTTTCGTGCAAAAAAGATCTACTGTTACCAATTTACTAACTTTTACAGATTATGTATTTAATAACATGGACCAACAGATACAGGTAGACGCTGTGTATACGGACTTTCGAAAGGCTTTCGACAAGGTGGATCACGAGCTCCTTCTTTACAAACTCGCATTCAACGGCATCCGGGGAAATCTTCTGCGTTGGTTCGCGTCATATGTGATAAACCGATCCCAAAGGGTTGTTATAAGAGGACATCAATCTGATCCTGAGATTGTTACCTCTGGTGTACCTCAGGGGTCAATTTTGGGCCCTCTATTGTTTATAATTTTCATAAATGATATAGCTAACTGTTTCATACATTCAAAGTTCTTACTTTACGCGGACGATCTCAAAATTTATCGAACAATTCGCAGACAATCGGATGGCAGCTTGTTGCAGGCTGATTTGGATCGTTTCGCAGAATATTGCTTATAAAATAAAATTCATCTTAACATATCTAAATGCGCATCCATCACATTCACAAAAAATAAGAACTTATTAGTTAACACCTATACTTTGTCCCAAACAGACCTGACTAAAGCTTCATCTGTAAGGGATCTCGGTGTTTTGCTTGATGAGAAGCTCCACCTTGATCAGCACATAGATAAAATTGTCAGCAATGCCTACAGAATGTTTGGCTTCGTAATGCGATCCAGCAAGGAATTTAGAAAATCCAGTACCTACATACATTTGTACAAAGCACTCATTAGGTCCCAACTAGAGTATGCCGTCATAGTATGGAACCCTCTTTACACGAAATACATAGATAGCTTGGAAAGAGTGCAGCGTAAGTTCATCAAAGCAGTGCAGTACCGTTGCCGCCATAACATAATATCTGACGCAAATGCTAACATTAAGCTACCAGCCTTAAAGTTCAGACGTACTTTTCTAGGAACTATGTTCCTGTATGATTTATGCAGTAACCGATACGATTGCACAGAATTAACAAGCAAGCTATGTTATATCGTCCCTAGGACTGTAATGAGACGCGAAGTGCGCGGACATACTCTTTTCGCTGTTTCATCTTGTCGCTCAAATGCTGGAGTTCGTGCACCGTTGCATAGAATTTCTAAAAATTATAATGACCATTTTATAGATCTAGATTTGTTTATGTTGTCAGCTGGTCAGTTCAGAAAGGCTTTATTAGAAAAAATTGCTAATTTATAAAAAAAAGAATTGCTAATTTATAATAATTTTCAATAATTTATAATTTATGATTTAATGTGATACACAATTATTTGTCGGTAATTTATTATTTTTATATTTCTTTTTTGTTCGTTTTGATTTTTAAATTCATTCATTTGCATGCTTTTTTTGTCTCATAATGTATTTTTAGTTATTATAATACTTATATGTAAAATACGTGGAAAACGCTGTGGGTTGCACATAAGAAAAAATAATTGTTATATTTCAATTCTCATATAAATATAAGTGTGTAACTGTTTGTTTTTCCGAAAATAAATAAATAAATTATTAGTAATGGTCCCTACAATAATTATTATTGCTATATTAACTGTACCTGCGTAGTCAAGTGGCTAGCACGCTCTGGTTTCAAGCGTCGTCATTTAACATATTGTTTAACATTAATTATTAGTTATTAATTATTATTTTAAATTATGAAATCTTATTGTTTTTTTAGAACTAAACGACGACACTGAAGTCAGCAGTGCCATAACCTATAAGTAACGATGTTTTATGTTATAATTAAACTTTTCAGATTCTGAAGGAAACGGTTGTGACTATGACAGTGACGACAGTGTGAAAGACAAAACTTATGATCCCAGCAAAGATATTTCGGATGACGATAGTTACATCAGTAATTCACCGGAACATGATATTTCGCAAAGTCGCAAAAATCTAGTAAAAAGAAAGCTATTCAAACCCAGCACACCAGACAAATCAACCCAAAAACAGGCCAGTGACGACGATCTCATCACTTTGAATGACCTTATGAATGTCACGGAAAAGTATCAAGAACCTAAAGATGTTATTAATAATACTGAGCCTACTAATGAGCCTATTCCATCAGCTGCAAACAATATCAGGCGTCAGATTATGGCCATAGACATAAACGGAACAAGTTATTTTCAAAATGACATAGTTTCAGATGATGTTAATATCCAACAATCTGATGAGATCCAACAACAAGAACAAGTCAAATCGAGGAAAAGGTTGAAACACGTCACTAGATGGAAGAAAGTTGCCGCAAAATTAGCTAGACTAAAAGGTTCTCCCTATCATTCAATTGTGGCCAAAAAAAAACCAGTTGTTGAAGGTCGATGGCTTAAACCTCCTTGTGCATGTAGAGACAAATGTCATGAAAAAGTTCCTGGTGAAAAAAGACTCCAAATTTTCAACGAATTTTGGAAGACATGCGTAAGTTGGGATCAGCGTCGGCAGTTTATTATTATTATTATAAGTTTATTTCAGACCATAAAAAGAAAGTCCATAGTTTTGTTAGTATTTTTGTTAGTAACAATTGTGCTTAATACTAGGTTAGTATTGTTAGTATAATGTTTTTATAATTTATATTAAGCTTATTACTGTCCCCACCCAATGTTGCTGGAAGGGGCAGTCAAATCTAGCCGCAATCATTTTCAGAATACTGTTGTCACTACCATGCAAGCGCTGCAGTAAGGAGGCCGCTTTCTTTCGCATGATGGCGTGGAAACCATCGGTACGAGCCTCTGCGAACATTCCCGACGCACTACAGCGCCATGGCAGTCCCAACAGCATTCTGAAAGAATTATTGAATTGGACGCGCAGGTCATTGTAGGCTCGACGCGTATACGACACCCACAAGCCGCTCGTGTAAAAAGATTGACAGAACGACCTAAAAAGGGTTACTTTGACTTTAGTAGTACAACGAGCGAACCTGCGGGCGAGCATATTGCCCCTCACACACAACGCCCTGCGTTCCCTCTCTATATCGTCGTCGTCCCTTAAGTCACTTGTGACAATGTGGCCGAGGTACCTAAACCTATTTACAATATTTAGTACTACGCCGTTGAGACTTATGGGAGGAACACTGCGCGGCTGCTGCTTTGGCGCTTTAAATACAAGGAGCTCACTCTTCTTCGAGTTGTATATCAAGCCATGTTTCTCCACATAAGCCTCGCAGGTCGATAGCAACTTCTACAACCCACCTATCGACGGACTGAGCAGCACCATATCGTCTGCATAGCTTATATTATTGACAGGTATTCCATCAATATGGCAGCCGACATGTGTACTGCTCAGTCGCTCGACAAGTTGGTTGATATACAGATTAAATAGCAGAGGTGAACTTAACCCCCCCTGTCTGACTCCGCATTCCAGCCTGTACTCGTCCGACATAGTACCGACCCATCTCACCCGGTTTTTTTGATTACAGTACCAGTATTTGAGGAGGGAGGTGTATTCCGCCGATACACCCGCGTCCCTCAACTTGTCCCACAGAATGTCATAAGCAACTAGATCAAAAGCTTTTGACAAGTCGAGGAAACACGCATATACCGGCGTCCTCCTCGCTGTATAGTACTTGACAGTTCGCTTCAGACTCAGAATAGCACTCTCTGTTGAGAGTCCTGCTCTGAACCCGAACTGGGCATCGTGCAACTCAATCTGTGCAGTGAGACGACTGTTCAGCAAACTGTCAAGCACCTTAGCTGTTGTGGTAGCAAGCGAGATGGGCCGATAGTTACCTATGTCAGACGTATCACCCGTCTTATTTTTTATAATAGGAACAACTATCGTCCGCATTAGCGGCTCCGGTAAATAAGAGTGACCGATGCACAGACTGAAAAACATGGACAGTACTCGCGGCAAATGCACCCCCGCATATTTAAAATGCTCGATACTGAGCCCATCGTGACCAGGAGACCTTCCACGCTGCATTTTTTGAATAATGTTTGCCACACTCTTGGCAGGTATCTTTACATTCTGCCCTGTCACAATGGGCTCACCATCTCTCACCTCACTAGACATGGGACCTAAGGGCGACCGCACAGTGAAATGCTCTTTAAAAGCCTGAGCAATGGTTTTGTGGTCAGCAGAGCCACCGACACTCATCGGGACGCTCGGCCCAACATTCAATTTGTTGGTATGCTTCCAAAAGCTTTTAAAATCTTTATTGGAGTGGTCGGATGCAAGGAGGTCCATCTTAAATTGCTCTTGTCGAACCTGACACCATTTTAATTTAGCTTTAAAATGTTTCCTTGCCTCCGACATCTCATTAAAGATTCGACCATTAGCTGGTCGCCCAGCTAAATTCCACAACTGAAATCTAAGCCGCGCCTCCCGATGCGGGCCTGCTACGTGCTTATTCCAACCAATAACATAACCGCCCCTCCTGCGACACTTTTTCCTATATGTTTGAATGGCTGCTCGAGACAGCGTACCAGTAATCTGCTCATACATGTTGTCAAGGGCCGTGTGATGTTCTCTGTTATTACAAAAACCATCACAACATTCACTAACCTCCTGTGGAAAATCTATTGACCGTAGTATTGAATGGCAAATGTCATGGTATTGATTAATTTGCTGTGTCTGTCTCTCACCCCATACAACACGGCTTACAGGTTTTTCAATAACAAAGTCATTAACTTTAAGCTTAAGCTTATTTAAATTACATTCCACTACGAGTGGATAGTGGTCCGACCAATACACGTTGTAGCGCACAGTCACACCAACGATTGAATCCCGTGCTGACTCTGTGACGATGCAGTGGTCCAACCATCTAGTACACCCGTGAGCATCACTATAAAATGTGTAGGTTGATTTAGGGCACATTTTTAAATATATACATAGCCAATCAAAATCCATACAAAAATCTAACATTTCATTATAGAACAACTCATTTGGGTGGGCATTAAAGTCGCCCAATATATAAAAGGCCTCAACTCCATTGTTCTCCTCCATTTCAACTACAGATCGAATCGCACCAAAACACGCGGTAAACTCAGGTAGGTTGCTATAAGCATTTGTAGGCATATATACACTAAACAGTACGGCTGACCTACCGCACGCGGTTATCTTTATCGCACAGACCCGCACGTTATTACATTCTATCACAGACACAGACTCAAAAGCACTCTTACGCCACAACAGCGCCACGCCGCCATAGGGTCTACCGCTGAGTAAACCCGCCGCAGTATCGACAGCAGACGTGCCTGTGCACCCGAACTTATCATCAATTGTATTGAGCAAAGGCAGGTCATGCGGCAGCAGCCATGTCTCCTGGAGGGCTACCACATCGGCTGTGGAGCATAACGTTCTGATCCCTTCTAAAGATCTCTTCATAGATTTACAGTTAAAACTTATTATTTCGCTGTAATTATCCATCAATATTAAGTATTATTAATTCGTCAAAGGCACTTGCTCTGTTTTCCTACTCTCGTAAAAGTTCACAAAACGCCTGAATGATATGCCTGTTGGCCACAACTTGTCATCCAGGAACGTATCGATTTTATATTTAGTAACATAAAGTTTGTAGGCGTTGTAGTTCCTTTCTTGTTTCATTTTAATTTTTACTAACGAAACTGTTTCTCGCGTTTTCTCGTATATATAATTAATAATATCTTGTTCAGCTACATCCCTATGCACGTTAGATATAAATAGTGGCACTTTCAAGTCCGCCGCTTTGAATCTGGAGCTATTATCGCTAGAGTTAGTAACCGCACTGCCTGTCTGACTAATTAAACGATTTTTAAATCTCTTTCTCTGTACCAGATGCCACGCCTCATCCCTCTCAGGCACCTTCCATTCACCCTCTCTCTGAAGTACATCGGCAAAAGAAACATGTTTAGGCGGCGATGGTGCATTCTTAGTAAAATTATTAGTCTCCTTATCGCTAATAATAACAGTATTTACCAACCTGCCACTGCGCTCCACAGCTGATTCATTCATTGTACCTAGAACCGGTCCCGCTGCGGTGACAACAGTGCTCGCGCTACGACGTAACAAGCGCTCACCTGCCATCCCGCTCTCGCTCGCTGCGCTGCCGCATCTCACCGGCAGTTGCACTTTCTCAGTCATTTGTGTTCCAATAATAGGCGACGAGTGACAAGAACGCATAGATTTATTCCCTGATTTATGTGAAAGAGATGAACACTCACGAGTCTCGTTGACTTCTTCAGTGAATGATACATTGTTGCATGACGTCAGTGCCATCGGTCCGCTGTCAATCGTATTATTTAATCTACCTCCTCTTTTTTTAATATTAACATTTTGCTCCTGAATTACAAATGAATTATCTTGCCCTATATTATGATCTATTAATTCACTTTTAGATACGTAGTTATGTGGAAAGTCATGCACAGATTTCTCTAAAAGGACAATTCTCTTAAGTAAGGTCGTCACATCGACATGATCGAATGTGACGGGTGGAAGTTTTTCTAAATTTTTAGCCACAAATATAGGCACCTGTTCGGGGTCTGTTTCTTTAAATAGGCAGATTATGTCCTCAATATTCCTCAATGTCTTCCCTTGACGTTTTCTGGTCTTTACTTGCTTGTTCACCGATTCAAATAATAACGATTTCGCTACTTCAATCTCATCCGAACTAAACGCACTTTCACATATACGGACGAGGCTTTCTTCCGTCATAACATCAATTTTATTTTGCACAAATGATAAAACTTCACAAATAACAATATTACAATTAGAACATTTTAATCTTTTCGATGCGTTATCCATCATCGTAGCGGAGGTCAACAACCTCACGTGCGAGGAAAATCACGGTCAAGCGTGAACTTTATAGCTACTAATGTTTCAAAAAAACAAAAACATTTGATGAAAACCGATGGAAATTTAGACACTGACAGAAGAAAATTTACATATACGTACAGCCTGATCGTCAATACAGAATCCATAAAAGTGTGCAGGGTAATGTTTCTTAACACACTTTGTATAGGAGAGAAATTTCTAAAGATAAGTCTGGAAAAACAGCTTGACGGTGGGTTAGTCGCCCCTGACCAAAGAGGAAAGCATACCCCTCCTAATAAATCACCTTCAGTAGTAATCCAATCAGTGATTGACCACACCAATATGTATCCCAGTTATGAAAGCCACTATTCTAGGGAAAAGAGCAGACGAAAGTTTTTAGGACCAGACTTAAACATTCCTACCATGTACAAACAATACAAAGAGTGGATGGCAGAAAAAGAGATTCCTGCAAGTTTAGTGGCAAAAGAGTGGTTATACCGCAACATATTCAACACAAAGTTTAATTTAAGCTTTAAACTTCCATCAATAGATACTTGCGATGACTGTGATGCATATCAAAGGAAGCTACTGGATGCCAAAGATAAAGAAACCAAAGAAACAATAGAAAAAGATAAGGAAGTTCATGATATTGCTGCTGAAGAGAGATATAACTTGAAGAAGAAAGACAAAAGAGAAGCCGACGCAAGTTCAGGTGAAAAAAAATATTGATGTTTGACCTGCAAAAGTGTATGGCAACACCAAACCTGACTAATTGTAAGTCTTTTTACTTAAGAAAACTTTGGACATTAAACTTGACAATTTTTGATTCAACATCTAATATTGCAACAAATGTCATATGGTCTGAAAATATAGCCGGAAGAGGGGGAAACGAGGTAGCATCTTGTCTAATTCGCTGGGCAGATGAGAATAAAGGCAAAATTGCTCACGTGAGAGAGCTTACTTTCTGGTCGGATAACTGCGCGGGCCAAAATCGAAACTTAATGGTGGCATTGGCTTACATGTGGTTGCTTCATAAGTGTCCCCAACTGAGAGTAATAAACCACAAATTCATGCTCAAGGGTCATACCCATATGGAGGTTGATCAAATACGTTCCCAAATAGAGCAAAAGAAAAAGCGACTCAAAACAATGCAGATTTCTGTACCACGAGACTGGTCGCAATTCATCCAAACTTGTGGAGGAAAGAGAATATTTGATGTCTTTGAAATGCAATCGCCCTATTTCAAAGATTTGACTGCATTGTACAAGAAAAATGGACCTTTAGTTGCATGAAAATAAGGATGGAAAAGATTTTAAAATATCAGAATGCGTCTGGTTGCAAGTTAGACAAGAGCGACCCGGAATCCTATATTACAAAAATAATTTCACGGAGGATTTTTCCGAAATATCGTTTATTCGAAATGCATCAAAAAAGACTGGGTTCCCAGAAGATTTACAAAGATTGAGATTAAATGGGAAACCAATATCGACTGCAAAATAAAATGATTTAATGACATTGCTGCAATGTATACCGGAGGATTTGCATGCATTTTATAAAAATTTAACACATACAAACAATGAGTCAGATTTCCCAGAAGCGGATGATTAATAATTTAATTATTATGCATATCGATGCTGATATATACATTACTTTTTTAAATTTAAAGACATTATAAGAGATTTTTATTTTATTTTATTTTACTCTGACCTTATTGTATCCTGCCATAGGTAAGTAGGTACATAACTTTAAAATAAGACTGACTTAGATAACGTTTTTAAATCAACCCATAAAGCTGAATGTGATTATAGAACCTAAAATAACATGTGTAGTATACATTCAAAAACTTCAAGCATAAAGTAATATCTTCAAATAGAAATTAAAGTTTTAGACAACACCTCAAATTGTACAAGCATAAGGTCGGATAACATATTTTTTTAACAAAAAAGGTATAATTATTACTATTACTTTGTTAATTGCAAACTTAAAAAAAAGGCACAAAATTTTACTATACTATGTATAAGTATTGTTTGATTTAGCTAAAAGAACAATAAATGTGACTTAATTTGAAATTTCTAACCAGATTTTCATTTGCCTTTCCTCAAAATGTGATAAATCGGACATCAGACCATATGGTTCTCACGTCGAGAAATATTGTATGAGAAATTACGGCGATATAGTTTAGTAATTTGTTTGCCACGGTACACTTCCAACATTTGTTAAAAAAAATCAGCAAACTCTTTTCGAACTCCTGCCGCTTCTGTTATATTATCCCCAGGTTCGACAGTTATAAGGTCATTTACAGTATCTATGTCAAGATTATTTTGTTGAAAATTCATACTGTCACCAACATAAAATGATCGTGTTAAATCACTCTTCATTAAAAAATTATGTAAGTAGGTGCATGCAAGTATTACGTCAGATGATTTTGTAGGATTCAAGAGAAGTGGTTTTCTTTACAGTCTGAATTTATAGGACATAATCCCAAAAACATTTTCTACAACCCTTCTTGCACGACTTAGTCGATAATTGAAAACTCGTTCTATAGAGCCTTTATTATGAAGTCCTGGATATGGTTTCATAATGTTTTTATTTAATGGGAATGCGTCATCTGTAAAAAAAACGTAGGGTGTAGGTAAGATTCTTCCAGGAAGTGGACGCGCCGCAGGTAGATTAAGAGTATCGTTTTCCAACATGGTTTTTAGTGTTGAATTGGCAAACACACCTCCATCAGATATGCGGCCTTGACTCCCTACGTTAACAAACATAAAACGATATTGTACAAGCGCCAATAGTAACATACATAACATACCATCACGCCTGTATTCCCCGAAGGGTTAGGCAGAGGCGTACTAATGTACACCCACAGTTCGCCGGTATGTTTAGGTCCCATGTAATAGGGGGCGAGCCTATTGCCATTAACCGGGCACAAATTCCTAACTCCGAGCTGCTACTGGGAATTTCATAGAAAAACCCAATAACACTTTGCTCGACCTGGGAATCGAACCCAGGACCTCTAGCGTAGCAGTCGCGGTCCGGACTACTTGGCTATTGAGGCAGCCAATAGTACGATACTAAAAAACCCTTAATAGTTGTAAAATTCACTTCCCGTATTGGCAGGTGCTTGTATCATGACATGCTTTCCATCCATACAACTACAACAATGTGGAAATTGCCATAATTTATAAAAGTCATCTGAGATGTCACTCCACTCTTCAGGTGTTCTTGGCATCTGGAAAATCAAACTTATATTTTTTTGTTGTCTCGTTACACTTAGACTGCCTCGTTAGTCTAGTGGTCCCAAGTGCGACTGCTACGCTAGAGGTCCTGGGTTCGATTCCCAGGTCGAGCAAAGTGTTATTGGGTTTTTCTATGAAATTCTCAGTAGCAGCTCGGAGTTTGGAACTTGTGCCCGGTTAATGGCAATAGGCTCGCCCCCTATTACATGGGACCTAAACATACCGGCGAACTGTGGGTGTACCTTAGTACACCTCTGCCTAACCCTTCGTGGAATACAGGCGTGATGGTATGTATGTTATTTTTTTGTTTCAGGACAACCCGTACAATAAGAAAACCGTACTTCTCCAAATAAGAAAAAACTTTCGATAGTTTGAACGCTCAGAAAGAAGGTTTTGATAGTTTGGAAGCTCAAAAAGAAGCATACGGCATAATTAAGGAATTGCAAACTGAGCGCAAAACACGAGATCATTTTTCTGTTTTTGGGGAGTATATTGCTTGTAGATTGCGCAATTTACAGGATCCATTTACTATTTCTACAGTGCAAAACCAAATTCATAATATTATATTCCAAGCTGAAATGAATTTATACAGCGGCGGCGCAAATACAATTGGTTCAAACAGTGGCAGCGCAAGTACAAGTTTCAACAGAGGCTACTATACAAGTTCTTTTCTAAACAATAGTACTGGTCCAGCAGATTTATCACATACGGACACAGACTCTACACAGTTTTTGGAAGACTTTGACGACATATTGTTAAATATACAAAAATCACATCGCAATGATAATAATAAATAATATTTATCGATGTTTGACTACCTCAAAGCGATTCAGATTTTTTGTAAGAACAAACATTTTTTAATAAAGAAATAAGTTCCTACCATTATTTGGTGTTTTAATGAGTCTATTATTGCTGTGCACACTTCTGGTACGATAGAAGAAATACTCTGTTTTGATACTTTAAATACATACTCAAGGCTTTGGTATGAATCCCCACTGGCTATAAATCGCAATGTAATGGCTAAACGTTCTGTAACTGATATGGAATTTCTGAATGCAGTATCTTCCTTTTTTATTTTAGGACCCACGTTATTAATTAAATATTCTAGGTCTGTGCTGGACATCCGTAGAAAGTTTTTAATATTCCCGTTGTCACGTAATTCTCCATAGAGCGTATTTTCATGAATTAAGTTATTCACCATAGTTTCGCCACAGTATTTTGTTCTGGTCAATAAACTAGGACGAACCCAGCATCTACGTTTTTTTGTTTTTCTTTTGTTATTTAAAAATACAACAGTCGCTGCCGCAGCCAGCAAAACGTCCTCTCGTGTCGACATTGTGGATAGCACTGAAGAACGACAAACGAAAAATATGGTTACATAACATTGTTATTCTAATGTGTACAGTATTGTTTTATGTTGCAATGTTGAATAACAAGGTTACATAATGCAGACGTGTTATAAAACACAAGTTTTATAATATGTTACATAGTTTGTACGCACCCTTATATTTTATTAACAACTTAACTGTCCCCATACAATACAATTTACAACTAACCCACGTCCATCATTTTTTCATTTTTGTTTGGCTAAATACCAATCGTTCACATAGTATATCCAATTCATTGCTACCTTCATTTTCACCAACACATTAGCCAGGCCCCATACGTTTTGTCTATGACGCGCCACGTGCGTCATGGGCCTTTTTAAAGGATGACGCGCCTGGTGTGTCACGGGCCCCTTGTGATGATGTGCATGTGGATTGGGTGATCCTCTCATCAATCTTAACAAAAATCGAGGAAGATTTAGTAAAAAAATAGTTAAAACATTATGGCTTCTTGGATCACCCAAATCGCGCCCTTTAATGAAACGTCAAAATCTCAGAATATATAGCCTTTGCACTGCTGATTTCTGCATGGAAAAATTGTAAAAAATTGTTAAATACTATTAACAATTTGAGAATTCACTTGCACTTCCCGTTCAAAAAATATTACGATTAATCTGGATCACTCATTCCGCACACGGGTCGTATGAGTGTTCTTAAAAAATATTACTATATATATATATATCATTTATTTAACAGACAACAAGATCCATTTTTGGTGTTAGTAATTACAATTTCTTATAAACTATGTGAGTACTTAGGTATATGTGGCTAGCGACAAAGTATTCCCCACAAGGTGTCTCACAATTGGGCTTCCGTCGTTTCTATCTATAATAGCTTTCAGGAGGCTGTTACTACTGCCGCGCAGTCTGCTAAGCAAGGACTGAATAAATACGTATTATATTTGTTGTGTAATATGACTAAACTTACGAGAGAATTTGTTAAAGAATGAGTGTAACAAAACTTATAAGCTGAAGGAAGAAATTAACCTTTATTTTTCCCTCCAATAAGCCCGTCTGAGTGTTCCATACTTCGACTTATATCTACTTATATACACTTCGTAGACAGACTGGGATTGTATCCAAAATTTTTAATTGTTTTTTACTATAATTTTGCATATTTTCTGTTTTTATAATGGTCATACTCTAAGATATATCATGGTTCGTTCATTCCTAAAGGAATATGCTGAGTGTAGATGGGTAGATGCGATTTTTAAATTTTGTGAGACTGTTTTGATTAACTTCTCTCATAAATTATGTTTTTGTGATTATTTTGCATTTTTCATGCTATGATTTTAAAGTTAGCCAGAAGACGTAGGTTCGAATCCTGTCTGCGAGTCGAATTTTTCCTTCACTAAAATAACTTCTCTCATAAATTTTTATTTTTAACGTTTATTTATTGGTTGGATTCATCAGACGCGACAACGTAACATTACCTGGTCTACATAATATTGCAGTTTTGTGCAATAATTTATTTAAAAGTTTTGTGTGGTAATGTGACCGTGTGTAACCGTGAGTATCTTTTTCAATTCATATTACTTAATTTGATTTTGAACTCATTACTTGAAATCATAGATATATAGATTGGACTTGGCCATCGCATGAAAACATATTGTATCTTTTTTTATTAATAACACAATGTGTGCACGACAGCATCATAAGGACTACATGCGGCGAGAGGGGTACAAGTAGAAATAAGTACGCATACGCCCGCTCCGACGCTCAAATTGGAAATGACGCGCGGCCGTGTGAGAAATCGCAGCGCCCCCGCCAGGGGGCGCGCGTGTCGGTGTCGGGGCTATGCCCCCTGACCGAGGTGGCCAACCTCTGCCCGTGACTACGGGCACGTCATTGTGTAGCCAAAAATGGCGGGTCAGTGGGCGCGCGGCAGTTTTGCCGCAGCGCACCTATGAGTGTAACTGTACTGGGTGTACTGTGAGAGCGCCGCGGAAGCGTTCCGCTATCTTCACGCCGCCTCGGCGGTCGGGCCCCGCCAGGTGAGACTCCCGGGTATCCGGGAGAAGTCCAGCGAGGGACGACCAGCGACAGAGGCGGCGGCTTTAGGGGCGCTCCCCACAATGGATGCTGGGTCCCGCCCGATGCGTTCCCAGAGCGAGCCGGTCGCGCCTCGGGTTGGGGGCCCGTTGTGTGTGTAAGAGCGGTTTGTACTTGACGCGCGGCCGCCGCTTAGGGCGAGTTTTTATAGTAGTGAAGCGGGGGGCAGGGTAGTATTTAAAGCGCCGCACCGAAAACGCGCCGCCATTTCTAAACCGAGCGGCGCCGGGTGAAGACGCATGTATTATTCGTAAGTAATAATCATAGTCTATAAGATAAATATAGTAATGTACAACAAATAATATGTAAAGTATAAAAAAGTAATAAATAAAGGCTAAAGGGGGTGAGGCAGTGAAAATTCTAGAAAATTGCGAGGAATAGTATAAAAGACGGCGCCTATTGGCCGTCAGCATTCGACACACACCCGCCGACGCTCGCCGCGAGAGGACGTGTTGCCTGCGCTCCCGCTCTCCCGCCGCAGTGCCCCGCAGTCGCCGACTGCAACCATATTTTTGATCAAAAGCTGCCTTTTTCGAGGCGGCGGCTGATTTTCCTGTCCTATCAGATCACGGTTCGGTCGTGATTAGGCCCCTTCAGGGTAAAAACCACAGTTTCGTGGTCCTCGGTGGAAACCAATCGGTGCCAACGAAGCCGAGTGGGGTGCTGACCCGATACACCCGCTGCGCCCCTTCTGGGCAAAGCTTAAATCGGAAGGAGCTAGGACAACCGGCCTTGGGGGGTCTCCTAGTCGACCCTAGCTCTAACCCCGTTCTCTTACAGCTCCTCTAGTACTTCGGTGCTAGAGCATAGGAACCCGTTCGCACAATAAGACTGGCGACGGGAGTCAAGCTAGGGTACACTACAGGTACACACACCTCCCTGCCTATACCCGGCAGGGAGGGTTCACTCACCTACACAACCCCGGGCCCATCCACCCCGGGGACGTTAATGGTAGGAACCCATTTTTAAAATATAATTCCCCTTTTTATTCCCTCTCGGACATCTCATCAAGATGTCCGATGCCAAGCTCATTAGATTTTTTTAAGGATGTCCTCCTAAAGGACCCAGAATTCAACGTCCCACCCGCCCCGCTCCAATTCCCGATAGTCCAGCCTCACCGGACGCAGATGTTCCCTGCATTGTTAGGGAACAATTCGATTCTCCGGAAAGCCCGGAGAATAATTTTTATGACCGGGCACTATTGTCTGGTTCCCCGAACCCCGCGATCGCGAACAATAGGTTCGCGACTCTTTTGTCCGACGCCGAGGAATGCGATGCACGTGCATCCACCTCAGTTGTCGCTACCCGCCCTCAAACGGTGCCGATGGACACGTCGGCACCGCGCGAATCCGAGTCTGAGGAATCCCTCACAGACTCAGCCTCATCTGATTCGTCAGATGGGTTCATCCCTGTAGCAGGGAAAAAGAGGCCGCGTAAGAACAAGGCCACCAACGGTGCCCCTTCAAAGGCCCTCAAAACCACTGAGGTTCCCCCCGCCTCAGCAGCCCCGCAGCCCGCGACCCCCGCTCAGGCAGCCCCTTCCCCCCCCCCTCAGTACCTCGCCCTAAGACCCAGCCCTCCCAGGCTGCGCTTAAAAAGGGCAAAGCCCCTCCCCCAGTTATCGTCCACGACAAAGAGTCCTGGGTCGATATCTCCAAGGCGTGTGTTGATCGAAAGATCAACTACACAGGTGCCGTCTCGGTAAGCGATGGCATCAAAGTTACGATTCCGTATCCCGACGGTTACAGGGCATTCACGGCCCTACTAAACGAGCGGAAAATTAATTTCCACACGTTTACGCTAGCTGAGGAGAAATCCCTCAGAGTAGTGATTAAAGGCGTCCCCAAGGAGATTGCTACGGCAGACATCCTTGAGGATCTTAAAGCCCAACAAATCCCCGTTGCCGAAGTGCATCGCATGCACCGAGGTCGCGGCGGTAAAGAGTACAACATGGTACTCGCTATAATCGATCCCATAGATGGCTGCAAAGACATCTTTAAAATTAAAGATGTATGCCACCTCTCTGGCATTCACCTCGAAAGGCCCCATAAGGGCGGTCCCATAGGGCAGTGCCATAACTGCCAAATATATGGTCACTCAGCGAGAAATTGCTTCGCAAAAGCTCGCTGCGTGAAATTCCTCGGCGACCACGCCACCACAGAATGCACTCGTCCGAAAGACAGGACGCTCTGCACAGAGCCACCGAGCTGTGTACTGTGCGGTGAGCAGGGACACCCTGCTAACTACCGGGGCTGCCCCAAAGCTCCCAAGACCAAACCAAAGTTGGCTAAACGTGTAGCCGACAAAATTCAGAGGGAGAGCCCTTCCGCCGCCCTCCCTGCCCGTCTCAGCCCTCAGAGGCCCTCTCCATGGAACGCGCTGAATCAACAGCAGTCGTTCCCTCCCCTTAAAACGCCGCATTTAGCGGCAAATATTCCGGCCCTAATGGGCACGCCCGTTCCTCCGGTCACACAGGTGGCTCCCCCCCAAACCCAGCCGGCTTTGGCTCCCAAACCAGCGCCTGCGCCTAGACCCGCGCCAAGACCCGCGCATAAATCTCCTCCCATCGATCCATCCACCGGCCGCCCTTCGGCCGAGTGGGTAATGGGATCGGCCGTCAAGGCCTTCCAAATCGCCCCGTATGAGCGAGTTGAATCCCTAGTTCTCTCCCTCAAAGCAAACGAGGGTGATGGTATTGCCATCGCACTTATTGTGCACGCCAATGCCGACTTAATTAAGTAGTTCTCTGAACTTCCTTTCTAATGGCAGGAAACAAAGGCAGAAACAAACCCCGTTCCCTAAGAATAGGTTACTTCAATGCAAATGGCATGTTCGGTCAACGCGATGAGATCGCAAACTTTCTCCGCGACCATCAAATTGACATCTTCCTTGTACAGGAGACCTTCCTCAAGCCCTCCAAGAGGAACCCCGGAATTGCGAACTATCATATAGTGCGCAATGACAGGCTTCACACTTGAGGGGGCGGCACTCTTATTTACTATAAAAGGTCACTGTACTGCATTCCTATGGATTCCCCGATTCTCGAGCATATTGAGACCTCGATATGTCAAATAGGCATGACTGGCCACCAACCGATCACTATAGTATCGGCCTATATACCCCCCAGTAGCGTCAGGCTTCACCACCTGCGCTCCGACCTGGAATCTCTCCTAGGCTTGGGTGATTCGGTTATCATAGCAGGCGACTTTAACGCTAAAAACGTCGCTTGGAACAGCCACTCGAACAACCAGAGAGGCCGAGAGCTTGATAACCTTAGCACCTTGCTCAACTTTGACATTATTGCCCCCATGACGCCCACTCATTATCCTAATGACGTTAACCACCGACCAGACGTACTCGACATAGCCATCCTAAAGAACGTAAACTTAGGTTTGCGCTCCTTGGAAACGCTCCAAGAGTTAGACTCAGACCACCGACCTGTGATCCTAGAACTAGGCCCCCGTCACGCCCCCACTGACCCAGGTCAACCCGCTCCGACAAAGGTGATAACGGATTGGAGGAAACTAGAGGAACGCCTCAAGTCGACTTCTTCCGTTCACCTGGACGCCATCCCTGACACGATAGTCTCAGCTGCCGACGCGACCGGCGCGATTGACTCTGTACTGTAGTCCCATTGCCATGAGTGTATATCTAACGTGTATTCAGTAGTATTAAAACATATCTTGTATCGGTAAGACGTTGTTTCAATTACTCTCCTCGAGCCTCCCTACATGGCGACCCTGCCAGTAGCGCGAGTGCCGCGCGTCAAATTTCGGGCGACCGCACGTGTCATATTCGAGTAACATTATTTTATTGATGCGTGAAGTAATTTCGTCAAGATGTGCCAATCGTACCAAACAAAAGAAGAGGTTTTTCTGGCCCAAAATGCTGCCGGTGCTGGAGGAAATAACGCCAACTTGCAGGACATAGGTCAACATATGACTATCCAAACTATCATATGGATGATCATTATTTGTATTATTGGAGCAGTTATCCTGTTTTTCGGTTACAAGGCATACAAGAAGTGCCACACTCAGTGGATGAGGCAAGAAATTAATCAGCAGGCCTTTAGGGGTTTGCGATGGTCTGGACGTCGGCGGAGCAATCCACAGCAAAGTTCGGCTGATTGCGTGTGCCATAATATACCAGTGAATAAGTGAAAAGTGAATAGTTACGTGTGATTTGCGTTGTGTGAACAGCGTTTAAACTTAAACATTGCAATATGACATAAGTAATGGACATTGAACTCTAACATAAAAATAAAATCGTATGTTTTTCTTTGCTTATCTTTTTGGGTGTAATGGTATGTATAACCACATTATTCGGTTACTACTTATAATAAGCATGCATGTCTAGGAAATTTAACGGTATTTGGCCTTCTTATCACGGTTGTGTAAATGATTGATGAACTTATTACGATATATGAGCAAATAAAACATTTAAGAGAAAATTTAACTAAGTTGGCCAAACCAAAAAGAACTCATAGATTATTAAGTCAAAAAAGCCAGGAATCATGTCAATTATATGAACAGTATTTGAAATATTCTGAATATTTAGATACCAAAATCAACAAAAATGAAATAAAACCTAAAGATATACTTATTATTAAAGAAACGTGTATACGGATAGAGTCGCTGTATTCAAAAATTCAAGATTTTTGCAACAGTAGTTTTGAAGGACAAACCATGGAGAAATTTAATCTTAAGACCGCGGTTTCTTTATTACCTATGATGAACGGAGACGAACAGGTCACTGAATCTTTGATTGATTCTATACAATTGTACGATTCTATGATAGAGCGGAGTGGTGAACAGCAGTTGATAAATTTTGTACTTAGAACACGACTATCTAAAAGTGCCAAACTTCGTATGGCCCGAACATATAATACTTGTGAATCCCTTATTGCTGATATGAAACGTAATTTACTGACAAAACAATCCAGCGTAGCTATACTTTCTGACCTTAATAGGGTTAAACAAAACTCGAATGTCCTTGGACCAGTATGGGCAACATTTAGAGGAGTTGTTCACAAATTTAACTCTAGCTCAGGCCGGAGATGATAACAATGCGCACACTGTCTTGAGACCACAAAATGAAAAAATAGCCATAAGACGTTTTATTGATGGTTTACGTAATCATAATTTACGTATTATATTAGCAGCTCGCAATTACACTGCATTGAAAGATGTCATTCGCGCCGCCAAGGATGAGGAGCTGACTGCACCCTCTACGAGTCACGAGGATGCTGTATACGCTGGCTATGCACAGGAGAATCCAGGTACGTCATATGTACGTCGCGGAGGAAGAACAAATTTCTCCCGGGGTAATTTACATGGTAGAAATTCTCAAAGTTTCGGTAATCCCTCGCGTAACTGGTATAATCAAACTCGTTATACTAATAGGGGTCAGCAAAATCGAGGTAATTATTCAAATCGAGCCCAGGCTCGAGGTAGGAGTAACTTTACATACAGGAATAACAGGGACCGCCCGGATAGTAATAATATTAACAGTATGAGTTTAAATGATAATAATGGTAACGAAAATATTGAACAAAATCAATCTGAACCAATAGAGTTTTTTCGAGTCTAATTTTATTTTAGCTTGTAATAACAGTAGTTCAATAGATTGTTTCATAAACAACTCCAAATATAGTTGGTTGGTGGACTCTGGCGCATCGTTGTCGGCGTTGAAATATGATGCGTTGGGGCAATGGAATGTTCCGATGTATAAGGAGAACATTGCAATAAACGGAATTGGTGGAAAGGTAAGTACCCTAGGATATGTTTATCTTACACTCAACATAAATGGTAAGGAATTCATACACAAGTTTTATGTTATAAGAAACTTGCCATGTTCACAACACGGAATAATTGGCCGTGATTTTTTAGAAAAATATAAAGCAGTTTTAAATTATGAGAATAATAGTTTAACTTTAAAAAACTTAAGTACTTATGTTAATATAGGAATGAACCCAAGTACATTAGGGAATTGTAGCACTTATTTGATCATACCAGCTCGGTGTGAAAAGATTTTCAAAATAGATACTAGCATGAGTGATGAGTGTGTTGTTTTACCCAGACAATTGTGTGAAGGTGTATTCACAGCCGGAAGCATTTGTCGCCCTTATAATGGTCAAATTTCGATACAAATACTAAATACTCGTGAAAATGATGTGAGACTCAGTTATTTTAGACCTGACTTAGAAAAATTGTCAGATTATTCAATTTGCAGCTTTAATAAAACAGATAATGTGGACAGCAAACGAGTAAGAGAGCTGTTTTCAATTCTCAAATTAGATTATCTGAACGATGAGGAACGAAAATCTATTCAAAATACACTGGTCATCAAAAAAATCGACCCACCCACTTTTTTTCAATATTAACCGATTCTTTCACAGATAAACTGTTTCACATGTTTATTTTTTGTTTTGAGGGTCGATATGATGATTGAGTTCTTGTTTGCCATAAATCTTACTGCACTTGAAGGTACTTAACAATGTTTTTACACAGAAATACTGTTGAGTGCTGATTTGACGGTTTTACATGGGAACGAATCGGCTCATTGTTCCAGTCAGAATCGGACTTTTCTAGGGATTGGGTGTTAATGTCGTGAAGTTTAATTGTTGAGGCTGTAGTTTTGATTAATTTTGTCTAAAAATAATGGATACCACTGAAGCTGAGGCGGCCCAAGTTGTGGCTTTGCTGCAACAAGGCTTAAGTCAACGTGTAGTCGCCAGGAGGTTAAATCTCAGCCGTTCTGCAGTTCGGCGAGTTTACCAAAGGTTTCTGGAGACTGGGCAGTATCGAAGAAGATCTGGATCTGGAAGACATAGGGTGACAACTCAAAGGGATGACCGCTTTATAGTGGTGTCAGCTTTACGAAATCGACACCTTTCTGGCGTTGATCTCCAGCGACGCTTACGTGAAGATCGGGGTGTGGCTATAAGTGACAGTACTGTAAGGAGGAGACTTCGTGAACAGAATTTAAGACCACACAAGCCAGCAACGGGGCCACAATTGACCACAGCTCATCGACAAGCCAGACTTCAATTTGCGCAAAATCACGTCAACTGGTCTATAGGCCAATGGGAGTCAGTTCTTTTTAGTGATGAGAGTCGGATGACTTTATATGGTTCAGATGGCCGTCGTAATGTCATGCGACGACCAGGTGAACGTTATGCCCAGTGTTGCATAAGAGAAACAGTGAGTTACGGTGGCGGCTCTGTGATGTTTTGGGGTGGTATATCTTTAACCGGACGTACGGAGCTGGTTTTTATAAGGAATGGTGCTTTGACCGCGGCACGCTACATCACCGAGATATTGGAAGACCACGTGGTGCCATATGCCGGCTATATTGGAGAAAACTTTGAGTTAATGCATGATAATGCCCGACCACACGTAGCGCGTATTATCACCGATTATCTTGAAGAAGTTGGCATTCGGGTTATGTCATGGCCAGCAAGAAGCCCTGATCTTAACCCTATAGAGCACATGTGGGACACGCTAAAACAAAAAGTTAGAGCCCGAAATCCAGCCCCTATAACGTTGGAAGACCTGGAAATCGCCATCAGGGAAGAATGGACACGAATCCCTCAGGAGACCATCAAAACCTTGATCAGGTCACTAAAAAGGCGAATGCAGGCCGTCATTCGAGCAAGAGGGGGGAATACTCAATACTAAACTGGAACAATTGTGATCACAGCACTTCAGACTGAAAAATTAGAGCGTGTTTAAAATTAATTAAAAACAGTGTAAAACCATAGTGTTTAACTTTATAGTGAAAAATTCAGGCTTTTTTACCTTTTTCAGGTTTTTTCCGTGTGAAAATTAGTGTAAATAAACCAGACAATTTAAACATATCGGTACTAAACCATTTTGATTAGTTTAGTTGAAGAAAAAATGTGATTTGCGGAAAAACTGCAGGTGGGCCGATTTTTTTGATGACCAGTGTATTTGTGCAAAATTTTCGGACGTATTTCACCTCCCTGACGATACCCTTGCTACTACAAACCTTTATGAACAAAATATACCTCTAAAATCACAGGCTGAACCTGTATATGTTAAGCAATACAGATTACCCTTTTCGCAGCGCGATGAGATAGAAAAGCAAGTTAACAAAATGCTGTCACAAAATATTATTGAACCTGCGTGTAGTGAGTGGTCGAGTCCCGTATTACTAGTCCCTAAAAAGTCGGATGATGATACTAGAAAATGGAGACTAGTCATTGACTTTAGGAAATTAAAGGGGGGGAAACGATCGTCAATAATTTTATCAAAATTATTGACGATCGTTTCCCCTTACCAAATATAGCAGATATTTTAGATTCTCTTTCTGGTTCCATGTACTTTACGCAATTAGATTTATCCCAATCATATTATCAGCTAAAATTATCATCGGACAGTAGAAAATGCACGGCATTTACGACACCGACAGGCCAGTACCAGATGACACGGTTACCAATGGGCTTAAAAATCAGTCCAAGTGCGTTTTCCAGGCTTATGACCGTCGCTATGTCCGGATTAAATTATGAAAAATTATTTATATATTTAGATAATTTAATCTGTTTTGGAAGAAATTTGGATGATCATAATAAAAACCTAATTGATATTTTATTAAGACTAAGAAAAGTTAACTTAAAATTAAACCCATACAAATGCGAATTTTTGAAAAAAGAAATGCTGTTTTTAGGCCATGTTATATCTACTGAAGGTATAAAACCCGACCCTGAAAAGACTAGAGTAGTTCAAAATTATCCCGTTCCCAAAAATTCGGATGAAACAAAAAGGTTTGTAGCATTTTCCAATTATTACCGCAAGTTTATACCCGATTTCGCAGGAAAATCTATACCTTTAAATAAATTGTGCCGCAAAAATGTACAATTTAAATGGACAGCTGAATGTCAAACTGCATTTTCCGATATAAAAAAATCATTAATCTCACCACCCCTGTTGCAATACCCTAATTTTGATGAAAGTAATACATTTATCCTTCAAACAGATGCTTCTGGATATGCCATAGGCTCGGTGTTAAGTAACAGCGATAACAGACCGGTAGCCTATGCGAGTCGTAGCCTTAACAAATCCGAAATCCGTTACCCGACCGTTGAGAAAGAATTACTTGCCATTGTATGGTCAGTAAAATACTTTCGGCCATACCTTTATGGCAGGAAATTTATTATTCGAACGGATCATAAGCCACTTATTTATCTTTTCAACATGGCCAACCCATCTAGTAGATTAACGAAATTTCGCCTATTGCTCGAAGAGTATAACTTTAAAGTAGAATATGTTAAAGGTCACGATAACGCGGCCGCTGACGCATTGTCACGGATTTCTATCACGTGTGACGATTTGAAAAATATGAATAGTAACAATTTGTCTGTTATAACTAGGGCACAGAAAAGGAAAATGACAAAAAGAAATCGCTAGCGAAGACTATTACCAAGATGCCAAAGTGGTCCGGACCCCGACTTTGCATCTTAAAAGGAATAAAACGAATTTATGACTCTGATACACGTAAAATTATACTAAAAGATTATCATATGATTCCCAGTAGCGGTCACGCCGGTATAAGACGTATGATAAATAACATAAAAAAGCATTACTTCTGGCCTGGCCTCGAGAAGGACGTTACCGACTTTGTCAAAAAATGTGACAAATGTCAACGTCACAAATATTTTAAATATACTAAGGAGCCGATGGTCCTTACAGATACAGGCAACTCGGCATTCGATAGGGTATTCTTAGATTTAGTGGGCCCTTTATATAAGGATAATAGTTATAAGTATATTTTAACCATTCAATGCGATCTGACGAAATTCGTAGAAGCGTATCCGATTGCGTCAAAAGATACGGTGTCAGTAGCTGCTTCGTTTGTAAACAATTTTATATTACGTTTTGGCATTCCCAGAGAAATTATAACTGATAAAGGTACCGAATTTATTTCGAGCACAATGCAGGAAGTATGTAAATTACTAAATGTAACACATTTAAAGTCAACTGCCTATCACCACCAGACAATAGGATCTCTTGAAAATAGCCATAAACATTTAGTGTCATACCTAAGAATACAAACTCATAACCAACAACAGAATTGGAGCTCCTGGCTTCCATTCTGGTGTTTTGCCTTCAATACTACTGTGCATACTGCAACTAAATATACGCCATATGAACTAGTTTTTGGAAAACATTGTAATATCCCGAGTAATATAACCAATGTAATGGAACCATTGTATAATTTTTATGATTATCCTTGTGAATTGAAATTTCGCCTACAAAAATCGCAACTGGATGCTAGAAATAATTTAATTACTTCAAAAGAAAATACAAAATTATATTACGACTCTTATGTCAATCCTGTAAAATATAAACCAGGTGACTTGATTTTATTAAAAAACGATAGCCGTAGTAATAAGTTGGACACTTTATACGTTGGTCCATTTCATGTTGTAAGGGACGAAAGTCCAAATGTTATCATAACAGTAAATAACAAAGAAGTGTCAGTTCATAAAAATAGATGTAAAATGTATTTTAAATAGATATTGTATTTTTTTTTTATCTTATTGTATTCCAATTTCATTTACTTTTTTTATTCTATTTTTTGGGGATTTGTAAAAAAAAAAAAAAAGGACTAATACCTTTTTTTTTTTCTTTTTTTGGCAGGGCGTGTACTGTAGTCCCATTGCCATGAGTGTATATCTAACGTGTATTCAGTAGTATTAAAACATATCTTGTATCGGTAAGACGTTGTTTCAATTACTCTCCTCGAGCCTCCCTACAACTCCCTCACCAGTCACGTGCAAACCCTGTTGAACGAATGTTCACGACAGATTCCAGAGGAGTTTGATAACCGCTGGAATCTGCCGGAGGATGTACGCGCACTTGTGACGGAGAAGAACGCGGCTATCAGAGCGCACGACAATTTTCCCTGTGAGGCAAACCGTGCTCACATGCGTAATTTACAGCGTGCTGTAAAGGAACGCATCACTGAGTTACGCGAAGCCCGCTGGGATAATCTGTTGAAGGAACTGGAGCCCACCCACCAGGCCTTTTGGCATCTGTCTCGGAAGCTCAAATCCGACTGCGTGTCCACCATGCCACCACTGAATCGTCCGAATCAAAGGCCCGCCTTTGAAGACGACGAAAAGTCCGAATGCCTAGCCGACAGTCTAGAGGCACAATGCTCGCCCAGCACACTACCAGTAGATCAGGCACATCTCGATGAGGTGAACGCCGAAGTCGAACGTAGAGCAGCAATCCCGCTCCAACCTACGGAGCCCCCTGACCCCTTTGCATCGCATCGCCCCCTGAATCGCACCTTTCGTTATCGCATAGAGGGCGGCACTCTGTCGACCCCACATCCAATCAGAGCCGGAGTCCCTCAGGGCTCCGTTCTCTCCCCTCTCCTTTTCGCGCTGTACACCAGCGATATTCCTAAAAGCTCCAAGTCGGAGTTGGCCCTATACGCCGATGATACGGCTGTCTACTATTCCGGCAAATCCCTCCCTGCTATAACCAAGATCCTCCAGACCTCGGTCAATGCCATCGGCACTTGGTTTAGGAAATGGAGAATCGAGGTTAACCCATCCAAGAGCGCAGCCGTTCTTTTCCATAAAAGCAACGACCGCTCCATTGAAGCCCGACCCATCTCCCTCTACGGCCAACCGATCCCTTGGGAAAAGAAGGCCAAATACCTGGGCGTGATTCTAGATTACCGACTCTCGTTCCGAGAGCACATAAAGACGGTACGCTCCCGCGCCGCCTTCGCTCTCGGCCGTCTCCACAGTATGCTCAATGCACGCAGTAAATTGTCCCTTAAATATAAGGTGAGAATTTACTTGACGTGCATCCGTCCCATTATGACCTATGCTAGCGTTGTGTTCGCACACATCGAAGGGTCTGGAATTCATAGGATGCAAACTCTTCAAAACCGATTTACGCGCAAAGCCACGGGCGCTCCGTGGTACGTGCGTAATAGGGAACTCCACTTAGACTTAAAACTGCCTACCATCAAGCAGTTTATGAAACGCGCCTCCAAGCGTTACTTCGATAGGGCCCCCCATCACCCCAATCCCCTGGTGGTCAGTAGCGTCGACTACATCCCCTCCCAGATTAGTAGAACTCGCCGTCCAAGGCACGCTCTAGCTTACCCCGACGACCCTATAACGGTCCTACAAGAGTCGAATAGAGAGACTAGCACTCTCAAAATACACTCACACAAACGCCGCCCGATTTACCGTCCTCGCCGGCGAGGCCCGTCGCGAAGACCCAGTAATGGTAACCCCCCCCCGACCCTTGCTCGAGCCGGCCCGCGCCGAGCCAGTAGCTTTAAATTAGTCCCTAATAATAATTTAAACCAGATCCAGCCGTCCCTAGCTGCCCCCCCAGCAACGCCCTAAGCCGAGGCCCGTGTCCCGCAGGGGACGCCCTTAGCTGCTGTTGCTTAATTTTAAGTTGCTCCTGGCTGGAGGCATTCGGTGCCTCGCCACCAAGTTCGGTTACGCTGTTAAGATTCCCTGAATCAACAGCTAATGTCCATGTCAAAAAAAAAAAAAAAGCCGTCAGCATTCAGTATTCGGGCAACATCGGAAAAGGAAACAACAGGAAGAAAGAAGGAAAATAAGAAGAAAAATAGGAAGAAAATCTGCCTCGCCGCCTCGCTGCCTATTTTGATCAAGACTGGTGTTTTTTATTTTCTCCTTCGCAAATACGGGACTACGTAGCCACTAGCCCTCGGCAATCTATACACAACACAATGTATCTTACAAGTAATACATATTATATTAAATTCGATTGTTTAGTGCGATTGCCAAGTCAATCTATTTATTTAAAACATAAAAAAAAATTGTTATGGTCAAATGTTGTTAGGTAATCTAATTACGTAATAACTTAAGACAGAAGGACCCTTAACCCTCTGCGACTGATGTGGTAGTCCAACGGACACCGCGAATTATAAAATTCGGTTTATAACCGTTATTTTTTAAATTTGAGCGCCGCCGCTTTGAGTACCTTTCTGTGGTGAGCCCGCGCATCGGTCAGTGTGCGGCGGACGGTCGCAGTGAGCGCGCGTTTGCGTTGCGGGAGGAAGGTGTCCACGAGACTACTACGTCAGCATTAAGATAAGGTGTCTACTATACTACCACCTCAGTAAAATGTTTATGTTATCATAGTGTCTCCTAAACAACCACGTCAGCTTAGCTTTGTACTGTATGAAAATTGTTCTGAAAGTGATGGCAAAATGAGGAGAGGAACTTTTTTATTGAATATGGCAAGAGATTTAGTGATGAATCATATGAAAACCCGGGTATAACATGAAAGATTGCCAAGGGAGTTGCGAATGACTATCTCTAGGGTTTTAGGCAAGGATCTCCCTCCTGCACCACCAGTAGTTCGGTCTGTTCCACCAAGTGGCAGAAAACTTTGTTCTATTTGTCCAATAAAAATAAAAAGGCAGACGAAATACTGTTGCTGTGATTGTTCGAAGCCAATTTGCCTTTAGTGCTCCAAGCCACTATGTGATAATTGTCAAATAAAGCTGTGATTTGGAGACTAGCTAATTTTTTAGTCAACCAACAAATGTATCTCGTATTTTCAAGACTGATTACTCTAAATGTTAATTTTTAAATATTTAATGTAAAATTTAAAAATGTTGATTTTGTATTTTTTCTATGCCATTAATGTTTAAGTAAAGTTTCATAGACTGATTTATGTGAAGTCAATAAATACAGATAAATTTAAAAAATACAACTTAATTGTTTTATTTATTTTAAGCAAATTTAACGTTAAAAATAGGCTAATTATTACAAGTTATATTATATTATATTATTACAAGTAAAATGGCTGCATAATTTACTTCTATAAAAATATTTGCTATTGAAAAGGTGTCTGGTGTACTACCACGTCAGTAAAATAGTAAAAATGGAGTCACGTCAGTCGCAGAGGGTTAAGTAGGGACTGAATAAATTGACTGACTTGGTATTACATGGATCTCACAACTTTTTACGAAACAAATTTTGAAACACAGGGTCGATCAGTTCTTGGAAATTCATTTACAAAATTTAGATGGAGAAGTTAAAATCGCGCTAAGTGATTTATGTCAAGGTGTCAATAATAAAAGACCGGATAATAAATGTTTAAGAAAACGTTCGAAAATTTCCGAAAATTTACGTAACACAAAGAAAATGCAACCAAAAATTATCCACAAATGATCAGCGATTCCCAGAAGACTCTATATTTTGTGACAAACCAACTTTTTATGAAAATTAGGGTGGAGTCGTCAAGGAAGTTAAGCCGAATCCACGGAAACTAGACGTCAAATTCATAAAAAACGGCAACCTATGCAGCTCTCTCCCGGACAACTATGGTAACAGAATTTTGCTGACTAATACTTGCGGTTTAGATTCAGCAATGTACTTATTGGCTGGGATATAAAATTAACAGCAACATTAAACAGACTTTGGACCACCCTAAAGATATGAAAATATTGGAATATATCAAATGTTTGTCTAATTTTGCTGGCTGGCTAACACAACAAGACGCTCTAGCAATACGATGTCGCATAGCACTTGAACATTTCAGCAGTAAAGAGCAAGACTGTAGTGCTAAGTACATGACATTAACGTTGATTGTGCCTGTTATGTCACTTTTATATTTGAACATATACTATTTGATGAAATTTTTAGTGCTATTTTCACAAAACAGTGCTTAAATGAGTCTTGCACAGCGATCAAAAAAATATGTAGAAAAATTACATTTCTGCCAATAAATATGAATATTATTTCAGTTTTTGGCATTACTTCTCTAGAAGATGCAATCTGTGTTGATAATGAGACGAAAACGTGTGTTTTGTGTGGAGATCAGGCTTCCATTACATCTGAATTTATGAATTTGATATCATTTGATCTGAATGGAATTGAAAAGGTTAATTTAAAAGATATACCTAAAATTATTTCCGTAAAAAACAGACATTACAAATTGTTAGGGGGTGTCGAATACCTGCCTGCAATGGCTAATGATCTCGGGCACTATAAGGCACATGCTTATTTTAACCGCCAAATGGTGTGTTACGATGATCTAACAACCAGTTTTTATACAAGTAAAGAAACATGTGTATGTTTGCATACCTTGTCTTATGGACTCACGAATTATTGAAAATATTTTTTTCACGTCACAAGCTCGGATAAATTCTGTTTGTCATTCGAAATCTGCGTGCAAAAATGCATTTTGTCCTTTAGCGTGGAAAGAGTTTTTAAAATTCGAACCTTTCTATTCAATAATTTTCTATACCACCGGGTCCACTGAAAATGCATAAATACTTATTTCATGTCAATGCGCTATAACCTCATTTTTAGAATAATCGCACTGGGCAATAAGACGACTGCATGAAAAAAAACTTGAAATTTTCTTCTCTATAATCAATTCACTTACCATCATTAGTTTTAGATTGCTTTTGATAAAATCGTAAGACATCCTATAATATTATCAGTGAGTCGAGTAGCGACGAATATATAAATTTAACACACTGCACAGTTAGAGCAAGCGGTACATAATTCCGAATTGAGTTTTCTGCCGGATAAATCCTCGCAGCAAAGTTATTCTGCGTCTCGTACCTTTGAAACCCTCGCAACGCTCAGGATTCAATACAAGTACTTGCGCCAAAAAGCAGCAACTTTGCAGCCTTGCATAACAAATATATTAGAAAAAAATATTTTTAACAAATATATTATATAAAAACTGTTTTTCATCCCACCTATTCGAAAAGGACGACTTGGTTCGCCTTTATGTGCACCCAAAGATGGTGTTTTCTATAAAAAACTTTTAACAGTAATGAGTTATAATCTTCTTTATATGTGCGCCGCAATGAACTTTGCCGCGCACTTTTTGAGCGGGCAGTAATGAGATTTTAATCCTCTTTATAAGTGCACCGCAATTAACTTTGCGGCGCACTTTTTGAATTTGGAACATCTTAGTGTTCCGCGCCAAAGAAAAAAACGCAAATATTGTTTGAATAAAAACTGACTGGTACGACAGCCCAAGGTAGCGCCGCTGGCTGAATAAAAAAAAAGAAATCAAATTAAAAACGCACGAACTACAGCCCGCGTTATCGTCAATAATCACGGATTGTTAGAAATTCATGGTTTTGTTTTGAAAAGAAAATGTCTCAACTGAAAATATAAGTGATGGGAAAAGTTCAGCCACTTACCAGAAGATGCAGGATCCGGTTCTTGGATGAGGGGAGATCAACAGGACCATGGATATGCACACAATTCACAAGTTTTTGATTTTCCTTGTAAGAGACGCGCGTCACAGATTGTCGTGTAGGTGCAAGAGGATTTGAAATTGGGAAGGGGGGAGAAATATGGCGTGCGGCCGGAATTAACCAATCAAATTGGCCCAATTTATGACAGCGTAATAAGCGTTTCGTTTTATGCATATTCTTTACTTAACATACCCCGCCCCAAAAGGGGGATACCCCTTTTAAATCTAATAGTCAGATGCTGGTACTTACATTATGTTAATAATAATACAACGTTTAGTGGACTGTATAAGTTAAAGTTTACAAGATTTCACAGAATTAAGCTTAGACTAAACAAACAAGATTTAAGTTATTTTATTTTTGTTGTGGTAAAACTAAAATTACAATGTGAATAAAGTTAGTGTTGTTTAATATCCAATGGAGAAGAGTGTGAATCTATATTGTCATTACATGGCAATGGACAGATCTTTGACAATGACCTAATATATAAACCTTTAGATGTTTTGACCTCAACAACCCTAGTAACTGAGTCCTGTCCAGGAAAAACTCTTACAACTCGACCCATACACCATTGCAAAGGTGGTAAGTTTTCTTCTTTAAGCAATATTAAGTCATTGATTTTTATATTATATTTAGTGGAGTTCCATTTATTCCTTTGCTGCAATGTATGGAGATATTCATGACTCCAACGCTTCCACACGTCAGTTACAATGGATTGCAATAAGTGCCAACGCGAAATTAAAGTTAAATTTTTAGTAGTAGGCAACTCGGGCACAGCTGCTAGAGGCGCACCAATTATGAAGTGTCCCGGAGTCAATACCGACAGATCATTTGGATCGTTAGACATAGGGCACAACGGTCTTGAATTAAGTATGGATTCTATCTGAACTAATACTGTAGTAAGCTCTTCAAAAGTTAAGTTACGTTCACCAATAACTCTTTTTAAGTGAGTTTTACAAGATTTTACAGCAGCTTCGACCAAACCATTAAAATGAGGACTGAGTGGCGGTGAAAAACTCCAGTCAATAAAATTTTCAGATAAGTATTGATTTAGAACAGGATCCTCACGGATTTCCTTTGCAAATGAATTTAAAATATTACTAGCACCCTTAAAATTTGTACCAGAATCAGTTCGAATTTCTTTAGGTAAACCACGTCTGCCAACGAATCTTTTCAATGCAGCCAAAAATGCTTCTGTCGTTAAATTGCTGACTAACTCCAAATGAACAGATTTAGTTGTGAAACACACAAACACGCACACATAAGCTTTACCGATCTTGGCGTTCCTAACTGAACTAAGTTTAATGTTGAAATGACCTGTAAAGTCGATCGCGATGGATATGAAAGGTCGCAAAGACTGAGTGACTCGACCAGCGGGTAAATCACCCATGAGTGTTTCAGGTGGCTGACACTTTAAACGAAAGCAACGTAAACATTTGAAAATTCTAGTACGTATGACGCGTCTGGCTGATAAAATCCAAAATTTTTCCCTAAGTAATGACATTAATAGGTTGTTACCGGCGTGCAAGTACTTTAAATGATAATAATCTATTAACAGGATCGTAAAATGAGAATTGTGAGGCAAAACAAGAGGGTATTTAGTTGTATAACTAAGTGATGAATGCGTCAGCCTACCCCCTACTCGCAACAAGCCATGGTCGTCAATGAAAGGGTGCAGGCGTCTCAAACCCGTACTACATAACTTATTGTTCTGAATGAGTTTAATATCTCCTATAAAATATTGTTGTTGGACTACCCTGACTAATGTTGCTAAACCGTTATCTATTTCCTTACTGGACAGATGACCACAATTTCTATTTGTTTTACATTTTGTCCTGCAATTGTGCACAAATCGCAAAAACCATGCCGTTACACGAATGAGGTGTGTGAAGGAACTATATTTGAACATAAAATGATTTTCAAGAAAATTATTTTTAACCGCTGAAGCTGTAACCTTTTTATGTTTTCTCAAGCCGGGTAAAGTATCATAAGAAATTTGCTCACAAGGACTGGGCCAAGTGGACTCATGTTGCGTTAACCAGTTTGGACCCCACCAAAGGTCATGATGTACAAGGTCTTGTGACGAGATGCCACGCGATGCCGAGTCAGCTGGATTTAATTCAGACGGCACATATCTCCAAGATTCGAGCGAAACCGTGTTTTGAATCTCGCTTACCCGATGCGATTCGAATACCTTCAATGCGTGTGGTTCCGTACGTAACCAGCAAAGTACTATAGATGAGTCACACCATGCAGTTATATGTCTTAATAATTTTGTTTTTAATTGTAGACTGTCAGAAACTCGTGTCAACAAGCGAGCCAACAATAAGGCACCAGACAGTTCTAGCTTAGGAATTGTAAGTTTTTGTTTGATAGGTGCAACTCGTGTCTTAGAAATAAGAAGATGTGTGGTCACCCTACCGTCAGCATATGTGGTTCGTATGTAAACGCATGCCGCGTACGCGGCGTCGGATGCGTCGCTAAAACCGTGTAAATCAAAGAAAATAACATCACTGGATAAAACCTGACGCGGAATTGACAATTTTGTAAGATAATCTAAATTAGCACAAAAGGATTGCCAGACATAAATTATAGAATCAGGTGGTACTTCATCCCACTGTATACCCAATTTCCACAATTGTTGCATCAAAATTTTAACATTAATAATGCACGGTGCTAACCAACCGTTTGGGTCATAAATCCCACTAATTTTTGATAAGATTTCTCGTTTAGTGCATTTGTTGGAATTAATAGAAACTTGATAACCAAAACTATCTGAAACTGGATTATATTTAAAACCTAATATTTTTAGTGACGGGTTTTCGTTATCTATAAATTGGATTTCACAAAAGTCTGAAGGCAAATCGGAAAGTAACTGCGGTTGGTTGCTAGTCCATTTACGGAGCTCCAGGCCACCTTTTCCTAATAATTCAATGAGCTCGGCCTTTATTTCGCGTGCTTCAGAAAGAGACGACGCGCCTGTTACAATATCATCAACAAAAATATCATTTTTTAAAATCGCAGACGCGCGCGGATGCGAACTTTGTCCTAAACATGCAAGCTCGTGTATACACCGCATGGCCAAGAACGGAGCTGAAGTGACACCATAAGTCACGGTATTGAGTTGATATTCTTGAATCTGACTATCATTATGATTATGATCCCGCCACAAGATTAATTGGAAATTACGGTCATCGGGATGAATTAATATCTGACGATACATCTGACGAATGTCAGCGGAAAAAACTATTTCATGCAATCTAAAGTGGAGAATAATGTCTACAATGTCTTGTTGAAGTTTGGGTCCAGCTAATAACACATCATTTAAAGAGGTTCCCGTGGTACTCTTCAAGGACGCGTCGAAAACGCAACGGATCTTGTCAGAGTCCTTTTTATACACCCCGTGGTGAGGAATGTAGTATTTTGGAAAACGCTGTGCAGTTGAGGGCTCAACTGGCTGCATGTGGCCCAGAGTATAATATTCTCGCATAAAAGTTTTGTATCTTTCTTCTAAAATAGGATCACGAGTGAATTTTCTTTCCAATGAAAATAATCTATGCGTTGCAAAAAACTTAGTCTCACCTAAAACATGGTCACCCTGTCTGAAGGGTAAGCTCACTATAAACCTGCCGTCCTGGGTACGCGAATGCGTCCGCTTAAAATGTTCCTCACAAACAATGTCGTCAGGATGTTGAATTTTATCTCGAGACACCTCTTCTATCTCCCAAAAACGTTTCAAAGTCGCGTCAACATTAGTAATGCACGAAAACGAATGAAAACTCTCTGAACTATAATTGTTACAATTAAAATCACCCATTAATACCCAACCAAACGAAGTTTCAAAAGCAATAGGTAAATTTTCACCAAGAACTACTTTATTTCCTTGAAATACTTGAGCACACACCCCAGCACCTAGCAATATATCTATTGGACCTTTAACATTACATTGCGGGTCGGCAAGCTTTAAGTTTTGGAATCTATCTAAAAAGGTACTATTTATTGACACTGTAGGTAGGTCGGTTGTAATACGCGGTAACACAAACATATCAACACATAACGATGACGCAACATTGTTATTGTTGGTTTTCAAATAAACCTTTAACTGCCCTTTTGCACCAAAGCTAGTAGCAGCGCCTATACCAGTTATTGATATGTTGGACTTATTATACTTAGCGTTGAGTCTTTGAACACAATTCATAGAAATAAAATTAGCCATGCTACCCGGGTCGAGCAACGCACGCGCTTGTTGAGTACAGCCGTCCTTGGTTATCGAAACGTTCACGATGGCTGTTGCGAGCAGCGAGTGAAGCCTACCGCTATCGCGCGGAATATTCGCGCCATGCGAAACGCACGAGTGTGAGTGAGAAGGGGCTATGTTTTGGTTGCTTGTTTCGCCGTGCGCGGAGTTCGAGAATGATTTTACCGGCGACGAACGAGTATCAGATTCATGACTATCACTATTTACGTTAAATTGACAATTATTTGGAAAAGTAGGCAAGTTCTCACTACTATTTAACTGAACTGATTGAACAGTGTTTGCGGGCGTTTGTTCATTAGACTTATGCAACAATGTATTATGTTTTCGGTGGCAGACTTGGCAACGAGACTTTGAAAAACAATCATAAACCCTGTGAGGGCGTAAACAATTAAAACATAAATTGTTGGAAGTAACAAATTGATGACGGGTCTGTGTATCCATATTCATAAATTGTGTGCACTTAAATAAACAGTGATTACTGCTGCATAATGGGCATTTCATATTTTGGGACTCCGTAGACTGATTACGATGTGAAGCCGCTAAAGTAGTCTTAGGTGAATGACCTCTGTTATGGGTGGTAGATTTACCGCCGCTTTGATGTACCTGTTGAGCCCTAACATCCTGAATCCCTGAGATCTCCAAAGTTTTGCATATCTTATCTAAAAATAACAATAAATTTTCAAAAGTAGGTATCTTAATGTTCTGGTATGCAATTTCGAATTTAGATCGCAGCTCATTGTCAAGCTTCCGCAAAAATATGTGTAATAACAATAATGACCACTCGCTGACAGGAAATCCGAGACTAGTAAGCCCGCGTGTATTTTCTTGGATATTACTTACAAAGTTACGTAACTGAACTACGTTTTTGAGTGATACATTAGGTAATGAAAGCATTGCGCTCAGATGTGAGTCGGCTATTATTCTTTTATCTTCATACCTATCAATCAGTATTGACCGAGCCACCTCATAGTTTTGCGGGATATTTGTTAAATGTTTTACTAAGTTAAGCGGCTCTTGAGAAAGGCAACTAAGCAAATAATGTTTCTTCTGGACCGGACTCAGCGACTGGTTACTATGTATGAGACTATCAAATAAGCTAATAAAATTAGGAAAATCACAATACTTGCCCGAGAAATTAGGCAGATTTATTCTTGGTAATTTAACATTGTTTTCTGAACTATCACACGATCTAAAACTGGATTTTGAGCTACCTACGAAACTCGGAACAAATGATTGATACCTAACTTTTACTTCTAGAAATTGCTCTTCGAATTTGACATATTTTAATTTGTATGTTTCTAACTGTTCAGCATTGGTAGTGAATTGACTTAATATGCCAAGATAACATTCTTCAACACTTTGTTTTATATCATCTAAGTCGGTACATTTTAACTTGAACTTTTCAATTTCTAACGAATCACTTAAATTACTAGATGAAAGCGAACTATAGATATTTTGAATCTTTTCTATGTAAAATTCAAACTTTAATACCAGCATCTGATTACTTTTAGCCATTTTACCAATGTAGGTAGGTATTTAATTTACGAAATAAAAGTTTGTAAGTACGAAAAAGTTATGGCGGCCGGTTGCCGTACGCTATCTCAATATTCGGCTACGAATGGACCAAATTTGATGGGAAAAGTTCAGCCACTTACCAGAAGATGCAGGATCCGGTTCTTGGATGAGGGGAGATCAACAGGACCATGGATATGCACACAATTCACAAGTTTTTGATTTTCCTTGTAAGAGACGCGCGTCACAGATTGTCGTGTAGGTGCAAGAGGATTTGAAATTGGGAAGGGGGGAGAAATATGGCGTGCGGCCGGAATTAACCAATCAAATTGGCCCAATTTATGACAGCGTAATAAGCGTTTCGTTTTATGCATATTCTTTACTTAACAATAAGTATTTAGTTGTTTTATTATTAGATAGGTACTATTTATTTAATTTCAATTTAGTTGTTACTCTATGTTAAAATATGAGGCGCCTTTTATTTTCTCATAGTGGGTGATGAAACGCAAAATATTTTTTGTGGCTCCGGCGACGTACTTTGAATCCCTCGCTACGTTCAGGATTCTACTAAACCCTCACTTCGCTCTGGATTAAAAAAAACGTCCTCGCCGTAAAAATATTATTTTGCTCCCGATACAATCTACTATTAAATTTTGTTAAAACAATTTTATTTTATTGTCATATTAAAGTATGGTTACCCTACGCGATGTTTTTCTTTAAGAAGTAAAAAATCACTTATCTAATAAATAATAACAAGTAAAAAATATAAGATATATCAAGTTATAGTAAAAAACAATTAACAATTTTGGATACAATCCCAGTCTGTCTACGAAGTGTATATAAGTAGATATAAGTCGAAGTATGGAACACTCAGACGGGCTTATTGGAGGGAAAAATAAAGGTTAATTTCTTCCTTCAACTTATAAGTTTTGTTACACTCATTCTTTAGCAAATTCTCTCGTAAGTTTAGTCATATTACACAATAAATATAATACGTATTTATTCAGTATATAGTAATATTTTTTAAGAACACTCATACGACCCGTGTGCGGAATGAGTGATCCAGATTAATCGTAATATTTTTTGAACGGGAAGTGCAAGTGAATTCTCAAATTGTTAATAGTATTTAACTATTTTTTACAATTTTTCCATGCAGAAATCAGCAGTGCAAAGGCTATATATTCTGAGATATACATTTGACGTTTTATTAAAGGGCGCGATTTGCGTGATCTACTTTATTGACCATATCATTTTTATGTCAGGTTTAACAAATAATTAAACTTCGCCATAATGTTTTAACTATTTTTTACTAAATCTTCCTCGATTTTTGTTAGGAATGATGAGAGGATCACCCAATCCACATCCACATCTTGTGATGTTATGTGCGTGTGAACTCAGGGACCACACAGATTTTCCAAAAATAAAAGTATTAGGATTTAGTAGTAGCCTTAAAACAATTGTAGAACGAATCTGGGAATTTGTAAACAAATATTTTAATAACTACAGCGCTTAAAGTGTGGTCCCTCAGTCCTCACACACCATCAGCCAGATCTCGGAAAGTACGTAAAATATATCTAAAAGCTGTACAGCTACTTAGTGGTTTTCTGCACTAAAACTAAAGGATTTACAAAAGCATTTTGATATGCCATTATCCAACCGCTATACAGTGTAAAGTATTATAATGGTTTTGAAATGCCAATATAAAGCATCAAGATGCTAGGTGAACTTTTATAAGAGTTTATACGGACCTTAAGTTCTACATAAGATTACTATTCGTTTGTTAAAATGCTTCCTGTGTTACTTGGGTAGGTAGATAATATTTGGTTTTTATATTTACTTTGGTCAAATATTTTTTTACGATACGATGTGTATAACTGACGTCTAATTGCTATACTTAACTTTTTTCCTTTGTACTTTTTTACGTATTATATGTATTTGTATGTATTTTAGACTATCTCGGTCCTGGGTTCGATTCCCTGTTGGAGAATGTTATTGGATTTTTCTATGAAATTTGTAGTTTGGGTTTGGGTAAGTAGTAATACGCTTGCCCACTATGATGTGGGACCTAAAACATATAGGAAAACTGTAGGTGTACAGTCGTACACCTCTGCCTCGTCGGGGATTACAGGCGAGATGATGATATTTTTTTTATATCAATAGAAACCATGGCCTCCGTATGGAATGTTGGGTAGGGGGACGCATCCGCATCGGCAGTGGGTCCTCTAATGAGGTGGACCGGGAGTCAGAGGGGGAGGAGGAGCGTGTAGATAGGGTGGAGGTGGAGGCGACGTACATCGAGGTATGTACATTTATTTCATTTTATAATAAAATAATTATCAATTCATATGTTTTTTACTGTATATGAATATATAATTATAGGTATATATGTATAATATATTATATTGTGTATTGCATATGAATTTATAAATATTTTATTTCTTTACATGTATTATAATGTGTTATTATGTATCATGTATGTTCCTTATATAATAATAATTACTACTTCTTATAATTTTAGGAGGGAACAATCATTCTTGTGAAAGATAAAATTGGATAAGTATTTGTTCGCGACAGAAGATCAAAATGTGTGATCTGTGATTGTGGTAAAACAATGTTATATTTTTACGTCAAAGGGACGACAATTGGGTGTTTTACCCTACTAGAATTATCAGATAGCGATAAAAAAGTTACACACTAGCGCTGCCAACCACCGAATAGTGAAAATACAAATAATAGTAATGTAGGCAGTAGCACGCTAGCGTCACCTATAGTCGGAAAGAGAAATAATATGTAGGTAAATAATAATTATATAGTTTATGTGTTTACCTTAGCCAGCATATGGGCACCGTCTATTGTAGAATTTAGGAGTACATCATAAGTAAATAATAGTTATGTAATATCGGTATTCCTATTTACTTTAGCTTATAAGTATGTAAGCGCCATCTATTGTCGAATATAATAGTTAAATATAGATTATGATTAGCTATATTAGGTTATATATAGATTATGTAGGTAGGCGGCTCGAGTATGTATTCCTTTACTTAGCATGCTAAAGCGAACTATTGTTGAATGGAAGAAAACAACATAGGTAGTATATAATATAATAGTTATGTAATATATTCCTATTTCCTTACTAGCCTCATAATTACGTACAGTCCGTATTGAAATAAAACAAACTTTACGGATTATATCGCGTTATATTAGTATTAAATACAATACAAATCCCGACGTTTCGGACCCTTTACAGCTTTAAAGTTTGTTTTATTTCAATATGTCTGATATTCGCGTAAGCTTCAGAAATCAATACGTAGAGTCCGTTTTTTTGGACTTGTCTTTTTTGGTAAACAAACCCTGTCCGATGCGAAAATCACAAGTTTTTCTTTAATCACGCACTTGATGTAGAAAACGATTTTATTAACACTTACACTATACACATACACTCTAAATTACACCAAAAACTGCTTCGAAATCACTATAAAAGCCTATTATTTTTAATGAAAACGAAATTTTATGTAATTTCATTTTCACAGAATAAAATAATCATGACAATTTGACATTTCAAAACTCTAGACTTTATACCAATTTTAGGAATGTGACAAAATAATGAATGATTTTGATTTTGTGAATGAACAACTGAGCTGTAATTTCAAGTTCAAATGAAATGGCAGCCAGTAAAAATGTTATTGTACTACGCCTTCCGCCTTATCATTGCGAATTAAATCCCATATAATTAATACAGGCACAATTAAAAGGCCATGTTGGCAAAAATAATAAATCTTTTAAAATGGCTCAAGTCAAGGAATTGATTAAAGAAGGCTTAACAATAATAGGCATGGTGTCATGGACCAATTGCATAAATCATGTAATCAAGGAAGAGGATAAAATGTTGCAGCTCGATGACATAATAGATACTGCAGCAAATGCACTGACCCAGAGGTTCATAATACATGTGTCATTTCATAATACATCTGATGACTCTTCAGAGCCATCAGATTCTGACTCGTGTATTTTAGAGGAATACGAGTAATAAATTAACATTTCGCTGTTTGTCGTTTTATTTATCACATCCACACATTCACTTCATATTTAAAATTAAAAGATCAATTCAGTACCTACTCGTCAAGGTGAGAATCATTCAGTCTTGGCTAAGAGTATTTAGTTCAGTCATTCATTCATGATTTCCCAACACTATCTAACCACTATCAACTGTCTCTAGTTATTAGGACGCCATATTTGTTTACTAAAAAAGACAAGTTAACTGGGATATACTGTAGGCGCCATCTATCGTCAAATAGAAGAGTTAAAGATAGTAATGATTAGTTATATAGATTAATATGGATGGTTCGATTATATACTTATTTTACATGGCATGCTAGCGCCATCTATTATCGAATAGATGTACCTCATCTAGAATATTCGTGATAATATAATTAAATCTAGGCTTTATAGTGAAATAATTAGGCATAGGATAAGTTTAGAATATTGTAGTGAATTTTCCTAACATGTACTAATCACCCCCTGTTTCTTATAGTAATATGATAGGTTTTGATGTTTAATTGATAAGGTGATAATAGGTAAATATCTAGAAAAGTATGTAAGTTTGGTATATAATCATGTTAGGATATGTACATTTTAGTCATGATAGAAAGATCTAGTAAGATAACATTGTATGTAACACATCGGGTTCAAGTTGCCAGAATTTTCCCTCGACGCGATCTTATTTACGTGAAAGTTCTGGAAATGAGAAATGCTATTTCGCAAGTTTCGCGTTATAATTTAGTATAATTAGTTGAATCTTGCCTAGATAGTAATTAATAGATAGTAAATAACCGAATATAGCATTATCTCTAATAGATATATAAGAATTCGTGAATACAACGTTTCAAGCTATAGTTAATGTTCTAGAAACTTTTTTGTTAGCAGTGCTACATTTGTTATGTATATGTTATATTATAGTACAGTTCAAGACGCATCCAATGATGTATATAACATGTACCTTATGTAAGGATTTATAGAAATAAATAGGTTCCAAAGGGTTCGGTAATAGGCCAGATTTTTCTCGAATGGTTGTGTGGTATAAAAGGTATCGCCGTTAGTTCGACAGTCGCAGTTGTAATCCAGTCACCGAAGAAGACACACCTCAAGTGAGAACCGAACCCCTAGGAACGGTGTTGTGACAGTGTAGTCGTGTGTTTTTATTGTAGTTCAGTAGTGGTGTTCCTTCGTGCTTTTTAACCGACACTATTCGAACCTATAGTGTGCAGGACGTCAGCGGCTCGTTTATATTACCGAAACGACTCGAGTCCGCCCGTCTGGTACAGTATTGTTACCCCAATCAATGGATCTTTTCACGCAGGCTTCTTTGATTTCGTTTCGAAATTTATACATCATGTCATACACATGCTCCATTTGCGATTACTTTTTTTGAGCACTAGCACTTGATTTTTTGTGATTTTCTGTGATTGTGGGTGCATGTATGTCATGCTGCTTTCAGTGATGGTGTTCTGGTGGTGGTGATGGTGTTCTGATGGTGGTGGTGGTGTGTTTATGTTACTTACTATGTGTATTTTATATAGTTGATCGCCAAAGACCGCCCATCTGCGCCCTCACCGCAAGCTCCTCCGTACTTGCCTCTGACTCCAACTCGTGAAGGTCCCATTCACTCTGAAGCGAGACGGTCACGGTCCCCGCTGTGGCACTCCGATCCGTAAGTTTTTACTATGTTTAGATCAGCTACATATACACATTTAGTCATTGTCTTCATGTACCGATATTGGTGTATTTATTTCAGAGTGACATCATCTTCTGGGGTGGTCAATGCTCGGCCACAGCGGCGTTCCGGTATCCCGGTCAGGCGCGCCCCAATCCGTAAGTTTTTACTGTGTTTAGATCAGCTTGCTACACATCTACAATTAGACATCGTCTTCATGTACCGATATTGGTGTATTTATTTTAGAGAACCATCCACGTCATCGTCAGGCATAGTCCTGGCGATCGGTCACATCAAACTAGCAGAGTGATTGCTCGTAAGGAGCCAATATAACTCGTTCGCAGAGGATATTGCGACGATAGAGGCTGGGCGGCGACCTCCGAAGAAATTCCACAAGCTCTCAGTGAAGATCGACCGCAACGGCATCTTGCATTTAGACAGCAGAATAAAAGATGAGCAAAACATGCTAGTCCTACACGCCAAAGAAGGCTTTACGCGCTTGTTGGTGCATCACACGCAAGCAACTTTCAATCATGGCAATCACCAAACCTTCATGAATGAATTAAGACAACGATATTGCATCATAGAACTGCACATTCGCTACATATGCAACCTATGCCAATGGTGTCATACCTATAGGAGAAAACCCTCTAAAATTCCCATAGGTGACTTACTTGCAGAAATGCTGGCCCACAATCAACCGCCTTTCACAGCCACGGCGGTGGATTACTTTGGGCCCATGCACGTCACAGTCGGGCGCAGACACGAAAAAAGGTGGGGCACCTTATACACACTAACACGCATCCTCACTAACGGCCTCCTCCATGGTAATGAGCCTGCGGCGCATGATTGCTCGCCGCGGCACGCCAACAGTAATATACAAGCGACAACGGCACCAATTTTGTGGGCGCCGAAAGAGAGATAAAGGAAGCCATGAACAACAACTACTCTGCGCTGAATACCTTCGCATCAGCCAAACAAATACTATGGAAGAGAATACCACCAGGTGCCCCAAACATGGGTGGAGCCTGGGAATGCTTAGTTAAATCTGTGAAAACGACTCTAAAAGTCACCCTAAACCAGAAGTACCCAACAGATGAGGTACTACACACTCTAATGCTCGAAGCTGAACACATCGTAAACGCGAGGCCATTGACCCCGGCGAACCCGAACTTAAACGATGAAGCGCTAACCCACTTTCTACTGGGGCGCTCGAGCGGGATGGCCCTGTTTGGATTATTCAAAGATACTCACTCAGCTGAACGCCCATGATTGGAGAGCTACTCAAGCATTGGCCGACACCTTCTGGACCCGTTGGTCGGCAGAGTACAAACCCCAATTGATGCCCCGACTAGGTTCTGATTCTCAACATAAAGGTGGGAGATATCGTAATAATAGTGGATCACACGATGCCTCGCGGAATATGGCCTCGGGGTATGATTTACAGAGGTGAGAACAACAGCGGGCCTCATTCGTCGTCCAGCCTCTCGTCTCGTTTTGATAACATCTGCAAACTAAAAAACATTAGTTATAGTGCTTGCGCACGAGGGGGAGAATTGTAAATAACAGACTATTGATGATTATTTAATATGTTTTTTGTAACACGTTTTTTATTGAAAACGTTTTTTATTAATTTTTGTTTTTTAGTCGTATATTCAAGTAAATCACATTATATGACTATTTTAATTTGTTACTCGGTGATAATAATAAAAAATAATGCAAAAATAAAAATGTCTGGCATATGTGCCTGACGAGGCCCAAACGAAACAAAACATAGCTATTACGCCATGTCAAGCATTTTGTCAGGCACGTCCGCCGTTCACCAATTTATTTACGCGGGAAATCACTCGGTGCCGCGCTCGGTCATTTGAACAAAAGTACTTACCCACGCGTGTCATAGTTCATTCCTTGCAGGTTGCAACCTGTCCGGCGCGTACCATGCGTATGTACCTACTGTGTTTATTTAGTCGCTTCGAATTAGCTGCGGAAGTAAGTGCGCGCACTCATTGCTTTAGTTTTTTTTATCTTTTTGGAGTTTTTGTGTAACGATAGCTATTGTAATCATGTCAATTATTGACAATACGTGTGATTTTGAATTATCATTAATAGATCTGCAAGCAATTGACGAACTAGAAAAACAACATACTCAAAGAGATTCCCCGCTGTTAGAAGTTCCATGTTGTAGTGAAATATGTGACGATACAGAAGTAATTTTGCATAGTCGAGGAAATAGAAAGAGGCGGTATGTTATAGAAAGTGGCGATGAAGATGAAAACCCAGAACAGCAGGTTTAGCACCAGGCTTGAGACCGATTTATGGTATGAACCAGCGGGTAAGCAAAGAAGAATTATACCTTTCACAGAGTGCCCTGGCTTGAAACCTTATGGTTTGAGAAATACGATGGCAAAATCCAAACCTGAGGATTTCTATTCTTTGTTAGTTCCGGATAGTGTGTTTCATAATATAGCTATGGAAACCAACCGATTTGCTGCTCAGACAATTACTAAACTTAGTTCAAAAAATATAATAAAACGAGGATCGCGACTGCTTAGTTGGTCCGATACAAACCAAGACGAAATCAAAAGGTTTTTTGGTCTGATATTATTTATAGGGTATAGTTAGATTGCCTAAGATAGCTGATTATTGGTCAACAGATCTCCTGATTTGCCAATCTTTCCCACTTACAGTTGTCTCGTAATAGGTTTGAAATTTTGTTACGAATGGTACATTTTTCTAACAATGATAACCAAAGATACGGCGACCGTCTGTTCAAAATACGTGAATTGGTCGACACTTTCAATCTCAACTTTAAAACATATTACCATGGGGTCTCATCCCGAACAAATGAAACATAGTTCAAATGAATTGTTAATAGATGGCATTGCATGTATCGATTCCCAAACCTCGTGTGTTTGGCTTCGAATATCTTACGAGGAAAGACCTTAAAAAATATGTACTTACTTAAATCAAATGTTTATACATAGGACAATATAATTTAAGTCTAATTTCTTCAATTATATGATATTCAATTAAATCCTCGTGATTCTCGCTTTCTTTGGTAAATAGATGGCGCTGTTTGCAGTTTTCGCTCATTTTACAAAAAGAAAAGATGGCGCTGTTCGCAGTTTCTGAGTCTATAATTATTTCTCATTTTTTTAAAAATAAAGTATTATTATAAGAATATTATATTTCAGACGAAGTTTTTCTAATGATGTATTATCTTTTTGTACCATCGGGGGCGAAGCAATAATACATACGATAGTCTACTATGATGACAACACGAACATACCTAGGTAGGTAGTACCTAGAAAGCGACTTACACCTAATAGGTAGGGTTACCTTCGTGTAGGTGCCTTGTACCGAATATACTTACATAATAAAAAAGGTAGGCTAGTAGATACCTACCTAGTTCAAGTAGGTATCTACTAGGTATAGATATATATATGTCGACGCGCGGGAAAATCAGCGCCCGATGCACGATTTATTTGATTAACGTTGATAGCCTTTATTATGGTAAATCATTGAATAGACGCGCGGGAAAATCAGCGCCCGATGCACGATTTATTTGATTAACGTTGATAGCCTTTATTATGGTAAATCATTGAATACTCATTTTATGTAGTTTCAATTGTTTGGAACTTACCATTGTTAGCACTGTATAACTAACCCGATCTGCGTTAACATTATGGCATAGTGGATACCCCAATGGTAGATAATAGAACACTCGTTTTATGAAGTTTCAATTGTTTTGAAATTTAGGACTGTGTAATTAAGACATCTGCATTTACACTTTGGCAAAGTAATAAACCCGCTGTGAGGGTCAGATTTGGGTTGCCTAATAAATTGTAAAGAATTATGTTTAGTCCTTCTGAGAAAGTTAAGTATGGGTTCGAAGAGTGGCGGTAACATGTGCACTGCAGATGCACTTTTTACCCAACGGAGTCGCGGGTCCGCCTATGGTGAAAAGGGACACATTGTAATTTCTGTGCTGGACAGCAATGGGTCATTCCAAGGGGCATTCTGTTTTGAGACATCGTGAAGTATAGGCGCGACCTGCGAACACGTTCCGCTCTGTGAAATCTCGGTTATTGCTTTAAGTTGTGCGCTAGTATCATTTGATAGTTGTGGCATATTTACCATAACCCTTTTATTAATGATAGTCGCGTTACCACGCCCAATAAATAAAATCACTTCTGATTTCGTACGAGGGCGACTCGCTAGTTTCTATCCGTCCGTTACGCTCCGATATCAGTAGTGGGATTCGCGCGACTCGTGCAAAAATGCCACGTATGTGTTGTGTCAATAAAATAATAATTAATGCCAAGGAGAAAAAGAAAAAGAAAAACGGCGACGCTCGGTGGAAGCGGGAAGTATCGAGAGCAGTCGAGAAATGTTCCATCGGTGCGCCTCTTGAATTGAGACGGTCAGTCGTTCCATTTTTATTTCGGTTCTAAACCGATTCTTTGATGAGGAAAAGTTTCTTTTCCTTTTTTGCAAATATGTCATGTCTGTAATTGCCTTTAGGGGCATTGGAAATTTGGGAATGAAGGTGCGCGTACTAAGCACTTGTCAGATTTTGTCTGGAGTTAACATTCGATTCGAACGATATTGAGATATTATATTGTCATGCGTAGTCTGCCGATATTTTTTTGTTCAGATTTATAAAACACAGACCAAAGCGAGTATATTTATTAGAAATTTCAAATATTACAGGCTTAACAATTTAACCGGCCCGGAATATGATTTCCGAGTTTGTGAAAAATTGAAATAATTAAAATTATTAGATGCAACAAAATAAATACCTACATAGTTAGTAAAGGATATTGGCTAATAAAGGAAGGAGTGACCTCTTCGATAAAGTAAATAGTTTTGCATTATTAGTTAACAATTATGTACTGCCTGTATTGATGGATGGATTTGCATCTTCTGAATTTTTAATTGATTTTGGTGTTATTTTGGTGCATCTTTAAAATTAAGAAGTTCTAAAATATGGCAAGGATGCCTTACTAAACAATAAAAGTGTTATAATATTTTCTCATTGTGTTTTCTATTTTAAGACGGCAATGTTTCATGTAGTCTTGGCTGTGCGTTTGTGCACCTCTGCCTGCCCCTTGAGTGCGGGCGTGATGATATGGCTCTAGTTGCCCACCACTACATGCGGTATAAAGCATCAATGTATCTTATGTAGACGCAAGCAAGACAAGTATCCCGAAGAATAACCCGTGTTGCGATGGTCTCGTTTCTTTTTATGGGATTAATTGTCAGTGTTAGAATAGTGTTTAATATCTGCAGCAGGAAATAATTGATCTGATAACAAAATCAAATAGTGACGACATGACTATCGAGTTATCAAATGCATACAAAATAAGTAGTACTAACTATACGATGACATTCTAAAGACTTGTTCTCGCAGAGCTTATCGCAGCTTCGTGGTAGTTCACGCCTACGAATCAAAAATGGATTTATCATGGGAAGATCCTACTACAAAATGTGCTACTTTTAATTATTTTATTTTATTTATTTATTTAGATAATAAGGTACATGGTAATAATTAATATGAAGTACATGGTGTCCAACAAAACTATTCTTAACAAAACTTAGTTTGTCTGTTGGATCACTTTTGCTAATCATTACTAATACTAAAACTTACAATTATTATAAGTATTTATACATCTATGTTATGTATATATTAGTTATATAGACTTGATTATACTTGTTTGTTTTTAGTCTGAAAATTCGCAGGGAATGGCATTACGTGTAAGTAAATTATCCGGTATATCTCGAGCAGAATAATTGTATTCGGAACCTAAATTAAAGACAAGTAATAATACTTTGACATAAATTATTCAAGTTGACGTAAAAATTAAACCAAACAAAAAATTGTAATATTGATGCTATCACTAAATATTTTACCTACAACAGATGTGCATTATCACGTCGACATCCCGAGCACTATCGTATCTTTGAAGTATACAAGTAATTTATTTAGAGTTCTGTCTTATATTACAGTAGATAAAGGTAGCTTTTCTCCAAAGCGTCGGTAGCCTAATGGCTGGGGCGTTGGACTTGCGATCGTGTGGTTGCCGGTTCGATGCCCACCCATTGCACTACCGGCGTGAACCCGCTCGTAACACAAGTATTTGACTTGGCACGTGGGGTTGACGAGAGTACTAGTAATGTGCGACCCACATGGATAGTAAGCTTTTAATGTATCTGTGCTAAGCCAAAAAGGGGCAACGGTGAAACCCCGGTCCGTGTCAACATACCGAGCTTTAATGCCACCACTCCTGTTAACAATGTAAATAGTCAGCGTGGAAGCCACACTCAGTATTCTCCCATAACTATGGATTCTGATTCGCTATTAATCGAAGAATTGAGAGAATTTAAGGCTGACATAGTAGCTCGCATGGATAGCCAGGCGAATGCGATATCGCTCCTACTCAATCAATTTTCACATACGAAAACCGTGTTGGGTAACATAATTAAAATGATGACTGTGTTCGAAGAAAAAGTTGAAGCTAAGCTAACTCAAAACAACCAAACCCACGAAACAGCAGCTGATATTTCCCAACATCCTCCTTCTACATCTTCTTTTGCCGAGGTAGTAAGTCGACAGAATGATTCCAAAGTTTCCAAAAAACTTCATACCCACATTCAAACGCAAAAGGCAAACAAATGTGGGGCCACGAAGTCTACCGAAATGTTACCGGAAAAAACGTTGTGTAGTACTAGCTCACTGGCGACAAGGGAACCTCTTAACGATGAGGCGGAAGGGATTGAATCAGGATGGACGATTGTTCAGAATAAAAAAAAGAACAGGCAACTTAAAGAGGTCAGAGTGGGAACAAATACGGAGTTGAAGGCAATTCAAGTTAGTGATCGCAAAAAAAATCTACATGTTTGGCGACTGCATCCGGATACCACTCTTGAAGCCATAGCTGATCACGTTAAAAATGTATGTGGCTCAGATGTTCATATTAAAATTGACAAAATCAAACACAAAATTGAGAGAGATTATTCGTCGTTTATTATTGGAGTACCGGAAAAGTGTTTCGATAAATTGTACCAGCCCGAAATCTGGCCAATGAACGCAGAATTCAGTGAATGGATTTGGTTTCGGAACTCAAACAGAACAAAACCAAACATGTTATAGCCAAAACATCGATATATTCTATCAAAATGTACGAGGTCTACGAACTAAACTGGATGAGTTCCGAACCAACATCGAGGCATTTAATTTCGATTTATGGGCAATAACTGAATCAGGCTGCAATGAATCCATTCAAGACGCAGAAATTATTCCTCAAGGATATAAAATAATACGTTGTGATCGAGTGGATGGGCGTAAGCAGGGCGGAGCGTTTCTCGTGGCCACACACCGCTTCGAGCTGCGACAGGTACTTGTCTCGGACACGTCGATAGACGCCTGCGTATTTGAAATCGTTTGTGCAACGGTTCATTTAAAGAATAGATTTTTGTTTTTATGTTGCGTTGTTTATATTCCACCTGGGAGTTTGGAGAATGATTATATGATTTTGTTTAGGGTAATAGAAAATATGTGTAGTAGATATAGACAAGTGATTGTTATTGGAGATTTTAATTTACATTCTTGTCCTGTAAATATTAGCAATTATTTTGAATGCTTTATGTCGTATTGCGAGTTCACTCAAGGTAACATGGTACCCAATGTCTTAGGCCGACACCTGGATTTGGTTCTGAGTACGGGTTTTAGCGAAGAAGTGTCAGTGGTGTTGGCGGACGACGCGCTCGTTCCTGTCGACCCGTACCACCCGCCACTAGCGGTGTGCGTGCGCCCGGCGTCCTCAACCCTCGCGCCTTCCCCCGCTGCCGAATCCCTCTTTAACAGCGCATGCAATAACAGACCGCAGTGGAATTTTTATAAAGCAGATTATGAATTATTGTATTCGATGTTAACTTCTGCTGACTGGAGTACAATGTATGAAATGCATGACTTGGAAGACATTTTAAATTTATTTTATGTGAAATTAGGCCGTATTTTAGACGAATGTGTACCAAGGAAGAAGTTTACCCAGGGAAACTCACGTTATCTGTATCCCGAATGGTACACCGGAGAAATTATTAAAGAGATCAAAATTAAAGCAAAACTTCACAAACTGTTTAAAAACTCTAAACGTGATTGCGATTATGAAGAATACGCTAAATGTAGGGCCCGGATAAAAAAGTCTATAGAAATTGCACACAGAAACCATAAAAATAAAATTCAAAATCAGTTCACTAAAGATCCAAAATCATTCTGGCAATACATTAGGTCAAAAAAAAGTAGAGTAAATAGGCAAAGTATTATAAAGGATGGGCAAAATCTCAATGATGAGCAGTGTGCTAGGGAATTCGCAGAATTTTTTGAATCGGTATACAGTCAGGAACCGCCGCAACTAAACGTTCAGGCGGCGATGGAGGAGGTCAGCAGTGCTACCAGTGCACGGGTACATATAGAGACCTTGAGTCTCAAAGATGTGCAGGGTGCGCTGACGAACCTCAAGCCAAAACGTTCATCTGGCCCTGACGGTATACCAGCATTTCTCTTTAGAGATTGTGCTAGAGTTTTAGCAAGCCCGCTGCATTACATATATAACACGTGCTTAAAGCAATTAACGTTCCCAGATCAGTGGAAGACTACACGTGTCGTTCCAGTACCCAAGGGTAAGGCAGGTCCAGATGTCAGCGGTTACAGACCAGTTGCAGTGTTGTCGACGCCGGCAAAAGTTTTTGAAGCCGCTATTCAACGATGCATACAGGGGCAAGTCCGAGCGCAACTGTCGGACGCGCAGCACGGGTTTCGGCCCGGACGAAGCACTTCCACCAACCTGCTTAACTTCATGGCACAGGTTATACCGGCAGTCGACGCCGGAGTACAGGTAGACGCGGCGTACTTTGATTTTAAAAAAGCCTTCGACACCGTGGACCATGATGTCTTATTAAGAAAGCTGGCAGATGTAGGATGTACGCCACGCTTGCTGCAGTTCTTTGTCAGCTATATGAGAGATCGCCAACAGTACGTTGACTACAATGGGTACGAGTCGAAGCCGTACTTCACCAGGTCCGGAGTAAGCCAGGGCAGCAATTTGGGGCCTATTGAATTTATCATAATGATAAACAGCTTGCCGGAGGTCATCAGACATGGCTCATGTTTATTGTTCGCAGATGACCTCAAGTTGCTGCTCGAGGTAAGGGATGAGTCAGACTGTGAGCGACTCCAGGGTGACATTGATAGAGTAGTGAAGTGGAGTCATGACAATAAGCTATACTTCAACGTGTCCAAATGCTCGGTAATGTCCTTTAGTCGCGCGCGCACCCCTGTCCGCTATGAGTATAAAGCAGAGGCGGTACCCATGCAGCGAGTAACGCAAGTGCGGGATCTAGGAGTATATTTCACTCCAGATCTTACGTTTCGCGAACATATCATTAAGGTATGCAAGAAAGCGTACAGAAACCTCGGCTTTGTACTTAGGCAGTCACAGGGGTTCACTAATATTACGACTATTAGGGTATTATACGACGCTCTAGTCAGGAGTCACTTGGAGTATGGTGCTGTCATATGGGCTCCGCATGAAGCCAAATATTCTCTCATGCTGGAGCGCGTACAGAACAAGTTCACGCGTCACTTGTACTTCAGACTGTACGGGGTTTATCCATTGTACCCGCTGATGTACCCCACCCTGTTTGTACTGGGCATGGTCGGGTACAATGAATTAAGGGTGCGACGACAGTTCACTATTGTCGTCTATTTAATTAAATTACTCCGGGGCAAGGAGCACAATCCGGGAGTACTTCAGTGCTTGCGGTTTTCTGTTCCAGACCGCTACGTGTGGAGGCGGCGGCGCCCGCCACTACTGGCTGTGCCAACTGCCAGAACCAACCTGCTGGCCAAAGCACCTCTCACGCGAGCAATTCGTACTGTTAACGAAATTCAGAATAGGTTGGACATTTTTTCGTGTTACTTTAGTGAACTTGCAAAAGTAAGTTTATATATAATATGTTACGAAAATAACAATTAGTGTAATTTTATGTTTATTGTTTATTTTATGTTAATTGTTTCTTTTATTGTTAGTTTAAGTACTTAGTGTTTTTTTAAAATAGTTAATATATAAGTAGGCTTAGCTATCGAATTAGGTTTCCAAAACCTGTAATGATAGTTTAAGTTTTAAATAAAATAAATAAAAAAAATAAATAAATAAATAAAAAAAAAAAGATTTCGGGTTTTTTCTACACACAATATCTTAGTGGAAAATATTTACTTATTGGAAAACTGACGCAACTGCTTACGTTGTTAGCCTTTGGTCACTAAGACCAACCTTTGGTGACTAAGACGAAATAGTGATTAACTTAGATGAAATAAAAGAACGCGCAGTCACTTCTCTCCAAAGAAATGATCAGTTAGATAAACAACGATTTGAAAAACTAAAATACATCATTTAAATTTTCTATTAGTGGAAAATTACGAGAGAAATTAGGCCCGAAATTCTGAAGGCCATTGAAAATTTTTGAATTATTAGAACATGATCATTATTTTTTGAAAGTTTTAAACAACGTGTATCAAGAGTGTATCACTGGAATCTCAGATTGTTACGTTCCCACAGATTTTTTTAAGATAATTGCGACGAAGAACAGTCAGGTCCTGGCCATTGTCGACGCTGTTGAATGTTAATAATGAAAAGTTGAACTAAAAGTACTTTGTTTGTGGAAATGACCTGTAGTTACGAGGTCAATATTGAGAATTTTTAGATTGTTTACTTGACTTTTGTGCTGTCATCAGTTGCTTATCGTCGATCGTAGGTCATATTCCTAGCCCAGTCTAGCTGGTGTCGGAGACTTCGCGGCGGCGATCGGTGGCGGGTGTGCAGTTTGTTTAAGTGACTTTTGTGCTGTCATCAGTTGCTTATCGTCGATCGTAGGTCATATTCCTAGCCCAGTCTAGCTGGTGTCGGAGACTTCGCGGCGGCGATCGGTGGCGGGTGTGCAGTTTGTTTAAGTGACTTTTGTGCTGTCATCAGTTGCTTATCGTCGATCGTAGGTCATATTCCTAACCCAGTCTAGCTGGTGTCGGAGACTGCGCGGTGGCGATCGGTGGCGGGTGTGCAGTGGCGGCGGTCGGTGTGCCATAAGGTGACTGATCCGTCAGGTGATGGTGGGAGTGCCATTGCTGGCGGTCAGTGTGCCAGAGGGTGACCGATGCGTCTGGTGATAGCGGCAGTGCCATGTGGCGGTCGGTGTGCCATAAGGTGACTGATCCGTCAGGTGATGGCGGGAGAGCCATTGCTGGCGGTCAGTGTGCCAGAGGGTGATCGATCCGTCTGGTGTGGGCTGTGTGCCCTGTGTGTTGGCTGTGTGCCCTGCGTGTTGGCTGTGTGCCAATGTGGGCTGTGTGCCCTGTGTGTTGGCTGTGTGCCAATTTGGGCTGTGTGCCCTGTGTGTTGGCTGTGTGCCAATGTGGGCTGTGTGCCCTGTGTGTTGGCTGTGTGCCAATGTGGGCTGTGTGCCCTGTGTGTTGGCTGTGTGCCAGTGTGGGCTGTGTGCCCTGTGTGTTGGCTGTGTGCCAACGTGGGCTGTGTGCCCTGTGTGTTGGCTGTGTGCCAGTATGGGCTGTGTGCCCTGTGTGATTGGCTGTGTGCCAATGTGGGCCTGAGTGCCTGTGTGCCGCTGTTACCCTGAGGCCTGTGTGGTGGCTGGAGTGCCTAGGTACTGCCAGTGCGCCGTTTGTTATAAAGTCACTTAAACATGCGTAGTTGTTATGTTAACGAGAAGTTTGCCAATCAATGATTAAGTTATAGCTAAAACTGTAATGAAAAGCGATCAGACCTGTTCTTTGTCGATTATTTTTATTAGAAAAGATTAAAATTACTGATGCTGTGCAATGTGGAAACCTGACAATCAATAATTAGTGTTTGGTAACGGCAGGATAGCCGAGTGGTATCTAAACGTGAAAAACGTTATTTTAGTCAGACTTCCATTGAACCTGTTTTAATGACAAATAATTATGAACTGTTTCATGACTACATATGGCACCCGAGGACGTGTGATAGTCAGGATCGCCGTGTCGACGCGCGGGAAAATCAGCGCCCGATGCACGATTTATTTGATTAACGTTGATAGCCTTTATTATGGTAAATCATTGAATAGACGCGCGGGAAAATCAGCGCCCGATGCACGATTTATTTGATTAACGTTGATAGCCTTTATTATGGTAAATCATTGAATACTCATTTTATGTAGTTTCAATTGTTTGGAACTTACCATTGTTAGCACTGTATAACTAACCCGATCTGCGTTAACATTATGGCATAGTGGATACCCCAATGGTAGATAATAGAACACTCGTTTTATGAAGTTTCAATTGTTTTGAAATTTAGGACTGTGTAATTAAGACATCTGCATTTACACTTTGGCAAAGTAATAAACCCGCTGTGAGGGTCAGATTTGGGTTGCCTAATAAATTGTAAAGAATTATGTTTAGTCCTTCTGAGAAAGTTAAGTATGGGTTCGAAGAGTGGCGGTAACATGTGCACTGCAGATGCACTTTTTACCCAACGGAGTCGCGGGTCCGCCTATGGTGAAAAGGGACACATTGTAATTTCTGTGCTGGACAGCAATGGGTCATTCCAAGGGGCATTCTGTTTTGAGACATCGTGAAGTATAGGCGCGACCTGCGAACACGTTCCGCTCTGTGAAATCTCGGTTATTGCTTTAAGTTGTGCGCTAGTATCATTTGATAGTTGTGGCATATTTACCATAACCCTTTTATTAATGATATTCGCGTTACCACGCCCAATAAATAAAATCACTTCTGATTTCGTACGAGAGCGACTCGCTAGTTTCTATCCGTCCGTTACGCTCCGATATATATATATCGGAGCGTAACGGACGGATAGAAACTAGCGAGTAAATATGCCACAACTATCAAATGATACTAGCGCACAACTTAAAGCAATAACAGAGATTTCACAGAGCGGTACGTTTTCGCAGGTCGCACCTATACTTCACGATGTCTCAAAACAGAATGCCCCTTGGAATGACCCATTGCTGTCCAGCACAGAAATTACAAATGTGTCCCTTTTCACCATAGGGCGACCCGCGACTCCGTTGGGTAAAAAGTGCATCTGCAGTGCACATGTTACCGCCACTCTTCGAACCCATACTTAACTTTCTCAGAAGGACTAAACATAATTCTTTACAATTTATTAGGCAACCCAAATCTGACCCTCACAGCGGGTTTATTACTTTGCCAAAGTGTAAATGCAGATGTCTTAATTACACAGTCCTAAATTTCAAAACAATCGAAACTTCATAAAACGAGTGATCTATTATCTACCATTGGGGTATCCATTACGCCAAAATGTAAACGCAGATGGGTTAGTTATACAGTGCTAACAATGGTAAGTTCCAAACAATTGAAACTACATAAAATGAGTATTCAATTATTTACCATAATAAAGGCTATCAACGTTAATCAAATAAATCGTGCATCGCGCGCTGATTTTTCCGCGCGTCGACACGGCGATCCTGACTATCACACGTCCTCGGGTGCCATATGTAGTCATGAAACAGTTCATAATTATTTGTCATTAAAACAGGTTCAATTGAAGTCTGACTAAAATAACGTTTTTAACGTTTAGATACCACTCGGCTATCCTGCCGTTACTAAACACTAATTATTGATTGTCAGGTTTCCACATTGCACAGCATCAATAATTTTAATCTTTTCTAATAAAAATAATCGACAAAGAACAGGTCTGATCGCTTTTAGCTATAACTTAATCATTGATTCGCAAACTTCTCGTTAACATAATAACTACGCATGTTTAAGTGACTTTATAACAAACGGCGCACTGGCAGTACCTAGGCACTCCAGCCACCACACAGGCCTCAGGATAACAGCGGCACACAGGCACTCAGGCCCACATTGGCACACAGCCAATCACACAGGGCACACAGCCCACATTGGCACACAGCCAACACACGGGGCACACAGCCCACACTGGCACACAGCCAACACACAGGGCACACAGCCCACATTGGCACACAGCCAACACACAGGGCACACAGCCCACACTGGCACACAGCCAACACACAGGGCACACAGCCCACATTGGCACACAGCCAACACACAGGGCACACAGCCCACACCAGACGGATCGATCACCCTCTGGCACACTGACCGCCAGCAATGGCTCTCCCGCCATCACCTGACGGATCAGTCACCTTATGGCACACCGACCGCCACATGGCACTGCCGCTATCACCAGACGCATCGGTCACCCTCTGGCACACTGACCGCCAGCAATGGCACTCCCACCATCACCTGACGGATCAGTCACCTTATGGCACACCGACCGCCGCCACTGCACACCCGCCACCGATCGCCACCGCGCAGTCTCCGACACCAGCTAGACTGGGTTAGGAATATGACCTACGATCGACGATAAGCAACTGATGCCAGCACAAAAGTCACGTAAACAAACTGCACACCCGCCACCGATCGCCGCCGCGAAGTCTCCGACACCAGCTAGACTGGGCTAGGAATATGACCTACGATCGACGATAAGTAACTGATGACAGCACAAAAGTCAAGTAAACAATGTAAAAATTCTCAATATTGACCTCGTAACTACAGGCCATTTCCACAAACAAAGTACTTTTAGTTCAACTTTTCATTATTAACATTCAACAGCGTCGACAATGGCCAGGACCTGACTGTTCTTCGTCGCAATGATCTTAAAAAAAAAACTGTGGGAACGTAACAATCTGAGATTCCAGTGATACACTCTTGATACACGTTGTTTAAAACTTTCAAAAAATAATGATCAGGTTCTAATAATTCTAAAATTATCAATGGCCTTCAGAATTTCGTGCCTAATTTCTCTCGTGATTTTCCACTAGTAGAAAATTTAAATGATGTACTTTTGTTTTTCAAATCGTTGTTTATCTAACTGATCATTTCTTTGGATAGAAGTGACTGCGCGTACTTTTATTTCATCTAAGTTAATCACTATTTCGTCTTAGTCACCAAAGGTTGGTCTTAGTGACCAAAGGCTAACAACGTAAGCAGTCGAGTCACTTTTCCAATAAGTAAATATTTTCCACTAAGATATTGTGTGTAGAGAAAACCCGAAATCTTTTTTTTTTTTAAAAGCCTACTATCAACGCGGGTCGCACATCACCAGCATTCCTATTAACCCCTCGTGCTAAGTCAAATGCCCGTGTTACGAGCGGGCTCACGCCGGCAGTGCAATGGGTGGGCATCGAACCGGCAACCACACGATCGCAAGTCCAGCGCCCCAGCCATTAGGCCACCGACGCTTTGGAGAAAAGCTACCTTTATCTACTGTAATATAAGACAGAACTCCAAATAAATTACTTGTATACTTCAAAGATACGATAGTGCTCGGGATGTCGATGTGATAATGCACATCTGTTGTAGCTAAAATATTTAGTGATAGCATCAATATTACAATATTTTGTTTGGTTTAATTTTTACGTCAACTTGAATAATTTATGTCACAGTATTATTACTTGTCTTTAATTTAGGTTCCGAATACAATTATTCTGCTCGAGATATACCGGATAATTTACTTACACGTAATGCAATTCCCTGCGAATTTTCAGACTAAAAACAAACAATTAAAAAGTAGCACATATTGTAATAGGATCTTCCCATGTAAAATCCATTTTTGATTCGCAGGCTTGAACTACCACGAAGCAGCGATAAGCTCTGCGAGAACAAGTCTTTAAAATTACATCGTATAGTTAGTACTACTTATTTTGTATGCATTTGATAACTCGTTATTCATGTCGTCACTATTTGATTTTGTTATCAGGTCATTTATTTCCTGCTGCAGATATTAAACACTATTCTAACACTGACAATTAATCCCATAAAAAGAAACGAGACCATCGCAACACGGGTTATTCTTCGGGATACTTGTCTTGCCTGCGTCTACATAAGATACATTGATGCTTTATACCGCATGTAGTGGTGGGCAACTAGAGCCATATCATCACGCCCGCACTCCTCAAAGGGGCAGGCAGAGGTGCACAAACGCACAGCCAAGACTACATGAAACATTGCCGTCTTAAAATAGAAAACACAATGAGAAAATATTATAACACTTTTATTGTTTAGTAAGGCATCCTTGCCAAATTTTAGAACTTCTTAATTTTAAAGATGCACAAAATAGCACAAAAATCAATTAAAAATTCAGAAGATGCAAATCCATCCATCAATACAGGCAGTACATAATTGTTAACCAATAATGCAAAACTATTTACTTTATCGAAGAAGTCACTCCTTCCTTTTCTAACCCTTGGGCATTTTCCAAGTATGTAGGTATTTATTTTGTTGCATCTAATAATTTTAATTATTTCAATTTTTCACAAACTCGGAAATCATATTCCGGGCCGGTTAAATTGTTAAGCCTGTAATATTTGAAATTTCTAATAAATATACTCGCTTTGGTCTATGTGTTTTATAAATCTGAACAAAAAAATAGTGATGAGTCTACGCATGACAATATAATATCTCAATATCGTTCGAATCGAATGTTAACTCCAGACAAAATCTGACAAGTGCTATAGTACGCGCACCTTCATTTCCAAATTTCCAATTAAAGGCAATTACAGACATGACATATTTGCAAAAAAGGAAAAGAAACTTTTCCTCATCAAAGAATCGGTTTGGAACCGAAATAAAAATGGAACGACTGACCGTCTCAATTCAAGAGGCGCACCGATGGAACACTTCTCGACTGCTCAGGATACTTCCCGCTTCCACCGAGCGTCGCCGTTTTTCTTCCTCTTTGGCACTAATTATTATTTTATTGACACAACTCATACGTGGCATTTTTGCACGAGTCGCGCGAATCCCACTTCTGATATCGGAGCGTAACGGACGGATAGAAACTAGCGAGTTGCTCTCGTACGAAATCAGAAGTGATTTTATTTATTGGGCGTGGTAACGCGACTATAATTAATAAAAGGGTTATGGTAAATATGCCACAACTATCAAATGATACTAGCGCACAACTTAAAGCAATAACAGAGATTTCACAGAGCGGTACGTTTTCGCAGGTCGCACCTATACTTCACGATGTCTCAAAACAGAATGCCCCTTGGAATGACCCATTGCTGTCCAGCACAGAAATTACAAATGTGTCCCTTTTCACCATAGGGCGACCCGCGACTCCGTTGGGTAAAAAGTGCATCTGCAGTGCACATGTTACCGCCACTCTTCGAACCCATACTTAACTTTCTCAGAAGGACTAAACATAATTCTTTACAATTTATTAGGCAACCCAAATCTGACCCTCACAGCGGGTTTATTACTTTGCCAAAGTGTAAATGCAGATGTCTTAATTACACAGTCCTAAATTTCAAAACAATCGAAACTTCATAAAACGAGTGATCTATTATCTACCATTGGGGTATCCATTACGCCAAAATGTAAACGCAGATGGGTTAGTTATACAGTGCTAACAATGGTAAGTTCCAAACAATTGAAACTACATAAAATGAGTATTCAATTATTTACCATAATAAAGGCTATCAACGTTAATCAAATAAATCGTGCATCGCGCGCTGATTTTTCCGCGCGTCGACATATATATATCACAAAATAGGTAAATATCAGTATTCTATCATCAATAAATGCATCATGCAGACGGTCGGAATGGAACGGAACGCGAGTCGTAGGTATCATACCATCGCGTCTCGCTCGAGTTCGGTAGATATACACTTGGTAGTCCGACAGCTGCGAATGCGCCGTAGTACGTACCTACCTACCAACGTAACGAACGAACGGTGTCGTGATGGTTTTGTGTTTAAAGGCCGTAAGCATACCTATATATACCATAGTACCTATATACCTACCAGAGAACGAAGAATATTAAGTAGGTACCTACCTTAGGTACTAGTACCTACGTACGTTTAAGTATTTGTTTTTTTTAATAGATCGGTATTTCGTTTCTTCTACCGAACAAAATACCTACCTACCTAGATAGTGAATAGGGTAAAAAAGTGAGACACGTAGTAGGTACTTACTAGTTTTACTTACCTACCTACTTATGTACTTACGAAGTACTTACCTATCATATTGAAATAATTACTTATGATAGGTACTTAGATATTTAAAATGGTAGGTAGAGGTACCTAGGTACATATCTAATAAGATTTACGTTATCATTTACTTTTTAAGTATGTACCTAAGCTTTTGTAGTGAATAGTAAGAGGTTTTCATTGCTGTAGGTAGCTCACACGCTATGCAAGTAGGTAGGTAGATGAAATTAAAATACTGTGGGCGGGAAGCCCTATAGCGTGTTTACGTCACATGAGTAGATACGTTTATCTACTCATTGTCATGATGTCATATGTATGCGCGTAGGTATAAGATACACTTACCAGTGTCAAAAACCAAGTATCAAAATAGGTAGGTACTTACCTACTTGAAAGTATTTGGCACAGCTAGAGTTCTAACCTTACTATATAATATATATATTATCCTACAATATTTCAGAAAAAAGTATAAGTATTAGTAGGCAAAACTACTACATGTTTTCGTTATCTATTATACTTTTATGGGTAATAATTTTAGAACTACCTACTATTTTTGACCGACAAAGAGTTGGCAACCCTAGCCACAGCCCGCTTCGCCTCGCAGCGTAAGGCGCGGCCCGGCGCGCGTCGCGGCGGCGCGGGCGGCGCGGGTTGAAAATACTCGTAGTTCAAAGTTGTTTTTTTTGCCAATACGATTATGCACGTTGGGTGTATCGTAATATGGATCAATTTTCTATGCATGCGAGTATTTGCAAAACTGTGAGTGTTCCTACATTAGCACGCCTCTGCCTAACCCTTCGGTATATGTATTATAATTATGTTAGATAAAAAAGTATGGTCCCGGGTTCGATTCCTAACTAAACATTTATAGATCTATCTAAATTAAACTTTAATTATTTAGTGAGGAATCGAACCCTGGACCTCATAATGTTCACCTGTCACGTTCAACAAACAATAGACTATTTTTGTGAACCCCATCCCCATGAAAAAAAATCACAAGCCGCCTAGCTGCATGTATGTGTCTGTGATGAACTGATGACTGTGATGTACTTAGGTATAAATAGCGAGGCGAACGAGTTAGGGTCGGTACATATCTGACGGAAAATGCGTCGCGTTTTATCGGTCGCGTAACGCCAAAACAGACAAATATATGATAAAACATTCAACCTTTCACACCTAACCGATGATGCGTTGGTGCGTCGAGCGTACAGCGTCTGTTCCGTTCCGTCAACGCATTGTCGGTCGACGTAAGAGCGGCAACGTCGCGCGCGCTACGCACGTGGTGTATTTTGACTAACGCGTTCAGACTAGACGCAACATCAGCAGAGATCGTTTGTGTACAGGCCGTTCGAAGTTATTTTTATTAAAAATGTTTGATACAGAACGATTTATCACGGAAGTGCAAAATAGATTATGTCTGTGGAACTTAAAAGAAAAATCTTACAGCGATCGACCCGCCAAGAGACGTGCTTGGGAGGAAATTGCAGAAATATTATTAGATGAGTGGGAAACATATGACACAAAAAAGAAAAATGAATCACGTAAGTTAATGTTTATTTTATTACATATTAATATTCTTATATATATTGATCTTGATACTGCAATATTCCTTCATTACTAAAATACCGTTTAAAAAAATCCCTGTTATTGGTAGCAGTCGTTATTCTAGTTGATGTTGCTGTGGGTAAAGTCTTTAAGTGGCATATTTGAAGGTCATTAAGATAGCTATCTCTTCGTCGAAGAACAAAATTATGAAGTATACAAGCAGCCTTCACTATCTCCATAGCAAAATCAGGTTCAGTAAGGATGGATGTGTGAAGTACTCTCCACTTATTGCATAATAATCCAAATGAACACTCAACACATCTACGTGCTCGGCTGAGTCTGTAATTAAAAATACGTTTTTCTCTATCAATATTGCCACTTGGATACGGCCGCATTATATTTATCTGTAAAGGAAACGCTTCGTCTCCAACTAATACAAAGGGCTGTGGTGGTCCATTAGAATTTGGTAAAGTTTTACCTCTTGGAATATTGAAGTCATTTTCTAATAGTTTTTTACCCATAATTGATTGTTTGAATACGTTGCTATCTGCTTCTTTGCCATAAGCACCGACGTCAATAGCTACAAAATAGTAGTTTGCATCTGAAATAACCATAAGAACAATAGAAAAGAACTTCTTATAGTTAAAATATTGGGAACCACTAAGACTCGGAGCTCTTATGCGAATATGTTTCCCATCTACTGCTCCAATACAGTTTGGAAAATTTGTTCTTTCATAATATTGATCAGCTATTTTTAACCACATTTCTTCGTTCGGGCAAGGCATTTCTGTTTCTCGCAGCGTCATCCATATCACTTTGCAACATTCTTTAATTATACCGGCTATAGTAGATACTCCCACCAGGAAGTCGTGGGATAATGTTCTAAAACACATTCCTGTTGATAAATATCTGAAAACCAATTAAACTTAATTAACCATAAACTAATCCATAACGTAATAAATAAATAATTATTCAGTTTTAAACAACATGCACACTTTTTATTTCAGTTGCTGACCTCCAGAAAAAATGGAAACATCTCCGTGATTACTATGTTAGAGAGAGAAAAAAAGAGTCCGATGTCCGCAGTGGAAGTGCAGCTGCGGCAAAGAAGAGGAAGACGCCATACGTAGAAATGCTTCGTTTCCTAGATGTCGTGAGAGAAATGCGACCTACAACTAGTAATTTAGAAGATAAATTTGATGAAACAAGTGGTGAAGAGAACCAACTTCAAGAGACTGGAAGCGAAACATCAAATTCCAATTCCAAGCCTGGAAGTCGCAAAACCCAAAGTATGACACTATTTCAGAGGTCATTAATCAACAGCATGGAAAAGTCTTCACAAGACGACAATGACTCCGATAAACAGTTTTTGCTGTCGTTACTCCCACAAATGAAAAAAATGTCTGAAGCGCAAAATTTTGACTTCCGTTTAGATGTTATGAATTTGGTAAAAAAATATAGATTTGTTACAACAAATACAGTGCAACAATATAATATCCTGTCCGATCAAGGTAATTACGAACAAAATTGTTTACCATTGCCACAGACTTCTCAGTTTGAACACGGTGGTTATTATACAACTGATTACTATACTGACTCACCACAATCAGCGTCCTCGCGGGTTTCTACTGACGAAGATATTGAAGCACTAATGCAGAGTTAATGCGCTGCGTTAATTTTAAATTGGTTGATTTTAGTTTTTTAAATTATTATTTTATAGATACCTACATATCATTATAAGTGTAAAACAAGTTATAAATACACAGCGATTTTATCCGTAAAATTGTCTCATTCTAATAGTTCCAGTGCAGTCGCGTAATTACATGAAAACAGTATACCTACTCTAGTATAATTTCTTACCTCAATGTAATAGTCAGTCTCTCTTCTGGAGTAATGGCACATCGAAATTTCGTATCATTTTTAGTTATGAAACATTTTACAATCGTAAGGAGTTCATCAAAAGATTCTACGGACATACGGTAAAACTGAATAAATTTTGATGGATACTCTCTTAAAGTTGCATATAGACAATGAAATTGGCCGCTTGATATTCTTTTAGTATTTAAAGGATGCACCCAATGTCGACGTTTCCTTTTTCGATCTTGTTCAAAAGCCTCCCAAATAGCTATTATTTCGATAGGCTTCATTTTAAAATTATTTATCACACAACACAACCGCTCTGTAGACGCTGAACACAGAAACTGACTAGACGCGTAATGTGGCAGGTCTAATTTGACGGAAAAGACGCGACCGATGATACGCTCGACGCATTTTCCGTCAGATATGTACCGACCCTTACACTGTTGCGAATTGGTGTTGCGAAATAAGTGGACTGTATATATGTAGGTATAGGTGTGGTTTATTTCCACCACAATTAAAAATAAAAAAAATAACTTTAGAAGCAAACAGAGAAATTTGAAATGAACTAAGATGTCGATGTCGACTGTCCGCGCGACCGTAGCTGAGCAAAGTTCCGTGTCGCCGCCGCACGCCGCCCGCGCAGCCGCCGCTCACCGCGATGAATCACGGTTACCGCGCCGCCCCGCGCGTCTCCGTGGTTGCATTCCCGCGCGTTGTTGGGTATAGTTCCCAACATGCTGCCCGGGTTGATGGGAAGACTTCAAAAATCTGGAAGTGGGCAAATATTATTGAACGCCCTCCTAATTGTGCCCTTCTTTGTTTTGATCTCGGCAACTCTGCAAATCCCATCGCTGCCGGGGTACACCTTCATAATTCTTCCTAGATGCCAGAGTAAAGGAGGAAGAGCCTTATCCTTTATTATAACTAGAGAGCCTAGCTTCAGCTCTGTTTTTGAAGAACACCACTTGACCTTCTGTTGCAGGAGAGTTACATACTCAAGTGAGAAGCGGTCCCAGAAATGTTTCTTTATGACCTCAATTCTCTTGAAGCGCTCTAAGCGGTTGATGTGGTCGATGTTAACATCAGAAACCTGTGAATGAGGTAAAGCATTTAGTGGCCGTCCAATTAAAAAATGAGAAGGTGTTAAAGCGGAATAATCAAGAGGGTCTGAGGAAAGAGGAGTAAGAGGACGGGAGTTTAAAACAGCTTCTATTTGTGTGAGGCAAGTAGCCATTTCCTCGTAAGTGAAATGAGTGGTATGCAACAACCTCTGTAAATGATGTTTTACTGAACGAACGGCTGCCTCAGCCAAGCCATTAAAATGAGGACTGTACGCAGATTTGTCACTAAATGACATTCAAATGGTCGGTCCAACTGTACAAGAAGATCTCTATTTATTTAATTCAAATATACATAATAACATGACAGCCGAAGCCAATGCGTTACAATGTTAATAAAAAATAAAAAAAACATACATTGTTCAATAAAAAATAAAATATAAAATAAAAGACACAAGACAACAAAAACAAAGCATGGTAAGTATACTTACCTACTTAGAATTTTAACTGACCATTCATCTTCTCACAAAACGACAAACATTCACGACACACTTCCATCCATCGCATCACAAACAAGTCACACTCTGGTGCTGATGTCAGGAGAGCGTTAAGCATCGCGAGAGCTCGAACCAGCGGTGAGTTGGCATGTGACACTGTGCGCGTTGGCGGCACCGCCAGTAACGTGCGCTTGCGAGGTCTGAGTTGATGCTGAATGACCCTAGGTATGCTTAGCCTCACAACTTGTGAAACTAGATCTGGGCAATCGGATTTACCCCGCAAAATCTGACATGCACAAGTCAGTAGGAAGTAATTACGCCTTACTTCAAGAGAGTTGAACTTTAACATGCCTTGTAAAAACTTGGTCGGATAAAGGAATGGGTAATAGTTAAATTGTTTTTTATATAAAAACCTTAAAAATGCTTTTTGCACTTTCTCAAGAAGTAAGGCATAAGAACTTTCGTAGGGATTCCAAACGACTGATGCGGACTCGAGCTTACTCCTTACTAATGCCATATAAATCAATTTAATGGCCAACAGGTTATCGAATTCACGCATGTTACGTATAACAAATCCAAGTCTTTTAAAAGACTCGGTAGCTAACTGTCTCATGTGTTCATGAAAAGTTAGTCGTGTATCAAAGAGTACTCCAAGATCTTTAACTGTACTTACACGAGTAATCGACTCCGTTCCTAAAAAGTATTGCACATGCCTAGGGTTATGGGCACGACTGAAAGACATAACACAGCATTTGGACGTATTGAAATAGAGTTTATTGTCAATACTCCACTTATAGACAGAGTTTATGTCCTCCTGTAGCGTCAGAGAATCAGCGGCATTTTCCACACCATATATTATTTTGAGGTCGTCAGCATACAGCAAACACTTGGTGTGCTTAAGAACAGGTTCCAAATCATTTATCATGATACCAAATAACAGCGGGCCTAAAATCGAACCTTGACTGACGCCAGATCGAGTGTGATAAGGTGGGGAAATAAAATAACCATATTTAACATATTGCTGCCGATCACATAGATAACTTGCAAAGAATCTAAGTAATTTAGGCGTAAAACCTATATCGTTAAGCTTGTTTAGTAGCATATCATTATCTACGCGATCGAAGGCTTTTTTGAAGTCGAAATAAACAACATCAACTTGTATACCGTCGTCCAAGTGCTGCGAAATACAATCTACAAGCGTTAACAGGTTCGTATTAACGGATCGGTTAGTTCGAAAGCCGTGTTGAGAGTCACTGAGGTATGGTTGTACCTGAGGACTGATTAAATTGTGTAAAATGGATTCAAATAGTTTAGGAAGTGAAGAGAGAATTGCTATTGGTCTATAATTTTCTACTCGAGAATGATCGCCGGATTTTGGTATAGGTTGTACTCGCGAGACTTTCCAACGTTGTGGGTACTGCCCGGTTGATAGTGCCAGATTAAAAACATGAAGTATTGGTGCGGTTAGGTGGTCTTTACATCCCTTTAGGATGTAGGCAGGAATGCTATCTGGGCCAATTGCAGAGTTTGGTTTAAGTTTATTAATCGCTTTAATTATATCATGTTTTTGAATTTTATCAATATGAACTAGATTTGCAGAGTTACTATTGTAATTGCTATTGAGATTTTTATAATCAAGTAGAGGGGTATTAGGTAAGAAAACACCCGCAAAAAATTTGGAGAAGGCCTGAGCCGCATCACTGTTTGAGTACACCTTACCGTCGAGATTTACACGAGGCTCAAAACCACCCCTAACTTTAAGGTTATTTACATGTTGCCAGAAGGCATGAGGATCGCGATTTAATTTTGTTTGAATGTTTTTTAAGTATGTTTCATAGGCATCAGAAATTTTTTGCTTTGTATTTGACCTAAGAATTGAAAATTGATTATAATCGTTTAGATTCCGCAAAGCTTTCCATTTACGGTGTACCTCAGCTTTACTTTTAATGTCGCTTATAATTTCAGCAGTAAACCAAACTGGATAGCGCATGCATGGTTTAATTGGCCTCTGTCTTTTGGGTACGCACTTATCAAAAACACGATATATAATATTGTAGAGGCAGTTAACTGCCGTGTCAGCATCGTCGGCACAGAGAACTTCTTGCCATGAAACTTGAGAAAAGAGCTCATACATTAATACATAGTTCCCTTTAGAAAAAATCCAGTCATACTGTGCGTCTAGGTTACTAGGTTCAACTTTTTCGTTTGTAGGTCGACGCATCATATTGCTAAGTAAAAAATCTACATCTAATGGTGGATGATAAGCATCACGTAGTGGAACTAATCCTCCTCCGTCTATTTCAGCCACTTCCACATTTTTAGTGCTTTCCGACACCAACACCACATCCAGTTTACCTCCATACGCATTCATCACTTCATTCTTCTCAGTCAATCCACATACACTCAAAAAATAACAATAGTAACTTAAAATATTATAAGATGTACATTTAGAATTTAAATTTAGATCACCGACTATTATCACTGCACTATTTAAATCGTCAAAAATCGATTCCACTTTTTGAAACCACCTCATGTATATTTCTTCGGATGAACGAGGGTGAATGTACACTACACACAGATAGAAGGTACAAAATTCTGTCGTGACACGTGCCCAAAGATCTTCGCCGTCGAACGTCTCAAGTTCACAGCATTCTATTCCATCTTATTACGTTTCCGTCAACATAAGTACGACAACATGTTGCGAATTGGTGTTGCGAAATAAGTGGACTGTATATATGTAGGTATAGGTGTGGTTTATTTCCTCCACAATTACAAAAATTAACTTTAGAAGCAAACAGAGAAATTTGAAATGAACTAAGATGTCGATGTCGACTGTCCGCGCGACCGTAGCTGAGCAAAGTTTCGTGTCGCCGCCGCACGCCGCCCGCGCAGCCGCCGCTCACCGCGATGAATCACGGTTACCGCGCCGCCCCGCGCGTCTCCGTGGTTGCATTCCCGCGCGTTGTTGGGTATAGTTCCCAACAACACAGTATAAGCTCTAATCTTAGTGACTTTAAGTATAAATTCCCTTAAAATTATTTGTAGCAGGTCACAAAATTATTTTTTGCTTTCGTTATTTTAAAATTAATCTTTAAAACAAGCCTGTTTTGGTATAAATTCTCTTGCATTTAGTAGCAGGTCGGAAAATCATGTTTGTTTTCGTAACATTAAAATTATTTTTTAAAGCAACTAGGTAGGTAGGTACCTACCTAGTTTTTAGCACATGAGTAGATATACTACTCTGTGTTTTTAGTAAGTAATCTCTTCCAAATATTATATTTTATTTTTTGCGGGAAGATCTCGTTGCCTTGCCACTTGAGTTGCGTTGCGAGTGCGACATGTAGGTAGTAGGCATTTGTAAGTAAGTAGGTAGGTAGGTAGGTATTTATACAATAACTTTATTATCATTTTGCGATAAAGATATATAAGAACTAGCTTCCGCCCGCGGCTTTGCTCGCGTGGATTTCGGTTTGTCACTCGGTCTTTATCACGTACACTTGTCAGTTGTCACCTCCCAGCCCAAAATAATCAATTAAGTAAGTACCTACCTACTTAAACTATTTTTTTGTAATATTTTGAATTTTTTTTCTATGCTATACCGGAATGCTTTTTATTCAGTGCGCAAAATTTGACAATTGAAACTTAAACGAATTTTATTAAACACTGTCAACGCCTACGCATTAACGTTCGGCTCGAGAGGGGTCAGCGGCGGGGCGAGCGGGACGAGGGAGGCGGTCGACGCGAGGCAACGCTGCGCCGCGCACGAGGAGTGCGCCAGGGCGGCCGGAGCAAAACAGTCGTTCCACTAAAAATCACGCTTTCTTCAAACGCCGCGACGTCATACCTACAATTGTACTTATTGTTAATAAATCATACTTACGGAACAATTGGCTTTTAACAGAAACACGGAACATTTGGCGACCACGACAGGACGTTACCAAGAGGAATTGTGAACCGGCCGCCAGAACGCTAGTCATCAGGCCCACAACCAAAGAAGGGTTGATAACATGCGGCAGAAGAAAGGAAATGAGACCCGAACCATCCGTCAAGAAGAAATAAAGAAAGTTATTTGTCGGATTGGATGATGATGCTCTCGCAAAACTCGCGGAGCCACAGACCTTGCAGCCAATTATGCTGCCAGTTACCAGCCGCGGCATTGGAATGTCAACCGTCCAGCTATCATACACAGCTAGACAATACAGTAACGATATTAGAGTACCTAGTATCTACGCACAATATCGTGTTTACTTAGGCTTATTAGAAGCAAAGATTTTATCGTTGAAATCGCAATTCACTATGATTCCACGTTACACAGATTCGATTTATCAACATGAAGGGTTGACGCCATCCGTAGTCAAGATCATCAAGACATGCACCGTAGCACCGGTTGCTGTCAAGAAAATAGTCGACGCCGTGGGAATTCTTACCCATGATGATAAAGTATATCTTCCAGTCGTCGCTAAAAATGAGGAATTAGGACACATAAAACAAATTGAAAAAACCGCCGTTCGGGTATTTTATGCCGCATCACGCAGTCTTAAGAGAAAATAGTGAAACTACAAAACTGCGAGTGGTGTTTGATGCTTCTGCTAGGGTCGCATCGCACAAGTCTCTTAATGACATTCAGTATATTGGGCCAGTGGTACAAGACGAATTATTCGACATTCTGGTTCGGTTTCGTCAACATAGATATGTATTATCTGGCGACATAATGAAAATGTATAGACAAATTTGTATAGATGAGTCTCAAAGAAATTTGCAACTTATTCTATGGCGGCACGATACAGACATGCCCTTTAAAATATTACAACTCAATACAGTAACCTACGGCACCGCATCAGCTCCTTATTTAAACACCAGGTGTCTCGTACAGTTGGCATCAGAATGTTCAGATCATTTAATATCAGATGTTATAAAACACGATTTTTATGTCGATGATCTATTAACCGGCTCCTCTTCACAACAGGAGTTAGCGCACATATATAAAAATGTAGTTAACGTACTTGCATCTGCTTGCTTTCCTATTCATAAGTTTCGAACTAACTGTCCAGAAATATTTAAAGACATAACGGAATCTGATTCCCTTAATTTATCAAAGGAGTCAAGTGTATTAGGAGTACTATGGACGCCTAACACTGATATGCTAAAATTTGAAATAAACATATGTACAGAATATGTAGAGAAAATAAGCAAAAGGACAATTTTGTCCAACACTTGTAAAATTGTTGACCCCTTAGGTTTAATAAGTGCGTGCACAATAACTCTTAAATTTTTATTGCAGCGTTTATGGCAATTAAAATTAAATTGGGATGATGTTGTTCCTAAAGAAATCAAAACCACTTGGTTAAAATTAATTAGCAACTTAAATATTACCTTACCTTTTCTATCAATTCTCAGGTTCGTCTTGCCTACCTTTGCTGTAACTACAGAACTTCATTGTTTCGTGGACGCTTCAAAGGATGCGTACGCTGCTTGCGTGTACCTTCGGTCCACAGATGCTGTTAGGGAAATAACAGTTAAATTGTTATGCGCTAAAACTCGGGTCGCGCCTTTAAAACCTATCACCATCCCCAGACTTGAGCTCTGTGCAGCTCTGTTAGGAGCACGTCTTACTAAGAAGGTGAGTGAAGCTCTCCGTCATGACATAATATGTCGAAAAACGTTTTGGTCTGATTCTACAATCACATTAGGTTGGATTAGAACTCAGCCAAAACTCTTAAAGGCCTTTGTTTGTAACAGAATCAATGAGATTCGCGAACTAACTGATAGGAATTGTTGGAGACATGTTCCCACTGATTTCAATCCTGCCGATATGGCATCTAGGGGTGTCGAACCAGGGAAATTAGTAGAGTCCACATTATGGTGGAAAGGTCCTCCTTTTCTTTTATTGGAAGAGACTAACTGGCCTCTGTCACCAAACATTGACATAGAATTGCCTGAGGTAAAGGTTCATCACACTCAAAATCGCCAAGATGATTTTATTCAATTTCATAATTATTCTAATCCTTTAAAATTAAAGAGTGTATGCTTACATTTTTAGATTTATTAATAATTGTAGGAATTCTCAAAGTAAATTCACAGGTTCTTTTAATGAGACTGAACTTCATAATTCCTTTAACTTTCTCATTAAAATGTGTCAAATTGAATCTTTTTACAGTGAAATCAACACACTAAGACGAGGACAGCCTCTTAAACCAAAATCAAATATCCTACAGTTGTCTCCCTTCATTGATGATTGTGGCATATTAAGGGTAGGTGGTCGCTTGAATAACGCTAACATTAGTTATTCCAAAAAACATCAAGCTTTATTGGATTCAAAACATCACTTTACTAAAATATTGATGTCAAGCGAACATCTCCGCTTATTTCATGCAGGCCCACAGCTTCTCCTCTTTTAGAGAACAGTTCTGGCCCATCAATGGCAGAACACTCGCTCGGAGCATAGTCCGGAAATGTGTCACTTGTACCAGACTTAAAGGTAAGGCAACTGAACCATTCATGGGTAACTTGCCTGCCGATAGAATTTCTCCAGGTTACCCATTTCAAAACTCAGGTGTTGACTTCGCCGGCCCTTTTTTGATATCTAGCAGAAAGGGTCGCGGCAGTAGGTTAAGCAAATGCTACTTATGTTTGTTTATTTGTTTTTCCACAAAGGCCATACATTTGGAGACTGTTAGCGACCTCTCTAGTCATGCTTTTATTGCCTGCTTAAAACGGTTTATAGAGGGAAACCATGCTCTATTTACTGCGACAACGGTAAGAATTTTGTTGGCGCGAGCAATGAATTGGGCAGGGTGTTGCAAGCCAGCCTTAGTGCAGTAAATGATTTTATGGCTAATGAGGGCATAAAGTTTAATTTTAATCCTCCATATTCTCCCACATTCGGCGGGCTGTGGGAGGCCGGTGTAAAAAGTACAAAACACCACCTTAAGCGTATAATAGGAAACAGTAGTGTTACTTTTGAGGAGTTGAGTACGCTTTTTACGCAAATTGAAGCGATCCTCAACTCCCGACCCTTAACTCCTCTATCACCTGATCCAAACGACCTTTCTCCATTGACCCCAGGGCACTTCCTCATCGGGCGGACGCTGACGTCATTGCCAACTCCAGCGCTAGAGAGCATGAAGATACGCACACGATACCACTTCATTGAGCAGTTGCGAAACCACTTCTGGAGCAGATGGAGTCATGAGTATTTGGCTGAGCTACAACAACGCACTAAATGGCGCTCACACTCAAAGGCCCTTAACGAGGGGAATCTGGTGGTAATGAAGGAGCCAAATCTACCCCCTCTTAAGTGGAAACTTGGCAGAGTCAAAAGAATTTATTATGGCAAGGATGGAGTGCCAAGAGTTGCTGATTTCCTGACCAGTCGAGGCATCGAGAGGCGCGCCATAAACAGAGTCTGCCCTTTACCCAGCCAAGAAGAAGAGGAAGTCTTGGAAGCAGCTGCTACTTCTTCCAAGGGGGAGAGCATGTCAACGCCTACGCATTAACGTTCGGCTCGAGAGGGGTCAGCGGCGGGGCGAGCGGGACAAGGGAGGCGGTCGACGCGAGGCAACGCTGCGCCGCGCACGAGGAGTGCGCCAGGGCGGCCGGAGCAAAACAGTCGTTCCACTAAAAATCACGCTTTCTTCAAACGCCGCGACGTCATACCTACAATTGTACTTATTGTTAATAAATCATACTTACGGAACAATTGGCTTTTAACAGAAACACGGAACAAACACCAATTTGTTATTTTGATATGTCTTAGTACAAATTATCGAAGTTATCGTTAACGAAAGTTGTTTACTTTGAAACTGATTTTATGGTTACTCGGTAGCGCACGGCAAAGCGCACGCGCCTTAGTACTGTAGAGGCCGGGTAAGATAATGGGGGGTTTATGAGTTTAATTAAATAATGCACAATGAGAGCAAACACAGTTCGTTTATTACTCAAGGAAAAATTCTTATAGAATATGACAATAATCAAATTCATTTCTAGACATTTGAAAACGACTTACTTTTTTGTTCCAATGTACTACGTGCCTGGGCGCGCACAAAACTCCTTATTTTAAACTCTTACATCAGCTACGCCCCTGCATTTGGGTAAAACAAAGCAATAAAACATAAAAAAAAGTTTTACCCAAATAAAAACAAAAAAGTAACTAACTACCTGCCTATGTCCTAACTAGAAACATTAACAGGCGAAAAGAATTCATTTACAACCATGTATGAGGCTCGCCCCTCAAAGCAGGATAGTCTATGGCATGTGTATGGTTAAGTTATCATTAAAAATTTACAAAGCTTTAGCATAATTAATAAATACTACATGCCATAAACTTTGACGCACCAAAACGTTTTTGAATATGATGTTGATTCTTTTTATATTCAGTCTCATTAACCCTTCAGGCATGATGCTTAGCTTTCAATGTAATTAACTTTGAAGCATCATTGGATAGGAGGCCGTGGCGCATGTTTTTCATGCCCATCTTTTTTGATACTAACCACTACTACTACATAAAAAAAAAACATTAGAATCAGCTATGAAAAAATCAAATCTTTATGATAACACATGTAACTAACATTTTTCGAAAGTGACACTGTGCAAAACTGACTTTTGCTGAAGTGATGTTTTGCGATACAACCATACCAATATATAATACATATTCTAAAACATTCCCCCAGGCATAATCCCGGAAAATTTGGGCAATCTGGGCAGCCGAATTATGTATGGTGGCGAGGACACCTTCCGGTACCACAAATTTTCTGAAGAAGAGTCCTCTATTGGTTTTGGCGCCCAAATTGTGATTGCGTTATGACAAAGTATTCACCGAAAGCCAGCTATCATTTATTGTGATAACTTTTTTTCGTCACCAGAGTTGTTTTATATCCTGCGGCAAAACTATGGCATCTTTGGGCTTGGTACAATAAGAACTAATCGCCTGAGGTGCAGAAAATGTTTTACCTACAGACAAAGCCCTGAAGAAAAAAGCAAGGGGTTCCTTTGCAGAAGCAACCTGCAGCCAGAACCGTTTAGCAGTGGTTCGGTGGAACGATAATAAGATTGTTACATTTATCAGCTCCTATATTGCTAGTGACCCTGTAGATAAAATCCAAAGATATTCAAAGGACGCCAAGCGAAAAGTGTACGTACAATGTCCTCAAATAGTATGACAGTACAACAAACATGGGTGGTGTTGATCTCGCCGATATGTTAATATCACTATATAAAACGCCATTTAAAAGCAGAAGGTGGTATATGGGCATCTTTGCCTAAATAATGCTTGGCTGTTATACAGGGACCAAAGCGGGTCACAAAAAGCTAAAATGTCACTGAAAACGTTTAGGCATACTGTTTTCGAGGGTTTGCTGATGGAAAATCGGTCGACTAAGCGACAAAAACAGAAGCTCCAAGCGTTAAAAGGCCTCGTGCAGCACGTCCCTCCAGCCCCGTACAATATGACAACGTGGACCATTTTCCTTCCACCATGGATGAAGGACGTTGCCGATATTGCCAAAAAAAAACGGTGGTATATTGTCTGAAATGCAACGCAAGATTGTGTTTTGTGACAGGCAAAAACCCTCGGAACTGTTTTTTGAATTTTCACACAAAATAAAGAAATTTTAAGACGTCTTTCGTTTTTTTACGTGATTTTAGAAAACTTTAGGTTTGTTGTAGCATATTTGGCATCGTCCGCTACGACGGACATGTTTTTTCTCGAAAATGGGAAAACTGGTATTTTTTTCTATTTTTCTAGGGCTCTTTTTCCACCTCTAAACACAGACAAATATTAAAAATTTTAAAAAATTAAGAAAAATTTCGTGCCAAATTAAGGGTTAAGGACGAAGATGTAAACAATGTTGATGCAAGCATTATGACTTTTTTTAAAACTACAGTAGACAATATTTCTCTTGAACTGCAACTTGACGAGATTAAAACAAATTATGACAATGTTTACTATTTGTCCCCAATAATAAAACTATTGGAATGGCTTCTTTCTCGTTTGCCTCTTTAGTCGAACGTAATGCTATCCTATTGCACTACTGAAAATGTCACACCCACTAGTTCTGACGTAGAAAGTTGTTTCAAAACTATTAAAACACTCCTGAAACGTCCTAATGAAAGACTAAGGATTGGATGAGTTTATCCTTAGACATTACGAATATCGTTCTGGAGAACTCAAACAGAATTTGGGTGACCTTGCCATAAGGACAAGTAAGTCAAAATTATGCAGAGATGAAGTCAATAACAAAAAAATGCCACTATAGAGGATTTCCCACAAGAATCCATAATGTCTGAGAATCCTGTAACAGTGTGTGAAAACACCTAAAATTAAAGCAAAATCATTAGAGTAATGTCTCTTTTGTATTCGATCGGATATTAATAAATGATTTTCCTTGTGTCACATCGAAAAAAATATGCAGTAGCAACAGCTGTATTCAGAACAACGACCATGTCGAGCGGAAATCCTCATATATGCCTATAAATAGCGACTTTGAAATTATGAAAGCAGAAATGCGACTTTGAAATTATGAAAGCAGAAATGCGACTTAGGACGACGACTGTAGAAATTAGAAAAAGATGCCGTGTATGCATTCGTAACAGAGGCAGTCATTTCGAACCTAATAATATAATTACAAAAGAATAATGCAACCACTGGGAATCTACAAAGCCCATCAACAACCAAAAAAAGGGTCACGTTCTCGGAAAAAGTGGACGAGTTTGATAAACAGGCCATACGAAAGAAAGTTCATAGCTTTTAGATAAAAGCTATTTAAATGTAGGTAGGCTGGAAGGTAGGTATTCCCTACATTAAAAAAAGTACTCCAAGCTGTCAATGATGATGAAGAATTACCTAACTTTAAGAGATCGACATTTCAGAAAATACTTAGCATTTAAAATTTAAGTATATAAAACGACAAAGAAACAATGCTTTAATAGACAGGAGACCAGTGATGGGCGTAACTAATTATTTATGTAATCTAATTAATAACTGAATTACATAATAATTTGATTAAAATGAAATTTAATTACATATTATTCAATTACATTGTAATTAGATTACTTTGGATATGCTATGAAATTAATTACAATGTATTTAATTACGAAATAATTTGATTACAATGTAACCTAATTACGTAGTATTTAATTATATTATAATGATAATTGCTTTGAATATATATGAAATGTCGCATGCTTGCATCGCACAGTTGCGATATAGGTACTGCAAGTGCGGCCCGAACGACGTCATCGGGAAGTAGTGAGTATAATGTGCGGAGGAGCGGGGGGGTTTAAAGATTTTCTGAAAATTTCGGGACCTGAAGCTGAAAATGCTGCTTTAGCTGCCGTTTCTCATCCTAAATATAAAAAATTGAAATGGACATCATTAATTGGCCAGGCAGAATATAGTAAAATGAAAAATTTACTCGTAAAAGAAGTCGTAAAGATAATACCAAATCAATTATCTCGAGAAAGACCATCAACGAAGTCTAGGGAGGATGACTATTTTGAAATAGATTCAAGTTCGGATTCAGACAACCAGAGAGTGAACCAAGATCCAAAGCTGAACTTATAGTCACTCATTTTTTGGCAGGAGACAGCTTAGAACTTCAAATATTAAATAATCATAAGGAAATTAAAGAAATAATTTTAAAATTTAATACCCCTCTACCTTCTTCTGCACCTGTGGAGCGTATCTTTTCGTATGCGACAATGATCAATTGTCCGAAAGCAAACCGTTTGTCAGACGAAATGTATGATAAACCAGTGATATTAAAGGTTAATTTAAATTATAAAACGGTAAACTAATTTCTTTTATCAGTCAATGGTGAAAATTAGAACTAATAAAAGATTTAAAACTAAACAATGTTTGACAGATGACTACATTTTTTTTATATAATCATGTGTTTTATTTTCGTATTTGTCAAAACTCTATTAAATAGCATTTTTGTGAGAAGTGTCCCAATACTTATATAAATGTGTAATTACATTTTATCAGATTACTTATGTAATCTATTATAATGTAATTAGATTAACTCGCAATTCAATTACTTTGTATTTAATTACAGTATGTACTCATTGTAATTAGTTACTTAAGTAATCTGTTACAGAGTATTTCAATTACTAATTACAATGTAACTGTAATTTGTAATTATTAATCTAAATACTTTTTGCCCATCACTGCTAAGTGGTCATAGCGTCTAGTGTCGCTATGACCACTAAGCCACCGCGAGTCCCACTCGCCATGTCGAAATTTGCCTTCAAATTCTGAATTTAAGTGTAAAAGGTGACTTCATAGCGTCTGGTGTATCTAACCGGAAGACGCAGGTTCGCATCCTGCCCGCAAGTCGATTTTTTCCTTCTGTTAAATGCAAAAAAATACAATAAGATGGCCGGTGTTTTGTTTTTCATTTTTCCTTATTGTATTGTTACGACGAGGAGCTATTAGACTGATGTAGTTAGGTCACGAAGGTTCTAGATAAATCGTAGAAGCATGTAGAATATTCGAAAGAAGGTACTCGAATACGTACTCACGTAATAATAATAGCTCAAGGTCGGGTTCAAGGGTCAATGCCCGTAAACAATAGACGATCAAGTACCTACTCGCATTTTGTAGGCTTTTCGCGATTGTTCGATTCCAGAATCTTCGTGACTGATATAAATAGTCGTCGTGAGGGTCGGCTAGGCAGTTTAGTTTTGGACAAGGTGAAGTGAACATCAAAGTGAAGACAAGTGATTCTCAGTGTGACAGTACAGTGCGACAAGTAATAGTGTAGTGATTTTAATTGTGATTTCTGTTGTGGGTTGTCAAGTTTATTAAAGTATTTGTTTATTTCGGTAAAATTAGCGTTAATTAATTTATCCCGAACCCCAGCTCGTAACATTTGGTGTCAGAAGTGGGATAAATTATGCCGGTTTTGCCGAAGGATGATACGGATGGTATCCGTACCAGAAGTCAGCGGCAGCAAGAGATGGACCAGAGACGATTTGGAGATTCTCCGGCACCTCCTGCGCTAGTTAACTAGACCCAGTTGCTAGTCCATCTGGAACTTCTCTAGCGCCAGCTGTTGACCTGGTGGCCTTAATGGCGATAATGCAGGATCAGGCTCGCCGTCAGGAGGAGCAGGCACGCTTGCTGCGGGAGCAGATGCAGCAGGACAAAGAGGAGCAAGCCCGCCGTCAAGACGAACAGATGCTCCTCATGAAAGACCTTCATGGGACTCTCGGCAAACAGCTTGGTGTTATGAAGCAACAGGTGGAACAGCACGAGACCCGTATTTCTAAAACTGAGGAACAGATTGCTAACGTGACAAAAGCGTTAGGTGATCTAAAGGCAGGAAACGGACTTGTGGCTTCCGCGGTTGCTGCTCCCATAACATCCTCGCTACGTGGATTTAAAGTGCCACCTTATGACGGGACCTCCTCCTGGTCGGCATACAAAATGCAGTTTGAAGCCTTTATGGAGTCAAATGGATGGGACAAGAGCCAGGCAAAGACGGTACTCACCCTATGCCTCCGCGATCAGGCTTTAACAGTACTGGAGGCTCTCGGCAAGGAGATGAACTATGATCAGTTGATTGAAGCATTGGACTCTAGATACGGCGACGCCCATCTAGAATACGTGTTTCGTGCCCAGCTAAAGGACCGGGTACAGCGTGGTTCAGAGACCCTACAGCAGTGGGCCGTAGAAATTGAAAAGCTGGTTCGGAAAGCCTACCAGTCTACACCTGTGCTTATCGACGGAAATCTGGTGCAGGCGTTCATCGATGGAATCCGAAACCTGGAAGTCAGAGCCGCTGTGAGACTTGGTCATCACAGGACATTGAAAGACGCCTTAGCCCATGCGTTGGAAGTGGAGGCAGTCAGGCAGGACTATCGAGCATACCGTATCCGGGAAGTCGTGTTACCGACATGATACCTCTGCGGAGAAGAGGGTCACTTCCAGGTGGGTTGTGCGAGGCGCAGCAAAATTTCAAGGGAACGTGTGATAGTACATAGATGCTACATCTGTGGTAAGCGAGGACACTTTCAAGCCAGTTGCTGGAGAAAGGAAGATGGAAAAAGGAGAATGATAGCTGCTCCAAGATGTTATATATGTGGAGAAAGAGGCCACCTCCGGATGAGTTGCCTGAAGCAAAGCAGAACCCGTGCATGTTTTCCGAGTAGACCGTGCTCTGAAAACTGGAGGAAGAATGGAGATGACGCATATTCTAGAGAGAAGCAAGAGGCTAAGGAAGCAGTACCCGTGAGGATGCTGAAAGCGGATCTGAATGATGTACGAAACAGTAGCTCAGAACGAGTTGGTCAATCGGCCAAACAAACTTCTGAAAGAATAAAGACGCGTTATGACTGTAAGATGAACAACAAAGGCTTCGACGAGGGTTCACTAGTGTGGCTAGATAACCCGGTGCGCGTCAAAGGAAAGTCATCCAAGTTACGGGCAAAATGCAACGGCCCCTATAGAGTTGCGACTAAGATCAACGATGTCACCTACCGGATACAGCAAGGACCAAGAGGCGCTCCGAAACCAGTTCACGTGGATCGTTTAGCCTGTTATTACGGATCTAATGATGCATGCTCGGGACGAGCATGTCTTAGGAGGGGGCAGTGTTACGACGAGGAGCTATTAGACTGATGTAGATAGGTCACGAAGGTTCTAGATAAATCGTAGAAGCATGTAGAATATTCGAAAGAAGGTACTCGAATACGTACTCACGTAATAATAATAGCTCAAGGTCGGGTTCAAGGGTCAATGCCCGTAAACAATAGACGATCAAGTACCTACTCGCATTTTGTAGGCTTTTCGCGATTGTTCGATTCCAGAATCTTCGTGACTGATATAAATAGTCGTCGTGAGGGTCGGCTAGGCAGTTTAGTTTTGGACAAGGTGAAGTGAACATCAAAGTGAAGACAAGTGATTCTCAGTGTGACAGTACAGTGCGACAAGTAATAGTGTAGTGATTTTAATTGTGATTTCTGTTGTGGGTTGTCAAGTTTATTAAAGTATTTGTTTATTTCGGTAAAATTAGCGTTAATTAATTTATCCCGAACCCCAGCTCGTAACAGTATCATGTCGAGTCTAACAGTTTCTCAAGCAACTAGACATGCGACGAGTTGTGTACGCGCCATTCACGAAATCACTAACGATGTTTACGTTTGAAACAGAATACGTACTACGTCATTCATACGTCAGACACCTGGGGGGCCGAGTGGGACGCATGGCCAGAGCCTAACCGATAAAGGACAGTCTGCCCGACGCTGACGCAAGTGCCACAACGCGATTCATCAGAACAGGTGCTCATGTACCTACGCGCGCATGTGCGGCTATCTCCCGCGTATCTGGCGTACCTAATCATGGCTTTTCGATACACTGATATTCAGTATTGTGAAATGGTGAAGATGTTAGCGCGATTCGATGATACCTAACATAGCTGTGCGCAGTTTTCGTGAACGTTTTGGAGTGTCTGTATCTAATGCTAAAATGTTAGCGGCTACGCAACGCCTACGTGACCACGTTTAGGCCATCGACAAGTGTTGATCAGGCCTGGACTTAGAGCTCCAGGGCCCCTAGGCACTTGGTGTTTGGGGCCCCTTCAAGCTTCGAGGCAAACTTATTTGTAGGTCCCGACTGGGACTGGGGCCCCTAGGCTCGCTGTGCCCCTAGACCGGAGCCTTGTAGGCCTAGGTAGAAATCCGGCACTGGTGTTGATAGGGGAGCCCATCGAAACCATCACGCCTTAGAAGTAGAAATTCTTAATTATTTTCATGAAGATCCAACGGCAAGTTCCAGAGCAAGCAGCACGATGTTCCATTGTAGCCACTTTTACGTATGGAATTTTTAAAAGACGTATCACTACAGACCATGCGAGGAATTAAGTCCTTCAGATTACTCGCCCCGTGTGGATTTTTGCTAAACGTATCGGGGCGGGTATCATCGGACCATAACGTCTTAGGGCCAATATTTTTACAACACTTAACTAGTGATACATACCTAGAACTCCTAACCGTAAATTTGCTTTAAAATAAGAACGCTAAATGCTGTATATGCCTGTAAAGGTAATGCACACAGGCCTAGACATTATTGTTTTCATCAGTGTGACTATCGTTGATTAATTATCGTTGGCATGTTTAAATAAATAAAATAATATCGGCATTTGAAACTGTAAAAGTGAGACTGATGTTCTTAATTCACTTAGGTAAAAACAATGTAAGAATACGTGCACTAAGCTGTATCGAGCAAGGTGAATCTTTGATACTTTCTTTAAATTGTTTTGAATAAGTTGTTCCATAAGCCTAATATTTGTAAAAATCGTTATTTAAAATCTTTTAAACACACCAACATACTCCATGTTGATAAGAAAACATTGCAAGGTCTCTTTAGCGACTCATAAATAATATGGGAATAAGATCTCTTAAAACAAATACACTCGTGTTTCTTGTTTCAATTGCTAGCCGCCATAGTCAAAATATTTAAAGAACGCCTCGAATGTCATGACCATGAGTAGGTAGGTAAGGTTTTCTCTGCAGTATCGAACGTGCGGTTAAGTTACGGAGAAATAACCCCGTTTGTTATTTTTATACATACCATCACGCCTGTATTCCCCGAAGGGGTAGGCAGAGGTGTACTAATGTACACCCACAGTTCGCCGGTATGTTTAGGTTTTATGTAATAGGGGGCGAGCCTATTGCCATTAACCGGGCACAAATTCCAAACTCCGACTTCTACTGAGAATTTCATAGAAAAACCCAATAACACTTTGCACGACCTGGGAATCGAACCCAAGACCTCTAGCATAGCAGTCGCGCTCAGGACCACTAGGCTAATGAGGCAGTTATTTTGATAAAAGTTTAATTTTTAATCTGTGTAAACGATAAGTCCAGATAATATCCGATTTTTTCGAATCGAGGCAGAAACTTGATCGTCGCGCCCCGTCCAAAGATTTTGGTAATTTTTGTGACCCGAATTTTTACACAACAGTAAATTTTTAATTAATAATTGATTGATTAATATGGTGAAACAATTTTTTTTTTATGGTATAGGGGAGCCAACGAGCAGACTGATCACCTGTCGGTAAGCGATAACCGTCGCCCATGGACACCCGCAACACCAGAGGAGTCACAAGTGCGTTGCCCGCCTTTTAAGGGGGTTTGGGCCTCCGGTAACCTCAACCTCGTTTAAAACATAATAGGTATTATTGTTTTATGAATTTGGAGCCCCCTCAAACTACCACCCGCGGCAGGTTTGCCCTGCATGTTTCTAGTTCAAAGCCTAATAAATGTGTGATAGAAGTTGTAGTCACATTTATTGCCAACGCTTTCAAAACTATGCAAAATAATCACAGGTTATTCACCTTCAGTTATAGCGATATGAGACCATAGTAAACGAACGAGGTACCTCATGTGTGTAGCAATTGTAAATACGTCGACGCTTATGAATGAATGTAGAACTTTGAATCGGTAAGAATGACTACAAAACCAAATTTTGCTAATATCTCCGGCGATAATGTTTGCACATAAATAATAACTTCGTAAATAAATTTATTATAATAAAAACTAGTTGGGGTGTCTGAGGTTTACAGTTATTTCAATTACACGTTGTATATATACCTTTAAATGCTAGAATCTGTCATCACCATTTACATAGTAATCAGTGGGATGAACTGACTGCCATTTTAAATGACTTTACTGGCTTTCAAGTTGATGATATATTTTTCATGCTGGAAAGAGCTTCTCAAAGGACTTTAGATTTTAATAATATTGCAGCAATGGATTCACATTTACGCCATTATTGGCTGGGACTAACAGAAGTGCAGTTTAATGAACTATTAAATAGCATTCCTAGTTTAAATAATGAGGTTACAAATCCTAGCCTTGCATTAAGCATACTTCTTGTTAAGCTTAGGACAGGGGACAGCAACCAAAGACTGGCAACTCTTTTTCAATTGCCACGGTCTACATTAGAAAAAAAAAAAAGATTGTTAGAGAATGTTTAAAACAACATTTTGTTCCGATGCATTTGGGACTTACTCATACTAATATACAAAATGTGGCCTCACGTAACAGGACTATTCCTGAAGGTCTATTTGGAGACAGTAGAATAGCTTCAGATGCTAAACCTGCCATTGTCATATGTGATGGTACATATCGACACCTCCTACGTAGAGTATCGTAATCAACAAATTTCGATTTTTCACTTTTCATTAATTTCAAGCTTTTAAATATGTAGACTAACGTCTGCAATTATTAAAATTTCAGTATTTCTAATAGAACGCCTCCTTAATTAGGCTGCAAAATGTCGTATATTCACTTTTGTCCAAGTATAAAACCGTATACTGTACTACCGATACAATGCGCGGGGGCGGGGGGACGCTCGGACCGCGCGGACGCCTCGTATCTATCAGTAGCGACAGAATACACGGGAGGAGACGCACGCACACCGCGCGGCGAATGTATTTCTATATTTTTGTTGTTTTTACGTTAATTCCTAAGTTATACGTAAAAAAGAATTAAAATGTCATCTAGAGCACAAATTATTCTTGATCTCATAACAAAAGACAAAAAAAAGGATACAATACGAAAAAAAAAGACCGTTGAAAATTTAAACTATGAAAACAATATTGAAGTTAAAACAACGCTTGTAATTGAAGAACCTGAGAGAAATGAAGGTATGTATTATTTTGTATTGTTATTTGTAGTAAAATTAATGTTTTTTTAAATAATCGTTATAATTTTTATCCTTACCGATGTAAAATATCGTATGTTATATTTACTATACTTTACGTTGCTTTCACTTGTAAAAAAAATATCGTATGTATTACATACGATATTTTACGCCGGAACAGAATTAAAAATTATGTCGTAACATGTACATACGATATTTTACGTCGGCGTTTTATGTTGTTTTTTTATCGTATGTACTACTTCCTATAGATTACATCGTTAAGTTATTTAACTTACTACATGTCAATAAATCTTCAAATTTAACAAATTACATTTTCTTTTTCCAGAATCACCAATTCCACCGGATGCAGACATGAATGTTATTGACCAAATGATGGATTTTTTGTCTGATTCAGATGTAAATGACAATAACGTCCGTCATGGTAGGTACCACAAAAACGCCAACAAGTATGTTTTTTAACAAAAAAAACAGGGTTTTGGTACCTATTTATGTACTGTATATTGTAATAAATATCTGAAATAAAAAATGAAATATTTACAATTATTATTTATTAATATTTTATGTAATAAAATAAATAAGTAAATAATCTTGGCACCCGTATACAGATAAAATGTTCTATTTTTTTAGGTCAGTTATCGGATGTCAATAAAAATGTTGATATAGATTCCGAAGATGCACTCAAAGTTACTAATATAGAAGCGAACGGGACAAAAGGAGGAGAACCATGGCAATTTCCTGGTAGGTTTATAAATATAACATTAATAAATTATATAATTTATAGGTACACAATAGTAACTTAACAATTTATTATTTTTAGAATCATTCGAGGATAATAGTAATCGGTCCGATGAAAATAGCACACCCATTCCATCTCCAGAGTGTGCTACAAACCATTTAGACTACGATTGTAGTAACTATTTCTGTCCTTGGTATATTGAGAATGCTATACAAGAACCGTATTCAGTCATTTCATCCACTACCGATCTACTATCAACACCCCAAGCGAACAGCCCGTTTTCTTCATTTTCCGAATCAACGCCGAGTTGTTCTAGAAAACGAAAAAAGATTTCTCGAAAGGATGTAGGTAATATTAGACGTCGACATGTTGCAGATTGGATTGATAATAAGAGGAAGAAACTAAGAAATTTAGGCAAAGAATATAAGAGTCGCGATGGTACCACTAGGCTTGCGAAATCATTAAAACCGATGTGTCCGGAGAATTGAAGACAAAAATGTTCTTCGAAAATTAGTGTCGATGAAAGAATATCCATTTTTAATCAATTTTGGAATTTAGGTAACAGGGAAAAGCAATGGGCTTTTGTGGCTTACTTGGTGCTGAAACAAAAAAAACGTAGGGTCTTTACTGATACAGCATCAAGGCGTAATTTTACTTTAATTTATAGACTGAAAGTAAACAGAGGTGATGAAGACGAATTTATGGTTGTTTGTAAGAAGACCTTTTTAAATACTTTCTCTATTAGTGAACAATTTGTCTACACTGCTTTGGAAAAACTAGATGTTACTAGTGGTTTGATAGAAATGGACCAGCGAGGACGCCATGATAATCATCGTAAGGTGATAACCGAAGACGTTATTAGAAGTGTGTGTGATCACATCAAATCCATTCAACCCGTGGAATCTCATTATACGCGAAGTAGAAGTGGTAAGCTATATTTAGACGGGGATTTGAATTTTCACCGCTTATTTGATTTATACAAAGAATGGTTTGACGAACAAGTATACAGGTCCTCTATAGCGAGTACTGAAAGACAATATCGTGATATTGTTAACGAACATTTTAAGCTGAGTTTTTACGTTCCTAAAAAGGACCAGTGCGACAAATGCCACATTTATAAAAACAAATCTACACCGACATTAGTTGAAACACAGCTTTATGAATCACATCTGCGCAATAAAGATCTGGCGCGTAAAAAAAAGTTGTTGGATAAAGAAGCAGCCAAAACCTCGGACGGGAAAATATTAACAGCTACATTCGATTTCCAGAAAGTACTTAATGCTCCACACGGTAATTTGAGTATTCTTTATTATAAACGTAAATTATCAATATTCAACTTCACTATTTTTAATCTAATGGATAAAGAAGGTACTTGCTTTATGTGGCACGAAGGACAAGGTAAAAGAGGGGCTAATGAGGTTTCCAGCTGTTTGATGAAATTTATTTCAAAACACAAGGAGTTAGGGACAGTCGAATTTAGATTTTGGTCAGATAATTGTGTAGGCCAAAATCGCAATCGCATTGTTTATGCGATGTATATGTATGCTGCCGCTTCTTGTCAGGTTTCTATTCGTCATTGTTTTTTAGAAGTTGGACACACCCAAAACGAAGGCGATAGTGTTCATGCTTTAATAGAAAGATCCGCCAAAAACAAACTTATTTACACTCCACAGGAGTGGTACTGTTTGGTACGTTGGGCTAAACAGGACGGTAAACCTTATATAGTGGAAGAAATGCAGTACACGCATTTTTTAAATTTTAAGTCATTGTTACAAGGGAATTGGATCAAGAGTGACAGTGGAGATAAAGTACAATGGAACAAAATTAAAGAAGTTTTTGTAAAATCTGAAAATCCCCATAAATTGTACTATAAATATGATATGGCTAGTAATGATTATTATGTTCTATCGGTAAAAAAAAATACGAGGCGGCAATGTTCAACAGATTCTACTGTGTCTGTTGAACCATTATATCAAAGGAACCTTCCAATTCCTAAAGCCAAAAAAGACGATATAATTAATATGTGTAACTCTGGAATTATTCAGTAGTTATCACGATTTCTTTACAAATCTCCCATCAGTGAATGTAAGCGATAATGATTGCGATTCTGATCTTGATCTCACTTAGTTTAGGACTTATTCTTGATGTACACGAAGGTGAGATTTTACTTATTATTTGTCCGTATTTATGCAAAATGGAACCACTCGACAAATTTCATTTTTTACTTTTTTTGAAGAATACGAATGTAAAAGTGGTCTAAATTCTTATACAAAAAAGAACCACATGATTTCCCCCTTGGAAACAAGGTATATTAAAAGTAGAACAGAACCAACAGCAATAACAAACGTTACTTGTAAAGCAAAACGGAACCACGGCACAACATGACTCTATTGATCAAACAAATAAACGATAATACTAACATGTAATTTTATACAAAAAAGATCCACGCATACTTGGTACCGTTATACATTAAACATATTTCTATTATTAACGATTATTTTTAATACACAAAATAGAACCAAATTTCTGTGGTTTCGTTATGCGTAAAATAAATTCTTATTATTTAGTTGCTAATATTGTTTTGCAAAAGGGAACCACAGACGTTCGGTTCTATTTTGTATAAATAAATATTGTTAAACAGTAGAACCACTAGCATGTGATTCCATTATGCTTATTGTTTTGAAACTTATGATCGCTTAAAGGTACAAAAAAGACATGATTGATTTCATATTTCTCGTTTTAAACAACGAAATATTTACTTTATTTCATTGATGGTATGGCTCAAAGTGCAATAAGTCAGTTTCAAAGTAAAATGTCAAACGTCATCTGTCAAAATAGGCGGCATTCAACGAAATAGTTCGAATGCGTGACGACCGTTTTTTTTCTCTGCAAAGAAAGTTCTGTTGTTTTTGTTTATTTCTTTTGAATTAAGTGTAAAAATGTTACGTAGAGGCAAGCTGTTGGTGAATAGAGCTTTGGACATAAATACCGAAGATACTAATGAAGCCATAACAGGTAAATAGTTTTATTTAATGCATTTTAGTACCTACTTACTTAATGTATCTGAAAAGTACTAGTACCTGCGCATTATCCACATTTGATTAATTCCGTGTGTGAAGTGATTTTATAAAGATTATTCGACAAGTAGGCATAAGGGCTCTCATATTATATAACTGCAAAATCGCATAGCAAATAATAATATCTTCGAGCTCACACGAATGCACCGTATGAACTGCGGCGTTGTTTCGTGTGTTGATGTATGATGTTATGATTGTAACGATGTGTGTGTATGCATATACGTAATATGAAATACTTATGTGTACATTTCTTCGTAATGATGAGTGCTGAGGTATGAAAGACTTGGGTAAGATTCTGTTGATGTGGTGGGTTGATGTGAAGTAATGAGAGAGTGGGTGTGTGTGTGCGTGCGTGCATGCGTGTGTGCGTACGCACGTGCGTACGTGTGTGTGTGTGTGTGTGTGTTACTACTTTATGAAGAACCGTAAAGCCGCGTTCATACTAGGTGACATTTGCCCTATGTCGCCCTATGTTTCATTACCCTTCTGGCAACGTTGTCGCTCGATGTCTTCGGCGTCATACATCACTCAACATATCCTGGTAAATTTTTTTTATTACAGCACAAGGTAGTGAAGAACCTAGTACGTCACAGCCTCTAGAGAAGCTTTCTTCACCTCTAAGCAATAACTTAACTTCGCCAGATCGCTTAGAAGAATATTCCTCGCCGATATTAGACCTACTTGCAAACTTGTCCCCTTTTAAAAGCCCTGACTATGTATCAGATTCATCAGATTATGGTGATGATACAATAGTTGCTGGCGGCAAGAAAATGAGGCTACCTAATGGTAAGTCTAGGCGCACTATCATAGAAGAGTCTGCTTCTGAAGGCGAAAATACTGCAAAATCACCAGCGTTTATACCATGTTCTGATGACGATACAGTGAGTATTAATGACGAAGTACCTACGAAAGGAAGACCAAAGAAAGGCCGACAATTTAAGTACGGCGGTCTATCTAGGATAGAAAGAAAGAGAAACAGACATTCTAATAAGCCTTTTCACAACTATAAAAACATCGAAGTCCAACCGAAAGTATTTATTGATTATAAATGTAATTGTAAAACGAAGTGCTGGGAAAAAATAGATTCAAACAATCGACAGAAAATATTTGAGATTTTTTACAAACTAGAAAATTACAATACCCAGAATATGTACATCGCAGCAAGCGTCAAAGAAGCCGACGTAAAAAGAAGGATGACTAATAGCAATATGAAGAAAAAATTCTCTCGTAAATATCTATTAGATAAAGTCGAAGTATGCCGGGATTTATTTGTCAAAACAATTGGTGTTTCTACAAAGAGAGTTAATACTGCTTTGACAAAAATGAGGTCACAAGATTGTTTAGATAGAAGAGGATCGAAAAGTGGAGGTAAGAACAAATGCAGCGATGAATTAGTTTCCCAAGTAAGATGCCATATAAACTCTCTTCCTAAGTATAAATCACACTATAGAAGAAGTGAGCGCGAGACCGAATATCTTATGCCAGACATGACTTTAGACAAGATGTACGATTTATACTGTGAACATGTAGGAGAAGCTGACAAGGTTAGTAAGGCCATATACACAAAGTTATTTTACACATATTTTAATCTTAAACGAGCGCCTCTTAAAGAAGACACGTGTAACAAGTGTGACACATTACAAGCAAAATTAACTCATTGCAAAACTGCTGAGGAAAAAGCAGCCATAGACACAGAACGCGAAGAACATTGCCGAAAATGGGAACAGGCGCGGAATAAAATGAAGGCAGATTTTGTACTGGCTACGCAATGTAAGGAAATAGAATGTCTCACGTTTGATCTACAAAAAACGCTTCCAATGCCTAAGATACCTACTGGAATTATTTACTATAAACGACAGCTTTGGCTGTATAATATGGGTATTTATTCGGCAAAAACCAACTCAAGTGGGTGTTTTGTTTGGATAGAAGGAATGGCTGGGAAGGGTGCTCAGGAAGTCAGTTCTTGTCTATTAAAATACTTAGGCGAGCATATTTCTGAAGATGTCGAGGAACTAATTTTATGGAGCGATTCGTGTGGCGGACAAAATCGTAATATAAAGATAGTTTTGATGTTAAACGCATTTTTGCATTGTCATCCCACTTTGAAAAAAATAACACAAAAGTTTTTGATTCCCGGACATAGTTACCTACCCAATGACAGAGATTTTTCTCACATTGAATCTGCAATGAAAAAATATCCGAGATTATACACTCCTGATGATTATGTACAAGTTATGAAAGATTGCAAGAAAAAGAACCCTCTGACAGTGACAGTAATGGCAAAATCAGATTTTCTGGGTACTTCTAAGGTTGAAAAAATGATTATTAATAGAAAACGTGGTATTAACAAAGAATGTATTAATTGGCTACAAACTCGGGAAATATACATAGAAAAAGACTCACCAAACTCAATTTATTTTAAAAAAGACTTCTTAGGTAATGCTGTAGAAGTTAATATAGGGAGAGCACCTGTTCGTGGCAGACCTGCTTTAATCTTAATGGAACATTTAGTTCCCTTGTGGCCGTCAGGGAAGCCAGTATCACCCGCGAAACTAGCCGATATTCAATCCATATTACATCTCATACCACAAGATGCACAGAGTTATATATGAGATGCACAGAGTATAATGGTCTCAACTGTGATAATACTATAGAAGACGACATAGATGGACTAGACACGGTGGATTTCGAAATCCAGTTTGATGATAACGTCGAATAAACCTGTAATTTTGATAAATAAAAGCTTTATCCCGATTATAAATCACATAGTTTCATTTATATCAAAAAATCCCTAGATTGTGGTTCTTTTTTGTATATGAGAAAACCTATTATTTATTTAATGCTTAAAGGAACCACATGCACGATTTCTTAATTATTTTGAAAGTTTACCAGTAATCAACAAAAAGTTATATACACATACTAAATTTAGTAATTCATCAACATATTTAAATAAAAGAAATGGTAATTTTACTACATTTAACAGTGCTGCACATGTTTTTGTAAACTCTTTGATATCTCAAAAGTGTGTATTAGCTGTGTGGTTCCATTTTGCATAAATACGGACATTTAATTTTAATTTTATTTTACAGGATTATTACGTATTGAGTATTATTTTTTTACCATTCAAATGAGTCTGATAGTGTTATTTTAAAATTAAGATTATTAGTAAATTAATACATACAAGGTGTAACAAAATTAACATAGTTTAAGAATAGTTACCGACTGCATAATAGTTTTCTTACATCTTGAAAATGATTAGTCTTAATACTTTTTAGTTAGGCAAGTAATATCTTGCCTAACTAAAAAGTATTACATTATTATTTATTATCTCTTTAATACTTTTTAGTTAGGCAAGTAATATCTTGCCTAACTAAAAAGTATTACGTTTATTAAAACAAGAAGGATTGATATTTTTAAGTTTATTAATGTTACTAGGAGATTTTTATGTTTAGTCAAAGTTTATGTTATATTGATGGATCTCAAAATTAGAGATTTAAAAAAATTATAAAGATTATATTATTAAGGTACCTTAAGATAATTATGATTATGGTTTTTTAGTAATTCGTATGAATATTAATGATGTTTCTCTCAATAAAAATGTTTGAATTCATTTTTTTTATTGCTTTCCTAAAAAAATATTCCTGATTATTTTTTATTACAATAAGGTTACACAATTTACTATATTATTATATACAATTTTAACGAAGTAGAATGTATTATCTAATATTTACAATAATTATTTACTCATTTTTACAAAGTAGAATATAGTATCTATGACATACGTCAAATAGTTTTGTATACTGTCCAACGTAAATCCAAGTAAGTATGACATACTACTATTTACTTGTTATGATGGTCGACATAAAATATCTTAAGCGAGTTTTCTCAAAAACAAGAAAAAATATGAATTAAACTACTACACAGGATTATTACTTACCTATACCGTAATTCACTTGCAAATACTTAAAAATATTAGTTATCATCTCACTGAACAATCATCAATAAACATTGATCGGATCTTTGAACAGCTGTACTGTAAAGTTTCGATATGTTTATGTGCAGAGTAGTAGTAACTACAAATATCAGAAACAGACATATAGTCTACCCAAATACCTACCCAAGATCTGATGGCGCTGCCGTCCACAAGCATATCAGTTCCGTGCTATTTTAATAACTAAAAATAGAAAAGTGCATTTTAAAAAGGTTAAAAGAGATAAATTAGAGTGACAAATAAGTGATAATTGTGTGATATCGTTATCATATGAATTGCACAAGAACTGGTGACATAAAACGAATATTAAGAAGAATGATCAGTGAGGTGTTATTCTCGGACTCCCACAACTTGGAATTCCTAGTAAACATTGACAGTGTCTTAAAAGTGTGCTAATCACGTGCTCTGTTTATGAAAATAATATATTTGTGACGAAAATTGTAGTTAAAACTTTAAAAACACAATTTCTCCACCGTTACTGAAAAATAATTTAAAAATAATAATACTACTCACCGCCAGACGGCGCTGATTCAAGGCGCGTTCCAGCTCCCAGCAAGAAGATAGTGGCACATATTTAACATTAACCTATTTAGACATTGTATTCAGCGCCATCTATTGCCACAAAAGCATCAATTATTGTTATCATTAATCTATTCACCACAAGAGAGCGTCAATAGTCACAAAGGTATCAATTACTTTCATCATAAAATCATTGACCACATTAGACCGCTAGTGTATAAGGCCTGAACACTTATCATTGCCATTTTATCTCACAGAACGACGTATCTGAACTTTTTGTATAGTATTGTTTTGTCTTAGTTATAAACTATGCAACATTCACCACCATCCCATCCCTCACCGAAACTTACTACTTCATCAGGGCTCAGTGACAATATTTCACAAAGGATAAAAAGAAAGCAACCGGAGTCTGAGATAACTTGTGCAATCAATACGCTTACCAAAGAGATGAACACACGGCTAGAAGAGTTGCGACGCTATTTTGACTGCGCGATGTCGAACTTGTCTGAGAAATTATCTACTATTAAAACGGACCTAGCCACTGTTACTCAAACAACAACGGACATTAAAAACGAGCTGAATTCTTTACGCTCGGAACACGTGATTTTGGAGAAGCGCGTTTCAACTCTGGATGCCAAACAAATCACCATGATAGAGGATATTGCCTCCCTTAAAAAATCTCTACAATATACATCAGATCAGCAGGACGACCTATGTAAGCGAGTTGACACCATTTCTAATAATACTAAAAGTTCGAACGCTTGCAATGACATAATTTTGAGATTGGAGTCGCAAATTGACACACTTGAGCAACAAGCCCGTCAATGCAACGTAGAGATTTGCAATGTCCCGGAAAAGCGGTCAGAAAACTTAACAACCCTCATGGAGACTATAGGATCTAAAATTAATTGCGCAGTGACCCAAAAAGACATCGTTGCCATACATCGTGTCCCACACGCACAGAACTTAGACAAGAAGCCCAAAAATATAGTCGTGAAGTTTGGGTCGCGTGTGCTGCGAGATAATATATTAAGTGCATTTCGATTATCGAAGGGTCTAAAAACCGATCAAGCAGGCGTCTCAGGTACGTCACAACCAATATTCATCAACGAACATCTGACCTTAAAGAAGAAGCAGTTATTTCGAGCAGCCCGCGAATCAGCCAGGAAAAACAACTACAAGTACACATGGGTCAAACATGCCACCATCCTGGTACGAGAGTGTGACGGTGCTCCGGCAATGGCTATCCGGTCATCACAAGACATTGGTAAAATCAAACCAAGTACCCGACCCACTTAGGGCATTATGTAAATTATATTACCGCATATTCTATAAAAATCTTCATTCAATGTGCATGATATGTAATTGTGTAATTAGTTATTGTTCCACTCTAATGTTGTGTTTGTGTGTATCTTACTTATGCCTTTCTAATTATGATGGAGACTTTATACATTTGTCCTATGTTTTATATTCATTGTATGACCAGTTTATTTATATTAATGCGTATTCTGACACATTCAATTCTGTGTTGTCGTTCGGTTATTCTATTTTCTGTCAAAACCTTAATTTTATGGATGTAAGGCGGTCGCAAGACTTGTTGAACACACTGCTGATGGGTACCTATTTCATCTTTGATGAGTAAATTGCTAATATACTATCAGAATTGTAGGGGTATTCGTACTAAGCTTAATCTGTTGTATATGGGCATATTTTCTCATCATTACGATATCATAATCTTGACAGAAACGTGGCTAACTCAACAAATTTCTGACAACGAGTTTATAGATAATCGTTACGTAGTCTATAGATGTGACCGTAATCGTGTTGCTACCAAGAAAAAGGAAGGCGGCGGTGTTCTGGTGGCCATCTTGAAATCTCTATGCTCCACGCTTGTCTCTCTGGATACACTATCCACACCACATATTGAGCATATTCTCGTACAGCTCCCAAGTATAAATAATAAAATGATATTTATTAGTGCAGCATACATCCCCCCCAAATCAAATCAAGAAGTATTTTTAGGCCATTTTCAACATTTGCATTACATAATAGATAAACATAATCCAGATAAATTCTATTTATTTGGTGACTATAATTTACCGGATGCTAACTGGTTGCCGCACATTAACAGCATCCCAGCTGCACTAAGTTGTTCTGGTAACTCTTTATTAATTGAACACATGCGTAACTTCATGGCCTTATTAAATTCTTTTCAATATAATTATCTTACTAATCACAAAGGCCGCATTCTGGACTTACTAATAAGCAACACCGTTTGCTCTATAAATACTCCATCGTGTACATTATTGCCCATTGATGCTAACCATCCTCCATTCTGTGCCACTATCATTCATAAATATCAAATTAAAATCGTTTCACAAGCGAAAAAAAACAATTATAATTATTATAAGGCAGACTATAAACAAATTAATATAGATCTGTCTCAAATGAATTGGGCGGACATACTAAATCACTTGCCAGCCGAAGAAAGCGTAAGTACTTTCTATGACATCCTTTATGGATTAATCAAGAACAATGCGCCTCTGTCTCGCTCGAAATCAATAAAATTTCCAGTGTGGTTTTCTAAATCGTTAATACGCATTTTTAATAATAAACGTAAAGCCTGGCTTAAATGGAAAACGTATGGTAACTTGTCAGAATATGAGCAATTTTCCTACCTGCGAAGGAGATTTCAAATAGAATGCAAAAACCATTATACAAATTATATAAATAGTGTAGAGGATAACATTAAAAAAAATGTCAAGAGTTTGTGGACTTACGTCTCAAATAAAAAAAAGATGCTGGAATACCAGCTACGATGTTTTATAAAACCCATAATACTAATGATCCAGAAGTAATTTGTAATCTTTTCTCAAATTTTTTTAAGTCAGTATATGAGACTTCTACATTTGATTGCAATAAGTTGCAATCCTCGGAAGCGCTTGCAAATAACTGCGATATTATTAACCGCGTCACTTTCTCCACTGATCAAGTTCTGAAGGCATTGAAGGCATTAGACATAACTAAAGGTCCCGGCCCTGATGGGTTGCCGCCTTACTTTTTGCGTAGAACAGCCGATAATATTTGTCTTCCGTTAGATATAATTTATAACAGATGTATTTCAGAGGGTACCTTTCCTACTGTTTGGAAGAGAGCCAATATAACACCGATACATAAAGCCGGCTCCAAACACGACATCGAGAACTATAGGCCAATTTCAATCCTGTCCACCTTGTCGAAGCTCTTCGAGAGACTGGTACATAATGCAATTTATCCCATTCTTCACCACGCTATAATAAGCCAACAACATGGTTTCGTGCAAAAAAGATCTACTGTTACCAATTTACTAACTTTTACAGATTATGTATTTAATAACATGGACCAACAGATACAGGTAGACGCTGTGTATACGGACTTTCGAAAGGCTTTCGACAAGGTGGATCACGAGCTCCTTCTTTACAAACTCGCATTCAACGGCATCCGGGGAAATCTTCTGCGTTGGTTCGCGTCATATGTGATAAACCGATCCCAAAGGGTTGTTATAAGAGGACATCAATCTGATCCTGAGATTGTTACCTCTGGTGTACCTCAGGGGTCAATTTTGGGCCCTCTATTGTTTATAATTTTCATAAATGATATAGCTAACTGTTTCATACATTCAAAGTTCTTACTTTACGCGGACGATCTCAAAATTTATCGAACAATTCGCAGACAATCGGATTGCAGCTTGTTGCAGGCTGATTTGGATCGTTTCGCAGAATATTGCTTAAAAAATAAAATTCATCTTAACATATCTAAATGCGCATCCATCACATTCACAAAAAATAAGAACTTATTAGTTAACACCTATACTTTGTCCCAAACAGACCTGACTAAAGCTTCATCTGTAAGGGATCTCGGTGTTTTGCTTGATGAGAAGCTCCACCTTGATCAGCACATAGATAAAATTGTCAGCAATGCCTACAGAATGTTTGGCTTCGTAATGCGATCCAGCAAGGAATTTAGAAAATCCAGTACCTACATACATTTGTACAAAGCACTCATTAGGTCCCAACTAGAGTATGCCGTCATAGTATGGAACCCTCTTTACATGAAATACATAGATAGCTTGGAAAGAGTGCAGCGTAAGTTCATCAAAGCAGTGCAGTACCGTTGCCGCCATAACATAATATCTGACGCAAATGCTAACATTAAGCTACCAGCATTAAAGTTCAGACGTACTTTTCTAGAAACTATGTTCCTGTATGATTTATGCAGTAACCGATACGATTGCACAGAATTAACAAGCAAGCTATGTTATATCGTCCCTAGGACTGTAATGAGACGCGAAGTGCGCGGACATACTCTTTTCGCTGTTTCATCTTGTCGCTCAAATGCTGGAGTTCGTGCACCGTTGCATAGAATTTCTAAAAATTATAATGACCATTTTATAGATCTAGATTTGTTTATGTTGTCAGCTGGTCAGTTCAGAAAGGCTTTATTAGAAAAAATTGCTAATTTATAAAAAGAATTGCTAATTTATAATAATTCACAATAATTTATGATTTAATGTGATACACAATTATTTGTCGGTAATTTATTGTTTTTATATTTCTTTTTTGTTCTTTTTGATTTTTAAATTCATTCATTTGCATGCTTTTTTTTTTGTCTCATAATGTATTTTTAGTTATTATAATACTTATATGTAAAATACGTGGAAAACGCTGTGGGTTGCACATAAGAAAAAATATTTGTTAAATTTCAATTCTCATATAAATATAAGTGTGTAACTGTTTGTTTTTCCGAAAATAAATAAATAAATAAATAAATAAATACACTAATTTGGTTAAACCCTTTTTAGTTACGTGTGATGTGATGGATATATTTTAGAGTGCATTGGACATATTATGAAGCAACAAAAAATGACTCAACAATCATGAGTGATCTATTTCGTAATGAAAGTGGTCCAATGCGCTCATTTTTTAGACAGGGGGACTTTATATTGGATAGGGGATTTAGAGACGTGATCCCCGAGTTGGAAAGCTATAATTATAAAACTTACATGCCCGAGTCATTATTGGAAGGTGAATTTCAATTGACAACTGATCAAGCAAATAAGTCTAGATGTGTAACTATGTGTAGATGGGTCGTTGAAGTTGTAAACGGTCGCATTAAAAGAGACTACAAACTCTTTCTACAAGAATATTTTAACAGAGCATCAACACACCTTATGGATGATTTCAAAATTGCTTGTGCTCTTTTGAATAAATTCCACCCAACAATAGAAGACAGACCTGATGCTGCAGAGTATTTACTAATTGCTCGGGCGAGATTAAACACAAGCAATTATTTGGGGGAATTTATTCGAAGGGAAAACATCAATAGGAGACGTACGGTTTTCCAAAACATAGACAGCAATGCTCCCCATTTAGACCATTTTCCTAGATTAACTTTAGATGATTTAAGAAGATTTTCATTGGGATCTTACCAATTAAAACAGGCTAGATCCTTATTATGGGGAGCACATAAGAAGTAATGGTACTTATAATGTTGAAGTAAGCAATGTTCTGGAAGAGGATTTGCCCTTAATATTGGGTCAGAATAATTATTTAATTAGGGCTAGAATTAAGTCCCGCCAAGTAGAGATGAAAATCGGGCAAATTCTTTATAAATGATAAATGATGATACGGGCAATCTCCTTTGATTCATTAATGTCTCAGGTAAAAAATACTTTAACAAAAAAGATATAAGAATTTCATATGTGGATGGACGTTCTTGAGCAGTTCTCATTTGGAAGTCAATGTTAACAAATATCAACCGTTGCGCGGTTCAGGCTTTATCGAATTACCACCTGCAATCAAATCGAAAAAAGCATGTGTTAATATCCACAATAATGACGAGTATTGTTTTTTATGGTCTGTTGTTGCTGCTTTATATCCAGCTAAGAGTCACCCTGAAAGAGTATCTTTTTACCCTGATTTTCGTAACGTTTTAAAGGTAAAAGACGTAATTTCCAGTGAATTTTTCAGATATTGCGCGGTTCGAAGTGAATAACCCTGAAATTTGCATTTACATGTATGGTTTAAAAAATAATATCGTATAGTATACCGTCATAGGACCGCTTTACAAACCAAAACCCTTGAACGGAAAGGTGATTCATTTACTTTATTTAGAAAGAGATGATTTGTCACATTACTGTCTCATTAAAGACTTGCCGCGACTTGTTAAAAATCAAATAACAAAACACCACAGTAAACTGTGCTTTTGTGACGTTTGTTTAATGTTTTTTAATTCATGCGATGACCTTAGTTCGCATAGTTGTGGAGGTGTCGCCACTGAACTACCTTCAAATTCTTGTCTGTTTGTCTGTTTGTTACGGGTTGGAGCAAATATTACTGAATAGATTTTAATTTTATTATCACTGTTAGAAAGTATATGCTCAACTTAAAAACTGGTGAAGTTCTTATCTCAATTAGTTAAACGAATCCTGAGATACAGTTTTACCTCCCATAGAGACCCATAAAGAAGAGATCACCAATGTTGGTTTTTCCATTTTTACTCCTGATATAGCTTCACGTGAGCGAAGCCGCGGGCAGAAGCTAGTTTATTATATTTATATTGGAACTGTTGGCTAGATGGCACTAGTAATAGTATAGTTCGCTTTGCTACGCGCATGGAAACAAAAGCTATCTGAAGACCATCTGATAGCTAGTAGTGACGATGTCCCATTAAAAATAATAGCAAATAAGAATAAGAAAAAGAAGTTCAATGAAAGAGATAATTGACACGGGTGCCGAGAAAATTATTATGAAACTCGTCTCTACGAGGACTCGCTTCAATGCACGGTGTGCCAGTTTTAGATATACGAAAATTGCACTAAATTTGAAGACATGTGTTCTAAATGTGGTGCAGAGAAAAAAAGACTGTCAAAAAAGGAAATAAGACAAAATCTATGCTTCAAATAGAATTAAGGATATGGCCATCTTACATATATCAATGTGATTGCAGCGTATACTTCAAAACGAGAAATTTCCCTAACAAGAAAAATGATTTGAAAGAACTGTTACAAAAAAACATTATTCCTCGCTATTACTCAGATTTTTATTTTTTAAATGTTATTTTTTTTCTAATTTTTTAAATAAGTGTTTTGAACATTTTAAAATTTAACTATAGTGTGTAAAACAAACTTACGCGCATACTGGCGCATATCACTTAATTAAGTCGTGAAATTCATTAAAGATTCTGATACCTATTTGTACAAAACTACATATAAAACTGAACAATGAGAAAAAGCTACAATTAAAATTAGCCGTGCAGGTAAAAAATATATCGCAGATATTAATTTGAGTGCAGCTTATAGCTCTAATTTGCCAATTGCAAACAGTAAAAAGCAAGATATTCGCCAATTAATTACTACTTATATTGTTCCAAAGTACTATGAAAACACGTATATCAGTTTATTTGATTAAATATTTACAAAAGCATAAATTTAATTATAGTAAAAAGTTTGATTTTAATTAATCCTAACAAAGATAAAACTATTTATTTTTATAAAAGTGTGTCTTTTTACTTGACCTTTAACATTTTTGGATAATCTTCCATTGATAATAAGGTTTTAGCATAATTGTTATATTTTTTTACCTATAAATCTGAAAAAAGCTATAAATGATTAGTTGGTACCTACAGTTTATAAACATGACAATGAATTGGAAAAAATGACAACAAAAAGTTAAAGTCCATTATGATGTACATTTTTTGATAAAAATATTTCCAACTAGCCTCTGCCCGAGGCTTCGCTCACGTGAAACTATATAACATAAACATAACATACCATCACGCCTGTATTCCCCGAAGGGTTAGGCAGAGGCGTACTAATGTACACCCACAGTTCGCCGGTATGTTTAGGTCCCATGTAATAGGGGGCGAGCCTATTGCCATTAACCGGGAACAAATTCCTAACTCCGAGCTGCTACTGGGAATTTCATAGAAAAACCCAATAACACTTTGCTCGACCTGGGAATCGAACCCAGGACCTCTAGCGTAGCAGTCGCGCTCAGGACCACTTAGCTAATGAGGCAGTGAAACTATATGAGGAGTAAAAATGGTATAACCAATAATGATGATCTCTTCTTTGTATTGAGCTGTATACATCAGAGAGGTCAAGCTGTATCTCAGGATTCGTTCAATTAATGGAGATAAAAAGATCACCAGTTTTTAAGTAAAAGCACATACTTTCTAGGAGTGATAACAATATCTAAATCTATTCAGTAGTTTTTGCGCCAACCCGTAACGAACAGACAAACAAACAAGAATTTTAAAAATCACATTTTTGGGTTCGGGGACGTTTATATACCCTAACCCACTTGTTTTTTATTATATCTTCAATGTACAGACACAGCTTTTTTACAATTTTATAATACCTATTTCCAATTTATTGTTATGGTTTGATTTTTCTAAGAATTTTATTGTTTGTAAGTAAGTTTGAACATTATAATAAAACCATTTTGTAAGACTCATAATACGAATAAGACTGTTCATAAGTTCCTAAGTTTATTAGACTGAGTATTAAATAAGTCTGCTTTTCCTAGAATTTGATTAGAACACTAAGTTAGATTAGAATTTAATTGTTTTTAGGTTCCCTTTATGTTTGTAGTTGATTTTTCGAGAAGAAAATATACGTTTTTTTTTTGTTTAATACACTTTATTTCATTCAAAAATATAATCTTAAATAATATTGCTTGTCATAAAACTAATTATATCATGGAGCAAAAAAAGTCACAATTCAGGACACTTTTTTTAATGTCTTTTAAAAGGTTTTTTTTAATAATTCAAAATTAGCTTTTTACGTCAAACTATAGCAAAAGCAATAAACAATTAACATTATAAAAAATTCAAACCTACTACAACTAGCAAGCCAGTAATCTATATATATAAAAGAAAGTCGTGTTAATTACACTATTTATAACTTAAGAACCGATTTGACTGAAAATTGGTGAAGAGGTAGCTTAGAACCAGGAGACGTACATAGGATACTTTTTATCCCGTTCCCGTGGGATGAGATGACAGACCGAATTCCACGGAGGCGAAGCCGCGGGAGAAGCTAGTAAGGCAATAAAAGCGAAAAGAAAAAAAAATTAAAAGTTCTCTCCTGTAAAATTTAAAAATGAGCTGTTGTGCCTTTGATGCACCGAAGGTGCGATATATTCAGAGACAGCCTTAAAAATGCCATTACTGGAGCGACTCAAACTACCCCAAAAGGACGCAACACGAGTTCTGATTATGGCGTAGAAGTCAGGAACCCTCGCCTCCGAGAACATGCTCGATGCGCTGCAGTATCTCGGCAATCTCATAAGAGCCCTGTAAGCGTTATTGTATTGTACTCTTATAGTGTTGATGGCCTTTCTGGTGAAATTCGACCAGAGTTGGCATGTGTACATACCTAAGCAATATGCACAAAAAAGAGTGTCTTTCACGTCAACACTGCAGTTAGCGAAGCTGAGAGCGAGCATGTTACCTCTGAAAGCGAGGGCTCTTCTCTCCCGCTCAATATCACAATCGTCTTTCATAATGATAAGATGAAGATATCACAAAATATCAAGAAAATCGAGCTGCTGTGTCTCCAGACATATCATGCCCCACAAACCAAGGAAGAACTTGCTGCGGCCAGAGAGCTATCGGCCGATCACCCTGCTGCCCACTATCTCCCAGGTGTTTGAACAACTCCTGTTGCGACATCTCACACCACACGTCACAGCGTCTAGAACAGTTTTCGGGTTCCACGCGGAACACAGCATAACGCTCCAGCTGTCGAGGGTACTGCACCTTTTGACGACAACCGCTAACAAGAAGGAGTACGCAGTTGCAGTATTCCTCAACATGGCAGTAAAAGGCATTCGACCGCGTATAGCACATGTACAAGCTGGCCACGTCGCATCGGCAAAGTAATCCAATCCTCCCTTGCCCATGCGATGAGGCGATGATAGACGTAACTACGAGGGTGCATTTTTAAGTTCGCGGAATGAAAGGGTTGGAGGGGGGTGATTAGGCTCAATAGAATTGTAACGTGTTCAGTGACTCATAATTAGTATAAATACGAGGTTATTGTTATTAGACAATCACCGATACCGTTCCCGGCGGTGTGCTCTTCAGGACGCGGTACAGTCACAAACGTTAGCGAACAAGGGCGGTGACAAGTCATGCCACGGCTCCCACAACGAGAAGCCCGACCGAAGTCAACCGTTGACCAATAGCGGAGCTACAAACGTGCAGCGAGCGCAGTTTGGCGGGAATAACGTGAAACAGTTGCCCGCGGGTAGTAACACCCATCATGCGCAGACCTCGGGGGCCGTGCAGCCGGCGTAAACGTCATGCCAGGAAAGGCGACTAGGCATTTTTTATGAGGGTATAAAAAAAATTTAATGATCTGTACAATGTATCAGTCTTGCAGGTGAATATATTTAAAAGAAAAAATAACTCTGTTTTTCCACCCCTTATCCCCCATTCCGCGAACATAAAAAGCTCCCTCATATATGTATTAAGTGAAACAATGTTTAATCATTAGACCTTCAAAATATTAATAGTAGCACCCATACTCAATTAGATTAATGTTGAAAGTCAGTTCATCCTAGCGATTTCCGTTTCTGAGAACCTGTAAGTACTTATCTGATCATCATCAGACCCTGAGAATGTATCATGTACAAACATCAGGTCGAACCGAGCTCGTAATCATCAACGATGGCACGATAACGGCTCAACGATATATTGAGGAGGTCATAAGACCCCATGTGAAGCCATTATGCACAAAGATTTGGTGCAAATTTCAAGTTAAAGCACAACGCCCGCGCCATAGCCACCACAGACGCTCTACACGAAGCTGGTATACAGGTCTTACCATGGCCTGCAAACAGTCCGGACTTTAACCCAATCGAGCACGTGTGGGATTTGTTGAAGAGAAGCGTTGGGAACAGAAACCAACTGGTGCATAATTAAAGACAGCTCATAAACGCGCTTAAGTCAAGCTGGGAACAAATTCCACAAGAGACTGCGGCACCTGGTGGAGAGTATGCCTTCCAAGCTACAAGAATGTGTTTTAAGGCGCGGGGCCACCGCGGCGCATATAGAGAAGCACTTCGAAGACGTAAGACTACTACAGGACAGGCAGCACAAAATATGAAACCGTGGAAATATGAGAATTTAATGGATATTACTGTCACACAGAAAATATCAAAACTTTTTCAAGTTATTCGAATCCTATACAAAGACACGACACTGAAAATACTTCTGATACAATAATTACGGATTTTGATGTTGTTGAATCACCTCCCTCACCGGCTGAATGTTCACTCTCAACAATATCTACAATTCAATCTGGGAAGAAGAACAGCAAGGAACTGGAAATGACATTCTTCAGCGCCGAGAGAAAAATCGAGAGCAAAGACGAACTGAAAGAGATGAAATAAGAAAGCATATTACTGATGCTATCGACCACAAGATGCATTATCTCATTTATTTGAAAGTCTGTCAAAAGACACGGTAACGGTCTACCAAAGTATTTACAACTACGAGTCCAAAGAGATTTTTTTTAAACAATTACTCGTGCTTAAGAAGAAGCATTGTCCTATGACTCTGAATACTTACCACGGCTCCACGCCTTCCAATTCGTCTTCTTATGGCTAAAGTGCAACAAATTATCAAACCAGCCATTTGCTTGATGCCAGCCCTTTGCCTGATTGCAGCCCCCTGCCTGATATCAGACCCGTGCTTGACGCCTGCCCCTCGCCTGATGGCAGCCCCTGCCTGATGTGAGACCCATGTCTGACGCCAACCCCTTGCCTCAACCTCAAGATACTTTTCCAGTTGTTTCGAAACATTCAAAAATAATTAATTAAAGAAAAACATACCTACTGGCGATGGCTAGTCTTTCAGCAGAACTTATAGATTCCCGATAATTATTGTTCCTTTTTCAATTTTAATTTTAATCATGTCATGAATAATCTGGAAGTCTTGTCCTGATAGTCGATAGTAATTTTAAAATTTTTCATCACTGAATGTCATAAATAATGTTTTGTATTCTCCATGTGTTAACGCATGGACATCACTAGCCGGAAGAAGGGCCCTGGCAACACTAGCAGAGACCGACGCGGACGCCGCGCCTTCACTTCGCTCCAATCGCCAGCCGCGAACATGTCCTCCGAGTAACTCACGTTCTTGCCAAATAATTGTTTAATATTCATAATACATCATTGTTTTTTATACCTGCATTAATTAAATCTTGTAAAAGTAATACAAAGATAGTTTGCTTGGAAAGTTCCTAACACCATGTTTATTTCTGAATTTAATTTTAACCCAAGATTAGATCATCAATCTCACTTTCGTATTCATCGTCAGAAGAACTGTCTAGCAAAGTCAGTGCCAAGGCCATTCTATGAGTATCTCGATAGGATATACCTATACGAGAAACATGGTGTATGACTGAAAACTGCTCTGCGATAAGCGAGCTGTACATAGTCATGGGTCATATTCGTGTACTCCAGTAGAAACGTAGACCCACGTCGACAGCGTTGAGCTATGTAACCGCCTATTCGAACAAAGCCACGCATGTATCAATGACGTCAATTCAAGCGTAGCCTCTCCGTGGGTTGCAGTGGACACAACCACATACATTGTCTTTCAAAGCGAAGCTTAATACACGTGCGTAGTCTCTCCGTGGACCGCGGTGGGCCCACGCCTTTAAAAAAACATTATCATTTAATTTTAACTTGTTCCAATAGCGAAATTTTAGCTAGAAATGCTTTTTTCGCAAAAAAATGTTAACAAGTGATCGTTTTTCAATAAAATATTCGAAATTTAGGGTATTCTCATTAATGACTAATCAACTACCTAACATCATTTATAAACATACATCATCTACATCTTTTATAATATTAACCCTTTTCTTGACAACGTATCTTGTGAGACACATCATTTTTTTAAAAAATACATCTCTTTTCTAATATACATGTATTAGAAAAGAGATGTATTTTTTTAAAACGGAACGTACACATAATTATCTTTAAAGTATACGTTTCTGAACGCACTCTAGGGACAAAATGACAGCTTACATCAACTACTTTTAAAAAAAAATTAAAATGGCGAATCGGTTAAGTGCCATTCCGCGGAAGAAGGTAAGAATTTATTATTTTTAATAGTTTTTCCTTTAAAATTGCATGAGGAATTGGTGTTATTTTATTTCATATGTTTGTACTTATGCGGGAAAGTAATTAAACAGGAGAAATAATTACGCTTGGCCACGCAAACTAACAAATAAAGTGAATGTATCCTGCAGGATACGTTGCCAGGTGTACTAAGATTCTTTGTACAATGTTAGCGTATCTTATAGGATACATTGCCAAGTGCATTAAGATTTTATTTGTATTATTTTTTTACTGTTTTTGGGGAAAGCCTTCTATGCTTGGCATGAGTGTGAGATTGGGCTTCTTTTTTCAGGGAGGGACGCAACCATCTTTTTCAAGAGCAAAAAGAATTTGTGCCCTAGTACCAAAACCACGTAAAAAGTCAGACGACGATGAATCTGAATCCGGAGATGTACTTAAGCATTTCAATTGGCTTGAGACAAGTCCATAACCATGTGATTGACTCCGATTCTTCACCTGTGCCATCTTTGCTATCTGATGAAGAAATAGTTGACGTACAAGACGCTGTTACGCAGTCTCCTTTGCTGCCTTCACCTTTACTGCCGTCACCTCAGCCGGTTCCAGCTCGACTACCATTTTCATTGACGCAAAATGGCTGTCCTTCGCCACTTTCTTTGCCACCATCTCCTATAATTGCCTCTAACAGCCGAACCAGAAGACCTACAACTTCTGTAAGGACTGCAAGAATAATCACACCCCGACGTATTTTTCAAAAACCTCTAAATTTTCAGTGGACTAAAAATAAATTCAAACATTTCGCCCAGATCTCAGATAAAAATCTTTCGCAACCTGAAATTGCTAAAGCTCCTTACGAGTATTTTACAGACGACATTTTTGATTACATAACGCAGCAATCTAACCTGTATTATGTGCAACAAAAAGGAAAACCCTTAAATTTAACTAAAGAAGACATAAGATGTTTCATAGCTATTAACCTTCTTATGGGAATTGTCGATTTACCAGCTTACACAGATTATTGGTCGCGTGAGCTCCGCTACAGTCCCATTGCAGATATTATGTCACTAAAAAAATTTCAATTGATAAGGAGATACATTCATTTTAATAATAATTTGTTAGACGATGGTGACCGTTATTTTAAAGTGAGGCCCTTGTTACAAAAAGTACGTGAAAACTTTTTGAAAGTCCCACACGAAACCAGATTTAGTGTGGATGAAATGATGGTCCCATATATGGGTAAAAAAGCTGGCAATAGAAAACAATATGTTAAAAACAAGCCAAAAAAATGGGGCTATAAAATTTTTGTTCGAGCTGGCATATCTGGTTTCGTGTACGACTTTATAGTTTATGGTGGGGAAGATACTTTTCGGTATAATTCGCTAACGCCTGAAGAGTCTAGTTTGGGTCTTGGTGCTAAGGTAGTTCTGGCTCTATGTAAAAGTATACCAGACCGTGCTTGTTCTATGGTATATTTCGACTTTTTTTTTACGAGCTTAGAGTTGATTCACTGTTTACGAGAAGAGATGGGCATATTTTCTTTAGGTACCATTAGATCTAACAGACTGCGAGGAGCGGAAAAAAGTTTACTTACAGACAAAGCCCTGAAAAAAAAACCTAGAGGCTCTCATTCGCAAATTGTCTGTAATAAAAATAAATTATGTGTCGTCAAATGGTACGACAACAAATGTGTAACGACAGCTAGTAGTTATGTTGCAGCTGACCCTGTCAGTACCATACAACGGTATGACAAAGTTTCAAAAAGAAGAATAGCGGTACCCTGCCCGGACATTATTAAACATTATAACGCCCATATGGGGGGTGTAGACTTAGCAGATATGTTGATCGCCCTGTATAGAACAGACTTCAGAGGCCATCGATGGTATTTGCCATTAGTGTCGCAAGTCCTGGATATTTGCATAAATAATAGCTGGGTTTTATACAGGCGACATAGCACGGGAAAGACAATAGCTCTAAAAATTTTCAGGTACCAAGTAGCACAGAGCCTCCTGAAAAAGGGTCGAGGAGATGCGATCGACAACTGTTCAGTTTCTGGACCAACTCCATCAAAAATAATACAGGCACCTGTAGCACCACGACCTCCACCGAATGTGAGGTACGACAAGGTCGGTCATTTTCCAATTTTCGGTTCGAAAGGGCGATGTAAATTTTGTGTCAAGGGCCAAACTACGATAAATTGTGCCAAGTGCTCGTTACGTTTATGTTTGAAGCCAGAAAGAAATTGTTTTGTGAAGTTCCATAGTGATAACGATAAGTAATTATTTCAGCTATTAGTACACTTCAAACGTTTCGATAAGTAAAAATTTAACTTTTTGTTTTAATCTGTAAGTGGATTTTAGTTTGATAACTATAATTGTTACCACGTGCAAATTTTATACATTATATTACTAAGAAAATGTTGTGTATTTTATTTCTTCAAACCTGGCAATGTATCCTCAAAGACATACATAAGGTCAAAAATTTCTGCTAAGCTGGCAATGTATCTTCAAAGATACACTTAAGATCTAATTATCTGTGTATGTGCGATTTTTTTAAATATTTTTCCCTAAATCCTAGATTCATAATTAACATCATATTTGAAAATTATTTGAAAATAATCTTTTTTCTTTTTGCCAAGAATAGGGTTAATTAAAAATACGTGGTGGCCCTTATTTTGTTTTAACTAGTATGTTTTTTAATTTATTTATTTCCTTTAACAGTTTTTATTTATTTGCGCTTTTTTTAAACTGCCTCATTAGCCTAATGGTCCTGCACGCGACTGCTACGCTTGAGGTCCTGGGTTCGATTCCCAGGTCGAGCAGTGTTATTGTGTTTTTCTATGAAATTCCCAGTAGCGGCTCGGAGTTAGGAATTTGTGCCCGGTTAATGGCAATAGGCTCGCCCCCTATTACATGGGACCTAAACATACCGGCGAACTGTGGGTGTACATTAGTACGCCTCTGCCTAACCCTTCGGGAAATACAGGCGTGATGGTATGTATGTTTTTTTATACTTTTCTATTACTCGTAAAATCTAGCATGTTTATATTTTTACGCTGCTAGTGAGGAAAGACGCCCGCCCTCATTTGCGTGGTTTGCGACGCAGTAGAGGTGTGCGTCTGCGAGGTTAACGTGGTAGATTGGCTCTGGTAGGGGAAGCGGAGAATGTTATTAGTGGTTGCAGGTAATAAATATAGCAGGGCATTCAAGAAGTCTCGTTCAAGATGTGGACATCGTATAAATTTTCAAAGCGTGGTGCCCAAATTAGTGGGTGGTAAAAGAGTAAATTACTCATGCTCCGGCGTGGATACCAAACTCGGTGTTCAGCGCCTGCAGTTACCTTCAATACGAAAAGGAAACCTGTTTCCATATTATACAAAACAATTGTTGGACATAGTCCCCGGGGTAAAATGAGAATCTTAGATAATAAGTATCATTGTAGCGGACGACGAAATAGGAATATAATAATTGTACATTGTAAATAAATAAATGAATATAACTAAATACTTAGGGTTAGGAATATGTAGACTCGTACACTAGAATAGGTAGATCTAAGAATTAATAAACGTTGAGTGTGTCACCCTTTCATTTGTAGTACGTAAGTAGCTCGTAAGTTGTAAATATTATGTAAAGGGCTTTCACCGTATTTAAGACTAAATAAATAGAAAAAGGGCTAACGGCTCTCGTTACGGTCTAGTTCGGAGCCTAATAAGCTAAGTGCACGCACGCACGCACACCCGAGCGGTGATTGGCCGAAATTCACGGCCTCTGATTGGTCGGCAAATCAGAGCGCTTACATTTCTCGGGTAAAAATAAGACGAGGCCAATTGTACGCCGGCATGCGGGACCGCTCGTGGCCAAAATTAACTGTAGTATTGCCTCAACTCAGTTACTGCACGGACCGCCCTTTCTGGTGTTTTCCTTTGTGCTTACGGTAGGGTTTGTTTCAGACCCCGACGGTAGCGCAAAGGGAACCCGCCTCCCGCCGCCCGGTGTGGCAACACACCGAAGCGGTCGCGGAGGCCACGCACCGCCAGCTGCAAAAACCCGCCAAAACCCGGTGCCCGTGGCTCGCTGGGCCATGACACCGGGTCCCCGCCGATGAATCGGCCGGAGACGGACCGGACGGCGTCGCTCCCGAACATCGGGAACCCATCGTCCGGTGTAGCACCGCCCGAAGAGGTGCCGCCGTATCCAGCGGTACCTGACCCAGCTGGAGAAAGAAAGCGGCCTATCCTGGTTCGCATACTCCCTGCCGGCTGAACAGAACCTTAAGGTGGCTATAAGGGGATTGCCGGCAGATACTGAACCAGGCGATATCGAAGAAGAACTCCGCGCGTTGGGATACGAGCCGGAGTACGTGCGCCACATACAGGCGCGCCAGGGAAGACCCGGCTGTGTGTTCCACGCAGTACTAAAGAAGACTGCAGATGTACGCCGCATCTATGACACCTCCGTATTTATGTGCATGCGGGGTGTAAGAATAGAGGCGTGGCGAGCAAAGCGTGGGCCCGCGCAGCGCCACCGGTGCCAAAAGTTTAGGCACAGCTCGCACCACTGCCACCGCCTACTACCGTGTGTGCGATGCGGAGAAGGTCACTCCGCAAAGGATTGCCCCCGCCCGCGGTCGGAGCCCCCCACCTGCGCAAACTGCCAGGGGGAGCACCCCGCAATTAATCAAAAGCCTTCCAGAGGGAGATCGCCAACAGGAGGGCGGGCACTGTAGCTCAGACGACACATAAACGGCCAGTTACGGCCACCGAGAGGCCCCATACCCAGCCGGCATCCGAAGAGGCTCAACCAGCGTCGCCCACCACGCGCGGAGTCCCCTCCACCACCGGCAAAGCGGAAGGACGGAGGAAAAAGAAGCGCGGGGGAAGGAGGAAAAAGAAGGCCACACCACCCCCGCCCACCGAAGCGACCCAGACCCGGGCCGACCCTGCCTCCAAATCACCGCAGGCGAAGTCGGAGGCCAGGAGCGCTGTTGCTGCAGTCGGCACGACGACCTCTCGAGATCGTCAACAGCTGCAGCGCATAAAGACGCCGAGAGAGGCGCCACCCACCACACAACAAAGACAGGAAGCCCAGCAGCAGCAGCGCCCCAAGTCACTGCCCCGCAGGGCGCAGACAGCCGCGGCCGTTGACGCGCCAAGCGCAGAGCGAAAGAAGGAGATTACCGCCTGCGCCATCCAGATCCTTATGGACCTCATCAGGGCCCTGAGGCAGGGTCAAGACCCAGAGACGATAATCCTTGATGGATTAGCCGCATTACTCACGTTGTGCAATGGCTAAGTCATTAAGGATTATCCATTGGAATGCCCGCGGCCTAAAGAACAAGGTCGCCGCCCTCCGTCATCTACTAAAGGAGCAGAACATTGACGTGGCGCTCATAAGCGAAACGCAGCTAGGACCCGGCGACAGGATCAAGTTCCCGGGCTACCTCGCTTATAGGAGGGACGAAAAGTCGAGTCACAACGTAACGTACCGTGGTCTGGTAGTACTAGTGAAACGAAGAGTCGTCCATCAGGAGATCCCTTCGACGTCGCCCAGAAGCTTCTACGCACTGGGTGTTCAACTCCATGTGGCCGGCGAAGACATGAATATATACGCCGCCTACAAGCCGCCCGTAGCTCGCTTGGACCACTCTGAGCTGCGGGCCCTACTTCAAGCCTCGCCGCGACCCACATTGATCGCCGGCGACATGAATTGCAAGAACCCGGCGTGGAATGCTATGCGCACGAATTCCGAGGGAAGACGGCTCTTCGCGGACGCGGAAGCCTATGGGTACACGGTGTCCGGACCAGAAACGCCCACCCACTACCCGGACCAACACCAACTCGCCCCGGATGTGCTGGACATCGTGATCCACTCAGGAAGATCCGGCTACCAGATCACACAACAAGTGATAGACGACGAGTACCAGTCGGACCATCACCCCGTGCTTGTCGTCTTGTCGGGAGTGCCGACTCGACTCCCCCCTCCTGCGCCACGTCGAAGAACCGACTGGACGAAGTTCAGGGAAGGACTGGATACCACCACCCCAACACGGCCTATAGTTACCCCCGCAGACGTCGAGGGGCTGGCAGCGGACGTCACCGCTTGCATCCAACTCGCGCAACAAACAACCACCGCTACAGAATCCGCAACACCACAGGGGCGACAGTTGCTACCGCCCCTGCCGGGACATATCGCCAAGCTTATCAGCGAGAAGAGGCGCCTTCGCAAGCGGTGGCAGGGATCTCGCTGCCCAGCTATGAAGAACGAGCTCGACCGTCTCGCGGAGAGGGTTAAGGCCAAGTTGTCGGCACACAGCTCAGAGAGCTGGGAGTCAAGTATAGATGCCGCTGAAGGCGACTGGCCGGCGGTACACAGATTGTGCTGCCAGCTATCGAGTACCCCAGCTCCAGTGCGCCACCTGTTGGATAGCGGCGGGGCCGTGAAATACTCCGCAAGCGACCGTGCGGAGATATTCGCCGAGCACCTGGAGCGTCAATTCCAGCCGAACCCGACTGACGACACCGAGCATGTCGCAATGGTCGACAGGCACCTTGGAGACTACTTCGCCACGCCGATAGCCTCTGACGAAGACCCCATACACTTCTCCCCTGGCGCGGTCAGACGTGCCATCCTGAAGACGAAGTTCAAGTTCAAGTTCAAATGTTTTTATTTCAAATAAGCTTTTACAAGCGTTTTTGAAACGTTATGATTCTAGTTGCACGGTTCCAAAAGGTCGATCCTATGGAGAAGAATCCGGCAAGAAACTCCATGGACACTCTTTTAAAATAAATAAATTACAAACTTCACTGTTACAATATTGCGATAAAAAGATGTGAGGACATTGAAGGATGTCCAAGTTTGACCAAGGTTGACTATATTAAGCTCAAGAAGGCCCCCGGAACCGACGGGATCACCAACACAGCGCTGCGCCACTTGCCGCACTGAACCGTGGCAACGTTGGCGCGCCTGTACAACGGGATCCTACGGACGGGGACATTCCCCAGTATTTGGAAGGAGGGGTGCGTCATTATGCTCCCGAAGCCAAGGAAGAACGTGCTGCGGCCAGAGAGCTATCACACTACTGCCCACTATCTCCAAGGTGTTTGAGTTACTCCTGTTGCGACACTTGACACCACACGTCACACCGCGCCCAGAACAGTTCGGGTTCCGCGCGGAACACAGTACGCCACTCCAGCTGTCGAGGGTACTGCACCTGCTGGCGACAACCGTCAACAGGAAGGAATACGCAGTTGCAGTATTCCTCGACATGGAAAAGGCATTCGACCGCGTATGGCACGCCGGCCTGCTGTACAAGCTGGCCACGTCGAGTGCCCCCCACCGCATCGTAAAAGTAATCCAGTCCTTCCTTGCCCACAGATCCGTCAGAGTAGCGGTCGACGGGGCGCTATCCAGCGCCCATCCGGTGTCTGCCGGCGTGCCGCAAGGCAGCTGCATCTCGCCGGTGTGTTACTCACTTTACACGGACGACATCCCCACTACGGGGGATACGACGCTCGCGCTGTATGCTGATGACGCCGTGTACATCACGACCTCGATGAATGCAAGGCACGCGGCGGTCAAGATGCAGCGCGCCCTCGATCTGCTTCCCGAGTGGCTCTCCAAGTGGAGGCTCTCGGTTAACGTGAGTAAGACACAGGCACTGCTCACCGGATACGTCCCAACTACCACCACCACTGATGCTATAAGGGGCCGACATCTCGTGGTGGCTGAAGGTGACATAACCTCGGCGTGACCATCGACCGTCGGCTCACCATGGGACCGCACGTCCGCAAGGTCGCAGCGAAAGGTAGGAAAGTCCGCGCCCTCCTACCCCCAGTGCTCACATCCCGCCTCCCGCTACGCGTCAAGCTGGGTGTGTACAAAACGTACATACGCTCAGTGCTGACGTACGCCGCCCCAGCTTGGCTCGCCCTCACCAGCGAGGCAAACAGGAAGCCTCTCCGTGCGCAGCAGAGCATGACGCTGCGCACCATCGCTGCAGCCCCTCGCTGCGTGAGGAACGATGTGATTCGGCGGGACCGGCTTGCTCTGGGAACGTATCGGGCGGGACCCGGCATCCACTGTGGGGAGCACCCCTAAAGTCGCCGCCTCTGTCGCTGGTCGTCCCTCGCTGGGCTTCTCCCGGATACCCGGGAGTCTCACCTGGCGGGGCCCGACCGCCGAGGCGGCGTGAAGATAGCGGAACGCTTCCGCGGCGCTCTCACAGTACACCCAGTACATATAAACACATATAGGTGCACTGCGGCAAAACTGCCGCGCGCCCACCGACCTGCTGTCTGGCTATACAATGACGTGCCCGTAGTCACGGGCAGAGGTTGGCCACCACGGTCAGGGGGCATAGCCACGATACCGTCTCGCGCGCGCCCTTGCGGGGGCGCAGCGATTTCTCACAATAGGGTATTTTACACCATGTAAAAAAAAATATGAAAATGCATTTTTATGATAGATTTTGAAAAAAGTAAATGAGAAACGTTAGTATTTATTAATAAAAATGCAATGTAAATTTTATAATTCAATTTCAAAAATCGTCTTTTTTAATCTGTTTTAAAACGCCATCCGCCATATTGGATATCGACGTGACGTCACTCACATAGAAAACAATCTAGACGTTTGTTGTCTCAGAGTAACAATTCAACAATAATTGTTTGTCGTGCTGTGTTAGTTTGATTAAAATCGCATCATGGAAGACGGTTTTGTGAAAGCAGAAAGTACAAATCTACCAATGATACGTTGATGGAGGCAATTTTTTTTGCATCCAATCCCGATTTCTGTTCTGCCGAGTTGAGAAATATTAAAACAGTAATGTAAGTACCTACCTAACTATCGTATCAAGTTTTGTCTAACAATAAAACCCAGTTTCACCAATTTCTATGTAACAAGGCATTAACTAATCAGCATTTCAAATTAACAAAGCTGTTAAGGCTTCGTCGTTCACCTGAGCCCGCCAAATTCCCGCCAAAAATTGCGAAAAACCAATTGAAATTTAATTGTTTTTTCGCAATTTGTAGGTCTAAAACACATTCTAGATTCCTAGCTGTAGTAATTGCGGCATTAGCTATACATTATTCACAACTGAGCATTAAAAACTTTGCTTAATAGGTAAACGTTAAAGAAGCTAAACTTACTACTTAATATAGGTACATAATATAACCTATAAATACATTAGGTACAAATTATGAAATTGTAATATTAACGAAGTTTTTTTTGTTTATTAGTTAACATACTATTTATAACGCATACTTACATCAAAGTGGTCTTCACAGAAATACAGTACTTATAGTCTTTGTGGACAATAATTTTGGATCTCTTCTTGCCAGTTTCAACCAAGTGTTTCTCATTTTAATACCACTTGGCAATTGAATCCACAATTTTTGTGGCGTTTTTACACTTGTATTATTGCATTCAGGCACAAGACACCAATGATAAACATTATAACTCATTATTTTCACAAATCGTGTTACTTGGTCTTTGGCAGTTGTATTGTTTAATAATGAAGTGACGTCACGAGCCGAAGTAGCATGGCGGCTAGCGTTTTCGCGAGTAAATTCAAAATCATAAATTAAAAATCGTTTTTAAGGCATTTTTTGGTTGTATAAAATTTAAATAAAAATTCTACTGGTTCATTACGATCTAAGGATTAATTTAAAACAGTTTTCAAAAAAAGGTGTAATACCCTATTGCCGGCATGCGGTGGTGAGGTACGCGGACGACGCCGCGTACCTCACCTCACCACCTCGCTCTCGGCGGCCCACGCGGCCGTGAAGATGCAGTGCGCGCTCAACGACCTCCCCAACTGGCTCCGCAAGTGGAGACTGTCGGTGAAGGTGGGTAAAACACAGGCGATCATAGTCACAGGACGCGGTGACTTCAACCCACCCAACCTTGAAGTCATGGGGGCCGATGTCGCCTGGGCCCGGACCGCCAAGTACTTGGGGGTCACCATCGACCATCGGCTCACCATGAGCCCGCACGTTAGGAGGACAATCGCGCGGGTAAAAACCACCCGCCACCTGCTCCGGCCGGTGCTCTCCTCGAAACTACCCCTACGAGTCAAGCTGGGGGTATACAAAACATACATTCGCCTGCAGCTTACATACGCTGCCCCAGCTTGGCTCGCCCTCACGTGCGAGTCGCACAGAAAGAAACTTAGGGCTTTCCAGAACACCACCTTACGCCAACTAACTCACGCGGCTCGCTACGTGAGGAATTCTGTGATCCACGGGATCTCCGGGTTGAGAGCATCGAGCACTTCGTCGAGGGGATGGCGAAGAAGATGTTCGCGCGTGCCGACTCCTCCGCCTGGCAGCACCTGAAGGGCATGACGCCATGGCACGCGCGCCCGCCCGACGCCAGGCGCTACCCGCGCGACCTCCTGCCCATGGACCACAGTGCGGGCCACCCACCGGACATGACGCCTGAACGGGCCGCACCCACTCTACACGCGACCCGTTCAAACAACGATACTCCACAGACCGCATGACACACACCCCGCCGCGCGCGTTGCCGTCTAAGTTAACATAGCCCTTTACAACCGAGTTGAAACAACCAACTTTGATCTTTAAAAAATTCTGTACCTACAACGATCCTACTTTTGCGAACGCAACCGGCCTCGATCGTTTGTGAGACAATGTGTGAACGAGAAAAAAATACGTTTAGTACTGCACAAACGTGTTAGTTCCTGTCAGTCGACCAGAAATCACGGGCGGGATGGCAGCGTTCTTCGAGTCCGATTCCCGCTCACGTAAGTAGTTCAAATTTTGATTATTGTAACGTAATTTAAGATAACTTGGCATGCCTAATTATTGATTGTGAGTGTTTTAAGAGTTATGAATATATATTTTTTTATGTATTTCATGAATGGTTGGGTTATTATTATCTTCGAAAATGAAACTCACGATCATGTGGTATCGGTTGTAATTTGAAAAGCTATTTTATTTTGTTCATGTTATAATTAATACAAAGTGGATGCTTTCTTCATTTTCAGGGGTTGCTATCACGGACAATATAGTACTTGAACTACTAGAAAATGGAAATCTTTCAGATATTGAAGATTTAGGGCCACTTGCACCAACTTCTTAAATACGTTTAAATTGTATTTAAACACGATTTTTGATTTAAGTCAAACATTCGTCTTGCACCAAAATAATTTCCGTGTTAAATACGTTGAAAGACCTGTCAAAGTTAAATACGCTGAAGACCCTATTTAAATCATACTTAAATACGAATGGCCGTTTATTGAACTGTCATCTGACGAATGGAGTTTATTTTGAGATAAAATACTACTAGAAGCCTTGTAATAAGTTTATGAGGGATTATTCACCTATTTAAGATTATTTTTTCATTTTATCAAATAAAAAACACAACAAATAAATATGACTTTGTTTGGATTGGTTGTCATGGCAGCGAAAAGTCAAAATAATGGCGTAAGTTTCGTTACATGCAGACTATTTTCAATAAAAATCATCGATTTATCATTAATTAAAATTAATTAATTATAATTATTATTAAATTTGATTTAATTTTATATCTATTATTCATAACATAATTGTTTTAATAGATTTTTCACATTACTATGATGTAATGTAGATGTAATGTAAAAACGGAACGTAGAGAACTGTTTTATCGACATGTTCAATTCATTTAACTAAATTGACATAAGACAGACTTGGTGCAAGACGATCTTAAGACCCAGTTTCACCAATTTCTATTTAACAAGGCATTAACTAATCAGCATTTAAAATTAACAAAGCTGTTAAAATAAGATATGTCCCACGAAGAAAATGTAACAGTGCGTTACTAAATCCAGCATTTATTGAATGATACACAAAGCATTCACTCACATTCTAATACGACCAAAACAGTAAGTCATAGCAACGTATATCAATGATACTGATATGTCAAATATTGTAACTAGTCGTATAATAATGTTATACGGCCGAATTTATTACATCGTTCTTTTTCTCTAATTCAAAAGCAACCGGGGTATTTATAATTTTGATAGGTAAAACGTCAACAATAATTTGATAGGTAAATTGTCAATAATCATTTTTGTGTTCTGTTGTGCGGATTTTTTTCATATTTTTAAATTATAATCTCTGTGAAAAGTACCTTCACCCTTAGCCCTCACCATGAGAAATATCTAAAAAACATTCACGCTGAATTTTTCTTCGAACGAGAACTAAATTTTTGTATATCTACAAAGATGTTATGAAGAATAAAATATGATGCAACTGCAAATAAAAACGAAGATTGGAGCAAACCACAATCACTTCTTCGAGCTTTTTCAATGCCATGGTACTCAGTGTCATGGAACAATTCAATCATGTGGGGATATTATACAATATAATATTCTCAACAGGTAGGAACTAATTTTGAGTTATCTATATGAACTAAATGTTTGTTACTATTTTATTTCAGTGTTTATTACTGAGGTAAAATGTTACTGCACCTTTTTCAGATCAGATTTCAAACTTCGATAAATGACGAATTGGTGCAGAGCAAACTGAATTACTTATGATGACAAATCACTAAAAAACATGGTGAGGCTGAGGCAGCGATGACACAGTAGCTATAAGAAAAATCAACACAACGGAAAATGAAGAAGGAAATAATCTACTCCAAATTAATTCGAAATAAAGTCGAAAATGGCTGGTTAATAACATAATTATGCAGTTTTATTTATTTTATATAGTAATTATATCTTTACCAAACTATAAAAATAATAAGTACCTACAAAATGTATAGTATTTAAAACTAGTATCCTACACACCAATAGGCCTTAGGCAAAACTTCCTTAGGCTAAGTGTTGAGCTAAGTTAGTAGGGCCTAAGCACGATCGCTATGCTACAGGCTATGACTTCGATTCCCAGGTCAAATAAAATGTTATTGCCTTATTGGTTTTTTCTATGAAATTCGCAGAAGCAGCTCAGAGTTTGGATTTGTGCCCGGTTAATGGCAAAAAGCTAAGTAGCTCTCTATTCATCCAAATTTTCTAAAACAATCCAAAATAAAATGATTCGCCTTAATTAGACCTTCATGAAAGGATCTCCTTTGTTCTTTCAAAACGATTTTGACAGTACACAAGTCATAGTAACACTCTGTTAAAAATTTAACAGACCCGCAGAGCAGTGATTAGATTTAACAGCTGATTAAGCAATTTAACAAGCTATTAGCATGTGGTGGGACACTCACAAGCCTTAACAGTGTGTTAAAATACTAACAGGCTGTTAAATTAACAAACATAGTATGGTGAAACTGGGTCTAAATGTGTTATGTTTATGGAGTTAAACATATTTAACTAAATGCATAAAAGAATGATTTAAATAGAATTTTGTGCAACTGGCCCTTAGACTGCGATGACTTAGAAATTGAGCCGAATAACCTCTTTAGTCAAACAGCGGAGGAAAGTTCGTCAGATGAGAATTCAAATAATGAAGTTAACATTTATGAGACCTCTTGGTTACTAGCAAGTCCTCAGCCGACGGCATCGACTGTGCTGCCGTCGGAATCTCCTAATTTTGCGTCATCGCATTGCGTTTCTGCTCATGTTAGAAGAACTACTCGGCGAAGGAGGTCGGTTGAGAGATCGCAATCCGTAACAATTACACAGCGAAGAAGATCAATGTCCACCCTTCAGACTACTCGACAACATCGTTCCTTAGCACGGAAAAGAATTTGGAAGCAAGCGCAATTTGAAGATAAATTACACTCCTACGCTGCACGAATGGGCCGGCTCGACCGGAGTGATACCACGGCCTCACAGAAAACCGGCGTGAAACAACGCTTGCGTTGTGTTTCGCCGAGTGAGTTGAGGTTACCGGAGGCCCAAACCCTTTTAAAGGCGGGCAGCGCACTTGCGACTCCTCTGGTGTTGCGGGTGTCCATGGGCGGCGGTTATCACTTACCATCAGGTGATCCGTTTGCTCGTTTGCCACCCTATCCCATAAAAAAAAAAAAAAAAAAACCAGTAAGTTGTCCAATTCAATATTTTAATGATTATTTTGACAATCAGTTTTTAGAAAGAATTGCTCATTGCACTAACATGTACTATTTACGTAGAACAGGCAGAGTTAAAAACTACGCACTCTGAAATTACGAAGGTTCTTGCAATACATATTTTCTTGGGCTGTATTCCTTACCCGAGACTACCTGTGTATTGGAGAGCTGGCACTAAACTAGCGCTGATCTGCGAGTTGATGTCGAGGGATAGATTTCTTACTGTTCATAATGCGCTCCATGTTGTCGGCTCTGATTCTCCACCTGAGATTGAAAAAGATAATCCGCTATGGAAAGTCCAGCCCATGATTAATAAAGTAAAGGACACTTGCAATAAGCTGGAGAGGGTGGCCGGGTTTCTATTCCATAGACGAACAGATGATTCCTTTTACGGGTCGGTATAAGTTACGCCAAGTTGTGAAAAATAAACCACGGCCTGTGGGATTGAAAAACTTAGTTCTAACCACTAGCGATGGACTGATGCTGGATTTTGATATTTACAAAGGTGCAAAATCTATGTTTGGAGATACAAATCTTGGCCTTGGTCCATCGATAATCTTGCACTTGGCTAAGAGTATTCCACCTGGTAGTTGTGTATATCATGACCGATATTTTACTACTGTACCTTTGATTGAAGAGATGGAAAAGTTGAACTTGCATTCCACAGGCACAATTATGCAAAACCGAATCCCTGATCGAGCCACAATCAAATTCAAAAAGGATTCCCAGATGAGTCGCGGTGAATCGCAGCAGTTTGTTTGTAAGCCTGTAGTAATTGTAAAGTGGAAGGATAATAAATCGGTATTACTTGCTTCAAACTGCACTAGCTCCGGGGTGACAATAAACGTGAAGAGATGGGATAAATATCGTAAGTTATGTCGATGTCACTGCTCCAAAAGTAGTCCAAAATTACAATCAAAACATGGGAGGAGTTGACGTGCTTGATCAACAAATGGAATATTATAGAACTTTCATTAAAACAAAAAAATGGACACTGAAAGTTTTAATACACTTCCTTGATCTCGCATTAGTAAACTCTTCGAGGCTGTACAGAAATGATTGTTTAGCGAATGGTTTCCTTAGAAAAGATACGATGCAACTTCTCGATTTTCGCATGAACGTACCTGATTCCCTGTCTAGCCAACCAGAACGAAATCGCATCGAAACAGTGGAAGATATTTTACCGATTGCTCGTCGACACTACAAAATATACAGGCCTGCTAATGCACCATCTGAAGCTAAACGGTATGATGGTTATGAACACTATCCCAACAGCGATGACATCAAAGCTCCGAGATCGTGCCGGATGGAAAATTGTGGTAGTCGTTCGAAAATAAAATGCGAAAAATTTAATACTTACGTGTGCCTTTCTCGTGATAAGAATTGTTTTACATCTTATCACAAAAAATAAATTTAGAATAGTAGATATAGGATTTAAATATTCGATTTAATGATGACGATCAAGGTATTTGCTTCTAGAGTTCTAAGATCTTAATTATGTATTTCTATGATTGTAGTTCCCGTACTTTATTCTCGAATAGAGTCGCACTATCTGAGAGCTTCGACTTCCAGGGAGTATATCAGTGGTGAGAAGACAATAACGGATCTTTGGAAAGATTTCGATAAGTTTCCGAAAGAAGAAAGGAAACCTACATGTGACTATTGGTTGTTTTATGACATTTTTAATAAAGAGTTTAATATAGGGTTCTTTCAGCCAAAAAAAGATAGGTGTGACTTGTGTTTGGATTATGAACTTGCAACGCTGAATCGCAAAGTAGAAATTAAAGAAAAACATGAAGAACATCTCAAAGAAAAGGATCTGTGTCGTCAAGAAAAACGTCTGGATCGTCAGAACATCAATGAGACAAACATTGTGGCGGTCTACGATTTGCAAGCTGTCATGCAATGCCCAAGTGGAGAATCATCTTCGTTTTTTATAAATCTAAGCTAAATTGCCTTAATTTTACCATTGTAGAATTGCTGAAGAAATCTGAGATAGTTAAAAAGCGTAAAAGAAACGAAGAGGAGAATGAAAATGAGATAGGGGCGTACAGTAATGTGTACAGCTACTTTTGGGACGAAGTTCAGGGGAAAAGAGGCGCTAACGCTACTCACAAATACCTAATAAAAGGCCATACGCAGAACGAGGGAGATAACGTTCATAGTCTTATTGAAAAGGAAATCAAAAGAAATAGAAAGTCTGGATCAATATACGCACCATTCCAATATGTTACCCTAATCAGAAACTCACGTAAGAATGGTAAACCTTTCAATATTATTGAGTTGACATATGACTTCTTTATTGATTTAAAGGATCTTCAAGATAAATGGGGATATAATTATAACGAAGACGAACATAAAAACAATGTGACATGGGCGAACGTCAAGGTTCTCCAATTTAAAAAGGAGTAACAGTTTAATTTTTTTTATAAAAATTCTTATACTGAAAATGAGTGGTTAGGGGTAAACATGAGAAATAAGCGGAAAAAAATAGTGAGACAAGATGTTGAGCTAACGAAAGCATATTTACAGAAACCAGAATTGGCCGAAAACAAAAAGAAAGACTTACGGGATCTCATTAACAAAAATTTAATTCCTAGTTATTACGCAGACTATAATAATGCAATACTTTAATTACTTCTAAATATACCTTTATTTTTATTAAGTTTTCCTTTTATTTATAAAGTTTTTTTAAATTAAAACTTTACCTGGGTGAAGTACTATTCAAGTTCATAGTTGATTTATTGTTTAGTATGAAAAGCCAGAAATACCAAAGCCTTTGCCTGGGTGAAGTACCATTTTAAGTTTCTATGTTGATTTATTGTTTTAAGTACATATTATAAAATTAAGACTGATAAGCCATAAGTACCAAAGGATTTACCTGACTGGAGTATTATTTTAAGTTCCTATGATTATTGATTTACTGTTTAAGTATTGTTACTGATACCTGCGAAATATTAAGACTGAAAGTCCTAAGTAACAAAGATTTATTTAAGAAGTTTTATTTTAGATTGATAATATTTTATAGGATTTTTATTTTTTGAAACGCTGTGAGTTTCAGTTATAATAATGACTTACAATGATTGTGATTTTACACGTCTGACCGGTTCCGGTTTGTTGTGTCTACTTTCCTATTAATTTTTTTTTATTGTCATAACCGCCCAAACGCCACTGGGTATACGTTGACCCACTCCCTGAGTGACGCGGCACTCAGTCGAAAAAGTACCTCAAAAATCGACTAAAGCGTTTTATCGATAAAAATTTTTACACAGCGTTGTTGTCTATGAAATGAATGAACGTTTAAACTTTGTTCCAACACTATACGAATGAAATGTCATCCTAAAAAATTTTTTGAAGTTTCATTAGTCCGCGACATTGAGTGGTTGTCAAGTGACATGGGTGCCGACGTCGTAAATTATTCTTGTGCTGTGTTGTGATTGTTTCATTTGACGCTTATTATACATCAAAATGTTCGTGAAGAACTAGGCTACAATGTGTTGTTGAATTTAAGTGGTTTTAGAATGTAAAGGAATGCAGTATTTGGACGGACAAAAAGTTATTGTTCGCGATGACAATGTAAGTAATGGGGGCCCATTGTTATTTTTTTTTACAAAAAGTTTTTGTTTACTTTGGCCCGCAATTGTGTTTAAATGGAACAATAGTTCGTAATGAAATTATGTTTATATTTCAAACTGGTTTCAATGAGTCATTGTGATGTCGATAATCAACTGAGTGAGTGTGAGCGCACACGGCCGCAATAAAAATGGCAGGTAGTAGATATTTTCGCGAATTTCGCGATTTTTTTTCTTATTGATGGTATAAAATAAGTTTAATGCTTCTAGTATTTTTAGAAATGATATTAAATCTAGTTTATTTTAATATAATTTATATGGATATAAAAAAAAAGATTTTTTTTTTAAAAATATTTATTTTCGGGGTATATCAGATTTCATCACTTTTTTTCACGATTACATATTTTTTAAAATATTTTAATGAAAATTATACCTCCTAATTGGTATATAATTAGATCCGTTATTTATTCAGCTTGATAACGGTAGTTATTATTTTGATGTAGCATTCATAGTTTTTGTACAAGAATTTTTTTATTGCTAAAAATCGGAAGTAAATTTGTACTTCCGATTTGGCTTCCGGTCGGCCTGGCGGCGAGGCGGACTGTTTTTTTTATTAAACATAAAAAATATTGTAAAACAATCAGATTTATATTATAACAATGATTTATTTAGAAATAAAAAAACGGAATGTTGAATACATTTTCGGAATTGGATAGACTCAATTAATAATATTATTATTATTATTTGTATCTCCTTTTGGGTATCACGGCATGCCTCCCGTGAGGAAGACATCCGGTACTTTGGAAGGCTTGCGGGGGGACACAGGTCCAACGCGCAGAGGCCCCTTGGAGAGCTTTAATCTAATATGGGATGGGGCATACACCCGGGACACTCCACAACTGTACTATGGAAGTACAATCATAAAGTATTCCGGGCGGGTGCAGGACTATTGTAAAGTATGAATAAAAAAAAAAAAAAATGGGATTATGGATGGGGTGTTTGGTGGACCGATAACTTCTATTGCCGGAAGAAAACGGCGTCTGCCTTTGACCCTCGAAAAAATATCCTTAGGGATGGCAGACGGTGACTCGCCAACTCACTAGCTGGGCCCCCCGAAAAGCTGCCAGTACAGGCAAAAGGCGGCAACAGCGGCGTGAGCGGCTAAGGGTGTCGAGAGGTGTGGCCCCGGTTTCACCGTCGCGAGTCTCCAAGAGACCCGGATTGGGTTTCCCCGCTATTACGCCATTAGACACTTCCACCCTCAAGCATATAGCTCTGGCAGCCCCCCTCTGGCCAGCCGTTTAAGGCAAGACAGAGTTGAAAGTCCTGCGGGCGCTCTTGGGTTTCCACTCCAGCTACCCAATATGGGCAAACTGGAGACGAGGCCCTGACCGACTCTCTGGGGCAATAAGGACCGCAGTGTCGCCACTCACCATCAGCTCGCCACAAGCTGCCCTGCGGTTTGTACGCTTTTCTTTAAACCTTATGACACATTTTTTGTTTTATTGTCTAAGGTTTGTAAAAAGCGATTCTAATCTACCCTCCAGTTTGACGTTAGTCTCATGATGAGGTAACGCTTGTCCCAGAGGGGGTTTATTATTATTATTATTAAAAGCCCGTGGTGTCCCACTGCAGGGCAAAGGCCTCCCCACTCTTCTTCCACTTATCTCTGTCGACTGCTGCCAGGGACCAGTCCCTCTGAAAAGAGTCCAGCTCATCCCGCCATCTCCGTCTGGGCCTGCCGCGTTGACGTCTGCCATTAAGTGGGACCCATTGAGTTGTCAGTTTGGCCCATTGTTCGTCTGACATGCGACAGATATGTCCAGCCCAGTTCCATTTCAGTGTGGCGGCTTTCCGAGTGACGTCTATTATTTTTGTCTTGGAACGGATGGCTGTATTCCTAACCCGGTCAACAAGTTTGATACCCAGAATACTCCGTTCCATTGCTCTCTGACAAACCTCGAGGGTGGACCTCAACTCTTCTGTCAAAGACCAAGTTTGAGAACCGTACGTGAGAATGGGAAGAATGCACACGTCCATGAGTCTCCGCTTTAGGGATAACGGCAGATCACCCTTCATAAGATCTTTCATGGCCCAATAGCTCTTCCAGGCATTTTCTGTGCGTCTTGCAACTTCTTTATTCTGCCTTGCCTGGAAAGAGACTATTTGACCCAGATAAAGATACTCATCGACGTACTCAATCTCCACACCCTCCACCGCGATTCTGTGATGCGCACTGTTGGTCATCAACTTCGTCTTTGACATGTTCATGCGAAGTCCGACCTCGAGGCTTGCCTTGCAAAGATCGTCTAGCATTTGAGCCAACTCGGCGACTGAAGAAGAGAACAGAACAATGTCGTCAGCGAAACGGAGATTAGATAATCTCCTTTCTCCGACCACTATGCCAGCCTCCTCCCATCCAGCCGCCAGCTTCCTGAATAATAGGTCTTTTAAAAAAATACGGGTTCAGTCAAGTATAGACCCAGAATGGTACTATAGGCCGACCGTTTATCTGAGTCCTCACCTGCGCGGTACAGGGGCGCGGGGGTATGACGACAAAGGGGACTCTGAGGGGCAACGCAAATAGAAGACGGCGAGACGAAGGTACGGTACAGACACGGCGCAGATACGGTGCAGGCGCGATATCTGCGCAAACAGACGCGGGGACGGTACGGCACAGAGTATTATTATACAAGGTGCTATTTAGTGGAAATAACATTTAATACACCTCCTTTCGGTTTTTTTTCGAATACTAATTCCCTCCTTTTGTATCATTATAATTCCTATGTACAGTCGAGAGCACATCAAGTGTAACATTGCGCTACGAAAGCCGCCACTATTACAAGTGCAATAAAGGCGTGCTCAAGGTCAAACTGTATAGCTTGATGTGCTGTCGACTGTACTTATGTTTGCAATATGTAACCGCTATGTTTGCTATTTAACTACTTTAAAATACGAATAACATCGGATTTTCATTAAAATCATGGATTAAGGCTGATTTACAAATTTGAACAGTTTAAAATATATCGCTACGTATCTTTGTTCATACTGTATATAATGCGAGACGCCCCTTGCGCCTACATCTGCTGGCGACGTGGCGGGGGGCGAGGAGCGGCGTGCCTGCGCCGTCCGCTTGCCGCCTTCAGTCACGAACAAAAGATAACGCAAGACGCACGTCGCTTCGTATACAGGATGCGTGACGATATTGAGTTTAATATTGAGTTTTGCGAGTTAATTGAGCAATACCCGAATATCTATGACTACACTAAGACAGGGTACAGTAACAGAAATGTGCAAGACAAAATATGGCAAGAAATAGCAATAAAAGTCGGTGCAACAGGTATGTATTTTATTTAAATTTTAAACATTATGTCTAGTCTGAAACGGAATCGGAGATCGTTGTGTTAGATATGTTGTAAGATATTCCCTGATATGGTAGGGATTTTCTCCCATTAATCGCATGTTAATGTTTGCTCCTATCAAATTATTTCTAAACCGTGGATTTGATTTTTTACCATCACATGTGCGAATTACGTTATGCAACACACACATTGCTTTTATAATATTATCAACATATTCTGGTTTGCAGCAAATAGGCGTGTAAAGTCCACCAAACTTTGACGCTAACATACCATAGGCACATTCTACTGACTTACGTGCCCTTGACAACCTGTTATTATAAGCTCTTCTCTCATTAGTCAATTGATTTCGACCATATGGTCTCATAATATTTCTTTTTAGTGGAAAAGCTTCATCTGCCACAAAATAAAAGGGCACATTCTGTGTTTCTCCAGGCAAAGGTGTAGGGTTCGGTAAATCGAGATCGCCTAGATCCATAGCTTGTCCAAAAGAGCTAACTTGTAATACTCGCCCATCACTATTTCGGCCGTATTCACCAACATCTATAGTTAAAAAGAAACCATCTGCATCTACAACTGCTAACAATACAATAGAGAAATATCCCTTATAATTTATGAAAGTCGAACCCGAGTTGATGGGCGCTGTAATTCTAATATGCTTTCCATCTAAACTCCCAACACAATTCGGTAAATTCCAGAGAGTGTAAAACCGTTCAGCAACTTCTACCCATTTTTGTCGTGTAGGTACAGGCATATATTCCGGCTGTAGGCATTCCCACAAAACGCTAGAGGTTTCATGCACAATTTGCCGGACGGTACTGCCTCCTCTCAATACATATCCAGAAAGTGATGTAAACGAACAGCCATCTGAGTAGTATCTGTAACAAAAATAAAATAGCAATAAGTATGTAACATTTGTGTGTTTAGATTGAGGTGCCACTTTTCGCATCGTAAAGTGGCTAATGGAGTTATTTAGTAGTAGTTTAGAAAATTTTGTAGAACGGATATTGGATTTTGTATTAGAATACTTCAAAAGTTAAATGAATATAAAGGTGGCACCTCAATCTAACTGTTTGCATTGAGGTGCCACTCAGAACTGGGAAAATTATGGATGAAATTTTATCAAAATTTTGTATTATTTTGTAGTACTCCAGAATTCTGGAGTACTACGAAATTTTGATGAAAACTCATCCATAATATTCCCAGTTCTGAGTGGTACCTCAATCCAAACAGATTGAGGTGCCACCTTTATATTCATTTAACTTTTGAAGTATTCTAATACAAAATCCAATATCCGTTCTACAAAATTTTCTAAACTACTACTAAATAACTCCATTAGCCACTTTACGATGCGAAAAGTGGCACCTCAATCTAAACACACATTGTAACTAATCTCCTTAAATATTTTTCAGCCCAAGAATGTAAAGAACGGTGGAAGAATATTCGATGTAGTTACAGCAAAAACAAGAAAAGGCTAGATTTGCCATCTGGATCAGGTGCAAAGACGATTAAAGAGTACTACCTTTCACCACATCTACATTTTTTAGACAATTACTTGAAGTCCCGACCAACCAAAAGCAATCTAAGCAAATATGATTGCACAGACGGTAATGATAGTGAAGAAGTCGATGAGACACTGTTTACTGGTCAACTAGCTTCTGAAAACACAAATTCGGATTCCATCTCCAATCAATCCACGCCAACACCGCCACTGCTACCACTATTAAATAAATCTAGGGCAATGTAGGGAATTCCCCTAGATTTCCCCGAACATTTCGTTCGATAGAGAACCCGAATTAGTCTCTGGAACTTCTCAGTCGTCATTGGATTCATTAGAACCCATACCTAAATCCAATGACGACTGAGAAGTTCCAGAGACTAATTCGGGTACGTTAGACCTCCACTTTCTGAGTGGCATGCAAGCAGACGCTAGTGCGCTGGTGACCTCTGTACGGATAAACATAACTTCATTTAAATTATCACCTCCAGTCAGCAGGTCATCAACGTAAAAGTCATGCTTGATGACGTCAGCAATCCTATCCCTAATATCTGAATGTGACTCATCCATAGTACGCGAAGACATCTTAATGGCATTGTTTTGGTAATCAATCCCTATTTGCTTCAGGCAACGCGTGGCAAGAAATGGTGCGCTGGCCGTACCATACGTTACGGTATTCAACTTAAAAACCTTGACAGGGTCGCACGCACTATCACGCCACAGAACCTGTTGTAGGTACCTATCGGACGGGTGGACGTATATACATCTATACATCTTCGCCACATCAGCTGACAAGACGAACTTGTGCTGTCGGAACCGAAGTAGTATAGATATAAGATCGTCTTGCACCGTAGGACCCACCATCTGCACATCATTAAAGGACACTCCTGAAGAAGTAACACAACTAGCATTAAACACCACACGGAGCTTGGTAGTAGTGCTACATTCTCGCAGTACCCCGTGGTGTGGTATAAAATATCCACTGGGACTGTCATTATAAGTGGTTTCGGTCATATGTCCTAAAGTCTGATACTCAGACATGAAGTCACGATATAACTTACCGAAATCAGGTTTGGACTTCAGTCTTCGTTCCAGAGAATATAAGCACTTAGAAGCTCTTTGAAAAGATTCTCCTAAAACTGAAGGACTTTGTTTTCAAAGGAATGCGTACACAAAAATGACCGTCCTCTAAACGTGTCGTATTCTCAACAAAATGTTCCTCACATAACTTTTCCTCTGGTAAATAATTTGAGGACTGTGAGTTAATCTCCTCGAGATTCCAAAATTTTAATAAATCTGTATGTATTTTATTTAAATCACCGCTACTAGAGGAATCAGTTTGAGCGAAGTTACATGATATATCTTTAGATATTAATTTACCATTATAATAGGTAACAGGGCCGGAAACGATCCAACCTAACAATGTTTCACATAAAACTGGCTTACCTACACCTAATCTAATTCTTTGTGTACCAACCAAGTCCCAGAAGAGGTCAGCACCGATTAAAACATCTACTTCTGAAGGCTTATAAAAGGTGGGGTCAGCTAAACACACATTGTCGGGAATGTTCAAGTCTGAAATGTCGATTTCACGACAGGGCAATACAGTCGTTAATGATGGCAAAACAAAACAATAAAACTTAGTAGAATAAGTATTATCTAATGACGTCATTTTTACTTGACATGCCTTGCCTATGCGAGAACTAACGTTGTTAATGCCAAAGACCGAACCATTTACCTGACTAGAACTTAAGTTAAGCCGTTTACATAATTTCTCCGTCATAAAGCATGATGTGCTACCGCTATCAAGCATGGCCCGCACTATGTGCTCACGATCGTTTTGATCACATAACTTAATAAGAGCGGTGGACAATAACACACCACGTTGTTTACGCTCGCCACAAGACGAACTGAGATCCGCAGACAAAGTTAAATTATTTGCACTCGCATTAGTGCTAGCTACGGCGTCAGTGGGCGATGACGTTGAGACGGAATGGGACAAGCTCCCATACAATGTATTGTTATTATCATTATTGCAATGATTTGAAATACCTTTGTTCTCCGACGAATGTATCAATGTGTTATGTCGGCGTTTGCATATCTTGCATCCTGGCCTTTTACATCGATTGGCAAAGTGACCTGCACGAAAACAATTATAACACACTTTGTATTTTGGTATTAATTTGAGACGGGCGTCGATACTTAGTGCAAGGAACTGTGAGCAGCTACTTAGAACGTGATCGGCTTGACAGTGCGGACATACCTTACTTAATTCAGTGCTAGAATTATTCGAATCCTGTGATACAACCATAGACTTCATCGCATTACAATTGGACCTAGGCTTAGTGGCAGTGGGATTAGTGCTACTTCGTGTTAATTCTAATGTTTCTAATAAATCAGCGCGAGTGCGAATAAATTGAAGGAATGCATCAAATGTTATTGTGCTATCTTTGTCTAGACGACCTTTGTGTTCCTCCCACTCACGATAGGTTTGCTGATTTAATTTACGAGTAACTATGTATATTAACAAAGTGTCCCAATGCTTGACAGGTTCACCTAAAGATTCTAATGCACGTAAATTCTTATTTAGTTGGTCAATCATACATTTTAATGCCATAGAGGACTCCTTTGTAATTGCGTTTAAGTTAAATAAGGAAGAGATATGATTTTGAACCAACAACCTTTTATTATCGAAACGATCACAAATTAGCTTCCAAGCTGTATCATAATTGCTTGCCGAAAACTCAATCGCATGGATTACAACAGCAGCAGATCCTTCCAGAGACGCTCGCAAATAATGGAATTTATTTATTTGATCAATTTCATCATTACTGTGAATGAGACTAGTAAAAGTGTCCCGGAACTCCAACCAATTGCTGTAACACCCGTTAAACTTTGGTAGCTGTATAGTGGGTAACTTAACAGGCTTACGTTGACTGACACGGGAACATTTATCACTACATATTGACTCATTATCATTATTGTACTTACATAACAACTCCTGTGACCTAGACAGTGTTTTATAATACAGCGACTCAAACTCAACACGCTCAGAAAATTGAGCTTTAACATCTTCTACTAAACATTCTAATCGCAACTGTACCTCATCGTACTGCTCATACAAAGTCTCGATTTTTCCCATCCGCAATTGCAATTCCTTGACCTCACAATTAGTCAATTGCTTGTTACTTGATGCATCAAGGAAGTTCATAAATGCAGTTAGGCGACCCTTGAAGCTTCCTCGCTTTTTAATTAATTCTCTTTCTTCAGACATACTGGGAAACGAGTGTGGTCAACCTGGAATTTGTTTAATAACAACTTAAGTATGTGTACAATTTATACTATAACTTTATTTGCTATGTATGGCCACTATGACTACAATTTAAATAAAAGATGTAAATATTGTCACTAATTGTTGTAAATATGTAAATACAAATTATATCTGTTTAATTATTAATTCAGACTTTTATTTAGAATAAATTCCTCAATACCTTAATACTTAATTACCTAAAGTCAGAATTTAAGGGCAATACAATAACTAATCATATAATAAAGACACTAATACGGTTTAATTAACTGAGTTTAGACACATTAGCTTAACATTAACAATATCTACCTACCTGCGTAAAAATAATTACGAAGGTGAATAATTAACTAAAATGCAACTATTACAATTATAAATGTAGCAAATATCTACAGTACTTTTATAACAAATAAGTACGTATAATCGTAATTGCAAAATAATTATCATCAAAGAGTTGATGACACTAGAAATTATTCACAAAGCAAGTATTACGTTAAAATTTCCAACAATTAATCCAGAAAAAATACAATAGTACTAACCTTTATTTCCTTAAATATAGCTAAATACTACCTGGACGAGTGTTGGGTGATAGTTTTGCTAATAATATACTTAACACCGTAAAAATGACCTTTGTCCACACACACGTTGCCGGCGAATAACCTCCACGGCAAATTCCACGTAAATCATCCAATTTTGCTGATTTTTGCGAATCTTCATTTATCCACAATCCGGCTCGAAGGACCAAAAAATGTAGGGAATTCCAGGGGTCGCGACAAAGGAAACTCCAGAAAAATTAGTGCTTGTAAAAACTTGTATTGCCTCGGTCACGAACAAAGGTGAAGAGCGAAGTGACATTCATTTAAACTTATAGCGAACTTAAAACTAATTAACTCTAATTAGCATCGAGCGGTTTTGCTCACTGCAAACGAGCAGGCGCTACGCTCGAACAGGCAATCTCTTTAAAAGATGTTAATAAATCAGCACATGAATATTTCAGTCAAAGAGCATTACAAATGAAGACCATACATAGAGCTGAGCCTGAAACAGACAGCGATCTAGCTTTTTTTCAAAGCATGCTTCCAGATATGAAATCAATGACACCAGCCCAAAAACGAAGATTTAAAATGGGCGTTCTCAATTTATCAGAGCAAATTTTAAATGACCCAGTACCTAGTTATCCTAGGACACAGCCGTATTATCCACGAACACCTTCTCGAGAGACAGATTATGATCCTAATGAAGGTGCAACCCAGCAGACTCTTACATCCAGAGCTAATACAAGTCCAGCACCTTCGTTTACCTCGACTCAGCAGACAGCTAAACATACTGCAGCAGCTAACAAAAATCCGGAAACTCAGCTGACTTTGATATCCGGAGAGTATATAAATCCAGCACCACCGGCGGCAGTGGCTGTAATTGAACAAATAGCTGGGCCTTCAAGACACCGAACTTATGATGAGAAAGCTTATTATCAACTCAGCATTTCAGAATATCAGCAAACGCGGACACCGGGAGCTTATGAAAGAGCACAATCCTTAGCACCTCCGGCAACTCCAACTACATTATGTTTGCCAATATTTTCACCAATAACTCCAGCTACACCTCACCCGAATCCAGAGACATCTATCCAATCTCATGAAGACGAAATAAGTGATTTTAATGAGAACTATCCAATGCCTTGAACTTTATTTATAAATGGCGTGCGACAGCTAGCTTGAGTAGTCATGTGCTGTCCCTGTCCGCATGCGCTGATTCTGTATTGTGAGATAAGGACAGCACATGATGACAGCTTGACAGATACTCAAATTAGCTGTAACACTGAGAGCAATTTATAAATACTAATTGTAGCAAAGATGCTAAACCAAAAACATTTTCAATGAATATTATCTTTTGATTTGTCAATAAAAGTTTGATCTGTAAAAAATAGTTTCACTTACCTTAAAGTTATCAGTAGTCTTTCTTCAGGGCTGATTGGTTTTCTCCAATTTGTAACTTGCTTCCGAAGTCCTTCTCTTACTTTTGACAATACGATATGGTAACATTCCAGTGACATTTTATAAACTGTGCGAAAACGATCAGGATATTCATATAATGTTTCCATTATTTTATAGTACCTGTGCTCTTCTGCATTTCTCCACACTGGATGTATCCAATACCTTCTTGGTCTTTGCTGTAAATTAATAATCTGTAGCAAAGCCAGTGCATCTTCATCTTCGTCTGAAGAGGAATACATGTCTTATCCCGTCAATATCACGCTCTATAATGACTAACTTGCCGTATCGTCCCCGCGTCTGTTTGCGCAGATATCGCGCCTGCACCGTATCTGCGCCGTGTCTGTACCGTACCTTCGTCTCGCCGTCTTCTATTTGCGTTGCCCCTGAGACAGGTGCGGGCGGCGGGCGCATTTTTGTAATCGCTCATTTCGATCGCACCGCGGACAGCGATGGCACGTGTTAATTGTTGCGGACGCCCTGTGAGAGATACACATGTGATAACAATCTCAAGATGAATCGTAAGATCTTCAGTCATAAAGTGAATAGTCAGTGCAAGCAAATGGCTTTAAACGTGTACGAATATTTTAGAAAAAAAAAACTGGACCCAAATTCTGTTGAATATCAACAAGACATACATTTAAACAAAACCGTAGCAGAAGTTACTGGGCTATCGGAAAAGACTGTATCTAGAATCATACATCAAGGGAAATTATTGAAAGACAACGAAAGATTCAAATCACCGAAAAAATCAAAACAGGTTCGAAAAAAAAGAGTAGAAATAGACGATTTCACAAAAGAGTGGTAAGAAGAAAAGTCACTCAGTTTTATACAATTGAAAAAAAAACACCTACTCTGAAAACGTTGAATGCTGTGATTAAAGAAGAGAATATATTACACTGCGGAAGGGAATATTTACATTACATTTACATTTATTATTACTCGATATTATAAACCTGTAGTTAAAGCTAAGTGTAAAACAGGTTTCCTTGGGACCTTAATAAATATAGAAAGTTTACAATATATTGTTGAAAAATACATTGCAAATGAACAAAAGTTAGTTTACCTGCCAACGTATAAACTAAGCCAGGATCACATTGAAATTTTTTTTCATGCATCAGAATGCAAGGGGGCTTCAACGACAATCCAAATGTCAGACAGTTCAAAGGGAGTTACAAAAAACTGTTGGCACATCTTGAAATCAAATGTTTAACAACTGGGAATTGTGTTCCACTAGAACAAGTAGCTATGCTTAACTGTACTTCGGCCTCACAAATCATAAATACAACTACTCCATCGTATCGCCACGAAGAACATGACGATACTTGCGATTCGCTAACATTTCTCAGTGAAATAACTGAAGAAGATGATGACCAGGCGAGACGACTGGGGGTAGAAACACATAATGACTATCGAAAATTGATAATCAGCTATCTGGCAGGTAGCATTGCTCATTATGCAATAAAAAATGAAAAATGAAAAACATGCACTGCGCGATTATCAACTGAAGAGAGGCATTTCTTTCATAAATTAATAAATTTAAAAACTAGTGGAGGCTTGCGTTTCCCATCCAAAGATTTGACATTTGTTGTATATGCGAGATGGTGGTCAGAAAGCTTTTAAAGGAAAAAAATACGTTACACAACGAAAGGCAATATAAGTACATACTAACGAAAATATTGGAAAAGTTTATTGCTAACGAGAGGATTTTCTTAAGCTTAGAACTGGACCACATGTTCGCAGGAATTGAGCACAAGTTAAGCCTTATTAAATATATTGCAGAAAAATATTTGAGAATTCGTTTCCACCACATTGCAAAGTTAGAGGGCATTTCAAGAAGCTTTGAAAGTAAAAGGCAGTTATATAAAAAATTGACGCAAAACAAAGGATTTTAATCAGGTCTGCCGTACCTACCAGGCTTTGCTGAGCTCTGACTTGTTTCCAAAAGATTATTACGTTGACATAATATATATTATTAATTGTATTGAGTATATAGTATTAGTAGTATATTAGTTAACTGGTTTCCATTATACTAGCTCTGTTTAGTTTAGAATCAGCTGACCGTGTTTAAAGAATGTCCCGGAATATTATTGTTGTACCTACCCCTGATTTTATTTTATTTTTTTACCTTAGCATAACGCTTAGGGTTTAATAACTAATAATTAGTAATTAAATAACTTTTAATTATTATCATTTTATATTTTTACTTAACCTAGAGAAACATAATTTTAGTGGATGCGGTTGAAAACAGATTTATTTCTAAATATTAAAATATTATTTCCCTTTGTTTAGACAGTTTAATAATATTCAATATTAGTTTCTAAAAGTCGTTACTATTTGTATTCGAAATCAATGTTTGAATTTCAGTTAAATCAAAAGAAGTCCATGCAAAATCATTAAGGTGGAGGCTTAGGTTGGAGCGCGAAATTCAAATTTTATCACGTTTTTTGCAAATTGCAGCTCAGTCAGGTCGTAAGTTATCAAAATGTTATTTGCGACAAGAATGGTAGTATATTTACTGATTAATAACAAAATAAATCATTAACATATTCCTCAAAGGTATATTAGTGACATTTTTATGAAATAGTCGTTTATGTATCATTTAGTTATTACAACCGCAAAAAAATTAAAATGAAAATACATAAATCACATTTCCCGCCACACGCTGTATACTTAAGACCCTTTTTTTATAAATGGGGAAATTTTGTTTCATATGGTATCCTTTTATTCACTCACACATACTTACGCCGCCGCCATAGCCGTGCTTCAACCTTTGCATAGCGAAGTTCTGTCCGCCTTTTTTTTTACGTCCATGAATAAATCATTTTTTTTTTTATCAAATGTTTTTTTATTATACACTGACATGATATAGGCCCTAATATAGTTTTGACCGACTTTTTACCTCAAATACCCCTTAGTGTGCCGACCAGTTACCATGCCCAAGTCCTGGCTATCTGCCCGAACTCCAAACGTTGAACACTCTATTCCAATAAGCAAGGCTTTATATGACGATCTTATGAGCCTCTGTAAGGCAGGAGATATTCCAAGTTACTATCGTGGTTTTTACGAGTCCTTGACGTATAACAGTAGCTGTTCTGGTAGCAATAACGATGATGAGGAAGAGCACGATTAATCAGCCACCTTTATTTTATTTTTGAAATTATAAGAAACTGATTTTATGTGATAATGTGATTATGAGGCTGTTTTATTGATAACAAATTATGTGATTAATGAATTGTGATTATATATTAATAACTAGCTTCTGCCCGCGACTTCGTTCGCGTAGCGTTATGATATAGCTAGCCTATAGCCTTCCTCAATAATTGGGCTATCTAACACTGTAAGAATTTTTCAAATCGGACCAGTAGTTCAGTAAACAAACAAACTCTTCAGCTTTATATATTAGTATTAATTATTATACGATAAGATATCGCCTACCCACGGTAAAAGAATTACCTTAAAATACTAAAAAAACAGAAACAATACCCAAAAGAAATTTAAATACTACAAAACCAAATAATGTCTATTTGGATACGAAAATGAACAAAAATAACTAAATTAAAACAGTATCTGTTTGGATACGAAAATAAACAAAAATAACTAAATTAAAACAAAACTTATTCGATGATATTTTTTGTAAAACAAATTTAAAAAATATTTCGCTGAGCACAACCGTTCCGTAAGGAGCCGACCACGCGTCTGAGCCGCGCGGCATGGTATCTCGCTGAGCTAACTGGGGTCACCGCCCTACCCCCTCATGACCAGGGATGTTACGGAGCTTCGACTCCGGTTTCGTTAAGGCGGAACTTCCGATTATTATTACACCTTCGGTTCCGACTTCGGCTCCGACACTTTTAAATCGGAGGTTTTAATCGGAGGTCGAAGCATAACATAGCGGCGGCGGCGGCCTGTGTCGACTGTTATGAACAGGTTCATACTTGTCGCGCGGGGAATCCTCCCGACTCCCACTACGTGCACTCTTCGTCAATTATTGTTTCACTTGTTGTTAATTTGTTACGCACGCGACACGTTCATAGGTTATAGATATTCGTTTTGATTTTTGTGGCGATCTGTTTTTGTGTTGGACAATGAAACCTAAATCAAGTTGTATTTGGAACTACTTCATTGAAGTTAATTCAGATTCGGCAAAGTGTAAACTGTGTATGAAGACGTATTCAAGAAAGGGAGGTACGACAACGTCGTTAAAAAGCCATTTGAAGTCTATCCATGCCACTGAATATGAAGAATTAATAAAGTTAGAAACTGAAAAAAAAATACTATACAGCCTTCGACTTCGACGCCCCTTCAGGATGCTAAAAAACAAATTACTTTAAAAGAAACTTTGCTGAAGAATACAAAATGGTGCACTTCTAATGCTAAATCTATGGATATTGACAAATTGATTTCTGAAATGATTGCTTTGCAAGATCTACCCTTCAATTTTGTGGAAGGTATAGGATTTCGGCGACTTATGCAGTTCACTGTGCCGAATTATCAGTTAAGGGGAAGACATTTTTTTACTGAAAATATTTGTGGTCATTTATATGAATCATTCACACAATCATCACAAAAAAATTAAGGATTTGCTCACACAATTTGAAAAGATCTCATTTACAACAGACATTTGGACCGAACCAAGTTCGAATGTGTCTTTATTGAGTCTGACAGCGCATGGCATAAATACAGATTTTAAAAGGCTAAAAGTTATTTTAAAATGCCACACATTTGACGGAAGACATACAGGAGACCTAGTTCTAGAAAAAAATAACAGTATGTTGATGGAATGGGGCATCATAAAAGAGAAAATTCATTGTTTTGTACGCGACTCTGGATCTAATATGATACGAGCAATGAAACTCGGTGACATACCTGATGTCAGTTGCACTGTACATCAGTTGCAACTGTGTGTGCGAACATTGTTAGATTGTGATGAAGAAATTAAAGCCTTATTATTGAAATGCAAAAAATTTCGACGCATTTTAATCATTCCCAAATAGCTCAGACTGAACTGCATAAAATACAAAAGGAACAACTCAACCAATAATGTTTTAGTGTAATACAGGAGTGTAGTACGCGGTAAGTTGTATTAATTTGTGCATTTATTTTTACCTCCAGATTATTTCATTTCAATCAAAGATCTATCCACGCTAATACAATAAATTCAAATAAAACCACTAAATCGATTTTATTAAAACTTGCTGTGGTATATGCACGCTGATTATAATGAATGTATTTAGTTTTTGTCATTCATTTAATTTAAATAATACCTACTTTAATTAAGTTATACTGTAAATTAGTGTAAATTATAAGCCTTAATTAGTTTAATTAATTTGTTACAGGTGGAACATTACATTTTATATGTTGGAAATAATGATTAAAATACAGGATTCTCTATGCCTGTACGCATGTAAACACAACATCTCTCAGTTGTCTCCTGAAGAATGGCTGCAGCTTAAAAAAATAGTGACTATACTTCAACCTTTTGAAGAAATTACCCGAAATATGAGTGACAATAACACCAGTATCTCATCAGTAATTCCACTTATACACACACGAAAGTATACATTACACACTGAAGGCAGTAAACAAGACACAAATGAAAAATTTAAAAGTATAATAAAATGTACCGTCGATCAATTAAATTTCAAATTTGGTGACCTTCAATCAAACAATTTCTTTGCAATAGCGACATATCTAGATCCTCGCTACAAAACAATTTTTTTTAATGAAGTGGTTAAAGAGAAGATTGAAACAGAAATAATGTCACTATTTGATGCAGATATTGCAGATACATCTAAAAACGAGGCTGATAATATTGCCGTTCCTGTAGAAAAACGAGCAAGATTGGAATTACCAGCAGAAACTAGCCATAGTAATGTCCAAACAGTTTTGTCGAATATATTGTTAAGTAGTGATGAAGACGATGATAATACAACATCTGAAAAATGTTCAGTTCTTGACAAATTTGTTGTAATGAAAAGAATTCTGAATGAGTTCAATAAAGAAAAACGTATAAGTATTAGTGATGATCCGTTATTGTGGTGGAAAGTAAATGGAAATACAAAATTCCAGCCCCTTCAATCAATTGCCCGCCAATATTTGTCGTGTCCACCGGGCTCGGTAGCGAGCGAACAACTTTTTAGTGGCGCTGGCCTAATCTACGACTCGTTAAGAAATAGATTGGACGGAGACAAAGCTTCAAAGCTTTTGTTCGTAAAGTATAATACACTACTTTTGGAGTCAATTCATTTGATTTAATTTGTTTTAAAGCTTTTGTTCATTTAATATAATGTAATATGCTACTTTGGGTTTAAATTAATTTATTTTAATTTCTTGTTTAATTGGAAATATGCCAATTTTTTTCATTGTGTTTTATTTTATAATTGAAAATTGAAATAAAAAAAATTTGACTAAATAATGTTTTATTTGTACTTAAATAAAAATTCTCTCTCATGCCACCACTTCTGACCCTGCCTCCGACTCCGATTCCGATAAAGCAAATTTAAAAAGTCCGACTCCGCTTCGGTTCCGATAAAACTACCTCCGTTACATCCCTGCTCATGACTGCCCGGCGGGCCTTGCACATCATAAATGCGCGCGCGGTACTTGATCATTATTTTGCTGCGATGTTATTTTAAAACTGCGATATCTCCTAAGATGTTAATTGAAATCCAATGATGTAAAGGGCACTTTTGTTTTAAATTAAATACTTCTGATGAATAACGTATTTATTTGGATAAGGATTAATATCATGTTTATAAAAACACCTTCGCAAATAATGCATTTGGAATTTTAGAACAAAGTTAGCATAAAAAACGTTATAGTGAGCCAACCTTAAAAGTAAATATGTTGTCGCGGACTTTTTTTTAGTACTTTTAAAGAGGAACAATTCTGTCATATATGATTTTTGCGAAACTTTAATCGTTTACGCAGTGTATGCATCGGAAGCTCTCAAAAGGAAAAAAAAACGATTTTGAAACATTCTTCATTGGTGCTCCGCTCCTATTAGTCTTAGCGTGATGATATATAGCCTATAGCCTTCCTCGATAAATGAGCTATCTAAAACTGAAAGAATTTTTCAAATCAAACCAATAGTTCCTGAGATTAGCGCGTCCAAACAAAAAAACAAACTCTTCAGCTTTATATTATTAGTATAGATTTCTTTCGTATAATAATAATAATGTTGTTATATTAATAATAACTAAGATAATATTACGTGATCATAAGGCTGATTATATTAAATACCAAATAGGTAGCGTGTACCTATTGCTTATATTAGTTCCTTTTTTTCCTTTGTACCTAATAATGTTGTTTACTACTAATGTTGTTTATATACTTACCTCCGTTTATATTATTTGTAAAGATTATTACTGATTGAAAATGTTATTATTGATTGAGAACGCTATTATTGATGGTAAATGTTATTATTGATTGTGAAAGCTATTATTGATGGTAAATGTTAGTAAATAAGACGAAATGGTGTAATTAAATATTGTAAAAAACAATGAGAAAGCTCAATACATAACATACCATCACGCCTGTATTCCCCGAAGGGTTAGGCAGAGGCGTACTAATGTACACCCACAGTTCGCTGGTATGTTAGGGGGCGAGCCTATTGCCATTAACCGGGCACAAATTCCTAACTCCGAGCTGCTACAAGAAATTTCATAGAAAAACCCAATAACACTGCTCGGCCTGGGAATCGAACCCAGGACCTTTAGCTTAGCAGTCGCGCTTATTTTTTATGAATTCGTGGTGGCGGTGAAATGGTCCTGCATTTCACCGCCACAACGAATTCATAAAAAATATCATAGAAGGAAAGAGAGGAAGGGGTAGGCCGATAATGAGCTACACAAAACTAAAGATAAACTGAAACTCGGGACGTATAAAGGAACTGGCTCTCAATAGAGAGCGGTAGAAGATGCTGCACCGACCCGTCGTACGGATACAGTGCAGTAGACTTGTGCGTTGAACAATAAAGTGATAAACGATTGTGCGGCAAACAGTGCGGTGGATCACAGTACAGTGAACCAAAGGAATGCAGTGAAAATGTTGGATGTGGATACGCTTGCGGCGGCGCTGGCGCAGGCCACCTACCATACTTCGATGGAAAATCCGGTGAGTGGATAACATATAAGGCTGCGTATCGTGACTCACATATTTATTTCACGAATGTAGAGAATGTAGCTAAGGATTAGGAGGAGTTTGAAGGGCGCGGCTCAAGAAGCCGTAAGCTGTCTGTTACCTAGCCAACCGGACCCCGAGACCGTGATTGAGGCTTTAGAACGTAGGTTTGGTAGGCCCGAGGCACTTATCTTGTCAGAATTAGATAGGGTTAAGTCAATACCTAGGTTGATGGATAACCCGGAAGACATATGTATATTTGCAGGCCGTATAGCCAATATAGTGGGTACAATAGAGGTATTGAAACGTATTCGTTATTTATATAGTCATGAAATGTCAAGAACAATTAAATCGATGCCTCCTACGCATAAAGTCGGAACACATTTTTTTGGTAAAAAAAAATGTTTGTCTTATTAGAACTGTATTAAACCATACTACACATTCTTCAATTCAGAAAATTTATTTTATCTATAAATAATAACTTTTTTAATCGATAATAGTCTTAACATTTGAATGCTCCCGCGCAAATGGTCGCGCACCTAGTTCCGACGAAATGCTCCGATATATTGGACCGCGCCCGGGCCAATCAGCGCAAAGTACCGACGTCGTATGACACAAAATGACAATGAACGAATCTCTGTTTTGAATTATTCAAATATTATTGCAAACAAGTTTAATTTTGTGTTGTATTTGTTAACTAAGACTTTTGCAATTATAAACTAGTGTAATGAGTAACGTACGTTCGTCAAACATTTTGAAATAGTGTTAAATAACCCCGATCCAAACGATGAGGTTATAACGGCGAATGAAAATCTTGGAGGATATGGTAAGTATTGTTGTATGTTCGCATATTATTATTAAAGTTAGTCGTTTGTTTATGTGATACTACGATACAAATAATTATTAGTATGTAATATAGTTTAGTAGGCCTAGACAATAGAGAATATTGTCCCGGCGCATAACGTCGGTACTTTTATGTTACGACTGTATGCGCCGTTATACATTTTTACGAATGGTATGTTAAGACTTTATACTAGGCAAAAAAAATATTCTAGGAGTCGTAACTTATACTTACGACCATGTGCGTGGTTGAAATACAATGATAAATAAACGTATAAAGACGGAACATAGACATAAGACTTTATGCTTTGTTCGAAATGAAGATACAACTTTTTGCTTTTCAATAATAGATAAAATATCTTTAAAAAAAAAATTTAAGTTAGGTATTGTAGGATTTTGGGCCTATTTAAAAATCCCGCCAAGAAGCCTCTAGCTGCGCGCGACAATTCGCTACGCTCATACGTCGAGCGAGATAGTTCGCGTCGCTGCCGCATCGCCGGCGCGGCACCTCAGTCGCAGAAAAATTCGAGCAACCAACCGATATGTGCTCCGCGTAAAAATCCAATAATTACTAGCTAGAAGCCCTAAAACCTAATTAATCGGTGCTAACACTTAACTTACGTGGGACGGGCCCGTTCGAAGACGAAGACATCTGGATTTCGTCAATATTCGGCGCAGAGCTGGTCGAGGAGGCGGGTAAGTGGTGGCCCAGAATTAGTTTTTTAGGGGTTCTTTTCAATAATTATCAAGCTAATCAATTACTGAGCTATCAGTCACAACATTTTGGTCCATTTGAGCCGGATTACCCAGTTTTGAAACCCTAAACGTGTTCAAGTAGGTACCTACATACTTACACATTATTACACCCGTAAATTAGGTAATTTGTGCTAGTTTTTAACAAAATACTATTCAATATTGCATATTCCTAAGACTATATAACTAGTTACATGTATAACTCAATAGTCAATGTGAAATAAGTGATATTTTTACAAAAAATCTTCCAGAACATAATTTTATACCTACCTACCTGCCTACGTAAATTCGTAAAATTTGATTTAAGTACATTAGTATTTATATCAATTAAAAGTTGTTACTGCATACAAAAAGTGTTAAATTTAGTGTATTCGTGTTGTTTCTGAGTTTTCAGTGCGTAAAATTATTAAATATTGTTGTTGGTGCGAACGCCCTGAACGCCGGCCGGCCGCCATTATTTACGTTAACTTTGTCACGTAGCCACAGCGGGCTAGGACAACGCTTGTGAATTTTGCGTAGGTACCGAATCGGAGTTTAGGCACTTTCGATACCAAAAAGTAAATTTAATACCTAGGTAGTGTTTTGTGGTATAATAATTATTCTTATTTAGTTCCTACTTCAAAATGATTGACGAAATGGAACTCGACAGTTTGCTGCAACCGGTTATGACGTCAAAAGAAATGTGTTTTCTTCGCGTTCAGCGTTTGTACGAAATGTCAAAAACAGTTAAAAATAATCCCCTATTAGAAACGGAATTTTCGGTCAGAGTTGAAGATCTGTCTAGTCTTCGTGTAGAATTTGATCGATGTGTTGCTGAAATTAATTCTCTAAATCGTAAACATAATCCCAAGTTCGTGCCGTCATACGCAGAAATCGAGGCGTTCGATGAACTTTATTACGCGATCCGAAGTGTTATGCACGAACTTAAGCCGGAAAAGGTTGCGACTAAAGTTGAACCAGCTATTATACCTGACTGTGATGACCGTCCTAGTAGAAGGCGTATTAAATTACCCGAATTACAAATATTTAAATTTGATGGCAAACTTGAGAATTGGACTACGTTTCGTGATACATTCACAAGTCTCATACATACCAATTTTAGTATTAGCAATATTGAGAAATATTATTACCTGCTGTCGTCTGTCAGTGGGCCAGCATTATCAATTGTCAAGTCTATGCCAGTCAATGCGGATAATTATATGATAGTTTGGAACGCGCTAGGAAAGCGATACGAAAATAAGCGTGCACTTGCTACCACGTACTTAGACAAGCTATTTAGTTTCAAACCGATTAATAATGAATCCGCATGGAATCTTAATAACTTTTTACAAACTTATCAAGAGAACATTAATGCGTTAGAAAGTTTGAAAATACCTGACATGTCAAGTTTTATATTATTTTACATTTCATTGCGTAACCTTGACCCTGTGACCAGGCGTGAGTTTGAACAAACTATGTCCCCGGGTGAAATACCTACAATCACGGAGTTATTGACGTTTGTTGAGAGACAGGCGCGCGTCCTTGAGATGTCGGAATGCAAGACGGTCTCCAAATCAGCGGCACCAGCTAAGCATAACCCATCCAAGACGGCCCCTCCCACGACGTCAAAAAATTCGGATATAATTAAATCTCATTCTCAAAAGCCCACGTTGGCTTCAGGTGTAGTCAATACAGATAAAAGTGAATCAAAAAAGTTACCTAGTTGTGTGTTTTGTCAAAAACCACATTCTATCTATAGATGTACCGAATACAACGCACTTACACCTGAGCTCCGCACTGCCAAAGTCAAAGAGCTCAAGTTATGTGAAAACTGCCTGCGTGACAATCACACCGTGACTGATTGTACGTCCAAGTATAGTTGTACGGTGTGCAAAGAAAAGCACCACGTTACGCTTCACATCGATTCCAAAGAAATCAAGGAGAATGTGGTAGCCCTCACTTGCTCCAATGATCAAACGGTATTGCTTGGCACCGCTGTCATCCACGTCGCAGATGCTTGGGGTCAGTACCATACCGTACGTGCTTTGATTGACAGTGGAGCAATGTCAAGTTACTTAACTGAAGATTGTGCTAAAAGGTTAGGTTTGTCGCGTCGCAAATGTAACTTTCAACCTATAGGTTTAGGTGGAAATCGTGTTCAGCATTTCGGTTTAACGACATGCACCTTAAAACCACGCGACAGTAATGGACCGGTTCTGTCTACTGACGCTGTGGTAGTATCAAACATAACAGGTAGTCTGCCGACAATGTGTTTACCAAGCAACATTTTTCAACGATATCAAAATCTTGCCTTGGCCGATCCCACCTTTCATAAACCATCACGAGTAGAAATGCTGATAGCAGGCGACATGTTTCCGTATATTTACAGTGGAGAGAAAATCTTACCTGATCAAAGCGGAATGCCAGCAGCGTTAAAATCTATATTCGGTTATGTTATTACCGGACAGGTTATTTTACATCAACCGATTTCATGTAGCGATACCGTCGCAACGTCTGTCAATGATCATGCAAATAGTGCCTTCTGCGGCTTCACATGTGCCACGAATCTTGACCAGGTCATCAACGCGTTCTGGGAGGTCGAAAATATACCCACGGAGAAGCCTCAGAAACCGGACGATATATTGGCAGAAGAGCTGTTTGCGAAAGAACATAGTCGTGACGAGCAGGGTAGATATATCGTCAGGTATCCATTTCGGCCAGACTACAGTCTAGGTGAGTCCCGACAGATGGCGGTACGTAGGCTTATTAATTTAGAAGCGAAACTCGATCGTGATATTCCACTCAAAACAGAGTATCACAAGTTTATGTCTGAATATGAGGAGTTGGGCCATATGACATGCATGGGTCAGTTGCAAGAGGTCGATTCCAAGTATTTGATCCCTCATTTTTGCATAATCAAACCGACCAGCACTACAACTAAGTTGAGAACGGTGTTTGATGCTTCATGTAAGACAACCAATCAAAGGTCTCTCAATGATGTGGTATTGCCAGGTCCAAAGCTCCAAGCAGATATAAATCAAATATTAATAAATTTTCGCTTGTACGAGATTTGTTTATCAGCTGACATTTGTAAAATGTACAGGCAGATTCTCATTCATAAAGATCAACGGTCGTTTCAGCATATTCTGTGGAGGCAGTCAACAAATCAACCTATACAGGTTTACGAGCTCAACACAGTTACTTACGGCGTTGCAAGCAGTCCTTATTTAGCCATTAAGGTGTTGCATACACTGGCGGAGTTTGAAGTCGCGAAATATCCGGAGGCTGCGCGGATCCTGAAGTCTGGTTTCTTTATGGACGATTTACTGTGGTCTGAACCTAATGTTGAAGACGCTCTAAAACTCCAGTCGGATCTCCGCATTCTGCTGGAAGGCGCTGGTTTCACACTTCGCAAGTGGTCGAGTAATTGTCCTCAAATAGTAGCGGCAGTACCGGAAGATCACCGTGAGACACCAATTGAGTTCGAGGATGAGAAGAACCTATCTCTCAAAGTCCTGGGTCTCCAGTGGCATCCAGTCGACGACTGCTTCTCGTTCCGGACTTCTCCATTAGACCTTGAAGTTACAAAGCGGACCATCTTATCACAGATAGGTCGCTTGTTCGACCCACTTGGATTTGTTGCACCTTGTGTGTTCTACGCCAAATGTTTCATGCAGAAACTTTGGGCCCAACAGCTTGAATGGGATCAACGTTTGCCTGTTCATTTAGAAACGGAGTGGCTTGCCTTCGTTAAGGAACTACCTCTGCTTAGTGAACTAAAACATGAAAGACATGTCATGGTCAAGCAAAATACCTATTGTCGGATTCTAGGGTTCTGCGATGCATCAACACTCGGTTATGCTGCCGTAGTCTACCTACATACAAAAAATAAGGACAACGGTCAGAAGGTCAGCTTACTTATGGCGAAGTCTAAGGTCGCGCCCTTAAAAACACTCTCCGTACCTCGCCTCGAGCTAATGGCAGCGCATTTATTAGCCAAGCTAGTTAAATATGTCATGTCCATCTTGCAAGAGCGTAGTTTAACTGTAAATGACATTTTGTTATTTACTGATTCTTCAGTAGTGTTAGCATGGTTAAACACACCCAGTTACAAATTAAAGATGTTTGTAGCAACCCGCGTGATCAAGATACTGGACACAGTTCCCAGTGGCAGTTGGTTCCACGTTAGCGGTGTGAGCAACCCAGCTGATGTTTGCTCTAGGGGTGCGTTACCATCCGCATTATTAACAATACCAGAGTGGCTTAACGGTCCTAATTGGCTTTTCGATGAAAAATGGCCAGTTCGTTCTATGGATGAATTCAGAGACGAGAATCCACCTGAACTAAAACCTTCCATCGAATCGAAGATTTTAGTGTCCACAGAAGAGGTCTCTTCGAATGTGATCTTTGAACTGACAGAGCGACTTTCTGGTTTCAACAAATTAATTAATGTTGTTGCCCGAATTCATCAATTCATACGAAATTGTAGAGTCCCCAAACATAAGCGAACCGGGCCTTCCATAAGTGACTTACGCAAAGCACATGACAGCGTTGTAAAGTCAATACAACACCATTACTTTGCAGAGGATTTTAAAGCGTTATCTAAAAACCTAAAACCTCATCAGAGTTTGCGAAAGTTAAACCCTTTCATTGATTCAACTGGTTTCCTCAGGGTGGGGGGTCGCCTTTCGCAATCGGAGTTGAATTACAATAAAAGACATCCCGTGTTACTGCCGAAAAAATGTAACTTTACGAATTGCCTCATTGATTATTACCACAGGCTGTACTTACATGTCGGTCCACGTACACTTCAAGGTATATTAACTCAAAAGTATTGGATTGTCTCGGCACGCAGTGTAATTAGATCACGGACGATCAAATGCATTTCATGCTTTAAGGTTAGGCCTGCAATTAGGCAACCTATTATGGGTCCACTCCCAAAGTTTAGAATTCAAGATATTCACACGTTCCATACCGTTGGTATCGATATAGGTGGTCCCTTCCACACGAAAGAGTCTACTCGTAAAAATGCTCGTATACAAAAATCGTATCTTTGTGTATTTGTGTGTTGTGCGACTCGAGCTGTACATGTGGAAACACTATCGTCGTTAAGTACGGAATGTTTTCTATCAGCATTCGACCGCTTCACTGCTAGGCGCGGTTTATGCCATGCTGTTATATCAGATAACGGCACCAACTTCGTGGCAGCAGGTAAACAGATAGCAGAAGTTTCACGGTTTCTAGAATCAAATACTGATGAGATTTCGAGAAGCTTACACTCGCGTAAAATTGAATGGAAACACAATCCTCCAACAGGTAGTCATTTTGGGGGCATTTATGAGGCTGCCATTAAGTCAGCAAAATTACATTTGAAGCGGACTGTCGGTAATAGAGCATTGACGTTCGAAGAGCTTACGACACTATTCGCACGAGTCGAAGCAGTGTTAAACTCACGGCCATTGGGCGCTCTATCGTCTGATCCCAATGAATTCGAAGTTCTAACACCAGCACATTTCTTGATAGGTCGAGACCTATTAGAGGCACCTGAATATGACTTGACTAGTCTCCCTGTGAACAAGCTTAGTCGCTGGCAGGCAGTACAGCAGATTTCTCAACAATTCTGGCGGTTATGGCGCAAGGATTACTTACACACACTTCAGCAACGTCAAAAGTGGTTCCAGAACTGTCGAGATATTCAGATAGGAGACTTGGTACTTATCAATTCGGAAACTCCTCCCCTTCAGTGGGCGTTGGGCAGGGTCACCAAGCTTCATCCTGGTCCCGATGGCGTTGTACGCGTGGTTAGTGTTCGCACCAGGAGCAATGAGTTTACTCGACCTGTAGTGAAACTAAGTCCTCTGCCTCTAGAGCAGGAATCATCTTAAAATTCCCTTATATTTAAACAAGTTTTAAATTTATAAATTAGTTTTTAGATCATAACATAATCTTTTATATATCATTATAATACAGTCCACTACTCATACATACATTATAATAAACACTCTGACATTATCAACAGACTTTCAACACTCACTTGATTGTTATTCAAATTTAACACATTGTCAAACATTTTTCTGGTTTTATAACTGGGAAATCCTGGCGGATTTCGGTGGGGGGAATGTAGGATTTTGGGCCTATTTAAAAATCCCGCCAAGAAGCCTCTAGCTGCGCGCGACAATTCGCTACGCTCATACGTCGAGCGAGATAGTTCGCGTCGCTGCCGCATCGCCGGCGCGGCACCTCAGTCGCAGAAAAATTCGAGCAACCAACCGATATGTGCTCCGCGTAAAAATCCAATAATTACTAGCTAGAAGCCCTAAAACCTAATTAATCGGTGCTAACACTTAACTTACGTGGGACGGGCCCGTTCGAAGACGAAGACATCTGGATTTCGTCAATATTCGGCGCAGAGCTGGTCGAGGAGGCGGGTAAGTGGTGGCCCAGAATTAGTTTTTTAGGGGTTCCTTTCAATAATTATCAAGCTAATCAATTACTGAGCTATCAGTCACAACAGGTATGATTATATAGGGTAATTCCGGGGTAGATGACCATATGGGAGAGATGGCCCATCCAAATAATTCCTGAACTGTTAGCTAGATGGCACTAGTAATAGTTTAGTTCGCTTCGCGACGCGCTTGGGAGCAAGAGCGAGTGCAAGATTTTAGCGAAAAAAATCAAAAAGTAAGTAAAATCCTTGTTATTTGTTTCGTGTAATGGAAATATTTTTCAGAGGGTCCTTTTTTTAGGTTGTCGTGATATTAGTTTCGTAGAATAATGGGTATTTTTGGTTTGGTTGCAAAGTATACGAGTAACAATTTATCCTAACCTCAAAATTACTCGCATCGTTTTGCGACTTGTTTTTTTTTAAGGTGTGGACATCTCTCGGAGGAAAAGGAGAGATGGCCAGTGTTAGTCGGTATATGACGGCCATATGGCCATCTTATACCGGTTATAGAAATTATATCTTATTTTAAAAGATTATTTTTTATTATTTATGATTTATTATTTTCCCATTTGTTTTAGATGCCTAATAAATACAAGCGAAAGGCAGTAGCTGTAAGAGGCAATTGGAGTCAAGATTCACTAAAAGCAGCTATAAGTGCTGTACAAAATAATGAATCTTCTGTGCGTGCCGCAGCTATACAATACAAAATTCCAAGAAAAACTTTAGAAAGAAGATTAAAGAAGAATAATGATAAAAGGGGCGTATGGGACCATCTAGTTTATTCGGAGAAGAAAACGAGAAGAGATTGGTTACTCATATCAAAATGATGCAAGCCAAAGGCTTTCCGTTGACAATAAAGGATGTTAGAAAAATGGCTTACGAATTTGCCGAACAGTTAAAATTAAGCCATCGATTCAACAAAGAAGCTCAGATGGCAGGATATGACTGGTTGCAAATTTTCTTAAGCAGAAATACAGATATTACACTACGAAAACCAGAAGGTGTCTCCTTGGCTCGAGCTAATGCGATGAATAAAACAAGTAAACGCATATTTTCAACTTCTTGAAAGCATACTTATGCATGATAATGAGGTATTACCACCAAGTTGCGTATTTAACATGGATGAGTCAGGTCTGCAGTTAAATAGTCGGACACGTACTTGCTCAAAAAGGTGCTAAGGCGGTTTCCACAATTACTTCCACTGAAAAAGGGGAGACGATAACCATTATAGCTTGTTGCAATGCTGGAGGCACTTTCCTGCCACCTGCTTGTATCATGAAGGGCAAAAACAAAAAAGCTGAGTTTGAAGATGGGATGCCTCCAGGATCAAAACTGTTCATGTCTCAAAAATCAGCATACATAACTTCAGAGATATTCTTAGAGTGGTTAAAAACACACTTTGTACCAAGAAAACCAGAGGGAAAAGTGGTTCTTCTGCTAGATGGCCATTCTACTCATTGCAATTCCGTGGAAATGCTAGAATATGCAAGTCAGAATGACATTATTTTGATATCGATGCCAAGCCATACGTCGCATTATCTCCAGCCTTTAGATCGTGCGGTATTCAAATCATTAAAAACCCACTTCTATGAACAGTGTAGACTTTGGCTAAATCAAAATCCAGGACGTCGCATAACGAGACTTTCTTTCGGAGCTTTGCTTGACAAGGCTTGGGGAAAAGCAGCGTCTGCGGAAAATGCGATTTCTGGCTTTAGAGCAACGGGAGTGTATCCTTTTAATCCAGAAGCAGTGCCAGACTATGCATTTATGCAAGACTCAGCAGGTACGTCGTCTAATACTTTAAGCACACAAGCGATTTCTCAAACTACATCTACAGTGGATGATAATGTAGACACTAGTCATAGCACCGAAAACTTATTGAACACTGCTATTGTGTCGAATATTGCAAAGCCAAGCACTCCACAAAAGCTTCCAACCAATGACGATCCAGATTACACACCATCTCGAATTTTACAGGAAATAACACCTATTTTTACTCGTAAACGGGCAAAACAGGTTGGAACATTATTGACTTCTGAAGAACATATCAATGTCAGAAAATGTGCTGCAGAGAAAAATGTAAAAAAAGAAAAATCCGGTAAAAAAGAGGCAAAATAAAATACTGTTCGACGCGTTAACAAAAGAAAAGCTATCCGAAGACTATCTGATAGCAGTGACGATGTCCCATTAAAAATGATAGGAAATAAGAATAATAATATGAAGTTAAATGAAAGAGATAATTGTCGCGGGTGTGGAGAGAATTATTATGAAACTCGTCTCTGTGAAGACTGGCTTCAATGTACGGTGTGCCAGTTTTGGGTACACGAAAATTGCACTGAATTTGAAGACATGTGCTCTAAATGTGGTGCAGAGAAAAAAATGCTGTTAAGAAATAGAAAATAAGACCAAAAACTATGCTACAAATAAAATTAAGGATATGGCCGTCTTACCTCTTATGCCATGGTCATCATACCCGGATACCTCGGGAGAGATGGCCAATCGTGATTTTTAAAAAAATGGTTTTTTTATGGCCAACTACCCCGGACTTACCCTATAACATGTATGTATATGCATATTTGTAGTTTGCACTTGATTATATTTTATTAATAAAATGTTTTTTTTTAGAATCGCCGGTGCCTCTTGAACCTGAACGACAATGGGATCTGTACAAGTCAACGTTCGGTAATAGCAGTATAAGTATTGACAGTCATCATATAGCAAGTATTCACGAGGAAATAGATACTTTTACAGCAATTTTACCCTCAACTTCATCTTCTATGCCAAATGAAAATCTTGTATCATGTATGAATTCAGAGCCATGTACTAAAGAGGTTACATACGAAATAGCTGATGTTGTAGAACCTTCTTTGAGTATAACACCGATGCCTTCTCCACGAAACGATTTCTTCGAAGATGATGTGGCTACGTCGACTCCATTATTTAGAAATTTATCTATTTGTGACGCTGATAATTGTTCCTCTAGTTGTTTTAGTAGGGCCAATACACCACACCTCAGCAACGCTTCGAGTCAAGATTCTTCTGATTGTTCGTCTAATCAAAGTACACCGTCAGGCAGGATTGGAAGAAAACGTCAGCGACGCCATGACGAGTGAAAAGATATAAAAAGAAAATGTTTAAAAAATTTAGGGAAAACATATTGGAGTAGAAATGGAGTTCAAAGAGATGCAAAGATTTTAAAACAACCCTGTCCAATTACTTGCCGTTTTAAATGCTTTCAAAAGTTTAATGCACAAGAACGGGAACGTATATTTTCTTCCTTTGGAAAATTGGAGATCATTGTAGACAATGGGATTACATCGTCAGTCATACCGAATTAAGCGACACTAAGTATCCTTCTAATTCAAATGCTGTGTCTAGACGTAAGAAAACGGTTAAGTATTGTTTACCTCTCATTGAAGCCAACTCTGTCGTGCCTACTAAGGCGTTTGTCTGTAAAACTATGTTCCTAAACACACTGTCTATAGGTTAGAGAACAGTTCAAACAGCATTAGCAAAATGGCGCTTAGGTGGTGGGACCGTGTCTCCTGATCGGCGTGGTGGTACCAGAACTATTGTCATAGACGATGAAATAAAACAGGGAGTTCTATGTCATGTCCTATCGTTCCAACCAGTGGAATCACATTATGTACGCAAAGATAGTACAATAACTTACCTAGACAGCGATCTTACATTTACAAAAATGTTTTCTTTGTACAATGAATGGTGTGCTAGTAAAAATATAAATAAAAAAGCAATGACGTTAAGACAGTATCGAGATATTATCAATCAAAATTTAAATATATCATTTCATAAACCGAAAAAGGATATCTGTAATCAGTGCCATATATACAATACAAACAAAAATACAATGACTGAAGAAGAAAAGCAAAAACAAGAACACCATATGAGAAACAAGACAATAGCTAGAGAAATTAAAGCAAGTGATAAAAAGGAAGCTTTAGAAAGTAAAGGAAAGATAGTGGCTGCATGTTTTGATTTCCAAAAAAATTAAAACTGTCCTCATGGCAACGTAGGATTATTTTATTATAAAACAAAGCTGTCAATTTATAATTTTACAGTATTTAATCTCGCAAGTCAAGAAGGTTATTGTTACACAATGTTTCTGACGCGCCATGCCTATTTTTTAGTAAAGTTCGCAAGCAAAGTCAAGTGAGGCTGTAAGTAAGTGAGCTGTAAGTGAGGAGTCAATAGGACAGGACACAGACAGTCAAAATTGCTCCACATAACATTAATTGTTGATCCATGGCAAGACTGTCTGTTTCAGTGCCACTCTTGTTAATAACTGGCGACGAACAAGGAGGTTCTCCTATATGCGGACCCTATCGACTAATGAAAACGGTTCCCCGAAAGCAGGCCCTGTGGCATGCGTTACAGAAATCTCACGCGCCCCGCATGCGGTCTCTATCGACTAATGAAATTGCGCCTTAATTTCATGACAAGTTCTCTTTCCAGCCAGCCAGCCAGCCAGCAATTAGAAAGCAAAATATCAGAACAGAAAAAAAATATATATTAATTATTTTTAAGAGGCTAAAAACTTTTTTAACTATTTTTAACTTATTTCCCTGCCAAGATGACAATGAAGAAAAAATATTTTTTAGAGTTTTTTTTCTTTCAAGACCAATAAGCAAGTAACATTAAACCCGATGAAAACAACAAACAAGACCCAACATCTACCAGCAGTATTATTAAAAAGTTTTGTAGCAATATTTTTTTTTTGACTTGACTTCGACCCAATCATGACTCAGAAACCAAGGCTCCATATTATTAGTATTTTTGATAACACTTTTACATCAGTACTTGTGATATTAAAAAAAAACAGGATACAGCAGACCCTGAGCAGTAATCACCACTACCAACATGCTGATTTACAATCCTTTTTACACAAAAATAGTTTTACCTACTTTGTAAGCTATTCTTAACATAACCATTTTGTACCAGAGAACAACCCTTGGGTGATGGATGGTCAAAGATGCACTAATAAAATATGAGTAAAAAGAGACAACTATTACCCAAACACTATAAATGGTTAAACTTACATATATTCTACATACAAAATCTAAAATCAGATGCGTCTTATGCCAATTTTTTCTATGATAGACCTCTATAATGTTATTAGATTAGCTAGATAGAACAGAAAACTAAACAAGAAAAAAACAGCAAAGAACCTATTGTAATGAGCGACTCTTATTTCTTGGACCTAAAAGAGCTAAGGAACAACTTAATGGTCAATAGGTCAATTGCTCTGAAGGACAAAAGTTGCAGTGGTTGAAGGGTAAATGCTTTAAGTTTGAAAAAAAGCGGCCTAACATTGTAAAATATAGGTATGACTACATTTCCGATTATAAAGAAATGGACGTATCGAAAAAAGAAACATCGATTGTGTCTAAAAACCTGCGAAAGCGCAAGCATGACGAAACTGAAAGTGTATTTGACTACAATAGCTATTTCCTTACAAAAGCATTTTAAGGAAGCTTCCAATTACAAAATCAAAGAAAAAATATTAAATAAAAATGTGCAACGAAAGAATTATGCCTGCAGAACTGCACCATTGGTATAATAACTTACCTGACAAAGAAGGTCCAGATTATCTTCCTGAAGAAGAATCCTCGAAAATATTTAGTATATAATATTTTTATATTTTTGTACGGTTTTTACCCCAGTTCCTACTTTTTATTAAAAATATATATAACTGATACTATCAGTCTGATAGCAATATGGAGAAGATAAATATTTTTATTTTAATACTAGCTTCTGCCCGCGACTTCGTCCGCGTAGCGTGATGATATATAGCCTATTGCCTTCCTCAATAAATGGGCTATCTGACACTGAAAGAAATTTTCAAATCGGACCAGTAGTTCCTGAGATTAGCGCGTTCAAGTAAACAAACAAACAAACTCTTCAGCTTTATATATTAGTATGGATTATTATTATGGATAGCTATTAAGACTAGGTATGTAAATTGTCGCCAGTATTTGCAATATTTATATTTGCTATTATACCTAAGTGCTTACGACGGTTCCCCGAAAGCCGGGCCTGTGGCACGCGTTCCAGAAATCTCTCGCACCCCGCATGCGGGCATGAAATTGCGCCTTAATTTCATGACAAGTTCTCGTTCCAGCAAGCAATAAGAAAGCAAAATATCAGAACAGAAAAAATAATTATTTTTAAGGCTACAAACTTTTTTAAAGACTATTTCCCTGCCAAGATGACAAAATTTTTTTAGATAGTTTTTTTCATTCAAGACACCAATAAGCAAGTAGGTAACATAAAACCTGATGAAAACTACAAACAAGACCCTACTACCATCAGTATTATTAAAAATATTGCATGATATGTCATGACACAACAAACCCGATGAAAACAACAAACAAGACTGAACAACTACCAGCAATATTATTAAAATGGTTCATAACAAATTTTTTTTTCAACTTGACTTCAACCCAATCATGACAACAAACAAGGCTCCGTATTATTAGTATTCTTGATAACACCTTTACATCAGTAGATGTGATATTTAAAAAATAACAGGGTGCAGCAGACCCTGAGCAGTAATCATCACTACCAACATGTTGATTTACAATCCTTTTTACACAAAAATATTTTTACCAACCTTGTAAGCTATTCTTAACGACATAACCATTTTGTACCAGACAACAACCCTTGGGTGATGCATGATCAAAGAGGCACTAATAAAATATGAGTGAAAAGAGACATCTATAACCCAAACACTATAAATGTTTAAACTTTCTTATATTCTACATAAAAAATATACAAAAACGAAAAATTTGAGTCGAGGTGAACCTAACAATGTTTTGTTTTCCAATGACTAATCAGACTAAGAGAGAGAGCATTCCACGATAGACTGGATGAGATATTTCCTCCCTAATCTGATGCATTAGCTGTAACTGTATATGGTTGAAGCCGTGCCCTGATGTGTATGATCTCTTTTTTGTCACAAAAAGCAAATCAACTCTGGAGCACAATGATGTTCATGCCCTCTTCAAGTAGGCGGAAGGATATATAAGCACAGTTAAACATCAGTCTGGCATAACTCTTCTCTGAGGTCTCCAAATCCATGAATATTTCCACATGCTTAAGGTGATGACTGCATGGTCTACATCCTTCTGTAATTGTGAAGACTTGCATATCCATTGATCTGTAGCAGCCATAACACTGACATCAGTTTCATTTTGTATCACCATAATAATGCTGTAACAAAAGAAAAGTAATATTAGGAAGGTAAATAAGAATATTCTTAAAAATGTATTATGTATGTATGTATTATCATCACTACATATTATAAAACAAAGTCGCTTCCCGCTGTCTGTCCCTATGTATGCTTAAAAATACGCAACGGATTTTGATGCGGTTTTTTTTAATAGATAGATTGATTCAAGAGGAATGCATTTTTCATGCTAAGATTATAAAATTCCGACTCGCAGTTAGGATTCGAACCTGCGTCTTCTGGTTAGGTACACCAGACGCTATGACCTCTAAGTGACTGAGTGAGTATCTAAGGGACTCGCGGTGGCTTAGAGGTCATAGCGTCTGGTGTGAATCGATTTTTCCTTCACTAAATGTATTAAGTTTTGAGAAAAAGTCATAGCACATATGTGGTTAAGTTGTAGAAAAGTATCCCTTACGCATTTTACTTTTTTGATTATATATAACCCCGTATATTCATAATTATGAATATTATCTTGAAAATTACATAAATAAATGAATGGCTGATGTCAAGTTCGGATTCTGACCATGATGCTATAACAAAGCATCATGGTTATCATTGAGGTAGGCAAAAGCATTTCTTCAAACGGCGATTTTATTTTTAAGTCAAGCAAATTCTACCATGACATTAAAATGGATGAAATGGATGGTGTCTGTTTGTTACCTTTTCATGCCTAAACCCTTAAACCAATTTCAATGAGTTTTGGAATAAAGATAGATTGGAAGATATTGGCTATCTTTGCTCTCAGGTATGCTTTGGGATGCAAGTGAAACTGTGTACAAAAGCTAGTTACAAAAGCTAAAGCATATCATCAATAACTTTGCCCAACACAGGATATTCTCCTGTAGGTACCCATCATTAGGTATGTTTTTTTATACCATTAAATTGCCATACAAGCATACAGCCCGCCTGATGGTAAGTGGTTACCATAGCTTATGAATGTAAACAACATCAGGGGTATCACTCATGAAAAATCTTTAAACATCCTTTTGAGAGGATAGGGTAAAGATTAAGGAGGAATAGTTAATAGTTGGATTGGCAGCATAGGACACAATAAGTGTGTGTGGTGCTGTTGCATAATCAATGTTGCTTGTCATACTCACTGAACACAAAATTGCTATTATAACATGGAGTGTTACCTTACCAACAACTACAACCCCCAAGCTACTTAGGAGAATATAATTTATAGAAAAACTCAATCTCAACCTGGGAATCAAACTCAGGACCACTAGGCTACAGGTCAGACAGTCACCTGATGAAAGAGGTAGAGGGGAGGCAGCTAAATACTTGTTATCTCATTAATTTTAGGATATAATAAAGATTTATAATTATGTCTAAGTGGTAACAATTGCCTCATTAAACTGGATAAAATATAAATTTAAAGGCAGTCAACTGTCCATCATAGTGTCTCACACAAACATGACCCCAAGTCAACTAAGTACATGGCTTAAATTACTTACATATGACGAAGCTGAAGAAATAGTGAAATAGTGTAATCTTAATCCTCGTATACATACACACAGCCTGCACAAATACATTTCACCTTAACTCGCATACATACATACATACATACATACTCACACACAGACACACGGGCGCACACATACACACACTCACACACACATAATATTAAGTATGGTTCTTTATTTTACTACAAATTATTAAATGATTATATCTGGAACAACCTACCTTCCTACCTGGAGAGGGGCGTTGACAACAGCGCCACAGTTTAGTTTCAGTTATATGTTTTTTGTTCCACAATAAAACAATTTCCACAATATAACTATTTTATCATAATTATGCAGCTTCAGAATTGTAAGTTATTACACCCCACAATAATATCACTTGTTATACAGAATATAATGGTATCAGTGTACCCTATATAGCGGCACTCAACCAAGAGCGGGACAAAGGTGTTTAGACTAATGTGGCACCAATTAAAGGAAACTGGGTAGGGCAAGAGAAGTAGGAACAGCCTGCGAAGGCTTTATTCATCAGCAGACACTGTTGGGGACTGCATAGTGTATGAAAGAGGAAGAAGGCACAATTATTTCATGACCCATAATCTTGACATAATTCAGTCAGTCACCTTAAGTTCAATGCCTAGAATTTACAATGATGTCATGCTTCCAGAGAGTGTTATTTGGGCAGTCGCTAATATTGTTTCTTTTATTAGCCTGTATTGAGCCAGTCTCCTTAGGGGCAGTCCCACTCCTGAGCAAATAGGCTATTTATTTTTAGATGATATTGAAATGAAGGATAAGTAGGTACATACTTACAATAAAGGTTTGAATTACCTACTTATTCTATTATATTTATAATTGAATTACTTAACATACATCTAACATTCTGAATTGCAAGTTAGACACCTTCCCTCGGTCAAAGAGTCGCCTTAGGCCCTCATTATCACATTAGTAGCTGTAGATCAACGAATGTAAAGCAATATGATTGAATTTCGAAGAAAATGTAAGATCTACCTCCATTTTGTCTAATCCGGTCTGGATTGAAATTGGCCAAATCTTTTAGTCAGAGATTCACCACATCGTTATGGGAGGGGTTTTTCATGGAACAATTAAGGAAAACCTATATTATACTTATGGCTTCTTGTGTTCCGAGGTATCATAAAAACAAGGTGAAATAAAATGTTTGGTAAGTACCTACATAATCTAACCATGAAAATCAAATCTTGTGATTTCGAGAAATTAACGTTAATACCTACCTACTATAACGCAAAAACTTCTTATAATTTCCAATTTAGGATCAGTCGTCTAAAATTTGTATGAGACTCTGGCCCAGTACAAGTACCTACAAAAATAACGAAAACGCAATCGGTTCCATAGATTAATTTTCGATCCAACTACAACCACTACCACTGTTAGGTAAAATAATATTCAGTAGCATATTTTCACTTACCTATTCTCGCCGCCCCACAGGAAACCAGGAATGAAAAAAAATACGAAAAAATTACGAAAACGAAGACCAAGACAGACAGGACAGGACAGCCGAGAGTCGAGAGCCCGAGAAAGTTCGGAAAATTGGAAGACAAGAGTTGACATTGAGAACTTGACAAGACAGCCAAGCCACAGACTACTTAGAGATACAATAATTTACAATATAGCAATATAGGCTAGAGCGGAGAGCCACCACAGAACACATTTATATCTGATATTAACCTAGAGATAGATAGACCGCTAGAGCGGAGGTAAAGACAGGGGGATCAAAAACATTTTTGTTTACTTTTTCGAGTTTGGTCGTAGTAGTGCACCAGGCATATTATACCGCTTACTTGGGTGTGTGTAACATTGAATGGACATCGATCGTAGTGATTGTAGTACCTACCTAAAATTGAGTGGAGCTCTAGTTTTTTGTTCGTAGACATTTCATTTCGTGTATGGAGTGTAAAAGAAAGGAGAACCGACACTGAAGTGTTCGTTAAAATTTGTTAAATTAGGGTGGCACTACTGTAGCCTTAGGGTAAATTACAAAACAGCGAAATCAATATGGACAGAAGAACTTTCGCTGGCGCACTTTTCAAAATAAGCCTAAGGTAGGAAATTTAGGTACGTATTTAAGTGATTTTTTTTTGGTACCACTCAATCTTTGCTACCTACCGTTAATAGCATACCCTTTGTCTATCCTAGCGTTATTTTGAAGGGTTTCTGAACTACATATTATTGTGGACACTTTTTCGATGTGACCCCCAGGCACGCCCCACCTGAGTTGGTTCTACCAAGAGCCCTTCTTTGATTTGTTCTACCCTTTGTGATGATTATTTTAGTGTTTTATCCACATCAGACGTCCAGTTAAGATTTGGGATCTCACCTTCGTCATGATATAAGATTACTACCTCGAAAACAAACTTTCTATCCATAGGAACTATTCATAAATTGTAATGGAAGTATACCTGCATAATGTATATCATCTACCTTTAACAGATGGCACTTCAAATCGGTATGCATAAAACTACCTCAAGAGGGCTCTTCGTAGACTAATTTATATTTTATTTACCTACATACATACATATATACTCTGTGATAAATATCCGTTGGACGAGCCTATTATCAATAGCTTTATATTGTATCATATGGTACCTAATAGACTAGGGCCATGTGAATCGTGGTGTACATTAATACGCCTCTGCCCGTTATATATATGCATAACGTTGGAATATTTTATTCTCATAAGCTTCAGCGCCATCTATTGGGTAATAGCAAGATAACATTCATTTCACATTATCGATAATATTCTAGCTCGAAATAGTAAATGTGTTAAATTATTAATAATTTAAGAATTAAATTATTCAACGTTATCATTTTTGCAGTAGGTAGGTTCCTATTTCATCATAAATTCATCTAAAAAATTACAGGACGCAGTAATTCAATAATGAACATTCATTATTGAATTATGCGTCCTGTATTTTTACGGCCTCACTAGCCTAGTGTAGGTACCAATAGGTAGGTACCGTACGGAGTGAAAATATTATGTCTAGATCCACTAAATTATGTTAGATTGATGCCATATTGTGTACAGTGCACCTTTACATGAGCTTATAGCCGAATAAAAGTTGCAGCAGTTAATTATATTTACACGACAAAGTAAACAAATCGGCAAAAATGACAGTTGGGTCTGATTGGTCCCTGTGCAAGTTATCAGGTCGCTTCCGCTATCCAAAAGAGCACGAACCTTAACCTTTTGCTGGTTAAATGGATTCGATACCTCCACCATGGCAGTGGACAACAGAACTTGACCTATATTTTGACTAGTACTTTGATTTAAACAATTGAATATAGTCTCATCTTGCTCATCGAGAGAAACGAGATTATTAGTTGCATCTTCATCAACTAATAATCTCGTTTCTCTCGGTGAAGTAGGCTATTGTGCCTTCGATTAAACTCGCGACATGGCCCCATGCGACACTCACGAGCAGAATGACCCTGTCGTAAACAATTAACGTATAGCTTATATTTTGTTACGTCCATCATTCTTTCATTTACCGCTTTAGCCTTGAAAGTAGGACAGTCATATATTCCTATGACTTTCATTGCAAATTATGCAAAATATAATTGTTATTTTTATTACCTACACTTGCAAATGATTTTTGAAATCGGCCCTGTTGTTTTTGAGTTTATTTGTTATATACACATACATACAAATATTTCCTCTTTATATTCCTCTCTATCTACTTACTCTAAACAAATCGTATTCATGGTTTCGCATATACTAACAATAATTTTGTACACATAGGTTAGTACATCAATGCAATCACAATTGTAGGTACCTAGGTATTAGGTATATCTAACACATATTTAGAGAATGAATGAAAAAGGAATTTATAAGGCGAATATCAGCAGCAGCGTCAGAAGAGGTCGTCCTAGAAGGACATTAGCCGATCTTATTGGCGAAATCCTTCAAAAAGGGCAGGTGCGTATCGTGCGTAGTACGCAACCGGGCGCTTATGTATGATAAGATGTATGAATGTGGCAGAAGCAAAAGAAGTACTTATGCAAGAATCGTAGCAATTGGCGGTCTATAGTTTCTGCCTACCGCAGCCTACCCCTGTGGAAGAAAGGCGTGAGTGTATGTATGTACTACTTGCATATAATAAAATATACACTGTAAGTAGGTACCTGCCTATGCGGTGAGCCGAGTTACTTACAAAGCGAAAAACTTATCTGTCACAAATCTTGTCGTTCAGTATGACTTACAGTTTGAAAACTAAAACACATAAGCGCCGCTGCCCTTCTTGTTGCAGGTATCACAAGATGGCGGACGATATTGAAGCGCGGGATGAACATAGCACAATTAGCGGACATAATAAACCAATGTAAAAGGTAAGTTGTTATCTACTATTTGACAAGGTTAACTTTTTAAAATGTCAGAACTAATTTATGTATTTTATATGTACTTGAAGAAATAACAAATATCATTAGCTTACTATTGCCTATAAAACATAAGTAAGATAGGAATAGGTATCTAATAGGTATAGGTAACAGGGTATTTCTATTTAAAGAAAACACACAACAAAGAATTTTCCTTGATAAAGTGCAATTTAAAAAAATATATCAGCTTATCGATACCTCTGGGCTCAAAGGTTGTAGGTAAAGGACAAAATGCGACTTTTCAGGAGAAGCGAAAAATGAAAAAAAATAAAAATATTTTCACTCAACTTTTTTGTTTCTATTATTTGTTTTTGTTTCTATTTCAATGAAACCAAGGAAAAAAGTGTTTAGAATTTCTAGTATTATCTAGTGCAGTGTTAAAAATTGCCGTAGTGCTGTACTTATTTACCGAGATAGATTTCCTTTACGACCATAAATTTAAAAATAAAAGTCCTTTACACCCTTCAAATTTTCACCCTATTATATAACCTAAGGGCGTAAATCCACTTTACAAAGCTAAACAAAATAAGGAAATAATCGACAAGTGTAATATTTTTTAGGTTCTTAAGGATAACCAGCTAAGGTATTCTGAATGGATAAATTTTTCTCACACGCTAAGAAGAAGGATAAATTAATAATTAAATGGATTATGTAATTTTGTATGTATTTATCTGTACCTATACTACTGTATTTTCTTTACGAATATTCATGAAATAACATAATTATACAAATATAACGTACATTTGTGTAATCAAATTGAGATTGTTTATTTGTGCTTAGGTACTTAATTGAACTGAAAATTGAGGAGATTTGACGAGTTTCAGCCTCCAGGGTTTCGCACGGGGTATGGCACCATAGACCACATTCACACAGTGAGGCAGATTATATAGAAGTTGAGGAGTATAATCGGCCCCTGTGCCTGGCGTTTGTGGTCTATGAGAAAGCCTTTGACTCAGTGGAAACCTGGGCTGTTCTGGAATCCTTACAGCGGTGCCAAGTGGATTGCCGTTACATCGAGGTGCTGAGATCTCTCCACGAATCAGCCTTTATGAATGTCCAAGTACAGGATCAACAGTCTAAACGTATCCAACTGCGCAGAGGCGTGAGACAGGGAGACATGATTTCCCCAAAATTGTTCACGAGCGCATTGGAAGATTTGTTTAAGACATTGGCTTGGAAATGTAAGGGCATAAACATAAACAGCGATTATATCTCGCACTTACGCAGCTTACTTACTTCGCAGACGACATAGTCCTAATGGCGGAGGCGCTAGAGGCTAGAGGAGCTGCAACAAATGCTGGACAGCCAGTCACAACATAACTTCATCAAATTGACGACCTCTCTGGTTTAGTGGTTCGAGTACCGGACTGCTGACCATGAGGTCGTGGGTTCGATTCCTACAGGACACAAAAATTTATGTGATAAATATAAGTGTTTGTGTTCATCTGGGTGTTTCTTATGTATTGTAAGTATGAATTTACAAAAAAAAAGTATATAAGTATTATACCCGTTGTCTAGTACCCTTAGTACAAGCTCTGCTTAGTTTGGGACTAGATGGTGCTGTGTAAAAATGTCCCAGAATATTTATTTATAAATTTGGATAAAACCAAAATCATGTTCAATGCCCACATTGATCTGAGACCTATTGCTGTAAATGGACATCTTCTTGAAGTTGTTTCAGAATATACTTACCTCGGGCAGATCTTGCAGTTGGGTAAAAACAACTTTGAGAGGGAGGCCAAGAGGAGGATCCAACTGGGCTGGGCAGCATTTGGAAAACTACTTCAAGTCTTCTCATCACCCATTCCGCAAAGTTTGATAACGAAAGTTTTCAACCAGTGTGTCCTTCCCGTGATGACCTACGGTGCTGAAACGTGGACACTCACAGTACGGCTAGTCCACCATTTTAAAGTCGCTCATCGTGTTATGGAGCGCGCTATGCTCGGAGTTTCTCTGAAGGATAAAATCCGCAACCAGGTTATCCGACAGAGAACCAAAGTCGTCGACATAGCGCACCGAATTAGCAAGCTGAAGTGGCAGTGGGCTGGCCATATCTGTAGAAGAACCGACAACCGCTGGGGTAGACGTGTTCTTGAGTGGAGACCGCGACTCGGCAAACGTAGCGTAGGACGCCCGGCGGCGAGTTGAAGTGATGATTTGCGAAAGGTTGCTGGCGGAAGCTGGATGCAACAAGCCGAAGACAGGGCGAAATGGCGCACATTGGGGTAGGCCTACGTTCAGCAGTGGACTAGTAGAGGCTGGTGATGATGATGATGACTTAATTGAACTTCTCAAACGCTGCTAGCGCGTCTTCCGACGATGAAAACTGTATCCCTTTGAGCTGATTTTTAATTTTAGGTATAAATTAAAAATTAAAAAAAACCCCCGACACAAAAATAAACCTGAATCCCTATAAAAAGAAAAAAATAATCTTGAAATTATAACCCTTCGTAAGTACGTCTGAAGTTTTTTGATTAAATTTTGTCGCGTCGGGGGACCGCTCTCTAATTATGTGAATCCTTTCCTTTCCTTTTGCTTCCCGAACGTGAATCGCGCGAATTCAGAATTGATGTGGATGGCGCGTACATCGCCGCGACGCGCGGGAAAGTGGGCGGAGCGTAACGTATTCAAGTTTGGCGACCCGAGCGGGCAGACACGCGAGAGCTAGAGAGCGGTCCCCCAACGCGACAAAATTTAATCAAAAAACTTCATACGTACTTACGAAGGGTTATAATTTCAAGCTATTTTTTTTCTTTTTATAAGGATTCAAGTTTATTTTTGTGTCGGGGGTTTTTTTTAATTTTTCATTATTTTGTTATTTCACACTTTTTGTAGGGACTCCTTAGTTATTTTGTTTAATTTCTTTTATTTTCTTGCGTTTTAAGATCCAGGTAATTTAGTGTTTAATTAGGTATTTTCTTCGTTTAGTTAAAGTCAACTTTGGTACAATTATTTCATAGCTATTAGATATCTTATATCATAGTGTATAGTATTCTACTAGTCAAGCCCTTTCATTTGATACCTTTATTGAGGGAGTAGTGAAAAAAATTAATAAATTCACCATTTCGTGGAGGCGGCCATCTTGGATTTGAAATTTTTCATAGTGTATCGATCTGAATATTCCGCTTTAAGAAATTCGCAAAAAAATACGACCAACATAATTTGAGACGTTAAGACCCAGTTTCACCATACTATGTTTGTTAATTTAACAGCCTGTTAATATTTTAACACACTGTTAAGGTTTGTGAGTGTCCCACCACATCCCAATGGCTTGTTAAATTGCTTAATCAGCTGTTAAATGTAATCACTGCTCTGCGGGTCTGTTAAATTGAAACTATGACTTGTGTACTGTCAAAATCGTTTTAAAAGAACAAAGGAGACCCTTTCATGAAGGTCTGATGAAGGCGAATCATTTTATTTTGGATTGTTTTAGAAATTTTGGATGAATAGAGAGCTAGCTTGTTGCCATTAACCGGGCACAAATCCAAACTCTGAGCTACTTCTGCGAATTTCATAGAAAAAACCAATAAGGCAATAACATTTTATTTGACCTGGGAATCGAAGTCATAGCCTGTAGCATAGCGATCGTGCTTAGGACCTACTAACTTAGCTCAACACTTAGCCTAAACAGGAAGTTTTGCCTAAGACTAGTATCCTACACACCAACAGGGTGTGTAGGATACTAGTTTTAAATACATACATACGAGTACTTATTATTTTTATAGTTTGGTAAAGATATAATTATTATATAAAATAAATAAAACTGCATAATTATATTATTAACCAGCCATTTTCGACTTTATTTCGAATTAATTTGGAGTCGATATTTCCTTCTTCATTTTCCGTTGTATTGATTTTTCTTTTAGCTACTGTGTCATCGCTGCCTCAGCCTCACCATGATTTTTCATGATTTGTCATCAATAAGTAATTCAGTTTTGCTCTGCACCAATTCGTCATTTATCGAAGTTTGAAATCGTATCTGTAAAACATGCAATACTTTAAACATTTCACCTAAGTAATAAACACTGAAATAAAATAGTAACAAACATTTAGTTCATATAGATAACTCAAAATTAGTTCCTACCTGTTGAGAATATTATATTGTATACTAGCTTCTGCCCGCGGCTTCGCCCCCGTGGAATAAAAAGTATCGGGAACGGGATAAAAAGTATCCTATGTCCGTTTCCTGGTTCTAAGCTACCTCTCCACCAATTTTCAGCCAAATCGGTTCAGCCTTTCTTGAGTTATAAATGGAGTAACTAACACGACTTTCTTTTATTTAAATAGATTATCCCCACATGATTGAATTTTTCCATGACACTGAGTACCATGGCATTGAAAAAGCTCGAAGAAGTGATTGTGGTTTGCTCCAATCTTCGTTTTTATTAGCAGTGGCATCATATTTTATTCTTCATAACATCTTTGTCTTCAATGATGAGCTATACCAAAATTTAGTTCTCGTTCGAAGAAAAATTCAGCGCGAATGTTTTTTAGATATTTCTTCTGGTGAGGGCGTGAGGGGGTGAAGGTATTTTTCACAGAGATTATAATTTTAAAATATGAAAAAAATCCGCACAACGGAACACAAAAGGGTGAATTGCGCAAGCAAAAAAAATACACGGCAAACCTGAGAACGGTAGTGCAATGTGCTGATTTTTTATTTTTTATATTTTTTCTCAACAACGTAAGTACTTCTCTACCTTGGCAAAAAAAATCATTGATTTCTATCCAATAATATACCAAAAAAAAAATTACAAAGTGTTATTTTATCATCACGGTGGCCTGTCCTGAACCCAATTTCGCTCATAAAATACCTTCCCCTGCAAATACATTCGTAAAATGGATTTAAATCGATTTTGTTATATGTAAAAGGATTAAAAGTACTAAGCTATTAATACTAAGATATTTTTATAATGTTTCTTATTCATTTATTGTGTTTTGAAAATATAAGAGTTGATTTAATTTTAGAAGTTTTACTTATATACTTACCCGTAGAAATACTATTCTCGTCTCGTTACCAATTTAACTAAATTATAACTAGCATTTTTCTTAGTGCAATAGGTAGACATTATGTATTAATATTAATGGCATAACTTACAAATGCAGCCATGACTTACAAATGCAGCCATGACTTACAAATGCAGCCATGATATTAATCAGAAACTTTAAGCTTTCTAATTGCGCTTCGTTCACTCTTTTGAAAATATATCAAGTAAATTAGTATTAGTTCATAAACAAACAAAAATATTTATTTATGGTTATGGTATTCACAATAAAGTTTTCTTACATTTTCACAAAACAACAACCAGAAAAATTACCAAAGGTTACATAAGTAAAGAAGCAATTCATTCATATCATAATAAACATTACACTAAAATGTAATTGATAAAATGATATATTAAAATTAATATGTATGTAATAAATTCAAATGATAATGTAATACTAACTGTAATATCTGTATATTAATGATGATATTAAAATAACTGTGTGCTGTCCTGTCTCAGTGTTTATCTAAAATTTATGGAAATCAAACCTAACAAAGTACGGAACCCTGGCTGCCCGGCACGGTTGTTCTTAGCTGTATCATTTCGGTGGATTTATTTCATTCCGGTGCACAGTTTATCATTTCGGTGGTATTTTTTATCATTTCGGTAGACACTTTTCATTTCAGTGGACTCTTAAAAATTAATACTTAAATATTTATGTAAGTTTTGATGATGTTTGATGTCCACTCACGCACAATGTTATAAAATAGGCTAAAGTTTTATTTGTCACTAAAAATATGTAGATAGCAGTGAAATTAAAAAATTCCACCGAAATGACAAATAAAAATCTCTTGTTGAAATTCACCCAAAAATGATTATTGACAATTTATTGTTGACGTTTTATCTATCAAAATTAAAAATACCCCGGTTGCTTTTGAATTAGAGAAAAAGAACGATGTAATAAATTCGGCCGTATTACGTTATTATACGACAAGTTACAATATTTGACATATCAGTATCATTGATATACGTTGCTATGACTCACTGTTTTGGTCGTATTAGAATGTGAGTGAATGCTTTGTGTATCATTCAATAAATGCTTGATTTAGTAACGCACTGTTACATTTTCGTCGTGGGACATACCCTATTTTAACAGCTTTGTTACATAGAAATTGGTGAAACTGGGTCTAAACATAGTTTACCGTGAAAATATGGATGTAAATAACACTTCGTTACCAGAGTGAACTCATTTTGGTAGTAAAGCAAAGTTTATAACAACTTTTGGGTGTAAAATACATAAAAAATATCAATTGTCTTATACCACCTTACTGCGATCAAAACGAGGGACTTCCTGGACTCCACACTGGTCAGAGTCTTGGGACACCCTCCTTACAATCCTGACTTAGCTCCGTGTGACTTAAAGTTATTTCGTGAAGGAAAAATTCGACTCGCAGGTAGGATTCGAACCTGCGTCTCCTGGCTAGGTACGTCAGACGCTATGACCTCTAAGCCACCGCGAGTCCCACCTGCCATGTCGAAATTTGCCTTCACATTCCGTGTGACTTCTTTTTAACCCCCGACGCAAAAACGACGGGGTGTTATAAGTTTGACGTGTCTGTGTGTGTGTGTGTGTCTGTCTGTGGCATCGTAGCTCCCGAATGGATGAACCGATTTTGATTTTGTTTTTTTTGTTTGAAAGGTGAATAAGTCGGTAAAATAAAAAATAAAGTCGGTAGCCTAATGGCTAGGGCGTCGGACTTGCGATCATGTAGTTGCCGGTTCGAACCCCACCCATTGCACTACCGACGTGAACCCACTCGTAACACAAGCAATCTAGCTTAGCACGAGGGGTTAACAAGAAAACTAGAAATGTCCGATCCGCATTGCTAGTAATCTTTGTTAAAAAAAAAAAAATCGGGAGTGTTCTTAGTTATGTTTGATGAAAATCACAAGATGGCGGTTTACATATTTTTTCACAACTCCCACAATATTGGTATCAAATGAAAGGGCCTGACTAGTAGAATACTATAGAGAATTAAAAACTGAGTAAAACAGTATAAAAAAGTCATTTTCGCCCAAATGTCCTTTACGACCTTTGAGCCCAGAGGTATCGTTATGCTAGTGATCGCAAACTTTTTTTGAGGTGTGTATCTAATATCTATGTATCTTATATGGAAAGATTTGATTGTTTGTTTGAATTGACTAGGCTCTGAAACTATTGGACTGATCTGAAAAATTGTTTCACCATTAGAATCCTACATTATATTATTATCCCGATGAACATAGGCTGAAAATGAATGAATGTCTTAAAATTTATAACTTAATTTTTAATAAATGCCGGGCGAGCCGTATAAAAATAATCCTGGACCAATCTCGCTAATTATATTTTTGTTGTGTTTGTTATTGTAAGGAGAAGGTTCTTATTAAAGGTAAAACTAAGAAAGTTGCGCGGAACATTAGCAAAATTAATAAAATGTTTTTTTTTTATTAAGTAGGTAAGGTAGAAGTACGTATTTCCGGCAGCGTCCCAATACCCGGTAACTAGATAGTTTTTTTGTTTTCCACCTTTCTACCAAGCACAAATTAAAGTTTGTAAATTGTAACACATTCTTCGTAATATTTTGTACAATAATAATTGCAACACTGATCAAAAAGTTTTATGGTGGCAAAACTGTGTAACCATAAAAGTGTGCTGTCCAAAAATATTAAGAAAATTGGAGGTCCGGTCTCTAAACTGCGAGATCACCCCGTCGTACTATTCAGCTTGGCATGCTGCTACGGATGACCATACGGTAAGGGTGTTAATTTATTGAAATATTTGAGTGAACTATCTAACGATATAAACTATACATTATGGTGAATCTAATTGAGAAGTATTTATTTTTGCATGTCACATTTATTGGTACGCACTAATCCCTAGTTGACCCAGCAACCGGCATATATTTTCCATTTTCTACCGGATATTGGTGCAAGCATCATACCGGTAATATCCATTGTACCGATACCCGTTATTGTATCCTTATTGCCTTGCAATAGGTCTCTTTTTCCTTTGAAACTGTGGTATAAAGATCTGCCGGGTACTAGGACGTATATTAACAGTTGCACCTAAATCCGTAATGATTCTTATTGCCTTAAGTAAGAGCTTATTTTCCTTTGACTTCAATTGAAATGACTGTGTACGTTCTTTTAAAACCACATGGATTGGATTCCTTTTTTCTTTTTTCTGTATTATTTCTAATTGACGCCTATAACTATTCCCCTTATGCCACGCACCTTTCATTTATTTATTTTATTTATTTATTTATTTATTTTACTTTAATTAAAACGGCCGCTGGCCAATTACATTAATTAAAGACATAGCATTCACACACTGCTCTCAGAATACTCCAAGCATACTGACAAAAATGTCTTCCATTCATCCGCAAACACATCACATTCAGGCTTGGCCTCCAGGAGAGCGTTAAGCGCAGACAGCGTGCGAGGAACAAGAGACTGTGCTCGTGTGACAGTTCGGCACGCGGGCACGGCGAACAATCTGTGTCTCCTGTTACGGGTATAGTTTAAGGGGGAAAACAGTTGAGACAATTCACTGTGCAGTTCCAAGGCATCAAACTTCCCACGAAGGATCTTGCACGCAGTTATTATTTGGTTGTGTTTCCTTCTAACTTCTAACGAATTATATCCCAGACAACATAATAAGAACTTTGTAGGGTACATAAACGGATAATATCCATAAATACGCTTATACAAGTATCTCAGGTAGGCTTTTTGAACCTTTTCTAGCATTAAAGTATACTTTTTCTGATATGGGTTCCAAACACATGCACTGAACTCCAGTTTACTGCGTACAAGGGCACTAAAAATAGTTTTAATAGGATCGATGCTATTGAAGTCCTTAACATTTCGTAGTATGAAACCAAGTCGCTTAAAAGAGTCCTTCGTAACATCAACAATATGACTATGAAATGTTAGCTTTTGGTCGAAAGTGACTTCATACAAGATAGTACTCAAAACAGACATTTTAAAATGCCTTATTGTAATAAAAACTCAGCTGAAGGTAGTTTTGGGTATACAACACATCATGTGCTCAAATATTGAGTCGTTGACTGGTATCAGTTTTTAATCAGCAAGAGCTGACCAGTGGGTCAGCTCTTACTTGCTGTGGCTATAGGTCTCTATACATTAGAGAGGTCAAGCCGTAGGTATCTCAGGTTCCGTTTAATTATTTGAGATAAGAACATATTATGGCCTGACACAACTGGTCACCACGCCCACGCGAATCCCAGATGTGGAGAGCCAGAAGCCTTCAATGCTGGATCTTCTGCTGACTTCTCATCCGGACGGCTATCATGTATCCGTAGGCGCCCCGCTTGGTTCGTCGGATCATTGCCTTGTCCGGAGTACAGTGCCTCTCATGTGCTCGTCGCGTTCGCGAGTTGTACGTAGCCGCCGTGTGTGGCACTACAAGTCAGCAGAATGGGATGGGATGCGGTCATTCTTTACGTCCTACCCTTGGAGACAGGTTTGCTTCTCGCCGAATGATCCCAACGCCGCTGCTGATTTTGTTACTGATGTGGTGCTGCAGGGTATGGAACTTTTCATTCCATCCTCTGTAGTCCCCATTAGCGGCAAATTTCGACCTTGGTTCGGTTCGTCTTCCAAAAAGGCCTCTCGTCGGAAGCAGGAAGCCGATCGAGCCTGGGCTGATGCGGTGGCGGAAAGGGATGTAAATACCAGCGCATTAAAAAAGAAGTATAACTTTGCCTCTAGGTCCTTCAAAAGAGACATTGCAAGGGCGAAGTCGGTGCAAATCGGTAGAATTGGTGAGAGGCTTGAGCGCCTGCCTTCTTCTCTCGATCTTCTGGGCAAACTCTTTGCGTCCAACTCTGTAACTACGTCCAAAACTTTGGATGATGGGGGAGAAGAGCCGCCTACCATACCGCGGTTCGTTGGCTGTATGCCGGATATCCGGTTCCACCAACGCGCAGTGCGTTTAGCACTTGTATCCCTCGATATCTAAGTCAAGTGGGCCTGATGGAATCCCTCCTATTGTGTTAAAGATGTGCGCTCCAGAGTTGGCACCAGTTTTAACACGTCTTTTTCTGCTCTCTTACTCTTCTGGCGTTGTCCCAACATCGTGGAAGACAGCATTGGTCCACCCGATCCCTAAAAAAGGCGACCGCTCAAATCCATCCAACTACAGACCGATAGCCGTTACCCCCCTTTTCTCGAAGATAAAACTTATCGGTACTTAGAGGATCACCAGATGCTTTGTGACCAGCAGTACGGCTTTCGCAAGGGTAGGTCGGCTGGTGATCTTCTGGTATACCTGACACACCGTTGGGCACAGGCTATCGAGACTAAGGGGGAAGCCTATTAATATAATTTTATCATAATGATCTCATTGTATATCTCCAAATGTTTGTTGCAAAGATGTTTGTTAATTTTGTGTCATTTTAACAAATTATTCAAGCTGTATTTACAAAAACTACCAGATTTGTATTCTCATTCTAAGATTGTTAAGTTTTTAATGTTGGTTCAATTTTTTTTCGCATGTAAACCTATTGAAATTGAGGCTTTAATGTTATTCAAGCTTAAATTCAGAGTTTAGCCATAAGTTATATACCTACCTGGTTCCAATTTTCTAATTATAACATTGAAATTTATATAAGTAAAATTTTCTGAAAATAATATTGATAAAGACTGATTTTATTAAAAACTTTTATATTTTATAAAATATATATTTTCTTTGGATACGTATTATAATGTGAACTTTAATATCAAGCAATAGAGTTCATATTTGCGGTAAAAAATACCGGATTCTGGGACAATATAACGATTACTAGTACAAATCTAACGGATACTGGTACAAATGACCCTTTTTAATGATTTTGTTGTATTATTGTATATTAACGTTTATATTAATTTTGAAAATAGTAATCATAAAAAACAAGAATAAATTTACTATCTTTAAATGTAAAAATAATTATTGTAAGTCTTCTAGTTTTAGCATAGCAGACCTGCAAAGTCGGCGAAGTTCAAAACTTAACGGTTACTGGGCCGTTTACCTTACCTAAAATACCAATTCGAATTCAATATACATACAACGTCAGCCGGGGTCAGATAGTCATTTAATAATCAGGTAGGTTAGGTTAACCTATGTATTAATCTAGACATTATAATATTATTCAAGTAAATCATGACATTTTTTACATAAAATCATGGACAAAGGACTTTTTAAGATAAAAGATAGCATCTACAGAAAGTTGAATCTTTCTGTAGATGCTATCTTTTATCTCAATACCTAAGACTTAATAATATTTTTTTTTGGTTTAAACGTGCGTTTGTTTTTACACATTAATATATTATTACCTACAATCTAAATATATAAAGTAACCGGCGGTGGGCGTTAACGTTACTCGCTAGTGGTGGCAGGCCCCGCCCCGTTTCAATGATGCGGGGTGGCCCGTGGCGTAGGGATGTTCGATCCACGTGGTTTGTAGGTATCGATATGGATTGTAATGTACTGTATCGATCTAAGTATCGATCCCGTAGATTGGATACATTTTTTATCCTATATCGTATCAAGTATATAAATAAATAAAATATTTAATATTTGATAGCTTCCAAGTTTAATTTAAAGAAACAAAACCATAATTTAACTTTTTGAATTGGTTGGTCTTTAAATTTTAAAGTATGAAATATACAATATTTTGATAGCCGTTCTGGATCTAGGCGAATACCTACTGATATGATTGGCTGACGAGAAAAGATGTTCATAGGGCATAGACGTTCCCACCACTGATAAATAACGTAGCTGGTATATCGTGTTCCTCAAACGGTTTTTCAACGGTCAAAGTATGTTTGTTTTAAAATTTTATATAAATTGAATAGTAATATTTTTCGATCCGATCCTCCGTGTACTTGTATCGATCCACTAACACGTGCAATGCAATTGCATTCGATTCGTATCGATACAAAAATCGGGTGGATCGTATTCCATTGTATCGATCAACAAAAGTATCGGATCGGATCGAACATCCCTACCATGGCGGCAGTTTAGTTAGTTTCCGTCCGTGTCTCTTTCCACACAGTATGGTTGTGCCGCGCTTAATTTTTTTTTGTGAGTGTTTTAGTAAAAATATTTTTTAAATATTGTTGATATATTATTTGATACCTTACAGATACTTATTATAAATTAATTTAATGGTGTTTTTCTTAGATAGATTATGGTGAATGTATATTTATTAGTAGATTCAGTGCTTGCTAGTTGCTACAGTGCTTATACAGAATATAATAATAATCTAAATACAAAGGTAGTTACTACCTATGTTAATGTTTAATTTATTTTAGTAGCTACTTGAATGGTGAAGGTTTGTACGATTCAGTGCTTATTGCAGTTTTGTGCTATAATCATCAGTTATTTGTAGAATTTTTAATATTTAAATACAAGTACGTATTGCTGACAAGTGTTAGTGATATTTAACTATTAAAAGGTGCTTCAAAATACCTATGCAGTGTGATCCTTACCGGAGCCTGTTTATGTTTTATTGGTAAGTTCTTTTTATAATTAATTTTGTTGGGAATGTTTTCTAAATTTAATTACTTAGTTTTTGTTATAATTTATGCTTTACAACATAGGTAAGTACCTAGTAGATATAAGGAAAACAATAAAATTTATTTATGTATATTCCATTTCAATTAAACCTGCTCAAAATGTAAACAATATAGACTTGTCTTTTTATTTTATTTAAAATAAAAAAACAAATTTATATCGCTTTTTTTACTTGGTAGTTAACATGGTTATAGGTATAATAGGTGCAGAACTCTTAATTTCATTTTATTAATAGTTCCTTTGTAAATTTATAGGTGTATAAAAAAAACTAAAATGATTGTTTAAATTTTGAGCAGATTTAATTGAAATGGACTAAGGTAATATCTACAAATAAAATAGTTATTTCAAAAGGAAAACGTAAAATAGTTAGTTAAAAATTGCATGTTGCAGTTTACAAGTAAGTAAGGTACCTACCTATGTCATTACAAAATGGCGGACAGGCGCGCAAAGTGCTCTTAAGTTTAAAATTAATTACAGTAACTGCCGTCCGCCATTTTGTGTTGAATTGATATCGCCTTAATTTCACAAAACGCATCGCATTTTTTTGAGCTTGCACAGCCGAGAGTCAAATAACTGAATTAGGTAAGTGTTCTTAAGTAAGAATATCGAAATCCGTAGGTAAGGTCAATAGTCATAATCACGAATATCAAACATCGGGGCCCCACCTGCACCTACATAGTACATAATATACAGTACATAATATTTTCTTACGTTTTTTGAATTTGTGTAATTGTGAAGAGACTATCCAACACAGACCGCTCAAATTTGACGCTGAAACTCTTAAATAGGACATATCCTAATTAGGGACAAGATAAAATGGTAATTTACATTCACTGTGTTAAGATTGAATTTATATGTCTAAGCGTCAGGTTTTTGAATTTTGGTAGTCAATTTTTTTCTCTTTGTAATTTTGTGAAGTATTATATTACGTATAGGTATTATAGCCAGAAAAAATAAATTTTATGGTTAAAAACCGAACTGGCAGTTGATTAAGGTCGAAATTCATTACTGAATATTAAAAAAATATTTTGTATAGGTAAACTAATTTAATTCCATAAAACAAAAGTAATTCCTACTACTGATTACGACACCTGTGCAAAATAATTTACAACCCTTTGTCCGTCATAATACCTTAAGCCTAGTAAACAATTTTTTTAACAATAGTGAAGCCGCTTATTTTTAATATTTTTATTGTTTGTTGTTAATTCTTTACTTTTACAAACAAAAGAGTAGCCACATCTGGTCGTGGGAATAAATAAGTATCTATTGTTTTGTACGTATTTGTACTGTATTGTTTTTAAGAGGTAATTATTTTGTCGCTTTTATTTGTTTTTTAACTAAGTAATACAATTGTTTTCAAATCTTGATTTAGATTAATAATTAGGTAAGTACATCAAAGTTTTGTTTACCTCAACTAGATTCTGATTTATATCCTATCTTATTTAATAAGATTATTTACTTACCTACGTGAATAAGTAGGTACGATACGCTATAATTTTATGAAAATTTCCAAATGGCATTTATATTTTATTGTATCTATAAGTATTTATAGGTAAATTAAAGTAGGTAGGTATATGATTCTATATATAACAAAGAAAATTTAGAAAACGTGATTAAGGACAATAATTATATATACTTTTTTAGTATCGTTAAGAGAATTTGGCAACATCTCGTGCACCTCAACTGTTACTTTTCTATTGAATAGAAAAATAGGTAAATGATACTACCTAAGTGCAATGCATTGATACTTCACGTACCTAGGTATAATCTATCTGTATATTAAATAGATCGGGCGCACGAATATTTTGATATAGTTGAAATTATTTGTGTTTTTTTAGTTACATACCGATAATTCATTCCTATTCTTAAGACTAGTTAGATGGTACCAGCTAAGATAAAATATATGACATACATAACATACCATCACGCCTGTATTCCCCGAAGGGTTAGGCAGAGGCGTACCAATGTACACCCACAGTTCACCGGTATGTTTAGGTCCCATGTAATAGAGGCGAGCCCATTGCCATTAACCGGGCACAAACTCCCAACTCCGAGCTGCCACTGGGAACTTCATAGAAAAACCCAATAACTCTTTGCTTGACCTGGGAATCGAACCCAGGACCTCCAGCGTAGCAGTCGCAGTCAGGACCACTAGGCTATTGAGGCAGTCCTAAATATATGATATTTTATTAAATATTGAATTGTATTAGTAAAGGTTACCTCCTCCCATTTCGATTGGTCGCATGTTTACTAGCTTGCCCGTGGTTTAATTCGCACCCCAAAGTATTTTGAGAAATAATAAAAAGTAAAATCGCCTTCGAAAACATAAATGTTAAAATGATTTGATTTTTTTTTGTTTTTAAAAATTTGTTACTATTTGTACACAACATACCTATCGGTATGTATTTTATGTTCTTGAAGGCGGTTTCATGTTAAAGTTAAAATTCGAATACGGTATAGGTAACATAGGTACCAATTGTTTGATATTTTTTTGTTTAAATCTTGCGTTGTTTTTTTACATATAAGTATTATTTTATTACAATCTAAAGATAATAATGATGTAAACAGTGTTGGGTGTTAACTTTACTCGTTAGTGGTAGGCGGCCCCGCCCCGAGCCAAAGGTGCGAGATGCCCCTTGGCGGGCGGCAATGGTCGCTACCAATAATTTGATTTTATATCTATATTTGTATATATTTGTTTCTTTAGTGTTTCCTGAACTACAATATAGTGAATATTCTAATGATACCTAGTGTTTTCCGTGGCTAGTTGTGTGAAAGGTTGTAGAATAAAGTGCTTGTTTGTTGCAGTTTTGTGCTTTAAGTAACAGTGATTGAAAACACTACGGTACTAAACGTATTTATCGTTTTAATATCTACAAATATGATATTTATTATTTACTAGCTTCTGCGCGCGACTTTTTCTGCGTTAGCGTGATGTGATGAACTGATGACATATAGACTATAGCCTTCCTCAATAAATGGGCTATCTAACACTGAAATAAATTTTCAAATCGGACCAATAGTTCCTGAGATTAGCGCGTTCAAGCAAACAAACAAACTCTTCAGCTTTATATATTAGTATAGATGAATCAGTTATACCTGACGGAGTTAGGTATGCCCGAACATACGTAAAAAATATAGGTATAGGTACCTATAAACATCCGAATTGAAAACCTCCAATAAACTTACAATAAGCAATACTTATAGAAAATATAATAAAGAAAAGATAATAAAATAAAATAAAAATTGACCGGTTGCAATAAAAAATATTAACTTCAATATACCTAGATATAGTTCTTCCCGCGTTTTTATCAGTGCCCAGGCGTCCGCCATTTTGTATTGTTTAACTGCGGTTTTACTCTCTGATGGAACTTATTAAACTGTAACATCCAGACAGGTAATGAGTCACTTTCACGTAAAAAATTATAATAGGTAGGTATATACATATAGTAAAATGTATAATATGTATATATTATATATAATATTGTTGATATTTAGGTAGAAATAAAAATGTGAACTTAGAAAAATGCACAAGTAACGTTTTATTTGCACAAAGGAGAAGCTAATACAAAAATGCAGTGTTGCCAACTTAATGTATCACAAAGTAGGTATAGGTACCAGCTATTAAAAACAAAATAAACATGGTTGCGTTCTCATTTACCAACAAATATACTAGGTATAGAGTTATAAACTAATATCGAATAAGATGAGGTATAATTACGATTACCTAACCTACCGGTCAGATAAGTTCGTCGCACTGTAACTTCTTATCCGACTGTACGACTTGAATTCAACTTTTAATAAGTTGAATCCTGGAACCCTGCCTCATTAGCCAAGTGGTCCTGAGCGCGACTGCTACGCTAGAGGTCCTGGGTTCGATTCCCAGGTCGAGCAAAGTGATATTGGGTTTTTCTATGAAATTCCCAGTAGCCGCTCGGAGTTTGGAATTTGTGCCCGGTTATGGCAATAGGTTCGCCCCCTATTACATGGGACCTAAACATACCGGCGAACTGTGGGTGTACCTTAGTACACTTCTGCCTAACCCTTCGGGAAATACAGTCGTGATGGTATGTTATGTTATAATAAGTTGGAGAATTCATCTTTCGGCACCATTTTTTAGTACGTTAGCTATTCCACACAACCAATAGGTATAGGTTTGGTGAACAATTAAACAAATTTTACCATCACTAGAAACTACCGCACGTAGTTTCTAGTGATGGTAAAAACTTATCGATAGAACATGCAATTTTATTTATTTCTAACTAGCTTCTGCCCGCGGCTTCGCCCCCGTGGAATTCGGTCTGTCATCACATCCCACGGGAACGGGATAAAAAGTATCCTATATCCGTCTCCTGGTTCTAAGCTACCTCTCCACCAATTTTCAGCGAAATCGGTTCAGCCGTTCTTAAGTTATAAATAGTGTAACTAACACGACTTCCTTTTATATAATACTAGCTTCTGCCCGCGGCTTCGCCCCCGTGGAATAAAAAGTATCGGGAACGGGATAAAAAGTATTCTATGTCCGTTTCCTGGTTCTAAGCTACCTCTATACCAATTTTCAGCCAAATCGGTTCAGCCGTTCTTGAGTTATAAATGAAGTAACTAACACGACTTTCTTTTATATATATAACTAGCTTCTACCCACGGCTTCGCCCCCGTGGAATTCGGTCTGTCATCACATCCCCCGGGAACGGGATAAAAAGTATCCTATGTCCGTTTCCTGGTTCTAAGCTACCTCTCCACCAATTTTCAGCCAAATCGGTTCAGCCGTTCTTGAGTTATAAATGAAGTAACTAACACGACTTTCTTTTATATATATAGATATATAGATTTCCGCCCGCGACTTCGTCCGCGTGGAATAGTTACTTAGTCTTAGCGTGATGATATTATAGCCTATTGCCTTCCGCAATAAATGGCTATCTAACACTGAAAGAATTTATCAAATCAGTATAGTAGTATAGTATAGTATATACACTTTATTACACACCAATAACACAAAGTTTACATAAATAGGTATAGAAGGAACATAAAACTATAGTTAATGCACAATGGGCGGTCTTATCGCACAAGGCGATCTCTTCCAGACAACCTTTGGATGGACTGGAAGAAAAGAATCAGACAAACGGTGGGTAGTGTAGTAGTACACCTACACTACTGTAAGTGTACTTAATTATGAATAAAATATATATAAAAAGTATACATAACATAATATGTATATAAATACTCAGCAAAACAAGTAAGGAAAAGAGTAAGTGATAGAGCAAGCATCAGCGTGTAAGGAGATATGCTATGGGGGTGTAAGGGATAAATAATGATTATTCAGCATCTTTTTAAAGAGAGGTAGCGATTGAGCACGTCTTATGTCAAGGGGCAATGCATTCCACAGGCGAGCTGCTTGGATCGTGAACGATTTATCAAAAACGCTGGTAGAATGCATTCGAATCTTCAGTTTCAAATTTTCCGTAGATCTCAAAAATCTATCGTGTGTATCGTTCCTATCAGGACCAGTAGTTCCTGAGATTAGCGCTTTCGAGCAAACAAACAACCTCTTCAAGCTTTATATATTAGTATAGATTAAACAATCAGTCTATCATTTGTAATTATATTTTATAACTAGCTGACCTGACAGACGTTGTCCTCTCCAAGTTTCAACTAACCACGTCGAATAATTTGGTTTTCCTTATATGTAATACAGCCATTAGCGCCATTGACCTTTGAATACCTAATTTCGGACCTATAAATAATTACTTAATTTCAAAAAATTGTTCACATAGTATTGACGTGAAGCATGGAAATATAAACAGCCATACCTACTCGGACATAGATAAAAATCTCAAAGAACTGTTTCGGCATCAGTAAAGATTAAGGCGCGTTGCATTTTTTTTATTATTATATTTAGGCTTTACCTATGAAATTGCCGTTTTGTATGAAAAAATTTAAACGATTTTTTTTTCATATAATTTTTATTTGTATTAATCGAAGTAATCACCCATGCAATCAATGCATCTTTGCCAACGCAGTGGCAGTGTATTGATGCCCTTCTTAAAGAAATCAGCTGGACGGGAGGCAAAAAATTCTTCAAAGGCATTTTGTACTGCCTCTCGGGTATAGAATTTTTTTCCCGCCAAGAAGTTATCCAAATACTGGAAAAAGTAGTAGTCTGTAGGCGTAAGGTGTGGTGAGTAGGGCGGATGACGGAGAACTTCCAACGCCAGTTCTTGCAACTTGGAGACCGTCTGCTGTGCAGTATGAGGTCGCGCGTTATCGTGCAGGAGCAGCGGAGACGAGCGATTGACCAATGCTGGTTGGAGATGTGCCAGCTTCTCCATCATTGTGTTCAGTTCTTCACATTACACATCTGCAGTAATGCTCACCCCGTTTGATAAGAAGCTGTGATGGGGTAAGTTTTCGTTTGGGCATTGTTTAGGTGCTGAACCAGGATCCAACCAACTTGCTGAGCGCTTGCGGTTATCAAACAGAATCCATTTTTCATCGCAGGTAACAATGCGGTTCAAAATTCCTTCATTTGTGTGTCTGTTGAGCAGTGCAAGGCACGTTTCGACGCGTACTTCGCGCTGGCGCGCGATCATTGAGTTCGTGGGGCACCCATTTGTCAAGCTTTTTTACCTTGCCATTTTGACTCAAATGGACCAATATTGTTTTGACGCTAACGTCGAAAGCTGCTGCTAATTAAGCCGTCGATTGTGTATCGTCAGCTTCCACAATCGCCTTTAATTCGTCATTGTCGACCAAAGTCTTCGGACGACCGCGAGGTTCATTTTTCAGGTCGAAATTCCCAGAACGGAAGCGAGCAAACCAATAACAGGTGGTGCGTTGGTTTGTAGTGTTAGCTCCGTAAACGTCGTTGATGTTGCGTGCCGCTTGTGCCGCGTTGCTGCCACGACGGTACTCATATTCCATAATTACTCGAAATTTTAACGTATCCATGATGACGAAAAAGATTGAAATGCGATGAAAATGTAACACTAATCAATAAACAAATGACTACTTTTGGAAAAAGAATTCCATGTTTTTAAAATAAAATAACCGTTTGGGGTCGAAACGCTAGGACCGTGGGGTCCGAGTGCACTTTCCCTCTTTAAGGGTATTGCCAAACGCCTGAACGACGCTTCACGTGACCCAAAGGCTGGCGTATACTTTGTTCAAAGAATCAGCATTACCATCCAACGTGGCAATGCAGCCAGTCTTCTGGGTACCCTACCGGCTGATAGCGATGGGGAGTTCTTTGACGCCCTTTTTTTGTCTTATTTTTCTAGTTTTAATTTAGTTAGTTTTTGTTTTATTTAGATATTTAGGTAGTTATTTTAAGTTATTTAAGTTTTAGATAGTAATTGAACAGTTATATTTCTTTTATTTAAGCGTTTTAATAGAGTCGATATAATAAAATTTTTCTATTTTTTAAATAAAATTAATTTGAAATTAGAATTCTTAGCCAAACAAAAATTATTTTGATTTGAAATGGCCAGTACTGCAGAACGGCAATTTCATAGGTAAAGACCTATTACATACATACGTGGTATATTCTTTGGGTATAGATTAGATGGAAACTCTTTAGCTTCTCAAATAGTGTGCGCACTGTATCTACACTATGGAGTTAGGACTATTCAACGCTAGGGGCGCTGGTTAAACAGTTCATCATACTATACGCTAAGGTGCTTGTGAATCAGCTCCAGATCCTTAGTTACGCTATTGCACGAAAGAGGCTCTAGTGTTGATGGTAATATTATATCACCACAGGAGGCGCTATTACTATACTATTCTGATATTTCGGGTTTTAAGCTATAAACGGTGCCAGTCCTCTTTGGCGCTCTTATTATTAATTCAGCAATTTTTTAAAGTCCAATTCAAATAATTAATTTCAATTAGACCAGTATTACATGTTCTTTTGAATTGCGCCAGGTGCGCAGTTCCATAGTTCGGTTAAATAGTGGTTCTTTTGGAGAAGAGCCGGCAATAGACTCCATAGATACTCCTATAAACAAATAAATTAATTTAGAAATGAACACTTTAAGGGCCAATTGCACCAACTGTTTAAATTATATTTAAACACGAATTTTCATAGAAATATTGTGTTTAAATCATTTTAAACACATTTAAGAAGTTGGTGCAAGTGGGCCTAAGTGTCTAATAGTTTATTTGTTTTGAATTTCTTCGCCCTCTTTATGTGGCTCGGCTCGGCTCGCAGTTCAGTTTCGTATGTCACAATGTGATAAGATCAGAGTTTTATTTTATAAAATATTTCCAATAGTCAATTTGAAAAATTTATTAAATGCAGTTTTCGCCTATAATTTATATGTACGTCAACAGTATATTATACTGTTGCTACTATAATTTTACCAGGCGCTTTACCATAAAATATTACAGGAATGCCAATAACGTTTATTAAATTGTCTTTACTTTTCTTTTTCTTACTTTACAACAGGGTTAGTTAGTAAATAAAAAATTAAGAATTTTTCATGCCAAAATATCCTACATGGTGTACTTTCTTGATATTAGCCTACATCCTGGAATCCGCTACTGCCTCTTCGGGTCTGATTGGCTTGTCTAGGCAACCCCTTACGTCTCAGCTTGTCGTTAATCACCTTAGTGTGTGTGTAGTGTGTGTGTTCATCTGGTATTGGAGGTGTCCATGATTTTGGACGAGTTTAGTGAAATTACACACACCTACACGGAATGGCCGTGGCAATCCAAAGAACACTCCGCTGTAGTCTTGTGTAGGTCCTGAAAGAACGAACTAAAAGGCACGGTTCCGACCAGTGAACCAGAAGATACTTACCTAACCAAGATCGCTAATAGGACATTCGGTCCTAACAGTACTATCGTGACATCGCACTAACAGCACTATAGTTACATCGTACTAGTTAACAGTACTATCACAGTACTTTTCAATCGTAATTTATACGATTAAAATGACAGTCCTAAGCCTGTTATAGTATGAAGTAAAATCAATCAATCAATCCTAATAGAACTAATAAGGAGAACTTGTACTAGTTCGGAGCGATCTCTTTACTGAACGAATAGGCACAAGACTACTCCGCTCATCCGCTGACCTGACCTGCAATAGGATTGAAATAGTGGCGGGTGCAACCCTTTCACGTTTTTTCTTTGCTCGCTATCGGAGGCGCACCTACTTCGTGCAACATTCACGAGAGGTCTAAAAGAGAAGTTGGCGAAAAAAAATTGGCGAAAAAGTTGTCGAAGTTGTATGTGATGATCATGATCATGCCATGCATGATGTGTGCTTACGACCGGTTGGCCTCCTCTGATCTCTTTAAATAAAGGAATAAATGGGGGTTTTAGTTGGTAGGTACAATAAATAGTACCGAATACATCATATACCAATATTTGTTTCTTTCCTTTTTAGTAATAAATCAATACAGAAGTATCTATAACAAAGTATTACTAACAAATATTTAACAGAACTTTGTTTCAAAAAGTAGCCAATCAGAGGCGCGGATATATTTGATTGGTCGAGCGGAGATTGCGTGTCCCAGTAGCGGCTATAAATATAGAGTGCCTGTTTGCCCTTATATTATTATTAATGTCGGAGTCGGAGTCGGGAGTCGGGCGGCGGGCGACGGCTGTTTCTCGTATGAACACTTGAAACTTTTCACTAACACGCATCGGATAAAATATAAATAAATAATGGTTATTACGGTTTTAGACGTGGTGTGTTTACGTTTTCGTATAGGTAATGAACGTGGCTACGGTTCGATGTGAAATTTATAGTCGTGGTGTGTGTATACGGGCTGTCGCGGCGTTTTATTTTGGCGACTGCGTACCGGCCGTAGGTCGGGTCCCGTTCAAAATGTATTTTTCTCTATAAAAGTGATAGTTATTAATTATCGAGGTCGACGAATCAACAGGGAGGATATCGAGCGTGACCGGTGATAGGAATTCGTTGGTATCGACCTAAAAGTCGAACCTATTACAGACCTAAAAGTGAACCGTCGTAAAACACGTCGCGCCGCACGAGCGTTAAGGACGGACGGCGGCGGCCACGTTCAGGTCAGGACAACACGAGTACTTAGAAATAATACCTATAATATTAAAAGTTATAATATATTATATAAAATTATTATTTAAGTATGTAGTACCTAGGTACTTATCAACATGTTTTAAATGTAGGTAGGATAATAGTAGCGCGCGCGCATGTTTAAATACTCGTATGTAAGTAAGTAGGTACGTACAAAACGTGAGCGGAACGTGAGTTTGCGTCCGAGGAGCACTCAAACTGTTGATCTTTAAAAGAATCCCTAATAGGTACCTACCTACCTACCTACCTACCTTTACCTAAATCATACACAAACTTTTATGAGTACGGACGATAATAATTTATGATTGTGAATATTGTAAATATGTATACATACTTACACACCTATTACTAGATAGGTTACTACTGCCTATTTTATTTTCGTTGTAAGTATAGGTAGGTACCTACCTACCTACCTACCTACCTACTTACTTACTTACTTACTTAGGTGTACGCGGGAATATACATTTGCGAATTTATTTCCATCCGTATCCATAACATACATATATACCTTCAATACATACATACAAGGTAATAATTTTTCGTTTCAGGTGTTCACCCAAGAGCAACAATTTGATGCGGCAACGGCGTAATCATCATCATCGTGTAATCACCATCCACACAGTCCGGGCAGGCTGCATTCATTGGCTGATTGGCTAGCGTGCGTGCGGTGGTAAGTATTTTTATTTACCTACATAATAACTTACTAGTAGGTAGTTATTCCAGTACAGCAGTGTAGGTCACAGTAAAAAAAAAAAGAAAGAAAGAAAGTAACGTTTCGATGACGGCTATCCCATAAGAAACTTACTAAATTAAGTATCAGAATCATGTGCGGCCCTGAAAAGGGCCTTTTTTTTAATGTCTCCAGCATCTATATACGCATGGTGGATCCGCGCGGTATGTACGGCACGCAGCGTAGTTGCCGATTTAACCGCCGAAACCGTAAAGGGTGCGACCCTGGCGTTTCAGAGCGTACACGACGTCCATGGCGGTGACGGTCTTCCTCTTTGCGTGCTCGGTGTACGTGACCGCGTCGCGGATCACGTTCTCGAGGAACACCTTCAGCACGCCGCGGGTCTCTTCGTAAATCAGACCGGAGATACGTTTCACGCCCCCTCTGCGAGCCAGACGACGGATGGCGGGTTTCGTGATACCCTGGATGTTATCACGAAGTACTTTCCTGTGACGCTTGGCTCCTCCTTTTCCCAGACCCTTTCCTCCCTTGCCGCGACCGGTCATCTTGCTTGATTGATTATAGTAAAACAAACAACTACAACAACGACGACTGCCGCTTGCTAGCTTCACGAACGAACGAACGGAACGGACGACTGAATAAAAATTTTCCTATCGCCCCGCTTATATTTATACCAACGGTCGATCACAGCGGCGTGAGGAGAGCGGGGGGCGAGGCGACCGCCGACCGAGCGATGCTCGTGGATTGGTTGGTGGTTGGAGGACGACACCACGTACTAGTTAGCAAACTTTCTTAGTTAAGTTTACATACTTACACACCGGTGTGTACCTACCTACCTACCTACCTACCTATAATATATATATATTATATTACCTACTTACTAATTTTAAGTACCTACCTATATTAAATTTATCTATCTATACAACACCGTAGACTTTAGAACGGACCTCATACAGACATAATAAAATTTAGGTAGGTACCTACCACCCGTACTTAATTAATATCACAAATTTATATTATTTTGTATGCAGTATGTATGTATGTATGTATGTATGTATGTATGTATGTATGTATGTCTGTCTGTCTGTCATGTAACACATCTCTATACTACCTACCTATAAATAGGTAATGTAAATCTAAGTACCCATCTATAATCTCAATTAGGTAATAATTATTATAGGTATACAACAAATAACCTAACCTTTGTTTGTTTTTATTTTAAGTATTTTATTTTATTCTACGCACGCAGAGTGGGTTAGCTTGTTGTTGTTGTTGTTGTTGTTGTCGTCGTCGTCAAGTTATAGTCGGAACGTTTTTGAGCGTCTCGAATGCGAAGAGACTGATTTTAAAAAATCTGATACATGTGTGGCCCTGAAAAGGGCCTTTTGGGTGTGTCAGAACGCAGCACACTCGTACACTAACATATTAGTGTGCAAGTATACAATGATGAGTGCGACACAAAACCGACGACGTCGACGTCTAAGCGCGTTCGCCTCGGATCCTGCGCGCCAGCTGAATGTCCTTCGGCATAATGGTGACGCGTTTCGCGTGAATCGCGCACAGGTTGGTGTCTTCGAAGAGACCCACGAGATAAGCCTCGCTTGCCTCCTGCAGCGCCATCACAGCGGAGCTCTGGAAACGCAGATCGGTCTTGAAGTCCTGGGCGATCTCGCGCACGAGCCGCTGGAACGGAAGCTTGCGGATCAGAAGCTCGGTACTCTTCTGGTAGCGACGGATCTCCCGGAGGGCGACCGTACCGGGCCTGTAGCGATGGGGCTTCTTGACACCGCCGGTTGCCGGTGCGCTCTTGCGCGCAGCCTTAGTGGCGAGCTGTTTCCTCGGCGCCTTGCCACCGGTGGATTTACGAGCGGTCTGCTTTGTGCGAGCCATTATAGTAACACACGCACAACAAAAGACTAAGGTTTATTTATATTCAACGTCGCGTTCGCGTCGATCGACCTGCGCTCACTTCGGACGGGCGAGAGAGAATAAAACTTATCGCTAGCGTGTCGGTCATATTTATACCGTGCGGCTGGCCCGGCGGTACGAGCGGGCTCGACACCGCGCGCCCTCTCGCGTAACAAAAACGCACTAGGTATTTATATCAAATTATAACACTATGTACAAAAATTATGTTTAGGTAATATTATGCCATTTTAATGTCCAATATACATATATGTAGGTAAATAATAAAATGAAATTATTAATAATGTAGATCATTTATATTCAAATAATGAATAATGAATATTGCAATATTTATTTATTTGTTTGTTTGATAAGTACGTACTATCCCTGCCCACTTATTCTATTCTAATCTATCTATCTAACATTTTAATATTTACATATTCTGTCTCCAGTCTTCAGAATCCACGTACGTTTTCAGTTTCATTTTGTTGGTTTATTATATAGGTAGGTAGGTAGGTAGGTAGGTAGGTAGGTAGGTAGGTAGGTAGGTAGGTAGGCAGGCAGGCAGGCAGGCAGGCAGGCATGTATGTATGTGTGTGTGTGTGTGTGTGTGTGTGTGTGTGTGTGTGTGTGTGTGTGTGTATGTATGTATGTATGTATGTATGTATGTTCAGGTACCTACGCGTAATTTTATTAGGTAGGTAGATGCGTGCTGTACGTTTTGACGGACATCAATTTACGGAAACGTGAAATTGAGATCACATGAAAATATTTGTGGCCCTGAAAAGGGCCTTTTTTCAACGCTGACGATGATCCGAAGTGGTAGGTAAGCGATGTCGGATGCGTGCGTGCGTGCGTGTGTGTGTGACGTGATTCATCATGCGCATCGCGTACGCTGTAGGTAGTCGCGTACCTACGTATATATGTATATTATATACTACATACATAGGTACACACATAATATCCTACGTACGTACGTATGACACGGCATAATAAATTATAGACACAACACAACACAACACACGCGCCCCGCACAATCATCGAACGAACACACGAACTGACCAAACTGTCTGCGTCGGCGGCGGGCTCGGGCGGCTCTCGCTGCTAGCTACCCGACGACCGCTCACTTGGAGCTGGTGTATTTGGTGACGGCCTTCGTGCCCTCACTGACGGCGTGTTTGGCGAGCTCGCCGGGCAGCAGTAGCCTGACCGACGTCTGCACCTCCCTCGACGTGATCGTGGACCTCTTGTTGTAGTGGGCGAGGCGAGAAGCTTCGGCGGCGATGCGCTCGAAGATGTCGTTCACGAACGAGTTCATGATGGACATTGCCTTGCTGGAGATACCGGTGTCGGGATGCACCTGCTTCAACACCTTGTAGATGTAGATGGCGTAGCTCTCCTTCCTCTTGTGCTTCTTCTTCTTCTTGTCAGTTTTGGAGATGTTCTTCTGGGCCTTGCCAGATTTCTTGGCAGCCTTACCACTTGTCTTGGGCGGCATTGTTATGTATGAGAGTGTAGAATTTACCGAGACACAACGAAACGAACAGATATAGGTATACGTGCTACCGAAACGGCGTTCAGTGGCTGTATAAAAACGGTCACGCGACCAACACTTGTATTTATACGCTACTCTCGCTTTAGACGTTAGTGACGGGCTACGCTGTAGCATCGCTCGCAACGGACCAATCGCAGCGTTCCAATAGAACGGTTTAGTTCGAGCGCGGGGCGTTGGGGGAGGGGGGGGGGGGGGGGAGAGCTATTGTGCGCGTGCTGGGAGTGGGGGGGTGGTCGAAACTTGGATTACCACAATATTACGATCATTTACGCTACGATACGATACTTCTTAATTATGTACGATGACAATGACAATTATTACTGTAATTAAGAGTAATGTTCATAAGTTCGTACTTTGATATAGATAAATAAATAATGTAAGTAGTACATATGCATATAAATTATGTATGTTGTGTAAGTACATCATTTGCGCTAGCTGCAAATAAATAACATTCATATTCCTCTTCGTGCTACTATAATAATAGGTACAGGTAAGTTTACTATTTTAATTTATTATTCAGGTAGGTGTACTTACTTACTTATTCGTTCATTCATGTAATATTCAATTCGTACCTACTTCAATTTTGTAGATTGATAGCCCTATTATATATGATAATATTCGAGCTGCAGCGATGTTCTTAGATGCGCCGGTCAACCTACACGACATAAATAGGTTACATTGCACAGGACTAGGTGGGTGTTACGTACGTTTTTGTTAGACGACAACTCTGATAAAGAAACGGTCGTTTCTGGTAATGTGTATGTAATGTTGACGAATCATATTGTGGCCCTGAAAAGGGCCTTTTGGTTCAGAATGCTAACGAGCCGAGATGATCGGCCGCGCAATCCACACGGACCGTAACAACGTCGACGACGCACAACGGTTGTGTCGCAGAAGACTTTTTAAGCCTTCTTCTCGGTCTTCTTCGGGAGGAGTACCGCCTGGATGTTGGGCAGTACACCGCCTTGAGCGATGGTCACGCCGGAGAGCAGTTTGTTCAACTCTTCGTCGTTGCGGATGGCCAATTGCAAATGACGCGGGATGATCCTGGTCTTCTTGTTGTCCCTCGCGGCGTTGCCAGCCAACTCGAGAACTTCAGCGGCCAGATACTCCATTACGGCGGCCAAATACACTGGAGCGCCGGCACCCACGCGTTCGGCGTAGTTACCATTACGCAGCAGCCTGTGTATACGTCCCACCGGGAACTGGAGTCCAGCACGGTTGGAGCGAGACTTTGCCTTCCCCTTGACCTTACCACCTTTGCCGCGGCCGGACATGATATCTCGTTATTCAAAGAAGAAAACACGCAAAAAAAAATAATTAAACAACAATAGCACACACGCGTACGAACGGCGCGGTGACGGTGAACAGTATTCTTATTAAAGTTGGTCCGCCGGCTATTTATACGCGGCCCGCGTGGCTGTGTCAGTGGTAGGGGTATACATAGAAAGAGACAAAATAGCGTAGACGCGCAAGCGCGCTCCGCACCAGCGCTGCATGCAACAAGCATGCGATGCATCGGATGCATGGATCGACCGAATGAATATTAGCAATAATTATTCATGTCTAGTCTATGAATCAACTAACTATGTATATAATTATGTACCTACCTACCTACCTACCTACCTACCTACCTACCTACCTACCTATATATTATGTATGTATGTGTAATTTGTTACTATTAATTAAATTCATAATCTACTTTGATATAAAGTTATCTACTTAAATAGGTCTGGTATATACGATGAAATATGTTATGTACCTAAGTAATGTATGTACCTATCTATGTGTTTGTTTATATAATATGTAGGTAGGTGAGTGAGTAAGTAAGAAAGAGTAGGTAAGTAAATAACTAGATTAGTACATACCTATCCAATCATAGATGCATCGACATAATACTTATCTATCATAACCTATACCTAGGTAGGTAGGTATCATATTTTGTTTTGTTAAACGTTTTGACGGTCCCATATAATAGAAACGAATATTGTCTTTGTATTCATGAAAGTTCTGTTAGCCCTGAAAAGGGCTTTTTGGTCAGCGCTCCGTGAGCGCCGCGAGTTAAGAGGGTGAGCACGAGCGTTGTCAGCGTCTCGGTGCGTTGCGATGCGATGCGATGCGATGATGGAATGTGCGTGCTGACAGAGGACAGAGGCACGGGACACGTACCTACGCACTAAGAAAGACGACGATGACACACCACACACAGACTTATTATTTCACAGTTTTCGTTCATGGTGGCGGTGGTTGTTTTTTTTTTTTTTTTGTAGTGTCTTCGTTCGTCTTAGCAGCAGCCGTCGCCGGTGAGACGCGGGGACACGCGACCGTGGACCGCTTTCTTACTTCTTAGCGGCGGACGCCTTCTTGGCGGCCGGCTTGGACTTGGGCGTGGCCGCTGCCTTCTTAGGTTTTGGCGCTTTAGGTTTCTTGGTGGGCGGCTTCGCGGTCTTCTTTGCTTTCGGTGCGGCGCCCGCCTTCGACTTGGCAGGTGCGGCCGCCTTCTTGGCTGCGGGCTTCTTCTTGGCGGCGGCGGCCTTCTTGTCCCTTGCGGTCGCGCCACCCGACGCCTTCGACTTGGACGGGGAGCCCGAAGCGGCCGAGGCGGACGCGGAGGCCTTCTTGGTCTTGGCGCCGGCCGCCGAAGCGGTGGCAGCCTTCTTCGTCTTCGACGCCGCGGACGCGGATTTCGCGGCGGTCTTGCCAGCAGCGCCGGCGGGCTTCTTGGCCGCTGCGGACTTGGACTCTAGCTTGAACGATCCCGAGGCACCCTTACCTTTAGTCTGGATAAGTGCGCCGGATTCGACGGCGCTCTTCAAATATTTCCTTATGAACGGTGCAAGTTTTTCGGCGTCGACCTTGTACTGAGCTGCGATGTACTTCTTGATGGCTTGGAGGGAAGATCCGCTGCGTTCTTTCATCTCCTTTATAGCGTTGTTCACCATCTCCGATGTTTTCGGATGGGTCGGTTTCGCCTTCGGCTTCTTCGCGCCACCTGCGCCTCCCGCCTGTCTGGCCTGCTTCTTCGCCGGTGTAGCTGGAGCCGGAGCCTCGGTGGCCACTGCGGTGTCTGCCATTTTCTTTTATATAATTATTATTAGGTAGGTAGTAGTAGGTATATTATAACAAAATAAGTAAGTAACACGTAAGTAGTTAAACTCAGATGTCGCCACTTACTTGGAGGTTTTTCAAATTTCGAACGCGTACGCTAAGGTACGACGAAACTTTACCGTAACGAGCGCCGCGATGTCGCGGGGCTGTTTCTCGTATGAACACTTGAAACTTTTCACTAACACGCATCGGATAAAATATAAATAAATAATGGTTATTACGGTTTTAGACGTGGTGTGTTTACGTTTTCGTATAGGTAATGAACGTGGCTACGGTTCGATGTGAAATTTATAGTCGTGGTGTGTGTATACGGGCTGTCGCGGCGTTTTATTTTGGCGACTGCGTACCGGCCGTAGGTCGGGTCCCGTTCAAAATGTATTTTTCTCTATAAAAGTGATAGTTATTAATTATCGAGGTCGACGAATCAACAGGGAGGATATCGAGCGTGACCGGTGATAGGAATTCGTTGGTATCGACCTAAAAGTCGAACCTATTACAGACCTAAAAGTGAACCGTCGTAAAACACGTCGCGCCGCACGAGCGTTAAGGACGGACGGCGGCGGCCACGTTCAGGTCAGGACAACACGAGTACTTAGAAATAATACCTATAATATTAAAAGTTATAATATATTATATAAAATTATTATTTAAGTATGTAGTACCTAGGTACTTATCAACATGTTTTAAATGTAGGTAGGATAATAGTAGCGCGCGCGCATGTTTAAATACTCGTATGTAAGTAAGTAGGTACGTACAAAACGTGAGCGGAACGTGAGTTTGCGTCCGAGGAGCACTCAAACTGTTGATCTTTAAAAGAATCCCTAATAGGTACCTACCTACCTACCTACCTACCTTTACCTAAATCATACACAAACTTTTATGAGTACGGACGATAATAATTTATGATTGTGAATATTGTAAATATGTATACATACTTACACACCTATTACTAGATAGGTTACTACTGCCTATTTTATTTTCGTTGTAAGTATAGGTAGGTACCTACCTACCTACCTACCTACCTACTTACTTACTTACTTACTTAGGTGTACGCGGGAATATACATTTGCGAATTTATTTCCATCCGTATCCATAACATACATATATACCTTCAATACATACATACAAGGTAATAATTTTTCGTTTCAGGTGTTCACCCAAGAGCAACAATTTGATGCGGCAACGGCGTAATCATCATCATCGTGTAATCACCATCCACACAGTCCGGGCAGGCTGCATTCATTGGCTGATTGGCTAGCGTGCGTGCGGTGGTAAGTATTTTTATTTACCTACATAATAACTTACTAGTAGGTAGTTATTCCAGTACAGCAGTGTAGGTCACAGTAAAAAAAAAAAGAAAGAAAGAAAGTAACGTTTCGATGACGGCTATCCCATAAGAAACTTACTAAATTAAGTATCAGAATCATGTGCGGCCCTGAAAAGGGCCTTTTTTTTAATGTCTCCAGCATCTATATACGCATGGTGGATCCGCGCGGTATGTACGGCACGCAGCGTAGTTGCCGATTTAACCGCCGAAACCGTAAAGGGTGCGACCCTGGCGTTTCAGAGCGTACACGACGTCCATGGCGGTGACGGTCTTCCTCTTTGCGTGCTCGGTGTACGTGACCGCGTCGCGGATCACGTTCTCGAGGAACACCTTCAGCACGCCGCGGGTCTCTTCGTAAATCAGACCGGAGATACGTTTCACGCCCCCTCTGCGAGCCAGACGACGGATGGCGGGTTTCGTGATACCCTGGATGTTATCACGAAGTACTTTCCTGTGACGCTTGGCTCCTCCTTTTCCCAGACCCTTTCCTCCCTTGCCGCGACCGGTCATCTTGCTTGATTGATTATAGTAAAACAAACAACTACAACAACGACGACTGCCGCTTGCTAGCTTCACGAACGAACGAACGGAACGGACGACTGAATAAAAATTTTCCTATCGCCCCGCTTATATTTATACCAACGGTCGATCACAGCGGCGTGAGGAGAGCGGGGGGCGAGGCGACCGCCGACCGAGCGATGCTCGTGGATTGGTTGGTGGTTGGAGGACGACACCACGTACTAGTTAGCAAACTTTCTTAGTTAAGTTTACATACTTACACACCGGTGTGTACCTACCTACCTACCTACCTACCTATAATATATATATATTATATTACCTACTTACTAATTTTAAGTACCTACCTATATTAAATTTATCTATCTATACAACACCGTAGACTTTAGAACGGACCTCATACAGACATAATAAAATTTAGGTAGGTACCTACCACCCGTACTTAATTAATATCACAAATTTATATTATTTTGTATGCAGTATGTATGTATGTATGTATGTATGTATGTATGTATGTATGTATGTCTGTCTGTCTGTCATGTAACACATCTCTATACTACCTACCTATAAATAGGTAATGTAAATCTAAGTACCCATCTATAATCTCAATTAGGTAATAATTATTATAGGTATACAACAAATAACCTAACCTTTGTTTGTTTTTATTTTAAGTATTTTATTTTATTCTACGCACGCAGAGTGGGTTAGCTTGTTGTTGTTGTTGTTGTTGTTGTCGTCGTCGTCAAGTTATAGTCGGAACGTTTTTGAGCGTCTCGAATGCGAAGAGACTGATTTTAAAAAATCTGATACATGTGTGGCCCTGAAAAGGGCCTTTTGGGTGTGTCAGAACGCAGCACACTCGTACACTAACATATTAGTGTGCAAGTATACAATGATGAGTGCGACACAAAACCGACGACGTCGACGTCTAAGCGCGTTCGCCTCGGATCCTGCGCGCCAGCTGAATGTCCTTCGGCATAATGGTGACGCGTTTCGCGTGAATCGCGCACAGGTTGGTGTCTTCGAAGAGACCCACGAGATAAGCCTCGCTTGCCTCCTGCAGCGCCATCACAGCGGAGCTCTGGAAACGCAGATCGGTCTTGAAGTCCTGGGCGATCTCGCGCACGAGCCGCTGGAACGGAAGCTTGCGGATCAGAAGCTCGGTACTCTTCTGGTAGCGACGGATCTCCCGGAGGGCGACCGTACCGGGCCTGTAGCGATGGGGCTTCTTGACACCGCCGGTTGCCGGTGCGCTCTTGCGCGCAGCCTTAGTGGCGAGCTGTTTCCTCGGCGCCTTGCCACCGGTGGATTTACGAGCGGTCTGCTTTGTGCGAGCCATTATAGTAACACACGCACAACAAAAGACTAAGGTTTATTTATATTCAACGTCGCGTTCGCGTCGATCGACCTGCGCTCACTTCGGACGGGCGAGAGAGAATAAAACTTATCGCTAGCGTGTCGGTCATATTTATACCGTGCGGCTGGCCCGGCGGTACGAGCGGGCTCGACACCGCGCGCCCTCTCGCGTAACAAAAACGCACTAGGTATTTATATCAAATTATAACACTATGTACAAAAATTATGTTTAGGTAATATTATGCCATTTTAATGTCCAATATACATATATGTAGGTAAATAATAAAATGAAATTATTAATAATGTAGATCATTTATATTCAAATAATGAATAATGAATATTGCAATATTTATTTATTTGTTTGTTTGATAAGTACGTACTATCCCTGCCCACTTATTCTATTCTAATCTATCTATCTAACATTTTAATATTTACATATTCTGTCTCCAGTCTTCAGAATCCACGTACGTTTTCAGTTTCATTTTGTTGGTTTATTATATAGGTAGGTAGGTAGGTAGGTAGGTAGGTAGGTAGGTAGGTAGGTAGGTAGGTAGGCAGGCAGGCAGGCAGGCAGGCAGGCATGTATGTATGTGTGTGTGTGTGTGTGTGTGTGTGTGTGTGTGTGTGTGTGTGTGTGTGTATGTATGTATGTATGTATGTATGTATGTTCAGGTACCTACGCGTAATTTTATTAGGTAGGTAGATGCGTGCTGTACGTTTTGACGGACATCAATTTACGGAAACGTGAAATTGAGATCACATGAAAATATTTGTGGCCCTGAAAAGGGCCTTTTTTCAACGCTGACGATGATCCGAAGTGGTAGGTAAGCGATGTCGGATGCGTGCGTGCGTGCGTGTGTGTGTGACGTGATTCATCATGCGCATCGCGTACGCTGTAGGTAGTCGCGTACCTACGTATATATGTATATTATATACTACATACATAGGTACACACATAATATCCTACGTACGTACGTATGACACGGCATAATAAATTATAGACACAACACAACACAACACACGCGCCCCGCACAATCATCGAACGAACACACGAACTGACCAAACTGTCTGCGTCGGCGGCGGGCTCGGGCGGCTCTCGCTGCTAGCTACCCGACGACCGCTCACTTGGAGCTGGTGTATTTGGTGACGGCCTTCGTGCCCTCACTGACGGCGTGTTTGGCGAGCTCGCCGGGCAGCAGTAGCCTGACCGACGTCTGCACCTCCCTCGACGTGATCGTGGACCTCTTGTTGTAGTGGGCGAGGCGAGAAGCTTCGGCGGCGATGCGCTCGAAGATGTCGTTCACGAACGAGTTCATGATGGACATTGCCTTGCTGGAGATACCGGTGTCGGGATGCACCTGCTTCAACACCTTGTAGATGTAGATGGCGTAGCTCTCCTTCCTCTTGTGCTTCTTCTTCTTCTTGTCAGTTTTGGAGATGTTCTTCTGGGCCTTGCCAGATTTCTTGGCAGCCTTACCACTTGTCTTGGGCGGCATTGTTATGTATGAGAGTGTAGAATTTACCGAGACACAACGAAACGAACAGATATAGGTATACGTGCTACCGAAACGGCGTTCAGTGGCTGTATAAAAACGGTCACGCGACCAACACTTGTATTTATACGCTACTCTCGCTTTAGACGTTAGTGACGGGCTACGCTGTAGCATCGCTCGCAACGGACCAATCGCAGCGTTCCAATAGAACGGTTTAGTTCGAGCGCGGGGCGTTGGGGGAGGGGGGGGGGGGGGGGAGAGCTATTGTGCGCGTGCTGGGAGTGGGGGGGTGGTCGAAACTTGGATTACCACAATATTACGATCATTTACGCTACGATACGATACTTCTTAATTATGTACGATGACAATGACAATTATTACTGTAATTAAGAGTAATGTTCATAAGTTCGTACTTTGATATAGATAAATAAATAATGTAAGTAGTACATATGCATATAAATTATGTATGTTGTGTAAGTACATCATTTGCGCTAGCTGCAAATAAATAACATTCATATTCCTCTTCGTGCTACTATAATAATAGGTACAGGTAAGTTTACTATTTTAATTTATTATTCAGGTAGGTGTACTTACTTACTTATTCGTTCATTCATGTAATATTCAATTCGTACCTACTTCAATTTTGTAGATTGATAGCCCTATTATATATGATAATATTCGAGCTGCAGCGATGTTCTTAGATGCGCCGGTCAACCTACACGACATAAATAGGTTACATTGCACAGGACTAGGTGGGTGTTACGTACGTTTTTGTTAGACGACAACTCTGATAAAGAAACGGTCGTTTCTGGTAATGTGTATGTAATGTTGACGAATCATATTGTGGCCCTGAAAAGGGCCTTTTGGTTCAGAATGCTAACGAGCCGAGATGATCGGCCGCGCAATCCACACGGACCGTAACAACGTCGACGACGCACAACGGTTGTGTCGCAGAAGACTTTTTAAGCCTTCTTCTCGGTCTTCTTCGGGAGGAGTACCGCCTGGATGTTGGGCAGTACACCGCCTTGAGCGATGGTCACGCCGGAGAGCAGTTTGTTCAACTCTTCGTCGTTGCGGATGGCCAATTGCAAATGACGCGGGATGATCCTGGTCTTCTTGTTGTCCCTCGCGGCGTTGCCAGCCAACTCGAGAACTTCAGCGGCCAGATACTCCATTACGGCGGCCAAATACACTGGAGCGCCGGCACCCACGCGTTCGGCGTAGTTACCATTACGCAGCAGCCTGTGTATACGTCCCACCGGGAACTGGAGTCCAGCACGGTTGGAGCGAGACTTTGCCTTCCCCTTGACCTTACCACCTTTGCCGCGGCCGGACATGATATCTCGTTATTCAAAGAAGAAAACACGCAAAAAAAAATAATTAAACAACAATAGCACACACGCGTACGAACGGCGCGGTGACGGTGAACAGTATTCTTATTAACGTGTGAGAAATCGCAGCGCCCCCGCCAGGGGGCGCGCGTGTCGGTGTCGGGGCTATGCCCCCTGACCGAGGTGGCCAACCTCTGCCCGTGACTACGGGCACGTCAATTGTGTAGCCAAAATGTGGCGGGTCAGTGGGCGCGCGGCAGTTTTGCCGCAGCGCACCTGTGAGTGTAACTGTACTGGGTGTACTGTGAGAGCGCCGCGGAAGCGTTCCGCTATCTTCACGCCGCCTCGGCGGTCGGGCCCCGCCAGGTGAGACTCCCGGGTATCCGGGAGAAGCCCAGCGAGGGACGACCAGCGACAGAGGCGGCGGCTTTAGGGGCGCTCCCCACAGTGGATGCTGGGTCCCGCCCGATGCGTTCCCAGAGCGAGCCGGTCGCGCCTCGGGTTGGGGGCCCGTTGTGTGTGTAAGAGCGGTTTGTACTTGTGTGTAGCACCGCTCAGTGATTGCGCCCGAGGTGTGCGCCCGCGCGGCACGCTCGGCGCGTGTGTTTAGGCGTCTGTGCAGTAATGCTTGTATGTTTTAAGTGTACGCCGTGCCTATATTAACTTAGAACACGTCGTACCCTTAGTGCATATTGTGTGTGTGGAGTGTTTATTGTTTGAGTAGGTCGCGTGTAGGTGACTGCGACTTACTCAGGTGTCAAATCCGATGGGGCGTCAAATCCGGTGGGGGGGGGGGGGGAGGCAGCGTCCGACAGCCGGTCGCGCGGTAGGCGCTTCGCGTCGGGTGGGCGCGCGTGCCACGGCGCCAGGTCCTGGATGTGAGGCCAGGCAGAGGCGTCGGCACGCGCGAACATGTTCCTGGATAGGCGCCGCGCAAATTCGTCCAGGCTCTCAATCTTGAGGTCCCGCTGGATGACGCTGTTCCTCACGAAGCGAGGGGCTGCAGTGATGGTGCGCAGCGCTCTGCTCTGCTGCGCACGTAAAAGCTTCTTGTTTGTCTCGCTCGTGAGGGCGAGCCAAGCTGGGGCGGCATACGTCAATACCGGGCGTATGTACGTCTTGTACACACCCAGCTTGACGCGTAGCGGGAGGCGGGATGAGAGCACTGGGCGTAGGAGGGCGCGGGCTGTCCTACCTTTCGCTGCGACCTTGCGGACGTGCGGTCCCATGGTGAATTCTTATTAAAGTTGGTCCGCCGGCTATTTATACGCGGCCCGCGTGGCTGTGTCAGTGGTAGGGGTATACATAGAAAGAGACAAAATAGCGTAGACGCGCAAGCGCGCTCCGCACCAGCGCTGCATGCAACAAGCATGCGATGCATCGGATGCATGGATCGACCGAATGAATATTAGCAATAATTATTCATGTCTAGTCTATGAATCAACTAACTATGTATATAATTATGTACCTACCTACCTACCTACCTACCTACCTACCTACCTACCTACCTATATATTATGTATGTATGTGTAATTTGTTACTATTAATTAAATTCATAATCTACTTTGATATAAAGTTATCTACTTAAATAGGTCTGGTATATACGATGAAATATGTTATGTACCTAAGTAATGTATGTACCTATCTATGTGTTTGTTTATATAATATGTAGGTAGGTGAGTGAGTAAGTAAGAAAGAGTAGGTAAGTAAATAACTAGATTAGTACATACCTATCCAATCATAGATGCATCGACATAATACTTATCTATCATAACCTATACCTAGGTAGGTAGGTATCATATTTTGTTTTGTTAAACGTTTTGACGGTCCCATATAATAGAAACGAATATTGTCTTTGTATTCATGAAAGTTCTGTTAGCCCTGAAAAGGGCTTTTTGGTCAGCGCTCCGTGAGCGCCGCGAGTTAAGAGGGTGAGCACGAGCGTTGTCAGCGTCTCGGTGCGTTGCGATGCGATGCGATGCGATGATGGAATGTGCGTGCTGACAGAGGACAGAGGCACGGGACACGTACCTACGCACTAAGAAAGACGACGATGACACACCACACACAGACTTATTATTTCACAGTTTTCGTTCATGGTGGCGGTGGTTGTTTTTTTTTTTTTTTTGTAGTGTCTTCGTTCGTCTTAGCAGCAGCCGTCGCCGGTGAGACGCGGGGACACGCGACCGTGGACCGCTTTCTTACTTCTTAGCGGCGGACGCCTTCTTGGCGGCCGGCTTGGACTTGGGCGTGGCCGCTGCCTTCTTAGGTTTTGGCGCTTTAGGTTTCTTGGTGGGCGGCTTCGCGGTCTTCTTTGCTTTCGGTGCGGCGCCCGCCTTCGACTTGGCAGGTGCGGCCGCCTTCTTGGCTGCGGGCTTCTTCTTGGCGGCGGCGGCCTTCTTGTCCCTTGCGGTCGCGCCACCCGACGCCTTCGACTTGGACGGGGAGCCCGAAGCGGCCGAGGCGGACGCGGAGGCCTTCTTGGTCTTGGCGCCGGCCGCCGAAGCGGTGGCAGCCTTCTTCGTCTTCGACGCCGCGGACGCGGATTTCGCGGCGGTCTTGCCAGCAGCGCCGGCGGGCTTCTTGGCCGCTGCGGACTTGGACTCTAGCTTGAACGATCCCGAGGCACCCTTACCTTTAGTCTGGATAAGTGCGCCGGATTCGACGGCGCTCTTCAAATATTTCCTTATGAACGGTGCAAGTTTTTCGGCGTCGACCTTGTACTGAGCTGCGATGTACTTCTTGATGGCTTGGAGGGAAGATCCGCTGCGTTCTTTCATCTCCTTTATAGCGTTGTTCACCATCTCCGATGTTTTCGGATGGGTCGGTTTCGCCTTCGGCTTCTTCGCGCCACCTGCGCCTCCCGCCTGTCTGGCCTGCTTCTTCGCCGGTGTAGCTGGAGCCGGAGCCTCGGTGGCCACTGCGGTGTCTGCCATTTTCTTTTATATAATTATTATTAGGTAGGTAGTAGTAGGTATATTATAACAAAATAAGTAAGTAACACGTAAGTAGTTAAACTCAGATGTCGCCACTTACTTGGAGGTTTTTCAAATTTCGAACGCGTACGCTAAGGTACGACGAAACTTTACCGTAACGAGCGCCGCGATGTCGCGGGGCTGTTTCTCGTATGAACACTTGAAACTTTTCACTAACACGCATCGGATAAAATATAAATAAATAATGGTTATTACGGTTTTAGACGTGGTGTGTTTACGTTTTCGTATAGGTAATGAACGTGGCTACGGTTCGATGTGAAATTTATAGTCGTGGTGTGTGTATACGGGCTGTCGCGGCGTTTTATTTTGGCGACTGCGTACCGGCCGTAGGTCGGGTCCCGTTCAAAATGTATTTTTCTCTATAAAAGTGATAGTTATTAATTATCGAGGTCGACGAATCAACAGGGAGGATATCGAGCGTGACCGGTGATAGGAATTCGTTGGTATCGACCTAAAAGTCGAACCTATTACAGACCTAAAAGTGAACCGTCGTAAAACACGTCGCGCCGCACGAGCGTTAAGGACGGACGGCGGCGGCCACGTTCAGGTCAGGACAACACGAGTACTTAGAAATAATACCTATAATATTAAAAGTTATAATATATTATATAAAATTATTATTTAAGTATGTAGTACCTAGGTACTTATCAACATGTTTTAAATGTAGGTAGGATAATAGTAGCGCGCGCGCATGTTTAAATACTCGTATGTAAGTAAGTAGGTACGTACAAAACGTGAGCGGAACGTGAGTTTGCGTCCGAGGAGCACTCAAACTGTTGATCTTTAAAAGAATCCCTAATAGGTACCTACCTACCTACCTACCTACCTTTACCTAAATCATACACAAACTTTTATGAGTACGGACGATAATAATTTATGATTGTGAATATTGTAAATATGTATACATACTTACACACCTATTACTAGATAGGTTACTACTGCCTATTTTATTTTCGTTGTAAGTATAGGTAGGTACCTACCTACCTACCTACCTACCTACTTACTTACTTACTTACTTAGGTGTACGCGGGAATATACATTTGCGAATTTATTTCCATCCGTATCCATAACATACATATATACCTTCAATACATACATACAAGGTAATAATTTTTCGTTTCAGGTGTTCACCCAAGAGCAACAATTTGATGCGGCAACGGCGTAATCATCATCATCGTGTAATCACCATCCACACAGTCCGGGCAGGCTGCATTCATTGGCTGATTGGCTAGCGTGCGTGCGGTGGTAAGTATTTTTATTTACCTACATAATAACTTACTAGTAGGTAGTTATTCCAGTACAGCAGTGTAGGTCACAGTAAAAAAAAAAAGAAAGAAAGAAAGTAACGTTTCGATGACGGCTATCCCATAAGAAACTTACTAAATTAAGTATCAGAATCATGTGCGGCCCTGAAAAGGGCCTTTTTTTTAATGTCTCCAGCATCTATATACGCATGGTGGATCCGCGCGGTATGTACGGCACGCAGCGTAGTTGCCGATTTAACCGCCGAAACCGTAAAGGGTGCGACCCTGGCGTTTCAGAGCGTACACGACGTCCATGGCGGTGACGGTCTTCCTCTTTGCGTGCTCGGTGTACGTGACCGCGTCGCGGATCACGTTCTCGAGGAACACCTTCAGCACGCCGCGGGTCTCTTCGTAAATCAGACCGGAGATACGTTTCACGCCCCCTCTGCGAGCCAGACGACGGATGGCGGGTTTCGTGATACCCTGGATGTTATCACGAAGTACTTTCCTGTGACGCTTGGCTCCTCCTTTTCCCAGACCCTTTCCTCCCTTGCCGCGACCGGTCATCTTGCTTGATTGATTATAGTAAAACAAACAACTACAACAACGACGACTGCCGCTTGCTAGCTTCACGAACGAACGAACGGAACGGACGACTGAATAAAAATTTTCCTTTTTTTTTTTTCTTTTTTCCGACGTGGACATTAGCTGTTGATTCAGGGAATCTTGACAGCGTAACCGAACTTGGTGCGAGGCACCGAATGCCTCCAGCCAGGAGCAACTTAAAATTAAGCAACAGCAGCTAAGGGCGTCCCCTGCGGGACACGGGCCTCGGCTTAGGGCGTTGCTGGGGGGGGGCAGCTAGGGACGGCTGGATCTGGTTTAAATTATTATTAGGGACTAATTTAAAGCTACTGGCTCGGCGCGGGCCGGCTCGAGCAAGGGTCGGGGGGGTAAAAAAATTTTCCTATCGCCCCGCTTATATTTATACCAACGGTCGATCACAGCGGCGTGAGGAGAGCGGGGGGCGAGGCGACCGCCGACCGAGCGATGCTCGTGGATTGGTTGGTGGTTGGAGGACGACACCACGTACTAGTTAGCAAACTTTCTTAGTTAAGTTTACATACTTACACACCGGTGTGTACCTACCTACCTACCTACCTACCTATAATATATATATATTATATTACCTACTTACTAATTTTAAGTACCTACCTATATTAAATTTATCTATCTATACAACACCGTAGACTTTAGAACGGACCTCATACAGACATAATAAAATTTAGGTAGGTACCTACCACCCGTACTTAATTAATATCACAAATTTATATTATTTTGTATGCAGTATGTATGTATGTATGTATGTATGTATGTATGTATGTATGTATGTCTGTCTGTCTGTCATGTAACACATCTCTATACTACCTACCTATAAATAGGTAATGTAAATCTAAGTACCCATCTATAATCTCAATTAGGTAATAATTATTATAGGTATACAACAAATAACCTAACCTTTGTTTGTTTTTATTTTAAGTATTTTATTTTATTCTACGCACGCAGAGTGGGTTAGCTTGTTGTTGTTGTTGTTGTTGTTGTCGTCGTCGTCAAGTTATAGTCGGAACGTTTTTGAGCGTCTCGAATGCGAAGAGACTGATTTTAAAAAATCTGATACATGTGTGGCCCTGAAAAGGGCCTTTTGGGTGTGTCAGAACGCAGCACACTCGTACACTAACATATTAGTGTGCAAGTATACAATGATGAGTGCGACACAAAACCGACGACGTCGACGTCTAAGCGCGTTCGCCTCGGATCCTGCGCGCCAGCTGAATGTCCTTCGGCATAATGGTGACGCGTTTCGCGTGAATCGCGCACAGGTTGGTGTCTTCGAAGAGACCCACGAGATAAGCCTCGCTTGCCTCCTGCAGCGCCATCACAGCGGAGCTCTGGAAACGCAGATCGGTCTTGAAGTCCTGGGCGATCTCGCGCACGAGCCGCTGGAACGGAAGCTTGCGGATCAGAAGCTCGGTACTCTTCTGGTAGCGACGGATCTCCCGGAGGGCGACCGTACCGGGCCTGTAGCGATGGGGCTTCTTGACACCGCCGGTTGCCGGTGCGCTCTTGCGCGCAGCCTTAGTGGCGAGCTGTTTCCTCGGCGCCTTGCCACCGGTGGATTTACGAGCGGTCTGCTTTGTGCGAGCCATTATAGTAACACACGCACAACAAAAGACTAAGGTTTATTTATATTCAACGTCGCGTTCGCGTCGATCGACCTGCGCTCACTTCGGACGGGCGAGAGAGAATAAAACTTATCGCTAGCGTGTCGGTCATATTTATACCGTGCGGCTGGCCCGGCGGTACGAGCGGGCTCGACACCGCGCGCCCTCTCGCGTAACAAAAACGCACTAGGTATTTATATCAAATTATAACACTATGTACAAAAATTATGTTTAGGTAATATTATGCCATTTTAATGTCCAATATACATATATGTAGGTAAATAATAAAATGAAATTATTAATAATGTAGATCATTTATATTCAAATAATGAATAATGAATATTGCAATATTTATTTATTTGTTTGTTTGATAAGTACGTACTATCCCTGCCCACTTATTCTATTCTAATCTATCTATCTAACATTTTAATATTTACATATTCTGTCTCCAGTCTTCAGAATCCACGTACGTTTTCAGTTTCATTTTGTTGGTTTATTATATAGGTAGGTAGGTAGGTAGGTAGGTAGGTAGGTAGGTAGGTAGGTAGGTAGGTAGGCAGGCAGGCAGGCAGGCAGGCAGGCATGTATGTATGTGTGTGTGTGTGTGTGTGTGTGTGTGTGTGTGTGTGTGTGTGTGTGTATGTATGTATGTATGTATGTATGTATGTTCAGGTACCTACGCGTAATTTTATTAGGTAGGTAGATGCGTGCTGTACGTTTTGACGGACATCAATTTACGGAAACGTGAAATTGAGATCACATGAAAATATTTGTGGCCCTGAAAAGGGCCTTTTTTCAACGCTGACGATGATCCGAAGTGGTAGGTAAGCGATGTCGGATGCGTGCGTGCGTGCGTGTGTGTGTGACGTGATTCATCATGCGCATCGCGTACGCTGTAGGTAGTCGCGTACCTACGTATATATGTATATTATATACTACATACATAGGTACACACATAATATCCTACGTACGTACGTATGACACGGCATAATAAATTATAGACACAACACAACACAACACACGCGCCCCGCACAATCATCGAACGAACACACGAACTGACCAAACTGTCTGCGTCGGCGGCGGGCTCGGGCGGCTCTCGCTGCTAGCTACCCGACGACCGCTCACTTGGAGCTGGTGTATTTGGTGACGGCCTTCGTGCCCTCACTGACGGCGTGTTTGGCGAGCTCGCCGGGCAGCAGTAGCCTGACCGACGTCTGCACCTCCCTCGACGTGATCGTGGACCTCTTGTTGTAGTGGGCGAGGCGAGAAGCTTCGGCGGCGATGCGCTCGAAGATGTCGTTCACGAACGAGTTCATGATGGACATTGCCTTGCTGGAGATACCGGTGTCGGGATGCACCTGCTTCAACACCTTGTAGATGTAGATGGCGTAGCTCTCCTTCCTCTTGTGCTTCTTCTTCTTCTTGTCAGTTTTGGAGATGTTCTTCTGGGCCTTGCCAGATTTCTTGGCAGCCTTACCACTTGTCTTGGGCGGCATTGTTATGTATGAGAGTGTAGAATTTACCGAGACACAACGAAACGAACAGATATAGGTATACGTGCTACCGAAACGGCGTTCAGTGGCTGTATAAAAACGGTCACGCGACCAACACTTGTATTTATACGCTACTCTCGCTTTAGACGTTAGTGACGGGCTACGCTGTAGCATCGCTCGCAACGGACCAATCGCAGCGTTCCAATAGAACGGTTTAGTTCGAGCGCGGGGCGTTGGGGGAGGGGGGGGGGGGGGGAGAGCTATTGTGCGCGTGCTGGGAGTGGGGGGGTGGTCGAAACTTGGATTACCACAATATTACGATCATTTACGCTACGATACGATACTTCTTAATTATGTACGATGACAATGACAATTATTACTGTAATTAAGAGTAATGTTCATAAGTTCGTACTTTGATATAGATAAATAAATAATGTAAGTAGTACATATGCATATAAATTATGTATGTTGTGTAAGTACATCATTTGCGCTAGCTGCAAATAAATAACATTCATATTCCTCTTCGTGCTACTATAATAATAGGTACAGGTAAGTTTACTATTTTAATTTATTATTCAGGTAGGTGTACTTACTTACTTATTCGTTCATTCATGTAATATTCAATTCGTACCTACTTCAATTTTGTAGATTGATAGCCCTATTATATATGATAATATTCGAGCTGCAGCGATGTTCTTAGATGCGCCGGTCAACCTACACGACATAAATAGGTTACATTGCACAGGACTAGGTGGGTGTTACGTACGTTTTTGTTAGACGACAACTCTGATAAAGAAACGGTCGTTTCTGGTAATGTGTATGTAATGTTGACGAATCATATTGTGGCCCTGAAAAGGGCCTTTTGGTTCAGAATGCTAACGAGCCGAGATGATCGGCCGCGCAATCCACACGGACCGTAACAACGTCGACGACGCACAACGGTTGTGTCGCAGAAGACTTTTTAAGCCTTCTTCTCGGTCTTCTTCGGGAGGAGTACCGCCTGGATGTTGGGCAGTACACCGCCTTGAGCGATGGTCACGCCGGAGAGCAGTTTGTTCAACTCTTCGTCGTTGCGGATGGCCAATTGCAAATGACGCGGGATGATCCTGGTCTTCTTGTTGTCCCTCGCGGCGTTGCCAGCCAACTCGAGAACTTCAGCGGCCAGATACTCCATTACGGCGGCCAAATACACTGGAGCGCCGGCACCCACGCGTTCGGCGTAGTTACCATTACGCAGCAGCCTGTGTATACGTCCCACCGGGAACTGGAGTCCAGCACGGTTGGAGCGAGACTTTGCCTTCCCCTTGACCTTACCACCTTTGCCGCGGCCGGACATGATATCTCGTTATTCAAAGAAGAAAACACGCAAAAAAAAATAATTAAACAACAATAGCACACACGCGTACGAACGGCGCGGTGACGGTGAACAGTATTCTTATTAAAGTTGGTCCGCCGGCTATTTATACGCGGCCCGCGTGGCTGTGTCAGTGGTAGGGGTATACATAGAAAGAGACAAAATAGCGTAGACGCGCAAGCGCGCTCCGCACCAGCGCTGCATGCAACAAGCATGCGATGCATCGGATGCATGGATCGACCGAATGAATATTAGCAATAATTATTCATGTCTAGTCTATGAATCAACTAACTATGTATATAATTATGTACCTACCTACCTACCTACCTACCTACCTACCTACCTACCTACCTATATATTATGTATGTATGTGTAATTTGTTACTATTAATTAAATTCATAATCTACTTTGATATAAAGTTATCTACTTAAATAGGTCTGGTATATACGATGAAATATGTTATGTACCTAAGTAATGTATGTACCTATCTATGTGTTTGTTTATATAATATGTAGGTAGGTGAGTGAGTAAGTAAGAAAGAGTAGGTAAGTAAATAACTAGATTAGTACATACCTATCCAATCATAGATGCATCGACATAATACTTATCTATCATAACCTATACCTAGGTAGGTAGGTATCATATTTTGTTTTGTTAAACGTTTTGACGGTCCCATATAATAGAAACGAATATTGTCTTTGTATTCATGAAAGTTCTGTTAGCCCTGAAAAGGGCTTTTTGGTCAGCGCTCCGTGAGCGCCGCGAGTTAAGAGGGTGAGCACGAGCGTTGTCAGCGTCTCGGTGCGTTGCGATGCGATGCGATGCGATGATGGAATGTGCGTGCTGACAGAGGACAGAGGCACGGGACACGTACCTACGCACTAAGAAAGACGACGATGACACACCACACACAGACTTATTATTTCACAGTTTTCGTTCATGGTGGCGGTGGTTGTTTTTTTTTTTTTTTTGTAGTGTCTTCGTTCGTCTTAGCAGCAGCCGTCGCCGGTGAGACGCGGGGACACGCGACCGTGGACCGCTTTCTTACTTCTTAGCGGCGGACGCCTTCTTGGCGGCCGGCTTGGACTTGGGCGTGGCCGCTGCCTTCTTAGGTTTTGGCGCTTTAGGTTTCTTGGTGGGCGGCTTCGCGGTCTTCTTTGCTTTCGGTGCGGCGCCCGCCTTCGACTTGGCAGGTGCGGCCGCCTTCTTGGCTGCGGGCTTCTTCTTGGCGGCGGCGGCCTTCTTGTCCCTTGCGGTCGCGCCACCCGACGCCTTCGACTTGGACGGGGAGCCCGAAGCGGCCGAGGCGGACGCGGAGGCCTTCTTGGTCTTGGCGCCGGCCGCCGAAGCGGTGGCAGCCTTCTTCGTCTTCGACGCCGCGGACGCGGATTTCGCGGCGGTCTTGCCAGCAGCGCCGGCGGGCTTCTTGGCCGCTGCGGACTTGGACTCTAGCTTGAACGATCCCGAGGCACCCTTACCTTTAGTCTGGATAAGTGCGCCGGATTCGACGGCGCTCTTCAAATATTTCCTTATGAACGGTGCAAGTTTTTCGGCGTCGACCTTGTACTGAGCTGCGATGTACTTCTTGATGGCTTGGAGGGAAGATCCGCTGCGTTCTTTCATCTCCTTTATAGCGTTGTTCACCATCTCCGATGTTTTCGGATGGGTCGGTTTCGCCTTCGGCTTCTTCGCGCCACCTGCGCCTCCCGCCTGTCTGGCCTGCTTCTTCGCCGGTGTAGCTGGAGCCGGAGCCTCGGTGGCCACTGCGGTGTCTGCCATTTTCTTTTATATAATTATTATTAGGTAGGTAGTAGTAGGTATATTATAACAAAATAAGTAAGTAACACGTAAGTAGTTAAACTCAGATGTCGCCACTTACTTGGAGGTTTTTCAAATTTCGAACGCGTACGCTAAGGTACGACGAAACTTTACCGTAACGAGCGCCGCGATGTCGCGGGGCTGTTTCTCGTATGAACACTTGAAACTTTTCACTAACACGCATCGGATAAAATATAAATAAATAATGGTTATTACGGTTTTAGACGTGGTGTGTTTACGTTTTCGTATAGGTAATGAACGTGGCTACGGTTCGATGTGAAATTTATAGTCGTGGTGTGTGTATACGGGCTGTCGCGGCGTTTTATTTTGGCGACTGCGTACCGGCCGTAGGTCGGGTCCCGTTCAAAATGTATTTTTCTCTATAAAAGTGATAGTTATTAATTATCGAGGTCGACGAATCAACAGGGAGGATATCGAGCGTGACCGGTGATAGGAATTCGTTGGTATCGACCTAAAAGTCGAACCTATTACAGACCTAAAAGTGAACCGTCGTAAAACACGTCGCGCCGCACGAGCGTTAAGGACGGACGGCGGCGGCCACGTTCAGGTCAGGACAACACGAGTACTTAGAAATAATACCTATAATATTAAAAGTTATAATATATTATATAAAATTATTATTTAAGTATGTAGTACCTAGGTACTTATCAACATGTTTTAAATGTAGGTAGGATAATAGTAGCGCGCGCGCATGTTTAAATACTCGTATGTAAGTAAGTAGGTACGTACAAAACGTGAGCGGAACGTGAGTTTGCGTCCGAGGAGCACTCAAACTGTTGATCTTTAAAAGAATCCCTAATAGGTACCTACCTACCTACCTACCTACCTTTACCTAAATCATACACAAACTTTTATGAGTACGGACGATAATAATTTATGATTGTGAATATTGTAAATATGTATACATACTTACACACCTATTACTAGATAGGTTACTACTGCCTATTTTATTTTCGTTGTAAGTATAGGTAGGTACCTACCTACCTACCTACCTACCTACTTACTTACTTACTTACTTAGGTGTACGCGGGAATATACATTTGCGAATTTATTTCCATCCGTATCCATAACATACATATATACCTTCAATACATACATACAAGGTAATAATTTTTCGTTTCAGGTGTTCACCCAAGAGCAACAATTTGATGCGGCAACGGCGTAATCATCATCATCGTGTAATCACCATCCACACAGTCCGGGCAGGCTGCATTCATTGGCTGATTGGCTAGCGTGCGTGCGGTGGTAAGTATTTTTATTTACCTACATAATAACTTACTAGTAGGTAGTTATTCCAGTACAGCAGTGTAGGTCACAGTAAAAAAAAAAAGAAAGAAAGAAAGTAACGTTTCGATGACGGCTATCCCATAAGAAACTTACTAAATTAAGTATCAGAATCATGTGCGGCCCTGAAAAGGGCCTTTTTTTTAATGTCTCCAGCATCTATATACGCATGGTGGATCCGCGCGGTATGTACGGCACGCAGCGTAGTTGCCGATTTAACCGCCGAAACCGTAAAGGGTGCGACCCTGGCGTTTCAGAGCGTACACGACGTCCATGGCGGTGACGGTCTTCCTCTTTGCGTGCTCGGTGTACGTGACCGCGTCGCGGATCACGTTCTCGAGGAACACCTTCAGCACGCCGCGGGTCTCTTCGTAAATCAGACCGGAGATACGTTTCACGCCCCCTCTGCGAGCCAGACGACGGATGGCGGGTTTCGTGATACCCTGGATGTTATCACGAAGTACTTTCCTGTGACGCTTGGCTCCTCCTTTTCCCAGACCCTTTCCTCCCTTGCCGCGACCGGTCATCTTGCTTGATTGATTATAGTAAAACAAACAACTACAACAACGACGACTGCCGCTTGCTAGCTTCACGAACGAACGAACGGAACGGACGACTGAATAAAAATTTTCCTTTTTTTTTTTTTTTTTTTTTTCGACGTGGACATTAGCTGTTGATTCAGGGAATCTTGACAGCGTAACCGAACTTGGTGGCGAGGCACCGAATGCCTCCAGCCAGGAGCAACTTAAAATTAAGCAACAGCAGCTAAGGGCGTCCCCTGCGGGACACGGGCCTCGGCTTAGGGCGTTGCTGGGGGGGCAGCTAGGGACGGCTGGATCTGGTTTAAATTATTATTAGGGACTAATTTAAAGCTACTGGCTCGGCGCGGGCCGGCTCGAGCAAGGGTCGGGGGGGTTACCATTACTGGGTCTTCGCGACGGGCCTCGCCGGCGAGGACGGTAAATCGGGCGGCGTTTGTGTAGTGTGCTAGTCTCTCTATTGGACTCTTGTAGGACTGTTATAGGGTCATCAGGGTAAGATAGAGCGTGCCTTGGACGGCGAATTCTACTAATCTGGGAGGGGATGTAGTCGACGCTACTGACCACCAGGGGATTGGGGTGATGGGGGGCCCTATCGAAATAACGCTTGGAGGCGCGTTTCATAAACTGCTTAATGGTAGGCAGTTTTAGGTCTACGTGAAGTTCCCTATTGCGCACGAACCACGGGGCGCCCGTGGCTTTGCGCGTGAATCGGTTTTGAAGGGTTTGCATCCTATGGATTCTAGACCCTTCGATGTGTGCGAACACAACGCTAGCATAGGTCATGATGGGACGGATGCACGTCAAGTAAATTCTCACCTTATATTTAAGGGATAATTTACTGCGTGCATTGAGCAAACTGTGGAGTCGTCCGAGAGCGAAAGCGGCACGGGAGCGTACCGTCTTTATGTGCTCGCGGAACGAGAGTCGGTGATCTAGAATCACGCCCAGGTATTTGGCCTTCTTTTCCCAAGGGATCGGTTGGCCGTAGAGGGAGATGGGTCGGGCTTCAGTGGAGCGGTCGCTGCTTTTGTGGAAAAGAACGGCCGCGCTCTTGGATGGATTTACCTCGATTCTCCATTTCCTAAACCAAGTGCCGAGGGCATTGACTGAGGTCTGGAGGATCTTGGTGATAGCGGGGAGGGATTTGCCGGAATAATAGATAGCCGTATCATCGGCGAATAGAGCCAACTCCGACTTGGAGTGTTTTGGAATATCGCTGGTGTACAGCGCGAAAAGGAGTGGGGAGAGAACGGAGCCCTGAGGGACTCCGGCTCGGATTGGATGAGGGGTCGACAGAGTGCCGCCCTCTATGCGATAGCGAAAGGTGCGATTCGACAAAAAGTCCCGTATGATGAGCACGAGACGATCGGGCACATTGAGTGAGTACAGCTTGTAGATCAAGCCGTTGTGCCAGACTTTGTCGAAGGCTTTCGCCACGTCGAAGAAGAGCATGCCTGTCGTCAATCCGCGCTGGAAACCAGCGCTGATGTGTTCGACTATGCGATGCACTTGTTGGACGCAAGAGTGTTTGGTTCGAAAACCAAACTGCTCGTCGGGGATGATTTTATTAGATTCGGCAAAATCCTTTAATCGGGAATGAATCAGCCTCTCGTAAATCTTTCCGAGGACATTGAGAAGACTTATGGGGCGATAACTGGACGGCTCAGTGCGGGGTTTACCGGGTTTGGGAATGCCGATAACTGTGGCTTCTTTCCATGCTTGGGGGAAGATGTTATTGCTTAATGCCGCATTGAAGATGGCGGTCATCAGCACTATGAGCTGGGCGGGGAAAAGCTTCACCACTTTGTTGGTGATACCGTCTGAGCCGGGGGCTTTCCTGGGGCGTAATTTCTTAACGATTGTCCGGACCTCGTCCACCGAGACGGGCGGGACGGGATCGTCTGGGTCGGGGTCGGGATTGGGGTTGGGGGAGTCGGGGGGCTCCGAAGGTTGGAGCGGGATTGCAGCTCTACGTTCGACTTCGGCGTTCACCTCATCGAGATGTGCCTGATCTACTGGTAGGGTGCTGGGCGAGCATTGTGCCTCTAGACTGTCAGCTAGGCATTCGGACTTTTCGTCGTCTTCAAAGGCGGGCCTTTGATTCGGACGATTCAGTGGGGGCATGGTGGACACACAGTCGGATTTGAGCTTCCGAGACAGATGCCAAAAGGCCTGGTGGGTGGGCTCCAGGTCCTTCAACAGATTATCCCAGCGGGTTTCGCGAAACTCATCAATGCGTTTCTTTACAGCACGCTGTAAATTGCGCATGTGAGCACGGTTCGCCTCACAGGGAAAACTGTCGTGCGCTCTGATAGCCGCGTTCTTCTCCGTCACCAGTGCGCGCACATCCTCCGGCAGATTCCAGCGGTTGTCAAACTCCTCTGGAATCTGTCGTGAACATTCGTTCAACAGGGTTTGTACGTGACCGGTGAGGGAGTCGATCGCGCCAGTCGCGTCGGCAGCTGAGACTATCGTGTCAGGGATGGCGTCCAGGTGAACGGAAGAAGTCGACTTGAGGCGTTCCTCTAGTTTCCTCCAATCCGTTATCACCTTTGTCGGAGCGGGTTGACCTGGGTCAGTGGGGGCGTGACGGGGGCCTAGTTCTAGGATCACAGGTCGGTGGTCTGAGTCTAACTCTTGTAGCGTTTCCAAGGAGCGCAAACCTAAGTTTACGTTCTTTAGGACGGCTATGTCGAGTACGTCTGGTCGGTGGTTAACGTCATTAGGATAATGAGTGGGCGTCATGGGGGCAATAATGTCAAAGTTAAGCAAGGTGCTAAGGTTATCAAGCTCTCGGCCTCTCTGGTTGTTCGAGTGGCAGTTCCAAGCGACGTTTTTGGCGTTAAGGTCGCCTGCTATGATAACCGAATCACCCAAGCCTAGGAGAGATTCTAGGTCGGAGCGCAGGTGGTGAAGCCTGACGCTACTGGGGGGTATATAGGCCGATACTACAGTGATCGGTTGGTGGCCAGTCATGCCTATTTGACATATCGAGGTCTCAATATGCTCGAGAATCGGGGAATCCATAGGGATGCAGTACAGGGACTTTTTGTAATAAATGAGAGTACCGCCCCCTCGAGTGTGAGTCCTGTCATTGCGCACTATTTGATAGTTTGCAATTCCAGGGCTCCTCTTGGAGGGCTTGAGGAAGGTCTCCTGTACAAGGAAGATGTCAATTCGATGGTCGCGGAGGAAGGTGGCGATCTCATCGCGTTGACCGAACATGCCATTTGCATTGAAGTAACCTATTCTTAGGGAACGGGGTTTGTTTCTGCCTTTGTTTCCTGCCATTAGAAACGAAGTTCAGAGAACGACTTAATTAAGTCGGCGTTGGCGTGCACAATAAGTGCGATGGCAATACCATTACCCTCGTTTGCTTTGAGGGAGAGAACTAAAGATTCAACTCGCTCATACGGGGCGATTTGGAAGGCCTTGACGGCCGATCCCATTACCCACTCAGCCGAAGGGCGGCCGGTGGATGGATCGATGGGGGGAGATTTAGGCGCGGGTCTTGGCGCGGGTCTAGGCGCAGGCGCTGGTTTGGGAGCCAAAGCCGGCTGAGTTTGGGGGGGGGCCACCTGTGTGACCGGGGGAACGGGCGTGCCCATTAGGGCTGGAATATTTGCCGCTAAATGCGGTGTTTTAAGGGGAGGGAACGACTGCTGTTGATTCAGCGCGTTCCAGGGAGAGGGCCTCTGAGGGCTGAGACGGGCAGGGAGGGCGGCGGAAGGGCTCTCCCTCTGGATTTTGTCGGCTACGCGTTTAGCCAACTTTGGTTTGGTCTTGGGAGCTTTGGGGCAGCCCCGGTAGTTAGCAGGGTGTCCCTGCTCACCGCACAGAACACAGCTCGGTGGCTCTGTGCAGAGCGTCCTGTCTTTCGGACGAGTGCAATCGGAGGTGGCGTGGTCGCCGAGGCATTTCACGCAGCGAGCTTTTGCGAAGCAATTTCTCGCAGAGTGACCATAAAGTTGGCAGTTATGGCACTGCCCTATGGGACCGCCCTTATGGGGCCTCTCGACGTGAATGCCAGAGAGGTGGCATACATCTTTAATCTTAAAGATGTCTTTGCAGCCATCTGTGGGATCGATTATAGCGAGTACCATGTTGTACTCTTTCCCTCCGCGACCTCGGTGCATGCGATGCACTTCGGCAACGGGGATTTGTTGGGCTTTCAGGTCTTCGAGGATGTCTGCCGTAGCAATCTCCTTGGGGACGCCTTTAATCACTACTCTGAGGGATTTCTCCTCAGCTAGTGTAAACGTGTGGAAATTAATTTTCCGCTCGTTTAGTAGGGCCGTGAATGCCCTGTAACCGTCGGGATACGGTATCGTGACTTTGATGCCATCGCTTACCGAGACGGCACCTGTGTAGTTGATCTTACGATCAACACACGCCTTGGATATATCGACCCAGGACTCTTTGTCATGGACGATGACTGGTGGAGGGGCTTTGCCCTTTTTAGGCGCAGCCTGGGAGGGCTGGGTCTTAGGGCGAGGTACTGTGGGGGGGGAAGGGGCTGCCTTTGCGGGAGTCGCGGGCTGAGGGGCTGCTGAGGCGGGGGGAACCTCAGTGGTTTTTAGGGCCTTTGAAGGGGCACCGTTGTTGGCCTTATTTTTGCGCGGCCTCTTTTTCCCTGCTACAGGGATGAACCCATCTGACGAATCAGATGAGGCTGAGTCTGTGAGGGATTCCTCAGACTCGGAGTCGCGCGGTGCCGACGTGTCCATCGGCACCGTTTGAGGGCGGGTAGCGACAGCTGAGGTGGATGCACGTGCATCGCATTCCTCAGCGTCGGACAATAGAGTAGCGAACCTATTGTTCGCTATCGCGGGGTTCGGGGAACCAGACAATAGTGCCCGGTCATAAAAATTATTCTCCGGGCTTTCCGGAGAATCGAATTGTTCCCTAACAATGCAGGGAACATCTGCGTCCGGTGAGGCCGGACTATCGGGAATTGGAGCGGGGCGGGTGGGACGTTGAGCGCGCGGCTCGGGGTTGAGGAATTTGCCATATTTGGCGACGAATTCCGGGTCCTTTAGGAGGACCTCTTTAAAAAAGCTAACAAGCTGAAAAATTTTCCTATCGCCCCGCTTATATTTATACCAACGGTCGATCACAGCGGCGTGAGGAGAGCGGGGGGCGAGGCGACCGCCGACCGAGCGATGCTCGTGGATTGGTTGGTGGTTGGAGGACGACACCACGTACTAGTTAGCAAACTTTCTTAGTTAAGTTTACATACTTACACACCGGTGTGTACCTACCTACCTACCTACCTACCTATAATATATATATATTATATTACCTACTTACTAATTTTAAGTACCTACCTATATTAAATTTATCTATCTATACAACACCGTAGACTTTAGAACGGACCTCATACAGACATAATAAAATTTAGGTAGGTACCTACCACCCGTACTTAATTAATATCACAAATTTATATTATTTTGTATGCAGTATGTATGTATGTATGTATGTATGTATGTATGTATGTATGTATGTCTGTCTGTCTGTCATGTAACACATCTCTATACTACCTACCTATAAATAGGTAATGTAAATCTAAGTACCCATCTATAATCTCAATTAGGTAATAATTATTATAGGTATACAACAAATAACCTAACCTTTGTTTGTTTTTATTTTAAGTATTTTATTTTATTCTACGCACGCAGAGTGGGTTAGCTTGTTGTTGTTGTTGTTGTTGTTGTCGTCGTCGTCAAGTTATAGTCGGAACGTTTTTGAGCGTCTCGAATGCGAAGAGACTGATTTTAAAAAATCTGATACATGTGTGGCCCTGAAAAGGGCCTTTTGGGTGTGTCAGAACGCAGCACACTCGTACACTAACATATTAGTGTGCAAGTATACAATGATGAGTGCGACACAAAACCGACGACGTCGACGTCTAAGCGCGTTCGCCTCGGATCCTGCGCGCCAGCTGAATGTCCTTCGGCATAATGGTGACGCGTTTCGCGTGAATCGCGCACAGGTTGGTGTCTTCGAAGAGACCCACGAGATAAGCCTCGCTTGCCTCCTGCAGCGCCATCACAGCGGAGCTCTGGAAACGCAGATCGGTCTTGAAGTCCTGGGCGATCTCGCGCACGAGCCGCTGGAACGGAAGCTTGCGGATCAGAAGCTCGGTACTCTTCTGGTAGCGACGGATCTCCCGGAGGGCGACCGTACCGGGCCTGTAGCGATGGGGCTTCTTGACACCGCCGGTTGCCGGTGCGCTCTTGCGCGCAGCCTTAGTGGCGAGCTGTTTCCTCGGCGCCTTGCCACCGGTGGATTTACGAGCGGTCTGCTTTGTGCGAGCCATTATAGTAACACACGCACAACAAAAGACTAAGGTTTATTTATATTCAACGTCGCGTTCGCGTCGATCGACCTGCGCTCACTTCGGACGGGCGAGAGAGAATAAAACTTATCGCTAGCGTGTCGGTCATATTTATACCGTGCGGCTGGCCCGGCGGTACGAGCGGGCTCGACACCGCGCGCCCTCTCGCGTAACAAAAACGCACTAGGTATTTATATCAAATTATAACACTATGTACAAAAATTATGTTTAGGTAATATTATGCCATTTTAATGTCCAATATACATATATGTAGGTAAATAATAAAATGAAATTATTAATAATGTAGATCATTTATATTCAAATAATGAATAATGAATATTGCAATATTTATTTATTTGTTTGTTTGATAAGTACGTACTATCCCTGCCCACTTATTCTATTCTAATCTATCTATCTAACATTTTAATATTTACATATTCTGTCTCCAGTCTTCAGAATCCACGTACGTTTTCAGTTTCATTTTGTTGGTTTATTATATAGGTAGGTAGGTAGGTAGGTAGGTAGGTAGGTAGGTAGGTAGGTAGGTAGGTAGGCAGGCAGGCAGGCAGGCAGGCAGGCATGTATGTATGTGTGTGTGTGTGTGTGTGTGTGTGTGTGTGTGTGTGTGTGTGTGTATGTATGTATGTATGTATGTATGTTCAGGTACCTACGCGTAATTTTATTAGGTAGGTAGATGCGTGCTGTACGTTTTGACGGACATCAATTTACGGAAACGTGAAATTGAGATCACATGAAAATATTTGTGGCCCTGAAAAGGGCCTTTTTTCAACGCTGACGATGATCCGAAGTGGTAGGTAAGCGATGTCGGATGCGTGCGTGCGTGCGTGTGTGTGTGACGTGATTCATCATGCGCATCGCGTACGCTGTAGGTAGTCGCGTACCTACGTATATATGTATATTATATACTACATACATAGGTACACACATAATATCCTACGTACGTACGTATGACACGGCATAATAAATTATAGACACAACACAACACAACACACGCGCCCCGCACAATCATCGAACGAACACACGAACTGACCAAACTGTCTGCGTCGGCGGCGGGCTCGGGCGGCTCTCGCTGCTAGCTACCCGACGACCGCTCACTTGGAGCTGGTGTATTTGGTGACGGCCTTCGTGCCCTCACTGACGGCGTGTTTGGCGAGCTCGCCGGGCAGCAGTAGCCTGACCGACGTCTGCACCTCCCTCGACGTGATCGTGGACCTCTTGTTGTAGTGGGCGAGGCGAGAAGCTTCGGCGGCGATGCGCTCGAAGATGTCGTTCACGAACGAGTTCATGATGGACATTGCCTTGCTGGAGATACCGGTGTCGGGATGCACCTGCTTCAACACCTTGTAGATGTAGATGGCGTAGCTCTCCTTCCTCTTGTGCTTCTTCTTCTTCTTGTCAGTTTTGGAGATGTTCTTCTGGGCCTTGCCAGATTTCTTGGCAGCCTTACCACTTGTCTTGGGCGGCATTGTTATGTATGAGAGTGTAGAATTTACCGAGACACAACGAAACGAACAGATATAGGTATACGTGCTACCGAAACGGCGTTCAGTGGCTGTATAAAAACGGTCACTGTTTGTCGTCTCATCGCCCCGCAAGGGGCGCGAGGAGTCGGTGTCGGGGCATTTGCCCCCTGACCGAAGGGTCGTATCGCGGGCTAACAAATTAGCCCGGTCGTTGGGTGTGGGTGTTTTTGACGCACCCTGCGTGTGTTCGATTGTAGGCCGCGGCGCGTGTGCATGCAGACCTACTAGATTTTAGAGTCATTGCTGTGTGTTTTTCGACAGGAGCGCCCTAAGTGTTTCACGCTGCCCGTGCGACCGGATCCCCGCTAGGTGAGACCCCCGGTTGCCCGGGGGAGGCCCGGCGAAGATCGATCAAGCAACAGGGCAGCGGCTTCAGGTGGCGCCCCCTGCGAAGTCGGTGTTTGACCCCGCTCCTACAGCGGGTTCAGAGCTAGCCAAAGCGCTGCAGAAGCCGGGGACGAGGTGGTGTTCTGGGCGACTTTGTGTGTGTGTGTGTGCGTCGCTCAGTGGTTGCTACGACGTTCCCGCGTTCGCCCGAGGGCTCGCACGGGTAGCCGCGCGTGAGTCATCGCGAATGCGGAGTAATGCTTTGTGTGTGCCTCGCGGGCGTTGCGCCTATGTTAACTTAGACGGCAACGCGCGCGGCGGGGTGTGTGTTATGTGGTCTGTGGAGTATCGTTGTTTGAACGGGTCGCGTGTAGAGTGGGTGCGGCCCGTTCAGGCGTCATATCCGGTGGGTGGCCCGCACTGTCGTCGTCCACGGGCAGGAGGTCGCGCGGGTAGCGCCTGGCGTCGGGCGGACGCGCGTGCCATGGCGTCATGCCCTTCAGGTGTTGCCAAGCGGAGGAGTCGGCACGCGCGAACATCTTCTTCGCCATCCCCTCGACGAAGTGCTCGATGCTCTCAACCCGGAGGTCCCTGTGGATCACAGAATTCCTCACGTAGCGAGCCGCGTGAGTTAGTTGGCGTAGAGTGGTATTTTGAAAAGCCCTGAGTTTCTTTCTGTGCGACTCGCACGTGAGGGCGAGCCAAGCTGGGGCAGCGTATGTGAGCTGCGGGCGAATGTATGTTTTATATACCCCCAGCTTGACTCGTAGGGGTAGTTTCGATGAGAGCACCGGCCGGAGCAGGTGGCGGGTGGTTTTTACCCGCGCGATTGTCTTCCTAACGTGCGGGCCCATGGTGAGCCGATGGTCGATGGTGACCCCCAAGTACTTGGCGGTCCGGGCCCAGGCGACATCGGCCCCCATGAGTTCAAGGTTGGGTGGGTTGAAGTCACCGCGTCCTGTGACTATGATCGCCTGTGTTTTACCCACGTTCACTGACAGTCTCCACTTGCGGAGCCAGTCGGGGAGGTCATTGAGCGCGCGCTGCATCTTCACGGCCGCGTGGGCCGCCGATAGCGAGGTCGAAAAACGGTCACGCGACCAACACTTGTATTTATACGCTACTCTCGCTTTAGACGTTAGTGACGGGCTACGCTGTAGCATCGCTCGCAACGGACCAATCGCAGCGTTCCAATAGAACGGTTTAGTTCGAGCGCGGGGCGTTGGGGGAGGGGGGGGGGGGGAGAGCTATTGTGCGCGTGCTGGGAGTGGGGGGGTGGTCGAAACTTGGATTACCACAATATTACGATCATTTACGCTACGATACGATACTTCTTAATTATGTACGATGACAATGACAATTATTACTGTAATTAAGAGTAATGTTCATAAGTTCGTACTTTGATATAGATAAATAAATAATGTAAGTAGTACATATGCATATAAATTATGTATGTTGTGTAAGTACATCATTTGCGCTAGCTGCAAATAAATAACATTCATATTCCTCTTCGTGCTACTATAATAATAGGTACAGGTAAGTTTACTATTTTAATTTATTATTCAGGTAGGTGTACTTACTTACTTATTCGTTCATTCATGTAATATTCAATTCGTACCTACTTCAATTTTGTAGATTGATAGCCCTATTATATATGATAATATTCGAGCTGCAGCGATGTTCTTAGATGCGCCGGTCAACCTACACGACATAAATAGGTTACATTGCACAGGACTAGGTGGGTGTTACGTACGTTTTTGTTAGACGACAACTCTGATAAAGAAACGGTCGTTTCTGGTAATGTGTATGTAATGTTGACGAATCATATTGTGGCCCTGAAAAGGGCCTTTTGGTTCAGAATGCTAACGAGCCGAGATGATCGGCCGCGCAATCCACACGGACCGTAACAACGTCGACGACGCACAACGGTTGTGTCGCAGAAGACTTTTTAAGCCTTCTTCTCGGTCTTCTTCGGGAGGAGTACCGCCTGGATGTTGGGCAGTACACCGCCTTGAGCGATGGTCACGCCGGAGAGCAGTTTGTTCAACTCTTCGTCGTTGCGGATGGCCAATTGCAAATGACGCGGGATGATCCTGGTCTTCTTGTTGTCCCTCGCGGCGTTGCCAGCCAACTCGAGAACTTCAGCGGCCAGATACTCCATTACGGCGGCCAAATACACTGGAGCGCCGGCACCCACGCGTTCGGCGTAGTTACCATTACGCAGCAGCCTGTGTATACGTCCCACCGGGAACTGGAGTCCAGCACGGTTGGAGCGAGACTTTGCCTTCCCCTTGACCTTACCACCTTTGCCGCGGCCGGACATGATATCTCGTTATTCAAAGAAGAAAACACGCAAAAAAAAATAATTAAACAACAATAGCACACACGCGTACGAACGGCGCGGTGACGGTGAACAGTATTCTTATTAAAGTTGGTCCGCCGGCTATTTATACGCGGCCCGCGTGGCTGTGTCAGTGGTAGGGGTATACATAGAAAGAGACAAAATAGCGTAGACGCGCAAGCGCGCTCCGCACCAGCGCTGCATGCAACAAGCATGCGATGCATCGGATGCATGGATCGACCGAATGAATATTAGCAATAATTATTCATGTCTAGTCTATGAATCAACTAACTATGTATATAATTATGTACCTACCTACCTACCTACCTACCTACCTACCTACCTACCTACCTATATATTATGTATGTATGTGTAATTTGTTACTATTAATTAAATTCATAATCTACTTTGATATAAAGTTATCTACTTAAATAGGTCTGGTATATACGATGAAATATGTTATGTACCTAAGTAATGTATGTACCTATCTATGTGTTTGTTTATATAATATGTAGGTAGGTGAGTGAGTAAGTAAGAAAGAGTAGGTAAGTAAATAACTAGATTAGTACATACCTATCCAATCATAGATGCATCGACATAATACTTATCTATCATAACCTATACCTAGGTAGGTAGGTATCATATTTTGTTTTGTTAAACGTTTTGACGGTCCCATATAATAGAAACGAATATTGTCTTTGTATTCATGAAAGTTCTGTTAGCCCTGAAAAGGGCTTTTTGGTCAGCGCTCCGTGAGCGCCGCGAGTTAAGAGGGTGAGCACGAGCGTTGTCAGCGTCTCGGTGCGTTGCGATGCGATGCGATGCGATGATGGAATGTGCGTGCTGACAGAGGACAGAGGCACGGGACACGTACCTACGCACTAAGAAAGACGACGATGACACACCACACACAGACTTATTATTTCACAGTTTTCGTTCATGGTGGCGGTGGTTGTTTTTTTTTTTTTTTTGTAGTGTCTTCGTTCGTCTTAGCAGCAGCCGTCGCCGGTGAGACGCGGGGACACGCGACCGTGGACCGCTTTCTTACTTCTTAGCGGCGGACGCCTTCTTGGCGGCCGGCTTGGACTTGGGCGTGGCCGCTGCCTTCTTAGGTTTTGGCGCTTTAGGTTTCTTGGTGGGCGGCTTCGCGGTCTTCTTTGCTTTCGGTGCGGCGCCCGCCTTCGACTTGGCAGGTGCGGCCGCCTTCTTGGCTGCGGGCTTCTTCTTGGCGGCGGCGGCCTTCTTGTCCCTTGCGGTCGCGCCACCCGACGCCTTCGACTTGGACGGGGAGCCCGAAGCGGCCGAGGCGGACGCGGAGGCCTTCTTGGTCTTGGCGCCGGCCGCCGAAGCGGTGGCAGCCTTCTTCGTCTTCGACGCCGCGGACGCGGATTTCGCGGCGGTCTTGCCAGCAGCGCCGGCGGGCTTCTTGGCCGCTGCGGACTTGGACTCTAGCTTGAACGATCCCGAGGCACCCTTACCTTTAGTCTGGATAAGTGCGCCGGATTCGACGGCGCTCTTCAAATATTTCCTTATGAACGGTGCAAGTTTTTCGGCGTCGACCTTGTACTGAGCTGCGATGTACTTCTTGATGGCTTGGAGGGAAGATCCGCTGCGTTCTTTCATCTCCTTTATAGCGTTGTTCACCATCTCCGATGTTTTCGGATGGGTCGGTTTCGCCTTCGGCTTCTTCGCGCCACCTGCGCCTCCCGCCTGTCTGGCCTGCTTCTTCGCCGGTGTAGCTGGAGCCGGAGCCTCGGTGGCCACTGCGGTGTCTGCCATTTTCTTTTATATAATTATTATTAGGTAGGTAGTAGTAGGTATATTATAACAAAATAAGTAAGTAACACGTAAGTAGTTAAACTCAGATGTCGCCACTTACTTGGAGGTTTTTCAAATTTCGAACGCGTACGCTAAGGTACGACGAAACTTTACCGTAACGAGCGCCGCGATGTCGCGGGGCTGTTTCTCGTATGAACACTTGAAACTTTTCACTAACACGCATCGGATAAAATATAAATAAATAATGGTTATTACGGTTTTAGACGTGGTGTGTTTACGTTTTCGTATAGGTAATGAACGTGGCTACGGTTCGATGTGAAATTTATAGTCGTGGTGTGTGTATACGGGCTGTCGCGGCGTTTTATTTTGGCGACTGCGTACCGGCCGTAGGTCGGGTCCCGTTCAAAATGTATTTTTCTCTATAAAAGTGATAGTTATTAATTATCGAGGTCGACGAATCAACAGGGAGGATATCGAGCGTGACCGGTGATAGGAATTCGTTGGTATCGACCTAAAAGTCGAACCTATTACAGACCTAAAAGTGAACCGTCGTAAAACACGTCGCGCCGCACGAGCGTTAAGGACGGACGGCGGCGGCCACGTTCAGGTCAGGACAACACGAGTACTTAGAAATAATACCTATAATATTAAAAGTTATAATATATTATATAAAATTATTATTTAAGTATGTAGTACCTAGGTACTTATCAACATGTTTTAAATGTAGGTAGGATAATAGTAGCGCGCGCGCATGTTTAAATACTCGTATGTAAGTAAGTAGGTACGTACAAAACGTGAGCGGAACGTGAGTTTGCGTCCGAGGAGCACTCAAACTGTTGATCTTTAAAAGAATCCCTAATAGGTACCTACCTACCTACCTACCTACCTTTACCTAAATCATACACAAACTTTTATGAGTACGGACGATAATAATTTATGATTGTGAATATTGTAAATATGTATACATACTTACACACCTATTACTAGATAGGTTACTACTGCCTATTTTATTTTCGTTGTAAGTATAGGTAGGTACCTACCTACCTACCTACCTACCTACTTACTTACTTACTTACTTAGGTGTACGCGGGAATATACATTTGCGAATTTATTTCCATCCGTATCCATAACATACATATATACCTTCAATACATACATACAAGGTAATAATTTTTCGTTTCAGGTGTTCACCCAAGAGCAACAATTTGATGCGGCAACGGCGTAATCATCATCATCGTGTAATCACCATCCACACAGTCCGGGCAGGCTGCATTCATTGGCTGATTGGCTAGCGTGCGTGCGGTGGTAAGTATTTTTATTTACCTACATAATAACTTACTAGTAGGTAGTTATTCCAGTACAGCAGTGTAGGTCACAGTAAAAAAAAAAAGAAAGAAAGAAAGTAACGTTTCGATGACGGCTATCCCATAAGAAACTTACTAAATTAAGTATCAGAATCATGTGCGGCCCTGAAAAGGGCCTTTTTTTTAATGTCTCCAGCATCTATATACGCATGGTGGATCCGCGCGGTATGTACGGCACGCAGCGTAGTTGCCGATTTAACCGCCGAAACCGTAAAGGGTGCGACCCTGGCGTTTCAGAGCGTACACGACGTCCATGGCGGTGACGGTCTTCCTCTTTGCGTGCTCGGTGTACGTGACCGCGTCGCGGATCACGTTCTCGAGGAACACCTTCAGCACGCCGCGGGTCTCTTCGTAAATCAGACCGGAGATACGTTTCACGCCCCCTCTGCGAGCCAGACGACGGATGGCGGGTTTCGTGATACCCTGGATGTTATCACGAAGTACTTTCCTGTGACGCTTGGCTCCTCCTTTTCCCAGACCCTTTCCTCCCTTGCCGCGACCGGTCATCTTGCTTGATTGATTATAGTAAAACAAACAACTACAACAACGACGACTGCCGCTTGCTAGCTTCACGAACGAACGAACGGAACGGACGACTGAATAAAAATTTTCCTTTTTTTTTTTTTTTTCGACGTGGACATTAGCTGTTGATTCAGGGAATCTTGACAGCGTAACCGAACTTGGTGGCGAGGCACCGAATGCCTCCAGCCAGGAGCAACTTAAAATTAAGCAACAGCAGCTAAGGGCGTCCCCTGCGGGACACGGGCCTCGGCTTAGGGCGTTGCTGGGGGGGCAGCTAGGGACGGCTGGATCTGGTTTAAATTATTATTAGGGACTAATTTAAAGCTACTGGCTCGGCGCGGGCCGGCTCGAGCAAGGGTCAGGGGGGGGGTTACCATTACTGGGTCTTCGCGACGGGCCTCGCCGGCGAGGACGGTAAATCGGGCGGCGTTTGTGTGAGTGTATTTTGAGAGTGCTAGTCTCTCTATTCGACTCTTGTAGGACCGTTATAGGGTCGTCGGGGTAAGCTAGAGCGTGCCTTGGACGGCGAATTCTACTAATCTGGGAGGGGATGTAGTCGACGCTACTGACCACCAGGGGATTGGGGTGATGGGGGGCCCTATCGAAATAACGCTTGGAGGCGCGTTTCATAAACTGCTTAATGGTAGGCAGTTTTAGGTCTACGTGAAGTTCCCTATTGCGCACGAACCACGGGGCGCCCGTGGCTTTGCGCGTGAATCGGTTTTGAAGGGTTTGCATCCTATGGATTCTAGACCCTTCGATGTGTGCGAACACAACGCTAGCATAGGTCATGATGGGACGGATGCACGTCAAGTAAATTCTCACCTTATATTTAAGGGATAATTTACTGCGTGCATTGAGCAAACTGTGGAGTCGTCCGAGAGCGAAAGCGGCACGGGAGCGTACCGTCTTTATGTGCTCGCGGAACGAGAGTCGGTGATCTAGAATCACGCCCAGGTATTTGGCCTTCTTTTCCCAAGGGATCGGTTGGCCGTAGAGGGAGATGGGTCGGGCTTCAGTGGAGCGGTCGCTGCTTTTGTGGAAAAGAACGGCCGCGCTCTTGGATGGATTTACCTCGATTCTCCATTTCCTAAACCAAGTGCCGAGGGCATTGACTGAGGTCTGGAGGATCTTGGTGATAGCGGGGAGGGATTTGCCGGAATAATAGATAGCCGTATCATCGGCGAATAGAGCCAACTCCGACTTGGAGTGTTTTGGAATATCGCTGGTGTACAGCGCGAAAAGGAGTGGGGAGAGAACGGAGCCCTGAGGGACTCCGGCTCGGATTGGATGAGGGGTCGACAGAGTGCCGCCCTCTATGCGATAGCGAAAGGTGCGATTCGACAAAAAGTCCCGTATGATGAGCACGAGACGATCAGGCACATTGAGTGAGTACAGCTTGTAGATCAAGCCGTTGTGCCAGACTTTGTCGAAGGCTTTCGCCACGTCGAAGAAGAAAAAATTTTCCTATCGCCCCGCTTATATTTATACCAACGGTCGATCACAGCGGCGTGAGGAGAGCGGGGGGCGAGGCGACCGCCGACCGAGCGATGCTCGTGGATTGGTTGGTGGTTGGAGGACGACACCACGTACTAGTTAGCAAACTTTCTTAGTTAAGTTTACATACTTACACACCGGTGTGTACCTACCTACCTACCTACCTACCTATAATATATATATATTATATTACCTACTTACTAATTTTAAGTACCTACCTATATTAAATTTATCTATCTATACAACACCGTAGACTTTAGAACGGACCTCATACAGACATAATAAAATTTAGGTAGGTACCTACCACCCGTACTTAATTAATATCACAAATTTATATTATTTTGTATGCAGTATGTATGTATGTATGTATGTATGTATGTATGTATGTATGTATGTCTGTCTGTCTGTCATGTAACACATCTCTATACTACCTACCTATAAATAGGTAATGTAAATCTAAGTACCCATCTATAATCTCAATTAGGTAATAATTATTATAGGTATACAACAAATAACCTAACCTTTGTTTGTTTTTATTTTAAGTATTTTATTTTATTCTACGCACGCAGAGTGGGTTAGCTTGTTGTTGTTGTTGTTGTTGTTGTCGTCGTCGTCAAGTTATAGTCGGAACGTTTTTGAGCGTCTCGAATGCGAAGAGACTGATTTTAAAAAATCTGATACATGTGTGGCCCTGAAAAGGGCCTTTTGGGTGTGTCAGAACGCAGCACACTCGTACACTAACATATTAGTGTGCAAGTATACAATGATGAGTGCGACACAAAACCGACGACGTCGACGTCTAAGCGCGTTCGCCTCGGATCCTGCGCGCCAGCTGAATGTCCTTCGGCATAATGGTGACGCGTTTCGCGTGAATCGCGCACAGGTTGGTGTCTTCGAAGAGACCCACGAGATAAGCCTCGCTTGCCTCCTGCAGCGCCATCACAGCGGAGCTCTGGAAACGCAGATCGGTCTTGAAGTCCTGGGCGATCTCGCGCACGAGCCGCTGGAACGGAAGCTTGCGGATCAGAAGCTCGGTACTCTTCTGGTAGCGACGGATCTCCCGGAGGGCGACCGTACCGGGCCTGTAGCGATGGGGCTTCTTGACACCGCCGGTTGCCGGTGCGCTCTTGCGCGCAGCCTTAGTGGCGAGCTGTTTCCTCGGCGCCTTGCCACCGGTGGATTTACGAGCGGTCTGCTTTGTGCGAGCCATTATAGTAACACACGCACAACAAAAGACTAAGGTTTATTTATATTCAACGTCGCGTTCGCGTCGATCGACCTGCGCTCACTTCGGACGGGCGAGAGAGAATAAAACTTATCGCTAGCGTGTCGGTCATATTTATACCGTGCGGCTGGCCCGGCGGTACGAGCGGGCTCGACACCGCGCGCCCTCTCGCGTAACAAAAACGCACTAGGTATTTATATCAAATTATAACACTATGTACAAAAATTATGTTTAGGTAATATTATGCCATTTTAATGTCCAATATACATATATGTAGGTAAATAATAAAATGAAATTATTAATAATGTAGATCATTTATATTCAAATAATGAATAATGAATATTGCAATATTTATTTATTTGTTTGTTTGATAAGTACGTACTATCCCTGCCCACTTATTCTATTCTAATCTATCTATCTAACATTTTAATATTTACATATTCTGTCTCCAGTCTTCAGAATCCACGTACGTTTTCAGTTTCATTTTGTTGGTTTATTATATAGGTAGGTAGGTAGGTAGGTAGGTAGGTAGGTAGGTAGGTAGGTAGGTAGGTAGGCAGGCAGGCAGGCAGGCAGGCAGGCATGTATGTATGTATGTGTGTGTGTGTGTGTGTGTGTGTGTGTGTGTGTGTGTGTGTGTATGTATGTATGTATGTATGTATGTTCAGGTACCTACGCGTAATTTTATTAGGTAGGTAGATGCGTGCTGTACGTTTTGACGGACATCAATTTACGGAAACGTGAAATTGAGATCACATGAAAATATTTGTGGCCCTGAAAAGGGCCTTTTTTCAACGCTGACGATGATCCGAAGTGGTAGGTAAGCGATGTCGGATGCGTGCGTGCGTGCGTGTGTGTGTGACGTGATTCATCATGCGCATCGCGTACGCTGTAGGTAGTCGCGTACCTACGTATATATGTATATTATATACTACATACATAGGTACACACATAATATCCTACGTACGTACGTATGACACGGCATAATAAATTATAGACACAACACAACACAACACACGCGCCCCGCACAATCATCGAACGAACACACGAACTGACCAAACTGTCTGCGTCGGCGGCGGGCTCGGGCGGCTCTCGCTGCTAGCTACCCGACGACCGCTCACTTGGAGCTGGTGTATTTGGTGACGGCCTTCGTGCCCTCACTGACGGCGTGTTTGGCGAGCTCGCCGGGCAGCAGTAGCCTGACCGACGTCTGCACCTCCCTCGACGTGATCGTGGACCTCTTGTTGTAGTGGGCGAGGCGAGAAGCTTCGGCGGCGATGCGCTCGAAGATGTCGTTCACGAACGAGTTCATGATGGACATTGCCTTGCTGGAGATACCGGTGTCGGGATGCACCTGCTTCAACACCTTGTAGATGTAGATGGCGTAGCTCTCCTTCCTCTTGTGCTTCTTCTTCTTCTTGTCAGTTTTGGAGATGTTCTTCTGGGCCTTGCCAGATTTCTTGGCAGCCTTACCACTTGTCTTGGGCGGCATTGTTATGTATGAGAGTGTAGAATTTACCGAGACACAACGAAACGAACAGATATAGGTATACGTGCTACCGAAACGGCGTTCAGTGGCTGTATAAAAACGGTCACACTGTTTGTCGTCTCATCGCCCCGCAAGGGGCGCGAGGAGTCGGTATCGGGGCATTTGCCCCCTGACCGAGGGGTCATATCGCGGGCTAACAAATTAGCCCGGTCGTTGGGTGTGGGTGTTTTTAACGCACCCTGTGTGTATTCGCTCGTAGGCCGCGGCGCGTGTGCATGCAGACCTACTAGATTTTAGAGTCATTGCTGTGTGTTTTTCGACAGGAGCGCCCTAAGTGTTTCACGCTGCCCGTGCGACCGGATCCCCGCTAGGTGAGACCCCCGGTTGCCCGGGGGAGGCCCGGCGAAGATCGATCAAGCAACAGGGCAGCGGCTTCAGGTGGCGCTCCCTGCGAAGTCGGTGTTTGACCCCGCTCCTACAGCGGGTTCAGAGCTAGCCAAAGCGCTGCAGAAGCCGGGGACGAGGTGGTGTTCTGGGCGACTTTGTGTGTGTGTGTGTGCGTCGCTCAGTGGTTGCTACGACGTTCCCGCGTTCGCCCGAGGGCTCGCACGGGTAGCCGCGCGTGAGTCATCGCGAATGCGGAGTAATGCTTTGTGTGTGCCTCGCGGGCGTTGCGCCTATGTTAACTTAGACGGCAACGCGCGCGGCGGGGTGTGTGTTATGTGGTCTGTGGAGTATCGTTGTTTGAACGGGTCGCGTGTAGAGTGGGTGCGGCCCGTTCAGGCGTCATATCCGGTGGGTGGCCCGCACTGTCGTCGTCCACGGGCAGGAGGTCGCGCGGGTAGCGCCTGGCGTCGGGCGGACGCGCGTGCCATGGCGTCATGCCCTTCAGGTGTTGCCAAGCGGAGGAGTCGGCACGCGCGAACATCTTCTTCGCCATCCCCTCGACGAAGTGCTCGATGCTCTCAACCCGGAGGTCCCTGTGGATCACAGAATTCCTCACGTAGCGAGCCGCGTGAGTTAGTTGGCGTAGAGTGGTATTTTGAAAAGCCCTGAGTTTCTTTCTGTGCGACTCGCACGTGAGGGCGAGCCAAGCTGGGGCAGCGTATGTGAGCTGCGGGCGAATGTATGTTTTATATACCCCCAGCTTGACTCGTAGGGGTAGTTTCGATGAGAGCACCGGCCGGAGCAGGTGGCGGGTGGTTTTTACCCGCGCGATTGTCTTCCTAACGTGCGGGCCCATGGTGAGCCGATGGTCGATGGTGACCCCCAAGTACTTGGCGGTCCGGGCCCAGGCGACATCGGCCCCCATGAGTTCAAGGTTGGGTGGGTTGAAGTCACCGCGTCCTGTGACTATGATCGCCTGTGTTTTACCCACGTTCACTGACAGTCTCCACTTGCGGAGCCAGTCGGGGAGGTCATTGAGCGCGCGCTGCATCTTCACGGCCGCGTGGGCCGCCGATAGCGAGGTGGTGAGGTACGCGGCGTCATCCGCGTACAGCGCGAGCGTCGAGGAGTGCGTGGCGGGTATGTCGTCAGTGAATACTGAGTATAACACAGGCGATAAGCAGCTGCCCTGCGGTACCCCCGCGGAGATGGGGCGCGCGTCCGAGAGCTGGTCCTCCACCGCAACCTTGAACCGTCTGTCCTGTAGGAAGGAGGAGACCACCTGTACAAGTCGACGGGGCGTGGTCGTGAGCGACAGTTTGTAGAGCAGACCGGTATGCCAGACTCTATCAAACGCCTTCTCCATGTCGAGGAATACTGCGGCGGCGTACTCACGCTTGTTCACGGCCGCTGTGAGGATGTGCAGTACCCTCGACAGCTGAAGCGTCGTGCTGTGTTCAGCGCGGAACCCGAATTGTTCTGCCCGAGGGGTGATGTGGGGTATCAGGTGTCGCAGCAGGAGTGCCTCAAACACCTTAGAGGTGGTGGCCAGGAGCGTGATTGGCCGGTAGCCCTCCGGTTTTCTCGAATTCTTCCCGGGCTTGGGGATCATTATGATCTTCCCCGTCTTCCAGGCATCTGGGAAGACCCCCGTGCGGAGGATTCCAGTGTACAAGCGCGCTAGCGCCGCCACCGTTCGGTGGGGGATGTGGCGCAGCGCGGTATTCGTGATGCCGTCCGCACCGGGGGCTTTCTTGGGCTTGGTCCGCCTGATGGCCCGCTGCACTTGGCCCGGGGAGAAGAAGAAGCGCTCCTCCTCGGGGGCTATCGGCGTGTCGAAGTACTCTCTAAGGTGCCTCTCGACTGCTGCGACGTGCTCCGTGTCGTCCGTCGGGTTCGGCGTGAATTGACGCTCCAGGTGAGAGGCGAAGATCTCTGCCCGGTCTGCGGCAGTATATCTTAGCGCCCCGTCGCTGTTTAACAGCGGTCGCACCGGAGCTGGGGTATTCTTAAGCCGTCGGCATAGGCGGTAGACCGACGGCCAGTCGTTGTCGGCGGAGTGAATGTAGTCCTCCCAGCTCTCGGTGGTGTATGCCTGGAGCTCGGCCTTCACCTTGTCCGTCAAAGTGTTGAGCTGGGTCTTCAGTAGGGGGCATCTTGTTGTTTGCCACCGCTTGCGTAGACGCCTCTTGTCGGCGATCATGCGCGCAATGCGTGCGGGAAGCGCGGGGTGTTGTCCCTGGGGTGCAGGATTCGATGCAGTCGCCGACTCTAAGGCGTGCTGCATGCAAGCGGTGAGCTCGTCCGCCAGCTCATTTACTTCTTCACCCTTGGTGATAGGCCGAGTGGGCGTGGTGGTCTCCAACTTCGCCGCGAAGGCTTCCCAGTCCGTGCGGCGACGTGGCGCTAGATGAGCGAGTCGGGTGGGCAGGGCTGAGACGACGACTAGCACTGGCTGGTGGTCCGACTGAAGTTCGTCGTCCAGCACGTGCTGCGTGATCTGACAGCTGAGGCCGTTGTGTACGACGATGTCCAACACGTCGGGTAGTTGACTTGTATTTGTCGGGTAGTGGGTGGGCGCTTCTGGGCCGGACACCCCGTATCCTCGGGCCTCCGCGTCGGCGAAGAGCGTATTCCCGGCGACATTCTTGGTGTGCGAGTTCCACGCACACCAAAAACGGTCACGCGACCAACACTTGTATTTATACGCTACTCTCGCTTTAGACGTTAGTGACGGGCTACGCTGTAGCATCGCTCGCAACGGACCAATCGCAGCGTTCCAATAGAACGGTTTAGTTCGAGCGCGGGGCGTTGGGGGAGGGGGGGGGGGGGGAGAGCTATTGTGCGCGTGCTGGGAGTGGGGGGGTGGTCGAAACTTGGATTACCACAATATTACGATCATTTACGCTACGATACGATACTTCTTAATTATGTACGATGACAATGACAATTATTACTGTAATTAAGAGTAATGTTCATAAGTTCGTACTTTGATATAGATAAATAAATAATGTAAGTAGTACATATGCATATAAATTATGTATGTTGTGTAAGTACATCATTTGCGCTAGCTGCAAATAAATAACATTCATATTCCTCTTCGTGCTACTATAATAATAGGTACAGGTAAGTTTACTATTTTAATTTATTATTCAGGTAGGTGTACTTACTTACTTATTCGTTCATTCATGTAATATTCAATTCGTACCTACTTCAATTTTGTAGATTGATAGCCCTATTATATATGATAATATTCGAGCTGCAGCGATGTTCTTAGATGCGCCGGTCAACCTACACGACATAAATAGGTTACATTGCACAGGACTAGGTGGGTGTTACGTACGTTTTTGTTAGACGACAACTCTGATAAAGAAACGGTCGTTTCTGGTAATGTGTATGTAATGTTGACGAATCATATTGTGGCCCTGAAAAGGGCCTTTTGGTTCAGAATGCTAACGAGCCGAGATGATCGGCCGCGCAATCCACACGGACCGTAACAACGTCGACGACGCACAACGGTTGTGTCGCAGAAGACTTTTTAAGCCTTCTTCTCGGTCTTCTTCGGGAGGAGTACCGCCTGGATGTTGGGCAGTACACCGCCTTGAGCGATGGTCACGCCGGAGAGCAGTTTGTTCAACTCTTCGTCGTTGCGGATGGCCAATTGCAAATGACGCGGGATGATCCTGGTCTTCTTGTTGTCCCTCGCGGCGTTGCCAGCCAACTCGAGAACTTCAGCGGCCAGATACTCCATTACGGCGGCCAAATACACTGGAGCGCCGGCACCCACGCGTTCGGCGTAGTTACCATTACGCAGCAGCCTGTGTATACGTCCCACCGGGAACTGGAGTCCAGCACGGTTGGAGCGAGACTTTGCCTTCCCCTTGACCTTACCACCTTTGCCGCGGCCGGACATGATATCTCGTTATTCAAAGAAGAAAACACGCAAAAAAAAATAATTAAACAACAATAGCACACACGCGTACGAACGGCGCGGTGACGGTGAACAGTATTCTTATTAAAGTTGGTCCGCCGGCTATTTATACGCGGCCCGCGTGGCTGTGTCAGTGGTAGGGGTATACATAGAAAGAGACAAAATAGCGTAGACGCGCAAGCGCGCTCCGCACCAGCGCTGCATGCAACAAGCATGCGATGCATCGGATGCATGGATCGACCGAATGAATATTAGCAATAATTATTCATGTCTAGTCTATGAATCAACTAACTATGTATATAATTATGTACCTACCTACCTACCTACCTACCTACCTACCTACCTACCTACCTATATATTATGTATGTATGTGTAATTTGTTACTATTAATTAAATTCATAATCTACTTTGATATAAAGTTATCTACTTAAATAGGTCTGGTATATACGATGAAATATGTTATGTACCTAAGTAATGTATGTACCTATCTATGTGTTTGTTTATATAATATGTAGGTAGGTGAGTGAGTAAGTAAGAAAGAGTAGGTAAGTAAATAACTAGATTAGTACATACCTATCCAATCATAGATGCATCGACATAATACTTATCTATCATAACCTATACCTAGGTAGGTAGGTATCATATTTTGTTTTGTTAAACGTTTTGACGGTCCCATATAATAGAAACGAATATTGTCTTTGTATTCATGAAAGTTCTGTTAGCCCTGAAAAGGGCTTTTTGGTCAGCGCTCCGTGAGCGCCGCGAGTTAAGAGGGTGAGCACGAGCGTTGTCAGCGTCTCGGTGCGTTGCGATGCGATGCGATGCGATGATGGAATGTGCGTGCTGACAGAGGACAGAGGCACGGGACACGTACCTACGCACTAAGAAAGACGACGATGACACACCACACACAGACTTATTATTTCACAGTTTTCGTTCATGGTGGCGGTGGTTGTTTTTTTTTTTTTTTTGTAGTGTCTTCGTTCGTCTTAGCAGCAGCCGTCGCCGGTGAGACGCGGGGACACGCGACCGTGGACCGCTTTCTTACTTCTTAGCGGCGGACGCCTTCTTGGCGGCCGGCTTGGACTTGGGCGTGGCCGCTGCCTTCTTAGGTTTTGGCGCTTTAGGTTTCTTGGTGGGCGGCTTCGCGGTCTTCTTTGCTTTCGGTGCGGCGCCCGCCTTCGACTTGGCAGGTGCGGCCGCCTTCTTGGCTGCGGGCTTCTTCTTGGCGGCGGCGGCCTTCTTGTCCCTTGCGGTCGCGCCACCCGACGCCTTCGACTTGGACGGGGAGCCCGAAGCGGCCGAGGCGGACGCGGAGGCCTTCTTGGTCTTGGCGCCGGCCGCCGAAGCGGTGGCAGCCTTCTTCGTCTTCGACGCCGCGGACGCGGATTTCGCGGCGGTCTTGCCAGCAGCGCCGGCGGGCTTCTTGGCCGCTGCGGACTTGGACTCTAGCTTGAACGATCCCGAGGCACCCTTACCTTTAGTCTGGATAAGTGCGCCGGATTCGACGGCGCTCTTCAAATATTTCCTTATGAACGGTGCAAGTTTTTCGGCGTCGACCTTGTACTGAGCTGCGATGTACTTCTTGATGGCTTGGAGGGAAGATCCGCTGCGTTCTTTCATCTCCTTTATAGCGTTGTTCACCATCTCCGATGTTTTCGGATGGGTCGGTTTCGCCTTCGGCTTCTTCGCGCCACCTGCGCCTCCCGCCTGTCTGGCCTGCTTCTTCGCCGGTGTAGCTGGAGCCGGAGCCTCGGTGGCCACTGCGGTGTCTGCCATTTTCTTTTATATAATTATTATTAGGTAGGTAGTAGTAGGTATATTATAACAAAATAAGTAAGTAACACGTAAGTAGTTAAACTCAGATGTCGCCACTTACTTGGAGGTTTTTCAAATTTCGAACGCGTACGCTAAGGTACGACGAAACTTTACCGTAACGAGCGCCGCGATGTCGCGGGGCTGTTTCTCGTATGAACACTTGAAACTTTTCACTAACACGCATCGGATAAAATATAAATAAATAATGGTTATTACGGTTTTAGACGTGGTGTGTTTACGTTTTCGTATAGGTAATGAACGTGGCTACGGTTCGATGTGAAATTTATAGTCGTGGTGTGTGTATACGGGCTGTCGCGGCGTTTTATTTTGGCGACTGCGTACCGGCCGTAGGTCGGGTCCCGTTCAAAATGTATTTTTCTCTATAAAAGTGATAGTTATTAATTATCGAGGTCGACGAATCAACAGGGAGGATATCGAGCGTGACCGGTGATAGGAATTCGTTGGTATCGACCTAAAAGTCGAACCTATTACAGACCTAAAAGTGAACCGTCGTAAAACACGTCGCGCCGCACGAGCGTTAAGGACGGACGGCGGCGGCCACGTTCAGGTCAGGACAACACGAGTACTTAGAAATAATACCTATAATATTAAAAGTTATAATATATTATATAAAATTATTATTTAAGTATGTAGTACCTAGGTACTTATCAACATGTTTTAAATGTAGGTAGGATAATAGTAGCGCGCGCGCATGTTTAAATACTCGTATGTAAGTAAGTAGGTACGTACAAAACGTGAGCGGAACGTGAGTTTGCGTCCGAGGAGCACTCAAACTGTTGATCTTTAAAAGAATCCCTAATAGGTACCTACCTACCTACCTACCTACCTTTACCTAAATCATACACAAACTTTTATGAGTACGGACGATAATAATTTATGATTGTGAATATTGTAAATATGTATACATACTTACACACCTATTACTAGATAGGTTACTACTGCCTATTTTATTTTCGTTGTAAGTATAGGTAGGTACCTACCTACCTACCTACCTACCTACTTACTTACTTACTTACTTAGGTGTACGCGGGAATATACATTTGCGAATTTATTTCCATCCGTATCCATAACATACATATATACCTTCAATACATACATACAAGGTAATAATTTTTCGTTTCAGGTGTTCACCCAAGAGCAACAATTTGATGCGGCAACGGCGTAATCATCATCATCGTGTAATCACCATCCACACAGTCCGGGCAGGCTGCATTCATTGGCTGATTGGCTAGCGTGCGTGCGGTGGTAAGTATTTTTATTTACCTACATAATAACTTACTAGTAGGTAGTTATTCCAGTACAGCAGTGTAGGTCACAGTAAAAAAAAAAAGAAAGAAAGAAAGTAACGTTTCGATGACGGCTATCCCATAAGAAACTTACTAAATTAAGTATCAGAATCATGTGCGGCCCTGAAAAGGGCCTTTTTTTTAATGTCTCCAGCATCTATATACGCATGGTGGATCCGCGCGGTATGTACGGCACGCAGCGTAGTTGCCGATTTAACCGCCGAAACCGTAAAGGGTGCGACCCTGGCGTTTCAGAGCGTACACGACGTCCATGGCGGTGACGGTCTTCCTCTTTGCGTGCTCGGTGTACGTGACCGCGTCGCGGATCACGTTCTCGAGGAACACCTTCAGCACGCCGCGGGTCTCTTCGTAAATCAGACCGGAGATACGTTTCACGCCCCCTCTGCGAGCCAGACGACGGATGGCGGGTTTCGTGATACCCTGGATGTTATCACGAAGTACTTTCCTGTGACGCTTGGCTCCTCCTTTTCCCAGACCCTTTCCTCCCTTGCCGCGACCGGTCATCTTGCTTGATTGATTATAGTAAAACAAACAACTACAACAACGACGACTGCCGCTTGCTAGCTTCACGAACGAACGAACGGAACGGACGACTGAATAAAAATTTTCCTATCGCCCCGCTTATATTTATACCAACGGTCGATCACAGCGGCGTGAGGAGAGCGGGGGGCGAGGCGACCGCCGACCGAGCGATGCTCGTGGATTGGTTGGTGGTTGGAGGACGACACCACGTACTAGTTAGCAAACTTTCTTAGTTAAGTTTACATACTTACACACCGGTGTGTACCTACCTACCTACCTACCTACCTATAATATATATATATTATATTACCTACTTACTAATTTTAAGTACCTACCTATATTAAATTTATCTATCTATACAACACCGTAGACTTTAGAACGGACCTCATACAGACATAATAAAATTTAGGTAGGTACCTACCACCCGTACTTAATTAATATCACAAATTTATATTATTTTGTATGCAGTATGTATGTATGTATGTATGTATGTATGTATGTATGTATGTATGTCTGTCTGTCTGTCATGTAACACATCTCTATACTACCTACCTATAAATAGGTAATGTAAATCTAAGTACCCATCTATAATCTCAATTAGGTAATAATTATTATAGGTATACAACAAATAACCTAACCTTTGTTTGTTTTTATTTTAAGTATTTTATTTTATTCTACGCACGCAGAGTGGGTTAGCTTGTTGTTGTTGTTGTTGTTGTTGTCGTCGTCGTCAAGTTATAGTCGGAACGTTTTTGAGCGTCTCGAATGCGAAGAGACTGATTTTAAAAAATCTGATACATGTGTGGCCCTGAAAAGGGCCTTTTGGGTGTGTCAGAACGCAGCACACTCGTACACTAACATATTAGTGTGCAAGTATACAATGATGAGTGCGACACAAAACCGACGACGTCGACGTCTAAGCGCGTTCGCCTCGGATCCTGCGCGCCAGCTGAATGTCCTTCGGCATAATGGTGACGCGTTTCGCGTGAATCGCGCACAGGTTGGTGTCTTCGAAGAGACCCACGAGATAAGCCTCGCTTGCCTCCTGCAGCGCCATCACAGCGGAGCTCTGGAAACGCAGATCGGTCTTGAAGTCCTGGGCGATCTCGCGCACGAGCCGCTGGAACGGAAGCTTGCGGATCAGAAGCTCGGTACTCTTCTGGTAGCGACGGATCTCCCGGAGGGCGACCGTACCGGGCCTGTAGCGATGGGGCTTCTTGACACCGCCGGTTGCCGGTGCGCTCTTGCGCGCAGCCTTAGTGGCGAGCTGTTTCCTCGGCGCCTTGCCACCGGTGGATTTACGAGCGGTCTGCTTTGTGCGAGCCATTATAGTAACACACGCACAACAAAAGACTAAGGTTTATTTATATTCAACGTCGCGTTCGCGTCGATCGACCTGCGCTCACTTCGGACGGGCGAGAGAGAATAAAACTTATCGCTAGCGTGTCGGTCATATTTATACCGTGCGGCTGGCCCGGCGGTACGAGCGGGCTCGACACCGCGCGCCCTCTCGCGTAACAAAAACGCACTAGGTATTTATATCAAATTATAACACTATGTACAAAAATTATTGTTGGTGACGACCACCAAATACAGACCACCAGTGATTAGTGAAAAGTGATATCAGTGAAAATAGACACTATGAACGAACTGAAAATATTAATTGTGCGATTACTCTCTCTTTTAATTAAGTTATTATTATTATTGTTTTGTTTTTGTTATGTACAAATATTTAACATTGATTAGTTAAGGAAATTTAAGTTATGTTTAATTGTCAGTGCAAGCAGTGAGGCATAGTTACAACCCACACTACTTGCACCCCCCTATTTGATTATATAAGTAGAGCCATTATGGCGACAGTTTGTCGACAGACCCGCCGACGCTCGCCGCGAGAGGACGTGTTGCCTGCGCTCCCGCTCTCCCGCTACGATCGTCTCGCTGCGCCCCGCCGCAGTGCCCCGCAGTCGCCGACTGCAACCATATTTTTGATCAAAAGCTGCCTTTTTCGAGGCGGCGGCTGATTTTCCTGTCCTATCAGATCACGGTTCGGTCGTGATTAGGCCCCTTCAGGGTAAAAACCACAGTTTCGTGGTCCTCGGTGGAAACCAATCGGTGCCAACGAAGCCGAGTGGGGTGTTGACCCGATACACCCGCTGCGCCCCTTCTGGGCAAAGCTAAAATCGGAAGGAGCTAGGACAACCGGCCTTGGGGGGTCTCCTAGTCGACCCTAGCTCTAACCCCGTTCTTTTGCAGCTCCTCTAGTACTTCGGTGCTAGAGCATAGGAACCCGTTCGCACAATAAGACTGGCGACGGGAGTCAAGCTAGGGTACACTACAGGTACACACACCTCCCTGCCTATACCCGGCAGGGAGGGTTCACTCACCTACACAACCCCGGGCCCATCCACCCCGGGGACGTTAATGGTAGGAACCCATTTTTAAAATATAATTCCCCTTTTTATTCCCTCTCGGACATCTCTTCAAGATGTCCGATGCCCAGCTTGTTAGTTTTTTTAAAGAGGTCCTCCTAAAGGACCCGGAATTCGTCGCCAAATATGGCAAATTCCTCAACCCCGAGCCGCGCGCTCAACGTCCCACCCGCCCCGCTCCAATTCCCGATAGTCCGGCCTCACCGGACGCAGATGTTCCCTGCATTGTTAGGGAACAATTCGATTCTCCGGAAAGCCCGGAGAATAATTTCTATGACCGGGACCTATTGTCCGGTTCCCCGAACCCCGCGATAGCGAACAATAGGTTCGCTACTCTATTGTCCGACGCTGAGGAATGCGATGCACGTGCACCCACCTCAGCTGTCGCTACCCGCCCTCAAACGGTGCCGATGGACACGTCGGCACCGCGCGACTCCGAGTCTGAGGAATCCCTCACAGACTCAGCCTCATCTGATTCGTCAGATGGATTCATCCCTGTAGCAGGGAAAAAGAGGCCGCGCAAAAATAAGGCCAACAACGGTGCCCCTTCAAAGGCCCTAAAAACCACTGAGGTTCCCCCCGCCTCAGCAGCCCCTCAGCCCGCGACTCCCGCAAAGGCAGCCCCTTCCCCCCCCACAGTACCTCGCCCTAAGACCCAGCCCTCCCAGGCTGCGCCTAAAAAGGGCAAAGCCCCTCCACCAGTCATCGTCCATGACAAAGAGTCCTGGGTCGATATATCCAAGGCGTGTGTTGATCGTAAGATCAACTACACAGGTGCCGTCTCGGTAAGCGATGGCATCAAAGTCACGATACCGTATCCCGACGGTTACAGGGCATTCACGGCCCTACTAAACGAGCGGAAAATTAATTTCCACACGTTTACGATTGCTGAGGAGAAATCCCTCAGAGTCGTCATCAAAGGCGTCCCCAAGGAGATTGCTACGGCAGACATCCTTGAGGATCTTAAAGCCCAACAAATCCCCGTTGCCGAAGTGCATCGCATGCACCGAGGTCGCGGAGGGAAGGAGTACAACATGGTACTCGCTATAATCGATCCCATAGATGGCTGTAAAGACATCTTCAAGATTAAAGATGTATGCCACCTCTCTGGCATACACGTTGAAAGGCCCCATAAGGGCGGTCCCATAGGGCAGTGCCATAACTGCCAACTATATGGTCACTCAGCGAGAAATTGCTTCGCAAAAGCTCGCTGCGTTAAATGCCTCGGCGACCACGCCACCTCCGATTGCACTCGTCCGAAAGACAGGACGCTCTGCACAGAGCCACCGAGCTGTGTTCTGTGCGGTGAGCAGGGACACCCTGCTAACTACCGGGGCTGCCCCAAAGCTCCCAAAACCAAACCAAAGTTGGCTAAACGTGTAGCCGACAAAATTCAGAGGGAGAGCCCTTCCGCCGCCCTCCCTGCCCGTCTCAGCCCTCAGAGGCCCTCTCCCTGGAACGCGCTGAATCAACAGCAGTCGTTCCCTCCCCTTAAAACGCCGCATTTAGCGGCAAATATTCCAGCCCTAATGGGCACGCCCGTTCCCCCGGTCACACAGGTGGCCCCCCCCCAAACTCAGCCGGCTTTGGCTCCCAAACCAGCGCCTGCGCCTAGACCCGCGCCAAGACCCGCGCTTAAATCTCCCCCCATCGATCCATCCACCGGCCGCCCTTCGGCCGAGTGGGTAATGGGATCGGCCGTCAAGGCCTTCCAAATCGCCCCGTATGAGCGAGTTGAATCCCTAGTTCTCTCCCTCAAAGCAAACGAGGGTAATGGTATTGCCATCGCACTTATTGTGCACGCCAACGCCGACTTAATTAAGTCGTTCTCTGAACTTCGTTTCTAATGGCAGGAAACAAAGGCAGAAACAAACCCCGTTCCCTAAGAATAGGTTACTTCAATGCAAATGGCATGTTCGGTCAACGCGATGAGATCGCCACCTTCCTCCGCGACCATCGAATTGACATCTTCCTTGTACAGGAGACCTTCCTCAAGCCCTTCAAGAGGAGCCCTGGAATTGCAAACTATCAAATAGTGCGCAATGACAGGACTCACACTCGAGGGGGCGGTACTCTCATTTATTACAAAAAGTCCCTGTACTGCATCCCTATGGATTCCCCGATTCTCGAGCATATTGAGACCTCGATATGTCAAATAGGCATGACTGGCCACCAACCGATCACTATAGTATCGGCCTATATACCCCCCAGTAGCGTCAGGCTTCACCACCTGCGCTCCGACCTAGAATCTCTCCTAGGCTTGGGTGATTCGGTTATCATAGCAGGCGACCTTAACGCCAAAAACGTCGCTTGGAACTGCCACTCGAACAACCAGAGAGGCCGAGAGCTTGATAACCTTAGCACCTTGCTTAACTTTGACATTATTGCCCCCATGACGCCCACTCATTATCCTAATGACGTTAACCACCGACCAGACGTACTCGACATAGCCGTCCTAAAGAACGTAAACTTAGGTTTGCGCTCCTTGGAAACGCTACAAGAGTTAGACTCAGACCACCGACCTGTGATCCTAGAACTAGGTCCCCGTCACGCCCCCACTGACCCAGGTCAACCCGCTCCGACAAAGGTGATAACGGATTGGAGGAAACTAGAGGAACGCCTCAAGTCGACTTCTTCCGTTCACCTGGACGCCATCCCTGACACGATAGTCTCAGCTGCCGACGCGACCGGCGCGATCGACTCCCTCACCAGTCACGTACAAACCCTGTTGAACGAATGTTCACGACAGATTCCAGAGGAGTTTGACAACCGCTGGAATCTGCCGGAGGATGTGCGCGCACTGGTGACGGAGAAGAACGCGGCTATCAGAGCGCACGACAGTTTTCCCTGTGAGGCGAACCGTGCTCACATGCGCAATTTACAGCGTGCTGTAAAGAAACGCATTGATGAGTTTCGCGAAACCCGCTGGGATAATCTGTTGAAGGACCTGGAGCCCACCCACCAGGCCTTTTGGCATCTGTCTCGGAAGCTCAAATCCGACTGTGTGTCCACCATGCCCCCACTGAATCGTCCGAATCAAAGGCCCGCCTTTGAAGACGACGAAAAGTCCGAATGCCTAGCCGACAGTCTAGAGGCACAATGCTCGCCCAGCACCCTACCAGTAGATCAGGCACATCTCGATGAGGTGAACGCCGAAGTCGAACGTAGAGCTGCAATCCCGCTCCAACCTTCGGAGCCCCCCGACTCCCCCAATCCCAACCCCGACCCCGACCCCGACCCAGACGATCCCGTCCCGCCCGTCTCGGTGGACGAGGTCCGGACAATCGTTAAGAAATTACGCCCCAGGAAAGCCCCCGGGTCAGACGGTATCACCAACAAAGTGGTGAAGCTTTTCCCCGCCCAGCTCATAGTGCTGATGACCGCCATCTTCAATGCGGCATTAAGCAATAACATCTTCCCCCAAGCATGGAAAGAAGCCACAGTTATCGGCATTCCCAAACCCGGTAAACCCCGCACTGAGCCGTCCAGTTATCGCCCCATAAGTCTTCTCAATGTCCTCGGAAAGATTTACGAGAGGCTGATTCATTCCCGATTAAAGGATTTTGCCGAATCTAATAAAATCATCCCCGACGAGCAGTTTGGTTTTCGAACCAAACACTCTTGCGTCCAACAAGTGCATCGCATAGTCGAACACATCAGCGCTGGTTTCCAGCGCGGATTGACGACAGGCATGCTCTTCTTCGACGTGGCGAAAGCCTTCGACAAAGTCTGGCACAACGGCTTGATCTACAAGCTGTACTCACTCAATGTGCCCGATCGTCTCGTGCTCATCATACGGGACTTTTTGTCGAATCGCACCTTTCGCTATCGCATAGAGGGCGGCACTCTGTCGACCCCTCATCCAATCCGAGCCGGAGTCCCTCAGGGCTCCGTTCTCTCCCCACTCCTTTTCGCGCTGTACACCAGCGATATTCCAAAACACTCCAAGTCGGAGTTGGCTCTATTCGCCGATGATACGGCCATCTATTATTCCGGCAAATCCCTCCCCGCTATCACCAAGATCCTCCAGACCTCAGTCAATGCCCTCGGCACTTGGTTTAGGAAATGGAGAATCGAGGTAAATCCATCCAAGAGCGCGGCCGTTCTTTTCCACAAATGCACCGACCGCTCCACTGAAGCCCGACCCATCTCCCTCTACGGCCAACCGATCCCTTGGGAAAAGAAGGCCAAATACCTGGGCGTGATTCTAGATCACCGACTCTCGTTCCGCGAGCACATAAAGACGGTACGCTCCCGTGCCGCTTTCGCTCTCGGACGTCTCCACAGTATGCTCAATGCACGCAGTAAATTATCCCTTAAATATAAGGTGAGAATTTACTTGACGTGCATCCGTCCCATCATGACCTATGCTAGCGTTGTGTTCGCACACATCGAAGGGTCTAGAATCCATAGGATGCAAACCCTTCAAAACCGATTCACGCGCAAAGCCACGGGCGCCCCGTGGTTCGTGCGCAATAGGGAACTTCACGTAGACCTAAAACTGCCTACCATCAAGCAGTTTATGAAACGCGCCTCCAAGCGTTATTTCGATAGGGCCCCCCATCACCCCAATCCCCTGGTGGTCAGTAGCGTCGACTACATCCCCTCCCAGATTAGTAGAATTCGCCGTCCAAGGCACGCTCTATCTTACCCTGATGACCCTATAACAGTCCTACAAGAGTCCAATAAAGAGACTAGCACACTACACAAACGCCGCCCGATTTACAGTCCTCGCCGGCGAGGCCCGTCGCGAAGACCCAGTAATGGTAACCCCCCCCGACCCTTGCTCGAGCCGGCCCGCGCCGAGCCAGTAGCTTTAAATTAGTCCCTAATAATAATTTAAACCAGATCCAGCCGTCCCTAGCTGCCCCCCCCCAGCAACGCCCTAAGCCGAGGCCCGTGTCCCGCAGGGGACGCCCTTAGCTGCTGTTGCTTAATTTTAAGTTGCTCCTGGCTGGAGGCATTCGGTGCCTCGCCACCAAGTTCGGTTACGCTGTCAAGATTCCCTGAATCAACAGCTAATGTCCACGTCAAAAAAAAAAAAAAAAAAAAAAAGCGACAGTTTGTGATCACGATCTCAACGCTTAGAAGATAAGGAAAATTGTGAAGAAGGAATAAAACCACATATTCGGCGCATCAATGTTTTATTTACAGTCCACAACAAGATATGGTCCTTCGAGCCGGATACTGTGAAGAAAACTGAAACCAGAAAAACGGAACGTTGAGATCGTGATACGGGCTCCGCGGCAAGATATCTGCGAAAAAACTCCGAGTACTAGGTGCATTGCGTTGGGTGGTTGAGCGCACCACTACTTGCACCCCTGAAGAAAAGTACTTAAGCGACCGCGGTCTGGGGTTTTTCGTTACGGACTGGAAGATTGCTGAGAAGAACACTAAGAAGAGTGAAAGGATCGACCAGTGAAGATTCGACGGAGTATATCAAGAAAGAAAAACGTGTGCGTCGTCGTACGAGGGAAGACTCTGCGGGAAGATTTCTGCACTCCGAAGCTACGAGGAACATTTCGTTGGGTGGTTGAACGCACCACTACTTGTACCCCTCAAGAATAGTACTTCAGTGTACGCGACTTCGGAGTAGAAGCTGGAAGCTAATGCGGGAAGACTTTGAATAACTTGAAGATTGTTTGGGGAATCTGAAGATTCATTTTGAAGATTATTCAAAGATTGAAGAACCGACCTCGCACTCCAGTGTAGATTCGACAGAGGGATATTGCTGAGACGACGTGCAAGGAAGAGCGCGTGTGTTATATATTAGCTGCGTCATCGTACGAGAGAGGACTCTGCGGGAAGATTTCTACACTCCGAAGCTACGAGGAACATTTCGTTGGGTGGTTGAACGCACCACTACTTGTACCCCTCAAGAATAGTACTTCAGTGTATGCGACTTCGGAGTAGAAGCTGGAAGCTAATGCGGGAAGACTTTGAATAACTTGAAGATTGTTTGGGGAATCTGAAGATTCATTTGAAGATTATTCAAAGATTGGAGAACCGACCCCGCACTCCAGTGTAGATTCGACAGAGATATTGCGGGGAAGACGTGCGATCGGTATTTAAGCCACGTCTTCTTGAAGCTGAGATATGATGACGCGAAGCAGGAAAGGGGACAGCACGCGCTCTACAACTGAAGAAGAGGTCAGCACAGAGACTTCTACATCGGGCGGAACAACGTCAGCTACGACTTCGGCAACAGCGACTGACGGGAGCGCGCCTACGGGAGACACAACCATGATTGAAGATACGAACGTAACCATGGTAGACAAAGGGAAGAAGTTAGGAACTAACAGAAATGCGAGCAAGAAAAAGGAGTTAGAAGCGAAGCTGGAACTGGAGAGGCTCAAGCTGGAAGAGATCGCTATCAAGACACGAATGGCAACTACGAAGCTGCAATTGGCGCGAATAGACGACGATACGGACTTGAGCGCCTCGGAGGATGATGAAGCCGAAGCAGCCGCAGCCAAGGCAACTGCGGCATGGGTGTCGAAGACTAAGGAACCACAGTGCGACGAGGGGGAGCCGAGCAAAGGGACGTCGCCTCCTTCGCGGGTCGTCGCACCGGACACATCGGGACACACCAACCAGCTGGCTGAAGCGATCATACAAGCGGTCAAGTCTGCAACAGAGAGCAAGGCATCGTCGGCAATACAGCGCGCACCAAAGTACGTCAGCGAGTTACACCCATTCGACGGCGACCCACGAGATTGGATGGCGTTCAAGGCGACATACAAAGACACACAGGCCCTCTTCACGGACATTGAAAACATGGGAAGATTGAGAAGAGCTATTAAGGGAAAAGCGAAGGAAGCGGTCAAGTCATTGCTGTACACCCAAGTGGCACCGGAAGAAGTGATGACCGCACTTGAACGACGCTTCGGGCGGCCCACGTACCTTATACGCAGCGAGATCGAAAACATAGAGAAGCTACCTCCCATGTCTGAAGATGCAAGAGAGCTGGTGCGCTATGCTGGGGCAGTGTCGAATACAGTCAGCGTCGTCAAGCAAATGAACAAGCAGAGCTTCCTACATTCCAGTGACATCTCAAGCCGCATAATAGAGAAGATGTGTACATTAGTTCGGTTCAAGTGGTACGAATACAGAGCAGCAAAAGAAGATGAAGATGAACCGATCCTACTGAGCCTCATGCACTTCTTCAATACAATGGTGGATCAGTTCGAGATGCACGAGTTCGCGGGGCACAGAGTGAAAAAAGAAGGATTCAGAAGTCAAAGGAGACCCGTCGGCTCACGCGGCGTGTATTCAACCCAAGCAGCATCACAGTCTGAGGAAGGATACACATCGCAGGAAGAAGAGTCTGATGAGGAACAAGAAGAAAGAACGAATGTGGCTACGGTCTGTTCCTGCAAAGAAGAAAAGAAAGAACACGAGAAAATCATCTGTCCCCAGTGCAGCGGCGAACACGCGCTGTCGAAGTGCAAGAAGTTCAACGAAGCTACAATAGAAGAAAGATGGGAGCAAGCACGAAAGGCAGGTGCATGCTTCAGGTGCCTTCAGAGACGTCACAGAAGATTCAACTGCAGAGCGAAACCATGCGGGAAGTGCAAGCGGAGTCATCACACACTGCTACATCGGGAAGAAGCAACGAAGCCCCCAAATGAAGTACAGACAATAGCCTCAACAATGAACACGGCTCGAACAGAAGCAAGGGCTTACTTGAAGATCGTCCCAGTAGAGCTAATAGGGCCAGAAGCAAACACCTACGTGTACGCCCTGATGGACGAGGGCTCTACGGTCACACTGATTGAAGACGAAGTAGCTGAAAAGATTGGAGCCCGGGGTCCAGAAGAGGACCTGAGGATTGAAGGAGTGGGCGGCCATCGGATCAATCAGAAGACCAAGAAGATCAACATTAAGATCAAAGGCGTGTTCGGGCGAAGCATGGAGAAGCTATGTGGGTACACAGTGAAAGACTTGAAGCTAACCTCCCAAGAAGTGAACGCGAGAGACATAAGGGACTGCGAACACTTGAAAGGCATTGAAGATCAACTGACATACGAGAACGCCCGCCCTGTGGTGCTCATAGGACAAGACAACTGGAATCTGATCGTCTCTCAAGAGGTGAAGCAAGGCGATCGTGGCAAGCCGGTCGCATCAAGGACACAACTAGGATGGGTGCTGCACGGAATGAGGACTAGCAGCACCACACCGCTGAGAGTAGTGAACCACCTGTCAACGCAACCCAACGCCAAGGACGACCAGCTTGAAAGAATGATACGAGAACACTTCGACATCGAGGCCCTGGGAGTAGCAGCAAAGAAGCCATCGAACGACATAGATCAGCGGGCCCTGGATGTGCTGAACTCTACAACAAAGAGGATGCCGGATGGGAGTTTTAGCACAGGACTGATCTGGAAGTCTGAAGAAGAGCAACTACCTGAGAGCAAGACAGCTGCCGCGAGACGCCTCAGAGGGATGGAGAAGAAGTTCGCAAAAGATGAAGAATTCAAAAGAAAATATGAAGATCAAGTGAAGAATCTGATTGACAGCAATTACGCAGAAGAAGCTAAAGAGAAAACAACATCACCACGAACATGGTACCTGCCTCACTTCGCTGTCACACATCCGCAGAAAAAGAAGATGCGACTGGTTTTCGACGCCGCAGCGAAGTCACAAGGAAAGTCACTCAACGACGCGCTATTAGCAGGGCCGGATTTACTGCAACCACTGTTCGGCGTCCTTCTTAGATTCCGACAAGGAGCAGTAGCAGTCGTCGCTGATGTGAAGGAGATGTTCTTGCGCATCAAAATTAATGAAGAAGACAGAGACAGCCTGCGTTTTCTGTGGAAGGACAAGGAGTACAGAATGAAATCACTGATATTTGGAGCAGCATGTTCACCGTGTACCGCGATATACGTGAAGAACAAGAATGCAGAAGAATTCGCGGAAACATACCCAGAAGCAGCGAGAGCTATAAGCCGCGACCACTACATGGATGACTACTTGGCGAGCTTCCCAGATGCAACAACAGCAGCAAGAATCTCTAGAGAAGTGGACATGATACACAAGAAAGGAGGATTCTTCTTAAGAGGATGGGCGAGCAACAACCCCGCAGCTGTAAAAGAGTTCGTCGACTCAGAAAGGGAATCGAAGTCCATCCGCCTGGGAGAACAGAAGGATCAGATAGAGAAGACATTGGGGCTCAATTGGAACGTGAACAGAGACACCCTGCACTTCACCTTGAACCTGCGCAACACCCCAGAGGGAGCCATAAGAGGAGATCGACCACCCACAAAGAGAGAGGCCACCAGCGCAGTTATGTCGGTCTTCGACCCCCTTGGACTTGCAGCCCCGATAACTATACAAGGAAAAGTCATGCTACAGAACCTGTGGAGAGTAGGAATTGGCTGGGATGAAGAGCTGCCGCCGACTGAAGCAAAAGAATGGAAAAATTGGCTCCTCAACCTGAAGAAGCTTGAAGACTTGCACCTCCCGCGCTGTCTAACACACAACGCCACCGAGGGGGAGCTGCACACTTTCTGCGACGCCAGCGAAAGGGCTTACGCCTGCGCAGTGTACTGGCGGTACCAGCATATGAATCAAGTTGAAGTCAAGCTCCTAGCAGCAAAGGCCAGAGTGACGCCCCTGAAGCCGACATCGATCCCGCGCCTGGAGCTGCAAGCGTGCCTGCTGGGTAGCCGACTAGCCACCAACGTGAGCCTGGAGCAGAACCTGAATATCAGTCAGAGGTACTTCTGGACAGACTCCAGAACGGCGCTAGCTTGGATCAAGTCAGATCCCAGAAGATACAAGCCATTCGTCGCACACAGAGTGGCCGAGATTGAAGAATTAACAAGACACAAGGAGTGGCGATGGGTACCCACCAAACACAACGTGGCTGACGACGCCACCAGAGAAGTGACGGCGGACTTTACCGTGTCGCACAGATGGTTCAAAGGTCCAGTGTTCCTGTACGAAGACCCCACGAACTGGCCTACCTGCGAAAAGGAAGCTGTAACCTGCACCGGAGAAGAGAAGACGAGTGCAACTACTCTGAACATCAGAAGAGTCACGCCCACCATCATTCCCGATCCCGAAAGATTCTCAGAGTGGAATCGACTGCTGCACGCAACCGCCAGATTTCTACAAGCTGTGGACGTCTTCAGAAGAAGCGCGCAGAAAACGAATGTCACAAAGAGGATCACACGGCAAGACAAAGACCCTACCTGGAAGAAGAAGACGCCCCAAGTGCCCAAAAGAATGGAAGAAGAAAAAAGGAAGTTTCGACCTAAGTCTGCGCTGTACGTAGAGAAGGCTGAGCGTCTGCTGATGCAAAGGGTACAAGAAGACAGCTACTCGACGGAATTGGCCTCCCTGAAACATTCAGAAGACAACGATCGAGTCATCAAGATGAAGAACTTCGCTATTAAGATGGAAGGAGGGCTGATAAGACTATCCACCAGAACAGGCGCAGCAAAGTATCTAACCACCGCCTACAAGACGCCCATTCTCCTCGACAGCAAACACAGAATCACGAGGCTGCTAGTGAAACACGTACACCAGCGGATGTATCACGGCCACCACAGCGTCGTCATGAACGAACTCCGTCAAAAATATTGGATACCCGGATTGCGAAACCTAGTGAAAAGGACAGCTAAAGACTGCGGATGGTGCAAAATGAGAAGAGGCTCGCCGACCATAGCACCCCAAGGCGACCTACCACCAGAAAGGCTCACCAAATCGAGTCCACCATTCACCTGCGTGGGAGTGGACTATTTCGGCCCCATGCTCGTAACCATAGGCCGAAGATCCGAGAAGCGCTGGGGAGCCCTGTTCACATGCTTGACAACTCGAGCCATTCACCTGGAGCTAGCAGCATCATTGACATCAGACTCCATGGTTCTTGCGCTACGAAGAATGATCGCCAGAAGAGGAATGCCAAAAATCATTCTGAGCGACAATGGCACCAACTTCGTGGGTGCTAACAGGGAAATCATCGAGGAGCTTCAGACTGCTACCAACAAACTGGGAATCGTGTGGAAGTTCATTCCCCCAGGGGCACCACACATGGGCGGTTCCTGGGAGCGGCTGGTGCGAACAGTAAAGACTGCACTGGCGGCTGCGCTACGTGAACGAAGACCTCAAGAAGAAACCCTACACACGCTCCTGCTGGAAGTGGAGCACATAGTCAACTCGCGGCCCCTATTTGCTGTGAGCACAGAACCCGAAGAAGAAGAAGCCCTGACGCCTAACCATTTCCTTATTGGGCGATCATGTGGAGCCAACCTCTTCGGCTCCTTCGACGACACGGAGCTGATCGGCTCCCCGACATGGAGAACTTCACAACGTCTGGCAGACCACTTCTGGTCCAGATGGGTGCGGGAGTACCTACCCACTCTCTCGCCCCGCTACTTCCAGGGCCCCAACTACCGGGACCCAGCTGTCGGCGACGTGGTTCTCATTGTGGACCACACCCTGCCACGATGTACGTGGCCTCGCGGCGAAATAGTCGCCACCTACCCCGGACCTGACGGAAGAACCAGGATAGTGGACGTCAGGACAGCGGCGGGCACCCTGCGGCGGCCAGCATCGAGGCTGGTCATCATCGTGCCAGCGTCGTCACCCCAACCAGCGAAGGTGCAGCAGCAGCGCACCGAGGGGGAGACTGTTGGTGACGACCACCAAATACAGACCACCAGTGATTAGTGAAAAGTGATATCAGTGAAAATAGACACTATGAACGAACTGAAAATATTAATTGTGCGATTACTCTCTCTTTTAATTAAGTTATTATTATTATTGTTTTGTTTTTGTTATGTACAAATATTTAACATTGATTAGTTAAGGAAATTTAAGTTATGTTTAATTGTCAGTGCAAGCAGTGAGGCATAGTTACAACCCACACTACTTGCACCCCCCTATTTGATTATATAAGTAGAGCCATTATGGCGACAGTTTGTGATCACGATCTCAACGCTTAGAAGATAAGGAAAATTGTGAAGAAGGAATAAAACCACATATTCGGCGCATCAATGTTTTATTTACAGTCCACAACAATTATGTTTAGGTAATATTATGCCATTTTAATGTCCAATATACATATATGTAGGTAAATAATAAAATGAAATTATTAATAATGTAGATCATTTATATTCAAATAATGAATAATGAATATTGCAATATTTATTTATTTGTTTGTTTGATAAGTACGTACTATCCCTGCCCACTTATTCTATTCTAATCTATCTATCTAACATTTTAATATTTACATATTCTGTCTCCAGTCTTCAGAATCCACGTACGTTTTCAGTTTCATTTTGTTGGTTTATTATATAGGTAGGTAGGTAGGTAGGTAGGTAGGTAGGTAGGTAGGTAGGTAGGTAGGTAGGCAGGCAGGCAGGCAGGCAGGCAGGCATGTATGTATGTGTGTGTGTGTGTGTGTGTGTGTGTGTGTGTGTGTGTGTGTGTGTGTGTGTGTATGTATGTATGTATGTATGTATGTTCAGGTACCTACGCGTAATTTTATTAGGTAGGTAGATGCGTGCTGTACGTTTTGACGGACATCAATTTACGGAAACGTGAAATTGAGATCACATGAAAATATTTGTGGCCCTGAAAAGGGCCTTTTTTCAACGCTGACGATGATCCGAAGTGGTAGGTAAGCGATGTCGGATGCGTGCGTGCGTGCGTGTGTGTGTGACGTGATTCATCATGCGCATCGCGTACGCTGTAGGTAGTCGCGTACCTACGTATATATGTATATTATATACTACATACATAGGTACACACATAATATCCTACGTACGTACGTATGACACGGCATAATAAATTATAGACACAACACAACACAACACACGCGCCCCGCACAATCATCGAACGAACACACGAACTGACCAAACTGTCTGCGTCGGCGGCGGGCTCGGGCGGCTCTCGCTGCTAGCTACCCGACGACCGCTCACTTGGAGCTGGTGTATTTGGTGACGGCCTTCGTGCCCTCACTGACGGCGTGTTTGGCGAGCTCGCCGGGCAGCAGTAGCCTGACCGACGTCTGCACCTCCCTCGACGTGATCGTGGACCTCTTGTTGTAGTGGGCGAGGCGAGAAGCTTCGGCGGCGATGCGCTCGAAGATGTCGTTCACGAACGAGTTCATGATGGACATTGCCTTGCTGGAGATACCGGTGTCGGGATGCACCTGCTTCAACACCTTGTAGATGTAGATGGCGTAGCTCTCCTTCCTCTTGTGCTTCTTCTTCTTCTTGTCAGTTTTGGAGATGTTCTTCTGGGCCTTGCCAGATTTCTTGGCAGCCTTACCACTTGTCTTGGGCGGCATTGTTATGTATGAGAGTGTAGAATTTACCGAGACACAACGAAACGAACAGATATAGGTATACGTGCTACCGAAACGGCGTTCAGTGGCTGTATAAAAACGGTCACGTTTTTTTTTTTTTTTTTTTTCGACGTGGACATTAGCTGTTGATTCAGGGAATCTTGACAGCGTAACCGAACTTGGTGGCGAGGCACCGAATGCCTCCAGCCAGGAGCAACTTAAAATTAAGCAACAGCAGCTAAGGGCGTCCCCTGCGGGACACGGGCCTCGGCTTAGGGCGTTGCTGGGGGGGCAGCTAGGGACGGCTGGATCTGGTTTAAATTATTATTAGGGACTAATTTAAAGCTACTGGCTCGGCGCGGGCCGGCTCGAGCAAGGGTCAGGGGGGGGGTTACCATTACTGGGTCTTCGCGACGGGCCTCGCCGGCGAGGACGGTAAATCGGGCGGCGTTTGTGTGAGTGTATTTTGAGAGTGCTAGTCTCTCTATTCGACTCTTGTAGGACCGTTATAGGGTCGTCGGGGTAAGCTAGAGCGTGCCTTGGACGGCGAATTCTACTAATCTGGGAGGGGATGTAGTCGACGCTACTGACCACCAGGGGATTGGGGTGATGGGGGGCCCTATCGAAATAACGCTTGGAGGCGCGTTTCATAAACTGCTTAATGGTAGGCAGTTTTAGGTCTACGTGAAGTTCCCTATTGCGCACGAACCACGGGGCGCCCGTGGCTTTGCGCGTGAATCGGTTTTGAAGGGTTTGCATCCTATGGATTCTAGACCCTTCGATGTGTGCGAACACAACGCTAGCATAGGTCATGATGGGACGGATGCACGTCAAGTAAATTCTCACCTTATATTTAAGGGATAATTTACTGCGTGCATTGAGCAAACTGTGGAGTCGTCCGAGAGCGAAAGCGGCACGGGAGCGTACCGTCTTTATGTGCTCGCGGAACGAGAGTCGGTGATCTAGAATCACGCCCAGGTATTTGGCCTTCTTTTCCCAAGGGATCGGTTGGCCGTAGAGGGAGATGGGTCGGGCTTCAGTGGAGCGGTCGCTGCTTTTGTGGAAAAGAACGGCCGCGCTCTTGGATGGATTTACCTCGATTCTCCATTTCCTAAACCAAGTGCCGAGGGCATTGACTGAGGTCTGGAGGATCTTGGTGATAGCGGGGAGGGATTTGCCGGAATAATAGATAGCCGTATCATCGGCGAATAGAGCCAACTCCGACTTGGAGTGTTTTGGAATATCGCTGGTGTACAGCGCGAAAAGGAGTGGGGAGAGAACGGAGCCCTGAGGGACTCCGGCTCGGATTGGATGAGGGGTCGACAGAGTGCCGCCCTCTATGCGATAGCGAAAGGTGCGATTCGACAAAAAGTCCCGTATGATGAGCACGAGACGATCAGGCACATTGAGTGAGTACAGCTTGTAGATCAAGCCGTTGTGCCAGACTTTGTCGAAGGCTTTCGCCACGTCGAAGAAGAGCATGCCTGTCGTCAATCCGCGCTGGAAACCAGCGCTGATGTGTTCGACTATGCGATGCACTTGTTGGACGCAAGAGTGTTTGGTTCGAAAACCAAACTGCTCGTCGGGGATGATTTTATTAGATTCGGCAAAATCCTTTAATCGGGAATGAATCAGCCTCTCGTAAATCTTTCCGAGGACATTGAGAAGACTTATGGGGCGATAACTGGACGGCTCAGTGCGGGGTTTACCGGGTTTGGGAATGCCGATAACTGTGGCTTCTTTCCATGCTTGGGGGAAGATGTTATTGCTTAATGCCGCATTGAAGATGGCGGTCATCAGCACTATGAGCTGGGCGGGGAAAAGCTTCACCACTTTGTTGGTGATACCGTCTGAAAACGGTCACGCGACCAACACTTGTATTTATACGCTACTCTCGCTTTAGACGTTAGTGACGGGCTACGCTGTAGCATCGCTCGCAACGGACCAATCGCAGCGTTCCAATAGAACGGTTTAGTTCGAGCGCGGGGCGTTGGGGGAGGGGGGGGGGGGGGGGAGAGCTATTGTGCGCGTGCTGGGAGTGGGGGGGTGGTCGAAACTTGGATTACCACAATATTACGATCATTTACGCTACGATACGATACTTCTTAATTATGTACGATGACAATGACAATTATTACTGTAATTAAGAGTAATGTTCATAAGTTCGTACTTTGATATAGATAAATAAATAATGTAAGTAGTACATATGCATATAAATTATGTATGTTGTGTAAGTACATCATTTGCGCTAGCTGCAAATAAATAACATTCATATTCCTCTTCGTGCTACTATAATAATAGGTACAGGTAAGTTTACTATTTTAATTTATTATTCAGGTAGGTGTACTTACTTACTTATTCGTTCATTCATGTAATATTCAATTCGTACCTACTTCAATTTTGTAGATTGATAGCCCTATTATATATGATAATATTCGAGCTGCAGCGATGTTCTTAGATGCGCCGGTCAACCTACACGACATAAATAGGTTACATTGCACAGGACTAGGTGGGTGTTACGTACGTTTTTGTTAGACGACAACTCTGATAAAGAAACGGTCGTTTCTGGTAATGTGTATGTAATGTTGACGAATCATATTGTGGCCCTGAAAAGGGCCTTTTGGTTCAGAATGCTAACGAGCCGAGATGATCGGCCGCGCAATCCACACGGACCGTAACAACGTCGACGACGCACAACGGTTGTGTCGCAGAAGACTTTTTAAGCCTTCTTCTCGGTCTTCTTCGGGAGGAGTACCGCCTGGATGTTGGGCAGTACACCGCCTTGAGCGATGGTCACGCCGGAGAGCAGTTTGTTCAACTCTTCGTCGTTGCGGATGGCCAATTGCAAATGACGCGGGATGATCCTGGTCTTCTTGTTGTCCCTCGCGGCGTTGCCAGCCAACTCGAGAACTTCAGCGGCCAGATACTCCATTACGGCGGCCAAATACACTGGAGCGCCGGCACCCACGCGTTCGGCGTAGTTACCATTACGCAGCAGCCTGTGTATACGTCCCACCGGGAACTGGAGTCCAGCACGGTTGGAGCGAGACTTTGCCTTCCCCTTGACCTTACCACCTTTGCCGCGGCCGGACATGATATCTCGTTATTCAAAGAAGAAAACACGCAAAAAAAAATAATTAAACAACAATAGCACACACGCGTACGAACGGCGCGGTGACGGTGAACAGTATTCTTATTAAAGTTGGTCCGCCGGCTATTTATACGCGGCCCGCGTGGCTGTGTCAGTGGTAGGGGTATACATAGAAAGAGACAAAATAGCGTAGACGCGCAAGCGCGCTCCGCACCAGCGCTGCATGCAACAAGCATGCGATGCATCGGATGCATGGATCGACCGAATGAATATTAGCAATAATTATTCATGTCTAGTCTATGAATCAACTAACTATGTATATAATTATGTACCTACCTACCTACCTACCTACCTACCTACCTACCTACCTACCTATATATTATGTATGTATGTGTAATTTGTTACTATTAATTAAATTCATAATCTACTTTGATATAAAGTTATCTACTTAAATAGGTCTGGTATATACGATGAAATATGTTATGTACCTAAGTAATGTATGTACCTATCTATGTGTTTGTTTATATAATATGTAGGTAGGTGAGTGAGTAAGTAAGAAAGAGTAGGTAAGTAAATAACTAGATTAGTACATACCTATCCAATCATAGATGCATCGACATAATACTTATCTATCATAACCTATACCTAGGTAGGTAGGTATCATATTTTGTTTTGTTAAACGTTTTGACGGTCCCATATAATAGAAACGAATATTGTCTTTGTATTCATGAAAGTTCTGTTAGCCCTGAAAAGGGCTTTTTGGTCAGCGCTCCGTGAGCGCCGCGAGTTAAGAGGGTGAGCACGAGCGTTGTCAGCGTCTCGGTGCGTTGCGATGCGATGCGATGCGATGATGGAATGTGCGTGCTGACAGAGGACAGAGGCACGGGACACGTACCTACGCACTAAGAAAGACGACGATGACACACCACACACAGACTTATTATTTCACAGTTTTCGTTCATGGTGGCGGTGGTTGTTTTTTTTTTTTTTTTGTAGTGTCTTCGTTCGTCTTAGCAGCAGCCGTCGCCGGTGAGACGCGGGGACACGCGACCGTGGACCGCTTTCTTACTTCTTAGCGGCGGACGCCTTCTTGGCGGCCGGCTTGGACTTGGGCGTGGCCGCTGCCTTCTTAGGTTTTGGCGCTTTAGGTTTCTTGGTGGGCGGCTTCGCGGTCTTCTTTGCTTTCGGTGCGGCGCCCGCCTTCGACTTGGCAGGTGCGGCCGCCTTCTTGGCTGCGGGCTTCTTCTTGGCGGCGGCGGCCTTCTTGTCCCTTGCGGTCGCGCCACCCGACGCCTTCGACTTGGACGGGGAGCCCGAAGCGGCCGAGGCGGACGCGGAGGCCTTCTTGGTCTTGGCGCCGGCCGCCGAAGCGGTGGCAGCCTTCTTCGTCTTCGACGCCGCGGACGCGGATTTCGCGGCGGTCTTGCCAGCAGCGCCGGCGGGCTTCTTGGCCGCTGCGGACTTGGACTCTAGCTTGAACGATCCCGAGGCACCCTTACCTTTAGTCTGGATAAGTGCGCCGGATTCGACGGCGCTCTTCAAATATTTCCTTATGAACGGTGCAAGTTTTTCGGCGTCGACCTTGTACTGAGCTGCGATGTACTTCTTGATGGCTTGGAGGGAAGATCCGCTGCGTTCTTTCATCTCCTTTATAGCGTTGTTCACCATCTCCGATGTTTTCGGATGGGTCGGTTTCGCCTTCGGCTTCTTCGCGCCACCTGCGCCTCCCGCCTGTCTGGCCTGCTTCTTCGCCGGTGTAGCTGGAGCCGGAGCCTCGGTGGCCACTGCGGTGTCTGCCATTTTCTTTTATATAATTATTATTAGGTAGGTAGTAGTAGGTATATTATAACAAAATAAGTAAGTAACACGTAAGTAGTTAAACTCAGATGTCGCCACTTACTTGGAGGTTTTTCAAATTTCGAACGCGTACGCTAAGGTACGACGAAACTTTACCGTAACGAGCGCCGCGATGTCGCGGGGCTGTTTCTCGTATGAACACTTGAAACTTTTCACTAACACGCATCGGATAAAATATAAATAAATAATGGTTATTACGGTTTTAGACGTGGTGTGTTTACGTTTTCGTATAGGTAATGAACGTGGCTACGGTTCGATGTGAAATTTATAGTCGTGGTGTGTGTATACGGGCTGTCGCGGCGTTTTATTTTGGCGACTGCGTACCGGCCGTAGGTCGGGTCCCGTTCAAAATGTATTTTTCTCTATAAAAGTGATAGTTATTAATTATCGAGGTCGACGAATCAACAGGGAGGATATCGAGCGTGACCGGTGATAGGAATTCGTTGGTATCGACCTAAAAGTCGAACCTATTACAGACCTAAAAGTGAACCGTCGTAAAACACGTCGCGCCGCACGAGCGTTAAGGACGGACGGCGGCGGCCACGTTCAGGTCAGGACAACACGAGTACTTAGAAATAATACCTATAATATTAAAAGTTATAATATATTATATAAAATTATTATTTAAGTATGTAGTACCTAGGTACTTATCAACATGTTTTAAATGTAGGTAGGATAATAGTAGCGCGCGCGCATGTTTAAATACTCGTATGTAAGTAAGTAGGTACGTACAAAACGTGAGCGGAACGTGAGTTTGCGTCCGAGGAGCACTCAAACTGTTGATCTTTAAAAGAATCCCTAATAGGTACCTACCTACCTACCTACCTACCTTTACCTAAATCATACACAAACTTTTATGAGTACGGACGATAATAATTTATGATTGTGAATATTGTAAATATGTATACATACTTACACACCTATTACTAGATAGGTTACTACTGCCTATTTTATTTTCGTTGTAAGTATAGGTAGGTACCTACCTACCTACCTACCTACCTACTTACTTACTTACTTACTTAGGTGTACGCGGGAATATACATTTGCGAATTTATTTCCATCCGTATCCATAACATACATATATACCTTCAATACATACATACAAGGTAATAATTTTTCGTTTCAGGTGTTCACCCAAGAGCAACAATTTGATGCGGCAACGGCGTAATCATCATCATCGTGTAATCACCATCCACACAGTCCGGGCAGGCTGCATTCATTGGCTGATTGGCTAGCGTGCGTGCGGTGGTAAGTATTTTTATTTACCTACATAATAACTTACTAGTAGGTAGTTATTCCAGTACAGCAGTGTAGGTCACAGTAAAAAAAAAAAGAAAGAAAGAAAGTAACGTTTCGATGACGGCTATCCCATAAGAAACTTACTAAATTAAGTATCAGAATCATGTGCGGCCCTGAAAAGGGCCTTTTTTTTAATGTCTCCAGCATCTATATACGCATGGTGGATCCGCGCGGTATGTACGGCACGCAGCGTAGTTGCCGATTTAACCGCCGAAACCGTAAAGGGTGCGACCCTGGCGTTTCAGAGCGTACACGACGTCCATGGCGGTGACGGTCTTCCTCTTTGCGTGCTCGGTGTACGTGACCGCGTCGCGGATCACGTTCTCGAGGAACACCTTCAGCACGCCGCGGGTCTCTTCGTAAATCAGACCGGAGATACGTTTCACGCCCCCTCTGCGAGCCAGACGACGGATGGCGGGTTTCGTGATACCCTGGATGTTATCACGAAGTACTTTCCTGTGACGCTTGGCTCCTCCTTTTCCCAGACCCTTTCCTCCCTTGCCGCGACCGGTCATCTTGCTTGATTGATTATAGTAAAACAAACAACTACAACAACGACGACTGCCGCTTGCTAGCTTCACGAACGAACGAACGGAACGGACGACTGAATAAAAATTTTCCTTTTTTTTTTTTTTTTTTCGACGTGGACATTAGCTGTTGATTCAGGGAATCTTGACAGCGTAACCGAACTTGGTGGCGAGGCACCGAATGCCTCCAGCCAGGAGCAACTTAAAATTAAGCAACAGCAGCTAAGGGCGTCCCCTGCGGGACACGGGCCTCGGCTTAGGGCGTTGCTGGGGGGGCAGCTAGGGACGGCTGGATCTGGTTTAAATTATTATTAGGGACTAATTTAAAGCTACTGGCTCGGCGCGGGCCGGCTCGAGCAAGGGTCGGGGGGGTTACCATTACTGGGTCTTCGCGACGGGCCTCGCCGGCGAGGACGGTAAATCGGGCGGCGTTTGTGTAGTGTGCTAGTCTCTCTATTGGACTCTTGTAGGACTGTTATAGGGTCATCAGGGTAAGATAGAGCGTGCCTTGGACGGCGAATTCTACTAATCTGGGAGGGGATGTAGTCGACGCTACTGACCACCAGGGGATTGGGGTGATGGGGGGCCCTATCGAAATAACGCTTGGAGGCGCGTTTCATAAACTGCTTAATGGTAGGCAGTTTTAGGTCTACGTGAAGTTCCCTATTGCGCACGAACCACGGGGCGCCCGTGGCTTTGCGCGTGAATCGGTTTTGAAGGGTTTGCATCCTATGGATTCTAGACCCTTCGATGTGTGCGAACACAACGCTAGCATAGGTCATGATGGGACGGATGCACGTCAAGTAAATTCTCACCTTATATTTAAGGGATAATTTACTGCGTGCATTGAGCAAACTGTGGAGTCGTCCGAGAGCGAAAGCGGCACGGGAGCGTACCGTCTTTATGTGCTCGCGGAACGAGAGTCGGTGATCTAGAATCACGCCCAGGTATTTGGCCTTCTTTTCCCAAGGGATCGGTTGGCCGTAGAGGGAGATGGGTCGGGCTTCAGTGGAGCGGTCGCTGCTTTTGTGGAAAAGAACGGCCGCGCTCTTGGATGGATTTACCTCGATTCTCCATTTCCTAAACCAAGTGCCGAGGGCATTGACTGAGGTCTGGAGGATCTTGGTGATAGCGGGGAGGGATTTGCCGGAATAATAGATAGCCGTATCATCGGCGAATAGAGCCAACTCCGACTTGGAGTGTTTTGGAATATCGCTGGTGTACAGCGCGAAAAGGAGTGGGGAGAGAACGGAGCCCTGAGGGACTCCGGCTCGGATTGGATGAGGGGTCGACAGAGTGCCGCCCTCTATGCGATAGCGAAAGGTGCGATTCGACAAAAAGTCCCGTATGATGAGCACGAGACGATCGGGCACATTGAGTGAGTACAGCTTGTAGATCAAGCCGTTGTGCCAGACTTTGTCGAAGGCTTTCGCCACGTCGAAGAAGAGCATGCCTGTCGTCAATCCGCGCTGGAAACCAGCGCTGATGTGTTCGACTATGCGATGCACTTGTTGGACGCAAGAGTGTTTGGTTCGAAAACCAAACTGCTCGTCGGGGATGATTTTATTAGATTCGGCAAAATCCTTTAATCGGGAATGAATCAGCCTCTCGTAAATCTTTCCGAGGACATTGAGAAGACTTATGGGGCGATAACTGGACGGCTCAGTGCGGGGTTTACCGGGTTTGGGAATGCCGATAACTGTGGCTTCTTTCCATGCTTGGGGGAAGATGTTATTGCTTAATGCCGCATTGAAGATGGCGGTCATCAGCACTATGAGCTGGGCGGGGAAAAGCTTCACCACTTTGTTGGTGATACCGTCTGAGCCGGGGGCTTTCCTGGGGCGTAATTTCTTAACGATTGTCCGGACCTCGTCCACCGAGACGGGCGGGACGGGATCGTCTGGGTCGGGGTCGGGATTGGGGTTGGGGGAGTCGGGGGGCTCCGAAGGTTGGAGCGGGATTGCAGCTCTACGTTCGACTTCGGCGTTCACCTCATCGAGATGTGCCTGATCTACTGGTAGGGTGCTGGGCGAGCATTGTGCCTCTAGACTGTCAGCTAGGCATTCGGACTTTTCGTCGTCTTCAAAGGCGGGCCTTTGATTCGGACGATTCAGTGGGGGCATGGTGGACACACAGTCGGATTTGAGCTTCCGAGACAGATGCCAAAAGGCCTGGTGGGTGGGCTCCAGGTCCTTCAACAGATTATCCCAGCGGGTTTCGCGAAACTCATCAATGCGTTTCTTTACAGCACGCTGTAAATTGCGCATGTGAGCACGGTTCGCCTCACAGGGAAAACTGTCGTGCGCTCTGATAGCCGCGTTCTTCTCCGTCACCAGTGCGCGCACATCCTCCGGCAGATTCCAGCGGTTGTCAAACTCCTCTGGAATCTGTCGTGAACATTCGTTCAACAGGGTTTGTACGTGACCGGTGAGGGAGTCGATCGCGCCAGTCGCGTCGGCAGCTGAGACTATCGTGTCAGGGATGGCGTCCAGGTGAACGGAAGAAGTCGACTTGAGGCGTTCCTCTAGTTTCCTCCAATCCGTTATCACCTTTGTCGGAGCGGGTTGACCTGGGTCAGTGGGGGCGTGACGGGGGCCTAGTTCTAGGATCACAGGTCGGTGGTCTGAGTCTAACTCTTGTAGCGTTTCCAAGGAGCGCAAACCTAAGTTTACGTTCTTTAGGACGGCTATGTCGAGTACGTCTGGTCGGTGGTTAACGTCATTAGGATAATGAGTGGGCGTCATGGGGGCAATAATGTCAAAGTTAAGCAAGGTGCTAAGGTTATCAAGCTCTCGGCCTCTCTGGTTGTTCGAGTGGCAGTTCCAAGCGACGTTTTTGGCGTTAAGGTCGCCTGCTATGATAACCGAATCACCCAAGCCTAGGAGAGATTCTAGGTCGGAGCGCAGGTGGTGAAGCCTGACGCTACTGGGGGGTATATAGGCCGATACTACAGTGATCGGTTGGTGGCCAGTCATGCCTATTTGACATATCGAGGTCTCAATATGCTCGAGAATCGGGGAATCCATAGGGATGCAGTACAGGGACTTTTTGTAATAAATGAGAGTACCGCCCCCTCGAGTGTGAGTCCTGTCATTGCGCACTATTTGATAGTTTGCAATTCCAGGGCTCCTCTTGGAGGGCTTGAGGAAGGTCTCCTGTACAAGGAAGATGTCAATTCGATGGTCGCGGAGGAAGGTGGCGATCTCATCGCGTTGACCGAACATGCCATTTGCATTGAAGTAACCTATTCTTAGGGAACGGGGTTTGTTTCTGCCTTTGTTTCCTGCCATTAGAAACGAAGTTCAGAGAACGACTTAATTAAGTCGGCGTTGGCGTGCACAATAAGTGCGATGGCAATACCATTACCCTCGTTTGCTTTGAGGGAGAGAACTAAAGATTCAACTCGCTCATACGGGGCGATTTGGAAGGCCTTGACGGCCGATCCCATTACCCACTCAGCCGAAGGGCGGCCGGTGGATGGATCGATGGGGGGAGATTTAGGCGCGGGTCTTGGCGCGGGTCTAGGCGCAGGCGCTGGTTTGGGAGCCAAAGCCGGCTGAGTTTGGGGGGGGGCCACCTGTGTGACCGGGGGAACGGGCGTGCCCATTAGGGCTGGAATATTTGCCGCTAAATGCGGTGTTTTAAGGGGAGGGAACGACTGCTGTTGATTCAGCGCGTTCCAGGGAGAGGGCCTCTGAGGGCTGAGACGGGCAGGGAGGGCGGCGGAAGGGCTCTCCCTCTGGATTTTGTCGGCTACGCGTTTAGCCAACTTTGGTTTGGTCTTGGGAGCTTTGGGGCAGCCCCGGTAGTTAGCAGGGTGTCCCTGCTCACCGCACAGAACACAGCTCGGTGGCTCTGTGCAGAGCGTCCTGTCTTTCGGACGAGTGCAATCGGAGGTGGCGTGGTCGCCGAGGCATTTCACGCAGCGAGCTTTTGCGAAGCAATTTCTCGCAGAGTGACCATAAAGTTGGCAGTTATGGCACTGCCCTATGGGACCGCCCTTATGGGGCCTCTCGACGTGAATGCCAGAGAGGTGGCATACATCTTTAATCTTAAAGATGTCTTTGCAGCCATCTGTGGGATCGATTATAGCGAGTACCATGTTGTACTCTTTCCCTCCGCGACCTCGGTGCATGCGATGCACTTCGGCAACGGGGATTTGTTGGGCTTTCAGGTCTTCGAGGATGTCTGCCGTAGCAATCTCCTTGGGGACGCCTTTAATCACTACTCTGAGGGATTTCTCCTCAGCTAGTGTAAACGTGTGGAAATTAATTTTCCGCTCGTTTAGTAGGGCCGTGAATGCCCTGTAACCGTCGGGATACGGTATCGTGACTTTGATGCCATCGCTTACCGAGACGGCACCTGTGTAGTTGATCTTACGATCAACACACGCCTTGGATATATCGACCCAGGACTCTTTGTCATGGACGATGACTGGTGGAGGGGCTTTGCCCTTTTTAGGCGCAGCCTGGGAGGGCTGGGTCTTAGGGCGAGGTACTGTGGGGGGGGAAGGGGCTGCCTTTGCGGGAGTCGCGGGCTGAGGGGCTGCTGAGGCGGGGGGAACCTCAGTGGTTTTTAGGGCCTTTGAAGGGGCACCGTTGTTGGCCTTATTTTTGCGCGGCCTCTTTTTCCCTGCTACAGGGATGAACCCATCTGACGAATCAGATGAGGCTGAGTCTGTGAGGGATTCCTCAGACTCGGAGTCGCGCGGTGCCGACGTGTCCATCGGCACCGTTTGAGGGCGGGTAGCGACAGCTGAGGTGGATGCACGTGCATCGCATTCCTCAGCGTCGGACAATAGAGTAGCGAACCTATTGTTCGCTATCGCGGGGTTCGGGGAACCAGACAATAGTGCCCGGTCATAAAAATTATTCTCCGGGCTTTCCGGAGAATCGAATTGTTCCCTAACAATGCAGGGAACATCTGCGTCCGGTGAGGCCGGACTATCGGGAATTGGAGCGGGGCGGGTGGGACGTTGAGCGCGCGGCTCGGGGTTGAGGAATTTGCCATATTTGGCGACGAATTCCGGGTCCTTTAGGAGGACCTCTTTAAAAAAGCTAACAAGCTGGGCATCGGACATCTTGAAGAGATGTCCGAGAGGGAATAAAAAGGGGAATTATATTTTAAAAATGGGTTCCTACCATTAACGTCCCCGGGGTGGATGGGCCCGGGGTTGTGTAGGTGAGTGAACCCTCCCTGCCGGGTATAGGCAGGGAGGTGTGTGTACCTGTAGTGTACCCTAGCTTGACTCCCGTCGCCAGTCTTATTGTGCGAACGGGTTCCTATGCTCTAGCACCGAAGTACTAGAGGAGCTGCAAAAGAACGGGGTTAGAGCTAGGGTCGACTAGGAGACCCCCCAAGGCCGGTTGTCCTAGCTCCTTCCGATTTTAGCTTTGCCCAGAAGGGGCGCAGCGGGTGTATCGGGTCAACACCCCACTCGGCTTCGTTGGCACCGATTGGTTTCCACCGAGGACCACGAAACTGTGGTTTTTACCCTGAAGGGGCCTAATCACGACCGAACCGTGATCTGACAGGACAGGATAATCAGCCGCCGCCTCGAAAAAGGCAGCTTTTGATTAAATATGGTTGCAGTCGGCGACTGCGGGGCACTGCGGCGGGGCGCAGCGAGACGATCGTAGCGGGAGAGCGGGAGCGCAGGCAACACGTCCTCTCGCGGCGAGCGTCGGCGGGTGTGTGTCAAAAATTTTCCTATCGCCCCGCTTATATTTATACCAACGGTCGATCACAGCGGCGTGAGGAGAGCGGGGGGCGAGGCGACCGCCGACCGAGCGATGCTCGTGGATTGGTTGGTGGTTGGAGGACGACACCACGTACTAGTTAGCAAACTTTCTTAGTTAAGTTTACATACTTACACACCGGTGTGTACCTACCTACCTACCTACCTACCTATAATATATATATATTATATTACCTACTTACTAATTTTAAGTACCTACCTATATTAAATTTATCTATCTATACAACACCGTAGACTTTAGAACGGACCTCATACAGACATAATAAAATTTAGGTAGGTACCTACCACCCGTACTTAATTAATATCACAAATTTATATTATTTTGTATGCAGTATGTATGTATGTATGTATGTATGTATGTATGTATGTATGTCTGTCTGTCTGTCATGTAACACATCTCTATACTACCTACCTATAAATAGGTAATGTAAATCTAAGTACCCATCTATAATCTCAATTAGGTAATAATTATTATAGGTATACAACAAATAACCTAACCTTTGTTTGTTTTTATTTTAAGTATTTTATTTTATTCTACGCACGCAGAGTGGGTTAGCTTGTTGTTGTTGTTGTTGTTGTTGTCGTCGTCGTCAAGTTATAGTCGGAACGTTTTTGAGCGTCTCGAATGCGAAGAGACTGATTTTAAAAAATCTGATACATGTGTGGCCCTGAAAAGGGCCTTTTGGGTGTGTCAGAACGCAGCACACTCGTACACTAACATATTAGTGTGCAAGTATACAATGATGAGTGCGACACAAAACCGACGACGTCGACGTCTAAGCGCGTTCGCCTCGGATCCTGCGCGCCAGCTGAATGTCCTTCGGCATAATGGTGACGCGTTTCGCGTGAATCGCGCACAGGTTGGTGTCTTCGAAGAGACCCACGAGATAAGCCTCGCTTGCCTCCTGCAGCGCCATCACAGCGGAGCTCTGGAAACGCAGATCGGTCTTGAAGTCCTGGGCGATCTCGCGCACGAGCCGCTGGAACGGAAGCTTGCGGATCAGAAGCTCGGTACTCTTCTGGTAGCGACGGATCTCCCGGAGGGCGACCGTACCGGGCCTGTAGCGATGGGGCTTCTTGACACCGCCGGTTGCCGGTGCGCTCTTGCGCGCAGCCTTAGTGGCGAGCTGTTTCCTCGGCGCCTTGCCACCGGTGGATTTACGAGCGGTCTGCTTTGTGCGAGCCATTATAGTAACACACGCACAACAAAAGACTAAGGTTTATTTATATTCAACGTCGCGTTCGCGTCGATCGACCTGCGCTCACTTCGGACGGGCGAGAGAGAATAAAACTTATCGCTAGCGTGTCGGTCATATTTATACCGTGCGGCTGGCCCGGCGGTACGAGCGGGCTCGACACCGCGCGCCCTCTCGCGTAACAAAAACGCACTAGGTATTTATATCAAATTATAACACTATGTACAAAAATTATGTTTAGGTAATATTATGCCATTTTAATGTCCAATATACATATATGTAGGTAAATAATAAAATGAAATTATTAATAATGTAGATCATTTATATTCAAATAATGAATAATGAATATTGCAATATTTATTTATTTGTTTGTTTGATAAGTACGTACTATCCCTGCCCACTTATTCTATTCTAATCTATCTATCTAACATTTTAATATTTACATATTCTGTCTCCAGTCTTCAGAATCCACGTACGTTTTCAGTTTCATTTTGTTGGTTTATTATATAGGTAGGTAGGTAGGTAGGTAGGTAGGTAGGTAGGTAGGTAGGTAGGTAGGTAGGCAGGCAGGCAGGCAGGCAGGCAGGCATGTATGTATGTGTGTGTGTGTGTGTGTGTGTGTGTGTGTGTGTGTGTGTGTGTGTGTGTATGTATGTATGTATGTATGTATGTATGTTCAGGTACCTACGCGTAATTTTATTAGGTAGGTAGATGCGTGCTGTACGTTTTGACGGACATCAATTTACGGAAACGTGAAATTGAGATCACATGAAAATATTTGTGGCCCTGAAAAGGGCCTTTTTTCAACGCTGACGATGATCCGAAGTGGTAGGTAAGCGATGTCGGATGCGTGCGTGCGTGCGTGTGTGTGTGACGTGATTCATCATGCGCATCGCGTACGCTGTAGGTAGTCGCGTACCTACGTATATATGTATATTATATACTACATACATAGGTACACACATAATATCCTACGTACGTACGTATGACACGGCATAATAAATTATAGACACAACACAACACAACACACGCGCCCCGCACAATCATCGAACGAACACACGAACTGACCAAACTGTCTGCGTCGGCGGCGGGCTCGGGCGGCTCTCGCTGCTAGCTACCCGACGACCGCTCACTTGGAGCTGGTGTATTTGGTGACGGCCTTCGTGCCCTCACTGACGGCGTGTTTGGCGAGCTCGCCGGGCAGCAGTAGCCTGACCGACGTCTGCACCTCCCTCGACGTGATCGTGGACCTCTTGTTGTAGTGGGCGAGGCGAGAAGCTTCGGCGGCGATGCGCTCGAAGATGTCGTTCACGAACGAGTTCATGATGGACATTGCCTTGCTGGAGATACCGGTGTCGGGATGCACCTGCTTCAACACCTTGTAGATGTAGATGGCGTAGCTCTCCTTCCTCTTGTGCTTCTTCTTCTTCTTGTCAGTTTTGGAGATGTTCTTCTGGGCCTTGCCAGATTTCTTGGCAGCCTTACCACTTGTCTTGGGCGGCATTGTTATGTATGAGAGTGTAGAATTTACCGAGACACAACGAAACGAACAGATATAGGTATACGTGCTACCGAAACGGCGTTCAGTGGCTGTATAAAAACGGTCACGCGACCAACACTTGTATTTATACGCTACTCTCGCTTTAGACGTTAGTGACGGGCTACGCTGTAGCATCGCTCGCAACGGACCAATCGCAGCGTTCCAATAGAACGGTTTAGTTCGAGCGCGGGGCGTTGGGGGAGGGGGGGGGGGGGGGGAGAGCTATTGTGCGCGTGCTGGGAGTGGGGGGGTGGTCGAAACTTGGATTACCACAATATTACGATCATTTACGCTACGATACGATACTTCTTAATTATGTACGATGACAATGACAATTATTACTGTAATTAAGAGTAATGTTCATAAGTTCGTACTTTGATATAGATAAATAAATAATGTAAGTAGTACATATGCATATAAATTATGTATGTTGTGTAAGTACATCATTTGCGCTAGCTGCAAATAAATAACATTCATATTCCTCTTCGTGCTACTATAATAATAGGTACAGGTAAGTTTACTATTTTAATTTATTATTCAGGTAGGTGTACTTACTTACTTATTCGTTCATTCATGTAATATTCAATTCGTACCTACTTCAATTTTGTAGATTGATAGCCCTATTATATATGATAATATTCGAGCTGCAGCGATGTTCTTAGATGCGCCGGTCAACCTACACGACATAAATAGGTTACATTGCACAGGACTAGGTGGGTGTTACGTACGTTTTTGTTAGACGACAACTCTGATAAAGAAACGGTCGTTTCTGGTAATGTGTATGTAATGTTGACGAATCATATTGTGGCCCTGAAAAGGGCCTTTTGGTTCAGAATGCTAACGAGCCGAGATGATCGGCCGCGCAATCCACACGGACCGTAACAACGTCGACGACGCACAACGGTTGTGTCGCAGAAGACTTTTTAAGCCTTCTTCTCGGTCTTCTTCGGGAGGAGTACCGCCTGGATGTTGGGCAGTACACCGCCTTGAGCGATGGTCACGCCGGAGAGCAGTTTGTTCAACTCTTCGTCGTTGCGGATGGCCAATTGCAAATGACGCGGGATGATCCTGGTCTTCTTGTTGTCCCTCGCGGCGTTGCCAGCCAACTCGAGAACTTCAGCGGCCAGATACTCCATTACGGCGGCCAAATACACTGGAGCGCCGGCACCCACGCGTTCGGCGTAGTTACCATTACGCAGCAGCCTGTGTATACGTCCCACCGGGAACTGGAGTCCAGCACGGTTGGAGCGAGACTTTGCCTTCCCCTTGACCTTACCACCTTTGCCGCGGCCGGACATGATATCTCGTTATTCAAAGAAGAAAACACGCAAAAAAAAATAATTAAACAACAATAGCACACACGCGTACGAACGGCGCGGTGACGGTGAACAGTATTCTTATTAAAGTTGGTCCGCCGGCTATTTATACGCGGCCCGCGTGGCTGTGTCAGTGGTAGGGGTATACATAGAAAGAGACAAAATAGCGTAGACGCGCAAGCGCGCTCCGCACCAGCGCTGCATGCAACAAGCATGCGATGCATCGGATGCATGGATCGACCGAATGAATATTAGCAATAATTATTCATGTCTAGTCTATGAATCAACTAACTATGTATATAATTATGTACCTACCTACCTACCTACCTACCTACCTACCTACCTACCTACCTATATATTATGTATGTATGTGTAATTTGTTACTATTAATTAAATTCATAATCTACTTTGATATAAAGTTATCTACTTAAATAGGTCTGGTATATACGATGAAATATGTTATGTACCTAAGTAATGTATGTACCTATCTATGTGTTTGTTTATATAATATGTAGGTAGGTGAGTGAGTAAGTAAGAAAGAGTAGGTAAGTAAATAACTAGATTAGTACATACCTATCCAATCATAGATGCATCGACATAATACTTATCTATCATAACCTATACCTAGGTAGGTAGGTATCATATTTTGTTTTGTTAAACGTTTTGACGGTCCCATATAATAGAAACGAATATTGTCTTTGTATTCATGAAAGTTCTGTTAGCCCTGAAAAGGGCTTTTTGGTCAGCGCTCCGTGAGCGCCGCGAGTTAAGAGGGTGAGCACGAGCGTTGTCAGCGTCTCGGTGCGTTGCGATGCGATGCGATGCGATGATGGAATGTGCGTGCTGACAGAGGACAGAGGCACGGGACACGTACCTACGCACTAAGAAAGACGACGATGACACACCACACACAGACTTATTATTTCACAGTTTTCGTTCATGGTGGCGGTGGTTGTTTTTTTTTTTTTTTTGTAGTGTCTTCGTTCGTCTTAGCAGCAGCCGTCGCCGGTGAGACGCGGGGACACGCGACCGTGGACCGCTTTCTTACTTCTTAGCGGCGGACGCCTTCTTGGCGGCCGGCTTGGACTTGGGCGTGGCCGCTGCCTTCTTAGGTTTTGGCGCTTTAGGTTTCTTGGTGGGCGGCTTCGCGGTCTTCTTTGCTTTCGGTGCGGCGCCCGCCTTCGACTTGGCAGGTGCGGCCGCCTTCTTGGCTGCGGGCTTCTTCTTGGCGGCGGCGGCCTTCTTGTCCCTTGCGGTCGCGCCACCCGACGCCTTCGACTTGGACGGGGAGCCCGAAGCGGCCGAGGCGGACGCGGAGGCCTTCTTGGTCTTGGCGCCGGCCGCCGAAGCGGTGGCAGCCTTCTTCGTCTTCGACGCCGCGGACGCGGATTTCGCGGCGGTCTTGCCAGCAGCGCCGGCGGGCTTCTTGGCCGCTGCGGACTTGGACTCTAGCTTGAACGATCCCGAGGCACCCTTACCTTTAGTCTGGATAAGTGCGCCGGATTCGACGGCGCTCTTCAAATATTTCCTTATGAACGGTGCAAGTTTTTCGGCGTCGACCTTGTACTGAGCTGCGATGTACTTCTTGATGGCTTGGAGGGAAGATCCGCTGCGTTCTTTCATCTCCTTTATAGCGTTGTTCACCATCTCCGATGTTTTCGGATGGGTCGGTTTCGCCTTCGGCTTCTTCGCGCCACCTGCGCCTCCCGCCTGTCTGGCCTGCTTCTTCGCCGGTGTAGCTGGAGCCGGAGCCTCGGTGGCCACTGCGGTGTCTGCCATTTTCTTTTATATAATTATTATTAGGTAGGTAGTAGTAGGTATATTATAACAAAATAAGTAAGTAACACGTAAGTAGTTAAACTCAGATGTCGCCACTTACTTGGAGGTTTTTCAAATTTCGAACGCGTACGCTAAGGTACGACGAAACTTTACCGTAACGAGCGCCGCGATGTCGCGGGGCTGTTTCTCGTATGAACACTTGAAACTTTTCACTAACACGCATCGGATAAAATATAAATAAATAATGGTTATTACGGTTTTAGACGTGGTGTGTTTACGTTTTCGTATAGGTAATGAACGTGGCTACGGTTCGATGTGAAATTTATAGTCGTGGTGTGTGTATACGGGCTGTCGCGGCGTTTTATTTTGGCGACTGCGTACCGGCCGTAGGTCGGGTCCCGTTCAAAATGTATTTTTCTCTATAAAAGTGATAGTTATTAATTATCGAGGTCGACGAATCAACAGGGAGGATATCGAGCGTGACCGGTGATAGGAATTCGTTGGTATCGACCTAAAAGTCGAACCTATTACAGACCTAAAAGTGAACCGTCGTAAAACACGTCGCGCCGCACGAGCGTTAAGGACGGACGGCGGCGGCCACGTTCAGGTCAGGACAACACGAGTACTTAGAAATAATACCTATAATATTAAAAGTTATAATATATTATATAAAATTATTATTTAAGTATGTAGTACCTAGGTACTTATCAACATGTTTTAAATGTAGGTAGGATAATAGTAGCGCGCGCGCATGTTTAAATACTCGTATGTAAGTAAGTAGGTACGTACAAAACGTGAGCGGAACGTGAGTTTGCGTCCGAGGAGCACTCAAACTGTTGATCTTTAAAAGAATCCCTAATAGGTACCTACCTACCTACCTACCTACCTTTACCTAAATCATACACAAACTTTTATGAGTACGGACGATAATAATTTATGATTGTGAATATTGTAAATATGTATACATACTTACACACCTATTACTAGATAGGTTACTACTGCCTATTTTATTTTCGTTGTAAGTATAGGTAGGTACCTACCTACCTACCTACCTACCTACTTACTTACTTACTTACTTAGGTGTACGCGGGAATATACATTTGCGAATTTATTTCCATCCGTATCCATAACATACATATATACCTTCAATACATACATACAAGGTAATAATTTTTCGTTTCAGGTGTTCACCCAAGAGCAACAATTTGATGCGGCAACGGCGTAATCATCATCATCGTGTAATCACCATCCACACAGTCCGGGCAGGCTGCATTCATTGGCTGATTGGCTAGCGTGCGTGCGGTGGTAAGTATTTTTATTTACCTACATAATAACTTACTAGTAGGTAGTTATTCCAGTACAGCAGTGTAGGTCACAGTAAAAAAAAAAAGAAAGAAAGAAAGTAACGTTTCGATGACGGCTATCCCATAAGAAACTTACTAAATTAAGTATCAGAATCATGTGCGGCCCTGAAAAGGGCCTTTTTTTTAATGTCTCCAGCATCTATATACGCATGGTGGATCCGCGCGGTATGTACGGCACGCAGCGTAGTTGCCGATTTAACCGCCGAAACCGTAAAGGGTGCGACCCTGGCGTTTCAGAGCGTACACGACGTCCATGGCGGTGACGGTCTTCCTCTTTGCGTGCTCGGTGTACGTGACCGCGTCGCGGATCACGTTCTCGAGGAACACCTTCAGCACGCCGCGGGTCTCTTCGTAAATCAGACCGGAGATACGTTTCACGCCCCCTCTGCGAGCCAGACGACGGATGGCGGGTTTCGTGATACCCTGGATGTTATCACGAAGTACTTTCCTGTGACGCTTGGCTCCTCCTTTTCCCAGACCCTTTCCTCCCTTGCCGCGACCGGTCATCTTGCTTGATTGATTATAGTAAAACAAACAACTACAACAACGACGACTGCCGCTTGCTAGCTTCACGAACGAACGAACGGAACGGACGACTGAATAAAAATTTTCCTTTTTTTTTTTTTTTTTTTTTTTTCGACGTGGACATTAGCTGTTGATTCAGGGAATCTTGACAGCGTAACCGAACTTGGTGGCGAGGCACCGAATGCCTCCAGCCAGGAGCAACTTAAAATTAAGCAACAGCAGCTAAGGGCGTCCCCTGCGGGACACGGGCCTCGGCTTAGGGCGTTGCTGGGGGGGCAGCTAGGGACGGCTGGATCTGGTTTAAATTATTATTAGGGACTAATTTAAAGCTACTGGCTCGGCGCGGGCCGGCTCGAGCAAGGGTCAGGGGGGGGGTTACCATTACTGGGTCTTCGCGACGGGCCTCGCCGGCGAGGACGGTAAATCGGGCGGCGTTTGTGTGAGTGTATTTTGAGAGTGCTAGTCTCTCTATTCGACTCTTGTAGGACCGTTATAGGGTCGTCGGGGTAAGCTAGAGCGTGCCTTGGACGGCGAATTCTACTAATCTGGGAGGGGATGTAGTCGACGCTACTGACCACCAGGGGATTGGGGTGATGGGGGGCCCTATCGAAATAACGCTTGGAGGCGCGTTTCATAAACTGCTTAATGGTAGGCAGTTTTAGGTCTACGTGAAGTTCCCTATTGCGCACGAACCACGGGGCGCCCGTGGCTTTGCGCGTGAATCGGTTTTGAAGGGTTTGCATCCTATGGATTCTAGACCCTTCGATGTGTGCGAACACAACGCTAGCATAGGTCATGATGGGACGGATGCACGTCAAGTAAATTCTCACCTTATATTTAAGGGATAATTTACTGCGTGCATTGAGCAAACTGTGGAGTCGTCCGAGAGCGAAAGCGGCACGGGAGCGTACCGTCTTTATGTGCTCGCGGAACGAGAGTCGGTGATCTAGAATCACGCCCAGGTATTTGGCCTTCTTTTCCCAAGGGATCGGTTGGCCGTAGAGGGAGATGGGTCGGGCTTCAGTGGAGCGGTCGCTGCTTTTGTGGAAAAGAACGGCCGCGCTCTTGGATGGATTTACCTCGATTCTCCATTTCCTAAACCAAGTGCCGAGGGCATTGACTGAGGTCTGGAGGATCTTGGTGATAGCGGGGAGGGATTTGCCGGAATAATAGATAGCCGTATCATCGGCGAATAGAGCCAACTCCGACTTGGAGTGTTTTGGAATATCGCTGGTGTACAGCGCGAAAAGGAGTGGGGAGAGAACGGAGCCCTGAGGGACTCCGGCTCGGATTGGATGAGGGGTCGACAGAGTGCCGCCCTCTATGCGATAGCGAAAGGTGCGATTCGACAAAAAGTCCCGTATGATGAGCACGAGACGATCAGGCACATTGAGTGAGTACAGCTTGTAGATCAAGCCGTTGTGCCAGACTTTGTCGAAGGCTTTCGCCACGTCGAAGAAGAGCATGCCTGTCGTCAATCCGCGCTGGAAACCAGCGCTGATGTGTTCGACTATGCGATGCACTTGTTGGACGCAAGAGTGTTTGGTTCGAAAACCAAACTGCTCGTCGGGGATGATTTTATTAGATTCGGCAAAATCCTTTAATCGGGAATGAATCAGCCTCTCGTAAATCTTTCCGAGGACATTGAGAAGACTTATGGGGCGATAGCTGGACGGCTCAGTGCGGGGTTTACCGGGTTTGGGAATGCCGATAACTGTGGCTTCTTTCCATGCTTGGGGGAAGATGTTATTGCTTAATGCCGCATTGAAGATGGCGGTCATCAGCACTATGAGCTGGGCGGGGAAAAGCTTCACCACTTTGTTGGTGATACCGTCTGAGCCGGGGGCTTTCCTGGGGCGTAATTTCTTAACGATTGTCCGGACCTCGTCCACCGAGACGGGCGGGACGGGATCGTCTGGGTCGGGGTCGGGGTTGGGGTTGGGGGAGTCGGGGGGCTCCGAAGGTTGGAGCGGGATTGCAGCTCTACGTTCGACTTCGGCGTTCACCTCATCGAGATGTGCCTGATCTACTGGTAGGGTGCTGGGCGAGCATTGTGCCTCTAGACTGTCGGCTAGGCATTCGGACTTTTCGTCGTCTTCAAAGGCGGGCCTTTGATTCGGACGATTCAGTGGGGGCATGGTGGACACACAGTCGGATTTGAGCTTCCGAGACAGATGCCAAAAGGCCTGGTGGGTGGGCTCCAGGTCCTTCAACAGATTATCCCAGCGGGTTTCGCGAAACTCATCAATGCGTTTCTTTACAGCACGCTGTAAATTGCGCATGTGAGCACGGTTCGCCTCACAGGGAAAACTGTCGTGCGCTCTGATAGCCGCGTTCTTCTCCGTCACCAGAGCGCGCACATCCTCCGGCAGATTCCAGCGGTTGTCAAACTCCTCTGGAATCTGTCGTGAACATTCGTTCAACAGGGTTTGTACGTGACTGGTGAGGGAGTCGATCGCGCCGGTCGCGTCGGCAGCTGAGACTATCGTGTCAGGGATGGCGTCCAGGTGAACGGAAGAAGTCGACTTGAGGCGTTCCTCTAGTTTCCTCCAATCCGTTATCACCTTTGTCGGAGCGGGTTGACCTGGGTCAGTGGGGGCGTGACGGGGGCCTAGTTCTAGGATCACAGGTCGGTGGTCTGAGTCTAACTCTTGTAGCGTTTCCAAGGAGCGCAAACCTAAGTTTACGTTCTTTAGGACGGCTATGTCGAGTACGTCTGGTCGGTGGTTAACGTCATTAGGATAATGAGTGGGCGTCATGGGGGCAATAATGTCAAAGTTAAGCAAGGTGCTAAGGTTATCAAGCTCTCGGCCTCTCTGGTTGTTCGAGTGGCAGTTCCAAGCGACGTTTTTGGCGTTAAGGTCGCCTGCTATGATAACCGAATCACCCAAGCCTAGGAGAGATTCTAGGTCGGAGCGCAGGTGGTGAAGCCTGACGCTACTGGGGGGTATATAGGCCGATACTATAGTGATCGGTTGGTGGCCAGTCATGCCTATTTGACATATCGAGGTCTCAATATGCTCGAGAATCGGGGAATCCATAGGGATGCAGTACAGGGACTTTTTGTAATAAATGAGAGTACCGCCCCCTCGAGTGTGAGTCCTGTCATTGCGCACTATTTGATAGTTTGCAATTCCAGGGCTCCTCTTGGAGGGCTTGAGGAAGGTCTCCTGTACAAGGAAGATGTCAATTCGATGGTCGCGGAGGAAGGTGGCGATCTCATCGCGTTGACCGAACATGCCATTTGCATTGAAGTAACCTATTCTTAGGGAACGGGGTTTGTTTCTGCCTTTGTTTCCTGCCATTAGAAACGAAGTTCAGAGAACGACTTAATTAAGTCGGCGTTGGCGTGCACAATAAGTGCGATGGCAATACCATTACCCTCGTTTGCTTTGAGGGAGAGAACTAGAGATTCAACTCGCTCATACGGGGCGATTTGGAAGGCCTTGACGGCCGATCCCATTACCCACTCGGCCGAAGGGCGGCCGGTGGATGGATCGATGGGGGGAGATTTATGCGCGGGTCTTGGCGCGGGTCTAGGCGCAGGCGCTGGTTTGGGAGCCAAAGCCGGCTGAGTTTGGGGGGGGGCCACCTGTGTGACCGGGGGAACGGGCGTGCCCATTAGGGCTGGAATATTTGCCGCTAAATGCGGCGTTTTAAGGGGAGGGAACGACTGCTGTTGATTCAGCGCGTTCCAGGGAGAGGGCCTCTGAGGGCTGAGACGGGCAGGGAGGGCGGCGGAAGGGCTCTCCCTCTGAATTTTGTCGGCTACACGTTTAGCCAACTTTGGTTTGGTTTTGGGAGCTTTGGGGCAGCCCCGGTAGTTAGCAGGGTGTCCCTGCTCACCGCACAGAACACAGCTCGGTGGCTCTGTGCAGAGCGTCCTGTCTTTCGGACGAGTGCAATCGGAGGTGGCGTGGTCGCCGAGGCATTTAACGCAGCGAGCTTTTGCGAAGCAATTTCTCGCTGAGTGACCATATAGTTGGCAGTTATGGCACTGCCCTATGGGACCGCCCTTATGGGGCCTTTCAACGTGTATGCCAGAGAGGTGGCATACATCTTTAATCTTGAAGATGTCTTTACAGCCATCTATGGGATCGATTATAGCGAGTACCATGTTGTACTCCTTCCCTCCGCGACCTCGGTGCATGCGATGCACTTCGGCAACGGGGATTTGTTGGGCTTTAAGATCCTCAAGGATGTCTGCCGTAGCAATCTCCTTGGGGACGCCTTTGATGACGACTCTGAGGGATTTCTCCTCAGCAATCGTAAACGTGTGGAAATTAATTTTCCGCTCGTTTAGTAGGGCCGTGAATGCCCTGTAACCGTCGGGATACGGTATCGTGACTTTGATGCCATCGCTTACCGAGACGGCACCTGTGTAGTTGATCTTACGATCAACACACGCCTTGGATATATCGACCCAGGACTCTTTGTCATGGACGATGACTGGTGGAGGGGCTTTGCCCTTTTTAGGCGCAGCCTGGGAGGGCTGGGTCTTAGGGCGAGGTACTGTGGGGAGGGAAGGGGCTGCCTTTGCGGGAGTCGCGGGCTGAGGGGCTGCTGAGGCGGGGGGAACCTCAGTGGTTTTTAGGGCCTTTGAAGGGGCACCGTTGTTGGCCTTATTTTTGCGCGGCCTCTTTTTCCCTGCTACAGGGATGAACCCATCTGACGAATCAGATGAGGCTGAGTCTGTGAGGGATTCCTCAGACTCGGAGTCGCGCGGTGCCGACGTGTCCATCGGCACCGTTTGAGGGCGGGTAGCGACAGCTGAGGTGGATGCACGTGCATCGCATTCCTCAGCGTCGGACAATAGAGTAGCGAACCTATTGTTCGCTATCGCGGGGTTCGGGGAACCAGACAATAGTGCCCGGTCATAAAAATTATTCTCCGGGCTTTCCGGAGAATCGAATTGTTCCCTAACAATGCAGGGAACATCTGCGTCCGGTGAGGCCGGACTATCGGGAATTGGAGCGGGGCGGGTGGGACGTTGAGCGCGCGGCTCGGGGTTGAGGAATTTGCCATATTTGGCGACGAATTCCGGGTCCTTTAGGAGGACCTCTTTAAAAAAGCTAACAAGCTGGGCATCGGACATCTTGAAGAGATGTCCGAGAGGGAATAAAAAGGGGAATTATATTTTAAAAATGGGTTCCTACCATTAACGTCCCCGGGGTGGATGGGCCCGGGGTTGTGTAGGTGAGTGAACCCTCCCTGCCGGGTATAGGCAGGGAGGTGTGTGTACCTGTAGTGTACCCTAGCTTGACTCCCGTCGCCAGTCTTATTGTGCGAACGGGTTCCTATGCTCTAGCACCGAAGTACTAGAGGAGCTGCAAAAGAACGGGGTTAGAGCTAGGGTCGACTAGGAGACCCCCCAAGGCCGGTTGTCCTAGCTCCTTCCGATTTTAGCTTTGCCCAGAAGGGGCGCAGCGGGTGTATCGGGTCAACACTCCACTCGGCTTCGTTGGCACCGATTGGTTTCCACCGAGGACCACGAAACTGTGGTTTTTACCCTGAAGGGGCCTAATCACGACCGAACCGTGATCTGATAGGACAGGAAAATCAGCCGCCGCCTCGAAAAAGGCAGCTTTTGATCAAAAATATGGTTGCAGTCGGCGACTGCGGGGCACTGCGGCGGGGCGCAGCGAGACGATCGTAGCGGGAGAGCGGGAGCGCAGGCAACACGTCCTCTCGCGGCGAGCGTCGGCGGGTCTGTCAAAAATTTTCCTATCGCCCCGCTTATATTTATACCAACGGTCGATCACAGCGGCGTGAGGAGAGCGGGGGGCGAGGCGACCGCCGACCGAGCGATGCTCGTGGATTGGTTGGTGGTTGGAGGACGACACCACGTACTAGTTAGCAAACTTTCTTAGTTAAGTTTACATACTTACACACCGGTGTGTACCTACCTACCTACCTATAATATATATATATTATATTACCTACTTACTAATTTTAAGTACCTACCTATATTAAATTTATCTATCTATACAACACCGTAGACTTTAGAACGGACCTCATACAGACATAATAAAATTTAGGTAGGTACCTACCACCCGTACTTAATTAATATCACAAATTTATATTATTTTGTATGCAGTATGTATGTATGTATGTATGTATGTATGTATGTATGTATGTCTGTCTGTCTGTCATGTAACACATCTCTATACTACCTACCTATAAATAGGTAATGTAAATCTAAGTACCCATCTATAATCTCAATTAGGTAATAATTATTATAGGTATACAACAAATAACCTAACCTTTGTTTGTTTTTATTTTAAGTATTTTATTTTATTCTACGCACGCAGAGTGGGTTAGCTTGTTGTTGTTGTTGTTGTTGTTGTCGTCGTCGTCAAGTTATAGTCGGAACGTTTTTGAGCGTCTCGAATGCGAAGAGACTGATTTTAAAAAATCTGATACATGTGTGGCCCTGAAAAGGGCCTTTTGGGTGTGTCAGAACGCAGCACACTCGTACACTAACATATTAGTGTGCAAGTATACAATGATGAGTGCGACACAAAACCGACGACGTCGACGTCTAAGCGCGTTCGCCTCGGATCCTGCGCGCCAGCTGAATGTCCTTCGGCATAATGGTGACGCGTTTCGCGTGAATCGCGCACAGGTTGGTGTCTTCGAAGAGACCCACGAGATAAGCCTCGCTTGCCTCCTGCAGCGCCATCACAGCGGAGCTCTGGAAACGCAGATCGGTCTTGAAGTCCTGGGCGATCTCGCGCACGAGCCGCTGGAACGGAAGCTTGCGGATCAGAAGCTCGGTACTCTTCTGGTAGCGACGGATCTCCCGGAGGGCGACCGTACCGGGCCTGTAGCGATGGGGCTTCTTGACACCGCCGGTTGCCGGTGCGCTCTTGCGCGCAGCCTTAGTGGCGAGCTGTTTCCTCGGCGCCTTGCCACCGGTGGATTTACGAGCGGTCTGCTTTGTGCGAGCCATTATAGTAACACACGCACAACAAAAGACTAAGGTTTATTTATATTCAACGTCGCGTTCGCGTCGATCGACCTGCGCTCACTTCGGACGGGCGAGAGAGAATAAAACTTATCGCTAGCGTGTCGGTCATATTTATACCGTGCGGCTGGCCCGGCGGTACGAGCGGGCTCGACACCGCGCGCCCTCTCGCGTAACAAAAACGCACTAGGTATTTATATCAAATTATAACACTATGTACAAAAATTATGTTTAGGTAATATTATGCCATTTTAATGTCCAATATACATATATGTAGGTAAATAATAAAATGAAATTATTAATAATGTAGATCATTTATATTCAAATAATGAATAATGAATATTGCAATATTTATTTATTTGTTTGTTTGATAAGTACGTACTATCCCTGCCCACTTATTCTATTCTAATCTATCTATCTAACATTTTAATATTTACATATTCTGTCTCCAGTCTTCAGAATCCACGTACGTTTTCAGTTTCATTTTGTTGGTTTATTATATAGGTAGGTAGGTAGGTAGGTAGGTAGGTAGGTAGGTAGGTAGGTAGGTAGGTAGGCAGGCAGGCAGGCAGGCAGGCAGGCATGTATGTATGTGTGTGTGTGTGTGTGTGTGTGTGTGTGTGTGTGTGTGTGTATGTATGTATGTATGTATGTATGTTCAGGTACCTACGCGTAATTTTATTAGGTAGGTAGATGCGTGCTGTACGTTTTGACGGACATCAATTTACGGAAACGTGAAATTGAGATCACATGAAAATATTTGTGGCCCTGAAAAGGGCCTTTTTTCAACGCTGACGATGATCCGAAGTGGTAGGTAAGCGATGTCGGATGCGTGCGTGCGTGCGTGTGTGTGTGACGTGATTCATCATGCGCATCGCGTACGCTGTAGGTAGTCGCGTACCTACGTATATATGTATATTATATACTACATACATAGGTACACACATAATATCCTACGTACGTACGTATGACACGGCATAATAAATTATAGACACAACACAACACAACACACGCGCCCCGCACAATCATCGAACGAACACACGAACTGACCAAACTGTCTGCGTCGGCGGCGGGCTCGGGCGGCTCTCGCTGCTAGCTACCCGACGACCGCTCACTTGGAGCTGGTGTATTTGGTGACGGCCTTCGTGCCCTCACTGACGGCGTGTTTGGCGAGCTCGCCGGGCAGCAGTAGCCTGACCGACGTCTGCACCTCCCTCGACGTGATCGTGGACCTCTTGTTGTAGTGGGCGAGGCGAGAAGCTTCGGCGGCGATGCGCTCGAAGATGTCGTTCACGAACGAGTTCATGATGGACATTGCCTTGCTGGAGATACCGGTGTCGGGATGCACCTGCTTCAACACCTTGTAGATGTAGATGGCGTAGCTCTCCTTCCTCTTGTGCTTCTTCTTCTTCTTGTCAGTTTTGGAGATGTTCTTCTGGGCCTTGCCAGATTTCTTGGCAGCCTTACCACTTGTCTTGGGCGGCATTGTTATGTATGAGAGTGTAGAATTTACCGAGACACAACGAAACGAACAGATATAGGTATACGTGCTACCGAAACGGCGTTCAGTGGCTGTATAAAAACGGTCACGCGACCAACACTTGTATTTATACGCTACTCTCGCTTTAGACGTTAGTGACGGGCTACGCTGTAGCATCGCTCGCAACGGACCAATCGCAGCGTTCCAATAGAACGGTTTAGTTCGAGCGCGGGGCGTTGGGGGAGGGGGGGGGGGGGGGAGAGCTATTGTGCGCGTGCTGGGAGTGGGGGGGTGGTCGAAACTTGGATTACCACAATATTACGATCATTTACGCTACGATACGATACTTCTTAATTATGTACGATGACAATGACAATTATTACTGTAATTAAGAGTAATGTTCATAAGTTCGTACTTTGATATAGATAAATAAATAATGTAAGTAGTACATATGCATATAAATTATGTATGTTGTGTAAGTACATCATTTGCGCTAGCTGCAAATAAATAACATTCATATTCCTCTTCGTGCTACTATAATAATAGGTACAGGTAAGTTTACTATTTTAATTTATTATTCAGGTAGGTGTACTTACTTACTTATTCGTTCATTCATGTAATATTCAATTCGTACCTACTTCAATTTTGTAGATTGATAGCCCTATTATATATGATAATATTCGAGCTGCAGCGATGTTCTTAGATGCGCCGGTCAACCTACACGACATAAATAGGTTACATTGCACAGGACTAGGTGGGTGTTACGTACGTTTTTGTTAGACGACAACTCTGATAAAGAAACGGTCGTTTCTGGTAATGTGTATGTAATGTTGACGAATCATATTGTGGCCCTGAAAAGGGCCTTTTGGTTCAGAATGCTAACGAGCCGAGATGATCGGCCGCGCAATCCACACGGACCGTAACAACGTCGACGACGCACAACGGTTGTGTCGCAGAAGACTTTTTAAGCCTTCTTCTCGGTCTTCTTCGGGAGGAGTACCGCCTGGATGTTGGGCAGTACACCGCCTTGAGCGATGGTCACGCCGGAGAGCAGTTTGTTCAACTCTTCGTCGTTGCGGATGGCCAATTGCAAATGACGCGGGATGATCCTGGTCTTCTTGTTGTCCCTCGCGGCGTTGCCAGCCAACTCGAGAACTTCAGCGGCCAGATACTCCATTACGGCGGCCAAATACACTGGAGCGCCGGCACCCACGCGTTCGGCGTAGTTACCATTACGCAGCAGCCTGTGTATACGTCCCACCGGGAACTGGAGTCCAGCACGGTTGGAGCGAGACTTTGCCTTCCCCTTGACCTTACCACCTTTGCCGCGGCCGGACATGATATCTCGTTATTCAAAGAAGAAAACACGCAAAAAAAAATAATTAAACAACAATAGCACACACGCGTACGAACGGCGCGGTGACGGTGAACAGTATTCTTATTAAAGTTTTTTTTTTTTTTTTTTTTTTTTTTCGACGTGGACATTAGCTGTTGATTCAGGGAATCTTGACAGCGTAACCGAACTTGGTGGCGAGGCACCGAATGCCTCCAGCCAGGAGCAACTTAAAATTAAGCAACAGCAGCTAAGGGCGTCCCCTGCGGGACACGGGCCTCGGCTTAGGGCGTTGCTGGGGGGGCAGCTAGGGACGGCTGGATCTGGTTTAAATTATTATTAGGGACTAATTTAAAGCTACTGGCTCGGCGCGGGCCGGCTCGAGCAAGGGTCAGGGGGGGGGTTACCATTACTGGGTCTTCGCGACGGGCCTCGCCGGCGAGGACGGTAAATCGGGCGGCGTTTGTGTGAGTGTATTTTGAGAGTGCTAGTCTCTCTATTCGACTCTTGTAGGACCGTTATAGGGTCGTCGGGGTAAGCTAGAGCGTGCCTTGGACGGCGAATTCTACTAATCTGGGAGGGGATGTAGTCGACGCTACTGACCACCAGGGGATTGGGGTGATGGGGGGCCCTATCGAAATAACGCTTGGAGGCGCGTTTCATAAACTGCTTAATGGTAGGCAGTTTTAGGTCTACGTGAAGTTCCCTATTGCGCACGAACCACGGGGCGCCCGTGGCTTTGCGCGTGAATCGGTTTTGAAGGGTTTGCATCCTATGGATTCTAGACCCTTCGATGTGTGCGAACACAACGCTAGCATAGGTCATGATGGGACGGATGCACGTCAAGTAAATTCTCACCTTATATTTAAGGGATAATTTACTGCGTGCATTGAGCAAACTGTGGAGTCGTCCGAGAGCGAAAGCGGCACGGGAGCGTACCGTCTTTATGTGCTCGCGGAACGAGAGTCGGTGATCTAGAATCACGCCCAGGTATTTGGCCTTCTTTTCCCAAGGGATCGGTTGGCCGTAGAGGGAGATGGGTCGGGCTTCAGTGGAGCGGTCGCTGCTTTTGTGGAAAAGAACGGCCGCGCTCTTGGATGGATTTACCTCGATTCTCCATTTCCTAAACCAAGTGCCGAGGGCATTGACTGAGGTCTGGAGGATCTTGGTGATAGCGGGGAGGGATTTGCCGGAATAATAGATAGCCGTATCATCGGCGAATAGAGCCAACTCCGACTTGGAGTGTTTTGGAATATCGCTGGTGTACAGCGCGAAAAGGAGTGGGGAGAGAACGGAGCCCTGAGGGACTCCGGCTCGGATTGGATGAGGGGTCGACAGAGTGCCGCCCTCTATGCGATAGCGAAAGGTGCGATTCGACAAAAAGTCCCGTATGATGAGCACGAGACGATCAGGCACATTGAGTGAGTACAGCTTGTAGATCAAGCCGTTGTGCCAGACTTTGTCGAAGGCTTTCGCCACGTCGAAGAAGAGCATGCCTGTCGTCAATCCGCGCTGGAAACCAGCGCTGATGTGTTCGACTATGCGATGCACTTGTTGGACGCAAGAGTGTTTGGTTCGAAAACCAAACTGCTCGTCGGGGATGATTTTATTAGATTCGGCAAAATCCTTTAATCGGGAATGAATCAGCCTCTCGTAAATCTTTCCGAGGACATTGAGAAGACTTATGGGGCGATAACTGGACGGCTCAGTGCGGGGTTTACCGGGTTTGGGAATGCCGATAACTGTGGCTTCTTTCCATGCTTGGGGGAAGATGTTATTGCTTAATGCCGCATTGAAGATGGCGGTCATCAGCACTATGAGCTGGGCGGGGAAAAGCTTCACCACTTTGTTGGTGATACCGTCTGAGCCGGGGGCTTTCCTGGGGCGTAATTTCTTAACGATTGTCCGGACCTCGTCCACCGAGACGGGCGGGACGGGATCGTCTGGGTCGGGGTCGGGGTTGGGGTTGGGGGAGTCGGGGGGCTCCGAAGGTTGGAGCGGGATTGCAGCTCTACGTTCGACTTCGGCGTTCACCTCATCGAGATGTGCCTGATCTACTGGTAGGGTGCTGGGCGAGCATTGTGCCTCTAGACTGTCGGCTAGGCATTCGGACTTTTCGTCGTCTTCAAAGGCGGGCCTTTGATTCGGACGATTCAGTGGGGGCATGGTGGACACACAGTCGGATTTGAGCTTCCGAGACAGATGCCAAAAGGCCTGGTGGGTGGGCTCCAGGTCCTTCAACAGATTATCCCAGCGGGTTTCGCGAAACTCATCAATGCGTTTCTTTACAGCACGCTGTAAATTGCGCATGTGAGCACGGTTCGCCTCACAGGGAAAACTGTCGTGCGCTCTGATAGCCGCGTTCTTCTCCGTCACCAGAGCGCGCACATCCTCCGGCAGATTCCAGCGGTTGTCAAACTCCTCTGGAATCTGTCGTGAACATTCGTTCAACAGGGTTTGTACGTGACTGGTGAGGGAGTCGATCGCGCCGGTCGCGTCGGCAGCTGAGACTATCGTGTCAGGGATGGCGTCCAGGTGAACGGAAGAAGTCGACTTGAGGCGTTCCTCTAGTTTCCTCCAATCCGTTATCACCTTTGTCGGAGCGGGTTGACCTGGGTCAGTGGGGGCGTGACGGGGGCCTAGTTCTAGGATCACAGGTCGGTGGTCTGAGTCTAACTCTTGTAGCGTTTCCAAGGAGCGCAAACCTAAGTTTACGTTCTTTAGGACGGCTATGTCGAGTACGTCTGGTCGGTGGTTAACGTCATTAGGATAATGAGTGGGCGTCATGGGGGCAATAATGTCAAAGTTAAGCAAGGTGCTAAGGTTATCAAGCTCTCGGCCTCTCTGGTTGTTCGAGTGGCAGTTCCAAGCGACGTTTTTGGCGTTAAGGTCGCCTGCTATGATAACCGAATCACCCAAGCCTAGGAGAGATTCTAGGTCGGAGCGCAGGTGGTGAAGCCTGACGCTACTGGGGGGTATATAGGCCGATACTATAGTGATCGGTTGGTGGCCAGTCATGCCTATTTGACATATCGAGGTCTCAATATGCTCGAGAATCGGGGAATCCATAGGGATGCAGTACAGGGACTTTTTGTAATAAATGAGAGTACCGCCCCCTCGAGTGTGAGTCCTGTCATTGCGCACTATTTGATAGTTTGCAATTCCAGGGCTCCTCTTGGAGGGCTTGAGGAAGGTCTCCTGTACAAGGAAGATGTCAATTCGATGGTCGCGGAGGAAGGTGGCGATCTCATCGCGTTGACCGAACATGCCATTTGCATTGAAGTAACCTATTCTTAGGGAACGGGGTTTGTTTCTGCCTTTGTTTCCTGCCATTAGAAACGAAGTTCAGAGAACGACTTAATTAAGTCGGCGTTGGCGTGCACAATAAGTGCGATGGCAATACCATTACCCTCGTTTGCTTTGAGGGAGAGAACTAGAGATTCAACTCGCTCATACGGGGCGATTTGGAAGGCCTTGACGGCCGATCCCATTACCCACTCGGCCGAAGGGCGGCCGGTGGATGGATCGATGGGGGGAGATTTATGCGCGGGTCTTGGCGCGGGTCTAGGCGCAGGCGCTGGTTTGGGAGCCAAAGCCGGCTGAGTTTGGGGGGGGGCCACCTGTGTGACCGGGGGAACGGGCGTGCCCATTAGGGCTGGAATATTTGCCGCTAAATGCGGCGTTTTAAGGGGAGGGAACGACTGCTGTTGATTCAGCGCGTTCCAGGGAGAGGGCCTCTGAGGGCTGAGACGGGCAGGGAGGGCGGCGGAAGGGCTCTCCCTCTGAATTTTGTCGGCTACACGTTTAGCCAACTTTGGTTTGGTTTTGGGAGCTTTGGGGCAGCCCCGGTAGTTAGCAGGGTGTCCCTGCTCACCGCACAGAACACAGCTCGGTGGCTCTGTGCAGAGCGTCCTGTCTTTCGGACGAGTGCAATCGGAGGTGGCGTGGTCGCCGAGGCATTTAACGCAGCGAGCTTTTGCGAAGCAATTTCTCGCTGAGTGACCATATAGTTGGCAGTTATGGCACTGCCCTATGGGACCGCCCTTATGGGGCCTTTCAACGTGTATGCCAGAGAGGTGGCATACATCTTTAATCTTGAAGATGTCTTTACAGCCATCTATGGGATCGATTATAGCGAGTACCATGTTGTACTCCTTCCCTCCGCGACCTCGGTGCATGCGATGCACTTCGGCAACGGGGATTTGTTGGGCTTTAAGATCCTCAAGGATGTCTGCCGTAGCAATCTCCTTGGGGACGCCTTTGATGACGACTCTGAGGGATTTCTCCTCAGCAATCGTAAACGTGTGGAAATTAATTTTCCGCTCGTTTAGTAGGGCCGTGAATGCCCTGTAACCGTCGGGATACGGTATCGTGACTTTGATGCCATCGCTTACCGAGACGGCACCTGTGTAGTTGATCTTACGATCAACACACGCCTTGGATATATCGACCCAGGACTCTTTGTCATGGACGATGACTGGTGGAGGGGCTTTGCCCTTTTTAGGCGCAGCCTGGGAGGGCTGGGTCTTAGGGCGAGGTACTGTGGGGAGGGAAGGGGCTGCCTTTGCGGGAGTCGCGGGCTGAGGGGCTGCTGAGGCGGGGGGAACCTCAGTGGTTTTTAGGGCCTTTGAAGGGGCACCGTTGTTGGCCTTATTTTTGCGCGGCCTCTTTTTCCCTGCTACAGGGATGAACCCATCTGACGAATCAGATGAGGCTGAGTCTGTGAGGGATTCCTCAGACTCGGAGTCGCGCGGTGCCGACGTGTCCATCGGCACCGTTTGAGGGCGGGTAGCGACAGCTGAGGTGGATGCACGTGCATCGCATTCCTCAGCGTCGGACAATAGAGTAGCGAACCTATTGTTCGCTATCGCGGGGTTCGGGGAACCAGACAATAGTGCCCGGTCATAAAAATTATTCTCCGGGCTTTCCGGAGAATCGAATTGTTCCCTAACAATGCAGGGAACATCTGCGTCCGGTGAGGCCGGACTATCGGGAATTGGAGCGGGGCGGGTGGGACGTTGAGCGCGCGGCTCGGGGTTGAGGAATTTGCCATATTTGGCGACGAATTCCGGGTCCTTTAGGAGGACCTCTTTAAAAAAGCTAACAAGCTGGGCATCGGACATCTTGAAGAGATGTCCGAGAGGGAATAAAAAGGGGAATTATATTTTAAAAATGGGTTCCTACCATTAACGTCCCCGGGGTGGATGGGCCCGGGGTTGTGTAGGTGAGTGAACCCTCCCTGCCGGGTATAGGCAGGGAGGTGTGTGTACCTGTAGTGTACCCTAGCTTGACTCCCGTCGCCAGTCTTATTGTGCGAACGGGTTCCTATGCTCTAGCACCGAAGTACTAGAGGAGCTGCAAAAGAACGGGGTTAGAGCTAGGGTCGACTAGGAGACCCCCCAAGGCCGGTTGTCCTAGCTCCTTCCGATTTTAGCTTTGCCCAGAAGGGGCGCAGCGGGTGTATCGGGTCAACACTCCACTCGGCTTCGTTGGCACCGATTGGTTTCCACCGAGGACCACGAAACTGTGGTTTTTACCCTGAAGGGGCCTAATCACGACCGAACCGTGATCTGATAGGACAGGAAAATCAGCCGCCGCCTCGAAAAAGGCAGCTTTTGATCAAAAATATGGTTGCAGTCGGCGACTGCGGGGCACTGCGGCGGGGCGCAGCGAGACGATCGTAGCGGGAGAGCGGGAGCGCAGGCAACACGTCCTCTCGCGGCGAGCGTCGGCGGGTCTGTGATTGTCGATCTTATTAACCGTGTGAGAAATCGCAGCGCCCCCGCCAGGGGGCGCGCGTGTCGGTGTCGGGGCTATGCCCCCTGACCGAGGTGGCCAACCTCTGCCCGTGACTACGGGCACGTCAATTGTGTAGCCAAAATGTGGCGGGTCAGTGGGCGCGCGGCAGTTTTGCCGCAGCGCACCTGTGAGTGTAACTGTACTGGGTGTACTGTGAGAGCGCCGCGGAAGCGTTCCGCTATCTTCACGCCGCCTCGGCGGTCGGGCCCCGCCAGGTGAGACTCCCGGGTATCCGGGAGAAGCCCAGCGAGGGACGACCAGCGACAGAGGCGGCGGCTTTAGGGGCGCTCCCCACAGTGGATGCTGGGTCCCGCCCGATGCGTTCCCAGAGCGAGCCGGTCGCGCCTCGGGTTGGGGGCCCGTTGTGTGTGTAAGAGCGGTTTGTACTTGTGTGTAACACCGCTCAGTGATTGCGTCCGAGGTGTGCGCCCGCGCGGCACACTCGGCGCGTGTGTTTAGGCGTCTGTGCAGTAATGCTTGTATGTTTTAAGTGTACGCCGTGCCTATATTAACTTAGAACACGTCGTACCCTTAGTGCATGTTGTGTGTGTGGAGTATTTATTGTTTGAGTAGGTCGCGTGTAGGTGACTGCGACTTACTCAGGCGTCAATTCCGATGGGGGCGTCAAATCCGGTGGGGGGGGGGGAGGCAGCGTCCGACAGCAGGTCGCGCGGTAGGCGCTTCGCGTCGGGTGGGCGCGCGTGCCACGGCGCCAAGTCCTGGATGTGAGGCCAGGCAGAGGCGTCGGCACGCGCGAACATGTTTCTGGACAGGCGCCGCGCAAATTCGTCCAGGCTCTCAATCTTGAGGTCCCGCTGAATGACGTTGTTCCTCACGAAGCGAGGGGCTGCAGTGATGGTGCGCAGCGCTCTGCTCTGCTGCGCACGTAAAAGCTTCTTGTTTGTCTCGCTCGTGAGGGCGAGCCAAGCTGGGGCGGCGTACGTCAAAACCGAGCGTATGTACGTCTTGTACACACCCAGCTTGACGCGTAGCGGGAGGCGGGATGAGAGCACTGGGTGTAGGAGGGCGCGGGCTGTCCCACCTTTCGCTGCGACCTTGCGGACGTGCGGTCCCATGGTGAGCCGGCGATCGATGGTGACGCCGAGGTATTTCACCTGTGGCGACCACGCGATGTCGGCTCGTTGTAGTTGTAATGGTGGTGGTAGATCTTATTAAAGTTGGTCCGCCGGCTATTTATACGCGGCCCGCGTGGCTGTGTCAGTGGTAGGGGTATACATAGAAAGAGACAAAATAGCGTAGACGCGCAAGCGCGCTCCGCACCAGCGCTGCATGCAACAAGCATGCGATGCATCGGATGCATGGATCGACCGAATGAATATTAGCAATAATTATTCATGTCTAGTCTATGAATCAACTAACTATGTATATAATTATGTACCTACCTACCTACCTACCTACCTACCTACCTACCTACCTACCTATATATTATGTATGTATGTGTAATTTGTTACTATTAATTAAATTCATAATCTACTTTGATATAAAGTTATCTACTTAAATAGGTCTGGTATATACGATGAAATATGTTATGTACCTAAGTAATGTATGTACCTATCTATGTGTTTGTTTATATAATATGTAGGTAGGTGAGTGAGTAAGTAAGAAAGAGTAGGTAAGTAAATAACTAGATTAGTACATACCTATCCAATCATAGATGCATCGACATAATACTTATCTATCATAACCTATACCTAGGTAGGTAGGTATCATATTTTGTTTTGTTAAACGTTTTGACGGTCCCATATAATAGAAACGAATATTGTCTTTGTATTCATGAAAGTTCTGTTAGCCCTGAAAAGGGCTTTTTGGTCAGCGCTCCGTGAGCGCCGCGAGTTAAGAGGGTGAGCACGAGCGTTGTCAGCGTCTCGGTGCGTTGCGATGCGATGCGATGCGATGATGGAATGTGCGTGCTGACAGAGGACAGAGGCACGGGACACGTACCTACGCACTAAGAAAGACGACGATGACACACCACACACAGACTTATTATTTCACAGTTTTCGTTCATGGTGGCGGTGGTTGTTTTTTTTTTTTTTTTGTAGTGTCTTCGTTCGTCTTAGCAGCAGCCGTCGCCGGTGAGACGCGGGGACACGCGACCGTGGACCGCTTTCTTACTTCTTAGCGGCGGACGCCTTCTTGGCGGCCGGCTTGGACTTGGGCGTGGCCGCTGCCTTCTTAGGTTTTGGCGCTTTAGGTTTCTTGGTGGGCGGCTTCGCGGTCTTCTTTGCTTTCGGTGCGGCGCCCGCCTTCGACTTGGCAGGTGCGGCCGCCTTCTTGGCTGCGGGCTTCTTCTTGGCGGCGGCGGCCTTCTTGTCCCTTGCGGTCGCGCCACCCGACGCCTTCGACTTGGACGGGGAGCCCGAAGCGGCCGAGGCGGACGCGGAGGCCTTCTTGGTCTTGGCGCCGGCCGCCGAAGCGGTGGCAGCCTTCATCGTCTTCGACGCCGCGGACGCGGATTTCGCGGCGGTCTTGCCAGCAGCGCCGGCGGGCTTCTTGGCCGCTGCGGACTTGGACTCTAGCTTGAACGATCCCGAGGCACCCTTACCTTTAGTCTGGATAAGTGCGCCGGATTCGACGGCGCTCTTCAAATATTTCCTTATGAACGGTGCAAGTTTTTCGGCGTCGACCTTGTACTGAGCTGCGATGTACTTCTTGATGGCTTGGAGGGAAGATCCGCTGCGTTCTTTCATCTCCTTTATAGCGTTGTTCACCATCTCCGATGTTTTCGGATGGGTCGGTTTCGCCTTCGGCTTCTTCGCGCCACCTGCGCCTCCCGCCTGTCTGGCCTGCTTCTTCGCCGGTGTAGCTGGAGCCGGAGCCTCGGTGGCCACTGCGGTGTCTGCCATTTTCTTTTATATAATTATTATTAGGTAGGTAGTAGTAGGTATATTATAACAAAATAAGTAAGTAACACGTAAGTAGTTAAACTCAGATGTCGCCACTTACTTGGAGGTTTTTCAAATTTCGAACGCGTACGCTAAGGTACGACGAAACTTTACCGTAACGAGCGCCGCGATGTCGCGGGGCTGTTTCTCGTATGAACACTTGAAACTTTTCACTAACACGCATCGGATAAAATATAAATAAATAATGGTTATTACGGTTTTAGACGTGGTGTGTTTACGTTTTCGTATAGGTAATGAACGTGGCTACGGTTCGATGTGAAATTTATAGTCGTGGTGTGTGTATACGGGCTGTCGCGGCGTTTTATTTTGGCGACTGCGTACCGGCCGTAGGTCGGGTCCCGTTCAAAATGTATTTTTCTCTATAAAAGTGATAGTTATTAATTATCGAGGTCGACGAATCAACAGGGAGGATATCGAGCGTGACCGGTGATAGGAATTCGTTGGTATCGACCTAAAAGTCGAACCTATTACAGACCTAAAAGTGAACCGTCGTAAAACACGTCGCGCCGCACGAGCGTTAAGGACGGACGGCGGCGGCCACGTTCAGGTCAGGACAACACGAGTACTTAGAAATAATACCTATAATATTAAAAGTTATAATATATTATATAAAATTATTATTTAAGTATGTAGTACCTAGGTACTTATCAACATGTTTTAAATGTAGGTAGGATAATAGTAGCGCGCGCGCATGTTTAAATACTCGTATGTAAGTAAGTAGGTACGTACAAAACGTGAGCGGAACGTGAGTTTGCGTCCGAGGAGCACTCAAACTGTTGATCTTTAAAAGAATCCCTAATAGGTACCTACCTACCTACCTACCTACCTTTACCTAAATCATACACAAACTTTTATGAGTACGGACGATAATAATTTATGATTGTGAATATTGTAAATATGTATACATACTTACACACCTATTACTAGATAGGTTACTACTGCCTATTTTATTTTCGTTGTAAGTATAGGTAGGTACCTACCTACCTACCTACCTACCTACTTACTTACTTACTTACTTAGGTGTACGCGGGAATATACATTTGCGAATTTATTTCCATCCGTATCCATAACATACATATATACCTTCAATACATACATACAAGGTAATAATTTTTCGTTTCAGGTGTTCACCCAAGAGCAACAATTTGATGCGGCAACGGCGTAATCATCATCATCGTGTAATCACCATCCACACAGTCCGGGCAGGCTGCATTCATTGGCTGATTGGCTAGCGTGCGTGCGGTGGTAAGTATTTTTATTTACCTACATAATAACTTACTAGTAGGTAGTTATTCCAGTACAGCAGTGTAGGTCACAGTAAAAAAAAAAAGAAAGAAAGAAAGTAACGTTTCGATGACGGCTATCCCATAAGAAACTTACTAAATTAAGTATCAGAATCATGTGCGGCCCTGAAAAGGGCCTTTTTTTTAATGTCTCCAGCATCTATATACGCATGGTGGATCCGCGCGGTATGTACGGCACGCAGCGTAGTTGCCGATTTAACCGCCGAAACCGTAAAGGGTGCGACCCTGGCGTTTCAGAGCGTACACGACGTCCATGGCGGTGACGGTCTTCCTCTTTGCGTGCTCGGTGTACGTGACCGCGTCGCGGATCACGTTCTCGAGGAACACCTTCAGCACGCCGCGGGTCTCTTCGTAAATCAGACCGGAGATACGTTTCACGCCCCCTCTGCGAGCCAGACGACGGATGGCGGGTTTCGTGATACCCTGGATGTTATCACGAAGTACTTTCCTGTGACGCTTGGCTCCTCCTTTTCCCAGACCCTTTCCTCCCTTGCCGCGACCGGTCATCTTGCTTGATTGATTATAGTAAAACAAACAACTACAACAACGACGACTGCCGCTTGCTAGCTTCACGAACGAACGAACGGAACGGACGACTGAATAAAAATTTTCCTTTTTTTTTTTTTTTTTTTTTTTTTTTCGACGTGGACATTAGCTGTTGATTCAGGGAATCTTGACAGCGTAACCGAACTTGGTGGCGAGGCACCGAATGCCTCCAGCCAGGAGCAACTTAAAATTAAGCAACAGCAGCTAAGGGCGTCCCCTGCGGGACACGGGCCTCGGCTTAGGGCGTTGCTGGGGGGGCAGCTAGGGACGGCTGGATCTGGTTTAAATTATTATTAGGGACTAATTTAAAGCTACTGGCTCGGCGCGGGCCGGCTCGAGCAAGGGTCAGGGGGGGGGTTACCATTACTGGGTCTTCGCGACGGGCCTCGCCGGCGAGGACGGTAAATCGGGCGGCGTTTGTGTGAGTGTATTTTGAGAGTGCTAGTCTCTCTATTCGACTCTTGTAGGACCGTTATAGGGTCGTCGGGGTAAGCTAGAGCGTGCCTTGGACGGCGAATTCTACTAATCTGGGAGGGGATGTAGTCGACGCTACTGACCACCAGGGGATTGGGGTGATGGGGGGCCCTATCGAAATAACGCTTGGAGGCGCGTTTCATAAACTGCTTAATGGTAGGCAGTTTTAGGTCTACGTGAAGTTCCCTATTGCGCACGAACCACGGGGCGCCCGTGGCTTTGCGCGTGAATCGGTTTTGAAGGGTTTGCATCCTATGGATTCTAGACCCTTCGATGTGTGCGAACACAACGCTAGCATAGGTCATGATGGGACGGATGCACGTCAAGTAAATTCTCACCTTATATTTAAGGGATAATTTACTGCGTGCATTGAGCAAACTGTGGAGTCGTCCGAGAGCGAAAGCGGCACGGGAGCGTACCGTCTTTATGTGCTCGCGGAACGAGAGTCGGTGATCTAGAATCACGCCCAGGTATTTGGCCTTCTTTTCCCAAGGGATCGGTTGGCCGTAGAGGGAGATGGGTCGGGCTTCAGTGGAGCGGTCGCTGCTTTTGTGGAAAAGAACGGCCGCGCTCTTGGATGGATTTACCTCGATTCTCCATTTCCTAAACCAAGTGCCGAGGGCATTGACTGAGGTCTGGAGGATCTTGGTGATAGCGGGGAGGGATTTGCCGGAATAATAGATAGCCGTATCATCGGCGAATAGAGCCAACTCCGACTTGGAGTGTTTTGGAATATCGCTGGTGTACAGCGCGAAAAGGAGTGGGGAGAGAACGGAGCCCTGAGGGACTCCGGCTCGGATTGGATGAGGGGTCGACAGAGTGCCGCCCTCTATGCGATAGCGAAAGGTGCGATTCGACAAAAAGTCCCGTATGATGAGCACGAGACGATCAGGCACATTGAGTGAGTACAGCTTGTAGATCAAGCCGTTGTGCCAGACTTTGTCGAAGGCTTTCGCCACGTCGAAGAAGAGCATGCCTGTCGTCAATCCGCGCTGGAAACCAGCGCTGATGTGTTCGACTATGCGATGCACTTGTTGGACGCAAGAGTGTTTGGTTCGAAAACCAAACTGCTCGTCGGGGATGATTTTATTAGATTCGGCAAAATCCTTTAATCGGGAATGAATCAGCCTCTCGTAAATCTTTCCGAGGACATTGAGAAGACTTATGGGGCGATAACTGGACGGCTCAGTGCGGGGTTTACCGGGTTTGGGAATGCCGATAACTGTGGCTTCTTTCCATGCTTGGGGGAAGATGTTATTGCTTAATGCCGCATTGAAGATGGCGGTCATCAGCACTATGAGCTGGGCGGGGAAAAGCTTCACCACTTTGTTGGTGATACCGTCTGAGCCGGGGGCTTTCCTGGGGCGTAATTTCTTAACGATTGTCCGGACCTCGTCCACCGAGACGGGCGGGACGGGATCGTCTGGGTCGGGGTCGGGGTTGGGGTTGGGGGAGTCGGGGGGCTCCGAAGGTTGGAGCGGGATTGCAGCTCTACGTTCGACTTCGGCGTTCACCTCATCGAGATGTGCCTGATCTACTGGTAGGGTGCTGGGCGAGCATTGTGCCTCTAGACTGTCGGCTAGGCATTCGGACTTTTCGTCGTCTTCAAAGGCGGGCCTTTGATTCGGACGATTCAGTGGGGGCATGGTGGACACACAGTCGGATTTGAGCTTCCGAGACAGATGCCAAAAGGCCTGGTGGGTGGGCTCCAGGTCCTTCAACAGATTATCCCAGCGGGTTTCGCGAAACTCATCAATGCGTTTCTTTACAGCACGCTGTAAATTGCGCATGTGAGCACGGTTCGCCTCACAGGGAAAACTGTCGTGCGCTCTGATAGCCGCGTTCTTCTCCGTCACCAGAGCGCGCACATCCTCCGGCAGATTCCAGCGGTTGTCAAACTCCTCTGGAATCTGTCGTGAACATTCGTTCAACAGGGTTTGTACGTGACTGGTGAGGGAGTCGATCGCGCCGGTCGCGTCGGCAGCTGAGACTATCGTGTCAGGGATGGCGTCCAGGTGAACGGAAGAAGTCGACTTGAGGCGTTCCTCTAGTTTCCTCCAATCCGTTATCACCTTTGTCGGAGCGGGTTGACCTGGGTCAGTGGGGGCGTGACGGGGGCCTAGTTCTAGGATCACAGGTCGGTGGTCTGAGTCTAACTCTTGTAGCGTTTCCAAGGAGCGCAAACCTAAGTTTACGTTCTTTAGGACGGCTATGTCGAGTACGTCTGGTCGGTGGTTAACGTCATTAGGATAATGAGTGGGCGTCATGGGGGCAATAATGTCAAAGTTAAGCAAGGTGCTAAGGTTATCAAGCTCTCGGCCTCTCTGGTTGTTCGAGTGGCAGTTCCAAGCGACGTTTTTGGCGTTAAGGTCGCCTGCTATGATAACCGAATCACCCAAGCCTAGGAGAGATTCTAGGTCGGAGCGCAGGTGGTGAAGCCTGACGCTACTGGGGGGTATATAGGCCGATACTATAGTGATCGGTTGGTGGCCAGTCATGCCTATTTGACATATCGAGGTCTCAATATGCTCGAGAATCGGGGAATCCATAGGGATGCAGTACAGGGACTTTTTGTAATAAATGAGAGTACCGCCCCCTCGAGTGTGAGTCCTGTCATTGCGCACTATTTGATAGTTTGCAATTCCAGGGCTCCTCTTGGAGGGCTTGAGGAAGGTCTCCTGTACAAGGAAGATGTCAATTCGATGGTCGCGGAGGAAGGTGGCGATCTCATCGCGTTGACCGAACATGCCATTTGCATTGAAGTAACCTATTCTTAGGGAACGGGGTTTGTTTCTGCCTTTGTTTCCTGCCATTAGAAACGAAGTTCAGAGAACGACTTAATTAAGTCGGCGTTGGCGTGCACAATAAGTGCGATGGCAATACCATTACCCTCGTTTGCTTTGAGGGAGAGAACTAGAGATTCAACTCGCTCATACGGGGCGATTTGGAAGGCCTTGACGGCCGATCCCATTACCCACTCGGCCGAAGGGCGGCCGGTGGATGGATCGATGGGGGGAGATTTATGCGCGGGTCTTGGCGCGGGTCTAGGCGCAGGCGCTGGTTTGGGAGCCAAAGCCGGCTGAGTTTGGGGGGGGGCCACCTGTGTGACCGGGGGAACGGGCGTGCCCATTAGGGCTGGAATATTTGCCGCTAAATGCGGCGTTTTAAGGGGAGGGAACGACTGCTGTTGATTCAGCGCGTTCCAGGGAGAGGGCCTCTGAGGGCTGAGACGGGCAGGGAGGGCGGCGGAAGGGCTCTCCCTCTGAATTTTGTCGGCTACACGTTTAGCCAACTTTGGTTTGGTTTTGGGAGCTTTGGGGCAGCCCCGGTAGTTAGCAGGGTGTCCCTGCTCACCGCACAGAACACAGCTCGGTGGCTCTGTGCAGAGCGTCCTGTCTTTCGGACGAGTGCAATCGGAGGTGGCGTGGTCGCCGAGGCATTTAACGCAGCGAGCTTTTGCGAAGCAATTTCTCGCTGAGTGACCATATAGTTGGCAGTTATGGCACTGCCCTATGGGACCGCCCTTATGGGGCCTTTCAACGTGTATGCCAGAGAGGTGGCATACATCTTTAATCTTGAAGATGTCTTTACAGCCATCTATGGGATCGATTATAGCGAGTACCATGTTGTACTCCTTCCCTCCGCGACCTCGGTGCATGCGATGCACTTCGGCAACGGGGATTTGTTGGGCTTTAAGATCCTCAAGGATGTCTGCCGTAGCAATCTCCTTGGGGACGCCTTTGATGACGACTCTGAGGGATTTCTCCTCAGCAATCGTAAACGTGTGGAAATTAATTTTCCGCTCGTTTAGTAGGGCCGTGAATGCCCTGTAACCGTCGGGATACGGTATCGTGACTTTGATGCCATCGCTTACCGAGACGGCACCTGTGTAGTTGATCTTACGATCAACACACGCCTTGGATATATCGACCCAGGACTCTTTGTCATGGACGATGACTGGTGGAGGGGCTTTGCCCTTTTTAGGCGCAGCCTGGGAGGGCTGGGTCTTAGGGCGAGGTACTGTGGGGAGGGAAGGGGCTGCCTTTGCGGGAGTCGCGGGCTGAGGGGCTGCTGAGGCGGGGGGAACCTCAGTGGTTTTTAGGGCCTTTGAAGGGGCACCGTTGTTGGCCTTATTTTTGCGCGGCCTCTTTTTCCCTGCTACAGGGATGAACCCATCTGACGAATCAGATGAGGCTGAGTCTGTGAGGGATTCCTCAGACTCGGAGTCGCGCGGTGCCGACGTGTCCATCGGCACCGTTTGAGGGCGGGTAGCGACAGCTGAGGTGGATGCACGTGCATCGCATTCCTCAGCGTCGGACAATAGAGTAGCGAACCTATTGTTCGCTATCGCGGGGTTCGGGGAACCAGACAATAGTGCCCGGTCATAAAAATTATTCTCCGGGCTTTCCGGAGAATCGAATTGTTCCCTAACAATGCAGGGAACATCTGCGTCCGGTGAGGCCGGACTATCGGGAATTGGAGCGGGGCGGGTGGGACGTTGAGCGCGCGGCTCGGGGTTGAGGAATTTGCCATATTTGGCGACGAATTCCGGGTCCTTTAGGAGGACCTCTTTAAAAAAGCTAACAAGCTGGGCATCGGACATCTTGAAGAGATGTCCGAGAGGGAATAAAAAGGGGAATTATATTTTAAAAATGGGTTCCTACCATTAACGTCCCCGGGGTGGATGGGCCCGGGGTTGTGTAGGTGAGTGAACCCTCCCTGCCGGGTATAGGCAGGGAGGTGTGTGTACCTGTAGTGTACCCTAGCTTGACTCCCGTCGCCAGTCTTATTGTGCGAACGGGTTCCTATGCTCTAGCACCGAAGTACTAGAGGAGCTGCAAAAGAACGGGGTTAGAGCTAGGGTCGACTAGGAGACCCCCCAAGGCCGGTTGTCCTAGCTCCTTCCGATTTTAGCTTTGCCCAGAAGGGGCGCAGCGGGTGTATCGGGTCAACACTCCACTCGGCTTCGTTGGCACCGATTGGTTTCCACCGAGGACCACGAAACTGTGGTTTTTACCCTGAAGGGGCCTAATCACGACCGAACCGTGATCTGATAGGACAGGAAAATCAGCCGCCGCCTCGAAAAAGGCAGCTTTTGATCAAAAATATGGTTGCAGTCGGCGACTGCGGGGCACTGCGGCGGGGCGCAGCGAGACGATCGTAGCGGGAGAGCGGGAGCGCAGGCAACACGTCCTCTCGCGGCGAGCGTCGGCGGGTCTGTGATTGAAAAATTTTTTCCTATCGCCCCGCTTATATTTATACCAACGGTCGATCACAGCGGCGTGAGGAGAGCGGGGGGCGAGGCGACCGCCGACCGAGCGATGCTCGTGGATTGGTTGGTGGTTGGAGGACGACACCACGTACTAGTTAGCAAACTTTCTTAGTTAAGTTTACATACTTACACACCGGTGTGTACCTACCTACCTACCTACCTACCTATAATATATATATATTATATTACCTACTTACTAATTTTAAGTACCTACCTATATTAAATTTATCTATCTATACAACACCGTAGACTTTAGAACGGACCTCATACAGACATAATAAAATTTAGGTAGGTACCTACCACCCGTACTTAATTAATATCACAAATTTATATTATTTTGTATGCAGTATGTATGTATGTATGTATGTATGTATGTATGTATGTATGTATGTCTGTCTGTCTGTCATGTAACACATCTCTATACTACCTACCTATAAATAGGTAATGTAAATCTAAGTACCCATCTATAATCTCAATTAGGTAATAATTATTATAGGTATACAACAAATAACCTAACCTTTGTTTGTTTTTATTTTAAGTATTTTATTTTATTCTACGCACGCAGAGTGGGTTAGCTTGTTGTTGTTGTTGTTGTTGTTGTCGTCGTCGTCAAGTTATAGTCGGAACGTTTTTGAGCGTCTCGAATGCGAAGAGACTGATTTTAAAAAATCTGATACATGTGTGGCCCTGAAAAGGGCCTTTTGGGTGTGTCAGAACGCAGCACACTCGTACACTAACATATTAGTGTGCAAGTATACAATGATGAGTGCGACACAAAACCGACGACGTCGACGTCTAAGCGCGTTCGCCTCGGATCCTGCGCGCCAGCTGAATGTCCTTCGGCATAATGGTGACGCGTTTCGCGTGAATCGCGCACAGGTTGGTGTCTTCGAAGAGACCCACGAGATAAGCCTCGCTTGCCTCCTGCAGCGCCATCACAGCGGAGCTCTGGAAACGCAGATCGGTCTTGAAGTCCTGGGCGATCTCGCGCACGAGCCGCTGGAACGGAAGCTTGCGGATCAGAAGCTCGGTACTCTTCTGGTAGCGACGGATCTCCCGGAGGGCGACCGTACCGGGCCTGTAGCGATGGGGCTTCTTGACACCGCCGGTTGCCGGTGCGCTCTTGCGCGCAGCCTTAGTGGCGAGCTGTTTCCTCGGCGCCTTGCCACCGGTGGATTTACGAGCGGTCTGCTTTGTGCGAGCCATTATAGTAACACACGCACAACATTTTTTTTTTTTTTTTTTTCCGACGTGGACATTAGCTGTTGATTCAGGGAATCTTGACAGCGTAACCGAACTTGGTGGCGAGGCACCGAATGCCTCCAGCCAGGAGCAACTTAAAATTAAGCAACAGCAGCTAAGGGCGTCCCCTGCGGGACACGGGCCTCGGCTTAGGGCGTTGCTGGGGGGGCAGCTAGGGACGGCTGGATCTGGTTTAAATTATTATTAGGGACTAATTTAAAGCTACTGGCTCGGCGCGGGCCGGCTCGAGCAAGGGTCGGGGGGGGTTACCATTACTGGGTCTTCGCGACGGGCCTCGCCGGCGAGGACGGTAAATCGGGCGGCGTTTGTGTAGTGTGCTAGTCTCTCTATTGGACTCTTGTAGGACTGTTATAGGGTCATCAGGGTAAGATAGAGCGTGCCTTGGACGGCGAATTCTACTAATCTGGGAGGGGATGTAGTTGACGCTACTGACCACCAGGGGATTGGGGTGATGGGGGGCCCTATCGAAATAACGCTTGGAGGTGCGTTTCATAAACTGCTTAATGGTAGGCAGTTTTAGGTCTACGTGAAGTTCCCTATTGCGCACGAACCACGGGGCGCCCGTGGCTTTGCGCGTGAATCGGTTTTGAAGGGTTTGCATCCTATGGATTCTAGACCCTTCGATGTGTGCGAACACAACGCTAGCATAGGTCATGATGGGACGGATGCACGTCAAGTAAATTCTCACCTTATATTTAAGGGATAATTTACTGCGTGCATTGAGCAAACTGTGGAGTCGTCCGAGAGCGAAAGCGGCACGGGAGCGTACCGTCTTTATGTGCTCGCGGAACGAGAGTCGGTGATCTAGAATCACGCCCAGGTATTTGGCCTTCTTTTCCCAAGGGATCGGTTGGCCGTAGAGGGAGATGGGTCGGGCTTCAGTGGAGCGGTCGCTGCTTTTGTGGAAAAGAACGGCCGCGCTCTTGGATGGATTTACCTCGATTCTCCATTTCCTAAACCAAGTGCCGAGGGCATTGACTGAGGTCTGGAGGATCTTGGTGATAGCGGGGAGGGATTTGCCGGAATAATAGATAGCCGTATCATCGGCGAATAGAGCCAACTCCGACTTGGAGTGTTTTGGAATATCGCTGGTGTACAGCGCGAAAAGGAGTGGGGAGAGAACGGAGCCCTGAGGGACTCCGGCTCGGATTGGATGAGGGGTCGACAGAGTGCCGCCCTCTATGCGATAGCGAAAGGTGCGATTCGACAAAAAGTCCCGTATGATGAGCACGAGACGATCAGGCACATTGAGTGAGTACAGCTTGTAGATCAAGCCGTTGTGCCAGACTTTGTCGAAGGCTTTCGCCACGTCGAAGAAGAGCATGCCTGTCGTCAATCCGCGCTGGAAACCAGCGCTGATGTGTTCGACTATGCGATGCACTTGTTGGACGCAAGAGTGTTTGGTTCGAAAACCAAACTGCTCGTCGGGGATGATTTTATTAGATTCGGCAAAATCCTTTAATCGGGAATGAATCAGCCTCTCGTAAATCTTTCCGAGGACATTGAGAAGACTTATGGGGCGATAACTGGACGGCTCAGTGCGGGGTTTACCGGGTTTGGGAATGCCGATAACTGTGGCTTCTTTCCATGCTTGGGGGAAGATGTTATTGCTTAATGCCGCATTGAAGATGGCGGTCATCAGCACTATGAGCTGGGCGGGGAAAAGCTTCACCACTTTGTTGGTGATACCGTCTGAAAACGGTCACGCGACCAACACTTGTATTTATACGCTACTCTCGCTTTAGACGTTAGTGACGGGCTACGCTGTAGCATCGCTCGCAACGGACCAATCGCAGCGTTCCAATAGAACGGTTTAGTTCGAGCGCGGGGCGTTGGGGGAGGGGGGGGGGGGGGGAGAGCTATTGTGCGCGTGCTGGGAGTGGGGGGGTGGTCGAAACTTGGATTACCACAATATTACGATCATTTACGCTACGATACGATACTTCTTAATTATGTACGATGACAATGACAATTATTACTGTAATTAAGAGTAATGTTCATAAGTTCGTACTTTGATATAGATAAATAAATAATGTAAGTAGTACATATGCATATAAATTATGTATGTTGTGTAAGTACATCATTTGCGCTAGCTGCAAATAAATAACATTCATATTCCTCTTCGTGCTACTATAATAATAGGTACAGGTAAGTTTACTATTTTAATTTATTATTCAGGTAGGTGTACTTACTTACTTATTCGTTCATTCATGTAATATTCAATTCGTACCTACTTCAATTTTGTAGATTGATAGCCCTATTATATATGATAATATTCGAGCTGCAGCGATGTTCTTAGATGCGCCGGTCAACCTACACGACATAAATAGGTTACATTGCACAGGACTAGGTGGGTGTTACGTACGTTTTTGTTAGACGACAACTCTGATAAAGAAACGGTCGTTTCTGGTAATGTGTATGTAATGTTGACGAATCATATTGTGGCCCTGAAAAGGGCCTTTTGGTTCAGAATGCTAACGAGCCGAGATGATCGGCCGCGCAATCCACACGGACCGTAACAACGTCGACGACGCACAACGGTTGTGTCGCAGAAGACTTTTTAAGCCTTCTTCTCGGTCTTCTTCGGGAGGAGTACCGCCTGGATGTTGGGCAGTACACCGCCTTGAGCGATGGTCACGCCGGAGAGCAGTTTGTTCAACTCTTCGTCGTTGCGGATGGCCAATTGCAAATGACGCGGGATGATCCTGGTCTTCTTGTTGTCCCTCGCGGCGTTGCCAGCCAACTCGAGAACTTCAGCGGCCAGATACTCCATTACGGCGGCCAAATACACTGGAGCGCCGGCACCCACGCGTTCGGCGTAGTTACCATTACGCAGCAGCCTGTGTATACGTCCCACCGGGAACTGGAGTCCAGCACGGTTGGAGCGAGACTTTGCCTTCCCCTTGACCTTACCACCTTTGCCGCGGCCGGACATGATATCTCGTTATTCAAAGAAGAAAACACGCAAAAAAAAATAATTAAACAACAATAGCACACACGCGTACGAACGGCGCGGTGACGGTGAACAGTATTCTTATTAAAGTTGGTCCGCCGGCTATTTATACGCGGCCCGCGTGGCTGTGTCAGTGGTAGGGGTATACATAGAAAGAGACAAAATAGCGTAGACGCGCAAGCGCGCTCCGCACCAGCGCTGCATGCAACAAGCATGCGATGCATCGGATGCATGGATCGACCGAATGAATATTAGCAATAATTATTCATGTCTAGTCTATGAATCAACTAACTATGTATATAATTATGTACCTACCTACCTACCTACCTACCTACCTACCTACCTACCTACCTATATATTATGTATGTATGTGTAATTTGTTACTATTAATTAAATTCATAATCTACTTTGATATAAAGTTATCTACTTAAATAGGTCTGGTATATACGATGAAATATGTTATGTACCTAAGTAATGTATGTACCTATCTATGTGTTTGTTTATATAATATGTAGGTAGGTGAGTGAGTAAGTAAGAAAGAGTAGGTAAGTAAATAACTAGATTAGTACATACCTATCCAATCATAGATGCATCGACATAATACTTATCTATCATAACCTATACCTAGGTAGGTAGGTATCATATTTTGTTTTGTTAAACGTTTTGACGGTCCCATATAATAGAAACGAATATTGTCTTTGTATTCATGAAAGTTCTGTTAGCCCTGAAAAGGGCTTTTTGGTCAGCGCTCCGTGAGCGCCGCGAGTTAAGAGGGTGAGCACGAGCGTTGTCAGCGTCTCGGTGCGTTGCGATGCGATGCGATGCGATGATGGAATGTGCGTGCTGACAGAGGACAGAGGCACGGGACACGTACCTACGCACTAAGAAAGACGACGATGACACACCACACACAGACTTATTATTTCACAGTTTTCGTTCATGGTGGCGGTGGTTGTTTTTTTTTTTTTTTTGTAGTGTCTTCGTTCGTCTTAGCAGCAGCCGTCGCCGGTGAGACGCGGGGACACGCGACCGTGGACCGCTTTCTTACTTCTTAGCGGCGGACGCCTTCTTGGCGGCCGGCTTGGACTTGGGCGTGGCCGCTGCCTTCTTAGGTTTTGGCGCTTTAGGTTTCTTGGTGGGCGGCTTCGCGGTCTTCTTTGCTTTCGGTGCGGCGCCCGCCTTCGACTTGGCAGGTGCGGCCGCCTTCTTGGCTGCGGGCTTCTTCTTGGCGGCGGCGGCCTTCTTGTCCCTTGCGGTCGCGCCACCCGACGCCTTCGACTTGGACGGGGAGCCCGAAGCGGCCGAGGCGGACGCGGAGGCCTTCTTGGTCTTGGCGCCGGCCGCCGAAGCGGTGGCAGCCTTCTTCGTCTTCGACGCCGCGGACGCGGATTTCGCGGCGGTCTTGCCAGCAGCGCCGGCGGGCTTCTTGGCCGCTGCGGACTTGGACTCTAGCTTGAACGATCCCGAGGCACCCTTACCTTTAGTCTGGATAAGTGCGCCGGATTCGACGGCGCTCTTCAAATATTTCCTTATGAACGGTGCAAGTTTTTCGGCGTCGACCTTGTACTGAGCTGCGATGTACTTCTTGATGGCTTGGAGGGAAGATCCGCTGCGTTCTTTCATCTCCTTTATAGCGTTGTTCACCATCTCCGATGTTTTCGGATGGGTCGGTTTCGCCTTCGGCTTCTTCGCGCCACCTGCGCCTCCCGCCTGTCTGGCCTGCTTCTTCGCCGGTGTAGCTGGAGCCGGAGCCTCGGTGGCCACTGCGGTGTCTGCCATTTTCTTTTATATAATTATTATTAGGTAGGTAGTAGTAGGTATATTATAACAAAATAAGTAAGTAACACGTAAGTAGTTAAACTCAGATGTCGCCACTTACTTGGAGGTTTTTCAAATTTCGAACGCGTACGCTAAGGTACGACGAAACTTTACCGTAACGAGCGCCGCGATGTCGCGGGGCTGTTTCTCGTATGAACACTTGAAACTTTTCACTAACACGCATCGGATAAAATATAAATAAATAATGGTTATTACGGTTTTAGACGTGGTGTGTTTACGTTTTCGTATAGGTAATGAACGTGGCTACGGTTCGATGTGAAATTTATAGTCGTGGTGTGTGTATACGGGCTGTCGCGGCGTTTTATTTTGGCGACTGCGTACCGGCCGTAGGTCGGGTCCCGTTCAAAATGTATTTTTCTCTATAAAAGTGATAGTTATTAATTATCGAGGTCGACGAATCAACAGGGAGGATATCGAGCGTGACCGGTGATAGGAATTCGTTGGTATCGACCTAAAAGTCGAACCTATTACAGACCTAAAAGTGAACCGTCGTAAAACACGTCGCGCCGCACGAGCGTTAAGGACGGACGGCGGCGGCCACGTTCAGGTCAGGACAACACGAGTACTTAGAAATAATACCTATAATATTAAAAGTTATAATATATTATATAAAATTATTATTTAAGTATGTAGTACCTAGGTACTTATCAACATGTTTTAAATGTAGGTAGGATAATAGTAGCGCGCGCGCATGTTTAAATACTCGTATGTAAGTAAGTAGGTACGTACAAAACGTGAGCGGAACGTGAGTTTGCGTCCGAGGAGCACTCAAACTGTTGATCTTTAAAAGAATCCCTAATAGGTACCTACCTACCTACCTACCTACCTTTACCTAAATCATACACAAACTTTTATGAGTACGGACGATAATAATTTATGATTGTGAATATTGTAAATATGTATACATACTTACACACCTATTACTAGATAGGTTACTACTGCCTATTTTATTTTCGTTGTAAGTATAGGTAGGTACCTACCTACCTACCTACCTACCTACTTACTTACTTACTTACTTAGGTGTACGCGGGAATATACATTTGCGAATTTATTTCCATCCGTATCCATAACATACATATATACCTTCAATACATACATACAAGGTAATAATTTTTCGTTTCAGGTGTTCACCCAAGAGCAACAATTTGATGCGGCAACGGCGTAATCATCATCATCGTGTAATCACCATCCACACAGTCCGGGCAGGCTGCATTCATTGGCTGATTGGCTAGCGTGCGTGCGGTGGTAAGTATTTTTATTTACCTACATAATAACTTACTAGTAGGTAGTTATTCCAGTACAGCAGTGTAGGTCACAGTAAAAAAAAAAAGAAAGAAAGAAAGTAACGTTTCGATGACGGCTATCCCATAAGAAACTTACTAAATTAAGTATCAGAATCATGTGCGGCCCTGAAAAGGGCCTTTTTTTTAATGTCTCCAGCATCTATATACGCATGGTGGATCCGCGCGGTATGTACGGCACGCAGCGTAGTTGCCGATTTAACCGCCGAAACCGTAAAGGGTGCGACCCTGGCGTTTCAGAGCGTACACGACGTCCATGGCGGTGACGGTCTTCCTCTTTGCGTGCTCGGTGTACGTGACCGCGTCGCGGATCACGTTCTCGAGGAACACCTTCAGCACGCCGCGGGTCTCTTCGTAAATCAGACCGGAGATACGTTTCACGCCCCCTCTGCGAGCCAGACGACGGATGGCGGGTTTCGTGATACCCTGGATGTTATCACGAAGTACTTTCCTGTGACGCTTGGCTCCTCCTTTTCCCAGACCCTTTCCTCCCTTGCCGCGACCGGTCATCTTGCTTGATTGATTATAGTAAAACAAACAACTACAACAACGACGACTGCCGCTTGCTAGCTTCACGAACGAACGAACGGAACGGACGACTGAATAAAAATTTTCCTATCGCCCCGCTTATATTTATACCAACGGTCGATCACAGCGGCGTGAGGAGAGCGGGGGGCGAGGCGACCGCCGACCGAGCGATGCTCGTGGATTGGTTGGTGGTTGGAGGACGACACCACGTACTAGTTAGCAAACTTTCTTAGTTAAGTTTACATACTTACACACCGGTGTGTACCTACCTACCTACCTACCTACCTATAATATATATATATTATATTACCTACTTACTAATTTTAAGTACCTACCTATATTAAATTTATCTATCTATACAACACCGTAGACTTTAGAACGGACCTCATACAGACATAATAAAATTTAGGTAGGTACCTACCACCCGTACTTAATTAATATCACAAATTTATATTATTTTGTATGCAGTATGTATGTATGTATGTATGTATGTATGTATGTATGTATGTATGTCTGTCTGTCTGTCATGTAACACATCTCTATACTACCTACCTATAAATAGGTAATGTAAATCTAAGTACCCATCTATAATCTCAATTAGGTAATAATTATTATAGGTATACAACAAATAACCTAACCTTTGTTTGTTTTTATTTTAAGTATTTTATTTTATTCTACGCACGCAGAGTGGGTTAGCTTGTTGTTGTTGTTGTTGTTGTTGTCGTCGTCGTCAAGTTATAGTCGGAACGTTTTTGAGCGTCTCGAATGCGAAGAGACTGATTTTAAAAAATCTGATACATGTGTGGCCCTGAAAAGGGCCTTTTGGGTGTGTCAGAACGCAGCACACTCGTACACTAACATATTAGTGTGCAAGTATACAATGATGAGTGCGACACAAAACCGACGACGTCGACGTCTAAGCGCGTTCGCCTCGGATCCTGCGCGCCAGCTGAATGTCCTTCGGCATAATGGTGACGCGTTTCGCGTGAATCGCGCACAGGTTGGTGTCTTCGAAGAGACCCACGAGATAAGCCTCGCTTGCCTCCTGCAGCGCCATCACAGCGGAGCTCTGGAAACGCAGATCGGTCTTGAAGTCCTGGGCGATCTCGCGCACGAGCCGCTGGAACGGAAGCTTGCGGATCAGAAGCTCGGTACTCTTCTGGTAGCGACGGATCTCCCGGAGGGCGACCGTACCGGGCCTGTAGCGATGGGGCTTCTTGACACCGCCGGTTGCCGGTGCGCTCTTGCGCGCAGCCTTAGTGGCGAGCTGTTTCCTCGGCGCCTTGCCACCGGTGGATTTACGAGCGGTCTGCTTTGTGCGAGCCATTATAGTAACACACGCACAACAAAAGACTAAGGTTTATTTATATTCAACGTCGCGTTCGCGTCGATCGACCTGCGCTCACTTCGGACGGGCGAGAGAGAATAAAACTTATCGCTAGCGTGTCGGTCATATTTATACCGTGCGGCTGGCCCGGCGGTACGAGCGGGCTCGACACCGCGCGCCCTCTCGCGTAACAAAAACGCACTAGGTATTTATATCAAATTATAACACTATGTACAAAAATTATGTTTAGGTAATATTATGCCATTTTAATGTCCAATATACATATATGTAGGTAAATAATAAAATGAAATTATTAATAATGTAGATCATTTATATTCAAATAATGAATAATGAATATTGCAATATTTATTTATTTGTTTGTTTGATAAGTACGTACTATCCCTGCCCACTTATTCTATTCTAATCTATCTATCTAACATTTTAATATTTACATATTCTGTCTCCAGTCTTCAGAATCCACGTACGTTTTCAGTTTCATTTTGTTGGTTTATTATATAGGTAGGTAGGTAGGTAGGTAGGTAGGTAGGTAGGTAGGTAGGTAGGTAGGTAGGCAGGCAGGCAGGCAGGCAGGCAGGCATGTATGTATGTGTGTGTGTGTGTGTGTGTGTGTGTGTGTGTGTGTGTGTGTGTGTGTGTATGTATGTATGTATGTATGTATGTATGTTCAGGTACCTACGCGTAATTTTATTAGGTAGGTAGATGCGTGCTGTACGTTTTGACGGACATCAATTTACGGAAACGTGAAATTGAGATCACATGAAAATATTTGTGGCCCTGAAAAGGGCCTTTTTTCAACGCTGACGATGATCCGAAGTGGTAGGTAAGCGATGTCGGATGCGTGCGTGCGTGCGTGTGTGTGTGACGTGATTCATCATGCGCATCGCGTACGCTGTAGGTAGTCGCGTACCTACGTATATATGTATATTATATACTACATACATAGGTACACACATAATATCCTACGTACGTACGTATGACACGGCATAATAAATTATAGACACAACACAACACAACACACGCGCCCCGCACAATCATCGAACGAACACACGAACTGACCAAACTGTCTGCGTCGGCGGCGGGCTCGGGCGGCTCTCGCTGCTAGCTACCCGACGACCGCTCACTTGGAGCTGGTGTATTTGGTGACGGCCTTCGTGCCCTCACTGACGGCGTGTTTGGCGAGCTCGCCGGGCAGCAGTAGCCTGACCGACGTCTGCACCTCCCTCGACGTGATCGTGGACCTCTTGTTGTAGTGGGCGAGGCGAGAAGCTTCGGCGGCGATGCGCTCGAAGATGTCGTTCACGAACGAGTTCATGATGGACATTGCCTTGCTGGAGATACCGGTGTCGGGATGCACCTGCTTCAACACCTTGTAGATGTAGATGGCGTAGCTCTCCTTCCTCTTGTGCTTCTTCTTCTTCTTGTCAGTTTTGGAGATGTTCTTCTGGGCCTTGCCAGATTTCTTGGCAGCCTTACCACTTGTCTTGGGCGGCATTGTTATGTATGAGAGTGTAGAATTTACCGAGACACAACGAAACGAACAGATATAGGTATACGTGCTACCGAAACGGCGTTCAGTGGCTGTATAAAAACGGTCACGCGACCAACACTTGTATTTATACGCTACTCTCGCTTTAGACGTTAGTGACGGGCTACGCTGTAGCATCGCTCGCAACGGACCAATCGCAGCGTTCCAATAGAACGGTTTAGTTCGAGCGCGGGGCGTTGGGGGAGGGGGGGGGGGGGGGGAGAGCTATTGTGCGCGTGCTGGGAGTGGGGGGGTGGTCGAAACTTGGATTACCACAATATTACGATCATTTACGCTACGATACGATACTTCTTAATTATGTACGATGACAATGACAATTATTACTGTAATTAAGAGTAATGTTCATAAGTTCGTACTTTGATATAGATAAATAAATAATGTAAGTAGTACATATGCATATAAATTATGTATGTTGTGTAAGTACATCATTTGCGCTAGCTGCAAATAAATAACATTCATATTCCTCTTCGTGCTACTATAATAATAGGTACAGGTAAGTTTACTATTTTAATTTATTATTCAGGTAGGTGTACTTACTTACTTATTCGTTCATTCATGTAATATTCAATTCGTACCTACTTCAATTTTGTAGATTGATAGCCCTATTATATATGATAATATTCGAGCTGCAGCGATGTTCTTAGATGCGCCGGTCAACCTACACGACATAAATAGGTTACATTGCACAGGACTAGGTGGGTGTTACGTACGTTTTTGTTAGACGACAACTCTGATAAAGAAACGGTCGTTTCTGGTAATGTGTATGTAATGTTGACGAATCATATTGTGGCCCTGAAAAGGGCCTTTTGGTTCAGAATGCTAACGAGCCGAGATGATCGGCCGCGCAATCCACACGGACCGTAACAACGTCGACGACGCACAACGGTTGTGTCGCAGAAGACTTTTTAAGCCTTCTTCTCGGTCTTCTTCGGGAGGAGTACCGCCTGGATGTTGGGCAGTACACCGCCTTGAGCGATGGTCACGCCGGAGAGCAGTTTGTTCAACTCTTCGTCGTTGCGGATGGCCAATTGCAAATGACGCGGGATGATCCTGGTCTTCTTGTTGTCCCTCGCGGCGTTGCCAGCCAACTCGAGAACTTCAGCGGCCAGATACTCCATTACGGCGGCCAAATACACTGGAGCGCCGGCACCCACGCGTTCGGCGTAGTTACCATTACGCAGCAGCCTGTGTATACGTCCCACCGGGAACTGGAGTCCAGCACGGTTGGAGCGAGACTTTGCCTTCCCCTTGACCTTACCACCTTTGCCGCGGCCGGACATGATATCTCGTTATTCAAAGAAGAAAACACGCAAAAAAAAATAATTAAACAACAATAGCACACACGCGTACGAACGGCGCGGTGACGGTGAACAGTATTCTTATTAAAGTTTTTTTTTTTTTTTTTTTTTCGACGTGGACATTAGCTGTTGATTCAGGGAATCTTGACAGCGTAACCGAACTTGGTGGCGAGGCACCGAATGCCTCCAGCCAGGAGCAACTTAAAATTAAGCAACAGCAGCTAAGGGCGTCCCCTGCGGGACACGGGCCTCGGCTTAGGGCGTTGCTGGGGGGGCAGCTAGGGACGGCTGGATCTGGTTTAAATTATTATTAGGGACTAATTTAAAGCTACTGGCTCGGCGCGGGCCGGCTCGAGCAAGGGTCGGGGGGGGTTACCATTACTGGGTCTTCGCGACGGGCCTCGCCGGCGAGGACGGTAAATCGGGCGGCGTTTGTGTAGTGTGCTAGTCTCTCTATTGGACTCTTGTAGGACTGTTATAGGGTCATCAGGGTAAGATAGAGCGTGCCTTGGACGGCGAATTCTACTAATCTGGGAGGGGATGTAGTCGACGCTACTGACCACCAGGGGATTGGGGTGATGGGGGGCCCTATCGAAATAACGCTTGGAGGCGCGTTTCATAAACTGCTTAATGGTAGGCAGTTTTAGGTCTACGTGAAGTTCCCTATTGCGCACGAACCACGGGGCGCCCGTGGCTTTGCGCGTGAATCGGTTTTGAAGGGTTTGCATCCTATGGATTCTAGACCCTTCGATGTGTGCGAACACAACGCTAGCATAGGTCATGATGGGACGGATGCACGTCAAGTAAATTCTCACCTTATATTTAAGGGATAATTTACTGCGTGCATTGAGCAAACTGTGGAGTCGTCCGAGAGCGAAAGCGGCACGGGAGCGTACAGTCTTTATGTGCTCGCGGAACGAGAGTCGGTGATCTAGAATCACGCCCAGGTATTTGGCCTTCTTTTCCCAAGGGATCGGTTGGCCGTAGAGGGAGATGGTTCGGGCTTCAGTGGAGCGGTCGCTGCTTTTGTGGAAAAGAACGGCCGCGCTCTTGGATGGATTTACCTCTATTCTCCATTTCCTAAACCAAGTGCCGAGGGCATTGACTGAGGTCTGGAGGATCTTGGTGATAGCGGGGAGGGATTTGCCGGAATAATAGATAGCCGTATCATCGGCGAATAGAGCCAACTCCGACTTGGAGTGTTTTGGAATATCGCTGGTGTACAGCGCGAAAAGGAGTGGGGAGAGAACGGAGCCCTGTGGGACTCCGGCTCGGATTGGATGAGGGGTCGACAGAGTGCCGCCCTCTATGCGATAGCGAAAGGTGCGATTCGACAAAAAGTCCCGTATGATGAGCACGAGACGATCGGGCACATTGAGTGAGTACAGCTTGTAGATCAAGCCGTTGTGCCAGACTTTGTCGAAGGCTTTCGCCACGTCGAAGAAGAGCATGCCTGTCGTCAATCCGCGCTGGAAACCAGCGCTGATGTGTTCGACTATGCGATGCACTTGTTGGACGCAAGAGTGTTTGGTTCGAAAACCAAACTGCTCGTCGGGGATGATTTTATTAGATTCGGCAAAATCCTTTAATCGGGAATGAATCAGCCTCTCGTAAATCTTTCCGAGGACATTGAGAAGACTTATGGGGCGATAACTGGACGGCTCAGTGCGGGGTTTACCGGGTTTGGGAATGCCGATAACTGTGGCTTCTTTCCATGCTTGGGGGAAGATGTTATTGCTTAATGCCGCATTGAAGATGGCGGTCATCAGCACTATGAGCTGGGCGGGGAAAAGCTTCACCACTTTGTTGGTGATACCGTCTGAGCCGGGGGCTTTCCTGGGGCGTAATTTCTTAACGATTGTCCGGACCTCGTCCACCGAGACGGGCGGGACGGGATCGTCTGGGTCGGGGTCGGGATTGGGGTTGGGGGAGTCGGGGGGCTCCGAAGGTTGGAGCGGGATTGCAGCTCTACGTTCGACTTCGGCGTTCACCTCATCGAGATGTGCCTGATCTACTGGTAGGGTGCTGGGCGAGCATTGTGCCTCTAGACTGTCAGCTAGGCATTCGGACTTTTCGTCGTCTTCAAAGGCGGGCCTTTGATTCGGACGATTCAGTGGGGGCATGGTGGACACACAGTCGGATTTGAGCTTCCGAGACAGATGCCAAAAGGCCTGGTGGGTGGGCTCCAGGTCCTTCAACAGATTATCCCAGCGGGTTTCGCGAAACTCATCAATGCGTTTCTTTACAGCACGCTGTAAATTGCGCATGTGAGCACGGTTCGCCTCACAGGGAAAACTGTCGTGCGCTCTGATAGCCGCGTTCTTCTCCGTCACCAGTGCGCGCACATCCTCCGGCAGATTCCAGCGGTTGTCAAACTCCTCTGGAATCTGTCGTGAACATTCGTTCAACAGGGTTTGTACGTGACCGGTGAGGGAGTCGATCGCGCCGGTCGCGTCGGCAGCTGAGACTATCGTGTCAGGGATGGCGTCCAGGTGAACGGAAGAAGTCGACTTGAGGCGTTCCTCTAGTTTCCTCCAATCCGTTATCACCTTTGTCGGAGCGGGTTGACCTGGGTCAGTGGGGGCGTGACGGGGGCCTAGTTCTAGGATCACAGGTCGGTGGTCTGAGTCTAACTCTTGTAGCGTTTCCAAGGAGCGCAAACCTAAGTTTACGTTCTTTAGGACGGCTATGTCGAGTACGTCTGGTCGGTGGTTAACGTCATTAGGATAATGAGTGGGCGTCATGGGGGCAATAATGTCAAAGTTAAGCAAGGTGCTAAGGTTATCAAGCTCTCGGCCTCTCTGGTTGTTCGAGTGGCAGTTCCAAGCGACGTTTTTGGCGTTAAGGTCGCCTGCTATGATAACCGAATCACCCAAGCCTAGGAGAGATTCTAGGTCGGAGCGCAGGTGGTGAAGCCTGACGCTACTGGGGGGTATATAGGCCGATACTATAGTGATCGGTTGGTGGCCAGTCATGCCTATTTGACATATCGAGGTCTCAATATGCTCGAGAATCGGGGAATCCATAGGGATGCAGTACAGGGACTTTTTGTAATAAATGAGAGTACCGCCCCCTCGAGTGTGAGTCCTGTCATTGCGCACTATTTGATAGTTTGCAATTCCAGGGCTCCTCTTGGAGGGCTTGAGGAAGGTCTCCTGTACAAGGAAGATGTCAATTCGATGGTCGCGGAGGAAGGTGGCGATCTCATCGCGTTGACCGAACATGCCATTTGCATTGAAGTAACCTATTCTTAGGGAACGGGGTTTGTTTCTGCCTTTGTTTCCTGCCATTAGAAACGAAGTTCAGAGAACGACTTAATTAAGTCGGCGTTGGCGTGCACAATAAGTGCGATGGCAATACCATTACCCTCGTTTGCTTTGAGGGAGAGAACTAGGGATTCAACTCGCTCATACGGGGCGATTTGGAAGGCCTTGACGGCCGATCCCATTACCCACTCGGCCGAAGGGCGGCCGGTGGATGGATCGATGGGGGGAGATTTATGCGCGGGTCTTGGCGCGGGTCTAGGCGCAGGCGCTGGTTTGGGAGCCAAAGCCGGCTGAGTTTGGGGGGGGGCCACCTGTGTGACCGGGGGAACGGGCGTGCCCATTAGGGCTGGAATATTTGCCGCTAAATGCGGCGTTTTAAGGGGAGGGAACGACTGCTGTTGATTCAGCGCGTTCCAAGGAGAGGGCCTCTGAGGGCTGAGACGGGCAGGGAGGGCGGCGGAAGGGCTCTCCCTCTGGATTTTGTCGGCTACGCGTTTAGCCAACTTTGGTTTGGTCTTGGGAGCTTTGGGGCAGCCCCGGTAGTTAGCAGGGTGTCCCTGCTCACCGCACAGAACACAGCTCGGTGGCTCTGTGCAGAGCGTCCTGTCTTTCGGACGAGTGCAATCGGAGGTGGCGTGGTCGCCGAGGCATTTCACGCAGCGAGCTTTTGCGAAGCAATTTCTCGCAGAGTGACCATATAGTTGGCAGTTATGGCACTGCCCTATGGGACCGCCCTTATGGGGCCTCTCGACGTGAATGCCAGAGAGGTGGCATACATCTTTAATCTTAAAGATGTCTTTGCAGCCATCTGTGGGATCGATTATAGCGAGTACCATGTTGTACTCTTTCCCTCCGCGACCTCGGTGCATGCGATGCACTTCGGCAACGGGGATTTGTTGGGCTTTCAGGTCTTCGAGGATGTCTGCCGTAGCAATCTCCTTGGGGACGCCTTTAATCACTACTCTGAGGGATTTCTCCTCAGCTAGTGTAAACGTGTGGAAATTAATTTTCCGCTCGTTTAGTAGGGCCGTGAATGCCCTGTAACCGTCGGGATACGGTATCGTGACTTTGATGCCATCGCTTACCGAGACGGCACCTGTGTAGTTGATCTTACGATCAACACACGCCTTGGATATATCGACCCAGGACTCTTTGTCATGGACGATGACTGGTGGAGGGGCTTTGCCCTTTTTAGGCGCAGCCTGGGAGGGCTGGGTCTTAGGGCGAGGTACTGTGGGGGGGGAAGGGGCTGCCTTTGCGGGAGTCGCGGGCTGAGGGGCTGCTGAGGCGGGGGGAACCTCAGTGGTTTTTAGGGCCTTTGAAGGGGCACCGTTGTTGGCCTTATTTTTTCGCGGCCTCTTTTTCCCTGCTACAGGGATGAACCCATCTGACGAATCAGATGAGGCTGAGTCTGTGAGGGATTCCTCAGACTCGGAGTCGCGCGGTGCCGACGTGTCCATCGGCACCGTTTGAGGGCGGGTAGCGACAGCTGAGGTGGATGCACGTGCATCGCATTCCTCAGCGTCGGACAATAGAGTAGCGAACCTATTGTTCGCTATCGCGGGGTTCGGGGAACCAGACAATAGTGCCCGGTCATAAAAATTATTCTCCGGGCTTTCCGGAGAATCGAATTGTTCCCTAACAATGCAGGGAACATCTGCGTCCGGTGAGGCCGGACTATCGGGAATTGGAGCGGGGCGGGTGGGACGTTGAGCGCGCGGCTCGGGGTTGAGGAATTTGCCATATTTGGCGACGAATTCCGGGTCCTTTAGGAGGACCTCTTTAAAAAAGCTAACAAGCTGGGCATCGGACATCTTGAAGAGATGTCCGAGAGGGAATAAAAAGGGGAATTATATTTTAAAAATGGGTTCCTACCATTAACGTCCCCGGGGTGGATGGGCCCGGGGTTGTGTAGGTGAGTGAACCCTCCCTGCCGGGTATAGGCAGGGAGGTGTGTGTACCTGTAGTGTACCCTAGCTTGACTCCCGTCGCCAGTCTTATTGTGCGAACGGGTTCCTATGCTCTAGCACCGAAGTACTAGAGGAGCTGCAAAAGAACGGGGTTAGAGCTAGGGTCGACTAGGAGACCCCCCAAGGCCGGTTGTCCTAGCTCCTTCCGATTTAAGCTTTGCCCAGAAGGGGCGCAGCGGGTGTATCGGGTCAACACCCCACTCGGCTTCGTTGGCACCGATTGGTTTCCACCGAGGACCACGAAACTGTGGTTTTTACCCTGAAGGGGCCTAATCACGACCGAACCGTGATCTGATAGGACAGGAAAATCAGCCGCCGCCTCGAAAAAGGCAGCTTTTGATCAAAAATATGGTTGCAGTCGGCGACTGCGGGGCACTGCGGCGGGGCGCAGCGAGACGATCGTAGCGGGAGAGCGGGAGCGCAGGCAACACGTCCTCTCGCGGCGAGCGTCGGCGGGTGTGTGTCTTATTAACCGTGTGAGAAATCGCAGCGCCCCCGCCAGGGGGCGCGCGTGTCGGTGTCGGGGCTATGCCCCCTGACCGAGGTGGCCAACCTCTGCCCGTGACTACGGGCACGTCAATTGTGTAGCCAAAATGTGGCGGGTCAGTGGGCGCGCGGCAGTTTTGCCGCAGCGCACCTGTGAGTGTAACTGTACTGGGTGTACTGTGAGAGCGCCGCGGAAGCGTTCCGCTATCTTCACGCCGCCTCGGCGGTCGGGCCCCGCCAGGTGAGACTCCCGGGTATCCGGGAGAAGCCCAGCGAGGGACGACCAGCGACAGAGGCGGCGGCTTTAGGGGCGCTCCCCACAGTGGATGCTGGGTCCCGCCCGATGCGTTCCCAGAGCGAGCCGGTCGCGCCTCGGGTTGGGGGCCCGTTGTGTGTGTAAGAGCGGTTTGTACTTGTGTGTAACACCGCTCAGTGATTGCGTCCGAGGTGTGCGCCCGCGCGGCACACTCGGCGCGTGTGTTTAGGCGTCTGTGCAGTAATGCTTGTATGTTTTAAGTGTACGCCGTGCCTATATTAACTTAGAACACGTCGTACCCTTAGTGCATGTTGTGTGTGTGGAGTATTTATTGTTTGAGTAGGTCGCGTGTAGGTGACTGCGACTTACTCAGGCGTCAATTCCGATGGGGGCGTCAAATCCGGTGGGGGGGGGGGAGGCAGCGTCCGACAGCAGGTCGCGCGGTAGGCGCTTCGCGTCGGGTGGGCGCGCGTGCCACGGCGCCAAGTCCTGGATGTGAGGCCAGGCAGAGGCGTCGGCACGCGCGAACATGTTTCTGGACAGGCGCCGCGCAAATTCGTCCAGGCTCTCAATCTTGAGGTCCCGCTGAATGACGTTGTTCCTCACGAAGCGAGGGGCTGCAGTGATGGTGCGCAGCGCTCTGCTCTGCTGCGCACGTAAAAGCTTCTTGTTTGTCTCGCTCGTGAGGGCGAGCCAAGCTGGGGCGGCGTACGTCAAAACCGAGCGTATGTACGTCTTGTACACACCCAGCTTGACGCGTAGCGGGAGGCGGGATGAGAGCACTGGGTGTAGGAGGGCGCGGGCTGTCCCACCTTTCGCTGCGACCTTGCGGACGTGCGGTCCCATGGTGAGCCGGCGATCGATGGTGACGCCGAGGTATTTCACCTGTGGCGACCACGCGATGTCGGCTCGTTGTAGTTGTAATGGTGGTGGTAGAGGGGCGAATCCGGTGACCAGCGCCTGTGTCTTACCCACGTTAACCGAGAGCCTCCACTTGGAGAGCCACTCGGGGAGTAGGTCGAGGGCGCGCTGCATCTTGACCGCCGCGTGCCCCGCGTTCAGCGAGGTCGTGATGTACGCGGCGTCGTCAGCGTACAGCGCGAGCGTCGTGTCCCCCGTAGCGGGGATGTCATCGGTGTAACGTGAGTAGCACACCGGAGAGAGGCAACTGCCTTGCGGGACGCCGGCTGCCACCGGATGGGCGCTAGATAGCGCTCCGTCCACCACCACTCTGAAGGTCCTGTGGGCAAGGAAAGAAGAGATCACATTAACGATGCGGCGGGGCGCACTCGACGACGCCAGCTTGTATATCAAGCCGGCGTGCCAAACACGGTCGAATGCCTTTTCCATGTCGAGGAATACTGCAACCGCATACTCCTTCTTGTTGGCGGTCGCCGCCAGCAGGTGCAGTACCCTCGACAACTGGAGCGTCGTGCTGTGTTCCGCGCGGAACCCGAACTGTTCTGGGCGCGGTGTGACGTGTGGATGCAGGTGTCGCAACAGGAGTTGTTCAAACACCTTGGAGATGGTGGGCAGTAGGGTGATCGGCCGATAGCTCTCTGGCCGCAGCACGTTCTTCCCTGGTTTGGGGAGCATGATGACGCGCCCCTCCTTCCATGTGTTGGGAAAGGTCCCCGTGCGCAGGATCCCCGTGTACAGGCGCGCCAACGTTGCCACGGTTCGGTGCGGCAAGTGGCGCAGCGCTGTGTTGGTGATCCCGTCGGCTCCGGGGGCCTTCTTCGGCTTCGTCCTAAGGATGGCGCGTCTGACCGCGCCAGGGGAGAAGTGGATGGGTTCTTCGTCAGAGGCTATCGGCGTGGCGAAGTAGTCTCCAAGGTGCCTCTCGACCATTGCGACATGCTCGGTGTCGTCAGTCGGGTTCGGCTGGAATTGACGCTCCAGGTGCTCGGCAAATATCTCCGCACGGTCGGCTGCGGAGTATTTCACGGCCCCGCCGCTGTCCAGCAGGGGGCGCACCGGAGCTGGGGTATTCGATAGCCGTCGGCACAATCTGTGTACAGACGGCCAGTCGCCATCAGCGGCATCTATGTGAGACTCCCAGCTCTCTGAGCTGTGCGCCCGCATCTCGGCCTTGACCCTCTCCGCGAGACGGTTGAGCTCAGACTTCAACGCTGGGCAGCGAGTTTCCTGCCACCGCTTGCGAAGGCGCCTCTTCTCGCCTATGAGTTTGGCGATATGTCCCGGCAGGGGCGGTAGCAACTGTCGCCCCTGTGGTGTTGTGGATTCTGTGACGGTGGTTGCTGCTTCCAGTGCGTGTTGAATGCAAGCGGTGACCTCTGCTGCCAGCCCCTCGACGTCCGCGGGGGTGACTATAGGCCGTGTTGGGTTGGTGATCTCTAATCTTTCCTCGAATAGTGCCCAGTCGGTTCTTCGACGTGGCGCTGGAGGGGGGAGTCGAGTCGGCACTCCCGACACGACGACGAGCACGGGTTGGTGGTCCGACTGGTACTCGTCGTCTATTACTTGCTGCGTGATCTGGTAGTCGGATCCTCCTGAGTGGATCACGATGTCCAGCACGTCCGGGGCGTAAGTGTGTTGGTCCGGGTAGTGGGTGGGCGTCTCTGGTCCGGACACCGTGTACCCATAGGCTTCCGCGTCCGCGAAGAGCCGTCTTCCCTCGGTGTTGGTCTGCATGGCGTTCCACGCTGGGTGCTTGCAGTTCATGTCGCCGGCTATCAACGTGGGCCGCGGCGAGGCTTGTAATAGGGCCCGCAGCTCGGAGTGGTCCAGTCGAGCTGCGGGCGGCTTGTATGCCGCGTAGACGTCCACGTCGTTGCCGGCTATGTGAAGTTGCACACCCAGCGCGTAGAAGCTGCTCAGCTGCATCTGTGGGATCTCCTGATGGACGACTCTTCGTTTCACTAATACTACCAGACCACGATATGTAATGTTGTGACTCGACTTTTCGTCCCTCCTATAAGCGAGGTAACCAGGGAATTTGACCCTATCGGCCGGTCCCAGGTGCGTCTCGCTTATGAGCGCCACGTCAATGTCCTGTTCCTTGAGGAGATGACGGAGGGGCGCGACCTTATTCTTCAGGCCGCGGGCATTCCAGTGTATAACCCTCAATGAATTAGCCATTGCACAGCGTGAGTAATGCGGCCAATCCATCGAGGATTATGGTTTCTGGGTCTTGACCCTGTCTCAGGGCCTTGATAAGGTCCATGAGGATCTGTATGGCGCAGGCGGTGATCTTCTTCTTGCGCTCTGCGCTTGGCGCGTCACTGGCCGCTGCAGTCTCCGCCTTGCGGGGCAGTGACTTGGGGCGCTGCTGTTGGGCTTGCACTCTCTGCGGAGCGTCAGCCGTGTGCGCGGGCGGCGCCTCTCTTGGTGTTTTCGGGCGCTGCAGCTGCTGACGACTCTGAGCGGTCGTCGTGCCGACTGTAACAGCAGCGCTCGTGGCCTCTGGCTTCGCCTGCGCCGCTTTGGAGACAGGGTCGGCCCGGGTCTGGGTCGCTTCGGTGGGCGGGGGGGGTGTGGCCTTCTTCTTCCTCCTGCCCCCGCGCTTTTTCTTCCTCCGTCCTTCCGCCTTTGTGGTGGTGGTGGTGGAGGGGACTCCGCGTGTGGTGGGCCCATTTGCCGCCGCCATGAGCGACGCAGATTGAGCCTCTTCTGTTGCTGGCTGGGTTTGTGGCCTCTCGATGGCCGATTCAGGCCGGCGCCTCTGCGTCGTCTGGGCCGTGGTGCCCGCCCTTCTGTTGGCGATCTCTCTCCGAAAGGCGGGACACTTTTGGTTGTTGGCCGGGTGCTCCCCCTGGCAGTTTGCACAGGTGGGGGGCTCCGACCGTGGGCGGGGGCAATCCTTTGCGGAGTGGCCTTCTCCGCATCGCACACACGCTATTGGGCGGTGGCACTGGTGCGAGCTGTGCCTGAACTTTTGGCACCGGTGGCACTGCGCGGGCCCACGCTTCGCTCGCCACGCCTCTATTTTGACACCCCGCATGTACATGAATACGGAGGTGTCGTAGATGCGGCGTACATCTGGCGTCTTCTTCAGAACTGCGTGGAACACGCAGCCGGGTCTTCCTTGGCGCGCCTGTATGTGGCGCACGTACTCCGGCTCGTATCCCAACGCGCGGAGTTCCTCCTCGATATCTCCTGGTTCGGTATCCGCCGGCAATCCCCTTATGGCCACCTTAAGGTTCTGCTCGGCCGGCAGGGAGTATGCGAACCAGGATAGGCCGCTTTCCTTTTCCAACTGGGTCAGGTACCGCTGGATCAGGCGGTATTCCTCCTCCGAGCCGGGTGAGAACCTTACCCCCCCTTGGTAAGGTCTGGCGTTCGGTGGGTGGCCCAGCTTGGCACTTATCGCCCTGAAGTGGGCGGCCCAGTTGGGTAGTTTTTCCACCACCAGTGGCGGGTATCTGGGCGTCTTTTTCTTGTTTGCCGCCGGCTTGTCTTGGCCGGTCGGCTGTGCGTCCTGCGTCGGCGCTTGGTCCTCCTCAGGCGTGGGTGTGGGCGCGTGTCGCGTCGCTTCCGTGGGGGAAGGCGCGTGCGCGTCCGATGCACCACGTCTGCGGGCCTCGCGTTGCGGCATAGGGGAGTCCATGCATAGCCGCTTGGCCTCTTCCGCGGCCGTGTCCTCCGGGCTCCTTTGCCGGCGCTGGGCTCTGGGTTCCAGCTGGAACTCGTATCCAAAGCCCAGGGAATCAGTGGGGGATGTCATGCGGCGCTCCGCTGCGCCGATCCTCGCCGGCGTATCCTGCGATACGTGGTCGCGATCGGACGCGTAGTCGTCGTCATCGTCGGCGTCGGCCGCCGAGGCTAACGACATGCTCGAACCCGCATGCGACGAGCATGCCGACAGCATCGCGGGCGAGTCGCGGGCGGAACTACGGGGGGGCGCGGGGGACGCGGTCGTGGCGGCGAAGAACGATGCCGCAGTCGCGCGGGTCCCGGGAGGCTTCTTGGTGGGTGGCGGCGTGGTAGTCACGGTCGCTTGGCGGGTGGCGGTAGCCGAGCTCGTCAGCGAGGGGCGGGGTACCGGCACGGGCGCGCGCGGGCCCGCAGCACTGCGCGCGGGCGCAGGCGCGGGCGGTGGTGCGCGGGTAGTCGGGGCCGGAACGCGCGCGGTAGCAGCGCGGCGCGTTGTCGCGGCGGGCCCCGGGGCCTGAATAGGTACGGGGCGGAAAGCGGATGGGCGGATGGGCACAGCTTGCCGGCGCGTCGGCGGCGGCGCTGGCGCATCGCGCGCAAGCGCCCGCGTCGCCGACGCCGCGACGGCAGCCGGTGCAGGGGTAGGGGCAGGGGTGGGGGTCGGCGGCACCTCTTCGGTCGGTGCTACACCGGACGATGGGTTCCCGATGTTCGGGAGCGACGCCGTCCGGTCCGTCACCGGCCGATTCATCGGCGGGGACCCGGTGTCATGGCCCAGCGAGCCACGGGCACCGGGTTTCGGCATCTTAATGCAGCTGGCGCTGGCGGTGCGTGGCCTCCGCGACCGCTTCGGTGTGTTGCCACACCGGGCGGCGGGGGGCGGGTTCCCTCTGCGCTCACGCCGGGGTCTGTAACAAACCCCACCGTAAGCACACAGGAAACAAAAGGGCGGTCCGTGCAGAAGTAACTGTAATGAGGCAAGGTCAGTTAATTAATTGGCCACGAGCGGTCCGTGTCTTATTAAAGTTGGTCCGCCGGCTATTTATACGCGGCCCGCGTGGCTGTGTCAGTGGTAGGGGTATACATAGAAAGAGACAAAATAGCGTAGACGCGCAAGCGCGCTCCGCACCAGCGCTGCATGCAACAAGCATGCGATGCATCGGATGCATGGATCGACCGAATGAATATTAGCAATAATTATTCATGTCTAGTCTATGAATCAACTAACTATGTATATAATTATGTACCTACCTACCTACCTACCTACCTACCTACCTACCTACCTACCTATATATTATGTATGTATGTGTAATTTGTTACTATTAATTAAATTCATAATCTACTTTGATATAAAGTTATCTACTTAAATAGGTCTGGTATATACGATGAAATATGTTATGTACCTAAGTAATGTATGTACCTATCTATGTGTTTGTTTATATAATATGTAGGTAGGTGAGTGAGTAAGTAAGAAAGAGTAGGTAAGTAAATAACTAGATTAGTACATACCTATCCAATCATAGATGCATCGACATAATACTTATCTATCATAACCTATACCTAGGTAGGTAGGTATCATATTTTGTTTTGTTAAACGTTTTGACGGTCCCATATAATAGAAACGAATATTGTCTTTGTATTCATGAAAGTTCTGTTAGCCCTGAAAAGGGCTTTTTGGTCAGCGCTCCGTGAGCGCCGCGAGTTAAGAGGGTGAGCACGAGCGTTGTCAGCGTCTCGGTGCGTTGCGATGCGATGCGATGCGATGATGGAATGTGCGTGCTGACAGAGGACAGAGGCACGGGACACGTACCTACGCACTAAGAAAGACGACGATGACACACCACACACAGACTTATTATTTCACAGTTTTCGTTCATGGTGGCGGTGGTTGTTTTTTTTTTTTTTTTGTAGTGTCTTCGTTCGTCTTAGCAGCAGCCGTCGCCGGTGAGACGCGGGGACACGCGACCGTGGACCGCTTTCTTACTTCTTAGCGGCGGACGCCTTCTTGGCGGCCGGCTTGGACTTGGGCGTGGCCGCTGCCTTCTTAGGTTTTGGCGCTTTAGGTTTCTTGGTGGGCGGCTTCGCGGTCTTCTTTGCTTTCGGTGCGGCGCCCGCCTTCGACTTGGCAGGTGCGGCCGCCTTCTTGGCTGCGGGCTTCTTCTTGGCGGCGGCGGCCTTCTTGTCCCTTGCGGTCGCGCCACCCGACGCCTTCGACTTGGACGGGGAGCCCGAAGCGGCCGAGGCGGACGCGGAGGCCTTCTTGGTCTTGGCGCCGGCCGCCGAAGCGGTGGCAGCCTTCTTCGTCTTCGACGCCGCGGACGCGGATTTCGCGGCGGTCTTGCCAGCAGCGCCGGCGGGCTTCTTGGCCGCTGCGGACTTGGACTCTAGCTTGAACGATCCCGAGGCACCCTTACCTTTAGTCTGGATAAGTGCGCCGGATTCGACGGCGCTCTTCAAATATTTCCTTATGAACGGTGCAAGTTTTTCGGCGTCGACCTTGTACTGAGCTGCGATGTACTTCTTGATGGCTTGGAGGGAAGATCCGCTGCGTTCTTTCATCTCCTTTATAGCGTTGTTCACCATCTCCGATGTTTTCGGATGGGTCGGTTTCGCCTTCGGCTTCTTCGCGCCACCTGCGCCTCCCGCCTGTCTGGCCTGCTTCTTCGCCGGTGTAGCTGGAGCCGGAGCCTCGGTGGCCACTGCGGTGTCTGCCATTTTCTTTTATATAATTATTATTAGGTAGGTAGTAGTAGGTATATTATAACAAAATAAGTAAGTAACACGTAAGTAGTTAAACTCAGATGTCGCCACTTACTTGGAGGTTTTTCAAATTTCGAACGCGTACGCTAAGGTACGACGAAACTTTACCGTAACGAGCGCCGCGATGTCGCGGGGCTGTTTCTCGTATGAACACTTGAAACTTTTCACTAACACGCATCGGATAAAATATAAATAAATAATGGTTATTACGGTTTTAGACGTGGTGTGTTTACGTTTTCGTATAGGTAATGAACGTGGCTACGGTTCGATGTGAAATTTATAGTCGTGGTGTGTGTATACGGGCTGTCGCGGCGTTTTATTTTGGCGACTGCGTACCGGCCGTAGGTCGGGTCCCGTTCAAAATGTATTTTTCTCTATAAAAGTGATAGTTATTAATTATCGAGGTCGACGAATCAACAGGGAGGATATCGAGCGTGACCGGTGATAGGAATTCGTTGGTATCGACCTAAAAGTCGAACCTATTACAGACCTAAAAGTGAACCGTCGTAAAACACGTCGCGCCGCACGAGCGTTAAGGACGGACGGCGGCGGCCACGTTCAGGTCAGGACAACACGAGTACTTAGAAATAATACCTATAATATTAAAAGTTATAATATATTATATAAAATTATTATTTAAGTATGTAGTACCTAGGTACTTATCAACATGTTTTAAATGTAGGTAGGATAATAGTAGCGCGCGCGCATGTTTAAATACTCGTATGTAAGTAAGTAGGTACGTACAAAACGTGAGCGGAACGTGAGTTTGCGTCCGAGGAGCACTCAAACTGTTGATCTTTAAAAGAATCCCTAATAGGTACCTACCTACCTACCTACCTACCTTTACCTAAATCATACACAAACTTTTATGAGTACGGACGATAATAATTTATGATTGTGAATATTGTAAATATGTATACATACTTACACACCTATTACTAGATAGGTTACTACTGCCTATTTTATTTTCGTTGTAAGTATAGGTAGGTACCTACCTACCTACCTACCTACCTACTTACTTACTTAGGTGTACGCGGGAATATACATTTGCGAATTTATTTCCATCCGTATCCATAACATACATATATACCTTCAATACATACATACAAGGTAATAATTTTTCGTTTCAGGTGTTCACCCAAGAGCAACAATTTGATGCGGCAACGGCGTAATCATCATCATCGTGTAATCACCATCCACACAGTCCGGGCAGGCTGCATTCATTGGCTGATTGGCTAGCGTGCGTGCGGTGGTAAGTATTTTTATTTACCTACATAATAACTTACTAGTAGGTAGTTATTCCAGTACAGCAGTGTAGGTCACAGTAAAAAAAAAAAGAAAGAAAGAAAGTAACGTTTCGATGACGGCTATCCCATAAGAAACTTACTAAATTAAGTATCAGAATCATGTGCGGCCCTGAAAAGGGCCTTTTTTTTAATGTCCAGCATCTATATACGCATGGTGGATCCGCGCGGTATGTACGGCACGCAGCGTAGTTGCCGATTTAACCGCCGAAACCGTAAAGGGTGCGACCCTGGCGTTTCAGAGCGTACACGACGTCCATGGCGGTGACGGTCTTCCTCTTTGCGTGCTCGGTGTACGTGACCGCGTCGCGGATCACGTTCTCGAGGAACACCTTCAGCACGCCGCGGGTCTCTTCGTAAATCAGACCGGAGATACGTTTCACGCCCCCTCTGCGAGCCAGACGACGGATGGCGGGTTTCGTGATACCCTGGATGTTATCACGAAGTACTTTCCTGTGACGCTTGGCTCCTCCTTTTCCCAGACCCTTTCCTCCCTTGCCGCGACCGGTCATCTTGCTTGATTGATTATAGTAAAACAAACAACTACAACAACGACGACTGCCGCTTGCTAGCTTCACGAACGAACGAACGGAACGGACGACTGAATAAAAATTTTCCTATCGCCCCGCTTATATTTATACCAACGGTCGATCACAGCGGCGTGAGGAGAGCGGGGGGCGAGGCGACCGCCGACCGAGCGATGCTCGTGGATTGGTTGGTGGTTGGAGGACGACACCACGTACTAGTTAGCAAACTTTCTTAGTTAAGTTTACATACTTACACACCGGTGTGTACCTACCTACCTACCTACCTACCTATAATATATATATATTATATTACCTACTTACTAATTTTAAGTACCTACCTATATTAAATTTATCTATCTATACAACACCGTAGACTTTAGAACGGACCTCATACAGACATAATAAAATTTAGGTAGGTACCTACCACCCGTACTTAATTAATATCACAAATTTATATTATTTTGTATGCAGTATGTATGTATGTATGTATGTATGTATGTATGTATGTATGTATGTCTGTCTGTCTGTCATGTAACACATCTCTATACTACCTACCTATAAATAGGTAATGTAAATCTAAGTACCCATCTATAATCTCAATTAGGTAATAATTATTATAGGTATACAACAAATAACCTAACCTTTGTTTGTTTTTATTTTAAGTATTTTATTTTATTCTACGCACGCAGAGTGGGTTAGCTTGTTGTTGTTGTTGTTGTTGTTGTCGTCGTCGTCAAGTTATAGTCGGAACGTTTTTGAGCGTCTCGAATGCGAAGAGACTGATTTTAAAAAATCTGATACATGTGTGGCCCTGAAAAGGGCCTTTTGGGTGTGTCAGAACGCAGCACACTCGTACACTAACATATTAGTGTGCAAGTATACAATGATGAGTGCGACACAAAACCGACGACGTCGACGTCTAAGCGCGTTCGCCTCGGATCCTGCGCGCCAGCTGAATGTCCTTCGGCATAATGGTGACGCGTTTCGCGTGAATCGCGCACAGGTTGGTGTCTTCGAAGAGACCCACGAGATAAGCCTCGCTTGCCTCCTGCAGCGCCATCACAGCGGAGCTCTGGAAACGCAGATCGGTCTTGAAGTCCTGGGCGATCTCGCGCACGAGCCGCTGGAACGGAAGCTTGCGGATCAGAAGCTCGGTACTCTTCTGGTAGCGACGGATCTCCCGGAGGGCGACCGTACCGGGCCTGTAGCGATGGGGCTTCTTGACACCGCCGGTTGCCGGTGCGCTCTTGCGCGCAGCCTTAGTGGCGAGCTGTTTCCTCGGCGCCTTGCCACCGGTGGATTTACGAGCGGTCTGCTTTGTGCGAGCCATTATAGTAACACACGCACAACAAAAGACTAAGGTTTATTTATATTCAACGTCGCGTTCGCGTCGATCGACCTGCGCTCACTTCGGACGGGCGAGAGAGAATAAAACTTATCGCTAGCGTGTCGGTCATATTTATACCGTGCGGCTGGCCCGGCGGTACGAGCGGGCTCGACACCGCGCGCCCTCTCGCGTAACAAAAACGCACTAGGTATTTATATCAAATTATAACACTACATATGTACAAAAATTATGTTTAGGTAATATTATGCCATTTTAATGTCCAATATACATATATGTAGGTAAATAATAAAATGAAATTATTAATAATGTAGATCATTTATATTCAAATAATGAATAATGAATATTGCAATATTTATTTATTTGTTTGTTTGATAAGTACGTACTATCCCTGCCCACTTATTCTATTCTAATCTATCTATCTAACATTTTAATATTTACATATTCTGTCTCCAGTCTTCAGAATCCACGTACGTTTTCAGTTTCATTTTGTTGGTTTATTATATAGGTAGGTAGGTAGGTAGGTAGGTAGGTAGGTAGGTAGGTAGGCAGGCAGGCAGGCAGGCATGTATGTGTGTGTGTGTGTGTGTGTGTGTGTGTGTGTGTGTGTGTGTGTGTATGTATGTATGTATGTATGTATGTTCAGGTACCTACGCGTAATTTTATTAGGTAGGTAGATGCGTGCTGTACGTTTTGACGGACATCAATTTACGGAAACGTGAAATTGAGATCACATGAAAATATTTGTGGCCCTGAAAAGGGCCTTTTTTCAACGCTGACGATGATCCGAAGTGGTAGGTAAGCGATGTCGGATGCGTGCGTGCGTGCGTGTGTGTGTGACGTGATTCATCATGCGCATCGCGTACGCTGTAGGTAGTCGCGTACCTACGTATATATGTATATTATATACTACATACATAGGTACACACATAATATCCTACGTACGTACGTATGACACGGCATAATAAATTATAGACACAACACAACACAACACACGCGCCCCGCACAATCATCGAACGAACACACGAACTGACCAAACTGTCTGCGTCGGCGGCGGGCTCGGGCGGCTCTCGCTGCTAGCTACCCGACGACCGCTCACTTGGAGCTGGTGTATTTGGTGACGGCCTTCGTGCCCTCACTGACGGCGTGTTTGGCGAGCTCGCCGGGCAGCAGTAGCCTGACCGACGTCTGCACCTCCCTCGACGTGATCGTGGACCTCTTGTTGTAGTGGGCGAGGCGAGAAGCTTCGGCGGCGATGCGCTCGAAGATGTCGTTCACGAACGAGTTCATGATGGACATTGCCTTGCTGGAGATACCGGTGTCGGGATGCACCTGCTTCAACACCTTGTAGATGTAGATGGCGTAGCTCTCCTTCCTCTTGTGCTTCTTCTTCTTCTTGTCAGTTTTGGAGATGTTCTTCTGGGCCTTGCCAGATTTCTTGGCAGCCTTACCACTTGTCTTGGGCGGCATTGTTATGTATGAGAGTGTAGAATTTACCGAGACACAACGAAACGAACAGATATAGGTATACGTGCTACCGAAACGGCGTTCAGTGGCTGTATAAAAACGGTCACGCGACCAACACTTGTATTTATACGCTACTCTCGCTTTAGACGTTAGTGACGGGCTACGCTGTAGCATCGCTCGCAACGGACCAATCGCAGCGTTCCAATAGAACGGTTTAGTTCGAGCGCGGGGCGTTGGGGGAGGGGGGGGGGGGGGGAGAGCTATTGTGCGCGTGCTGGGAGTGGGGGGGTGGTCGAAACTTGGATTACCACAATATTACGATCATTTACGCTACGATACGATACTTCTTAATTATGTACGATGACAATGACAATTATTACTGTAATTAAGAGTAATGTTCATAAGTTCGTACTTTGATATAGATAAATAAATAATGTAAGTAGTACATATGCATATAAATTATGTATGTTGTGTAAGTACATCATTTGCGCTAGCTGCAAATAAATAACATTCATATTCCTCTTCGTGCTACTATAATAATAGGTACAGGTAAGTTTACTATTTTAATTTATTATTCAGGTAGGTGTACTTACTTACTTATTCGTTCATTCATGTAATATTCAATTCGTACCTACTTCAATTTTGTAGATTGATAGCCCTATTATATATGATAATATTCGAGCTGCAGCGATGTTCTTAGATGCGCCGGTCAACCTACACGACATAAATAGGTTACATTGCACAGGACTAGGTGGGTGTTACGTACGTTTTTGTTAGACGACAACTCTGATAAAGAAACGGTCGTTTCTGGTAATGTGTATGTAATGTTGACGAATCATATTGTGGCCCTGAAAAGGGCCTTTTGGTTCAGAATGCTAACGAGCCGAGATGATCGGCCGCGCAATCCACACGGACCGTAACAACGTCGACGACGCACAACGGTTGTGTCGCAGAAGACTTTTTAAGCCTTCTTCTCGGTCTTCTTCGGGAGGAGTACCGCCTGGATGTTGGGCAGTACACCGCCTTGAGCGATGGTCACGCCGGAGAGCAGTTTGTTCAACTCTTCGTCGTTGCGGATGGCCAATTGCAAATGACGCGGGATGATCCTGGTCTTCTTGTTGTCCCTCGCGGCGTTGCCAGCCAACTCGAGAACTTCAGCGGCCAGATACTCCATTACGGCGGCCAAATACACTGGAGCGCCGGCACCCACGCGTTCGGCGTAGTTACCATTACGCAGCAGCCTGTGTATACGTCCCACCGGGAACTGGAGTCCAGCACGGTTGGAGCGAGACTTTGCCTTCCCCTTGACCTTACCACCTTTGCCGCGGCCGGACATGATATCTCGTTATTCAAAGAAGAAAACACGCAAAAAAAAATAATTAAACAACAATAGCACACACGCGTACGAACGGCGCGGTGACGGTGAACAGTATTCTTATTAAAGTTGGTCCGCCGGCTATTTATACGCGGCCCGCGTGGCTGTGTCAGTGGTAGGGGTATACATAGAAAGAGACAAAATAGCGTAGACGCGCAAGCGCGCTCCGCACCAGCGCTGCATGCAACAAGCATGCGATGCATCGGATGCATGGATCGACCGAATGAATATTAGCAATAATTATTCATGTCTAGTCTATGAATCAACTAACTATGTATATAATTATGTACCTACCTACCTACCTACCTACCTACCTACCTACCTACCTACCTATATATTATGTATGTATGTGTAATTTGTTACTATTAATTAAATTCATAATCTACTTTGATATAAAGTTATCTACTTAAATAGGTCTGGTATATACGATGAAATATGTTATGTACCTAAGTAATGTATGTACCTATCTATGTGTTTGTTTATATAATATGTAGGTAGGTGAGTGAGTAAGTAAGAAAGAGTAGGTAAGTAAATAACTAGATTAGTACATACCTATCCAATCATAGTGTGCAGGACGACGTCAGTGAATATATAAACAGTAAATAATGAACAGTGAAACATAATTCGTGTACAGTATTAATATAGAATAGGTTCGTTTATATAGGTAGTTACTTACGATTATAGTGTTACATTTTCTTACATTTTATAGTTAATTAATCTTATTAGAATAGGGAATAAATAATAACAGTATCTAATAAGCTAATATAGTAGATAAGAACTTAGTTTGTAAGAAAATAAATTATATTTTGTTTTGTCGTTTTACTACCTCTAGATTTAAGTATTCTAATAAGAATATATGTAAATATCTATTTTTAGACTAAGTCTACTAAGATAATATGATTCTAATAGGAATATTGTAAGAAATTAACAGTTTAGAATATTATTACATAACTCCGTATTTTAGAGTAAAAATAAATAGGAAATAGCAAACGGCTCTCGATACGGTCGAGTTGTGTCTTACCTTAGTAAAGTGCACGCGCGCCCGCCCGCGCTGTGATTGGTCAATAAAACTGCCTCTGATTGGTCGACCAATCAGAGCGCCTACATTTTTTGAGGCAAAAACATATATAAGCAGCGCGGGTTTGTGGGTCAGCATGCACTTCCCTACGAGCAGCCAGCAAGAAAACAACTGGAAGAAAAACCTGGAAGAAAAACCTGGAAGAAAAACCTGGAAGAAAAACCTGGAAGAAAATACAGGAAGAAAATACTGGAAGAAAGTGCTGGAAGAAATTACTGGAAGAAATTGCCGGAAGATATTGTAACGTGAATAAACCTCAAGAGTGTGTGTTACCGACCTCTGTGCGTCTCATTTCCGTACCCCTCTACAGCGAAGTACCCCCAATCCAGTAACAGCAAGTGTGCGCAGTGCACATTTAATGGTCCTTCGAGCCGGATATTAGGGGTACATACGGGTACGGAAAGCCGTCAAAAACGTTCAACATGCCGGTCACACGCTCCGAAGGAAGAGGACGCAAGCCGGCCAACGACCAAACGCCATCGACGTCAGAGGGCACCACCACCACCTCGGCAAGCGGCACCAGCGCGGAAACGGGAACGGCCTCTACAGCTACGGGTACCACCGCCACGGAAGGAACAGAACAGACTACCACCACCTCCGCGACGACAGCGCCCTCTGCCGCCCCCTCCGCCGCAACAGCCACGCGCTCCGCTGCAACAGCCACGCGCTCCGCCGCATCGACGCTGCCTGCCGACGCACAACAGAAGAAGCCCCCCGCGGGGAGGGGGGTGCCCCCCCCACCCAAGGAACGTCAGGAAGAAACAGAAACGGCTACAGTCAAGAAGAAGGGAAGTGCACCCGGTCTGCCAGTGCCGAGCGGACCGCAGATCCTCCGCCCCCCCAGCAAGAGGGGGGGAGGGGGGGGATCCATCTACAGCAAGGGGAAAGCGCACAAAGTAGCAAAGGCTAAGGAAGAATTGCTACGTCTTCAAGTGGAACTAGCTGCAGCACGCCTCGCCGCGTTGGAAACAGAAGATTCTGAAGAAGAACCAGAAGATGTCTCCGTCTATTCGAAGTCAGAAGTAAACGAACGAGTCGACACCTGGTTGGAGAGCCAAGAGACGCGACCCATGCTGGCCATCACCGATGCACCTCACCATACGACAGAAGCACCGGTGACCCAGCATACAGAAGAGAACAGAAGACATATAGAAGAACGTCAAGCGCCTCCAGAACCACTTCATCCACCGGCGGGAGCGCCGCCCGACCTGACTGCACTAGCAGAAGCTATCACCCGCGCCGTCAAAGCAGCACAGCGACCGAAGTTCATCGAGCTACCTGTCTTCAGTGGGTCACATCAAGAGTGGTTACCCTTCCGCGCCGCCTATTACGAAACGGAAGCAACGTTCTCCGTCGTCGAAAATACGAACCGACTCAGAAGAAACCTGAAAGGAAGAGCCAAGGAAGCCGTGGAGGGACTTCTCATCACCAGCGCGCACCCATCAGAAATAATGAAGACTTTGGAATCAAGATTTGGAAGACCGGAGTCAATAGCCATGATGGAAATGGAAGCACTCAGAGGACTACCGCGCCTCACCGAGTCACCGCGGGACATATGTATATTTTCAACGAAGGTCTCCAACATCGTAGCAACCCTGAAGACACTGAGCTGCATGAACTACATGTACAATCCAGAAGTAACGAAGACGGTCGTGGACAAGCTAACTCCAACGCTGCGCTACAGATTTTACGACTTCGCGACGATGCAACCGAAAGAAGACCCGGACCTTTTGAAAATAGAAAAGTTCCTGAAACGGGAAGCGGAATTGTGTGGGCCATACGCACAGCCAGAACAGATCACCCCACACACTCCGAACACAGCAAGCAACAGCATTCAGAAGCGTCCGCAAAGGGTTCACACAGCAACAGAAGATAAGAAGACATCGTCTCCAAGGTGCCCCGTGTGCGAAGACATGGGACATACAGCAAGTGACTGCGAGCAATTCAAGAAGGCTAATGAAAATGGAAGATGGGACCTGGCGAAAGCAAGACACCTCTGCTTCCGCTGCCTACGCTACAGAACCAAGACTCACACCTGTCGTCCTAAAGCGTGCGGCATTGACAACTGCAAATACTTCCACAACAGGATGCTGCATTACAGAAAGACACAGGAGAAAGACGACAGTGAGGGCAAAGAAGAAACAACAGCGAACATCAACTCAGCCTGGACAGCAGCTAAGCAGCAGTCATACTTGAAGATCATGCCAGTACAGATAGTGGGTCCAGCCGGAACAGCAGACACCTTCGCACTCCTTGATGATGGATCAACAGTAACACTGATCGACGACGGCATCGCGAACAGCATTGGAGCGCAAGGACCTATCGACCCACTACACATAGAAGCCATCAACGATATGAAGACTACAGAAGCAAGTTCAAGGAAGGTGACCCTCACACTGAAGGGACCTAATAAGCGAGAAGAACAGATCCAGGCAAGAACAGTAAAGAACCTGTTGGTGTCACCGCAGCGGATATCAAGGGAACAGCTACTGGAGTGCAAACATCTACGAGACATGAGCGACATCCTATCCTATGAAAACGCGAAACCGGGAATCCTGATAGGCCAAGACAACTGGCACCTGCTGCTGGCGTCGAAGACCAGGAAGGGCAACAAAGGCCAGCCGGTCGCTTCTCTCACAAGATTGGGATGGGTCCTGCATGGCAGCTACACCAGGACAATTGGAGAAGCGTGCAGCGAGTCAACCACATGGCAGAACCGACCACAGAAGACCTGCAAGAAATGATGAAGCAGTATTTCACCATGGACTCGCTATGCCTGAATCCAAAGAGACCCAAGTCAGACCCTGAGGAGCAAGCCCTACAGATCCTGGAGAAAGCAACAGTAAAAACAGAAGAAGGAAGATATGAAACCGCTCTGCTCTGGAAGAAAGAAGATGTCACACTACCAAACAATTACGAGAACTCCCTGAAACGCCTCTACAGCATCGAGAAGAAGCTCGACCGTGACCCACAGTTTAAGAAGAAATACACAGAACAGATGAAAGCCCTGGTGACAAAAGGATACGCCGAACCCGCACCTGTGAAGAAAACAGAAAATAGAACATGGTACCTACCTCACTTCGCCGTGATAAATCCGATGAAACCAGACAAGTTGAGGGTGGTACATGATGCGGCTGCGAAGACAAGAGGAGTAGCACTCAACGACCTACTACTCAAAGGACCGGACCTGCTGCAGTCGCTGCCAGGCGTCATCATGCGATTCCGAGAACATGCAATAGCGATAACAGGGGACATAAAGGAAATGTTCATGCAAGTAAAGCTGAGGAATCAAGACAGGGACGCACTCAGATATCTCTGGCGTGGGGATCGCCGAGATGACCAACCTCCACAAGAATACAGAATGACTTCACTGATCTTCGGTGCATCGAGTTCACCTTCATCAGCTATCTTCGTGAAGAACCTCAATGCCAAGAAGCATGAAGACACGCACCCAGAAGCCGCCGCTGCCATAGTGAAGAAACACTACGTAGACGATTATCTAGACAGCTTCAAGACCCACGAAGACGCGGTGCGCATCGTGACAGGAGTGCGAGAGGTACACCAAGCAGCTGGATTTGAACTGAAGCAGTGGAAGTCCAACTCCGCCACCCTCTTGAAAGCCATCGGTGAAGAGGAACAGATAGAAGAAATGGAGTTATACAAAACAGAAGACACATCAGAAAGAGTCCTGGGCCTTATGTGGAAGCCAAAAACAGATGAACTTGCATTCAACTTGAACCTGGTGCGAGTACCTGAAGAACTAGTCAACGGCAAGACACCTACCAAGAGAGAAGCCCTAAGGATCGTCATGTCTCTCTTCGACCCACTTGGCTTCGCTTCACCGGTCACCATCAGAGCGAAGCAGATCCTACAGGAAGTTTGGAGAAGAGGGACAACGTGGGACGCCGAAATAGACCCAGACCTCGCACAACAGTGGCAAGACTGGATGACCCACCTGAGGAGCCTACGCAACGTGACCATACCAAGAAGATATCTGCATTACAGCGACGCTACGACTCTTCAACTCCACGTGTTCACCGACGCAAGCGAATCCAGCTACGCAGCAGTCCTGTTCTGGAGGACGGTTACTCCGAATGGCGAGGTCAACCTATCACTCGTGCTCGCCAAAGCCAAAGTCACTCCCCTGAAGCTCATCTCGATACCAAGACTGGAACTTCAAGCCGCAGTCATGGGGACACGCCTGGCCGAAACAGTGATCGAAGAGCACGAGAGGAAGCCCGACTCTAAGACCTTCTGGACCGACAGCAAGACTGCCCTCACGTGGATCAGAACAGGATCAAGATCGTACAAGCCATACGTCGCGCATCGTCTAGCAGCAATAGAAGAAGCATCATCAGTCAACGAGTGGCGTTGGATACCTACAAAGCTCAACGTGGCTGACGACGCAACACGAGATGTGCCAACAGACTTCGGAAAAGAACATCGATGGTACAAAGGTCCAGACTTCCTCTATGAAGACGAAGCCTCCTGGCCAGTGGAACAACTCCTACCAGCGTCCACTGAGCCGACGGGGGAAGAAAGGGTGAACGTCATCAGCAACAGCAACGAACAGAAGGTCAGCAAAGCGGTCCCAGACGTCAGAAGATTCTCAAACTGGAACAGATTACGCTACACAATGGCCAGGGCTCTCCTCTTCATCCAACTCTGCAGAACAGTGAAACACAGCGTCAACTATAAGAAGACTAAGAAGAACAGAGAAGTCGACGCTGATTGGAGACGTGTAAATAAACCTGTACAGAAGAAACCCAATCAGAAGATGAAAGAAGTTGAAAAGAAGAAGCACGTTCCGGTCCCCGCAGAACTCCTCAGAAGAGCCGAAGAGATCCTCATGCGCTCTACTCAGGAAGACAGCTTCGCCCAAGAAATTGAAGACATCAGAAGAAAGAAACCGATCGCCAAGGACAGCAGACTACGACACCTGAGCTTCGACTACAGAGAAGGAATCCTACGACTAAGAAGCCGCATCGAAGCTGCAGAAGGAATAGAAGAAAACGTCAGAAGTCCCATGATCATAGACGGCGATCACCCAACAGTAAGGCTGTGGATACAACACGTCCACATCCAGATGCATCACTCCGGCGTCGAAGCTACAGTCAACGAGTGTCTACAGCAATACTGGGTCTTGCGCATCCGCCCAGTAACCAAGTCCATAATTAAGAAATGTCTACTCTGCAGAATGAAGACTCGAGCGCCCCCACATCCTAGAACGGGCGACCTACCCTTGTGTCGGCTTGCACACCACAAGCGAGCCTTCACGTACACAGGGGTCGACTACTTCGGGCCGCTAACAGTTACAGTCGGCCGCACCAACCAGAAGAGATATGTGGCCATCTTCACCTGCCTGACAGTACGGGCAATCCACCTCGAGGTCGTCGCATCGCTCACCACAGACTCCGCAATCATGGCCCTCAGACGCATGATTGCACGACGCGGGTGCCCCACACAGATCTGGTCAGACAACGGCACCAATCTTCGAGGAGCAGACAAGGAGCTGAGACAGGCGATCGACGAGGCAACAGCGGCAGAGGCAGCAAAGAAGACTATATCCTGGCGCTTCATACCGCCCGGTGCGCCATTCATGGGAGGCGCCTGGGAGAGAATGGTGCGTTCAGTGAAGACGGCCCTAGCAGCAACCCTCCACGAGCGACGACCAACAGAAGAAGTACTCGCCACCCTACTAACAGAGGCTGAGTACACAGTCAACAGCCGACCACTCACACACGTGTCGGTCAACGCCGAAGATCCAGAAGCCCTTACCCCAAACCACTTCTTGCTTGGGGGACCAGGGCGAGTAGCGACGCCGGGAGCCTTCGACGAGAAAGACACCGTGACGAAGACCAGCTGGCGCGCATCACAACGGATGGCTGACGTCTTCTGGGCGAGGTGGCTGCACGAATACCTCCCCGGACTCCAACACCGGCGGGAGCCCAACGGCAGAGGACCTGAAGTGAAGATCGGTGACCTGGTCCAGCTCACAGACAGCAACTTGCCCCGCAACGTGTGGATCCGCGGCCTGGTGATAGCCACGTACCCAGGCCCCGACGGCGTCGTGCGCACAGTCGACGTGAAGACCAAAGGAGGAGTGCTGCGGAGGCCGGTGAGGAAGATGGTGGTCCTGCCAATAGAAGACGTCGCTCCAGCACCGGGACCAGCTACGATGGCATCGTACGGCGGGAGTAATGTGCAGGACGACGTCAGTGAATATATAAACAGTAAATAATGAACAGTGAAACATAATTCGTGTACAGTATTAATATAGAATAGGTTCGTTTATATAGGTAGTTACTTACGATTATAGTGTTACATTTTCTTACATTTTATAGTTAATTAATCTTATTAGAATAGGGAATAAATAATAACAGTATCTAATAAGCTAATATAGTAGATAAGAACTTAGTTTGTAAGAAAATAAATTATATTTTGTTTTGTCGTTTTACTACCTCTAGATTTAAGTATTCTAATAAGAATATATGTAAATATCTATTTTTAGACTAAGTCTACTAAGATAATATGATTCTAATAGGAATATTGTAAGAAATTAACAGTTTAGAATATTATTACATAACTCCGTATTTTAGAGTAAAAATAAATAGGAAATAGCAAACGGCTCTCGATACGGTCGAGTTGTGTCTTACCTTAGTAAAGTGCACGCGCGCCCGCCCGCGCTGTGATTGGTCAATAAAACTGCCTCTGATTGGTCGACCAATCAGAGCGCCTACATTTTTTGAGGCAAAAACATATATAAGCAGCGCGGGTTTGTGGGTCAGCATGCACTTCCCTACGAGCAGCCAGCAAGAAAACAACTGGAAGAAAAACCTGGAAGAAAAACCTGGAAGAAAAACCTGGAAGAAAAACCTGGAAGAAAATACAGGAAGAAAGTGCTGGAAGAAATTACTGGAAGAAATTGCCGGAAGATATTGTAACGTGAATAAACCTCAAGAGTGTGTGTTACCGACCTCTGTGCGTCTCATTTCCGTACCCCTCTACAGCGAAGTACCCCCAATCCAGTAACAGCAAGTGTGCGCAGTGCACACATAGATGCATCGACATAATACTTATCTATCATAACCTATACCTAGGTAGGTAGGTATCATATTTTGTTTTGTTAAACGTTTTGACGGTCCCATATAATAGAAACGAATATTGTCTTTGTATTCATGAAAGTTCTGTTAGCCCTGAAAAGGGCTTTTTGGTCAGCGCTCCGTGAGCGCCGCGAGTTAAGAGGGTGAGCACGAGCGTTGTCAGCGTCTCGGTGCGTTGCGATGCGATGCGATGCGATGATGGAATGTGCGTGCTGACAGAGGACAGAGGCACGGGACACGTACCTACGCACTAAGAAAGACGACGATGACACACCACACACAGACTTATTATTTCACAGTTTTCGTTCATGGTGGCGGTGGTTGTTTTTTTTTTTTTTTTTGTAGTGTCTTCGTTCGTCTTAGCAGCAGCCGTCGCCGGTGAGACGCGGGGACACGCGACCGTGGACCGCTTTCTTACTTCTTAGCGGCGGACGCCTTCTTGGCGGCCGGCTTGGACTTGGGCGTGGCCGCTGCCTTCTTAGGTTTTGGCGCTTTAGGTTTCTTGGTGGGCGGCTTCGCGGTCTTCTTTGCTTTCGGTGCGGCGCCCGCCTTCGACTTGGCAGGTGCGGCCGCCTTCTTGGCTGCGGGCTTCTTCTTGGCGGCGGCGGCCTTCTTGTCCCTTGCGGTCGCGCCACCCGACGCCTTCGACTTGGACGGGGAGCCCGAAGCGGCCGAGGCGGACGCGGAGGCCTTCTTGGTCTTGGCGCCGGCCGCCGAAGCGGTGGCAGCCTTCTTCGTCTTCGACGCCGCGGACGCGGATTTCGCGGCGGTCTTGCCAGCAGCGCCGGCGGGCTTCTTGGCCGCTGCGGACTTGGACTCTAGCTTGAACGATCCCGAGGCACCCTTACCTTTAGTCTGGATAAGTGCGCCGGATTCGACGGCGCTCTTCAAATATTTCCTTATGAACGGTGCAAGTTTTTCGGCGTCGACCTTGTACTGAGCTGCGATGTACTTCTTGATGGCTTGGAGGGAAGATCCGCTGCGTTCTTTCATCTCCTTTATAGCGTTGTTCACCATCTCCGATGTTTTCGGATGGGTCGGTTTCGCCTTCGGCTTCTTCGCGCCACCTGCGCCTCCCGCCTGTCTGGCCTGCTTCTTCGCCGGTGTAGCTGGAGCCGGAGCCTCGGTGGCCACTGCGGTGTCTGCCATTTTCTTTTATATAATTATTATTAGGTAGGTAGTAGTAGGTATATTATAACAAAATAAGTAAGTAACACGTAAGTAGTTAAACTCAGATGTCGCCACTTACTTGGAGGTTTTTCAAATTTCGAACGCGTACGCTAAGGTACGACGAAACTTTACCGTAACGAGCGCCGCGATGTCGCGGGGCTGTTTCTCGTATGAACACTTGAAACTTTTCACTAACACGCATCGGATAAAATATAAATAAATAATGGTTATTACGGTTTTAGACGTGGTGTGTTTACGTTTTCGTATAGGTAATGAACGTGGCTACGGTTCGATGTGAAATTTATAGTCGTGGTGTGTGTATACGGGCTGTCGCGGCGTTTTATTTTGGCGACTGCGTACCGGCCGTAGGTCGGGTCCCGTTCAAAATGTATTTTTCTCTATAAAAGTGATAGTTATTAATTATCGAGGTCGACGAATCAACAGGGAGGATATCGAGCGTGACCGGTGATAGGAATTCGTTGGTATCGACCTAAAAGTCGAACCTATTACAGACCTAAAAGTGAACCGTCGTAAAACACGTCGCGCCGCACGAGCGTTAAGGACGGACGGCGGCGGCCACGTTCAGGTCAGGACAACACGAGTACTTAGAAATAATACCTATAATATTAAAAGTTATAATATATTATATAAAATTATTATTTAAGTATGTAGTACCTAGGTACTTATCAACATGTTTTAAATGTAGGTAGGATAATAGTAGCGCGCGCGCATGTTTAAATACTCGTATGTAAGTAAGTAGGTACGTACAAAACGTGAGCGGAACGTGAGTTTGCGTCCGAGGAGCACTCAAACTGTTGATCTTTAAAAGAATCCCTAATAGGTACCTACCTACCTACCTACCTACCTTTACCTAAATCATACACAAACTTTTATGAGTACGGACGATAATAATTTATGATTGTGAATATTGTAAATATGTATACATACTTACACACCTATTACTAGATAGGTTACTACTGCCTATTTTATTTTCGTTGTAAGTATAGGTAGGTACCTACCTACCTACCTACCTACCTACTTACTTACTTACTTACTTAGGTGTACGCGGGAATATACATTTGCGAATTTATTTCCATCCGTATCCATAACATACATATATACCTTCAATACATACATACAAGGTAATAATTTTTCGTTTCAGGTGTTCACCCAAGAGCAACAATTTGATGCGGCAACGGCGTAATCATCATCATCGTGTAATCACCATCCACACAGTCCGGGCAGGCTGCATTCATTGGCTGATTGGCTAGCGTGCGTGCGGTGGTAAGTATTTTTATTTACCTACATAATAACTTACTAGTAGGTAGTTATTCCAGTACAGCAGTGTAGGTCACAGTAAAAAAAAAAAGAAAGAAAGAAAGTAACGTTTCGATGACGGCTATCCCATAAGAAACTTACTAAATTAAGTATCAGAATCATGTGCGGCCCTGAAAAGGGCCTTTTTTTTAATGTCCAGCATCTATATACGCATGGTGGATCCGCGCGGTATGTACGGCACGCAGCGTAGTTGCCGATTTAACCGCCGAAACCGTAAAGGGTGCGACCCTGGCGTTTCAGAGCGTACACGACGTCCATGGCGGTGACGGTCTTCCTCTTTGCGTGCTCGGTGTACGTGACCGCGTCGCGGATCACGTTCTCGAGGAACACCTTCAGCACGCCGCGGGTCTCTTCGTAAATCAGACCGGAGATACGTTTCACGCCCCCTCTGCGAGCCAGACGACGGATGGCGGGTTTCGTGATAAGTACCCTGTTTTTTATTTTATTAGTGCCGATCGGTTGTGAGAAGTGGCAAGTGTGAATGAAGAAATAAATTCTCTGATTTTAAAAGCTATGTTTACTTTTTTTTAACTGCCTTATTAGCCTAGTGCTCCTGAGCGAGACTGTTTCACTAGAGGTCCTGGGTTCGATTCCCAGCAGCTCCGAGTTTGGGATTTGTGCCCGGTTATTGGTAATAGGCTCGCGCCCTTGTGCGAAGATTAAATAAAAAGCGAATTAAGTAATAACTCATTATATATTTACACATTAAACACATAACACTGGCAACACTAATTGTTAAAAGTTCATCATAAAAATTAAAATAGGTACGCAAAAAAAAAATCAATAAAAAAATAATTAAATAAATAAAAAAAATATGTATAGCAAATTTTTGTTTACAATTTCAATATTGTGAGTTGCGAGTAGAATCTGATGTAGGTACCTCGATGACGTTGTGTTTGTGATTTACTCAGTCGGTACCTAAGTGTTATTGTATTTACTTCTCTTCTAAATTTTGTGATCACATCACCACAATAGATCTATAATACATTCGAGGCACATGCCTTTAACATTATCCGCGACATTTTTTTTTAAAAGCTTACTAGCGATGTGGGTCGCTCATTACTAGTATTCTTGCTAAGCTAAATGCTTGTGTTACGAGTGGGTTGACATCGGTAGTGCAATGGGTAGGTTTCGAACCGGCAACCACATGATCGCAAGTCCGACGCCCTAGCCATTAGGCTACTGCCGCTTCAAATTTATTATAGAATAGGTGGCTCAACGAGGTTATCCGACAGAGAACTAAAGTTACCGACATAGCTCAAAGGATTAGCAAGTTGAAGTGGCAATGGGCCGGTCACGTCTATCGGAGAACCGACAATCGTTGGAGCAAACGAGTTCTCGAGTGGAGACCGCGACTAGGCAAACGTAGTGTAAGGCGCCCGCTGGCCAGGTGGAGTGACGACTTGCGGAAGGCAGCTGGCAGTGACTGGATGATGAAAGCCGAAGATCGGGCTCTGTGGCGTTCACTAGGAGAGGCCTACGTCCAGCAGTGGACGAATATAGGCTGATGATGATGATGATGTTGATGATGATGAGGAGGTGGCTCACAACTGATCGAATTTCCTATACAAATGTACTTAATACCAAAATAAATCGTAATTCAAACACAATTAAATCAAATTGTGTTATTATTTGGTTTCCGATACCGTTAATCATCGTTCTACCATTTCATCCAAAATATTTTACTACTAGCTTCTGCCTGCGACTTCGTCCGCGTAGCGTGATGATATATAGCCTATAGCCTTCCTCGATAAATGGGCTGTCTAACACTGAAAGATTTTTTCAAATCGGACCAGTAGTTCCTGAGATTAGCGCGTTCAAGCAAACAAACAAACAAACTCTTCAGCTTTATACATATACTAGCTTCTGCCCGCGACTTCGTCCGCGTAGCGTGATGATATATAGCCTATAGCCTTCCTGAATAAATGGGCTATCTAACACTGAAATATTTTTTCAAATCGGACCAGTAGTTCCTGAGATTAGCGCGTTCAAGCAAGCAAACAAACAAACTCTTCAGCTTTATATATTAGTACTAGCTTCCGCCCGCGACTTCGTCCGCGTGGAATAGTTACTTAGTCTAAGCGGGATGATAGCATATAGCCTTCCTCAATAAATGGACTATCTAACACCGAAAGATTATTTCTAATCGGACCAATAGTTCCTGAGATTATCACGTTCAAGCAAACTTGGCAGGTGGCACTTGACAGGTGTAAAGATGATGATCCCCTTCAGCGGCTTAATTGTAGTATGTTTTCATTGAAGCTCACTTCAAGATATAGCCAATATTGTTAGTTGATAATTGAGAATTGAGTATTGAGTATCCGAGCGGAACTTTAGTAAAATATGTCACGGGAACAGGAATAATAAAAGAACGCTAAATGAGGATATGTCCTTTAGAGCGTTTGTTGGGTCCGAGGGGACCCAAGCTCGGTCCGCTCGGATACAAAACAAACGCTCTAAAGGCTGATGAATAACGTATACGTGTACAAAGTTAGCATAAAAAAGGTTATAGTGAGCCAACCTTAAAAGATAGACATATGCTGTCGCGGACTTTTTTTTAGAACTTTTAAAGAGGAACAATTCTGTCCTATATGATTTTTGCGAAACTTTAACCGTTTACGCAGCGCACGCATCGGAAGCTCTCAAAAGGAAAAAAAACGAATTTTAGAACAAAGTTAGCATAAAAAGGTTATACTTAGTGAGCCAACCTTAAAAGATAGACATATGCCGTCGCGGACTTTTTTTTAGAACTTTTAAAGAGGAACTATTCTGTCATATATGATTTTTGCGAAACTTTAATCGTTTACGCTGTGCATGCATCGGAAGCTCTCAAAAGGAATAAAACCCTCGATTTTGAAACATTCTTCATTGATGCTCCGCTCCTATTGGTCTTAGCGTGATGATATATAGCCTATAGCCTTCCTCGATAAATGAGCTATCAAACACTGAAATAATTTTTCAAATCGAACCAGTAGTTCCTGAGAGTAGCGCATTCAAGCAAACAAACAAACAAACAAACAAACAAACTCTTCAGCTTTATAAATTAGTATATTAGTATATAGATTAATATAGATTCTTGTTAACTTTACCAAGTTTGGAACTATTTACCAGCCGTTTATTAGGGTTCCGTAGCCATAATGGCAAAAAACGGAACCCATATGGATTCGTCATGTCTGTCCGTCTGTCTGCCTGTCCGTCCGTATGTCACAGCCACTTTTTTCCTAAAATATAAGAACTATACTGCTGAAATTTGGTAATTAGATGTATTCTATGAACCGCATTAAGATTTTCACATAAAAATAGAAAAAAAACTTTGGGGGTTCCCCATACTTGGAACTGAAACTCAATTTTCTTTTTCATTAAACCCATATATGTGTGGGTTATCTATGGATAGGTCTTCAAAAATGATATTGAGTTTTAAAATATATTTTTTTCTAAACTGAATAGTTTGCGCGAAAGACACTTCCAAAGTGGTAAAATGTGTGTCCCCCTTTAACTTCTAAAATAAGAGTATGATAAAACTAAAAAAATATATGATGTAGGTACATTACCATGCAAACTTCCATCGAAAATTGGTTTGAACGAGATCTAGTAAGTAGTTTTTTTAATCCCTACTTAATATTATAAATGCGAAAGTAACTCTGTATGTCTGTTACGCTTTCCCGCTTAAACCTCTCAACCGATTTTGATGAAATTTGGCACAGACAATCTTTAGACCCTGAGAAAGGACATAGGCTACCTTTTATTGCGAGCATCACGCTATAGGCTATATATCATCACGCTACGCGGACGAAGTCGCGGGCAGAAGCTAGTGTGTGCTAAATCGTTAATCAAAGTTACAACGAACTGCAAGAACTTTTATATTGTGTTACTTGCTGCTACGGAACCCTTCATGGGCGAGTCCGACTCGCACTTGGCCGGTTTTTATTTCCAGTGAATTAGTAGAAGAAACGGTGCGGTAGGAATCTAGATTAACGAAACCTATCTCAATCCGAATAAAATCACAATTTGATAAAATACTGTTTGGATTACGATTTATTTTGGTATAATACATTTCTGTGGGCAATTCTAGCTCTGTCGGGCCCTTAAAGAAATTGTTTAATATAGCGTTCATGTCGTAGAATTTCTGTGAAGGCAGTGAGAGTGTTGGGATTGCACTTGTAATCGCCTCTCGGCGCAGTGGACACGATGCCTCTGAGGTAGTAACGGTCGATGCCTTGATCAGACTCCCGAAACGCAAGGCCTCCACCACTGTCGCCTTGACATAGCGCCGTACCTGAAAACAATACATAGATGCTGTGGTTGAGGGAACAGCTTTTGTGCTACGGGTCGGAATAAACATTTGTGTCGCCTACAGTTAGGAAAAACAACATACATCCAGATTTCTGGAGGTTCATGAACATATTGTGTAAGTATAAGAAATCTTGTTCTTACCATTACGTTTGTATACCGTGAACGTTAGGTAAAGGTGTACAAATGTACACACACAGTTCGCGAGCGTGATTATTACCATTAATCGGGCGCATATCCAAACTCTTAATGAATGTTACTGAGAATTTCATATAAAATATAGTTTATATGATAAATAGGTACCTACGCATACAATCATACCATTCATCCACAAAGGTTCTTGCATACTTCCTTTGCTTCTTCCACATTCATACATCTTCTGCTGAATGATTTATATATTTGGCGCGAATAGGCCGGCTCGACCGAAGTGTTACCTCAGCCTCACAGAAAACCGTCGTGAAACAACACTTACGTTGTGTTTCGTGTGACTGAGGACACCACTGGCCCAAACCAAAAAGCGGCGGTAGCCTAATGGCTAGGGCGTCGGACTTGCGATCATGTGGTTGCCGGTTCGAAACCCACCCATTACACTACCGACGTGAACCCACTCGTAACACAAGCATTTTAGCTTAGCACGAGGGGTTAACAAGAATACTAGTGATGTGCGATCCACATTGCTAGTAAGCTTTGTTTTTAAAAAAAAAAACCCTTACGGCGTGTAACGCACTTTCTACTCCTCTGGTGTTGCGGGTGTCCATTAGCGGCGGTAGTCGCTTACCATAATGCAATCCGTCTGCTCGTTTCGAATAAATTAAAACAACTGAACTTACCATTTCTATATCCAGCGCATATTTTATCACCCGTAAGGTTTTCCCTGAAAGTCAGCGGGGAGGTTGCGATGCACTCCTCGATGTCGACGTATGGAAGTTCCACCACCTTCAGGATTTTAGAGGCTTTTCCTTTTTCATCTATTAGACCCCATCCGGCCACCTGAGTAGGTAAAGATGTTTTTATTGGTTAAGTTAGCAAACGAGTAGTCTAGCTACCTTCCGAGCCTTTAGAGCTCCTATGGTCAGCAGACTGCCAGAGCCACAGCAACCGAAAAAGTTGAAGAAAAGAAAGAAAAAGAACGACAAAAAAATCTTATTGTTACAGTTGAGGACACTGCCCATAATAGCATAAAATACCTACTTATATCAAATTATCTTAGAAAATTAAAAAAATAAAACAGTTTATTTATACTGATTTCTGACACTTACGCGAATATTAGACATTGAAATGAAACTACTTTTTACGGATTTTATCGCGGTATAATGATATTATTTAGTTCCCGACGTTTCGGATCCTTTACAGCATCCATGGTCACGGGCAGACTGAGACAGTGACTAATAATTAACAAAAATGTAAGGTAGCTGTTAGTTATTTTAACATCAAGACGTCCAACACCTCAGTCTGCCCGTGACCATGGATGCTGTAAAGGATCCGAAACGTCGGGAACTAAATAATATCAATATACCGCGATAAAATCCGTAAAAAGTAGTTTCATTTCAAAATAAAAAGTCATAATAATTGTGTGTCCCTCGGCTATGCCAAATAGGTCCAGATCAGCTAAACGCCAGACCTCCGATGAGCTGCCTGGCGCTGGTTTTCATCTGGACCTTACAGAGTGAGAATCACGGATGCAAACCAGTCTTTCAACACAGAAATTAAAAATAATTAAAAAAAAAGCGATTAACGGAATTTATTATTCCGAAGTAAGCCAGGCAGCCAGTTAGCCCCTAAAAGATCCTACCACGGAACAAGTCAGATATTTTCTTGCCTCTTACAAGGCTAGTTATCATATTCGGAAAAGTTGTACTCTGTCCTATGTTTTTGCATCACTATTTCCCACATTATCTTGGGTCTTCCGTTAGACCCTCAACGGCGGAGGAAAAATTGCAGTGTTATATTCCCTGGCGGCCTCTTTTGTTATGTGACCACACCATCGCAGCCATGCTTCGGCACGAATGGGCCGGCTCGTCCGGAGTGATAAGAAAAACAGCTTGAAACAACTCTTATGTTGTGTTTCGCCGAATGAGTGAGGATACCGGAGACCCAAACCCTTTTAAAAGGCCGGCAACGCACATGTTACTCCTCGACTCCCCGAGTGTTGCGGGTTACCATAAGGCGATCTGTCTGCTCGTTTGCCTACCTATACCATAAAAGACCTTCCTGCCTTCTACATAAGCTCATTTTGGAATAGAATGACATCACATCTAGTTTATGACCTAGTTTTTTTTTAGCACGGAAAATCCTCATGTATCGTATCACACATACATACATAAACACACACATCCTCACATTCCCTATCACACTTTCCCGCGCACACAACAAAGATAATAATAAAAAAACACATATTAACTATATCTTTTTGTTACTCTACTTCTTTTTTACATACATACATACACTCACGCCCTTCTCCCACAGGGGTAGGCAGAAACTATAGACTGCCACTTGCTACGATTCTTGCATGCCTCTTTTGCTTCTGCGACATTCATACATCTTCTCATACATACGCGCCGGTTGCGAGTACTACGCACCTGACCTTTTTGAAGGACTTCGCCAATAAGATCGGTGTAGGTCCTTCTAGGTCGACCTCTTCTGACGTTGCCGCTGATATGCGCCTTATACATTCCTTTCGTTAAGAGGCCGTCCTAAAAATTCACTCGATCGAGTTTAGGTAAATTCTATGTTTGTGTGCGCTTTTCACGCACACATGGCTGCAGATCGAGCGTACGAGCCTATAAACAATGTTGATCCTTTCATTATTAAATTAATTTTCTAGTTTTATTCTCGTTAGTTTTTTTTTGTATTTTCAATTTTGTTTTTAATTTAGTATATTTTTATAAATACAATATTCAATAAACATCAAAACATAAAACTTTGAAGGCGGAAATTGGGGTTAAACATTGTAATTTTTGTAGATACTGATTACTAATAAATACATAGTGACGAGTTTAATGATTTATGGATTTTTACATTTTAAGGGTAGGAAACGGGGGTTGAAGCCTGAAGGTTAATGTACTTAATTACTAATAAGTAGTTTTTAAAGGTAGGTATTTGAAAATGAGATATGTAGCTACTCATTATAAAAAATGTGTTTCAGGGATTTTGAATTTTCAAACCTTTACTTTGGAGGGTTGATAGTTTTATCTTTTGCTAGGCACTTCAAAATCGTAATATTTTGTTAAATGTTTATCAAAACACATTTTGGTCACGACTGAAACCGCTCGGTTGTATGTACATCTGTGCTAATTGTGGTATGTAGTTTAACTTTGCTCCACTTCATCGTGAAAAGTGTGAGATGAGATGTCTGAAGAATTATATATAGAATTAAGTATATTTGTTTTTCATAATTTACCATGCACGTAGAATGTGCCTTATGAAGGACCAACATAAGACATTAATTTTGTACTACAGTAGTAATCACGGCGATAACTACAATATTCATACCTTTGAATGTATTAAAACCTTTGCTTATAAATAATTTATTGTAAGATGTGGTTGCTTTTGACTAATGAACATAGAGCTTTGTAATAGGTGCTATGATTGTATAATTTTGTTTGTAATGTATATCATGGCATATTTTAAATCTATACTAATATATAAGCTGAAGAGTTTGTTTGTTTGTTTACTTGAACGCGCTAATCTCAGGAACTACTGGTTCGATTTGAAAAATTATTTCATTGTTCGATAGCCCATTTATTGAGAAAGGCTATAGGCTATATATCCTCATATATCTCCTATATCTCCTCTACGCGGACGAAGTCGTGGGCAGAAGCTAGTAAAATATAAAGCGTTATAATAGCTACTAAATTACCAAGCATTGCGCTGTCTAAATTTGAATGCTTGAATTGCCGGCCAAAACATAATACCAGCTATAGGTATTATACTTAATGTCGCAATCATACGCAGTCGCAGTCGTAAGTACCTCGAACATAACATACCATCACGCCTGTATTCCCTGAAGGGTTAGGCAGAGGCGTACACTAATGTACACCCACAGTTCGCCGATATGTTAAGGTCCCATGTAATAGGGGGCGAGCCTATTGCCATTATCCGGGCACAAATTTCAAATTCCGAGCTCCTACTGAGAATTTACTACGCCTGTTTTTATTAATAAATATTTTTTTTATGTATTTTATGTTATGCCAATGTATAAAATAAAAATCTATCTACTTACTGATCTAATACTAAATAGGATAATTGCATTAGTAATTTTCCACTTGACTGTACCATGCGCACGAAGGCGGGTGCAATAACCTCTGCCCGGCCAAAAAGATTGGGAACTACTGTACTGTACGTTTCCAAAGGAACTACATCCCAAGTACAATCAGGCTGTAGGATGTTCTTCAAAAAAGAAGTGACTTTTCAATAGATATTACTGACGTCACCTTTAAGACGTAAATTCAGAATGTGAATGCAAATTTAGACCTGGCAGGTGGGACTCGCGGCGGCTTAGTGATCATAGCATCTGATTTATCTAACCAGAAGACGCAGGTTCAAATTTTGATCGCAGTCGAGTTTTTCCATCACTAAAATAACTTTATAATAATATCTAGGAATGTGCAAAAAAATCACAAATAGTTAACAGTTCATATTTAATCAGCCCCTGAGAATCCTTGAAATTGACACCCATATCAATTTATTTAGAAAAGCATTTTCGTAATCAGCCCCTGAAAATCCTTGACATTGACAGCTGTATCAATTTATTTAGAACAACAATGTCCGCTATCTTGGATTTAAAATTAATGTCATTTTCGTAATCAGCCCCCAAAATTCTTTGAAATTGACACCCATATCAATTTATTTAGAAAAGCAATGTCCGCCATGTTGGATTTCAATGTTAATATCATTTTCGTAATCAGCCCCTGAAAATACTTGAAATTGATACCCATATCAATTTATTTAGAAAAGCAAAGTCCGCCATCTTGGATTTCAAAATTACTGTCATTCTCGTAATCAGCCCCTGAAAATCCTTGACATTGACACCCGTATCAATTTATTAAGGAAAACAATGTCCGCCATCTCGGATTTAAAAATTAATGTCATTTTCGTAATCTGCCCCCGAAATTCCTTGAAATTGACACCCATATCAATTTATTTAGAAAAGCAATGTCCGCCATGTTGGATTTCAATAATTTTCATAATCAGCCCCTGAAAATCCTTGAAATTGATACCCATATCAATTTATATAGAAAAGCAATGTCCGCCATCTTTGATTTCAAAATTAATATAATTTTCGTAATCAGCCCCTGAAAATCTTTGAAATTGACACCCATATTAATTTATTTAGAAAAGTAATGTCCGCCATCTTGGATTTCAAAAATAAACATTTTCGTAATCAGCACAATGAGAAACTTGTACTACCCATACTTCCTACAAAAAATACCAGACCATATTATATTATAGGGCTTTTCTAGAAATTAGAAGTTATAAAATAATCAACGTATCAAGTTGGGTTAATCGCAGTATAATTTGGGAAAATATTTACGTCAAACAAGCGCACGCCTGTGACACAAAGCGATACGTCCTCTCGCTGGGAAGGCCCAAACGTGACTGGCGCGAGCGGCTTTGCGCGCTCGATATTATAGCACAATTATAGGTCTTTTCATCTTTGATTTACTAAATCAAAATATATTTTTTTTGAAAAAGTAATTTTTGATCCTATTAGAGGGATAACTGAAAATTATTAAGTAATTTAAAAAATAATCAAAATGTCTTTCTAAAAAATAGAAAAAAATACATATTTGTCTGCAATTTTCACGAAAAATTACGTTACGTAAATATTTTTTTCCTGCTATATTTTGTATGAAAATTGAAAAAAGTGCTTCCGCTAGTGCCAAGTAGAGCATATGCTGGGTTTTATAGTATTTTTTAATATTCAGTAATACTAATATTTTCTTGTAAACCGATCATCAAACTTCACTCGAAACGCGTTTTTTGGGAAAAGGAGTTGTCAATAAAAGGGATTTACGATTATTATAGAAGTAAATTGAAAAATCCATTTCCGCTTGTGCCAGGTTTAAGAACAGTTCTTTTCAAATAATTAATAACTTTATATAAATTCTTTGTACATTCCTCACAATCGGTCAACAAAATTCACTAAAATGCGTCAATTTTTAGGACGGCCCCTTAATCGTCTTTCATTCATTCTCTCAACATGTCCAAACCATCTCAGCATATTCTTATATATTTCCTTTCATACTTCTTTATTACCCCAATTATGTAATTAAGTTCTCCCACACACTATTAATAGTTTAACTTTATCACAAATTCCCAACATCCGAAGTAACAAATTGTATAACACTGACTCCTAAGTCGCAGGTTTCCCATAGTTTAGGAGGCAGGGTTCCAAATTTCTAAGCTACTCTAATTATTTAACTCATAGCCTAATCCATTAGCACTTTGTAAAAGGTTATTTGTGTCAATACAGTATTTATTTATTTATTTCTTTATCGTCCACCACCTGGGAGGCGACTGGCTATGTCGGACTCGTACCAACTTAAAAACGAACTCCCCTACCCTTGCCCTATAGTTGTGTCACACCGTGTCAGGATACATTACCTTCCCCAGGTTTCCAGGCCGCAGCTGCCTATCATGAAAGGTTTCGTCGAAGTTCAGACAAACCGGTCTGACGTAGTTGTGGTAATCAAAGGGTGTCTCCAGGATCACTATGGCTATGTCCTCCTGGAAGTTCGCCTGTCTGCCTTGGAAGCGAGTAGGGATGTGGATGTCCTTAACCTGTTGGAAGGTCGTTTTTACAGGATGACGATTAAGTCACTTGCACACGTAAGGAGTTATTCAGGATAATAATATCACAGGATAGGAATATGTGGAAGAGCCATGCATCGGCACGAATGGGCCAGCTCGACCGGAGTGTTACCACGGCTTCATAGAAAACCGGCGTAAAACAACGTTTCGCCGAATGTGTGAAATACTGGATGCCCAAACCCTTTTAAAAGGCGGGCAACGCACTTGCGACTCTTCTAATTTAAACCAGATCCAGCCGTCCCTAGCTGTTCCCCCAGCAAAGCCCTAAGCCGAAGCCCGTGTCCCGTTAGGGGACGCCCTTAGCTAAGCAAGCAAAGCTGCAATGAAATTTTCAGTAGCAGCTCGGAGTTTGGAATTTATGTTAGACTCGCTCCCTATCACATGGGACCTAAAAAATACCCGCGAACTGTGAGAGAACATTATTACATCTCTGCTTAACCCTTCGGTTACATATAATACAAGCGGCTGTCCCGCTTGACCAATATGAACATCTCTTACGTCCGACTTTTGCGCGTCTTTATCTTCCTCACTGTTCCAATCGCGGAATAATTTGGCAATTGCTATGGCGTAGTTGGCCGATGGCTGTCTCATACCCACATCGTCCCAGAAGCAATGAGCAGCTGAAAACACAAAACAAGTTTTTTTATGGAATAGGGGAGCAAACGAGCAGACGGATCACCAGATGGTAAGCCATGCCCGCCTTTTTGAAAGGGTTTGGGTCTCCGGTAAACTCACTTACTCACTCGGCGAAACACAATGCATGCACAATGCATGCACAATGCAAATTTTGATACTATTGAAATAGCAAACCCGGGCACCAAGTTTCCTCATGATATTTTTCTTCGCTGTTTAGGCGATTGATAGATTTATAATTAAAGCACACAGGTATCCGAAAAGTCACTGTTGCGCGCCTTGCCTAGCCACTCTCACTCTGAAGGAGACCCTTGCCCAGGTGGCTAGTATATGATATAATGGTGCTGTTGATTAAAACTAACCAGATATGACAACAGAGTTGGTGACGAGGGATCCTCCACAGATTTGTTTAGGTGTCTTTCCGGGCCTCTTACGGTAGATACCGACGTGCCACGGCAGTTCACCTCGTAACGCGGGCCTGCCGTCTATGATCAGGTCAATTCCGTCTGGTGTCAACCGGCCACACTCTAGAAACGAAAATAAATCAATCATTTAAATCGATGTGCGCTGTGCCCATAGAGTCATCTATGAGATTGTTCGTACTACAAAAAAGACGTCGGTGATACTCCTCGGAAACATGTAACGATGCAAACGGTTATCGTGGTCAGAGTAGTAGTAGATAAGTATAGGGACATAGCTTTGACAGATTCCATATTATTTACATATCGAGATGTCTTCATATGGATAGTATTGTTTACCACAACAGAAACTGTAAATGTGTGTACGTTGTGGCTTGTCTAAGTAGACACCTAGTTTTATTTGTCGCTTTGATGGTGTGCGTTTTTACCACATAGGTTTTTATTTAGAAATGACATCGGGTTCTCAAATAACGTGAATCTTCGTTTAATATAGTCCACCTCGGTGAAACTTGGACATCCTTCCTGCAATACTGTACCAGTGAAGTTTGTAATTTATTTATTTTAAAAGAGTGTCCATGGAGTTTCTTGCCGGATTCTTCTCTATAGGATCGACCTTTTGGAACCGTGCAACTAGAATCACAACGTTTCATAAACGCTTGTAAATGCTTATTTGAAATAAAAACATTTGAACTTGAACTTTGAACTTGAGAGGAACTGAAACGTTGTCGCCCGAGAAATAAAATTCATATAAAATTTGCTATTGCACCACGGTGCAATATTTTTCGGTCGTCCGTTTGCAGTAGCATTATCAGCGTCCTGCCTTTGTCCCAGTTTACTTGGGATCAGAAAGCATGTCCTTTTTCTCCATTAATACCTGTCAGTCTCATCATTCACTTTATTTTCCATCAAATCGACCTAAACACAATCCATCCATATTTAAAGCATAACATTATAAAAAATATTGTCAGTTATTTCCAACCTGGACTGCACACAGCGACGTTATTCCACACTCCATTGATGCATTTCATATAAGGTAGAGGAAAATACGTGTGATAGTTAGGTTTATTGCATTCTGGTAGGATGGCGGTCCCCGAAGGCTCGAAGGCGTTGCAGGCGCGCCTACCTTCGATGGTACCGGACACAAGGCAGTGGTAGGTTACTGAAGGATGACTGTCAAGTTTGCAAAACCCTGGAAGAAGAAGATATACAATTTAGTGAATAAAAATTCGATCTTGGGTAGAACCCAAACTCGTACTCTCACTCGTACTCGTACTCGTTACGAACCGTACACTAGTTGCTTTAGCCACTAAGCTACATAGACCAACGAGGATTTCGGCATCCCTTGATGCCAAATTTTTCTTCTACATTCTACATCTCAAGGTGAATTTATAATTTATCCTTTATGCCCGTACGACTGCATGAGGTAAGAGCTCTACGTGGCCACACCTAGCGCCATTTAGGTCGCCTTATATTACTCAAATATTGTTTGAACATTGACACGATAAGAAGAAGGAGAAGTTCTTCTAAAATTCATATTTATTTATTGGTTTATTGATGACATAGTAGAAGGCCCGTACTCAGCAGAGGGACAGTATAATGGATTGATATTAAAGAATGGTAATGTAGGCAATGAACATACATTAGCTAGCACGAAGGCGAACGCTATCTGACTTGTTGTTGTAATAGGCATCGCAATCAAAGTTTTTCTATGAAGACTCCAAGGTTTATCAGAGCCTTAAGATCAGCTCTTGTGCCCATGGTCTAATACCATTATGGACTAGTAAGGACCATTGACATGCTACAAATCGATTATGGGACAGTACTCACGAACACATTGCGGTAGAAAGCCCGACCAGGTTCCATCCTGGCAGAAGACTGAATTGGTGTCGACGACGTCGTATCCTGGGTCGCAAGTCACGTTCAGACGGAGAGACTGGAACCCTTGGCCAGGAGTGCCGTGTAGTGCATTGGTAGCTACGTACTTCCCATTTACTGGATATGGCGGCAGCACACATTTGCCGGGCAATGCTGGTCTATCGAAATAGGAAATGTATCAGAAAATAATCTACTGTGATAATGGATTCCTTGGTCTCTAGATCAAATATCAAGATGATTGAATCAAAAGCTCAATATTGCAATCATAAATTTATTTTTAAAAAGTGTATCTATGGAGTTTCTTGTCAGCTGTTCTCCATAAGACCTACTTTTTGGAACCGTGCAGCTTGATTTGACTTTTCAAAAGCGATATTGATTCATGGTGGATATTCCGAAAACCCGAACGACACGCTTTAAGTTCTTTTTTATCATGCGTACCGCTGAAATGTGGAATGTGCTTCCCGGATGGGTCTTTCCTGATAGATACAATCAGGGTGTCTTTAAATCGCGAGGGAATCGGTTTCCTCTAGGCAAGCGCGCTCCATTGGACCCTATCAAGTGCAAGTGTAACCCTATCAAGAATTTAAAAAAGTTGTTGAAACCATGAGCTTACTAATTAATTATCATTCCGTATAAGTATTTAAAGAAGGTGGCTGGCAGCGGATGGATGCGAGCTGCCCAAGACCGGGATGGTTGGCGCTCTTTGGGGGAGGCCTACGTTCAGCAGTGGACGGCAATAGGCTGATATGATGATGATGATGATAAGTATTGTCAAAGCGAAATATGTTGAGGAAAAATGCATGCCGAGAGATTCTCAATGGCGTGTCAAGCGAGGCCACCATGGATAGTGGTGGACAGTAGAGACAAAAAAGTTCATGATGAACAATGGAATTCTTACTTGTCAAACTGTGGCCTATTGTTGCTGGGAGGCTTGTAAACCTGTTTGCTGCATAACTCCTCGGCCTCATCTGATCCATCAATACACTCTTTTTGCTGTAACGAGAAATTATATTATAAACTAGCAAACCTAAAGGAAAACTAGAGAGGTTAAAAAATCGCCCCTTTTGATGAATCACAATGGGTACACGGATAACCGGCCACACAACGGCCAACAATGTTCTATCATAGGCTTTACGTATACTTACAAGGTGCAAATATGCAATACAAAAAAAGTACTTTGAAAGATAGAGTGAGAAACAGTATGATAAGGGAGCGGTGTGGTGTGAAAGAAGGTGTGGTAACAAAGATTGAGAAAGGTATGTTAAGGTGGTTTGGGCATGTAGAGAGGATGGATGAACGGAGATTGACAAAACGAGTATATGATATAGGAAGAGTTGGTAGGGACCGACCTCGACGAACGTACCACAACCAGGTTGCGGCCATTCTTATAAAAGGTCAGGTTAAGAGTACCCTAAACCGACGATCATGCAAGAGGAGGTTAATGAACGTAGATGAAGCGAAAGTAGTGTGCCAGGATCGTAGCAAGTGGAAATCTATAGTCTCTGCCTACCCCAATGGGAGATAGGCGTGAAAATATGTATGTATGTATGTAAAAAAGTACTTCGGAGATTTTTCTGTTCATATTAGTTACGAAAATTGGCTAAAATATTAGCAGCCTATTTGTATCTGTACCGTGAGATTACGTGCTCGACGATCGCTTGCGTCCATCGAAGAAGTGAAATTTTTTTTTAAATTTATTTTCTCATAAAAAAATCTGTCATGCCGCAGTCCATAATAGATATTCTAATAAAAAAATACTTACACCATTACAATCTGCTTTTTGGTCGACGCAGGCGCCGTAAGCACATTGAAACAGATTCGACGGACATTTCTTTGCTGCGCACGCGCGCACGGTCTCATCCGATCCGTCCGGACAGTCTGGGACTCCATCGCAGTAGTCAGAAGCGGGTATGAAATTTCCGTTCTGACATCGAAATCTTCCTCTGGAATGAAATCAAGCTTTTCTATAGCTTCTGGGACAATATGAACATTGTAGCGCAATCTATTGCGCTAAATAATAACTACAATGTAGCGAATCCTGAATCGCGCAGGTAATATTTTTGACTTGAACCGTCCGACGAGCCGTGGCCCTCTAGGCAACCACTCGCATGGTCAGAGGATTCCTTCTTTGGGATGGAGGTGTAACACGCCTTATGTTACCACAACGTCGAGACTCTTTGTAATGTACGTAAAGCCGTCGGTTTCTATTGACTATTTGACCTAAGATAATTGTTCAGCTCCCTAGATTATGGTCGAGCTACACAAATACTGATACATGCGTGCCGTCAGGTGAGTGATCTACTCAAAGACGCAATGGCTCTTTCTTCAAAAGGCCATCTCAGACATTACCCTGCATTGTAACACACACATATTGCTACCACTATGTCTGGACTTTAAGGGCCCATGATTCTCTGAGTTTGTTTCGGTGTTTCTTCTCGAAACTGCCGGCGTCATCAACAAAAAAAAACATAATAATGACTTGTATAAGTATCTTTAAAAGTTTTTTTTTTAAATGGACATTAGCTGTTGAATCAGGGAATCTTAACAGCGTAACCGAACTTGGTGGCGAGGCACCGAATGCCTCCAGCCAGGAGCAACTTAAAATTAAGCAACAGCAGCTAAGGGCGTCCCCTGCGGGACACGGGCCTCGGCTTAGGGCGTTGCTGGGGGCAGCTAGGGACGGCTGGATCTGGTTTAAATTATTTTTAGGGACTAATTTAAAGCTACTGGCTCGGCGCGGGCCAGCTAATCTATAAAGATCTATTTAATCATTTGTTTATACAAGTTATAGGCAATGCCGATATTTTATCGGCATTGCTCAGAAATTGGGTGCATAAATTGGATCCGATATTCGTGGCGGTAAAACTTACAGTGTTACATCTGTCTCGTTCCTACACTTGGGAAGCAACTCGTCGGACTGGTCTGCGCACTCAGCGATACCGTTGCAAGGTGCTGTGCCATCCACGCATGCGCCGTACGTGCATCGGAACCAATTCGCTTGACATCTAATTAAGAAGAAAAATATAAGTATGTACTGCTAATATGAAATGCTAATTAAGCTAAGCCACACGTACACATTCGATAACATCCTATCCGTTGCCCAAGCATGCGATTGTCATAATTACCGATAATTACGACAGTGGTAGAGCCTATTTTGGCACGAATGGGCAGGCTCGACCGGAGTGATACCACGGCCTCACAGAAAACCGGTGTGAAACACCGCTTACGTTGTGTTTCGCCGAGTTAGTCAGGATACCCGAGGCCGAAACCTTTTTAAAAGTCTGGCAATGCACTCCTGACTCCTTTGGCGTTGTGTGGGTGTCCATAAAAGGACACCCACAATTGTTGCTTACAACCAAGCGATCCGTCTGCTCGTTAGCCCCCACATGGCATACAAAATATCTTCATCAATATCGTCATTAATATCATCATCGTCAATCTTATTATTATCAACATTGTGATCATAATTAACATCGTTATCACGATGATGATGCAGGATATAATGAAAATTGTCCTTGGACACATCCAAGATCAATTTTCATTATATTCCCAAAAACCATGTTTAAATTTCTTCTTATATCACATTATATGAAGAAATTCACACATGATTTTTCTTCACTGGGAGGGACAATGATGAAATGACGAGGAAGATCGCAATGATGTTGCAGAAAATTATGCTGACGGTTATTGGATCTGATGAAGGAAGTTAAACTAACTTGGTTTTCCTGCAAAGCGGGTGAGTCTCGTCGCTTCGGTCCGGACAATCTATCTTGCCATCACATTTGCCGTCAATAGCAATGCAGGTACCATCCCTGCACTTCCACTGCCCTAGGCTGGAAAACAAATGGGAACGTGCATATCACGCCTGTTTTCCCCAGGTGTACTAATATAGATAAACTAGCTTCTGCCCGCGACTTCGCCCTGGCTGGAGGCATTCGGTGCCTCGCCACCAAGTTCGGTTACGCTGTTAAGATTCCCTGAATCAACAGCTAATGTCCATTCCAAAAAAAAACCGCGACTTCGTCCGCGTAGCGTGATGATATATAGCCTATAGCCTTCCTCAATAAATGGGCTATCTAACACTGAAAGAATTTTTCAAATCGGACCAGTAGTCCCTGAGATTAGCGTGTTCAAGCAAACAAACAAACGAACAAACAAACTCTTCAGCTTTATATATTAATAAATATATAGATATATTAGTATAGATTACCGTGGGAGGGCCATGCTTCGGCACGAATGGGCCGGCTTGACCAGAGTGATATCACGGCCTCACAGAAAACCGGTGTGAAACAACACTTGCGTTGTGTTTCGCAGAGTGAGTGAGGAAACCGGAGGCCCAGACCCTTTTAAAAGGCGGGCAACACACACTCACTCGACTCCTCTGGTGTGGTATCCATCGCTTACCATCGGGTGATCCGTTTGCACCCCTATCCCATTAAAAAAGTATGTTTAGGGCCCATGTAAGAGAGGGAGAGGCTCTTGCTATTAATCATAGAAAAACCCAAAAACTGCAATAATTCAGCTAATAAATTTTAGCCCTTCAGAATCAAATGAACCATCAATAGAAAAAAGGTGTGCTGGATCCTAGGCGCTTTGTGAAACAATTTTTTTAACAAATTATTTTATGATTTTGGTCCTCCAGAAACGTGCACGACAGGTGATTGTTTGACCACCAGATCCTAGACTGTGTATGATATTTTTTTTTTACGTGGATTTTCTGATTAAATATCTGAGAAATATCATGGAAGCAAACAAACAAAACACAACGCAAACCCAGATCCTCACATGTACAAACGCCCAGATCCGCGACAATTACCTGTAGATCATACAAATTCTTCTCCGTGTGGGGATCGAACCCACAACACGTGTCACGAAAGCCAAATGTGTTATATCAAACTCCGTTGTCAACTGGACTCCTAAATGTAATTGCTTTGGCAAATGTACTTACCGACATTGTTCTGTCTGTCGTTTCCATCTATCATGTAAAACTATATCAGCTACCGGCACCGCACTGATTCTGCTGACATCCTTGGTTACAGCACTCACTGACGGAGATATGCCTGGCAAAAAAAAATCATTACTCATACTAGCTGTCCAAGCTGTCCCTCCCAGCAACGCCCTAAGCCGAGGTCCGAGTCCCGTTAGGGGACGCCCTTCGCTGATGTTGCTTAGTTTATAAGTTGCTCCTGGCTGGAGGCGCTGGGTGCCTTGCCACCAAATCCGGTTATGCTGTAAAGATTCTCTGAAGCAACAGCCTACGACCACATAAAATAGTTTATTTAAATAATTATGCTGTTTCGCTACTCTTTAGCTACTTCAATAAAACTATCAACTTGTACTAATTGTCCAAGAAATTTAATAAACCAGTTGGGGAAAGATTCACCACCAGCTTTTCTAGTATATTATTTCTTATGCACGGATTTTGAATAACATGTTATGCTAATCTAAGAATAACACCATCATACCATCACGCCTGTATTCCCCGAAGGGTTAGGCAGAGGTGTACTAGTAAGGTACAACCACAGTTCGCCGATATGTTTAGGTCCCATGTAATAGAGGGTGATGCCTATTGCTATTAACCGGACACAAATTGCAAACTCCGAGCTGCTACTGAGACTTTCATAGAAAAACCTAATAACACTTTGTTTGACCTGGGAATCGAACCCAGGATCTCTAGCGTAGCAGTGGCACCAGTCATGGGACCACTAGACTAACGAGGCAGACCAACACAACACATTAACCTCACAAAAAAATACTCACACATACATACTCGTATTTTCTCACATCTCCCTGGAGTGATTCTGCCATAAGGACTATTAATCGACATCTCACAATCTTCAATCCCAATCTAAGCGAATGATTAAGGAAAATTAAACAAATCATATGATTTGAAAACTTGATTTAAACATTGACGCGGAGTAGCATCAAAACCGGTTTAGTTGTTATGATAACATAATAAACTGAACTTGGGTTTCTTTTCGTTAAGTTTCTTGGGTTTTTAAATTGTTTTATAAGGTCAACAGGGTCGCGTGGCCAACGCGCTGATTGATATGTAAGCTTACCGCGGTCAGCCTAAGATGGGTGTTTCTTTTTTAACGTAACCGGACGTGGTGGTGAGGCACTGAATGCCTCCAGCCAGGAGCAACTTATAAACTAAGCAACAACACCTAAGGGCATCCCCTAAAGGGACTCGGACCTCGGCTTAGGGCGTTACTGGGTGGGGCAGCTAGGGATGGCTGGATCTGGGGTGATTATTTAGGGGCGAATTTAAAGCTACATAGATCCAAACTCTAATAACGTATGACTTGACCTGTGGGACATAATATAAAAGCTGGACTCACCGTAAGAAATTAAAACTAGAACATAAAAAAACATCGTAACAAACACTCGCACTTTATCATTAAAAATATACTTAATTCACTATTTCTTAAGATTTAATTTAAAGTTACGCGGTTTTCATTGCAAGTCAACCAATTTTACTAAATTACACATTAGGTATTTAAGTATACACGTTAGAACTGCTTCTGTTTTAGACAAGGACTAATAAAATAATTGAAATTATATATTTAAATTCATTCGGTTATGTTCGGCCGTCATCGTAAATTTTCGGGCAGTGACAGCAAAAAACGTAGCGAGCATTTCAAGAGAACTGTGCAGCTTTGCCTTTCACATCTAAAATTTCCGAAGTTTCGAAGTATTTTCGATAAAAAAGTTTTCATTCAAACTTCAGATTCGGGAATTTTTTGCTTGCCGCTAATCTGTTATTATCGGTGGACGGATTGTCAGCTCCTTAGATTAAAGTCGAGCTAAACAATGACTGACCCTCTACAAGTGGCATGAACGCTAATCGAATAGAATTCTCAATTATATGCAAATGACATTATCTTTTTCAGCCGTTATCGTCCCACTGCAGGGCAAAGGCCTCCCTACCCTTCTTCCACTCCTCACGGTTTAGAGCCTTCTGTGGCCAATCTATACAATCATAATAATAAATAAATAAATAAAATGTTTATTCATCCAAAAGTAAATACAGATTTGACATAGATGGACAATAGATGTCCCAGCTCATCCCGCCAACTCCTTTTGGGCCTGCCGCGACGTCGTCTAACGTTATGTGGGTTCCACTCAGTTGTAAGTTTTGCCCACAGCTCGTCTGACATGCGGCAGATGTGACTAGCCCAATTCCACTTAAGCTTGCAGCTTTCTGGCCCACGTCGGCAATCTGAGTTCTGACATAAGCTTTCAAAAATCGAGCGCGCACAGATGTCATCACCATACATTTTGTTTCTATTCGTTTCTCTATTTGAACGCCTGATTGCAGGCTCTGATGCACGCGCTAGCTAGGGCAGCTGAAGACTGGACCAAAGCTATTTAAAAGGGGCGGTTTTGAAAAGGCCATTTTAGACATTGTTATACTTACATATATATTATATTTTCAATTTTGCTGCTACCATGTCTGAACCAGAATTCCCTGAGTTTCTTTCGTTGTTTCTTATTAGAAGGCATCAGTTGGGAAATGGTGTTACTTAGCAAAAAAATTAATATTAAAACATTGACTTGTAAAAGTGTCATTAAAAGATTTAGAAATAGATATCACTCATCATATTGGTGAAACGGTAGTAATGAGGACCACCTAATTGCTACACCAAACTGCAATAGTTTTTAGTCATTGAGAGTCAAATTTATGACCTCTACCATAGCCAAAAAAAATATATTAAATAAGAAAGGATGCAAAGCATGTCGGGCAGAGTTAAGTAGTTGGAATAAAGAAAACGAACTTCTAAATAGTACCTAAAAGATTTATTGAATTTAGTTAGTATGAGTTTCCTCCGCCGTTAAGATATATTGTGTAAATAAAAAAATATGTTATATTATACGTCTGTTACATAGTCTACTTTAAATAAAGGTGACGAACCTTTTCATTACGCGATTGTACATAAATATTCATAATTATACGCTTGTGGCACATCGTGCGCCCGCGTGTGTACCCGGTTTACTTTTTACACCAGCAGAGGTTTCACAAAATGTTCGTGAGTGCTAACTAGTGTAAATGTGATCAGGTCATTCACACAATTGTCTCGGTCAGTGTTAGGCGCCGTAGAAATGATTCCTCTCAGATAGTAACGTGTGATGCCGCGAGCCACGTCTGGAAACACGAGGCCTCCACCACTGTTCCCTCTGCATAACAAAGTACCTGAAACCATTAAGAGAAAATACTTCATTAAAACCAGTGGCGGCGTTAGACGTCGGCGATGTCAACGCCTGTTTCGCGTGGTTCTTCGATCCTGAAAACGGGTTTTTTAAGTGGCAAACAATCATACGGACCACCTGATGGTAAGCGGCTACCGTAGCCTATGGACGCTTGCAACACCAGGGGTCACTCGCGCGTTGCCGACTATGTAAAAACCTTTCGATAACCTTTTTGAGAGGTTTTTTTTTTTTAAAGTTTACTAGCAATGTGGGTCACACATTACTAGTATTCTTGTTAACCCCTCGTGCTAAGCTAAATGCTTGTGTTACGAGTGGGTTCACGTCGGTAGTGCAATGGGTGGGGTTCGAACCGGCAACCACATGATCGCAAGTCCGACGCCCTAGCCATTAGGCTACCGCCGCTTTAAAGGTTGGGTAAAGATTAAGGAGGAATAGTTGGGCAGACACCACCGGTCCCCCCACTGCCAATACAAAGCTTCCTTGCGGAGCTCTGGGGACCTTGCTCACCGTTAGGAACACAACAAAGCACGGAGCTATGTTATATTGCTACAATTTTCTGCAAGGTGGAGGTACTTCCCCAGGCGGCTATCTCCAAAATGTGAGTGAAATAATTCAATTCCACTATGCCTACCTCGCTTATAATATAACTAGCTTCTGCCCGCGACTTCGTCCGCGTAGCCTTCCTCAATAAATGGGCTATCTAACACTGAAAGAATTTTTCAAATCGGAGCAGTAGTTCCTGAGATTAGCGCGTTCAAGCAAACAAACAAACTCTTCAGTTTTATATCTATACTAATATATAAAGCTGAAGAGTTTGTTTGTTTGAACGCGCTAATCTCAGGAACTACTGGTCCGATTTGAAAAATTCTTTCAGTGTTAGATAGCCCATTTATTGAGGAAGGCTATAGGCTATATATCATCACGCTACGTGGACGACGTCGCGGGCAGAAGCTAGTATTAGTATATAGATGTAAGCTCAAAAGTGACTCAGTTTCATGAGATTAGATAGGTCATGTGTTTTGGTTGACAATGATTTAGGCAAGAGCCAAGAGGGTGCCTGAAGATGGAAACATGAGGGCTGGTTCGAGGGGGCGCGGGAAATGAGTACCTGAAAAGATTTGGGGGCGGCTTTTGCACAGCATTGGCACGGGCAATAATTTATTTATTTAGTACATGGAGGACTTACAGCTAATAAAAGTAGACAAAAAGAAGAAAACCATAGTCACCAGAAAGCCAATTACAAATCCTCACGTATAGTCATATAATAATGATTTATGGTGTGAGCAGAAAATATAACAAAAAAGAAAACACATAATGCAATTAATTAAAATAAGAGTTATATAACTGGAATAGTAGTTATAAAAACAAACTGGCAATACAACCTACCGCTGCTTGAAAAATTTGAGGCTTAAGCACCTTCTGGCCGAATTCACACTAATTGTGAATGGATCTAAATCATACTCCCTGCATATAGCATTGAAGTTTCTGCTTGCTCGCACAATATAACTGTTCTGCCTATAATTCGAAGATGTATGAGGTACACATATGGGTGGGTTGAAACGAAGTATTTTGCTTGGTACAGTAAAAATAAATTTTGACAATAACTCTGCGTTATCAATGTTGTTATTAAGGATTTTCAGCAAGAATAAGCAGTCTGCAATTTTACGTCGTTCTACCAGTGGTAAGAGATGAAGCTTTTTACAGAGTCCAATATAATGCGTTGACTGATAAGGAATATTATAAAATTACCGCTATTGTAAGAATACAGGCGGTCTGAAGGCCATGCTATGTAGCATGATTGGTTGCAGTATGTACAATCAACAAAGGAGTAAATGTACAGATGTGGTCGCTGACTATGGATCTCAAAAGCTCATAGTCACTCAGTGAGTTTTTGTGAACTCTAACGTTGATATCTCAAGGCGACCGAATTAGAAATGAGGAGATCCGTAGAAAAGCCGGAGAATAAATAAATAAATAAAATGTTTATTTAATCTCAAAATCTCTCAATACATATTAATTTGAGCCAGCCCCAGTAAGTAATTAACAATACTTGTGTTGGGGTTGTCTCGCAACTTCCCATTATTTGCTAGTTAACCATTTTGAGACTATAATTAGCGAAAAGTAAGCAAGTAAAAATAAATAAAATAAAACAATTGACTAAGTATGGAGAAGAAAGGGAAGTACCTCAAAGGATTACAAAACTCTTGTGTCAACGGGTGCGATACATAGCTCGGACAACTGATGGCTAGGAGACAAAAGGAGAGTGCAACTGAATAGTTTGATGAATTGAATAGTTTGATGTCTCGCTTATAGGGAAAGCTAATATTTTACGTCTAAAAATTCGTAAAGATCCCTCACCATTTTTGAAACCAGCACACATTTTATCACTAGTAATATACTCCCTGAACTCAAATGGTGCTTGTTTTATGCATTCATCAATCGGGATATAAGGAATCTCCATGATTTCTAGTTTAGAGCTCATGTTTCGAGTATCAGACCAGTATGACATCTGCGAACAAGTGTGCAAAATAAATATTAAATATATCTTTAGCAATATCCAAACTAAGCAGTTGTACACGAGTTTTAGCATACATCACGCCTGTATTCCCCAAAGAGTTAGGCAGAGGCGTATTAAATTCACATTTTGCCGGTATGTTTTAGGTTACATGTAATAGGGGGCGAGCCTATTGCCAGTAACAAGGTACACCACTGTATATTGGCATTAATCGGGACCAAATTCCAAACTCCGAGCTGCGACTTTCATAGAAAACCCCAATAATATTCTGGGACTTTTTTTTACACAGCACCATCTAGTCCCAAACCAAGCAGAGCTTGTACTATGGGTACTAGACAATAGATATAATACTTATATACTTTTTTTTGTAAATACATACTTATAATACATAAGAAACACCCAGACGAACACAAACACTTATATTCATCACATAAATTTTTGTGTCCTGTGGGAATCGAACCCAGGTCAGGCCAGAACTCATGGTCAGCAATCCGGTACTCGAACCACTAAACCACAGAGGTCGTCAATACCAGTGTTATTGAGTTTTTCTCATTAGCTTAGTGGTCCTGAGCGCGACTGCTAGAGAAGATTCCCAGGTCGAGCAAAGTTTCGAGTTAGGGATTTGTGCCCGGTTAATGGTAATAGGCTCGCCCCCTATTACATGGGACTTAAACATACCGGCGAACTGTGGGTGTACGTTAGTACGCCTCTGCCTAACCCTTCGGGGAATACGAGCGTGATGGTATGTTATGTTATTTTATGCAGAAATGTTTTAATGGGTTTACCTTCCCAAAATTTTGAGAACGGAGCTGTTGCTGTTCGAAGCCATGGTCAAAGTCAATGCACACGGGTCGAACGAACGGCGAGAACTGGATGGGCTTGTCGAGTTTCACCACGGCTATGTCGGCTTGGAAGTTGGTAGCATCGTGATTATAATTTACGGGGATTTTTACATCAATTACCTGAAACATAACATTTCATGCTAAAATGGGGATTTATTTTTCTAGTTGATTCAGGGAATCTTTACAGCGTAACCGAGCTTGGTGGCGAGGCACCGAATGTCTCCGGCCAGGAGCAACTGCAGCTAAGGGCGTCTTCTAACGGGACTCGGACCTCGGCCCAGGACGTTACTGGTGGGGACAGCAAGGGACGACTGGATCTTGATAAATTATTTAGGTACGAATTTACAGCTCACTGGTTTGGCGCGGGCCGGTTCGAGCATAAGTCGCCTGAAGTGGCGGTAGCCTTATGGCTTGACTTTACTTGCGATCATGTGGTTGTCGGTTCGAAACACACCTTTTTTTTTTTTTATGTGATAGGGGGGCAAACGAGCAAACGGATCACCTGATGGTAAGTGATAACCGCCGCCCATGGACACCCGCAACACCAGAGGAGTCGCAAGTGCGCTGCCCGCCTTTAAAAGGGTTTGGGCCTCCGGTAACCTCAAGTCACTCGGCGAAACACAACGCAAGCGTTGTTTCACGCCGGTTTTCTGTGAGGCCGTGGTATCACTCCGGTCGAGCCGGCCCATTCGTGCCGAAGCATGGCTCTCCCACGTGAAAAACCTGTTGCAGTACCGACGTCAACCGACTCGTAACACAAGCATTTAGCTTAGCACGAGGGGTTAACAAGAATACTAGTAATGTGCGACCCACTTGATTGCTGATAATCCTTTTTTTTTTATGAATAAAAGTCGGGGGAGGTTACTGTTAGACGGCTAGAGGGTCTACGCGATGGGCCTCGCTGGCGAGGACGGTAGATCGGACGGCACTACAAAGTGGTGAAAAAGAGCTGGTGTTGAAGGTTAAAAGCTTTTGTCACGTGAAAAACGTTATTGTTAGTTTCGCTGCTACTAAGTAACTCTTAAGTACGTAATGTCTAATTGTCTAAATGTACTACCTACATACTTACTAAATATTTTTGTTCGGTTATGTCCCAGCCCTGGGTAGATTTCCCGACTGCTACGGCGTGCTCTACACTTGCAATTATATTCAAATCATGTGAGTTCCAGAAGCAGTGTGCGGCTGGAAAAATATACCATATTGTAAATAATGGTTGAGCTACACGATGCCTGATGTATGCGTGCCGTCAGTTAATACAGGTCAACTCAAAGCTGCTATGGCTCTTTCTTCAAAAGGCCTGTTCAGATATTGCCCTACATCGTAACACTCACATAATATCTAATAATACTATTACTGTCTGGACTAAAAGAGACCATGATTCTCTGAGTTTGTTTCGGCGTTTCTTCTCAGAGGTCGTCAGTTAGGAAATGCCGGCGCCGTCTAAAATAACAACAAAATGTAAAACATTGACTTGTAAAAGTGTCTTTAAAAGATCTATTTACAGCAATAAATATAATTTATCACTTATTTTATGTCGTAATGTGATTGGGTTACCCAAGGGTATCCTTTCGGATCGAACAGGGTTTTCTTTACAAATTTATTTATTTATTTACCTGAGAGCAGTTTAGTAGCAGTAATGATAGTGCCACCACATAACTTCCTAAAGATGTTAGTCTGTTTTCTGTAAATAATGGCATGCCATGGCAGGGTAGTTGCTCCCTTTGAGACTATGCCGCATTCTGTAAGACAAAAATCATGTTAGATTTTGTTAATAATTACAAGGGTCTGATGGCAGTCGCTTCATGTAAAATGGTGATATTTAGCTGCATCTGGTTAGGGTGTTATTGTATGCTGAAAAATATTGTAATTTTGACTAATAAAATTCTAAGATATAAGCGTTTAAAGTTATCGAAAGTGAATAATGCTCTCTCTCTTTCCCGCAAAACGAATATCATTATAGAATTTGCAGCACACACGATTTGACGTCACAAGGTGCTATAGTAGGCTCTCTGTCTAGCATAAAATTTAAATGAACCTCTTTTTCATTTTTTTAGTTTTTCGACTCATATTTCATATCAGCCTATTGCCGTCCACTGCTGAACGTAGGTCAAAGAGCGCCAACCATCCCGTTCATGGACTGCTCACATTAATCCCCTGCCAGCCACCTTCTTCGAATCATCGGTCCATCGTGTCGCATCTCGCAGGGCACTATGCTTGCCCAAACGCGGTCTCCACTCTAACACTTGTCTGCTCCATTGATCGGTATTCCGTCTGACATGGCCAGCCTTGTCCACTTGAGCGTGGCTTTCACGACTTCAGTTCTTTGGCGAATTTTATTCACCAAACAAACTCCAAGCATTGCTCTCTCAATTGCACGCTAATCTACCATGAATTTGAGGACCAGTGCCATGGAGAATATCCACGTTTCGGTTGCGTCAGCCATCACGGGTAGAATGCACTGGTTATAGACCCTAATCTTTAGGAATTATTTAGGGCTCTATTTATCGTCAACATTTTTTTGAGAAAAAATTTTAAGTCGACTAGACTAAAGTACTAGTTTATGCCCGCGACTTTGTCTGCGTGGACTTTAGAATTGGGTTCGACCTGGATAAAAAGTAGCCTATGTAGTAGTAGTATGTAGTAGTTCCAGACTACAACCTATCTCTTTGTCAAATTTTATGCAGATGCATTTAGTTGTTCAGGCATCAAAGAGTTACAAACATCCATCCATCAATCCTCACAAACTTATGCATTTATAGTATTAATAGGACTACTTTACCAGGAACACAGGTAGGGGAATAGTCCCAGTAACCGTCCACACATCGCATTATTGGCATAGGTGCTGGGCTATAGTAGCCACCGAGGCACTTCACCTTCGTCGTAGATCCTGTCGCCTCGTACTTGCTGCATGGTCTGTAGTCCTCTTCGCCAGGGGACCGACAATTAAACTCCACTCCTGCCTGTGTTGGCAGCTGGCACATGGCTGGAATGTTCGAAACAATAACAATATTTTTTATTCACATTTAATTTTTTTACATATTTAACCTAATTAAACAATTTAGTACTTATAATTTATTTTTAATAATCTTTATAAATAAATAAAATCCACTACACCATTTTTAACTCAAGAAGAGCTGGAGCGATTTTAATGATCATTTAATTGGATTTCTCTCAACCCCGAATATCAGGATAGTAATTAAAATGTTGGAAGTTGGACGCAAGTGAAACTGCGGGCCACAGCTAGTTAATTATCTTTTTTTTTTATGGGATAGGGGGGCAAACGAGCAAACGGATCACCTGATGGTAAGTGATAACCGCCGCCCATGGACACCCGCAACACCAGAGGAGTCACAAGTGCGCTGCCCGCCTTTAAAAGGGTTTGGGCCTCCGGTAACCTCAACTCACTCGGCGAAACACAACGCAAGCGTTGTTTCACGCCGGTTTTCTGTGAGGCCGTGGTATCACTCCGGTCGAGCCGGCCCATTCGTGCCGAAGCATGGCTCTCCCACGTGAAGAATCTATCTATACAAATCAATAAATTTGGAGTATCTGTGTTTAATATTAAAATAACCGCTTTTTACTAAGTGCATTTGGGAGTATACTTACACGGTACATATGTATACCAAAACAAGATTTTTTCAATATTTGTCTGTCTGTTTGTTCCGGCTAATCTCTGAAATGGCTGGACCGATTTTGACGGGACTTTCACTGGCAGATAGCTGATGTAACAAGGAGTAACTTAGGTAACTACCACGCGCACGAAGTCGTCTGTAACAGCTAGTATATAATATACTAGCTTCTGCCCGCGACTTCGTCCACGTGGAATAGTTACTTGGTCTTAGCGTGATGATATATAGCCTATAGCCTTCCTCAATAAATGGGCTATCTAACACTGAATGTTTTTTTAAAATTAGACCAGTAGTTCCTGATATTAGCGCGTTCAAGCAAACAAACAAAATCTCCAGCCTTATATATTAGTACTAGCTTCTGCCCGCGACTTCGTGCGCGTAGCGTGATAATATATAGCCTTATAGCCTTCCTCAATAAATGGGCTATCTAACACTGAAAGAATTTTTCAAATCGGACCAGTACTCCCTGAGATTAGCGCGTTCAAGCAAACCAACAAACTCTCCAGCTTTATATATCTATACTAATATATAAAGCTGAAGAGTTTGTTTGTTTGTTTGTTTGATTGTTTGTTTGTTTGCTTGAACGCGCTAATCTCAGGAACTACTGGTTCGATTTGAAAAATTCTTTCAGTGTTAGATAGCTCATTTATCGAGGAAGGCTATAGGCTATATATCATCACGCTAAGACCAATAGGAGCGGAGCATCAATGAAGAATGTTTCAAAATCGGGATTTTTCCTTTTGAGAGCTTCCGATGCATGCGCTGCGTAAACGGTTAAAGTTTCGCAAAAATCATATATGAAAGAATTGTTCCGCTTTAAAAGTTCTAAAAAAAAGTCCGCGACAGCATATGTCTATCTTTTAAGGTTGGCTCACTATAACCGTTTTTATGCTAACTTTGTTCTAAAATTCGTTTTTTTTTTCTTTTGAGAGCTTCCGATGCGTGCGCTGCGTAAACGGTTAAAGTTTCGCAAAAATCATATATAACAGAATTGTTTCTCTTTAAAAGTTTAAAAAAAAAGTCCGCGACAGCATATGTCTATCTTTTAAGGTTGGCTCACTATAACCTTTTTTATGCTAACTTTGTTCTAAAATTCCAAATGCATTTAGAGCATCAGCCTTTAGAGCGTTTGTTTTGTATCCGTGTGGACCGAGCTTGGGTCCGCTCGGACCCAACAAACGCTCTAAAGGACATATCCTCATTTAGCGTTCTTTTATTATTCATGTTCCCGTGACATATTTTACTAAAGTTCCGCTCGGATAGGTACTCAATACTCAATTATCAACTAACAATATTGGCTATATCTTGAAGTGAGCTTCAATCAAAACATACTACAAGCCGCTGAACGGGATCATCATCTTCTTACCACCTGCCAAGTTTGCTTGAACTTGAACGCGATAATCTCAGGAACTATTGGTCCGATTAGAAAAAATCTTTCGGTGTTAGATAGTCCATTTATTGAGGAAGGCTATAGGCTATCATCCTGCTAAGACTAAGTAACTATTCCACGCGGACGAAGTCGCGGGCGGAAGCTAGTACTAATATATAAAGCTGAAGAGTTTGTTTGTTTGTTTACTTGAACGCGCTAATCTCAGGAACTACTGGTCCGATTTAAAAAAATCTTTCAGTGTTAGATAGCCCATTTATTGAGGAAGGCTATAGGCTATATATCATCACGCTACGCGGACGAAGTCGCGGGCAGAAGCTAGTCTATATATATAAAAGAAAGTCGTGTTAGTTACTTCATTTATAACTCAAGAACGGCTGAACCGATTTGGCTGAAAATTGGTATAGAGGTAGCTTAGAACCAGGAAACGGACATAGGATACTTTTTTTCCCGCTCCCGTGGGATGTGATGACAGACCGAATTCCACGGGGGTGAAGCCACGGGCAGAAGCTAGTTAGTAATATAGATTTTAATTCAATTACTTTATGTAATTCCTACTCTAAGCACCAATCGTGGCAAGGTAATATTATTTATTATACTTACAAACGCATTGTGGAATGGTAGTGGACCATTCCCCTTTGATACAGATAGCCACGTTGTTGCCGACCACATCTTTCCCAGGGGTGCAAGAGACGTTCAGGAACACGTACTCCAGCTCATCCCCGGGCAGCGCTGATGGATCACCGGCCACTTCATATTGTCCAAACTCAGGATACGGCGGGAGCAAGCACATATTAGATCTGGGAATAAATTTGAGATCGTCAGCGCAAAGGACGGGTCCCGGTTATCTTACGAAAATCCTTGACAATTGTTAGTGGTAGTCAGAAGCCCAAAAAAGCCTGACAAACAGTCTATCCTCCGAAGATATCCTCCGGTATTGCCCAGAAATTGAACAAAACAAACAAAAATTGATTAAATTTTCTTTGAATTACGATAACTGCCTCATTAGCCAAGTGGACCTGAGCGCGACTGCTACGCTAGAGGTCCTGGGTTCGATTCCCAGGTCGAGGAAAGTGTTATTGGGTTTTTCTATTAAATTCCCAGTAGCAGCTCGGAGTTAGGATTTGTGCCCGGTTAATGGCAATAGCTTCGCCCCCTATTACATGGGACCTAAACATAGCGGCGAACTGTGGGTGTACATTAGTACGCCTCTGCCTAACCCTTCGGGAAATATGGGCGTGATGGTATGATGAATTACGATTCATTTTGGTAGATATTACGTTTACGGTCAATTCGGTCCTGTAACGCGTATTTATCTGGATATTGCGTAAACTACACTAAGGCCCACTTGCACCACCTTCTTAAAGGTATTTAAATAGTATTTAAACACGAAATTTCTATGAAAAATTGTGTTTAAATAAAATTTAAACATTTAAGAAGTTGGTGCAAGTGGCCCTAATTATAGGAATTCTTAGTAGTCTGTTTAAAACACGGCCGTAGTCGGAGTAAGTTTGATTGGAAATATAAAGACTTGCCTCTTTTCAATGTGGTGTAGCCGTCCTGCCGACACCACAGCTAAAACTGAAATGAGGACATAAAAAAAAGTCTATCAATACAATTTGAACAGCAAAAATAGCTGCTATTGCGATGGTATACGATCCAAAGGACAAACTGGGCTTGCTAAAAGACAGGAATTGTTGACGTGTTAACGTACATATGTACTAGCTAAGTAAACTATAAATACTAAAAGAAGGAATTTGATCTCAAGCGGGATTTGAACCACCGTTTCACTATCGATGTCGAATCCCTCTTCAAAATTTTACATACGTGACGTAGAATGTAGAAAAAAGAATGTTCCAGAATGTTTTCGCTTTGTTACACACGACTTTCTCCCACAGAGATAGGCAGAAACTATAGACCACCACTTGCTTGCATACTTCTTTTGCTTCTGCCACATTCTTCGGAGTGTGCATCGGAACTACATGAAATAGTTCCAGCATCCCCGTTCCACTATCGCACGAGCAGAGCTACGGCAAGGCGCCACCGCTACATGGTGGAAGTGCCTAAATCTCGCACGAAACGTTTTGCGTCTACATTTATAGTGCGTACTGCTCTATTGTGGAACTCGTTACCGGAATCTTTGTTCCCTGAGACCTACAATTTGGGTATCTTCAAGACGAGAGTGAATAGGTACCTTCTAGGCAAGCGCGCTCCATCGTAGACCACTTCGATGCTTAACATCAGGCAAGTGTAAGCCTATCAGTGATAAAAAAAGGGCTTCGCCAAGAAGATCTGCATTTATTTCCTTCAAGGATGACCTCTTCTGACGCTGCCACTGACATTTGCCTTATATTCCTTTCGTTAATCGTCTTTCATTCATTCTCCGACATGTCCAACCATCTCAGCATTCTCTTTTCAATACATATCACTACATCATCTTTCAGTACACAACGTTGGCCTATCACACTGTTTCTCGTACCTACATCATTTACTAATGACAAATTAGCAACTTATTTTTCTACACCGATAAAACTAATACTTACCAAACAGTAGGACAGAAGTTAAACGCACTTGAAAACTCCAACACATTTTAACAAAACGTAAATTTTTATATGTTTATCACTGTTCCGTAAAATATTATACAATTCTAAAAAAATAACAATCAGATTTAATCAATACAAAATATAGAACTTCTTCTGCCACGGATATAACATAAACTGACGCTGTATAATATAAATAATATCTAATTATACAAACATAATTCCAGCAAAAATGTCCTTCGTTTATTTGCAACAATTATCAAGTAATATTTTTCTGTAACTGTATGACTTTAAGGATTAAAATTCTTAAGCAAAATTGAAAACAGTGTGCAGATTTTTGTACGATTGTCTGTTGTCTGGTCTGCCTGTTACGATGACATTGACCACTTATTCAAATGTCTACTCTAGCATAATGTAATTTAAGTTATATTTTACGTGATCATGTACGTAAATCAATTAAATAGCAATGGGAAATTCCATACCTCGATAATTTCTCTATGTTTGCGAATACAATTAATGCAATTAGAATTTGTACAAATATTTTGCTTTTTTATTAGTAGACCGAAATATTAGGTAGGTACCTTTTTTAAAACCTGTTTACGTACGTGATGGACGAGTCAAAAACTTAAAACATAATAAATCCGTCTGATTTTTTTGGCAGACTTGGTCGTTAATTCGAGAGCGTAATCGGTGGCGAGGCACAGAATACCTCCAGCCAGGAGCAATTTTTACACTAAGCTACAACATCTAAGGGCGTTCCCTATCGAGACTCGGACCTTGGTTTAGGGCTTTACCTGGAGGGACAGCTAGTGACGGTTGGAAAATTAGGGACGGTTGGAAAATTAGGGACGGTTGGAAAATTAGGGACGAATTTAAAGCGAAGGGGTCGGCTCGTACAAGGGTCGGAGGGGAAAGGTCTGTTTGGAACGAAAACGGCTTTTACCGTATTTTGAATTTGGAATCCGCCACATTTCTTTAGTAGCTTTTTATGTCATTGTTGCAAAACTATTATTAATTAAATAAACTTATTATTAGCTCACGTCGCGTAATCCTTTTCCTCGTATGAATATCTTAGCAACGTGTGTTTTTGTTCGCAATTATGTATTACTAGCTTCTGCCCGCGGCGTCGCTCACGTGAAGCTATATCAAGAGTAAAAATGACAAACCAACATTAATGACCTCTTTTTTGTATGGGCCTCTATATATCGGGGAGGTCAAGCTGTATCTCAGGACTCATTTCATTAATTGAGATAAGAAGTTCACGAGTTTTTAAGTTGGAGCATATACTTTCTAACAGTGATAACAAAATCAAAATCTATTCAGTAGTTTTTGCAAAGTTTAGTAACAAACAGACAAACAGACAAGAATTTTAAAAATCACATTTTCGGATTCGGAGACGTTTATATACCATAACCCACGTGTTTTTTTTTTAAATATCTTCAATGTACAGTCACAGCTTTTTTACAATTTTATAATAGTAGACATATATTAAGTACTAGTTATCTGTGCGCAGCTTTGCCTGCGTAATCTTTCCTATGTTACCATCAGGTGGCTCGTCGTCTCGTTTGCCGAATTATCCGGTCATACTCATACAACAACACGGGTCGCGATTAATTTACTAATTGCAATTAAGTTTGTAATCACATTTGTGCGTTTATCGGTGTTAAGACCTCTTTGGGTCTGACTAGCTGGCAACCACCCTTACGTCGGAGTCTGTCGTAAAGCACCGCGGTGTGTGTTTCGACTTTTGCGTGTAAGAGCCAGTTCTCCCTCGGTAGCTGCGGCTCTAGCAGTCTGCAGTTCGTCGGGGCTCTTAAGGGTTAGAAGCAGAGGAGTTGCTGATCCGTTTTCAGCAACTGCTCTGCTGTTGTGATAGTTTTTCTCAAATAAAGTAGACAGACTTAGTTTTGTGTTTTCGGCCAATTTGTTTATTTGTATAAAATAGGCATAAGTTTACATAACGTACATAGGTTATACTAATTTATTACAATTAAGTTATGGTCAATTCGTAGCCAAGATTTAATTTTATAGACGGGAATTTATTTCGAGTTTTAATAGACAGGCATTTATTTCGAGTTTTAATAGACAGGAATTTATTTCGAGTTTTAATAGACAGGAATTTATTTCGAGTTTTAATAGACAGGAATTTATTTTGAGTTTTAATAGACAGTAATTTATTTCGAGTTTCGATTTTAAATCACAACTTTATTCTCAAGTATCTGTTTCAGAGGGGGTTTCAACCCCCAAAAGCCTTCCTTCCTACAGCCATGGGTAGCCCATACCCCAAAGCCCTCCTTCCTAAGGCCTATTACAAGTTGTCCTGTATAAACTTCTCATGGGTTACGATATGGGTAAATGTTGTTATGGAAGAGGCGCTGCACAGTCTCTGGTTGTTAACTGTGGTAGAGGCAACTCCACGAAGGTAGAAGCGGAGGGATCCACGCTCCCTCTCGGGGAAGGCCAGCCCTCCTCCGCTGTCGCCCTCACAAAGAGCTGTACCTGAAACAAATTAATTCATAAATTACCTTATTTATATCATAGTGATAATCCAAATGAAATGTACAATGCCTTTTTTTCTATGTATTGTACAGAGTTCAATTCAACATTTGTCCCCAAGAAAATCTCGGTCAAGGGTACTACAACCTTCAGTGAATGGGCTACTATTGGAATTCACAAAAGTAAAAAGAGGCTTTATGAGTTATATGAAGAAAGAAATAGTAATAAAAGCAAAGAATTCTACGAATATGTTAAAAATTACTCAAAATTATTTAAAAGAATCTGTAGTGAAGCTAAAATAAGATACTTAAGTTCTAAGATAAAAACTAGTACTAATAAAATACAAATGACTTGGAACATTATAAATAAAGAGACTGGAAGAGTTAAGAATCGGAACACAGACTACTGTCTTTGTATTAACAAAAAGACAGTCGCAGCTAATTCGGAAGTGGCCACCATATTTGAAAATTTCTTTACTGATATTCCAGTCGAAACTACAAAATCTTTAAATTCATCACCAACAGCTGCTGAGTCTTTATTAATAGAAAATGTTAACATGTGCAATCTTGAATTTAATTTCGCTTATGTCGGTGTTAGAGATATTATCAAAACCTTTAACACACTTAATGTAAAGAAGACTGCTGACCTGTGGGGACACTCTGTACAAGTCTCGAAAACAATTATTAATATAGTCGCACCTGAGTTAGTTATAATATATAATAAAAGTATAGAATGTGGTGTATTTCCGGACTTGATGAAAAGTAGTAAAATAATACCGTTGTTTAAATCGGGTAGCACGTCTGACCCCACAAATTTTCGACCTATTTCCGTGCTACCTACCTTTAGTAAATTTGAAAAGTTAATGCTTGATCAGCTGCTTAGTCATTTTAATAAAAACCAATTATTACATAAAAAGCAGTTTGGATTCACTAGGGGTCGCTCGACAACCGATGCCGGTGTCGAGCTTCTGGAACATATCTTTGATGCCTGGGAGGAGTCGCATGATGCTCTAGGTATTTTTTGCGACTTGTCTAAGGCTTTCGATTGCGTTTTTCATGAAACACTAGTCAGGAAATTACATCACTATGGAATAAGGAACATTGCTTTGGATCTTCTTACTTCGTATTTGAGTAACAGGATTCAAAGAGTGGATGTTAACGGAGAAAGGTCCCCGGGGTCTATGGTCACCATGGGAGTTCCGCAAGGCTCAATTCTTGGCCCATTTTTATTTCTTGTATGTATAAATGACTTACCTAGCCTAATAAAAGACAATCACGAAGTAGTGTTATTTGCAGATGATACATCACTTTTATTTAAACTGAAACGACAGCAGCCCATAACTGACAATGTGAATAACGCTGTTTCTAAAATAGTACACTGGTTTAATGTGAATAATTTACTTTTAAATGAAAAAAAGACTAAGTGTATTAGATTTATAACACCTAATGTTAAGCAAGTGAAAACCAGTGTGTTAGTAAATAGGGAGGAGTTGGATCTTGTGGATACCACGACGTTTTTAGGTATCACTTTAGATTCAAAGCTACAGTGGGGCCCACATATAAATAAGTTGGCGAAAAGGCTCAGTTCTGCAGCGTACGCGGTTTTTAAAATACGTCAGTTAACCGATGTAGATACGGCTAGACTAGTATATTTTAGTTATTTTCATAGTGTAATGTCGTACGGCATTTTGTTGTGGGGAAACGCTGCCGACATTCAAACTATTTTTGTGTTGCAGAAAAGGGCGATTCGCGCAATTTATAACCTTAGTTCTAGACATTCACTGAGGGATAAATTTAAAGAAATTGACATTATGACTGTCGCATCTCATTATATCTATGAAAACCTCATTTATGTAAAAAAGAATATTACACAATACTCTAGAAATTGCGATATTCATGATGTCAATACTAGAAACAAGAACAAGCTAATATTACCAATGACTAGGCTCCAAAAAGTCAGTAATTCATTTAAGTGTCAAAGTATTCGTTTCTACAACAAAATCCCAAGCCACATTCAAAATTTAAGCATCAACAAATTTAAATCTCATATTAAAAATAGACTATGCAAAAAAGGTTTTTATAAAGTGATAGACTATTTGAACGATAAAAATGCTTGGGATTGAGCTGCTCTGATGAACCGGGCTATTACTATGCTAGTCAGACACTGTGATATAATGACATTATTTTGATTATTGACATTATTTTGTACTGACATTATTTTGATTATAAAGATTCTCTTGTTATTAGTGAATTGAATTTTGACATTTATGAATTTTATTAATATTTTGTTGTGACATTACAATTTATACTGACATTTATTTTGACATCTAAGTCTATTCTAGTCATTTTTCTTTTGTAAATGTGAGTACCATGTAGGCTTAATTTTATTATACCAGTTTCTATAGTCTGGAGGCTTTGGGAATTTTATACGACCTACACGAATGTCCTACTGATCTGGTATTGTCGTGTGACGGGTCGTTGAGCTCCCTTAATTATGGTTGAGCTACACGATGACTGATGCATGCTTGCCGTCAGTTAGGACTGGTCTACTCAAAGCTGCTATGGTTCTTTCCTCAAAAGGCCATTTCAGACATTGCCCTGCATTGTCCCACTCACATTATTTGCATTATTTTATGTCTGGACTTTAAAAGAGACCATGATTCTCTGAGTTTGTTTCGGTGTTTCTTCTCAGAGGTCGTCAGTTAGGAAATGCCGAAGCTATAGATAGCATGTGGCTTGTCTAAGTAGACACCTAGTTTTATTTGTCGCTTTGATGGTGTGCGTTTTTACCACATAGTTTTTTATTTAGAAATGACATCGGATTCTCAAATAACGTGAATCTTCGTTTAATATAGTCGACCTCGGTCAAACTTGGACATCCTTCAACGTCCTCACATCTTGTTGTCGCAATGTTGTACCAGTGAAGTTTGTAATTCATTTATTTTAAAAGAGTGTCCATGGAGTTTCTTGCCGGATTCTTCTCCATAGGATCGACCTTTTGGAACCGTGCAACTAGAATCACAACGTTTCATAAACGCTTGTAAAAGCTTATTTGAAATAAAAACATTTGAACTTGAACTTGAATCTAGCTATAAAAAATAAACAAACCATTGACTTGTAAAAGTGTCTCTAATGATCTACTTACAGAAATAAATATCATTTCATTTCATCATTTCATTTCATCAAACTCCCTACTCCATGAAATCTAAACATGTCGGTGGTGTGTCAGGTGAATGTATTATACCTCCGCCAACTCTTATGAGAATACAACATAACATACCATCACGCCTGTATTCCCCGAAGGGTTAGGCAGAGGCGTACTAATGTACACCCACAGTTCGCCGGTATGTTTAGGTCCCATGTAATAGGGGGCGAGCCTATTGCCATTAACCGGGCACAAATTTCTAACTCCGAGCTGCTACTGGGAATTTTATAGAAAAACCCAATAACACTTTGCTTGACCTGGGAATCGAACCCAGGACATCTAGCGTAGCAGTCGCGGCAGGAACACTTAGCTATTGAGGCAGTTGTTATGAGAATACAAGGAAGTAAATAGTGGTTTGAAACTAAATGTCAATACAAATTCAGAGTGATAGAGAGGTTTTAGGCCACTCGTCGTTTTTCCGTGTTGGATTATAGCAGGGCCACGCCATGACCGCTCGCACTGGTCTAGGGCCGCCACTAGGTATCTACTACACGAAAACACACAACATATTTGAACTGACTGAAGGCTTCAAATTTATGTAATTATAATATGCGTACCGTCGGCTGGGATTGGTTTAGTCAAAGCCGCTGTAGTTCTTCTAAGCCTTCCTTAATAAATGGACTATGTAACACTGAAAGATTTTTTTAAATCGGACCAGTAGTTCCTGAGATTAGGGCGTTCAAGCAAACAAACTCTTCAGCTTTATATATTAGTATAGAAGTATAGATTAAAAATTATTAATAATTATATTAGGACTTTAAAATAGACCATGATTCTCCGAGTTTGATTCGGCATTTCTTTTAATAGATCGTCAGCTAGGAAATGGCGGCCTCATCTAATACTTCAAAATTTAAAACATTGACTTGTAAAAGTGTCTAGTTACAGAAATAAATACTATTTATCATAGGTTAAACTCAAACCATTTTTGTATCCAGCGCAGATCTTATCACTGGTTATGTACGCTTTAAAGCCGGGTGGAGTGTCTGCGATGCACTCTTGTATCGTCACAAAAGGCACTTCAGCAACCCTCAATACTTTTGAGTAGCCGCTGGTCTCTGATGTCCTGCCCCAGCCTGCAACCTGAATGAATTCACCAATTATACATACCATCACGACTGTATTCCCCGAAGGGTTAGGCAGAGGCGTACTAATGTACACCCACAGTTCGCCGGTATGTTTAGGTCCCATGTAATAGGGGGCGAGCCTATTGCCATTAACCGGGCACAAATTCCTAACTCCGAGCTGCTACTGGGAATTTCATAGAAAAACCCAATAACACTTTGCTCGACCTGGGAATCGAACCCAGGACCTCTAGCGTAGCAGTCGCGCTCAGGACCACTTGGCTATTGAGGCAGTTATTCACCAATTATTTATTTATTTAATACTTTATGCACATAGTGACACCAAGTGTCTTTAGTTCTCCTCAGTAGGACTTATCTCATTTGCTGTCACTTAGGTACTTTTTACACTAACGAAAGATCGCTACTAGCTAAAGATCGCGCTAGAGTACCCAAGTCAGCAATCTTCGTTCATCAACAACAACATTGATAAACTTTTTCGCAAATCCCCATTGAATGAACGGGCATCAGTTAGCTACTTATGTATTCTTAGTGTGATACATTATTTTCCAGAAAACATAAAACAACCTGAAAATAGCACAAGAGTGAAGATTCCTTCTGCTTCTCTGTTCCTGTCTTCAGTCAATTAACTGTCGTATTTTCTAAAATCAAATTCCTCTGCGGGCAGAAGGTATTACGAATTGGATCCCACGCGGAGCGAAGCTATATCATCGTCAGTTCAGACGGAGGTGGTTGCGAGAGATTGGGCCTTTAAAACAGCAGACAAAACTGCTTGGAAGAGAGAACGGAGGATCTAGGATTAAATTTTCCTGCTGAGAAACTCCTTACCTATAACAATACTAGTACGGAGTACCTATAACGAGGTTTTGGACTGCTAGACACGGACGTGTTTCAAAAAATCAAGACGATGCCGATGTCCGGTGATTGTGTGATATTTTGCATTATTCTTTTTAGTATTGGGGATAAATAGTCTATTATTTTATTTGAACCGTCTCGTCTGTCACGTACCTTGTTTCCCGGACCCCTTCGGATCCGCTCTAGAAAGCAAAGGTTTTAGCCCAATGGAACGAATCTTGATTACATACCAGGCCTTTGCTGCCATAATTTAATTGGCGAAGGTCGAACGCGCTGTCGAAGTCTAGGCACACTGGTCTCACGTGCTCCGTGTATTGGAAGCTGGACATCAGTGTCACTAGTGCTATATCATCCTGGAAACTGGTGGTAGCTCCCTGGAACCGCACTGGTACCTTGATCTCCTGAACCTATAACATAACAATACCATCGCCACTGTATTCTTTTACTTTATGCCATAGGGGGGCAAATGAGTAGACAGATCGCCTGATGGTAATCGATTACCGCCGCCCATGGACACCCGCAACACTAGAGGATTCGCAAGTGCGTTGCAGGCCTTTCAAAAGGGTTTGGGCCTCCAGTATCCTTACTCACTCGACGATACACAACGTGAGTGTTTTTCTGTGAGGCCGTTGTATCACTCCAGTCGAGCTGGCCCTTTCATGACGAAGCATGGATCTCCCACGGTTTCTTCAATGCTATTCATATCGGGAACTTGTAAGAGGCGAAAAAATATTTGACTTGCCCTCTTCGGGTCACAATGTGTGGCGACCACACTTACGTTGGAGTACGTCGTAAAGCACTTTTGTGTCTTTCAACTTTTGCGTGTAAGTGCTTGTTTATCCTCTCAGTCTGTAGAACGTCTTAAGACTCGACAACGCATCAGCAATTCCTTCAGTGTTGCATGTCTATGGGCGGCGATGACTTCATACTATCAGATTATGGCTTCTCGTTTGCCCCCTGGCTGCTTTTCCATCTAAGCTTATACATATTTAAGATCTTACGTCCGATGTTTGTGCATTAGTGTCGTTGGGATGGTTCCAAGCGCGGTACAGCTTGCCTGCCGCCACCATATAGTTAACAGCTGGCTGAAGCTTGGTGACGTCATTCCAAAAGCAATGAGCAGCTGAAAACAAAATCTAGTGCTAAGATTGCCAAGGCGATCTCAAGAGTCAATTCATATTGGCACGAAAAGTAAGGTTACGTAAGCTTAGCCAAGCTTCCGTTAAAAAAGTTCATTGCATTCTGAACTTTTTTTTCATTTTGTGAGTTATAAAAAGTTGAGGTGTCCGAGTGTCCAGAATCCTCGAGAATTCGCCGATGTTAGGAGCAACTCAACTTGAAACAAGCTTTTAATATTCAACGTTCTTTAGTATTTTTTTCGGAGAGTAAATGATACTTATTCCTATATATATGTATATTTTAAGTGCGTGGTAGCGCGATCCACCTTACCGGTGATAACCAAATTATGGCTAACGATGGTCCCACCACAGATCTGTTTGCTTTTCTTCCTGCGGTAGATACCGACGTGCCACGGTAGCTCGTCGCGCTCGGCCCGCCTGCCTGCCCCCGCCAGGAGGGCATCTGCCGGAGACCCAAGCTTGCCACAGTCTGAAATCATCAAAGACAACTCATTGGGGAATCCGGCTTGATGGTATGTTATAAATATCATTCTTATTATTATCACTAGGTTTTGCCAGCGGCTTTGCTCACACGAAGCTATATTAGGAGTAAAAATGAAAAAGCCAACATTGATGATCTCTACTTTGTATGAGTCTGTATACAACAGAGAAGTCAAGCTGTATCTGAAGAAGGTCACCAAATTTTAAGTTGAATTGGAGCATATACTTTTTAACAGTGATAACAAAATTCAAATCTATTTGGTAATTGTTGCTCTCATCCGTAACAAACACAGCTTTTTTACAATTTTATAATAGGGTATTACACCTTTTTTTGAAAACTGTTTTAAATTAATCCTTAGATCGTAATGAACCAGTAGAATTTTTATTTCAGTTTTATAAATACGAAAAAAAAAACTATTTTTAATTTGCGATTTTGAATTTTCGCGCGGAAACGCTAGCCGCCATGCTACTTCGGGTCGTGACGTCACTTCGTTAGTAAACAATACAACTGCAAAAGACCAAGTAACGTCAAGTTACTATCGGAGTGACATCACGTCGGAATCCAATATGGCGGATGGCGTTTTAAAACAGATTAAAAAAGACTATTTTTGAAATTGAATTATAAAATTTACATTGCATTTTTATAAATAAATACTAACGTTTCTCGTTTATTTTTTTAAAAATCTATCATAAATATGCATTTTTATATTTTTTCTTACATGGTGTACAATACCCTATTGTAGAGAAGAAGAAGAGAAGATTTACCTGGGGTGCAGACTATAACATTATCCCATTTGCCGTCATCACAGACCATGTCAAACAGGATGCCAGGGTAGTAGTAAACGGGCTGGCGACAGCGAGGCTGGACCCTGGTGCCGTCAGGCTCCAACTCCTCACACTCTCTGGTGCCCTCGACTGAGCCGTCAGCAAGCGAGCAGCGGTACTCCACACTTGGCTGCTTGGGCAAGCGGCAGAAACCTGAGGAAGAAATAACGCTTCACACATTAGAATGCCAGAAATTCTGTTACAGAAGATACTCACGCACGCACACACACACACACACACACACACGTGCACATGGTGACTAACACCATTTTTTACGAGTGTGGTACGCTGTTGATACGTTTTAGTGGGCGTAGTCTTTCGTGTTGTGCTTTGTTTCGTACTTGTTAGTTGTTTAGTACAAGTATGGTATTGGCATGAGGCAGTGTAGTAGGCAGACTTTTATATATTACCTTTTATACACCTTTATGTATTGTATTTTCACTACACTACAGATCATTTTGTATTGGCATTATGGCAATTAATAAGTTAAATTCTATTTTCACCTTGGACAGTTATTCAAAGTTATATGTCAAATCGTCAAATCAAATCTTCAACATGCATGAAATCGGTACTTCTATCGTAAAACGGGAGTACGATAAACACGCTCACACATAAACACTATCACTGAAACTCACACTTGCACACATATTTAAGTAGAAGTATTAGAAAATTTTAAATATACTCACGCACACAGCGAGGATATTCTCCAGACCACTTTCCTTGGACACAAAAGAGAGTACTGGGGCCGAGGATATCGTAACCTGGGTCGCAGGATATGAAGAGGACGAAGGTCTCCTGTTGTTGGCCGGGCACTGCGCTCGCGTCGCCACCTAGGCTATAACTTCCGTGCTCTGGTGGCGGCGGGACGATGCAGGTGGTGCTGTGAAGTGTGAAGTTTATATTTTAGGAAATTATCATGCGCTTAAACGGTGAAAGAAAACATCGTGAGGAAACCTCCATGCCTGAGAGATTTTCTTGACGGCGAGTGAAGTCAGTCTGCATTTCCAGGCGTGGTGATTATTTTAATGGGTTGATGAATGAGATGCGCTCCCCCCCAACCCCCTAGTGGTCAGCAGCACATCAGCAGCCGCCGTACGCGGCACGCCTTGACTTACCCCGACGCCTCTATCATCGTCCTACAGGAATCCAACACAGATACCAACAAACGCCGTCCGATGTATATTATATCGTCCTCGCCGGCGTAACGCCCCTCTCCCTTCCCTTGCTCGAGCCGGCCCGCGCTGGGCCAATCAGTAGCTTTAAATAATTTAATCCCGATCAAGATAAGATCATTAAAGACTAAAGATTCCCTGAATCAACAGCTTACGTCCATTCCTCAAAAAAATATATGATGAGGCTTACGGAGGTTCGGAAGGAGCTGGAGTGGTGATGGCTGACAGCATTCTGTTGCACAGCTCAGCTGACTCGTCTGACCCATCTGCACAATCCTTTTCCTAGAACAGTATCGTAATAGTTTCCTATTAATAATGTTATTAATACCTACTTTCATTTATAAGACGGAATGTCGGCGGTTGCGTGCCGAAGCAGATCTTATCGGTGAAGGACTTCGAAGTGGCCAGGTGTGTAGTACTAGCAAACGCGTGTCGTGATATTCCAAGATGTTTGAATGTAGATTTGTGGAAGAAGCAAAAGAAGTATGCCAGGAATTACCAGTGTGTTTAATAGTTTAATATTAATAGTCTTTTTACAATTTCTTCCTCATTAGTTTAGTGTCTCCGAGCGCCTGTGCCTGGCAATTTGATTTGTGCCCGTTTAGTAGCAATAGGCGGGCTACATGGGCTGTAAACATACCGTTGAATTGTGGATTACATAAGTAGTTTAGTACATCTTTGCGGAATACAGCCGTGATGACATGATATGTTATGTTACTTTTTGACTGCTGTAGCAATCGACTTCTGCGACACATATGGATTCGATCACCACACGGAGCAAATATTTGTATGATCTACAGTTTGTATAAGGGAGAATTTGTGTTTATAAACGCACCAACGATACAGAAGAAAATACTAGTGTGGAGCAAAGTAAAAAAAAATAACTAAGTAAACTTACCCCATCACACTGTGCCCTCGGATGTGCGCAGCCGCCGTACGCGCACTGGAACAGTGGTGCCTCGCAGACGGCGTCTGCGCAAGTAGCGAGGCTCTCGTCTGACCGGTCCGCACAGTCCACGTGACCATCACACCGCATGCCTGGCTTCAAGACCTGGCCGTTGTCACACGTGTCTCTACTATTTTCGCAATCCACCGCCTTGGATAGCTGATTACCCTCAATCTTGCGTTCGCGGCAACTGGAATATGAAGACTTTTTTTAGGTGTGGTCGTAGGCTGTTGATTCAGGTAATCTTTACAGCGTAACCGCACTTGGTAGCGAAGCACTGAATGCCTCCAGCCAGGAGCAACAGAACAGAAGCTACGAGTAAGGGCGTCCCCTAATGGATCTCGGACCTCAGTTTAGGGCGATGCTGGTGAGGACAGCTAGGGATGGTTGGATCTGGGTTCAAATTGTTTTTGGACCAATTTTAAGTTAATGACTCGGCGCGGGCCGGCTCGAGCAAGGGACGGAGGGAGTATGAAGACTTGTCACTTACTTTAAAACATATATAAAGATGTCGATAACAGCGCCAACTACCTTTTACTCCTGGCTGGACGCATTCGATGCCTCGCCACGAAGTCTGATTAGGCTATAAAGATTCCCTGAATCAACAGTCCAGGTCGGTAATAAAAAAGCGCCACCTAACTGGTCCATCTGTAGCTGAGAACTACCTAAAGAGTTGACCTCATAAGTCCAATCAAAACGCCCAAAAAGAAAGAACTTTCACACAATCGTTTTCACCCATTTTTAGGGTTTAATTCTACTCACAAATAGGTACCTACTTCTCAAAGCTCTTCGCCGCGATAATGGAATCTCTTTACTAGTTACCCACATGTTTCTATCGACGTCATTTCTGCAGATGGGCAGCAGTTCATCTGAGTTGTCAGCGCAGTCCTGTTTGTCGTCACAGGAGGCTGAAAATTTCACGCATGCGCCGTATGTGCAGCGGAACTTGTTTTCAAGACACCTGAGGAAGAGGCAGGAAAATTATAGAATAGAATATCCTTTATTGTACACCAAAAACGGATGTGAAAGTACATCTTATTCTTATATCGTAAGCTTTTGTTGTATCTTCGAGAAATCTTCGGCGATTGTGTATCATAAGCATTATATGTCCCACTGCTGGGCATGGGTCTCCTCACACAATGAGAGTGATTAGGCTATAGTCCACCACGCTAGCCTAATGCGGGTTGGCAGACTTCACACGCCGTCGAGAAAAACTCTCGGGCATGCAGGTTTCCTCACGATGTTTTCCTTCACCGTTTAATCGCGTGATAATTAACTATTAATACGCACATAACTTCGAAAAGTCAGAGGTGCGTGCCTTGGATTTGAACTCGAGACCTGCGACTTGGCGGTATTGTGTATCGATTTTCAAAAAATACCAATTAAAAATTTGCAATTTTCCCGGGATTTAATCGTCATGTTTATGATTCCAGGATTTTAGAGGAGCTATTATCAACTCTACGTTACTTACTTTCTAGATCTCTGCCAATTCCGATCTCTGATTATGACTCCCGACTCGATATTCGAATTGATGTGTTTAGAGATCTTGTGCTTATTCAATTACACGTTGTTTCCTTTTTTTTTATTTACTTACGTGTTGTTTCTACATAGTGGGAAGGTTTCATCGCTTCGGTCTGCGCAATCCACACTGCCGTTGCACCGACTGGCCCCGGCCACACATGTGCCATCTTTACATCTAAACTCGCCTTCACTGTAATAAGCGGAGCTGGTTAAGTTTGTAAGCGAAACATGGAAGGGGTCCAGTGAATACTAGACCACAGTGTCACATGGTAGGGCGAATATCACCAGTCTTTATTTAAATTTATCAATTCATCAATTTTAACGTGGGAGAGCCATGCTTCGGAACGAATGGGCCGGCTCGACCGGAGTTATACCACGGCCTCACTGAAAACCGGCGTGAAACAACGCTTGCGTTGTGTTTCGAGCGAGTGAGAAGGGTTTGGGCCTCCTTACCGGAGGCCAAACCCTTTTAAAAGGCGAGCAACGCACTTGTGACTCCTCTGGTGTTGTGGGTGTCCATGGGCGGCGGTTATCGCTTAACATCAGGTGATCCGCCTGCTCGTTTGCTCCCCTATCCCATAAAAAAAAGATCAAATTTTTCTTTCACTAAAATTTCACATCACTAAAATCTTTAAAAAATTCACTAAAATCTTTAAAAATAAAATACTCGGTGTTTCGCCGAGTGAGTTAGGATACCGGAAGTAAAACAAAACAGCGTTTCAACTATCTATATTTATAATATAAAAGAAAGTCGTGTTAGTTACTCCATTTATAACTCAAGAACGGCTGAACCGATTTGGCTGAAAATTGGTGGAGAGGTAGCTTAGAACCAGGAAACGGACATAGGATACTTTTTATCCCGTTCCCGTGGGATGTGATGACAGACCGAATTCCACGGGGGCGAAGCCGCGGGCAGAAGCTAGTTTTAAATATTGTAATGAATAAAGAAGGAATGTTGCAAACCAAATAGATGACATAAATCTGTAAAGTAGTGTTGCTATAGGAATATTTTCAGAAAGCCCAAACTCTTTTAAAAGGCTTGCGACTCCTCGGGTGTTGCAGGTGTCCATGGGCGGCGGTTATCGCTTACCATCAGGTGATCCGCCCGCTCGTTTGCCTCCCTATCTCATAAATTAAGGAGGTTAAGCGTGCGTTACTGACAAATTATAATAAAAAATAGGCCTGATTAGTTAATGATAGGTACATACGCGCATTGCGGTGTTTCTGTCGTTATTGAAGATTGTGCCACGACGTAACGAGTTACTAAAATCATACAAACATCACAAACAATCTATCTTTTTGTGGTTTTTTTAGCATTTTCCATGGTAAGATTATAAAGTTACTAGCTTCTGCCCGCGACTTCGTCCGCGTAGCGTGATGATATATAGCCTATATATAGCCTTCCTCAATAAATGGGCTATCTAACACTGAAAGAGTTTTTCAAATCGGACCAGTAGTTCCTGAGATTAGCGCGTTCAAGCAAGCAAACAAACAAACAAACAAACTTTTCAGCTATATAGGTATATTAGTATAGATTTTGTATAGATTCGAACCTGCGTCTTTTGGTTAGATACACCAGACGCTATGACCACTAAGCCACTCACTCGCGGTGGTTTAGTGGTCATAAAACTAACCGTAAGGTAAGTCATGTCGGTTGAGAAGCAAGGTACCTAACTTGCTTTTCAATTGACGTCACCTACAGACGTAAATTCAGAATGTGAAGGCAAAATTAAACATGGCGGGTGGGACTCGCAGTGGCTTAGTGGTCATAGCGTCTGTTGTATCTAACCAGAAGACGCAGGTTCGAATCCTGCCAGCAAGTGAAATTTCTCCACAAAAAATACTTAACATCACAAAGAATCATTCCGAAAACTATGCTAGAGATTATGGGTCCAATCCCCCGGTCTGGGTTTTTCTGTGAAATTCTCAGTAGCAGTTCGGACTCTAGATTTCTACCCGGCTAATGGCAATAGTCTCTCCCCCTATTACATAGCGAAAAACTGTAGGTGTACCTACATTAGTACCTCTGTCTAACCCTTTGGGGATTCGCAGGCGTGATGTTACTTGTAAAACAAGTTTTTTTTTTTCGAGATTTGTATACGATATAGCGAATCATATACGGCCGTGACATATGACATAGCACGGCCGTTGATACCAGAAAAAAAAAATTACGTACAAACTTAAGATGGTTGAAAGTAAAAAAAAAATCAGGTACATTCTACATTACAGCATGCAAAAAAGACACAATACTTTATGAAGGAATACTTACCAATTAAAATAAAAGTTAACGTACACAAATACATAATTCAAGTCAATACACTATATTAATACAAAAACATAATGATCACTACGATTTTAATGTCATAAAGTGAATCAATCGAGTCTGGGGGTCACATTAGTAAAACCAAGAAAAATATATTCGTGATTTATTTATTGTTACACGTTTATCTATACAAACACAATCACACGTCTACCACACAAGCTCTGTTAATTATTTTTGCATTGTATCTCTATAAACAGCAGATTCTAAAACTTAGCACACACATACTTGCTCGGCTTCAGATAAGCATCGCCACGCCTCGCCTCGACTCGTTCAGAAATGTTTGGATGAATTTACTTTGATGCACACTAAGGCACCGAGCACACGATAGACAATTTGACTGCGGATAATTTATCCGCAACGATTGTACATATATGTAATCGATAACACGAGAATTTAGACGACACGTTCGGCGTAGCATTTTTTTTTGGAATTGACATAGGCTGTTGATTCAGGGAATCTTAACAGCGTAACCGGACTTGGTGGCGAGGCACCAAATGCCTCCAGCCAGGAAAAGCTTATAAACTAAGCAACAGCAGCTAAGGGCGTAACGGAACACGGGCCTCGGCTTAGGGCGTTGCTGGGGGGACAGCTAGGGACGGCTGGATCTGGTTTAAATTCTCAGAGTAAAAGAAATAAATTTAAATTTATTTTTTAGTGTATTTTTGGCGTAGTGGCAGAGTGACTGACTCATGTAACACGTGTTGTGGGTCCGATCCCCACACGGAGTCAATGTTTGTATGTTCTACAGATAGTGTCTGGGCATTTATGTACTTATGTGAGAATTTGTGTTTTTAAAAGCACCCACGATACAGGAGAAAATCATAGTGTGGTGCAATTTTATTAAATTGAATCACTAATAATTTTTGCACATCCTAAATTGCTCTTGATAAGACTGCCAATTGTACTCTTTTAGAGTTGTATATTTTTTTTTACAACAATACTTATCACGCCTGGGATAAATGCGCAAAACGGGACGGCAAAAATCGCGGCTGCCCTCATGAAACGAACTACGTACACAGTTGTGTCTGATACGCGAATATTAGCCATTGAAATTAAACCAATTTTCACAGATATTATCGAGTTGTATTTACATAATGTAATTCTGGACTTTTCAGATTTCGGATTTCGGTTTTTTCGGTTTTATAACATATTCCTTTATAATCCATGTCACAGGTACACACACACAAAAGTGTTGGACGTCTTTATGTTAAAATTACTACAAAATATCTTACATAACTTACGTTGTAACGTAAGGTATGTAAGATAGTAGCTCCTCACTAGTGCTCCACAAACTGGTTCCACCGTGTACGTTGAGTTCGCGGTGGACGTGACTGTAACAACCAACAGGGCAGGAGCGGTCATTTCTGTCCAGCGGACAAATAGTCCATCGTCTGCCCAACGCTTTATCTCATCTAAAGGTCACCACAGACCTATCAACTCGGAATCAGATTGGCATCGCCTCAGTTTGATTCGTTCAGAAATCTTTATAATAATTTATGTTATAACTTTACATTCATAAGTCATACATTCATAATCAGCATTATAACGTCTGTTATTACTTTTACGATAAGCAGCAGCAGAAGGTTAAATTGCTTTACAAATGATGCTGTGTATAACCAGTTTTAGTTCCCGAATCAATCTATTATAAGATGATACAAGACTAAGGTGAGACTACCAGTTATTCAGTATGAAGTATTTAGTATGAAGTAGTATGAGTGTATTGGGCTGTATTTTGCATGGCTTATCCTAAAGAATAATCTCATTTCTCGGTATGAATTATTGTTATATAGCTCGTGAAAACACAATAGTAGTGTACGGTCTAAATGTAGTTTCTTTCTTTCTTTCTTTCAATAGAAATAGCAAATAAGTATGCATACGTACTTCATTACATGCTGCATTATATAAATGCGCGCATCCGCCGTACGCGCAGTGGAATGTGTCGCTTGACTTCAGCACACCGCTCGAACGTCTCATCACCTCCTCCAACCACTGGCCGTTCTCGCATTCCGTTTGTAATGACGGATTATTTTAAACTTTTAGTTGCGTCATTGATTAAGTAAGTCCCTGGAGCTCTCTGATCAGGGAATGCGGGATCATATTGTATCTGTATAAACTGTAAGTACTACACAATTACTCAATGTTTTTCTTTCGGTTATCTTTAATTGTCTCCTTCTGCCCGTGTCTTTTATCCCCCATAAATTTTATATTATGATTAACAGAGAGCTATAAATAGCTTGATAAATCATATACTTCGTACACATTATACATATCCAATAAAGACTGTTCTCGCATTGTGTGACGTCACAACACACGCTGATAGGTCAAATATATGCACTTAAATGTTGATGGAGCCTACCCGTAGTTTTAAAAATCAGTGCTAATAATTGGTGCGTCTACCATACCTGCTTGCATTGCCATATTCGCAAAGTAGTCAGTTGTATTCGTGCCTCGCCCGACTATGTTGTTGAGAGTGTTTATTTTTATAATCCTTGGTGCGTGTTTAAAACATTTTAAATACAAATTATTTATATTATCTCTGGACATTGGTAAAATTTTTAATACAAAAAATTGCGACACAGATTTGATTTCTTTAAAATAAGATAGTCTTAGAGCGAATTATTTTCCAACTGAAGAAATTCGTGATGATTCTCTATCGCTAGTAATCCTTAAATATCTTTGTTGTTAGTCCTACTAATCCTACTAATATTATAAATGCGAAAGTTTGTGAGGATGGATGGATGGATGTTTGGTACTCTTTCACGCCAGAACTGCTGAACGGATCTGGATAAAATTTGGCACAGAGATAGATTATAGTCTGGAATAACGCATGGGCTTCTTTTTATCCGAAGTCCACGCAGACGAAGTCGCGGGCTAGTCTAAAATAATTATATTAAATAGAATTAGAACACTTTTTATAGGTTACTCTATTGTCGCCAAATAACATTTGTTTAATATAGCACACCGATGTTTATTTTTATTGTATTTGACCTTGACCGCACAATAATATGAGGTTTATTCACCTGCTAGTAATATACGGCGTAGATGTATTTACTTGAGCGGATGAGCTTCGTAATTTTTTCTGGGTATGAAATTATGATTCCCTTTTTATACGGAAAATCCTCCTGGATCGTCTGATACCACAAAGTCAAAGTGAAATAGGTACTTTTGGAAAATTAAACCTAGTTGCACGGTTCCAAAAACTGGGATTTATGAACAGACAAAAATTAGAAGAGTTTCATTACATTTTATAACAACGATTGCCAAAAGTGGCATGATTTATGTTAAACTCGTACTGTCTAAAACAGCAACTACTTGATTTCCCTTGCCCTATAATTATTATAAGTAGTCACCATAGGATTTGTGACATTCGCCACAAACATGACATGCTGAGGTCGGTCGTTAATTAGCCCCTTTCAAAGGTCAAGGCTTTGTTTGCCACGCATACTAGGACATACTACTTAAATAAAATGGGGTTTCCCTAGATCCCTAGAGCACGACGTGTATAAGGCCCGGCGCCCATTGGCGGCACGGAAATGGGAAATTGGAATTACGCAATTGGATATAAGGTTGTAAGCAAGTTGTTAAGCATACGGCGGTATTGTATTTGTACTTACAACATTAAAATTTCAATTTTATTACCATACAATTAAGTTGTTTTTATTCGTCGCCTAGTACTGGGTGCCGGGCCATATCAAGCAGGATCTTCTAAATTGATGGCTTATCAATTTAAGACAAAAAAATATCTATGGAATCTAGTCTGCCGGCCTCACGCGATGAGGTAATGGATATTAAAAAAGATCAAAGACATGGCCTTTGTTGCTATGGCTGTAGCAAGCCTGTTTTTATATATTCATTTTCCAAGATTTTGAGCATGAATATTCCCCCCTTGCACGAGCCGTCCCGCGCCGAGCCAGTAGCTTTATAATTTAACCCAGATCCAGTCGTCTCTAGCTGTCCCCCCAGCAACGCCCTAAGTTGAAGTCCGAGTCCCGTTAGGGGACGCCCTTGGTTGCTGTTGCTTAGTTTATAAGTTTTTCCTGCCTGGAGGCATTCGGTGCCTCGCCACCAAGTCCGGTTACGCTGTGAAGATTCCCCGAATCAACAGCCTCCGCGACCATACCTATAAAAATATGAGTGTGGATGGATATGGGAGGGAGAGATAACAGAAACGATTTATAGACTGTATCAGAGATGTTATGGCTACAAAAAAATGAGTAATGAGATGACGTCTGATAGAGAATATAATATATATTATGAAAGATAAAATAACAAAGAGTAATTCGCCCTCAAAAATATTTCATGTGCGAAACCGGTTTCGAAACTTAATGTCTTCGATATGGTCGGATTTTATGTCCAATTTTTGAGTGGCGAGTAGGATCTAAAGTTTATCATTTACTCGGTACGTGTTATTGATATTTTTTCAAATAATTATGATTAGATCTTCACTAAATTTGAATGGGACCACCTCGGGAGTAAACTTTTATATCATACAAAAAATATATTGAAATCAGCACACAATACGTAATGACGGAAATATCGGTGAACATGAACATATACAGAGTGGCGATTTAATCACCTGCGCTGCTTCAACATGGTGTAGTATTGATAACATATAACATATTAGACATAATTTATAATTTGTGTCTTTAAGCTATCCCGTGTTAAAGGGCTTGATAATCAAAATTTTCATAAAACGATATGTACCCTGCAGTACGTTGACCTTATGCGGACGGCCCGATCAAGTAGTTGCTTGCCTCGCTATCTCTAGATAGATACATACTTACAATGAGTTCAATGTCCGCGCTATGTCTTTGACTCTTTGCATACAAAATTTAAAGGACATTTTGATGAAAAATTATTGTTTTTTTTTATTGATATGGGTATTATTTCGTGGTCTGATTCACCTGCTAGAAGGATGCAGGTGATTAAATCGCCACCCTGTATAAAAAAATACATACAGACGAACATAGAACGTCCTCCTTTGTTGAAGTCAGTTTAAAACGACGTATGAGTCCGACCGGACTGGTCGACGCCATTTGAAGGGGTCCACAGCTCGTCGAGGTCGTGGTGACTGTGTTCAACAGGTGTGGTTTACTCAGTCAGTACGATACTACATTTCACATCAATTGGACTCCTGAAGTTTTCCCGCACATCAAAGAAAGTGGGGACTAGCATGCATTCATGTATCTTATGATAAGACTACATAAAGCAGGCAAAATTCTACGCAGATTTTTTACAAACGAGCGTTTAAATTTTTAAGACATTTTCTGAGAAGGGTTTTCTATTTTAGGTGCTTTACTGGGTCAATGTCAAGATGTAACTAAGACACCATCGTTTCCAGATGAAGATGTAACGGAAACACAAGCCTGCAGGTAGGCTCCATCAACATCTATATCTGTATATCTCATTATACAAAAGTTTACATATTGCGATTGTCTTTACTGGAAATATATAGGATGTGTAGTTGTGTGTCCGTGAGTCATATCATGCGATTCAAAGTGACTATTTCTACCCTCTAATAGCAGTCGCTTCGTGTGGAATACAAATGTTCAGCCACATCAGTTTACACTGGAAATCGACACCAACCTAATTCGAAAAAAGCTTCCTATAATGTTGTTTAAGCTCTAATTTTAATTATGACTACTTTAATTACAGTGAAGGTGAGTTCCGTTGCAAGAATGGCGTTTGTGTCACCGAAGATAGCCGCTGTAATGGAACCACCGAGTGCTCTGACAAAAGTGACGAAACCTTCGTTCTGTGCAGAAAACGGCAGTGAGTAATAAATAAATAAATAATCATTTATTTCTCCTCACATATACAGACAAATATAGTATACATTATTCAAAATACCATTCTTAACTCTATGTGAGGAGCTGGTGTCTGAAATAGGTATATTAACCTGTAATACAGATCACCAGGTCCTCGACCCGTGACATTTGAGTAATATACAGGATAGGCATGTATAAGCAAACATCATTTTCTATGTACGGCAGGAGACAGTATGAATTTTGAACTAATAGCAATTTGACAATATAATAAGAAACAATTTAAATTCGGATTCATTAAGCAATCTTTTGATAAGTCTTTAAATTAATTCATGGTTATTTAATTTTAATGTAGTATTGTTGAAAATCAAAAGTAATATTTTATTATACTAGCTTCTATCTTCAATGTACAGACACAGCTCCTTTACAATTCTATAATAGTAGAGAAGAGATAGAGTAATACAGGCATTATACACAGGATGAACTAGGAACTACCTAGAACTACCTCCCTCCCTTCTTTCTGGAGTGCTTAGAAGAAGCACTCAAGAAAGAAGGGAGGGAGGTACTCTGTTTTTTAAACGGAAAGCAGCAGGAGAAATAGGAAAGCCCCCCTGACCCTTGCTCGAGCCGGCCTGCACCGAGCCAGTAGCTTTAAATTTGTCCCTAAATAATTTTAACCAGATCCAGCCGTCCCTAGTTGTCCTTACCCGTAGCTGCTATTGCTTAGTTTATGTTCCTCCAGGCTTATTTTTTAGGTTTTTAAAGGCAGTTTTACCTTTTGAGTGGCGAGTAAAATTTTCGTGTCCGTACTTGGCCCGAAATTGTTATTGTAATTTGGTTCTGAACCAAATTTGAATCTGAATGAAATTGGTCCTGGACCAAATAAGAATGAGATCAAATTTGGTGAACATACAAAAAAAATACACTTATACGAACATAGAAACTAGTTATTTTTCTGAAGTCGGAAAAAAGAAAGAAATACAGAGGTATATAGCAAAGCATAACTGTTGGGAGTCTTATTGCAGGTGTGCTGAAGGTCAGTTTCGATGCGCATACGGCGCGTGTGTGCGCGGCGGCGCGTGCGACGGCGTGCAGGACTGCGCCGACAACTCTGACGAGCGACTGACCAGGTGCCTGCCAGACAGCGATCGAACTACGTGAGTTTCATCATCTATACTTCTATGCTAATATACAGGGTGGCGACTTAATCACCTGCATCCTTCTAGCAGGTCAATCAGACCACGAAATACTACCCATATCAATAAAAAAAAACATACCTTAATTTTTCATCAAAATGTTTTTTTAAATTTTGTATGCAAAGAGTCAAAGACATAGCGCGGAAGTTGAACTCATTGTAGGTATGTATCTGCCTAGAGATAGCGAGTCAAGCAACTACTTGATCGGGCCGTCCGCTTAAGGTCAACGTACTGCAGGGTGCATATTGTTTTATGAAAATTTTGAATAATTAACTGCCTCAATAGCCAAGTGGTCCTGACCGCGACTGCTACGCTAGAGGTCCTGGGTTCGATTCCCAGGTCGAGCAAAGTGTTATTGGGTTTTTCTATGAAATTCCCAGTAGCAGCTCGGAGTTAGGAATTTGTGCCCGGTTAATGGCAATAGGCTCGCCCCCTATTACATGGGACCTAAACATACCGGCGAACTGTGGGTTTACATTAGTACGCCTCTGCCTAATCCTTCGGGTAATACAGGCGTGATGGTATGTTATGTTATCTATATATATAAAAGAAAGTCGTGTTAGTTACTTCATTTATAACTCAAGAACGGCTGAACCGATTTGGCTGAAAATTGGTGTAGAGGTAGCTTAGAACCAGGAAACGGACATAGGATACTTTTTATCCCGGTCCCGATACTTTTTATTCCACGGGGGCGAAGCCGCGGGCAGAAGCTAGTGTTGAATAATTATTAAGTCCTTTAACACGGGATTGCTTAAAGATACAAATTATAAATTATGTCTAATATGTTATATGTTATCAATACTACACCATGTTGAAGCAGTGCAGGTGATTAAATCGCCACCCTGTATAAAGCTGAAGAGTTTGTTTGTTTGCTTGCTTGAACGCGCTAATCTCAGGAACTACTGGTCCGATTTGAAAAATTCTTTCAGTGATAGCCCATTTATTGCGGAAGGCTAAAGGCTATATATCATCACGCTACGCGGACGAAGTCGCGTGCAAAAGCTAGTTATTATTATATTTAATGTACCTATAATCATTAATGCTATACATATATCTGACTACCTAGTCACATACAAACATTTAAACTTGAACTTTGACTTGATCTTTCGAAAACCGGCGTGAGCCCCGTATACTCTAAGAACTATGGCAGATCCAGAGAATTTCTGATGATGATGAAGGGTTAGATCTAATTTGCACTGACGATACTTAATTCTAAACCGCCTACTATACTGAGAGGAGCATTTATCCATTCATTGTATTTTTTTAGTTGTGATTCAATAACTACCAAAGACGGGCAGTTTAAAATAACCTGCCGTATTCAAACGGAATGTGAGAACGGCCAGTTGTTGGCGGAGGCAGACAAGTGCAACGGTAAAGTGGACTGTGCAGACGCCAGCGACGAGACGGTCGAGCGGTGTGCTGAAGTCAAGTGCGCAAGCGACACGTTCCGCTGCGCGTATGGCGGTTGCGCGCATAAATATGCTGAGTGTAATGGAGTACGTATGCGTGCTTATTTTCTTTTTCTATTGTAAGCTACATACTATATACACACCCTCTCTCACACACACGCGTATACGCACACGCACGCACGCACACACACAATCACATACACTCACATTCACACTCACCTTATGCATTATTAAAATAAAATTGTTATTATTTTATTCTATTCTTTTTCTTTTTTTTATTATTGTAAAGTATGGCAGAGCGGTTACTCCTGGCACAGGCATCCTCCAACATCTCATGTGTAATATGAAATAAATATATTTTGTAATTGTAATATAACGATAATTCATACCAAGAGTCGTAGGGACTGGTTTGGGTGCTAGCGGTGCAACCCCGTTTCGTCCGTCGCACATTGCACTTGGTTCTCGGGAGGGTCCAACATTGGACGTCCGTAGTGGGATCGCGGAGCATGCGAGAGCGATTCCTGTGATCCCACCGCTATGCGGAAGGTGGTCCTGTATCCCCGAAGCAGGGCTGCCTACATAGGAGGCGCATTTCCCCATCCGAGAGAAAAACAAAAATGGGTGCAACCCTCAGGGAGCGGATGAGCAGACAAAATAACGCTAACTCATTTAATAGCCCGAAAAGTACAACTTAATAGATTTGGTAATGCCTACAGATTTAAATTAGGTACACTTTTCAGGTTCCTGTGTTTCTCTATTTAGAAAAGCTCATGGATAATACTCAAAGCCGTGAATCACGCTAAGACTAAGTAACTATTCCACGCGGACGAAGTCGCGGGCGGAAGCTAGTATATTATATACTAACTCGCTTGTTTTTTAAAAATATCTTCAATGTACAGACACAGAATTTTTACAATTTTGTAATAGTAGAGAACAGAAAATACGAATTATTTTACCAACAGTGAAATTCAATTCGCGTGGAGTTGCCTCCGAGTTGGTACCTACATAACGAAAAAGGTCCGTACCTACCGAAGCATACAGTTATTTATATGTTACTAGCGACCCGCCCGCGGTTTCACTCGCGCTGCCCCGGTCCTAAGAGTCATAGCGGGTTGCTAAATAGCTTAAAACCTTCCTCATGAATCACTCTATCTATTAAACTTTATGACATGGTATTAAAGTTCAAATTGACTTTTAAGTATTATTACGAATCTTTTGTATGGGAATATAGAAAAGCGTTGTTTTTAGAAATTTTCAGGCAATTTTTTTATTTTTTCTCTCCATAAGAGCCGTCCTCGAATTTCAAGGAATATTATAAAAAAGAATTAGCGAAATCCATTCAGCTGCTCTCGAGTTTTGCACTTAGCAACACATTTGGCGATTCATTTTTATATTAAAGATAAGCTTTTACAAGCTTTTATGATACGGTATGATTCTGTGTAGTTGATCCTTTGGAGAGGAATCTAGCAAGAAACTCAATGGACACTTTTATTAAATAAACTAACGACCCGCCCGCGGTTTCATCCGCGCTGCCCCGTCCCTAAGAGTCGTAGCGTGATGTTAAATAGCTTAAAACCTTCCTCTTGAATCAATCTATCTATTAAAAAAAACCGCATCAAAATCCGTTGCGTAGTTTAAAAGATCTAAGCATACATAGGGACAGACAGCGGGAAACGACTTTGTTTTATAATAAGTAGTGATAGTGATTACTGTTGTGTTTCAGATAGCAGACTGTGCAGATGGCTCTGATGAGTCTGATGAGCTGTGTGGCAGGATACAGGCAATTACTCCGAAACCAGTGGAGGAAGTTACCACTATTGGGTACGTACAAGTCAGTAACCAAATATTAGAATGATATTTAAAGGATAGACTAGTTTTCACAAATGACTGTCATAGGTGTAATTGACAATTGACAACCGGTCCGGACGCTAAATGCGATTTAATAAAAAGCAATAAAACAAATAAAAGGCAATCTTCTTCTTAAGGTGGAATGAACTCTGTTCTTTTTCATTATTTTATTTTAATTAAGATAGGATAATATTCCCCCAAACAATGTTGTCATAAGGAAGTCTCCATTTTTTCTCTCTTTGTCTCTCTCTAAGTCTCTGTTCTTTCAAGTGTAGGTAAATTATTTCACCTATTTCCAATCACTGATTATTTTTATAGCCATGGGCCCCTCGTGGCTGAATCATTCTTAATAAAAAATGATGTTTTAGGCCATCCGCCACGACATGCATTCTCCCACCCCAACCAGATTTTGGAGCGTACGTGTTGTCCTCTGGTGATGAAATCGCGGTTCCCGGAGACAGTTTCGACGCGGTATTCTTGAACTACACTTGCAAGGCCCCCTACAAGTTGGCGGGAAAGCAACTGGTGTCCTGTTATAAGGGTATTTGGTCAAGCTCTTTCCCTAGCTGCAAATGTAAGTAAAGATATGTTTGTATAATGTAAGTAAATATATATTTTAATTCCTAGACAATGTGATTTTCGTAAAATATTTCTTGCGGGATGCAGGATTCATCGAGTTTCCTATATATTGTTATTTTTATTTTATTTATTTCATAAAAGAGTCTACAGTCTGTTTTAAAATTGGATAGTGGATGAGTACAAGGGCACAAGTTAAGAGTAGGTTACATTTAAATGAGTAGTAAAGGAGTAGTTTAAATGAGAATTGTCAGATCTGATGCCCGGCTAGCAGATCGTTGATGAAGACCAGAAAGAGTGTAGGGCCCAGGACACTGCCTTGTGGTACTCCGTTGGAAATTGGCAGCTCGACAGTTAAGTATTTGTCGATTTTGACCCTCTGAGTGCGGGCTGTGAGATACGAGGTATAGTGCGATAGATTTCGCTACAAAAATTACAGACAATAAAATATTTTTTCAGTATACTGTAGACTGTTCAGACACCCAAGCGTTAGGTACAGGTGTTTGCTCTCCGGGAGTCATTCCATAGAAGGCTCCAGGTTGTGCGATGATGAGGAGCCTTCAGGCACCACCGTGAAGCCAGTGTGCCGGAGCCCTAACTACTACTCCCCGGTTATATTACCGATGATGCATTGCGATAAGGGACAGTGGAACTATGTGGCTATATGCACACCAGGTAATTTATTTTACATAACATTCTATCACAACTGGATTCCCCGACGTGGTAGGCACAGGTGTATGTTTAGGTCCCATGTAATAGGGGGCGAGCCTGCGCACAAATCCAAACTAAACCAGCTACTGAAAATTTCATAGTAATACCCAGTAACACTTTACTTGACCTTGGAAACTAAACCAGGACCTCAAGCAAAATAATCGCGCTTAGGAGCACTAGACAAATAGGTCAGTTGTTTTGCGAGTTTTTTTTAACGTAGCATATTTGTGTTGTTCCGTCTTTCACTGCTGGCTAAATAGGTTCCCGTTGTTCAGGATTTTCTATTCGGGGATAACTACTTTCATCCCTAACCTAGCGTTTACCCAAATATGTTGGGGTCAGTGAAAGCGTTCGATTCGAATTCCGCCTGCAAAGAGAAATTCTTATTTCTTATGGATTTAGTCGTTACACGAGCTAACGGGCCACCTGATGATAGATGAGAAGTCATCGTCGCTTCTAGACTCCTGCAACACCAGCGGAATTGCTGATGCATTGCCGTTTACCCTTAAGAGCCCGTACGGACAGCAAACTGCTAGAGCCGCAGCAACCGAGGAAGAAATGGCACTTACGCGCAAAATTCGAAACAAACACGAAGTTACTTAACGACAGACTCCGACGTAATGCTGGTCGCCAGCCCTAAAGGTCCTACCACCGAGCAATTCAAATATTCTCGCCTCATATAATATGCCCATCTGAAAGGCAATGAGGAACCCTATATATCTCATTGATCGAAGTTTCTTTCTCTTATGATGTTTAAAAATATTATATGTAGCATGGTTTTATGTATTGAATAGCGTTTGAAATGCGACCGCCTGGTCTGGTTTCTTGCAGAATGTGGGCGCATGACTCCTAAAGGGACTAAGCTGGTGGCGGGCGGCAGGGCGGCTGAGCGGGACGAGCTACCGTGGCATGTCGGCATTTACACCAAGATCTCGAGTCCTTACTCGCAAATCTGCGGAGGCTCCATTTTAAACACCAAAATCGTTATATCTGGTAACAGTCATTATAATAATGACCCTTCAACCCTTGTTAGGTACTTTTTTTTTTGTGCGTGTGGAAATCTTCATGGACATCCGCCGCCCGGGGAAGGCGGCGGGGTGTGTCGGACTCCACCCAGAGTGGGTGACCTACCGACTAAAACCACACACCCGACCCCAGCAGTGGCAGACCGCCATTGCGGTCTCCAGCACTATTATTTTTTACCTGCCAATCCACATGAGTGGGGCGCGGCAACACCTACCGCGCCACCATCTCGGGCCTTGTGTGATGGGCGGACGAACTTCCCCAAGCCCAAACCCTTGTTAGGTACTGTCCCAACTTCATCAACCCTTGTTAGGTACTGTCCTACGGCTGTGCACGGGTCTCATCTCAGAATGAGAGGGGTAAGGCTGGCACCACACTTCCCAAATTCGGGTTGGCCGACGTCACAGTCCGTCGAAAAAATCTTTCAATCATGCAGATTTCCTCACGATGTTTTCCTTCACCATTTAGTCGAATTCGATACTTACGACTGGTTATTACATTTCATTATCACTTAAAACTTACTCTCTGGTAACACAATCATTGACATAATTTGAAGAAGCTATTGTGCTACGTGTTCTTGCTGCATGAAGCAATGAAAAAATGTGTTAGGTTAGCCTCAAAGAAAAATTAAAAATTTATTTTAGTAACTAACAGACAGAAATGTTTTGCAAGGGAGTTTGTTGCGTCGTTTCTCCTTCCCAGCAAAAACACAAGGCCGGGCGTTTTGGGAGGTGTTTTAAAATGGTGAAATAGCGTTCACATAATGTAAAACTTACTGAACACTGCCTTATCAATCTAGAGATCCCCAGCCTACTGCTACGCTTGAGGTCCTGGAATCGATTCCAAGGTCTGATTCAAAGAGTAAGATGAAGCAGTAATAATATTGTGAAATGACCAGTCGTAAGTAACGAATTCAAATCCAAGGCAGTAACACAACCTCTAAGTGTTGCTGGCGTCTCTAGGTTTCAGCTGTCTCTTACCATCAGACAGGACGTCTCTTGTCTCGTCTCGTTTAAGTTGCTACTGATATTTCCAGCGGCTCATTGCTTCTGGCGTAACCAACAACGGCTTCCAGCAAAGAACTACGCCGTCGCAGCGGGCAAGCTATACCGAGATTGGGATCACCCTGATGATGAGGCCGCCCAACAACGTGATGTAAGCATCCGCTGCATAGTTGAAACATAACATAACATAACAGTTGCATTCCCCGAAGACTTAAGCAGAGGTAGATTAATCCATAGTTCGTTGGTTTCATGTAATAAGAGGTGATCCTATTGCCACAATTGTGAATTATGAGCTGCTACTAAGAATTTCAAAGCAAACCCAACAAGACTGCTCGACCTTGGTATATACCCAGGACTGGCTTAAAGCGTAGCAGTTGTTCTTGGGTTCAAACAATTAAAAATCTTCATAGCAGACTATCGGCTACCAGGCAGCATGGAGGCTGCAGTCTATACAGAATGCACACTGGCTAAAACTGCGTTTAAATGTCTTTATTTCATAGCCCCCGTCAAACTTCTCACAATTATGTGCGTATTAATAATTAAGTATTTATTATTACTCAGATTTCAGACATCATCTCACACTCGCTTACAACGGTGAAGGAAAACATCGTGAGGAAACTTGCACACCTGAGAGATTTTCTCGACGGAGTGTGAAGTCTGCCAAACTGTATACCGGCCAGCTCGGTGGACTATAGCCAAATCCCTCTCATTTTGAGAAAAGACCTGTACCGACCAGTGGGACACATATGGGTGGATACATAACATACATAATCAACCCATATACTGTCCCACTGCTGGGCAAGGGTGTCCTTTCAGAATGAGAGGGATTAGGCTATAGTCCACTATGCTTGCCTAATGGGAGTTCGTAGACGTTGAGAAAATCTCTCAGACATGCAGGTTTCCTGTCGATGTCTCCTTCGCCGTTGTAAGCGAGTGTGAGATGATGTCTGAAATCTGAGAACCTGTACCAGACCAGCGTGGTGGACCTAATCCCTCTCATTTTGAGAGGAGATCCGTGCTCAGTGGGACAGTTATTCGGTCGATGATAACATGATGATTTTATATCAGGTGATTGATTTGAAGATTCCTGCCCGTTATCAAGGTGAAGCCGCCAACTTTCAAGCTGATATAGCCGTAGTGGTGCTGCTATTTGGCCTTCAGTATACGGTGCACGTAAGGCCTGTGTGCATTGATTTTGAATATGAATTCGATGCCCGGCAGCTGCAGCCAGGCAATAAAGGAAAGGTGAGTTTGTCATTTTGTGTAAGTATGTGTTGTCCATTTGACATTTGACTTTGATTCTGCGACACGTATTGTGATATGTGACGTACAGGTAGTTGTTCCAGGTCTAGGTGTTTGTGTATGTGAGAATTTGTGTTTAAAACGTACCTAGGAGAAAGTCCTAGTGTGGGGCAACGTTTTAAAAAAGAAAAGATAAAAGTTTTTACTGTGTGGTAACGACTTACATACAACATATTTTTTCGCTGTCATTGAAATAGGCATCTGTGGGAAAATATCTGACGGTGAAAGGATCTCTTGTGGTCTGAATGGCTAGCGATCACCCTTTCGTCGTAGTACGTTACAAAGCACCTTGGTGTGTGGTGTTTTCCTTCTCCGGCACTGAAGCTCTGGCAGTCTGCAGCCCATAGGGGCTCTTAAGGGTCGGCAATGCATCAGAAACACCTCTTGTATTGCAGGTGTCCATGGGCGGCGATGACTGACCTACAAAAAATTTAAAATATCCTATAAGAAGATAAAGAATTGCAAAAAATGTACACCCACAGCTGTATAAATGATTTACGGGCATCTCAATTGCGACTTGGAGCTTAGATTTGGGAGGCCAACCAAATGCTTGTTTGCTATCTTATTACAATAACTAACACTACACCAGGTCGCCGGCTGGGGTCTTACCTCAGAAGACGGAGAACCTTCTCCCATCCTGAAGACAGTAGAGATTCCATACGTGAGCATTGAGCAATGCCTCAAAGAGACACCGCTGGAGTATAAGGAGTACATCACCAGCGACAAGATCTGCGCAGGATATGGAAACGGTATGTTCATATCAACCTACTTTTTGGGACGTCTGTTAAAATCAACCAAAATTCATACTCGCTCGTCTTGGCTGTTTTATGGTCATGTTCGTAATTGTTTTAAACCTTGACTGGCCTAAGACAGCCTTGATCGCCAGGTTTAAAACGTTTTACCTACAGGGACATCAGTGTGCAAAGGCGACAGTGGTGGAGGACTGTCATTCCCCGAGTCGGAGCGTGGTGTCCTCCGGCACTACTTGCGCGGGCTGGTGTCCACGGCGCCCAGGAGCGGCCACCGCTGCAACACCCTAGCCGTCACCAGCTTCACCCATCTGATCACCCACCAGCAATTCATTAAGAGTCACTTCCAAAGTTTCTCTGAAAATGGTTTCCGGTATTTCGATCCCAAAGGCGTTGTTGTATAATTTCCCCATTTTTGTTTTTGCAGTAAAATGTATTACTTTTATGATTGTTTAATTTTGCCTCATTAGTTTAGTGGTCTTAAACTCGACTGCTACATTAGCACTCCTGGATTCGATTCTAAGGTGGAGTAAAGTGTTATTCTCAGTAACAGCTCGGAGGTTGTATTTGTACCCGGTAAATGGCAATAGGCCCGCCCCTATTACGTGGGACCAGCGAACTGTGGGAATACATTAATACACCTCTGCCTTAACTCACTAGAAATACAGGCATGATGGAATGTACCTACGTATTTGTGCTAATTGTATGCAATTACCTAATTATTAAGTATTTTCTTGAAATTCATTTTTGTGAAAAATCATTCCTATCCTGCCCAAGGTTGAATAATTATATTTTTTTTTTCCTAGCCCATTTCGTCCCACTGCTGGGCAAAGGCCTCCCTTCCCTCCTTCCAAATCTCTCTGTTTGTAGTCTTAGCCACCCAATCTCTATCGTAAGAGTCTAATTCATCGCGCCACCTCCGTCTGGGCCGACCACGATGTCGCTTCGCTCCGTGTGGGATCCAATTTGTGGTAGCTTTTGCCCACAGTTCGTCTGGCATGCGGCATACGTGTCCCGCCCAGTCCCATTTAAGCTGTCTGGCTTTGCGTGTTACATCAGTGATTTGAGTTTCGGAGCGCAGTATTGTATTCCTTATACAATCAGTGAGTTTTACTCCCAGTATACTGCGCTCCATCGCTCGTTGGCAAACCTCGAGTGTGGACCTTTGAACGACAGTCAAAGACCAAGTCTGTGCACCGTATGTGAGGATGGGGAGTAATTATATGTATCACTGAAATTTGTAACTAAAAAATATACTTTGTCAAAGGCAAAAATGGATCAAAATAACTTTAACATAACTTTAACTGGTCTCAAAAATGAAAGATTTTTATTTGATTTGTAAGTTAGAAAGGTAGACAACATGAAACAATACAAGTATTGTGTTTAAATACATAACAATCACTTTGTAACCATAGTTTTGTGACGCATCGTCGGGAACACAATAATAAAACTACACAATAAAAAATCATGTTTTACATATAGTAAGTACTTACCTACTAATGTTAAATAATCAAAAACACAATTATGATGCAAAGAGCATTAGACGACTTTTGGAAATTCCCACGAGACTGCGAGACGCCTGGAAAAATTAATTAGCAATGATTACTTCAGACACATTCTTATTTTTATATTGATTTAATCGACAAAAGAGCTGACAAGCCACCCGGTGGTAAGTAGTCACCGTCGCCCATAGACACGTGCAACACTAGAGGAGTTGCTGATGCGTGAGCCCCAACGGATTGCAGACAGAAACTGGCTCTTAAGCGCAAAAGTAGAAACACACAAAGTTCTTTACGACTCCGACGTAAGGGTGGTCGTCAGCCAGTCAGATCCCAAGAGCTCCTACCACCGAGCAAGTCGGATATTTTTCATCCCATCTATTCGAAAAGGAGGACTGGGTTCGCCTTTAAGTTCACCCAAAGATGGTGTTTTAGTAATGAGTTTTTAATCCTCTTTATATTTTTTATTCCAAATTCAAAAAGTGCGCCGCAAAGTTCATTACGGCGCACTTTTTGAATTTGGAACATCTTAGTATTCAGCGCCAAAGAAATCGAACGCAAATAATTGTTTGAATAAAGACTGGCTGGTACGACAGGCTGTCGGACTGAGAGGACTATGGGCTGTCGTCGACAGCCTTTGACTATCTATCCCTAGATAGTCAAAGTCGACAGCCCATAGTCCTCTTACGATATGCCCTCGGCCTATCTGAGTGGCAGTGAGGTATAGTATTCTAACCAATTTCCACCGGGGACTCAATTGACATGGTCGTGATGAATCTTACAAATCGCATAGCCGTGACGAGGGAAGACAATTAGGTGTTTTAGTTCTTCCGATACGAGACCAACATCCTACAGATTGGCGTCTTGACTGTTTTTTATAGCCCCCATGAAAATACATACCAGCAGGCCTGTAGGTATTCCCAAAAGGGGTAGGCAGAGGCGTACTAATGTAGGCAGAGGCGTACTAATGTAGGCAGAGGCGTACTAATGTAGGCAGAGGCGTACTAATGTAGGCAGAGGCGTACTAATGTAGGTACACCCACAGTTCGCCGGTATTTTTAGGTAATAGGTGGCGAGCTTATTGCCACTAACCGGGCACATATTCTCTGAGCTGCTATTGGGAATTTCATAGAAAAAACCCAATAACACTTTTATGGACCCATTAATTTCTAGTCTATTTCAGATTGTTTTGTTTTCTTGTCTTATTGCTTGACGGCGGTGCTGTAGTATAAAGTTTTAATTATCACAATTAATTGTAGTTTTAAATATCTGCATTATTAACTTTGAGATCAAGCGTTTTTTGTTCTAATTATTGAAGTTAAATGAAATATTCACGCATTTACGAAATTGGCATTAGAAATAATTTCCTCATCGGGTTTAGACTCCATTACTTACTTACAGCTAAAACACCGGATTTAAACCCGATTGGGTGGATTACCTACACCTCTGGCTAACCCTTCGGGGAATATAAGCGTAAAGGTTTGGTATGTGCGTATGCTATAGTTGCGTGCGGGACGGCCAATGAGTTTTTATTACAATGAAAAAAATATCTTCCGTCGCTAGCATCACCTGCAGAATCATTCAATCATTGAATCACGATGTGTTTACAGAAAACTAAAAATCACCGATTCCGAACAACGCAATCTAAGTTATCTGTTTGTTTTAATGACCTCTTATAACCTGTTTGACTGACATTACGTGAGGGTTGCCATTATGAAAAACATTACCCCAATAATGGGAAATATGTGAATGGAGAGAGCCGAGAGAGGCTTTTGACTAAATAACAATTAGGAAATTTTGTCTATCAATTGAGATTTTTTAGGGATGGAGTGGTGCGGCGAGGAACGGAACGGGGGCAGTTCGATCGCCGTTCGGTTGTTTGTTGTTTTTTGTTAATCTTGGTTGGGGATAGGTTTTAATTTAAAAAATATCACGGCATAAATGAAGCCTATTCTATTAGAGGCGATCCCTAAATTCCGTCTCACGAATTTCATGATTTGTTGCATTTTTGATCCCCCATAGTGTGACGTCACATAATCTGTCAACTTTAATATTGTGACATCACAAAGCCGATGACCTCCTCCTACCCCTTGTTTCTCAATGTGATATTCCTCTTCTCCCCCCTCCCCCGTGAGATGTGGCTGACTTAAACAGTAATTCGAAGTTCGGAAGGAGAAGAAATCTTCAATTTAAAAGTTCTTGTAAATTGAAGGACGGACACCATTAGGAACACCTCTGCCTAACCCTTCAGGGAATACAGGCGTGATAGTATTACATTATATTTGATACTAAAAATAAAGTTCATAATACCAGGGTAATTGTAATTCTGCGGCTGACAACATCATGCAGATGGTTTTCCCAATCGTGACCGCAGCGCACGTAACGTAACAAAAAGAACCAGTCCCACTAAAATTATAATAGAAAAATGACGTTCGTTTAACTCATTGATGCACTCCTAACAAAACTAGTCAGTTTATAGTTAACCTAAATATTTATTAACTGTGTGTGGAATAAAAATGTTGGTGCGTTGTTTAGTTTTAATTTTTTTCGGTGAGTTGTGTTTTCTTATTAACTTGAATAAATTGAGAATGTTTTGGTGTAAACAAAGTAATACCTACCTACTTTACTACTTATTATCAACTAGCGACCCGCCCGCGGTTTCACCCGCGCTGCCCCGTCCCTAAGAGTCGTAGCGTGATGTTAAATAGCTTAAAACCTTCCTCTTGAATCAATCTATCTATTAAAAAAAATCGCATCAAAATCCGTTGCGTAGTTTTAAAGATCTAAGCATACATAGGGACGGACAGCGGGAAGCGACTTTGTTTTCTAATATGTAGTGATTAAAGTCCCAGCTGAGATTGTGTTTGTTCGGGCTTATCTCAGAAACTACGGTACAGATTTTCGTACGGTTTTCACAAATAGTAAGAGGGATTATCGAGGAAGATTATAGCCTATAAAATATGACTACCTTCCTGTGTGAGCTGGGACGGATCGATAGTTGTAAGTAAAACTTCCGTCCTGGAAGAAACGCTTGCTGTAATCCTCGCCTGGTTAGCATTTGACCGGCTGAAAACAATTTTACTGTGTGCAGTCGTGTGTATCTAAGAGGCAGAGGCCGAGGGGTAAGGGGGTCATAACATCTCCCCCCCCCCCCCTCAAACCTCAAACGTAGTAGGTAGACCAGGTTAAACGTAATACGTACACCAGGTAGTAGACAAACCTCCTGTTAGGTACTCAGCTACGAGTACCTACGATACCTACTTGACTATGCCTCCTAAGTCTGGCTGGGACCGTGCCTAGCGGCGGCCAAAAGGATATTTATCTATCTGAATTGCTTGTCTGCGCTTTTCATTAGAAAAGTAATTCTGGCTAGGTACTGACTTGAAAATCGTTCAAAATATAGGTAATTTCAATTAGATACATATCAAAACTATGCAATGTGTTATTAAATTGAATACCGATTGTAGGTTCTTAGTCTTCTAAATGACCAAACAACATCTAACGTGAAGAATCCTACGTCCTAATTTTTTTTTTAATCTTTCTAGCATTGTGGGATTCATATTACTAGTATTCTTGTTGACCCCCTCGTGCTAAGCTAAATGCTTGTGTTACGAGTGGGTTCACGTCGGTAGTACAATGGGTGGGTTTCGAACCGGCAACCACATGATCGCAAGTCCGACGCCCTAGCCATTAGGCTACCGCCGCTTCTATATTAAATATTTATAATAAAATAATCATTTGAAAGGAATTATGAATGTCTGTTAATGTTTCACGCAAAAACTACCTACTGTATGGATTTTAATGAAACTTTACAATAATATAGCTAACTAGCTGCCCAACCCGGCTCCGCCCGTTTTCCCGTAGGAATGAAGCATTTTCCCGCGGTAAAAAGTAGCCTATAATCATCAGGCAGGGATAATGTCGGCTTCTAATCTATACTATATACTAATATATAAAGCTGAAGAGTTTGTTTGTTTGTTTGTTTACTTGAACGCGCTAATCTCAGGAACTACGGGTCCGATTTGAAAAATTCTTTCAGTGTTAGATAGCCCATTTATTGAGAAAGGCTTTAGGCTACCTATCATCACGCTACGCGGACGAAGTCGCGGGCAGAAGCTAGTGGTAAAATAAAATCGGTTCAGTAGTTTCGGAGCCTTTTCAATACAAACAAACAAACAATCTTTCCCTATATTAGTGTAGATGTAGGTACATCAGAATACTGAACACATAGGCGAAATTTTTATAAGACCATTATGTATACATGGAAGAAATAAATACTGTGACTTTGACTTTGAAAAATTCAGTTCAGAAAAATCTTGATTATATGATTGATGATTTTGTTTGGTGTTATATTTTGAATATAAATATGTACCTACCTACCTTTCAGGTAAAGTAAGAGGCGCCGGGCCAACCCATAAACAATACTTAATAAACAACTTTTTTTCTACCTACCCACGAATAACCGACACTGAAACTAATTATATAAAATTACGCATATAGCCTTTTTACGTAGGTTGGCTTGCATAGGCTGGTTGCTAAGCATTGCCCGTCTATTTTTTTTTTGTTTTGATTTTTGCAATATTGGCAATAGTACAAGCGATAATAACTTTACAATATTCAAAACTGTGTGCTAAAAATTTGCTTAAAACCTTTACCATAGCAAAACTTTGCATAAAACTGGGCCAACGGCCAAAATTGACAATTTTGGCAGAAACAATCAATTATACCAATTGAAATTCTGTTTTGACAGGCCAAACGAAAATTCACAAATGTAGTTTTTTTTATGGCACAGGGGGACAAACGAGCCGACGGATCACCTGATGGTAAGCAATAACCGCCGCCCATGGATACTCTGGTGTTGCGGGTGGCAACACCAAAGTAGTCGCAAGTGCGTTACCCGCCTTTTAAAAGGGTTTGGGCCTCCGGCAACCTCACTCACTCGGTGAAACACAACGCAAGCGTTGTTTTACGCCGGTTCTCTGAGACCTACCTACATACAAATTATTTAAAAAGGAGAAAAAGTCATATGTTTCAGCTGGGTCTCAATCGAATAAATTATCCATAGTCAGTTAATTTTCTCTACCAAAATAAACAGTGGCAACAGTGGCAAGGTTAATGACATAACAGAAGGGTCTTTAACTGGTTTCTAACACTTACGCGAGTATTATTGAAATAAAACTACTTTTAACAAGCATTATATTGATATAACTTTAGAAACTTAATTGGTGACATTGCTAAGTTTGTTATTTCCTTTTCTATAATAATTATAGTACTGTATGTTTCTTTTACCGCAATAAATAAATATAAGTAATGAGAGTGAGTTGAGGTTACCGGAGGCCCAAACCCTTTTTAAAGGTGGGCAACGCACTTGCGAATCCTCTGGTGTTGCGGGTGTCCATGGGCGGCGGTTATCGCTTACCATCAGGTGATCCGTTTGCTCGTTTGCCCCCCCTAACCCATAAAAAAAAAATATTATGCAACATTAGTTTTAGTACATCCGAAACCCGAGACACGTGTCTCGTATATTTATGTAAATAATATTATGTACAAAATTTCAAAACTGTATCACGATAAATTATAAAGTTATAAACTTGTTAAGTTACCTGGTTGTCCGTACAAAAACATGCATAACATACCATCACGCCTGTATTCCCCGAAGGGTTAGGCAGAGGCGTACTAATATACACCCACAGTTCGCCGGTATGTTTAGGTCCCATTTAATAGGAGGCGAGCCTATTGCCATTAACCGGGCACAAATTTCTAGCTCCGAGCTGCTACTGGGAATTTCATAGAAAAACCCAATAACACTTTGCTCGACCTGGGAATCGAACCCAGGACCTCTAGCGTAGCAGTCGCGCTCAGGACCACTTGGCTAATGAGCAGACAAAAACATGCTCCACTTGTTATAACCCTCGCCCCGCTGTGCGCCCGCGCTTTGTGCCGTTGACTGCGGTAAAATACTTAGGCCCACTTGCACCAACTTTTTAAATGTGTTTAAATTGTATTTAAACACGAAATGTCTATGACAAATTGTGTTTAAATATAATTTAAACATATTTAAGAAGTTGGTGCAAGTGGCCCTTAGTGTCGCTCGGGGTCCCACTTGTAACCTTTTTTTATATATTTTTGGGAAAAAATATACCATACCATACCATCACATAGTAAAGTATACAAAACACCCTCACCTTTTCTAATATTAAAATTATACAACAGGATCTTATTTAGATGGAGCCGGCACTTACTAACTGACGACTTCTGAGAAGAAACAGCGAAGTAACTCGGAGAATCATGGTCTCTTTTAAAGTACAAACAGTAGTAGTATTATCTGACACTATATAGGACAATATCTGACCAGGCTTTTTAAAGAAAAAGAACCAAGAAGATTCTCTCGAACAATCAATACTTATGTTATGTAGGTACAACTTGAAAGTCGAACGGTCATAGTAGTAATTAGCTCTGAATCCGTCTTGAAGTTTGAAGGGAAAAATAAAATAAAATATCAACTAACGACCACGATGAAAACAAGACGACCAATCTCATTCAGTCAAAAGCATCCTAAATTTATACTTTATTTTGACCGTGGGAGAGCCATTCTTTGACACGAATGGACCGGCTCGACCGAAGTCGGCGTCTCAGAAAACCGGCTTGAAACATTGTGTTTCGCCGAGTGAGTGAGCATACCGGAGGCCCAAACTCTTTTAAAAGGCGGACAACGCACTTGCGATGCGACTCTAGTGATGCGGGTGTCTATGGGCGGCGGTAATCGCTAACCATCTGGCGATCCGTCTGCGCGTTTGCCCCCCTATTCTATAAAAATAAATAGATCCATTAAAAAACACTGTTACATGACAATGTTATTGTTTTGATTTTGAAGTACCAAATGGTTTCGGCATTTCCTAGCTGACGATCTCTGAGAAGAAACACCGAAACAACATCAGAGAATCACGGTCTCTTTTAAAGTCCAGACATAATAGTAACAAAATATATTTAAACATTGCCCATTTTCCAGTCTTTTGAAGAAAAATATCCATAGCGGCTTTGGGTGGACCAGTCCCAGCCGACGGCACGCATACATCAGTCATTGTGTAACTCGACCATATCAAAGGGAGCTCAACAATCCGTCACGTGACGATACCGGATCGGCGGGACATTTGCGTAGGTCACATAAAAACTCTCAAAGCCGCCGACCTGTGCCTACCCAATGTTACCTACTATCAAAATTCAGACCAATGTTACTCTCACAATTCAGACGATTCTAACGACGCATATCCATTCATCAAACCGTATAGGCTTAAGAGCGTGCCAAAGAAATATACATTTTGTACATACATACACGAAAACATAGCTTGTCTAAGTAGACACCTAGTTTCATTTGTCGCTTTGATGGTGTGCGTTTTTACCACATAGTTTATTTATTATCTAGAAATGACATCGGGTTCTCAAATAACGTGAATCTTCGGTTAATATAGTCGACCTCGGTCAAACTTGGACATCCTTCAACGTCCTCACATCTTGTTATCTCATTACTGTACCACCAGTGTGATACCAGTGAAGTTTGTAATTTATTTATTTTAAAAGTGTGTCCATGGAGTTTCTTGCCGGATTCTTCTCCATAGGATCGACCTTTTGGAAGCGTGCTACTAGAATCGTAACGTTTCAAAAACGCTTGTAAAAGCTTATTTGAAATAAAAACATTTGAACTTTGAACATAACCTTTCCGCCCGATTTACCGTCCTCGCCGGCGAGGCCCGTCGCGAAGACCCAGTAATGGTAACCCCCCCCCGACCCTTGCTCGAGCCGGCCCGCGCCGAGCCAGTAGCTTTAAATTAGTCCCTAATAATAATTTAAACCAGATCCAGCCGTCCCTAGCTGCCCCCCCAGCAACGCCCTAAGCCGAGGCCCGTGTCCCGCAGGGGACGCCCTTAGCTGCTGTTGCTTAATTTTAAGTGGCTCCTGGCTGGAGGCATTCGGTGCCTCGCCACCAAGTTCGGTTACGCTGTTAAGATTCCCTGAATCAACAGCTAATGTCCAGTCCAAAAAAAAAACAGCCTTTCTTCTGGCTAAAACATTCATACAAAGACAAATTTTTGGTTTTATCGTATTCTGTTTACGATATAAACAGAACTTTAACGTCTATGTTTATTTTCTGTTCTAAAGGGTAAGGTTTAATTACACTTGGCATGGCCATTAACTTTTAAACTAAGAAACTTACTTCAAGCATTTTGTTTGTAAACTGATAAACAGACACGATTGTTTTTTTTTAATACGATGCCTTGATTTTAGTTTTTTTTACTGATATTGACATATCTCAGAATGATAGGGATTAGGCTATAGTCCATCACTCTGTCCTAATGCTGTTTGGCTGACTTCACAGGCCGTCGAGAAAATTTCTCAGGTTTGCAGGTTTCCTCACGATGTTTTCCTTCAAAGTTGAAGCACGTGATAGTTTACATGACTTCGAAAATTCAGAGCCCTCCCGACCGTAGCACGAGTCGACCTTCGCCGAGCCAGTGGTAATAAAATTCGTCCCTAAATATGTAATTTAAACGAGATCCAGCAGTCCCTAGCTGTTCCCCAGCAATGCCCTATGCCGAAGTCCCGTTAGGGGACGGCCCTTAGCTGCTGTTGCTTAGTTTATGTTGCTCCTGGCTGGGGGTATTCGGTGCCTCGCCAACAAGCTCGATTGCTGTAAAGATTCCCTGAATTAACAGCCTACGCCCAAGTTAAAAAAAGCTTTGGATTCGAACTCGTTGAGCTCCCTAAATAATGGTTGAGCTACACGATGACTGGTGTATGCGTGCCGTCAGTTAGGACAGGTCAACTCAAGACTGCTATGGCTCTTTCTTCAAAAGGCCTGTTCAGATTTTGCCCTACATCGTGAAACACATATTATTATCCTATAATACTACTACTACTGTCTGGACTTTAAAAGAGACCATGATTCTCTGAGTTTGTTTCGGCGTTTCTTCTCAGAGGTCGTCAGAAAGGAAATGCCGGCGCCATCTAGTAAAAAAAATGTAAAACAACTTGTAAAAGTGTCTTTTTAAGATCTATTTACAGAAATAAATATAATTTATCATTTAACTCGAGACCTTTGACTTGGCAGTCTAATGGTCATATCACGGTTCTACTACTAAGTACTACTAAAAGTACAAATTCTCAAAATACAAAATCTTTATTGCAGAAATTTATTTATCTTAACACACAGCAAAATTATGCAGTTAGAAACCAAAGCGTTGTAAAGTTGAAAATAAAAATAGTTTAATGAGGAAGGAGTAATTGCCCTTCAAACGGGTATATAATAATGTTAATACATTATCGCTTAGCGTTAGAATATTTGGCAATGCGCCGGTATTACTCGAATAGAAGTCCTATCCACATCTTTTTGTAACCTAACTGCCTCATTAGCCAAGTGGTCCTGAGCGCGACTGCTACGCTAGAGGTCCTGGGTTCAATTCCCAATGAAAGTTCCAGTAGCAGCTCGGAGTTAGGAATTTGTGCCCGGCTAATGGCCGCCCCGGCTCGCCCCCTATTACATGGGACCTAAACCCTTCGGGGAATACAGGCGCGTTATTTCAATAGCCCATCTACACACGTTTGGTGTAGCGTCTGAGTGATCGGCTTCTGTGCCACATATTGGGAGTTCGATCCCTACACGAGCCAAATATTTGTATGAACTCCAGGTAGTTTGTTGTTCCGGGTCAGGGCGTTTGTGTATGTGAGGATTTGTGTTTGTAAAAGCACTCAAGATATTGTGGGGTAAAGTTCTCTTTAAAAAAATCTTGTGGTGGTCAAATTAAAACGCAGAACACGATGTCCGACTTTTCGAATACAAATTGATGAGTGTTACGGTAAATAGTCTACACATAATATAACGGGACCCAATATACGTGGATTCTGCCATCTTTACCTACTTGCAATCTCGGAGATCAGTCAAAGAAATATTATAACATACCATCACGCCTGTATTCCCCGAAGGGTTAGGCAGAGGCGTACTAATGTAAACCCACAGTTCGCCGGTATGTTTATGTCCCATGTAACAGGGGGCGAGCCTATTGCCATTTACCGGGCACAAATTCCAAACTCCGAGCTGCTACTGGGAACTTCATAGAAAAACCCAATAACACTTTGCTCGACCTGGGAATCTTAATTTGGGAATCAAATTCTTGGGTTCGATGCTACGCTAGAGCGTAGCAGTCGCACTCAGGACCACTAAATGAGGCAGTAAAGAAATATTATAATACTGATCAAATAAATAAAAAAAGCAGGAACTATAGATTTCCACTTGCTACGATCCTGGCACATCACTTTCGCTTCATCTACGTTAATTAATCTCATCCATGCACGATCGTCGGTTTAGGATGCTCTTGAACCTGACCTTTTTTGAAAACGCCCGCTATAATTCTTTCACTGTTAGATAGCCCATTTATTGAGGAAGGCTATAGGCTATATATCATCACGCTACGGCGGACGAAGTCGCGGGCAGAAGCTAGTTGCTAAACTAAAATATCATTGCATTTTTCACGTGGGAGAGCCATGCTTCGGCACGAATGGGCCGGCTCGACCGGAGTGATACCACGGCCTCACAGAAAACCGGCGTGAAACAACGCTTGCGTTGTGTTTTGCCGAGTGAGTTGAGGTTACCGGAGGCCCAAACCCTTTTAAAGGCGGGCAGCGCACTTGCGACTCCTCTGGTGTTGCGGGTGTCCATGGGCGGCGGTTATCGCTTAGCATCAGGTGATCCGTTTGCTCGTTTGTCCCCCTATCCCATAAAAAAAATCCTGGGGCTTAATTCTACTACTTTACTTGTACCCTTGTATCAGAATGATCGTCTGATTGCACTAAATGACATAAGAACTGACAGATTTTGTAAGGCAAAACTGTCAAATCAAAAGTCAACAATTCTGAAGTCATAGAATGGCACAAGAAAATGTTAGACTTGAGGCCCTGATGTAGCGGTGATAAATCGATCGAAACGTCGAGTAATGACTAATTCGCATGACAAGAATCTCGTGAAATCGAGATCGAGAGAGATAAATATTTATTTATTTCTCTCGATCTATCACCTTCATTTGAAGTATCTCGATTTGGCACGTGAGGTTGTCGACATAGATGATGTGGATTCAGCAGTCATTGCGCCAACAGCTGTTTCCACCAAAGAACCTACTTACAATACAAGGACTTATATCTGCGGACCTCTCGTTAGGCGGCTGGGTCAAGAGTTTGATGCAGAAAGCAGTACCTACTCCTGGACATGAGACGTATCATCACGAGGTACTTCAGCTAGAGCCGTTCTAAATATCTGTTGCTCTTATAAAGACCCCTCATTTTTTTTATATCTCCTTTGAACAAAAATCAGCCAGTTACAATTTATGATTCTATCAAATTTGTAAATTGATTATCTCAAAACAAAGTTCACTAATGTTATGAATTCTACCAATTGACCGATCATAAACTGGTTTGAACTATTCATAGGTGCCTGTTGATTGTGAAGTTTTTGTACTACGATAAATATAATTATCTCCAAGATTTTCCTTATTCGCGACCACTTCAGTCTGACGCGGAACTTTTTTTTACATTAGAGGTAGACATTTTACATTATTGTTGAATGTTATACAAATCTCTCTTGATTTATTTATGGTAATGATGTTGATAAACAGCATACTACCACGCCTGTATTCTCCGAAGGGTTAGGCAGAGGCGTAATTTAAACCCACATTTCGCTGGTAACTGTATGGCTGTATTAACGCTGGTAATGTTTAAGTCCATGTAGATAATAGGAGTCCTATTTGCCATCAGCCGGGCACAATATTTTTGACAACACGTTTGGCGTAGCGGCTGAGCAATTGGCTTCTGCGACACGTGTTGTGGGTTCGATCCCCACACGGAGCAAATATTTGTATGATCTACAGGTAGTTGTTCCGGGTCTGGGTGTTTGTGTATGTGAGAATTTGTGTTTGTAAACGCACCCACGATACAGGAGAAAATCCTAGTGTGGGGCAACGTTTTTTAAAAATAAAATAAAATAAATAAAAATATATCCAAATTCCAAGCTGCTACTGAATACACTTTGCTTGATCTGGTTCACCACAGGATTTAAACATGTTTTTTTGTAAATATGTAGATCTTATAATGACACTTTCGCGAGTCGATCGTAAAATCGCGGTCATGTTATCTTCCAAATATTTCGATCAGGGTCCGTGGCAGCGCGATCTTTTTAAGGTTGTGCCTGACAGCGCTATTTAATATCTATAGTGGCATCTCTTTCCCTTCATTGCAAATAACACGTTGTGATACGGTATCTGTTTCTTTAGGCGAAAATATTTTCACATTTCATATAAACAGGTTCTCTGTGAACGATGTTGTTAGTTCATTTACCTTTAACATAATTATGTAGATCTATGTCTTCCGACATCCAATATAGATCTGCCGAATTGTAGATATAGGATCAATAATTCGTCTCCCGACATCCGATATAGATCTGCCGAATTGTAGAGTATTTTGTGATGAATAAATAAATAAATAAATAAATAAATAAAGATCTATTATTCGTCTTCCGATATCCGTTATCTGCTGAATTGTAGAAGAACTATATTTCGTCAGACATGGAAAATTTAATCTAACATCCGACGAGTCATAGATCTTTCTTGATCTATGACTCGTCGAGATACTTTTATCTATGTAGGTACGGCAAATATGTCTAGCGCAGCATGACATGAGCGTAGATCCCACGGATCCTCAAAAGAAAGTCTCGGGCAAAGCCTTTTAACCGGGAATGGAAGGAAGATATGATTCTCACATTATAAGAACAACATTGTGAAAAATATCAATGTTATAATTTTTATATAGGTAGTTTATTTAGGAGTATTTATGGAGTTTCTTGCCTGAAAACTCGGACCGCCAGCCTGAGGCATAGATGTTGCAATATTGCTCCATTCAGGGTCTGACATTGGAAAGCAAAGTTTATTAACCTTAATCACTTAATCACGTATTGAACAATGATAGCTTAGTGTTATGACCATTGAACTGCCAAGTCAAAGTTCCCGAGCTCGAATCTTTTCAACTCATGTACGTTGTAGTGCATTATCATGCGCTTTAAACGGTGAAGGAAAATATTGTGAAGAAACCTGCATACCTGAGAGATTTTCTCGCCGGCTAGTGAAGTCTGCCAACCCGTATTAGGCCAGCCTGATGGACTTTAGCCTAATCCCTCTCTTTCTGAGAGGAGGCCCGTGACCAGCAGAGGAACAGACAGAATAATGGGTTCATTATGTTATCACTTCGCGTAGTTAATTGGAGCAATTACTATGTTGGCTCGTTATCACAGTTCGAAGGGTTTCCCCGCTCGCAATTTCAATAATTGAATAAATAATTAAGTAGTGAGCCATGCTTCGGCACGAATGGGCCGACTCAAGTCGACTCAAGTATCGAATGCATTGATATGGCGAGCGATAGGCCACGGCCTCACAGAAAACCAGAGTGAAACACTCCTCACTCACTCACTCGGTATCCTCACTCACTCGGCAAAACACACTTACGTTGTGTCTTTCCGAGTGAGTGAGGATACCGGAATCCTAAACCCTTTTAAAAGGCGAGCAACGCACTTTAGACTCCTCTGGTGTTGCGGGTGTCCATGGGCGGCGGTAATTGCTTTCCATCAAGTGATTCGTCTGCTCGTTATCACACAAAAAAACATCAACAGTGGGATACCCTCTTTCCCCATACGGGGACGTCTTCGAACACAATACCTTACTACCATCCCGATAGGCTTCTCTGACTTGCTCGCTTATAGGATCTATTGGAGTTTTCTTCTGGCTTGCCACCACCAAATATTACGTCGGAGTCTGTCGTAAAGCTTCTTGTGTGTCTTTGAGAGTCAGTTCCCCCTCAGTTTGCAGTAGAGGCTCATAAGGCTCTGATTTTCCCAAGACTGCCATATTCAATTTTCAATTGGTTTTTCGTAATTTGTAGACCTATAACACATTTTAGATTCATAGCAGTAGTAATAATTGCGACATTAACTATACAACATCCAAAACTAAGAACTAACCTTTGCTTAAAAATCCTTATCACGCCAAAAACTGTGCCACTGACCAAAATTGACGATTTATACTACTTTTAGCTACAATAACTAGTCGACAACACATCAGCAACTCCTCTGGTGTTGCAGTTGCACTTCCAATTTAAGTGATTCGTCAGACATACATTTTCAGTAAAACATGTATAAGATATTCTTAGTAGGTATTGCACGTATGCGTAAAAGGGAGTGTTTGTCAGTGGGTTTTCCGTTAATACAAATTGAGAATAATACGTCAGCTTCATGCCTATTATCAGAAAAAAATACCTAGGTACCTACCTAATGCTATTTGTCTTAGATGGAAAATATTGACACAATTTTTTATCAGAATTTAATACGTTAGGTATTAAAATTCTAAGGTCTAAGGTATTAAAATTTAAGACTGCCTCATTAGCCAAGTGGTCCTATGCGCGACTGCTACGCTAGAGGTCCTGGGTTCGATTCCCAGGTCGAGCAAAGTGTTATTGGGTTTTTCTATGAAATTCCCAGTAGCAGCTCGGAGTTTGAAATTTGTGCCCGGTTAATGGCAATAGGCTCGCCCCCTATTACATGGGACCTAAACATACCGGCGAACTGTGGGTGTACATTAGTACGCCTCTGCCTAACCCTTCGGGGAATACAGGCGTGATGGTATTAAAATTATTTATTAGAAGCCGTGTTAAACTCCAAAAAAAAGTTATGAATTCGACCCTATATAATATTGTTGGATTAGGACCTTTCTGTGGGTTTCTGAATAAGTAAAATTATTATAAACGTGAAGAGAAAACTTTTGCGCGCATGGAGGTGTGTCAGATTGTAAATAGTTTTTTAAAGTTTAGTATGGAGAAGTAAAGAATGCTAATCTTTTTTTATAATAGTGCTTAAAAAGGGTGCTAAATTTTGAATGAAAACTATTTTAGGGGTACCTATACTGTTTCAAATAAAAAAGAATTTTCCAAATCGGTTTATAAATGGCCGAGTTCTTAAATCAAATCAAATGTATCTTATGTAAAAAATACAATCGAATTGAGAACCTCCTTTTTTGTCGACTAAAAATATTGTGATATAATGTTAAAATTAGGCTGTCTAAAGTGACCCTGCTGTTACATTGACCTCTAAAAACAATCCGTAAGCATTAATTATAATTTGAGTGATTGGGTATTTTATTTAATTGTTTTGTGATGGTTGAGCCAGTTTTCCAAATATCTATAAGTGATAACGATTATTTCATTAACCAAATCGTGGCTTGAGCTCGTGATAGAACTATTATTTTATTGTTTTCTTACAGATAATAATATTGTTTTTGTTTTTTTTTATACAGACGAAATCCTGTATTTAGAGCTCTGGTGCATGAAAAATATATCCTACTAATCCTACTAATATTATAAATGCGAAAGTTTGTGAGGATGGATGGATGGATGGATGTTTGTTACTCTTTCACGCCAGAACGGCTGAACGGATCTGGATAAAATTTGGCACAGAGATAGATTATAGTCTGGAATAACACATGGGCTACTTTTTATCTGAAGTCCACGCAGACGAAGTCGCGGGCAGAAGCTAGTTTTTTAAAAATGACAGTGGATGTATTCGTGGTATGGAATTGGTATCATACCGGTACTTACTACAACAATGACAGTGGATGCAGTTGTAGTATGGTATCGGTTTCAGACCGGTACTTACTACAACATTTAGCTAGCAAATGTACTTGTTACTCGGCATCGGACGAAACCGAGACATTTACACACAAAAACTGGAATGAAAAGGTATCTGGAGAATTAGTAGATATCAGTGTTTCTATTTAGTAATAAAAGGCTAAGTAATGCTGGGCTATTATTAAATAATACTTCACATCTATATGTGTTTAATTGTGGGAGAGCCATGCTTCGGCACCAATGGTCCGGCTCGACCGCAGTAATACTAAGGCTTCACAATAAACCGGCATGAAACAACACTTACCTTGTGTTTTGCCGAGAGAGTAAGGATAACGGAGGCCCAAACTCTTTTAAAAGGCTGGCAACGCACTTGTGTCTCCTCTGGTGTTGCGGGTATACATGGGCAGCGGTAATCGCTTACCCTCAGGTAATCTGACCGCTCGTTTGCCCTCCATAAAAAAAATACTTTTCATAAATAAAGTAGGTTACATATTACACCTTTTTTAAATTATAATGTTTTTTTTTATTACAGCCATATCTCCAGCCGTAAGTTCAGTCGCCAAGGATCGAGTCAACTCGTGCAGGTAGAGAATTCTAATAATAAGCAGGATTCTAATCGCCTTTAGAGGATACTCCCGCTATTAAAAAAAAGCATGGGGATGCCGCGTCCAATCTCGCGGCCCGTATGCTTGTTGGTGAAATAAGTGCTAAACTCGTGATTTGTTTATCAAATTCCAGTGCGGACGAGTTCTCTTGCTCGGATGGGACCTGCATACGTATGTCCGAAATATGTGACGGCCAAAAGAACTGTTCAGATGGTGAAGATGAAGCTCTATGCGTTCCCGGGGGGAGTTTGTAAGTACCTACATCATGCTACATGATCCGCTTCATTTCACGTAAAATTTTGTTTGTAGTGACCATTTTCTTTATTTTGAAGTTTTCTTACACTTAGGGGTTTGTACTCATTTGCTTCTCAGTTGGCCGCTGGCCAATTGCGATCTCTTATTCAGAATCCTTTGTTTATATTAAGTGAGTCTCCGAATCATCGCGATCAGCTGTCGAAATTAGCGTATGTCAACGATTCAAGTTCAAATGTTTATTTAAGCTTTTACAAGTATTTAATAGTTCAAATAGTTGATCCTATGGAGAAGAATCTAGCAAATATATAATAATAATAAATATAAATATTCTGGGACATTTTTTACACAGCACCATCTAGTCCCAAACTAAGCAGAGCTTGTACTATGGGTACTAGACAATGGATATAATACTTTATACTTTTTTTTTGTAAATACATACTTATAATACATAAGAAACACCCAGACGAATACTTATATTCATCACATAAATTTTTGTGTCCTGTGGGAATCGAACCCACGACCTCATGGTCAGCAGTCCGGTATTCGAACCACTACTTAAACCACAGAGGTCGTCATAACGTCCATAAATAACATTATGGACGCTGATTTAAAATAAGATATAGTAGGTATTCTATTTTTCATTGGTACAATATTGCGATAACAGGATGTCCGATTACTTTTCCTCTATCCCTGCATCAAGCTTTTGAAAAGGGTCAAAATAGCCAATCACAGATGCAAAAAAGCATATAGCAAATCAAGGCAATAAGGCTTTATTGCGTTGATTGTAATATAATAATAATTTTATATATCTATATTTCAGATTAATAAAAAAAATGATAATAATAATAATTTATTGCGTTGTATCAGTATTATTATATTATGACCGATAACTTGTATGTGTGGTGTAAACTGTTAGTATAAGTTGGTTAATAAATAAATAAATAAATAAATAAATAAATATATTATTGTAATATATATTGCATCTCTTTTCAGGAGTGGCGTTCCAGAAGACGTTACTTTGCAAAGGTTCAGAAGACAAGCGACAAGATGTCGGTAAGTTGTCTATAACAGTTAGTACACCTAATCTATATACATACTATTATACCGGAATATTTTTTATTCAGTGCGCAAACTTTGACAATTGATACTTAAACGACTTTTATTAAACACCAATTTGTTATTTTGATATGTCTTAGTACAAAATATCGAAGTTATCGTTAACGAAAGATGTTTACTTTGAAACTGATTTTATGGTTACTCGCTAGCGCACGGCAAAGCGCGCGCGCCTTAGTACCTACATCAGCTGTACACCGGCGCGTGAGTCGGCTGGCACACGTGCATATTGTTATTATTGCGAATAAATATTATGTGTCCATATTTTGCTGATTTCAAGCCGGCTAAAAATTAAAAAAAAAATTTGATCCAATAATGGGAATGTGTTGTATTACTGATACTGAACTACCAAAATTTTTTTGCGCACTGCTTAAAAAATATTCCTGTATAAAGCTTGTTTGTTTGTTTGCTTGAACGCGCTAATCTCAGGAACTACTGGTCCGATTTGAAAAATTATTTCAGTGTTAGATAGCCCATTTATTGAGGAAGGCTATATAGGCTATATATCATCACGCTACGCGGACGAAGTCGCGGGCAGAAGCTAGTCTAGGATAAGTTTATAAATACATAATAGAAAAGATGAAATTAAAATACTTTTTAAAGATTTTATCGCGCTGTTTTTTTATGGGATAGGAGAGCAAACGAGCAGACGAATCACCTGATGGTAAGCGATAACCGCCGCCCATGGACACCCGCACCACCAGAGGATTCACAAGTGCGTTGCCCGCCTTTTAGATGGGTTTGGGCCTCTGGTATCCTCACTCGGTATAAGACAACACAAGCGTTGTTTCACGCCGGTTTTCTGTGAGGCCGTGGCATCACTGCGGTCAAGCCGGCCCATTCGTGCCGAAGCATGGCTCTCCCACTGTATTGATATTATTTAATTCCTGACTGATGATCGATAATGTTTTTCCAGTAACGAGTCGATATTAAATACTCAGTACTTAATACATTTTTTATATGAAAAATATGTGTGGGCCTTGTCAGGCACGGCAAATGTAGGAGAATCGGTCAGTAGATTTGCTTAAAGATAGAATTTTGATAAGACGTCCATACAAGTAACGACAAAATCCTATCCCTAGTAAGCAAATCAATCTATCAACGGATTTGATATTGGGATTGGGACAATTACTAAGGTACTTTACACTTTTGTTAATTACTAGCTACGGCCCGCGACTTCGTCCGCGTAGCGTGATGATATATAATCTTCCTCAATAAATGGGCTATCTAACACTGAAAGAATTTTTCAAATCGGACCAGTAGTTCCTGAGATTAGCGCGTTCAAGTAAACAAACAAACAAACTCTTCAGCTTTATATATTAGTACTAGCTTCTGCCCGCGACTTCGTCCGCGTAGCGTGATGATATATAGCCTATAGCCTTCCTCAATGAATGGGCTATCTAACACTGAAACAAACAAACAAACAAACTCTTCAGCTTTATATATTAGTATAGATATAAAGCTGAAGAGTTTGTTTGTTTGCTTGAACGCGCTAATCTCAGGAACTACGGGTCCGATTTGAAAAATTCTTTCAGTGATAGATAGCTCATTTATCGAGGAAGGCTATAGGCTATATATCATCACGCTAAGACCAATAGGAGCTGAGCACCAATGAAAAATGTTTCAAAATCGGGGTTTTTTTTTCCTTTTGAGAGCTTCCGATGCGTGCGCTGCGTAAACGGTTAAAGTTTCGCAAAAAATTACATCATTGGATTTTAATGAATATCTTAGGAGATATCGCAGTTTTAAAATAACAGCGCAGCAAAATAATGATCAAGTACCGCGCGCGCATTTATGATGTGCAAGGCAGGGGGAAGGGCAGTGAGCCCAGTTAGCTCAGCGAGTTAATTTTCTTTAGGGTATAGTTTCTGATTTTTAGTACCTATTTTAAGCTAATTCTTTTACCGTGGGTAGGCGATATCCTATCGTATAATCTATACTTAATATATAAAGCTGAAGAGTTTGTTTGTTTGTTTGTTTACTTGAACGCGCTAATCTCGGGCACTACTGGTCGGATTTGAAAAAATCTTTCAGTGTTAGATAGCCCATTTAGTGAGGAAGGCTATAGGCTATAATATATCATCACGCTACGCGGACGAAGTCGCGGGCAGAAGCTAGTATTAGTATAGATTAGCGATCTGATCACGCAGGATACTGAAACAACAGGAATCACAACGTGAAAATTTCCATAAAGTAGTTTTATTTCGATGATAGTGAGTGTCAGAGACATAACAGAAAAAGTGTCTTTGAAATTATAATACGAGATACCAAACTGTATATTACTGCGCTTATTATTTTGTTTTTATTTAGAACTATAATTATAAAATTTAATTAATAAAGTACCTAAGTAATATTTGTATCCCGTAAAGGTCAAACATGACTTTATACTTATTTGTATAACTTGCAAACTTTATTGTGTACACTGAAGTTTTCATAAAATCATTATTTTTATCGTCCCTAGTCAACATAGGCTCAGGCACATCTCAGGCTTAACCCAGCCCTGCATAAATTAATCGTACATTGAATCTAATAGAAGAAAACAAAGTAACATTTTGTTCGACCCGTAAAATCTCGGGCGTCTCCATTATAAGAATTGACATTAGTAGCCAATTTATTTAACACTAGCTTCTGCCCGCTGCTTCGCTCACTTGAAGCTCAAAAACCGACATTGATGATCTCTTCTTTGTATGGGTCTCTATACATTAGAGAGGTCAAGCTGTATCCCAGATTCCCTTTAATTATTTGAGATAAGAAGTATACCAGTTTTTAAGTTGGAGCACATACTTTCTAACAGTGGTAACAAAATACATCTGCTCAATGGCTAATAATAATTGTACACTAATGTTTGACTTATTTTTTCTGAACACGTCTTCCAGGAAGGATCAGTGGCAGTGTCGGGATGGGAACTGCATCTCCTTCGACGGCAAGTGTGATGGTATGGTCGACTGCCCCGATAAAAGCGATGAGACCCACCCACTGTGCAGGAAGACCAAGTAAGTAAACTACACATTTTTTATTGTTGGCTTTTTAATTTTGACACGTATAAGTTTTCGATTGAGTCTATCTTTTTTTTGTGTTTTTTTGCATTTTTCATGCTAAGATTGTAAAGTTATTTTAGTGAAGGAAAAATTCGACTCGCAGGCAGGATTCGCACCTGCGTTTTCTGGCTAGGTACGCCAGACGCTATGACTTCTAAGCTACCACGAGTCCCACCTGCCATGTCAAAATTTGCCTTCACATTCTGAACTTACGTCTTAAAGAAACGTTACTTTGCCTCTCAACCGACATGACTTACCTTACGGTTAGTTCTATGTCGTACGATTCTACCATACTATATACATAACATACCATCACGCCTGTATTCCCCTAAGGGTTAGGCAGAGGTGTACTAAGGTACACCCACAGTTCGCCGGTATGTTTAGGTCCCATGTAATAGGGGGCGAGCCTATTGCCATTAACCGGGCACATATTCCAAACTCCGAGCTGCTACTGAGAATTTCATAGAAAAACCCAATAACACTTTGCTCGACCTGGGAATCGAACCCAAGACCTCTGGCGTAGCGGTCGCTTACCATACTATATACTATTAACTATTTATTTATTTATTGAGAAAACCATCAGCGATACATAACAATAACATAAGAAGAAACAACAGATTAGTATAGCCAATAACAGGTTTTCCTATATAAAATAAAAAGTATTCATCGATTGTGAACGGACTATCAACAAAGGAAAAGAGAGTTTGCTAAAACCTACTGACAAAAGTAAACAATAACAATACTTAGTTATCTATTTTAAGAATCTAAAGTATTCAATAATTTAGTCTTATTTACGAGTTGGGCGAAGTTGCCTAACTATCTTTTTTGTGATTTTTTGCATTATTCATGCTACTTAAGATTGTAAAAAAGATTAGCAGTCCCAAGTTGCTTGCTACGGTAGAGGTCCCAGATCGAGCAAAGTGTAATTGGGTTTTCCAATGAAATTCATGTCGCGTACAATCAGGCTGTGGAATGAGCTACCTACCTGCCGAGGTTTTCGCAAACGTACGACACCTCTGGTATCTAAATATACCGTTGAACCTTGAATGTACATTAATAGACCTTTGCCTAATCCCTCGGGAAATTCAGGCCTGATGGATGGTATTAAATCTCTTCTCATTTAACAATTTCTCCATCAGATGTCAGCCGAATTGGTTTCGATGCACGTACGGCGCATGCGTGGATGGCACAGCGCCATGCAACGGTATCGTCGAGTGCGCAGACCAGTCCGACGAGCTGCTTCCCAAGTGCAGGAACGAGACAGATGAAGCGCAGTAAGTACAATATTCTGCTGTTAAAAAGAGATAGGTTATATTCGCAACTTGAAATGTTATTCAAGAAGGTAATCTATCCTTTCCAAGAGAACCTAACAGACATTGGGCTATTTTAGACTTAGATTATAGACTATACTATAATAGTCTATGATTTTTTATGTTAATGGCAATAGGCTCGCTCCCTATTACATTTATATGGGACCCAAACATACCGGCGAACTGTAGGTGGGCATTAGTACGCCTCTGCTTAACCTTTCGGGGAATACAGGTGTGATGGTATGATGGTATGTTATGTTTATAAATAAACTAACGTTTTTCAGGGGCCAATTTCGGTGTTTAGACGGCAGCGCCATCCCGGCTTCCGACCACTGTGACGGTAACCCAGACTGTCCCGACGGCTCCGACGAGACAGTCCGCGCATGCGCAGCCAAGACCTGTCCCTCATACTTGTTCCAATGCGCATACGGCGCCTGCGTGGACCAGGGCGCTGATTGCAATGGAGTTAGTATTAAATATATCTATTTATATGATAGGACAATTTAGACCTTATTTATATGACAATTTGATTGCCAAACCGAAGGCCTCGACTCCGAATCCAAGGCACATCTGACTTTTCGAATTCATGTTGGGTCATTCTTCAACGATGAAGGAAAACATCGTAAAGAAATCTACATGCCTGAGAGATTTTCTCTACGGTATGTCAAGCCTGATAAACCATATTAGGCCATCGTCGTGGACAATGGCCACATCCCTATCACCATGCTCAGCACTGGGATGGTAATGATGATGCAAGGTATCAGGGAAAGAATTTTCTCCTTCGGCTTCTGATCAAAATTCCTCACGCGTTGTCAACTTGAGATATCAGTTATTAAGTTTAATTGTTCCAGTCATTTCGCTGACTACATTATCCTTCTAACTTGAATACAGTAATTTACCATCATCATCAGCCTATTTTTGTCGACTGCTGGACCTAGGCCTCTCCTAGTGAACGCCATCTTCCCGATCTTTGGCTTTCCTTATCCATTCACTGCCAGCTGCCATCCGCAAGTCATCCTACACTACGCTTGCCTGTCTCCACTCGAGAACTCATTTACTCCAGCATTTGTCGGTTCTCCGAAAGATGTGACCGGCCCATTGCCACTTCATTACTACTGCTTAGTGGCAGAATATTCTATTATATATTTATATATAGCTTTGCTTTACGAACTGTAGCTCAGCTTGCTGGCCTTCCTTGAGGAGTTTTAGGGCGGCTCAAGTAGTAAATTCTTCCCACCCAAAAATATGCGCTTTGTTGTGGAGTTGCGGAAAATAGCCCGCTATACCATACTATACCATTCACGAACTTTACGAGTTTGCACTCAAACTCAACAGTAGATTTCTTTCAACAACAAAACTTACTTATTCTAAAAGTGGACGTTGTTATGTTTCAGCAAAGGGAGTGCGCAGATGGATCGGATGAATCAGATGAGCTATGCAACAAAATGCTGTCACCTAGCACGACCGTCACCAACAGGTAAGATTCAATAACATAATATACCATCAAGCCTGTATTCCCCCACAGTTCGCCGGTATATTTAGGTCCCATGTAATAGGGAGCAATCCTGTGGCCATTGACAGAGCACAAATCTCAAAATCCGAACCGCTTCTGAGATTTTAATGACCTTAAAAAAACCCCTTTTATCACTTCGCTCTACCTTTGAATCGAAATTGGGACCTGTAGCGTTGCATTCGCGATTGGGACCAGTACACTAATAAAGTAGCTTAGAGGTAAGATTTAATTACCATTAAATTAAGTACAGGTATCCACTGAACTATGGGATAGAGGGGCAAACCAGCAGTCGGATCGCCTGATGGTAAGCGATTACCGCCGCCCATGGACGCCCGCAACACCAGGGTAGTCTCAACAAGTGCGTTGCCCACCTTCTAAAAGGGTTTGGGCCTCCGGTAACCTTACTTACTCGGCAAAACACAACATTATTTTACGCCGGTTTTGGTACATATATTGTAGTGATTATCCTTTTCCTTGCCTCCACAAATATATTGTTCGATATTCTACAGGCCGATATTATCAGGAAAATGTGTGCTGCCTCCATACCCGGATCATGGTACATATGTCGTGTCCAACGCGCCGTACGCGACCCCCGGCCAAGGGTTCCAGTCACTGCAGCTGAACGTGACCTGCCGACAAGGATATGGGGTCTTGGGAAACGATGTAGTCTTCTGTCAGGATGGAATATGGTCCCATTCTATTCCTAAATGTGTTCGTAAGTAGTAACTTTTTTTTGCTTGAATAGAATACTCCGTTAATATGCAAGAATTAGTAAAAAGATATAATAAAATCTTCCTAATTTAGTTTCTTCAATTGATTTGTATCAAGCTTTATATAGGGTAACATCTGCATGTAGACGTCATCTGCAGAAGTCAAAGTATCAAAATCCTATAATAACTTAATTTTATGTTCATTAATGAGACAATAATTTACACAGAACGCAACGAACTCTAAAGTTGTATCATATGACAATAAAAATGAATTTTATAATATACTTACATAGTCTAGTATTCCTCAAGGTGCAATGTTTGGTCCAATAAATTTCACAATTAAAATAATATAATAATAGAAACAATATTTATAGTATGTTTATTTATTTGCTGTCTGCAGTTAGCTCACCTGCCATTTTATCGTAAATTAATGAAAAAACTTTCTCTCTACTTCAGGTTTCTGCAAGCTGGACAAAAACCCATCAGTGCATTACCACTGCCTCGTCTCCGGCACTATTGAAGGTCAACGCGCCTGCAGCGCATACGAACCCTCAGGGACAGTCGTCAGACCAGAATGTAACAGCCCCAACTACTACTCCGCCGTGACCCTCCCCTTCATGAGATGCATCGACGGAAATTGGGATTACGTCGCCGTCTGCACCCCAGGTTTGACCAAAAACGGCACCAATATTACTATTATTATCAAGGATAACGTTGAAGTGTACATCAATGAGTTTTTATATGCTAGCGCAGAAAAAACGAATGCAGATAACGTTAAAGTAACTGTCAGTATGTCTAATAACGTTGTAGATGTTAATAAAGTTGATAGCACAGTGAATCCTTTAGATTATGAGATTAGTGAAGATGATTGGCGTATGGGCGCTCCGGAGAAAATTATGAAGAGTAGTGATAAAGGGATTAATGTTAATATTTATAATAGTAGTTTAGTAGTTAACACCAGTGATAGGATACATTTTAGAGATAGCAGGGGCTAGCAGAACATATTTGACGTTACATATCGCATATTCCTAAGCAAATTTTAATTAGAAATCATCTGATTCATAATAATCATTTTAAAAAAAATCATTTTTTTAAATGATTATTATGATATTTTACTAGCGACCCGCTCGCGGTTTCACCTACGCTGCCCCGTCCCGAAATTTAGTAAAAAAGCATCCCGTTTTAAACAACTGTCAAACGAAAAAACTGTATATGAATTGGTAGATTTGTTTGATAACTACGATGACACAGACAGCCAGAGGCTGAAAAAGAAATAGATAAATATCTATACTAATATATAAAAATGAAGAGTTTGTTTGTTTGTTTGTTTGCTTGCTTGAACGCGCTAATCTCAGGAACCACTGGTCCGATTTGAAAAATTATTTCAGTGTTAGATAGCCCATTTATTATTCTGGCCTTATCATAAAACCAGCGCTGTGGCATCTGAGCATGTGCCGTAATGTCACAGCGTTATGCTGAGATGGGGACCCTTTTTTAGCCTCGCGCAGGGTTGTGTTAATTTGTAGTTATATTATTTATGTATAGGTACATATACTGTTCTGTGCGAGACTTTAAATAACATTAATTTTCTTTCTTAATACATTTTCTTTCTTTCCATTTATTTGAGGAAGGCTATAGGCTATATATCATCACGCTAAGACTAAGTAACTATTCCACGCGGACGAAGTAGCGGGCGGAAGCTAGTAAACATATATAATTACCAGTTTTTGTGTCGGGGAATAAAAATTTGGAAACGAAGTACCTATTTAAACAGATAATTTAATTTTAAAAATAAAAGATTTGATCTTTAGTGATAGAATTTAAAAGTTACCTGCTCAATTATCAAAACTATTCATATCATACTCAAGAACTATTAGTTTATACTTAGATGTAGCCAATATAGTTGCTCATTTCTTGCCATTTACTTTTACGGATAAAATTTTAATGAAGTTATAAATTCAATGTTATTCAACAGAAGCCCAAGGTCTTTTCATCGCTCAAAATCATTATTATACAATTCCGCCATTTTTTAAAGTCATAAGGGTCTGGCGGAGTTTGTATTGTCGACAAAACGTAATACCGTTTTGTGAATTTAATCGGCTTTAAAAAGAGGCTAGGGCGTCGGACTTGCGATCATGTGGTTGCCGGTTCGAAACCCGCCCATTGCACTACCGACGTGAAACCACTCGTAACACAAGCATTTAGCTTAGCACGAGGGGTTAACAAGAATACTAGTAATGTGTGACCCACATTGCTAGTACCTACCTAAGCTTTTTTTAAAAAAAAACAGGTTCCTACGGTACAATTTCGTGTACTGCTACTTCACTGGAAATAAACGACCGGAAAATTGTTCCAAACTTGGTAAAGATAATATATTAAGAATCGCAATAGTTTACATTTATATCCAGTGAAGATTAACGGTATCGGAATCCCAATAATAATACATTGTGTTTGAATTACGATTGATTTTGGTCGGACTCTTAAGACGTTAATAGGATACCATTCCCCCATTTATTCATTTTTTTAAGGATTCAATAACGTATTACAATTTAAAATACCAATACGCCATTTATTTAAAACTTGTAAGACATTAATAAAATATCATTCCGCAATTTTTTTAAACTTCAAATTTTGCAAAAGAATGTTTGCGTAGAATTTCTGTCGGGGCTCTGGTGGCGAATATACTGATTTCCTTAGAAGTCGATCCCAATATATTTAAGAAAAGAAAAGACCAGAAAGGTGAGGAAGTTGTTACTTGATTAATTGGATTAACTTCATTAACAATAATTATCATTTCCTATTATCCATAATACTCCTCAATCGTCTATTTAAATATCGCAGCTTGACGATTCTATTTAATGTTGTCTATTTTTACCCTGTGTTTACAATTGTCGCCATTATCATAAGGTTGAATTTTACCTAGCCAGCCAGTATTTAATTTTTTCGTTTTTCGTTAACCGTAGATCTATATATGATATTCTAGGCACAGGGAAATAGTAATAGCGATATTTAAGTAAATAAAAAACTACAATATTCTCAATATTTTTAAAAAGCCAACCAATATTATCAATTTAGGCAACTTCTAACTACAATAACGATTTGAAAACAAAAGTTTCAATACTGAGTTTTGAATTGATATTCAGATAGTGTCGCAATTACTAAGTACCTACTGCCACTAATCTAAAATGTGATAAAATAAATACGAAATACTAAATTAGAATTTGGTGGCCCAAGCAAACCTTTAATAATTATAATACAACCAAAGAATCAGTCAGTATTTAGTTGAAATATACAAACTACAAAATAGTTTTATCTCAGTTTTTTCATTTACAAAATATATTTAAGGAACTTAGAGGTCATAGATAAACGCTCGAAACCCAATGTGCTACGTGTAAATAAGTAGATATTTCATTTCAGTAGGTATTTCATTTGTGATTATAGATGTAAGCTTTATAAAAACATTTACAAAAAAAACATTCAAACTTCAAAGGTTTAAGGTTTCTTATAGGGTCAGTCACAGGGTCCGTGACAGATCATGTCACTATTATTGCGCTCATGTCACTATTAACATATTTATAAGGAAATTAGGTAGTCTCGATAGGAATCTATGGAATTTTTGAAGTCTGAAACTTGAATGTGGATACAAAAAGATCAAGTACTATTAGTCTAAGCATCCCAATTGCAATTCAGGTAAAATAACAGTGCCTCTCCGAATTTACTATTGCAAAATCACTTGTAGCTAACTTCAGACGCGCTGTTTGATGCAAGTGTAAAGTTGCCTACTGCGCAGCCAATCACGTACAACTTCAGAGAGGCACAGTTTATACTATCGGGATTTATGGTATAGATATTCTATTTCACGAAGGCCGTTAAATTATTGAAATTTGAACTTTATTTCAATTAAATAAAGGTCATTATACAGGACTTCGTGAGATAGAATGACGATACCATGTTTTTCTACCACAATGTGGTTACATACAAACTGTTTTTTTTTTGTTTTAAGTTATACAATATATTTTATCATGACAATTTCATGTTAACAGGATGGACCTACATGTTCCTATTTAATTATTTAAATAAATCTAATTATGTTTTAAAAAAATGGTTGTTTAATTTTTAACCTAATCCTCCATCCTATTAACATTGCCTTGTATTTAATTTTTTTAAATGTCGCCACACTTTTTGTATATTTGCCAGTGTCAAGTATTAGAATAATCAAGTAATATTTCCCATTTTCATAATGGGATTGTATTATGGCACCACACTTTTTGTGTTCGCCAGTGTCAAGTAGGTACAAGTTGTTCAGTTGCCCCAATAAAACGGTAGAAACTTTATTGAGGCTTCGATGGAGTTTAGGAGTGAACCCAAAAAGTCACGATTTTCAATTTTATATCATTTGCCTACACTATCACACGTTCACGAACACTTAATGGTTAATTATCCACCATAATTACACATTAAACTTCGGAGAAATTCAAGTTTTGAAAAATAATATAAAATCGATAATGTGCACTTACATTTTCCCGCCTAAACTCCCTTGTAATAATTATGTTTACCAACGAGGCGAGTAAAAAAAGTTTCTAATGGCCCCACAGCCCACAGGAGCGTAGATTATTTTATTGTGAGAAATCCTCATGTTATCGTCTGCCAGATCCCGAAAAGGTACGTCAGGGTCGCGTGGACTAGAAATCGCACTCTCCTTCCCTTGCCCTTGTCTAAGTAACTAAAATCGGGTTACAAAACATTTACCAGTGATCCTAACGTTTATTGCTTACCTACACAACTATAAAACTCCTGGACCTGGAGACAAGTGGCAATCAAAGTTCAAATAGAAACAATGTATGGAGATGACATTTGTGTGCGCTCGATTTGTCGAAAGCTTATGTCATTTGCATACATTGAGGATTCATTTCTATTCTATTCGATAAGTTTATAGGCACTGGTATGGAACACTTAAAATATAATAGCCCATAAAGCGGTTCAAACCCGCACGAGACAAATTTTTGAATGGCATTCAGATACTTGCCCCGAGTTATAGGATTTGTGTATGTGAGTTTTCTGGTTGTAAACACTCCCGCGATAGAGGAGAAAATACTGGAGTAGGGCAACATTAAAAAAATATATAAAAAACACGTATGTACAAAAAAACCGCCTGCACTTTCTCAGAAATTGACATGAGCGGAGTCTACTCTATAAATTTCATACATACCGTCACCGAAGAGTTAGGCTGAGCCGTACTAATGTAACACCTTTAGTTCGGTGGTGTTTTAGGTATGTAATAGCGAGCCTATTGCTAATAAACGGACACAAATCATAAACTGAGCTGCTACTGAGAATTTCATAGAAAAAATGCAGCAAAAACAATCCAAAAATATTGCTCGACCTGGGTTTTGACACCAGGACTTTTAGTGTAGCAGTCGCACTTAGGACCACTAGACTAATGAAGCAGTCTCTGTTAGAATTTATCGTAAGTATGTGAAAAAAATCACAACAGCATGTTATCTAGGATGAGTTAAACAATCCTCAATAGCCAAGCCAAAACCGTTGGAGGAAAACAAAAGTATATGTTTCTAAACATGTCATTTAAATCACTCTAGCAACATTTGAGACACCAGCCTCAAAATTCTAGTGGTCAGCGCAACTGCTACGCTAGATGATAAAATTCTAAGGAGGAACTTGGAGTTTTAGTTGGAGGCACGAGCGTCCTCTTATTACATGGGACCTTTAAAAATACCGGCATACTGAGGTTCTACACCTCAGCCTTCGGGGAATACAGCCTTGTAGTATGATAACATAAAGTCATAAGACAAGAACTTTTAGATGTAGATTAAGCATTTTAAAAGAGGGCATAGTGGAATTGAATAATTCCACTCACAATTGGAGCTACCCGACTGGGAAGCACCTCCACCTTGTAGAAACTTGTACCATAGCTCTGTGCTGTTTTGTGTTCTTAACGGTGAGCAAGTTGACCCGAGGTCCGCGAGGAAGCGTTGTGTTGGCAGTTGGGGTACCGGTTATCTTTAAACTACAACTATTCCTCCTTAATCTTTTCAAAACGGGTGTGATAAGATTTTCACAGTGTTTTCAATGCGCGAGTGATACCCGTGGTGTTGCAAGCATCCATTGGTGACACTTAACATCAGGGGAGCCGTTGCCACCTAGAAGTATAAAAAAGCACTACAGATAAACATACGACTAAATCTATATCTATACTACTTAATATATAAAGCCGAAGAGTTTGTTTGTTGGTCCGATTTGAAAAATTATTTCAGTGTTAGATAGCCCATTTATTGAGGAAGGCTATAGGCTATATATCATCACGCTACGCGGACGAAGTCGCGGGCAGAAGCTAGTGTTTTATATACGTACAGCCTAACGTAGCAGTCCCGAGACAGTTGATGTTGTTGAGTGAGAGAGTTAAATATATCCATCCACCAACTAAATGTCGGAATAATGAGGTCCTTCTCCGCAGAGTGTGGTCGCGTAACTCCAGATGGTGTAGACCTCATCATTGATGGCAGACCCGCCAAGCGAGGCGAGCTGCCGTGGCACGTCGGCATTTATCGCAAGAACAGCAGGCCTTACATGCAGATCTGCGGAGGATCACTCGTCACCAACACCGTGGTTATATCTGGTGAGTAACCCCGCAGCCTAACTAGTGTCTGTAGACGAGTTGATCCTGATAATCAGGAGGTGGCGGAGCGGGTCAGAGAGGCGGACACCGTCGCTGATCCCATTCACCGCAAAGGGATGGGTACGCACATAGGGGCGGATAAGGGCTTTTTGAGCTGCAGCCCAGGGACTCGTGGATATACAGGGCCCCCGGCGTGGCGACTGCAGAGAGAAGGTCTGTCACCATAAAAGAAGGGGGCCTACATTTAGGCCTACTGCTGGAAGGGTCGCAAAGTTATCCGTGGCCCCTCTATCAAAGCGGACGTAGGCACAAACGGAATATTGAGTGGAGGACTCCACATAACCTCACCTTTGTGTAATCGAAGTCAATCATTTAATGATTCATTAGACAATTCTGAACAAACAACATGGTTAGCGGGCGAAGCGGCTGAGCGATCGGCTTCTGCGACACGTGTGGTGGATTCGATCCCCACACGGAGCAAATATTTGTATGATCTATTAATTCGGGTATTTGTGTTTGTGAGAATTTGTGTTTCTAAACGCACTCACGATACAGGAGAGAAAATCCCTGTGTGGGGCAACGTTTATATTAAAAAAAATACTTTCAAGTCTTGCACTTTTTCTGTTACAGATTTTAAAAAAATAAAGGAAAGTAAAATAAGCCTTTGTTGCTGTTCTACAACTTTACAATGTCCACTTTTTTTTCTTTTTAGAGGAGGCCTTTGTCGGAGGCCTTTGTCTTCCGACAAAGGCCTACTCTAAAGCTTTCCATTTCTGTCTGTCTCTCCCTGTTCTCGTTTACTCTGGAACCACCACTCCACTCTGGACTAGAGAACTTACAGGTTGTATTCCCTATTTCATTATAAGAGATCGTTTGAATTTCTAGCTGCCCATTGCTTCTGGAACGACGTGAGCAAGCGCCAGCCTGCTTCCAACTACGCAGTAGCTATTGGCAAGCTGTACCGTCCTTGGAACAACGACCGCGATAAGGACGCCCAAAAATCTGATGTGGGTTCACTTTTTGTTTTTATTATGAATACATTAAACTTTTTTGATGATGAGGAACACTCAGAAAGGACGAAACACGTCGAAGATATACATTTTAGCCATAGAATTTGAAGTTAGCTTTGCAAATTAAATAAGCCATGGAGTTAACTATCTCTCGTTGGAATTTTATACTTTTCTTCTTAAGGTGATGAAGAGTATATCTATGCGGATTCTTTTCTCCATAAGACCCACTTTTTGGAACCCTGCAACTAGTATTGATTTTTCAAAAGTACCTATTTTAATTGTTTATATTTAAAACATTTTTCCTTTGATGACAGCGACTTCTTTTGACACATTACTTAGCTTCTTGTAATGGAGTCGACTTCCAGTAAAGCCTCAGTAAGTACTCGACGGAACTTGTGAGAGAAACACTATATTATTTAGAAAAGAGTTCAGCACTCCGCTCGAGCGAGATGGACGGACTACCTGGTGAAGGTCACTTTGAGGTTTTTCTATTGTTTGGCACCAATATAGCGCCGTTAAACTTTGTGACCTTCTATGCTGATCTCTTGTTCTTTGGTTCTCATCTAATATAATTTGGAAATGAACAACAACAACATTTTATTTTTTTCTTTTATATTTTACTCTCAACAAACCATAGCAACGAACTATCGATGTCTACGCCATCTAGTTTGTTTGAGCTATTATAACAAATGAACATCTATGATTATCTCAGTGGATTAATTCGAGCTGCGAAGTTTCGAATTTGTGCCCGGCTATAGGCTCGCCCCCTATTGCTATTTATATGGGATCTAAACATAACGGCGAACTGTGGGTGTACCTTAGTATACCTCTGCCTAAACCTTCGGGGAATGCAGGTGTGATGCTATGTTATTTATCAACAGGTTAAAGAGATTCAGATGCCGGCCCGCTTCCAAGGTAGTGCAGCTAACTTCCAGGACGACATAGCAATTCTAATCCTGGAGACTGCTTTCGTGTACCACACGTATGTGAGGCCCGTCTGTCTGGATTTCGATATTAACTTCGATAGGAGGCAGCTGCAGCCCGGCAAGATGGGGAAGGTAAGAATTTGGATTGTTATACCATACAGAGCCGGTCCTAATAACAAATCCGTCAATGAGATGCTTAGAGATAACATTTTGATTTTTTTGCATTTTTATGCTAAGATTATGAAGTTATATTAACGTGAATGAGAAATTCGACTTGCAGGCTGGATTCGAAAAGGCAGGCATAGGCAAAGTAACTTGCTTGTCAATAGATGTTACTGACGTCACCTTTAAGACGTAAGTTCAGAATGTGAAGGCAAATTTTGACATAGCAGGTGAGACTCGCGGTGGCTTAGTGGTCATAGCGTCTGGTGTATCAAACCAGAAGACGCAGGTTCGAATCCTGCCTGCGAGTCAAATTTTTCCTTCACTAAAATAACTTTATAATCTGACTAGCTTCTGCCCGCGGCTTCGCTCACGTGAAGCTATATCAGGAGTAAAAATGAAAACCAACATTCACAACATTACATCTCTTCTTTGTATGGGCCTCTATACATCAGGGAGGTCAAGCTGTATTTCAGGATCCGTTTAACTAATTGAGATAAGAAGTTCACCAGTTTTTAAGTTGGAGCATATACTTTCTAACAGTGATAATAAAATTAAAATATATTCAGTAGTTTTTGCTCCAACCCGTAACAAACAGACAAACAGACAAGAAATTTAAAAATCACATTTTCGGATTCGGATACGTTTATATACCATAACCCACGTGTTTTTTTTTTAATATCTTCAAAGTACAGACACAGCTTTTTTACAATTTTATAATAGTAGAGAGTAGTAGAGATATAATACAAGCCGACCCCAATATACTTAGTTGAGAAAAGCCTCGGAAGATGAGGACCTAATAAATTTAACATACCATCCCATCACGCCTGTATTCCCCGAAGGGTTAGGCAGAGGCGTACTAATGTACACCCACAGTTCGCCGGTATGTTTAGGTCCCATATAATAGGGGGCGAGCCTATTGCCATTAACCGGGCACAAATTCCTAACTCCGAGCTGCTACTGGGAATTTCATAGAAAAACCCGGTAACACTTTGCTCGACCTGGGAATCGAACCCAGGACCTCTAGCGTAGCAGTCGCGGTCAGGACCACTTGGCTATTGAGGCAGTTCATAGATAAATGTATCACTTTATAATTATCCAGGTGGCTGGTTGGGGTCTTACCGAGGCAAACGGCAATGCCTCTCAAGTTCTGAAAGTGGTGGAACTACCATACGTGGATATTGAGCAATGCATCTCAACTTCGCCGCCGGGCTTCAGAGAGTACATTACTAGTGACAAGATCTGCGCTGGTTTTGCCAACGGTAGGTGTGATTGGTTTGTATTGTTAAGGTTAAGCAGCGCTCGCTGCGGTCTATGTGTGGATAGGTGAACATTCTTAACACTTCAAGACCCGTTGTATCATGAAATCTCGACGATCCCGACCCTTTGCGATTTCATTTTGTAGATATAACGCGATAAAATCCGTAGTTTTATTTCAATACATAGATACACTATCGCATTTCTCCCAGAGGGGTAGGCAGAAACTATATAAATAATAAATAAATAAATATTCTGCGACATTTTACACAACACCATCTAGTCCCAAACTAAGCAGAGCTTGTACTATGGGTACTAGACAATGGATATAATACTTTATACTTTTTTTTGTAAATACATACTTATAATACATAAGAAACACCCAGAGGAACACAAACACTTATATTCATCACATAAATATTTGTGTCCTGTGGGAATCGAACTCCGGTTCTTGAACCACTAAACCACAGAGACCGTCAAATGCAACATTATTTTAGTATATGCGAAACCTGAATGTGGTTTGTTCAGAATAAGTAACAGAATCGATTCCAATAATTTTTACACATGTTATGGCCAAAAAATATTTTAAAAAGTTACGAGTGGGTCACCGAGCGGCAAGTGGCCATTTTATACATACCATCACGCCTGTATTCCCCGAAGGGTTAGGCAGAGGCTAATGAAAGTACTAATGTACACAGTTCGCCGGTATGTTTAGGTCCCATGTAAAAGGGGGCGAGCCTATTGCCATTAACCGGGCACAAATTCCTAACTCCGAGCTGCTACTGGGAATTTCATAGAAAAACCCAATAACACTTTGCTCGACCTGGAAATCGAATCCAGGACCCCTAGCGTTCCAGTTGCGCTCAGGACCACTTGCCTAATGAGCCCTTTTATCTTTCTGCTATTATACACGTACAAAACAAATTCGTAAGGTATTATCCCTGGTAACCCGAATAATCAAAAATGAGGTTCGTTATTTTCAAAACGTAATGTTGCCACAACAAAAAAATCTAATCTTAATTTATTTGTGATTGGACCTAGAATAATACAGATAAGGTACAATTATAAAAAATAAATTTGAATAACATTACCTTATTTTCAGGTACGGCACTATGCAAAGGAGACAGCGGTGGTGGGTTGGCGTTTCCAGAATCTGAACGCGGCACGGACCGTTACTATCTCAGGGGCATCGTGTCCACTGCCCCGAACAACGAGAACCTTTGCAACGCATACACGCTTACATCATTCACGCAAATTATTAAGCATGAACACTTTGTGAAAGCATATCTCTGAAATAAAGACTTTTGTGACTTCCATACATAGTACAACATTTGGGCTGAACTATATAACTCGCGTAAAATATCGATCGCGGCAAACCCCATCAGCTAAGTCTGCGATGAATTTTAGTGAAGCGCGACATGAGTGGAATCAATTTTACGCGCGCGGCGTAAAATGATTCGACTGTCGTAATGTCTTCCATACACCGCACGGGTACAGCGCGGTTACTTCGCGTAACTTAAATTCGATCGCAGCAAACCGCTCTTTTTGTGTAAGCTAACCTCCTGCCCATACAATGCGAGGTCAGCTCATGCTGGAAATGTGAAGCTTGATCTATAGATGTGTGTACACAAAGCGGTCGGATTTAATTAACGCGCGCGGCGTAATCCACCTGTACAAATCAGGTGCAATAGCCTCGCGGCAAACTTAAGTTCGACACGTCACAATCTCAATCATAAACTACGCAAGTGGACTTTTAGCCTTCATATGTTTTCGCCAAAGAGATCATCTCACAGCTTCATAGAGCAGACATCGAGCATTCATACAAAAACATTAAACCCAATTGATTAACTTCTTTCTTTTGTACTTAAGATTCCGGCGGACCGAGTTCCCAATACTAACGTAATACCAAAATAAATCGTAATTCAAACACAATTTAATCAAAGTGAATAATTATTCGGATTCCGATACCTACCATTAATCTAGCTTCCTGTTGTACCATTTCACCCAAAATACTTCACTGGAAATAAATGTAAGCGAATGCAATTCTTGATAACTTTACCAAGTTTGGAAAGATTTTCCGGTCGTTTATTTCCAGTGAAGTAGACTAGGCGAAATGGTACAGTAAGACTAGGAACCTAGATTAACGGTATCTGAATCCGAATAATAGAACAATTTGATAAAATATTTTTTGGATTACGATTTAAGTATATAAATTTATTTGCTTTTGGAATAGGTAAGCGAGGCCTAACTGTTTAACTTTAATTCCGACAATAATTATTAGGTACTAATTATCCAATAATAATTTACTCGCGGAGGTATCTTTCTACCCCATCCGGTCAATTATTATGATACCTATTTATTTCTGTAAATATATCTTTGACACTTTTATAAATAGGTAGGTACCTATTTTTATGTTTTTGTCTCTGTCTCATAGTACAACAGTATAAAAAATAGGCCATAACAGCTTTCATATTTCCTACTGACGGCATTCAAATACTACCTAATCTTTGTGACGCTCAACTATTGTTATAAAAGAAGCTAAAAAACCCGTCGCATAAAATGAACCAAACGGGTACTTATTACTTTACGTAACTTTGAACAGTCCTTGAAATGGCATTGTCTTATAAATTATTCATTTAAATGCATATTTTTACGGTATAGTGAGCAGACACAAACTCCTCTGTAGAATAAATTAGTAGTAAGTGGCGTAAAGTTTATTGTGAATATGTGAAAATATTGTAATGAATTAATGTTTCTTTATTATGTTATGAAATAAATGTTTGATATTATTTTCTATATAAACAAACGTGTGAGTTTTATAATAAATCATTTTTCCTCCTAACATAAGCCTACCTACCTACGTTGTGTTAAGATTTTGGTTTTTTTTATTAAAATAATAGCTGACCCGGTAAACGTTGCTCTTCTGGATAGGGACACCCATCACCTAGCGGTACGAACTATACATAACGAACTATTCCCATAGATACTACCAAATACCTATAGGTACCCACATAAAAATTTCATAAAAATCGGCCGAGCCATTTTGGAGGAGTGCGACCACAAACACCGAGACACGAGTTTTTTTTTAAAACCCTTTATGAGATACCTGTAGGTTTAATTTATTTATTTACGCTGACAAGTATTTTCATAGTATCAGCTGTGATTGACAGGCGTGCGTGACCGTAGCGATGTGCCAAAAGAATGCTATTTATGTAATACGGAATTTAAAACCTGCTCCTTTCAAATAAGTTAAATACTTTGTTTGTATTATGAGTTACTAAATAACGTAATTTAACTTAGCTTATTGTTAGAGACAGGCCCAGCCGTTACTTAATAATTGGCTCACATTAATGATAATTTTTTGCCCGTATAGCACACTTGTTGGGTCAATTGCATAAATTATTATCCCAGGCACTACACTTACACTGTCATCCTCTATACTATCTATGCATGTTGGGGGAGGCCTACGTCCAGCAGTAGATCAGTTTAGGCTGGTGATGATGATGATGATCCTCTATACTTATAAATCCAGTAAAATATAATAATCTAGTAGTATTCATTATTTAGTCAAATATTTCTTAAGTTGTATTTCCAACTTTATTGTCACGAAATATTTCGACGAAGATAAAACAATAAATAGTTTTTCGGATAGCCAATAAGGCCAACCGTGTATTATTTTTAAAAACTAGTAGTAGTATTGTCCTTTATCATTTTAAAACCATACTATTATTATGCATATATTACATTACTATCGTTAAGAAAAACAGGTTTATAGAAACAGGTATTTTTTGTATTAGTTACGTTTAGTTATAAATGTATTGAGTATTGAGTAGTTTAGTATTAATAACAAGCTTATTACGTCACTATGGTAAGCTAAAAACGCGAAATGACAATGTCAAAATTGACAAATCGCGATTAGATTGTGTCCGAGGATTGTGTCAACGTCGGTGTATGATTTCATTTCAGAAATAAAAATTAATTTAATTCTGTAGGGAAATGTGAGAAATATTATAGAAGCATGGAGGAAAATAAATTGGAAACTAACATTGAGGTTAAACGCAAGATCTCCACCAGGAAATTAGCTAAAGGCTGTCTGATTGCACTTCTAGGTAAGTAAATATTTAGATATTTAATTTCTTAGAATATATTTGTCAATCGCAATATTAATACAGCATTTTACATTATTCAAAGTGCTTATATTGCATAATATTACTCGTCAATGTTTCAAGTATATAGTTCTTTCTTTTAACCACTTTTTTAGTATTAAAAAATGCTTCCTTAAACTTTTAAGAGCGACATTTGTGTGAAAATTAATCAAGAAACCATTGCATTGTTTGGCTACGGTTATTTATTTTGTAAGAACTTAATTATTTTCAAACAGAAAAGTGGTACATTTCGTCTGATTTTAGTCAACATAATTAAATTTCATTGGTTTTTTAATTTGAATGGTGTTACCAACAAATTATAATCAGATTATTCATAATTTATGGGTATTTTTAACTCTAAAGATGAGGTCTTATGAGGCTATCAGTTGGATTTGAAACAATAATTTAGCATTTGAGCGCCTAGTTCTTGAGGAAGTTAATGTGGTATTTGACAACACAATGCTTTAGAGCTGAGCAACCAAGTGAAACTGCTAGGTACACCACTTGAAGCTGTCAGTCTGTGTTACAATTTTATTGAAGTAGTTGAGAAAATGTAATTATGTTTCCAGCGTTAACCCTCGGCTTCATACACTACCGTTACGTAGCTCAACTCTTTGAAAATGACCGCAACTTCTCCTATCTCTCTGAGATGGAGAGGGAGATGTCACTGAGAACGGAGATGGGGTTCTACTACTCTTACTACAAGACTATTGTTGAAGAACAGCCATTCATAGCTGGAATATCAAAACTGATGTATGATCGACTTGTCGAGTTTCCTAAGGATGTGAATGCATTTAATAGATTTAATATACATCCTGAGGTAGGTATATACTTTATGCACACTCCAATTTTATTAATTATTATACTTCAACTTTTAATTGTATTCAGTAACTTGACAGTTGGAGGGTTACCAGTTTTTGACAAAAAAATGATGGTGAGGTGGTTTAAGAATGAATGAAATTGAATGAACTTCAATAATGTACTTACATGAACTAACTTTTAATTTTAATAACTGGCCTTCAAAACACAATATGAACTATTAAAATTGTAGAATTTGTTTCTCAGTAGTAAGGTAATCAATAAAATGTTAATTCTGATAAAAGTAAAAGAAGTAAAATTACGTTAATTTTATTTTGGGTTTGTTTCTATTATAAGAAAATTACTTCTATTAATAATTATTATTTATTCTTATACTTCACATTTTACTTATGAATTTATAGTCTTATTTAAATTAAACCATTTTTAACATTCATTCTTTATGAAAAATCATTCACTACCCCAACACTATTAGTTGTATCCAGACACAGCTTTTTACGATTTTATACACATTTGAACTTAAAATTATTAAATAAAAATATATTGGCTATCCTACATTCCAGGTATTAATTGGAGCCTTATACCGCTATTTTGAGCCGTATTTAAACACTACTTCACACCGCCAATGTCATATGGTTGACCGGGGTGAAAACCTGGCCCCAGTAGAGAGCTGTGTCGGTCTGGGCCAACCTATCTTCTTCTACTTGGAAGCTATTTGGTGGATGGCTGGACTGACCGTGACTGCTCTGTTTTTGCATGCAGCTGCGTTAAGGTAAGTGGAAAAGTATATACGTCTATACTAATATTATAAAGAGGAAAGATTCAGCAGGTTTATTTAGTACTAGCCTCTGCCCGCGGCTTCGCTCACTTGAAGCTCAAAAACCAACAATGTTGAACTCTTTTTTGTATGGGTGTAAATACATTGGAGAGGTCAAGCTGCATCTCCGGTTCCGTTTAATTATTTTAGATAAGAAGTATAACAGTTTTTAAGTTGGAGCAAATAGTTTCTAACTGTGATAACAAAATTAAAATCTATTCAGTAGTTTTTGCGCCAACCCGTAACAAACAGACAAACAGACAAGAATTTTAAAAATCACATTTTTGGATTCGGAGACGTTAATATACCCTAACCCATTTGTTTTTTTTACATTTTTTTAATAGTAGAGACAGGTTTCGCACGGGTGGAGTAATCCCTAACTTTTTCAAAATATTCTATAGCCTATGTTAATCTGGAATAATGTAGCATTCAAACGGTGAAATAATTTTTGAAATCGGCCCAGTAGTTTTTGAGTTTATTTGTTACATACCATATTAAAAAACTTAGGAATTTCTTCACCCGTGCGCAGCCAGGGCAGGACATCGGCTGAACCGATTTTGACGGGACTTTCACTGGCAGATAGCTGATGTAAGAAGCAGTAACTTGGGCTTTTTAATACCACGCGGGCGAAGTCGCGGGTTACAGCTTGTAAACAAAAAGGCAGATTATGATCTGAGGTACTTAATTCTTTTTCAATTTCCAGTGAAAGTATTCTCGGCGGTCTATTAGCAGTCGCGCAGTACTTTGCAAATCATACAGAGTGTACCCGGGTACAGTGGTCCCCCAATGAACGAGAGAACCTAGCCGGGCCCCTGCTGCTGCTGCAGACCTGGCTGGTCTCCATGCAGCTCAGGGACAAACAGCGAAGGACCACCTTCCAATTGCAGGTAGTGGTGGTTCCGAATTTTAATTAGGTAATTCCCTAACTATCCAACATTATCAACCCATTATGATATATCTCTGAATAAAATGGTTACTATGCTGGTCTACCGTGCTGGCTTAACAGGGCTTGGCTTGAAACTTAGTTAGAGAAGTAATGGTCTGTCCCTTTCCCGAAATAAGAGAGTTAAACACTAAGGGCCACTTGCACCAACTTAAAAAAAATATTTAAATTGTATTTAAACACGATTTTTCATAGAAATGTTGTGTTTAAATACAATTTAAACACATTTAAGAAGATGGTGCAAGTCGCACTAAAACTCCTTATTTAGTCCAGTGGCTCGAAGCACGACTGCTACGCTAGAGGTCCTGTGTTGGATTCGCAGGTTGAGCAAGGTGTAATTCAGTTTATCTATGGAATTCTCAGTAGCAGGTCGGAGGTTGGATTGGTGCCTGTTTAATAGCAATAAGCTGGCCATCTATGGGACCTAAACATACCGATGAACTGTGGGTATACATTTGTACACCTCTACCTAACCCTTCGGGGAATACATGCGTGTTTGTATGACTGTTATTATGTATATTCCTAGTTTTTTTTATTAGGAGTCGAAATAGATCCCAAAAATTCCAAAAACCAACAGTGATGATCTCTTCTTTGTATGGGTTCATACCCATACAAAGAAGACATCACCAGAGAGGTCAGGCTGTATCTCAGAATCCGTTTAATTATTTGAGATAAGAAATATACCAATTTTTAAGTTGGAGCACATACTTTCTAACAGTGATAACAAAATTAAAATCTATATAGTTTTTTCCCCAACCTGTAACAAACTGACAAGGGTTTGGGTTCGGAGACATTTATATATAGCCTAACTCATTTGTGTTTTTTTACACATCTTCAATGTACAGACACAGTTTTTTTACGATTTTATCATAGTAGAGATTTTTCTCTTTCCAGGTGTCAATCTTCATCCTCAACTGTCTTTGCCTTTTATTTTGGCAATTCAGTCAATTTATATTTCTCACACAAACCGCCATTTTCTTTGTCATGGAGCAATTCAGGATTATAGACATCAAAGCCCTCTGCATCTTTCTACATTCCCACTTCTGCGGCCTACACATGGCTGTACTCCTCCTACAAGGCAATGATATGCTAAAATCCTCCTTATTTACATCATTCTTCATCATAGTCTCCGCTTACAGTTTATTCTTCAGCTCACTGCGCATTAAGGTCAAAAATCGCACGGACCTATTTGTCGAAGCCTGGCTGGTTTTGCTCAGGATAGCCATAGTGATTGTCGCTTCGTTTTATTTGAAGAAATTGATTAGTAACTTTTTGGAAGTGCAAGAAGATTCTCATGTTTGGGATATTCTGTACTCGAAATTGACGAATTACAAGTCTTTTCATACTTTAATATACACTTGTTCTGAAGTTTTCGACTTCCTACCTTGGAGTTCCATCCAAAAGCTCTTCAAATCGTTCCTTATACCCTACGTCTTATTAAGCATATTGAACGTATGCAACTACTGGGGATCTCAAGCAATCAACGAGTGTAGGAAAGAGATAGACGATCAAACGCCCACAGTAGAAAAGGACGACAATATTTCTGATGAGTCTGACTCTGGAATCGAAAACACGGATACGAAACTGCGACAGAGAAAAGTTGTTACTGATTTGGACGTTATCAACAAAGATATAAAGTCGAAATTGGAATGTGATAGTGAAAACCAGGAGGATTTAGTGCTGATGTTTTTGAAGAATTTGAAGGCTGAGCCAGCGATATTCTATAATATTTCTCAAATGGCTGTGTTTGGAGTCATGGCTGTGTTAGTGATGCGACTCAAAATGCTATTTGTAACCCAGATGTGCGCGGTATCATCGCTGATTATGAACAATAGCTATTATTCGTAAGTATATCTTCACTAATATTATAAAGAGGAAAGATTTGTGACGAAAGGTGACGTCAGTATTGGTGTCGTATTGCTTTCAATAGATGTTACTGACGTCAACTTTAAGACGTAAGTTTTTTTTTGATATAGGAGGGCAAATGAACTGACGGATCACCTGATGGTAAGCGATAACCGCCGCCCATGGACACCCGCAATACTAGAGGAGTCACAAGTGCGTTGCCCGCCTATTAAAAGGGTTTGGGCCTCCGGTAACCTCACTCACTCGGCGAAACACAACGCAAGCGTTGTTTCACGCCGGTTTTCTGTGAGGCCGTGGTATCACTCCGGTCGAGCCGGCCCATTCGTGCCGAAGCATGGCTCTCCCACGTTCAAAATGTGACGGCAAATTTCGACATGGAAGGTGGGACTCGCAGTGGCTTAGAGGTCATAGCGTCTGGTGTATCTAATCAGAAGACGCAGGTTCGAATCCTGCATGCGAGTCGAATATTTCCTTCACTACATAATTTTACGTTTGTAAGATCAATTTGGTCAGCCCCGGGCCCCGGCCCCGGCCCCTTAAGTGTCTCATTGTAACTTTTTTTTGTTAAGTAATGTTGAAAAAGTGTTCCTTCCATCCCACAATGATGATGTATGTTCTCAGGGTACCCACTTCCTACAAGAGATACCTTCCATTCTTCTGGATCGTCATCATGTCTCCGCTGGTCCAGGACCTGTTCCACAGCATCTCATTCGAAATGTCAATGATTGGTAAGTTATTTACCTTCGACTTTTAATTGTATTCAGTAACTTGACAGTTCAAAGAGAAATAATGATACCACACTACAACTAATAATGTTGGGGTAGTGAATGATTTTGCGTAAAGATTGATTGATAAAAATGGTTTATTATAAAATTAAACTAAAAAATCGTAAATAAGATGTAAAATATAAGAAGAATTAATCAAAGTAATTTCCTTTTCTATTTTCTTCTAATAAAAACCAACCAAAAATAACAAACATATAATATAACTCTTGTAATTTTTTACTCTTGTAATTTTTGACATTTTATGGATTAACTTACTACTGAGAAACAAATTCTACTATTTTTAATAGTTTATATTGTGTTTTGAAGACTAGCTATTCAATATACATAAAACGTTTGTTCATGTAAGTACATTATTTAAGTTCATTCAATTTCGTTCATTCTTTGACCACCTCACTATAATTTTTTTTGTCAAAATCTGGTAACCCTTCAACTGTCAAGTTACTGAATACAATTAAAAGTCGAATTATAATTCTTGGCCGTAATGGGGAATAGCTAGATTAACTTAATCAAGATAACACGTTTGGTACGCCAAACTACAACTACATACTACGGCGACTTAGTGTTCGGCTTCTGTGCCACTTATTGTGGGTTCGATCTCCACACAGAGCAAATATACCGGAGGCCCAAACACTTTTAAAAGGCGGGCAACGCACTTGTGACTCATCTGGTGTTGCGGGTGTCCATGGGCGGCGGTTATCGCTTACCATCAGGCGATCCGTCTGCTCGTTTGCCCCCCTATGCCATAAATAATAATAATTTGTAGGTTGTAACGGATCTGGGCGTTTGTGTTAGTAAAAGCACTCACGAAGCGGAAGAAAATTCTAGACTGGGTCAATTTATTTTTAAATCAGGCTTATTGGTATATTTAATTTGTCCTAGTCGTGACTGCTGCTCTAGAGGCTGAGCACTGTGCTATTGAGTTTTTCTATGAAATTCTCAGTAGAAACTTGATTTGTTCCCGATTCCCTATTGCGTAGAACCTAAATATATCGGCGAACGGTAGTTGTACATTATACACCTCTGCCTAACCTTTCGGGGAGTACAGGCGTGATGTTGGAAATTATTATTTTTAACTAGCTGACCTGGCGAACTTCGTACCGCCTAACAGTCGATTCTGAAACTAACGTCACTCAATTTTTTTGCCTTCCCGGAACCCCTCCACTAACACTTAAACTTTATGGTATGGTAATAAAGTTCAAATTGACTTTTAAATTACGAATCTTTTGTATGGGAATATAGAAAAGTGTTGATTTTAGACTTTTTCAGGCAATTTTTTAAATTTTTCTCTCCGTAAGGACCATCCTTGTACTTCAAGGAATATTATAAAAAAAAGAATTAGCGAAATCGGTTCAGCTGCTCTCGAGATTTGCGCTTAGCAACACATTTGGCGATTCATTTTTATATTATAGATTAAAAAGTTGGTTAACTTAACACTGTATTTCATAAAAGTAATTTTCAGGCGAATTCAGCGATATAAACCAGGAGCAGCTGATGGAGTGGATACGGTCGGAGACGCCGGCGGGCGCGGCATTCGCGGGTTCGATGCCCATCATGGCAACTGTTATGCTGGTGACCCGCCGTCCTATCGTCACACACCCGCACTATGAACACCACGAAGCTAGGTAAGTCTTAATATTATACTAATAACTAGCTGTTCGTCCGCGTGGTTTTCAACAAAAAAAGGTAGCCTAAGTTACTCCTTGTTACATCGGCTATCTGCCAGTGAAAGTCCTGTCAAAACCGGTCCAGCCATTACGGAGATTAGCCGAAACAAACAGTAACAGAGATAACATTATCTCATGGATGTTACCGGCTAAACCCGATTCCAGGACAAACTAGTTTTGCCTAGGATAAACTCTTCCTATACGATCTATCCAATAAATTGTATTTCATCTATCTATGTACTAATATATAAAGCTGAAGAGTTTGTTTGTTTACTTGAACGCGCTAATCTCAGGAACTACTGGTCCGATTTGAAAAATTATTTCAGTGTTAGATAGCCCATTTATTGAGGAAGGCTATAGGCTATATATCATTACGCTACGCGGACGAAGTCGCGGGTAGAAGCTAGTCCTTAATATATAATAAAGCTGAATAGTTTGTTTGTTTGTTTGCTAGAACGCGTTAATCTCAGGAACTACTGGTCCGATTTGAAAAATTGTTACAGTGTTAGATAGCCCATTTATTGAGGAAGGCTACAGGCTATATATCATTCCACGCAGACGAATTTGCGGGCAGAAGCTAGTTTCTATATATTTTGGTATTGCCCGGACTCTTAGGGCTAACGCGCACTTGTGATTTTTAGTCTACCGATAGTTTAGTCGCTGTAGTAGTCGTGTATAATTTCATGTCCAATTCTAATCGTCAAATGCGCGCACTGCCATATAACTCCATAGTGAATCCCAGAACGATCAAACTATCGCCCGACTAAAAATCACAAGTGCGCGAGCGCTCTTAACAGTGAATAAAAATGTCCGTGTATGTATGTATTTGCAGGGAGCGCGCATATGCTGTGCACAAGATGTATGGCAGATTCTCTGCCCATGAACTATATCAGGAGTTGACCAAACTCCGAGCTACATACCTCGTGGTGGAAACATCGTACTGCTATGGAAAGAGCAGGTCAGTACATAGCTTCATGCTTCTTTTTTTATGGGATAGGTGAGCAAACGAGCAGACGGATCACCTGATGATAAGCGATAACCGCCGCCCATGGACACCCGCAACACCAAAGGAGTCACGAGTGCGTTGCCCGTCTTTTAAAAGGGTTTGGGCCTCCGGTAACCTCACTCACTCGGCGAAACACAACGTAAGCGTTTTTTCACGTCGGTTTTCGGTGAGGCCGTGGTATCACTCCGGTCGAGCCGGCCCATTCGTGTCGAAGCATGGCTCTCCCACGTTAGATACAATAGATAGAGAGAGAGGAGATAGATGTTTTCACGACACGGTATCTTAGTGTGGAGTGATTTTTCAATTTGTGTCTTTTGTTCCTTGCTAATAAAGTTATTTATTCATTAATAACTCGGCTTCGCTCACATGAAGCTATATTAGGAGTAAAAATATAAGAACCGACATTGATGATCTCATCTTTGTATGGGTCTCTATACATTAGAGAGGTCAAGCTGTGTCTCAGGTTCCGTTTAATTATTTGAGATAAGAAGTATACGAGTTTTTAAGTTGAAGCACATACTTTTAACAGTGTTAACAAAATTAAAATCTATTCAGTAGTTTTTGCGCCAAACCGTAACAAACAGACAAGAATTTTAAAAATCACATTTTTGGATTCGGAGACGTTTATATACCCTAAACCCACTTGTTTTCTTTTAAATATTTACAATGTACAGACACGGATTTTTTACAATTTTATAATAGTAGAGATTTACTCTTTACAGTACTGGCTGTTCATTTCAAAACATCTGGGATATAGAGGCGCCGTGGCTTCGTGGCCGCCCGTCGCTCTGCCACACGCTTCTCTCACAGACGGTAGACCACTTCTACCCAGTATTCAGAAACGCTCGCTACGCTGTGTTCAATGTTCACGACTATTCAGTCAGGTGAGTATTTGGTAGCCGAATATCCCGCTTCGGCCTTGAGTTCGGCTTCGGCGTTGAATTCGGCTTCGGCCTAGAATTCGGGTTCGGCCTAGAATTCGGGTTCGGCCTTGAATTCGTCTTCGGCCTAGTATTCGGCTTCGGCCTTGAATTTGGCTTCGGCCATGAATTCGGTAGCCAAGAAGGAGTATTGGATACTTTTACTTGTAAACGACCGCTATATCGGGTTCAATGTTCACGACTATACCGGCTTCGGCCTTGACCTTGGATTCGATTTCGGCATATTGTTAGAATCTGTTCACAAGATTCATTCAGAAATTCGAGTATTATGTTCAATATTAACGACCAATGTTTGGTGAGTTGGTGTAGATGGAATTTTTACCTTGATAATGGTAAGAATTATTATTATTCCTGTGTTTAGAAACGTCTACTGTGCTGTGTTCAATATTCACTATTATAGAGTATTAAATATGTTTGCCGAATATTCGGATTCGGCAGTAAATATCTTACGCTAGTTTTTGGCTTCGGCAATAAATTGAACCCATGTTGAAGGCGTTTATGGTCGAAACGTCACTGACGTTTAATTTGACAGGAGTGAAGCGATTCACGTTTTATTATCGTTGTTTTTTTTCTTATCTAATTTGTAAAACTAAAATACTACTAAAAGTAAACAATACCATCAAGTAAACGGCATTTTATTTTCAAGAAGCCACTAGGAGCAATCAACCCAAGCTTTCTTCGGCAGAAAACATTAAAATGAAATTGTTTCCACGCCACCGAGATAACAAAAAAAGCGGTCATAATTGTTAAAGTAATAATAAATCTTTATCTTTATTTATTTTTTTCTCTTCCACAAAGGTACATACATAAATTCTTAAATCTTTTCACACCAGTCCTTTGTGGGAGACTGGTATCCGCACTAGGAAACCCTGTCACGCAGATTACCAGGCCCTCCCACGAACGTAGCATGACTTACAATTATTATTATTCACATAGGTGTCTACATAATTAAAACATTGAAACAAAAGAAAAAAAATACTAAACTAAGATAAAAATTAATAAAACAAAAAAAGATACATTTCCGGGATTATAAAAAAGAAAACAAAGAGGAATATAAAAATAAAATGTGTTTGTCTGTGTGAGTGAGGGTGTATGAGGTTGTGTGGGGATGTGTGAGTGAGAGGGAGTGTGAAGTGTGTAAGATGTGAGTGTATGTGGGTGTGCCTGCGCTTATATGGCTATAGTTAAAAGGTTTTCAGGTGCATCGTATTCTAGACTTAATAGATACGTGGTTAAAACTTGCTTACATTTTGCCTTAATCAATGGATAAATATTAAGTCTAGCATTAAGTTTATTATATAAATACGAACTAAGAAAGCAGAAGCTGCGGTGGGATTGTGCACTTTTGCAGAGCTTAGTTGAGGACACTTTTGACTTGATACGTTTATGTGCGTATAGGGATGGGTTATACTGAAGAAGAGAATGCTTCCGCAAAACGGTTAGCATGACGAAAAGTTGACGAACAGACAGAACTCTACATTTCTGGTACAAATCAGTAGTGGGGTGGAAGAAGGAGAGCGAGTGGGCTACCTTCAGTATTACTCTTTGAGCTCGTTCAACTTTGATCATGTGAGTCTTAGCGGCACCTCCCCATACCGTGATGCAATAGGACAACAGCGATTGACAAAGAGCATAATAAACAGATTTTATCACTTTTAAATCCGCAACATGGCGAAGATTTTTAAATATAAATATAAGCTTCCTTAAACGTTTCGAGAGTAGGTCTATATGTGGCTTAAAACTCAGATTACTGTCTATTATAACACCAAGGTATCTAATAGAGTCCACTTTTTCGAGTTTAAGACATGTACACGTGTTTGATGAAATATTGTAGCAAGAGTGGGCGGTTATGCTCAGAGCGGAATTTGACATGAAGCGGGTATTAGTTAATGCAAATGTTATATACTTTGTTTTGCTAGTATTTAATGTGAGTTGGTTATTATATAACCAGCTCCTGACCACAGAGAACCCTGTTTGAGCATGGTTATAGGCCTCTTCCCATGTATCTCCATGGAAGAGTAGAACGGTATCATCAGCAAAAGTGATGATTTGGCCGTTAATAAGATTTAATTGGCAGAGGTCATTGATGAATGTTAAAAAAAGGGTAGGTCCAAGAATACTTCCCTGTGGAACACCAATATTGACATTGCAATCATCACTTTGCCAACCCTCAACTATTACGCGTTGAAGTCTATTACTAAGATAGCTTTGCAGTAAATCCAATTGAATTCCGCGCACGCCCAAGCTTTCCAGTTTCTTTGTCAAGAGTGGTACAGAGACAGTGTCAAAAGCCTTTGCTAGGTCTAAAAATATTGCAAGGACTTTTTTGTTTTCATCTAGTTTAGTTACGATGTTATCAGTAAGTTGGTGAATGGCATCATTAGTTGATTTACCTCTACGAAATCCGTATTGGTTTTGAGATAATATCTTTTTACATTCTAAGTATTTTATTAGCTGTGCGTTGATGACTTTTTCTATAATTTTAGATAAAACTGGTAAAATTGAAATTGGACGGTAGTTATTGACACAGTCTCTGTTGCCACTCTTGTGGATTGGGTGAACCAAAGATTTTTTTAGCTCTGCAAACGTTATTTTTTAATTGCAATTTCAGCACGGATATTGCAAATAAACATGGTTGATACTAGGAAGATACCTCCAAAAGATGAAATGATGGTGAAGGAAAAATAACTTTATAAAATTAGCATGAAAAATGCAAAAAATTGAAAATTGAAAATGCACAAAAAGTTACCTCCAAAAGATTGTTTTAAGTGAAAATTGACTTTACAATAAATAAAGCATTTGACTTTAAAAATTACTTGATTCATTTTAAATACCTTTTTCAAAATATTTTGGTGTTTAGGTGGTTTTTAATGTGAAGGCGTTCATTTGGGCAAAACTTTTGCTTAAAAATGGCATTGAAGTCCCTTACATCGTCAATTTTGACCGTTGGCAAAGTTGTTGTCTTGATAAGGATTTTTAAATAAAGGTTTTATTTCTTAGTTGTGAATATTATATAGTTAATGTCGCGATTACTTCTTTTATTTTTATATATTGTGTTATATTTCTACGATTTGAAACCTAACGATTTCCCGGATTTCTGGTTAGAGATTTCCGGAATGACAATATTTTGACTTATGTGGCCTGTTTCAGTGCGGATATGTTTTTTTTTCTTTTTTCCATTATGTCTATTTTAGATCGAGCATTAAAAAATACTAATATTTTTTCTTAAGCCTCTGTTGAAGAATTCAGTGGAAAATTTGTTCCCCTCTTTTTTCCATTATGTGTATTTGAGAACGAGCATTTCTAAAAAAAACTATATTTTGACTTATGCCACTGTTGAATTCAGCGGACGATTTTTGATTAATTTATTTCTTTCCATTATTCTCTGTATACTTATATTCTTCCTTTTTCTCTTACAGATACATGCCACGTAGTTTCGACACTTGACATCAGGCGAATACTCGCACACACACAAATGAGACTGACACACCTAGCGTAGTAGTGAGGTGAACACACCGGTTGTCGGCCGACTTAATTAATTGCGTGGTTTAGAGATAAACAGTAATACTTAAACAAAAATATCTGTCTTGGAAGTTTGAAGCGATGTTTTTAATTCATTATTATACATACTTGGTTTCATCAATTACGCGAATTTCACTTTTTTATTTTTGTTTTGATATTAATTGTTGTTGAAGCCGCGGTAGCCTAATGGCTAGGGCATCGGACTTGTGATCATGTGGTTGCCGGTTCGAAATCCACCCATTGCACTACCGACGTGAAACCACTCGTAATACAAGCATTTAGCTTAGCACGAGGGGTTAACAAGAATACTAGTAATGTGCGACCCTCATTGCTAGTAAGTTTTTTTAAGATGTTTTATTTCAATTATATCCGTTACACACGCAAAGTTGTGTTGGAGTTATAACAATAAAACATGGCCTATATCACTTGGGAATAATCTATAAAATAATCGAATCGGATTGGATTTCAAATCGAATTGTTTCGGAGATTAGGGAGGTAAACAACATAATACGAACTAACAAAATTAACTTTATTTTATACAGTGTTATTGGGTAATCAATCGTGAAATTTAAAAGCTACTTCTCCACACCATTTTAAACAGCTTTTATTATATTCAAAAATAAAAATCTAAAAATCTACACTAAATTTATCATACGCCGCAATGCGGCACTTTCCGCCCGGTGCCTGGTGATCGCTGCGGGCGCTTGGTCGAATAAGTAACCTAAAAAATATCAGATTACTGGCAGAAATTCAATCTTGTTTTCGGATAGGCTTTGAGAAAAGTCATAGAACAAAAGTCGTTCGTTACGATGGAGAGAAGTAGCCCATACGCGTTTTACTATTGATTATCCATAACACTGTATATAAAACGACATAAGCCGATCTTATTGGCGAGATACTTCAAAAAAGTCGAGGTGCGTAGTACTCGCAACCGGCTCTGTATGAGAAGATGTATGAATGTGGCAGAAGCAAAAGAAGTACCCATGCAAGAATCGTAGCAAGTGCGGTCTATAGCTTCTAAATACCCCCGAGGGGCAGGCGCGTGCGCTGCATATGATGCAAAAAGCACTGCATACCCTAGCAGTCACGGATAATTTCGCTGATAAAAGAGTACCTATACAATAAGTACCTAAAGTATAATTAATAAATCCGTAAATCGTGGAATTACTAGAAAATTCCTAAACGCTCCAAAATAGCAACGAATCGCAAGTACACCTAATAATCTCACAAGTCAACGCGCTTTACTGATAGGCGCTTTACACAAATTAATGTACCTAATGTCAACTACTGCGGCTGCGAGCGGCAGGAAATGGCGAATAAAAAACGTTCGCATGTAGTGATAGTTCGATTATATTTTTGTGTCTGTGAACTGCACACATACATGAATTGCACGGGCGGAACGTGACCAACTCCAGCCGCATGGCCCGCGGTATTTTTTCGGGAGACACTCGTAAATAATCGGAAGTCTTCGTCTAACTATAATGCGGCGAAGTATTATTGATGGATTTCCTACCTAATCACGTAGAGAAAATGATGCATTTTTGTTTAAAAAGGTTTTATTTGTTCAAATATTAGAAATTATTTTTTCTTCTTTTGACTCCATATTGTTTTTTTCATGTGACGAGCGGTGTTTACTATTTTGTGTACGCGAGTAATTGTTATGGTTTTCTTGCAAGTTTTTTCATTTTGAAACATAATTGTAGTGTAAATATCGTTTTTTGTTTGTTTGTTTCTGTAATAACTGTAGTTCTTGCATTTACGAGTCTATTCGTTGGTTTTTAAAATGTTATTTGATTGTGAGGTTTGTGTTGACAATGTGTGTTTATTAAAAATTAAAAATAGTAAGTTTTCTCAACTAACATTTAATGAAAAGATCCAAATTGTGTCTAAAGGTAGGTGTGTACCCGAGTTACAACAATTAAACCAACAAAAAGGAAATGTAACTCGTTTCATATAAAAAGTTATGAAACCTATGACTGCCTGTGTGGTTGTGTACACACGTAAATTATTTTGTTTCCCTTGCATTTTGTTTAGTAATTACCATACAGTGTGGACGGATTCGGGTTATTCAGATTTAAATATTTTTTATTCCGCGGCAAAGAAGCATGACAACTCAGAAAAACATCTGGAGGCTTGCTTAAAATTAAATACTTTTGGTAGATCTCGTATTGAGACAAGTATTAACAGCCAGTTTCGATTAGATATTGAAAGGCATAATGCTAAAGTAGATCGCAATAGAAAAATTTTTCAAAGGCTGATCGATGTTGTTCTCATATAATTTGTTTCTTTTTATAAGGTATCGTTAGCATTCCCCCCGGGAAGCGTAGTTTCATTCAGTTGACTAGCATTCTGAACGGAATTTCGATCTTTCGCTATGACGTCACGTGGTGTGGATATTCGAAAAATCCATAAAAAAAACTGCCTTACCTAAGATCAGACCCAGTGCACGCCACTGCCGAGGGGACAAGACCTGAGTTTAATATTACTGTTTAACTAAGTCTGTGCCACTATTAAATTCCTAATAAAACCGTCTAACGATTTAAGAAACTAAAAAACTAATTTTAATCTGTAGAATATTTATGGTACATCAATATTTTTCAAAATATAATTCTAATCCATTCTCAATGTATTTTAAATGTCAAATAATCTTCAAAATTACTAATCAACGTAATGTGATCATTTTAATATAATATTATAACAAAAAATACCAAGGTGTACTAATGTACACCCGCAGTTCGCCGGTATGTTTAGGTCCCGACTAATAGGCGAGCCTATTGCCATTAACCGGACACAAATCCTGAACTCCGAGCTGCTTTCGAAAATTTCATCAATAACACTGCTCGACCTGGGATTCGAACCCGTCCTGGGTTCTTAAAATTTCTTTTTTCCCCTATTTCATGGTACCTAAACACATCTCTGCCTAACCCTTCATGGAATGCAGGCGTGATAGTATATTGTGTTTGAAATCATAGAATTGAACCACCGATTGACAATTAGAATTATATTTTGAACATAATAATACCACAATACCTACTTTTGTATATATTTAAATACATATTTTTTGTAAAGTATTATGATTATGACATTATATGATTTTATGTTGACTACATATTTTAATTGAATTATTCACATATTTATTTCATATAATATGTACATATCGATATTAGTTCCTTCGTTTTTATGTCGATCTATCTGTTGGGTACTTAACTCGAATAATGCATTTAAAAATGTAAGTCAATATATCTGAAAAAATGTGTAATATACAAAGTTAGGAATTGCTGAAGTTTTTAAGTACCTACCAAATAAGGCCATATTTGACTATGAAATATTAATGTGGATAAGGATATGCCTCTCAACGTCACATATCCCGCAATTTTTTATAGGCATATCTAGGCTATGATCAGCGTGTCTACTAAAATCTGTATCTATTCCGACCGACCCCTGAGTAGATGAAGCAGAGAGAAATGTTATATACTGCCTTACTGACTAGAATATTTATTATATACTCTTATTAACTATAAAACGCTGAGAAAAATAATTCAAGAGACCATTTAATATTTAGTGTGGACATTCTAACTTCACTACAACTTTCTTCCCGGTTCCTATTCTGTCATAAATTTTGTAAATGAAAAGAAAATATATCCCAGCTAAGATTTAAACCTGTCCCCAATTATGTGTTACAACTATGCTATCGAATATCAACATTTTCTTTCAAACAATTTATTATTTAGGGTTTTTTCTAAGAATAAAAAATATATTGACTTCCTATAGGTGTGAATTAACATGCTAAAAACATTTAAAAATTAATCATATTTCTGAGTTCAGGATGTAAATAATTACATTATAAAAATATATATATAAGTAATAAGTATTAGGCATAGCAAAAAGATCCTATTCAATGCTGTTCAAATATAATTTTATAGAATTCGAATTGTTAGGTTAGTCGCGTATACAGCCTACCCTAGAAAAATATTATTGCCCAGAAGTGGGACGAAATGGGCTAGGAAAAAAATAATATTATCTGAATAACAATAACCGAACAAAATAAATATTTATGCTGATTCTATTGCATAAAAACTAGTCTCTTTCTAAAAACATAAATAAAAAAAAGATGAAGGATTGTAGACCTGTCAAATTAGACCACTTTTTCTTATTAATAAAACTATTTAAAAGCAATCTTTGCTTAATTAGTATCTTTGTGTATACTGTAGAAATAAAACTTAATTCTTATTTAAGTTTATATTAACATAACACTCGTATCTTTTTACTGTTGGCAACTCAATCAGTGTTGCTACTTTCCTAATAAATGGTTGTGTAAAAACTTAATCGGTGAACTATCTGTATTATTGTATATTTTAAATGGGTTTACTGTAATTAATTATACCTACCTTTGTAGAGACCATCTTAACTAAAATTGTCATCGCGCCAATTGCATTTTATATCTTTATTCCGTTATTATAAACTCGCTCTTACTTGAGGTTTCACTCGTATTCCAAACAGACAAAAGTACCTAGTCTATGTCTAATCTATCTCTATACCAAATTTCATCTAAATTGGTTTAGCTATTTTGGCGTTAAAACATAACAGACAGACGGAGTTACTTTCGCATTTACATATATTATATCCGCGATATCACCGGCGCTTTTTAACATTTTCTTTAGTTAATGGATCGATGACTGGATGGAAGACCTGATGAAGGTCGCTGGGAGTCGTTACATGCAGGCGGCATATAACTGGTTATGGAAGTCTTTAGGGCAGGCCTTTGTTCAGCAGTGGACGTCTTTTGACTGATAATTATGATGATGATGACACAAATAAAGTCTACTTTTCTAATACTAGCGACCCGCCCGCGGTTTCACCCGCGCTGCCCCGTCCCTAAGAGTCGTAGCGTGATGTTAAATAGCTTAAAACCTTCCTCTTGAATCAATCTATCTATTAAAAAAAACCGCATCAAAATCCGTTGCGTAGTTTTAAAGATCTAAGCATACATAGGGACAGACAGCGGGAAGCGACTTTGTTTTATAATATGTAGTGATGATCATAACTGTAAATGGGTGGGCAATTTTAGATGAGATATTCTCTAATTGTAGACATTATTACTAATCATATAACTTCAACCCGTAAATATCAAAATATTTATAATTTTATTAATGGCCACTGTAGAGTTGCTTTATGGAACCCATCGGGTAATACAGGCGTTAAGGTATGTATTTGAGCTTATCATACAATCTTATTAATATTAGGTTGAAGATAAATGATCAGTCCCAGGTACCTACCGGTAGACCGCTAGCTAAATTAAAGTATTAATAAATGTGATTTATTAAATGTTACCCGATAATTGTGAGCACCTTTAGTTTATTTATCTAATCTATTATAGTCGGATAACACTTGTCCATTTGACGAAGAAACTTAACCTTGAAGGTACTTTCTGCTATTTTGCAGCTTCGCCACCCAGAAATACAACAAAAGAAAAGTCGATCTTACCTACAGTACGCGCGGCAAAAACTTGACGGGACTGAAGTTGCCGTTTGGATACGCAATGGATTTTGTATTGGAAAAATTGTATAGGTACCTACTGTGCAACTATACAGCCAACTTCCATCCGGCCAGGCCCGCGCGTACTTTAAGGGTTTTTATTTAGTGTAGAGTATAGTTCGCGCAAAATAACTTGACCCAAAACTAACGGAGAGGGGGAAAGTTTGCGCAGTACATTTGTGAGCAAAATGTACTAAAAAACGACTACTGCGCATCCGCCATTTTGGTTCAAGTTATTTTGCGCCAACTGTAAAGAGTTGCATACAATTCTCAGGTGACAATGTGACATAGACATATAGAAATAAAATATGTGGACTTTATTTTGAATAATAAATTTATTCTGTTATAAATCTCAATTTGTTTTATTCATAACTTGCTGCCAAACTGCTTTCTATCAAAAGGATCGCAATAGCTTAGTGGTTGAACGACTGGGCTGCTGTGACAATAGTCAGAGTTCAAAGCCGGGCAACTCCAAACTATACTTTTTATGGGATATGGGAGCAAACAAACAGATGGATCACCTGATGGTAAGCGATTACCGCCGCCCATGGACAGGGACCTCCGGTATCCTCACTCACTCGCCGAAATGTAACGGTGTAACGCCGCTTTTCTGCGAGTTCAACTACTACTGACTTTCCAAATCGATGTGGTGCACATTACAAGATCCTGTTTTATGAAGAAATTTATAGTATTTAAATAATTTTAGAATGTTTCCAACTTGTTAATAGTTCAATGAAAATCAATAAAATGTACCACAAAAATAACCAAAATTTTAATCTAAATATTAATTAAATAATACATCTAAAATAATTCAAACATTTGAGTTCATAATATTCATATCAATGTAACACGTAAAATTAAATTTCGTAAAATTCATCATAAGTAGGTGGTATGTAGGTGCCTCATCTATATATTTATGTATTTTCTAATTAAATAATTATTGGTATGGTACTGATACTAGTGTATTTGACACAGTTACTTCAACTATACTACTGTATCATAATTAGGTATTACATGGCTCAATCAGCTTCAGCACTGGAATCTTTGTAACAATATACAGAAAATAATTCAGTGGCAAACTTAGGCTTGATTTCCTCCTACGCTGACGTCGGTTGACCGTACGAATTATACCAAACATTCTATGGGACACTGCACAGCGACACGTACAACATGCGCGGCAGATTTTCTCCGTCATACGCAACCAACGGTGCCATTGAAATAAGACAAGCAGACGGTGCGCTCGACCGACGTCAGCATAGGAGAAAATCAAGCCCTTAAAATAAAATCAGTAAATCAGTATTCCAAGTTTAAATTTTAAGTCAGAGTAAACATTTTTCGGGAAGAAAAGTTAACTCACTCTCATAAGCCGAGAGGAGATTGATGCCCATTAGTGTTGATGGATGTTTTTTTTTTCAATTACTCTCATAATACCATAACCTTTTCAGTAAAATGCTAACTAAACCAAAGTTAATCACCATGGTTCACACAATTCATACTTCTCAATGCATTCAATCAACCATCCAATGGGTAATGCTTTTAAATGCTGCATATTGTACATAGGTTCATAAATGTCTTTGAAAATTATATAATGTGAACAATTCACCAATTTCCCATCTTTCTTCGCATGATATGGCACTAATTTCTCACTCTCTGGAATCAATTCTGGGTTGGGAACCCTTCGTAAAACAACACCACTAGCATCGGTAATCAATTTTGTTAAAATAGCTTTAGTTAAAATTAATGTTTTTGAAACTTCATATTTTGTGTTGAAATTGTGTAAATAGAAATGGCAGCCATTGAAAATCCCTGGCAACTGCTTATATTTGTTGTACCGAGAGTTTTGAGGACCTTTGTTTGATGTTGTTCCTACACCAGTTACTTCATACTTTTCAAATGGCTCCAATTTATCTTCTGTAGATTTTGTTGTCCATTCTGATGATATAATCCAAACACTACCAACTATACCCTGAAGTACATCCAAACTTGATTCGCAAACACCTTCTTCAGCATCTACAATTAAATGTGTTACTTTCTTCGTAAACTTAACTTCCAAATTAACATTACTGTGATGTTTTGCTAATGCTTTTAACTTGTTATTGACAGTACGGTATTGAGAAACACAATAGATGTGAATGTCATCAAACTCTATCTCTGCATACAAGGCTGCTATGTGTGATATATTGACACTCTGTGTGTGTAATACTTTGTCCGCAGCCATTCGTAACCTATTCTTCACTTCTGTTGATGCAAGTTCATATGGGGTCTCCCCTTTACAGTTTCTTGCATTCATATCAGCTCCATGTTTGATCAATTCCTCAGCTATCTCTACATGGTTGTATCGGACAGCCTCATGTAGAGGTGTTTCGTTACCCTGTCCCGGTACATCTATTAAGGTATTGTACTGTAAAAGTAGAGTTACTAGATCTAATCTACCATTTTGTACAACTTCATGTAGCGGAGTCCATCCTGCGTTATCTTTCGTGTTGGGGTTGGCGCCTAAATTGAGTAGCTCTTTGATTCTATCAGCTTTACCAAGACGGCACACTATATGAAGCGCTGTTTCACCTTTATTGTTGCGTTTCTCGTTAGTTTTATTGAATTTGGAACTGAAATTAGAATTGATGGTCTCACTTAAATCCTGTCTTGTATTAGTCTTCTCTGACAGCGGCTTTTTTACGCTGGATTCAGCAAGACTCTTATTTGATGGTGTAACAGCGCTGCTCTTCTTGGTTTTTTTACTTGAAGCTACACTAACGTCTTTCGGACGGAATTTCTCGAATATTTTGTCTAACTCCGTTGCGGACTCGATACATACTTGGATTCTGTCGTCGACGAACGTTGCACAGTCGTCCAAAGGTATTTTGCAGGTCGGGCAATTCGTTAAACCGGTATGCGCTGCGCAAATTATGTGGAAACATTTCCTCAACACTACGGGCTCTTTACACATCTCACCACACACGCCGCATATGTAGTCCTTCTTGACTCTGTCTAAAGCTTTAATAAAGTTGTTCAACTCGGGCGAGGTCATAGTTTTGACTGAGAAAAGTTCTAATAATTATTTTGCGAAGTTTTGATGTCGCGGCCCGCGGGAAAGAAAGTTTACGAGTTATGACAGAAGAATGACAGTAATGACATTTTTATGAACAAATGACAATATTGTCAAAAATTGTTTTTTTTTTTTTTAATTTACGTCACACTTTTTGTGTATTTGCCAGTGTCAAGTATTAGAATAATCAAGTAGGTAATAATTAATTCCCATCATGGGATTGTATTATGGCACCACACTTTTTGTGTTCGCCAGTGTCAAGTATAATGTTCAGTTGCCCCAATAAAACGGTAGAAACTTCATTGAGGCTTCGATGGAGTTTAGGTGTGAACCCAAAAAGTCACGATTTTCAATTTTATATCATTTGCCTACACTCTCATACGTTCACGAACACTTAATGGTTAATTATCCACCATAATTACACATTAAACTTCGGAGAAATTCAAGTTTTGAACAATAATATAAAATCGACAATGTGCACTTTTCATTTTCCCGCCTAAACCTCAAAAATTGTTTCTTGACAAGATTGTCAGAAGCTCTTTTTTGTGGAGAACGAGAATATCAGTCAGTATTTTCAACTGTTCCGTTCATTCATAACATATAACATAACATACCATCACGCCTGTATTCCCCGAAGGGTTAGGCAGAGGCGTACTAATGTTCACCCACAGTTCGCCGGTATGTTTAGGTCCCATGTAATAGGGGGCGAGCCTATTGCCCCCTATTACATGGCAATCGGGCACAAATTCCTAACTCCGAGCTGCTACTGGGAATTTCATAGAAAAACCCAATAACACATTGCTCGACCTGGGAATCGAACCCAGGACCTCTAGCGTAGTAGTCGCGCTCAGGACCACTTGGCTAATGAGGCAGTTCCGTTCATTCAATAAATTGATTTAAATATCATTTTCCGGAATAAGCTGTATGCTTGTAACTGGGTAACACATATTCACAAAAAAAACATAAATTGTAATCTCCCACTTTTTGAAATTGGTAAATAAAAGTAATTTAGTAAATCTTCAAATTCTATGAGGGCAAGATAGATGTACAGGCTGATCGGCGTATAGCATTTACGTTTACGCCACGGATTGTGGTTATAATCACCGCGCGGTACAAATATGATTTAGTTTGTACCTTCAGGAAAGTAGTTACAAGTTGTTCTGGGTCTAAGTGTTTGTGAATATGATTTATTTACAAATCAAGATGATAATTTAAGTATAAAAAAGCATAAAATATAAAAATAGTTTATTTACATAAATCACAAATAAGTTTTTATCACATAATCATTAGCTATTCATTAAAAATGCGACTAGAGTTACCAACAAGACAACAAAAGATGGAGTCGTTTTGACACCGAAACCACAGGTAAAGTCCGTCATATTCGATATAGAAAGTTCGAGGTTGTATGGGATTTTATCGTACGGGTGCGTCTTTAATACTTCACTAGTTGCCAAACTTTTAGTATTACTATGAAAGATAACTTCCATTTCATGGTTAAAAGATCCATACATTGAAAACATAGGATTGTGGAACGGCGGATGTTTGCCAAACAATTGGTCCAACTTGGTGAAGACGTTTATTATTTCGTGTTTCCGAATTTGCGTGAGATTGTTGGCGGCAAATATGTGGCCTAAGTTTGACCAGCTCACAAAGCAGTACTTCTGGTTGCCTTCAGGACAGAGAGGGACGATTTTCTCAATCATACTTGAGGGTATTTTGTTATCTGGAACAGAAAATTTAATGTTTTTAAGACCAATAATGATAATATTATTATGTTATTTATCACACGATAAATAACACAATAATAATATTCCCGTAGAAATAGGCTAAGGGGTAGGTAGGTACTAATGTTTGGTTGAAATAACTTTATTTTATGAAATTAGCCGTTCCAGACCGGCCACGCAGGCAAAATCACTAGACAAGTGTTTTTGAGTAAGGATCACGAATGCGAATCATTAAAAATTAAGTAAATACTGCTTTACAAAATACTAGTTTTTTGTAATTATTTATTCAGCACTCCAATCATAATATGCTTTATTTCTTGTACAAAGCAAAGGTTGGCAACCCTAACTCGAAGCTTGGACCGTACAGCAGCCACTTTTGCGGTCAATGAGTGCCGACTGCTGACTTAGTGTGCTATATTAAAAGTAGTTATTTGTGTAAAAAATTAAATTTTTTTAACAACCAACCTTTAAATGCATTGTAAGTGTTCATACTAATAAAAGCCACGTCGCTTTTCCCTTCCACAAGCGATTTCAGCGCCTCCATTTCACCAGCCTCGTAACACTTCTTGCCGTCTAAGCCGGGCGCGCAAATTTCCTCAAAATAGCCCTGCATGTAGTATTCACAAGATATTGCCTCGTGTTTAGTAATGTATTGCTTGACGGAGTGCCAAGCCGCGCCGTCGTAGCTCGGGAACGCGGCGCGTTTACCGCGCAAATCCGCCATCTTGGAAATTTGCGCGTCACTGTTGACGTACGCTACTATTGTGTTCGTTTTTTCAACGATAGGTGTCACTTCGTGCAGGAGTGGGGTGAGATCGTAGTCTCTGAAAAATAAAACATACAGTAGAATCCGTTTATTATGACTCCGCCTATATTGACCAACCACCTATTATGACGTAATTACACAAAGAACTTTGGTTTTCATATAATATCTTCGTAAAAGAAGTCGGATATAATGACTTCGCTTACAGTGACATGTCGCTTATTATGACCCATTTTTAATAAATTATGTCCGGTTATAATGACCGACATGATCATCTATATACCTTCTGCAATGCTCCTTGATTCCCCACGAAGTACGGCACGTGGCTCCTTTTTGTTTTGAATCTCAGTGAGTAATTGACACTTGAAGGTTATGCATTGCTTTTAGTGATATCCTATGAAAAAAGGCCATCTTCACGCCGTAAAGCATTTACGATTGAGGAGAAAGGTGCAATAATATGCAGATTAGAAAATGGAGAATCAAAGTCTTCTCTCGCGAAGGAATTTGTTGTGGGTCATTCGACAATTCAATGATTTTCAAAAACAAGAACCGGTTTATGCCATCGTTTCATTCAAGTGTTTTGAAACCGAATCGTACTTATTACGTGCAATTTTTATTTTGGTTTTATAGGCTCGTTTCCCTATGGTGTTTTTTTTTTTCACTGAGCGCTTTGTATGACGTCCGCTTATTATGACGTGTTTCTTGATTCCCTTTGATGTCATTTTATACGGATTCCACTGTAGTTTCGACACTGTAGACCTCTACAACGCGAATACTTATGGTTTCGACCTCTTTAAACTCTAAAGAGGTGGCAAATGTCTAAACCGAAAAAAAATGAAACCTCTAATGTAGGCAACGCTTTATTTAAAAAGCACTTACCGTATTCCAGGCACAAGCCAGTCACTATCAGCTACCGTGGCATCGCACTCTCCTGCGGCTACAGCTCTCAGGCACTCCTCCGTGGAGGTCCTCATAGCGCACTGCAGCGGAGGGGCGATGCCGTACACAGCGCCCGCCTCGCTCAGCCACTCGCACTTGTTCTTGGCTAACAGTGACGTTGTGCATAGGATTATGTGTCTGGAAACGAACATGTTGTTATGGAAATATGAAGAACTAGCTTCTGCCCGCGGGTTCGCTCACTTGAAGCTCAAAAACTAACAATTATGATCTCTTCTTTGTATGGGTCTCTATACATTAGAGAGGTCAAGCTGTATCTCAGGTTCCATTGAATTATTTGAGATAAGAAGTATACCAGTTTTTAAGTTGGAGCACATACTTTCTAGCAGTGATAACAAAATTAAAATCTATTGAGTAGTTTTTGCTCCAACCCGTAACAAACAGAAAAAAGGACAAGAATTTTAAAAATCACATTTTTGGATTCGGAGACTTATTTAATAAATACCCTAATCCACTTGTTTTTTATAAATATCTTCAATGTACAGACAGCTTTTTTACAATTAAATAATAGTAGAGATATCAATAGTAATACCGTCAATAATAATTATCTAAAGTGGATTTCACACACAAAAACATACAGAACACACACACACACACACACACACACCACTCACTCCCGCACACTCATACCGACACAATGGTGCGTTTCGCAATTCAATTCCTGTTATACTGTCAAGCTTTTTGTAATAGGTTATTCATGACAACCGGGCGGGAATAGTCTCAATGTGCTAAGAATGGTCACCGATCTATAGACTGACCGCGGCAAGCTCAGCTTAACCATGCACATAGGTCAACTTAGCTATTAATTAGCCAAAAATCCGTTCACATGTAGGGTAAAGATTCAAACTCACCTTGGAGGGTCGCACCCAGCTTGGTTATATGCTTCCCTGAACCCCTCGGCTCTTGCCAGGTAGTCCAGGGGGGCTCTGGCCGGCTGCAGGGGCTCCGGAAGCGCCTGGTTACTCTCCAACAAGGCAGCCAGAGCCCCTCGCCAATGACGGTCTACCGTCACGGAACTGTTTGTCAAAGATTCGGCCAGCTTGCTCACTGCTTCTGCAGCTTTCCTAGAACAAAGAATAACGATAAAATATGTCATTCCAATTAGACCACTGTCTCATTAGTTAGTGGTCTCACGCGGACTGCTACGTTAGAGGTCCTTGATTCGGTTCCCAGGTCGAGCAAAGTTTTGTTGGGTTTTTCTATGAAATTCCCAGTAGCAGCTCGGAGTTTGAATTTGTGTCCGGATTATTGATAGTACGCTCGCCACGTATAACATACCGGCGAATTGTAAGTGTACATTAGTACACCTCTGCCTGGCCTTTCGAGGAATACAGGCGTGATGGTGACTACTATGTCTGGATTATAAAAGAGACCACGATTCTCTGAGTTTCGGTGTCTCTTCTCAGAGATAGTAAGATAGGAAAAGCTGGCTCCAACTAGTTTATAGAATTTAAAACATTTACATGTAAGCTGAGCTCCAATTTATACTGGACGTTGTGTAATCGTGTGTCCATTTCATCCCCTCCTGACATTTCCACTCTGGGCCGTACAATAATGGACTTTATACCTTCCATGCCAAGCTGCGTACAACAATGTACTATATATACCTTTTTGCCACAATAACATTCCAAGGTCTTCTCAGCCACACACAGGGCTCCTCAGTCAGCCCCCGCCAGGTGCCGTCTCGACAGAGATAAGCGAAGTTGCTCGCTCCTGTCAGGCTATCATCTTCCTTAACCTGGAATTAAAAGGACTTATTTAGTCATAGATTCAAATCAAAATCCTCACTCACTGCCATTCAGATAGGCATCTCGTAAGAGGCGAGAAAATATCTGACTTACTCGGTGGTAACCTCTTGTGCGCTGACTGGCTGGCCATCCTTACGTCGGACTCTCGTAAAGCACAGCGGTGTGTTTCAACTTTTGCACGTGAGAGCTAGTTTTTCCTCAATCTCAGTCGGTTATGGGATAGGGGAGCAAACGAGCAGACGGATTACCTGATGGTAAGCCATAACCATCGCTCATGGACACCCGCAACACCAGAGGAGTCACAAGTGCGTTACCCGCCTTTTAAAAGAGTTTGGGCCTCCGCCCTCCGGTAACCTCACTCTCTCGGCGAAACACAACGTGAGCGTTGTTTCACGCCGGTTTTCTGTGAGGCTGTGGTATTACTCCGGTCAAGCCGGCCGATTCGTGCCGAAGCATGGCTCTTCCACAGACTTACGCATCAGCAACTCCTGTAGTGTTAGATAATAAATTGTAGTTTCGAACATCTGCATTCTTAACTTTGGGATGAAGTTATTGGCGTTCTAATATTTTTTAAATATTAACCGTCGTCCCGTCTCTAACACCTAGGGTTGCAATAGGTACTAATGTAATACTTCTAAGAGGCCCGACTACATTTTTTTCTGAAAAATGTATATATTTTGATACCTAAAATAATTATAGTAGTTTCGCTACTATAATTATTTTAGGTATCAAACTCAAAGCAATAATTTTCGTTTCAAAATGTGTAAGCGTAAAACGAAACGTCAATATTTATTTCGAATCTTAGTTCGAACGATCTTGGTATGTCAACTTGACAGTCACATTCAAATTGAGAAATAAAGTACCTATTCTGGGACCTTCTTACTATTTTTTTTTCATATTTTCTTCTATATTTTTATGAGTAATCATTTTAGAACTACTATTTTTGACCGACAAAGAGATGGCACCCCTACCAACACTGTAGGTACACTGTAGGACTATGGATAGATAGTCAAAGCTGTAGGTAAGGCTGGTGAGCGAGCCCGCGTTATTTCAGTAGCTAGGTAAACATGGTGGAATCTAGCAGTGGCTTACCTTAAAGTAAGTAGCGACGTCAGCAGCCTCCCCCCACGTGACGTCACCTACTCCGTCAGTGAGGCAGGTCAGGGAACCCGCATTGCCCCAGTAGCGATCACCCGCTGAACAAGACCGAGCACACGCCGCGCAAAGAGATGGATACATACGCTCTACAAATAATAGTATATGTTATGATACAGTGAAGAACAGTCCCACAAGGGAGTATACTCGGGCCAACTCTATTCTTAATATACATAAATGAGATTGTTGAAATAACCAATCATTAGTGTCTCTTATTTGCTGATGACGTATGTACGCATTATTCCACGTCCAGACCAGATTAATGACCATTAAACTGAAATGAATAAGAAAATTGTCATTTTAATTAATTGGCTTGAACTAAGCAATTTGAAAATTAATCTCGTCATTTAAAATAACATTGCCCCACACTAGGATTTTCTCCTGTATGGTGCTTTTACAAACACAATATACAAACACCCAGACCCGGAACAACGTTTGATCATACAAATATTTGTATCGTTTCGTGTCATCTAAGTCCACCACAAGAAGTTTCAACCCCCTCATGAATACGGCAATGGATGATATGATAAAAAAATATCAATTCCGAAGTCATTAAGTGTCAATGTTGACACTGAAATAACAATCTTGTATCTCTAACCCCGTCGTAAGCTTCTGAAAGATCAAACACGACTTACTAAGTTTAGCATCCCGAAACTTGTCGGGCATCCAGGGTCCCGCTTTGCAGGCCTTCCCGTAGAAGTCCGCGAGCGCCTTCAGCTTGTTCTCCGTAGTAGACCGACTCGGGTCACACGACCTCTCCAACACAAGAGACTCCAGATACTGGAAACAGACACGCAGTTGGTTTAGGATGGAATTTGTCCAAGGCTGTTGCTACAAACGCTGCGTATAGCTCGCATTGGTATCTCTCGTCAGTTGCCAGCACCGCTTACGTCAATCGACTTGATGGCGTAATCGTGACCTATCAGTTCTATGCTCTAACAGTTTCGGAAGTGGTTGGTAAAAGCAAAAATTCCAACCAAATTGAAGGTTCTTCCGATTCTGCTCATAAATTATTTTTTACTAGCTTCTGCCCGCGACTTCATCTGCGTGGACTTCAGAATTGGGTCCGGCCTAGATAAAAAGTATCCTCCAGGCTATAATCTAACCCTGAGCCAAATTTTTGAAAGAGTAACAAACATACATCCATACTCACAAACTTTCGCATTTATAATATTAGTAGGATGAACGTATAGAATTCTATCAGTCGTCAGTAAATCAGGTTCGATCTGACTTCAGTGGTATCACTATCGCGTTTGCATCTTAAGAACATAGGTGTTAAATATCATATGGCCTGAATTTCACTGGCTAAATTACCTTTGAAACCGAAATATAATACCTAATATTATCATATTATTGCTTAGCTGCAGAATACCAATTCATCAACAGAGTGCTACCAGCTCAAAAAAAAAGACATTTATTTGGCTCAAATTTATGCAATTCACATCTTACTAAAACTACTAGTAAGTTATAGGGACTTATTACTTACACCAGACAATGTCTCGCTGAGCGGCCGGAGGTCGTCCATGGTCTCTCCTGGGTGGCAAAGTGTGGTGTTCTTGAGAACAGCATGCAAGTTGGATGAGCTGTCCGGTAATATACGCCGGTTCACCACCGCCACGATGTTGCGGGCGTATGGCCCTGAAATACACACGTTTTTTTTGTTGAGCTAGTGGCCGATGGCGCTATTATGGCGTATTCCATTTGATTGATACCAAACGCCCTTTTATTAATAATACTGGTCAACAGATTTAGTTTGCATTACTTTTAGATTTTTTGATGCTCAGATGCGTCAGAATTTGTAGATATAACAATATCGAAGTACTAAAACACTGTTTATGGCGATATATGAAGTAATTTTTTGGGGACAACAATTTTTCTCTAAAATACACTGAAATAACTCCTAAAGAGCCTTACTTACGAGCTCTGAATCTGAGTTCATTTGTGACCAGTACATCGATGTTGGCCCATTGTGCAGCGACCAAGTCCTCAGGGCTGAACACCCCGAAGTCCACCGTGCCTTTGCTGATGCGCCGAAGACAGTCCAACCTGAAGAAAATCAATTATATTGACACTAAACGCTACCAAAACGGTATAAGAGATAGAACTGGACTTCTAAACGGGCGCATCAAGATCAAACTCACCAAATTTTAAATTAGGGACAATTAGACAAATAAAATTCTAAGCCTAATTGTTTTGACTTTTATTATCTTACTAGCTTAGGCCCGCGGCTTCGCTCACTTGAAGCTCAAAAACCAACAGTGATGATCACTTCTTTGTATGGTTCTCTATACATTAGAGAGGTCAAGCTGTATTTCAGGTTCCGTTTAATTATTTGAAATAAGAAGTATACCAGTTTTTAATTTGGAGCACATACTTTCTAACAGTGATAACAAAATTAAAATCTATTCGGTAGTTTTTGTGCCAACCCGTAACAAACAGAAAAGAATTTTAAAAATCACATTTTTGGGTTCGGAGTCATTTGTATACCCGAACCCACTTGTTTTTTTTAATATCTTCAATGTACAGACACAGCTTTTTTACAATTTTATAGTAGTAGAGAAGATGAAGAAGATAAAGACCCCTCTTATTATTTCTTCACAAGCCCGGGGTCGTTGTAGATGGGTTAACTTTCAGCTAAGATGTTAATAACTCGAACATATAAGCTGCTGTTCTCGTCATTCTTGATTTGATCCGATTGTGTGATTAATATCTACGAATCCAAAAGTTTCCTGGCTTGCGTGCCAGCCCCTTAGGGGCCCCATCTCGCCTATAGTCGTCGCTTTAGTAACACCAGTGAAGTAAAAAAGAAAAAAATATTACCTGTCAGTCCCCAACACGCACTCGACGCCCGCCTTCTCCTTGTCCAATACGGGGCAATGCGTCGGCGCACGCTTGTACAGCCCGCGACCTTCCACTATGCAGAGGCGTACTACAAAAGAAAATACCTATTTCTTAGTAGTTTCATTTCAATCTCTAATATTCGCGTAATTTTGACTAACATTATGTATGCAATGCATGTATGTACGTCTGTGCGAAATTATTATTTTATATACAAACATTATTTTTTTTATATTTATTTTTTTCTTAGTCATGTTAGGATTTTCTCCTGTGTCATGGAATATCCCAAATATGCACAAATGCAATGTAAATATATAAATTAGCGTCATTGGCGGTAAAGTATCATGTAGCATTGCATCTTGCAAAATACCATTGAAGAGTTAAATAAAGAATTTCTTTATAGTATTTTCGAACTATCCATTTATTTTTAATGACTCCATTATTTTTGTTGCGCCAATAGCTAACAAAACAAAACAGGACTGGATCTAACGATCTCGTTGTGTAAACAATTTATTGTCCTCGGTCGTATTGTGAGAACCAGAGCCCAAAAGTGTTTTAATATTCATTAATAGCGAACCGCCCGCGGTTTCACCCACGCTGCCGGGTTCCTAAGAGTCGTAGGGTTATGTTAAATAACTTCAAACCTTCCTCTTGAATCACTCTATCTATAAAAAAACCGCATCAAAATCCGTTGCGTAGTTTTAAAGATCTAAGCGTACCTATGGACAGACAGACAGCGGGAAGCGACTTTGTTTTATACTGTGTAGTGAAATTTCGTGCTCCTTCTTAGTACCTGTATAAGCTTGATTGTATGTAGGTATACTCTGATGCCGAGGTTGTCTTAGATAGTACCACCGCAATACGAAATATTCTGCCGCTAAGCAATAATAATTATGCTACACTATTGTGTTACTTTTTTATGGGATAGGGGGCAAACGAGCAGACGGATCACCTGATGGTAAGCGATTATCGCCGCCCATGGACAAGCTACACCAGAGGAGTCACAAGTGTATTGCCCGCCTCTTAAAAGGGTTTAGCCCCCCGCATCATATCTCGGCGAAACACAACATAAGTGTTGTTTCACGCCGATTTCTGTGAGGCTGTGACATCACTCGAGCCAGCCCATTCGTGCCGAAGCATGGCTCTCCCACAGTGAAATCCGATTTGAAGGGTAAGTACCTAGGCATTTAATGTAGCCAGTGCAATTAATGAGCAAAGAAATTAGTCTCAAGAACTAGTGTAACTAGTAGTTGCTGGTATAGGCCGCGTTTGTTTACCATATGGGGCTTGTATGCCCGAGCACACCTCTGGTGTTGCAGACGTCCAGCTGCTTGCCATTAGGCGGGTCGTAAGTATATAGATTTGCCAACTCATTGGTATAAAAAAAAGATATAATAAAGACTATTTTACTGTAAACGAATATATTTAAATGCTTCCCACTTGAAATCATCTTCAAAAGTCTACGCCCTTCACTACGATATTATGATCTTGGCCCAAATTTTGACAATGCAACAACACTGTAAATTATTGCAAGCCATTTGACATTCGCTTTTAATAAGCTTTTAAATATAATGCCAAGGGCTCATTAGTGAATAATATTAATTACACAATTACTTTGGAGTGAAAAACGTGTGAATATTTTAAACAGACATTTTCCTGTCTATAATACAATGTCGAATTTTGTATAAATTTATTAGTATCAATGTCGATGTGTTGCCATACCGATAAATTTTTCAATCTTCTTTTTATTTGTGAGAAATCAGAATAATCAGATACTTAGATGAAATAGGAATTGTCAAAGATGTTGTCATACGAACATCTTTGACAATTGTTAGTGGTAGTCAGAAGCCTAAAAAAGCCTGACAACCAGTCTATCCTCCGAATATCGGTAGTGCCCAGAAATTCAAAGCTTTCAAGTTCAAGTTGCATGATTCTGACATTACCTATAAGAACTATATTGTAAAAAAAAACAATGTTATATTATAATCTTTGTTTGAAAGAGTATCTATTAGTTTCTTGCGGGTTCTTCTCCAAAAGACCCACTATTTGGAGCCGCACACCTAGTTTTTGACAATTCAAAATTACCTGTATTATCTACTGGTCTATAAAACATTTAACTTTTGACTTTGACTTTGATTTGTGTTACGGAGGACGCAGCGCTTCGTGTCAAATATTCAGCCGCATCTGATTAGACTGGAATCCGACCCCAACATAGTTAGGAACAGGTTGATGAAGATGGCTATTGAAAAATTGCCAAGTCGGTCCAGCCGTTCTCAAGTGATGGGCTTACCAACGAACATCATTACATTTTTATTTTTAAATAAGATTTTAGACAACGCTACAGTCCAACCTCTATCCAGATCCTGTTCAAGTTATAAACAGAGAATGCATAGATAATATGTCGACCTCTCATCTTTGGGAAACGCCCTTGATGCGGCGATTCGACGCGGATTACTTACGTCAATTTTGTCACAGTGTTACATCACACTTCAAACCGGTATTTGGTGCTGTTGGTTCATTGAAACACTTATTTAATTTGACCAAATGGCGGGTTCACACGCCAAGCTGATATAGCCTTTATGTCTTCACTCTCTCTTATTCCATAACATGCTCAACGTTCAGTACACATAAGGGTTTATTACATAATATCATGCCTGTATTCCCCGGTAGATTCCGTTTAGATCCTGGTAGAGGCGCTTATGCAATAGGGATACAAATTACCGCCGCCTATGGATACCGGCGCGTTGCCGGCCTTTTAAAAGGGTTTGGGCCCCCTGTATCCTCACTCACTCGGAGAAACACAACGTAAGCGTGTTTTCACGCCGGTTTTCTGTGAGGCCGTGGTAAAACAAGAAAAAAGTACTGAAATCTTGGGGTGTGACTAGCTGACACGAACCTTGATGTGTGCGCTTGCGCCAGTTCCCCCACTCGGTCGGATCAATACACATCAAACATAAAACGGATTTTTAATCAATAATCATAAAAAGTTCTGTTGTGATTGACCTCCAATATCTTTGCTGCAATATAACATAAGGAAAACCAACGCTCTGACAACATAAGGACGCGTTAATTATAAGTCAGCTTTAACGCTTCTCATGTCTAATAGCTGTAATCATCTGTATTGAACATGGCCACCTACACAGACAAGTTTGTAGGAGTAGACACCTTTTTATTGTGCGGGAAATTCTCATGGATCCGTCAGGGTATTTCCGAGTTGTACTTGATTAATAACGTGCCCTTGCGACACTGTAGGAAGTCTGGGCCAACCCCTGCCTTCCTACAGTCAACTGAAAGTGTGTGTCCCTCCCACACTCCTACGAGTACTGATGCCTACTGCAGTGTAAAGTACAATCGACAAAAAACTTCGGTATGCAGCAAAAGACATCTGCCTCTCGTCTTGAGTTCCTCTTCTTGCTTGAATCGTTCTCTTAACTACTAAGGATCCTGACCTCTATATAAAAGTTTACAATCAACGTTTCATTTTGCCATTTTGCTCCATCCTCGGCAGCACGGATGGCGTCGTTCACACTGGAATCTAGGGTCGAGCGGAAACGGTCGTAGCAACGCAGGCTCCTTCTTTTCAATCTCTTTCCTCCGATCTTGCCTGTTACGAACAACTTTTCAAGGTTAGATTAGAAATAGATTGCATTCTAAATAAATATCCACCAAACTTTTTGAATTTAATCAGCTCACAATATCTGAATTTCGAACATATTGCATGATACGTTATTACACCATCTTTGTTAAAACATAGATGTCGCTAGCTACCTGTATACTTTACTCTTTTGTTAACTGTACTAAAGCTGTTTTTAGCTGAGGTTTTTACCCGACCCCCGTCACTCACACACTCATAAGAGCATAATAATATTCTATCGTCTTAAGCAATTATTCAAAGAAGTTAACTAATAAATAAATCAATAATCCAAGAGGTTTAACAATAGCATGCTGACATCAGATTTTATCAGATGCAAAATGTATCTCCTTGACACATTCCGTAACCGCGTAACCGCACCGGAACAAGTTTAGCCGTTATGTAGAAATCCCGCATAATATTAAATTTTTTTGGCCCACGCGGTGCATTGGGGGGGCTTGTGGTGACGAGCTATGCTGCGGCGTCAGGTCAGGCCAGTCATCGGATCATTTACTTAACTATAATGTCATGGGAATCACCTATCTAGGTATCTACTTATTTACGATCTCGGTCTAGTTTACAATGTGCACGTTGTTAAACAAATGTGGGTATTTTGGAAATCAAGTCGAACCACACCGATAAAGCGCGATGCTCGGGAAGGCGTGCTGTCTGCCGGGGCAATCCTTTTTTTATGTAATGGATAGATCTTACACACAAACTGCATCAAATATTTAAAACAAATTGCAGCTGATTATTGTAACCATATTTTTTAAAAGGAGTATTGGAGTTTCTTTCAGGCTCTGCTAAATAATACGACCTACTTTTTGGAACTGTAAAGTACCTAGTTTAGTGGTCTAGCTGAAATAAAACATTTTGATTCTGATTTGAATAGAGCAAGCTAAACATTTTAATTATAAACGGCAGTTACTGTGTAATGAGCCTTAATAAACATCGATTTGTTTCTCGCAACGCAAGTACACTCGCCCGCCACGGCGCAGGAACATTATTTTTTTTCTGCAATTACCCTATAACACTATTCTAAGAATTTATATTTTGTTTTGCACACTACGCTAATCTGCTAGTTTAAATAGTACTAAGTTATAAACATTGTATTTTCTCTGTAAGTGATTTGTTAATCTTTTGACAAAATAAATATCTTAAACCATAAAGAGTGCATTGTACCTATAGAATTTTTTAGATCCATTTGGAAATCACCCAAGCAAGACCATTTTCACAGATATTTTTTTTTTCTTAGTTGCAGAAAGGTTCTCGAGTGGAGACCACGAACCAGAAAAAGCAGTGTTGGACGACCTGGTGAAGGTCGCTGGGAGTCGTTGGATGCAGGCGTGAGGCGGCATATAACCAGTACTTATGGAAGTCTGTGAGGAAGACCTTTGTTCAGCAGTGCACGTTATTAATTTGGCTGATATTTTTTATGGGATCTGGGAGCAAACGAGCAGGCGGATCACCTGATGGTAAGCGATAACCGCCGCCCATGGACACCCGCAACACCAGAGGAGTCACAAGTGCGTTGCCCGCCTTTTAAAAGGGTTTGGGCCTCCGGTAACCTCATTCACTCGGCGAAACACAACGCAAGCGTTGTTTCCCGCCGGTTTTCTGTGAGACCGTGGTATCACAGAAAAGGTCGGTCGAGCCGGTCCATTCGTGCCAAAGCATGTTGGCTCTCTCACGTTTTTTTTAATGTTTTAAAATTGTGATCTTGATCATGTGAAAATGAGGGGGGAGGACGCGATAAGAAATACGCGAACTACGCTACGCGCTAAATCTGGTAGTAAAGGTTTCATTAGAAGACATCCCTAGAAAATAAGAATAAAACTTATTGGCATATAAGAATCATATCTATTCTTAGCTATTCCTCACACAGAATACTAGACAAGTAAATAGCAACATATATTATGTTTTCATATGAATAAGTATGACGTAATTGAAATTCCCGCGTACTCGGGTTCTTGCATTCAAGGTGGCTGCTAATAAATTGACTTTTCCTTTTACGTTTTTGGCAGAACTGGTTGAAATGAAAGTGAGGATGAATCATTATATCCACAGACAGACAGTTGTAATAATTGAGTTTCGCCCAATTATTACCTACATTATTTGTAACACTTGCTTAAAATATTTAAGGAAGTACCTGCTTACAAATTTTCTACTGAGGTCATCGGGTCGAGTACCTCATTAGTCTAGCTAGTGGCTGTTAAGCTACAATTCCGGGGTTTGATTCCCAGTGTCGACGCCGGTTTTCTCTAGTTGTCGACCATATTGCATGGTATTGTAGAGACCGCTCCAAGAAGGCGATACTATTACGGGTTGACTGGCTGGTTAAAGAATAAACAATCAGTTTGAAATTTTATACCTGACGTAGAACTGTCTAGTCTGCGGGTCTTGACAGACTCACTTGTAATGAATTAGGGCTACGCCCCTCAATAAATGCTAAAGAACTCTCATCACACTCGATACCTCGACAGTATCAAGTCAAATAGTAGAATTGAATTGTATCAAGCCACATACTTAACCAATCATATCTCACTTACCTACGTCACTCATTCGCCTACACAATCTCAATCACATTCGTTCACTACTCAAAAAACTGAAGACTCGCGCTCATAGACTTTACAATTACAACGAATTTGTAAAATATTATAATAAAATGTATAAAATATCAAATGTATAAATAACTGCCTCAATAGCCAAGTGGTCCTGGCCGCGACGGCTACGCTAGAGGTCCTGGGTTCGATTCCCAGGTCGAGCAAAGTGTTATTGGGTTTTTCTATAAAATTCCCAGTAGCAGCTCGGAGTTAGGAATTTGTGCCCGGTTAATGGCAATAGGCTCGCCCCCTATTACATGGGACCTAAACATACCGGCGAACTGTGGGTGTACATTAGTACGCCTCTGCCTAACCCTTCGGGGAATACAGGCGTGATGGTATGTTATGTAAAATATCATAAACCCAACTTTCTTTTCTTTCGCAAGAACTCCCTTCCTTCTGTGCTTATAAACAATTTTTAGATAAATGTTGTGCATATCTATAAACACTCGAATAAGTCCCTGTATTTTGCTACCAACCAAATGTTTGTGTTTATATTGTTGATGTGCCTTATTATAAATCTATACTTAATATATAAAGCTGAAGAGTTTGTTTGTTTGTTTGTTTGCTTGAACGCGCTAATCTCAGGAACTACTGGTCCGATTTGAAAAATTCTTTCAGTGTTAGATAGCCCATTTATTCAGGAAGGCTATAGGCTATATATCATCACGCTACGCGGACGAAGTCGCGGGCAGAAGCTAGTAAATAAATAAAGGAGAAGCAAAGGTGTACATTAGTACACCTTTGCATCAAGAATTAGGATCAACCTTTTGGAAGCGTGCACCTAGAATCATAACGTTTCATAAACGCTTGTAAAAGCTTATTTTAAATAAAAACATTTGAACTTGAACTTGAACTAGAAGAATACAGGAGTGCCCTAAGCTCCGAGTTAGCGTAATAAGATTAGAATCCTGTAAAATCTCAAAACATGGCATTATTTTAGCCGTTGACCGATAGGTTCTTACCGTTAAGAGGGCTCGCGCACTTGTGATTTTTAGTCGGGCGATAGTTTGATCGTTCTGGGATCCACTATGGAGTTATACAGCAGTGCGCGCATTTGACGATTAGAATTCGACATGAAATTATACACGACTACTACAGCGACTAAAATATCGGTAGACTAAAAATCACAAGTGCGCGTTAGCCCTTAGACGACAAAAAAACACCCCAGGACGAACTCCCTCGCACATATCCCCAACTCTGTGCTGCTACTGAGATTAAACCCAATAACACGTTGCTTGACTAGGGAATCGAACCCAGGATCTCTAGCGTAGTAGTCGCGCTTGGGACCACTGGACTGTGAACTCCATTTTTAACCCCCGACGCAAAAACGACGGGGTGTTATAAGTTTGACGTGTCTGTGTGTGTGTGTGTGTGTGTGTGTGTGTGTGTGTGTGTGTCTGTCTGTGGCATCGTAGCTCCCGAATGGATGAACCGATTTTGATTTTGTTTTTTTTGTTTGAAAGGTGAATAAGTCGGGAGTGTTCTTATAAATTAAAAACGAGCGATGCAGCTAACAAACAATTAAAACTAAAAAACCACTTTAAGTTTACAGACAATAAAAAATAAGTTGAACGGACCGCGACCTTGTGGAGACCTGTGTGTGTTGTTGATTTATTTACTCTTCATACCTATTTCGTTAACGTATTATAAAAAACTAGCGACCCGCCCGCGGTTTCACCCGCGCTGCCCCGTCCCTAAGAGTCGTAGCGTGATGTTAAATAGCTTAAAACCTTCCTCTTGAATCAATCTATCTATTAAAAAAAACCGCATCAAAATCCGTTGCGTAGTTTTAAAGATCTAAGCATACATAGGGACAGACAGCGGGAAGCGACTTTGTTTTATAATATGTAGTGATCCTCCACCGCGTCTCTCTGTCTGTTCGCGATAAACTCAAAAACTACTGAACGGATTTTCGTGCGATTTCCACTAATGGACGAAGTGATTCATGAGGAAGGTTTCTGGCTTCTGTGCTAAGTATAATGGCATCGCGCTACGCTACCTTACGCTACGCACGATAGGTTTTAAATATGATAACATATAAAACGAACGAACTGCCTCATTAGCCAAGTGGTCCTGAGCGTGACTGCTACGCTAGAGGTCCTGGGTTCAATTCCCAGGTCGAGCAAAGTGTAATTGGTTTTTTCTATGAATTTCCCAGTAGCAGCTCGGAGTTAGGAATTTGTGCCCGGTTAATGGCAATAGGCTCGCCCTCTATTACGTGGGCTACCTAAACATACCGGCTAACTGTGGGTGTACATTAGTACGCCTCGGTCTAACCAATACAGGAATACAGGCGTGATGGTAGGTTATGTAAAACGAATTTGGAAACAAAAGTAACTAGAAATAAACTATACACCTCTGCTAATCATCATAATCTACCGGAAAGATAAAGATCCAAATCTTGTTAGCTATCCGAATGAAATTGATTATTACGGAATAGTACCTAAGCGTAAAATATGTAACTAATCTATATATTTTATGCAAATTAAATATATATTAGTAATAATATCGTTCCAACTTCGCTAGGCTGCCGTTGCACTTGCGTTGAATCTATCTATACCTACTTATATATATATATAAAGCTGAAGAGTTTGTTTGTTTGCTTGAACGCGCTAATCTCAGGAACCACTAGTCCGATTTGAAAAAATCTTTCAGTGTTAGATAGCCCTATACATCATCACGCTAAGACCAAGTAACTGTTCCAAGCGGACGAAGACGCTATTTTTCTATGCAAGCTCTGTTGCAATAGATTTGCGGAAATAACGAAATTTAAGACTTTATGGTTTCCTCATGGATGCCATTGTCAGAAATGAACCAAATTGAAAAAGGACCTAACGGGATGCACCAGCTTTCAAATAGAAAAATAATCATTAAAGTCGGTTCACCCAGTCGAAAGTACTGAGGTAACAAACATAAAAAAATCAATAAAAAGAACATTTTTTTTAACAACAATTGTTCATAAAATGAAAACTACTGGGCCAAACTGTGTTAATTTTTTATAGAACCAAATTAAGCAGGTATTCCGTATCAAACTAAAGAAGTATCACGTAAATTAGATCATAAATCTCATCGAAATCGGTGTAGGTACATACATAAAAAAATACCAATCGAATTGACCTCCTCCTTTTTGAAGTCGGTTAAAAGGAAGATGTGGATGTATTTGGGGGGGAAACTTGAGCCCTATAGCCCACTGATGATGCCGGGATCGTTTTGCGCTTTGCTGAATTAAAATATGTTTAAATAAATAGTCTTCCAGTAATTAACACAAACATCACGAAATGACCTTACATTTTTTCAGCTCCAGTTCACAGAAGCAATTCATTTGCGCAATATTTTACTAAAACATAGACGAGTTAACCTACGTAAACACTAACACAAATCCTAGAGTGCAATTTTAATAAATATTTTGACATTAAGTATAACTGGTTTTAAAGGTCTTACTTAGAGTTGGTTGCGGTCAAACTACTCAGCTTATAAGGACACTTCGACATGCCAAGATGAGATATACAGATGATTGCATGGCAGTTATAATTACCTCATTAGTCTAGTGGTCCCCTAAGCGCGGCTTCTACGCTAAAGGTCCTAGGTTCGAATACCAAATCAAGCAAAGTCAAAAACATTTTTTCATTCCGCGAAGAGTTAGGCAGCGGCATCTAAGGTACACCCAGTCACCCACACCACAGTTCGTCGGCATGTTTAGGTGCTATGTAATAGGGGCGAACCTATTGACATGACATAAATAACACATGCATAATTAACCCATTATAATGTCCTACTGCTGGGCACGGGTCTCCTCTCACAATTAGAGGGTTTGGCTATAGTCCACCACGCTAGCATAATGCGGGTTGGAACACTTCACACGCCGCTGTCGAGAAAATTTCTCAGGCGCGAGGCGTGCAGGTTTCCTCATAATGATTTCCTTCAACGTTGATAATTAATCAGGCACAAATCCCAAACTCCGAGCTGCTACTGAGAAGTAAAAGCAGAGAGAATTACCTACGAGAAATCCAGCAAAAATCCTTAATAGCAATGTGGATCGCACATTACTAGTATTCTTGTTAACCCCTCGTGCTAAGCTAAAATGCTTGTGTTACGAGTGGGTTTACGTCGGTAGTGCAATGGGTGGGTTTCGAACCGGCAACCTCATGATTGCAAGTCCAGCGCCCTAGCCATTAGGCTACCGCCGCTTAAACTTTGAATTTGTACCCAGATCGCCCCCTATTACATAAGACCTAAACATACGGACGAACTGAATTAGTAGGTACCTATACTTCGGAAACAGAGGCGTGCGTGATGGTACCTATGTAAGTATAAAAGAACTAATAACTCTACAGATTTCCTCGAAAATCACCGCACGAATTAACGATAATTGGGTTTTTTGCTTTGACATAAGTATACTTAGATAATAACCAGAAAACTGGTTTTTAGAAGATATTATCCTCATTTTTTTTTTTAATTGTAGGTCGTCAGTCAATCTAAATTTACAGGCAAGCGTCTTAGTAGTAGCTTGGTATAGCTAAGCCGGAATGACGCGGGTACTTAAAAAAAACCTCAAAAGTCACAAACAATTTTTTTTTTCTATTTTCTCTTGTTTTGTTTCATGTTTTTTAATTGTGAATTTCTTTATAATCTTAATTTTGTTACTTTTAGGTATAAGTACAGTAAATAAAAAAATATGTTTATAGTTATAGATGCTGTTTACAGAGAAAATGATAGATCCGGATCCGCCAAGTGCAATTTTTTCAACCGTTTTTTTTATTGTCTAGTCTGTTTTATTAAAACCTGTTTATAAATAGAAATAGTTTCTTTGCAACTGGATAAAAACTATAAATTCGCACCGACTCTGTATGAAATTCAAGTTTGCAGGCAAATAAAAGATATAGCCAACCGGATTTCCAGTTTGAAATCGCAGGTTTTTGTAAGATGCAAGTAGCTTTAGAGAAGATATGTTTTTTAATCAGCTGCGCTATCGTATTATGCAAAAAGTCAAAGAAAAAGTATTTTTTTGGAATAGACAAGGCTGTCTGTGTGATTCTCTTTTGAAAAAAAAAGTGTAAAAGTATAAATAAAGACAATACACTTACAATTTCCCTCATTTCCAGAACCAATTCCTTGCAATAACACAACTTTTATATAACAAAACAAAACTAGAAACACGCTCACATTCATTTTGGAAAACATAATTCCATTTAAAAAATTAACTAAACTTATCACAGACAAAACTAATTCGCGCCAAAAATACTGTCAAAAGTTTGAAATTGAATATTTATTTTATTTTTAATTCATATTTTTAATACGTCTTCACAAGGTAACGACTTTTATAAGGAAACGACTTGTACGAATATGAATCTCACGCGAACTGAGCCTCCAAGGTTTTATTAGTCACATAATATACGATACAAGCTTGTTTGTTACACGACTAGCTTGAACAATCTCTGAGGGGCTTGAAAAATGTTGTGCGGATATAGAAAATGTAAATCAATTGGATAGTGCTTAGGCAGTGATGTAGATAGATAATGACCCTGCTAACACCAAATGACCGTCAATCGGTCATTAGGTCGTTCTCGTAATACAATAATAAAATATTGTATAGTTTTTATACAGAGGATCCTAATATCATCAACATCATGGTCAGCAAGTTTTCGAAGTTATGCAATAGAAAGAAAGAAGTATTTTATTTGTTCACAGCATAGGAGACACAGTGTACAAACATACAGATATACATCTTATAACAATAAAAAAATAATACAATGATTATACACTGACAGACATGTTTGTATGTCTCACAGCTGGACCAAAAAGGTGCCCAGATCAGCTTAATGTCAAATAGGAGGTTCTACCTACTTGACGCTGGTTTTCATCTGGGACCCGTATAATACATTTAACGTAGGTTTATGTAATTTAACGCTTGCTTGATGGTAGGACCTCTTGGGGTCAGACTCGCTGGCGATCATCCTTGCGTCGGAGTGTGACATACATAAATCACCATGTTTCGACTTCCTCTTGGCTTGGTGCGGCTCCCGGCAGTCTGCAGTCCGTACGGGCTAGCTAGGCAACGCGTGAGCTTCTCCTTTGGCAGGTGTCCATGGAAGGCAATGACCACTTACCATCATTTCCTGGTCTGTTCGTTTGCCGGCTTAACCAATTAAAAAACTTTCGAAGGAAAATTTCCTGAAGAAACAATGCATGCCTGAATGAATGCATGCCTAAGATGTATGCTCTCATACCTATTAGGCATGCTCTCGAAGTAGGTAAATGTAAGAGGTTAAAGCGTAGTTCCTAAAGGGATCATTACTGCTATTTAATTTGTATCAGAAATGGAACTGAATACCTGAAAATCATTTATTTAATTTAAGATATAAGAATGGGGTTATTTTAATGAAGAAAAAATCTACTGCGGGCAAGGTTCGAACCTGCGTCTTCTGGTTAGATACACCGTGAGATACACCAGACGCTATGACCAAGCCACCCAGTCCCGAGTCCCACCCGCCTGGTCGAAATTTGCCTTCACATTCTGAATTTACTTCTTAAACGTGACGTTTGTTAAAAGTATGTGTGCGTGTAAAAGTGTATGTGTGTGCGTTAAGTGTATGTGGGTTGTGGCTTGTGGGGTTTTGAACATACCTAACTTTTACATTATAGGCAGCCTACTTATTATTTTATTCATTGCTGTGCTCGATAGGGTCCATAATTGTTTCTTAATTATTTAAATATTACTTATCACCTATATGTGCTTATAAATATATGAATATGTATGACCCAAAACGCCCGCCCTTAAGATTTGATAAACAAAATGGTCAAAAATCAACAATTCGAAAGTTAACAATAAAAATATTTATAATAAATTGTATGTAATGTAAAATATATACCTACCTAATAATTTGAGGTCAGAATGACCGTGCAGTTGAAATTAGCCGTTCCGGAAGCCCGGACAGATAAAATCATCTACATAAGTGAGTATTTAATGAGTATTTAGAGCCAAATTAAAGAAAGGAGTTTTTAATAAATTCAAATTAACCACCGCAACACAGGCAACACTACATGCAAACTTCTGAGATTGTCGGTTTGTCCCACGAAGTACTTTATTTATGTACTCTTGTGAGCTTCCAGTCTATGAATTTTGACGTAGGTAGCTTCCAACTGTCATCCTTGAGGAGAGTTGTCAACATCATTCGGCATCCTTGCCATGAAAAAAAACTTTGAGCCCAAGTGGCAAGTGTCATCGAACTCTGCATTCATATTGTTTTTCTTATTGCATTCGTTCGGTATGCAAACTGGTTATTTTTCCTTTACACTACTTACTAGACAGATTTATAATTAAACTTCAATCAACCAGTTGTAGGCGTCTCATTTTTGCTACGTTTCTGGCTTCTTGGCGCAGCAATTATTTCGATGCATAAAGTTTAACATACCCACTTCAATGACGTTATAAAGTATTAGGTATATCATTGCCCACTTTGAATCTAAAATACCATCACGCTTGTATTCCAAAGGGTTAGGCAGAGGTGTAATAATGTACACCCGCAGATCGTTGGAATATTTCGGGCCCCATTGAATAGGTGGCGACCTACCTAGCCCTTGCACAAATCCAAACTTCGAGCTGCTACTGAGAATTTCATAGAAAAACCCAATACTACTTTGCTGGACCTGGAAATTGAACCCTCTAGCGTAGTGGTCTTAACTGAGGCAGTGGCATGTTTTGCAACTAAATTAATCTTTGTGACTTCCTTAAAAAAATATTGAGCTTATGTCTTTTTTTTTAATGATTTTGGATTCATTTTTAGGTAGACAAATAAAACAGCCTTCCTTTAAAATGAAAATGAAAACCAAACCAACTGTTGCGTTATTTGCTCAAAATTATTAGTACTGATAAGGAATTCCCCAGAAATGTATTCACACAAAGCCTGAGTTAAGGAAAAGGAACTCCCCAGCCGTAGATGACGTCATATTACGGTAATGAAAAATGGTGGTCGGCTACATATACATAGACACAGACTAATAATATTGCCTCGGTGTATGTAATATTAAGATATTGCTGATCACTTGATTTTTTTAGTGTCAAAAATCCTCATGTACTTACGCAAATCGAACTTTTCCTTCACTAAAATAACTTTTTAATCTTAGCATGGAAAATGCAAAAACAATTCATAGATACATACATAGATATCCTCATGTATCTTCGGCCATAGAGACGGGACTAGATACGTGGGCCTCGTTATTCGTACCTTGTGTTCGGATGCCCAATAGTCACGGTCACGGAATTCGAGAAAGAACAATGACAGACTGTGGACCAATGTTTGCAGGACCCTAGCAAAGCCTGTTTGGTAGACTATAATTTATAATATCCTTTTAATTCTTAGAGACAGTAAAACTGTCTTAGGGGGTGATTATGAAGATGGAGAGCGTCTTTAAAGCAGTTTAAAATAGCGATAATCTGTGCTCCATGGGAAGTCTATGACATACACAAATTCAAACGTAAAACGAATGAACACCAACAAATTTATTTCAAAATATTACACAATAAAACCTTAGCATTATGACAGATCACAAGACCCTTCGAAAATGGCGCGAATTGATTAACCTGTAAAGCAGAGCGCCATAACGTCACGACTTTCATAGAATTATCTTTGACTATAGATAGATAGTCAAAGAGAATTATTCGACCATCGGCTCATGTTCCATAGACATAAAGCTGTAGTAGCTGCTAATAGAGGGCGCAGTATTCGTTTCTGGGTTGCCAGAATCAATATCAGATTTAGAAGGTTTCTTACTGCCTTTTGTCGACTTCTTCGCTGGAGCAATAACGTGGGTAGATTTGTAATTTCCACTTGTACTCCCTGGACGCACTTGACTGGAAGGCGCCATCGCAGCTGGATTTGAGTCGTGCGGCGGCACAGACTCGAAATTATTATCGTTGAATGTACAGGCACTTCTTTTTTCAGTGGGAAGGTGGTAACTTGTGCACTGACAACCTTTATTCGTCCTAATTTTAGAAAGTCTAAATATCCTTGACGGAGACCGGTTGTTCCGTTTTTGTTTTTTAGCTTTTGTTATTTTAGTTCTTGTTTCTCGGAGATTAGATTTTGCGCCGTAACTCCTGTGACGTCTGTATCGTCTGTTTCCGCATTTCCTTCGTCCATCGAGGTTTGCTTGCCTTTTGAGTTTGACGCAAATACGACAATTCGGATCAAATGTCGCCGGCGTAGCTAAGTTTTGATTCGTTGAATATGCTTCTGGCTGCAAAGAAATAAATAGGTAATAAGAGTAATTTAATCATCAATTAAAAAACTGCTCTTTCAGACTTCAGTGACTTCCTAGTCAGTAGCGATGCAAGACCTAAAAATGAATTCGAAAAGGTAGATTTTACGAGGCCCTCTCGTGGCTTTTAAATAACGCTCCCTACGGCGAGGTTCAAAGGGCGCGAGGCCCCACGAACCGCGAGGCTGTAGGCAGTTGCCCTCATCGACCACCGATTACACCGCCTCCGTAAAACCTAGTCAATTTATACTTCTGTAAATTTAGTCAACCTGCGACTTAGCCTAGGTACGTTTGATAGAGCAAATTTTAACAGGGAAAGTGTCTTTTACTGATTATTCTAGTGGTTTCAAGCGTGCTAAGAAACGAGAGCGGTTCGAGCCGTCTACTTATCCAGAACATGACGATAAGCTGGCAACAGGGGAAAGGCCTACTAATGGCAGGCCCGGAAAAAAATATCATCGATGTATTCGCTACGGTTCCATATTACCATTTTAAAAAAACAGAAATACTACCCTGAGTTTAAATTATCGGCAATATGACTAGAGTTTCCAATTATTTGATTTGTTTTTACTGTTGCGAAATCTCAAGTAACTAGGTACCTACGCTAGTTATTTTCAAATCAAAGCAGATCCAAAAATAATCATTTTCTGAGATAAAATACTAAATAACATCGGTTAAAGTATTTCTAATTTACTATCACTCAAGATTAACTGTCATACCTACAGAAAAAAAAAACTAAGCTGACAAGGAAGTTTGACCAATAAAACATACCTGCGCTGTAGACCGTCTTCTGTTGAGCTCATCATACATCTTGGGGTAAGCGCTGTTGTGTGTATGCACGCGGCCGATCCTGTCGCGGCTGGGCTGGCCCCTGGCCTCGTACTCCCCGTGATGGTCCACGTAAAACTGGTCAGCGCCTGTTCGGGTCTTCTGGAGATAAAATGGACAGAACGGCCTCAAAGTCTAGGTACTAAGAGATAGAAAAAACTAGATACGCAAATACATATGGCACATGCTGGGCTGGCATCCTTTTGACATGGTTCGGCACACGCATATTTAAAAGTTACTTACTGCCATTTAAGAGCAGTGATATGACCATTGGACCAAGACCTCTGACTTTCTGAAGTCATAATTATGTGTGCTAATAGTTACGCGCTTACGCCACGGTGAAGGAAGACGTCGTGAGGAAACCTGCATGCTGCCTGACCGATTTCCTCGTCCACCGCGGCGTGTGAAGTCTGCTATCCCGAAGTAGGCCAGCGTGGTGGACTTTAGATTAATAAACACTTTAAAGTTTAAGTACAGCGTATGTTCATTTTAGTCAGGGTTTAATTTTTGTATAATACATCAGACAATCCGTTATCGATACAAAGTGATGAGAAAATAACTTAATATTTTTTTCTGCTGTTTTAATAAGTATGTACACAAAACAAAATTATTTGGTTTACATACTACTAGCGACCCTAGCGGATGCTACAGGCAACCGGTGTTGTCTAATTCAATGTGTGCGTATCTACGTACAGTGCGTATTATGCACACGCTCAAGCGAGGACTGATAAAACGACTTGCACACAACTATAACCAAACCAGAAATTAATCTCATACATAAAAGGAATATGATGCAGTATTTTAGCCAGCAGAATAATAGCTTCCGTAGCGTTACGGTGAGGTGACTGGAATCGAAGCACAAGCGGCGTGTCGTGAGTTCAAATCACGGTAGAGGAAATTATTTTTGTCATAAATGTCATACTTTTTATATTTTAAAAAAGTAAATTGTGTAAACTCTTTTGGTTTAATTGACTTGTTTTTATTTGTGTTGTATTGATTTGTTTGTTATTGAAATAAAACAACAAAAATGGTATATTAAAACATTTAATTAACTAAATAACGGATCGATTAATATACACAATAGAAAAACAATTTTATCGAGCCTCGAGGCAGTTATTATTTATTTATTTATTATTACACACACTACTCGTATCGTTACAGGATAACCTCCACTACAATAATGGTTGAAAAATCAACTTACAGTTAATCGTTTCTTTAATGAAACGGTTACTATTTTATCAGTTATGAATACAAAGTTTTGTTTGATGGGTAAGTATGAGCGTAATATTTTGTTAGAGGTGATCAATTTAATCAAAAATAAAGACGTCACGTAAGTAAATAAAAATTTACAAGTTAACTTTTCACATCATAATAAGACAAAGTTATTTTTGTTGGATAAGGATGGACGTAATATATTTTGTCAAAGTATTGAGTATAGGTATATCAATTTAATCATAGTAAAATAAAATGTGAAGTGAATCAACATGTTAGAGGAAGAAATTATGGCAATTTCTAACCTCAATAACATCACTCACATTACAAAATGGCTACATATTAACTAAAGACTTTCATTATATATGATACACACGTCGTTTAAAACAGTGTGATCACTTTTAAAATATAGTGTGAAAAATATAACACGTCATGGCAATTATTAATGTGTCGGCAAACCATCGTTATCAATTACCTCTTGTAACCTTCTAGGCATGCTGGCTACCATACTAGCGCATATATTGCTACCCCGTAGCGACTCCCAAGTGGATGTAACTAGGTCATCTAAATTAGATTTTGATCTTGTATTCGATGAGTCCCAGTTTAGCACCATGTGACCCCATAGGTTTTCTATGGGGTTTAAATCTGGACTTTTAGCAGGCCAGTCAATAATAGTCATGTTTTCTTGGTTGTCAAATCTTCTGTGCTGGTTTGCTGCATCGTAAACCAGCTGCACGCAAGTGGTTTCGCACGGTTTGTAAGCACACATTATGAGCTGTTGCGGTTATTCGGGTGGGGAGGAATGGGTCCGCTCTGTGCCTAGATATGATGTCCCGGTGTCATTTGAAAAAATCGCCGATGGTTTTGGCCCACGTCGGCGATGGTCTACGTCACCGGAATCTGCAAATCGTCGAACCCATAACTGCACGGTTCTTCTCTGTAATAAAAAATAAATGCTCAGAAACCAGTATAAGTATATAAATGCTGATATGTGTAAATAAATATTAATCATAATTTAACATGTCATATTAATATAATTATAATACTTTGATTAAACATTGATTCCAATGATATACCTATTATTTGTATCATCATTAGTAAACATAATTAATATTAGTTACTTGCTTAATTCGAATAAGTAATTGAATCTTGGCTCAAATCCTATGCCATAAATTTAATTTATTTATATATTGTGTTAAGTCAGTATTACTTATATGACACTTTCCTAAATGAATTAATTATTATGTGTTTTAATATACTTACTATATTAATTAATAATTAATTATATATATTATATTATTAATATAATTAGTTAATTATATTATGAATTAATATAGTATATTAAAACAAATAATAATTAATTCATTTAGGAAAGAATAAAATATTTAATATACTTACTATATAATATAGTATAATTTAACGTTTACAGGCAAGAAGAGCATAGGTTAATGAAAATGTCCATAAATGTTACTCACCGATATCATTAATCGCCTCGCTATTTCACTGATAGAAATGTTTTGCTCGTGTAATACAACAATTTCGGCCTTCTTAAACATCGTTAAATGTTGCATGATTAAGCAATAAAAAATAGGATAACACCGCACACAAATTATTACAGGAGTTGTAAGAAGCAATCTATGCTTAAACTAAGGTCATAATACTTAATGCAAAAAGACTGGACAAATGACGACGTTCAATTCTTATGAAATAAAATAATTGAAAAATTGTGGGTAGCTTTGTCTACTAAGGACACAAAATAAAATGCTTAAGTAGTTAGTTTCGATGGCATATCTCAAACGTTGCAAAACTTCGATTGTCTTATGAACTGGATTAATAGTAACTTGTAAAAGATTTAAATAATATTATAAAAAGAATATAATTCGCAAGTGTGGTTTGATCATACGGCATTCGTTTTACCAGTCAGAGACATTAGCAACGGTGCTAAAGCTGCTCTAGTAAAATTGTTTGAAATAGTGCAATGCATTCAACCACACCAATTAGTAATAAGGACTATTATAGCGTGTTAGCCATGCCTAAGTATTGATGTAGGTGTGTGTGTAGTAGAACTCGCTCGCTTGGACGTTAGTATGCGTACTGATTTACATCGTCTTATTAGTTTACGCACACAATATAACACATATAACGGCAGTTATCCATGTGTTGATATAAACTAATTAGGTGGTTAAACTGTACATAGTTCAATTCAATTTATTTATTCGTATTAAACATGGTACATGAATGGTCTTATAATTAAGTTTTGTCTCTACCCATAAAAATTTCTAAAGCATACTGAAATTATTATAGGTAGGTATTATACCTATAATAATTTCAGTATTCTGCTATTCAGAGCGATAAAAAATTCAACAAATTAAAGATCATAATAATTGCTCCAGCCGTTATTGAGTTATAAATTGTGTAACTAACACGAATTTGTTTTAAATTTGCTGTGTGTTTTTTCGTACCAAGTCGGGTAATATGTCCAGTAGTCTGGCGCCCACCAATGTCCGTCCACACGACATTGTTTTTTTTTAAATTAAGGTAATTCATATAATTTAGACCCCATAACACGTTATATAAAAACTATTTTTAATTACCTACAAACTAGATGCGGCGATATCTGCCGGTGTAAAAACTCAGGAGAGCCACGCGTCTTAAAACAACGAGTTCATTAAAAAAAATAGTGGAGAGGTGGTTTTAGGCGGTGAGTTAATGTACTTTTAGTCATTTTATTAAAATAGTTTTATGTTTTATGAAACGGATATAAGTACGTACATCTTATTATTCAATTTCGGCGTAAAAAACGAGTTATTTTGAACGGTTATTTAAATAATACCGGGGCCGGGGGACTGGAATAAAAAAGGCTACTACAGTTTTAGCTTTCAAAGCCAGTGTCCAGCCTACCCCGGCCGGACACTAGCTTTGAAAGTCAATTACGTTATGTAATCCAGTATTTTTATCTAGTATACCAGTATGTTGTTAAGTAAAATTTTGTTTTTGTTAGGTGGCCAAAGACTGGGCATATAGTGGTCGGTCACTGGACTTCGGCGGCTGACTCTGGAAAAAACACCCTTTACCGACTTTATATTTTTGACAAAAAAACTGGTAGCTTATGGACTTCATATCAATTTTTAATATATTTTTAAGTATATCTACGACTTAATTAAAAAATACACTGATTCGTCTGGGGGGCTCGGGTAAAAGTATATAAGTCAGCTGACGTCTTAAGAGGCCGAGCACTGGGCATCTTACCCTACCTAAATGTTTTTTATTTCTTTCTTTCTTTATATGTAGATACGTAGTGGTCCTAAGCGCGACTGCTACGCTAGAGGTCGTGAATTACATTCTCAGGTCGAGCAGTGCTATTGGATTTTTTGTTCAATATAAAAGGCAAAGGTCTACCTTCACCGGCCTCATGTTCTTCATAGGCCGAGGTCCGTCCCCATCCATGAGCCTGAGTACAAGTTCCACTATGTCATCCGGCGGCTGCGACGGTAGCGAGTAAATAGTCCTATCTGAATATATATCCACAACACTCTTCGACTGCTCATCAGTTACATTCTGTTCAATTTTCTGAGTAGACATGTTTATAACTGTATTTGCAACAAAAACAAACAGTCAAACACTAAGGTCAAAGGATAGGACAGGTTACCTTAAAAATGAAACTTTGAACTAGAAGCCACTTTGTTTTTGTTTATTAATAGGCTATCTACGTTATATGACTTTAATATGAATTTACGGTTTGTGAGCATTCCTGTATCTTCTAGGGAGAGCAGCAGGAGAGCCATGGAAACAGGTCATGCTCGGCATAATATTGCAAGACCCATTTCCTAGTTGTTGTTGAAAGTTCAAGATATGGGAAAACGTACAATGGAATCCGAGTTGCGCAGGGCATATGGTCAGGCGTTGTGATGTTGCCTGAGTAAGACGTTGACTGAGTCAATTGGCTAATAGTTGGTGGTTGTAAACAAAAAATCTTTGAGGCGACGACGTGGGCTAGCTTAGCGCCCTACGGCCTCGCGGTCAGTGGTGGCACCCTACCACTCGGACCAAAATGCCATAGGGAGGACATAAGCATTATTTCAAAGCCACCAGAGGGCCCCGCGAGGTGTAGGTACCTTGCCTATCTACATCAAAATTATCTCTTGCCCTGCCACTGTGGTTTATTCTAGATAATGCTAAATATATAGGTACCTACCGTTTTATACCAGGATAACCCTAAAAAACTGTAACCAAAAAAGGTAGGCCACACTGAACTAAATAACCTCGCACTTAAAATTTTAACGAATAAGATACACTGAAAAATACAATAAAAATTACAGTATCACATTTTTTTTTAATGTTTCCACTTGAATACTTTGCAGTTTTTTTGTATGGTTTTCACGAGTAATTAAATAATATTTAGAATTTTGACTCATATAACTGTGACTTTGTCAACCGCTTGTCACAAACATTAATCATTTTGGTTAATTTAAAAAGTTTTTATAACTAGGTACCTCATTCTAATAGCCCTAAGAGCGACTGCTTCTGCCAGCCGTCCTCGCTTCGATTCCCATTTTGAAAATTTGTTAAATAGGACCTTAACATACCTACCGGAGAACTTTGGTTGTACATTAGTAGGTACACCTCTGCCTAACCCTTCGAGGAATACAGGTGTGATGGTATGTTTACTTATTACTTCTCAGGCCTCTTACGTGTCCAAGTCCACAAAAAAAATATCCTAAATCAACTTTGTCAGCTATGGAATGTGAACTTTATTATCCACGATATTAAGTTTATAATACCAATTTTTATTAGGTACAATTCTATCTATTACAGCCCAACTGCAGTCGTTATGGTGTTTAATTATAAATGCGATTGTATCTGGCTGCTGTCTGTTATCTTATCAGTTTAGGTTTTAAAGCCTAATGTAAGCCTTTCGAAAGGTTATGGATTGCACTAGGTAGGTAACTATGAAAATTTTAATGATGCGTTTATCTCAAAATGTTCTTTTGGGATGTAATCGATCTGGATATGGCACAAAATCTTATGTTGCTAGGGGGAGTCAGGACGCAAACACAGATGCTGGGCAGTCCCCGGCTCTCCGTACTGTGAGCTAGCCTGGGCTTAGATGTCCAGGGCTCCTTCAAGCCAGGTTTTTGAGCTTATTTGTAGGTCCCTTCACTGGGAAGGGGGCTCCTTGTAGGCCTAGGCGGAAATCCAGCACTGACTATGAGCAAGCACCCACAAAGAAAGGTCCTACTTTTTTCTGTTAATTTTTTTTTCCCATCAATATCACTACATTCACTCATACCTACCTAGTATAAATATTTGACGACCTCTTTGGTTTAGTGGTTCGAGTACCGGACCTTTGACTATCTATCCTAGACTTTGACTATCTATCTATAGATAGATAGTCAAAGATCCTAGATAGTCAAAGTACCGGACTGAGGACCATAAGATCGTGGGTTCGATTCCTACAGGACACAAAAAAAATTAGGATGAATATAGGTAAGTGTTTGTGTTCGTCTGGGTGTTTCTTATGTATTATAAGTATGTATTTACAAAAAATAAATACATACCTACTTTTGTATGTAAGTACAAAGTATTTAAGTATTATATCCATTGTCTAGTAGGTACCCATAGTACAAGCTCTGCTTAGTTTGGGACTAGATGGTGCTGTGTAATAATGTCCCAGAATATTTATTACCTAGGTATTATTATTTATCTTTGACTATCTATCTATATTATTTATTATTTTATAAAATAAAGTCGCTTCCCGCTGTCCATGTCTGTCTGCTCCTATGTATGCTTATATCTTTAAAACTACGCAACGGATGTTGTTGCGGTTTTATTTAATAGATACATTCAAGAGGAAGGTTTTACTACGACTCTTAGGGACGGGGCAGCGTGGGTGAAACCGCGGGCGGGTCGCTAGTATCTTTATAAAATAGTCCTCTGTCCATGCATTGTTTTGTAGGAGCCCCGTCATCTTAAAGTACCTAGAGCCTCTGTAGTTAAAATGATTCTGAGGTAGATATGGCATCCAGATGGAGATAACGTTACTTACAACACAGACAAGTAGGTAGTTGTTGTCAACATTCGTCGCCTCGTGGAAAATCGATGACGCGACCCAATGTGTTCGCTCAGTCACTGACGCCATCAATCGTTGGAAGGTGGAGGCATGGCGGAGGAATGCCTAACTTGTTCATCGTATCATCCTGTCGTGATTCAATCCACGGTAGACAGCGAAGCAGTGCTAGACGAGTGATTTTCACCCTAGGAGAGCCTTGCTTCGGCACGAACGAGCCGGCTCAACCAGTGCTACCACACGGCCTCACAGAAAACCAGCGTGAAAAAATTTTACGTTGTTTCATCTTAGCCGGCAACGCACTTGCGTCTCCTCTGGTGCAGCGGTAATCGTCCATCAGGTATCAGGTGAACCGTCTGATCGAATGCCCCTTACCATAAATAAAATACCTACCTACCTATGACCATACCAAGTCGTCGATCTCGTTGTTATCCAAGGCATGCACCTCTGGCTTTTCATGATTATGTGTGTATTAATAATTACTCCCTAAACGGTGAAGGAAAACATCGTAAGGAAATAATAATGATGTAGGTAACTCAGATTTTCTTGATGGCGCGTGAAGTCTGTGAACCCAAGACCACGTTGGTGAACTATACCTAATTACCGCTATCGCTCAGAGAGGAAGTCGAAAGACCAGCAGAGGGACACTATATGGGTTGATGATGAAGATGAGGCCGCGAAGCCGCACCGAAAGTTATTCCTCCCTCAGAGAGGAAGTCGAAAGACCAGCAGAGGGACAATAAATGGGTTGATGATGAAGATGAGGCCGCGAAGCCGCACCGAAAGTTATTCCTCCCTCAGAGAGGAAGTCGAAAGACCCGCAGAGGGACAATAAATGGGTTGATGATGAAGATGAGGCCGCGAAGCCGCACCGAAAGTTATCCTCCCCAGTGCAATCTTATGGGATGGTGAAAAAAAAAAAAACACAATTCACTGAATATACGTTTTGTTTTGGATACAGACTTAGGTATAATTTTAGGATATCTAAAAATAATATTATTTTAACAAGTACCTACCTCAATGGATAATGGAGATGTGATCGCGATTTCCTGGGTTCCATGTTATTATTTTTATAAAAATTCAGCTTTCAATAGGTAAGAATGTGTTTAGTGATTAAGGTGGTGGCTCAGTAGGTGCTGCGTTTCATGGATTTTGTTTTGTTTTCCAGCAAAATATGTACATTATATTATTATGTTTGGTATAAGCACTGACCTCTTTAATACTATACCAAGATTATTTATAGAGATCAGTGGGTATAATAGAAGAAACTTACAAGGTGTAAACCTGTTATTGAAATGACAGCTAACTGAAGCCTCAAATTGACAGGACACTAATGTCTTGGGTCTATATGCCGTGGTTGCAGCTTACCATTATGTACAGACCATCTTCATCATCAGTATATAATACTGGTCCACTGCTGGATGTACGCCTCCCTCCTTCCTACACACCATTTCGGCCTGTCCTCAGATTGTAACACCCAGCTTCTGCCAGAAGCCTATCACAGATCATCACTCCATCGTGCCAGGGTTGTCCCACACTATGTTTGCTGAGTAACAGTCTCCACTCGAGAACACATCTTCATACTATCTTATTACAATATAATGAAAACCATGAACTATAGGGTGAAACACTTGTGTTCACTGTAGACAGATAACCTTGTATGTCCAAAAATCCAAACTTTACAAGAAACAAACTAAAAATTGGTTCATTTCAAATTGGTTAATGATTAAAATATTGTTATGTTCTTTTGTCTCAAGTAGCAGTCATTTATTGGGTTTCGCTACAATATAAAATATGGGGATTTGTTTTACAAAAATATGTTTTTTTGACATACCAGGTATTCTCTCATTGTTTTGTCTGTTTTGGTCCATAGAATTACTATGGACCAAAACAGACAAAAACAATGTTGTATAAAACTACAACAATGAGCAACTAGAATAGGTCACACTTTTAAAACTAGTTGTAGTATCAAAAAATCTTGCAGTTCACAGTAGCTGCAGGATTCAGCAGTGAACTCTAACTTAATAGATGGTGACTACAACAGGCCGACTGTGGTCACAGTGATACCAAAGCTGCAAGAAAATACGTAATAATAATAAAAATGCAATATAAGACAAAATACTTCCTCCAAAGTTCTATTTCAGAGATTTAAATACATACAAATTAGGTATTGAAGAAAAAGTTTACTCATCACTGATATCATTACAATGTTTTTATAATGACTTGTCTATATCCTGCAATCACAGTCGCTCATATCCAAACACTTGTTGCCATGTAATAAAACCATTCAGACCTTATAAAGAAAATGTAATCACAAATTTTGGACTTATAGGCTAGAACACTTAACGACGCCCGCGACCCCGACCTCCGCGACCACCGCGAGGTCCTCCTCGGCCGCCGCGACCTCTGCCTCGGCCACCTCGCGCACCACCGCCGCCTCCTCTTGGAAAACCTTCCCTCTTTCCGCGGCCTTTCGGGGTGTCGTCAATCAGGAGAGTCTCCAAAGGTAAGCTGTCAGGCAGCAAGTAATATCTAATATTGTTTCCTCGAATGCTCAAAGTCTCCAACTGCAGTTCTTCCTTGTTTTTTAGCGTTACCTTCACGGCTTTCAAATGTGTGTTCATCGCGACATCAACTCCAGTGATAGTTCCGTGCACAACACTACCGTTTTTCAATTCAATTGTAACAGTTTCATGGCTAAGCTTCATTAAAAATCTTACGAGTTTCATTTTTGTGGATTTGTTAGTTAACTTTGGTGGAAAACAAAAGCGGCTTCGATCCGCTAGATAACCTCAAATTCTAACCAAAATAATTATGGCGGTGGTAGATATAAAATGCATCAGTGTTACCACACACTTCGATTAAATTGCTACCCACCATCCGTGTTATTTTAATCAGCCAAAAATGTGTTTCATTTATTTATAGAAATATTCAATGAATTTAATATGCGAAAATAAGATAATTATCTAGTTTCCAAAAACATGTTTTATTTTTAATAAAAGTATATAGTTAAATACATTTCAAACTTCTTGAATTGATGGATTGTCAAAGAAAATCTTCTTGAAATTTGATTTGATAAAATATTTTGTATATTTCCGTAAAGAATTAGGTAGTCGTGGTAGGTATATGCTCGAAGTAAAAAACACATCTTAACGCAAATAAAATGAATACCGATGATAGTTTGGAAGGTACTCAAGCAGAACCAGACTTGGTAGACGTTAAGACGGAGGAAGAAAATGAAAAGGAAAACGAAAAATCCGTTAGCGCCCGATTGATATTAACGAAGGAACAGGTAGGTAGAGGATCTGTAGGTAAACGTATATCACTTTTAGGTATAATGTAGGTACCTACAACATAGTTTTATGGAGGTCAGTGGTAGTATCTTATAGTTTGTGTTGTGGCTTGTTTGATTTTGTGTGCAACTACTAGAAACTTATTTACACACTAGCTTTTGCCCGCGACTTCGTTCGCGTAGCATGATTATATATAGCCTAAAGCCTTCCTCAATAAATGGGCTATCTAACATTGAAAGAATTTTTCAAATCAGACCAGTAGTTCCTGAGATTAGCGCGTTCAAGCAAACAAACTCTTCAGCTTTATATAATAAAAAAGTAAAAAAAGTATTTAATATTCACACATTCAAACCCGAAGCATGTAGCTACCAACATGCATGGTATCGTGTTCTAGACTTGCTGCTTATTCAAGTTCATGAGAAAATTAAAGTATAAGGTCAACTAAATAACTACCTACAGGAAATAAAACAAAGAAACTGTGTTTTTACAAATCGCAACACCGTTAAAATTTTAAAGACATCGGAATTACCAACGCATCCATTGATTCATCAAATTAATTACAAAAAGGGGTTGGCAAAGGGTTGTTAGATCAATATTTTTTTCACGCAAAACCACATAGTTCATCATGTCATCAAAAATAGAAGTGAGGACTTTGTCTGGAACCGCTGAATTTTCCGAGGAAGAACGAGATGATGAATTGGAGCTTCCACCACCGTTAAAAGAAGTTCAGGCAAAATTTGCATTCACTGCCGATCAGGTAGATATTTTAAATCAGAAAGATAATTTTTTTAACTCCACACAAGTTCTGCTTTGGGGTTCTTCCTAGTATTAAGAAACTTTTTTATGAGCTGAGACTTTTTTTGGGATGACTTGGTGTGTACTGTATGGCTTCCTAACAGAGAACTGTGACTTTGCCAGTAGGAACTTTGAGTGGTTACTCAAAAACGGTTTGAAAATCATCTGCACATTTGCACATTGCTTTCATTTTGTGCAAAAAGTACAGAATTGTGCCCATTGCCTACTTATGGCGGATCGTTCACCTGAGCCCGCCAAATTCAAATATCAATTGGTTTTTCGCAATTTGTAGGTCTATAACAACTGAGCATTAAAAACTTTGCTAGTAAATCGATATTGTAGCTAAAATTAGGTACAATCGTCATTTTTGGCCAAAATTGACGATTGTACCTAATTTTCGTTTATTAAGCAAAGTTTTTAATGCTCAGTTGTGAATATTGTATAGCTAATGCCGCAATTACTACTGCTAGGAATTTAGAATGTGTTATAGACCTACAAATTGCGAAAAACCAATTGAAATTTGAATTTGGCGGGCTCAGGTGAACGATCCGCCTTATCCATGTTTTGTTTTTCAGGAAAGTGATTTACTCGAGGCGTTCAACCTGCTTGACTACACAGGCGAAGGGAAAATAAAAGCAGAGGATTTTCGCGTTGCGATCAAAGCCCTAGGTACCTACTGGTCTTGTCTCTATAATTATATAGAAATATTTTTTTCCAGAAGTCTATATACACCAGCGCACCAGTACACGCCGTGGCTTACGGAGTGAACAGTGCTCATATATTTATGCTCATATATTAAAACGATATCATATGGAGTATAGCCTCCCTGTCAGGTTTTTTGAGAAATTAAGTCAAGTTCTGGAGAGGAAGAGCGCCAGTAACAATTTTTAGCCTAGATTTGAAAAAATCGGGAGGGCGCCACTAACAAGTTTTCTCCCGGTTCGAAATAATCGTAGATCCGGAGAAGAGCCTTAAATAGTTTGAGCAAAAAGGTATGCATATGACGAACTGCCTAGTTAGCCTAGTGTGTAGTGTGTGACGCGCCTCCACCCTATATATATTGTATATACCCTATATCCTGGCAGGGGGGACCGAAGTGTTATTGAGTTTTTCGATGAAATTCTCAGTAGCAGGTCGGAGTTTGGGATTTGAGCCCGGTTAATGGCAATAGGCCCCATATAGGCTCCTCCTTACCGCATTAGATTTAATTACTTTGCATTAAAATGTTGTCAGGATATGAACCTACGAAAGAGGAACTGCAAAAGATGATAAACGCGGTAGACAAAGGTAATACTGGTAAACTAAGTTTCGAGAATTTTGAGACCGCCATCATGAGGAAGATCATGTCTCAGGATAACGATGGCGACATTATGAAGAGTTTCCGTCTGTTTGACATGGACGATAAAGGTTTTTGTTTTGCAAAAAGTATTTTAAGGCATACGAAAAGGCGCAAGGAAAATTATATTTATATTTAATATTTGAACATTTTCAGGCGTCATAAGTTTTGAAAATCTTAAGAAAGTTACTGAAATACTCGGTGTTCCTTTGACGGACGAAGAAATAGACGAAATGATTGACGATGCTGATAAAGATTTTGACGCTTCTGTAAGTTTTATTCTAAGGGCTACTTGCACCAACTTCAAAATTACATTTAAATTGTATTTAAACACGATTTTTAATAGAAATTTTGTGTTTAAATTCAATTTGAAAATATTTAAAAAGTTGGTGCAAGTGGGCCTAAAACTTAAATAATCATTGCATAATAGGTTATACAAGATTTACCCTTATAATTTTATTTTCAGATATCAGTGGAAGAGTTTATGAAGATGATAAAAAATTGTGTTCATATTGAAACACCATAGCTAGCACGTAGCTTATCTTCTTTCTACCATAAGCCGGAAATAATAATTTTATTTAAATGGCAAGACCAGAAAAAAAACAGATCCTAGTAAAAATATTTTGCGCTGAGTGAATAAAATTACAAAAATGTTAAAACTTGTACAAACTTTCTTCAGAAATTGATCTTGTTACGTTTCTAAGATGCAGATAACGAGACTTTTATGCGTGTGACCTCTATAATATATATTATATCATAGAATCGTATTATTCGCTATTTTACGCTGAGGCCGCCAAATTCAAATTACAATTGGTTTTTCGTATGTATTATAGCTATAGCTAATGGCGCAACCAGCAATCACTACAGCGACAGACTACTGAGAGATACTAGTATCTACACCTAGGAATCTAGAATTGGCGCTCCTTTACAAAATATCTAGCTGAATGGCGTCCAGCTTGATTCCCATTGCGATACGTTTATCAAAACCGCTACCCACATTTAGTTGTTTTGTGCAATGACTTATTTATAGCTTTATTTACAGTTACGACAAGCGTTTTGTATAAAAAAACCTATAACATTTAGTTATATTTTGACGGATTTTTGTAACCAACTATAGTTTAGACGGGGTAAATTCGGGATGAAATATATTTATATTGGTTAGGTTATGTTAGAATTTTCCGAGATGGCGGCGCGGTAGGTGTAGCCGCGTCCCGATCAAGTGGATTGGCAGGTGGGGATCAGAATAGTCCCCCTCAACTGAGCTGGAGACCGCAATGGTGGTCTGCCACTGCTGGGGTCGCGAAAAAGTGGTGACTGTAGTGAGGCGAAACACCCGTGTGGTTTTAGTCGGTAGGTCACCCATTCTGGGTGGAGTCCAACACGCCCCGTCGCCTTCACAAAAAAGTGGCTTGCGAGTACAAGAACCGAAATGTAGCCAATTGTGTATATTGTCACCAATAATGCAAAACAGCTGAACGTCGTTTTACATAACAAGAGCTGTTTTGTAAAGTGGCTAGCGATTATGTAAAATATACAATTCTACTGCGACATACTTAATCTAGTCATAGTTTATTTCAATGTACCTAACCTCTTTATCTTTACTCTATTATCATAGAGAATTATAGAGATGAGAGATCAGAGATCCTTATCTCGATCCGGAGTTTAGGCGGGAAAATGAAAAGTGCACATTGTCGATTTTATATTATTTTTCAAAACTTGAATTTCTCCGAAGTTTAATGTGTAATTATGGTGGATAATTAACCATTAAGTGTTCGTGAACGTGTGAGAGTGTAGGCAAATGATATAAAATTGAAAATCGTGACTTTTTGGGTTCACACCTAAACTCCATCGAAGCCTCAATAAAGTTTCTACCGTTTTATTGGGGCAACTGAACATTATAATTGACACTGGCGAACACAAAAAGTGTGGTGCCATAATACAATCCCATGATGGGAAATATTTATTACCTACTTGATTATTCTAATACTTGACACTGGCAAATACACAAAATGTGTGACGCCATAATTAAAAAAAAAAAAAAAACGATCCGATCAGTCAATGACACTGATCATTGACGTTAGATAAGTTTGTCTATGCTTTTTGCTGTTATTTTGAAATTCGCGTACTTGCGTGTTTACAATTTACAATTTATGAACAACACGAATCACGAACCAATTTTACAAGACTAATCAAACCACTATTCACTATCTTAAAAAAATATTTACCATAATATTCTGTGTATATTATAAATATACTATTATGGGTAAGTTAGGGTGATACCAATAAGAAAGTGATGTAGTGATTTCATCCATAAAGTGTTGTAAATTTTCATGATTACAGATTCCAATGATATTGCATTAGAATCAAATTGCGAAAATTTGATGAGCATAGTTGTCGAATCGCGGAAAAGATTCGGCAAAGCTTGTGTGGAGTACGATCAAAAAAAATTGTTGATGGAAAATAAATTGCTCAATCTTAGAGTTGAAACTGTGGCTAATACCCGTTTTAAACATAAAAAAAACATTCTTCCGTGTGCTGATGAAGACGATAGCAAGGACCTAGATGATTTATTTGTTGAGATATCTGAAAAGCAAAAGCGAGTCGAGGACATTATGAGGAAATTAAAAAATACCCGTGATGTTGTTATGCAGTTGGAAGTTGACGTCGTCGGCAAGAAATTACGAGCTCCCCTTACTGCAGACAGGATGTTAGAACAGGCTAAAGCTAAAAAAATTAATAGTTAAGTAAATACTATATTTGTGTTTTAAGTGTGTAATATGTAAATGTACATAGTATTTAAAAATCAAAGGAATGTATAATAATTTTGAGTTCATAAGTGGAGATCTGCCCAGGCAAGAATTGTCTTGAACAGCTGCTAGCTACCCACCTGTCAGCGACTGGTGCTGAGGATTCCTTGATTGCATTTACTGAAAGTGGTCTATTTCCACCTATAGATAATGATGATAAGTTATTTAGCTGTTATAACTCGCACCTCACTGGATGTTGAGCACAGCACAACCTATCGGGTCCAGCTATATCAAAATCAGTTTAGGAAGAGAAGAAATAGGACCACACACATTTAGCCCACTAGGTACAGGTGGATAAAATCTACACATTTAATTAATCTGACACAGGGCTGTAAATTTCAATTATAGCTACCTCACATACAGGATTTTCATATACTTAAGTTTGGTTTACACTGGAATATATGTTTTGTAGTTGTCTGTCCGTGAATAATATTGTAAATCAGTAAATGTGAAAAAATTTAGCTTCCTGACAGTGGTTTCGAAATAGTGTGGAACCAATGGTCCCGGGCAGAGAGTAACGGGTCCTCCTGTACTTATGGCTCTTAGGACAGGGGCTTCCTATAACCTAACTCATACCCAGTATCATCCAATACAGATTTCTCATTGTATGGAAAGCAGTGATCAGAGTTTGAATATGTACCTGTGAATTTGATTGAATTGAGTTTCTGAGATTTACACGTTCAAGCAAACAAACAAACTCTTCAGCTTTATATTATTACTAGCTTCTGCCCGCGATTTCGTTCGCGTAGCGTGATGATATATATATCCTATAGCCTTCCGCAATAAATGGGCTACCTAACACTGAAAGAATTTTTCAAATCGGACCAGTAGTTCCGGAGATTAGCGTGTTCAAGCAAACAAACAAACGAAACTCTTCAGCTTTATATATTAGTATAGATATTGGTTTAGCTGAGGGTGAGGGTGCGCCCCAGTCCTACCAATTTCCCACAGAGCCCTAATTCTACTATTTAATGTGTGAAAATCGCCATGACTTTAGAATGTTGATTTTAGACAGTTTTGCCTTCAAAATCTCTCAGATCTTGTGCCATTTAGAACCATTGGGTGACAATTGTAACAAAGATGAAAGATTAGACTTCAGCCCCAGGTCACAGCTTAGTTACTGCCACTATCTCCTCAGAATGACGCGTTACAGCAGCAGTACTCAATGCTGGTTTATACTGGTTATTTATTGCAAGTATAATTCATTATGGAAAACAAAAATATACAATTACTTAATTAAAAATAATAAATAATATCTTATAATAAGTAAGTGGATTTTTATTGTAAAATTATGTTATTTTTCTTTCATTATTTTCATTTGCAAATTGATCATTATGGTACTTAAACCATTTACTGTCCCACTGCTGAGCATGGGTCTTCTCTCTGGATATTCCACCACAGTGGTCTAATGCAGGTTAGCAGATTAAAGGCTCATTTTTATTGGTTGTTAGAGCTCGCATTCGGGGTGCGGGAGATAGATTCTAGAGCCTACAGGCCCTATGTTAATCTGGAATAATGTAGCATTCAAATGGTGAAAGAATTTTTGAAATTGGCCCAGTAGTTTTTGAGTTTATTTGTTACATACATACAAATCTTTCCTTATATATAGTAATGAGTTAACGACGAATGAAAAAGAGCCTTAGATTTTATTTTAAACTCACAAGGCGGAAGGGATTCCTACCACACACAAGCATGAGCAAGTGGATATATTGGATACTCCGACATCGGCGATAATAAAATTAAAAGCGTTACATAGTCATTCTACGTCTGGTGCCTTCAACGTTGAATTAATTCATACACAAATGATTTTGTATTGTTTGTTTTTTATTATTAAACGCAACCTATCGCAATGAGTACTAAATTCTTCTGGAATGTGTATCCGAACGAAAAACAAGCAAGATGAAGTCGAATTTTTTATCTGTGTTCCGTTTATAGCATAGACAAATTTAAACTAAATTCTAAAGCCGTTTCTACATTTAATAGATCGATTGTCGTATTCTATGTACTTTATTTTATTCGTTACCCACTCGCCGGAATAATTAAATTAAAATGTAATTTTGAATAATCATTTAAAAGTTTTATGAAGATAACTGATCAATGTATGATATTAACTTTTTTATTTATTTATTCTTATTTCTCATAGACAAGACCAAGAGTAACTAAGCAACAGTTTTTGTCAAGTTGTTGATAATTGTGAATTTTGGAGAATCTTATTTTAAGCGGCTCCGTACAGAAGACTGTACAGTTAGGTCAGAGTTACAATTACTTATATTTGTTTTATTCTCCATCGTTTCAATAGTGACAGCTTTAATTAATCTACAGGGGATACAAGCTGAAAAGATGTCTGAACTTCAAACTCTTTTCAAAGAGCATTGTGTAGTGTCCGATGTGATCAATATAGCACCTTCAGAATTGTTGACTGTAAAATACCCAAATGGTACAACCGTTGATACAGGTAAAGAACTGACTCCAACTCAAGTCAAAGACCAACCTATAGTTACATGGGCAGCTAAAAATGAAGAATATTACACCCTGGCGATGGTAGACCCCGATGCACCTAGCCGTGAGGACCCTAAGTACCGAGAATGGCATCATTGGTTAGTTGGAAACATTTTTGGTGCAGACCTAGGCAAGGGAGAAGTTCTGTCTGAATACATTGGTTCCGGTCCACCAAAAGGTACAGGATTACACCGCTATGTATATTTAATTTACAAGCAGCCCGGAAAATGTGATTTTTCGAAAATACCCAAGTTGCGTAATAATTCTGGAGATAAAAGAGGAAAGTTTTCTATTGCTAAATTCGCGCAGCAGTTTAAATTTGGAACCCCAGTCGCCGGAAATTTCTATGTTGCCAAATATGACGATTATGTGCCAAAATTGTATGCAAAATTAAAGGGGTGATAAAGCATACTAAAATATTTTAAAGTTAAAACTAATAAAGGTATTTATTAATGTATACAGTGCTTTATATCCAAACATCCGTGAGTCTATGGTAGTGATCGATAATTTCCGCCTCCGCGTGACATTTTCATTTTTCGGTCGTGGCCGCCATTACATTTTGGAGTTTGCGTAAATTGGTCGTATCTTTGCGAGCACACATCACCGCGCGTTATCAGTGACAGTTAATTCGTGTACGTGCGTAGTATCGCAGCGTTTCGTCGAACAAAGAGTACCGACGTTCAATCGTATGTCCATCCAGAATCTGAACACATTCGACCCATTCGCCGATGCTATCAAAAGCTCGGAAGACGACGTACAAGATGGTCTAGTCCACGTCCGAATCCAGCAGCGGAACGGGCGTAAGACGCTGACAACGGTGCAAGGCCTCTCGTCGGAATATGACCTGAAGAAGATAGTGCGGGCATGCAAGAAGGAGTTCGCGTGCAACGGAACCGTCGTGGAGCACCCGGAGTACGGCGAGGTGCTGCAGCTTCAGGGCGACCAGCGCGAGAATATTTGCCAGTGGCTGACTAAGTCGGGCCTAGTGAAGCCCGAACAGCTCAAGGTGCACGGCTTCTGAGCCTGCGCTCGCACACACGTAACATGTACACCGTTCATAGTCTTCTTAAATTATGAGAACGTGCGCGTTATTGTAAAACCCTATCGAATATGTATTTAGAAAGCACAGACGTTTACAGAGAAGAGATTACACGGCCGCATAGGCCTTGCGCGCCCTGTGCCTTGCGATTCCCATGTAAAAAGTTATTATATATTATATCGACGCCGTCTCACGTCCTTAGTTGCAATTATAACTGAACGAAATAGTAATAATCGCTTTTTGTTTTTTACATTGTATTTTTAAATTGCTGTAATGATTCAATTAATAATTAAACGATTACACATGTTTTTGTAAGTGATATTTTTTTATTAGTGCGTGGCTGGCACACGTATTATAACCTAACGGGATAGGCTTGTGCTTGTGTATTTTGTAAGTGAAAGTAGGCGGCGGGTGTTGCTGACTCGATACCGTCCGTGGCGTGCCTTTTCATCGAATTCGTCATGTAGTAAAACTACCGTTTGCAGGCGAAATTCACGAATGCTAATGAAACCGTTATAATTGACTCGCATTCAGTACCTACCTACTGATTGCATTGTTTTTGAATCTGAAATAAATCATCTAATGACCACAGCATTCTTGACCAATTATGTGATGATGACTAATACCGCTACCACCTTATGATCTAATTTCGAGAAACTGATTAAGTACATGGGGACATAACAAAGAATTGATAACCTAAGTAGGTACCTACGTTTGTTAATAAAATTATCTTAGCCAATAAAATTATTACTAGCTACATGACGCACGCGGCAGCTTACGAAATACTTGCGGTTCGTATCTATCGACAATTTGATTTACAATGCTCACTGTGGCCGGCTTGTTGCCAAACAAGTTGGTAATTTTGTAAGCAACGCATCGATGTATTCATAACTAAACAATCATCGATAAGTGTCGAGAATATCGCACCGGGCGCGAATAAGGAAGGCAATTAAATTTGTTATTGTAGCTCTTATAGTGAAGTCATAAGAGCTACAGTAGAGGCAGGAAAAGTTTGAAACAAATGAGTCATGTGCTCGTTTTAACAAGGTTGGTGCCGTGAGGTCACTGTCGTGCTATGAATATGAACAACGCTAGCTGGAGATTATTTTTTTTTTATTAAAAAAGTTGTTCGTCTGTCAGATGGTATTATTTTATTTTTTGATTCAGGAGATATCTAATTTCAGTCGACAAATTAGTTAAAAATTAGAGCTTTACTAACTTGTTGGCACTAAAAAGCGTCTGCCTATCTGGAACATGGTTATTCACTGTTTTTACAATTAGGTACCTAACTGCAAAGTATAAAGCCATTGTTTAGTTTCATAGCGTAGGTTCAGGAAGGCAAGGTCAAGACATTAACCAACGGTCATCTCAACAATATTATCTTGTCAACAGTTGAACGAATAAATTCCTTCCTGTTAGATATTTTTTTATGAAAAATACAAGGCATAGGTAGGTACCTACCTAGTATAATTAAAATAACATTGGGAGTGGGTACCTACCTGTTTTGGGGTTTTTACATAGTTTTACAGATTTTTTTCCAAGTAGGTAGATAATTGCTTAGCATGCAGCACGTGTTATTTTTTATCGAGAAACTACAGGACAAAGACCCACAGTTCTCAGAATCAACGAACTATGAATTGAAAGCTAACATTTTATTTGCACTGATTTGAGACACTACTTTTGCTTGGTCAGCAAAATAAAAGTTATTTTACTCCCTTGTATAGGTACCTAAGTAACTACGTCATCGCTACCTAATAAAAATAAGTAGGTAGACAATTTCAGAGTTCATTTGGACTACGGAAGGCGGCGGACCTATGAATCATTATCTGATGCAATATCGCTTTGGTAGGTACCTACCTACTAGCTACACATTGAAAATTGTTTTGTAAGCAAAATATTTATTTGCAGTGTACCTACCTATTTGTAAAGTTTACTGTACCAGTGCCTTTAGTAAACAATAAAGTATGTAAATCTACGATTTAGTCTGATAAGATTGGAATGTCGTCCATCACTCAAACCTTTGGTTTAAAAGAAAGTTGATACCTATTTTATGAGCATTGTCAGCTGTGCCTTATTGTGGTATCTATACCTAGTTAGTTGGTAGGTAGGTAGGTACTACCCATTGAAGTAATATTCTTACTCTAAGGTACTACCTAACCTTTAATGTCAAATGCCGAATTCATTGAAGGGTACACACTAGACGTGCGACACCGTAGAATCAACACAGCAGTTATAGACCCCCATCATTCGGGGCCCTAGCAGTGGTGCAGGAAAGGGACCTGTTGATCAAGACCTCACCTTAGGCACTATGGCCGGCGTTAGTTGGAATCCCCAAAGAGTTCAAAAATCTGCGACCTATTTCTGGAACAATAATTGTAATGCTTAATCCAATCCCTATCCAAACGCAATCCAACTCCAAGGTCAATTTGCCTGTCAGGCGATTTAGGCGTGGAATAGTTACTTAGTCTTAGCGACCGTGATGATAGTAGTCCTGAGATTAGCGCGTTCAAACAAACAAACTCTTCAGCTTTATATATTTAAAGTATAGATAGTTACGATACTAGCCGCTTGAATGTATTTTCATTACGAAAATGAACCGGTAACATTTTGTTTAACGGTAATTTAATCCCAATCGAATTTAGTTCACTCAATATTGAAACAAATTTTTTTTATGTGGTAGCAGGCAAACGAGTAGACCGATCGCCTGATGGTAAGCGATCACCGCCGCCCATGGACACCTGCAACACCAGAGGAGTCACAAGTGCGCTGCCGGCCTTTTAAAAGGGAGTACGCTCTTTTCTTGAAGGTTTGAAGGTCGTATTGGTCCGGAAATACTGCAGGCGACAGTTCATTCCACAGTTTTGTTGTGCGAGGCAGAAAGTTTCTAGAGAAACGCACAGTTGTGGACTGCCAGCCATCAAGATGATGGGGATGGAACTGTTGTCGCGTAGAACGATGGCGACAAGAGGCTGCAGGGATCAATCCGAACAATTCCTCGGAGCACTCCCCATAGTATAGGCGATAGAGGATGCAAAGCGAGGCCACATCTCTAAGCAGCGCCAAGGGGTCAAGCCGGTTTGAAATAACTTGGCAGTCGACGATTCGAATCGCTCTTCGTTTGATGCGGTCCAGAGGGAGAAGCTGGTCTGGTGAATTTGGCGCTAGTCTCGCATTCAAGAGTAGGTACGAAACTTTAAATAATGAACTAAGATGTTTCGTCAAACATCATAATTCCAATGTCGAGGATAAGAGTTCAAGAGTAAGCCTGCAGGGCCGTTGTAAGAATTATATTTGACTAGCTATTGCCCGCGACCACGACTCCGTGGTATTTCAAAAAAAATAGCCCATCTTCGACTTTTGTATTCAGTATCTTGACAGTTAAAGGGTTACCAGTTTTTGACAACAAAGGAAGAAGGAAATACAAAAGATTACTTTGATTAATTATTCTTATATTTTACATCTTATTTATGATTTTTTAGTTTAATTTTATATTAAACCATTTTTATCAATCAATCATTACGCAAAATCATTCACTACCCCAACACTATTAGTTGTAGTGTGGTATCATTATTTCTTTTCGAACTGTCAAGCATATCACTTATTAGTCTGTGCTGTCAAGTTACTGAATACAATTATAAGTCGAAGTATATGTTACTGCTTGTTACATCAGCTATTTGCCAGTGAAAGTAACCGTCAAAATCGATCCAGCCATGTCAGAGATTAGCCGGAACAAACAGACAGACATACAGACAAAAATTGAAAAAAATGTTGTATTGGTATACATATGTTGGTACCGCGTATACATCTGAATGCACTTAGTAAAAAGTGGTTTTTAATATTACAAACAGATAGTTACTCCAATTTTATTTATTTGTATAGATTTTCGTTGCAGAGACATATCTTTGCACTTAGGCGCCCCACACCGGCCACATCTCACCTAAACACCTTGCATCCCACGAGAGACACCGTCCTTCTATCACCCAGTATAAAATAAACACATCATCATCAGCCTACATTTCCTAGCTAGCTGCCCCCCAGCAACGCCCTAAGCCGAGGCCCGTGTCTCGTAGGGGACGCCCTTAGCCGCTGTTGCTTAGTTTTAAGTTGCTCCTCCTGGCTGGAGGCATTCGTGCTTCGCCACCAATTCCGGTTACGCTGTCAAGATTCCCTGATTCAATAGCTATTGCCATATAGAAAAAAAAAAACAGTCTATACTAGTCCACTGCTGGACGTAGACCTCCCCCACAAACTACTAAGAGATGCATACGCATCAGACGACAATCTCCGAAGAAAAAAAATCGGCCTTACGAAACCTCAAGAATAGAATTTGACAAGCACAGATTATAAAGACATTTCTTACACAATTCATTTTTAATTTTTTAAAGCACTTTTTAGCTGGTATCGAATATAAGGCTATTGGCTTTATATAAATGAAACTGGATAAAAGGCTTTTAATATTCTTTTTAATATATTTTAGGCTTCAAATTAAGACTTCAAATTAACATTTGAACTAACCTATAAACATTGAAATAGGATATAAATAAAAGAAAGAATACTTTATATTTTTATATTTTCCAATTTTATCATAGTCAGGTAGTCAGGTACCTACATTTTACCCATTTTACCTTAAGCCTTTTGTTTCATAAATGAGGCAATTTACCCTTCAATATTCCAAATCCAGAAAATATTAACATTCTTCTCCATGTCAAGATATTAGTTGATATTGTTTATCTTCAATAGGTATAAAGTAAAGGGTTAAAATAGAGGGTTGATAATAATCTGAAATAAACAAACATTTTAAATAACAAATTAAAATTATATTCATACAATGAGAGGTCAGCTTAGTGTACTAGAAAAGTACAGCTATGCTTATCATATACAGATTGAATAATTATGATATCCCTAGACTCACAGAAATAAGAATATTGTTATTTCAACTTACCTACTATAATAGTTTGTATGTAAGGCGCAGTAAGTAGGTATCTAGTATAGTTATAAAGTAACAATCTCCTCAATAAATTGTTAATGATGTTGGGCTTATCCAACCTTACTACCCGAAGACGAGATATTTCGGTCAAAAATTGCTTTTCAAATTGATTCTTACAAACAACTCGTCCACTAGAACTTTTTGTTGTCATCACACGGCAAACACTACAGTCTTGACTTATATTCTTTGGAAAGGAAATCACAACAATTCGACAGATTTTCATCTACTGCTATAGCACAGCACTTGTTGAACATAGCGCAAAAAGTATTACATTACAATACAAGTGCATACGATCAAATCAACGAAAAACTTAATTTATTAAAATTTATATACAGTACAATAACTACTAAAAAATGGCGGCAAATAATATTTGTTATTAGACATGTGTAGGTGATGCGCGTAATATTACTCGGGTGATATTACTTCACAATGTGATGCCATATTACGCATTACGCGACGAAAACTAACATCACACCATCACCCGCGCATTTCCTATAATAGAAGAGTGCGAGTGTGAGGAGTGATGAAGTGATGTTTGATGATAAGTAATGTTCGTTTCTGGAACGTAATTTCGCATTCTGTTCTGCCTACTCGAATCGACTTCGCGCGACGCGCGGTAGAGTGAGACAGATGGACGTTGTTCCACAAGTTAGATAGAGAGACGAGATAAGGCGAAGACAAGAAACGTTCGTGACGGATTTTAAGCCGTAAGTTTTTATGAGGTTTATTTTTATTTAGCCGGGTTTTTACCTATGATCACTTGCATTGTTTACATTTTTTTGTGGCAGAACTATGTAGTTGGCGAAATGCATTTTGTTGGCTAGATATTCTTTAAAATTAATATTACTTCAAAGTAATAGTACAGTCGAAGTACAAACATTATCAGATCGTTCGAATACGTCGCGTAATGTTTCGAGTAATGCGTAATGTTATCGAGTAATATCACCTGACCGAAAAAGTAATGTTGCATCACATTACTTCATAGGGTGATGTTTTGCGCATGTCTATTTGTTATTTGCAAAATATCTAGACGACCGAGGGGAAATCGTAAGGGAGGGGGGTGAGGTAGTTGTCAAAATCTATTCTTGAGCCCATAGACACTAATGCCAGTAGATTTTACTCTAAGATTGCAGCCCGTGACCTCCCCCAATGTGCGCTACACAATAAATAAAAATTAAACACATGTGTACTTATTAATGTTATAAAATGATTCGATGCACAGTAACTGCTTTGCTCTTGATTACCTGACTGAAGTTAACAATAGTAACTTTTAATATTATGTTGTTTAATGTCTGTTTACATAATATTTTTTTAGATATTTTAAACAACTATATTAAAAAAAAAACAACGAATATGTACATACGTTTTGTTAATTAATTATAATAATTCTCAAACAATATTCACGAAGCAGAAACGAAACGTCGATCGATGAGCAATTTGCCAAAATGACAGTTACTTGACAATAGTTCATAGTTGACAACACAAATTTCAGAAATTCTGCATTCTGCATTAATATTTGCAAAATTTCTGATAAGATCTGAATAATATAAACTATATCGGTGTAAAAAATAATAATAATATGTTTTAATTCATAAAAGAGTTCATTAGTTGGTTGCTGCAATTCTATTTTCAAATTAGGTGATAAAATGGATTCGGTGAAATGAGTCGCAGACTTTGTGATGTTACTTACATTATTTTTATTTTGTAGTTTATGAAAATAAGAAGTAAAAATGTCGGATAAGCTGCTAACGCTGGGACAGCGTGTGATGGTAGTGGGAAAGGATGTGAAAGGGTCTGTCGCGTACGTCGGTTACCCTACTTTCGCAACTGGGAAATGGATCGGCGTGATACTGGATGAGCCAAAAGGAAAAAACAATGGCACTGTCCGGGGACACGCTTACTTTACCGTAAGTTACAATTTTTTTTTGTAGTAAGTTATACACATATCATCACGCCTGTATTCCTTAAAGGGTTTTTTTTAATTCCCCAGAGGGTTAGGCAGTCATGTACTAATATACACCCACGATCACAGTTTGGGGTGAGCTTATTGATAGTCAGAGAGTTGTCTTAGGGGCGGGGCATTAACTGGGCACAAATCCAAAAGCTTACTGAGAATTTTATAGAAAGACCTTATAACATTTTGCTCAGCCAGAGCCGGAAGCCGGAAGCTCTAGTGTGGCAGTCATGCTAAGCACCACTGGACTAATGAGGCACAACATTAAATTAAAAAACACCAATATATTAAAATCAGTGTTGCCAGGGCCCCTGAGTCGAAAGTTACGTTTCGTTTCCTGGAAAGTAACATATTTGGTGCAAATGTTACATTTTGGGATCTATGATGTCGAATGAGCTTTTTTTTTTTTAGGTCCTTCGTTTGTTAAAAATGTGAGTTCAATTTGGATGCGTTCGTGTACTGTTTGCAATAAAATAAAAATCTAGTATTACTTATCTCGTTGTTCTCAAAATACGAAAAATGCCTTAAATATAAAAATTACTTACATGTTACGCGAGGGGGTCAAAAGTTACGAAAAATGTAAGAAATGTAACCATCTGGCAACGCTGATTAAAATTCAAAGTATTATGAACTTAGTGTACATAATATGGTTTCTTTTTCATTGTTTTAATGAAAAAGTTAATGCCTTAGCGTAGAAAATACAAAAAGATAGGAGCTTACCTATTAACTATCTTTTTACAATTTCCATGCATAATTTTTCATTGCCTGGCATCATATGACTTCAAACTAACTGCAAAGTATGTCATGTTGGTTGAGAAGCAAAGTAACTTGCTTTCCAATAGTTATCAATGATGTCACCTTAAAGATGTAAATTCAGTCTGGCGTGTCTAACGAAAGACACATGTCCAAATCCGTCGAGCAAGTTGAATTTGTCTTTCACTAAAATTAATTACTTCTGAAGAAATTCTTAAAGACTTAGTTGGACCTCAGGTGTGTTGAACCAAAAGATGATGGCTCAAAATTGGCTCTACATAAAATTTTTCCATCATTAAAAATAACTTAATAATCTTAGCATGAAAAATACGAAAAGATGTTATGGCATGTTAGGATTATTGCATACAGCAATAATCCTAACATGCCATAACATCTAACATTAATTAAATTAAAATTTCGAATTTATATTACACATTAACTTAAAAAAATAATAAGGTGACTCTTGCTCCTGTGCGATTATAGCGAATAATAGTATGGGATAACAGGATAACTATTCCTAATCCCTTGACATAGTGTGCATATTGCAACAGCATATAAAATGTATAATTCACATAACAAATACTTGAAAATAAATAATGAACTCTAACTTGAGTCAAAACATACAAGACATTAATACCCGCCTCATTTCAAATAAAACACCATTTACTCACAACAACATTCCCACAAATATTTTCTCCCAATCAGACTTGTTGGAGACTGGAATGAAGTACCTAAAGCAATGGTTGCAGCGCCCAACATTAACATCTTTAAGAACAGACTGGATAAACACATTAGAAATCAGTATAAACACATCCTCTTTCATACGAGAATGGCTGAACGGATTTGGATAAAATTTTGCGCAGAGGTAGATTATAGTGTTACTGTAGGAGAGCCATGCTTCAGCACAAATAGGTTGCCTTGACTGAAGTGATTCTACGGACTCAAAAGCGGCGTGAAATAACACTAACATTGCGTTTCGCTGAGTGAGGACACTAGAAGCCCAAACCCTTTTAAAGGGCCGGCAACGCACTTGCGACTCCTCTGATGTTAATACTGTCCATGGGCGGCGGTAATCGCTTACCATCAGGCTGGCTTGTCGTTTCCCGCCTATCCCATAAAAAAATAACACATAGGCCTCTTAGACCTTCCCACGCCCCGTTATTCTGCACACAATCAAGTTAGGGTCAATTCATACTAGTGCAGAGTTAAAGCGAAGCGAATCGAAGCGAACTGCGGGACGGATGCGTAGCACAAAATTGACACGGAATTTTAAACTTTATATCCATTGCGTAACATCCAAAATAGATGTAACCAAAAACGAGTTGCGTGTCATCCGGTCAATCGCGCAGTCCGCAAGTGTTGCTGGAATCTGAAAAAATTACAGGAGATAAAGTTCAACATTCTGTGTATAATTTTGTTCCATTATTTCTCTTCTATTTCGTCGGTGGAACAAACGCCACTGTTCTCTATCTTCCGCTTTCCGTTTTACCTCTTGATACACAAAATTTCTTTGAGGGCTTCTCCTTCCTCGTTTTCCTTAAATTTTACCTTCTAGTATAGTTCTGAAGAAGTCATCGTACCATATCAAGTGGCCAAACATCTTTCCTCTCCTATTCTCTACAGTTCTAAACAGCTGTCTTTTCTATCCTACAATTACTAATACTTCCTCATTTGTTTTCATTTCCGTCTAATTGATCTTCTCCATCCTCCTCCAGCACCACATTCCAAATGCCCAATGGCCAAGTTTCACAGCCATACAAGGCTATGCTCCAGACATAGGTCTTTATCAGTCTGTTTCTAATATTAGAAAAAGTCTGAATACATAATTGAAGTAAATTATTGCGACATTGCAGCTTCATCCGGACCATCAAGGCTTTGCTGTTGAAATTATGTATATTATTACAAGCAATGAAGACAGTACAACATTTGAACCTGAATTGTGCACTTGACTTTCAAGTTTTAGTTCTGCAAAAATTGTGAATTTATTGTTTTAACATGAATATAATAAAATTGAGAAAGTTTCACAGCCCATACTTATCCTACAGTTATGCACTGACCTCCTTGGACAATTAATAAATAAAAAGAGTGTTCTTTAACTATCCAAGTATTAAATTTATGGAAACAATAAAAAAAAACATTGTTCTGTGCCGCTTAGTGTTTTATACTAAGTGAATTAATGAACCCATATTTATATGTTTTATTGCAATTTAGTTGTATTATGTGTGATACAACCTGAAAGCCTATTATGAACAAAAAGGATATAATCTCATTTAAAAAATTGTAAGCGGTAAGTAAAAACCCTTTCTCCTAACAATTTCAGTGTGAAGAGAACTATGGCGTGTTTGTCCGACAAACGCAAATCCAGTTGTTGGACGGTGAAGATAATCCTATGGAGACTTCTATAACTTCTGTGTCAGATGAACCCAAGTCTACCGCCGCCAATAGAAGGCTTAGCAGGTATGTTGCGACATAAAAGGATGGAGATTTAAATATTTTTGTGTTGTGTGACGGCTGAAGTATTTTGATAGTATCAAACTATAAGGTCACTTTTAATTACAAACACTTATGGGAGCGGCGGACGCTGAATTTTATAAGCGTCGGTAGCTTAATGGCTAGGGCGTTGGACTTGCGATCATGTGGTTGCCGGTTCGATACCCACCCATTGCACTACCAACGTGAACCCACTCGTAACACAAGCATTTAGCTTAGCACGAGGGGTTACTAGTAAAGTGCGACTAACATAAGCTTTAAAAAAAGTAATGTCAATACCAATCGTAATTCAAAACAATTCGGATACCGTGAATGTAGGTCCACTAATACTTTACCAGAAATAAACAACCGGAAAATCCGTAAAAACCTCGGTAAAGTTATCAAAACTTACATTCACTTAAAATAATTTCCTGTGAAGTATGTTGCAAGAAATTTTTGGATTTAGGAACCTAGAGTAATGGTAACTGAATCTGAATAGTAACATAGGTAATTTTATTAAGTTTTCTTTGAATTACAATTTATTGTGGTATAACATTTGTACTGTCAATTTCGTCCGCCGGTACCTACCTTAATAATGGTAATTAATTAAAAATTAAACATGGAATACTTTTTTTTAAAGTTTTTTTTCTATATTTAGAGAGTTTTTTTTAAGAAAAATCATATTGCAGTTCCTTTTGGGGTTAATAGCTTGCATTCGCTAGTCAAGTTATATTTTTTTTATTTGAATATTCAAATTTCCTTTCACTGATTTATATTTTGAGTTAAAAAAAACCTTACACAAAGGATTCTATGTATTTTTTGTTTCACAATACTGTTTATAAATTACTATCAAATTATTTCAGTTACAAATTTATCTGCCCTGCCATTTGCCTATTTTGGTACTTACAGCATTTACTCAGCTCTTTGTAGCTATTAATTTTCATAAGAACTTACAACTATTGTTTTACAATACAAGACACATTTTTTTTTAATATGATGCAATTCATGCAATAAAATCGATTTTTTATTGTAAATAAAGTTATTTTTTTGATTAAGTAAAAAATCTTGGAATACAAATTTTGTTACTTTTGAATGAAATAAAAAAGCATCAAGAGGTTATGTTTTTGATAACGCTACATGTCTTGACCTAGGCAAATGCTAGTGCAGTAATACGAAAGATTGTTTCAAATTATGAAGTTCTTAAAATAACTTAATGATAAGTTCTGGGGATTAATCAGGTTTTACAGGATGTGCGGACATTTATAGTCATATTTACTCAAGGCTTGATTGATTATTAATAAGATACAATCGAATCTATACAATATGTATGAACCTGACAAGCGCTCAATTATTTCAGTGAACATAAATGTAACTTTCAAACATTTAATGAAACATTTAATAATCCAAATGTTAGATTGTAAATTTTCTATCTATTATGCCATATCAGAAGATTGGCACCAAAATGACAAACATTTACTACTTAATACAGGTTTATTTTAAAGTGTCTTTAGTTCATAGAGAATTACTAAGTGTTTTTGAATAAAATCACCAAATAAAATTCAACTTAATATAATCTAACTACCTATAAATTACCTAAATATTCTAATAATACCTAAATATTCTAATTAATCTGCTACAATGGCCCACATAAATACATAAAATCAACAAAAACAATAAAGATGTCTGCACATTTTGTGAAAGGGGTAGTTTAAATTCACCATTTATAATAGTAACATTAGTAAGGTGTTTGTAATTATTGGGTTTCCGCATGACATTGACAATTAGACGTAGGTATTACTAATAAATAAAGCAACATTTAGGTAATATTAATAGTAAACTGTGTTCTCAATGTTGTGTTTAGTTTTTTTAGTGATAAAAAATTCGTATTACCAAAAACTTAATATTGTTATCTTAAAATATTTTTTCTACCAATAATTTTTGAAGTCCTACGCTTGCAACACCGACTTCTAGTACTTCCTGACGGCGCCCGCAAACGAATAAAAGGGTACAGCCACATAATATGCATACACTATAGGATGCAAGTTATAACGATTTTTTGCGGTTATGTTGCCAGGCAAATACTTATATATTACCAATCAGGAATGCTGTTGTTGCTAGTGTGTTGCAACATATATTGTGCGTTACACATACAAATAATGTTGTTAGCATAAATTGTTATAAACGAAATGTTGCTATGTTGAAAATGAAGTTCTTTGGTAAAGGTAACATGCACTAATTTAATGGAATAAAAATGTAAAGGTGCATGACAGTGTATGGAAAAAAGGGGGTAATTTAGTGTATTCAATGGTAGAAACTAGTAGTAATTTATAATTATAGTTTGGAAACACACACTTTCTTCATTAATGAATGTGAAAATTAGAAATACATGTTCACACTAATGTTTTACACTACTTATATATGCTATTTCTTGTGTTCGGAGAACTGGTAAAAATGCTGGAAAATTATTAAAATATTTCGGTCGTTACTAATTTAACCATATCGAAAGGATGTTGATTGATAATGGCCATTCCTATTATGTTTCGATTTCGCGTCTCCTTAGAAAACCTAGGCTAGAGTAGGCTAGCATTAATTTTGAATTAATGCTGATTACGCTTATCGCCTTCCTCGATGCCGAGATTATTCAAATTACTTATCTATATTTTTATAAGTTCTCTAAAACATTATTTTGTCTGGCGTGTTCGGATGTACGGAATTGGGGAAGGAATAATAAGAAATATATGATATAACAGACAAGAAATAACTTTGGGTTATCAAAATAGTAACATTTTGTTGGAATTATACAAAACATGTCCATAATTTTGAACAGTTTTTGATAAGAATTCAAGCTTATTTTTAGAGTTACGTTATTTCAATAAAGTAAGATGTTTTGTGGCACAACTTTTGTCCAACAAATTAGTGGCGCCACATATTCGCGCGCAATCCTAGATTATGCTGCGAAATTGTGTAGACGCGTTCGACCTTCATGGAGTTTACGGGAGGTCGAATAAAAAAAAAAACTACATCTGAACACGTCTCCTAGCAGAAGCGTGCCTAACTGATAGAGTGTTTCTCTCCTCGCTAGTATAACAGTGGCGCAGAGGTCTAGGCCCACCACGTGAGTATAGAATTAGCACAATGTAGCCCTATGTAGCACGGAGACGCACGAAGCTTTGTAGACGCTTTCGCACCGATTTTTTTTACCCGCCAGATTGGTTCATGTTACGAAAATTTTAGCACCTATCGATCTATTTTTATGTTTCTATGCTCATCTCTTCTTTATTCTTTGACGGTCGAAGATTGAAACGCTTGAATTTTTTTATTGTATTAAAGAAACATTAAAAAGCCCACTGAATATTATAATTTTAAGAAAATTGTTATGGTAGGAGGGCTTGGTGAAAACCAAGGTAGTCGAACTTCTATTGACTGTAAACAATACGTGTTTTATTGCAGTACTAGCTTCTGCCCGCGACTTCGTCTGCGTGGACTTCAGATAAAAAGTAGCCCATGTGTTATTCCAGACCATAATCTATCTCTGTGCCAAATTTTATCCAGATCCATTCAGCCGTTCTGGCGTGAAAGCCATCCATCCATCCATCCTCACAAACTTTCGCATTTATAGTATTAGTAGGATTTTCCTGCACTTTTAATTAGACTTATAGCTTTTGATCCCCGTGTGAAGACGGGTTAAAATACTATTCCTCACTACATTACAGATAGGCATCTCGTGAGAGGCGAGAAAATATAAAGCCGTGATTGCCTAGTGATATGACCATTGGACTGCCAAGTCAAAGGTCTCGAGTTCAAATCCGAGGCACGTCCCTTTGACTTTTCGAAGTTATGTGCGTATTAATAGTTAATTATCACGCGCTTAAACGGTGAAGGAAAACATCGTGAGGAAACTTGCATGCCCGAGAGATTTTCTCGACGGCGTGTGAAGTCTACCAATCCGCATTAGGCTAGCGTGGTGGACTATAGCCTAATTCGTCCCATTGTGAGAGGAGACCCGTGGCCAGCAGTAGGACATATAATAAGAATAAGAATAAGAATAATAATGCACCCTAATAGCAATAATAGGTTGATTATGAGAAAATATTTGACTTGCTCGGTAGTATGACCTCTGGGTCTGACTGGCTGGCGACCACCCTTACGTCTGAGTCTGTCGTAAATCACCTTCATGTGTGATCCGGCCTCTCTGCTTTGACAGTCTGCAGTCCGTAAGAGATCTTAAGGGTCGGCAACGCATCAGACACTCCTCTGGCTCGTCAGCTCGTTTACCGACTTAATCAATAAAAAAGGTATAAGATTTGCGCGTACAAAATAATTTTCTTTCGTGGAAGCGTGATCTCGGATTAAATTTCCGTTAAGACTGTTCTTAATAACCTTGCTTTCATACTCCCTCACAGTGGAGTAAAGTTTTGTACGTCCAAAATTATTTGCGTTACAATTTTCGACCGTAAGATTTTTTCGCCTTTACTCATCCGACATTCGCAGTGAGTCGTAAGGTAACAGGAAGTAGTTCGCAGCAGAGTACGTAAATATGTATTCGAAGCTTAGGGCGCTGTAGCATGTTCATTATTCCAAATGACGTCAAAGTTCCTAGATATAAGTATGGAACGGGAGTGTGGTATTGCTGGTGCTGCAAAACTGCTTTCCAAATGGTTGAGAAGAGGGAAAAGCTGAGAAAGCACCGACTATGCTAGCTCGCCACGTTCCAGGCTACAGCGAAAACGCTGATGTTTCTTCTATCTCTTTTGCTTGCTAATCTTTTTACGTAATAGCTCCTTCGTTGTTGATGTCTCTTTCTTTCCTATTCCAACGCGCAGTATGGGTAACTCTGCCTCTCTGAAGTTAAGCTCAAGTACCATAGAAGTCAGTTTTACGATGAAATGTTACGATTACTTTTTCACTCTATTATACTCCGTTAATGCATGAACGTACATTATCTCGCTCGCTCAGGGCAGATGACAGTTGTAGGTACCATAAATACTTTACATTTGACCTGCGTGGTGGATCGGATAGCCTAACTTCAGAGGGGGTTACATCACATGAACTGTAGATATCGCGCTTTATATCAAAAGTAACATGAGCCATTCTTACTACACTAGGTTTTTTTAATCTAAAATTTTTCGTCATAATATTATTTTCATTTAGCCACAACTTAATGAGTGTCATTATTTTTTTTTCTAAAAAAATGAATGTTTGTTCTAACCATAATCTACCTTCTATACCGTATATCTTACCTTCATTAATAAGAGGCAAAAGAAATATAAAAAATGTCCTTCCTACGGAAAACAGTTATTTTATAATGTTTTTAGAGTGAAATGATTAGTTTTTGTAAATTGTGTATTGGTTATTTTTTAAATCGTAGTGTAGTATCTACCTAGTAGACCAAACATATAAATAAGGATGTTTTAAGGTGGTTAACATTTTTAATGTTAAAAAAAACATCATGAAAATCCAAAACAATTTTGTATTAAGGCTGACGCGCTCGCTTGACTCGCCAAATTCCAATAATTATTGCCATGAACCAAATAAAAACAGCCAACCTGAAATCAAATTTGAATTTTACGGGCCAAGCGAAAGCGTAAATCCTCTGCATTTACAAGAGATCGAGTTGACCTGTGCCTCGCCTATGCCTCGAATTGAGTAACTTTTCTATGGAACGTAGGTCGTTGCATGATATTTCAGCTATATCCTGATTTTTTTTTGTTTGTCTTGTTAATCTTGTAATGGCTTGAGTATCCATTGTAACAATTCCCTTTGTACAAATATTGATTTTATTGAGGTAATATCAATTAACTATGTTTTAATTGCATTGTTGTAGGGAAAGTGATGCATAATATTTTTTGGAAATTTTGTTTAAAGTCTAATACAACATAATTATATGTTTTTTTAATAATTATAATCATAAAATAAACTAGAAAAAAATATTTTCGCTCTGACTGAATTAGTTTTTCGCTTTGAGAAACATTATTAGCTCTGCCTCGTAAGAAAACCGAATGTATCACTTTTCCTACTAAAAATATTGAACATGTTTAACAAGTGTGCGAACTAACTATGCGGTGGTTGTGAAGGGTGCGTCGGAAGGCGTCGCCCGCGCAGACTAAAGCGGGAACTCTGTCTATGTCGAGGTAATGATATATGTAATATAGTACGCGGTACGCCTATTTTATTCATATTTTTAAATAAATAAATAAAATTACGAGCATATAAATTGAAGGTGGCTGTTCTTGGTTTGAGGTGTTGCTCAAAGCGAGGCAGTAAATATATTACTTCGAACGAGGCATACGGTTGGTTAATGAAAAAAATCAAATACTGTAGGGTTGCCATTTCTCTCACTAGCAGCCTTAATTAACATGTCTAATCTACGAACAGCCTCCTATAAACCACTGTACATTATAAACATTATTTTTCACATCCTGAATATCTATTGACAAATACTCGGGTTGTGGGAAAAAATGAGAGAATATTGGTAATATGTTCTACTAACCATCTCTAGTACTAGTTTTTAGTATTTTTTGTCTTAAGTACTGGAGTTCTTTCCTATGGAAGATATACAGAGATGAAGGATTTATGTTACTAATATTCTTTATAACTCCTTAATTACAAACTTGTACTGTAAGGGGTTCATAACAGTTGGATTATTGTTGCTTGAATTCAAGAACGAGGTCTGTGCGGACGGATACTATTTGTATCGACTTAGTTGCAAGAACATAGCATAGGGTACATTAATAAGTCGATTGGTGCTTCCGCTTCGCAAAAAATCACGAGGCATAAAGTTTATGGCTTTACATAGCGGCGGTAGCCTAATGGCTAGGGCGTCGGACTTGCGATCATGTGGTTGCCGGTTCGAACCCCACCCATTGCACTACCGACGTGAACCCACTCGTAACACAAGCATTTAGCTTAGCACGAGGGGTTAACAAGAATACTAGTAATGTGCGAACCACATTGCTAGTATGCTTTTTGTTAAAAAGAAAGGGATACTAAGCTTTTTTATAAAAAAAACGTGTACCTTTAGAATTCGTGTTGGCTCGCAGGCCCTGTTTTAGTGACAACAAACACTACAACGACGACGACGGGAGGGATGGGGGATTTCTAAAGTTAGGGCATCACAGTCGCCGTTCCGTACGTAGTATTAATTAGAAATACTATGGCCTAGGGAATAGCATTCTTGCGACTAGGTCAATTCAAAATCAGTCTGTATGCAGGACCTTCATTTTACACAAATTCTACAATAATTATATTTTATTATTATTCATAAGTTGCACATAAATAATTTTAAGTTTAAATTTAACAGCATGGTATATTTAATGAAAACTGTAAACTGTATTACAAGTGAATGGTATTTTTAAGGTAGAGTTTGTGTTGCATTCAAATTGTCATACATGGTGTTTTATTTGTGACCAATATAAAGTACATGATGTGTTTTTTTTTTTAATCCAAAATATATTTTTCTGTATAAATTTTACTTCAGGAAATTTGGTATTTCGTACGTTTTTAATTTATAATTATTATCTTATCGACCGCCTTGTTTTAATTATTATAATTATTAGCCAAGGGGGGGGGGGGGGGGGGTATTACACCAAATTTTTCCAATCCTCATTTAAGAAAATTATTGTTTTTTATTGGTCACAAAAATCACACATGCATAAGTATATTTTTTTATTTTTTGTATTTAATTTATAAGTTCACAGCTTCGTTTCATGCTGCACAATACTTTTAATGTTTATTTTGTATGTGTATGTTATTTGTATGTATGTCGTGTGTCAATAAAGAACGGTTTTGCATAACAACTGACAACCTATTGCCATCTCTCTCTCGCACAGTACTGTACTGTTTAATGTGTGACAGAGATGGCTAGATATCGGTAGTTGTTCAGTTAAACTATCCTTTGATGGCACAGGTTATATTTGTTATGTTCGCATTATGATCTGTGACTAAAACCTATGTTTGTGAAGTATATGTTTAAGGTAAACCCAGGTTTTAAAATAGCTTCTTTATTTCTGTGAAGTGACTTATTTATTAGACATTGATGGATATAATTATACTCTGGGTTTAGTTTACACTTAGTTTAAACCAGCTTTTGTAATATTTGGGTTATGTTTTTCTGTTTACTGACCGAATATAGCCTGACAATATTAGTTTATTGTATATGTATGAGATGTTATTCTGCTATTTGATAAAAATATTATATTTGTTAAAAAAAACGACATAATTATATTTTTTCAATATTTTGAGTGTCTTTAAATAGTAATAAAATAATATATTCTTCGGTAAAATCATATTTGTTAAACTTTAATTAGGTAGTTAAATTAATCTTGGTCATATTTGGTCAGTAGCTATTCTTGTTAAGTTATGGTGTATGAGTAGTTGGTGAAATGTCTGTATATCTACAAGGCTTGTTTTGACATAGTAATATTATTTTTTTCTATGAATATAATACAACATTTTCTAAACCTGCGTATCTAATGCGCGTTACTTGGCCTTAAAGGCATTGAAATTTATTTCTATTTCACACGTTTGTTGCCGAAGTGTTTAGATAGTTGTAGAATCTATGACATAGTTTTGACATCGATCTTTTACTTAAATTTTATTCGTCCAAAACAAGTCTTGTTTTAATTCTAGAATATTCCAGCTTCCTGTATACGTTTAATACTTGTGTATTTCAAGTGTACTGTCCGCTTGTCAATCTGTCTCGCTTAATACAGCTTCATACAGAATGGCCGGCGCTCACTCTGCGACGTCCATTGGCATTAAATCATAATTATAGTCTAATTTTGACTGATTCTAGGAAAATCAGTCTACTAAAATGTTCTAGCATTCAAAAATATAGTTCAGCTTTGCACATGTGTTAGTCACCCTCATCAAAATAGCATCTTAAAGACGTCCACTGCTAAACAAAAGCCTCCCCCAAAAACTTCTACAAGGGCGGTAATATGCCGCCTGCATCCAACGACTCCCTGCGATCTTCACCAGGTCGTCCGTACATCTTATTGGAGGTACTGTACTGTAGAATGATGCGTGGCCTGAGACGCGGCCCGTCCGTGCGCTTTGATCCGGTTAGAACTACTTTATAATAGTCGGCTTGAAGCACGGCGCGATCGAGCTTAACCCTTTATATTGGTGATCTCTCACACAAATGCAAAGCTGTGCTGACGTCATAGGTAGTCGAGTAAAATAAGTAATTTCTTAAAGTTACTAGGGATTTCACGAAGTCCCACATTATTTTGCAAGACTCAAGGCTATTTTTTTTTTCTTTATGTTTTGCAACACGCAATGTATTTCGCAGTAACGTTGAGGTTGGCCATTTTGTGAAAGCTTAGCTTTGTATATCGCATGACATCCGCTGAGTTGAAACGAGTCTACAATGAATGACAGGTGATTATCCGAACATCGCTCATGATGATCGGAGTTATTATATCAAATATTACAACAGATTTAATACAAAGACCACAGTTCTCATCCACATGAAGCGGTTAATAAGCAGGTATGTCACGGATTTTGTCGTACTGTCTCTTATACTGAATCGAGAAAATTCCTGACATATTGTGCTTATCATCTCGACCCTCGGTGTTTTTGTAGAAAACTGAGTGTCAAAGACGCTGGTTCGGATAGAACTAGTCTTAACAAATAAATTTTCTCGTAGTACAAAGTCTGTCAGACATTTGTCGGGTCGGTTCAACTCGGCTCCCACCAGACACGCTCCTGTACGTCTTGCGAACGGTTCCAGCTCGCGGACCTCTTTGGCAAGCAGTCGGCAATCGCTCACGTCGTATGCTTCGCCGACTACTGAGAGGGCGGCCTCGCCCGAGCCGACAGGAAAGAGAGCCTCATTTGTCGAAGTACGTGCTATTTTAACTGACTTTTCAATGCCTAGAGGGCGTTGGAGTGTCATTTATGCTAGTCGAATTATTTCTCTTCAGAAAAGTAAGTTGCCTCATTAGCCAAGTGGTCCTGAGCGCGACTGCTACCCTAGAGGTCCTGGGTTCGATTCCCTGGTCGAGCAGTGTTATTGGGTTTTTCTATAAAATTCCCAGTAGCAGCTCGGAGTTAGGAATTTGTTAGGTTAATGGCAATAGGCTCGCCCCCTATTACATGGGACCTAAACATACCGGCAAACTGTGGATGTACATTAGTACGCCTCTGCCTAACCCTTCGGGGAATATAGGCGTGATGGTATGTATGTATGTATGTAAAAGTAAAACTGACAATGATAGAAAATTGCGATCATGTGGTTGCCGGATCGAAACCGAAACACACCTATTGCACTACCGATGTGAACTCACCTGAAACATTATGCACTTAGCTTAGCACGAGGGGTTAACAAGAATACTAGTAATGTGCGACTCACATTGCTACTATGCTTTTGTTAAAAAGAAAAAAAAACAACAACTCATGTCCCACTGCTGGGGTCGGTCTCCTATCAGGATGAGAGGCTACAGTCCCCTACACTGGCCTAATTTGGGTTGGCAGACTTCACAAGCCGTCAAGAAAATCTCTCAGGCATGCAGGTTTCATCACGATGTCTTCCTTCACCGTTTAAGCGCGTGATATCTAATTAACTATTAGTACGCACATGACCTTGAAAAAACAGAGGTGCGTGTCTTTGATTTGAACTCGACGCAAGCATATAAAAATATTTAAAAAAACTAATCATGTCTCGAGAAGCAAGACATATCTGAATTACATGTTTTATTTTCAAAATTGTGATGAATCATGATAGATAGATAGTGATATGACCATTGGACTGCCAAGTCTTCTAGAGACCTTTGACTAGGCTTGCGTCGAGTTCTTAGCTCCGGACTCCGAAAACTTTTATCAAAATTTACTCCTTGAACGCCTCTCCTACAACCCCGTTTGCAGACTGGTTTCGTGGAGACTCTGACTCCTCAATACACTCCTGGTCAGAGCATCACATCACCACAGCCAGCGTCTTCTAGCATGGAAGACAAGATAGCCAACATTCAGGCGCAACAAGAGGTATGGAACCGTGCGAGAATCATCTGTTACTTGTAAAATTAAAGGTGCCTTCTTTGGCAAGGCGAGACGATTGGAAGGGAGATAATTGAAATATTTTCAACTCTTATTGACAATAGTAGACTGTTCAACAAGGGGAGAAAGTGACAGATTACTAACGAGTGTGTATTTGAGGACCAAGCTTGCTAGGGCCGCAACCCACACGAGTTGGTACTCTGTACTTTTCTCAAATTGAAGTAAGTATAGTGTTTTCTATAAACAAGAAAATAAAAATAAGCTTAATAATATCTGAAAATAATTAGAGCTGCCTTCGTAGTCATACTTTTATTATTAAATATACCGACATAGTTACTTGTGTATTCATTTTTTTGTGTTAAGTATAAAGGTATTAGCTTCTTAGACGTGCAATCATTGTACTTTATGTGACATATGCTGAGGCGGAAAAGAGTAAGTTAGATTTTTATTTTTGGATTCTAAAGCAATTTAATGTAGCACAATTGCTACGTTAGAGGTCTTGAGTTCGATTCCCGAGTTATTGGTTTTTCTATGACAATATCAGTAGCAGCTTGTAGTTTAGATGTGTGCCCGGTTAATGGCAATAGGCTCGCTCCCTATTTCAACCTCAACATACTGGCGAACTGAGTATACCACTGCCTAACCCTTCGGGGCGTGATGGTACGATGATATACTTATGACTTAAGCGATAAATTCCATTATTTTCTAGATAACTTCCCTAAAATCTGAAGTGGAGGATTTGAAGGAGAAACTGGAGACATTGAAGGTCCGACGTGCCGAAGACAGAGAGAAAATAAGAGAGTTGGAGCGGGTGCGACTTCAACTAGACCAGGCCAACGAGTTCAAGGCGAAGATCATGGAGTCTCAGGCACAGCTGCAGAGGGATCTGCAGCGGGCTAAACAGGAGGCAAGTCATTATTAGTATTGCTTTTTTTATATATTTTTTTAAGGAATAGGGGAGCATACGAGCAGACGGGTCGCCTGATGGTAAGCGATTACCACCACCCATGGACACCCGAGAGGGTCACAAGTGCGTTGCCCGCCTTTTAAAATAGTTTTATTAGTAGTATCCTCACTCAATCGGCGAAACAAAACGTAAGCGTTGTTTAATTTTTTGTTTTTCGGTTTTCTATGAGGCCGTGCCGAAGCATCGCTCGCAAGATAAGACGTAATCGATTCTATTCGTTTATTTGATAAGTAATTTTGTATCTCTCATATTATGGCAACACCATAAATAAGTTTGGCTGTCATGCAGTTTACGCGCACGTAAAGAAAGAGTACATACATACATAAAAGAAAATTAGTACAACTGTGCCTTACCCTTCGTGGAATACAGGCGTGATGGTAACATAAGCTTCGACTTTTAACAGGTCCGTGAGGCCCAAGAGGCGTTAGAGACTCACAACGACGAAACAGCGGAGCTGCAAGAGGCGGCTGAGATGGCTGCCTTGGACAAAGAGATGGCCGAAGAAAGGGCTGAGGCGCTGCAGATGGAGTTAGAACAGTGTCGGGAGAAACTCGAGGAGGCAACCCTTGACCTCCAACTCATGAGGGCCGAGATGGAGGCTGGCGGGAATATACGTGAGTTTGTTTTTATTTATCATCATCAACCCATGGGTTTTCGGGAACAGGTCTCTCAGCATGAGATTTAGCTATCGCCCACAACGCTGGCCTAATGAGGGTAGGCAGACTTCACGTCGTCAAAAAAATCTCTCAGGTATGCAGGTTTCCTCACGATGTGTTCCTTCACCGTTTAAGCGCGTGATAATTAACTATTAATACGCAAATGACATCAATAGCTAATTTCAAATAATTTTTTTATTTATAAAATTTATTCATATCGGTTACTACGCGTAACGTTTCTAGAATACGCCAATTTATAAAGTTTCAATTTATTAAGTCTACTAACATTTCTGGTTTATTCGCATATTACCCGGTTGTTACGCGTAATAGCTGAACAGTGCAAAGACCTAACATTTTCGAAATACAGAGCAGGCACACACAAGTCTACACAGCTATATAGTAAGGTTTCTATTGCACATAATAATTGTTATATATTTATATATTTTCTCAAATTTACTGACTTAAAATTTTATATTTTTTTTATATATTTCTCTATATTTATAGAATTACATACACGACTATTGCGTGTACGTATTACTATATAATATTATTTTATTTGTTTTGACTCATGTAATATAGTATTACATTTAATTGTGTATAAATTCTCAATTTTTTTAATATCACTTTTAGTTTCATATTTTTTGTTATATAAAAGCATGAACTTGGCACATTCACTGCTTCTTTGATATATGGGATTATTCTTCAATTTTTTTTTGTAAGTTTTATGAATAATGACTAGGTAGTATGGTTATTACCTGCAAATATATTCCTTAATCAGGTACAAAGCAAATACTGCACAAATTTCAATCAAGTACTGTCTTTTATTCTCTTCAAACGATGTATACAAATACCTTTTACTCTTATTTACTTCAGACATACATTAAACTATGGCATCATAATTATTTATTGCTTACGACAAAAATTACAAGTGTAAAATTGTTTAAATAAACGTAATACAACAAACTTGGCGCTGCACTGCCGTGCATCCATTTCAATCATTAAATTAATAGTGTGAATGTGTTAAGTCTTTGTATGTTAATTGTTGCATGTTTTTGTTTTTTTTGTTTTGTGTATAATGCCCTCGATGACATGATATATCCACAGTCCCTCAGTTTTATCGACCTTTTGAAACCCAACCAAAGAGATTCGCTTTACAAATCATATAAAGAGGAATTATTTAATTGTTTGTAAGTTCGTAACATTGTTTGTAATGGACAAACACAAAAAAGTATTTAGCCGATTTAAAAAAAAACACCTTTAAAAAGTTATATTATTCCGGTGTAACATATTTTATGCTCTATTGCGGCATACGGCAACACACTTGTCACTACTTTAGTGTTGCGAGTGTCCATGGGCGGCGGTAATCGCTTACCATCAGGTTATACGTCTGCTCGTTTTCCCCCCTATCTAATAAAAAAAAATATTGTTTACCGTGTTAAACATAATTATGTAAAGTCACTTTACGTCGCGAGCGGAACCGCAGGAAACAGCTATTAAAAATTATATTGTTCGAGTAAGAAATGAATTCTTGTCCCTGGGATAAAAATAAGCTCAAGCTGTTGCTGAAATATATCAGATACGTGAGTTATTCAATGTTGGGCAAAATCTGAAGTAGGCATGGAATATTTTGCAGATAGCACGTGAAAAATCCTATGCATTCTGACGTCACACTTGCGACTTTTTTTCACGCAGCCTGCTCAAAATAATATTTTGTTCATAATTTCATTGTAAGTAGCAAAATAGCAAGCTTCGAGAATTAGCTGGCTGCGAAATTAGCGTAAATTAATCAAATGAAAAGTAGCAATCATTTCCATGCCTAATCTGAAGTAGTCTTGAAGTCCAGTGCAGTCCAGTAGAGTGGGTACCCCCGACAGACAGACAGACAGAGGGCCAGCAGTTCTTGTGTAACGGTTTGTGTGTGCGGCGCTCTGACAGAGCACCCGTACGCAGAGAGCGGCGCCACCGGCTACGAGATGCGCCAGCTGCAGCAGCAGAACGTGCGCCTCAGGGACACGCTCGTGCGCCTCCGCGATCTGTCCGCGCACGATAAACATGAAATGCAGAAGATGCATAAGGTAATATCTTTTTGTATTTTTTTTGCATTTTCCATGCTAACATTATAACATTAAAAAAAAAAATTTAGTGAAGGAAAAAATCGACTTTTTCATTCGAACCTGCGATGTATCGATGTATGGATGCTACTGATCAGATTTTGACACATGTGGTGTCGATTGATTCGATAGTTACGACTGTATAATATGTACCTATTTGATTTTTTTCGTAGTTGAATTTTAGTTTACTTGCTATAATAAAATTATGATTGCCTATAGTATCTCGGAGTCGAGATGACAAAATTTTGTTTGTCATTACATTTCTTGTTTATATTAATGTCTGCTATCAAAGATGCATCTACTCTATTTTTTTTTCAAAATGGCTTCCGGTAGTTATGCCAGGCTCCATACTAAAAATCTTCAAACCCCCTTTCTGTTCTCCTTTAACTTTAATATCTAATTTGTTATGATTTGTGTAGGATTTGGAGCAATATAAATCGGAGATAGCAGAACTGAGCCGCACCAAGGAGAAGCTTTCTTTGAGGGTCGATGAGCTGGAGGCGCAAGTGGCCGACCTCCGGGAACAGGTGGATGCCGCATTAGGCGCTGAGGAGATGGTGGAACAACTCGCTGAGAAGAAGATGGCGTTGGAGGACCAGGTAAATACTACCTATATTAAAAAAACGAGATGAGTTTCTGCCATTTATGTTTTTCGCCCAAAATGCCTAAATACAATGGTAGACGACAACGCGACAGACCTAGACGGAGATGGTGGGATGAGCTTGACTTGTTCTGGAAAGAAATATTCAAAATTAGATTCTGCCCGCGGCTTCGCCCCCGTGGAATAAAAAGTATCGGGAACGGGATAAAAAGTCCTATGTCCGTTTCCTGGTTCTAAGCTACCTCTCCACCAATTTTCAGCCAAATCGGTTCAGCCGTTCTTGAGTTATAAATGGAGTAACTAACACGACTTTCTTTTATATATATAGATAAGATAGATAGCGATGAACCGTGACGAATGGACGACAACGGCTGAATAATGTTATCAACTCTATGTATCTATGTACTTCCTCGAACTTATAGGGAAATACTAGCTTTTGCACGCGGTTTCGCTCACCTGAACCTCATGATCTCTTCTTCTTGTATGGGTCTCTATACATCAGAGAGGTTATTATGTTTATACTTAATTAAATAAACATACATAAATTCATTGTAGAAATTATTTTAATATGACAATCAGTTGTACAATGACACATGTCTCAATCAAATCTTTTATTGGCGGCCAGTAGGCACGCCAAGGAGGATTGATACATAACACCTCCGTCCCAAATGGTGCAGCCATATGCGTTAGATACGGGAGGGTAGCATCTGGTCGACATGACGCTTATAGATGCGACCTGAGTCTGCCGTAACCTCATAATGTAAGCGGCCCAGGACTTGTGTCACGGTACCGAACTCCCATTTTGTTTGAGGATCAACGGAATCTCTGAATTGCACTCTCTGGCCAACTAAAAATGTGCGGACTGGGATCGGTGTATTAGGGGAACGTATCCCGTCTCTCGTCCTCGCTCTGTAATGAACACTTAAGGTATTTCTTATTTCTCTACCGAACATTAGGTCGTATGGGCTTTTATGGGTGCTGGTACTGGGTGTTCTCCGTAACCGCTCCTTTATACTTAGTAGTTTGTCCTGTATGGAGCCTGGTTGGGCGTGGATACTGTGTAATGCTTTTTTTATGGTCTGAACGTAACGCTCTGCCTGTCCATTCGTGGCTGGGTGGTAAGGTGCTGTAGTTTTATGTACCACCGCGTTGTTCCTCAAAAAAGTTTCAAATTCACTTGAAACGAATTGACGGCCGTTATCGGATACCAAGGTCAACGGGAAGCCAAAGATCACGAAAAGTTCTTTTAATTGTCGGATACACCATGTGCTTGTAGTAGTTTTCGTTTGGATTATTTCCACCCATTTTGTATATGCATCTACAACTATAAATAGGTAATGTCCGTTAATCGGTCCTGCAAAATCTATATGAATTTTTTGCCATGGACCTGATGGTAAGTCCCAATGATGTAATGTTTCGGGTGTAGGTTGATTTTGGTTCAAACAGCATTCACGGCAACCTTTTACTATATCCTCTATGTCTTTATCAATATTTTTCCAGTATACGTATCCGCGTGCAAGTAATTTCATTTTTACGATTCCAAGATGACCTGAATGTAATTCTCGTAAAACATGTTGTCTCAGTTCTGTCGGTATCATAACTCGAGTTCCTTTTATGATACAACCATCTTGAATGGTTAATTCGTTATCGTTATAGCCGTATCTCTTCACGGTTGCGCCGTCTTTCAAAGCTTGTAACAGTTTATTGTACTCTGTATCGCTGTTAGTCTTTTCGGCAATTTTGTTACGATCTATGGAAATGGTGTTTATTTGGTTCAGTTGAAATGCAGAATTTACGTCAATTAGGTTTGTGGCTATTGTATCAACTGGAAATCGCGACAAATAGTCAGCATTGCTGTGTTCCATCGAGGTCCTGTATTCGATAGTGTAGTCGAATCCAGAGAGAAAATGTGCATAATGGAAGAGTCGCATCGTGCTCATCGCTGGTAAGGTTTTGTGGGGATTGAAAATTGTTGTAAGTGGTTTGTGATCAGTAACAAGTATGAATTTTCTTCCGTAGCAGTAATGGAAAAATTTCTTTAACCCCCAGAACAAAGACGTGGCCTCTTTGTCAATCTGGCTATATTTAGCCTCACTGTTGGTCAATGAGCGTGATGCGAAGGCAATAGGTCTGTCAGATCCATCAAGTAAACGATGTGATAACACTGCTCCAAGGCCGAAAGGTGAAGCGTCTGTAGCCAGAACCAAGGGTTTCTCGGGATCGAAGTGCATTAACACTCTTTCACTGAGAACTTCTTGTTTGATTTTATTGAAACTGTCTGTAAATTTTTGTGTCCATTCGAATGTTATGTCTTTCTTAAGGAGATTATTAAGCGGGCTAGATATTGAAGCTAAGTTTGGAATGAATTTGTTGTAGTAGTTAGCCATACCTAAAAATGTCCTCAGTTCGCTGATGTTACTGGGGCGTTTTGTATCCAGAAGAGCCTTCACTTTAATTTTGTTTTTATGCAGTCCATTTTTATCAATGGTGTGACCCAAGTAATCTATGCTTTCTTGGATAAAGTGACATTTATCTTTATTCAGCCTTAAGTTATGGTCTTGTAGTTTTTGTAACACCAGGCGTAGCCTTGTAAGTAGCTGTTCTTGTGACGATCCTTGTATTATAATATCGTCAAAAAAACATTTTACTCCCGATATTCCTTGAAGTAATTTATCCATAAATTTTTGCCATAAATTCGGCGCTACTTTGACACCAAACATAAGTCTGTTTACTTTAAACGTGCCCTTGTGTGTGCTTAATGTCTGCATCATAGAACTTTCCTCGTCCATCATCATGTTTAAATAAGCTTGGCTGATGTCCAGTGTACAGAAAATTTGTCCTCCATTCATTTCTGCTAAAATGTCCTCTATAATAGGAATAGGGTATTGTTCATCCGCTATAACCTTATTTAAAGTAACCTTGTAATCTGCACATAGACGTATACTGCCATTAGGTTTGACTATAGGGACTACTGGCGTACCCCATTCCGACTTCTCAACTTTGGTAATTACCCCTTGTTTGCATAGTCGTACTATTTCCTCATCTACTTTTTGTTTCAGTGCGTATGGTATACGTCTAGGCTTTACGAATATCGGTGTTGTGTCTGCCTTTAAATTTAAATGTGCTTTGTAATCAGGTATACATCCAAGGGAATCATCAAACACCCTTGAGTATTCAGCTAGTAACTTATCAACTTTTGACTGTATATTGATATTGACTGCGTTTATATTTGCCAAGTCCAAGTTAATTGCTCGAATCCATGCTCTGCCAAAGATAGGATCAACATCTTGCTTGATAATGTATAATTTTCCGTCTAGTGTCTGATTATTGTATTTACATGTAACGTAAGCCACTCCAAGTGGTGCGAAAATTTCTCCTGTGTATGTTCTCATTGTAATATTCGTTTTATAAATCTTACAACCTATATTTAAATGTTTGAAGTCTTTGTAAGAAATTGATGATAAAGCTGCTCCTGTATCTACTTCCATCTTCAAGTTTGTATCATTTATACGTACGTTTATCATAAATTTGTCTGTATTATTTGATCGTATTAGATTCATATCCCAGGGGGTTAGATCGTGCACGATATCGGACTCGATATCCTCACTCTGCCTTTCCACCTGCCCCCGATCCAGTTGGTTGCTCGCTGGTATTCGCCGTAGGCACACTCGCGCTAGGTGACCAACTCGTTTGCATTTACTGCACGTATCTTTGATACTTCTACAAACATCACTTCGATGTTCTTCACTTCCACAACGATAGCATTTGTTTTTCAAATCTTTAATCGTTAGGAACGTCTGTGCTTGCTGTTGATGTCGATGTTTATAATTATTAGGTTGAACGTTCATTACGTGTAAATCTTGATGTGAGGAGTGAGCTACTGATATATAGCTGCTGTCAGATTTTGCTAGTTCTATCAACGTTGCTACATTTAATAACTCCTTAAAGTTTATCAGTTTTGTGTCTTGTAATATTTTGGTACGAATATCTGTGTCCTTTAATCCTCTTATAAATTGTAACGCGAGGAAGTTGTCACAGATTGATGCTTTACAGTTATGGCATGTAAACTCACACTCTTGGGCTAAATGTTTCAACTCTGTCGAGTAAGACATAACCGTTTCGTTTGGCTCTTGTAGTCGCGAAATAAACTTATGTTGACGGGCCCAAATGTTTGGTTTTGGTTCTAAGTAGTTTTTTAATATTTCAACCAAGCACTCAAATTCCAGTTCACAAGGGTCGTTCGGTGCGCATAAGTCGTATGTCTTTTGATGTAAATCTGGTTGTAGTAGACTAAGTAGAGTAAGAGTTTGCGTATGTCCATTGTGACAGTTGTTTAACTTCATGTATGTTTGTAATCTTTTAACAAAGTTATTGAAACTTTCCTGTTCTTGTAGTGGTAGAAAGTTGATCCTCGGTAATCGTGGTGTAGTCTCGGGTGTAGTTTCTGTAAGTTGTGACGCCGTGACGTAAGCCGACGGAGTCGCAGTGTGTAACGTAGTAGGGCGTAAGCCATGTAATGTTAACTGCATTTGTAGAATATGTTCCTCTGTTGTGTGTCGCTGTTCTATTTCCCCTTCTAGGTCTGCATCATCTACGTGTATTTCGATTTCACTTTGTACGTTGTCAAATTTCCTTTGTATATTTTCTAGACTTGCCAGTCTAGCGTTTACTTCCAAGTCCGAAGCGTGTTGCATTTGTATCACAACTTGGTTCAGTTTGGTAATCTGACCACGCAGAGCGGCGCGCGAGCGAACTAATCGCGCCAGTTCGTCTTGCCTCGTCGCCATTATTATGTTTATACTTAATTAAATAAACATACATAAATTCATTGTAGAAATTATTTTAATATGACAATCAGTTGTACAATGACACATGTCTCAATCAAATCTTTTATTGGCGGCCAGTAGGCACGCCAAGGAGGATTGATACATAACAGAGGTCAAGCTGTATCTCAAGATCGGTTCAGTTAATTCAGATAAGAAGTTCACCAAGTTTTTAAGTAGGAGCATATACTTTCTAACACAGTGATAACAATATTTAAATGTATTCAGTAGTTTTTGCGCCAACCCGTAACAAACAGACAAAAAATCACATTTTTGGGTTCGGAGATGTTTATATACCTTAAATTTGTTTTTTTTTTTAAATATCTTCAATGTACAGACAGATTTTTTACAATTTTATAATAGTAGAGATACTCGACCTATTCCGATCTCTGATGATCATCATTATCATTTTATTTATAATTTTCTTTCTGATTAGGAAATGAAAAATACCTCGCAAATTTGATGTCGCATCTGTTCTAGCACCATTACTGCATGCAAACAATATTTAAATTAATGCTTACAGGTAGAACAACTGAAGCAAGATGTCTCCGAGCTGGAGGCGCTGCAGGAAGTCCACGAACAGCTGGTAGAATCTAATCGAGAGCTGGAGATGGACTTGCGCGAGGAATTGGAGATGGCACACGCTAACATCAGAGAGGTGAGTGAGCACGAAGGTGGTTTGTTAGCATACCGTGACGTCAGAGACCTAATGGCAAATCTGTCAAAATCACCAATTCTGAAGCCAAATGACGCTTTTGACAGATATAAATAGTTGATTTGGGGCCCTGTTCTCCCTGAACCCGTTAGGCAGTGGTGGTCCTATACAATGTAATAGGGGGCGAGCCTTTTGCCATTAGTCATGGACAAATCCAAACTATCTTCAGTAACTTTATAGAAAAATCCAATAACACTGCTCGACCTGGGAGTCGAATCTAAGAACTATAGCGTAGCAGTCTTGCTTGGGACCACCAGTTTTATTCGCAGTATATACATATTTTGCTCTCATACATACATACATACATAAAGCCTCTTTCCCGTAGGGGTAGGCAGAGACTACAGACTTCCACTTGCTACGATTCTGACATACCTCTTTAGCTTCATCCACACTCATCAATCTTTTCATACATGAACGTCGGTTTAGGGTACTCTTGACCAAGCCATTTTTCAAAACGTCCTCAACCTGATTTCGGAACGTTCGCCTAGGCCTTCCCCTTCCTACATTCCCATTCACTTGACTCTCGTATATCTGTTTAGTCAGTCTCCTTTCATTCATTCTTTCAACATGACCAAACCATCTCAACATACCTTTCTCGATTTTAGTCACTACATCTTCATTCACACCACAACGTTCCCTTATCACACTATTTCTTATCCTGTCACTCAATTTCACTCCAATCATACTTCTCAAAGCTCTCATCTCAACTGCATTTATTCTACTTTTATGCTTCTTCTGCCACACCCAACTTTCACTACCATACATTAGTGTCGGTACTAACACGCCTCCATGAACAGCCAAACGTGCCCTCTTGGACACTTTCTGACTCCTCATAAAGGCATGCAACGCTCCGTTCACCCTGTTTCCAGCATTCACTCTCCTTTCTATGTCACTTTCACACTTTCCGTCTTTTGTGAACACACTTCCTAAATACGTAAACTCATTCACTAGTTCAACTTTTTCACCTTCAATCACAATATTGCAATCTGTCACGCTATCATCTCTTTCAAATACCATAACTTTCGTCTTGCTTTCGTTTATTTTCATTCCTTTTCTTTTCAAAGCTCCATGCATAATAGTTACCATCTCCTGTAACTCCTTTACTGACGACGCAAGTATGACTTGGTCATCAGCGTAGAGAAGACATTTGATTAGTAACTCATTCATTTTCAATCCACATTCACTCTCTTTCAAATTCGTCAAACAATTATCCATGAATAGGTTGAAAAGCCACGGTGACGCTACACATCCCTGCCTAACACCTTTCTCGATGTTAAACCATTCAGTGTATGTCCCGTTTATCCTAACACAAGCACTGGAATCTTCATAGAGAGATTTCAGTGCTCGAATCAGGCTACCATTCACCCCATGCATAGATAATGCTGACCACAGTTCATTCCTCCTCACTCTATCATAGGCCTTCTCCAAATCCACGAAAGCGCAATAGACCTTTTGGTTTTTCGCCAAACATTTTTCGGCTATGCATCGTAAAGAGAAGACCTGGTCCGTACATCCCATTCAAGTTCAAGTTCAAGTTCAATAAACACTTTAGCATAGAGTTTGCCGACAACACTGAGGAGACTGATTCCGCGGTAATTTTTGCAGTCCTGTTGTGACCCTTTTCCCTTGTATAGTGGTACAATTACAGCCTTGCACCAATCACCCGGTACACGGCTGTTCCTCCAACACAAATTAAAAAGGTGGTACAACAGACTGGACACTATGCTCCGTCCAGCCTTCAGCATTTCGACTGATACTCTATCATACCCTGCAGCCTTACCTAATTTCATTCTTTTCAGCGCTTTCACAATCTCATCCATGCTTATTTCATTTTCAACCTCACTTGCGTTTCCGTAACATGTCTGAACTTGGTCCAGTGTCACCTCTCGTCTCAAACAGACTTTCAAAATACTCTTTCCATCTTTTCAACACACATTCTTCTCCTTTTATAATGCTTCCATCATTGCCTCTGATTTTATTCAGCTCCGAGGTCTCGATTTTCCCCCGAGCTGTTCGTACGGATTTCCAGAACAACTTTACATTGGACTGGAAATTATCAGTAAGCCTCCTATCAAACTCATCCTTTTGTTCATCTTTCTTTTTTCGGACAACTTCCTTAACTATTCCTTTTAACCTTTTATATTCTTTTCTTGCTTCACTTAATTCCTCTTGCGTTGCCTTTTGCATCCTTCGGTTAGCTTTTGTTGCCAACCAATCCAGCCACGCTTTTTTCTTTTCACGCACAGCCTTCTGTACCTCTTGATCCATCCACGCATTCTTTTGCATTCTTCCTTTTCGCCTTTTCGCCGTCCCACATACCTTGATGGCAACGTCCACTACTCCTTCTTTAAGTTCCATCCACATTTCTTCAATCTCAACTCAATTTCAAATTCAATCTCAATTTCAAATTCAATCTCAAGCTCTCATTTAGACAAATATTATACCTCTGCCTACTCCTTCGGGGAATATAAGCGTGGTGATATATAATGTAGAGTATATATAACATTTATTTTAACAGTGTAACATAAGTAATGTTGACACTACCGGTGCAAGCAAAATTCGACTTTAAAGTGATCATTTGACGAATCTTATCTGTACAGAGCCCTCTGTGGTCATTGTGTGTATATATTTTTTTTCTTTCTAGGCTATAAGAGAGCGCGAGGCGGCGCTGGAGACGATAATGGATCGCGACTCAACTATACTCAAGTTCAGAGAGCTAGTTCAGAAGATGACTGAACAGTACAATGAAACGCGCGCTCAACTCGAATCTAAACAAGGTATCATAGATTTTTAGTGAAGGAAAGATTCGACTCGAACCTGCGTCTTCTAGTTACAACAACAGATGCTAAGACTAATAAGCAACCGCGAGTCCCAGAAGGATTTTTCTTTCACTAAAATAACTTTATAATTTTATCATTGTGTTTACAATACTTCACAGATTACAATAAAACTAAACATAAGTCTAAACGGGTATGCCAATTTTGAGGAATTTTGGTACAGAGATAGATTAGACCTTGGAGAAGGACACACATATATATATAGGTTAAGTTTTATCTAAAAGGCTTTCGGTTTGCAAGAGATACCGCGGTCAGCAACTATTAGTTCATGATCCAAAAACTATTTCCACATATAATACTGTCCCCCATATACTGCCCCACTGCTGGGCACGGCTCTCCTCATAAAAATAACAGAGACTATAGTTCTACCTCGTTACTCTAGTGGTTTCAAGTGCGACCGCTACGCTAGAGGTCTTGGGTTCGATTCCCAGGTCGAGCAGTGTTATTGGGTTTTTCTATGAAATTCTCAGTAGCAGCTCGGAGTTTGGAATTTGTGCCCGTTTAATGGCAATAGGCTCGCCCCCTATTACATGGGACCTAAACATACCGGCGAACTGTGGGTGTACCTTAGTACACCTCTGCCTAACCCTTCTGGGAATACAGGCGTGATGGTATGTTATGTTATGTAGACTATAGTTCACCACGCTAGTCTAATGCGGGTTGGCAGACTTTACACGCCGTCGAGAAAATCTCTCTATCACGCAGGTTTCCTCACGATGTTTTCATAATTATGAAAAGTGGTGCGTACCTTGGATTAAAACACGAAACCTAGCTTAGGATCGCTAGACCAATGCGGCAGTTTTAAACCCAAATCTAATTTAACCTTTCGACCGCCAGAGCCTAAAAGCATGCGCGTGCCCTCAGCGCCAAGCCACAAATTCACAGCAAAATACCTACCATGAAATTTCTTCATATCCGTGGTATATTTTAATTTGTTTCATGTAATTAAATATGGTCGGGAGCCTACATTTTTAGGATGTATAAATAAAAACACACATAAGTAATGATTTCATTATTTCCTTTTATTTCGCACTAGCGACCCGCCCGCGGTTTCATCCGCGCTGCCCCGTTCCTAAGAGTCGTAGCGTTATGTTATATAGCTTAAAACCTTCCTCATGAATCACTCTATCTATTAAAAAAAACCGCATCAAAATCCGTTGCGTAGTTTTAAAGATCTAAGCATACATAGGGACAGACAGCGGGAAACGACTTTGTTTTATAATAAGTAGTGATGATTTCAATACACCCCTTTTTTTGTCACATACTTGTGACGCTGGCGCTGAGGGCACGCGCACGCTTGTCACGTATTTGTGAGAACGGCGTCCAAAAGGTTAATCTCCTTGTTTACAGGTTCTCCAGCTCCTTCAGAACAGGAATCGACCCCTGAGCCCGTGGCTCGTACAACGCCGCCCGTGGATTTAGGCTCGCTGGTGCACGCGTCCAGGGCTTCCACCAGGTCTATAGACCTGCAGCTGCGGGCGCTGGAGCTCACCCAGGCCAGGGCTCGAGCCGACATGCTGGCCGCCTGCCTGCCTGACCACTTCATGGCGACCGCTGGTAACTGCTCATTTTGTTCTACAGTAGTCACGAGCACAGATATGTATACACTTGGCAAATTTCAAAAGCGATTTTCTCTTAATCTATTAATTGAAATTTTATGATGTTATGAACTTAGTATTTTCGAACCAATGCTTTAATGATATTGTTATTATCTCAAAGTTTGCAATCGTCATTTCATAAAAAAAACGCTTTCGAATTTTATTAAGTGTATACTTATTTATGCTCGTGTCGACTGTACACTCAAAATAACTGTGCGCGTCTGAAGTAAGCCGTTGCGAACAGTAGCCCAAGCCCGAACACTTTCAAAAACGTATTCGTATCGAAATCGAGAATAATTGGTATGAGAAGGAGGTTAATGAACGTAGATGAAGCGAAAGTGGTGTGCCAGGATCGTAGCAAGTGTAGTCTCTGCCTACCCCAATGGGAGACAGATGTGAAAATATATGTATGTATGTATGAGATTTGTAGCAGAAAAAAACTGATTCGTTTACGATACGAATTCGATAGTTGTTCATGCTTGGGCTACTGATCAAATAACATAATTAAGTGTCTTATGCAAAAATATCGAAATCGGTAAGAACAACTTTTCTTTCATCAATCAATCAACTTTTATCCGTGGGAGATGCTTCGGCACGAATGGGCTGGCTCGACCGGAGTATAGGACATAGATACCATGGCCTCATAGAAAAGCTGCGTGAAACAACGCTTACGTTGTGTTCCGCCGAGTGAGTGAGGATATCGAAGGCCCAAAACTTTTTAAAGATGGGCAACGCACTTTCCACTCCTCTGGTTTTGCGGGCGCGGTGGTAATCGCTTACCATCGGGCGATAAGGATGCCCGTTTTCCCGCCTATCCCATAAAAATAAATCTTTGTAACACATTTTTTTTTGTCATTCAGGTGATCACGACGCAATCCTATTGATATTGTTGCTACAACGGTTGAACACTAAAGCGGACATTATACTTGGACAAATCAGAGAAAGGTGAGCATCTATATAATAAATAAATAAATAAATAAATTCTTTATTGTCTTCCACAAATAAAACAGTTACTATTTAGGTACAATTACAAGCAACTTGAAAACAAAACAAATTTTATTATATATATACACTAGCTTTTGAACGCAGCTTCGCTCACGTGAAGCTATATAAGGATTACAAATGGATTCCCGAAGAAAACCAACAGTGATGATGTCTTATTTGTATTGGTATGCATACATATGAGAGGTCAAGCTGTATCCCGTTATCCGTTCAATCACTTCACGAAGATTTTTTTAATTTTTTGACAATCATATCAATGGCTTAATATCGCTCTAGTATAAATAGTAATAATGTTGTCTGTACTTAGATTCCCGCCAGTGAACGTGTGGGACAGAGAAGTGGTGACGAAAACGCACACAGCCGTGCAATATAGCTTCCGGTGTCAGCTGGAGTACCAACTACATATGATACAGGTTACTAATTGATTTGAAATTAAACTACTTTTTACGGATTTTATCGCGTTGTATTGATATTATTTAATTCCCGACGTTTCGGATCCTTTACAGCATCCATAAGTCACGGGTAGATAGAAGTGTTGGACGTCTTAATGTTAAAATTGTTAACAGCTACCCTACATTTTTGTTAATTACTAGCGATGCGCACCGTGTCCTTTGGACTTGCAGTTTTGGGCTAGAACTTTTTCAGTTCGCAGTTATTTTTGCTTTGCTATATTAATTAGGTATGGAACATGAAAAATCATACATACATATATGCATACACTCACGCCTTTCTCCCGCGGGTAGGGAGAAACTATAGACCGCCACTTTTTACAATTCCTGTGTATTAAAAATTCTATGATTATAATGTCAGACCTGCGACTTTTTTTTACGCAGCCTGCTCGTAATAAGTCGCATCTCAATGGCATCGTATTTTAATGAAATCGCATTTTGTTCGAAATAGCAAGTGTGGTGATAAATAATTTTGAATGTAAATTTATTGCTGACGTAAAGTAGCAGGATGCGAAATTTCATCAAAGGAAAAGTAACAATACTGTGCTTTTATACTAATTATATCTTAAATGTTGTGTATATCTATAATTGATATAAACCTCATTAGCCAAGCGGTCCTGAGCGCGACTGTTACGCTAGAGGTCCTGGGTTCGATTCCCAGGTCCCATGTAATAGGGGGCGAGCCTATTGCCATAACCGGGCACAAATTTCAAACTCAGAGCTGCTACTGGGAATTTCATAGAATAAACCCAATAACACTGCTCGACCTGGGAATCGAACCCAAGACTTCACGCACTCAGGACCGCTAGGCTAATGAATAATACTAATCATCCCCTCTCCCCCCCAGTGTATAGTATGCATGTGGTCGGCGGCGCTGGATGGCTGTACTCCGGAATTGCTGCTCCGAGCTGCGAGCGCGCTGCCCGATGCTGCTCAGCAAGAGAGGGCACTTGACGCTCTCACGCACCTGCTCAAGACCAACGAGCTGGATGAGAACTGCTCTCTAGACGGTTAGTACATATTGGATGGATACATCTATATATATATAAAAGAAAGTCGTGTTAGTTACTCCATTTATAACTCAAGAACGGCTGAACCGATTTGGCTGAAAATTGGTGGAGAGGTAGCTTAGAACCAGGAAACGGACATAGGATACTTTTTATCCCGTTCCCGATACTTTTTATTCCACGGGGGCGAAGCCGCGGGCAGAAGCTAGTTTTGAATAGAAAGTAGTGTGCCAGGATCGTTTGAACGTTGTCGTGCGATGCTACCATACCTATTAAACTATCTTTATAACACATTTGCTCGTACAGGGTCTCTTACTTCACCAATTACAGTATCGTAATGTATCTCATTACGCACTTGTGCGGTAATGTAATGTAAAACGCACAGTTTATAAAGATGCTCCGTCTAAAACGAACGGTACTTTTTTAAATCTTAGCAAAGAGTTTTTATGTCAGAAAAGTGGTCAACATATTATGAATAAAATTAACTTTGGGAGATGAAATATAATAAATAAGCATTTAATTCTTTAATTTAATTAATTTTTACAATAAATTACAACCATTTATCAGTAACTGTAAAAAAATATTAATTTACTGTATAGTAATACTGGCTGTTTTTTGGCCTTTGCCTTAAAAAAAAGCGATGATGCGCGCGCATCGCTAATTTGTGAACAAGTAAAAATTATTCCGCGCGCTTTTTCTTTTCGCTGTATTGTTTTTATCATTTCGCAAATATGTTATAAAACGTCGTATGACATACGTGCGCCTTGATAATTACAGCCTATGCTTTCTTGTAGCAATATCGGCTTGGCTGTAATTTTCAACTTACCGCCTTTATATCATAATGTACTAATGTACTATTTTGTGATTTTTTTGCATTTTTCATGCTAAGATTATAAAGTTATTTTAGTGAAGGAAAAATTTGACATAGAACTAACCCTAAGGTATAAGGTATCATGTCGGTTGAGAGGCAAAGTAACTTGCTTGTCAATAGGTGTTACTTACGTCACCTTTAAGACGTAAGTTCAGAATGTGAAGGCAAATTTCGACATGGCAGGTGGGACTCGCGGTGGCTTAGAGGTCATGTCTTCTGGCGTACCTACCCAGAAGACGCAGGTTCGAATCCTGCCTGCGAGTTGAATTTTTCCTTCGCTAAAATGTACTTGCTCTATCGACTCGTTTCTGTGCGTACCACACCTCACCCGGCTATTGATTATCCTTAAGCCTGTACAAGTCATATTCATATTCATATTCATTTATTGCGTTCCATAATGTACAAAAATATATAAAACAGATGGTAGGCTTAAATCTAGGAATCAATTATGGACCCTGTTGGGCACAGCACAGCTTAGTAGGAGAGAGGGAGACGTGTCTATTTATTATATTTTACAAGTTGAAGTCAATATTGTTTAATATTATACATTTTATTTATTATATTTACGTATTATTTACAATTTTAACTATAATATTTTATTGCACTATTTATTTTTTATTTATCACAATGAGTAGGTTACATTTATTTTCTAACCACCTCTATTGAGTAGGTACATACATATTTTTTATTATGTCTCATTCATAATCTAATTAATGCAATTAGTGAGAATTTATTTATGTGTTTTTCCCATTATAGCTAAATTCTGTTTTATTTTGTTTTTAATTTTTGGTGTTAATGGTACTTATTTTTTTTTTGTTTTATTTCTCAATATAAGTAGTAAGTATGTTTATTTTTATTTTATTTTATTTGGTGTTTGTTTAATTTGATTTGTTAGAATATTTATTTAATATATAATGAATAATATTAAAGTATTTATTTTTAATTAAATTTAGTTATGTCTGTATTGTTAGCAATATTATATCATATTTATTTTAATGGGTTATTGTAGTTTATCGTCAAGGTATTCTTTTATACTGTAGTAGGTTTTTCTTATTAGGAAGTGTTTTAATTTATTGACAAAGATATTAAACCTATTTTAATTTTTAATGTTGTTTGGTAGTTTGTTGTATATTTTTATAGACATGACCAGTGGGCCTGATGAGTGCATTTCTAGTCGAGATGTTGGTAGGTTTAACCTGTTTTTATGTCTAAGTATAATTTTGGTTTGTATGTGTTCGCGTTTGTTATAGAATTCAGGGTATTTACGGACAAATTTACATAGTTCTAGAATATAAATGCACGGTAGGGTTAACATTTTTAGGTTCTGGAAATGCGGTTTACAAGAGTCAGTTTCCTCAATATTGACCAAAATACGAATTAATTTTTTTTGTAGGATAAAGAGAGTAGATGCGTCTGTACTATTTCCCCATAGTATTACACCATAACTGATCCAAGAGTAGGCGTATGCGTAATAGGTAATAAGTGCTGTTTGTTGGTCTGTGGTTTTTTTATTTCGTATAGGGCATATGAAAAACTTGATATTTTTGCTCTCAACTTCTTTATGTGTGTACGTGGGAGAGCCATGCTTCGGCACGAATGGGCCGGCTCGACCGGAGTGATACCACGGCCTCACAGAAAACCGGTGTGAAGCAACGCTTGCGTTGTATATCGCTGAGTGAGTGATGTTAGCGGAGGCCCAAACCTTTTTAAAAGGCGGGTATCGCACTTGTGACTCCTCTGGTGTTGCGGGTGTTCATGGGCGGCGGTTATCGCTTACCATCAGGTGATCCGTCTGCTCGTTTGCTCCCATATCCTATAAAAAATAAATAAGTACTGTGGGTGTCAGGCATCGAGCGGTGCTGGTCGTACCTGTGCGCGATGTGGTCGGCGCTGCAGCTGGGCGCGCTGGCGGGCGCGGCCGTGGCGCGCGAGCCGCTGCTGCACGCGTGCAGCGCGCTGGACGCGCTCGCGCGCGCACTGCACGCCGACGCCTCCGCGCTCACGCACATACTGCAGGTAACGACAACACGCTGCAGCTGGGCGCGCTGGCGGGCGCGGCCGTGGCGCGCGAGCCGCTGCTGCACGCGTGCAGCGCGCTGGACGCGCTCGCGCGCGCACTGCACGCCGACGCCTCCGCGCTCACGCACATACTGCAGGTAACGACAACACGCTGCAGCTGGGCGCGCTGGCGGGCGCGGCCGTGGCGCGCGAGCCGCTGCTGCACGCGTGCAGCGCGCTGGACGCGCTCGCGCGCGCACTGCACGCCGACGCCTCCGCGCTCACGCACATACTGCAGGTAACGACAACACGCTGCAGCTGGGCGCGCTGGCGGGCGCGGCCGTGGCGCGCGAGCCGCTGCTGCACGCGTGCAGCGCGCTGGACGCGCTCGCGCGCGCACTGCACGCCGACGCCTCCGCGCTCACGCACATACTGCAGGTAACGACAACACGCTGCAGCTGGGCGCGCTGGCGGGCGCGGCCGTGGCGCGCGAGCCGCTGCTGCACGCGTGCAGCGCGCTGGACGCGCTCGCGCGCGCACTGCACGCCGACGCCTCCGCGCTCACGCACATACTGCAGGTAACGACAACACGCTGCAGCTGGGCGCGCTGGCGGGCGCGGCCGTGGCGCGCGAGCCGCTGCTGCACGCGTGCAGCGCGCTGGACGCGCTCGCGCGCGCACTGCACGCCGACGCCTCCGCGCTCACGCACATACTGCAGGTAACGACAACACGCTGCAGCTGGGCGCGCTGGCGGGCGCGGCCGTGGCGCGCGAGCCGCTGCTGCACGCGTGCAGCGCGCTGGACGCGCTCGCGCGCGCACTGCACGCCGACGCCTCCGCGCTCACGCACATACTGCAGGTAACGACAACACGCTGCAGCTGGGCGCGCTGGCGGGCGCGGCCGTGGCGCGCGAGCCGCTGCTGCACGCGTGCAGCGCGCTGGACGCGCTCGCGCGCGCACTGCACGCCGACGCCTCCGCGCTCACGCACATACTGCAGGTAACGACAACACGCTGCAGCTGGGCGCGCTGGCGGGCGCGGCCGTGGCGCGCGAGCCGCTGCTGCACGCGTGCAGCGCGCTGGACGCGCTCGCGCGCGCACTGCACGCCGACGCCTCCGCGCTCACGCACATACTGCAGGTAACGACAACACGCTGCAGCTGGGCGCGCTGGCGGGCGCGGCCGTGGCGCGCGAGCCGCTGCTGCACGCGTGCAGCGCGCTGGACGCGCTCGCGCGCGCACTGCACGCCGACGCCTCCGCGCTCACGCACATACTGCAGGTAACGACAACACGCTGCAGCTGGGCGCGCTGGCGGGCGCGGCCGTGGCGCGCGAGCCGCTGCTGCACGCGTGCAGCGCGCTGGACGCGCTCGCGCGCGCACTGCACGCCGACGCCTCCGCGCTCACGCACATACTGCAGGTAACGACAACACGCTGCAGCTGGGCGCGCTGGCGGGCGCGGCCGTGGCGCGCGAGCCGCTGCTGCACGCGTGCAGCGCGCTGGACGCGCTCGCGCGCGCACTGCACGCCGACGCCTCCGCGCTCACGCACATACTGCAGGTAACGACAACACGCTGCAGCTGGGCGCGCTGGCGGGCGCGGCCGTGGCGCGCGAGCCGCTGCTGCACGCGTGCAGCGCGCTGGACGCGCTCGCGCGCGCACTGCACGCCGACGCCTCCGCGCTCACGCACATACTGCAGGTAACGACAACACGCTGCAGCTGGGCGCGCTGGCGGGCGCGGCCGTGGCGCGCGAGCCGCTGCTGCACGCGTGCAGCGCGCTGGACGCGCTCGCGCGCGCACTGCACGCCGACGCCTCCGCGCTCACGCACATACTGCAGGTAACGACAACACGCTGCAGCTGGGCGCGCTGGCGGGCGCGGCCGTGGCGCGCGAGCCGCTGCTGCACGCGTGCAGCGCGCTGGACGCGCTCGCGCGCGCACTGCACGCCGACGCCTCCGCGCTCACGCACATACTGCAGGTAACGACAACACGCTGCAGCTGGGCGCGCTGGCGGGCGCGGCCGTGGCGCGCGAGCCGCTGCTGCACGCGTGCAGCGCGCTGGACGCGCTCGCGCGCGCACTGCACGCCGACGCCTCCGCGCTCACGCACATACTGCAGGTAACGACAACACGCTGCAGCTGGGCGCGCTGGCGGGCGCGGCCGTGGCGCGCGAGCCGCTGCTGCACGCGTGCAGCGCGCTGGACGCGCTCGCGCGCGCACTGCACGCCGACGCCTCCGCGCTCACGCACATACTGCAGGTAACGACAACACGCTGCAGCTGGGCGCGCTGGCGGGCGCGGCCGTGGCGCGCGAGCCGCTGCTGCACGCGTGCAGCGCGCTGGACGCGCTCGCGCGCGCACTGCACGCCGACGCCTCCGCGCTCACGCACATACTGCAGGTAACGACAACACGCTGCAGCTGGGCGCGCTGGCGGGCGCGGCCGTGGCGCGCGAGCCGCTGCTGCACGCGTGCAGCGCGCTGGACGCGCTCGCGCGCGCACTGCACGCCGACGCCTCCGCGCTCACGCACATACTGCAGGTAACGACAACACGCTGCAGCTGGGCGCGCTGGCGGGCGCGGCCGTGGCGCGCGAGCCGCTGCTGCACGCGTGCAGCGCGCTGGACGCGCTCGCGCGCGCACTGCACGCCGACGCCTCCGCGCTCACGCACATACTGCAGGTAACGACAACACGCTGCAGCTGGGCGCGCTGGCGGGCGCGGCCGTGGCGCGCGAGCCGCTGCTGCACGCGTGCAGCGCGCTGGACGCGCTCGCGCGCGCACTGCACGCCGACGCCTCCGCGCTCACGCACATACTGCAGGTAACGACAACACGCTGCAGCTGGGCGCGCTGGCGGGCGCGGCCGTGGCGCGCGAGCCGCTGCTGCACGCGTGCAGCGCGCTGGACGCGCTCGCGCGCGCACTGCACGCCGACGCCTCCGCGCTCACGCACATACTGCAGGTAACGACAACACGCTGCAGCTGGGCGCGCTGGCGGGCGCGGCCGTGGCGCGCGAGCCGCTGCTGCACGCGTGCAGCGCGCTGGACGCGCTCGCGCGCGCACTGCACGCCGACGCCTCCGCGCTCACGCACATACTGCAGGTAACGACAACACGCTGCAGCTGGGCGCGCTGGCGGGCGCGGCCGTGGCGCGCGAGCCGCTGCTGCACGCGTGCAGCGCGCTGGACGCGCTCGCGCGCGCACTGCACGCCGACGCCTCCGCGCTCACGCACATACTGCAGGTAACGACAACACGCTGCAGCTGGGCGCGCTGGCGGGCGCGGCCGTGGCGCGCGAGCCGCTGCTGCACGCGTGCAGCGCGCTGGACGCGCTCGCGCGCGCACTGCACGCCGACGCCTCCGCGCTCACGCACATACTGCAGGTAACGACAACACGCTGCAGCTGGGCGCGCTGGCGGGCGCGGCCGTGGCGCGCGAGCCGCTGCTGCACGCGTGCAGCGCGCTGGACGCGCTCGCGCGCGCACTGCACGCCGACGCCTCCGCGCTCACGCACATACTGCAGGTAACGACAACACGCTGCAGCTGGGCGCGCTGGCGGGCGCGGCCGTGGCGCGCGAGCCGCTGCTGCACGCGTGCAGCGCGCTGGACGCGCTCGCGCGCGCACTGCACGCCGACGCCTCCGCGCTCACGCACATACTGCAGGTAACGACAACACGCTGCAGCTGGGCGCGCTGGCGGGCGCGGCCGTGGCGCGCGAGCCGCTGCTGCACGCGTGCAGCGCGCTGGACGCGCTCGCGCGCGCACTGCACGCCGACGCCTCCGCGCTCACGCACATACTGCAGGTAACGACAACACGCTGCAGCTGGGCGCGCTGGCGGGCGCGGCCGTGGCGCGCGAAAGTGTGGGGAAACGACTGCTGCGCCGCGATAACACAGTAATGCACCTGTACACAAATCGAATGCGTCAGCAGTGTCCCTACAAGCATTAATTAAATAAATTGTTATCCGAATCATTACCCGAATCAAATTTTATTCGCCTCAAAATTATTCCCAAATTTATTCACGGATAAATTATTATTAGATAAATAGCCTGCGAATAAATAACACGTGATTTTATTCGTTGTTTAATAATTAAGAAACTCTTTTCATTTGAAATACAAGATTACCTAAGCACATAATTATCTTTCCAGCAATCGGACCGTCAGCTGGAGCTGGGCATGTTGCACGAGGCTATCTGCACGTCGACCGCCACTCTCCAGCAGCAGCTCAAGTCTGTGAGGAGGCGGCTACCTCCTGGAGTGAGGCTGCACGCTGTTCCTCTCGATCCTCAGGTATGAAGCTATAGATATGTAAGTCTGCATCACAAGGCCACAGAAAATAACGCGTATACTGAAAAAATAATTTAAATCGATTAATAAAGTTCTATTATATTATATTAGGTCTTTACCTATGAAATTGCCGTTTTGTATGAAAAAATTTAAACGAATAAAGCGAGCAAACCAATAACAGGTGGTGCGTTGGTTTGTAGTGTTAGCTCCGTAAGCGTCGTTGATGTTGCGTGCCGCTTGTGCCGCGTTGCTGCCACGACGGTACTCATATTCCATAATTACTCGAAATTTTAACGTATCCATGATGACGAAAAAGATTGAAATGCGATGAAAATGTAACACTAATCAATAAACAAATGACTACTTTTGGAAAAAGAATTCCATGTTTTTAAAATAAAATTAATTTGAAATTAGAATTCTTAGCCAAACAAAAAATATTTTGATTTTAAATGGCCAGTACTGCAGAACGGCAATTTCATAGGTACCTATTATAAGTTTTAAAGTTTTTGGTGTGGGATGAGATACTGTCTCTTTCTCGCAAAACGAGAGACAATTTCTACTTTATAGTACGTCACAATTTTATTATATAGTACATTCAATTCAAATGCTTATAATTTCCTAAGTATTGAACAGATTTTAATTTTTCTTTTTGGTGATCGGCTCTATTTATTTCATTCGATACATAATATTCGATATGAAAGATATCGAGCACCTTTGGATGGTTATCACAGCATTGCCAAATAAAAACGTTTGGCCACTGAAAGAAGTGGAGATCCCGGGTGCTATTTCTAGGTGGAGCAAAGTGTTATTGGGTTTTTCTATGACATTAATTTAGCCATAAAAGCCAACAGCAAATAAATCCACTATAATTGAAATAAAATAAGTTTCAGTTTTTGTTTATCAACAAACTCAAAACAATTTTTTCAAAATTTGGCAACTTATCAGCAAAAATACATAAGTACATTAGTAGGTACATCTCTACCTAAACCGTCGTGATGGTATGTTATGTGTTGTGTGACTACAGTTAGTGGAGCGTCTCCGCGGCGACTGCGCATCTTCGCTGTGGCGTTGTGCGCGCGCATGTTCCCTGGCGGCGCGCGCCGCGTGCGCGTGCGCAGCCACGGCCGGCGAGCGCGGCGACGGCGCCCCGCTGCCGCACGCCACGCTGCTCACCCTGTGGGCGGCCGCCGTCGACAAGATGTACCAACAGGTCAGTCATACATAGCGTGCGCGTGCGCAGCCACGGCCGGCGAGCGCGGCGACGGCGCCCCGCTGCCGCACGCCACGCTGCTCACCCTGTGGGCGGCCGCCGTCGACAAGATGTACCAACAGGTCAGTCATACATAGCGTGCGCGTGCGCAGCCACGGCCGGCGAGCGCGGCGACGGCGCCCCGCTGCCGCACGCCACGCTGCTCACCCTGTGGGCGGCCGCCGTCGACAAGATGTACCAACAGGTCAGTCATACATAGCGTGCGCGTGCGCAGCCACGGCCGGCGAGCGCGGCGACGGCGCCCCGCTGCCGCACGCCACGCTGCTCACCCTGTGGGCGGCCGCCGTCGACAAGATGTACCAACAGGTCAGTCATACATAGCGTGCGCGTGCGCAGCCACGGCCGGCGAGCGCGGCGACGGCGCCCCGCTGCCGCACGCCACGCTGCTCACCCTGTGGGCGGCCGCCGTCGACAAGATGTACCAACAGGTCAGTCATACATAGCGTGCGCGTGCGCAGCCACGGCCGGCGAGCGCGGCGACGGCGCCCCGCTGCCGCACGCCACGCTGCTCACCCTGTGGGCGGCCGCCGTCGACAAGATGTACCAACAGGTCAGTCATACATAGCGTGCGCGTGCGCAGCCACGGCCGGCGAGCGCGGCGACGGCGCCCCGCTGCCGCACGCCACGCTGCTCACCCTGTGGGCGGCCGCCGTCGACAAGATGTACCAACAGGTCAGTCATACATAGCGTGCGCGTGCGCAGCCACGGCCGGCGAGCGCGGCGACGGCGCCCCGCTGCCGCACGCCACGCTGCTCACCCTGTGGGCGGCCGCCGTCGACAAGATGTACCAACAGGTCAGTCATACATAGCGTGCGCGTGCGCAGCCACGGCCGGCGAGCGCGGCGACGGCGCCCCGCTGCCGCACGCCACGCTGCTCACCCTGTGGGCGGCCGCCGTCGACAAGATGTACCAACAGGTCAGTCATACATAGCGTGCGCGTGCGCAGCCACGGCCGGCGAGCGCGGCGACGGCGCCCCGCTGCCGCACGCCACGCTGCTCACCCTGTGGGCGGCCGCCGTCGACAAGATGTACCAACAGGTCAGTCATACATAGCGTGCGCGTGCGCAGCCACGGCCGGCGAGCGCGGCGACGGCGCCCCGCTGCCGCACGCCACGCTGCTCACCCTGTGGGCGGCCGCCGTCGACAAGATGTACCAACAGGTCAGTCATACATAGCGTGCGCGTGCGTAGCCACGGCCGGCACGACAAGATATATCTACCAACAGGTCAGTCATACGATGAGATGGAACGGAATAATGAGGCAGTCAGCGCAAAAGCGGCATAAGGATATGCGCGCACTGCGATAATGAATGCGACTTTTAAAGTGCGATATAAAGTCGCAGGGTAGGGTACAAAGTATACGGATTGTAGTAGGTTTCTGTTGTTCACAGATTGACCTACTAGAAACTAGGGGAATGGAATGTTTTGCATTCATCAATATAGCGGAGTAATGTTTAGCTGTCTTATAAAACAGTGCATTTCAGCGTGAAATGGAATGTTGGAGTGTAAATTTTAATTCCGAAATGCGTTGCGAGCCATAACAATGACCTAAACTTGTCAAGGTAATCCAAATTTCTTCAATATAATTATGCATAATGGCTATATTTCGGTTCTGGCACTCGCCGGCTGCTATTGCGGCCCCGCTCATCTCACTCGCTCGGCTCGTGCGTTGTTTGGTCACATTTCTTAACCTAACCAATTTAAACATATTTCATCCCGAATTTACACCGTCAAAACTAAATATGATTGCAAAAATCCTTCAAAATATAATTATGTCGTAGCTTTTTTTTAAACAAAACGCCTATAGTAACTGCAAATGAGTCATTCTACAAAACAACTTAACGTGGGTAGCGGTTTTGATAAATGTATCGCAAAGGCAATTGAGCTGGAAGCCATTTAGCTATTTTACATAACAGAGCTATTTTGTAAAGTAGCTAGCAATTATGTAAAATAACGAGAAAAGTTCCAAAAAAGTTTATCCTATGGAGAAGAAACTTCATGGATAAAAGTAGGACAATGTATAATGTTTCTCGTTTCAGGATGACCACGGCCCGGTCCGTACCATCAAGCACTCTCTCACAGCGGTGTCGGCAGACGTCACTAAACTCGCAACATTCGCTCAAGACAAGGAGTACGACATGATGTCGCTCACCAACGTGCAGTCTGAGAAGGTACGTCCAAATTAATGATGGGTTCCCTCATTCGTAGATATATGAATATTATATAATACTAGTGCGCAGACGTTGTTCTGCTCTTAAAAACATATTTTTTTATAACTTTTTTTTTCTTTTTTTTAAAAAGCTTACTAGCAATGTGGGTCACACATTACTAGTATTCTTGTTAACCCCTCGTGCTAAGCTAAATGCTTGTGTTACGAGTGGGTTCACGTCGGTAGTGCAATGGGTGGGGTTCGAACCGGCAACCACATGAGCGCAAGTCCGACGCCCTAGCCATTAGGCTACCGCCGCTTCAGTACTACTACTAATCCAGTCATTTAACTCTTCTTTTAGTTTAAGGCTATATGTGTTTTCTTTTTTGTTATGTTTTCTGCTCACACCATAAATCATTATTATAACACTATACGTGAGGATTTGTAATTGGCTTTCTGATGACTATAGTTTTCTTCTTTTTGTCTACTTTTATTCGCTGCAAGTCCTCCATGTACTAAATAAATAATTAATAAAAAAAATCATAAAAAATGGTGGATATTCAGATAATTCGAACGAAACACTCAATTCTACTTTTTTATGCATACCGCTGAAATGTGAAATGCGCTTCCCAAGTGGGTCATGCGATCTATTCGGTTCCTTCTAGGCAAGCGCGCTCCAGGGTTGGCTGCAGTGTCGCTTAACATCAGACAAACTGGCGATCAAGCATAAGCCTATGAAGAGTAAAAATAAAACAATGAAAAATACACCGATACCCACTCAAATATACACAGAAAATTTCATACAAATCAGTCCAGCCGTTATATATATTTTGAGCAAAATGCTCTATTTCTTTACCCAATTACCCAATACAAAATAACTGTAGACATTAATTTTAAGTAGGTACTTCACACTTGATAAAGGGAGTCTTATTGTTGAATCATCCTCCTCCGTTAGTCACACAGTACAGTAATATATTAGCCGTTTCTCTCCCGGCCAAACATTAACGTTTTACAGCTATCTTCATTCTTCTATTACTGTTCTTTACCGTCGTCGTCAGATGGCGGTGCCAATGCAATGTTGCCAACAATATATAAAGATATTATATAATATTCATATGTCTACGAAAACATACCATATATTATTATTATTTGTATCTCCATTTGGGTATCACGGCATGCCTCCCGTGAGGATGACATCCGGTACTTTGGAAGGCTTGCGGGGGGACACAGGTCCAACGCGTAGAGGCCCCTTGGAGAGCTTTGATCTAATATGGGATGGGGCATACTTATTATTATTAGCCCGGTTTGTCCCATTGCAGGGCAAAGGCCTCCCTTCCCTCCTTCCACTCCTCTCGGTTCACTGATTTTTCGGCCCAATTTCCCAAAAAGGAGTCCAGTTCGTCCCGCCATCTCCGCTTGGGCCTCCCACGTCGTCTTACGCCTTGCGGACTCCACCTCGTTGTATATATTATACATATAATAAAAGCTACCCGTGTGCAACGTCGCGATAATTTTCCATCCTTTATTTCCCAGCCTATCCCACCAGTTGTGATACGCGCCCAGTTGGTGAAGAAACAGTTGGAAGAGACGAAGAGCCTCACCATTAAACTGGAGAACAAGGAGGCCGACATCAGGGAGCTGCGGAAGGCGCACAAGGTAATTAAACAAATTACTGCAATATAAATAAATCTATACTTATTCTTATTAAGAAAGAAAGAAAGAAAAATGGTTTATTCAGCACAGTTTTACCTAAAATACTACTATCTATAATTACTTATACTCTAATAAATTAATAAATTGAAACGGCGCTGGTTCAGGATAAGCCAGACGGAGTGCCTGGCGCTGGTTTTCAACCAGACCTATAATGACGAACGGATGGTAAGCCAGTTTACAAAAATTAAAATTAATAAAAAATATTACTTATACTTATATTTATCTTATCTTACTTTATTAGTTTGTTTGTTTGCTTGACCGCGCTAATCTCAGGAACTACTGGTCCGATTTGAAAAATTCTTTCAGTGTTAGATAGCCCATTTATTGAGGAAGGCTATAGGCTATATATCATCACACTGCGCGGACGAAGTCGCGGGCATAAGCTATAATATATAAAGCTGAAGAGTTTGTTTGTTTGCTTGAACGCGCTAATCTCAGGAACTACTGGTCCGATTTGAAAAAATCTTTCAGATAGTCCATTTATTGAGGAAGGCTATAGGCTATATATAATAACGCTAAGACCAAGTAACAAACAGCGCCAACCCGTAACAAACAGACAAGAATTTTTAAAGTCAAACTTTTGGATTCGGCAACGTTTATATACCCTAACCCACTTGTTTTTTTTTTTATATCTTCAATATACAGACACAGCTTTTTTAAAATTTTATAATAGTAGAGATATGGTATTAGCTTAGTATTGTCTTGTTTATAGGCGAAACAAGAGGAGCTGTCAGAGATGCAGATCCGTCGTGAGCTGGGAGAGCGCAAGCTGTCCGCGGCTGCCAGAGACGCTGAGCTCCGAGCTGAACAGCTGCAACGACGATTAGAAGATGCACATAACCAGCTTAAGAGGTCAGCATACCATCACGCCTGTATTCCTCGACGGGGAACTTTGTGCTTGACGCTTGACGTTTGCCGGTTCGGACTTGACCCTTGCCGGCTCACACTTGATGCTTGCCGGTTCGGACTTGACCCTTGCCGGCTCACACTTGATGCTTGCCGGTTCGGACTTGACCCTTGCCGGCTCACACTTGATGCTTGCCGGTTCGGACTTGACCCTTGCCGGCTCACACTTGACGCTTGCCGGTTCGGACTTGACCCTTGCCAGCTCACACTTGACGCTTGCCGGTTCGGACTTGACCCTTGCCGGCTCACACTTGACGCTTGCCGGTTCGGACTTGACCCTTGCCGGCTCACACTTGACGCTTGCCGGTTCGGACTTGACCCTTGCCGGCTCACACTTGACGCTTGCCGGTTCGGACTTGACCCTTGCCGGCTCACACTTGACGCTTGCCGGTTCGGACTTGACCCTTGCCGGCTCACACTTGACGCTTACCAGTTCGGACTTGACCCTTGCCGGCTCACACTTGACGCTTGCCGGTTCGGACTTGACCCTTGCCGGCTCACACTTGACGCTTGCCGGTTCGGACTTGACCGTAATCCAATACTGTCCTCAGGATACACTCCCCAGCTGATCTTCAGGATCCGGCTCGAAGGACCATACACTGTAGGGGACTGTAGCAATAAAATTACTTCTTCCTGAATTTCTTCCTTTATTCCAGTTGTTCACTCTTCTAAGGCTCGCTGGGAAGTGCAAAACGCCTACGAAATGCCGCTTAATTTATATAATTTTCCTTTAAAAAATGTAGAGGCTCGGATTATATGTTAGGGGGCAAATGATCAGACGGATCGTCTGATGGTAAGCTATCACCGCCGCCCATGGACACCCGTAACGCCAGAGGAGTCACAAGAGCGTTGCCGGCCTTTTAAAAGGGAGTAAGTACGCTCTTTTCTTGAAGGTTTGAAGGTCCGGAAATACTGCAGGCGATAGTTCATTCCACAGTTTTGTTTTGCGAGGCAGAAAGTTTTCAGAGAAACGCACAGTTATGGACTGCCAGCCAAGTTATGGAGGCGAGCGTATTGCCATTAACCGGTCAAAAATCCTATCTCCAAGCTGCTACTGATTTTTTTAGAGAAAAATCCAATAACACTTTGTTTTACCTGAGAATGGAACGCAAAATCGTAGTAGTTTATATTTATCTTAATTTATATCTACATATACAAAAGAAGAACCTTACTGACTGAGGTATTAACGCACAGCTGAAACCGCTGGGTCTAGAAGTATGAACATTCCTTTGGTCACCAGCCACCAAAGGAACATTTGTGCGAAGTTTCATGATTCTTGCACGTTGCACCCCCAAAATAACAATCCTTAAGAACGGTGCAACGCGGGTGAAACAGCGGGCGTGCGACTAGTCTTAGACTAGACTAGTATTATAAAACGAAGTCAGTACATTTAAATTAGTCCCTAAATAATTTAAACGAGATCCAGCCGTCCCTAGCTGTCCCCCAGCAACGCCCTAAGCCGAGGCCCGTGTCCCGCAGGGGACGCCCTTAGCTGTTGTTGCTTAGTTTATTAGTTGTACCTGGCTGGAGGCATTCGGTGCCTCGCCACCAATCTTCGATTTGTTTGATTTGTCTCCACCGTAGACTATAGAGGCAGTTCTCCTAATTATTTTAAGGCAATTGTTATTATTAAAAATGGAACTCTGTTTTCAGGAAAGAGAAAGAGTTCGAAGAGACGATGGATCACTTGCAACAAGACATTGACTCGCTGGAGACTGAGCGAGGTGCCTTACGGGAGAAACTCAAACTGTACGCTAAGAGGGGTGGCACGCATCACGGTAAGTTAATATACGAACTAGCTAGTACCCGCGACTTCGTCCGCGTACAAAGCAGCCTAAATACTCCTTATTACACCAGCTATCTATTAATGAAAGTCCCGTCAAAAACTGTCCATCTGTTTTGAAGATTAGACGGAACACACAAGCAGACAACTTTTAAAATTTTTGTTTTTTTTTTGTTATAAGTACCGTATAATGTACTGTACACTACAAGAATTAACAAACGCCTTCAAAGTGTTCAGGGCTTTTATTTATTTATTAGTTTTAAGTTATTTTTTAATATTGGTATCTAAATAGTTATATTTTCTTTTTTAGAGTTGGCGTTCTTGAGTAAGTTGTGTGATGTTTTGATTACAGGCATGTTGTAAATGGAATTTGAAATATTAGGTGCCTTCCAACAGTATTTTATAATACGTTACTAAGATGTTCAAATGAAATTATAATTTGTAATCTTGTATATCAGACGGTTTTGTGGAAGTGATTCTGAAGAATACCATCATACCATCACGCCTGGATTCCCCGAAGGGTTATGAAGAGGCGTACTAATGTACACCCACAGTTGGCCGGTATGTTTAGCTCCCATGTAATAGGGGGCAAGCCTATTATTTCATTCTTTCTTCTTCTTTCTTTCTTTCCTATTGCCATTAACCGGGCACAAATTCCAAACTGCGAGCTGTTACTGGGAATTTCATAGAAAAACCCAATAACACTGCTCGACCTGGGAATCGAATCCAGTACCTCAAGCGTAGCAGTCGCGCTCAGGACCACTAGGCTAATGAGGTTATTTATTTATTCTGTAGAAGAATAAATAAAAATGAAGTTACTATACATTAGTTTTAGTATGTGCGAAAACCGAGACAAGTATCTAGTATTTTTATATAAGGAATCGATGTACAAAATATCAAAACTGTATCACGAGAAATCACACAGCTATAAGCTAGTTATGTTACCTGGTTGTCCATACAAAAATATGCTCACCAGGTGTTTTTACCTGATCAGCCGTGACCTTTGTTGTGCGCGTATGATTGCGGAAAGATATTTAGTGTCGCTCGATAACTTGTAACTTTTTTAAATATTTTGGGACAAAATATAACATGGTGGAAAAATTATTAGAAGCGATATATTCAGGTTTCGCATTATACTAAAAATAATATTGTATATTGAAATTAGGCGGTATTTTTTTGTAAAGACAGTATAAATAAATAAATTATTTATTGGACACAAACATAGATTATAAATCGAAAAATTTCCCTAAGTCCTGCACTAGTAAAAACTGTGTTGCAGGAGCTAGTGTCCTCACAATATGTAATAGGTCATTACAATTTGTAGTATATACAAGTATATCATTATACTAGCTGCTGCCAGCGACTTCGTCCGCGTGGAATAGTTACTTGGTCTTAGCGTGATGATATGTAGCGTATAGCCAATAAATGGGCTATCTAACACTGAAAGATTTTATCAATTCGGACCAGTAGTCCCTGAGATTAGCGCGTTCAAGCAAACAAACAAACAAACTCTTCAGCTTTATATATTAGTATAGATTACATTACACTCTTTTTGGGACTGTTGGGTAAAATAACTACAACGTGGCCTTGCTACTCGAAATAGAAAATATATTTAAAATTCCATTTACAACGAATTTAATAAAACGCTTCGATTACAGAATGTGGTTACTACAATATTAAAACTAAATGCTTCGAGATTTTTAACCAGAATGTTCTGTTTAAGATATGTGAAATAATAATTATACGGGTAATGTGTAAGGGTCCTTTCAATGTCTTGCAATGTTGCCCTTCTCAGTCTGCAGCGTTACTATCGCGCAACTGTGGCACAACTGTCGCGAAACTGTGGCACAACTGTCTCGCAACTGTAGTGCATCTATATAGACTGATGCGTTATTGCTCTTGTTTATAATTATATCTCGAGCTACGTATAAAAAACCACAAGTAGTGGATTGTTTAAACGTTTAACAGTATTAAATGTATCATAAAGCCTAACATGTTCCCCATTAAATAAAAGATTCGGGCCAAATATTTCACTCATATGGTACCTACATTTGAAAGCACCCTTACATATCGCCATCTTTCATAAACAATACGTACATATACATAAACTACATGAAGTGTTTGTGTGTGCGTGCAGCGCTGGCGCCGCCGGCGGTTCGAGACTACAATAGTAAGAAATGTCGCTTGTAACCGCATGCGTTCCCTTTACTGCCAACAATTATACATATATATGCCACAGCCACACGCAGATAACTTGACAACCAGTTCTATTTTAAATATACAAAATGGCGATTTATTCACTAACACCCAAGGGGTGATTCTACCCGTCATACTGACCAAATTTCCGTATGAAAACTATAAATAATATGAGGAAAAGGAGACAACTATTCATAAATTCTTTAATCTGGGTGTCTTAAAATCACGAGTGAATCGGTTTCTTCTAGGCAAACGCGTTCCATTGTAGATCGCAGTGTTGCTTAACATCAGGCGACTGGCGGTTAAGCGAAACCCTATAAAGAATCAAAAGAAACATGGCCCGTCTACTTTGGTTGATGACTACGTATTTTTCTAGTGTAGGGTATCCGTTTCATACGAGAAGTAGTTGAGTACGACGGGTAGGATGTCCTTTAACTGGTGCAGATGAGTATATCCTTTAGTAGGTGCGAACATAATACTATCGACATGGATATAATTTCGTATTTTATCGATCGGTAAAGCATTTGACAGCTTATAAATGTCGACTCAACTAGACAATTTTGTAGATTTTTGTCGTAGATCGTCGAGACTTTGATACTACAGCTTACAGCTACAGCGTTGAAATTAAATAAATTTATCGAGTTTTGACGTATCGACATTTTCAACAGTTTGACTCGCACCGCTATTCAAGTTTGTCGATAATAGTCCACCAACTGTCGATCGTACGAACCGCGTGCTGATATCGCCCCGCTTTTGAATTTAATTATAACAAGTCTCTCTTTAGGAAACTCGTTCTACGTGACGACTTCAATGGCGTTATTTTAGTGAAGGAATTCAATGACGTGTTTAAATATTTTACACTACTTATCAGTCACCCTATATAAACAAAATGGCTCCCGGCGAACATTTTTTTTTAGATTACGTCACACTGTTGTCTGCGATAATATGCTTTATGCAATACCTTTACAAAATATCGATAGTAATTAGTAGAATATCGATTACGTTAGTTTAGTTTATTACATTATTGTATAAAGATATGTATGCCAGCGCGTATATCTTATAGTATTTAACGTTATATTGAATTATGGCAAGCTTTATCTGATTCTGAAATTACAAAAAAAAATCCTCTCGCAGGTTCCTCCATAAGATCTTGTACATGTATTTATCTTATGGTATGATTACTGAGCTACTCAAAGCTGCAATGGTTCTTTCCTCAAAAAACCATTTCAGACATTGCCATACATTGTGCCATTCACATAATTATGTAAGTGTTTTATCGTGTCTGAACTTAAAAAGAGACCATGATTGTCTGAGTTTGTTTCAATGTTTCTCTTCAGAAATCGTCAGCTGAAAATGCTATTGTTGTCTAGCTAGCTAAGAAACTTTTCGAAGTCATGTGCGTCATCATCATCTTATCAGCCTATTGTCGTCCACTGCTGATCTTGGGCATCCCCCAAAGAGTGCCAACCATCCCGGTTTTGGGCAGATCGCATCTATCCGCTCCAGCCACCTTCTTCAAATTTCAGTTCATTGTGTCGCAGGGCGTCGCTGCCCAAACGACTGTCTTCTAGAGTGGAGACTACTAGCACTAATAGTAATCTCGTATTAATAGTTAGTTATAATTAACACGCGCTTAAACAATGAAGGAAAACATCGTGAGGAAACCGGCGTGCCTGAGAGATTTTCTTGACGGCGTGTGAAGTCTGCCAACCCGCATTACGCCAGCAGTGGTGGACTATAGCCTAAATCTGAGAGGAGACCCGTTCCCAGTAGCGGGACAATGTAATGGGTTGATTATGTGATGTTACCTAAGAAAAATCCATTATCTAGAAAAGTGTCTCTAAAGATATACTTACAGAAATAAATATAATTTCATTATGAAATTATGTATTAGTAAATGAAAGTATGTCATTCAGAATCAGACATGCAGTTTGCTTTAATTCAAACGTAACTACGTATTGTACGTGTCTTTATAGTTTATCTGGCTTAGTGGGCAGAACTTTAACTAAAGCCCTTGTGTAAGTTGTTTTAACTTAATAATTTAATTTTGAGGTTACGTGTCGATAATCGTTCTTTATAATCATAATACTCTTGTGACTATATTTTCACGAAATGAACTACTATCTTCAATCTATTATATTTTCACTAACTTGTACTCAGAATTTTTAAAGGCACATAACAAAAATAATAAATTTCGCGTCGCCAGAACGCGCCCTTAAAGTTCTGCTCACACAACGAGATATAATAAACATGAAGATTATTATATTCCAAAAAGAAAATATTTGTATAATTGGCTGGTTAATATTCAAAATTATAATTAAATGAATATTTTAGCGGTGGCGACGCCCGTGGCCGCTCCCAAAGAAGCTATGCGTAAGATATACCTACCGATATATTTATATATCATTCGGTGTAGCATGAGCTTAATTTTAATTTGTTTTTTGAATATGTTTTTTTAAGTGGCAGTGAATAGGTTTCCTCTTTTGAGTCTGAATCACAAATCAATATAATTATTTAACATGACTTATTTGGTTTATGGGAAAATGCAAGAAAATTCTATAAAATTACTCATAATTTATGTACTAAAAAACTTACTCATCATCTCAAAAAATTACTAACGAATGAGTGATTCAGTTTCAAAAGAATGAATTGAAAAATACTTTAAGTGAAGGGAATGCGTCCAAAAATATAATAATGAGCTTCCAAGAAAATGTGACTAATTATTTTTCTTTAATTAATTTTTATATCAATAATGTGTATGTGCATGACTGTGTATGGATGTCGTCTACTTACGTTTCAGACTCATACAAGATTATAAAATAAAAAGATGCGCCACTGCTGCAGCCGATTAAAATTGAATACATTGTTATCAATTTGGTTTGCTGATTATATTATTATTTTTTATGATGACTTAATAGAAAATTTAAAAAAACCGGACATAATGCCTCTTTAAAAAAAAGAAAATTATATAAACCAAGTGGGCACACTACAACTCACCAAAATTTTGTCACTTAACGGATGAATGGTTTAGGAAGGCATAGAGAACCAACATAAATTAAATTTCTTTATAATAGATTATAGCAAAGCATTACAAACTCATTGGTCTTTATTTATTTTAATATAACTTAGAAAAAATATATTGCTGGCGCAAAGCAACAGTTGCGCAACTTATTTGCAACTTTATGAGTCTTCGCTTAATTTTTATTTAACAATGATTTATTAAAACCCGTGCTTCTCATACATACCCATGAATGCTGTTTATTAATAAACACACATTGAGACTGAAAGATTGCCAGCTAATTAAAATATAAGATATTGTACACTGATTTAAGAAACTATAATATCGGGCTTTTCTTCTCTTACAATCGCATGAGAATTTTCTTGAATCCGTTCTTAGGAACTGTTTCCATGCATAAAAGCGTTTGGGGCTCTTTGGAAAAGACAGAACCAGCAATATAATAATAATTAAATTTTACTAACAGTATAATGTATAGATAAAAGATTGATCATGTCTGTTAGTAATCATTGCATCGCCTCACGATCGGATGAATTTTTAGCTCAATTTATAGCAGACTTCTGAGAGCCTTTGCCCCCGACTTCGTCTGCGTGGACTTCAGAATTGATGACCTAGATAAAAAATAGCCTATTTGTTACTCCCGACAATAATCCATCTCTGAGCCAAATTTTATTCAGATCCGTTCAGCCGTTCTCGCGTGAAAGAGTAACAAACATCCATCCATCCATCCTCACATGCTTTCGCATATAAAATATTAGTAGGATATTGGTCTAATTTTACAAGATTCACTAACTAATAATCTCAGCGTCAAGTCAAGCGATACACAATCTTTCAGTCTCCATCGCATCCATCGCAACAATATAATTTCTAGAATATTCTCTAACATGTACATAATGATACAGAGGAGACTCCGGTCAAGGTGACAGCGGGCGTCGCGGTCGGCGAGGTCAACGAAGCTCTACAGCATCAGATCAAGGTGTTAAGCTGGTGAGTGTTCTAGAATATTCTAATTCTTGTACAAGATGATACAGGGCAGGCTACGGGCGAGGTGCCAGTGAAGTCAACGAGGCACTGAAGCTTACAGTATTGAGCTATTTACCTTGCTCAAGCTCGAACTTGGGTGATTTATTCTACAATATGGTCACAATATGAAAATGGGAGATCCATGCTTCGGCTCGACCGGAGTGATACCGTGGCCTCACAGAAAACCGGGGTGAAACAACACTTACGTTGTATTTCGCCGAGTGAGTGAGGATACCGGAGGTCCAAACCCTTTTAAAAAGCGGGCAATGCACTCTTCTGGTGTTGCGGGTGTCCATGGGCGGCGGTAATCGCTTACCATGAGGAGATCTGTCTGCTCGTTTGCCCCCCAATGCCATAAAAAGTTTCTGTATTTGCGTAACTCATTAGGACGGTGGAACGCGAACGAGCTGCCCGCATGTCGGCGTGTCGCAAGGCGGAGCGCGCGGCCCTACGTGCGCTGCGCCCTCTGGAGCACCCGGGCTCCGCTGCCGCCGTCGCGAGGAGACAGGCTGCCTCACAGCTCGAGAGAGACCTCGCCAAGCTGCAGACGGTATGTAGAATTATGGTGCTTTTAGAACGGCGGCGAGGCGATGAGCGATAATTGATTTTTGTATGGTAACACTAGCTTTTGCCCTCGGCTTGGCTCATCTGAAGCTATATTAGGATTACAAATGGATTCCAAAAATAATTTATTATAATATTAATTTATCGGGGGGGGAGAGCCATGCTTCGGCACGAATGGGCCGGCTCGACCGGAGTGATACCACGGCCTCAGAAAACCGGCGTGAAACAACGCTTGCATTGTGTTTCGCCGAGCGAATGAGGTTACCGGATGCCCAAACCCTTTTAAAAGGCGGGCAACGCACTTGTGACTCCTCTGGTGTTGCAGGTGTTCATGGGCGGCGGTTATCGCTTACCATCAGGTGATCCGTCTGCTCGTTTGCTCACCTATAATACAAAAAAAAAACCTACGGTGATGCATGATCTCTTCTTTAAGAATTTTGACCTGACGGGGACTCACGGTGGCTTACTGGTCATAGCGTCTGGTGTATTCAATCAGAAGACGCAGGTTCGAATACTGCACACAGTCGATTTTGTCCTTCACTAAAATAACTAATTAAAATAACTGATGATTCCTTACGTCTTCTACTCAAAAAATATTTTTGAACCACTATAAATGGGCCACCTTTATAACATAACATACCATCACGCCTTTATTCCCCGAAGGGTTAGGCAGAGGCGTACTTAATTCAAACCCACAGTTCGCCGGTATGTTTAGGTCCCATGTAATAGGGGGCGAGCCTATTGCTATTAACCGGGCACTACTTCCAAACTCCCAGCTGATACTGGGAATTTCATAGAGAAACCCAATAACACTTTGCTCGCCCTGGGAATCGAACCCAAGACCTCTAGCGTAGCAGTCACGCTCAGGACCCTTGGCTAATGAGGCAGTTCACCTTTATATTGACATCAAAATTGTTGTTTATAGGAATGGACGTTGTTCGTGGCTCGTTCTGGCTTAGTGAAGTTCCCGACGGAGCCGGGCCAGTACGCGCATGCGTTGCAATTACACAAGGATAAGCAGAGGGAGATAAGGAGACAGCTAGAGGTATGTCATCATCAGAGATCGGAATTCGAGTATATATACCTAAAGTTCTAGGAAGTAACTAACATAGAGTTGATTATATCTCCTCTAAATCCCGGAATCATAAACTCGACCGGAGTGATACCACGGCCTCACTGAAAACCGGCGTGAAACAACGCGTGCGTTTCCCAAACCCTTTTAAAAGGCGGGCAACGCACTCGTGACTCCTCTGGTGTTGCGGGTATCCATGGGCGGCGGTAATCGCTTACCATCAGGGGATTCGCCTTGGGTTTACCCGCCTTTACTGTTAAAAAAATATGAGAATCCTATCTGGGATCGAAGTTTTCTTTCACTACTATTTTATCTTTAACGTGCACTATTATTTCGATCGGTACCTTTTATAATTGTTATCGTTATCTCTAGGTCCGGCTAGCGTCCCTGCAAGCGGAAGTGCGTCAGCAGTTGCTGATGCATCGCCCGTGGCGGTGCGTCGAGGCAGACTTCGCGGAGTTTCCGGCGCCCGAGCTAGCTGCCGTGAGTTCAAATGATTGATTTGAAGTTCGCCGGGTCAGCTAGTTTTCTATAAATCTGTATAAAAGCACAGTAGCAAATAATTGGCACTTTACATTTGATGAAATTATGATTATTTATTATTATTATCAAGAATTAAAAAAATGGGATAACATCTTGAAGATGATGGTCGCTTGTTACAGGTATTATCATCGAAGGCTGTGGATGTGGGCACGATCAAGTACCCAGCTCCGGCGTCCGGCCAAGCAGAAGATACCATCTTTGTGACGCCGGCACAACTCGCCAAGTATGTACCTACATTCTTAAACCTTGCCCACTATGATTTTCTCCCGTATCATAAGTGCGTTTACAAACACAAATCTATACTAATATATAAAGCTGAAGAGTTTGTTTGTTTGCTTGAACGCGCTAATCTCAGGAACTACTGGTACGATTTGAAAAATTCTTTCAGAGTCAGATAGCTCATTTATTGAGGAAGGCTATTATAAGCTATATATCATCACGCTAAGACCAAGTGACTTCCACGCGGACGAAGTCGCGGGCAGAAGCTTGTTCTCACATACACAAGCGCACATACCCGGAACTGTAGATCTACTGTATCACTATCTGTAGATCATACAAATATTTGTACCGTATGGGGATCGAACCCACAACATGTGTTGTAAAAGCCGATCGTTCAGTCGCTATAGTTAATGTCGCAATTACTACAGTCACGTGGGAGAGCCATGCTTCGGCACGAATGGGCCGGCTCGACCGGAGTGATACCGCGGCCTCAAAGAAAACCGGCATGTAACAACGTTTTGTTGTATTTCGCCGAGTGAGTGAGGTTACCGGAGGCCCAAACCCTTTTAAAAGGCGGGCAACGCACTTGCGACTCCTCGGGTGTTGCGGATGTCCATGGGCGGTGGTTATCGCTTACCATCAGGTGATCCGTCTGCTCTATTACCCCTCCATCCCATAAAAAAAACTATAATGTTTTATACATCTACAAATAGCGATAAACCAATTGAAATTTCAATTTGGCGCGCTCAGGTGAAAGATCGTTACCTTAAACTATTATGTATTTTAATTCTTACCATTTGTTACCAGGTTACGTGAGCTGGTGACGGAATTACAATCGGACGACGTGAAGCTGGAACTGATGAGTCTAGACAACACTGTGTGTGCTGCCTAGGTATTGAGAAACTGGAGAATATACTATACAGCATGATAGTGGAGTGTGGGAGAAATGAATTGCATGTTGAGAGTTTTTTATTTATGTTACTAGATGGCGCCACTGGGAGTCAGTCTGAAAAATGGCGTTATTTTGAGAAATATTAGAATGGCAAAAAGCTATTGTAAATTAAAATTAATAAAATTAGTTTTTTTTGTTGTACCTATTTGTAATTGGTAGGACAAGAAGATTAGTATGGAAGTTTTTGTTTGGAAATCTACTGTAAAATTTGGTTATTTGATCGGGAAATTTACTCAGCCGAAGTGACGCATGATGTACCTTTGAAATTATTATAGATAGTATATAATCATAGTGATTTCATCTGTAAAAATTCCACAGCCTAGTATATTAGATGTTATATCCTAGGTGTATTGCATGATTCGTTATTAAAAACAGCGCCATCTATTTACAAACGCCAACTGGTTTGTGAAATTCCGAAGGGTACTAGATGGCGCCACCTATTCCTATCTCGAAATAGACGAAATGTCTGGAATTCTCAATTGCCTAATCAATAGGCCAAAAAAGTAATAAAGCAGTTCGTTTTAAATAAAAAAAATTGTTCATTGAGATGTAAAAAAAATACAAATGTTCTTTTCTACATTGGTCATTTTTTTTACATCTCAATGCACAAATATTTTTGAAGGGCCTCCACTTTTAAGTTATAAATAATTTTATTAATAAAATTACACTATTTATTTCCAATACAAGATTACAATTCAACGATACTGTCACTCCCAAATTAAGCGCAGCCGTATCAAAGGCACCAATATGTAGGTAAATTAATAATTAACAGTTAATTTTATTTCTTGAAATTACTCTATGAAACAAATAAATTAAGCTATTGTTGTTCTATTGTGTACTTGACGTATTAATATTCATTAAAACCCTTCTTTGTAATCCTTCGTCGAATATACAGTACAGTCGAACTAACAGTGCGCCTCAGAAGTTAGCTGCAAGTGGTTTTGTAATGGTAATTTTTAATATCAAAACTAGTTTAAAGACTATCGGGTTTGAAAAATATTCGTTTTCGTGATTATTGTCCTTATTTCTATGTCTCAATTCAATAGAGGTAGGGCACAGTGGAATTGAATAATTCCACTCACAATGTGGAGGTGCCCGACTGGGGAAGTACCTCCATCTTGCAGGAAATATACTAGCCAAATAACATAGCTCCGTGCTATGTTGTGTTCCTTATGATGATGAAGGCAGAGCTCCGCGAGGAAGCATTGTGTTGGCAATGGGGACCGGTGGTGTCTAAGCATCACACTTATTGTTTCCTATGCTGCCAGCTCAACTATTCCTCCTTAATATTTACCAACCTCCAAAAAGGGGTGTTTTTTTTACTGGGTTGCCAACACGCGAGTGATACCTCTGGTGTTGCAAGCCTCCATAGGCTACGGTAACCGCTTACCCTCAGGCGGGCCGTATGCTTGCTTGCCTTAGCAGTATAAAAATTTGGTTTTGGCGCAAAAATATCAAAATCTCGTTATCTATCGGTAAATAAGTACCTAGCTAAAATTAAATTTTGCTTATTTATATTAACTATTTATTTAACAAATTAACCCGTATTATAGAAGAATTTATTATAGAACCCGTATTATAGAAGATTAAAATTATTGCAATATTATGTAGGTTAGTGTAATCGTAAAAATATACAGTAGGTCAATAATATCAATATTTGACAGTTGGCAAGGAAGCGAATTGTTAGAAATTTTATAAAAAAGACACTTTCTATCCTATAATAAAACATTCTCTATTTTTGTCTTCATTCTCTCTTTTTCTGTTCATAATAATGTATATGCATGTTTTTTTTAATATGTATAAAAATAATGGTTAAAATGGGTATAGTTGTATGCAGAAAATACAGACTACTATTCTTGCAGACAAGATTCTTGCAGACTAGATTTTAGCAGACAAGATTCTTGCAGACAAGATTCTTGCACAAACGATTCTTGCAGACACGACTTGCAGAAAACATTCTTAAAGACACGATTATTTAAGCGAAGGCTTTAAGCGTTTTAACATCACGCTACGACTCTTAGGAACGGAGCAAAGCGGGTGAAACTGCGCTCTGGTCGTTAGTAAAAAAATAACCAAAACCATTAAATGTTATTAATATATAATAAGCTGAAAAAATAATTGAAATCGACTAATAAGATAACATTTAAATATTTTGTTGGGGATTGAAGCTCTGTCCTTTTCCCGCAAAACAAATGTACCTTTAAATTTTGTATGGCGCACGCACGGTCTGACGTCACAAGGTGCTATAGTGCTCTCTGTCTAGCATAAAATTAAAATGCTTACATTATTTTTGAACTGATTTTATTTGTTTTTGGCTCTATTTATTGGTCTACTAGCCTATTTGGTATCTCTACTAATCCCGAAAGAGATGAAGATTGATGATACCTTGCGAATGTAATATTGTGTACGAATTATAATAGTTATATAAGTAATTATTATAAATAAATAACGATAATTTGCTTGTTATTTAATGGCAGCCGAATAGTTCGCACACTAGATCCTTCGATTTAAATTGCCAGCAGCTTACATACCCATTGGAGTGAGAACCTAATGGTACGAATATCGAATCATCGACATCGATATAATATCGTATCGATAAAGCATTTGACAGCTTGTTGTAAATGTCAGTTTCGTGAAGTCAATTTTGAATATCGATTATCGTCGGGATTTTATAGCAATGCATGTCATGGAACAGATTTTATAATACCGATAAATTTATTATTCGTTAAATTTCACGTGGAAGAGCCATGCTTCGGCATGAATGGGCCGGCTCGACCGGGAGTGATACCACGGCCTCACAGAAAACCGGCGTGAAACAACGCTTGCGTTGTGTTTCGCCGAGTGAGTGAGGTTACCGAAGGCCTAAACCCTTTTGAAAGGCGGGCAACGCACTTGTGACTCCTCTGGTGTTGCGGGTGTCCATAGGCGGCGGTTATCGCTTACCATCAGTGTGACCCGTCTGCTCGTTTGCCCCCCTATCCCATAAAAAACACCGATATCGATATTATATCGATATCGACGGTAGAACATCGTTATTGTTGCTGGCGGTTTAAATCGTATCTTTTCTTAATAAATTGTACACGCTTGTTATCTGTATATAAGGATTATAATGAATAATGTACTTATTATATAATAAAGTATTATTTATTGAATATATTTTTTTTTGCACCGTCCATATTGGCCAGGCCCTTTAAAAAGTTGTGTATAACAAGATGTATGAACATGGACGCAGCTAAAGATACAAGTCACGGTCTGTAATTTTGGCTTATGAGGGAAGAAGGTAAGGTTAGTTCAGATCGCTTGATAGAAAGCGATCACCGACGTCAATGGACACCCGCAAATTCTTAATTCCCCAATTTCACTCTGGGTTGACCAGCCATCAGGTGATACATCTGCTCGTTTGCATCGTATCCCATAAAAAAAACAAGGCTGTAATATCGGTTATTTGCGTGTATATAGTTTTTTTTTAAATTATTTTATTTAATTAAATAAATTAAAAATTAAAAAAATAAATAGTAAGACGTTTAAAGTCCGAAATAATGCTAAGAAGCTAAGAATATCCTGCAGTTCATAGCAGCTGCAGGATTCTGCGGTGAACTCTTCAACGAGTGGTGATCACAATACACCGACTGCGGTCGCAGTGATACTATAACCGCAAGCAAATCTATACTAATATTATAAAGAGGAAATATTTGTATGCAAGTATGTTTGTAACGAATTGGCTCAAAAACTACAGGCCGTCTGTCCCTATGTATGCTTAGATCTTTAAAACTACGCAACGGATTTTGATGCGGTTTTTTTTAATAGATAGATTGATTCAAGAGGAAGGTTTTAAGCTATTTAACATCACGCTACGACTCTTAGGGACGGGGCAGCGCGGGTGAAACCGCGGGCGGGTCGCTAGTCATGAATATTGTTAAAACCTGCCTCATTAGCCAAGTGGTCCTGAGCGCGACTGCTACGCTAGAAATCCTGGGTTCGATTCCCAGGTCGAGCAGTGTTATTGGGTTTTTCTATGAAATTCCCAGTAGCAGCTCGGAGTTATTAATTTGTGCCCGGTTAATGGCAATAGGCTCGCCCCCTATTACATGGGACCTAAATATACTGGCGAGCTGTGGGTGTACATAAGTACACCTCTGCCTAACCCTTCGGGGAATACAGGCGTGATGGTATGTTAATGTTTTTAAACCTTTCAGCGTTCAAAGAGAAGGTAGGTAAGTTTATTTATACCTTCTAATTAACTTCCGTTGCGTAGTAACTATCTCGGAATCGGCTCGGACCTTTTGTTAATGACCTGTGTCCAGTTGACTGTCAATCATACTTTAAAAAGGGTTAATCTTTAAAGCCCTCGCGATATCAGATTTGTATTAAGTTTACGACTGAAAAGAGGCGCTAATTAAAAGTACGATCAGAATAGTTGAGTTGCGCTTGCCGCCGTTAGAGGATCTTAACACGTCGATTTTTTTTAATTCATAGTTTCAAATTAGTTACCTTTCAAATCAAATGTTTTTTATTTCAAATAAGCTTTTACAAGCGTTTATGAAACGTTATGATTCGAGTTGCACGGTTCCAAAAGCTTGATCTTATGGAGAAGAATCCGGCAAGAAACATGGAGTTTCTTGCCGGATTCTTCTGACAGCGGACACTCTTTTAAAATAAAATAAGTTACAATCTTCACTGGTACAATATTGCGATAACAAGATGTGTGAACGTTGGAGGATGTCCAATTGTTCGAGGGAGAGAGAGAATAAATAAACTATATGGTCTATGTGGTAAAAACGCACACCACCAAAGCGATAAATGGAACTAGGTGTCTTTAATTTTATACAATACGTTATAAGGCTGATTAGTGCAGGCAACGAAACATAATATGAATCCCTGATTCTACAATAGGTACCTACTACAATTTTTAGTAGTAGGGTAATTAATATCTTCTAGTACCTACTATTAAGCCTTACATCGACGATTTAAAAAAAAAAATAACCTGTCCTTACCATTTCCCAAGTACTTATGTTGGAGTCGGCTTCCTATCATGAAGTATCAATGATATTCATATCAGTATTTTACGAAGCGACAAGCTTTTAGGGACACTGAAATTCTGAAGTATTCTGACTACCTACCACTAATAATTGTCAATTATATGATAACCGATATGAGCCGATAAGGGTTTGGCAGAGGTGTACTAATGTACACCCACAGTTCGCCGGTATGTTTAGGTCCCATGTAATAGGGGGCGAGCCTATTGCCATTAACCGGGCACAAATTCCTAACTCCGAGCTGTTACTGGGAATTTCATAGAAAAACCCAATAACACTGCTCGACCTGGGAATCGAACCCAGGACCTCTAGCGAAGCAGTCGCGTTTAGGACCACTAGGCTAATGAGGCCGATTTAAATTATAAAAATAAAAAACAAATAGGTACCTAAGGACTTCTCTTAAACGGTGCTGGTTTTCGAATAAATACCTACCTACACTACACATGACAATATTTAGGTAGTGGTAGATGAAACCCGAATGGCCTGGTAGATAACTGTTTTATCAATAGTAGCAGTCTTTCTTTCTTAATATATGTAAAGTCACGGTGTGAGCTAGTTAACTATTATTAGTTAATAGCTGCTCACTTGCCAATAAGATTGTCCATTTGCCTGCTAAACTGGCGTGTACAACGGTGGGGGCCCTACATTACCGACGTTATAAATTTCTGTCTCTTTTGTGCAGGGCGCGGACTTGGGGAGTGAAAAATATGCATTTTATTTTGATGGTACCAGGTAAATAGGTACTTAATATATGGATAAAGAATTTTCCTAACTAATTTTATTTATTTTATTTTATTTTATTGTTTACACCAGTACATTAGCAACTTAATAATTACAGTTGGATACAATGCGGGCGCAAAAAATAATTATAGGTTAACACCGCCAGCACAAAAAACAGTGGTAAATTCATTAAATTATTAGATTTAAAAATATTCTTAAAAAACATTCTTAATGAATGTGAATATAATAACGACTATGAAAATTAAATTAAATTAATAAATTACTAGAAGGTAGAAATTAAATAATAATTGATACGGAAATAAGATTACAAATTTCACTTAAATAAAAAAAAATTACACTAACAGTTCATTAAATTATTCTATCAAATTATACAATTAATAGTTAACTAATTACATATTCTTTTACATATTAAGCCAGAATCGCGGCAATTGAGAGGGAACTTAAGAGTAAAAACACACCAAGCAACGTACTCTACGCCGGATTCTGGCATAAGGGTAGGTAGTCGCCAGCCAGTCAGGCCGCAAGAAGTGTTACCTACCACTGAGCAGGTCAGATATTTTCTCGCCTCTTACGAGATAGGCAGGTACCTAACTGGATGGCAGTGCGGGATAGTATTCTAATCCGCGTATAAGTATCTACTTATCTATACTAATATATAAAGCTGAACAGTTTGTTTTTTTGTTTGTTTGCTTGAACGCGCTAATCTCAGGAACTACTGGTCCGATTTGAAAAATTCTTTCAGTGTTAGATAGCCCATTTATTGAGGAAGACTATAGGCTATATCATCACGCTACGCGGACGAAGTCGCGGGCAGAAGCTAGTCATAAAATATTTTTATTCACTGAAGGTTTATTCTGACTTTCTGAGTCCGTCCCCCTGTCTCCGGAATGTTCGGCATTTAAATTAATCGGGGCGAGGGGCGGCGCCGGCGGCCCGCTCCCGCTGTTACTGTCTTTATACCTCTCGTGCCTAAACGCCGCAGATTTTATTATCAATACAATTTTGATGTTTACCAACGAACGATTTCTATATCAAATCTACTAACAGACTTTTTTTATGGGATAGAGGGGCAAACGAGCAAACGGATCACCTGATGGTAAGCGATAACCGCCGCCCATGGTCACCCGCAACACCAGAGGAGTCACAAGTGCGTTGCCCGCCTTTTCAAAGGGTTTGGGCCTCCGGTAACCTCACTCACTCGGCGAAACACAACTCAAGTGTTGTTTCACGCCGGTTTTCTATGAGGCCGTGGTATCACTCCGGTCGAGCCGGCCCATTCGTGCCGAAGCATGGCTCTTCGACGTGAAAAAATGCATTTCATGTAGAAATTCTCCCACATGAATTTCATGTAGAAATGGGTCTAGTCTAAGATCCTATTAAGAACGACTCTGACAAGTAGGTACTTATTTTATCCAATTTAATATGTCTAAGTACTAATAATAACGTGAATGTTTTTATGTGGCCTAACTGATCTGGTAGATAATGTAGTACGTATGACGCGTTATTTGGCTCCCTAGATTCTGGTCGAGCTACACAATGACTGATGCATGCGTGCAGTCTAATGAAAGCTACTGTGGCTCTTTCTTCAAAAGGCCATTTCAGACATTGTCTTGCATTGTAGCTCACATACAAATTTGCTATGTGTCTGGACTTTAAAAGAAAACGTGATCCTCTGAGTTTGTTTCGGCGAAGTTAGGAAATACCGGTGCCATCTAAGTAGTTAAGAAATATAAAGCATTGACTTAAAATAAATAAAATAGAAATAAATATTTATTATATTAATTAAAAAACAAATACAGCTCCTATATTCCGTCTAGAAAACATTAAAAACACGTCCCCCGGCCGCGCCGTCCCGCTATCACAAAACATATTCCCCCGCAACTCCCCCGTCTGCTTGCAGGTGTTTTCTGCTTACCCCCTGTTTGTATAACTTGTCGACTTCGCTGTCACGGTGGCCTATTGTTATGAGGTCATAATAGCTTGTTATTTTGAGAGACGATATGCAAGAGGGGGAAGGTTTTGTTAGTAGAATAAAATTAAGTATGTCTAAGTAGTTATTTGCGTGCAATATTTTTATGTTATTTTACACCAATATCCTATCCTATATTATTATCCTTATCAAGCTAAAAACTTGCCTAAAACTCGGATAACGGGCAAAATTAACGATTTACAATACTTTTAGCTACAATAACGATTTCTAAGGAAATTAAGGTTTTAATTCTCAGTTGTGAATATTGTATAGTTAATGTCGCAATTACTACCGCCATGAATCTAAAATGTGTTATGTGTCTACAAATCTTTGAAATTTGAAAAAAAAAAGTGAGTTTTGTGGTCTCTGGTGAACGATCCGCCTTAAAAGTTAGTGACCTCTGCAAAGGCTTTTGTAGCTTGCAGCTACATACTGATAACTATGTGTTTGAAGACAAACTTATTAAATTTCTGTGGTCATAGATCAGACAATTATATGTGCATAAAAAGCGCGTTGTCCTTTCGGCCAGATCTAAATAAAATCACTTAACGCAATATGACCAAGACAAAGTTAGTAGTACTTAGTATTCAATACAACAGTAATATTTTGCATGTAATTATCCTGATATGACCAACTGAGAGAGTATTTTTTGGCGATTATTCCTTCATTGATACGTCGTATTGAGCAAAAATGCATGTAACATTGTCTCATGTCTGATCTATGACCACAGTTTTATTCAATGTTGAAATCACTCCAACGTTATCCACTGTTAAAATTGCTCAAGTTGGCTACTCGTTTAATTTGAGCATAGTTATTGTGAAGTTCACATCAAAGCGTCGATATGAAATTATTTCATAAACTGATTCCCTTTGATCTCTTTGTTGGGGGGCGAAGCGCGAGCGAGCGCGGACTGACGGTTCCGTATATTGCAATTGGTTGGCCTAAAGTTTAACAAAATATCAGACCTGTTTTCCCAGCGAACATACTTACCTATGTTACACCCATGTGTTCGTCGGTAACTTGAGATCCCATGTAATAGGGAGCGACCTTTTTGCCATTAATCTGGCACAAAGTCGAACTCCAAGCTCTGAAAATGATATAGAAAAAACCCAATAAAACGTGGTTTGACCTGGAAATTGAAGCCGTTTTTGCGACTGTAATTTCTGTAGACTGTGTCTGAGAACAAGACCTTTAAACAGACTACACAAATGAGTCCAACAAAAGAAAAAAGTTTTTTTAACGTGGGATAGTCATGCTTCGGCACGAATGGGTCTGCTCGACCGGAGTGACACCGAGTGAGTGAGGATACCGGAGGCCCAAACCCTTTTCAAAAGGCGGGCAACGCACTTACGACTCCTCTGGTGTTACAGGTGTCCATGGGTGGCGGTAATTTATTTATTTATTTAAGGAAAGCTTACAGTCTAATAAATCATGTGAGTAACTGTAAGTATACTTAAATTTTACATTGCTAATTACAAGCTTTCACAATTTATTTTCGAAGCACAAGTTTAAAACATCATAGTACATTATACATTATACAACCGAACCAAAACTAGCTCATATAAACTGCCTCAATAGCCAAGTGGTCCTGACCGCGACTGCTACGCTAGAGGCCCAGGGTTCGATTCCCAGGTCGAGCAAAGTGTTATTGGGTTTTCTATGAAATTCCCAGTAGCAGCTCGGAGTTAGGAATTTGTGCCCGGTTAATGGCAATAGGCTCGCCCCCTATTACATGGGACCTAAACATACCGGCGAACTGTGGGTGTACATTAGTACGCCTCTGCCTAATCCTTCGGGGAATACAGGCGTGATGGTATGTTATGTTACAACCGAACCAAAAAGAAGCACAAGTAATGTAATGTTATTTAAGGTGACTATTTGAGTTCTGAGTATTCGCTTATCATCAGGTAATTCGCCTGCTCGGTTGCCCCCTATCAAATAAAAACCAAGGTTTTATCATCTCACACGGAACCCTAGAAATATCCAATAACAGAGCGCCGCGCGGTAAAGCATACCGCGGTGCGCGGGGTTGCTACTCGCAAATATTATTTTTGATTATTTCAAATATTTATTACCTTCCTAAAATATACACAGTTATACAGTACCTATGTCATAACGCCGAGTAAAATAAGAGTTAAAATACATTTCCTCACTTTCATTCAGATAGACAATAGTGGCCAGAAAATATCGGACTTATTATTTATTTATTTTTTAAATATTCTGGGACATTTTCACACAGCACCATCTAGTCCCAAACTAAGCAGAGCTTGTACTATGGGTACTAGACAATGGATATAATACTTATATACTTTTTTTTTTGTAAATACATACTTATAATACATAAGAAACACCCAGACGAACACACTTATATTCATCGCATAAATTTTTGTGTCCTGTGGGAATCGAACCCACGACCTCATGGTCAGCAGTCAGGTACTCGAACCACTAAACCAAAGAGGTCTATTATATACAAATTCAAATTTTTTATTCAAATTCAAATGTTTTTATTTCAAATAAGCTTGTACAGGCGTTTATGAAACGTTATGATTCTAGTAGTACGGTTCCAAAAGATTGATCCTATGGAGAAGAAGGAGGAGAAGCTCCATGGACACTTTTAAAATAAATTATGTTACAATCTTCACTGGTACAATATTGCGATAACAAGATGTGTGGACGTTGTGGACGTTGAAGGATGTCCAAGTTTGACCGAAGTCGACAATATTAATTATTATTAATAGTTCTTAAATCGTTGAAATGTTGTGCCAAATATATCTATCTGATTACTGTGGTATTTGTATTTCTTACTTAGTCGTGAAATAGGCGAGTTGGAGCCTAAAAATGACTTTCAATAGATACCTAGTTGAAATTGTTTTAAAATACTATGTATTGTCGACAAAAGAACTAGGCATTGTTCCTGTGTGGGGACGACTTAGAATACAGTTTCTCATTGCCATAACATACCATCACGCTTGTATTCCCCGAAGGGTTAGGCAGAGGCGTACTAATATACACCCACAGTTCGCCGGTATGTTTAGGTCCCATGTAATAGGGGGCGGGCCTATTGCCATTAACCGGGCACAAATTCCTAACTCCGAGCTGCTATTGGGAATTTCATAGAAAAACCCAATAACACTGCTGGACCTGGGAATCGAACCCAGGAACTCTAGCGTAGCAGTCGCGCTCAGGACCACTTGGCTAATGAGGCAATTTTCTCATTGCCATTCAGATAATAATCTCGTCAGAGGCGAGGAGATATCTGACTTGCTAGGTCTGATTGGCTGGCGACCACCCTTACATCGGAATCTGTCGTAAAGCATCTTGCTGTTCAAGTTCAAGTTCAAGTTCAAATGTTTTTATTTCAAATAAGCTTTTACAAGCGTTTATGAAACGTTGTGATTCTAGTTGCACGGTTCCAAAAGGTCGATCCTATGGAGAAGAATCCGGCAAGAAACTCCATGGACACTCTTTTAAAATAAATAAATTACAAACTTCACTGGTACAGTATTGCGATAACAAGATGTGTGGACGTTGAAGGATGTCCAAGTTTGACCGAGGTCGACTATATTAAACGAAGATTCACGTTATTTGTGTCTGTCACTGTCTTTTGACTTTTGCCCGTGAGCACCAGTTCCCTCTTTATTGCTGCGGTTCTTGCAGTTTGCAGTCCATGGGGCTTCTGAAGGCTCAGCAACGCATCAGAAAACCTCTGGTGTTGCAATTGTTCATGGGCGGCGATGACTTACTTACCATCAGGTGGCCCGTCGGCTCATTTGTTGACTTAACAATCAAATAATCTCTCAGTTACTCTACGGGCGGAGTAGGATTAACTCTTGTGTTTATAGGACGGACAAAGGTAATATTTTAGCAGTTACTATGCAATAATTTCGTCAACAACTTACCCGTATGTTTTAAGCCCTTGTATTTTTCACGTGGGAGAGCCATGCTTCGGCACGAATGGGCCGGCTCGACCGGAGTGATACCACAGCCCCACAGAAAACCGGCGTGAAATAACGCTTACGTTGTGTTTCGCTGAGTGAGTGATGATACCGGAGGCCCAAACCTCCGGTATCATATCACGCACTTGCGACTCCTCCGGTGTTGCAGGTGTCCATTGGCGACAGTTGACGCTTGGCATTGGGTGATCCGTCTGCCTTTTTGCCGTATCCCAAAAAAAAAACAATCCTATTGCCCATAACCGGATATAAGTCCAAATCAGACTACTACTGTGAATCTTACAAGTACCTAAGTACACCTACCAGCAATATAACATATTTCTTTCCGACATAGGAATCGAACCCAGGACTTGCCTGCCACTAGTCGACCACGTAACTGGTACGCTAGAGGTGCTGGGTTCGGTTCCCAGGTCGAGCTAAGTATTATTGGGGTTTTCTAGAAATCTCTCAGTAGCAGCTTGGAGTCTGGATTTGTGCCCGGTTAATGGCAGTAGGCTTGCTCCCTAGGATATGGGACCTAAACATACCCGCGAACTGTGGGTGTACATTTTAGTACACTTCTGCCTAACCCTTCGGGAAACAAAGAAGGTGTGTGTGAAGGTATTATGTTAAAAAAACCCATTTAATCTCAAAGGGAAATTACACAGAATCACCATATCAGCCAACAGAATCATAACTACCTATCTATTTTATTTTTCTAGCCATCAACTTAAGACAAGCACACCATATAAAGTCAAGAAATTTAATGTTAAGAATATGTTAATTTAATACAAGTTACAGACCTACTTTAAAATATTACTCCAGAGATTTTATATTATTGTGCGTGGCAACCCCGGCCGGTAATTATTACATTCCGCGGCTTCAACCTGCTTCAACACTCGCGATATGATTTGCACTCGGCGAGGTACGTAGCACGCCTTCTATTTATATATTTTTTGAGAATCAGTAATGAAACAAAATACAATATTTTATATTACTATTAAACCTTTAGAGAACTAAACGTAATAATTATCAATCAACTCAAAAAACAAAACAATCGCACAGCAGAGCAAAAAACAGTGTTAATTTTAAAAAACGATCTTTGATGGCCAGATGTATAGTATCTGGCCATCAAAGATCGTTTTTTAAAATTAGAAGAACTTCCCGCACTGCCGTGCATCGTCCTAACAAAGAGGTTAGTTACCGTCTAACACTCTTTTTATTTTATTTAAACGTCTTACGAATCACATTGAAAATAAAGTAAAAAAAAAAATAAGTAAGAAAATTTCTTCGTGAATTATGCCTCGTCCACTCGCGATCGCTCCGTGCCCTCATTCACTGGCTCTCAGCCGGTTCATACCGCTATGTCGCTATTAATTATAATGTTGTTCCACAATTAATAACGCTTGCTGATAATATTACCAGATTCTCGCAAATTGCGAACCTTCAATTATTTTGTGGCTATTAATTGCATTGAATAGCTTTTGTTTATGATTTTAGAGCTAATTTTATAAGAGCGTACTTTGCGGGGACTGTTTGATTTCCATTTCATGGTCGCGGCGTACGGATCATTATTCATATCGGTTGTGAGATAGAGATGGCGCTATTTATTCCGTATCTCTCTATCTCCCTCTCTCAATCGCATAACACTGTCGTACAGCCTCTGGACGGCTGTAAAACGTCTAGTTAGATTTATGATTTACGTCTTTGTTCAGAAATAAACGTTCTATGGCTAATTGAATGATCTCCTAAGAATTGAGATTATAATAATATCAATTCTAATCTAATTTCAAAAGATGTTCGATCTAATATATGAGAAAAGAGATTGTCGAGTCTTTGTAAAATGTAAGCGGAAATTTAAAAAAATATTCCAATTTGATCTGATTTCTTTCACAAGGTGATGTATGGCACTAAACAGAGCGATTTGTTGCAATATAATAAGATAAATTAAGGAAAAATTACATTACTTATAAGTATACCTACCTAGTATAATTAATTATACTATTATCATTGCAGATTCCGATTTATTGTCCCGTCTAACGTCCGTTATATTTAAATATTTTTGCATTGGGTTAACAAATAAGATAATTATCTCATAATTGGTGAAGTTTTAATTTTAAAGTATATACCTAATCGTTATCAACAAAAGCAAGAAAATCTTTCGACGTTATTAAAATACAACATTATCCCAACGCCATGACACTTGACCATGGACAATATTTAATTGTTTTCACGGCACGTGTTGCCACTCTAGCAACATGTTTTCGCCTATTATTGGGGTAATTTTGGCGGAGCTGGGGAGAGGCCTACAATGGATGACAAATTGCCCGACGACAAAGGACCACGGTTTATTGGGCTCCGTTATGAGGGTACCGGCGTGTTTGTGGAACAGAAGTGGTGTGGAGACGCATTAGTATTACTTTGGTAAGTTATATAAAAGTATATTTAATGATAAAAAATATAATGTCTCTAATCCAGTGTCTTTGCGTTTCAAGCCATTTGTAAAACTATATTTAACCTAATTCTGGTTTTCCGAAACCTGAAATCTTTTTGGATTTATGAGGAAATTTATTTATTTTATTTTAATCTAGGGTATACAAAGTGTGGGGCTCAGAATTCAGGTTTTTCCAGAGTTAAAACCTGAATTCTGAATCTTCATACATATACATACATGTTTTCACGCCTGTCTCCCATTGGGGTAGGCAGAGACTATAGATTTCCACTTGCTACGATCCTGGCATACTACTTTCGCTTCATCTATGTTTATTAACCTCCTCATGCATGAACGTCGGTTTAGGGTGCTCTTAACCTGTCCTTTTTTAAGAACGGCCGCAACTTGGTTGTCGTACGTTCGTCGAGGTCGGCCCCTTCCAACTCTTCCATCCATACTCATCATGTATACTCGTTTCGTCAATCTCCGTTCATCCATCCTCTGTACATGCCCAAACCACCTTAACATACCTTTCTCAATCTTTGTTACTACACCTTCTTTCACACCACACCACTCCCTTATCACGCTGTTTCTCACTCTATCTTTCAAAGTTTTTAACAAATAGGTTAAACAAATGATTCTGGTTTCTCTATCCGGTTAGATAGTGCCAATTGCCTTCCACGAGTCATCCATCACTCGCTTACTACGTGCGCTACGCTTCTTCTTCTCTACTGACGACGTCTCCACTTACCATTACCATAATTATTTCATTTTATTTTGACTGTTTAAATTCCTAAATTTTTATAAGTATGTAATAGTCAGTATTACCTAAATAATTATGTAAGTCGCTATGTATATTATATCTACTTATAAATAGGGTTATTGTCGTTTTTCTGTTAGATCATAATCTTTATGATGCCGGGCGGCTCCATGTCTTTCTATATCCCCGCCATGATTCAGTAGGTGGCGCGCGACACATAATGAGATAGTGAGCTGCCTTGCGACTGGTTATTGCTCGCTTTAATATCGCAGATATTATAACGATTTACATTAACTATATCTAGACATCACAACACAGACCTACATTACTTCATATTGATCTCAACTGCAAATTGTCCGGGTTTGATTTGCAAGATATGCAGTGTTTTTTGAAACGTTAAATTATCAGTACTTAATAATGGTTGGATAATTATTATTGATATGTTGATTTTAGTACCTACATTTCAGCTCCACCCTTCCAGGACACAGGCATAATGATATCTTGTTCTATAGATTAGACATTGGAATAGGCTTTGGTAAGATTCGTATTCCTAGCCAAAGACGACTTGCGGATGGTGGCTGGGTTTGGACGCCACTGAACCTTACAGTCTTGGGCTCCATATTGATTAGGCTATAATCCATAGTGGCATATTGCAGGTTGATAGGTAAAACCTCTCAGGCTTGCAGGTTTCTTCAAGATGTTTTCCTTCACCGTTTTAGCGAGTGATAATTAAATATTAATACGCAAATTACTTAGAAAAGTCAGATTCGAACTCGAGAATTTTGACTTGGCAGTCCAATGGTGTATGACTTTAATGTAATAGGTTCAAATATAAAAACCAATATAAATACTTTTTTTTTTATTATGGCGCCACACTTTTTGTGTATTTGCCAGTGTCAAGTATTAGAGTAATCAATTATGTAATATTTCCCATCATGGGATTCTATGGCACCACACTTTTTGTGTTCGCCAGTGTCAAGTTTAATATATGTTGTTCAGTTGCCCCAATAAAACGGTAGAAACTTTATTGAGGCTTCGATGGAGTTTAGGAGTGAACCCAAAAAGTCACGATTTTCAATTTTGTACCATTTGCCTACACTCTCACACGTTCACGAACACTTAAACACTTTTTGTGTTCGCCAGTGTCAAGTATAAGTTGTGCAATTGCCCCAATAAAACGGTAGAAACTTTATTGAGGCTTCGATGGAGTTTAGGAGTGAACCCAAAAAGTCACGATTTTCTATTTTATATCATTTGCCTACACTCTCACACGTTCACGAACACTTAATGGTTAATTATCCACCATAATTACACATTAAACTTCGGAGAAATTCAAGTTTTGAAAAATAATATAAAATCGACAATGTGCACTTTTCATTTTCCCGGCTAAAAACTAATTTAAATACTTCTATTGCTCTCAAAGCTTAAAAAGCGTAAAGATCACAGATAAAATAAGTAACATAGACAAAATCAAATATTCACTATAAAAAAGCAATATAGTAGGGTTGTCAGTTACGGCGATTAAGCCACTTAATATATGATCACAGATATTAGCAAGTGGAATTTTAATCACCGCGCAGCACAACCCTAAGTGTGCTTGTTGACAAGAATTGTTAGATAGGGTTGGCACGAAAATGAAAACGTGTTTTTTGAGATAAGTATTTTTTGTTTTATCACGTCTGGAGCATGTCTTTTTTGTTTATTTTCCTAGAACATTTGTTTTTTTTTTATGAGATGGGGGAGCATACGAGCAGACGGATCACCTGATGGTAAGCGATTAGATAGACACAGACAGAGGAGTCCCAAGTGGTGCTGGTGTCCATGGGCGGCGGTGATCGCTGACCATCAGTTGATCGGTCTGCTCGTTTACCCTCTTGTGCCATAAAAAAAGTCATCTCCATCAGTCATAATTACACTGAATGATATATTTTTATTTTCTTACGATCGACAGCCCTAACAGACCTAGGGGTGCCACTATCAAAAGGCACATCATCCGATTGCGGATTGTACTTTTTGTCGTGTGCCGCTCCCCTAGCATCGCAGATTCATTATATCGACCTGAGGGTACCATTTTAATATTGTTTTCTTCACAAACAGGGTGGGGACACCCGTCATTGACTCTGACAATTATTGTAGCGTTTAATCGCTAGGGTGGATTAACAATTGATGTACTTTGGATTATAAGTATTTGTGATGTTATGATTTTTAATAAAATAAGGGTTGTAATTTGAAGTGTTTCCTAGAAATTAGTTGTTTGTTAGAGTGACATGTTGGTGTAAAATATCTATTTTTTTTCGAAGAAATCCTATGAAGCGCTTAACATACTATCACGCCTGTATTCCCCGAAGGGTTAGGCAGAGGCGTACTAATGTACACCCAAAAGTTCGCCGGTATGTTTAGGTCCCATGTAATAGGGGGCGAGCCTATTGCCATTAACGGGGCACAAATTCCAAACTCCGAGCTGTCACTGGGAATTTCATAGAAAAACCCAATAACACTTTGCACGACCTGGGAATCGAACCCGTCCTGGGTTCGATTCCCAGGACGGGTTCGATTCCCTAGCGTAGCAGTCGCGCTCAGGACCGCTTGGCTAATGAGGCAGTATGAAGCGCTTCGATTTCAAAAACCCGTAAGGTGACCGGTTATAATATAGTTTCTCTGTGCAATTCAGATAGGAATATCGTAAGAAACGAGAAATTATTTGACTTATTGTGAGGCAGGACCTCTTAGAGTCTGACTGGCTGCCATAGGTTCGATTCCCAGTGCGAGCAAAGTGTTATTGTTTCTAATTTTTATGAAATTCTCAGTAACAAATTTATTAATGGCAATAGACTCGTTCCTTTTATATGGGACTTAAAAATACTAGCAAACTGGAAACGTGGGTGTTCTTTAGTACACCTCTGCCTAACCTTTCGAGGAATACAAGCAGACGATATAAATAATATAAATATGTATATCATTTCTAAAACGAATCTTTGGTAAGACAATCCCAATAGCCACAACTCGACATCTCTCTAATAAATCAGACGTTATTAAAATCTACGTGAGTTTAGAATTTACAACTAGCATCGATCGCAGATATTGGACAATTTGATAGATTTTTCTGAACTGTCGTCCCCATAAATATAATGGCTCGTGGACGTACGTAACTTATGAGTGTTTGTATGTAATTTCTTAGTATCATGTGGTTCCTAAGATAGCTTTAGTTTTTCGTAGCAGTCACTGCTACAGCATTTCGTAGAACTAGCTACGATCGCTACAGCTTTTCGTAGTGAGCAGTCACTACGAAACAGGTTTCATAGTTCCTGCTAAGGTCGCTACAGCATTTCGTAGAGCTAGCTACGATCGCTACTCCTTTCGTAGGGACTGCTACGTCTGCTACAGGTTTCATAGTTCCTGCTACGGTCGCTACAGCATTTCGTAGAACTAGCTACGATCGCTACAGCTTTTCGTATTGAGCAGTCACTACGAAAAAGGTTTCATAGTTCCTGCTAAGGTCGCTACAGCATTTCGTAGAGCTAGCTACGATCGCTACTCCTTTTCGTAGGGACTGCTACGTCTGCTAACAGGTTTCATAGTTCCTGCTACGGTCGCTACAGCATTTCGTAGAGCTAGCTACCATCGCTACAGCTTTTCGTAGTGACTGCTACAGGTTTCATAGTTCCTGCTATGGTCGCTACAGCATTTCGTAGAGCTTGCTACGATCGCTACAGCTTTTCGTAGTGACCGCTGCAGGTTTCGTACAGATTGCTACGAAAGCTATAGTTCTTGATAAAATATTGATACGGGTGCTACAGTTTTTTGTAGAGCTTGCTACGAACACTTTTCGTAGTAGCTACTACAGCTCCCGTAGTGGCAGCTACAGCTCTCGTAGCGATTGCTACAGCTTTCGTAGTAACTGCTACGAGCGATACAGGTTTTCGTAGGCAAATGTGCTACAGTGCGCGTCGATATCAGATTCGCGGAACATTTGTAGGCGAGTGATAATTATATTTTCTAAATATTTGAATGTAGATTTATTGTATTTTATATTAAAATAAAATAATAAAAAATACTTAAGTTTACCTCTCGTGATGACATTAAATTAAAGAAGAATTTAATTCACAGATTAATTTCTTCTTTAATTTAATAAAATAACAAAACAACCTCATTAGTCTAGTGGTCCTAAGCTACGCTAGAGGTTCTAGGTTCGATTCCCAGGTTGAGCAGTGTTATTGGGTTTTCTATGTAATTCAGCTCGGATCTTGAAATTGGTCTTGGTTAAATGGCACTAGGCTCGCCTCCTATTACATGGGACCTAAACGTACCGGCTAACTGTGGGTGTACATTAGTAGGTATACCTCTGCCTAAGCCTTCGGGGAATAATGGCGTGATGTTATAATATGTTATATTTTTTAAAAGTTACCGCCTCCAATTTGCTTGTTAGTTCGTTGGCTTCACAAGTATCGGACTCCGATTATGATATTAAATTGTTTCATGAGCGACGCCAGCGGGGGTCGCGGGGCGGGGGTGGCACCCACAGGGAACGAATTTGGGAATACTGTTAACTAATTGAATTAAGTCTGATCTTTCGACCTTGTTTGTCAAATAATTATTTTTCGTTTATTAAATATCTTATCTCTATGTCTACTATTATAAAATTTTATTGTTACAAAAGCTGTGTCTGTACATGGAAGATATTAAAAAAAAACAAGTGGGTAAGGTTATATTAAACGTCTTCGAACCCAAAAATGTGATTTTTAAAATTCTTGTCTGTTTGTCTGTTTGTTACGGGTTGGCGCAAAAACCACTGAATAGATTTAAATTTTGTTATCACTCTTAGAAATTATGTGCTTAGGTACACTTAAAAACTGGTGAACTTTTTATCTTAATTAATTGAACGGATCATGAGATACAGCTTAACCTCTCTGATGTATACAGCCTCATACAAAGAAGAGATCATCAATATTGGTTATACCATTTTTACTCCTCATATAGGTTCACCTGAACGGAGCCGCGGGCAGAGGCTAGTTATAATAATAATAGTTAGTACCTATTCATAACTGAGTAAGTAGGTAACATTTTGAGCTTAAAAATGTTATTACAGCTAAATCTCAGGAGGATGACAGGCATTTTTCTGAAGCCGGGTAGATCCACTATGTTCGCGAAGTAACACCTAGTTTCAATTGTCGCTTTGATGGTGTGTTTTTACCACATAGTTTATTTAATATCTTGAAATGACATCCGGTTCTCAAATAATGTGAACCTTCGTTTAATATTATCGACTTCGGTCAAACTTGGACATCCTTCAACGCCCACACATCTTGGTATTAGCAAAATTATCAATTTTCACAGCTGGCATCTGTCAGAATTCAATGGTTGGCATCAAGTGAAGTTTCAATAGAGGCTTTTAATAGGTAAGTAATAGGACTTCCGAAACTATTTCGCACGTAAAATTCTTTTTTTTAAGGTGGTTTTATTTTTGTTAAAAGTTATTTAATTTTCGTGATATTTTTCTGATTTTGTTATTCGGCGCGGGCACATATTTAACAAATTAACGATAATCCTTGCTTAAAATTCAAAGTCTCTAACACTAAATTGCACACATGTGATAAATTATATGTACCTATACCTAAAAAAGGTTTATCCCAGGAACCCTGTAAGGGTACTGAAAATTACAATCGTATATCAGCTATTATTGTAAACGAATATCCATACAATGAAAAATACAATTTGAAATTACTGTAATTTAAACATGACACATATTTTTAAATAAAAATAAATGTCTTCTCAATTGGCGCTAATAAATGGATTGATCTGTAAAAATAAAAAACAGAAATCTCCTAAAGCCGTGCCTGTCTCAATCAAAGGCTTTTGCCGACCGCAAATCACTGCTAAACCACACCCCCGCAATCTGGTCCCGCCCCTTTCACGCATGCGCACCACACACCAATCACGCAGCCCCGGACCCACCCCACCACAAGGGTAGTAACAACCCACCCCAATTGACCGCTTACGATGTCATTTTTTGCGCACCAAACCGATAGGTCGTAGCCACGCCCTTACAATTTTAAAATTGTGCCCGTTTTTAAATCAAAAACCGCAAGCCAATATCGCTTAGCAAGTCGAACTGTACAGACGCCCGTTACTAAAATTAACTAACTAATTAACCATTAAACTAATAAATTAACCCTATAAAATTAACTGACGGTTCAATTACAGTGAAATGTGCTAAAATATTGTGTTAAAAAATGCAATTAAAATATTTCGAGGTCAATTAAAAATCACAATGATGGAACAGCGGCAGAATTCGAATTTATATCCGACGAATTTAACGGAATTGCTGGCCGTGTCGGCGTACCAGCAGAACGTGGACAGATTGTCGGCGATATCCGACGGCGAAGACAAATACAACGCCGACGGCTTCACCGACAATGGTGACCGTTTCGTCGAAAACGCCGACAGATCTTCATCACCTGTGTCGACGTTGGATGACGGCGACAGCAGCCAGTCGGCGTTCGGTGTCGACTTAACAGGCAAAGGGACAAATTTAGCGGGAAAATCGTTCACGATCGCCGCCATTTTGGGGCTGACAAGCGCCGATGAGGACGTTATGAATTTGAGTGTACAAGAGCGATTGCAGCAGAACCAAAGACAACTGCAGAACTATTTGTACGCTGGCCACGATGTGCAGAGGATCAATGAAGGATTTTGCAGGAGTATGGTTGGAGTGCCGACGGGGTTGAGACAAGGTAAGTACCTACCTACCTAGTGTTTTAAAGTTATCCTATCTATCTTCTTCTATAAACTTACTTACAGTGTGTTTCTTGCACTAGGACGGCTCCTACCTATTCAGGGCCGTATTCATTATGTCAAAACTAGGGTTTTGCACGTGTCTGGGACCAATACGCAATTTTATTTACAACTAGCTTCTGCTCGCGGCTTCGCTCACGTGAAGCTGTATCAAGAGTAAAAATGGAAAACCAACATTGATGACCTCTTCTTTGTATGGGCCTCTATACATCACGGAGGTCAAGCTGTATCTCGGGATTCATTTAATGAATTGAGATAAGAAGTTCACCAGTTTTTAAGTTGGAGCATATACTTTCTAACAGTGATAATAAAATTAAAATCCATTCAGTAGTTTTTGCTCCAACCCGTAACAAACATACTTACAAGAATTTTAAAAATCACATTTTCGGAGACGACAATCGGAGACGTTTATTAAATATACAATAGCCTACGTGTTTTTTTTTAATATCTTCATATTCATATTCATTTATTGCGTTCCATAATGTACAAAAATATATAAAACAGATGGTAGGCTTAAATCTAGGAATCAATTATGGACCCTGTTGGGCACAGCACAGCTTAGTAGGAGAGAGGGAGACGTCGTGTGTCTATTTATTATATTTTCCAAGTTGAAGTCAATATTCTTTAATATTATACATTTCATTTATTATATTTACGTATTATTTACAATTTTAACTATAATATTTTATTGCACTATTTATTTTTTATTTATCACAATGAGTAGGTTACATTTATTTTCTAACTCAATAGAGGTGCTATTGAGTACATATAAGTATATTTTTTATTATGTACATTTTATAATAGTAGAGAAGAAGAAGAAGAAGAGATAAACTGTTTTGCTCGCATCCCAAAGATGGCAAAAAGCTTTCAGTCGGTGACCAAAAATATAGACGCCTAGGTAGGTAAATTTTTTTCTAGTACGGAAAATCCTCATGGATCGTCCTCCACGGACTCGTACCGACTAAAAACCGTACTTGCCTTCTCTTGCCCTATAGCCACGGGCATGGGATCCGTGACATGCGCCACGACCGTGACAGGCAGACGTAGAAAAAGTACCTAACTCCAATTTGCGAACTAAAAATACCGATTTAGACGACAATGGGAAAGTAGATAGTACCTAAAGTAGGATCACACCTCATTAGATAAATATTACTTGCATATTTTCTGCTACCTATCTAAGTTCTCACCGTTCTCGGTCTTAACATACCATCACGCCTGTAGTCCCCGAAGGGTTAGGCAGAGGCGTACTAATGTACACCCACAGTTCGCCGGTATGTTTAGGTCCCATGTAATAGGGGGCGAGCCTATTGTTGCCGTTCTCGGTCTTTAGCGAACTAATCGTAATACCATTAATTTCAACCAAATTATTTATAACTTTTGTTAGTTAAACTTGAAGTAAATATTCAGAAGTACTAACCTATTTAAATATTCAATTCAATTAAAAGAAATATCTATATATTTGTACCTAACTACACACGCAGCTCTCCGAATAATGTCTTATTTCAATTAATTTCATTTTCATGTGGTCTATGCAAATGTTTCGTCGTCCTAGTCATTACTACTAGTTAAAAGTCGAGTAACACAATTGTAAAAGTGTCTTTGACTTGTAAAAGAGAAAAATTTGTGAACACACCCTTCACAAAACCCAGCACTACCTACAACAGATTTGATAAACCACAAGTCCTCGCAAAAGAAAACCGATTCCTAGCCAGGATGATTCGTGAGGCTATTGAAAATAAAAAACACCCAAATTCCATTACAGAAGATGGTTGGATCTTACCAGCTGTTTGGAATCCCCTTATAGAATCTAGAATTCTAGATATTAAATCTAAATCCAAGACCAAAGGACACGGCGAGCTCATTCTGCTTGAATCGGATCGCTAATAATTAACAGAAATGTAGGATACTTAGCTGTTAGTAATTCTAACATTAAAATGTCCAAAACCTCAGTCTACCCATGACCATATTCATCATGGATGCTGTAAAGGATCCAAAACATTGGGAATTAAATAATATCAACATAACGCGATAAAATCTGTAAAAACTACTTAGTTTTATTTCAATTATAAAAGTGTCTTTAGAAAATCTATTTACAGAAATAAATATAATTTATCATAACTATTCAAAACCGCTGTGGTTCCTCCTTCAATACGTTTCAGACATTTTCCTGTATTTTGATACAGTCGTAGTCGATAACTACTATTTTGTTTCACATCATAATTATAGACCCCATTCCATTTAAGACTGTAAGACTTAGAATATAAGATTTTATATAGGTAGGTATATTTACTCGTGGGAGAACCATGCTTCGGCACAAATGGGCCGGCTCGACCGGATTAATACCACGGCCTCACAGAGAACCGCGGGGCGGCGTGAAATAACACTAACATTGTATTTCGCCAAGTGAGTGAGGATACCGGAGGCCTAATTCCTCTTAAACTAGGGAACCATATTATTATAACTATCCTCTTAACCTAGGCAAACGCACTTGCGACTCCTCTGGTGTTGCGGGTCTCCATGGGCGACGGACGCGACGGTAATCGCTTACCATCAGGTGATCCATCTGCACCTCATTTGACCCATAAAAAAATCCAGACATTAAGAAACCATGATTCCACGAACCAGTGGCATTTGAAACAAGAAAATTGACATTTTAAAGTATCTCTAAAATATATAATATTGTATCTGAATAGCTGTAAGTTTTCCAGAAAATAAAAAATAAAAAAATTAAAATAAATAAAGTTTATGTTATTTTAAGCGAGCGCTTTCACATTTAAGTACTAATAAAACTTGTATAAAATACTTTTTAAAGCATATTATTGTCATTTTCGCCCCGTTTAATGAAGGGGTGACTTTAATTAAAGTGACATCGTGACGGGACCCTTGCTCCCGGATTAATATAATCCCGGTTTGTTTGACTCGAATGGGTGCAGGTGGACAAATCAGGGTGGGAATTTTTTTTTTAAAACTTTGCCCCGCACTAGGATTTTCTCCTGTATCGTGGGTGCGTTTACAAATACAAATTCTCACATACACAAAAACCCAGACCCGGAACAACTACCTGTAGATCATACAAATATTTGCTCCGTGTGGGCTAGTATTCTGTTATCTGTGGTGTGGGGATCGAACCCACAACACGTGTCGCAGAAGCCAATTACTCAGCCGCTACGCCAAACGTGTCGTCAAATTGTGAAGTAAACTAATATTATACATGACATGTGAAAGTAACCGTCTGTTTGTTTGTAACATTTTCAAACCAAGATTAGGCTCAAACAGCCTTTTGTTTGAAGAGCAAGCCATAGCAGAGGTGACCCATATACCTATCCCGGCGGATAGCAATCTTGTGTGTACCAACCGATACGTAAATGATAAATGATATTTATTTCTCTAAATAGATCTTAAAAAGACACTTTTACAAGTCGTTTTACATTTTTTTACTAGATGGCGCCGGCATTTCCTATCTGACGACCTCTGAGAAGAAACGACGAAACAAACTCAGAGAATCATGGTCTCTTTTAAAGTCCAGACAGTAGTAGTATTATAAGATATCTGTTGTACGTTAAATCTGAACAGGCCTTTTGATGAAAGAGCCATAGCAGTCTTGAGTTGACCTGTCCTAACTGACGGTACGCATACACCAGTCATCGTGTAGCTCAACCATTATTTAGGGAGCTCAACGACAGCGGAACGTACAATGGAAGCAATAAATAGTTTGACTTGATTTTGTATAGTCAACGTGTAGCTTAACCAATAATATTTATTTATAGCTTCTGCCAGCGACTTCTTCCGCGTGGAATAGTTACTTGGTCTTAGCGTGATGATATCATTTTTTTGCCTCGTTAAATGTACAGTATCTATGGTAAAATGGGATGTTCGACTGTGTTGGGTATTAATCAAATAAAAATTCAATCAATTTTTTTTTATTAATTGCAATTGAATTAATTTTAATCGCAATAAATTGATTTTAATCAATTAATAATTATTTTATCAATTGATTAATTGATTGAAATTTTATTTTTTTAGTGCCCGATACTGTTGTGCCCCTCTGAAGTTAGCCGCAAGTGGTATTATGCATTAAATGTTCACTAAAAAAAACTCCGCGTAAAGACAGCTGTGGTCGTAATTTTTTATATCTGACAGGTAAAGTTTACGCTTGTCAATGTTTCACATTCGCCATTATTGTACTCACTGATTTTGATATTAATATGCAACAATTGAGTAATTTAACTTGCGCGGCCGTTCGGAACATTTTATTTCTGACACACGTAGTTATTTTCACCAAACTTTATTGTCTTCTCGCAGACAGTCCACGGCCTGAGATGAGGACACCGGTGGGCCAGTTGAAGACCTCGAGAAGTCACTCCATGACGTGTTCTAACAGGTCAGTTTTATTACTTGATTGTTTTACTGTCCCTTTTCAGTCACATACTTACATATTATAAAACTTAAGTTCCCCGCCGCATCTGTTTATCTGTTAGCTATAAAGTCTAGTACTACTGAACGGATTTTAATTCTGTTCATTAGTACGAACAGCATTAAAATCTATTCAGTAGTTTTAACGACCTTTATAAATTACTAGCCACCCACCAGTTACCCACGACTTCGTAGGCGTGGTATTAAAAAAAATGCCTATGCCATAGCCTATGTTACTCCTTGTTACATCAGCTTTCTGCCAGTGAAAGTCCCGTCAAAATCGGTCCAGCCATTTCAGAGATTAGCCGGAACAAACAGACGGACAGACAGACAGACAAAAATTGAAAAAAAAGTGGTTTTGGTATAGGTACCGTGTCTACATCCAAATGCACTTAGTGTGTTTGCGTAAAAAGCGGTTATTTTAATATCACAAACAGACAATTTTATTTATTTGTATAGATAAGTTTTTTTGCATACCATCCTTAGTTGATGACCAATTACCTACCTACCGCTTTTAAAACATTGTCTTTCGTCCTTAGCAGTTCGGGTAGAAGTAAGAGAATACGGACGATATTCACTCCTGAGCAGCTGGAGCGCCTAGAGGCGGAGTTCGAGAGACAGCAGTACATGGTGGGGCCAGAGAGACTGTACCTTGCGCATGCGCTGCAACTCACCGAGGCACAGGTATCCTGCATTCTTCCATATATCGTAGTTATCACAGTAAGTAGGCAGAGGTGCACTCAGGGGTGGCCTTTGGGGGCGATAAGCAGGGCAACCGCTCGGGGTATTCTGCTCGTTCAATGATTTATAGGTCATAGAAAAAAGAAGACATGAATTCAATAATGACTTAGTATATCATGATTATAATATGGTGGTGCTGCATGGTAATAATATGTCACCTTTGTGTTTATTTTTCTTAATTTCCAATACAAAATTTAAAATCTCAAAAATTTATATAATACCTTATCACTTTAACGTTGCATTTCTCGCCAAGCATCATTAAAACTAATTCCACAAAGACAAGCCGCCCCTGGCCTACCGAAGTAGGTACTGTCAACCACAGTTCGCTGGTATGTTAGCTCAGACATGGTAAGGTCCTACATTAGTAACAGGGAAGGCGACCCTATTACCTAATGGCAATAAAAAATGATTTGTTTAATGATAATAAACGTTCTACACAATGTATAAATTACAATATATTAACGTCTTAGGACCAACTGAGAATTAGCGTTGCAGTTCATTATTGCAACATAATATTGAAACATGCATTTTTAATCTGTACTTTTTTTTTAAACTTTGTTTTTTTACTAATGTGAGTCGAATAAATATTTATTTCCTCTTATCCAGGTGAAAGTATGGTTCCAGAATAGACGTATAAAATGGCGGAAACATCACCTGGAAGTGACGCAACAGCGGCTAGCGGTGCTCCAGCGACACCAACCTCACGACAGAGATGACGATATCTAGAGTGGACTGGAAAGTTCTAGATAAGTAAAACAAGTGAAAGTGTCGAATTGATAACATTATAGTGCAGTGAATTGGAGACTACACCGACACCTTATTATAGTGCAGACTAAAGTGGGGTCTCCACGTAAGGAAAGGACTTTTTGACAATTTTTTCTATAAAGCCTTGTCTTCACAGAGGGAAAATTAGTAAGTTCTGTGATCATTTTCCTTCGGTGGAGACCCGGCTTAATAGTGTTGTACTAAGTATCGGACGCGATAAAAAAGTGATTATCAACGATAATGAAGAAACTTTTTCAAAATTTGTGGATATCAATCTGTGTTATCGTGGTATCGAAATGTTTAGAGATTTTGCAACTTACATTTGACTGGTATTTCCTTCAACTGGCTCGATGTTTTTAGTGGTTGTAACGCGACACAGTCGAGCATGCAATCAAAAACTCTATTCTAAGGTCGGGCAGTAATGTTAATATGTGCTCAGACTGTTGGAAAAAAATACCTATAAAAAGGCAAGTTCCTTAATGCACACCCACAGTTCGTCGATATATTTAGATCCCATTGGGCGAGCTTATTGACCTTAAACATGCACAAATTTAAACTCAGCGCTACTACTTACTGACAATTTCATCTAATAACCCAATAGTTAAATTTTTCTTGACTTACCTACCCAAGGCCAACGTAGTAGTTGCGCTTAGGGCCGCTAAACTAATCAGGCAAATCTTTAAATTTATATTAATTAAATTCACAAACATAAATAAATGTGTGCGCAGTATTGTAAAGTAAAAATAACACAAAATATATGTTAATTTTGATACTGATTTGCCTGTAATGTTATGTTCTAATTAAAAACTCGTGCGTAGACAATTAAATGGCCAATCAAAAGACAATTAAGAATCAATATGGTACTTAATTCGTATCAGGTCACGGACTGGTCACAAGTCGTTGTTTTTAGTAAGAGATGGCTTAAGTTTGAATTGAGCGAAAATTGAGAATCGATTATATTTTTACTCTACGCACCTCTAACTTTTCGATGTCATAATCACGCGTGCTTAAATTGTGAAGGATAATATCGTGAGGAAACCTGCATGCATGAGATTAGAGATTTTTTTAACGGATAGGTACGGTTAAACCGCGAGGGCTGACCCGCATTAGGCCAGCTTGGTGGACTATAGCGTCTCAGTTTCCGGGCCCAGAAGTGGAACAATACCTGTATAAGTTGACGATATTTTTTGCTGAAGTTTAGTGAATTGAATTCTTGGTGAAATTTTACGATTAGGTACGCTGCTGTAATATAGGGGTCCTTCAAACACCAAGTAGGGTTGTTTGAAAGACCCCATTTAGGGATGGGAACGCATCAGCAACTCCTCTGGTGTCGCAGGTGTCCATGGACGGCGATATTCACATACCATGAGGTGTATCGTTTACCAGTGTTCTGAAAAATTCCCTGTATTGGATTTCAACTAATTAATCAATTGATTAAAAGTAATTGCAATCAAATTAATTGTATCTAATTGAAATTAATTCAATTGCAATTGATTAAAAAATAAATTGATAGAAAATTTTATCGGGCATTACTCATATGCCTACGTCAATTATAAAAAAAAACCCTGTGCATGGCAATTTCTTCGGCAAATCCTATTCTCGCTCAAAAAAAACCGTGTGGGCGCTAAGGATTCTGTATGGACTCTGATGTAGATATAACCACAGACTCAACTAAGAGGATACGTGTGTATTTTTAATCTATGTCTAAGTGTACATTGTCTAGTCATTAAATAAACTCAGTTTTAAATATATTTTATGGTATTATTTAATCTTTTTAATTGAAATACTTGAGCGACTGAGTTCTGGCAGGCCATCCCCTCTGTATAATGTAAGACGTCTAGTGATATATATATTTCTTAATGTTGTTTTTTTTTTGTGTATTTTCTCCTTTAAGGTATGGTATGGTTGCTTTTACAAACACAAATTCTCACGCAGGTACACAAACGCTCAGACTCTAAAACAAATACCTGTACCTAGGTTATACAAATATTTCCTCCGCGTGGGGTTTGGAGATCATTACGTGCCGCGGAAGGCGCTACGCCCAAATCGTCAACGTTGTAAGCAAGGTACTAATTGACGTAGTAGCGATCTTTTATATGGGAGAGTTAACTCATTAACTCTGTTGAAGACACAAAGAAAACTAAAGTTCCCAGATATTAAACCTAGCAAGTTCGACTTTTTAGTATAAATGTGTTTATTTATACGTAATTTTAAACAGGGAGTCTTGAAGGCGAGTAAGTTTAAGCAGGGCAAGCGTGCACCATCATCGACAGCACATAGTATCAATTAGCTGATTAAAGAGACACTATCACTTAGATTCTGAGTCGAGACGGATATCAATAATTTGTTGATTCTTTTTAATCTGCCCTTCATCGTTATCGGTCATTTTTCTTTTAATAATCAGTTGCTTTGTGACGAACGATCTAATTCTATAACAAAGAGTTTGAATATGAAATTATTTGTCATTTTTTTTATTACTGATAGGCACGCTTGCCCGCCAGTTCACCTGATGTTAGGCGACACTGCGATCTACACTCACTCTGCGGTATAATAGAAATCGACACACTCATATTTTAAAGACATATCAAGATTACCTATATCTATCGGAGAAGACCAACACGGGTAGAACATTCTACATTTCGGCGGTACACACATATATAAAACATACATAATATCACACCTGTATTCCCCGAAGGGTAAGGGAGAGGCGTACTAATGTACACCAACAGTTCGCCGGTCCCATGTAATAGGGGGCACAAATTCCTAACTCCGAGCTGCTACTGGGAATTTCATAGAAAAATCCAATGACACCGCTCGCTCAGGAATCGAACCCAGGACCTCTAGCGTAGCAGTCGCGCTCAGGACCACTTGGCTAATGAGGCAGTTATATATATCACACAAAAGTCACAGATTATCACACTGTGAGTGCAATAAACGAATTGAGTATCATGTTATCTCACTTAACGACGGAGCATTGGCTTGGGCCGTATTGCCGTCGGCCCGAGTCAACTAACGTCGGTTACAACTTATTGGTGTCAATATCCAAATAACTGATTTTAATGGTCGAAGATCTTGTCTTGTCTATGCCAGAAATTCTATGAGAAATATTTAAAAGATAAATAGGTACTCTAATTTGTCCTAGACCATTGTATTGTTTTAAAGTTTGTCTACATAAACAATAAATAAAAACCACACAGTTTCTCAGGGGATGGAATAAGAAAATATTATAGAGTAATTTGAGGGTTATTTATAAAGGTGACAGCAAAGCCTACGCATAACATATAGGTACTATTACTATATACTACCGCGATATTCGATACAAAAAACGAGGCGAGCAAAGCCGCGGGAAAAACCCAGTGTTAAATGTTGAGGTAAACAGCCCTTTTAATTTTCTTGTTGCCCTTCAGCAAAACTGCATTGCGGTAGTGAATGCATCGTATTCTATATTTAGCTTTCCGGATGTTAAATGTTTTTACTTATTCTGATTTAAAAAAATATCCTTCTTACTATAAAATACTTAATCATCAAAATTAGTTCAGTCATTTAGGCGTGAAAACAACAAACAGACAAATAAATTGACACAGTTACTTTCCTCAGTTATAATTAAATTGTATAGATTTTTTTATATATTTATCACGATATTCGTCAATGCTTGTAAGTATCAAATTAGACAAAGTCAACAGAGGGTTCTACCGCCTCATTAAACTCCAATTAAAAGAGTCATAATGTACATTAGGAAATTTGTACCCGGAACCTATTACCAAAGTCATGAACTCAATGCGAAATATCTCGCATACGATATCAGCTTTATAGGTAACATGACGAAATGAATTACAAAACGTTAGATCGTGATGTAAACGTGTATGTCTGAGCGTTGTTGGCCAACGAGTGAAATTACCAACCGGTTACAGAATACGGACGCGTGACGATAGTGCTAGTGATGTACTGTATATTGGCTTGTGTGTATATCGATATTTTGTGACCTTTGACTTGTGTGTGTGTTTTTTGATGGGATAGGGGGGCAAAATAGAAGACTGATGAGATTAGAGCGATTACCGCCGCCTTTGGAAACCCGCAACGCCAGAGGAGTCGCAAGAGCGATGTCCGCCTTTTAAAAGGGCTTGGGCCTCGAGTATCCTCACTCACTCGGTGAAATAAAATGTGAGCGTAGTTTCCCGCCGGTTTTCTTTGAGGCCGTGGTTCTTTTAACTTATTTTTTTTTAAATATTTAAAATTGTAATTTTTTTCTTGATAGTCTTACGCTTGATTTGCCAATTTGATGATGTTAAAGCGACACTGCGATCTACGATGGAGCGTTTACGCCTAAAAGAATCCGATTCACTCGTGGTTTAAAGACACCCAGATTAGATTATCAATTAGATTTATAGGTAGGTGGGTACTCCCTGTTAGATGTTTTGACTAGTTTTAATTAATTTTATACAATAGCAAATGTTCTGTAGCTGTTGTACGGCGCGGGGTTTTCGTAAACTGACTTTTGGGGGGTTCAATCACCAAAACACGTACTGCCCTGAGCAGAAACCTGTGTAATTCTAACCTTAGTGATAAGACAAATATAAAATTACAGATACAATACAATACGTATCTGGTTGTTTTTAATTTGATTTCAATTGAATATCAATGACGTGATTGAGGAATTGGCTGATCAATTGGCATATGCAACATGGAATATGGGATAGATTCCCTTCATTTACTGAATCTACATTTGAATTCAATTTAAAAATTAAAAATATCGACAGCAACACTCACATCACTAGAAAATAATCGTTGTACTCTTGCTATCGACGCGGGAGCACGCGTCACTATTTGTTTACACTCCGTATCAACAATAACATAAGTTTATCGTTTTGTGTTTAGTCTTGGAATAGATGGTGGCACTAACAAAGTGAAGTTATAATTTAATAATGGATTTCAATATTAACACTGGATTTAATGGTAAGTAAAACATTATTTATTTTAATTTAAGTATTTATGTAAACAATATTTAAATTTAGTCTGAATACCTTCGTACCTTGGAGAGCACGTAATGTTGGTCCCGGTTGCCATATCAATACCTTTGACAATCATTAATTGGTAGTCAAAAGGCCAAACAGCCTGACAACCAGTCCATCCTTCGTTGGGTAGTATTACTAGTATTCTATTATCTGTTCTTAAGTCTTTGTAGTTAAAGAAGCATGGCGAAATTGAGCCCACTAATCTTAGGGACCGGTTATGTTCAAAAACATGAAAACTCTGTATGATATGATTAAGAGGTCTTACCATTAAAGAACTAGATTTTTCAAAGAAGGGGTTTGAATAATTATTCGACGATGATGAAGAGGATGCCTCCAACTTGATTGATTTGATTCGATTGGATTGATGGATTGTTCGATTCGATCGCTCTATGATCATTGGAGCTTAGGGTGGGATGGTGGGATTCCAGACATTGGTCATTGTACATCTTGTTTTCATTATTTTAGGCAGTCGGTTTTTTTTAATTCGTAAATTATTCCTAATTTTTAAATAATTTAAATTCTAACGAAACTCTTGTTAGCTTGTATCCCTCGACAGGGCCCGTGTCTCCTTTCAGTAGGAGAGGGTTAGCTTTCACGGTCGTGGCAAATCACACGGCCGGAAGTCAGTGACTAATAGGGCAAGGAAAGACAAGTTTTTTTTTGTGGAGGGAGGAGGGCAAACGAGGAGGCTGATTGCCTGATGGGAAGCGATACCGCCGCCGATGGACACCCGCAACACTAGAGTCGCAAGTGTGTTGCCCGCCTTTTAAAAGGGTTTTGGCCTCCGGTAGCCTCACTCTCTCGGCGAAATACAACATAAGTGTCTGAAACGACACTTATGTTGTATTTCGCCGGTTTTTCTGTGAGGCCGTGGTATCACTGCGGTCGAGCCGGCCCATTTGTACCGAAGCATGGCTCTCCCACGGTCTTAAAAGGCGGGTAACGCACTTGTGACTCCTCTGGTGTTACGGGTGTCCATGGGCGGCGGAGATCGCTTACCATCAGTAAAAAAAAAACTGTCAAAATTAAAAAATCTAAAGATAATGAATGAATATTATTTGTGACATACTTGGTGACACTCTAAGTACAAATTGAGACAGTGACAGATAATCCAGCACCCCACAAAGAAGGGAATGGTGGTTATGAATATAAATAATGAAATTTACATTGTATTTCTTTTTTCAGAATTATCAGACCATAACGTAACTAGTCTTGAAGGCTTGTACACAGACTTTGATAAATGGATTGCAAAATATAATGCATTTTATAAAAGGTAGGTAAATAAATCTAAATTGTTTGACAAACTGAATATGAAGGAACTACTTTCCCTGGTGAATAACGATAGAATATACTTACTTAATCCTCTTTTTAACGGACTATCTACCTCTATCTAATTTTGTATCGAAGATGTATTTATTGCAGTTGGACCATAGGCTATAAAGATAATAACTTCGATTAATCTTTATATTTCCAGGTCAACATATTTCTCCAAAGAATTAAGTTCGACGAAAAATTCCCAAAATGTTTCAAGAGAACATAGAGAAGACAGTTTTGAAAAAGATTTTTTATACAGCGACGTATTATTGAGGCAACGGCGTATACAACATGCAGCCAGGATGCCAATGCCTTGCTTTAGCTTTAATAAAGTAAACGATGGATTTATGTTTTACGACCAAGTATTTCATAGACTTATAAATAAAAATAATGATCAGGGTATACTTTGCCAATACATTCGATCGAAACTTTAATACTTTTGAGGTTGTAAGAAAGGAGTTAGGCATAAAATAATAGGTAGATATTGTTTGTTACAAAGATGTAGACGCTAGTTGTTATTTCAGGGGTAGTTATCCGCAAGGGGGTTTCCCGTGGACAATTTTAATAAGAAAAACTCGGTATAAAGACAGTTGGGGTCGACAATTTATGTTTCGCAAATTTTGTGATTATAGTCCTTACTGTTTTCGATATTTTGGTTTAGTAACAATTAAGTTATTTGCCCTTCGCGGCTGTTCGCAATGGCTAACTTCAGATGCGCGTGGCGTAGTTAAAAAAGTAATAATTACTTTTTTACTTACAAATATTATAAGTGACAAGAGGTGAGTTTTGGCGCGTAAATTCTTGACAGATTATTATTAGAGACAAAACACGGGGCAGCTTATAATAACCGTTGAGGTGTTCCCTCGACTATCTTCCGCCTCTACGTCTCCATTGTTGTAGACTTGTTTGTAGTGTCATCAGATCTACTTACGCGTGCCATGCTTCAACCGAATCGATTCACAGGTGAAACAGTAGCTGAAAAAATAATCACTCTAGGTATAGTTCTAATCTTTGGGTGGACTTCTTTGTACTTAATTTAAATAGGATCATCTTGAAGGAATACTGAACCCAAGCCAAAAAAGATAATAAATAAATAAAGTATAGCTAAATAAATATAATTAAAATAGAAGTTATGCCCGCATTAATTTTCTTCAACGTACCTAATGAATGAAGTTTTTATAAGCAAGGAGTTATCGCCTGTAGGTATTGTACCTAATATTTCCTAGGTATGTATTTTAAGACTGCATGGTGCTTGAACCAGAAAGGTGTGGGTGTAGATAATTATGCTTATTTTTGTACAAACGCATTATATTTTAGAAATAAATTACGGTGCTGAATAAAACAAGGGATATCTTGTGAATAAATACTTCCTTTTATTATAATGACGTACGTAGGTAAATAAATATTAATTCGGTAATAAGTAAATTATCTTAATTTAATCTCTAATAATAGTAACTAACTAGCCTTTGCCCGCGGCTTCGCTCACCTGAAGCTATAGTGGGATTAGAAATGGATTCCAAAAATAATTTAATAAAAACCAACAGTGATGATCTCTTCTTTGTATACATCAGGGAGCTGTATCTCAGGATCCGTTCAAGAAGTTCACTAGTTTTTTAAGTTGAAGGGTTGGAGCATACTTTCTAACAGTGATAATAAAATTAAAATCTAAGTATTCAGTAGTTTTTGCTCCAACCCGTAACAAACATAGCTTTTTTACAATTTTATAATATAGAGAAGAAGAGAAACGAAGAGATATACACACATACCCAGCTATATATTATCTTCCCGTCGTTTATGATTCATGATGTGTTTAAACTGTATTTAAACACAAAATTTGTATGAAAAATTGTGTTTAAATTAATTTAAACACATTTAAGAAGTTGGTGCAAGTGGCCCTTAATCCCTTTTTTTTACTTTAAAAAATATTCACACGACACGAATCTCTGAGCAAATATAAAACAATGAAATAGGTAGTTAGCTGCGTAAGCCTTGTGTGTATAAAAAAATTAAGTGTAGGTAGGAAGTATATTATTTAACACTGGCTGGCACTCGCATCGCAAAGAAGTTTCGAGATAAATGGTAGTGGAGTACCATAGCATAACCTTCTTCAATTTCAGATCTATCTCTCACAACGGGAGTTTTGTGAAATCCCATAGACAACATTTTTTTTTAATACCTAGCACTGCACTGTAAATCCTCTGTATCGTTTGCCACCCAGGGCAGCGGCTGTTTAAGTGGGAGTCCTGCCGACTAACAAACGTAAATACTTGCCTTTCTTTTCCTTAGTTATGGCCATAGAAAGAAAGAGAGAAAATGCATTTATTTGGTACCTACTTAAGGAAAGCCACAAACAAAAAAATAGCAATGCAATAAAAAAGAAATGTATAGGACACCTACCTACCTAGTAGAGAGTACCTTATATACAAATACCATCACGCCTGTATTCTCCGAAGGGTTAGGGAGAGGTTTTTTTATGGGATAGGGGGGCAAACAAGCAGACGTATCACCTGATGGTAAGCAATTACTGCCGCCCATGGACACCCGCAACACCAGAGGAGTCACAAGTGCGTTGCCCGCCTTAGCGAAACAACCTACATAGTTGTTTGTTTCACGCCGGTTTTCTGAAGTGAAAGCCATGAAGCCGTGGTCCGGTCGAGCCGGCTCATTCGTGCTGCTGACCCATGGCTCTCGCATGGTGTACTAAGGTACACCCACTGTTCGCCGGTATGTTTAGGACCCATGTAATAGGGGGCGAGCCTATTGCTATTAACCCGGGCACAAATAGTACCTACCTACACAAACACTATTGCCCGTTTCTGATTTGACGTTGGTTTCTGGGACAGCCGTATAATTATGTGCGTGTGTACTTAAGTAGCTGTTTTATCAGATAATTTGATTCACACAGATCTCATGCGGCTATTAAAGCCAGAGTTCAAAGTCTGAATGTTATAAAACTTATAAAAAACACTAATACAACATACAGGTAGACGGCCATCAAGTCCACGTGCTTATCTTCATAAAAGCCGATAATTTATTAAGTTTTGGAATTACAAACCTAATGATGTAAAGAACAAAGTTCACATTCACATTTGTTTAGAAGATTCTAACAATCAATAGAGTCACTCAAAAATCGACTCTATAATGTCATAACTTAAAGTAGACAATGTAATGGCATTATCATTACGGAATTATCTTAATTTATTAAACGAATAGCAGCATAGTATTCTATAGTACCATCCATAGTATAATATCAACCACTCGCCCGGAAACCACGTTATTTAACGTTTACTTTATTGTACCTATTATTAATACCTACTAAATATCAAAATAAATAAAACAGCTGTCGTAAACATTTTAAAATGTTACCAATAGGAATTAATTCGTTTTTTAAATCTCCAAAATAAGTGTTGTCTAAATAAGGTGGTAATTTACAAAAAATTTGGACTTACCTACCTATTTAAAGGTAGTAGGTAGGTAAGTGGATACCCCTTTTTCTTGTAGGTAATTTTATTTAAACTCTTATGAGCTATAATTGGTGATTAAAAGTTTAGGTATGATTAGCTAACGTGTTCATCTGAAAATTACATTTTTGGGATTTTAAAAACATCAAAATGAAGAAAACAATGAGAGAATGGACTGTGGACTCCGTTTGGGGTAAAATTGCAAGTAAGTACCGGAAAGATCACTGTTGCACTTATTTATGTAGGTATTTGTTCTATACGAGTAACTGAATAATATTTTTTGTAACATTACATATCTAAAGTGTTCATGTATGATGAGTCATGTTATAGTGATGTGACAAATAAGACATGTGTCCGTGATTCCGTAAAGTGCGACCGTTCTTTTTTCACCCTATATATTCGGTGATAAATTTGGCTTCAATGAATCACATTAGAGCTAGTAATCGTTATAATGTTGTTTTTTGTCGATTTTCAGTGGTTTCCTGGGGGGATTCTACAAAACCACCCATATTATTAGTACACGGATACATGGATAGTGCTGCAACCTTTATACTGCTGGTGGATCATCTGCCTGACACTTATTACTATGTTGGCTTCGATTTGCCTGGTAAGTACATTGGATTATTGTGATTGGTGTTATTTGCCAATGTAATTAGCAGATACACCGTTAAATCAAATACTTTCGTTTATTGAGAGAAACAATTCAACTTCAAATAAACAAAAAATCATAATCACTCACATTTCAGGTCACGGCAAGTCAGAGCCATTCCCTCCTGGCCTAGTCGTAACTCAGCTGCATACTGTTGAAGCTATCCGTGTGGTAGTTGACCACATGAAGTGGGAGCAGTTTATTTATATGTCACATTCCATGGCCTTTGTTATTGGTTAGTTTAATTATCTTAATCAAGTAACTGTTGTTACTATATTTTAAGTAGTACTCACTGTTAATTTTATTCCATAAAAGTTACATGAAATACGAGTATGTGAAACTGCAGATATCTTACAGATTTTATGTTCTGTATAAATATGATAAATAATTGCAACATACCGTGAAAATCAATTCGTACTTATTTTGCACCCGATAGAAAGCGATTCAGGTCAATATATAATAATATCAAGATTGTGTATATTTTCACAGGTGTATTATACAATCACTTGTTCCCGGGTAAAATAACAAGGATGGTACATATAGACCCTGCTGTACCGGTGGCCATGTATTACTATGTTCATAATAAACCATCGCTATGGTTCCAGTACTCATATGATTCGTATTATAGTACTTATGAAAGGTGAGCTGTTTATAAACACTAAGTATTATTTAATCTAATTAATAAAAAAAACCGCTCACTAATTAAATATTATTATAATCGTTGTGTATATTAATATGTAGGTATATTATTTTGATTTAGGTTGCAAGGCAGCAGTACAAAGAAAATGACGCATGATGAAGCGGTCAATTTATTAGTTAGAAACAGAAGTCTAACAGAAGAACAGGCAGAAACTGTGATAACTAGATCGTTAGTGCCCGTAGAAGAAAACAAGTATAAGTAAGTAATTTTGATAAAATTATTTTGAAGTGGTGCAAACTTCTGCACGTAATGTAGTGATTAAACAGGCTGAGAACACATTAAAGGTTTTGCCGGGAAGACCGTTCATCAAAGGCTTTATCTTTTTTACATAATCACCATAACGTAAGGATCATCCTACCTGCACTTAGATTAACCTTGAATTTGAGCATTCTCTGTTTTTATTATTATTAAGATGAACTATGACAGATCTATAAAATATTTATTATAAATCTTCATACATACACTTTTTTGATTATTTAAATCTTCTTCATTTGGATGTAACGCCATTTTCTCTATGGTATCATCATTGAATGCTCTTTTATCTAAATTATATTACTTTTTCAGATTGTCTTGGGACTCAAGAATGAAGAAAATAGCTTCTGTGGCCATTTCAGAAGAAACTCTGTTCGCCATTATAACTCAACATGCGCCTCCTATGCTTATTTTGGCAGCTTCTGAAAATATAAGCGCCCCGCCTGGCAAGCAATTTGCGGTTGAATTATTAGAAAAATGCTGTTTAATGGTTCCAAACTTTTACTCTGTAACCATAACAGGTGGCCACGATATTCACATAACAAACCCAGAAAGTATTGTTCCGCATGTAGAAATTTTTTTAAAACTTAATATAAGTATTGTACAGTCCGTTCCGTCGAAATTATAAAATATTTTTTTATGTTTGGTTTCATTTATAAATCAGCTCAATTGTTAAAACCCTAATAAAACACACTAAATAAACCTATTAATATTAATAACAACAAAGTTTTCAGTGAGAAGGTTTCAACTGAAGCGGCGGGCGGTAGCCTAATGGCTAGGGCGTTGGACTTGCGATTATGTGGTTGCCGGTTCGAAACTCACCCAGAGGGTATATTGATCTATGACTCACCCATTGCACTACCGACGTGAACCCGCTCGTAACACAAGCATTTAGCTTAGCACGAGGGGTTAACAAGAATACTAGTAATGTGCGAACCACATTGCTAGTAATCTTTTAAAAAAAAAACACTTCAGGTTTCAAATCTTTAAATTTTTTTTTTAAATTTCCTACCTATTTCCTAATTAATAGATAGGGAATCCAGTTTTTATTTTTGGCATGTGTATGGATTACTTTACTAGAACTCGGTTTGGATGACCATTAAGAAATACCACTTTGCCAGTTCGAATGCTTTTTCAGGGTACTTTACGGACCTAATACTAACCTGTTACTTTGAATATAACTAAAACATGAACGATTGCCCATCTCTAAAAGGTGAAAATAACATGACACCATGACACTTACACTATGACAGTTTAAATTATCATCAATTAAACGTCAAAGTTAATTGTTATTGATTTATTTCTGATTTTTATGTTAATGATTTGTTGTGTACACAATTTAAGCAATATTATTAGTTTTATCTCCCTCGGCACAACACACAACGATGGAAACAAAACGATTCAATCATAACATGCTCAATTAATAGTTGATACCATCTTGAAACTGTTTTGTTACCTTATGAATTTTCTGTTCTGCCGTGCGCCTTTCTACTTTCTTTCGACCAGTGGTCTTTGCTCGACTATAAGCTCGTATAAAAAAATCCTAAAAGGCTACCTACTGAAATAAGGATAATTTAAATACATTTAGAAATACAATTATTTTGGTAGTTTCTGAAATTAGTTACCTACGTTTTGCTTCAAGTAGCAACAAGTGTTTTTGGAAAAGTTTAGTTCCAAGACCTTGGTTTCCATTTGGGACTTCTGCAAATAATATTGGAGAAGTCGTGAACATGATATATCAGGAGGAATGGAAGATCGAGGTCCCCTGGGGGAAACTAGTTTGTGAGTAATTTGGAATTTTAATTTTTGCCCTGAAAATAGAAAAGTAGCTAAAAATAGCTTAAAGATGACCTATGACCTTTTTAGTATCGATTGATACTGTAGGATACCGGCTGTGGTTGATAACTTGGTACAAACATGGAAAGTGAACCTTTTCTACCATTAGCCTTGTTAAATCTAAATTATCATTTATTCTTATAAGGCTAAGGGCCACTTACACCAACTTCTTTAATGTGTTTAAATCATATTTAAATACAAATTTTCATACAATTTTTGTGTTTAAATACAATTTAAACACATTTATCAAGTTGGTGCAAGTGGCCCTAAGATTCATATTTGAATGCTTTTTCATTCCTCTGGTTTATAGTGTTTTAAATGGAAATGAGGGTTGTATAATACCTTAATCATCCCAGCCTGATCCTAACTGTATTGAGGTAGGCTTTCAATGCACCCAGATGCAGCTGAGTACCAGTCAATTCAGTACAAGCCATACCCTCCATTATCACTCGCTTCCCCAGAAGACTTAAAAGTTGGCCTATATCCTTCTCCAAGGTACTGGGGTTGTGGAGAAGTTAAACCTCTTATAACCCTAGCAGACCCGGGCGGCGAAACACTCACGGGTAACCATTCTTAAAACATAGAGACCCTTCCGTAGAGAGCCTCGGAGAGCACTTAAAGCCATCAGTTCCATTTATCATAATGCACATCTTTGAAAATGATTTGTGCTTCTCGACTAGAGAAGCCTAAAAACCAGCCTGACAACCAGTCTATCATCCGAATATTGGTTTTGCCCAGAAATTGGGTTGTGGAGGTCTGATAGCAGTCGCTTCATGTAAAATGATGAACTGATATTCAGCCGCATGTTGTTAGACTGGAAGTTGACCCCACTATAGTTGTAAAAGACTGAGAGGATGCATAATGCAAATAAATTTTGTCTCTCTCTCTATATTCTAGTGTGTCGTCGTGGTGATCCCAATGGTGTGCCGGTTCTCCTAATCCATGGTAGACAGGACAGCTCCTCCGTCTTCAAGCCTCTGCTGGAATTGATGCCGCAGAACTACAACTATGTGGCCCTGGACATGCCTGGAAATGGTCTGTCCGATCCATTCCCTCTGGGTAAGTGGTGTATCTACCATAACAGGGCCAGAGGCAGGTGTAGGTGGATCAGAGATGGGAAGCTTTAAGCCAGAAATTTGAAACTTGATTTCCGGGATGGTTAATGAACATATTATTATAGAAATAATAGTTTAGGGCTTATTGTATTTTTCAAGGACGAAAGGGACCTTGGTCTAGACCTCATTGGTGATGGTGAAGCGGCAATTTGGCTGAAAGTGCTAACAAATAAAATTCAACTTTAAGGACTTTATTAAACAGTTTAAATTTGTATAGCAAGTAATGTAAAAGGAAGAAATGTTGAAAGAAAGTGAAGTTGTTTCCCTGTAAACATTTTCAACCATTATGTCAAAGCATATTGAGTTGATTTTTAACTGTTATCAAATTGATTGGTGGTCCAGGCTCACCCTTTAACTAATCATGTTTTCAGGTCAAGATATTTGTATTGATAGCAACTTCCATCATTATGCTGTAATGTATGATGAGGCTCCGAAACCTCAAAAACCATTCATATACTTCCATGAAAAAATGGTCCTATGTCATACTAAAAAATTGCCAGGCGGTGAGTTGGAAAAAAAAATGGAAAAGGCTGTGTTGATTAACCTTTTTATTTGCAAGTTTTTTTATTTAGCAAAACCTTTTTTGTAGTCTGTCTGTCCTTTCCGACCTGAATAAAAGTAGCCTATATGTTATTCTAGACTCATCTATCTCTGTGCCAAGTTTTATTCAGATCCGTTCAGCTGTTCTGGCGTGTTACTCTGGTATTGTGGGTGTCCATGGGCAGCGGTTAACGCTTACCTTCAGGCCATCCGTCTGCTAATTTGCCCCCTATCACATAAAAAAGAGTCTGATAATTTTATCACACGCTCCAGTGTTGCCATTTTCTTAATAAAATTTGCTAATTTTCTGCTTCATTATTTAGGTAGTGTTGCATCATTGATTACTTTATCGATGTTTTACTGTCGTGAATACATTGTAGATACACACTACAATACGTTCAAGCTATACAGTAACTTATTGCTTGGCAATAGCGCTGATTTTTGAAGTACAACTGTTTAACTTGACGTGATCATGTGTGTACCTGCAGGTAGGTTTGTTATTTCTTCATATTTCATGTTGTAGAATGTTTTTTTAATTATGAGTTTTTATAAGGTACTAGCTTCTGCCCGCGACGTCGTCCGCGTAGCGTGATGATATATAGCCTATAGCCTTCCTCAGTAAATGGGCTATCTAACACTGAAAGAATTTTTCAAATCGGTAGTTCCTGAGATTAGCGCGTTCAAGCAAACAAGCAAACAAACAAACAAACTCTTCAGCTTTATATATTAGTATAGTAGTATAGATGTGTAACATCGAGTTGAACCTTTTTTTTGTTTACGGGGGGGAACCTTTAAAAGGCATCCGGTCTTTGGGGATTAGAGAGGGGTGTGAATTTTCACCCACTTAAACCACCTCGGTGGCCACTATCAGCACATTACGAGACTTACACTGTGGCCTGCATAACACTAAAAGATTTTACAATAAAAATAATACGCTATTGGTCCTAGGATTGATTGTCAAATCGAGCAAAGTGATTTTAGGTTTTCACGTGGGAGAGCCATGCCTGCACGAATGGGCCGGCTCGACCGGAGTGACACCACGGCCACACAGAAAACCGGGTGAAACAACGCTTGCGTTGTGTTTCGCCGAGTAAGTGAGGTTTTCGAAGACCCAAACCCTTTTAAAGATTTCGAAGGCCCAAAACCTTTTAAAAGGCGGGCATCGCACTCGTGACTCCTCTGGTGTTGCGGGTGTCTATGGGCGGTTATCGCTTGGATGTAGGGAACGACGCGAACTCAAGGTTCGCGTCCTCGCCGGTGGCACCACGCCGCAGTCCCAATAGGGTGCGTGCGGCGGCCAACGTGGGCACGGACATACTCGTCGCCTAGGCAGCTAAGAGTTAGGATTAATGTCAATCGCCCATTATACTTATGGGACCTAAATACCGGCGAACTGTTAATATATATTAATTCACCTCTACCTTCCGGGTATACAGGCGTGTTATATTATGATTTAATCTCGTAAGAGACGAGAAAATATCTGACCTGCTTTTAGGACCTTTTGTGGTCTGACTGGCTGGCGACAGACTCTGACGTAAGGGTGTTCCCTTACGTCAGAGTCTGTCGTGAAGCACCTTGGTGTGTTACGAGAGCCAGTTCTCCCTCGGTTGCTGTGGCTCTGGTAGTTTGCAGTCTGGAAAAAATCTCTGACCTGGGGCCCAAGTCTGCTATTTCAGTTGTATCAAAATGGTCGTTCAATGGCACTAAATGACATAAGAACTGACAGATTTCGTAGACAAAACTGTCAAAAATCAACAATTCTGAAGCCATTGAGTGACGATTTGGACACGACAAAATAGCAGACTTGGGGCCCTGCTCGTTGGTACAGTTGGCGCAAAATAACTTGATCCAAAATGGTGGATGCGCAGTAATCGATTTTTAGTACATTTTGCACGCAAATGCACTGCGCACTGCAAACCCCCTCCTCTCCATTAGTTTTGGGTCAAGTTATTTTGCGCGAACTATATAGAAGCTTTTGCAGTTTGACTGACTGGCGACCATCGTTATGTTGGAGTATGTCGTAAAGGACCTTGGTGTGTTTCGAATTTTGCGAAATTTGTGAGAGCCAGTTCTCCCTCGGTCGCTGCAGTCTGCAGTCCGTAGGGACTCTTTAAGGCTCGGCAATACGTCAGCAACTCTTCTGGTGTTGCTGAGCTCACCAGGTGGCTCGAAAGCTCGTTCGTTGTCTTGATAAATAAAAACCACCACCATAACCAGTGCCGGATTTCCGCCTAGGCCTACAAGGCCCCGGCCTAGAAGCCCAGCCGTGGCGGGACCTACAAATAAGCTCATAACCTTTTAACCGCCCATGTCGGATTTGTCCTACAATTTTTGTCGGATAAATCCGACTTGGGCGAATAAAGGGATAAGCCTGGCTTAGCTTGAAGGGGCACCAAATGCCATGTGCCAAGGGGCCCTCGACCTGTAAGTCCAGGCCTGACCACCATCACTACTTTTGCTGATACTACTACTATTAAATAAATACCACAGGTCCGAAACTGACCCGCTTTCATTACCTGGCTGCGATGGAGTTTGCGGTGACACACCTGGGATGGAAGAAATTCCACTTCATTGGACATTCTATGGGCTGTGAACAAGGTATGTAGTTGTTACAGGCAAAACTTATAACCGGTCAAAACTAATCTTGACTGCAAACTTAGTTTTTAGTTAACTACTGTGAAAAGAAACTTAAAAATCCAGAAATTCTTGAATGATATTTGTTTATAAATAGATCTTTCAAAGACACTTTTACCAGTCAATGTTTTGACATATTGATTGAGTATGTAAGTGTTAAGTAATCGATGTAAGGTTCGACCGAGAGCTCGGCCAATGCCCAGAATCTCAAATTGCGAAACAGTGACATTTTTATCGCATTATATTGATGCTAGTTGTTCAAAAGCTGGTCCTAAAGGATTTACCTACTATAGCTCGGCTTCTAGTTGGCGTATCATGATGAAACATGCACCAGATTTTTAGTTAGACCTCTAACAACACGAATGTGAAAACTACATCCAATTTCGTGCAGTAGTTTTTGCATGATACGCGTACAAACATACAGACAGAAAGACTAAAATTGACATTCGCGCATACAAGATTAAAACCTATTGTTACAGGCCTGTTCTACAATGTGGTACACCCCAACAGGATCATGAAGATGATCCTCTTGGATGCTGGGCCTACGCTCATCAGGATGCAGATTGATAACGTGGTGGAATACCAGAGGACCTTCTACGACTTCTACTATGAAAACTACCATTGGGAGAACTTTACTCGCAAGGTACAATACCTTTTTCCTACCAAGTTTTTAAAATTTTTTGTGAAGGCAAACGCGTAGATGATCCAGCTGATGGTTAGTAGTAGGCATGGAAATGGATGCTACTTTTCGCTTATTTTCATTCAATGAAATTAAATGTTACTGTGGCAGAGTAATGCTTCGGCACGAATGGCTCGGCTCGACTGGAGATTGTCCTCACAGAAAACGGGCGTGAAACAACGCTTGCGTTATGTTTCGCCGAGTGAGTGAGGCCCAAATCCTTTTAAATGGCCGGCAACCCACTTGCGACTTCTTTGGTGTTGCGGGTGTCTTTGAGCGGCGGTATCGCTTAACATCAGGCGGTCCGTCTAATCGTTTGCCTCCCTATGCTAAAAAAAATGTGATTCTATTTCACAGCGATTTGACATGCGAAATTTCGTCCGCAATTAATTTTCATTCAAAAACATGTATCCACATTTGCTATTTTGTTACTTACAATGAAATGCGATTTCATTAAAATGCGGTTTCAATAAAATGTGATTTCATTGAAATGTGATTTCATTGATGTGTGATTTCATTGAAATGTGATTTCATTGAAATGTGATTTCATTGAAATGTGATTTTATTGAAATGTGATTTCATTGAAATGTGATTTCATTGAAATACGATTTTGGGTAGGCTGTTTGATAAAAAGTTGCAGGTGTAGCGTATGAAAAATTATATCATGTGATTTTTCACATGCTATCTGTGAAATGTTCCATGCCTACGTTTTTATATTTTTTTTATAAAAATTTCAGACTTACACTAAGTATGGGGCCTTGCAGTCTCTGAAGCGATACCGCGATCTCAATGATCCGCAGTGCAAGGACTTGCTTGAGCGCAATTTCCACGAAAAAAAATCGGATACGTGAGCTATTTATTTTATTGTGCCGAGAAGAAAATAAATTAATAAATATAATCGTAATTCAAACACATTTGAATAAAATTTTATTTTTATTCGAAATTTTATTAATCTAGGTTCCTACCATTTCGTCTACTACCATTTCACAGGAAATAAACGCATAAAAAACCGGTCGAAACTTCGTAAAATATCGGAGACAGAAACTAAATTCACTTACGTTTATGTCCAGTGGATTGGTAGAGTAGGATCTTTGATTCCGAATAATAATACAATTTTATTCAATTATGTTTACATTATGATTTATTTTGGTATTACGTAGGCAATTCTGCTTCCGCCAGATCCTTAAACGGTGAAGGATAACATCGTGAGTAAACCTAATAGATCTATATCTATACTTAATATATAAAGCTGAAGACTTTGTTTGTTAGTTTATTTATGTTTGCTTGAACGCGCTAATCTCAGGAACTACTAGTCTGATTTGATAAATTATTTCAGTGTTAGATAGACCATTTATTGAGGAAGTCTATAGGCTATATTATCATCACGCTAAGACCAAGTAACTATCCCACGCGGGCAGGAGCTAGTAATCTTAATAAGATTTGGTTTTACAATCTACGTAGTTTTAAATATGAACATTCTATCAGGGTATGGCATCCAATGGAAGTTCATGAACGCAACCAGCGACGCTGTTTGAACGAGGAATGGGTACGGAATCCACAAAAGTTGCGGAATCCGTCTGAGGAATATACCAATCGTCTTGTACAAAATTACATACGTGAACACGGCCTTGCCAAGTAAGTCACAACTTACTGCTGCCACAGAATAAACTAAATTAGTACATTTATATCGGCAACATAACTCCCCCTCCCTACCTTCCCGTTCCATACCTCACTACCCGTACTTTGTAGTACCGTCTGTGTGAACTAGTAACTATTAGAATGACGGAGATGGATCACGAAGATTCTAGAACGCTTTTAGAAACCCGTTGAAAACACGAAGGCACGCTTGATCGCGGCACCCGCATAATTACAATAGTTCTACGCTAGAGTCGTGGTCAACGCCCGAGAACAATTGCCTATAAAACTTTTGTGGATTTATCAGGATTATTCAGGTAAATGAGTGTTATTACAGTAGTTGACGATGTAAATGTGTTATAAGAGACGTTGGCGAAGTAAATAAGTGGTATAAGAGTAGTTGACGAGGTAAATGAGTGTTATCAAGAGTAGTTGACGACTAAGACTGCGCCTTAATATTAATCAATCGAGTGTGTTTTTGTGAATAAAGAGCAATAATTTTATGGATGAAAGACATTAATTACTTAGGGAATACGGTGTCTATTTAAATGAAAGGAAGTTAGCTATTTACCAAATTGATTGACTGATTGTAATAAAGCGTAACCTTGTTTTCAGGGGAGAAAGAGCTGGGACTTCGACCGAAGCACAAAATTCAGACGAGGCGCAGGCACCGGATTTTTGTGAGCTAATAGATCACATGAGTAATCATGATCCTGAAGGGTGAGTTTATAATTTAATTTAAACGATACAATATGGGAATGGCGTCCTGAGATTTGAAGTTTGAAGTGTTAAGTATAGTTAGAGAGGCATTTTAAGACCGGTTGACGAGATAATGAGTGGTGTAAGAGTAGTTGACGAGGGAAATGAGTGTTATAAGAGTAGTTGACGAGGTAAATGAGTGTTATTAGAGTAGTTGACGAGGTAAATGAATGTTATAAGAGTAGTTGAAGAGGTAAATGAGTGTTATTAGAGTAGTTGACGAGGTAAATGAGTGTTATAAGAGTAGTTGAAGAGGTAAATGAGTGTTATTAGAGTAGTTGACGAGGTAAATGAGTGTCATAAGAGTAGTTGACGAGGTAAATGAGTATTTTAAGGGTATTTGACGAGGTAAATGAGTGTTATAAGAGTAGTTGACGAGGTAAAGGAGTGTCATAAGAGTAGTTGACGAGGTAAATGAGTATTATAAGGGTATTTGACGAGGTAAATGATTGTTATAAGAGTAGTTGACGAGGTAAATGAGTGTTATAAGAGTACTTGAAGGGGTAAGTATATGAAGTGTTTATTTTTTACTTTAAAATAAAAATATATTAGCTAAAATATTTTTTTGGGAGTTTGATCACTGTTAATTTAGTATTAATAAATACTGCAACTTAGCATATTAGGGAACGCTCCTACCTACACCACGTGACCCATGATGAAATGATGATTTAAAACCATATTTATGAATTACTACGTGAAAGCTAGAATGGGAGGGTCTTGATAAAAAAGGGGCAGTCCTTAAGCAGCGCACTTGTGGCTCCTCTGGTGTTGCGGGGGTCCATAGGTGGCGGTGATCGCTTACCATCAGGTGATCGGTCTGCTCGTTTGCCTGCTAACCCATAAAAATAGGGGGGAGGGCGCTAAAATATGGGTCACATATATGAGTCCGTTCCTCCATCGGACAACTGGTGGGCTTCTGCAATGCTACGGGAAGATTTGCGACGCCGAGTGCCAGTAACCTATGACGGGATCCACCAACAATGGGGAACTGGGCGAAATAATCCCAACATAAGGACTGATCGCCCGCCTGGTGCCTGCCGGCGTCTCCAAATATAAATAGAATAGAATAGAATGGGTCCGTTCCCTTACGGTAACATAACATAAATCAAATCCAACATTCGAATATTACAGGTTTCTGTCCTGGGATAATCGTCTCAAGTCTCTCGCTCCTACAAATTATGGGAATGATTACTATTACGAGTTATTTAAAACCATTCCACCCACACTATTTATCGTGGCCAGCGATGGTGCCAAAAACGCTTCCCCTAACCTTGAACATCATAAGAAAGCAAAGGAATTAATGGATAGAATGTCTAAATTGGACAATTATTATCAAATCGACGTGGAGGGTAGTCACGATGTTCACTATACGCATCCTGAACGCGTTGTGCCTCACATTATAAAGTTTTTAGGTGATCATTTCAAAGGTTTTAGTAAATTGTAGTGGTTTGTATTTTTTTTTATTGTTCTTTTTTAAGTATTACTAATATGGCTGTGGTGTTTGCTCGGTCCGCCAAATTCGAGTTTATTTCATTTATCGCACATGTTATGAAATGATGAAATGATATTTATTTCTGTAAGTAGCTCATTAGAGACACTTTTACAAGTCAATGGTTTTTTTTTTATAGCTAGATGGCTTCGGCATTTCCTAACTGACGACCTCTGAGAAGAAACACCGAAACAAACTCAGAGAATCATGGTCTCTTTTAAAGTCCAGACATAAAATAATGCAAATAATGTGAGTGGGACAATGCAGGGCAATGTCTGAAATGGCCTTTTGAGGAAAGAACCATAGCAGCTTTGAGTGGACCAGTCCTAACTGACGGCAAGCATGCATCAGTCATCGTGTAGCTCAACTATAATTAAGGGAGCTCAACGACCCGTCACACGACAATACCAGATCAGTAGGACATTCGTGTAGGTCGTATAAAATTCCCAAAGCCTCCAGACTATAGAAACTGGTATAATCAAATTAAGCCTACATCGTACTCACATTTACAAAAGAAAAATAACTAGAATAGACTTTATTTATAATAAAGTGTATATAGACGTTATGTATAATATAGTGACTTTGTTATATCAAAGCTTACTAGTTGCCGCCTGCGGGTTCACTCGCTTCCCAAAAGGAATTACTATAACCCGGCTAGACGGCCGGCCGGCGTATCAAGTTGATATATTCACCAGATTTTATGTTACACTTCCAGCAATACAACTGTGAATACCGCATTCATTTTCATGTACATACAGACAGACAAAAATTCGAAAAATGCTCTAATAAAAACCCCCTTAGGAGTTTTCTATAATGTAGGTACAGACATCGGCCTCTTAATTTTTTTTTATTACGTATAGATTTGACTTCAAAATCTATAGAACGATTTGGCTGTTTTTCTTGCCATTGTCTGGATAAGGTACATTGAAAAAGATTTTTTGAATCCACTGAATTGCGACATGATATTAACTCATAGAGTCAAAGACCTACAATTTGTGAAAAAAAAAACAATACTTATATCCTTAATTTGGTGACCCAAGCAAACAGCCAGCTTTAAATGTTTAATTTTGTTCTCAATTAATTTTTATTTTTGTTTTTTTGTTATAATTATTTATAATCTGCGTGTTTTTGTGCTTAAGAATAATCTGACAGTTGCAATGACTGACAATAATGGCGTCCATATAAAACAAAATATTTAATTCAACAAATCGCGTAAGAGCCTCAGGGCACAGGATTTAGCATTGTCTGCAACTTAATGAGTTTATAACATGATTTATAAGAAAGCATGAAAAAGCATGTTTTTTTAGAAATAAAATATTTGACCTACGTTTATTCTCAGTCAAAAGTGTCACAACAAACTACACTTAACTATATAAACTTATTATTGTTTTTTGTTTATTTAATAAATTGATTGCCCAGTCATGTGTTCCATGTGAAAATGAAGAAAATTTCGTACATAGATATTTTAATTTATGTATTTATATTCCTCAGAATTAGTTAAAGTAACAGCTGTCAGTTTTTCTTACGTAACACGCCATTCCACATTCAAATCTAAGGTGACATCGCTACCGCTGTTTCACAAAACAAGTGAAAATACACCGCCTGCGTTATTCTAGATTTTTACAGACATGCATGGCAGAATAAGATTTGCCTGTGCCCAGGTATTCTCTTCCCGAAAATGGCTTTCAGTGACCTCAAGAATTTCTGGATGTGTTGTCGTTGATTGACAGCTTCTATAATAGGAAATTTTTAATTCATGATGAATATAATCTGTATAAAATTACTTATTAAAAAATTCCACTAATAAAGATAAGAGTAAGTGAAAAAATGCATCTTACTTAGATAATTATCTAACTCTTTTCCGGAGTGGAGAAATCCCTAACTTTTTTCAAAATATGCTATAGCCTATGTTAACGCTGTCACAATATCGCTCAGTATTGTTCGCTTCCTGCAGCGGTAGCGAATGTCGCTTACATTTGAATGACGCACATCGTCGAAATAGTGTTGATCAATAAGCATTTTGTTATTGTTTAAGTATTATTTTTTTATGTACTTACTGTTAAGTTTTTTTAATGGCTGTTATTTTTTTAAGCTATTGTTTTTATTTAAACTGTGTAGGATAATTTGAATCTTAAATTGGTGTAAGGGGTGTTTTCTATATCAGTTTTTTTATTGGTACTAGGAAAAGTAATGGGATGGCAATTTTTTTTTGAAGTCTGTTTATGCGTTTAGCGTGAGATGGTGTTTGTTTGTTTGTTTTACAAAAAATCTCTGTATTATATAGGTCAAATGATTATCATCATAAACCTTGCTAATGTTCTACTGCTTGTCACGGATGTCTGGTTATAATTAGCCACGCTGTCCTTTTGTGGGTATCGCCGATCTTACGTAATGTGAGCGTGGTGGAAAGTCGGAGCAATGGATTCTACCACCAAGCATTTTGTGAACATAGCAATTGAATGAACCTCCTCATGATATTGACGTGATAGTACATACCAAGTTATATCCGCCATTTTTGCCGTAGGACTTTTGAGCTGCGCATGCGCCTGATGTGCGGTGCGCCGGAGACATGGCCACGAGACCCTTTCTTTTTTGAAAATTAATTTATTGTGAACAGGGCCGGATTAAGGAACCCAATATAGAACCCTAAGATGGTGAATTTGAGAAAAAACCTAGAGACTGCTTAATCCGGACCTGTAAGCGAAATGTTTTTATTTGGAAACAAAACACGTTTTACCAATGATTTAAACAAAGTGAACTGCCTCGTTAGTGTAGTGGTTTCAAGTACGACCGCTACGCTCTAGCGAAGCGGTCGTACTTGAAACCACTAGACTTGACTTGACCTGGGAATCGAACCCAAGACCTAGAGGTCTTGGGTTCGATTCCCAGGTCAAGCAAAGTGTTATTGGGTTTTCTATGAAATTCTCAGTAGCAGCTCGGAGTTTGGAATTTGTGCCCGGTTAATGGCAATAGGCTCGCCCCCTATTAGGTACATGGGACCTAAACATACTGGCGAACTATGGGTGTACCCTAGTACACCTCTGCCTAACCCTTCTGGGAATAGAGGCGTGATGGTATGTTATGTTAAACAAAGTAATGAAAAGGCTAAAAGACACTAGGATACGAATTTATCTACACTTGTATATTAAGTAGTAGACGCAGTTTCAGGAATATACTTACTTTTCGTGTCTTATCGCATCATATCGCCCGACGTTTCGGATCCTTTTTTGCACACAATGAGTAGTATGAGTACATCAGTATTCATAAAGAAACAGTCGTTTTTATCATTCCTAAGTACGTGTACTGAGTGGCTCTGCCAGGGAGTCACAATCAATGCACATTATTTCCTTACCTGGTATAGGTACATAGATTTTTTTTTATAGGATAGGTGAGCAAACGAGCAGACGGATCACATGATGGTAAGCGATAACCGCCGCCCATGGACACCCGCAACACCAGAGGAGTCACAAGTGCGTTGCCCGCCTTTTAAAAGGGTTTGGGCCTCCGCTAACCTCATTCACTCGGCGAAACACAACGCAAGCGTTGTTTCACGCCGGTTTTCTGTGAGGCCGTGGTATCACTCTGATCGAGCCGGCCCATTCGTGCCGAAGCATGGCTCTCCCACGTAAAATGGGGCATAAGTACATTATGTACCCATGTAGTACATCATTTTAAGATATAATTTGTTAGAATTTACTATGGTGGCTCTACTGCAGAGTATGACAGATTAAAAGACTGTGAATTTTGTGAGTAGAATTGTTTACCAATGGTATTAGTAAATTTAACATCAAGGCGTCCAACTCCTCAATATACTAGTGCCCATAGATCCTGTTTAGGATCCGAAACGTGGGGATTTAATACATATAACGCGATAAAATCTATCATAGTTTTATTCCAGTGTTAAACTATGGAAATTAATATCATATTATGTTCTTTATAAATAGTTTATACTCAAGTCGAGAATAATTATAATGTTATCTTTTTGATTATTTTTATTTTGCATTTTCGATGCTAATGCTTTATTTAGCGTCTTTTGTATCAAATCTCTCATAATAAGAGGGAGACTCAAAATACTGTAATCAAACATAATCTAATCAAAACATTATTATGTCCCACTGGTGTGCATAATTATTATGTCTCCTCTCACAATGAGAGGGATTAGGCAATTAACAAGAGCATTATGACTCCTGAAATTACATTAATTTGCTTATAAGTACGTAAACTATTTATTTATTCATTAGAAAATGTAGATTTTCTGATCTATCGGAAAAAAAATGTTTCAAAATTTAAATATTGGGTTAACTGCATGCGCAGGCATTTATAGACTCTTATAAAACAATTGTAGTACACACTAAAAATGGTTTCACATAGTATGAAGTACTATTTCTATTTACAATCATGTGGTTGAAGTGCTGATTCATTATAAACACGTAGAATATTGTGTTTCATAAGTAAAATCATAACCAGAACAAAGTCATTTAGCGTTCTATGCATTTAAGTAGATTTTACAAGAAAAAAACTCCCGTCCAATTAAATATATAAATAAAGTTGCTAGAAATTTCCTATAATATGTGCAAAAATGTAGTGATGCAAATTTTGAGATATTTTACTTTAACTTTAAAATTTATTTTGGATGTCTATACTAACTATATAGTTCATAAAATGAGTATATAAAGATATACTTAATCATATTTTAATTAAATATTAACGACTTGACAAATGATTGGGAATGGTATGGTCAGCAACGAAAGCTACTGAACACAGCCAAATTTGATTAAATTAAGCAAAACTGTTCTTTTTTTTGTAACCTCATTTAAAAGATGCCATAAATAGAGCTGGTCAATAAATTGAAATCGGTTTAAAAAGCATTTTAATTTTATATAGATAAGGTCTATAATTGCACCTATTCTATTTAAAACACCTGTATCAATTATGAAATGCAATAAACTATGAGTACTGAGTACTTTGGTTTCTCCACTGAATTCCCCAGGGCAATTAATTGCCGTAAGTTGCGAGTTGCAGATTTGATTTGACGTTGAAATCAACTTTTTGTATTCTGTGACATGAATTTTTCCGTGCGCTATAGGTACAAATTTTATACAAAATGTTCACATCGTTTGCGGGAAAGAGACAGAGCATTCCCTCTCAATCTCCACCAAAAATCTTAAATGCTTATATCATAGAACTTAATAAGTCAGTTTAAATTATTTTTCCAGTATATAAATTAGGTATAACTACTTGTTTTATTGCATATTTTTTATTAATGTTTGTCTACACCTGTTACAAATATTTTTAAGTTTTATCTATGTAAATGTTATTTTTTTATCTATAAAAATTGTAATGTCAATATTGTTACCATTATCACAGATAAAAGAATACTAGTACCATTATCAAGAATTGTTTAACCAATTTTATGACTGTTATTTAAATATCGCTTTTATTCCAATAGAATAGTATATATATAATTAAAACTAGTATATAAAATAAACGCACCGATTTCTGCCTGACGCTGAGGCACAGAGGGTTCTCGATATGACAAGAATCGTTACCCATCCACACACTGACCGTGGCGAGCGTTCTTGCTACATTGCTAGAAATTGCGAATATAAACGTTTAGGTGACTGATTTCACCGAAAATACCCACTATTGATCTCATTCTGGACTGTAACTTATATGTGTCATATATTTTTATTTTTAATCAGTGTGTAATATTTCTATGTGGCAAATTAAAGGGTAGTAGTGTATGTAGTGTTTTATTTCAGCCCATATAGATACCTACCCTCTCTCCCCTATTGTGACGTGACAAAGATGATATGACCCCTCACATCCCTTGTCACACTTATCATTCCCCCGCCTCCTGTTCCTCCCCGGCATCTTTTTTGTTTCTCTATGGTACTATGACCAAAAACGATGAATAATTATATTCCACCAATTATGTACTATCAGTGAGGTACAGTCGTCAGCAAATCACGGCATCCAAACTCAAATTTATTCAATCGATTTTCAGTGTAATCTCCAAACTTTAGAGTTTATTATCCATTGGAGAAATTTGACTGTACGGTTTGCCTTTTTTATTTTGAATATTCTACCTACTCAACATTTTCTTTAGAAACATTCCACTCAAGGCAGGTAAGTGGAACGTGCAGGTTCTAATAATTCTTGAGGTCGAATATTTAACAAAATGCTATTGCATTAATAATGCAATGTCAACATGTAAATAATTTATTGTACTTGGTAACATTACCTGCCGCATTCAGAGACGTCAATCGTTTTTTCCTAATTTGAGTTGATTGCGTATTCGTTACGTTAATTGATGTCTCTGGGTGCGGCGGGAACAGTAAAAATCACAATTTCGACTTAAAATCTTCAAGAAGGAACTTAGAAATATCTTCAGCCATGCACTCCGGGTCATCTATGTGCACGTCATGTCCGCCTTCAACAATCTTGTACTTATAATTGCCATGGGGCCAGGCCTTTTCGTCCGTCACAAATGGAACTTGTTCATATAGTCCTACATCAACCATTTTCTGTGCAAGCACACAGAATGTTGGTGTCGACGTTGTGGTATATATTTTTGCTAAACTTTCACCAGAGAATGGCAACACTGACACTTCTTTCATGCGCTGGTCAAATGTGAATCTGTGCCAAAAAGAAAAACATAATAAAATAGTGTTGCCACCAGCAACAGTGGTAACACAACATTAAAGTAATTTATACCTATAAAGTCCGTCACCGGCCGGCTCCAGACAGCGTTCAAGGATGTGCTCCGTCGCCGCCTTGGATAAAGCTCTTGTATGCATCATCATCTGTTGAGCCTAGAAAAGATGTTTTATATTTCTTACACACACACACTTGACAGATGCATGTTTACGAACGTCATTTCGCTTGACGACGCGTTCTTGAGAGCGTTAGTTATTGTTAAGATAGGCAGATGGAGCTTCAAATCGATATGGAACTGGCCCTAGAAGGCCCTCTTTTACGCTCTCCGGAATGATGATTTGCGAAAGGTTGCTGACGGAAGCTCAATGCGACAAGCCGAGGATAGGGTAAGATAACGCACATTGGGGAAACCTATGTCCAGCATAGAAATCATAATTACGAAATTTTATTTTGCACTGGAAATTGTTTTTCTGATTTAGCATTTTGGATCCTCTTGCTGGCTTCCTAGGGAGACTACTCCGCTGTAAAACCAAGCATCGGGATCTGAGCTTGTTCAAGACCGAGGGTCTAATAACACCTCGTGTAGCTATGTGTTCGTGAATCATATTATGATTCATGAAAAGCGACCGTTTGAGCATCCACGGCGTAATTCTACTAAAGGTACTATTGTCACAATCTCGCGTCACAAACTTCATTCAATTATTGTTGATATTTTGACAGTTGTGTCTACGAAATCTGTCAGTTATCTACGTCATATATTTAGACCGCGTTCTGCGGGCTGATTAGCGATATCAGAGACCTTCACCAATCAGAGAGCCGAACGCTGTCGTTGCGAAAAATCGAATTGGTGAAAAAAAAAACGCCTCGGGTCTATGCTCACCTTCTCATAAGTATACTTGGGTGCCGTTTCAAGTCCACCATTGAACTTATGGAATTTATCGTCGTTATACATCTGGTAGTAGGCGTGGAACCAGTCGCGGATGCCCTCGCGGGTACAGGGCCATGTGTGGTGCGCCGGCACTGGGTCAAGCTCGACCGTCCGCGTTATGTGGCCAGGGTAGACCATGTTGAAGAACTTGCCTGGAAGATATTGAGGTATGATGATAAAGTCTCGTTAGTCTGTCCTAAGCGGGAAATCTACGGTAGAAGCCCTGAGCTCGGGAAAGCAGTTTTTAAGTTTGTCTATAAAATTCTTATTAGCAGCTCAGAGTTAGGATCTTTAAGTAGGTAGGTAGGTAGTTTAGTCAATTTTCCATACAAAAGTTGGGTAGGTATATCAAAATTATTCGTAATTCCAACACAATTTAATCAAGTTATTGTTCGGATTCCGATACTATACATCTAGGTTCCTATTATACCATTTCGTGTAACTTACTTAACTGGAAATAATTGAAATAAAATAAAAAATAGTATTTTTTGATAATTTTCGACCGTTTTTCCTATCGTTTATTTCCAGTGAAGTAGCGGTACACTAAATACTAATGTAGGAATCTAGATTAGCGGTATCAGGATCTGAAAAATAACACAATTCGATTATAATTGTTTGAGTTAGGTACGATTTATTTTGGTAAGTATTACGTTCTTATTGGCAACTAGCTTCTGGCTTCTTCCCGCGACTTCGTCTGCGTGGACAGTTAAAAAGTAGCCCATGTGTTATTCCAGACTATAATCTATCTCTGTGCCAAATTTTATCCAGATCCGTTCAGCCGTTCTGGCGTAAAAAAGTAACAAACATCCATCCATCCAACCAACCTCACAAACTTTCGCATTCATAATATTAGTAGGAAGTAGGATGGCACTACTAATGCGAACTATCGGCGTAAAACTATTGCACGAAATTGGATAAGATTTTCATAATTTTTTGAACAAAATCTGGTGCATGTTTCATCTCGATACGCCGCTTGCGCATGCGATTGAAACCGCAGGTTATCAGAATATTAAAAAAAACTGGTTAGGTACACTCACCTATAGGAACTCCAAGCGAATGTCCAATGTAGATGAACTTATCCCACTTAAAATGCTGCATAACCTTCACAATAGTTGGTATCAAGTCGATAACCGTGTATCTGACTCCTTTCGGCAAATGGTCAGACCTACCATTGCCCGGTAGATCCACACTTAAGTAGAAGAAGTTGGTGGGTAGTTTTGAGACGAGGGGGCGGAACCCTGAGCTGACGTCCAGCTTTCCATGGCAGAGGATCACTGGGGGATTGGCTGGATCTCCCCAGGATAATGCTGTGGAGAATATAGAAAATAAATTCTGACGTATTTCAGGTTCAAATTTCGAACTACCACTAACGAATGTAATATCTACATACTTTACATAGTATTCGTTTGTTAGAAACCCACGGTACAACGCGCTCTCTTATGCTCGGAGGGATCAGCTATTTCGTCATCAAACTGTTAATGTCCCACTGCTGGGCACGGGTCAGAATGACATGAATCAGGCTATAGTCCACCACGCTAGGCTTATATACCTCTTCGAAAGGAATGAATCAGGCTATAGTCCACCACGCTAGCCTAATGCGGGTTGGCAGACTTCTTGAGAGAGGAAATCTCTCAGGCATCCAGGTTTTCTCGCGATGTTTTCCTTCGCCGTTATATCGCGTGATATGACTCCGAGAAGTCGGAAGCCTTGTATTGGACCCGAGACCTGTCTTGGCAGTTCAATGGTCATATCCACGCAGTGACGTCACAACCGCTGCTTAACCTTGTGTGACTGTCAGTGAGTGAGTTCAACCGTTCAACCTAAGAATGGAGGATAAATTAAAAATATTTACCTGCTATTTTACCCCATGGTGCTTTTATCGTCACTTCATTCTCTGGCAGCATCGGTTTACACTTCATTGCGCTGAAAAAAAACCGTACCTTTGCTCGTAAATCGATATTGTAGCTAAAAGTAGTGCAAACGTTTCGTGTCAATTGGGGTCAAAAAAGCTCTAGGGTTAGAGCTTCTTTAACGTTTATTAAGCAAAGTTTTTAATGCTCAGTTGTGAATATTGTATAGCTAATACAAATTGCGAAAACCAATTGTAATTTGAATTTGGCGGGCTCAGCGAAACGATCAGCCATAAGCAAAATAGATTAGTCGCAATGGCTCAGCGACTGATTTCTGCATTGCTGCTGCAGGTTCTATTCTCCGTGTGGAAACGGAACAGAACCGGATATTTTTGTAGCCAACAGGAAGTTATTTGGATGTGAGAATTCGTTTGTAAATACACTTGCGGTGCTTACATAAGGAAATTCAAGTGTGGCAACAATTTTTAAATTTATTTAAAAAGACTCCGTCGATTTTTATATCAGTTATCAATTAATATTCTAAGAGGCAGACCCTTTCGTGTCGTCAGGTCTTTTAAACTTTGTATACAATTTGAAACCTTTGGGATATATAGTCAAAGTTATAACTTTTGCTCGTTTTGTTTATGTATCCAAACGAAAACAACAATGACACCAGTTTGACATGGCCACACAAATTACGCAAATTATTAGGTACTCAGCAGAACAATAGAAATACTTACTATTAATCTTAGCCGTAATGAACATAAAATTACATTATTATGTATATAATCTAAAATTACACACAAAAACATTTTACTAACTTAGATTAGGAGTTAAATTAAATTAATTATCTAATTAATATTAAATGTCAACTTACGCGCCGATTCGCCAGAGATGTTTCGTCAATTTCATAGTGGTAAATAATGTTCGGATATCTTATCAAATTATCTGTTGTATTGTTTTATCATTCTAACCATGACCTTCAAATTCGCGAATACATCTAGTGTGTTTGAGTGTACATTAAACATTACATTACAGTACATTAACATTAAATAATGCGATAACGCTATTGTATCGCTATACCTAATTATTTACGAGGAAATAGGTAATCAAGTTTTATTTCCTGATCTTTATACATAAAAAATAAAATGAAGCCATGATGAAGTTTATTCTAAAATTATTTATAATGAACTATACGTAGTTGTGTTGCAAATAAAATAAATTACCCATTTTGGCAGCTCTTACGTATCACAGAGGTACAGAATACATAAACTGTTTTGCTGTTTTCGGACGACGTCCTTAGTGTGATTATGTCCTTATAGTGATTGTGTCCTTAAAAATTGCATGTTATTTAGTCAGGCTTGACTCGACCATAATCTAGGGAGATAAACATAATAATATTATTAGGTGTAGGTACCTAAAATTATTTAATAACAATGGTGCTGCGCCGCCATGCCTTGGATATGGCACGGCATTAAATTTCGCGGCAAAAGTTGAAAAAAGAAGGTGACAAAGTAGGTACTTAGGAATCCAATGAGTGCAATTGGTTTGTATATTACTAATGAAGAGTAGTTGAGGAATGGATAGTAATTTATTATTTTAGTGAAGGAAAAATCTACTCGCAGGCAGGATTCGAACCTGTGTCTTCTGGCTAGGTACGCCAGACGCTATGACCTCTAAGCCACCGCGAGTCCCACCTGCCATGTCGAAATTTGCCTTGACATTCTGAACTTTATAATCTTAGCATGAAAAATGCAAAAAAAAAACAAAAGATAGTAATATAGTATTATTTTGATTACATATTATTTAACTTTTTGTGATTTTTTTTTGCATTTTCCATGCTAATTTTATAAAGTTATTTAGTGAAGGAAAAATTCGACTCGCAGGCAGGATTCGAACCTGCGTCTTCTGGCTAGGTACGCCAGACGCTATGACCACTAAGCCACCGCGAGTCCCACCTGCCATGTCCCACCTGCCTGCCATGTCGTTACTGACGTCACCTTTAAGACGTAAGTTCAGAATGTGAAGGCAAATTTCGACATGGCAGGTGGGACTCGCGGTGGCTTAGTGGTCATAGCGTCTGGCGTACCTAGCCAGAAGACGCAGGTTCGAATCCTGCCTGCGAGTCGAATTTTTCCTTCACTAAATAACTTTACATATTATTTATTTTAAGTGTTTAGTTTCTTTTGTGTACGCCAGACTACCTATTTATCGCCTTTCCTTTGTCTTGAGTCTATTCAAAGGTTGTCTGTAAAATATCGCTTTTAGCGATAGGACTACCCATTGTACCTACCTACATACCATATTCTAAGATTGATAACTTACATTATACTTGCCATTAGTTTTTGGTGTACAATATAGAATAGGGTATTCTATCTATCTATTTAAAATAATTATAGTAATATTGAAGTTGAGTAATTTAATATATCTACTTATATACGTACATATGTACGTCCAGCAGTGGACGAATAATAGGTTGGTGATGATGATGATGTACCTTTATTAAAATTGATTTGGATTTTGACCATCCAAAAAAATATTTACTATACCTTGAATTTACCAATTTACCTCAATATAAGTAAAGAAATTACAGTTTTACATCTAATTGCTCAAAAACTCGCGAGATGTCCATGGTGCTCGATACGTGCCAGATTTTCAGCTTACATTTGGCAGATTGTTCATTTTGCAGATGGTCACACAGATGCTATCATTGACACTGTCAACTCTGACAGTTTGTTTGACACTTCTTGACAGTATCACATCTGTACTCACAATTGCGTAAAGTTACTTGCTGTTTGCTGATTTGTTTTGGTTTCATTTTCCGATTTTCGTATTCTTTCTGTTTTCATTTCATTAATAAAAATATAATTCGTGATTTGTGTGTTAATTCCATTATTAAACTTCTTCGAGAACTTATGTAACGAGTTAACTGTAGATAACTAGTTACTTTATGCTTACCAGTAAGATTATTTTTGAACAGTAATCGTAAATAATGAGTTTATTGGAACATGAATGGTATGTTCAAGTACCGTGGGGCAAAATGGCAAGTAAGTAGATATCATTGGTACATAATATCTTATATTCAAGCAGCTAAAGCCGAGAAACATCAACAACAAAAAAGTTTTCGAACTTTGAACCTAAGCATATTTAACATGCCAAATCCTTTTATCTGAGTTGTTTCGATAAATAATAATACCTTTATGCTATTGTGTCATAAAAATCAATAAACTTTATAGCAATCGGTCAGAGCAATAGTGGCGGAGTTAGGGAGTTGGAGTATAGGTACACATAGGGGCACTAAGAGCAGCATAAAAAAAAAACAAAAAATTGTTTTAGGCCGTTTAAAAAAAAATATCACTGCACCATCAAATTAAACTTGGCCCTAGAAACAAGGTCCAGAGAAGCTTGGAGCTTGACACACCATTTTCGAGATATGCAATTCTAAGTTCTTTTTTAAGAAAGGCTCCATATTTCCAAAATGAAAGGTCTGTCATAAAACTGTTTAGGAAAGATATTGTTGCTTTGGTGGAAAACCATGAGATGATATTAAAAAACCCCCATAGAACACATAAAAAATATTAATATCAATCTTCAGCTTGCATATAATGTCATTATATGTATATATAATGTATAATAAGCCATATTACGTAATTGTTAAATATATACTTGTAATTACTACATATCTAAAACTTAAAACAACAATAAACTAACTAAATTAAAACTAGAAAAATAAAACTAAAAGAGGATGTCAAAGAACTCCTCCCCATCACTGTCAGCCGGTAGAGTACCCAGAAGGCTGGCTGCATTGCCACATTACTAGTATTCTATTAGCTGTGCTACGTTGGATGGCAATGCTGATTCTTTGACCAAAGTATATGCCAGCCTTTGGGTCATGTGAAGCGTCGTTCAGGTGTTTGGCAATACCCTTAAAGAGGGAAAATGGGTTGAGCCTTCTCAAGTGGTTATTTTGTTGTATGTTTTTTGTATAGTAGTACTAGTACTCGCAACCAGCGCATGTGCATGAGAAGATGCATGAATGTGGCAGAAGCAAAAGAGTATGCAAGAATCATAGCCAGTGGCATTCTATAGTGTCTGCCTAACCCTGTGGGAGAAAGGCGTGAGTGTAATTAATGTTTCATCTTGTTCTAGTCATAGCTTGGGGAGACTGTCACAACCCTCCTGTGCTACTCTGTCATGGCGGCATAGACTCTGCTGTAAGCTTCCGCCCTCTAGTCAGGTTGCTGCCAAAAAACTTCTATTATATTGGTAAGTTAATAAATTCTCGCATCAACTCACTTCCTGTTCCAGCTCTGGGCATGGCTATCGTCAGCCAATAATAGTCCACTGCTGGAAACAGCCTCTCCCAATGTGTGCCATTTTACCCTGTCCTCGAGGTAGGTGAATAGCACGAGTCGACGCGACTCGTGCTATTCACCTAAACATTTTTTTTTTAAAAAGGTTACTCGCAATGTGGATCGCACATTACTAGTATTCTTGTTATTTGTTGATTTATGGGTTGGTTTAGTTATTGACTACTAGCTTCTGCCCGCGACTTTGTCTTCGTGGACATCAGAATTGGATCCAACTTCGATAAAAAGTAGCCTATGTGTATGTATTTTTTTTTTGTCACTTATCCACAATCAGTCTTTCAACTATGAATGGATGCGTTGAAGGGTTATTGTCGTGGCGGGTGTGCACTCCATTGAGGGCACTACCCTTGTGAAAGAGCAGCTACACTCTCTTGTGCAGCTCCATGATGTCATGCCTTTTCAAGCGGTTGGGGTAATGTTGGTGTCCGAGAAGGGCTGCCAATACATTAGGATGAGAGGCTAGCCGCTGTTGGTAGGTTGTTGAGATGTAACGTATTTCCTCCATCACAGTTTTCACCATGAGATTTTCATGGATCTCGTTGTTTGTAACAAACCGTGCGTATGATAATGTTCTGGAGTCTTTGTATTATGGAGATATTAGAGCTGCTAGCACTCCCCCAGAGCTGTATGCCATACATCCATACTGGCGTTAGAACTGCTTTATAGATCAGCAGTTTGTTGTCCACAGAGAGTTTGCTGTTGCGTCCCAGCAGCCAGAGCATGGATCTATATTTTATACTGAGCTCTTCTCTTTTGGTCTTTATGTGGTCTTTCCATGTGAGTCTGCGATCAAGGTGGAGGCCGAGATATTTTACTCTATTGCTATGGGGCAGGTTACTTTCTCCTAGATGGACTGGCGGGCAGTCTCCCTTTTTTAGAGTAAATGTGATATGCACAGATTTGGTTGCGCTTGCCTTCATTTTCCATGCCTTTAGCCAGTTATTTATTGCGTTCAGTCCTGTTTGGAGCAATCGCGATGCAACTTGGGGGTTTCCGTTATTCGCCAGAATTGCAGTATCATCTGTGAAGGTAGCAGTCGTAACGCCCGCCACTTCTGGTATGTCTGCAGTAAATATTGTGTAGAGCACAGGTCCCAGCACCGACCCCTGTGGAACTCCTGCTTCGATGTCGTGGAATCCAGATGTCACACCCGATTCTTTGACTTGGAATATCCACTCTGACATGTATGATTTCATAAGCGCATGGTAGCTATGAGGTAGACTGTTCTTTAGCTTATGCAGGAGTCCTTTGTGCCATACTTTGTCAAATGCTTGCTCTACCGTCGAATGATGCTGTCGGTTTGGTATTATGTTATTACCAATTAGGATTGGCTGAAGTCTCTTAAGTACTACTTTTTCGCAGATCTTAGATAGAATTGGTAAAAGGCTGATAGGTCGATACGATCCAGCTTCATGGGGTGGTTTGCCTGCCTTATGTGTCATTATAATTTGGGAAACCTTCCACAATGCCGAAATGCCGGAAATGCTGCACTCTTAGTATGCCATTATAAAGTAAAGTAAGGTATACAACAGCTTTCTTGGGAAGTTGCTTGAGGATTTCTTTCGTGATCAAGTCAAATTCTGGGGCTTTCCTGTCCTTTAGCTCATTTATAGTCCTCCAGATTTCTCTAACAGTAGCTGGTTTTGGTGGTAGTGCCATCTGGTACGGTTGACTCAGGATCCTATCGAATTTTTTTTCGGATTTGTCGTCATTTGTAGAGTTAGGAGAAAATGTAGTTGCCAGATGCTTGGCAAAAAGATTTGCTTTCTCTTGAGCAGTTCTAGCCCAACTGTTAGAACTTCTTAGAGGAGGCTTAGCTATTTGTGGTCCACCATAAGATTTTGTGAATCTCCACAACGAGTAAATAGTGGAAGCTGTGGGTGTGAGAGACTCTAGCTTAGCTTCAAGTGTAGTGTTATGCCACTGTTCTGTTAACTGTGTATGTATTGTATATATTTTATTTGTGTGTGTGTATTCTAGACAATAATATATCTCTGTGCCAATTTTTATCCAGATACCTTCAGCGTGAAAGAGTAACAAACATCCTCATAAACTTTCACGTTTATAATACTAGTAGGATCAATGTAACATTTAACTACACATGATTCGTGCTGACAACGTAATCTACGACGAACTAATCGTACAACATTAAGCAATTTTTTTGTTTGTATTGTCCCATTTCTAGGCGACGACGACGGGCTCCTTGATATATTCCCCTTTGTGTTACGCAGCAGCTTCAAATATATCACAACAAACAGACTATTCAGATACAGAAGAATTATTTTGTGTACTTGGGTGTGCTTTGCAAATAAATTTGGTTTCTTTATTTTTTTCATATTCATCTACGTAACTAAAGAAATTAAACTCTATCGCAATGGCATAAAATACAGGTTAGAATGACAGCTTCCGCGTACGGTCTTTATTCTAAAACATTCTTAGTGTCATTGAGATATAGTTTAATTTCGTTAGTTGCTGACTGTACTAATGTTTTTTTTTATAATTTGCAGGTATAGACTTGCCAGGTAACGGGAAGTCAGATCGCTTCCTGCCAGGACTGATGATCAGCGTGTATGACATGATATATTCAGTGCATGCCATTGTTAAACACTTCAGGTGGAAGACATACACTTTCATCGGCCATTCAATGGGAGCATATCTAGGTAATTTTTTAAATCAATTTCGTAACCATGTCAGCCCTGTTACCTGTTTCTAATAGAAAATTTAGTGAATTCAATTTTTTCCCTGGTTGAATGCCGCCATAATTAAACTTAAGTTCACACCTATATCTGAGTTCAAACTGTTCAAAATGATTTGAACAATTAAGGAAATTAAATTTTATCTCAAAGGCACAAACAATGGTTTAGAATGAAAACCATACACAGTAGCGGCTAATAAAGCAACTCGAACTGTTTTAACACATAATACTTTGTTTTAGGAAAATTCTACAATCTAAGCTACCCTGGCAGAATAAATAAACTGGTAGAATTAGACCCGATCAACTTCTTTGCTGTCCCGCCAGAAGATTTCCCTAAATGGTATGTTTAATAACTAAAATAGCTCTTTCTTCAAATTCTATTTCAGTCGTCGCCTTGCATTTTAAATCACAATTTCGTTACTACTTTGACTGGACTTTAAAATAGACCATGATACTCTGCGTTTGTTTCGGTGTTTCCTTTTAGAGGTCGTTGAAAACTAACCTAAATCATTGACTTGTAAAAGTGTCTTAAAAAGATATAAATTTTTTTTTGTTGTTGTGTGCCTTATTAGTCATTTGGTCGCAAGCGACTGCTTCTATAGAGGTCTGGGTTCGATTCTTAGGTCGAAGCAAAGTGTTATTTGGCTAAGGTCGGAGTTTAGATTTGCGCCTTGGTTTATGGCAATAGGCTCGTTCGCTTAGTAGGGTCCAAGCGTTAGTATTATTATGCGTCTAGTTGGTGTCTATGCATGTCCAAAGCCTCCCTACACCTTCGACTGGTGTTGTCAATGACTCAGTTGTTTAAGTCCTTTAAAATATGACTTAAACAACTAGTTCAGACTAAAAAGACTATCTTTAGACTAATAAGACTAGCTTGAAGACTTAAACAGCTTAACGACTCAGTCCTTTAAGAAAATGCTTACACCTTAGTCGGTTAATAAAATCTTATACAGCTAGCCTTTTAAGTCTTTGTCCCAATGATAATAACTATCCAGCAATATTTGTGGTTAATAAATCGCAATAAACCTTTTACTTGGTCTCCTGCCGGCCCTGTCGGACTTACAACATGTTTATTATATTAAACAAGTAAATTTTATTTTATATAGAGTATTTTATGCTAAACAAGACTGAAACGTCGCTTATATAATTTTAAAGTTTAAAACAGTTGTACGCTCTTGCACGTTACGTCTACATTGTAAATACACTTGTCATGAGTAGATAGCTATTTTGCAGACCTTTTGATGAATGATAAGTTCAATGTGTACTTATTTAATAAATTTAAAAATCTTTATAACTAAAAGATAGTTTTTTTACTTCTAATGAATGATACAAATGATGTAGGATTTCTGTTTATATTGGCTGTCCAGTCTTTCTTTTAGAGTTTAGCTAGTGTTTAGTAGTAGTTACTGCAATGGGGATTAGTCTTTATGATAATTCTTAAAAGATGGAGTAAATTTAAGTCTGTTTCATAACTAATCAATCATACACGAGTTACACGACTCCCTAGGCGAGTCTTTTTAGTTCAAACTTAAAAACCTTAAAAGACTTACAAGCCTTATAAGACTAAGACGCCTTATAAGCCTTAAAGCACTAGAGACTATGCTTATTCTGCGCAAACCTAAGTCGAGAACTAAAAAGACTTAAGAGACTAAAAGCTAAGGGTTTAAAGGACTAAGTCAGTCTTTAGCTGTCAAAATGTAGTCTAGTCGCTTCTTATACGACTTAAACGACTGAGTCTCTTTCATAACTACCTTCGACACCTTACAATATAAGAGTTTTCGACCCAATTTCTCAGAAAGTAAAGTTGCTTGCGCCAATAGTAGTACTTACTTATAAGTTAACATACATTTTCTTTATCAGGTATCATGCATTTTTCACGGATTTCTATAATAACTACGACAAATTCAATTTGTCTAAAGAAAATGCATCCAAAGTCAAATGGGAAGTGGTATGTATAACTATATTAAAATTAATGTATTTTTTTTTTATGGGAGCAAACGAGCAGGCGCATCGATAAGCGATAACCGCCACCCATGGACACCCGCAACACCAGAGGTGTCACAAGTACGTTGACGGTAAATTACTTAAAAACCATTATTGAACAAAGTCCTTACATCTTAATTACAGGCATTAGAATCGATTAAGAAGAACCGTCCTGGTTTGAACGACGAGCATGCGGCCGCTGTTCTAGAGCGACTGTCGGAGCCAGCAGGAGATGGGCTCATCAGGTATTCTCACAATTTCTATAAATTCTCACACTAGGGTACAATCCTGGAAACAGTTTATTGCTCGGGGGAGTCTATTGCTATTAACCGGGCCAAAATCCAAATTGCTATTGAGAATTTCAGACGCGTCTATTTCCACTAATTACCTTTTGTTGAAAGAGCCATATTCATAGTAGCAGTTTGGGTGGAACTATCCCGACAGACGGTAAACATGGATCATAATAATTTTCCTGTCTCATTGTCATACTTGTGCCTCTGGCTTTAGTGCATTAGCCATAGTCTAATGCACTAAAATGCCGGTTCGCAATAATAAATCCGTCGATAGATTTGCTATTGCTTGCGTTATGTTGTGTTGTTTATTCTGCCGTGGTAATAGAGAGGGCAGCAAGTCTAAGATGGCCATTTTTTATTACTGATTTGGAATGTATGTCATACAAGCTTTCTTCCTATCTAGGTTTCATAAACCTACGTAAATTAGAAATGCATTTTCTTGTTTGATAAAGATATTTTCAGTCACTTACTGCTGATGTCCCGGTCAGTAATTAGGCTGCTATGGCAACCCTATACTAGAGATAGGATTTATAAGGTCCATACACCTTATAAATCCTATCTCTAGTAAGCAAATCCACTGACTGATTTGTTATTGTGACAGACCGTTAATAAGGACTGATGACAGATTACGTAGAAACAACTGTCAAAAATCATCAATTCTCGAGACACTAATCCACTCATTCTACCTTCTCTTTTTATTCTCATTCTCTACCCCAGTTGGGATAGTGAGATATAATAGATAGTAATCATTTTTTTCTTTCTCTCTGATTGGCTCCCTAACTATTTTTTTACAGGTATACCTACGACCTCCGCATGAAACGAATCAATGGCCCCGCCTACTCACCAGAACATGTCAAAAAACTTGTCACTACCGTCAAAACTCCAATCCTAGCCATTGCATGTCAAAACTCTTTGAAAGACGAACTTTTTAGGAACACATCCTTTTTGCTGGACGAAGCTCAGTATCCGGCGGGGAATATGAGGCTTAGGTCCGTCGAAGGAGGTCATAATGTACATATTAGTAATCCGGGCAGTGTTGCACCTTATATTGCGCAGTTTCTTCTCTATGGGGTCGAAGGATTAGACAACAAGGCCAAGTTATGATCAAGAAGTTTAATATGCCGTAATAATTGTTTTTTTTTTATTCCTTCTTGACAGGGTAATTGACAGCTTGCTTACAATTTTTAGGTGGTGGAGAAAGGGATGTCGCTCTATATGTTAAATAGCGCCATGTTTTTCTAGCAAACTATAGCTTTAATACTTGACAGTACTCTATTCATATGTTCAGTGCAGCAAAAACTGAAACTTACCAAAATATTACAATTAAAGTTTTAAAATTAGTACGTGGATTATGGTTATTATTTTCTCTTTTATTTATTTATTTAATAAGGTACACCAACAGCTTCTGTATACAAAATCTATATACTAATATATGAAGCTGAAGAGTTTTTTTGTTTGTTTGTTTGTTTGCTTGAACGCGATAATCTCAGGAACTACTGGTCCGATTTGAAAAATTATTTCAGTGTTAGATAGCCCATTTATTGAGGAAGGCTATATATCATCACGCTACTCGGACGAAGTCGCGGGCAGAAGCTAGTATCAAATAAAAGTATCTTACAATTAGTTATGTTCTTATACAGATGCCAATAACAGGTGAACCAACATTCTCAAATACAAGTGATAACTTAACGAAATGTACTTAAAAATAATTTTGTGGCAATAAACTACTTAGGTACTTATATAAACAAAGAAACTCATATTAATACAAATTACAAGATTACTTAAACCTAACACAATTTAGTATTTTGATTGTGCACTTCGGGATTTTAAAATTGTGGTTTTGATCATATTTATGGAGTCATGATATATGTCAACATCTGGAGCGGATTTTATATAAGAATTCTCTTGTTGCATTGTTATTTTTTTTAAACATATTCAAATTATATTTGCTTTATGCAGCTAGATAACCGTGATATAAGACCATAAGGTTCAAATTCGAATATGAATTTACAGCCTATAATATTATAATACAATTAAAACAAGTCAATTAATTCACACATTATTATTTAAGAATGTAATTCAGTAAATATTACATAGGTACTTATATTTAAAAAAAATATATATTGGTTACGCAATAGCATTTAAGAAGTAATCGTCATTTTGTACATAATTAAGTAAGTGAGTTTTCTCCTATAATTAAAAAAATCTATGAAAAATACCGGCCAAGTGCGAGTCGGACTCGCGCACGAAGGGTTCCGTGCCATTATCGAGTCCGACTCGCACTTGGCCGGTTTTTTAGTATTTGTTGTTATAGCGGCAACAGAAATACATAATTTGTGAAAATTTCAACTGTCTAATGTGGTTCTTCAGATACAGCCTGGTAACGGTCAGGCGGACGGACAAACAGCAAAGTCTTACTAATAGGGTCCCGGTTTTACACTTTGGGTACGAAACCCTAAAAAGTATTTAAACAAGTATAACATTTATTTCTATTATAACTCCTTGATGCATTTCTATTAGATAGGGTAGAATACGGTACGTTCCCAACGGCACATACATACTGTCCCACTGCTGGGCAACACTCCTCACAGAATGAGACGGAATAGGCTATAAATAGTCCACCACACTAGCTTAATGCAGCTTGCCAGTCTTCACACGCCGTCGAGAAAATCTCGGAATCTTTCCTCACGATGTTTTTTGTCGCGTAATAAAGATCATAGAAAGAATAAAACACGAATTCGAAGCATTTAGGTCTTCAATTATTTATCTTGATATCGTCAGTAGATTTTCTAAAAAGAAATTTGATTTTTATTTAAGGTCCATTTATGTAATGTCAAAATCCTACGAATCTATCGACGAATTTGTTAAGTTTGTGGTTTTAGACCGGCGAAGCCAGGCGTGGATGGGCCAGGCGAGAATTGAAATTTATACGACAAAATTTCTCTCCACGTCCTGCCCATAGGTGTAGAATCGCGTGGATGTGCGAGGATAGAATTGAAATATTTGTAAGTACAATATTAAACTTTACTGCTGGAGGGAATAGAGTATTTATTACTTAGTACAACCTAAGGTCAGGGGGCTAATTCCGTCTATGGGGCGTAACCGTCTACTAGAAGTTATGCTCGTTGCAGTAGAGTCGCAGCGTTTGTAGAATTGTCGGTAAAACATTATTACTTTTAGCTTCAAATAAAAGTAACTAGATGACGTTAGTCGCTATAAAAATGGGTAAAACAGTCTTCAAAGTTTAGTTACTTTTTGAAAGTGAAATGTGAGTGCCCTACGCTGCTGTATTTTGGAAGGTAAGTTTAAAATCGTGTAATTTACAGTGTCGAATGAATTCAATATATATATTGTAGGGTCCTTATAAAGGTTTCGTGTATTATTTTGCAAGATAACGCTGCAAATGATTAGATTATTCAACGTAACAAATTTATAACTTCACAATCGTTAAGTGCATAATTCCGTCCATTTTGAATGGGGCTAGATCGTCATATGACGAATTTGCCCCATTTCTGAGATCGTAAACCTTTTTTTTCCCAACTTTTTAATAGAGAACCAATCAATATTCAGCATATCTACTTACTTGGAGTTTAAAGAAAGTTCATTCGAAAGAGCGCAGATATTATATTATTTGTGTAACAGTTACAGAATAATCACCACCACAATCAATTTTAAGGAAATATTTTTTTCTGAATTTGTTTTTTTATGATCACAAATAGCCGTTGTATGTATAGTGAATTTAGATTATTCGGTTGTTACTAAATTGGATTAATTAAACTGTTTCAGTTCTATTGTGAATGTTGTTGTTTTTTTTATTCATCGACAGGCTCGCGTTTGACAGCTATCTGGCTTGATGTTAAAAAGCGAAGATTTTTTGTTTTTATATTGTTTATCTTTCATACTTCTCATATTTTTATGTTTAGTTGATTTTAAAGTTATTATATAATAATGAGACTGATTGTTAACATATTAAAACTAAAGTACCATTTGATTTTGATAGGTTTTAAGTTTGTTACTGAATTCAGTATTCAGTATTCAGTATTCAGTCATTTATTGCGTTCCACAAAGTTTTTTGGATGGTAAGTATACATAATATAAGTACATTGTGGACCCTGTCGGGCACAGCAATTAGGAGAGAGGAAGTACTAATTTATGCCAGCCATTTTAGAGATATTATTGTTAACTGTTTTAAATCATGGTACTTTAATTAATATACAAATTATTTTATTTATTGTATTTATGTAATGTAATGTAGTAAGTAATTAAATAAATATATTTTTTAGTATTTATTCTAGTCATATTTTATTTGTTTATTCTTTATTGTAATTATATAAGTACATATTTTAGAAGGTGTTATAGTATTGTTAAAGTATTACATATGTATAATTTGGGTACTATATTAAATTAAATTTTTAAAAATTATTATATAAAATTTAATATGAATTAAAACGATTTACGATAACAACAATGTATTTTTATTTTATGAAGGTAATTACATATTACAGATACCTAATTACATATTTTTCTATGTGCTTTTATCTTAAGTTTGCTAAATTGAAGTGTTTCCTTTATCCGCGACGTCGTCAGCATAAATTTAGTTTATCTCACAAGAATACTATGGGAATAAAAATCTATATGTTCATTTATTGATGAATTACCAAATAACATGATTGCACTCTCATAAATCGAATCACCCAATGTTTCATAGCATAAGAAAAAATCTTAAAATTATAATAGTTTTGTGCAAAATAGCGATACCTATTTAATTAATAATAAGAAATGAGCTAATAATGCTCCACTAAAATATGTTGACCACCCCTGCTTGTTAAGGTATGCCGAAATAGCCCCCAAAAAAGATTTTTACGTATTTAACCTGACAGAGACTTTATTTTTAAGAGTTTAAAGCACAGAATTGACTGTCATTTACGAACGCATGTCACTAGTATGTGTTTTCTTAAAACCACTAAAGATTTCAAGTAATTCTTCCAGTAAGACGGATTTTCCCGATTTAGAAGGAAAAATCCGTCTACTGGCCAAGTTTTAAAAAAAGTGTAATATCCTAGCACTGGTGATAGTTTAATTAAATAAGATCACGGTATTTGAAAATTTAAAACATTACTATTTTCATGAGACTATATCATTGATCATAAATCAAAACGTTCATCGGATACGGGCACTCAAATGTAAGTCGAAAAAAAACTATGCCGGAATTAGCCCCCCTGAACACAAAGCTCACCCGGTCCCTCCCCTTTAGCTGTCAAACTTAGTAAGCCGGCGCAATATGGCTTTCGTTGTGAAAGTGTCAACGACATTTCAATTCACGCCTATCCTACCACGCCTCGCCTCACTAGCTTTAAACTCCTTAAGACCTATCGTCTTCATGCCCTTTGATCCTGAAGCTAGCTATCAATATAATATTTTATAGGTGTTGATGACGTGAAGTGATCGATAAAATGATATGTCTATTTTATTTCGGTGATTGTATTATCAGTAATTTTGTTACCATGTTTTTATTATGAAATAAAGTAGGTACTTAATTTATGAGTACCTAATTAATTATTGTAGTTGTTTTTTATATTTTATTTATATACCCGTACATTATCCCATATCTGTTATGACTCAATCCTACAATCTAAAATCCAAAACAAACGCCTAAAATCTGAATCCTACTCGTGCTGTACACTTTATGGCCGGCACGAGTTAGCACGGGTCCTCTACGTAGAAATTGGTATAAAGTTCAAACAAATTATTTTTACTGTGGGAGAGCGATTCGTCACCACGACTGGGCCGTGTCGACCGGAGTGATGCCACGGCCTCACAGAAAAACCAGCGTAAAACAACGCTTACGTTGAGTTAGGTTACCGGAGGCCCAAAATCTTTTAAAAGGCGGGCAACGCGCTTGTGACTTCTCTGGTTTCGAGGGAGTATAAGGGGAGTGGCTTGTGGCTTTAATCGCTTACCATCAGGTGATCCGTCTGATCGTTTGCCCCATGTATCTCTTAAAAAACATACCATCGCGCCTGTATTTACGGAAGGGTTAGGAGACGTATGGGAGGTCTCATAGAGGCCCACAGCTACAAATCTAATCTACAGAGACCGACGTGACCGTAATACTGAATTTACTCAGGACAGGAGATTATAACTTGTCACTTCAAATATTACAAAGTAAATTGATACAACGACAAAAAGTGCTAATGTTAAAGCCATTAAATATGTAAATATGTATGTCCTCTAAGTAGGTACCTACTCGCCTTTTGGAAAACCTTCAAAACCTCGGTAACTGTCTTTATTTACGAAGGTCGTTACAATATCATAGAAATATTAATATGTTCTAAAATTAGCTTATGTGAAATCAGTTATATAATAATCTTAATTTAAACTTATAATGGTCAAATTACTTCAATTTTTTAAATATATTTATATTTCTGCATGTTCACTCATGTGGGAATTAATGAAATGAGTAATCAAAAAAAATCTTCACAAACACTTCGATTGTGTGTGTCACAAAACTCACAAAAGTCAAAGTCAAAATACAAATGTCATGTGAAATTGTGAATAGGTGTGAGATATTTGGAAAATGTAAAAATACTAAAATAATAAATAATAACTAATAGCAAGGTTTGTGCTAAAGCTTAATAAATCACCTAATTTACAATTTTTAAAATATAATAATTTTATCAATGAAATAAACGTATAACCTTTCGCCGGCAAATATAAATTTCCTTTTTTGTAGTGTTAAAATATACATTTCAGATGGCATTGTTTATGAAACAAGATTTTACACCTCCTTGGCTGTCCAGAAGGTGGTTAGCCATAAAAGTCAGGCCAAACATGGTAAGTTTTTACCTTATTTAATAAATTAAAACATTCAATTTCCTAAGCCCACTGATGTGATTTTTTATAATTTTCCTGTAAGTTTATCTCATTATAACCTAGTCAAATAGTTAATTTGTGTGTGTATAATGAAGTGTAACCACATTTAAACATGCTTAACAAAGCTGTTTTTCATATTTCATAGATTGTGTTTTTTGAAAATAAGCATAATTATTAACCACTTTAACCAGATAAGCTATAGATATCACCTGATATTTTTTTAAATTTAAGTCTCACATGCTCAGTAATTTCAGTCTAGTAAGTATATATGTAAGTCTGGAGAACAATAATGTTAGCACATTATTGCTTAGTGGCACAATATTTGGCTAATGCAGTGTTACCACCCTACACAAACTCAGTCAGACAAAAAATTTTTTTTTTTCATTCCACAGCTGTTATACAGTCGTGAAAACATTATAAAGATTCTAGAAAGTGGCCTTCTGTTCAGAGAGGATAGCATAGATGTGGAGCAGGAGTCTCCGGCTCCTGAAGAAGTGTGGCAGTATGTGGGGGGCGGCAAAAATGGCTGGATGACGAGAGGGGAGAGAGTGGTCTCTGTGAGCGGAGTAGCTGCCTGTGTGATGATGTTCCCACCAAGGAGGTTTGTAGTAAATGTGAATTTTAAATAAAGTTAACTGTCCCATTAGCATAGTGGTCCTGAGCACTACTGCTACGGTCTTGGGTTCTGGTCAAGCAATATTAAAAATGTTTAGTAGTATTAACAGTACTTTTCATGAAATTTTCAACAATAGCTTGGAATTTTGCTCAGCCACTATTATAAGGGACATGCTGGCGAAATGTGGGTGTAAATTAGTACTCCTCAATGCAATCTGCTATGATGCAAACTGCTACACTGCCAAGCTAAAGGAATCGAGTTAAAGTCTAAAGTGCACCTCTGAATTTTCGTAAACATTTGTTAACCAGTGAAGGAAAACATTGTTATGAAACCTGCATGCCTGAGAGATTTTCTCAAAGGCGTGTGAAGTCTTGTCAATCCGCAGTAGGCTAGTGATTTTAGCTCTTGTCGCTTGAGAGATCCGTGCCCAGTAGTGAGACAGTATATGAGATGTTTTTAAAAAAAAAGCTTACTAGCAATTTGGGTCGCATATTTATTACTAGTATTCTTGTTAACCCCTCGTGCTAAGCTAAATGCTTGTGTCCCGAGTGGGTTCATGTCGGTAGTGCAATGGGTGGGTTTCGAACCGGCAAACACATGATCGCAAGTCCGACGCCCTAGCCATTACGCTACCGCCGCTTTAAGGCGCTGACAACAGCTAAATAGGCCATATCTCGAACAAGTTTTAGCCAAATCCATACAGTTTGTGACAGCGAAAAAAATTTATGTTAATCTTGAACGTATTCCGGAAAATTTCGTTGAATTTAAAACACGTTTTTGAAAAGTTTTCTCGATACAAAAAAATGGTAAACTGACCTCTTAAAACGATCTTCCAAATAAAATATCTGTACTACTAGTCAATGTTAGTTGGTAAAACTAATAACAATAACGTATCATATTTAAATACATAATTTCGTTGTCTTATATTTTCGACTACTTAACTTTTTTATAAGTAATTAAATGTTTTAAGGTTTTGTTAAAAGTTGCGAGCGTCGCGTCATCGCGCTTCTCTTTCTGTTCTATGCAGTCCGACAGTGATCGCATAGACGGACCTGTGTCGCTTCACGCCGCGCGCTATCCGTTCATTACCTACGTATTATGCTGTATGACAATTTCGAACATAAACATACCTACTTTATTTTATTTTGTTCCCTATAAAATTGACAATAGGTAAACGATATAATTGTACTATAAATAGTTCTAAGCTGTATATAAACATTTAGAGTAAATTTTATATAATAAAGTTCTAGGTAAGTAGTGAAAATATTTGCGGTGGACAATGGGAAACAAACAAAAATCCCGGAAGCCAGCTAAAAAGCGTTTTTATACTAACAAACAAAAACATCTCATGGAAGTAGTAAAGTAAGTACAGTTTTAATAATTTCATATTGACAAAACAGTACACGAACAGAAATGAAATTGCTAAATAACTAGGTATGAAAACTATACATTATTCACTACAACCGATAGCGTAAATTCAATATTATAAGCAGTGCTCGATTGGCCTAGTGGTAAGTGGAATAACTCGGGTTTAGAAGAATCGAGTTCGCTACCTGATGTCGACTAATGGAATTTTCTATTATGAACTTTTTATTTTATTAACTTTTTGTGATTTTTTGCATTTTTATGCTAATTTTTATAAAGTTATTTAGTAAAGGAAAAAATCAACTCGCAGACATCGACTAGCCAGAAGACGCAAAAAATCACAAAAAGTTAGTTATTAGGTATGATAGCATCGTACGACATAGAACTAACCGTAAGGTAAGTCATGTCGGTTGAGAGGCAAAGTAACTTGCCTTTCAATAGATGGACGTAAGTTGAGAATGTGAAGGCAAATTTCGACATGGCAGGTGGGACCCGCGGTGGCTTAGTGGTCATAGCGTCTGGCGTACCTAGTCAGAAGACGCAGGTTCGAATCCTGCCTGCGAGTCAGTTTTTTCCTTTACTAAATAACTTTTTATTTTATTTTAAGATTTTACTTTTTTAGAATAATTAATAATTTATTTCCTTGAATTATTTAATTTTCTTAACAGTAAAAAGAGACGTTTGGAGAACAATATAGAAACCGGTGAAGCGTCGGAAATTGTAATTCACCAGTAAGTTTATATACCTATTACAAGAATTTTAAAAATCACATTTTTGGGTTCGTAGACGTTGATATACCATAACCCACTTGTTTTTTTTTTAATATCATCAATGTACAGACACAGCTTTTTTACAATTTTGTAATAGTAGAGACTAGCCTCTGCCCGTGGCTTCACTCACTTGAAGCTCAAAAACCAACAATGATGAACTCTTCTTTGTATGGGTGTCTATACATTAGAGAGGTCAAGCTGTATCTCATGTTCCGTTTAATTATATTAGATAAGAAGTATACCAGTTTTTAAGTTGGAGCACATACTTTCTAACAAAATCAAAATCTATTCAGTCGTTTTTGCGCCAACCCGTAACAAACAGACAAACAGACAAGAAATTTAAAAATCTCATTTTTGGGTTCGTTGTATACCCTAACCCACTTGCTTCCTTTTCGACACCCATCTATATAATACGCGATGTGTCCTCCAGCGCCACGCTACAAATGTATAACGTATTTATAGTAAAACGTAGGGATGGGATTAATGTCCTATCGATAAATAATATTATAAGTTGAAATTAATGTTTATTCGCCAATTTACGAAGCTAAATAAAAACTGATACCGTATTTTCATATTTTGTTTTATTTCATAAAAAAATCAATATGAAAACCTGGATATATTTCCCATAATAAAAGAAAAGAATTGTAAATTTATTAGACGTGTGTTCTAGAAGGCACATCCCTATTTGTCTCCAAATGTAATCTTTCTACTTCATATCAAGTCGTTGGCGCTCGAGGCACGTCAAAACCTTTTTGTTATAAAGATGTCTAGATGTCGATGTCTATGGTATTTTTCTTTTTTTTATTCACTGTGGTCGAGTTACACGTGCATAACCTCAACCGATTCATGCATAATTTATTTCGTTTACTTACAACAAATAGAACCAAATACAATCAATGAAGCTGAATGAAATCAAAAGAAGCTAGAAACGTGGTATTCTACGTGTTTTTTTTAAATTAAAATGGAGGGTAAGTGACTGTTTTACGCAGATGTTACAGATCTTTTTTTTTAATGGTAGGTATAGGTGTCGCAAAATACTAGCAATGATTTTTCTTGTTTTTAGAAACTAATAGAAAACGGAAGTACATTCCTGAAACGTCATATTCATCGTCCCTCATTTTTTTGTAAGAACCCGTGCGCCAACGCAAGATGTAAACATTGCACTACACTAAAATGCACAAAGTCACTATGACCTTGAAACCCGTCCGCTTATGACGTCACAGATTTACTTCTATAGAAGTTCGTGGCGTTGTGCGCACTGACAACTAGCCACTTTGTAAGGATGGGTTTTTCAAACGGTGTTTCACTATCGACAATGATTAGAAAACCTATTTATTCTTGATTAAGGTGAATAAAACGTAGTTTATAGTTTACAATATTTATGAAATATTATTTATTCACGTAATTTTCTTGCAATAATAGTATTTATGAACGTTTCGACGAGATGAAATATAGCGAGGTCTTCATCGTGTCCCATCACTGGCTTACTTTATATCAAGTACTTGGCGTTGGGGGCATTAAAATATTTTCTGGCGTTTTTGTTTTTATTGAATATAAAACAAACAAGAACTTATTATATGTGAAAAAGTTAAAAATATGACTTAATACAGGCCAATTTTCCATAAAAACAAAATAAAAGGACTTGTAAAAGTTGTAAATTTATTTTATACTATTATTACTTCTAATCAAGTAGTGGCGCTGAGGGCACGAAAATCTCGAACTTGTATACAAGTGATTGGCGTTCAAAAGGTTAAATATCTTCAATGTACAGACACAGCTATTTTACAATTTTATAATAGTAAGATATGTAGCGTAGGTATAATAATTTTATTATTTAGCGGGGATAAGGACAAAAAATAGCATCCCCTTTACTTTTAGAAAAAAAGTCACAAATAAGTCCAGTGATAAACTAAAACATTTGCATAGACCTATGACTATCTTAGAACTGGACCTATAGCAAAATTATTGCAGCAGCTTTGTCTATTGTTTTTTTGCCTACTGAACCAGGTCAAAATTAGCTAGCAAAACTCCGCAGTCGTGATGGGTCTATACATGATCAAAAAAACACATCCATGTGCGTCTTTTTGAAAAATCTGTTTTTTTTTGTTTAAACTTCACAGTTCGTAATGAATATCGATATCTAAACAACAAGGTAACATAATTTTCTCAGCTAATATTTGAAGTAACAACACCAGCGGTTACTGACCCCCCAAAAAAACAATGTTATTATTTTGGCGTACTTATTTAGATATCGATACCCATAACGTCTGCGGAGATACTGTACCTACTTAATTTATGTTGACCGAATTTATAAATCACCGTGTAGGCTTTGTTATTTTTTATTAGACATGAGAGGTACGTTTAGTGCTGAAAAAAGGTATTCCAAGTCCGAATATATTTTTTTTACAGATTAGAAAACGTGCTAGTTGCAGTTACATTAGAAAGTGATATTATAGTTACCCCTATTATTATAGTTACCCCTACTATTATATAAAAAAGTAAAAAAAAAACGGTGCGGCCAAGGTCAAATAATTTGGGCCAAGTGGGTAGCAGATGACCCCAACTAACCACCATTTTCGTATGTTCAACGTTCTACCAAACACCCTGTATAAGTGTTTGTGTTCGTCTGGGTGTTTCTTATCTCTCTCTCTTATTACTATTATAAAATTGTAAAAAAGTGGGCTACGTTACACGTGGGTTATGGTATAAAACGTCTCCGAATCCGAAAATGTGATTTTTGAAGTCTTGTCTGTTTGTCTGTTTGTTACGGGTTGGAGCAAAAACTACTGAATATATTTTAATTTTATTATCACTGTTAGAAAGTATACTCCAACTTAAAAACTGGTGAACTTTTTATCTGAATTAATTAAATGAATCTTGAGATACAGCTTGACCTCCCTAATGTATAGAAGCCCATACAAAAAAGAGGTCATCAATGTTGGTTTTCTATTTTTACTCCTAATATATTATAGCTTCACGTGAGCGAAGCCGCGGGCAGAAGCTAGTGTATTATAAGTATGTAAGTATTTACAAAAAAAAGTATATTAGTATTATATCCATTGTTTAGTACCCATAGTACAAGCTCTGCTTAGTTTGGGACTAGATGGTGCTGTGTAAAAATGTCCCAGAATATTAATTTATTTTAAAGAATAAAAAGGGGTAAACTTCCTTATTTTAAAGTCGGTTAAAAATATATTGGTCTACCTCAGGAGGTCCCCAGCACGTGGAATGTGGAGTCGAAAATGTTTATATATTTATTGTTGTCTTATTATTAATTTATATATAATTAATAATATATACTATAAAACAGCAAATAAATAGTACATCATGTAAAAATAATGAAAATTTTGCTTATCTAAGTAGTTTGAGATTTTATTTTCCTTAAGTTTAGGTATATTGTTGTTAATTCATTGTAAATACAATTTCATAAAATATTTAAAAATATATAGATATAATAACCTACTTGTTTTTTCAATTTTCCTGCCTAATTTGTTCCTAGTTCTTCATACAGAGCAATAAATACACAACAGCGCCATCTATTGATTGTTCATTATAGATCGCGTCACTGTTTCTTATTAGGTAGTTCGCTGTAACACCGCTGTTTTAAAAAAGCGCTAAGTTATCGGAGCAATAATGGGCGTGGCTAAAATACCGAAACATCGAATTTCATTTAGCTGTTGTCAGCGTCTTAAACGATGATAAGTATTGTGATATTCAAAAGCACATGTTTTATTCAGTTTTCAGCGGTCAGCTTTCATCAACGTAGCAGCGTACCTGTCCGTGCCGGTGGCGCTCCGCTGGTTCCACCGCTCGCGTTGTCGAGGAGCCCTACCCCCACTGCTGGCTGTCATGAGGGAGTACCTCGCGCTAGCCAGGCGGACTGCCGCCTGCCTGAAGGAATATGCGGCTTTGCATGCACAAATGTAAGTTTTTCTATTAAGTGAAGTCCTATGGGACCAGACTGTGGAATTCCAATAGACAATGTCTAACGCTTCAATCATTCAGATGTGATAAATAATATTTAGTTCTGTAAATAGTTTTTTTATGGGATAGGCGAGCAGACGGATTTTTCGATGGTAAGCGATAACTGCCTCCCATGGACACCCGCGACACCAGAGGAGTCACAAGTGCGTTGCCCGCCTTTTAAAAGGGTTTGGGCCTCCGCTAAACTCGCTCACTCGGCGAAACACAACGCAAGCGTTGTTTCACGCCGGTTGTCTGTGAGGCCGTGGTATCACTACGGTCGAGCCGGCCCATTCGGCCCGAAGCATGGCTCTCCCACGTGATCTTTTAAAGACCCTTTTACAAGTCATTGTTATGATTTTTTTTAAACTATGCGGCGGCATTTCCTAACTGACGATCTCTGAGAAGAAACACCGAAACAAACTCAGAGAATCACGGTCTCTTTTAAAGTCCAGACATAGTAGTAGCAATATGTGAGTGTTACAATGCAGGGTAATGTCTGCGATGGGCTTTTGAAGAAAGAGCCATTGCGTCTTTGAGTAGATCAGTCTCAGCTGACGGCACGCATGTATCAGTCTTTGTGTAGCTCGACCGTAATCTAGGGAGCTCTACTATCTGTGCACGACGATGCCAGATCAGCGGCACATTTGCGTTGGCCACAAGACATACTCAAACCCACCAGACAAAGCTGTTTGTGTGTGTAATAAGCCTACATAGTACTCACATTTGTAAAATTTTATTTATAAATTAAATACAACAACAACAACTGCCTCATTAGCCAAGTGATCCTGAGCGCGACTGCTACGCTAGAGGTCCTGGGTTCGATTCCCAGGTCGAGCAATCTTATTTGGTTTTTCTATGAAATTCCCAGTAGCAGCTCGGAGTTAGGAATTTGTGCCCGGTTAATGGCAATAGGCTCGCCCCCTATTACATGGGACCTAAACATACCGGCGAACTGTGGGTGTACATTAGTACGCCTCTGCCTAACCCTTCGGGGAATACAGGCGTGATGGTATGTTTGTATAAATTTATAAATTATTGATTGTGATGATGTGTTTCCATTGCAGCGGTTCCCTTACTTCAGTGATAGAGTCAACGCATCTTCTCCTCTGTCGGCAACAGAGCGAGATGTCAGTACTGCTGTCGAGGGCATCCTCAGCAGTGTTGGGCAACGCTCCCTGGCTGCGAGCAGACGTGGCCTGGGAAGCTGTGGAGAACCAGGGCAGTGGTAACCTCATGGTGAGTAGAAGTGTAGATATTGACTGTATAGCTATATTACTATTATTTTTATATTCTTTGCTTGCTATTGTATCACTGCGACTGAAAATGGTCTATTGTGATCGCCACTCGCAGGTACTTAGAACTCAATTAAGCGCTTTTCCTATAGAATGGGTATTTTTTTTTTATTAGGAACAACATACAGAATAGAGGTAGGGTTAGACCGGGTAAGGGCACACGATTAGACGGGATCGGGCACCAGATTCCCAGAACCCATCCATAGTCTGACCGCAGTAAGCACAGCTGTTTGTTTTTACAGCGATCTCAAATGTTGTTTTTTTTTTTTTCAGAAAATACACCACGCGTTTCTCGTAGTCCAATCAACGCTGTTAAAACACATAGCGATGGCTCACTTTGTGCCGCCCGTTCACGCTCAACGACATTACAAGAATCACAATGAAAGAGTGTACTGGTTACATGCAGTCGTTATACCCCACCTCACGGAGGAGTTCCAACACAACTTCGACTCTTTGGAACGTATGTATCGCTTGCTCAAAAACTCTGGCAGCAAAGACAACGATATTAAAAAGTTAGGCACCGCCTTCAACGACCACTGGCTCTACTCCGATATCCACACAGGCATCGCGAAATCGTGTCTAGAATTAAAACTAGCCCTCAACAAAACAAACAGTCTCGACGTGTTTCTCGATTCCTGCGCTATGAATGAACAGGAAATCGATTTGGAGATTCTCAATCGAGATATCGATGATGTAATAGATAGTCTCAGTAAGTGTTTGAAAACAGTTCAGAGCTCGCAATTGAGGTTGAGGAAAATTCAAAATAAGAATGTGAAAGAGGTTGAGTTTGAAGACAAAGAGGTTATGGTTGACAGTATAGGAATTTTGAAAATAGAAGACAAGGTACCAGAGACTAAGGATGAAGTTTTTTATTTCGTGAAAACTGACGATGATGATAACGGCATTCAGCCAGCGGGGGACCTAACAACGGCGCCGGGAAAAAAAGAAAAAGAGACAAATAAAATGGTTTTATGTGAACTAAAAAGGAAATTGGGCAAAAGAGAGGATGTTATGAGAGAAAGAGAGAGACAAGCGCTTGCTAAAACAATGCCGGAGCTGAAAAATATACCGGAATTCCCGCGACAAATAAATTTTGAAGAGTTCATTGAAAGGAAAGGATACATCATCAAACTTAGAAAAAAAAAACCTAAAAGGAGGTCGTTTAGCCGTAAAATTAAAAAGATAAGGACTACAGATAAAAAATATAAACTGAGATTTGCTAAATATAATCAAGAAAGCGACATCAGCGGGGAAATATTTGAAGCGAACTCGAAACTTAACGTAAAAAGTAAACTTTTAACTGTAAGTACGTTAAATAATTATTATATAACTAAATGGTGTAAGCATGTACAGTCAACAATAAAAGATCTCGATTCTAGCGGCTTATCTGACAGCCAAAGTGACGTAGACGCTGGTACAGCCAACAGAACAGTCAACGAAACGACAAACAATGAATTACGGTTCACAAAAAGGGATTTAGAATTAACGCCTTCGTCTTCAGAAAGCGACTTAGAATATTATAAAGAAAATCAAAAAGCATTACTGCACGATATCCGTCGTAATCGCGCTGTTAGAAAAAAAAACTACCCAAACCATAGACCGATTTCCACAGACAATGTAGACGAGAGTTTGAGGCCCATAGAGTATACTTTTGGTACTGGAATGGCGATGGCATCAGTGTTGCAAGTAAATAGGCCTAATTATATAGCTGACGAAGAAGTTTTTATTGGGAATGGGGAAGTGTCTACTGACAGTGGTAATGATGAAGACGCATAAAGTAGTATGTATTTTTTTATAAAGCATTGAAAGTCTAGACTGCCTCTTTGTAGCTGCTGATCGGTAGGGCCTGGGTTCGAATACCACGTTGCGCAATCTTATTCAGTTTTTCCTGAGACCGTAAGCAGAGGGGGGAGAGGGATTTGGGGTTGATTAACACTTAATTTAAAATTGGTACGACTTACAAAGTACTACTACTAATATTGTCAATGATCCAGAACCCTCTAAATTTATACTCGGTTAATTGTATCAGGCGGCGGAGTGTAGGTGTACATCTGTACCCCACTGTTTATATTCCACTTACTCAGTGCCAAAGACAGTCGAAGCCATAAGTGTTTTAAAGTCAGTTCAGTGATTGTACCAGACAGCCTTTTATGGTCGTTCCGAATATCACGAATCCATTGGCCGTTACTAAATGGTAAAGAAAGGCAAACGTACCCTGTCGCCTCCCCGAGTGGCAGACGATACATAAGCATTTAACATAACATACCATCACGCCTGTATTCCCCGAAGGGTGAGGCAGAGGCGTACTAATATACACCCACAGTTCGCCGGTATGTTTAGGTCCCATGTAATAAGGGGCGAGCCTATTGCCATTAACCGGGCCAAATTCCTAACTGCGAGCTGCTACTGGGAATTTCATCGAAAAACCCAATAAAACTTTGCTCGACCTGGGAATCGAACCCAGGACCTCTAGCGTAGCAGTCGCGCTCAGGACCACTTAGCTAATGAGGCAGTTTAGTACTAAAAAAAGGATAGTGACGTCACCTTTTTTATTAAATAAATATAATAACTCTTACTTTCTCCTCAGACCATATTAATTTAATATAATACAGTATTTTAATCAGCATTTAAATTCTAGTGTAATAAGGGGTTGGAATAGGTAGTTTTTAAATACCAAATGACGTAAAATGTTCTACAAAATCCTAACATGGATATTACTTTTAATCCTGGGTTCGGGATTGATATTTATAGATTTCCATGTCAAAAAGTTTGCTTTGGTTCAATTTTGTATTAGAAATTACTATGTTACCTATCCAAAATATCATACAAGTTTTTCATTAAAAGGACAGGTAAACTAGAAGGCCAGCTACTTGGTATTTTACGCTACCTAGTCATAGGAAAGAAGAGTTTTAGAAGACAATTTATAAATCCCGGAAGTTTCAAGAAAACAAGTTTTATTGATATTCCTAGAGACTTGTATTCAAACACAAAATTACAATAGAAAACATAAATACCATCACGCCTGTATTCCCCGAAGGGTTAGGCAGAGGCGTACTAATGTACACCCACAGTTCGCCGGTATGTTTTTGAGGTCCCATGTAATAGGGGGCGAGCCTATTGCCATTAACCGGGCACAAATTCCTAACTCCGAGCTGCTACTGGGAATTTCATAGAAAAACCCAATAACACTTTGCTCGACCTGGGAATCGAACCCAGGACCTCTAGCGTAGCAGTCGTGCTCAGGACCACTTGGCTAATGAGGCAGTTAGTACAATAGAAAATTGTCTTTAAATACAACTTAAACATATTAAAGAAGTTTTTTTTAAATTAATAATGAGTTTGCTCTTGACGTCAATCTTGCCGAGGCAATGATGAAGCCGACGGTGGAGCGAGCGCACCCAGAAGATGCCTATGCACTCTACATTTGAATGAATTCGGGTTATATGCACTCGGAAATACAGACGCAGGGAGGAGGTTCTAAGAGAAGGAGAAGTTGGTGCAAGTGGCCTTTAATATCAATCCAGTGACTAGGTATATCCATGTTAAGATTCAGTATTACGTCATTTGGTACTTAAAAACTACCTATTCCGACCTCTGCTAATAAATCAGTAATTGAGTTAAGATTAAATATTTTGTTGGCATTAATTAGTTTTAGTTTGTGAATGTTATTGAGATCTGTGATCAAAATAGTAATCGTTGCAATTATTTATAATTCTTACTTAATTTATGATTGTAAAATAATATGTTAATAATTGAAATATAATTTGATTTTTATTTTGTTGTTTTTCTATACTAGCGGTTTCACTCGCGACGTAAAGTAATGTTAATGTTTCAATTTTATGAAACTTTCAGTAGCAGCTCGGAGTTTGGGATTTGTGCCCGGTTAATGGCAATAGGCTCCCCTATTACATGGGACCTATACATATATGTATAGGTCCCATACAGGATACACCCTTACAGGAAGGACATGTATCAAATCGCATGTCCGTCTTTATGAATAACACTTAGGTACCTACTAATTACGAAACCAACCTAAATATTAAAAAAAACCTTTTAGGAATACCTACAGGCGTGACGGTATGTTAAGACTACCTCCCTAAAATATCATTTTCAATACCTACCTAACTACCTATATTTAAAATTAGAGGCAATTTCATAATCCTTCGCAAATGTTCATAGTTACGAATACATTTTGGGATTCCGTCTGATAAAAACATAAATAATACCTTTTTATCAAGCTATTAGTGAATTATTGCCCTGATAATGTAGCGGTGGTAAGCTCGGCTAACAAGAGCTAAGTTAGCATTGTTTTCTATGGATTTTTCCATCAGAAAATTCTTAGTCCCAGTAGTATCTACTAGGTACTATAGATACTACTACTTTGTAATGTGACTTACAAAATGTTTATTCCTTAACTCTGGGCTACTAAATAGGTACCTACTGATAATTCTTATTATAGTTCGCGCAAAATAACTTGACCCAAAACTAACGGAGAGGGGGAAAGTTTGCGCAGTGCATTTGCGTGCAAAATGTACTAAAAATCGACTACTGCGCATCCACCATTTTGGTTCAAGTTATTTTGCGGCAACTGCAACCTACATAATTATTAATTTATTAAAGTTCAAATAAAAAGTTTTATTTCAATTTGACCAATATAACAGGATTAACAGGTACCTAGAAGACAACGCGGCAGGATTCGCTTTAAACGGAAATGCGAATGAATGCACAATCAACCCCAGAGAGTTTATTGTGTTCAAGCTATAAGCGCGTAAATGGTGTCTTACTTTTCTCTAGAGATAAGAGCGATAAGGATCTTGTAAGTTTATAAACAAAAGGTCATTATGAGTAGTAGTCAAGAAACAAAATGGCATAAATGCAATGATCTCCATATTTATAAAGGACTAGTTTCTACCCGCGACTTCGTCCGCGTGGAATTGTTACATGGTCTTAGAACATTAGAGATCTCCCAGTGAAAGACCCGTCGAAATCGGTCCAACTATTTTGGAGATTACCCGGAACAAATAGGTACCTACTTAGACAAACATTAAAAAAATGTTTTGTTTTATAAATACCTAGGTAGGTAAGAAATATAATTATAGTTTCATATTATGCATTTAGTAAAACTAGGTACCTACTTGTTTTGATATTCCAGACACTAGAATGATGAAATAAAAATTGTGAATAAAAACATAGGTAGATTGTAAAACTAACATTTCGGGCCACTTGCACCAACTTTTTAAATATGTTTAAATTGTATTTAAACACAAATTTACTAAGAAATATTGTGTTTAGAAGTTGGTAAAAGTGGCCCTTAGTTTTACAACTTAATTAATTTAACGCTTAAGCCCCTTTGCGGTGACTAGGTGACGTTATTAATTATATTTTAATTAACTAAGACAAGTTATTTTATCTTTTACTACCTACATCTTCAATTTGTTACGCATCTACGGACGATATGGACGACTTAAGATTATTGTAAGTTTATTATATTTATGTAGCTATAATATTAGATATCAGAATTAGTTGATTATTTTGTAGTGCTGTGCAGCAAATATCGAACGCCCTCGGTCGCCGTTTCATACATTGTATTATACTTACTTACTTTTCTGGACCATTCCGGTGTCGCAATCAGAGATTCAAGACAAAACATTTATTGAGGAAGACTTTAGGTTATTTAACATCACGCTAAGACTAAGTAACTAGGTATTCCATGCGGACGAAGTCGCGGTCGGAAGCTAGTCTACTCTATTTCTTATCCGAGTGTTTCATTTTCAGTAAACTGGTGTTCCTGTTCCTCACCTACGTTTTGGTGTCGAATCAAATGGTGCCAGATGACGTTACTACAACTATGACGTCACCAACTGACGACAACAAGGACTTCGAGTGTCCCCTAGTTGAAATAACTAGTACAAGCCAAAGAATATTAAGTAAGAACATAACATATACATCACGGCGGTATTATGAGTACCTATTTAGAGTTCGGCGGACCGATAATAACGTACATAATAGATAGGTACCAAAATAAATCTGTTTTTTTTTAAAAAAAAAGCTTAGTTACTAGCAATGTGGGTCGCACATTACCTACTAGTATTCTTGTTAACTCCTCGTGCTAAGCTAAAATGCTTGTGTTACAAGTGGGTTCACGTTGGTAGTGCAATGGGTGGGTATCGAACCGGCAACCACATGATCGCAAGTCCATCGCCCTAGCCATTAGGCTACCAACGCTTTATTTTTTTATTTAAACACAATTCCTACAAATACGGATTTCTAGGTTCCTGCTGCGAATAAATGTAAGTGAATGCAATTTTTGATAACTTTGTTTGTCAAGTTTGGAACGATTTTCCGCTCGTTTATTTCCAGCGAAGTAGAAGTAGACGAAATGGTAGGTAAGTTATGAACCAGGATAAACGGTGTCTCTGTCCCTCTGTGTTTGAATAATAAGGGCTAACGCGCACTTGTGATTTTTAGTCTACCGATAGTTTAGTCGCTGTAGTAGTCGTGTATAATTTCATGTCGAATTCTAATCGTCAAATGCGCGCACTGCCATATAACTCCATAGTGAATCCCAGAACGATCAAACTATCGCCCGACTAAAAATCACAAGTGCGCCAGCGCTCTAACACTATTTGATTATCATTTATTTTGGTATTACGTACCATTATATTAATAGCCAAGTGGTCCTGAGTGTTACTGCTACGCTAGAGGTCTTGGGTTCGATTCCCAGGTCGAGCAGTGTTATTGAGTTTTTCTATGAAATTCCCAGTCCCAGCAGCTCGGAGTTTGTAATTTGTGCCCGGTTAATGGCAATAGGCTCGCCCCTATTACATGGGACCTAAAAATACAGGTGAACTGTGGGTGTACCTTAGTACACCTCTGCCTAACCCTTCGGGGAATACAGGCGTGATGGTATGTTATGTTGGTATTACTTTTTTTGTGCTATGCAAGCACCACCGGTCACCGGAACCTTTCATTTCAGTTCATAACATCACGAGATCACTACCATGTAAGAACGGGAGAAAGATGGATGGCTGCTGTGTTGTGCGGTTCTCCTGTGATTACAACACCTCTAACATTGACCTAACACTGTATGGCCCACCTGGATTCCGAATGTGAGTATTTTTCTCGTGTGGGGACTTCACGTTTATTTTATCTTTTGTGAGGCCGAGGCAGCAAGGCCTAAGTGCACTTCGACCCAGTGGGATCTTTTGTGCTTCGCCTAGATAACCTATTCCTCATCCTCTCCCAGTTCTTTAAATAACTCTTCCATGTGCAATATAATGAAGCCTGGGGTATGAGCCTGTAGATGTAGTCCTTTGATAACCTTGCTCCAAGAAGCGCATTCGCTTTCTAGCCAGTGCATCGCATGTACCTACACAGAAGATGTGCAATGCTCTCAATTTCCCTTTTGAAGGCCCTGCAGGCTAATATCTCCGTCAGACTTAGGAGATAGGAGAGCGTTAGTTCCTAGTAGTTAGGGACGGCTTAGAATAGTTCCTCACTCCCACGCAGATAGGCATCTCGTAAGAGGCGAGGAAATATCTGACTTGCATCAGTGGTAGGAACTCAGGGTCTGATTGGAGACTACAATTATGTCGGACTATCTTTTTGTGTTTTGTTTTGCATTTTACATGCTAAGATTATTATTGTGAAGGAAAAATGCGACTTCCGGGCAGGATTCGAACCTGCGTCTTCTGGTTAAATACACCAGACGCTATGACCACTAAGCAACCGCAAGTGTCACCCGCCACGTCGAAAACCTTCACATTTAGTGTTTAATTATGTCGGAGTCTATCGTAAAGCACCTTGGTGTGTGTTTCGACTTTTTGCGCGTCAGAGGCAGTTTCCCCTCGTTGAACTCCAGCGGCGGTTGGTCCGTAGAGGCCAAAACGACTCACGACACCAGCAACTCCTCTGGTGTTGCAGGTATCTATGGGCGACGCTGACAACTTACCACCAGGTGGCTCATCAGCTCATTTGCCAACTAAACTAATAAAAGGAACCAAAAAGCACACTTCATATAGAATCCTTATTTAATATCACGTAATTTAAACATTTTATTCATACATGTAAGTAACATTTACATAACATGCCGAGTTTGTATCCCACAAAGGGTAAGGCAGAGGCGTTCTAATTTATATCTACCCACTGTTCGCAAATATATTTGGGTCCCTTGTAAAAAGGGCGAGCCTATTGAGAGCTGGTTAATTGGGTCTTGGTTGTTTGATTTGTTACAGACTAGCTTCTGCCCGCGACTTCGTGCGCGTAGAGTGATGATATATAGCCTATAGCCTTCCTCAATAAATGAGCTATCTAACAGTGCAAGAATTTTTCAAATCGGACCAGTAGTTCCTGAGATTAGCGCGTTCAAGTAAACAAAGAAACTGTTCAGCTTTATATATTAGTATAGATAACAGGTTCAGAGAAAAAATTAACTAAACACAATTCGTATTCAAAATATAAGCCCAAGATATGAGCATGATTTTTGGTGTGGATTAAGAAGGGAGGCTTCGTCCCTTCTTCGCAAAGCGAGTTTGTCTTGTGAGGTCACAATTCTCTATAGTGCGTTTTCTGTCTAGCATGAAGTTAAAATGCATAAAACTTCCATAAGTTTGAACTGATTTTAATTTTAGTTTTGTGGGTCAGCCCCATTTGACGACATTTATGGCGTAGCGGCTGCTGAACGATCGGTTTCTGCGACATGTGTTGTGTGTTCGAATCCTAGGGCAACGGTTTAAAAAAAAGAAATTGATGATAAACACTATCTTCTGCCCGCGGCTTCGCCCACTTGAAGCTCAAAACCAACAGTGATGATCTCTTCTTTGTATGGGTCTCTATACATTTGAGAGGTCAAGCTGTATCCCAGGTTCCGTTTAATTATTTGAAATAAGAAGTATACCAGTTTTTAAGTTGGAGCACATACCTACTTTCTAACAGTGATAACAAAATTAAAATCTATTCAGTAGTTTTTGCGCTAACCCGTAACCAACAGACAAGAATTTTAAAATCTCATTTTTGGGTTCGGAGACGTTTATATACCCTAACCCACTTGATTTTTTTTAAATATCTTCAATGTACAGACACAGCTTTTTTACAATTTTATAATAGTAGAGAAGAAGAGATAATAGATATTCATAAGGCCGTAAAAAAAACGGGTAAATAGCCAATTACTTATGTATTGATAGAATGTAAAACAGAGATTGCAAAAGCACTACAGTATTATCAGACTTTATTGGAAACAAAATCTGTCGAACATTCCCGACTCTATGATGACGGCATAAGAGTGTAAATGACGCTTCCACGTCGCGAAGCTGGCTTCCAAGCCGAGCTGAACCAAGATCATGCTATCAAATTTCATGTTTGTAGGCAAACATTTCCCAAACTATGGGAGAAAATGCACAATGCACTCTCAGAGAACAAGTGAAATAGGCAAATACGATGACAATACTGCGACACATCTGTATTCTTGCCTTATCTTCAGTTCCTTCAATTGTGTACGATCAAACGTCGATAGGTGGCGCCGTAATAACAAATACTAGCACAAAGACCAAATCTTCAAGGTCATTGGACAATGTAATACCCTTAAGCAGCTCTTCATTCATATGATTTGATTCATTGATCTGTTTTTCTTTGTGACAGCAACCAGCGAGTTTCGAATTCGGAAGTTTTTATGAGGTGGGGTTTTTCTTTATGGAATAGGGGGGGCAAACGAGCAGACGGATCGCCTGATGGTAAGCCATTACCGCTTCGCAGCCCATCAGCCTTTTAAAAGGTTTGAGCCTCCGGTATTCCTCCAGTTTCACGCTGGATTTCTGTGGGGCCGTGGTATAACTCCGATCGAGCCGGCCCATTTGTCCCTAAGCGCTGCCTGTCTCCCATGGGAAAATGTGGTCAGTCAGTGTTTTTTTTTTCAATTATTCCAATAAAAGGGTACAAATAGGGTGGTCCAGTCAACTTTAGGAACCATTAGTGTAAACAACCAGACAATTTAGGGAGCTCAACATTCATGATTCCAATTATGTTTTGACAAGAAGTCAAACCCGAAAGGTCGTTTGCAATGTACACATTGCCACTCTGGTTCATTTGGGTGATAATCATTAAAATGTGCTTCCAAATTTTCTTTTATCGTAAGACTCCCACTGAATTTACATTTACAGACCATGCATTCAATTTTGAACCAGTCGGAGAGCTGAGGCATTGGTGTTTGCAACTTCTCCATTTTACCGATATAAAATTGGTACGCTGGGGATACCATCTCTTCAAGCTGCAAGTCATATCTAGAATCATCGCTGCTTTCATTCTCTGCATACAAATACCTCACATATTTATACTTGTTGGCAAATTTTCTATAAGTCCCAGGAATTTTATATACATCTGTGTCATTTAAATGTTCCTTCAGAATGTCGAAAACAGAATTAATTAACGAATACAGCTCGAAACTTTTCGATAAACATTCTTTTAAAATATAATTGAATTGCATTATGATATCATTTTTAGTGTAATTTTTGGACTTTCTATGTACCTTCATTTGAAGACTTGTGTTTATAGTGATATCCTTAGTAGATGTCTCATTACGTACTTTATTTACCAAGACATGCTTGAGTTTGTACAGCAGTTCACGAACATATGTAAAGTTTGGTAGGTTTATGTAGACTTTTACCCACCCGGCTTTGAGGATTTCTTCAAAGGTCAATGCTTTTAGTTGAATTCGAGATGGTTCAATGTTGGACATATTGAATACTGTGTTATTTAGATCTAAACGTGGTCGCCTGAAGAATAGATGATTGAGCTGTTCCCTAGTACATTGAATCTCCATTACAACATCGCTTGAGTCAATATTTTCTTCAATCTTAGAGTTTTCAGTGCTTATACCCTTTAATGCTTCTTTGGCTAATGGTTTAGCAGCTTCAAGCATAACACCCAGATACTCTTTTAAATTCTTATACTTATGGTTAAGGACTTTTGACACAGCTTCAAAATCTTTTATGTTGCTCAATTTTGTTGATATTCTCTCCAATTCTTCCCACTGAGGCCAGTCTTTGAGGTATTTCTTGATGATTTTGATGTATATGTCCACTTCAAGCTCATGGCTTGATTTAACACTAATGCCAAACTCACTTTCAAGAATGTCAATGATCTGAGCATTGGTCATGACTGTGTTTTGTTTATTTCTGATGAGGCGGCGGAGTAGAAGCATGATTGGACGCTCTGAAAGAATTTAAAGGAATTATTGAAGTAATACATTGTGATTCTGTTAACTGTCTCATTAGTTTTAAAGCACAACTGCTATGTTAGAGGTCCTGGATTCCCAGATCCAGCAGTGTCAAGGGATTTTCTATGGAATTCTCAGTAGCAGCTCAGATTTTGGATCCTAGCCTGGTTAATGGCAAAGGCAACAGGCTCGCGGTTTTTTTACATGGGACCTTAACATACGGGGCAAACACGTTTGCCTAATAAATCTGCGTGATGGTAATAAATAATAATATACCAGTTTGTTTTATTTTACTGTAATACTGTTTATCCACGCGCCAGAAGTTCCTCAGAACCTCATTTCTATGCTGTGTCATGTATGATATTCATGCAGTAGGTAATTTCAATAAAATAACTGATTTCTATGTGAACTGATAGAAAAAGTCGTTATTTAATACATACATGAGTATCAAAGATATTTAAATATTAGAATCGCTCATTAAAATACAAGTTTGGTGGGCATGATCAATGCTGGTACACAAAAATAGTAAACTTACTTTCACCGCTGTCGGGATCGTCCTCGTCTTGGCTGTCAATATACTCCACTGCTTCAACATCATTCGAAGCCTCGTCTTCCATAATTAATCCTTAAATTATAACAAGAATAAAAGTTCAATCTAACTTTCAAAAAGTTGCAAGACCAGTTGAAAACTTAAACCAAATGAGAAAGAATTGAAAGAAACCCAACATCAACAAAAAAAATAACTGTCAATGTCAAACTCAAGTCAAACCTCAGTCAAACTGTGAAGTGATTGAAGCTCAGGATTGAAGTGTCACAGCTGTCAGTTTGTCAAAGAGCACAGAGGTACTGAGGGAGAAGATTGTGTCTGGCAGAAATTGGTAAAATATCGGCAATCTGGCTTAAATAAAAATAAAAAACCTTAGATTAAGGATATACTTAAACTGAGTAAAAAAACACTGGGTTGCACTCCGGGAGTGCCGGCAGAAGTGAAAACTTGAATATTAACGTTGTGCATTTTTGATATTTTGGAATGGTTAGAGAATTTTGCACGAATTGCTCTAATTATCAGTATAGAAGTGCTATCATTTATGTGGTAAAATACAATATTCATTTATTGCGATACAAACATGACAATTGATATTACAATAAGGCGGATCGTTCACCTGAGCCCGCCAAATTCTAATTACGATGTTTTTTTTAACTTGTAGGTCTATTGCGTATTTAAGATTCATAACAGTAGGAATATCGACATTAAATAGACAACATGCACAACTGAGAAGTAAAACCTTCGCTAATAATCTTTATCAGCTAGAAACTTGCCTAAAACTGTCCCAACAGCCAAAACTGACGATACACACTACTTTTAGCTTCTGTTACGTTTTTAATTCTCAGTTGTAAATATTGTTTAGGTAATGTCGCAATTACTACTACCATGAATCTAAAATGTGTTACAGATCTACAAATAGCGAAAAACCAATTGAATTTTGGAATTGGCGGTCTCTGGTGAACGATCCGCCTTAAAAACAATGACATTGTAACAGCTTACGGTCACGTGATCTGTCGCGAGTCTATCATTTTTCCCCATCACAAAAAGTGCACAGCGCCGCTAAAGAAGTTTTCACTTAAAAACTATTTTTTTTTTAATTAGCTTACGGGAGCTTACTAGAACTACGAAAACCTAAGGAAACTAGGAAATCATGCTCTTCTCTTCTACATTTGCCGTGCCTGACAAGGCTCACACTTTTTCATAAATAAATATAATAATGTACGTATTTATAGCGTGCAAATGTAAAACTGTCATTAGCCAAGCGGGCCTGAGCGCGACTGCTACGCTAGAGGTCCTGGGTTCGATTCCCAGGTCGAGCAGTGTTATTAATGTGTTATTAATGTGCAATAGGCTCGCCCCTATTACATGGGACCTAAACATACCGGCGAACTGTGGGTGTACATTAGTACGCCTCTGCCTAACCCTTCGGGGAATACAGGCGTGATGGTATGTTATGTTATGTTATTAAATGTAAATAGAGTATTGAGTATTAAACCCACTTCTTCCACCATCTCGGCTTGTTTCGTCCTGGCTATCTTGAGATTCCACAGTTTCGACATCATTCGACAAATCTTCAACGATTATTTCTAAAAAAATAAAAAATATTCAAATATCCGCATTAATACATAATTGTAAGAGTTAGTCTGCCTCATTAGCCAAGTGGTCCTGAGCGCGACTGCTACGCTAGAGGTCTTGAGTTCGATTCCCAGGTCGAGTGTTATTGGGTTTTTCTATAAAATTCCCAGTAGCAGCTCGGAGTTAGGAATTTGTGCCGGCGAACTGTGGGTGTACATTAGTACGCCTCTGCCTAACCCTTCGGGGAATACAGGCGTGATGGTATGTTATGTTTATGTTTTTATGTAAGAGTTAGTTTTTTTGTAAATTCGGTTATTTTATTTAGCTAACTTCTCATTGTTCCGACCTGCGCGGAAAGTATATATCTAACAATGCAAGCTTCCTTAATATACTAGGTCAGCTTAGAGCGCTCGCGCACTTGTGATTTTTAGTCGGGCGATAGTTTGATCGTTCTGGGATTCACTATGGAGTTATATGGCAGTGCGCGCATTTGACGATTAGAATTCGACATGAAATTATACACGACTACTACAGCGACTAAAACTATCGGTAGACTAAAAATCACAAGTGCACGTTAGCCCTTAGAGTTGTGTACAAAATAGTTGCAAGTAGAAATGATTAGCTGTTTTAATAAGACTAATTTCTGCTTACTTTTCAGGCCGTGCCAGCCGAAAGAAATTTGTTGCCCTCAGCAGTATATTCTACCGATAAGGCTGTCGAATAGTACCAAGACCCGAAACGGCGATAGCTCAGATGTCAGCGCTAACCACTCCGATAACTAGTGATTATAGTAGCGACGATTGAGTAGACACGATAATAATTACGCTAAGCTATAGTTGTTCTGCAAAAATCACCTCTAATTCCTACAGTTTAAGAGTGGTCTTGTTAGACGGGCGAATTTATTGTCACATTCATCACTGTTTAAGTAGATATCTTAAGGCTGATCGTTTCGCTAAGCCCGCCAAATTCAAATTACAATTGGTTTTTCGCAATTTGATGGTCTATAACACATTCTAGATTCCTAGCTGTAGTAATTGCGCCATTAGCTATACAATATTCACAACTGAGCATAAAAACTGCTTAATAAACGTTATGGAAGCTAAAAGTAGGGTCAATCATCAATTTTGGCCAAAATTGACGATTGACACTACTTTTAGCTACAATATCGATTTACAAGCAAAGGTTTTTATTCTCAGTTGTGAATATTGTATAGCTAAGGGCGCAATTACCGCAGCACTGCATTATTGCAAATTGCGAAAAACCAATTGTAATTTGAATTTTGCGGGCTCAGCGGAACAATCAGCCTTAATATCTGAAGCACTTGTTTTACTCTAGTCTCGTGTAGAACAAATTTAACAACAAGGAACTAAGGTCTACCTGAATCTCTTTTTTTTTCAGATTGAGTAATGTAATGTAATAGTTAAAATTAAATATTAAAGCTGTGAAATAAAATATTATAATTTAATTAATGACGTTCTTAATTCAATTTTATTATAATAACGGATACGTACAGTACGCCCGAAATAACTGTGCGTGTCTGAAGTTATCCGCAAGTGGTTTTGCCGTGGTAAATTTTAATATATAAACTTAGTGTAAAGACAGTTGCTGACGTAAGTATTTCGCATTTGTTATAGGTATCTGAACACTTCATGTAAGTTATTTGACCACATCCAAATTGCGGTCGTTCTCAAAAAGGTTCAGGTTACGTTAAGAGCACCCTAAACCGACGATAACGCATGTGGAGGCTAGTTAACGCAGATGAAGCGAAAGTGTGTGTCATGTGTGTGCAAGGATTGTAGCAAGTGGAAATTTATATGTCTGCTTACTCCAATAGGAGACAGGCGTGAAAATGTGTATGTTTAAATGTACCTACCGATTTGACCTGCGCGGCTGTTCGTAACGGCTCACTTCAGATACGAACTGTTATTTCGCTACATACCTATCAAGTTTATTTTTGACAGACGTCATAATACAGGTCCCTTGTGACCCCGAATCGCAGATCGAGCTTATTCTTGCGACAAAGTTTTGCATGCACAAGATTTATTTGATTATTATAATAGTATATTAATTTTGAGATCTTTACCATGTAGGTACCATGTTCAAAAACAAAGATTGATTTGATTTGATAATTACCAATAGCAAGCCATAACGGTGACCAACTACATACATACCATCAACGAACGCACATGAAATAAAAAAATACTAGGTATAATATTTTAATAACGTGGAAGCATCAAGCTATGATTTAATTTCCAATTATCATAATTAAAATGATGATTGTGGAAATAATCATATCATAGATTCCGTTAAATTACGCATACAATGCAAAGCTATTGTTATTAATACAAGAAAAACATTTGCTAAACGAAAGGTATATTTAGTAGTAAAGTATCTTTAGTATAGGTTAGGTACCTATAAGTTTTCCTACTGGAGAACCCATACCTACAAAAATTAAACACTATTTACACGTAGAAATGCCAAAAGCAAATACAATATCTAGTAATTAAATATTATTTACCTTTATTCGATGTCATCGTTGTTAATAATGATAACTATCCGGATGCGAGCGTCAAATCTTCAATCGTAGCTTCGGAGGGTTGACATTTGGGGCGCATGCGCGGAGTCTCCCCCAACAAGTAAAGTTTAGAAATGAATTAAATTGAGTAGCTTACACTACTATCAGCATAATAGTAGCAATCGAACTCGATTCTTATTCTTAAATTTTGAACAGTACGTACCTAGTTACTAGTTAAATAATTACTATTAATAATTATATCAGTCTAATTGTGTTGTTTATTTTTCGGTAGTGGTAGAATGTACCTACTTAACTATGAATTTTAAATTTATGATAATGTTAGATGTTACCACAGAGAAGTAACATAATTATGCATTTAAATTATAAATAAGTCAAGATTTAGTTTCCCTCTTACCAAAATTAACCGCTAACTATTGGCTCTTACTCCTCGTCACTAATTGTATCTATTGATATGAACTATATTTGCACAGTACCTACCTAAATTAGTAATCAGTACCACAGTGACACAGTCAGTAGCCCAAGCACGTACACTTTCGAAAACGTATTCGTATCGAAATCGAGAATAATTTGTATGAGAAGGAGGTTAATGAACGTAGATGAAGCGAAAGTGGTGTGCCAGGATCGTAGCAAGTGTAGTCTCTGCCTACCCCAATGGAAGACAGATGTGAAATATGTATGCATGTATGAGACTTGTAGCAGAAAAAAACTCATTCGTTTACGATAGTTGTTTGTAGTTAGGCTACACATATACACTGTACGTCCACAACTCACTATTATGATGTGTACGCGGCTCTTCGCTGTCATTTAATTTGCGCATGATAACAATAGTAAGCTCGGTAGGTAAGCATTCACATACGGCTGAGTACCTAAAACATGGTAAGAAAACCATGCCTGGGAGGTTTCTCCGATGACCTATGAAGTCCACCAATCCGAAATAGGCTAGCAGGGTCGATTACAACCGAATTCCTCTCATTATGAGAGGAGAGCCATGCCCAGCAGTGGGTTGCTGATAACAACAACAACAACAGTAATACTTGGTGCCCTGTAGAAATCTTACCCTCCTGCAACTAATTAGGTTCCTCATAAAATAGCTAAGGTTACCCGTCAGTCGTCACTAATCCCCTAGCCTAGGGTTGCCATCCGTCCCGGTATACCGGGACATGTCACGGGTTGATCTACAAAATGTCCCGGTATTTCAATTGCAACATGTAATACGCGTACAGCGCACTGCCGCCCGCTACCGCCTGCCAGAACACGCGTAATATTGCTTGTGTTATGTTGTGTCGTTTATTCTGCCGTGGTAATCGGGAGGGCAGCAAGATCCAAGATCTAAAAGTCTAAGATGGCTATTTTTTATATTGCTGATTTGGAATGTATGTAAAACGCTTTCTTCCTATCTAGGTTTTATAAAGCTACCTACGTAAATTAGAAATGCATTTTCTTGTTCGATAAAGATATTTCCAGTCATTTGGTGCTAATGTCCCGGTCAGTACTTAGGCTGCTATGGCAACCCTACCGTAGCCGTGACTTTAGGGCAAGGGACGATAAGTAATTACTAAGATATAAGACGAGCCATGATGAGAAGAAGGTAATGTTGATGAAAAAATAATAATCAGATTATTTATATAAAATTATTTATTAAAAAATAACAGAATATAAATAAAGAAAACACGGACAGTCACAGGTAATTTATAAGGCCGACGTAAAGAGGTTGTAGTTCAAAAAATGTAGAGCCATCTAGGGGCTATTCTTCATAGTTACAGAGGCTGCAATCAGGGCACCTTCTATGGGCTTTCCGACCTCGCCGGCCATGTTTGGAGTCTGCCAATTTATAATCGTGGTAATTGCCGGACCGCGTCCTGGATCTTGAGCACGACCTGTGAATGAAGTAAAGATCATGTTGCCAGATTTTACTTACTTGTTTAATAAATTATTTTATTGGAACACTAAGGGCCACTTGCACCAACTTTTTAAATATGTTTATATTGTATTTAAACACAATTTTTCATAGAAATTTCGTGTTTAAATACAATTTAAACACATTTAAGAAGTTGGTGCAAGTGGGCCTTAAATTTCGGCCGTTGAGATTATAACACTACGAGAGAGGTAGGTATTAGGTAGGTACAGTACAGAATGGAAGAGAGTGTGATTTGCCTTGTGCAAAAAAAACGGCTTGAGAATACTCGGGATAGAGGAAAAAATATTAATTCCCATGATGTAGATATTACTGTCAGGGCCATGCTGCTTACCGATTGATCCCATAAAACTCTGTAAGAGAACCTCCATACTCTATTAACGTATGCTAGCATATACATTTGAATGCTCGTACCTACCTCGATCGTGACCTCGACAGCCTAGTGGAGTGGTGGCATTCGTCGTCTTCGTCGTCCTGCCCCTTGAACAGCAGACCCCAGTATTGGTAGACCAGGTAGATTAGAGTAAGCACTCCAGCCAACTGTAAAAGAAGACGTTATAGGCTGATTATTTATTTTGATAGCGTAATGAAAAAGTAGACTATAAATAGACCAAAGGGCCGGCACAGCAAATCCATTTTTTCCCATTCATCCCTTCCAGCCGTCACCTCACTATACACAGGGCAAGAGGAATTGATCATTTATGTTGATTATAACATTCTGAATAGAATCGGATCATCGTCTATTTAATTATACCAGTTAGAAGTTATACTGATTTATTATCTGATCTGCTGACAATGAATACGACATAAATTGTTGGAGGCAGCCCTAAGGCCGTACGAGCAACGTCATGCGACCGTCATGGTAGGGGATCGTCGAAATAAATAAATAAAATTTTTATTTATTACCCAAAATGTTATAAACAACTCAGAATATTATACAATATTTGATATGAGATTGATGAGAATTAGAGAAACCCTGTCTCAGAAATGATCCATAGTCGAAAAACGTCATGGCAGCGGCGCCGAAATGACCCAGAGTGGAAAAAACGTCGTGGCAGGGATGCCAAAATGACCCAAAGTGGTAAAAACGTCATGGCAGGGGCGCGGAAATGACCCAGAGTGGAAAAAACGTCTTGGTAGGTGCGCCGAAATGACCCAGTGGTAAAAACGTCATGGCAGGGGCGCTGAAATGACTGAGTGGAAAAAGGCGCAAGTTTTATATCTAAGTGGCTTCTTTCGCACCACCTAAAAATTCCATCCAACAAATGAAAACGCCTGTATTCCCACGGTTAGGCAGAGGTATACTAAAGTACACCAACAGCTCGCCGGTATATTTAGGTCCCATGTAATATGGAGCGAGCTTAAACTTAAACTAGCCTAAATTAGCACGGGTCCCAGATGAAAACCACCGTCAAGTAGGTAGAACCTCCTATTTGACATTAAGCTGATCTGGGCACCTTTTTGGTCCAGCTGTGAGTCATACAAACATGTCTGTCTGTTTATAATAATTGTCTTTTTTTATTGTTATAAGATGTATACCTATCTATATGTATGTACACACTGTGTCTACTATGCTGTGACCAAATAAAATACTTTTCTTTCTTTCTTTCTTTCTAAACTCCGAGCTCCTACTGAGAATTTTATTTAGTAACCAAATAACACTGCTTGACCTGAGTCGCGCTTACGTTTCTGTGATAATAATCTATCATACAAAAGAATCCATTAGCTTACTTTGCCATTACTATAATAACTGTTTAATAGGCAGACAATGATTGTGTTTGATCACATATACATTACGGCTTAATTGATCCCACATTAGTGGCCAACGAAACAGTTAACCGAAACTTTCATTTATTTGTTATTCAGTTTCGCTGAGTTTATCACCATTTTATCCTAAAGTTAGTTTATTTAAACGGTTATATTTTATTAGCGGCCCGTCTCGGCTTCGCACGGGTGGAGAAATCCTTAACTTTTTTCAAAATATTCTATAGGCTATGTTAATCTAGAATAATGTAGCATCCAAATGGTTTATGAATTTTTGAAATCGGCTCAGTAGTTTTTGTGTTTATTCGTTACATACATTACAAATCTTTACTTTTTATAATATTAGTATAGATTTTATTATTATTCAGCCGTAATCGTCCTACTGAGTGGAACCCACCCTAATCCATCTCATTCTGAGAGGAGACCCGTACAAGCAATGGTATAATGGGTCCAAGATAAGGCCTCAGCAAGCGCCTTCGGCTTTTTAGGATCCATTTTTAAACTTTCTCATTGTCTACTTTTTTTTAAAAGTAATTAAATTAATTAATAGCCAATTTTTGTTCAATGAGTAGGTTTTCTCAAACAGTACCTATCTAAATACTCTTTTTGCGGTGTTGGTTACCATGTTTGAGATTACCTATTATGTTTGGAGAGTGTGTTACTATTAAATATTCGTACTTTCTTCGTTAGATTTCCATTATTGAGTGCATTACCTAAACCTTTGCCGTTCATAACCTGCATGAAATCCTAGAGATGCAGAAGTTCTTTAGGTATACCTACCCTTTTCCTGACATCCATTCTCTCAAATTTTTTCATTCATCAAATTCAGCTATACTTAATAGGTAGTAAACAGGTACACTTTCTGATCTCTATCAGAAGGGATCGTTGTCTCAGGTAGTTCTCTAGTATTCGTATATTTCGTATAGTGGGTAAGTCTAAGAGAAAGCAAAGGTGTAAAAGAAAACGTACCGCAATGTTAAGTTGCCTGACTCGCACAAAGTCTATGATAGAATCAATCAGAGTTTCCATTGCCTCCGCCTACTGCGTATACGTAGGATTTTGCCAAGAAACCACACTACATGGACTGAAGCATACTGTTGAGAAAAAACTGCACTGGTTCGAAAGGTAACGTGTTTAAAAAAAACTTATTTTAGAAAAAAAATAATCACCAAAATTTTAATAAATTATACACCCATAATTTTACATGTCCAAAATGACGGGAGATGTTGAAATTGACGTGTGTTCTTTTTATGAATTCTTCTTTTTTTGCGTAAACTTTTTTGTTGGACCAAAGAGTATGTTATGCAGTTTTGTCGCCATGATTTTGTCCTATTTTTCCGAGCCTCAATAATAACTTGGAGCGCCACAAAATTGCTAACTACCTACATTAAATAATTTATCTACAAAAATGTATATTTACAACCCATGTTATAAGTACGTAATTTAAATTTAACTTTTTATTTCAGGCTTTTATGGTTAATTCTGACGATGAGCGCCTTTGCTGGCGCTGTTTACTGTGCCCTCAGTCAATATTCCAGGTATAAAATACAAGTACTTCCATGTAATGTTGGCTAAAATATTCAAAATTTACCTAATACTGAGTACAGGTTAAATATCACTCGGCCCTAAGATAGTTCCTTCAGGAAAGACGTAACAGTGAAGTAGAAAGATCAGATCTAAATACTGGTTTCTGCCTACCCGTACGAAAAAAATACAGTTGTTTTTTTGTGGAAGAGCAACAAATATCGTCACAACCTTTCATGTTTATATTATTAGTAGGATTACGATGCAGTGATAAGATAATTGGACGATCAAGTCAAAGATCTCGATTTCGAATCCAGACACCTCTGACTTTTGAATGTCATGTGCGTAATAGTTAATTATCACGCGCTTAAACGGTGAAGGAAAACATCGTGAGGAAATCTGCATGCCTGAGGGGTTTTCTTGACGGTGTGTGAAGTCTGCCAACTCGCAGTAGGCTAGCGTGGTGGACTATTGCCTCATTCTGAGAGGAGTCCCGTGCACAGCAGTGGGATATTAATTATAATAGGTCCATTACGTTACAGGTTTAGAACCGATGGTGTGTGCTTTTACCACATAGTTATTTATTTATCAATCCGGGTCTCAAGTAATGTGAATCTTCGTTTAGCATTATCGACTTCGGTTAAACTTGTACAGCCTTCAACGTCCACACATCTTGTTATCAAAAGTGTAGTACCAGTGAAGATTGTAACATAAAGTAGTTTATTTTAAAATAGTGTCCATGGAGTTTCTTGGCGGACTTTTCTCCATAGGATCAACCTTTTGCAACCGTGCAATTAGATATCATAAACGCTTGTAATAAAAATCATTTGAACTTTGAACTTCAAGAACATTATGACTTATTATGATTGTAACTTAGCTCTCTGATCCAGGTATAACTCGGAACCTGTTGTGGTATCGCTGCAGCGGGACTACAGAAGCTGGTGGACCACCTTCCCGGCAGTAACCGCTTGCTTCCTAGACAGAGTGCAGCCTGACAAGGCCAGGGAAGTGATTGAGTTGTAAGTATCTTTGCACATCTGGAGTTGTAGAAATGAAACTACTTTTTACGGATTTTATCGCGTGTATTTTTAATTAATTCCCGACGTTGCGGATCCTTTACAGCATCCACGGTCACGGGTAGACTCGAGTTATTGGACGTCTCAATGTTAAAATTACTAACAGCTACCATACATTTTTGTTAATTCTTAGCGATCCGATTCACGCAGAATGAGCGTGTCCTTTGGTCTTACAGTTTTGGGCTTGGATTTAGATTTAATAGATTCTAGCAGCTGGTACCACCCAGCCATCTTCTCTATTGAAATTTGGGTGTTTTTTAATTTCAATAACCTCACGAATCATCCTGGGTAGGACGGAATCAGTATCTGTAGTTGTGTTGAGGTGATTTAGTTACTGTATGAAGGTCTTCTCTTTATCATAAATCGTAATATACAGGCTTACTTCGAAAGACAGATAAAAATATAGGTAGGTATATATATATAAGGGTAACAAAGAAAATTTTGAGCATATTTTTAGTAAGTAGGTACCTAAGTATTGGTAAAAGCATTTACTTAGCACCGTCTAGTTTGCCTCTACTGATACTTTTCTCGTGTATAGAAAGAAAGTTAAATTATTGCAAATGTAGGTACTTACAACGTTGCCATTCTTCACGAAGTATAACTAGAACTACTGAACCTCGTTTTTAGGGTTCCGTATCTCGAAAGGAAAAAACGGAACCCTTATAGGATCACTTTGATGTCCGTCCGTCTGTCTGTCTGTCAAGACCCTTTTTCTAAGGAACGCGTGGAGTTATCAAGCTGGAATTTATATCAAACTAGCTTCTGCCCGCGGCTTCGCCCCCGAGGAATTCGGTCTGTCATCACATCCCCCGGGAATGGGACAAAAAGTATCCTATGTCCGTCTCCTGGTTCTAAGCTACCTCTCCACCAATTTTCAGCCAAATCGGTTCAGCCGTTCTTTAGTTATAAATAGTGTAACTAACACGACTTTCTTTTATATTATAGAATACTCAGGTCTACTGTCCCTTGGAGCTGTGAAAAAATCAAACTTCTTTTCGTTTTTTTTTTATTAATCGTTTGTTTTCAATATCACCAGTAGTATAGTACCAGTATAATACAGGTTACTGGTATAGATTATGCTGACATGGTTTGGACATGTTGAGAGAATTAATGAAAGACGATTAACAATAGGAATTTATAAAGAGAATGTCAGCGGCAACGTCAGAAGAGGTCGTCCTAGAAGGACATACGTTGATCTCATTGGCGAGGTCCTTCAAAAAGGTTAGGTGCGTAGTACTCGCAACCGGCGCTTATGTATGAGAAGATGTATGAATATGGCAGAAGCAAAAGAAGATACAAGTATCATAGCAAGTGGCGGTCTATAGTTTCTGCCTTTCCCTGTGGGTAGCGTTGCCAGGCATCCGGATAAAACCGGACATCATAGGTAGGCTTTTTGTTTGCGTGTCCGGCCAAATAATCGGTGTCCGGCTTATCCAGCTTTTGTTAGGCTTTTTACATTCGCAAACGAGCGAGCGCAGTGGTCGAGCGCAGGCGAGTCGACTGTTGGTCGCTCCCGCATATACGAAATCCTCAATAATGCAGGGTGTCCGGCCTTTCTACCCAAATTGTCTGGCCTTTCTACCCAAAATGTCCGGCCAAACTGGCTGGTCTGTCCGGCTATTAGGTTTGGCGACCTGGCAACCCTACCTGTGGGAGAAAGGCGTGAGTATGTATAAATTAACTTCGAACAGAACACCCTGACTGCTTAGCTGAACGCAAACAGGATCTCAGATGATTCCAACAATTTAAACAACTGTTTCGCATCCAGGACCTGGAACGTGACAGAAGAGGTGGACCCAGACAAGTACCAGTACTACTACGAGTTCATAGAGCTGATAGCGGACGTCTCCTTCCGAGAAAACCTTCAGAACTTCTGGAAGTATCAGGCGGATGATACTGTGAAGGGTGTTGACTTACTTGAGTTAGCTCGCACTGTGCATCCGTCATATGAGCCGAAGGTCATACTGCCGAAGAGTCAGCAAGAAGTAAGTAATGTGTAGCGACATCTATCGCGCTACATAGATACGACGGACAAATCCTGAATCGCGCAAGTGAAGTTTGCGACGCAAAGCTGCATATATACAACCGCCCGACATCAACCGTCGGGCCGCGGCCCGCCAGGCAAAACACACGCCTGGTCGGAGGATCCTCCCTTTGGTTGGAGGGGCAACACACCTCGTTCCTCCACAAATGTATTGTTCTTCGTCTTCTTCTCACTGCCCATGTCCCAATCTATTTGAGGTCGGCGCAGCATGTTCTTTTCTTCCTTTCATCCCTGTCAGCTGTCATCTCTCCATTCACTCCCTTTCCCATCATATCGGCCTTAACACAATCCATCCATCTTTTCTTTGGTCTCCCTCTACCTTCCTGTCCCTGCACATTCATATTCATCACTCTTTTAGTCACAAGCGTTTCATCCCTCCTCATCACATGCCCATACCAAGACAAACGATTCCCTTTCAGCTTTTCTGTCACTGGCGCCACTTTCAGACTTCCTCTAATAATATACTCGTTTTTAATTTTGTCCATTCTAGTCACTCCACACAGGAAGTAACTAATGATTTCCTACGAACTTTAAATTAATTTACAAACTTTTTTAAAAACACTTTAATTAACTTGACAAACCCCCCACATAAATTACAGTAGTCTCCACTACGCTATCACTTGTCGCACTGTACTGTCTCACTGAGAATCACTTGACTTCACTTCGATATTTACTTCACCGTGCACCGTGTCCAAAATTAAACTCTTAAACCAACCCTCACGACGGCTATTTATCCGAAGATTCTAGATTCCAACCACTTTAACCGTATTTTTTTTTATTGGATATGGGGGCAAACGAGCAGTCGGATCACCTGATGGTAAGCGATAACCGCCGCCCATGGACACCCGCAACACCAGAGGAATCACGAGTGCGTTTCCCGCCTTTTAAAAGGGTTTGGGTCTCCGGTAACCTCACTCACCAAGCGAAACACAACGCAAGCGCTGCCTCACGCCAGTTTTCTGTGAGGCAGTGGTATCACTCCGGTCGAGCCGGCCCATTCGTGCAGAAGCATGGCTCTAGCTATTAATACGCACATGACTTCGAAAAGTCGGAGGTAGGGGCCTTTGATTTGAACTTGAGACTTATGACTTAGCAGTCCAATGTTGAGACCACTAGGCTATCACAGTGTTCATAAATAATCGAATTCCTACCTACGAACTTCCCTTACAGGTCAGTAATTGGAACCCCGTGATGACCGAAGTTGGGATGTGCTTAACATTCAATTCGGTTTACGCCCAATTCCAGCATATGTTGAAAGAAGTAAAGTGGACTCCGCTTGAGCTCATCCAGTGTCACTATCATAGCGGGCAGTGCTATGTGAGGATAGACTCTGTAAATACCGCCGTAAGGGTGAGAATTGCTTGTCTTATATTTTTTCTAGTACCTAAGTTCTCGCAATAGGCGTGTGTATGACGAAAAGTGTGTGAACACATACCATCACGCCTGTATTCCCTGAAGGCTTAATCAGACGTACTAATGTATACCGTACCGTACATAGTTCGCCGGTATGTTTAGGTCCCATGTAATAAGGGGCGAGCCTATTGCCATTAACCGGGCACGAATTCAAAACTCCGAGTTGCTACTGGGAATTTCATAGAAAAACCCAATAACCCAACCCAATTACCGGAGGTCCAAACCCTTTTAAAAGGCGGGCAACGCACTTGTGACGCGAGGTCCTCTGGTGTTGCGAGTATCCATGGGCGGCGGTTATCGCTTACCATCAGGTGATCCGTCTACTCGTTTGCTCCCCTATCCCATAAAAAATCAAAAAAGGTAACATTGGCTCGACCTGGGAATCGAACCCAGAACCACTAAGCTAATGAGGCAGTTACGTTTCATCTTCATACGCGGAGTTATAGTAGGTAAATAAATCATTTTTGACCGCGAGGGAATCCGCGGGCAAAAGTTAAGATTTATTTTATCTATTTTAAAGAAAGAAAGAAAATAAATTTTAATTGAAATTTTACTTAAGTACATTTGTTTCAGTATTTCATACATTCTCCGTTTGAAATATCTACTGCGATTTCGAATCCCACGGGAGAAGTACTGCCTGGAGAAGAACTAGTTATTGACTTTAAGGTAACATTATTGTATCACAAATTCAAATACCACGTGGGAGAGCCATGCTTCGGCACGAATGGGCCGGCTCGACCGCAGTGATACTACGGCCTCACAGAAAACCGGCGTGAAACAACGCTTGCGTTGTGTCTCGCCGAGTGAGTGAGGTTACCGGAGGCCCAAACCGTTTTAAAAGGTGGGCAAAGCACTTGTGACTCCTCTGGTGTTGCGGGTGTCCATGAGCGGCGGTTATCGCTTACCATCAGGTGACCCTATCCCAAAAAAAAACAGCTATTTTTCGAAATTCACATTTTGCTCAACCTGGGTTCTTACGTTCAGTCTTTTGTATTAAAGCAATTTTAGGGTTCCGTACCCAAAGGGTAAAAACGGGACCCTATTACTGTGCTATTAGGTACTAACACTCCGCTGTCCGTCCGTCCGTCCGTTGGTCACAATTAAGGCTGTATATCATGAATGAATTTATTTCCTAAAAAACAAAATATAATAATAAATATTCTGGGACATTTTTACACAGCACCATCTAGGCCCAAACTAAGCAGAGCTTGTACTATGGGTCCTATTTGACAATGGATATAATACTTTTTTTTGTAAATACATACTTATAATACATAAGAAACACCCAGACGAACACAAACACTTTATATTCATCACATAATTTTTTGTGTACTGTAGGAATCGAACCTGTTGCACGACCTCATGGTCAGCAGTCCGGTACTCGAACCACTAAACCACAGAGGTCGTCATAATAAATATTTGAGGGGGCTCCCATACCACAAACGTGATTTTTTATTTTTTGATCGATATTTGTAACGGCAAAGGTAGACGCAGTGAATATTTAGTTAAATAAGAATTATTTTTAAATTAATTTAAAATTTATTATTTTTAAAAATAAATAATTGACTTAATATAAAACAAATATTTAAGGGGGGCTCCCATACAACAAACGTGATATTTTTGCCGTTTGTATAGATAATGGTACGGATTCCAATCGTGCGCGAGTCCGACTCGCATTTGGTCCGGTTTTATATATTAACTAGCCTCTGCCCGCGGCTTTGCTCACGTGAAGCTTTATCAGGAATAAAAATGGTAAACCAACATTGATGATCTTTCTTTGTATGGGCCTCTATACATCAGGGAGGTCAAGCTGTATATCAGGATTCGTTTATTTAATTGAGATAAGAAGTTCACCAGTTTTTAAGTTGGAGCATATAATAACTAACAGATAATAAAATTAAAATCTATTCAGTAGTTTTTGCTCCAACCCGGAACAAACAGACAAACAGACAAGAATTTTAAAAATCACATTTTCGGATTCGGAGACGTTTATATACGATAACCCACATGTTTTTTTTTAATATCTTCAATGTACAGACACAGCTTTTTTACAATTTTATAATAGTAGAGAAAAGAAAAGAAATGTATATTGCAAAACCACTTGCGGACAACTTCAGACCCGCACAGTTATTCTGACAGGACTGTTAACTTATAATATTTCACTAATGAACAGGTCGTGGAGATCCAAGCCTCTCCAAGCGTGAAGAGTCTGAGATCAGAGCAGCGTCGTTGCAAGTATCCTGATGAATGGATCAGCGATTCTATAAGGGTAACATAACATAACTAACATACCATCACGCCTGTATTCCCCGAAGGGTTAGGCAGAGGCTTAGGTAGGTACACCCACAGTTCGTCGGTATGTTTAGGTTCCATGTAATAGGGGGCGAGCCTATTGCCATTAACCAGGCACAAGTTCCAAACTCCGAGCTGCTACTGAGAATTTCATAGAAAAACCCAATAACACTGCTCGACCTGGGAATCGAACCCAGGACCTCCAGCGTAGCAGTCACATACGGGACCACTGGGCTAATGAGGCAGGGCTACAAGGGTAAATCATCACACATCATCATTCTCTATCATTTTTTTATTCTGATAGGCTTACGCGTGTAAAAGGGAAATTGAGAGCATGGAACACCTTCTGTGTACATGCGATGCAAAGGCTAGAAAGCGAATGCGCCTCTTGGGTCAGGGTTATCCAAGACCAGAGGACTACAGACTCATTCCCCCAGGCCTCATTATAAAGCTCATGGAAGAGCTGTTTGTAGAACTGGGAGGGGATGAGGAATAAGTTATCTAGGGGAAGCACAAAAGATCCCATTGGGTCGAAGTGCACTGAGGCCTTGCTGCCTCGGCCCTACACAAGATAAGATAAGATAAGATAAGTACCTACGCGTGATAAAAGTGGACTGAAAGCGTGTCGTTCGAGCTTTTGGAATGTCCACCATAAATTCCCTGTCCCTTTTTTGTGCTTCTGGCCTGAAAGTAGAAAGGGCAAGGGGGAATATCGATCGTTGAGATCTGATGCACACTCTCCGAACCTTGGTCATGCGACGAGCCAAAGGAGAATACAAATGCATGGAAATTACCTACACCGTGTACTACACATTTTAACGTGGGAGAGCCATACTTCGGCACGACTGGGCCGGCTCGACCGGAGTGATACCACAGCCTCACAGAAAACCGGCGTGAAACAACGCTTGCGTTGTGTTTCACCGAGTGAGTGAGGTTACCGGAGGCCCAAACCCTTTTAAAAGGCGGGCAACGCACTTGTGACTCCTCTGGTGTTGTGTGTGTTTTTGTTCGGCGGTTATCGCTTACCATCAGGTGATACGTCTGCTCGTTTGCTCCCCTATACCTTAAAAAAAACCTACGTCTACAGATGTCATTCAAAATGTATAGGAATTCCTAATTTCATTCATTATAATTCTTCTTACTTAACTCCCGTGACACCATCATTATATTATCAGCATGATTATAACATAAAAAAACTCCTTTTTTTGTCCTCATTGTTACTTTTTTAGGCATACAGTTTCTCGCTGTGTCAGATGAACTGTCGCAGCCGGATGGCTGTCATGTTTTGTGGATGTAGACCCTACTTCCACGTCAAAGGAGGTGAGCATCTGCATGGCTTCTTCATCTGTTCTAATTATTAGAACATTATTATTATAGGGTTATTTAGTTATTTATTATTTTTTATTATTTATTTATTATAGTTTTTTATATTAGTATTAGTTTATTTATTATTTACTTATTTAGGGTCGGATCCCCTGTAGGTGGCGTGCGATTTTGTCACACCACTATGCGAGACATGGCCTAGCACTTTGAAGGAACGCTGGAATCGCTGGATCACACCCTGTCATCACAGCCTACCGTGGGAGAGCCATACTTCGGCACGTATAGGCCAGCTCGACCGGAGTGATACCACAGCCTGAAAGCCGACGTGCAACACACCTACGTTGTGTTTCGCCGAGTGAGTGAGGATACCGGAGGCCCAAACCCTTCTACGCACTTGCGACTCCTCTGGTGTTGCGGGTGGTAATCGCTTACCATCAGGGGAACCCATGAAAAAAAGAGCCCGGCGGACCGAATTTCCAATCCAAACGTACCTAATACCAAGATAGATCATAAATCAAACAAAATGTGTTATTATAAGGATTCCGATTTATGTACAAGCTTATAGGTACCGTCAATCTAGGTTCCTGCTCTACCACATAATCCAAAATACTTACTTCACTGGAAATAAACGACCGGAAAATCGTTCGAAACTTGTTAAATTTATCAAAAATTGCTTTCATTTACATTTATTTCCAGTTCTAATTGAGATTGAGATACCGTTTATCTAGGTTCCTACTAGGAACTTAGGTTAACGGTATCGAATAACACAATTTGATAAAATATTGTTTGGATTACGAATTATTTTGGCTGGTATTACCTTCGGAACCTTTTAAGTTTCATCTGTCAGCTGATTGAGAGAGGCCTGTCTATAGTTCTGCGTAAATAATTAAACTCAAGTCCAATTTGCAAACATATTCTAAGCTAGCATACCTACTAAAGCAAATGTTATGTATTTATCTTATACTATACAATTCTCGTGTCACAATGTTAGTTACCAATTATACTACTCCGAAACGGCTTCACGATTTCTATGAAATTTTATATTCATATTCAGTATGTAGGTCTTAGGATCGGCTTCTATCTATTTTATTTTATCTTAAAAATTGAATATTTTGAAAAAGTTTGGGATTCTCCACCAGTGCGAAGCCGGTACGGGCCGCCGCTAGTTTCTATAGACGTATCTATTTTCATCTTATTTTTATTTTCATTAGACACTTTGCAGTTTATATTCCTAAAAAATCATAGGTAATTCAAGGAGGCCACACAATGAATAGAAAATCTTCAAACTCAAACAGGCAACTGACAAAGAAAAAAATAACAACAAACTCTCAATCAACTGACAACATAAAAACTGTCAAGAAATTTTTCAACACATTAAATTTTAATTAACAATAGAAACTAACATTTTCATCGTTTAATAGAATAATTTAACTGTATTTATTTGAAATTTTAATCGTCTGCCATTTTGCGTTGCGCGGATTACAAGATGGCGACGTGTGCGATGCGCACGGGATGGCGTGCATCGGGAGGAACGTTGAAATCCTCATTAATATCCCCAAAAACCTTGCTAAATGCTCATGTCTACCCCAGTGCGCCGAACTCAATTATTATTCACATACAAAAAAGATCGTTATTCGGTAAGTGGTTTTATTATTTTACCTGCTCGATTGCCTTAAATCCTAGGGATTTTAGGTTCAGGAAAGCATAAGAAAACTCCTCACCTGGTTGAAAGTACGATGCCAGAAGATAACTGTCATAGGTACCTGTCAATGTCAAATCCGATATATCATGTTAAATTGGAGTCTATTTGGTATAGTGCAGAAGGCAGGAGCAGACATCGCGCTTGTAAGGCTCCGCGCGGGAGTAGATCTTTGCGAGGCCCTTGTCATCATTAAACTGTATCCACTCCCTGCAAGAGCAAGGCCCCAGACAGTTGCCCTGCTCGCTCGCCACTCCCAATACTTCGTCTCGTTCGTTGTTGTAAAAAATACTATAATTTTTAAAACAAAAGTAGTTAATATACTTACGGTCCTACCACAGCATTCTTCGGTTTTAAAAACTTTTCATCTAAAACTTTTTATTTTAAACTAACATGAATGGGAGCTCATCGAATTCTGAAGAAGAACCGGTGTCAGCTATCAGGATTAATATGATGCCGCCAAAGATTAGACTCAATAGAGACGTGATATTTACTCTGGAAGACTTGTTTGGTGGGTCTGTTTAAGTAGCTGTTCAGTGTCACTGGAAGAATGAGTGCACATAACATTTTTGCTGATCACCAATTACCTAACACAAAAACAAATACTATTTCAATTTAATTGGTTAGTGACCTTACATGTTTGTTTGCTTGTTCACTACACAGCACGCATTCGGTGGTTTTTTTATACATAATACTGGAGTGTCAAATACCGCCTGCCTTTTTTTAGACAAGACACCAAAATAAATCGGAATTTACAATGGGTACCTATCAATAAATTTCTGTGACAGTGAAGCTAGTATATACCTATAAGTTCTAATAACTCAATGTTATCAATTAAGGCAATGTCATTTTATTATTGTACGTACAGCAACTGTCAGACTTGCCTGATCATGGACGAGTGTGCTTATTTATTGCTTGTTTTTTTGCGCGTGTTTTGTTTTATAATGTTACATGTAAGTACCCCTTTTGCACTTTGTTATTAGGTAAGTAGCGCGATTTATTTTTGTATCTCACTTTATCTTTGAAGCAACTGTCAGATTTTCCTGATCATGGACGAGTGTGCTTATTTATTGCTTGTTTTTTTGCGCGTGTTTTGTTTTATAATGTTACATGTAAGTACCCGTTTTGCACTTTGTTATTAAGTAGCGCAATTTATTTTTGTATCTCACTTTATCTTTGAAGCAACTGTCAGATTTTCCTGATCATGGACGAGTGTGCTTATTTATTGCTTGTTTTTTTGCGCGTGTTTTGTTTTATAATGTTACATGTAAGTACCCGTTTTGCACTTTGTTATTATGCAGCGCAATTTATTTTTGTATCACTATTTATCTTTGCACTATTTTACACTATTCATATCTAGGCAGTACTCATACATAGGTAAGGAATTAATGTCCAGCTGAGACCGAGAATAAAATTAAAGAGATACCTAGAAAGACATTCGAATTGATTAATCTAATTTACACTTTATGATAATTAATTTGGTTTCTTCCAGCGTCACTAGGTGGCACTACAGCGTTGTTTGTGGGCGCTAGTGTGCTCACAGTGGTGGAGACGGCACTCTTCATCATACGACATCTGGTGCGGCTGATCGTCAGGAGGGAGCGACGCGTCAGAATTGTTGATTTTAAACCTTAAAGTTCAAGTGTAATAATAGGCGCCTAATGTCAATTTTTAACGACAATGGGAATTATTGGAACCCTCAACAACCAGCCACTGCGTTCCACCTATCCCCATTTTACTACTTAAGGCGAATCGTTCACCTGAGCCCGCCAAATTCAAATTTCAATTGGTTTTTCGCAATTTGTAGGTCTATAACACATTCTAGATTCCTAATCCCTTAAAAACTTTGCTTGTAAATCGATATTGTAGCTAAAATTAGGTACAATCGTAATTTTTGGCCAAAATTGACGATTGTACCTAGTTTTAGTTTCTTTAACGTTTATTAAGCAAAGTTTTTAATGCTCAGTTGTGAATATTGTATAGCTAATGCCGCAATTACTACAGCTAGGAATCTAGAATGTGTTATAGACCTACAAATTGCGAAAAAACAATTAAAATTTGAATTTGGCGGGCTGAGCGAAACGATCCGCCTTAAAGTTCAAGTGTAATAATAGGCGCCTAATGTCAATTTTTAACGACAATGGGAATTATTGGAACCCTCAATAACCAGCCACTGCGTTCCACCTATCCCCATTTTACTACTTAAATAAAAACTGATTCAGTGTCTCCACTCTCCACTAACACATCGCAACAAAGCTTAGTGGCACCCGACATGGGACATGCAGCAATTATGCCGTACAGATAGTTCAACTCAGTTGTGCGCGCGGCCCGCGCGGCCCACGCGGCAGTGGACGACGACTGCCGCGTCACTGCCACACGAATGAAAGTCGTATATTTACAAGCCCACGCACACATAGGGCCACGCGCAGAACTGAGTTGAACTATCTGTACCTAGGTACGGACATAAAATATTATTACGGTCAGAACTTCTGTCTATTATGTCAATAAATAAATAAATATTCTGCGACGATTTACACAGCACCATCTAGTCCCAAACTAAGCAGAGCTTGTACTATGGGTACTAGACAATGGATATAATACTTATATACTTTTTTGTAAATACATACTTATAATACATAAGAAACACCCAGACGAACATAAACACTTATATTTATCACATAAATATTTCTGTCCTGTGGGAATCGAACCCACGACCTCGTGGTCAGCAGTCGTACTCGAACCACTAAACCACAGAGGTCGTCACAATACTACTCGTCACAACAATAAACATCGTTCTTCAACGTTCGGACACACCGAACAACCAACTTGGGTGCACAAGCTCCTATTAGGTACTAGACAAACTGCAACATACAATCACTGCTGGAGGAGACTTGGCCTTGATATCTTTCATGAACATTTCAAGCACTTTAAACGTAAAATTATCAATGGTACTAATTGTTAAAAGTCCAAATATGTGCATAGTGCAATATAATTTTTATAAGTTTTATTTTTATGTTCTTTAATTGCAATATTGTTAAAGTTACTATTTCCTTAATTATATGTTGTCTTTAAGTGAGTGCTGTGCATATTTGTTATAAGATTAGCACGTGCACTTAGCTTTTAAATGATTAAGCATGTGAATGTTTGTGTTCACTCTGTAAATATGCCTAAATGTCAGGGGTCAGGTCAGTCACAGGGTTGATGTGATTTGACAGGGTCCATAATTGTGTCGGACTAGTATAGGTACTTATCTATATCTATACCTTCTTATCAGTTATCACCTGTACTACAAAGGATTGCAAATAAATATATTAATATTAAATATTTTATGAAGGAAATGTAAGTACATAGGTAGGATATCTTTATATTTGAAACTAGCTTCTGCCCGCGGCTTCGCCCCCGTGGAATTCGGTTTGTCATCACATCCCACGGGAACGGGATAAAAAGTATCCTATGTCCGTCTCCTGGCTCTAAGCTACCTCTCCACCAATTTTCAGGCAAATCGGTTCAGCCGTTCTTCAGTTATAAATAGTGTAACTAACACGACTTTCTTTTATATATATAGATATCATGCTTATTGTTGAAGTAGTTATGTATGTTTTGGACCATTTGGTTAATTAATAAAATACTGTTATTGATACATAGGTATTTTGTGTACTTATTTTCTACCATATGTGTTAATGAAAATCTTTGAATCAGAATTGAAAATGCTAGTATTACAATACTTAGGGCCACGTGCACCAACTTCTTAAATATGTTTAAACTAGCTTCTGCCCGCGACTTCGTCCGCGTAGCGAAATGATATATAGCCTATAGCCTTCCTCAATAAATGGGCTATCTAACACTGAAATAATTTTTCAAATCGGACCAGTAGTTCCTGAGATTAGCGCGTTCAAGCAAACAAACAAACTCTTCAGCTTTATATATTAGTATAGATTGCATTTAAACACAATATTTCATAGAAATTCCGTGTTTAAATTGTATTTAAACACCTTTAAGAAGTTGATTTGAGTTGATGAAACTGCCTCTTAAGCCAAGTGGTCCTGAGCGCGACTGCTACGCTAGAGGTCCTGGGTTCGATTCCCAGGTCGAGCAAAGTTTTATTGGGTTTTTCTATGAAATTCCCAGTAGCAGCTCTGAGTTTGGAATTTGTAGCCAGTTAATGGCAATAGGCTCGCCCCCTATTACATGGGACCTAAACATACCGGCGAACTGTGGGCGTACCTTAGTACACCTCTGCCTAACCCTTCGGGGGATACAGGCGTGATGGTATGTTTTGAGAAGTTGATGCATGTGGGCCTTAATTTTAAATTTCTGATGGAGGACAGATGTCCTTGTCTGATAAAAATTCTCGATGGCGGTTGAAATCTACCAATCTGCATTAGTCGATCGTGGTAGACTGGGAATAGATAATATAATAGCTGAGAGATGTCCCGTGCCCAGTAGTGAGGCAGTAAATGGCAATCCATTTATTACCCCAACATTGGGCCATGGTGATGGAATGTCATTTTATCAGTCATCATTGAGAGTGAATTCATAAGATTACTTTTTTTTTTTTTTTTTTTTTAATTATGGCGCCACACTTTTTGTGTATTTGCCAGTGTCAAGTACATATTAGAATAATCAATTAGGTCATATTTCCCATCATGGGATTCTATTATGGCACCACACTTTTAGTGTTCGCCAGTGTCAAGTATAATATATGTTGTTCAGTTGCCCCAATAAAACGGTAGAAACTTTATTGAGGCTTCGATGGAGTTTAGGAGTGAACCCAAAAAGTCACGATTTTCAATTTTATATCATTTGCCTACACTCTCACACGTTCACGAACACTTAATGGTTAATTATCCACCATAATTACACATTAAACTTCGGAGAAATTCAAGTTTTGAAAAATAATATAAAATCGACAATGTGCACTTTACATTTTCCCGCCTAAACTCATAAGATTACTTATGATTAGAGTTGTGTAGTTTATGTTCGTGTTGCAAGGGGTGAGGGCGGGAGTAGTCACAATTAGAACAAAACAAAATGAATCCATAGTTCCATACAGTTATTATTAATTTTTAAACGTAAAATAACAAAGATCTATGTACTTTGCAAATTATCCTAATTTAGACATTGAAATCAGGGTCATCACAAGTTAGATAAAAATTTTGCCATTCATTTGAGTAAACACGCTGAGCTCGCACGTGTGACCATGAAAAGAAAAATATTTTGTGCGTATTATCATTAGCAACTAAACGCAAATATTTAATTGCAACATTTACATTAACAAAACGTTGGATGCTGTCAGAATGCCCCTCCCACTTTACAAATGTATTTATTTTCGAAAAATTTAACCTAATTTTAACTAATTTTTTAACAACGAACGAACGATAATCATGTTTATAACGATGCTGACCCTAATAATTAACAGTGTTTACTATGTGTACACTCTAATTTACTTTTTATTGACGTTGTTTCATACAGTTCTCCCATTCGGAATCGATGTCGGTATATTTGGTGTTGCTGCGTATTATTTGACTAGGTTGAGGAAACCAGAGCCAGAAAATGTGGTCAGTATATTCGGGCCAGAGCCTTGGACTAAAGAAAGTCAGCAAAATCCAGAAAAAGTGGTTCGTTGCATCGCCCACAGAGGGGCTGGATTGGACGCGCCAGAGAACACTTTGGAGGCGTTCAAGTATGTAAGTAAAAAATATTCTTACCCAAAATACAACAAAAGAGGTTAGAAGGTCAGAGAGTCGCATAAGTGGAATATGGACAAAAACGAAAAGAGGTTGATTATCATTAATAGTTTAAAAAGGTAAACAAAACTTTCGTGTTTTAAAAACAATACACTTTTCAATGTTGGCGGGAAACATAATATGAATGTTTAGATTTTGAGTCAATTAGTGTTGTATTAATTAATTAATTTTGTGAAGAATCTAGCCCTGATATCACCAATTTTTCAAAAGTTAAGTATGTTGAAAAGAAAGTGTTCACATTAATGACATTAGTTGAAAGATGTGAGAACTAAAAAGAGGTCTTGCAGTGACACCAACAAAGCTAATAATCATTATATTACACCTTGAGAGATTTTCATTAGATAGGTGGGCTTACTACAAAAGTGGTCAAAATGTGAGCCGTTTCTTCTCTGTCATGAAGTATATATTTAAAAAAAAATTACTGCTGTTAATAAGCCTGAATGCATTTATTTGCTCTATGGTATGAATGACCCAACCCAATAAGGCTGGCATATTTTCTCGAGGCAGTGCAATCAAGCTTAAAAATAAGATTAATAAACTTCTCATTGCAGTGTGTGGAGAGAGACTGTAACATTGTTGAGTTAGATGTGCGGACATCAAAAGATGGCAAGCTATTGCTCCTGCATGATCAAGGCTTGGAGAGGCTGGCCGGTACAGACATCTCCAACGTACACATCATGGACTGGGATAAGATCAAGAATATTGATGTGGGAGCCACTCATCCTAACAGGTTTGATCATTATAATATTGAATCCTAAATCAGCCAATTTGTCATCACCATGAACTGGGCATGCGTCTCCTCTTCGAATGATAGGGATTAGGCTATATCGATTGGCAGACTTCACTTGCAAGTTTTCTCACAATGTTTCCCTTCACAGTTTAATCCCTCATGCTAAGCTAAATTCTAATGTGTTACAAGTGGGTTCACATCGGTAGTGCAATGGGTGGGTTTTGAAACGGCAAACACATGATCGCAAGTCCGACGCCCTAGCCATTAGGCTACCGCCGCTTTTTTAAATAATTTTATAGTAAATGTAGGTACTTCAGTGATGTCGCGAATTTGGGAAATAAAATTGTCGTAAGAAAGTCCCCAGTTTTCGTTGATTGTTCCTCGAAGTTTAGGTATATAGCCCTACCTATCCCGATCACTGATTATAACGTTAGTCAAATACCAACATTAGTTAGGGTCTTGTTACATAGAGTATAAAGTTCATTTTTCAGGAAACAATTCAAAGAAGTTCACCTATGTTTGTTGGATGAAGCCCTAGATTACCTGCTGGCCAACAATGTGAGGATCATCATTGATGTCAAGGGCGAAGACAAACAGGTATCTATACTGCCAGTATTATTGACATGCAGCACAAAGAACTAAAAAAAAATAATTGAAGTGACATAGAACACCCTCTTTTACAATTTTTTAAGTATGGTTTTGTCGTTCTTTTAATATGTGCATATTATGAAGACACTGTATACAAAATGTATGAGCACCTACTTATTTAATTTTCCAAAAAATTTTCTTTTTCGTTTTTATTTTGTGTTAATAGTTATTCTGCCACTTGAGGTGAAGACAAATCCAGTCAATTTGAGATCATAAAAATTGGCCGTCTTTGTTTTATAATATAAATTTTATGTTAAAATATTTTTTATCATTATTTTGTGATGTGTATTGCAGGTAGTGAGTGGTATTCTGAACACTTTTGCTTCGAGGCCCCAACTGTACCAGTATGCGGCAGTCACATGCTTCAATCCATTTATACTCTATCAGGTAAGACCGACAAGCAATGTATAAGTAATAGAACTAAGTTTGTGATCAGATCTTCACCACATTTGACTGAGACCACTTTAAGAGTATACTCTTTCAAATAAAAAAAGAAAGGTAGGGCTTTCTCGGGACCTATAAAAAAGAAATAATCACTTTTTAAAAGGGCCTCAAACACCTATTATGTTAAAGGCCCCAGACTATTATGCCCAAGGGCCCCAAACTCTATTATGCCTAAGGGCCCCAAACATTATTATGCCCAAGGGCCTAAAAATATTATGCCCAAGGGCCCCAAACTCTTTATACCGAAGGGCCCCAAACTTTATTATGCCCAATGGCCTAAAACTATTACGCCCAAGGGCCCCAAACTCTATTATGCCTAAGGGCCCCAAACTTTACTATGCCCAAGGGCCTAAAACTATTATGCCCAAGGGCCCCAAACTCTATTATGACAAAGGGCCCCAAACTTTATTATGCCTAAAGACCTCTAGAGGGCCTCAGACGGCCTTGTGTAGGTTATGTTTTGTGATAACTCTATGGTAATATGGTTTGAGGTCATACATAACCTTTTTTCTCCAGATTCGTAGGAATGATCCTCAGATCGTAGGCGCTCTTAGCTATCGGCCGTACTGCTTTAGCTCACAGGATTACGACGCAGAGCACGGGCCCAACAATCCTCGGTGAGCTCTAGTAATAATTATAACATTATTATTATAAGCTAGCTTCTGCCCGTGGATACATACATATTTTCATGCCTGTCTCCCATTGGGGGGTAGGCAGAGGTTATAGATTTCCTCTTGCTAGTTGCTACGCTCCTAGCACATCACTTTCGCTTCATCTACGTACATTAACCTCCTTCCCATACAAATTATTCTCGATACGAATACGTTTTCGCAAGGTGTTTGTGCTTAGGCTACAGCTCGGTCTTTGGGATTTGTGGCCGGTTAATGGCAATAGGCTCGCCCCCTGACTCATGGGACCTTAACATGTTGTTTTTTTTTATGGGAGAGAGGAGCAAACAAGTAGACGGATCACCTGATGTTAAGCGATAACCGCCGCCCATGGACACCCCCAACACCAGAGGAGTCAGGAGTCTGCCGGCCTTTTAAAAGGATTTGGGCCTCCGGTAACCTCACTCACTCGGCGAAACACAACGTAAGCGTTGTTTCACGCCGGTAAGGTAGTACTCCCCTGCCTATCTCTTCGGGGAATACAGGCGTGATAGTATGTAAGCACACACATCAAAAATAGTTTGCGATCGCTTTGAAAAATCGAAACATTACATTACAGTATGATTCACATTGACTCAATTTTTCATAAAAAATAAAAAGTAGTTTTATTTTTTAATTTCAGACAGGGTATTTCTATTTTTAAAAACACACAACAAAGATTTTTTCTTGATAGAGTTCATTTAAAAAAATGTATCAGCTTAAAAAAGGTCAGGTTAAGAGCACCCTAAACCGACGTTCATGCATGAGGAGGTTAATGAACGTAGATGAAGCGAAAGTAGTCTGCCAGGATCGTAGCAAGTGGAAATCTATAGTCTCTGCCGACCCCAATGGGAGACAGGCGTGAAAATATGTATGTATGTATCAGCTTAAGCTAGTGATCGCAAACTTTTTTTGATGTGTGTATGACTATATGTATTGTGTGTAGTTTCGCGGACAACTTGGCAGTGCACGGGCTGCTTCGGCTGGCGGACGCGATGCACGCGCTCCTGTGGCGCTGGTCCGCGCGCTGGTGTGCCGTCAGCGCCGTGCTGCTCCACAAGGACATCGTCAGCCCGTCTGTATCCCCAACCACTATACATTACACACCGGTACACATTACACATTACACACCGGTACACATTACACATTACTATACATTATACACCACTATACATTACACACCGGTACACATTACGCACCACTATACATTACACACCGGTACACATTACGCACCACTATACATTACACACCGGTACACATTACGCACCACTATACATTACACACCGGTACACATTACGCACCACTATACATTACACACCGGTACACATTACACATCACTATACATTACACACCACTCCACATTCCATACCAGTACACACTATCGTATATTACAAACCATTATACTATACATTACATACCATCAAAGGATTAACAAGCTGAAGTGGCAATGGGCCGGTCAGATCTGTTGCAGAGCTGACAAACGCTGGAGCAAAACGAGTTCTCGAGCGGAAATCGCGTCTATGCAAATGTAGTGTAGGGCCGAATAATTAACTAATTCTACTATTTTACTGTGTGAAAATTGACATTCAGAATTGTTGATTTTTGTCAGTTTTACCTTCAGAATCTGTCAGTTCTTGTCAATTGAAATAGTACACTTAGGCGCCGGATTGGACTGGGCTGGACAGGAAAGCCGGAGATTGGGCTCTGTGGCGTTCACTAGGAGAGCCCTACGTCCAGCAATGGCTGGTGATAATAATGATGACATTTACCATCAACACCCTAATCGGGAACTGAATTCTAACTCGTCCACAGTCAGTTATTTGAACTTTAAAATTTCACGTTTTCTTGGAACCAGGAGTGAAGTGCAATACTGGCGGTGGCAAGGCATCCGCTGCGCCGGGTGGTGTGTCAACAGGCCCCTAGAGAAACTGTACTGGCGTGGTGTGCTCAAGGCGCCCTACCTCGCTAACACACTGCTGGGAGAACCCGACGTAAGTTCTATAACATTCTAGAAAATTCTATATGGTGTATCAATAGGGCTCTAATGCGCGTCGTACTAAAGACGTCCTACCTCGCAAACACGATGCTGGAAGAATCCGTCGTGATTTCAGTAACATTCTAGAAAGTTCTATATAGTGTAAGATCAATAGGGCTCTATAGCGCGTTGTGCTCAAGGCGTCCTGCTTCGCTAACTTGTTTCTAGAAGAACTCAACGTGTTCTATAACATTCTAGAAAGTTCTATAAAGTGTAAGATCAATAGGGCTCTATTGCGCGTCGTGTTCATGGCGTCCTGCCTCGCCAACACGTTTCTGGAAGAATCCGACGTGAGTTCTATAATCTATATACTATCTATACTAATATATAAAGCTGAAGAGTTTGTTTGTTTGTTTGCTTGAACGCGCTAATCTCAGGAACTACTGGTTCGATTTGAAAAATTCTTTCAGTATTAGATAGCTCATTTATCGAGGAAGGCTATAGGCTATATATCATCACGCTAAGACCAATAGGAGCGGAGCATCAATGAAGAATGTTTCAAAATCGGGGTTTTTTTTCCTTTTGAGAGCTTCCGATGCATGCGCTGCGTAAACGATTAAAGTTTCGCAAAAATCATATATGACAGAATTGTTCCTCTTTAAAAGTTCTAAAAAAAAGTCCGCGACAGCATATGTCTATCTTTTAAGGTTGGCTCACTATAACCTTTTTTATGCTAACTTTGTTCTAAAATTCCAAATGCATTATTTGCGTAGGTGTTTTTATAAACACAATATTAATCCTTATCCAAATAAATACGTTATTCATCAGCCTTTAGAGCGTTTGTTTTGTATCCGTGCGGACCGAGCTTGGGTCCGCTCGGACCCTACAAACGCTCTAAAGGACATATCCTCATTTAGCGTTCTTTTATTATTCCTGTTCCCGTGACATATTTTACTAAAGTTCCGCTCGGATACTCAATTATCAACTAACAATATTGGCTATATCTTGAAGTGAGCTTCAATCAAAACATACTACAAGCCGCTGAAGGGGATCATCATCTTCTTACCACCTGTCAAGTGCCACCTGCCAAGTTTGCTTGAACGCGATAATCTCAGGAACTATTGGTCCGATTAGAAAAAATATTTCGGTGTTAGATAGTCCATTTATTGAGGAAGGCTATAGGCTATCATCCCGCTAAGACTAAGTAACTATTCCACGCGGACGAAGTCGCGGGCGGAAGCTAGTAATATATAAAGCTGAAGAGTTTGTTTGTTTGTTTGTTTACTTGAGCGCGCTAATCTCAGGATCTACTGGTCCGATTTGAAAAATTCTTTCTGTGTTAGATAGCCCATTTATTGAGGAAGGCTATAGGCTATAATATCATCACGCTTTGCGGACGAAGTCGCGGGGAGAAGCTAGTAATCTATAAAGATCAAAACGGTGTAATATTGATACGGCTTGTTTAAGGCTATCTATGCCTCGCTAAAACGCTGCTGAGCGAACCCGATGGGAGTTCTATAAAATTCTAGAAAGTTCAGTATGATGTAAGATCAATAGGGCTCTTTAGTTTGACCTGCTCGAGACGTCCACCTCGCTAATACGCTGCTGGGAGAACCCGACGTAAGTTCTATAATATTCTAGAAAGATCCAATATGGTGTAAGATCGATACTGCTCTAAAGCGCGGCGTGCAAAAAAGACGCTCTACTTTGCTAAGTTCTTTATAGTGAAAGGTTGATACGATTGTATATCGCCTTCTAACTCGCCAACAAGCTTTTGAGAGAACTTGACGTGTATTCTAGAACGTTCGGCACGGTGAAAGAACACAGATTGATGTCTCAGGTCACTTGACAACAATTTCAAATATGGAAAACCAAGCCAAGATCTAATTTAATAACGATTTATTAAAATTTAAACGGAGTTCGAACTCTTTAAATGTGTGACCAACATTACAGATTGAGAAGAAATCGGAGGAGCAAGAGAGTTACAGCAACTACGATCGTCCCGGACCACTTGTAGACAAACTGCTAGAGTCCGAGCAACGACTATCAACGGGACGAAATTAATGATCATATAAAAAAAAACAAAAAATTATATAACGCTCGTTTTGCGATTTCAAACGGTTTATCTGAAAAATGAAATATTTCAGTTTATTTAACAAAGCAAAATTCATATGGATTTTTTTGCCGGAATTACAATCAATATATTGATTCTATTTTTATTTAGTAACAATATGAATTGTATTTTTTATGTTAGTGTCTTCAGACACATTTTTGTGCTATGCCAATTTGATCTCTAAACAGTGCAATTTTAAGTCGCTGTTTTCAAATGTCTATTTCTCCGATAACTTCTTAACGACGCAACGGATTTTTATACGGACTTCGCGGATACACAAGCCGGGGCGCGCTGCTAGTATGCTATAATTTGAAAAAAGGTCAAAGACCCACAACTTATTATGATGTTATTCGCCATTCACGATTGTGATCGTCGTGTTAAGAGTCGCTGCGACAAAATTGTTTGCGTGAAAGAGTGGATTTTCCCTGACCTCAAAAGGAAATAATTTCACGTGGGAGAGCCATGCTTCGGCACGAATGGGCCGGCTCGACCGGAGTGATACCACGGCCTCATAGAAAACCGGCGTGAAACAACGCTTGCGTTGTGTTTCGCCGAGTGAGTTGAGGTTACCGGAGGCCCAAACCCTTTTAAAGGCGGGCAGCGCACTTGCGACTCCTCTGGTGTTGCGGGTATCCATGGGCGGCGGTTATCACTTACCATCAGGTGATCCTTTGCTCGTTTGCCCCCCTATCCCATAAAAAAAAGGACAGTATAAAAATATAATTCGCGGGTATTGCAAACACAGACTCGACTTGTGTTTTTTTAGGGTCATTACACACCAGAAGTGTGTCCTTGACTGTGAGCAGGTCCACTGAGTCCTGTAAGCTGTAAGGACGTATTGAGGTTCAGTGTGAACGCAAATTTGAATATGTATGGACAGGAGACTGTACTCGCTCACAATCAACTGACAATACTTTTGGAACTAGGTACTCGGTTTGAGATCATATTTGCCTCAGACTGAGGCATCTGCCTCACAATCGCATTTTAATTAAGCTTTTAAACGCAAATCGGCATTTTTTGTCCTATTATAGCAAATATTGAAGTATATATCGGTAAAATAAATTAAAAAAATATTCGTTTGATATCGCAAAATGAGATTTATAATTATTGTACAAAATTCACCAAATTTTTAGTATTGTAATGTTTTAAAGCGAGATAAAAAGAAGCCCACATCTACAATTTATATTTTGTTATAAAAGGCGTTTACTCGATATATGATATTTATGATGTCGACTTAAACCGGTATATTATATACCGGTATATTATATACCGGTTATATACGGTTATATCCGGTTATATACCGTATATAGGAACAGCTGACTAGCTAACAGTTGCTGCTGTAGTATTTCCACGTAGTTTGTCCTGTTGGGTTCGGCACTGTCGGGTAAAATCGACTTTTCTTCTTCGTAGATCCACGAAACAGGGCGCCACAGTGCGGTAGAAACGCCTCGCAGAATAAAAGACGCGGAATAAGAAGCCTCGAGGTATCGACGCAGCGGCGAGGCACCGCGCCTCGGACGGAGTCAGACTGCCTCGAGCGCAGCGGACTTGACATTTCATAGTTATTTTTGGCCTGTACTCGCCACTTTCGCATCTATTCTCAATTAAAGGCAACTCGTATAACTCACTCCGCGTAAAACATAAATTACTTGTAAGAAATTTACCAAGTAACCCATTCAAATTTTAAGGCGTGATAAATTGAATATTTTTTTGATTACATAAAAATTCTCTTAAAATTAAAAACTCATTTGTTCCTATTTATTGCTGCAAAATTTTCGAAACTAACTTTTTAGGCTATGTAATATCTAAATTATAACTTACTGATAAAAGTATAAATTTTATATTGTTCAGCAAGCGAAGTGGTGAAACAGGCCCTGAATCTTTGTAAAAGGATTCTTATTTATATCTTTTCGCTGTCCGCGAGGCCGCCTTGATGCCTCGTCGCTGCACTCGAGGCGTCTTTGAGGTTTGTTCACAACGAGGTCATCGGCTCAAAATCGGTTCAACCAATAAAACGAATTTCGTAGTTTCAAAGTTTATTTTAAAATATGTGATATCAATACTAATTCCTTCATTTCATTTTAATTTAGAGCGTCGAATTGTGTACTACTTGATGAGAAATTTTGAGTCTATTAGGGAAACTATACTTTGATATTCGTACCGAGGTATGAAGTATTCTTATTGTGTAATAATTACAATGGTTTTAGGGTTTTTCAATAAATCTTTTAAATACCATCACGCCTGTTTTCCTCGAAGGGTTAGGCAGAGGCGTACTAATGCACACCCACAGTTCGCCGGTATGTTTAGGTCCCATGTAATAGGGGGCGAGCCTATTGCCATTGACCGGGCACTTTATTAATTCTTTCTTCGGAAACTTTCCATTTTTTTATATTTCCATCATATTTTATATGATATAGTCTTGTCATTTGGTCCCGGAATTTGTTCTATATCTGAAACGCGGTTTATCTAAATATCTAGACTACAAAATTTGCCGACGATCTCAAATGTATTTATGTGCCGATGACCTGTTAGAGTACATATTGTTTTTGTAAATTGAATGCAGTATTTATTATTTATAAAATTATTTTGTTATGGAGATATCCACATTTTTTGACATTTACGTAAGAAAAATTCGTAATTTGTGGGCTGAAAGAAAATATATAAAAAAGCGAAATAAATGTATCTTTGTTTTTAAGTGTTAAAAAATGTGGATACTTATTGTTTTTTTTTAATTGAGGCTTTATCAATCACAGCTATTTATTTTATTTATTAAAAAAGAGTAAATTATTAGTAATTTATCGGGGAAATTGTATTTCAGATGCTTAGGTAGATGCATCTCGAGGTGCTGTTCTAAATGTAAATGAAGATTGCATTTTAGTTGCATTTAGTTTTTCGAATCTATGGGTGTATATCGAATAATTTTTACGAGAAATATATTGGCTTTCAAATAAGTTTCTTCGAGATTAAATTTTTAAATAAAAACTGGAACACATGTGTAACCAATAAATTATAGCACATCTTGCTTCACTTAAAGAGATCTTTTTTACGTTTGATACTTTGTACGTAAGATACATTTGTATCTTAGCTTATTAGGGTTATACTTTATTCTCGAAATGGAAATTTGTACAATGTTGAACCATTTTTGAGGAAAATAACGTAACTTTAATTTCATATTGAATAAACGGATATACTTGTCGAGTCATGTCTACCTAAACTGCCAAGTTTTAAAGTTGATTGTCATGATTTTTTATCAATGCACATTTTACTTCAAATTTCCAGGAAATGAAAAGGTACCTTGAATGTACTCTCAAAAATAATCTCAAAGGCATCGTCTTATTTCCTTGAGAAAAAATAGAACAATTATAAAATTAACGTTAATTAAAGAAGCAATTATAAAATTAACAAATGTGTCGACATAGGTACACTGTGTGCAGACTGCCGAGTAAGCGCCTATAAATTATTGTGTTGCAGGCTTACTCTCATAATTTTAATGAAATAAAAATGATGTCTACAATTTTAAGCTCTCCAATAAGAATGCGCGCCGATTATGGCTTTATTGATTTACAAAAATCGCGGGCGGGCTTTATTTGATAGATAAAGAAGAGGATTGACAGCTTTTACATGTAGAATTGTCTATCAGTTAAATCTTGCCAGCGGTCAGGGTAACTTTTCATTCGTATAAAAATTAGCACGTCTCATTCTCAAATGGCGCATCTTTTAAGTATACCCAAATACTCTTTAAATTTTAAGTTTAAATACAAAAGTATTTACCATTATTTTTGTCAATGTGAGTATTATTTTACCAAAAAAAATATTTATTATATGCACAACTCTTTGTCGTTAGATTTAAAATATACCTACGTATGATTGCGGTCCTTAGTTTTTAATTTACAATGTTACTGCCCTGCTAGTATGTTTGTCTATATTGTCTATATTTTATAATACTGCTTTAATGTTTAATTTTAAATGTTTCAGAATGAAAAAAAAAAAACTGAAGGTAAATTTCGACATGGCAGGTGGGACTCGCGGTGGCTTAGAGGTCATAGCGTCTTGTGTGTACCTAACCAGAAGGCGCAGGTTCGAATCCTGCCTTCGAGTCGAATTTTTCCTTCACAAAATAACTAAATTATTGATTATTTTGGTTTATTGTGGAGCCTGGTATAGCACGTTTAGCATCCCGCTAGTTTTGTGTTGTTCACAAAACTTCGAGCTATAATTTTCCAACATAATCTCATTGTTAGGATAGCCTATTAAATGCGAAGTCACCCTGTATTGGAAACGTATGTGTCGCCAGATACGCTGCCCGTAGTTCCTTATCCACGAATAAATTCTATCTTTAGATGTATATTCAAATCGATCTCAATGGATCTTCTGTTAGATTTTTAACTCTGGTAGTTAAAAGCCGCTGATAGATGAGTCTAGAGAAAGTTTTGATATCTAAGAACAAGTAAAATACTACCTAATAACCGAACTATACCAATTTGGACCTTCTCAAATTGAATATATGTAGTTATGTTTAGTATAAGGATTTCTGTAATAGGTGACATAGAGCATTGCTAATTATGTATAATGTCCAATATAATGATACTCTCAAAGTTTAATAACTAACTAGCATTAGTACACGCGTGCACTTGTTTACCAAGCTAGTCTTGAAAAACATGTCTAATAGCCTTTCTTGTGTTTATTTAAATGAATTTCCAATGTGCAATAACATATTCCCGCCAGTAATCTAGATTTTTGAAACTGAAAAGTATTTTTACGGTATTTTGATACCCCTTATAAAATGTTACCATGCGCTGGAGGGAATGTTACCACTATAAAAATGTAGCAAAAAGTAACAAAGTATAAAATTTTAAGTATCACTATATATAGGTACGACAAAGGGCCTTACCGTAAATGTACAAAGTCCTCATAATTATGTTGATGTCTGCGTGTATGTATGACTGTACGACTTATTTCTTGTGCATCTTAATAAATATGACTTTTACGTTTCTTGTTTTATTTTTATCATTATAGTAGGTAACCAATAAATTCTGATACCTACATAAATGCTAATGGCATTGTTCCAAAAGCAAATGTAAAGCCCCGGCGGCCAGGCAGTTCTAAATAAATATGTTACAACCCTGCCTCGGGCTGAGGCACTGTGAAATTAAATGCAACCCCATCTCAGGCTGTCATAGTTATTATTAATGTAAAAAATATTACCTGCAGCATTAGCAAAGTGGTCCTGAGCGCGACTGCTACGCTAGAGGTCCTGGGTTCGATTCCCAGGTCGAGCAGTGTTATTGGGTTTTTCTATGAAATTCCCAGTAGCAGCTCGGAGTTAGGAATTTGTGCCCGGTTAATGGCAATAGGCTTGCCCCCTATTACATGGGACCTAAACATACTTACCGGCGAACTGTGGGTGTACATTAGTACGCATCTGCCTAACCCTTCGGGGAATACAGGCGTGATGGTATGGTATGGTAAAATATTAAGTACCTATGCCGTTTGTGCCTCTACCTCGGGTTGATGTTAAAAAAGAACGTTAATGTTTAATATTTGCGTTCTTTAAAGGCTTTGGTTGAGGCACTGTTTCACACGAAGCCTCTGAGTAAGGCACAATTTTTTATGTGCGTGTGAACTGAGGGACCACACTGATTTTCCAAAAATAGAAATAGTAGGATTTAGTAGTAGTCTTAAAACAATTGTAGAACAAATCTGGGAATTTGTAAACAAATATATTAAAAACTACAGCCCTTAAAGTGTGGTCCCTCAGTCCTCGCACACCATCAGCCAGATCTCGGAAAGTACGTGAAAATTTCAGGTATTTTAACTGCTAATTTTAATTTGTCGGGTAACCTGTGCCGTCCCTCAGTTCACGTCCTAAGCACTCGTTTGCGGCCCTATCCCATAAAAAAACGAGAATTTAGACTGTAGTTCCAGTATTTTCGGATTCTTTTAAAATGGAACTAGTGATTAAAAAAAATATTGGTAATTCAATGAAGTAAAAATTCAATCTAAAAAAATTAACATAAAACGAACATAATTAAGCTATTTAATAAATTACTTCAAGTTTGCGTTCGAAAACAGCTCTTGTCAACTTAGTTAATAATAATTACGAGTAGCAAAATAAAACTTCCTTTATCTACCAATATCTATGCACGAGCGTTTTTCTTTTAGCTATGATGATAACAGTACAACCTTGTTTTCGTTTTGTCTAATGCTACAATAAATGAAGTATAATAGTAGTCTCTTTCATTGTGTGGTCACACTACTCCATCTATTTTCATAGAATTTAAAAATGTATATTATTTCAGCTAAAAGGACAGAAATGCACAGTTTAAGATGCCTATTATTTAGTAGAAATTTTCTACTAAAAGTTAAGTACACCAGATTGTCTGATTTCACTCCCACCTAGCAGCAAGAGCACGTACAAATGTTAGTGGATGTGAGGATTGAGGGACCACTTTTAGTCATAGGTATCTTCAAATTGCGTCGATTTTTTTTTTTTTTTCTTTATTACAAAATGCTTTGAGACTCTTACTAAAACTTTATGTAGATAAAGAAACAATTGATTTATTTGTTTCCGTAATATTTTCATCTTTCAATTGCGGCTGTGAGGGACCACAGTTAAGTCGTTATATATTCTTTATCTTTGATGCTTTGTGGCCTATTTTTTTGTAAATATCTTTACAAATTCTTTACTAAATATCTGCAGTTAAAATACCTGAAATTTTCACGTACTTTCCGAGATCTGGCTGATGGTGTGTGAGGACTGAGGGACCACACTTTAAGGGCTGTAGTTTTTAATATATTTGTTTACAAATTCCCAGATTTGTTCTACAATTGTTTTAAGACTACTACTAAATCCTACTATTTCTATTTTTGGAAAATCAGTGTGGTCCCTCAGTTCACACGCACATAATTTTTTTGCTATGCCTCTGCCACTATTACGCCACACACATCTTTCTGTTTTTTGGCGCCTGATATCAGCTGTTACCATTAGCAAAGTCGTTGATGAAAACTGGGAACACGAAAATTATATCGGGCGATAAATTTCGCAGTGGAAGAAAACCACATAATATTTTTTTAGGTACTATGTAGTTTTATTTAATATTTTTTTTGCGAGTACAAGAAATATAACGTTAAACTAACTAAATAATAAGAGATTCATAATTTCATTGATTTTTAAGAACTCATCGACACAGTCGTCAACTCATCACAGTCACAGACGAATAAAAAAACATTGCAAAATAAATTTAAATCACATGCAAACATTCGTTTAGTTTTTGCTTACGAAGTGAAACTACAGCAGCACAGAACTAAACAGTCTCGCTTGGAGTTACTGTATTTTGTACTAAAGGTACGCCAATAAAATTCCTTACTTTGAAACTAACCCAGTGTATTACGAATAAATACATTTTCGTACAGATCCTGAATATTAATGTGTTCATTATTGACACTATTTTATATTTTCACCAATCAATATTCCCAGGGCTTAATAGTGGCAGTTTCTAAACGTAGTCACCACCTTTCTCTTCTAAATGCGTTCCAACTCTACAACGTAAAATTGTGATGCTTTACACGAGTACTATACTACTTACACTCGAGTAAATATGTATAAGGCTATTTTATTGAGGTGTTTAGAATATGAGCAAGTGTTGATGGAACGAAGTTTTTTGACAGATGCCACCAACCAACTTGAATTCGATGCAAAAGGCCAGGCCGATCGAACCGAGCTAAATGTAGGTCTTCGGGCCACATCTGAACTCTGAATTCTCAAAAAGCAGCGTCAAAATATAAGTGAAGTATCAGTTCAGTACGTTGTAACATCAGTGCGAACGCTATGCATTGAATAACGCTTGTAATTAACTAAACAAACTCGAATATATAACACTGATCGTGGTTTAAGAACTGTCATGAGATCTAAGCTTATGTAACATTTTATGTCCGTGAAATAACGTTATATTTACCTGTTAGCGGTTGTTTACCTCCACCAGAAGGTAAGGGGTCTGATTATACTAATATTTGTGCCTTCAGTTCATCGTGTTTCTGTAGCTAACCTTGAATTGCATTGTGTAGGTGTATGCCGGCCGTTTCCAGCTGTAATTCACTAACCAATTAATCTGTTTATCTGTAATGCTTCCTTTTTACCGCTTTAGATAATTTAGATAATAGTTTCCTTGATTTTTTGTTGGATTTTATCACATAATCCCTTGCACTCCTTTCTGTCAGTCCTATAGAAAATAATAGAAATGTCAGAATGCTTCTGTTCTACATTCAAACTTCAAACATGATTTTTTAAATACTCTGCGAATGATAGGAGGTGATATATGTACATAACTACTCTTTTAACATAAGATCTTATTTGTAAAACTTTACCAATTTCATACTACCACTACCATAGGTCTACTTAGTTTCATTACTTTTTTTATTTTGTGTGATAATAATATGAGGCACATTTAAACATACCTAGCTTTATTTCTCCTGATACAATCATGATTGTTAAGATGAGATTAAGAATTGCTGATGTAACATATATTGTAATATTTACTCATTTGATAAGATATGTGATAGCAGCAAATTATATTTTTTAGTTAGGTATTCTTGTTATTGTATATTTAGAGTTTTGGTCTTCTACATTTTTTACCCATCACATTCCTTATAAAAGACATACTTACTGAAAAATCTTTTGTCTTGGTCTCCCGAGTCATTATGGGCATAGCTGAATTAAATGTTGCCATACCTATTGTTTTTTCACTGCATGGGTATAAGTATGTATAATAATCTTTTACACGGCCGTCTACAATGTGTTGGAGGTGACCATTCTTAACACATTGAGACTCCGTGCCTCAGAGAGCATGTAAAGCTGTTGATCCCGGTTGTCATACAAACATCTTTGACAATTGTAAGTGGTAGTCAGATGCTCATAAAAGCCTGATAACCAGTCTATCCTCAGAATATCGGTATTGCCCAGAAATAGGGTTACAGACGTCTGATGACTGTAATGTCTGCTAAGATGGCTGCATGTAAAATGCTGATATTCAGCCGCATGATTTTAGCCTCGAAGTAGCCTCCAAATTAATTGGGAAAAGGCTCGGGGGTGATGATCTGGCCACCCTAGGCCTGGGTTAAGTAGATCTGTATTATATGGAATAACTTTTTCATCAATTATTTTTGGGTTTTTTAAGATAAATATGGAACTGCAGCAATCATGATACATATTAAAAGTATGAACTGGTCTTCAAAGTTTGTCATCTAAAACTGATAAAGGTCAAAAACATAGTTTTTCGCTATTCCTTGGGTTGCAACACTAACAATGTTCAACGTAAAACATCACTAAAATTGCAATGCTTAATACTTTTTATCAGTCAACTAGCTCCTGCCCGCGATTATGTCTGCGAATTGGGTCCGACCTAGATAAAAAGTAGCCCATGTATTATCCCATACTATAATCTATCCCTGTGCCAAATTTGATCCACATCCGTCCAACCGTTCTGTCGTGAAAGAGTAACTAACATCCATCCATCCATACTCACAAACTTTCGCGTTTATAATATTAGTAAAAATCCTTTAATGGGACAACTAGAAAAAAAATGTTCCTTACATACTGTCAGAAACTATTTATATAGATTCTAGCTTTTGCCCGCGAATTTTTCTGTGTGGACTTTACAATTAGTTAGGTCAGACCTGGAAAAAAGCTTGTGTTATTCCAGATTCTCTGCGCAAAATTTTATCCGGGTCCGTTAGTTACACACATATATTTTTTTTAATAAGCTTACCTAGTAGCTATGTGGGTCGCACAATACTAGTATTCTTGTTAACCCCTCGTGCTAAGCCTAAATGCTTGTGTTACAAGTGGGTTCACGTCGGTAGTGTAATGGGTGGGTTTCGAACCGACAACCACACGATAGGCTACCGCCGCTTCAAACATCCACTCATACATCCAGACAACTTTCAGATTTTAGGATAATAGTTAGGATGTTTCAAAATATTGTTTGACATTGAGGCAATCAACATTTGTTAAAAAAAATTAAATTAATTAGCCTTAGCAGTCATATTTCACTGGTTAAACTGCAGATTGCTTAAAGACCCAAACTCCGAAGTGTAAAACAATCAGTGTTGTTATTAGTCATAATACTTATGTACCAAGAATCGCTTGTTATCGATTTATTACTATGGGTTCACTCACTCGTTAACCTTCATCATGATAATATTGCAGTGTCTACCTAGTAAAAAAAAATAACTAACTCAATTAAAATTATTTATTTATTGGCTCTAACAAGGAATACATTATATATTGAAACAAACTTAGTCTTCAATATTTTCCCCTTATTGCCACATCGTGCACAAGATTATTCTTATTATAATGTTTTATTGAATAAAACAAAAATTAACATTAAAACAATTTTTCACGTGGGAGAGCCATGCTTCGGCACGAATGGGCCGGCTCGACCGGAGTGATACCACGGCCTCACAGAAAACCGGCGTGAAACAACGCTTGCGTTGTGTTTCGCCGAGTGAGTTGAGGTTACCGGAGGCCCAAACCCTTTTAAAGGCGGGCAGCGCACTTGCGACTCCTCTGGTGTTGCGGGTGTCCATGGGCGGCGGTTATCGCTTACCATCAGGTGATCCGTTTGCTCGTTTGCCCCCCTATCCCATAAAAAAAAAAACCGTCACGCACGCCTTTAATCCCAGACGTAACTAATGCACACTCATATTTCGCCGGTATGTTTAGATTGAATGTAAAGCCTGAATGTGAATCTTCTATGTTCTGCAACCGCTCTGATGGAGACGGTACACTCATCTCCATAAGAAACACGCATTCCCTACACTCCCCTTACGAACACTGAGCGAACATATCGTCACTATTAGTGGATAGTGCAACATATATTTCACTAGCTTCTGCCCCCGACTTCGTCCGCGTAGCGTGATGATATATAGCCTATAGCCTTCCTCAATAAATGGGCTATCTAATGTAGATATGTATGTTCATCCATTCAAGTACTACATTACTACATTATGCACATAATAATTATTATAAGCTAGCTTTATTATATACTTTATAGATAATTGAATTAGATGTGTTATTCTGATGTATGAGCTATATTATTGTAAAGTTCATTAAAATCCATACAGTAGTTAGTAGTTTTGGCGTGCAACAACATCCTCACAAACTTTCACATTTATAATATTAGCAGGATTGTGTATTTACCGGTCGAGTTGTTGACGTCACGCTCACGGATAGCGGAGTGACTGATCAGGCTTCTGCTCTTCGGGTGCGATTTTCGACTTCTCTGTTAGATCACATTAGCGCCCAGATCATGTATTTTTTTTCAAACCTACTCCTGAATCTTTCTGCTTTAGTGTACATTTTAAGTCTATATAACATTAAATGACTGTCATATTAATATGTTCTTTGTTTCTTTCCAGGGTAAAACGAAATCTCAACAAAACACTCACCATGTTACGACGCTGCTCCAAGCATTTACAGACGCTGTACCGGAGGCAAGGGCAGGCCCTCCGGTTCAAGTCTACCGAAGCGCCCAAGATCTTCGGGGCGCTCTCCCAGGCCGCCTCGAGGACCCACCCCCGTGCCATCAGCGCCGCCCACAACCAAGTCGCCACCATCCACTTCAGTAACCCCCTCTTCGCCGAACAAGACATCATGACGCCAAACTTCCCCGACTCCGTCTCAGAAGGAGACGCGAAGATTGGCGAAAAGAAGGTTGGTGATGCTGTGGCCACCGACGAGGTGGTGATGGAAGTTGAGACGGACAAGACAGCGTTACCTGTCATGGCGCCCGGCAACGGAATCATCAAGGAGTTCTATGTGAAGGACGGAGACACAGTGAAAGCGGGACAGAAACTATTTAGAATAGAGTTCACTTCGGGTGCACCGCCGCCGAAAGCCGCTGCGCCTGCGCCGGAGCCGCCGAAGGAGGCCACACCTCCCCCACCTCCTCCGCCTGCTTCAGCCGCTCCCCCGCCTCCTCCGCCAGCGGCCGCAGCTCCTCCCCCACCACCACCGCCTCAGGCACCCGCCGCTCCCGCCGCCGCCCCTCCCCGCGCCGCCCCAATCTCCTCAATCCCCGTAGCAGCGATCCGTCATGCGCAAGCGATCGAAACGGCGACTGTCAAGGTCCCACCGGCGGACTACAGCAAAGAAATGGCCGGCACACGCACGGAGCAACGCGTCAAAATGAACAGAATGCGCCAGCGCATAGCCCAGCGTCTGAAGGAAGCTCAGAACACGAACGCAATGCTGACAACGTTCAACGAAATCGACATGTCTCATATAATGGCGTTCAGAAAGAAGAATCTTGATGCTTTTACTAAAAAACACGGCGTGAAACTCGGCCTTATGTCGCCCTTCGTAAAAGCGGCAGCGAGTGCCCTTGTCGACCAGCCCGTAGTTAACGCAGTCATTGAGGAGAACGAAATCATATACCGCGACTACGTAGATATCTCAGTAGCCGTCGCGACGCCGAAGGGGTTAGTCGTGCCGGTCATTAGGAACGTACAAAATATGACGTATGCTGATATTGAGCTGACCATTGCTGGCTTAGCTGAGAAGGCGAGGTCCGGTAAGCTGACAGTTGAGGAGATGGATGGCGGTACCTTCACAATCAGCAACGGTGGAGTGTTCGGTTCTCTGATGGGTACTCCTATTATTAACCCTCCTCAGTCAGCTATCTTGGGCATGCATGGTATCTTTGAGCGCCCCATCGCGCTGAACGGACAGGTCGTCATTCGACCAATGATGTACATTGCACTGACATACGACCACAGGCTGATCGATGGCCGCGAAGCTGTCCTGTTCCTCAAGAAAATCAAGCAAGGAGTGGAAGAACCAGCGTCCATCGTCGCCGGTTTGTAAATTGAATTTCAGTCGACCCGGCCTCACAACTAGCGAGTTACCACAACAGAAGCAGGTCGGGAGAGAGATTAAAAAAAAGAAAATCATGTAAATTATTTCAAAGAATCAATCAGTAGAGTTATAGATGCCCAAGTGAATGCACGTGCGTTTGACAGCTCAGTTATGTTCCGTTATTTATTGAACTTCACCTCGTATTTTGTATACGTATTATTTATCGTGTCTAAGCAATAATTGTCGAGAAGTACACAATGTTACCTATATGTGATGACATACAACATTGTTTTATTTTTTTGTAAGCAAAGCGAGATATCTTTGGCATAATCACTATAAAATCTACAGTATTCGACCTTTAAATGTGTAAAAGCATACAAATTTAAATAATATATGGAAAAATAATATGAAAAATACATTTTATTTGACCTTAAAAATACCTCATATCAATTCTTTATAATAAATATAGTTTTCAGGGTCCCGTAGTCATGAAGGAACCTTGAAAGATAATTATGTTTATTGTAATGTACTTACACCTAGATGTAGTTCAAAAATATTGCCGGTATATTTAAAACATTTTTCGATTTCTGGGATCCGTTTGAGAAATAATTACGCTTGAATAAGCTGATATTGTTAGAGTCAAATGTACGTCAGCAAAATTGTTGTTTTAGTAGCAGTAGTTTGTCTATAGATATAAAAGGGAGAAATATTAACGAGTAGGCGACCTACTTACTAAATGTACTGGAAGAAGTAAAAAGGAAAATTTGGTACAAATTCCATTGTATTTGACGACATGTTTGGCGTAGCGGCCGAGCGACCGGCTTCTGCGACACGTGTTGTGGGTTCGATCCCCACACGGAGCAAATATTTGTATGATCTACAGGTAGTTGTTCCAGGTTTGAGTGTTTGTGTATGTGAGAATTTGTGTTTGTAAACGCACAAGCTACAGCAGAAAATACTTGTGTGGGGTAATACATAATCACATCAACATAATCAACATAATCACCACTGCTGGGCACGGGTCTCCTCTCACAATGAGAGGGATTAGGCTATAGTCCACCACGCTAGCCTAAAGCGTGTTGGCAGACTTCACACGCCGTCGAGAAAATCTCTCTGACGTGCAGGTTTCCTCACGATGTTTTCCTTCACCGTTTAGCGCGTGATAATTAGGTAACTATTAATACGCACATAACTTCGAAAAGTCAGAGGTGCGTGCCTTGGATTTGAACTCAAGACCTTTGACTTGGCAGTCCAATAGTCATATCACTAGGCTATCACGGCTCTCGTGTGGGGCAACGTTTTGAAAAAAATAAAATAAAAAAAATGAAAAAAGTTTATTCGATAACATAAAATTAATATAATTATTCAAATTAATTTGTTGGTTGTGTAAAATTGTAGTACATAGGTACTTCGTGTAACTAGAGAATCTTACACTGTGCTCATCTCAAGCATTTAACCGCTTTTTTATGAAAAGCACCAAGCTGCTACTGAGAATTTGTAGGAAAAACTAATATTTATCTTTCTAGGAAAAAATCGAAATCGTAAAAGAAATAAAATCTATGTATCTGTCTATCCCAAAATAAGTAATTAGTATTCTTATCACTACGAAGATATATCAGATGTCTTTAAATAGTATTATTTTGCTAAGTAGCAAGTAAATAGATGGTCTACTAGTAAATATAATTATGTTAAAAACGTTATGCTTCAATTCACACGTATGACTTTATTGTGACTAGTTTCCGACCGCACCTTCGTTTGCGCGGATGTCACTTTACCTCGTTGATATAGTGGCCGTAATTTTGACTGCTACGCTAGAGGGTTCGATTCCCAGCTATAGCAGTATCATTGGTAGCAGCTCGGGAGTTTGAACCTGTGCCCGGATACTACATACCTAATACATTTATTTCCCAAAAAAGAACATTACAATATTTAAGAATTTTTGATGGACCCAAACTAGGCTACGCCTGTATCTTGAGCACCAAATAAAGTTGACATAATTAGTGTAACAAAAAAAAACTCAAATTGGTAGATCATCATTATGAACATAACTTAAATTTTATCGATAAGAATATAATAAATGAATGTGTATGTGTGCGTACGTGGGTGTGTGTGTGACTTCGTCTGCGTGTGTGTGTTTGTGTGCCTGAGTTGGTATGTGATTGCTTGTTCATTTAGGAAGGATTGTTCTATTTCTATAATGGCAATAGGCTTCATTGTGTGGATATGCATGAACTACTAAAATTACCGGAATTTATTTATTTATTATGCGAAGTTTTTTTTTTGTAAACTTTTACCACGCATTTCGATGCTAAACAAACTGACATTCTCGTCACGTCACGTCAAATGGCATAGTTTGAAAGTTTGAAATAATTGTTACCATGGCAACGCCTTGTGTACGTAACACGAACATTATTTTTGTGGTGACGAGTATATCACAAGAATTTAAATAAGTACCTACTGAATTTAACCTATAATTTACAATTAATAATATTTCTCACGTAGCTGTATGGGCTTAACTTATAAAAAAGTAATTTTATAAACATTTTGAGTGTTCTTTTCGATCAGTGAATTTCGCGAAAATTATGTCAAGGTAAGGAATAATTGCCTCATTATTTATTCATGTGTGGTTCTGTTTTGCTCTTGTCTGTGAAGTGGGTTAAAGTATCGATCTTTTATATTTATTTGCAAGAGGTAAGTATTCCAGTGACGTCATAATTTTGTGGCACATAAAAACAGTACCTACCTACCTATTTTTTTTTAATTGTGCTCATGGGTGGGCATACAAAGTTGCGACCTCTGTGCGACATTAAAAAAGCCTATGATAATCTGTGATATACGTAGAATTTTTTAAATTATAATTGAGATTGAGATTGAAGAGCTGAGTATTTGCGAATTTTTTCCAAATAATGGGATGGCCTTTGTAGGCAATAATAATGTTTCTTTCATTTTCAAATGTTATTTATAAATTACGGATTATATTTTGAACATTGAAGTACCTACCAGAATGACCTAAATCGTTTTTCTCTTTTAAAGTGGACCTAGTACAGCTTTGTACGTTGTACCGCGATCTTATGAGTATGTTATCTGCATCTTATGGCATCTCCCTACAGTACTGCAGGCGGCATTTGCTTCATACATTACAGAATGGGAAAACGGCCCCAAGACAGCTCCCTGAAGAACTCCTAGAGATCATTCTGGCTGATCCGCAGGCCAGCCCAGCAGCATTATCTTTAAGATCTGTAATTATTATTTCTGTAATATTTTACAGATGACTGGTAAAGTTATGACTCGAGCTGATATGCAGTTTTCTGCCAGATTGATCCTAAAGATTAAAACTGCGTTTCGTTGAGGGATTACCCTACTTGTTTATTTCACAGCATAACTTAAACTAATATCTACTTATTCTCCAATTCCGCACCGCATATTTTATTTTAGTAAATGCTAATGAGAATGCAGACTACAGTAAAGAAATCTAGCGACCCTAAACTGAAGAGAGAAAAACAAACCAAAGACGATGCTACAAAAACAACTCAAGATGAAAAACTAAAAAAGTCTCCGTTTACAAACACTACGCCAAGGAACTTCATACAGAAATCCACAACGGCTGACATATACGGACAGAAGAAAAAGAGTGTGTTACAAAACGCGATAGCACCTAAAAAATCTCCTAGTAGTACGCAATTAACCAGTAATGTATCGCCAATGAAGGGTTTACTCAAATCATCGCCTTCTTCAATCAGTCAAATTAGCACGCGCAGTGAAAGGCCCAAAATAGCAACTCCAAAGCCAGACGCAAAGGCAACAAGATATTCAGCCACACCCAGAGGCAAAGATTTCAATGTTACAGTAAACTCACCTATCGTGAAACGAAAACTGAACATGGATTTAGAAAGAGACAAAAGTTTTATCAAAGATGTTTCCAAGGAAAGGAAGGAAAGAGACAGAGATAAAGTTAAGGAATTAACAAAGGATAAAAAAGAAAAGAGTTTCATAAAAGAAGTTGCTAAACAAAAAGATAGCTCACGATCTACTGAGAGACAACGGACCAAAACAAGAACTTTAGACGAAAATGAAGTAAAAATCTTGACTTCTGACGTCGTGGATAATAATATAGAAATGCTGAATTTGACACGAAAGCTAAACGCAAAACCCAAGGCGTTCTTTATCGAGTTGGATGATCAAAAACCTAGTCAAAGTAAAAAGGTTGGTTATTTAAAACAATTATGTGTATAAAATATTATGGCAATAGGTTCGCCCCCTATTACATGGGACCTAAACATACCGGCGAACTGTGGGTGTACATTAGTACGCCTCTGCCTATCCCTTCGGGGAATAAAGGCGTGATGGTATGTTTAAATATTATATTATTTTTTTCTATAAAATGCGAAATTCGTAAAATCTATTTGAACTAGGTCAGCGTACTAGCCTTTAGTTTATATAATTCCTTTCATTCTGAGATGAGACCCGGGTTCAGTAGGATAGTAAATTATACCGAAATCACGTATTAACTGACTCATTAGCTAAGTGGTCCTGAGCGCGACTGCTACGCTAGAGTTCCTGGGTTCGATTCCCAGGTCGAGCAGTGTTATTGGGTTTTTCTATGAAATTCCCAGTAGCAGCTCGGAGCTAGGAATTTGTGCCCGGTTAATGGCAATAGGCTCGCCCCCTATTACATGGGACCTAAACATACCGGTGAACTGTGGGTGTACATTAGTACGCCTCTGCCTAACCCTTCGGGGAATACAGGCGTGATGGTATGTTATGTTATCACGTATTAACTTCGGAGTTAGCAATATGTTTAGTCCATTTGGTGCATTAAATTTTTAGATACCAGCAACTAAGGTATCCAGTGACGAAGATGTAAGTTATGAAGATGACTTTGAGAGTTATGAGTCAGACTTCGATTCGTATCACAGTACATCACCCAGCGAACAGAACGGCAGTGATGAACCGGATGAAGCGGGTGATGATGATGAGAGCAGGGCTGTTGAAGCGTTAAAGGAAGTTAAAGATGAAGAGAATATGCTCGATTCTGGTAAGTTTAAATATGGTTAAAAGTTCTCATAGTAATTAAAATCTATTTATTTAACATAAAGGTGGATCTGGAGCATCCAAGGTGGAGCATGAAATTTTGCACAGGGTTTCGTTAGATAATGTATAGGCTCTACGACGGGAAAAACAAGATCATCGCTAGTAACAATCGCGTTTGTGGAAGGTGAACCTGAAAAATATCGTTCAAGGAGTTTTCCTAATGAGCAAACAACTATTGGTGAAGAACGTGTCATGTTTCTATAATAAATAAAGTTTAATGGTTCTTAATGATACAGGTCTAAAACTCTAGGTCATGTTTAGCTTTGCAATGTAGGGTTTAACTTTCGTCTTTGTTATTTTGCAACCTGAGAATGTTTCCTTTGGGTTTCTGAAAGTTTATATTTCAAAAAATATACTTGTTTATGTATTATGAAGACAAGAAATTTGTAAAAATTACAGGTAGCTTTGATCTTCGGGATCAGCGATCAGCAAATAAGCTGAAGCCTGTCGCTTTAGACTTTATTCTGGAAACTGCCGAAGGCGTTGAGAAACCTAGCTCGTTGACTGACGAGGGGTTCCAGGAGATGAGCAGTTCTAGCGCTGTGTCGAGCATACGGACGGTGCATGTTGATGTTCTGGATAGGTAAGCCTGGTATAGTGAACTTAATTATTGAAATTTTAAAATTAAGACGTCCAATAACTTAGTCTACCCGTGATTATGGATTCAGTAAAAATCCGAAATGAAATCCGTAAAGAGTAGTTTTATTTCAATATTTATTATTCGCGTAATTGTAAGAAAACAGTGTTCATGGACTAAGAATTAATCACAAACCTGGATGGTTTGCTGAAATTTGATTCGGGCGCTCAACAAATCACTTTATTTTCAGACCGATGTTTATCGACTTCACAAAATCAAAGGAAAACAGACGAAAGAAAAGGATAGGTGACAGATTGAAACAACGCGCAAAAGATCTACTGAGCATCATAACTTTGCATGAAATGTCCTACAGTTTGTTCGAAATGAAACCGATTTCTTACGACCTTTACATGGCAACATTTGGCAGATCTAATTATACCCAAATCGCTGTTCAAACCTTCGATGATGGAATTACTGAAGAGGTCCAAACGGATGAGGTTGAATTTGACCATAAATGGACCCAACACCCAGTAGAATTTACCAAAAATGATGTTTGTATTCAACAGAAAGCGGAAAGTCGAAAATATAGTAGAAATACAGAAGATTATTTAACCAAATTCACATTTCTGACATTACAAAATTTAAATGTAGAAACAAACAATGCGATTAATTTAGATGAAAATTATAAAACGGATCCATTACGGATATATTTCGAACAGAAAGACGGCGTTGGTCCCAGTGAGATGTTGCCATACGAAACGTACCAAACAAAATTAAAAAGTAATGATTTTAACGCTAATAGACTGGGCAAATTTTTGAAGAAAATAGAAAGTAAAATTAGTACAGTCTTGAATTCTAATATTGGCAATACAGAATTGTCTGAACTGAATATTTCTAAGTTTCCATTTAGTAAGGGCTATGTATCTATTTCTACCAAACATATAACAACAGGAAACCTTACATTCTTGAACGATACAAAAATTTCACAAATGTATTTTTCGGAAACCAAATCTAATTTTTTGATGACGGTTCACAAGAAATCTTTAAATGTAACACTTAAAAAATGTACAATTTGTCTTTGGGATATTAGTGTTGCCACACGAGAACCTGTAAAAGTACTGACCGCTATAGATAATGTAGCTATAGGAAGACTAAGAGGTACTACGGATGGATATTTCACTGCCGCTCTAGAAGATGGGTGAGTATAACCATATTTTAATTATATTTTTTTACGATTGTTTTGATAAGGGTGACGAAAACTAACAAGTGAAGTGATATTTCTTCATTAAATTGTACGGTCTCCTTGCTAAAACGTTCATTTTGAATTGAAATATGTATTTTAGTTCAATACATCTTTGGGATTTATCGGAGGAGCCGACTTGGCGAGACGATGTTGCTAGCGAAGAAAAACCACCTAAATTAGTAGAAATAAACGAAGGAGGTCTAACTGAGTTCCAAAGAGATCGGGAATGGAACATGAAGAATAGTCATATTGGTTTTAATGAGGTTTGTTGTTATAATGAATTTAAGCATCACTATTTTAATTATTCTTCCTTATTCTGTACCTATATTGCTTATCACTGTCGCCAGAGAAGAACCTTTAACTGGGAACTTTCTCATTTAGCGGTATTCAAAATAAAGTTTTGTCAAACTTTGTTGCTATAAGGCATAATGGACAATACAGCTTTTGCCAGGAATACCTTTATAATTAATCAGCAAAATATAGGTATGTGCGGTATTTCAAGTATGCCAAAGAGTGTGTAACCATTGTCCGAAATGCACTTACTGCCATCATTGTCACTTTAATATTAGTTATAATTCCAGCCCAGCATACCTTGCGCGCTTCAGTCTGGTGCGTACACTAACAGTGCATACAACATGAGTAGTGGAGATGTAACGGGCCGTATCGTCGGCTTGGTGCTCACTGGTGATGCTCACTCTATCGTCAGCCAAGAGGGAGGACGGAGAATTGTGGGGCAGGTAATTTGGTATTTAAGAAGTATTCTTAGCAGAGTGCCTATAAGGCCCATGATTAAATCGGTAGTTTTGCGTATGGTGACTTGCTGCATCCAATTGGCCGTGTCTCACAGATGCCAAAGCCTAACTTCGTAAGTGGCTGCAGCTGGCGTAAATGCTGCCATAATGCGACTTCATTGTCGATCGCTAATGCCAAAAGACAACTTGCTCAATATATTGAAAAAAAAAACCTTGTCTCATAAATGGTGGATTCATCGTGCCAATAAATGTCCCTGTAATATTAATTTCAGGTCGTATCTCTACAACACATAGGCGTCCTTACGATATGGTCAATAGTACAACAAAAATCTAAATCAATACCGCCCGATATTGGCAAGGCTTATTGGTCCAGAATGAAACTAGAGAAGAATCAAACGATATCCTTACTAGACCATATCGATATACCACTAAAGGATCCACAAAACGGAGATTCAAGAATAAACTTTAATTTAAACGCAGCAAAAAGAAGAATGATAAATAGAAAACAAGAAAAAAGTATAGTAAGAAAAGACGTTTCCCGCCCGAAGTCCGCCATTAGTTTTGACTTTGACATGGACAGGCCGTCTAGTGCTGCCAGTGCTAAAATTAAAAGAGTGTTGTCGGTAGAAAAAGATGTTTCTAGAAACTGGGAGAGTGGGATCATGTGTAGTGATTTAAAAGTGATAAATTGGAAGGACCATGATAATTATTTGGTTGCTAAAAATTGTGGTGAGGTGTTGTGTTGCAAGAGGATACTCGGAGCTGTTCGGGTGAATAAGTTTTGTGTTGCTAGTGAGTATAACTTATTTATATATTTTCTATTTTCTGAGGGGTACAAAATAAGTGGTTTGGTGTCATCGCAGCCTTTTCCCCAATATTGAATGAGTTCAGCTTGCAGTGCAACCAGGTAAAACTGAATATATTATATTCTGTAAACTATTTGTCAGGCACCCTCATAACAACTAGATGTAGATGCGTTTTTATGATAACCGGGATGGACGATTTAACGTGGGGCACGGAAAGGATGAGAGAAAAGTAAATCTATAATTAAATTTATTAGAAAAGTACCTATATAGGCTAAATAATATTAATTATAATAATTAAAATTACCTTAAAGGTCCCTGGTTCGATTCGTCGATCGAGCAGTGTTGGAGTTTGGATTCGTGCCTGGGAAATAGCAATGTGGTCGCCTATAAACATACCGGCGAACTGAACTGAGTACAAGCGTGATGGTATCTTTTAAACAATCTATGTCTATGTTCCAATATCAATTCGGTTGATAGATTTGCTTACTAGAGATAGGATTTTGACGTTATTTGTATGGACCATAATGTCAAAATTCTACCTCTAGTAAGAAAATCTACCTATTGATTGAGTTGTTATTGAGCTGTAATTTTTTTCCTAGCTGATGCATCATCAGTGACATGTATAGAAGTGTCACCTCATCGGCTGCCTTATTTCCTGGCGGCCACCGACACTGGGACCATCAGCGTTTGTTCTTTACTAGAAAACAGGGTTCTACTTACACTGGATTGTCGGTAAGTTATTATAAGAAAGTATAGAAGATAACATAACTAGTATGCATTCTATGAAATTTTTAATTACGCAATCTAATTATATAAAAAATAATACAAACGATACACAAATTAATAGAAAAACGTTAAAAAGTTTTTTTTTGTTCTAGCAACATCCAACCACAAGACATTGAGAAATGTCATTCAGATGACAAAGGGCGTTACATCAGCAGTGTGTCAAGTCGAACTCATGCGCATGGCGACACAACAGGGTCGAGGGTGAGATTAAGTCATCATAAGAATTACGCACTCAAAACGCACTTACCGTGGGAGAGACATGCTTCGGCACGTATGGGCCGGCTCGACCGGAGTGATACCACGGCCGCACACAAAACCGGCGTGAAACAACGCTTAAGTTGTGTTTCGCTGAGTGAGTGAGGATACCAGACGCCCAAACCCTTTTATAAGGCGAGCAACGCATTTGTGACTCCACTGGTGTTGCGGGTGTCCATGGGCGGCGGTAATCGCTTACCAACAGGTGATCCGTCTACTCGTTTACCCCTCCATCCCATAAAAAAAACTCAATATTAATAAAATTCGACTCGCAGGCAGGATTCGAACCTGCGTCTTCTGGCTAGGTACGCAAGACGCTATTTATTTATTTTATTTATTTATTTATTTAGGTTGACCAACAATTGTTTACACTTTAGACATGTCTTGTTTAATGACTAGAGTAACATTCACAAGTGCAACAATTAATTACAGGTCAACACCACATGCACAGAAAGCGGTTTTACATAACATATTTATAAATTAGAACTTTAAATACAATGAATAAGTAATTTAAGACTATATTATATAATATAAAATTATCATCCGATTAAATTGTAATTGATTATGTAGATTACATTATGATTAATAATTATTAATTGAATTATGAAAATGATATTGACCATAAATTGGTAAGAAAATAAAATTAAAAGAATAAAATAAGGAGAATAAATTGAATACATTGAAAAAAAAAAAAAGGAAAACAGGTCTAAAAATATTAAAAATTAAGTCGCCATTGGATTGCTTACAAAAGCTCGTAGAAATTTATTTATATTATCGTAGTGCACATCTACTAAGTCACTGCGGCCATTAAGGATTCTACACAGTCTAGGTATTGGAGAATTTGCACCAAGTACAGACTTTCGAAGTGGCGGACACAGGGGTGTTATCTTATTCCTAGGATGTCTAGAAGGCGCGCGGAATCCAATATGCTTCAACAAACCGGGGCAGTCGATCTTATTGCGCAACAGTTTGTAAAGAAACAAAGCATCGGTTATATCTCTACGCATAGACAACGATTGCATCCTGAAATGGCACAGACGGACTCTGTAAGAGGGCAGGCGCTTTGATTTCCCCTCACTAAAAGCTAAATGCCACGCAAAACGTTTCTGTACCCTTTCTAGACGTAACATGTGAGTGGCATAGTGAGGTCTCCACACAACACTACAATACTCCATAACACTCCGTACGAGACTGTTATATAACATTATCTTGGTGCCACTTTTACGAAAGCCTTTGGTGTTACGAAGCAGGAACCCTAACATTTTTGATGACTTTTTGATAATGTTTTCAATATGAGGCACAAAAGTGACCTTTTTGTCAAAGTGTACTCCTAGATCCCTTATTGTTTCGACTTCTTGGACTCGCTCCTTGTCTATGAAGTATTCTGTGTCAATACAGTTAATTTTTCGCGTATACTTAACATGGTAACATTTCTTCGGATTAAGTTGCATTTTATTAATGTTGCACCATTTTATGACTTGGTTAAGATCATGCTGCAGAAGTTCACAGTCTCTTTTTGACTCTATTACTCGCGCAAATTTTAAGTCATCAGCATACAGAAAAGGTTCGGAAAAACGAAAACACTCAGGAAGATCATTAATGAACATAATAAATAGTATTGGAGCTAAGTGAGATCCTTGGGGGGCGCCAGATGTTATTTTGTGTGCAGCCGATCGAAAACCGTTTACAACTACAAAGAAATTGCGTTCAGTAAGATAAGACTTGAACCAACCTAATAAAGGCCCTGTTATACCATAGGCTGCTAGTTTATAAATCAGTATAGAATGGGGCATTTTATCAAATGCCTTACTGAAGTCCGTATATACTACGTCAAATTGTTTGCCTCCGTCTACAGCCTGTATTAGGGACTCCGTGAATGACACTAAATTTGTGGCTGTAGATCTAGATGCCACAAAACCGTGTTGATTGTCATTAATATACAATCTCAAATGTTGCTGAATGTGCGGACATATAATTGATTCAAAAATCTTTGCGAATGTGGATAAAATTGAAATTGGCCTATAGTTGCCTACGGTATCTTTTTTATCTGACTTATGTACTGGGACTACCTTGGCTTTTTTCCATTCTGATGGAAAAGTTCCAGTAGCCAGCGATGCATTGTATATTATTAGTAAAGGAGACACTAGAGCTGTGGCACAGTTAGAAATAAAAACAGGTGGGATGCCATCCGGGCCAGGTCCTTTACTAGTATTTAATGTTTTTAGTTTTTTTAGTAAACAGTCGCGGTCAATTACTGGAATACTTAATCCCTGACCATTATTATACAGTGCTTGGAGGTACTTTGTAGGGCAGTTAATTTCTGTATCTTTGTCGGTCGTGTACACGGTTGCGAAATGGTTAGCGAAAAGGTCGCAGATTTCAGAACCGTTAGATGTAACAACCTTTCCATCAGTCATTGCCAAGGGGTAGCCACTAGTGCCACCGCGTTTCGCTTTTATGTAACCCCAGAGAAGTTTGGGATTTTCTTGACTGCTAGCTCTTGGAGAATTGCTAGACTCGCTCACTAAACATGTTGGCTCTGTTGATAAAACCAGATCCAGTATTCGGCCAGAACAGTTTTTTACATGATTATGTTGTGATAGTTGATTTACATTAATAAAATCCAAAAGATTTTTACAAGCCTTAGGTAAAGAATCATTTAAGGTGGTTTCATCCCAATTCAATTTACTTAGATTAAAATCACCAATTATGTAACAGGGGATGTCCGTTGAGTCGAGCACTCTGTTGCAGCCATCCACAAAATGATCCAACGTTGCGAGACATACTGGTGGTGGAAGATAGACGGCACAGAGAGCAACTTGGCGCGACTTGTGAGATGTCGATATGTCAAGTGTGACCCAGAGGTCTTCACAATTACTTTGCCAGTGTTCGATACGTGCGGAGTGAATTTTTTTATTAATAGCTATCAAGACTCCTCCCCCGTTTTTGTTGTGGTGAAACCCAGTTGTTTCTCTGTCCCGTCTGTAAACTTCATAACGATCATCAAACAATTCACTATTCAATACATTACTGTTTAGCCAGGTTTCTGTTAATACTATAACATCATAATTCATATTGCACAGATTACAGTAAAAAAAATTCGTTTTAGTCCGTAAGCCTCTACAATTTTGGTAAAAAATTAAAATATCCTTGAATTTTAAGCAGTTCAGACCTAATGCATGCATTAAATTACAATAGTAAAAATAATAACAAAAACAAGTAAATACGCATCTGTCATCACACAACCTTACTAAGACTACTCTTGTTCCTTATTTGTATGTACTCTGCGCCATCAATCTTCCTCACGAATATTCTGCCATTTCTGACCCACACGTATTTATAATTCTTCTCTTTGGCTTTTAACCTCGCAGCTGCATGAAGAGCTCTATTTGTCGGGGACAGATGTTCAGCAACAAATACTGGAGATTTTGGTCCAGCGTAACCAAGGTGCGAACAGTTCAGTTTTTCTTGAGGGTTAGCTTGATTGTATTTAATGGTTGCTGCCAGAAGATGATCACGCATCCTTGGTGAGGCCAACTGGACGATAATAGAGCGAGGGCGGTTACTTGATGGGTTGGCCTTAGCTATACGAGTGCAATGTAATACATCTCTTTCACCGATTTCGCAATTAACCACACGCGCAAGTTGAGTTACTATGTTGTAAACATTTTCATTTTTATTTTCCGGTACACATTGCAATTCTATATTGTTCGATCTTGTCTGTTGCTCCAAATTAGCAAGTCTGTCGTTGAGGTCTTCTACGGTGACCTTAAGATCTGTGTTTTCCAATTCTAATTTTGTGATAATTTCCTTAGACAACTCATGTGCCTTCATTATGTCTTCGAATGTCCTATTCATGAAAGACATAGACTCAACAATATCTGCTATTTCCTTTTTAATTGGTGCCAGTTCTTTGCTAATCGTGGTAATAATAGTGTTATTAAACTTCGCCGACATCTCACTTAATTCATGTTTTATTACTTCGCGTATAACGGAACGCAGTCCGTCGCTATGACCTCTATCTCTCAATATTAATACTTAGAAACCATCCCATTCTCGAGTTAGCCCGTGCAAGCCGGTAGTTATAAAATTTCATCTTAGATGAAGGCGTTAGTTTGGGATGGGAACTCCAATTTGATTTTAAGTACTTGACTGATTCTGATTTATTAAAAATACAGGCTTAGTGCAAAATGTAATTCATAGGCATACTAAAAAAGAGTTTCGGGGCGGACCGAATTGACCTTACAAACGTAATACCATAATAAATCGTAATTCAAATATAATAAAATTCAGAAACCATAGTCTAGGTTTCTATCTAACCATTTCTTGTAAAATACTTCATGGGAAATAATTGTAAGTGAATGTAATTTTTGTTAACTTTACGAGGTCATGATCGATTTTCCGGTTGTTTATATCCAGAGAAGTTAGTAGTAGAGAAAATGGTTGGGTAGGAACCTAGATTTTCGGGAATAATAACACAATTTGATTAAGTTGTGTTTGAATTACGATTTATTTTGGTATTAAGTTTTTATGGGCAATTCAGGGTCCGACCTTAATAAATAAAATGGTACATTATATAAGGACCTAATGGTGCGCTTCGTCAGCCGAGGAGGGACAATGGACATGGCGATAGGATGGGGAGACGCAAGACCAAGATCTGTTTATGCCCCCTCAAGGAGAACTGTAACCTATCCTATTGTAAATGTAATGTAATATAAATTTCATCATACTTCAAGTAAAGTAGATAAAATCCTAGGTTTGAAGTCTAGCTCTCAAATACCGAAATTATTAACCTATCTCTGGATTTTTTTTTCATACATAAAGAAGTAATGTCAAATTTCAATCTCCAGTAGGGAAACCAATCCAGACATAAGTTAATAATTTCGGCACTGACTACACAGCAGCGTGGTGAACTGTTAATGATTGTTACTGCTCTGGGGCTGTAAACGCTGCAAGCTTTTTATGGGTGGCACAAACTGAGGAAGACCTATATCAAGCAAACAACAAAAGATGTGAAAAATAATGACGAAACAGCACGCCTAAAAGGCGATCGAATGTCAAAACGCAATGGATGTCTATGGGCTATTTATTTGTCAAACTGAGGAGTAAAATTGACGTTTGACAGATTTTGTATAGAAAAACTGTCAAAAATTCTTATTTATTCTTCCGATAACGTTATCTGGCGATGGAAAAATCGGCCTTTAATTGTCCAAGATTGCAAGATGTAGTTACTACCTAGTACTTACCCATCCCATTCCGTTTACTCATCAGCTGTCGACACCAATAGAAGAATCGTTCGCTAACTAAAAAGAATTCACAGCTGTCGGTGACGTCAGTGTCGTGGTCTCGCATCAATCCGTGCTGCCTGTTCGCGTCGCTGCAAGATGGCAGCATTCTCGAGTGGGAGCTTTGCCACAGCGACATCTACGCGAAGTGCGCAGGAAATGCCGCAAGCGCTTGCGTCGCTGGAGACAGTACGCTGGTGAGAAATACTGTTTTACTATATGTCACAAATCTTCCTAGACAACAACTCACGAAGTTACCTACATCACAATCGGAGGGAGGTTTGAACATAAAGATAGAACATACACATCAAAATTTGCGTAACCGCGGAGCGAACGGCGATTCTGTAACAAGTTTTGTGGGTTCGATCCCCACACGGAGCAAATATTTGTATGATCTACAGGTAGTTGTTCCGAATCTGCGTGTTTGTTAGAATTTCTGTTTGTAATCGCACCCACGATACAGGAGAAAATCCTATTGTAGGGCAACGTTTTATAAAAATAAATAAATAAGCCATTTATTTCTTGCTTTTACAAAGTTTAAGTACATTGTGAAAAGTATATAACTATTTAAGAAAACGATTTTAAGTAAAAGAAAATTATTACATTTGTAAGTAGATTTAGTCAGCAACAACCCCTGATTGGGTAAAGGCCTCCTCCAAAGATGCCCATGCGTCTCTATCTTGTGCTACGCCTCTCCAACGTTTTATATCAAAACAAAAAAAAAGTGGAGTTCTTGGAATCTCTTTATATTTTTGAAGATCGCCTAAGTTATGTTACTAAAATCCAAGGAAAATATCCTCCTGGTTAGCCCCTCGGGAAAATCATAACACAAATTACTATTATCATCGAATGAATAATGCTATGATTGCAAAGATATTCGTAGATTCGAAAAGATTGTATGCCGCCATTTTGTATTTCCAGGCGCTGTTGACACCGGAAGGCGAGGTCCAAGTGCACAAACTAACGAATGAGCACCGAACCCAAGAGTTTTTATTATTATTTGAGAAATACGTCGCACTGTTGTAAATAATTATACGAGTTTTGTATGTAAATTAAGCGCCGATCTCATAGTTTTATAGTGTTCATAAATAGCATTAAGTTGCGAAAAGGCATTTTATTTTTGAAACAATATTAAAAAAACGGTATTTTTTTATACTAATTCTTCTTCTTCATATTGAAATTCTCTGCCTTTTGGCCCGTTCCCGTTACTTTTTTGATACAAGTTTTGACGAGGAAAGTGAAGAGCATCGCCAGTGTGGTGAGCACGACGAGCAGAGCGAGCACCAGGTCGAGCATCCAGCGCTCATACCAGCTGTACTGTAGAGACAGCGAGCGGAGGTGGTACGCCCCTAAATGTAGAGATATTGTTATTTTAGTGAAGGAAAAATTCGACTCGCAGGCAGGATTCGAACCTGCGTCTTCTGGTTAGATACAGTAGACGCTATGACCACTAAGCCACCGTGAGTCCCACCTGCCCTGCCATTAACTATCTTCTCATGAAAGCATAGTTAATAGGTATGGTAGCATCGTACGACCTAGAACTAACACTAAGGTAATTCATATCGATTTAGAGGCAAAATACCATTGTATATGGGCCTCTATACCTCAGAGGCCAAGCTGTATTTCAGGATTTGTTTAATTAATTGAAATAAGAAGTTCACCAGTTTTTACTTTCTAACGCTGATAACAAAATTAAAATCTATTCAGTAGTTTTTGCGCCAACCCGTAACAAAACCGACAAGAATTTTAAAAACATATTTTTGAATTCGGAGACCCTACCCTACTTGTTTTTTTGGTATCTTCAATGCACAGACACAGCTTTTTTACAATTTTATAACAGTACATATAAAAGAAGATAGAGAGATAAGTAATTTTACCTTTAGTTTCGATAGCGAGTTCAATGTAGTAGGAGATTAGACGTGAGGGCGACACCGGCCGCGCGCGCAAGATCTTAGACAAGTACTGCGCCCTCTTGTAGTAGCTGCAATTACAAATCGCATAGATAATCAAACGAGAAGGGACGTTCGCATGCACCTAATAAAAAAAGAATTATCGATTTTTTTTATGGCATTGGGATGCAAAAGAGCAGACGGATCACCTATTGGTAAGCGATTACCGCCGGCCATGGACACCTGCATCACCAGAACAATGCAAGTGTGTTACCCGCCTTTTAAAAGGGTTTGGGCCTCCGGTATCCTAACTCACTCGGCGAAACACAACGTAGGTAAGCGTTTTTTCATGTCACGGTGAGGTCGTGGTATCACTCCGGTCGAGCTTGCCCATTTATGCCGGCTCTGTCACGACGATCGAGCCGGCCCATTCGTGCCGAAGCATGGCTCTCTCACGACGAAAACACGCATTGAAATTTTTCATTGTTATTTTCAATCCAGGCAACTCTCAACTCTATTGGCGTCTACTCACGTGTCATTATTGAGCATCTCATGCAGTACCACCTCCAATTCTTCAACCATGTCGTCGTGGAAGTTGACTTTGAGCGCGTACCCTGCGCGTTTGGCGCGCTCCGCGTTAGCGGGCTGGTCTCCGAAGACCGGCACCGCCAACACCGGCACTCCAGCGTTCACAGCCTCTAAAGTGCTGAGCTGACCACCGTGTGTTATAAACAGACGGATGTTCTTGTGAGCTGTATAAAGACAGTGTGGATTAGCCGCACCAAATAATCCCAAACAACATACATTAATTTTATTTTAGTGAAGGAACATTCGACTTGCAGGCAGGATTCAAACCTGCGACTTCTGGCTAGGTACGCCAGACACATATGACCTCTAAGCCACCGCGAGTCCCACCTGCCATGTCAAAATTTGCCTTCACATTCTGAACTTACGTCTTAAAAGTGACGTCAGTAACATCTATTGAAAGGCAAGTTACTTTGCCTCTCAACCGACACGACTTACCTTACGGTTAGTTCTATGTCGTACGATGCTACTATACCTACTAACTATATTTTTGTGTTTTTTTTTGCATTTTTCATGTTTAGATTATAAAGTTATTTTAGTGAAGGAAAATTCAAGATCGAAATTTCGATCTTAGCATGAAAAATGCAAAAAAAAAAAACATTAATACTGTTACGCCGAGAAGCTATTAGAATGACGTAGATGGGTCACGAAGGTTCTAGATAAATCGTAGAAGCATGTAGAATATTCGAAAGAAAGTACTCGTTAACTAATTTATCCCGAACCCCAGCTCGTAACAATACCTAATCGCCTGTCTTCCCCAAAGTGTATCTAATGTAGAAGTGTACACACAGTTCGCCTGTATGTTTAGGTCCCATGTAATGGCAGCGAACCTGTTGCAATTGCATAATCAACACATTAAGTAATGTTCTCCTCTCAGATAGAGAAGGATTACTCCACCACGCACTCTAAATAACTGCCTCATTAGCTAAGTGGTCCTGAGCGCGACTGCTACGCTAGAGGTCCTGAGTTCGATTCCCAGGTCGAGCAAAGTGTTATTGGGTTTTTCGATGAAATACCCAGTAGCAGCTCGGAGTTAGGAATTTGTGCCCGATTAATGGCAATAGGCTCGCCCCCTATTACATGGGACCTAAACATACCGGCGAACTGTGGGTGTACATTAGTACGCCTCTGTCTAACCCTTCGGGGAATACAGGCGTGATGGATGGTATGTTACTCCACCACGCTTGCCTAATGCGGGTTAGCAGACTTCACACGCCGTCGAGAAAATCTTTTAGGCATGCAGGTTTCCTCACGATGTTTTCCTTCACCGTTTAAGCAAGTGATAATCTATCTATACTAATATATAAATCTGAAGAGTTTGTTTGTTTGTTTGCTTGAACGCGCTAATCTCAGGAACTACTGGACCGATTTGAAAAATTCTTTCAGTGTTAGATAGCCCATTTATTGAAAAAGGCTATAGGCTATATATCATCACGCTACGCGGACGAAGTCGCGGGCAGAAGCTATATTACTAATATATAAAGCTGAAGAGTTTGTTTGTTTGCTTGAACGCGCTAATCTCAGGAACTACTGGACCGATTTGAAAAATTCTTTCAGTGTTAGATAGCCCATTTATTGAAAAAGGCTATAGGCTATATATCATCACGCTACGCGGACGAAGTCGCGGGCAGAAGCAAGTTAACTATAAGTACGCACACGACTTCGAAAAGTCAGTAGTTTGCCTAGGCGCGGTAAATAACAACATAACATACCATCACACCTGTTTTCCCTAAAGGGTTAGGCAGAGGCGTAGGTACTAATGTACACACACAGTTCGCCGGTATGTTTAAGTCCCATGTATCCAGTCCTAATGCCATTAACCGGGCACAAATTCCAAACTCCGAGAAATTTTATAGAAATACCCAATAACACTTTGCTCAACCTGGGAATCGAACCCAGGACCTCAAGCGAAGCAGTCGCGCTCAGGACCACTAAGCTAATGAGGCAGTCTATACTCAAAAACTCCCCAACGGTTTTCCGAGAAATATAATCGGTCCATCTCCCCTTCAACTTACTTTCACTACGATAACTAAGTTGCGGAAACGATCTCATTAATGCTTACCGAGTATGCTAGCCTGTGGCATCCAGGGTCGGACGTGCACATTAGGCGGCAGGTTGTCGAGGGCTTCCTCAAACTTCCACAGCACAGTGTACGGGAGCGCGGCAAACACGCGCAGCAAAGCGTCGCGCGTGCGCGGCAACAGCGCTGCCGAGCGCAGCACGGACCCCATACTGAAGTACACCACGCCTTGAGTAGACTTGTCCAGGAGATCTTGCAAGTCCTATAAAACAACTAAGTAATTAGTGGATTTAAGCGGCAATAACAGCCTATAGACGCCAGCAACTGCCTCATTAGCCTAGTGGTCCTGAGCGCGACTGCTACGCTGGAGGTCCTGGGTTCGATTCCCAGGTCGAGCAGTGTTATTGCGTTTTTCTATGAAATTCCCAGTAGCAGCTCGGAGTTAGGAATGTGTGCCCGGTTAATGGCAATAGGCTCGCCCCCTATTACATAAACCTAAACATACCGGCGAACTGTGGGTGTACATTAGGACGCCTCTGCCTAACCCTTCGGGGAATACAGGCGTGATGGTATGTTATGTTGTCATTATCCCGTTTTTACCCTTTGGGTATGGAATCCTAAAAATAGCACTTCCTACTAGGGTCACTGCTCATCACACAGAATATTTTTCAACTAGGTATATTTGATATGTATGGCCTACTTATGCTTATACTGCGATTTATATTGTAGACTATGGCTATTATGGCTGGTTAGACTGAATGCTCCCAACGGTAGTCTGAAAAGGCTATTAGAATGAGGAACAAATTGGCCAATATTTCCTTACCTTGGGCAGTGGAGGTGGATTTTCATCTATATGATAACCAGCTATGTTAAGAACGTTCGGTGGTAGACTATAGACGGGCGCGATAGACTCGTGTGAGTTGATTAGCATAATGGAGACGTTGTGCTGTGCCTCGTGGAATGGGGGCAGAGGCACTCCGCGCGCAGCCGCCAGGGGGGCAAAGATTGACTCGTAGATACTCGCTTTAACTGGCTCGTCGAACCTGAAAAAGTATTACATCTGGTAGTGGACTGTTGTTTGATTTATTAAAAATAATTAATAACAGATAACCTCTGTGGTTTAGTGGTTCGAGTACCGGACTGCTGACCATGGGGTCGTGGGTTCGATTCCCACAGGACACAAAAATTTATGTGATGAATATAAGTGTTTGTGTTCGTCTGGGTGTTTCTTATGTATTCTAGGTATGTATTTACAAAAAAAAGTATATAAGTATTATATCCATTGTCTAGTACCCATAGTACAAGCTCTGCTTAGTTTGGGACCAGATGGTGCTGTGTTAAAATGTCCAGGAATATTTATTTATTTATTTATTTATATAATCTGGGTGTCTTTAAATCACGAGTGAATCGGTTTCATCTAGGCAAGCGCGCTCCATCTTAGGTCCAGTGTCGCTTAACATCAGGCGAACTGGCAATCAAGCTTAAACCTATCAAGATATCTGGGGCTCTTTAAATCACGAGTGAATCGGTTTCTTATAAGCAAGCGCGCTCCATCTTAGGTCGCAGTGTCGCTATAAAGAATTTAAAAAAACATTACAGCTCCCCAGTCCTCTTCAGGTCCTTGATCAAAGCCAGAATCACTCACCAGCTATCCACACACATCAGCAAATAAAACAGTCCGTTCAGCATTCTCCTTCCAGTGCTCATAGGAGTCTCGCACTCATTAAACATCAGCGGAACCGTGGCGATGGATCTTACTTCATCCACCAGTGTCTCCAGGCTGGGGTGGATCCCCACAGAGCTGAGTAGGATCCAGGGTACCTGCTGGATGGCGGCGTAGCTGTAAAGAAAATTATTTTTTAATTAATTATTAGGTTTATTGTCAATTTTTTTTTAATTCCTTTAATTGTGGATATTAACATACAAAGTAACACAATTGTTCTGCCAAACTGCAGTACAGTTTGTCGGCAGTGTTCTCGTGGATACAGTTTTTAATATCCAGGTATAATAAAAGAAAACAATAAAACAACACAATAAGGGGTTCACACACAAAAAATAAATATAAATAAAAAATAATAATAATATAAATAAATAACATAAAAACACAATAACGGGCTCAGGTCGTCTTGCCCACCAGGCTGGCATGAGCAACGCATGCAGAGAACCCAATTCCCAAGGGCAGAAGGGGAGACACACAAACCCGCGCGAGCGAGACGCCACGGGGCGCTTTTAAAAAAAGCTGTGTCTATACATTGAAGATATTTAAAAAAAACAAGTGGGTTAGGGTATATAAACGTCAGCTTGACCTCTCTGATGTATAGAGACCCATACAAAGAAGAGATCATCACTGTTGGTTATTGATTACATTATTTTTGGGATGCATTTTTAATCCCAATATATAGCTTCATGTGAGCTAAGCCGCTGGCAGAAGCTAGTAGAGATTGTATATGCTAAAATGACGCGCCCCACCTTCGCAAAGCAAATTTCAAATATGGACGCCGACTATCACCCGAATAGTCCACCGTCTTGTACACGTGCAGATCATAGTTCACTGAACAATCGATGCTCCCACACAGATGAAGTGTCGTCATTAATATTTGCACTCACACATCTACATAGACTAATTAAGTAGTGGGGCGCGTCATTTCAGCTTGGACGAGCTATACCTACTATATATAATGTCATTGTTTATTGTTATAATACCTATAGGTCGTTACGCGAGGTACGTAGGGGCTTAGCTTGGGACCGAAGATAATTACGAATCATTCTATTTGAAACTGGCTGTTTAGAGGATTTCAACCCCGAAAATCCTCCCATGCAATGGCACTCACTCACCCAGCTTCAAAATCATTGATAAACCAGCTAGACACGACAGCATCGAACTGCTGTTCTACCAGCGCTCTCCTAAGATCGGGGTTCTCGGCCGCCGTTCGGGAGACGTTGCGCGCGAATCCTTTGATCTCTCTTATACCTACATTCGATTGCTTCAACATATCCACGGCTGAAAAAGCAAATATATTTTGGAAATTAATTCCATTGACAAAAGAGAGGGGCTCATGGCTATGTACCCCGCGGTCTGTGTGTAAATAGGTGACCATTCTTGACACATTGAGACTTTCATTGAGAATTTATTACCTTCAATGATCATTCGAGTTGCAGTAAGGTCTATGATGGTTAGGTTTGCCTGGGCATCCTTCTTGAGGTATGGCGTTGCCCATGTTACCTAAAAGCAATAAAAGCTGTGCAAAATAAATTTATTTTCTTTCTTTCTGTCTTATTTCAATAGTTACAACAATATTGTTGCCGAGGAGCTATTAGAATGACGTAGATGGGTCACGAAGGTTCTAGATAAATCGTAGAAGCATGTAGAATATTCGAAAGAAAGTACTCGAATACGTACTCACGTAATAACAATAGTTCAAGGTCGGGTTCAAAGGTCAATGCCCGTAAACAATAGACGATCAAGTACCTACTCGCATTTTGTAGGCTTTTCGCGATTGTTCGATACTAGAATCTTCGTGACTGATATAAATAGCCGTCGTGAGGGTCGGCTAGGGCAGTTTAGTTTTGGACAAGGTGAAGTGAACATCAAAGTGAAGACAAGTGATTCTCAGTGTGACAGTACAGTGCGACTGGTAATAGTGTAGTGACTTTATTTGTGATTTCTGTTGTGTGTTGTCAAGTTTATTAAAGTATTTGTTTATTTCGGTAAAATTAGCGTTAATTAATTTATCCCGAACCCCAGCTCGTAACAATATTTTAGTTTTATCCATACCCAACTAGGTATCTATTATAATTATTTTGTGAGAGAAAGTATCGAACTCGGGCAAGATTCAAACTTGCGTGCACTGGACGATTTTAAAAACCGCAAAGATGGTTGATAGCTGGACATATCGGAAACGTACCGAATAAAAACCGGATTCGCCAGAATGAGACTTTTAACCGCATCTATAACGACCCTGTCAAAAACTTCTTAAACTTGGAGTTATTAAATATGTGATTGAAATGCACAGTACCTCATGCCCAGCCTTTAACAACGCTTGTACAACTCCATTTGCTAGAAGATCGTTGCTTTTTGTTGGGGCGGGAAATATGCACAGGATTTTGTAAGCGAACCCAGAGGATAAGCATAGTAGCAGAACTGCTACCGTTGACTTCATGATGAATAATAGTGCTTTCAATTCATCGGAGTATCAAGTTTCGGGTTCTGAAATAAAATGAAGATGGTTGAAGCATTAAGAGTCATATTGTCTCAAATATGAATATAACTAGCCTATGAATTCACAAAATCATGTGCGTATTGAGTAATTTACATACATACTATGACGCCTGTATTCACGAAGGATTAGGCTGAGGCATACTAATGTACACCCACAGTTCGCCGGTATGTTTAGGTCCCATGTAATAGGGGACGAGCCTATTGCCAGTAACCGGGCACAAATCCCAAACTCCGAGCTGCTACTGAGAATTTCAAAAGAAAAACTCAATAACACTGCTCGACCTGGGAATCGAATCCGGGTGCTCTAGCGTAGCAGTCCGCTTAGGACCGCTAGATTAATGAAGCAGCTGTAGAAAGTAACTTGCTTTTCAATAGCTATCCTAACGTACGTAACGTAACGCAACTAATATAACGTCACCTTCAAGAGGTAAAACTTGAATGTGAAGGCAAATTTGGTCAGGCGCGTAGTACTCGTTGCCAGCGAAGAAGTAGGTATATAAGAATCGTAGCAGGTAGCGGTCTATAGTTTCTGCCTACCCATGTAGAAGATTGGTGCCAGTGCAGTAACTTATTTCTGCTACCTTCGTCTTTGTATTTTCTTATAAGTGTTACACCTATTAGGGCATTTATAAAACAAACAACATAAAATATAACAAAACTCTTATAAATTTAATCAGATCACATTACATTAATCACCACAGCTTTAATGTTTACCATTATCGACCATTACATAAAACAAAACACTAAATTAGTAGCCATATACGAAATATATAATTATACTTAGCTTCTTTTAAACAATGATGGGTACGAACACTATATTTTAACTTTATTCCACGAGGTCCCAAAAGCAACTGACTGCCGAACGCTTTTACAAAATTCAACAGGCCTCTGTGTTCCGGTTATAAACGGTGGCGTGATAATGGCGCGTCAAATTGAGTCTTCCTATTGGCTCGTCGTTAGTACCGCTATTATCCGCCGACAGGCGCGCCAACGACGACGACGCGCCGTCACCGAGAGCGTATAGCAGCGTACAGCGGTGACTTCTAGCGCCTTTTGTGAGGTTACTCACATAAGTTAAAGTAGACAAATACATAGGTAGGTATAGGTTTTATGATTTAGTACCTATGAAGCTATTATAAAATATTTGTAAAACTTAAAAATAAATACTTGAAAAAGATACTTATTATTTTATTCTTTACCAACAATGTCTATCTCGAGATAAATCTTTGGATTATTGACTCCGTGTGTAGCGTTACCCGCTCCCGCTCCCTTCTTACCGCGCAGGCGATACGCGAGTTAAACGGTCGGCCTCTAGGTGCATGACAACTTTTGTTGCAAAATCCATAATCTAAAACCCGCGCGACAGAAATCGCGGGCAGCAATTATATGAATTTGGAAGCGGCGGTAGCCCAATGGCTAGGGCATCGTACTTGCGATTATGTGGTTGCCGGTTCGAAACCCACCCATTGCACTACCGACGTGAACCCACTCGTAACACAAGCATTTATCTTATCACGAGGGGTTAACAAGAATACTAGTAATGTGTGAGCCACATTGCTAGTAAGATTAAAAAAAAAATATATATAGTACCTACCTACTCTGTGTAATCGTTTGTAAAAATACCCATAAAAAACAATGTGTTTATAAAATAAAATCCACGCGAACGAAGTCGCGGGCAACAGCTAGTCCGTTCATAAAAAAAAAAAAATGTAGGTAGGTACTTACATAGAGACGCATTGAGAGCCTGCTAAATTCCCTAAAATAATTACACTATTTTTGATAAATACTAGGTAGGTACATATTAACATTAATAATAATTAATATAATAACATTATGCCTACTTGATAATTTTCTTTGCGTAACGATTTAGTGTGTTTATGTGACTGATAAAATGATTCATTTATTACAGTACTTACCTAAATTGTTATCAATAATAAAATACAATCACACTTGGAGCGATATATAAAGCCAAAGGTGTACTGAGGTTCACTATTCCATGTGTTATCTAAATCTGTTTTTATTTGTTTTTTTTTTAATCTACTTACCTTATTTAATTAAACTGGTTTGTAACTGCCGACGACAAACTTAGGGTAGTTTTAAGATTTTATTATTGTTCTCAAGTAAGTGACATATTGTTTTATTGAGAATAAAGTTGTATAAACCTAAACCTTGTTTAGAAAAAACAAAGTTGTGTTACTTACACCATTTGTAACTTGAGAATGGCTAGACCGATTTTAATGATCTTTCATTTGTTGGATTTGTATAACTATTATTAGGGGCCACTTGCACCAACTTCTTAAACATGTTTAAATTGTATTTCAGCACCTTTTTTATTGTAAACTAGCTTCTGCCCGCGGCTTCGCCCCCGCGGAATTCGGTCTGTCATCACATCCCACGGGAACTGGATAAAAATATCCTATGTCCGTCTCCTGGTTCTAAGCTACCTCTCCACAAATTTTCAGCCAAATCGGTTCAGCCGTTCTTACCGGCAGACTGATGACCGGACCAATTGGTCCAACTGCCATTTTTATGTCAAATTCGGTCAACACTCCAACGGACCAATTGGTCCGAACGCTACCGGTCCATTTAAAATATTTTTTGTAATTTTTAGAGCATACTTCTCCTTTTCTCTTTTTTTTCATAGCCAACTAGAGTAAATCTACCATTTATTACAACACTTAGAAAATAAAACGCGAAATCTCGATTTGGAAAAACAAAACGCAAAAAATTCGCAAAAAAATTCGCACAGAAAAATGGCAACACACATTCTCGTCACAGAAATCGACTATAATTTAAAATGTTGTATGCTCTGTGGTAAACAGCTCCATTTGTATGCGAATCTTAGGTAAATTGTCTTGGCTTAGACACATTTTTTGGTAGAAAAAAAGTTTCCATTGCATTTTTTTATCAAAGTAAAAAATGGCGTGGCTCATCAAACTTTTAGTGCGCCCCGGTGTGTTTTATCATGTTTTAATTAATTTTAACGGGCTGAATGTGTATTATTCTACCGGCAAAACGTGACGGAATAGTTTATCAAGCGAGAACAATAGCTTTGTGTTGAGTGAGCGGCGCAAAATCAATAAAATTACCGGTCGTAAAAAAATACCATGTGGCACGGCTACTTGACGGTGCGGTGTGACTTTCAAGGTGGTTTTTATATACAATCCAGTAAAATTTTGACTAATAGTGTGTGATATATCGCTATAACGTTTCATAATCTTGATATTGAAACGAGTGTCAGTGAAGTTTTATGTGTTTTTTTTTTTTTCGTTACAACCTCTTCTGTTCACCATGGATGTTTGACCGTCGTTGAACTTCAGGTGAGTAAAACTTATTTATGAACTAGTCTTGGTGTCAAAATTGTTATATTTCGGTATAGAAAAACTATTTATTAGTTTATTACCGTTCACAGAACGGAGAAAGCTAGTGCCGTTAGCAAAAAAAATAACATCTGGTGATCGTAAACACATGGCGGCCACTTGACTTCGCTTATCGCCCGTGCCGGGTTTCGAGTGGATTTATTATCAACATTGCGGTCAATATTTACTAATAGTGTATGATAAATCGTTAGAACGTTTTATATTATTGTTATTGAAACAAGTATTACTAATATTTATGTGTTTTTTATTTTGTGTCAACCAGATGTTTTCAACCATTGATTTTTTACCGTTATCCAACTTCCACTGACTTCCAGTGAATAAAACTTATATAAGAACTAGTCTTGGTGGCAAAATTATTATATTTCCGTGTAGAAAAACTATTCGAGAGTTTATTACCGTTTACAGAACGGAGATAGCTGGTGGCGTTCAGTTCTTATAAGAATTTTAGTGAGTCCAGTCCTTATAAGAATCTAATACGAATTTACCGGAAACGGGCCCCCCCTATGTTCCGCGCCCTCGTAGATAGGAATTCCAGCCCGGCCCGTCTAAAGGTTAAGTTATAAATGGAGTAACTAACACGACTTTCTTTTATATATATAGATTTGTGTTTAAATACAATTTAAACTAATTTAAGAAGACGGTGCATTTTACCCTTTAAATATAGTTACCTAATCTAAACATGTTTAAGAAGTTGGTGCAAGTGGCCCCTAATTCTTTTTAAAGTTTCCCCTAATTAATTGAAAATCATTAACAAAACGCGCGACATATCGCGCTCAAAGCGCGCGAATCGACACTTATTCTAGTTTGTATTTTTCAAATCCCTACTGCCTCCGCTGTGTCACTGTCACTGTGTGTGTGTGTGGTTTGTTGTTGTACTTAACTTATGACCCCGAGTAGGGTTGCCAGGCGTCCGGATAAAGAAAATAGGTAGGCTTTTTTATTGCGCGTCCGGCCAAAATAATCAGTGTCCGGCTTTTATTAGGCTTTTTACATTTCGCAAACGAGTGAGCGCCGAGCGTGGCCGAGCGCAGGCGATTCGAGTGTCGGTTACTCCCGCAGGCCGCCCGCTCCCTCGCGCCGACACAAAATCCTCAATAATGTAGGGTGTCCGGCCTTTCTACCCAAATGTCCGGCCAAACTGGCTGGTCTGTCCGGCTATTAGGTTTGGCGAGTGAAGGATAGTACCGATAGTACCTACTTTAACTTTTAGCTGTTACTGAGAATTTCATAGAAACTCCAACAACAACACTTGACCTGGAAGTCTAACCCAGGACAGAGTCTTGCAACCACTACAATAATGAAGCAATCCACACCGTGTATATGTATAAAAAAAAACAAAAATTATGTCAGAAAAATATTATGTATTTATTAACAATTATGTCTAATTTTTTTTCTTTTTATTGAACTTCTCCGTCTTTTTACTCGTTCCCTTTACTTTTCTGATGAAACTCTTGATCAGGAAAGTGACGAGCATCGCCAGCGTGGCGAGCACGAGGAGCAGAGCGAGCACCAGGTCGAGCATCCAGCGCTCATACCAGCTGTACTGAAGAGACAGCGAGCGGAGGTGATGCGCTCCTGAAAATGAAATATAACATTCCTGTATTCCACGAAGGTTTAGGCAGAGGCGTCACCGGCCGCCATTTTTATTAAGTTCTGCTTTTTTTTCTTTTTTTTATGGGATTGGGGCAAACGAGCCGCCGGATCGCCTGATGGTAAGCGATTACCGCCGCCCATGGACACTCCCAACACCAGAGGAGTCACAACTGTGTTGCCGGCCTTTTAATAGGGTTTGGGCTTCCGGTATCTTTTCTCACTCGGCGAAACACAACGTAAGCGTTGTTTCACGCCGGTTTTCTGTGAGACCGTGGTATCACTCCGGTCGAGCCGGCCCATTCGTGCCGGCCCATTCGTGCCGAAGCCCTCCCACGGCACTGGCTTACACTGTCGCCTGTATACAAAACATACCTTTTGTGTCTATGGCTAATTCTACATAGTGCTTGATGAGCTGCGAGGGAGATAGTGGACGAGCTCGGAACAGTTTCGACAGCTCCTTCACTCGCTTTGAGTATCTGAAACATCATTTAAGTCAGTAGTCTGCGGGCTTAAGGATTATCGTCCCACCTGATCCCAACGTGCACAACTAAGAATTAAAACCTTTTTTAATGGTATATGGGGGCAAACGAGCAGACGGTCACCTGATGGTAAGCGATAACCGCCGCCCATGGACACCCGCAACACCAGAGGAGTCACAAGTGCGTTGGCCACCTTTTAAAAAGTAGATACTCAATACTCAATTCTTTATTGCATTCCATAATGTTTTATAAAGGTGGACTATAGATAACTTAGATCATTATGGACCCTGTCGGGCACAGCAAAATTAGGAGAGAGGAAGAGGGTTTAGCATCATTTGCAAATTGATACGCTCTTTTCTTGAATATTTGAAGATCGTATTGGTCTGGAAATACTGCAGGCGACAGTACATTTGCATAAAAAATCCCCTAAAACCAAAAACTTGGTCATAACAGCAGTAATAGTTTATCTGAGTTTGTTTCGGTTTCTTCTCAGAGGTCATAACCTAGATAAAGCCGGCGCCATCTAGTTAATAAAATGTAAAACATTGACGTAAAGTGTCTCTAAAGAAATATAGAAATAAATATAATTTAATATTTTTTTATGGAATAGGGGGGTAAAGGGGCTTATGTATCACCTGATGGTAAGCGATTACCGCCACCCAAAACACCAGAAGAGTCACAAGTGCGTTGCCCACCTTTTAAAAGGTTTTGGGCCTCCGGTATCCTCACCCACTCGGCGAAACACAACGTAAGCGTTCTTTCACGCCGGTTTTCTGTGAGGCTGTGGTATCACTCCGGTCGTGCCAAAGTTTGGCGGTAGTTCATATTCATATTTATTTATTTGCAATCCATAATGTAATACAGGTGTTCAGTATAATATTCAGAAACAATTATGGACCCTGTCGGGCACAGTTGTTTGATATACGAGATGAACCCTGGGCAAACGATAAAATACAATAGAAATTCTTACTTGTCGTTCGTAAGCATCTCTTTTAAAGCCTCTTCGATGCCATCGGCCATGTCGGGGCCGAACTTGACCGTCGTCGCGTACCCTGCTTGTTTTGCGCGCTCGGCATTGGAGGGTTGGTCGCCAAATACAGGCACAGCCAGCAAAGGCACGCCCGCCCGCACCGCTTCCAGCGAACCGAGCTGCCCACCGTGAGTTATAAACACCTTCACATTGGGGTGCTCTGCCAACAAACAAAAAGTAATATAGAGAACCAGTGTCGGATTTAGGGAGGGGGCTAAACCATGAAGGGGTACAGCTACACGGCCCGGCCCTGGTGAATTTCACGAATCCCATGGCCGTTGGGGCAAGCGAAGACATCAACGATTTTTAGTCTGTATAAGTCTGACGTACCCTGCCGCCCCCCAGATGGCAGACGATTCGTTAGGTTTTTCCATGCTTAACAAAAAAGGGGGCTAAGAAGACTACTTATCTACATCCACCACCGACTAATCACAAATTACAGCACACCCAAAATATTAGCGCGCTCAAAGTTAGCTATTGCTAACAGTCGTGCAGGTCCTTAAGCGGAGGGCGGAGAGCGGAGAGTCAGATAACTTATATTTCTTAAACGTAATACCAAAATAAATAGCAATCCAAATAAATCGTAATCCAAGCTCCAGCTGGCAATTTCAAGTCGAGAAGTGTTATTGGTTTTTTTTCTATGAAATTCTCAGTAGAAGCTCGAAGTTTGGGATGTGTGCCCCGTTAAACGCAATTGGTTCACCCCCTATTACATGGGACCTAAACATACCGGGGAACTGTGGGTGTATCTAACAGAACGTCTCTGGCTGACCCTTCAGGGAATAGAAACGTAGCGGTAAGTTACAATGATGAAGCGTTACCGAGTATGCTCGCCTGTGGCAACCAGGGTCGGACGTGCACATTGGGCGGCAGGTTGTCGAGGGCTTCCTCAAACTTCCACAGCACAGTGTACGGCAGCGCGGCAAACACGCGCAGCAAAGCGTCGCGCGTGCGCGGCAACAGCGCTGCCGAGCGCAACACGGACCCCATGCTGAAGTACACCACTCCTTGAGTAGACTTGTCCAGGAGTTCTTGTAAATCCTAAAGACAATAATTCACGTTTTATCAATGGGGCTAAAGAAGATAAAATCATATTTTACCTTTGATAAAACAATAATGATTCACGGATACGTGACTCCCACCTACTTTCCAGCATAAGCTGAACCCTAATAGTAAGAAAATCCTATTCAATAACGAGGTTATCTTAAACCGGACATATGAATGTAGGACTGGAACGTGATGAGTATAAGAGATGAAGTATTACGACTGGTAAGGTGTGAGTGAGATAACTAATTAATGTTAAGAATGGTTTGATGATGTGAATGATTTAAAAAGATGATTGACAGATGACAGATGGGCCACAGACGACAAAGGGATGTAAGAGGACGATTGAAAGAAAGATGTTGATATTTTGAAGACGAAAAATAAAACCTAAAGAAACTTTCACCATCTCCAGAGTTTTATTCCATCCCGAATAGTGCATATCCCCACATGTATATTGTCCGGGATACTCCAATACCTACCGCGATAAGTAACACTAAACACTTTGTAGTAAGGTCTCATTTTCAATTTTATTTAATTCAAAGTTAGTTCGTAGCATTTTAATTAATTCTTAAAAAAAAACACAAATTTCTCCTACCTTCGGTAATGGCGGAGGGTTCTCATCGATATGGTACCCTGCAATGCTGATGACGTTAGGAGGGAGACTGAAGGTCGGCGACAGCGACTCGTGCGAGTTCAGGAACATTATGGAGACGTTGTAATAGGCATCGTCGAAAGGCGGCAGGGTGACGCCGCGCGCGGCTGCCAGGGGACTGAAGGTGGACTCGTAAAGACTGATCGTCGAGGGGCGGTCCAACCTGCAAAAAGAATTGAGATAGCTCAGCTGACTTAACCTAACCCTCATTTTAGCAAAATTTGGGTTATGCCGCTTTTTTGTCGACAGTCGAAGAGATGAGCCAAGTAGTTGTAAGGAGTCTTCAGCACATATACCTGTGACACCAGAAGAGTTGCTGAGACATAATTTAGACTGTCGGAGCCGCAGCAACTAAGAGAACTGGCTCTCAAGCGCAAAAGATGAAACACACACCAAGGTTCCTTACGACAGACTTCGACGTAAGGGCAGGCAGACAGTCAGACCCCAAAACGTCTTACTATCGTTGCTCGATTGTCAACCCATAACAGGTGTTGGACCTCGGCTTAGGGCGCTGCTGGCGAAGACAGCCATGGACGGCTGGATCTGGGTTAAATTATTTAGGAAAGAATTTAAAGCTACTCGCTCGGCGCGAGCTGGCTCGAGCATGGATCATCTGGGGGAATTTTGGTTAAACTCCCGGATAGGCTTATACTTACAAATTACCCAGCGTCATGCCCATGAATATGAGGGCATTGACAGCCCTGCTCCAGAAGTTCATGGGTGTGGAGCAAAGGTTGAATAGGAGAGGGACGGTCGACACAGACCGCACCTCATCCATCTGCGTCTCCAAGCTAGGGTACATCCCAATACCACTCAGCACGATCCATGGTACACCCTGGATTGCCGCTATACTGAAAATCAAATTCAAAGTCAAAATGTTTTTTTTTTATTAGACCACTAAATTAATTAGACATAACATACCATCACGCCTGTATTCCCCGAAGGGTTAGGCAGAGGCGTACTAATGTACACCCACAGTTCGCCGGTATGTTTAGGTCCCATGTAATAGGGGGCGAGCCTATTGCCATTAACCGGGCACAAATTCCTAACTCCGAGCTGCTACTGGGAATTTCATAGAAAAACCCAATAACACTTTGCTCGACCTGGGAATCAAACCCAGGACCTATAGCGTAGCAGTCGCGGTCAGGACCACTTGGCTATTGAGGCAGTTAAATTAGATACTTTAAATTAATTAGATACTTTTGAAAATTCAGAACTATGTAGTTGCATGGTTCCGAAAAGTGGGTCTTATTTAAATTACAATTCAGTTTATTTTCCAATCTTCTTATGGAGAAGAGCCGGCAAGAAAGCTCTTTAACAAAACATTATTACAATATTAATCTTTACAACTATGTTTTAAATGACGGCGGTATCCTAATGGCTAGGGCGTCGGACTTGCAATCATGTGGTTGCCGGTTCGCATCCGATCCATTGCACTACCGACGTGAACTCACTCGTAACGCAAGCATTTAGCTTAGTACGAGAGGTTAACAAGAATAGGTAGTTAGTAATGTGCGACATGAAATTGACGATCTACCACTTAACTCACCCGGCAACAATGTCACAGAAAAAAGCCTCAGTGACCACAGCATCGAATTGTGTGTTAATCAGCGCGTCCCGAACAGCCGGCACACCAAGCATCGCCATCGTCACATTATTGGCAAACTGCTTCACAAACGAAATTCCGCTATTGAAATTTTTACTCTGTGTCATGTCCACGTCTAAAAAAAACAAAATCACCAAATTATTAAAGCTATCTGACGTTGTTTTTAATTTATTCAAATACCGCATAGAAAAATATGTAGGTCCTTTTAGTACTTTCAATAGACGACGACAATTCATCTCTAACCTTTTTATATTTATATACTAGCTTTAGCTCACGGCTTCGCTCACTTAGAAGCTTTAATAGGATTAGAAATGTAATGGATTCCAACAATAATTTAATCAAAACCAACAAATAGTTAGCAACAGTAGTTTTTTCTCCAACCCATAACAAACACACAAACAGACAAGAATTTTAAAAATAACTTTTTTGGATTCGGTTTAAATACCCTAACCCACTTTTTTTTTTAATATCTTCAATGTAGAGACACAGCTTTTTTACAACTTTATAACAGTAGAGAAGCTAAGAAAATATTATTTAGAATTGATGGCTTTCGGTAAGTATTCCAGCGCCATCTAGTAGGTACGTTACATACTAAAAGTTTGGAAATATTTCTGTCTTCTTCAAATTTAACTCTAGCCTTTTTTTAGTTTTATTAAAAAGTTAATGAAATACTTACTAGTTGCATATTCCTTGACTACGCCTATATCAATGACATTCAAACCCTTCGGTGGATTTTTGCCAATTTTCTCTGGAAATGGTGTAAGCCATGTTATCTGTAAATATAACAAAAAGGGGAATATATAAAAATAGCATCACATTATCACGCCTGTATTTCCCGAAGGGTTTGGCAGAAGCGTACTAATATACACCCACTGCTCGCCGGTATGTTTAGGTCCCATGTAGAGGGGGCCGAGCCATTAACCGGGCACAAATTCCAAACTCCGAGCTGTTACTGGGAATTTCATAGAAAAACCCTAAAAAAGATAGTGTTTGGTGTTGTGTTTTGAAGGATATTTACCTTATGCCCAGCTTTGAGTAGAGGGTCAACAATACCCTTTCCGAGCTGGTGGTGGCTGTGTGAGGGTACTTGAGAAACACACAGGATATGATACCCGTATGCGCAGGACAAAGTTGCTAACAGCAGGACTATATTCAGTTTCATTGTGTACTGCAAAGAAATATGTTCATTATTCAGTATTTTTATCGTACTTCAATTACTGTTTACACTTATACTGGAATCTATCTACATTATTATTACTACCTACTACACTCTGAGTTTCGGCGTTTCTTCTCCGAGGGCGTCAGTTAGGAAATTCCAGCGCCATCTAGTTACAAAAATGTAAAACATTCACTAGTAAAAGTGTGCTTAGAATCTATTTACAAAAATAAATATAATTTATCATAAGACTTGAGTAAGTAAATATAATGTTTCATTGTAAAAATAATGTAATGTAGGAATAATTATTATGATAATGGTTTCAAAATACATATAATTGTTTCATTTCAAAAATATATTAATAAACAATAAAAAAATTAATAGGTAGGTACTTGCGTATTAAAATTACAGACGGCAGAATTTCAAAATCATTGTGATGAATTTCAAGTGTTAGGTAGGTACACAGATATAAATTAACGTTTAACGATATAATAATCAGCTTTAATTTTTAATGTATTTTATTGTACTTTTAATAGAGATACCTATTTAAAAACTGTCTCATTAGCCTAATTAGTGGTACCAGGCAATTTTTTTTATATGAAATTCAAAGTAGGAGCTCGGAGTTTGAGGATCTGTGCGCGGCAATCGGCTCGCCCCCTATTACATGGGACCTAAACATGACCGGCGGAGTGTGGGTGTACTAGTACTAGTACACCTCTGTGGTCTGCCTAACCCTTCACGGATACAGGCGTGATGGTAAGTTGTTATGTCAGCTACAGTTGGCGCAAAATAACTTGAACCAAAATAGCGGATGCGCAGTAGTCGTTTTTTAGTACATTTTGCTCGCAAATGTACTGCGCAAACTTTCCCCCTCTCCGTTAGTTTTGGGTCAAGTTATTTTGCGCGAATTATACATTATATTATGGTAAAAACATAACCCCAGGGGGGGGGACACTTAGAACATGCATCACGTCAATAAATACAGACATGCCATCTACTTTGCATAACAGACAAACACTGCTACCTAATAGTTTCAAGTCTATCGATAGATGTCTCTTCTCTCAAACTGTAATGCAATTAATAAAATAGGTTTAAGGATGATCATTTAGCTGGGCCCGCCAAATTCAAATTACAATTGGTTTTTCGCAATTTCGCAAAGTTTTTGATGCTCAGTTGTGAATATTGTATAGCTAATGCTGAAATTACTACAACTTTGAATTTAGAATGTGTTATAGACCTATAAACTGAGAAAAACCAATTGTAATTTGAATTTGGCGGGCTCAGCTAAACTATCAGCCTTAATATGTGCGGGAATTTAATTCTGTATTAATACTATTATTTATAGTATTTATTGTACAGACCATTTATAACATGTTTGGTAAAAAATATCACATTATTTTATTTCAATAGCACTGTAGCTTATGGTAACATTGTTGTGAATACTTTTGATATTATTTAACTGGCAACATTAAACAATATGGTTGCTGAATCTTGTGTTTACGTATGTTAGTGTTTCGTGTTCATTATATGATGAATTATTAGTTTTTTTCAGTGTTTTGTCTACTTCAAACTTCGAGTTAAGATCTCTTCTTTGTCCTGATATGAGATTATATTTGTAAACCAATATTATTCTACCATTAAACTATAAATAAATGAAAACGTATACCTGTATTATATATATCTATCTACCTACCTATAGCTATCTATAGAGCGTTTGTTTGTTACTATTAGGAAATGCAGATGTCGCTTCATAACTTCAAATCGGGATGCCTCAAATTGGCTCAAGAGGGCTCTCTTGTACAACTATATTATTATACTCTTTGCATAACCCTCACAACACGCATCGTCGGTTAGTCTCGTCACATCGCATCGGGTCAAAATGCGATAAGGATGTCCAAAATGTATTCCTTCGCCAGACATAATGATTATCATCGATAAACAAAGAAAAAATAATCGATATCTTCATACACAAACAAACACGTAAGTATCTATTTAATTTTAAAGTGTCTTTGCAATCAGCCTTTATTTTTCATTTCTTTGGGTTGGTAACAAACGATAATACCATTTTTTTTAAGTATTAGAATATACAATCTTGATAATTATGCCATCCACTTCGTCTACCACAAATTGACGGATAAGATAACAATACTACTACTACAATTTTGAAAGTAGGTAATAATATGCAAGGCTTACTAAAGCAATATTTATGGCACTGCGCCGCCATGCCGCGGCACGGCATTAAATTTCGCGGCAAAAGTTGAAAAAAGAAGGTGATAAAGTACTTAGGAATCCAATGAGTGCAATTAGTTTGTATATTATTAAGAAGAGTAGTTGAGTAATGGATAGTAATTTATTATTTTGTTTACATATTATATGTGTATTATTTATTTTAAGTGTTTAGTTTCTTTTGTGTACGCCAGACTTCGTATTTATCGCCTTTCCGCGTAGACTTGCCGTCCTGGTAGCTACCTCGTAGGTATCGCGTAGAAACTAAGTAGGTACGTCGCTGCCTCGTAGCGGCCGCGTAGGCATCTTCTAGTACCGCCGTAGTGGCTGCGTAGGCATCTTCTAGTACCGCCGTAGTGGCTGCGTAGGCATCTCATAGATTCTGTGTGGCTATACGTAGATACCTCGTAGGTATCTCTGCATCGCGTAGACACCGAGTGGCAGTCGAGTGGGCGCCTCTCATTTTTTTTAAAAACCTCTGTTCTCAATAAAAACATAATTATGTCACTTGAGAAAAATACTAAAGTCTTAAAACTACCATAAGTTTGTCGTATTTTGTATGAAAATCCGTGCACAGTGGGTTGTTTTTTTTGTCACATACTTACACACAGACATATACTAACGCTTTTTTCCCACAGTGGTAGGCAGAAACTATAAACCGCCACTTGCTACGATTCTTGCATACTTCCGTTACTTCGTCTAAATTTCTTTAATTCTCTTTGTTTGTTTGTAAATACTTATCCCGTTACTTCGTCTAAATTTCTTTTATTCTTTTGTCTGTCCCGACATTGGCATGTTATCAGTATGAGATAAACAGAAGTGTTTACTCAAACAGACGTTCATTTTATAATCTTATCACTGAGCCTAGATTTATTGATAAGCAATAATTATGAGTACCCACTATAAAATATCGTCTGTGTAAGTATGTCCACTACATTAGTTAGTTTTGAGTTTTGCCTGTAACATATACAATGTATATATTTATAAAGTTATTTAGTGAAGGAAAAATTCGACTCGCAGGCAGGATTCGAACCTGCGTCTTCTGGCTAGGTACGCCAGACGCTATGACCACTAAGCCACCGCGAGTCCCACCTGCCATGTCGAAATTTGCCTTCACATACTGAATTTACGTCTTAAAGGTTACGCCAGTGACAACTATTGAAAAGCAAGTGTAGCCTTTCAATAGTTGTTGCAATTTGAAAGCAAATTTCTACCTGGCGGGTGGGATTCGCGGTGGCTTAGAGGTCATACCATAGAAACCGGTTTCTGGTTAGCCAGAAGACGCAGGTTCGAATCCTGCCCGCAAGTCAAATTTTTCCTTCACTAAAATAACTTTATAATCATAGCATGGAAAATGCTAGAAAAATACAAAAAGAAGCCTAAAATACTGAGAATATAAAGCGGTAGCCTAATGGCTAGGGCGTCGGACTTGCGATCATGCGGTTGCCGGTTCGTAACCAACCCATTGCACTACCGACGTGAACCCACTCGTAACACAAGCGTTTAGCTTACCCTCACGATACTAAGTAGTACTTAAGCTTTTTTAAAAAAAAAAATTAGTTTAGTTTTTTATATAGGTACAAATCATAAGTCTAAGAGATTTATTTATTTATTTAGACAACCAGTAGCTGTTACACTGTTTCATAAATCTATACTAATCTATATCTATACTTCATATAAATCTGAAGAGTTTGTTTGTTTTTTTGTTTGCTTGAACGCGCTAATCTCAGGAACTACTGGTCCGATTAGAAAAAATCTTTCAGTGTTAGATAGCCCATTTATTGAGGGGCTATATATCATTACGCTACGCTGACGAAGTCGCGGGCAGAAGCTAGTCTAAAATATAATTCTATGATAGAAGTAAATGTACAGCATTTTAAGGAGATATCGAGAAATATAGAGATATTCCCCTTTCGGATGGGTCAGGGTTTTATAACATGTATATAGTTAGACTAGAATAAAAAGCACGGAAGGCAGTTGTAGGATTCATTACGTAAGTGTCGATTATAATGTTAAGACATAATCGCATTCGCAGCTGACCTCGTCTTATGACGTCACCTAATACAGGCCAACACTAATAATTTATTTTAAATTATTGTTGCTAATTCCTTTAAAAAAAACTGATTAATTTAAACAGAGAATCGAATGCATAAAACGTTTCCTATTTTAAACAGACTTAAGTATAAAAAAAGGATGAGGTTCTATATTCGTCTGTGTCTGTGTAAGTATGTTTTTTTAATGTATCACCGAAATTTTCGGCATTAATGTGGACCTTTTTTTAAAAAAACATTGTCCTAAACTAGAATCTTCTCCTGTATCGTGGGTTCTTTTACAAACAAAAAATTTACATACACAAACGCCCAGACCCGGAACACTTATACGTATAACATGATAATCACGTAAAAAGTCGATCGCTCAGCCTAGCCACTAAGCCAAACGTGACGTCAGATTGAAATACTTATTATAATTACACCTCTATATGTGATGGAGGAAGTAAATAACAATAATTATTATGTGTTGTGCTAATAATAAACTTGTTAGATGCTTGTTTGAGGCAAATATAATAATGCAAGACAAATAGAATCTAATGAGATGTATAAAGAATACAAATTTTTATTCCTACTCAGTAGGGTTGCCAGGCTCGAAAATCGAAAAAGCCGGACACCGATTCATATTTAGCCGGACATTGGTCCCTTGCTTGACACACTGGACTTTAAAAGAAAAAAAAAACATCGTACGCGCGCTTTCGTTTGGCATCTTTTGGGGGGGCAGGATTGTCAAAAAGCCTTACAATAGCCAATAGCCGGATAGGCAGGCAGACAGGAGGATTTGTATAAATTTGGCCGGCAATACTGTAAAAAGGCGGTCTTAAATACGTAGGTAATTAACCTATAAGGTAGCAGTCGCATTTGGGACCATTATAAAATAATGTTAAATGATATTTATTTTTGTAGTGGTCCTGAGTGTGACTGCTACGCTAGAGGTCTTGGGTTCGATTCCCAGGTCGAGCAAAGTGTTATTGGGTTTTGTCTATGAAATTCCCAGTAGCAGCTATGAGTTTGGAATTTGTGCCCGGTAAATGGCAATAGGCTCGCCCCCTATTACATGGGACCTAAACATACCGGAGAACTTTGGGTGTACATTAGTACGCCTCTGCCTACCCTACCCCTCGGAGAATACAGGCGTGATGGTATGTTATTTTATGTTTTACAAGTCAATGTTTTAAATGTTTTAAAGTAGATGGCGCCGGCTTTTCATATCTGACGACCTCTGAGAAGAAACGCTGAAACAAGCTCAGAGAATCATGGTCTCATTAATATAAAGTCATTATATAAAGTCTAGTAGTAGTAGTGATAATAAGATACTTAATATGTGTGTTACGATGTAGGGCAATATCTGAACAGGCCTTTTGAAGAAAGAGCCATAGCAGCCTTGAGTTGACTAAGGAGAAGGAGACTAAGGATAGCTCATATTAGTCAAATTAATGCTCCCAAGTGCGTCTGCTACCCTAGAGGTCCTGGATCGAGCAGTTCTATTCTGTTTTTTTTTTGGCTTTTTTTGGACTTTGTATTGTGCGTCATTAGTAGGCAGGACAACTCTGTCTAACCCAGCGAGAACAGGCGTGATGGTATGTTAAGTTATATAAGTAAATATAGTCAGTTTTTTTTTTCTAAGCGTCCTGTTATGCAAACTATATGGAAAATAAAATGTCGGTTAAAACAGAAAGTTAGGTAATAATATGCGACTTTGGCGGTTGGTTATTTTCAACCTTATTAATAAATAGTTTAAGGTCACAAGATGGGCAACCGGTTATTTATTTCACATCGTAGAATGTAAAATACGAAATGAGTAAGTGTACGAGCACGAGCAAAGAGTACGAGCAAAGTGTTATTGGGTTTTTCTATGAGATTCCCAGTGGCAGCTCGGAGTTTGGAGTTTGTGCTCAATTTATGGATATAGGCTCGCCCCCTATTACCTGGGTCCTACTTACCGGCGAACTGTGGGTGTACATTAGTACGCCTCTGCCTAACCCTTCTGGGAATACTATTGTTTTTTTTAGTATTTAATTTAACTAAGGTATATAGTACCTAACCTGTGATGTCTTTTTCTGGTAGCTAATGCACTAAGTACTCATTCTTGATTATAATCGCCGTGACAGACGAACAAAACAAGGTAAAAACATAAAGGTTTAAAATCATCAAAAACATATTTTTTAAATAAGGAACATGCAACATGCCTAGATTTATGTTAGCAAGCACGGAGGTTCTAGTCAAAAATATATTTTTAATATGTAGATAATTATTATTTTGCCTTACATGTTGCTTGACAAGTTTACTAAAATATGTGGTTACAACTTCCAGACTTTCGTAAAAAAAAGACCATGATTTTGACGTGTGGTCTATCTATAAATAGAAAAAAAACTCACTCAAATTAAATCCTTTTTTCACATCTGCATAGACTTCGATTCACGAAAGAAAAATAAACTAAAATTCAAATGTCGAACGCTGAAATCACGGCGTTGCTTTGTGTTTATTTTATTAGTTATCTAGCGAACACACCCGGACTGCTCGCCGAGGCAACCTTGACTAACGAACTGCCGACTATTTCTTGATAGATTTGTTTGTATGAACCGTGATGTCAGTGATGTTGATTATATGGCTGTGTGGGCCGTATGCCGCGTGGCATTGACATTGAATGGCATCACTAGGTGCTATTAGGTGAATCTCACAGTGTGAGCAACCTGTAACGTGATGTGGGTGTGTTTTTTTTTTTAAAGCTTACTTACTAGCACTGTGGTTCGCACATTACTAGTATTCTTGTTAACCCCTCGTGCTAAGCTAAATGCTTGTGTTACGAGTGGGTTCACGTCGGTAGTGCAATGGGTGGGGTTCGAACCGGCAACCACATGATCGCAAGTCCGAAGCCCTAGCCATTAGGCTACCGCCGCTTAAAAAAAAAATGTATACAAAAAAATGTATAAAAATGAATTTGCCGTGAATTGTCTGTTTCACGTGTGTTTTGCGCTTTTAAATAAATAAATAAATAAATTCTTTATTTGCATAAAACATGGTATAAGTACATGGTGTTACAATAATTATAATAAAGAGCTTACATGTTTTGCCAGAATTGTACATAGCATGCAAATCTTCAACCTAATACTAACATGAAAATTTCTTGTCCATAAATTATTTAAGACTAAGGCCCACTTGCACTAACTTCTGAAATGTGTTTAAATTGTATTTAAACACGAAATTTCTATGAAAAATTGTGTTTAAATATGACTTAAACACATTTAAGAATTTGGTGCAAGTGGGCCGAAGTATAAAAATTACTAGTTTTCAACCAATTAAACAATTAATTCTTAAATAATCTAGTGTTTCAGTTTTTTATATTACGCGGTATCTTATTATATATACGAACACAATTACATAAGCAGCTTTTACTATATTTAGCCAGCTTGGGAAGTTCATGTAGAACGAGTCTATGTGGATCACGCCGGTTCAAGTTCAAGTTCAAGTTCTTTATTTGCATTCATGTGTTACAAAGATGTTACAAAATATTGATCAGTTTCAACATGAAACCCGGTAAGGGTACAGCAATATAATTAGTTAAATTATAGGTACTTAATACTTTAATACATACTTACATTCGTTTTCTAATTAATCTAATTGGTACATACAGTTCTGTTAAAATTTTATGTTGAGTAGGTAGATATTTCTTAATCTATTTGGAATTATAAATCTATATTGCATAATTTTTTGATGAGGTATTTAATAAATTATTAGATAATAGGATTTTTTTAGATTTTTGTAAGCCAATTGAATATGAATTTTACTATATTTTAACGTAATGTATGTTTTTTATACAATAATTATGTAATATTTTACATAGAAGAGACAACACAATATTAATCATTACATTTTATTATTTATATAATTCAGTATTTGGTAATTTATTTTCCAAATATTCTGTTATAGAGTAAAAGCAATTTTGTATTAAAAAACATTTAAATTTTTTATTAAATAAAATAAATTTGGATTCTTGCTTAATTTGTAGTGGAAGTTTGTTATATATTTTAACTGCCATATAGTATGGGCTATGGTTAAGCATTTTTAATCAAGATTGTGGGAGATATAATCTATTTCTATGGCGCGTATTTAGGGTATGAGTATCTTTGACTTTTGGAAAAATGTTGAGGTTTTTGTATACAAATAAGCAAATGTCATATATGTACATGGACGGTAAAGTAAAAAGATTTAGTTTTTTAAAGTGAGGCTTACAGCTTTCGGTATTATCAATATGGGCCAGAATCCTTATAATTTTTTTCTGCATTATAAATAATTCACTGGCATCAACGCTGTTTCCCCATAGCATAACTCCGTCCGTTCCGAGGGTTCATATCATTGGCATTGGTGATTTAAACAAAGTTTTATGTTTATTAACGAACATGCATATTTCATAAATATAAAGGGACGGCAACGGTAACAAACCTAGTTTTTTAAATATAGGTCGACACGACTCCTCCGGATGCATCCCATACATTGCTATATTGCACTTTTTTGAGCAACGAATGCTCGGTTTATATCTGCTTTAGGAGGGTGAAACACGTAAATAGGTATTTGGAGATATAAAAAGCTTTGAAAACTTTAAAGTTCACTCGTAAAATCCAGAAAAGCACAGAATTAGAATGTTCTAAATTGTTTCAACTAAGATATAGGTATGTAGGTATGTACACCGTGGTCAACCCCATTTGTTAGTTCGATATGTCCATCCTAAGGTTAAGGCCGCCCATTGTATGTTTTTTGTTTCAATATGTCCTGTCCTATGTTTAATTTTGTGCAATAAAGAATATAATAAATAAATAAATATATTTTTTTGTTTTATTTGCTGAACCCAACATAACTGTTTGGAGCCGGTCTTAGATGTGAAATTTGAGAAAGGTAGGTGGTCAGCAAAAAAATTGTTTACAAGCCAAAACAATAAGTAGGTGCACGTCGTGTAAAAGTTTAAGTCTGATCCCGCCATCTAGCGTCGAGTAGCAAAATTATATTATAAAATAATTATTTCGATTTTGTGTAATGAATTTCCTGTATTAAGAAATGACAAAATAGAAAAAAGCAAATGCAATCTTAATTAAGTATAGTTATTCCTACTCGGCGATAGATGGCGGTACTAGAAGAGATTTTTCCTTATTTTATTCCTAGGATTTTATTAGGTACTACAATGTTAAAGTAGTATTATAATAATAGCCTAGCGCTCACCCTAGCTTAATGAAAAATATACCGATGAAATGTGGAATGCGCTTCCAGAGTGGGTCTTCCCCGATAGATATAATCTGGGTGTCTTTAAATCACGAGTGAATCGGATTATTCTAGGTAAGCATCATAGATAACAGTGTCGCGAACCGGCGATCCACCTTAGGCCTATCAATAATAAAAAAAAGTTAGGTAGGTACCTACCATGATGAGACTGACAGATGCAAGACCAGCTTTTACCAAGTAGAACAATTTTGTGAACTATGAACTCCACATACTTTAAAGACGTTTTTAAATAAGAGGGCAAGATCGTAAGACATACATTGAGGGTAGAACACATCACTTCTCTCTGCGCATTCGAGTGTCAGCTGCACGGTGCACAATTGATGGCTTTCCTGTATTCAGTGTAGGGGAGGCACGTCGATTTTATTATACCGGCGAAATTTAGATTTACATTAGTTGACCTCTGCCTGGTTAGGCAGAGGTCAACTAATGTAAATCTAAAGGCCTGCCTGTATGCCTGTATTCCTCGAAGGGTTCTTCGAGGAATACAGGCGTGATGTGGTCTCGGTAGCTAAGTAGGCTAAGTCCGGTGTACTTTACCGCAGGGACGCAGGTTCGAGTCCAGCCTGAGATCGAATTTTTCTTCTACTAAATGCATATCTTTGGGAATATTAAGCACGGGTTTAATGATACTAGTATTCTATTATTAACTGTGATAATAGTAATAAAACATTGATTCCAGACAGTCCGTGCAATATGTTAGTAATAATAACTACCTATTTAATGCAAAATATAATAAAAAATAATCCGACCTATTTTTCACAACTCTATGATAGTTTTTTTTTACTTTATTATTGTTTTACAAGAATAAACAAACATTACACTAAAAAACCACTGAGGTTTAAACCTGTGCTATTGTGAGTCTGTCTATTAACAATTAAAAATAATTAATAGGCTATAAATAATAATTAATATAATTAATATGAATCAGCATGGCAGCCCTGGCGTGTTTGAAGATTTTTTTCTTTACAATTGGCACCTTACACCGATCAATGCGTGGCTTAAGTTAAAAGCGGATATAGGCTCCACACTTTTTGTGTTTTTGCTAGTGTCAAATATATACAGTAATCAAGTAATTTCCCATCATGGGATTATTATGGCACCACACTTTTTGTGTTCGCCAGTGTCAAGTATGCAGTTGTTCAGTTTTGCGTTCGCCAGTGTCAAGTATAGGTATTGTTGTTAAGTTGCCCTATTAAAACGGTAGAAACTTATTGAGGCTTCCATGGAGTTTAGGAGTGAACCCAAAAAGTCACGATTTGCAATTTCAACGTGGGAGAGCCATGCTTCGGCACGAATCGGCCGGCTCGACCGGAGTGATACCACGGCCTCACAGAAAACCGGCGTGAAACAACGTTTGCGTTGTGTTTCGCCGAGTGAATGAGGTTACCGGCGGCCCAAACCCTTTTAAAAGGCGGGCAACGCACTTGTGACTCCTCTGGTGTTGCGGGTGTCCATGGGCGGCGGTTATCGCTTACCATCAGGTGATCCGTCTGCTCGTTTGCTCCACTATCCCATAAAAAAAAAAATAAAAAAAAATATATATAATTTGCCTACACTCACACACGTTCACGAAATCACGAACACTTAATTATCCACCATAATTACACATTAAACTCCCGAGAAATTAATGTTTTGAAAAATAATATAAAAAATCGACAACTTATACATTTTCCCATCTAAACTCCGTGTCGAGTATCTACAAATTATGATGTGGAGGGACGAGGTTGTGGTCGTGTAAGGGGCTCCGTCCAGTTTCGTTTGTAGCACGGTAGATGTCGCTACAATGTGGTGATCCGTGAAATTATTGTGTGAAAATCGTCATTCATGATTTCAGAACTGTAGATTTTTGACAGTTTTGCCTTCGATAACTGTTCAGTCATTTAGAACAACTGGACGACCATTATAGTGGACGTCGGCCACAGGTCTTTATTTTTGGCCAAAATATTATTATTAATAAACACAATAGTAAGAAATCTCGAACCAGTGGTACTAAGTGTGACGTTAGAATTCCTGGATTCGATTCCCGAGCACTGATATTAGGTTTTTCTATGAAATTAATTTCTATTTTCTGAAGTAGCATCAGCTCCGAGTTTGGATTTGTGCCTGGTTAAGGGCAATAGGCTCGCCTCCTATTTAATAGGATGATGAAACTACTACTGGCGAACTGTGGGTGTCCATTAGTACACCTCTGCTTAACCCTTCAGGGGATACAGGCGTGATATATGAGAAATCTCTGTAGGTACCTACTTAAGTGTAGAAATAATCCGTCACCATTGTCCGAGAAAACGCTCATTCATCAATCTTCGACAAATATTGCGTGTATAAATATAAAAATGACCTAAATTCTTCCCATGGTCGCGACAGACTGTTTGAATTTTTATGTTTATTTGTATTTAAACTTATTTAGAGACTAAAATACAACTCCCATATTACATGGGACCTGTAGCGACATCTACACGCCACATAGAACACTACGACGGACAAATCCTGACTCGCGCAAGTGAAGTTTGCAACGCAACTTGAATAGCAAAGTAAGTATGTACAACCCCCTTTTTTTTCTTGGCGTGTGAATATCCTCATGGAATTCCGTCGCTCGAGGAAAGCGACGGGGTGTACCGGACTCTACCCAGAGTGGGTGACCTACCGAGTAAACCACACGGGTGTTTCGCCTCACCGCATTTTGCTGAGGTTACGGGAGCGAAGTTTCGTTTACATCAACCGTGGGGCCGTGGCCCGCCTGGCATAAACACCTGCCTCTTCGGAGGATCTTCCCTTTGGTTGGAGGGTCAACACACCTCGTCCGTCCGCAGACCTAAACTTAGCTGCGAACTGTAAGTTAGTAAATTATCGAACACCTCTGCCCAACTCTTCAGGGAATGCTGGCGCATCCTTTGGATTCCAGACCCTTCAATGTGTGTGAACACAACGCTATCATAGGTCATGATGGGACGAATGCACGTCAAGTAAATTCTCACCTTATATTTAAGGGATAATTTGCTGCGTGCATTGAGCAAACTGTGGAGGCGCCCGAAAGCGGAAGCGGTACGAGAGCGCACCGTCTTTATGTGCTCTCGGAACGAGAGTCGGTAATCTAGAATCACGCCCAGGTATTTGGCCTTCTTTTCCCAAGGGATCGGTTGGCCGTAGAGAGAGATGAGTCGGGCTTCAGTGGAGCGGTCGTTGCTTTTGTGAATTAAATTAAAAATTTTAAAAAACCCCCGACACAAAAATAATCCTGAATCCCTATAAAAAGAAAAAAATAAACTTGAAATTATAACCCTTCGTAAGTACGTATGAAGTTTTTTGATTAAATTTTGTCGCGTCGGGGGACCGCTCTCTAATTATGTGAATCCTTTCCTTTCCTTTTGCTTCCCGAACGTGAATCGCGCGAAATCAGAATTGATGTGGATGGCGCGTACATCGCCGCGACGCGCGGGAGGGTGTAAAGTGGGCGGAGCGTAACATATTCAAGTTTGGCGACCCGAGCGGGCAGACACGCGAGAGCTAGAGAGCGGTCCCCCGACGCGACAAAATTTAATCAAAAAACTTCATACGTACTTACGAAGGGTTATAATTTCAAGTTTATTTTTTTCTTTTTATAGGGATTCAGGATTATTTTTGTGTCGGGGGTTTTTTTAAATTTTTAATTTAATTTGTTATTTCACACTTTTTGTAGGGACTCCTTAGTTATTTTGTTTAATTTCTTTTATTTTCTTGCGTTTTAAGATCCAGGTAATTTAGTGTTTAATTAGGTATTTTCTTCGTTTAGTTATTCAACTTTTGTACAATTATTTCATAGCTATTAGATATCTTATATCATAGTGTATAGTATTCTACTTATCAAGCCCTTTCATTTGATACCTTTATTGAGGGAGTAGTGAAAAAACATAATAAATTCACCATTTCGTGGAGGCGGCCATCTTGGATTTGACATTTTTCATAGTGTATAGTATTCTACTAGTCAGGCCCTTTCATTTGATACCAATATTGTGGGGGTTGTGAAAAAATATGTAAACCGCCATCTTGTGGCGGCGGCCATCTTGGACCGATTTTCATCAAACATAGCTAAGAACACTCCCCACTTATTCACCTTTCAAACAAAAAAAACAAAATCAAAATCGGTTCATCCATTCGGGAGCTACGATGCCACAGACAGACACACACACACACACACACACAGACAGACACGTCAAACTTATAACACCCCGTCGTTTTTGCGTCGGGGGTTAAAAAGAACGGCCGCGCTCTTGGAGGGATTGACCTCGATTCTCCATTTCCTAAACCAAGTGCCGAGGGCATTGACTGAGGTCTGGAGGATCTTGGTAACAGCAGGGAGGGATTTGTCAGAATAGTTTACAGCGATAGTATGTGGTGTTATAAAATATACTGTTTCCTGTGGAGCTGCGCTCGTCTGTCGTTTATATAAGTATATATCATTTCTGGCTGACCTAATTTCGTTACTATCATGATCATACCAGCTATCTATCTGCCAAGCCCCCTTAGGTTAAAGCGTGATACATTCCACTATTCTCGTCGCCGTACATGGATAGGAAACTCCCCTACATTGCATTTAGTCCTAGTTCGTGCAAGTTGCGTGATTCTGCAATAAGATGACACGGAAGAAAACGTCGTGTTGAAGTCAGAATTTGAATCACGAATGAATAGATTTCTTCTAGGCAAGCGCACTCCATGATGGCGTTCAAGTGTAAGCTTATCTATACTAATATATAAAGCTGAAGAGTTTGTTTGTTTGTTTACTTGAACGCGCTAATCTCAGGACTGGTCCGATTTGAAAAATTCTTTCAGTGTTAGATAGCCCATTTATTGAGGAAGGCTATAGGCTATATATTATCACGCTAAGACAAGTAACTATTCCACGCGGACGAAGTCGCGGGCGGAAGCTAGTCCAGAATAAAATCAGAATCTGCAATGATTGTAGGTAACAAAAATATTGGTGTTATTGGCATTTAAACAATGTAATCCGGTTGGTAGGTCTGTTGATAAGTCAAAGTATCAAATTTCCATAAAATACTTACATCGTCACTCTTACTTTCCCTGAAGGGTTAACCAAGGATATTCATATATACACCCAAAATTCACCGGTATGTTTAGGCCTCATCTAATAACGGAGGTAAGCCTACTGCCATTAACTAGACACACAACAGTCTAAAGCTGCAAATTAAAATTTCATAGAAAAACCCTATAACAATACTTTGCTCGACCTGGGAATCGAAACCAGGACCTCTACCGCAGCAGTCACGCTTAACGAGACAGTTAGTAGTCGACCTCGGTCAAACTTGGACATCCTTCAACGTCCTCACATCTTGTTATCGCAATATTGTACCAGTGAAGTTTGTAATTTATTTATTTTAAAAGAGTGTCCATGGAGTTTCTTGCGGGATTCTTCTCCATAGGATCGACCTTTTGGAACCGTGCAACTAGAATCACAACGTTTCATAAACGCTTGTAAAAGCTTATTTGAAATAAAAACATTTGAACTTGAACTTGAACTTGAGTTGAAAGGTATGTACAGTACTTAATGATTTTTGTGATAATTTATTAGGCATACACAAGACCCACTTTTTGGAACCGTCAAACTAGTTGTGACATTTTAAACGTATCTATTTGAATGGTCTAATTAAAATAAAACATTTTGACTTTGATTTTCCACGAATTGCAGAATAACTCTTTAAAATCAAAGAAGGAATTATTACCGGCGGCTAGACTGAGTCACGATGCAACATTCGCTCTTTACAGCAGGCGCCACGTTTAGCAAACACGACGGTAGGTGTCGCGGAAGTCACCGAGGTGACTCTACTGGTTAGTAAAAGCTGATACGATTATAGCAGAGACAGCTTAGTGATATGGCCAATGGATTACCAAGTAGGTATGTGGGTAAGGTTATATCACTCGCTACAATGATTTACTGGGCAACGCACTTGCCGCTCCTCTGGTGTTGCGGGTGTCCATGGGCAGCGGTTATCGCTTACCATCAGGTGATTCATCTGCTCGTTTGCCCCCCTATCCCATAAAAAAACCGAATTGCTCGTACGAACTTATTACCAAAATAAATCGTAATTCAAACAGAATATAATCAAATAATGATATTACTCGAATTCGGATACTATACATTTAGAAAAGAAATCTAGAATCTTTAAAAGAGTGTCCATGGAGTCTCTTGTCAGATTCTTCTACATAGGATCAACCGTTTAGAGCCATACAACTACAATCTTAACGTTTTTATAAAAGCTTATTTGAATTAAAAACATTAGAACTTGAACTTGAAATAGGATTTTTAATGTTTTTGTTTATTTTTCTATTTTTCATGTTAAGATTTAAAAAGTGGGTGTACCTTAGTACACCTCTGCCTAACCCTTCGGGGAATAAAGGCGTGATGGTATGTTAAGATTATAAAGTTATTTTACATACCATCACGCCTGTAGGTATTCCCCGAAGGGGTAGGCAGAAGAGTACTAAGATACACCCACAGTTCGCCGATATGTTTAGCTCCCATGTAATAGGGAAATAAAATTCGAAAAAAAATCGAATCCTGCCTGCGAGTCGAATTTTTCCTTCACTAAAATATAGGATTCTTAAATTATGATTATAAAATATAAATACTAGGTACATTTACTAGATTAACAAACATTTGACTGAAATCGCATGTACATAAAAAAATATGTAAGTACCTATCCTGCTCTGAAAGAGTCATAGAGAGAGCTAGCAATCATAGAGCCATATAGATAGAACATTTCAATGTCAAATCGATTGAATTGACAATGTTTCCATAAGTTACAAAATGCACTCGTTTTGAATAATATAAATTACGCTAATATTATGAAGAGGAATTTGAGTTTCTTGCCGGTTCATCTCCATAAGACCCACTATTTGGAACCGTGCAACTAGTTTTGACAATTCAAAAATACCTGTATGCCTTAATTGAAATAAAACATTTGACTATGACTAGAAAGATTTGATTGTTTGTAAAATTTGCTCACCCATCCATGCTTCGACACGGATGGGCCGGCTCGACCGGATACCACGACCTCACAGAAAACCGGCGTGAAACAACACTTACGTTACGTTTCGCCGAGTGAGTGAGGATACCAGACGCCCAAACACTTTTAAAATGCCGGCAGCGCACTTGCAACTCCTCTGGTGTTTCGTTGCGTAGCATCAGGCGATCCGTCTGCTCGAATGCCCACGAAAACAGACGAATTGAGAAGCTCCTCTTTTTGAAGTCGGTTAAAGGTACCAAAAAGAACTTCCCATTGAGCTATTTGGATAGCTAATCAAACACTATTTGCTATTAGGAGCGTTAAGGTAACAATTGAATCCCTTTCACCCATTATTCATAAGTTTTAATAGCTTTGTCTCTCTTCTACACTTGAATGTAGACACAGAATATAAACAGAACGGGCAGAAGGTACACTTACTTGCCTGAATACACGCCTACGGCCTATCTTGACATTTGACTTGATTTGACATTACTTCTATGGGTCTTATGTCAAATTGCGATCTCCTTTTCGGTTATCAATTTCGACTGTTATGGCGGATCGTTCACCTGAGCCCGCCAAATTCAATTTGTTTATCGAAAATTTTAAAAACAAACAAAACAAATTTTTAAGAACTAAAACCTTTACTAAAAATCCTTATCAAGTCAAAAACTTGCCTTAAGCTTTCGATTTACACTACTTTTAGCTACAATAACGATTTTAAATGAAAGGTTTTAATTCTCAGTTTTTAATATTGTAATGTCGCAATTACTACTGCAATGAACCTAAAATGTGTTATGGATCTACAAATTGCGAAGAATCAATTGAAATTTGAATTCGGGCTCAGACCTGCATCCATTAAGGGTCTATCACTCGTACTCAAAAGCTTTTTCTACGAAACCCAAGTCTCATGACTTATTAGCGGACATTATTACTTAAACTTCTGCATTTTGTCTATGTCCCCGATGCGAAACAAAAGGCGCCTTCCAAAAATTTGAAAATCTGTCCAAATATGATTGAAGTGCCGTCCTAGTGACAATGTGGGCACGCTATTTGTTTAGGAATGGACACGGTAAACACGTGTTAGATGCCTTCGCTACCTGGGCGGCCTCTTGCAAGAGCGGCGTGATGATTTTTATTAAGTGTAGTTAATCCTATTGAACACGCGGGGAATTTTTTTTTCAGGATGAACCGTGTAATAAAATTAGGAAATCAGACTAACTTACCTTATGTGACGTCTGATGGTAATTTTATGAACGGCTCTTCCTGAAAACAATTAGGTTCCCATCCTGCCTGATACCTACAAAGTATCACCCACCCATTATATATTAGCAACCCATGTTACTTTAAAGAAAGTGATTTGACATTTGAGAAACGTCACTGCTGACAGCTACATAATAGCGCTAGCTGCGTAAAAATTTTTTAGGACTAAAAACTCTTCTGCAGCCGCTTTGCTTATTAAGGATTTCTACCCAAGAAAGTAGGTACCTAAGGGTTCAATCGATAAAAAATACCCTAAATCTCGACCAGGCTCATAATTTACCTGTACACTAGATATCATAGAAATCCATCAAGTATATCTTGGGTTATAAGCGGACACACAGACTGACAACAATTCTCAGGTGCGTAGTACTCGTAACCGGTGCGTTTGTATGAGAAGATATATGACAGAAGCAAAAGAAATATGCAAGAATCGTTGCAAGTGGCGGTCTATAGTTTCTGTCTACCCCTGTGGGAGAAGGCGTGAGTGTATGCATTACACTCACGCTGTATGTAAAGATGAAAAAAATAATACTTTTTAAGGATTTTGTTGCTGATTTGCTTACTGAAATAGGGCCATCAATAACTAGACACTCTATTTAAAAAAAACTGCCTCATTAGCTAAGTGTTCCTGAGCGCGACTGCTATGCTAGAGGTCCTGGGTTCGATTCCCGGGTCGAGCAAAATGTTATTGGGTTTTTCTATGAAATTCCCAATAGCAGCTCAGAGTTAGGAATTTGTGCCCGGTTAATGGCAATAGGCTCGCCCTCTATTACATGGGACCTAAACATACCGGCGAACTGTGGGTGTAAATTAGTACGCCTCTGCCTAACCCTTCGGGGAATACAGGCGTGATGGTATGGTTTTAAAAAACAAAAGTACGTAGTAGAAATTAAGCATGCAATGTATTAATGAAGTTTACAAAAAGCCATCCCCATTGACAAATACATCCAATATATCTTGACACATGATGGTGGCGCTAGTTGCTTAGACATTTTTTACAAACACTTCAAAGTCGACACATTAGAATTTAGTTTTCTATTTCACCGCGGGTCAAGTCATACTGGAGTGTTTTGTGCTGTGTGAAGACCACTTTAATTTTTTTTAAGGTTACCTGCCCTTAGCGGCAATGACAAAAGATCTTTGATGTATTGTGAAAACAAATTGGCTTCTTCAAACAATTTAGCATTCATAAAAACTGTATTATATTTTATAATAAGACGAGCTACCCCGGATGATCTTCTTTTATTGTAATAAAATTACATTATACCATACAGACCGCCTGATGGTAAGCGGCAAACGCAACTAGTCTGTGAACGCAACCTACTAGATAAGTTAGTTTATGGTTCTTACAGCCTACGTATAACACCTAGTATCACCAGATACTACTAAGAGATGCATAATATCACTCGCGCGTTGTCATCTTGATACTTCAGTTGTTAGTCTCATTTGCCCAGTTATTTTATTGCTTCACTAGCTTCTGCCCGCGACTTCGTCCGCGTAGCGTGATGATCTAAAGCCTATAGCCTTACTGAATAAATAGGCTATCTAACACTGAAAGAATTTTTCAAATCGGACCAGTAGTTCCAGATATTAGCGCGTTCAAGCAAACAAACAAACTATTCAGCTTTATATAATTATTAGTATAGATAGATTATTATTAGTATAGATATAGATTACCCTAACGCATTATTACCCTTCAAACCGAAACACAAAAATGTTAGGACATTTCAATAGGTAAGTAACTAATAAATCTCTTATCAGAAAAACAATGAGAGAGTTGGAAATGAACATATCATGTCTTGCTGTCTTTAAATACTTAGGTCTAATAAAATATTCTTAATTTTACTATTTTATTAAGCAGCAAAGATGAGGTCGACGGTGGAACCAGCACACCTAGAAGATGGTTGTTAACCTTACTTTAATTGATTAAACTAACCTTCGCTTAGTAATGGTCGAGCTGTTCTCAGGTGAACTTTCATACACGATTTTTAGCCACAATTGATTTATATATATTTTATGTAGATTATGAGCGAAAAGCCTATTAATCAATTCCACATCGGATTCCGTTTTAATCTTAACTGGTAAACTAGTGACAATTTTAAGAGAATAATATTTTAACTTCACTACTTACCTTTTGCAATGTTGTTTTTTAATCTGGAAGACTACTAAAAACCGTCTCCAAAAAGGCCGGTAATCGCCATTAAAAATAAAAAACAGAGATTCGAGATTCAAAATTTAAAATTGGTTGAGAAGTTGTGGGACCAATTTTGGCGAGGTTCGGTCTTAGACATTGGTCTAAAGTTTCGGTAGTTGATGAAAAAAAAACACACGCAAAGACGAATGACAGCCCGCAGGTAGCCTATATTAAAGTAATAATTCACAAACATTGAGGTGATCATCCCTTGATTCTTCACAATAGCCTACACGTGGGAAAGGTGTCAATACTCTTATAATAACCTGTGTTGTTCGTAAGAATAATAGGGGTGCGAATAAAATTTCGTGAATGGTTCCGTAGAATTAAAAAAAATCTTTTTTTATTTTATTTATGCTGAATTGGACTAGAGGTAGCAAATGTGGCTGTCAAGTGTGAAGTGTGTGTCCTTGGTTCGATTCCCAGCTTGGACAAAATATTATTAGGTGGATTTTATATTTTTGATCTTGTAATATTATTATATCTATCTCATTAAATTATAATTTCGATGTACTAATATCTAACCAATTACTTGTATGTTTAGTGTACACTATTAAATATAAGTTGGTTATTAAATAAATAAATAAATAAATTTTCTTCGCAGTAGTTTAGATTTTGGATTTGTGCCCGATTAATGGCAATAGACTTGTCCTATAGTAGATGGGTTCTAACGTACTGTTCTGCAACTACACATCTCTGCTTATTCCTTAAAATTAATGGGGGTTAAGAGTTCGATGAAGCGAAAGTGATGTGCCCGGATCGTAGCAAGTGGAAATCTCTGTTTACCCCAATGGGAGACAGGCATGAAAATACTTTAGTATGTATGCATGTTTGTTATAGGAATTACCCAGAATATAGGTATCTATCTGGAATATTTATAATGCTTGGTTATCTATATAAAAAACATGCAAAGGGAATCTGGAATTTTAATATGAATATATTTATTTATAATATATTCCTTAAAATAATTATTATTCATAGTAGGTTTAATTGTTGTGTATGTTATTTTCGCAGAACTGAAGATTTTTCCGCAATAAAATAATATTAATAAGTTATATATAAGGTAAAATAAAGTGGGTACCTACTTCGAAAACTGATACGGATTCATGGTCACAAGTGACGTCTGCATTAATAAATTATATTCAGGCCAATCGTTAACCAAAACCTGCCATTGTTTTAATATTATAATCGACTAAACTAGGACATTGTAAGAATGGGCAATAAACTAGGAACAGACGATATTAAAAAAATCTATGATTGTTTAGCTGTCTAGAAAATAAAAAGCAAAGTTCAAAAATAGAAAACAGATTTTTATTAAAAAAAATTCACGCATCCCCAAACCATAGACAGTAGACGGCCAGTTAAAGACGTTGGCGCGAAAAAAACGACAATATGGCGCGCGCACCCAAGTGGAATGCCATTGATGCCTTTCTGAAACAGATATAGATCTTTTTGCATCAGCGAGCCGTTATTTATTGTATCGTAATGTTACTCTGTCGGCAGACATTTTGTTTGTTCAAAATTCGAAATGAAATTATTGGGCATTTTAGTGGTAGGTATTGTTTCCACGAGATGTCAGCTGTGTCTTATTTATGATGTATCACCTTTTGCTATACACAGGGTGACTTTATAACATCATCATAAACAACAAATCGAAATGGGAGATTTAGTCCGCGTTACCTATTCATTTTAAAATGTTATTTATCAGAACATAACATACCATCACGCCTGTATTCCCCGAAGGGTTAGGTAGTGGTGTACTAAGGTACACCCACAGTTCGCCGATATGTTTAGGTCCCATGTAGGTAATAGGGGGAAAGCCTATTGCCATTAACCGGGCACAAATTCCTAACTCCGAGCTGCTACAGGGAATTTCGGTACGTAGTCAATTAGTGATCATCATATTTTTTTCATTGGAGGACTAATGTTCATTCAGCGGCCTGAATGGCTAGCTCGATCGGAGTGATAAGGCCTCACAGAAAACCGACGTGAAACAACTCTTACGTTGTGTTTCGCCGAGTGATTGAGGATACCGGAGGCCCAAACTCTTTTAAAAGGCGGGCAAAACACTTGCGACTCCTCTGGTGTTGCGGGTGTCCATGGGCAGTGCTAATCACTTACCATCAAGTGATCCGTCTGCTCGTTTGCCCCCCTATTCCATAAAAAGAACTACTTGAAGTATGGCAACAGTTTGCACTTGTATTCATTTACCTATTGGTTTCTATTCACGAGAAAAGTAGCAGTAGGCTGTAGAGAGCACGAAACGTTGCCAAACGCTTTTCGTAATTAAAAAAGTATAATTATTTTCTATAATTAGGTAGGTACCTGCTCTACATTTTCTTTGATACACATCATAAAATTATATATTTTCATTTGTCACGTCTATTCATCGTCACCCTGTTGTTTTTTTCAAGCTTTCAAGATTTGACTTGACCATTCAATAGGTACACCAATAAACTGAAAATTAATCAGGAAATCATATAATTAATCAGACTGCCGGTCGCCAAGCAGTTACCACCGTGCAGATAATAAAAAAAATCGAAGTGACATAGGTACTTAAGTATTTATTCTTTCCAACCCTTTTGGCCCACAGTGCATTTAGTGATCTCATCTCCATTTTTTTTTATTATGGCGCCACACTTTTTGTGTATTTGCCAGTGTAAAGGATTAGAGTAATCAAGATTTCCCATCGTGGGATTGTAATATGGCACCACACTGGTGTTCGCCAGTGTCAAGTATAAGTTGTTGAGTTGCCCCAATAAAACGGTAGAAACTTTATTGAGGCTTCGATGGAGTTTAGGAGTGAACCCAAAAAGTCACGATTTTCAATTTTATAACACGTTCACGAACACTTAATGGTTAATTATCCACGATAATTACACATTAACCTTCGGAGAAATTCAAGTTTTGAAAAATAATATAAAATCGACAGTGCACTTTTCATTTTCCCGCCTAAACTCATCTCCATATTTCATAGAGGATAGTATTTGCATAGTTTAGGGACAATAGTTAGTATTCTATTATTTCTATTATTTCCCGTGACAGCTGCGTACGTCATTGGCTCCTGTTGACGTCATCGTTTGATAATGTTACCACTATGTGTATAAATTAGCCGAGCAAGATGATCTTTCCCATTTACTTTCAATTAGGTATTAATTTTATTCCGTTTTCTTTTTAATTAAATAGACGAAGAATATGAGACAAAAATAGTTGGACTAGAAAGCAATTTATTTCAGCTACACTGATCGTGAAATTCGTGAGTTTCTTGACGTCACTGAGAGCCATTTTCGGGAAGAGAATACCAGGGTGTAAGCAAATCTTATTGTCTTCTTCTTCGAAGTGCCTCTCCAATTACTGGAGGTTAGCCGTCAGTTCGGAAAACTTCAGTCTGTGCTTTGCGAGACGGAACAGTTCAGCGGCGCTGTTGATGCCGGTCCACTCGCGAATATTGCGCAGCCACGACTTTCTTCTTCGGCCTACTGATCTTCTTCCAGCCACTTTGCCCATCATTATGAGTTGCAGCAGTTGGTATCTATCATGTCGCATAATGTGGCCCAGATAACCAACTTTTCTCTGTTTAATGGTCTGCATAATTTGGCGTTTCTGATCGGCTCGGCGGAGAACTTCTTCATTAGTGACTTTATGGGTCCAGCTTATAGCTAGCATACGCCTGTAGGCCCACATTTCGAAAGCTTCTATACGTCTTTTGAGGTCAACTTTAATCGTCCAAGCCTCGCACCCGTATAGAAGTATGGGCCATATATAGCACTGCAGAAGGCGAACACGGAGGGACATCTTTAAGCGGCGACTGCAGAGTACTTTTCTCATAGAGTTGAATACACTGCGGGCTATCTCTATGCGAGTCTTTATCTCCAGATCACTCTCCCAAACTTTATTTAGCCATGTGCCGAGGTACTTGTACTTGTTCACCTGTTCCAATTTCACGCCTGCCACAGTGATACTAAGGTTGGTGTGTGGGATCTTTGAGATAGCCATGACTTTGGTTTTGCTAACATTCATTTTAAGCCCAGCTGTTAGGCTACATGCGTTGACTCGATCAACGATCTGCTGCAATTCAGCCGCGGTGGAAGCTATTAGTACTGTGTCGTCGGCATACCGGAGGTTGTTGATATACCGCCCGTTTACCTGTACACCACATTGTTGTCCCTCTAAAGCTTCTGCGATAGTCGCTTCCGAGTAAAGGTTGAAGAGTATCGGTGACAGTATGCAGCCCTGCCTGACGCCTCTCTTTATCTCTACCTCGCTGGTTTCTTCGCCATCGACACGAACAGTAGCCTTTTGACTCCAGTATAAGTTTCGAATGATCCTGATATCTTTGTCATCCAACCCAACGTTACTTAAGAGTAGTATCAAGCGGTCATGAAGCACTCGATCGAATGCCTTTTCATAGTCGATGAAACAAAGAAACACATCTTGTTGCATATCTTTGCATTTCTGTACTAGAACCTGAACCGCAAAGAGAGCTTCTCTCGTGCCTACTCCAGATCGGAATCCAAATTGACTGTCTCCTAATTGGTCGTCACATTTAACTCTAATGCGATCGTGTATGATGTTAAGAAACAGTTTTAACACTTGGCTCATGAGGCTGATCGTTCTGAATTCTTCACATTTTTTCGCATTTTTCTTTTTCGGGAGTGTAATGAAAGACGACTTCAACCAGTCTTCGGGCAATTGTCCAGTATCGTACACACGATTGAAGAGTTTCACAAGGGCGTCCAAATTACTCTCGTCCATCAACTTGAGAATCTCAATATAGACATCGTCTGGGCCAGCAGACCTTCCTGTCTTAGCTTTGCATAGCGCCTTCCAAACTTCGTCCTTGAGTATAACGGGCCCCATGCTGGTAAAGGTAGTCTGTGTTGTGCTTCTGGATTGATCTGCAAACATTGACCTAATGTAATCTTCCCATACAGCTTTCTTTGTTGAGAGGTCTAGAATAGGGAGGTTGTTATCGTCTACCAAATGGTAAGTTACGGATTTACGGCTTATCATATTCTTGATCTCCTTATACATATTAAATGCGTCGTGTTTTTTACGGAGTTCTTCTATGTAGTCGCACTTTCTCTGATACCATATATCTATTGTGTGGCGGACTAATCTTCTCACACTTTTGTTGAGCTCTTCATATCTGTTACTATCAACAAATTTATAGCGCCTTCTCTCCTCCATAAGTTGGTATATTTCATCTGTCATCCAGCTTTGTCTTGGTTTCCATTTCGACGGTTTGAGATGTTCGCGGGATACCCTCATAATTTCAGTTTTCAGTTGATGCCAGTTCTCCTCAACTGAGTCTGAGGTCTCTTCTTTCGCATTTATCGCCCACTCATTGATCTCATTCCTCACCCCGAGTTTGATTTCTGTGTCACGCAACTTCTGAATATCGATTCTTCGCTTTGTCGGTCTTTTATTGATCTGTTTTAAGTTACAGCTTAGTTTGGCGATGATTGGATTGTGGTCTGAATTGATGTCAGCCCCAGGGTATGCCTTGACACTTTTGATACAGTTTCTGAAGCGACTGTTGATCATAATATAGTCGATTTGATTGCGGACTATGTGTTGGTAGGTATGGCGTGGCGATGTCCACGTGTACAGTCTTCTGGCCGGTAGTTGAAAGAATGTATTTGCAATGAATAAATCCTTTTCCTGACAGAACTGAACAAGAGTATCGCCCCTGTGATTTCTAACTCCCAGCCCATATTTTCCGATGACTCCTTGGACTTCACCTTCCCCTACCTTTGCATTCATATCTCCCATGACAATGTTGATTTCATGTCTTTTTGTAGCATCTAACAGTTGTTCTATTTCACCGTATAAGTCATTCACTTCCCGATCCGGCTTGTCGGCAGTTGGGGCGTAAACCAGAATTATGTTAACGTTTCTCGCTTCAATGTGGAGCATAGCCGTACGGTTAGATTTAGCTATGAAGTCAACATTACCTTTTACTGTTCTTAAGTTTATGACCACACCCACGCCATACATGTTGGATGATTGGTCGGAACCTGAGTAGTAGAGGACATGATCTTCATCTATAATGTGCTTTCCATTGCCCTTCCATCTTACGTCACTGAGCCCCACGACGTCTATATTTAGGCGTTTAATCTCCTGTAGAAGGTTGTAAATCTTCTCTGGTCGTAGCAAGCTGCGGACATTCCACGCTCCAATTGTAAGAGTTCTTTTTGGTTTCCGCCCGGAGATTCTTCGTACCCCTGTCCCATTTAAGGGACGCCGGGCACTCGGGGCCGTGGCTATTTTTGACTTTTCCATCTGACTTTACTAGGGAATGTTAGTGCAGTGGTTTCCCCTTGCCTTCTGCACCAGTCGTTTTTGGGGTATTTGGTCCCAAGGCCGCTGAAGCCTCTTCCAACCGGTTGCCCGGCGGGGGTATGGTTATACCGCCATTGCTCGGTCGCCAGAGCCTCATTCGTTATCTAGCAGGGAGCACCACGGTAGCCAGAGCTACCGCCGCCAGCTATTCATACGAACCACCAGCGCGTGCAGGTGAGGTTGACAATAAGGGTCGGTAAGATGTCGGTTCCGTTCTTAATTTAATTTTTCTTTTTTTAATTTTTCTTTAATTTTTATTTAATTAATCTTATTGTGCCATGATATTATGGAAGTCAGTGGATTCATGTATAAAAAATCAACTTGACACATTAGGTCCCAACGTGACGTCACAAGGTGTAATGTTACAACCTGCTTTGGTATTTTTCGCACACATTACAATACAATATTATGGACTTCGGACCGCGGGAAAGAGAAAGAAAAAACACGCCACCTCTATTATGCGCCGGCGCAGACTTTAACACGTCGTCGTTTGCTTCGAATGGCGAATATTTTATGGAGACTGTACACTGACTGATTGCTGTTTATAATAGTAACTGTTTTACGCGGTTTCGTTTCCATCGCAAAGTACTTACTTACATTTTGAGACATAAAAAAAATCGGAAGTGAAGTCGCTGTCTACGATTTGGTCGGATCTTTTGTTTAAGCCACCGACTTCCGAACCTGTTTCGCATATAACATTATTGTTTTTGAAGGCGGTTTTATTATTGTAATTTTTTTTTTCAATATTTTGAATGGGGATTATAATGTGACGTATTAATTAATTTAATTTACCTGTGCGGTCGTTCGTAACGGCTAACTTCAGATGCGCTCAGTTATTTCGGCTATAAACACAGAAACTTCAGCAAGTCTGGCAGCAATCGGAGTTCCTGCCACATTGTGTAACCTCCTTTAATTTAACTAGGTACCTCCCGCTGATGACCTATGCGCGCTAAAGAAATTACACGTTATTGCAACGGGCATAAATGGCAGACGCCGCAATATACACAGAGGTCGTATACCCTAAGGTGTGTAGACAGAAAAAAATAGTTCTGTTGTTATATCTATCAATCTGTTACTGTGTTCCACTGCTGTGCACGGGTCTCCTCTCAAAATGAGAGGGATTAGGCTATATACAGTGTGTTTAGTCATGGACTACCTAGCGATATTCTAAATACTTATTTAACAACTACTTTAATACACAAATAAACTATACACTTAGGCCAGACACACAGTTGGAAATTTAATGTTGTAGTGTAGCTTAGCTCAACATCTTTCGATTTAGTAAAAAAAACATAATGAAGACGGTAATGATTTGTAATGTAGACGGTAGACAGTATTGTTGCTCTCCGAATAAGCCTATTTTTAACTCAATAAGACCAAAACTTTGAGAGATATGATTTTTTTGTACATACAGCAAAATAGCTGGCACATAGCGGGGAAGTGAATTAAGCCCAAGTGTACAGTGTATTTGTGTATTAAAATGGTTGTTAAGTATATGTATAAGTATTTAGAATAACGCTAATCCATGCCCGGACATACTATATAGGCCAACACGCTGGCATAGTTCAGATTGGCAGACTTCACAAGCCAACTTCATCTTCTCTCTTCACCAAATTTTTTTTTCATAATTTCAAACGAAAAGTGTGGATGCAGCATCTTTCGGCGTTATTTATCCACAAGCCACTCTCTTTGTGCAACTGTCTACGTTACCCAAATATTTCACGACTTGCCCGCACTTTCGCGCATGCGGAACAAAAAGCTCGGCGCAGACGCATACCGAGGATGCAGACGTACAGTCAGCATCAAATATATGCGAACGAACAAATTGTTACTCTATATTACAAAAGAAATAAAACTTTATCTCGATGGGATAAAATACATATCAAAATGACAGCTGTCGTGTAAGGTGTTCGTTCGGAAATCTATATACTAATATATAAAACTGAAGAGTTTGTTTGTTTGTTTACTTGAACGCGCTAATCTCAGGAACTACTGGTCCGATTTGAAAAATTCTTTCACTGTTAGATAGCCCATTTATTGAGGAAGGCTAGGTATAGGCTATATATCATCACGCTACGCGGACGAAGTCGCGGGCAGAAGCTAGTCAAATATAAAGTTGGTGCCTTCGATTTAGTGGGATCTTTTGTTTGAAACTGTTTTGCACTTATGTAACACAAGCTTCTGCCCGCGACTTCGTCTGCGTGGACTTCAGATAAAAAGTAGCCCATGTGTTATTCCAGACTATAATCTATCTCTGTGCCAAATTTTATCCAGATCCGTTCAGCCGTTCTGGCGTGAAAGAGTAACAAACATCGATCCATCCATCCATCCATCCTCACAAACTTTCGCATTTATAATATTAGTAGGATAGGATTAGTAGGATTATTTTTGTAGAGAAGAAAGATCTGACCGAATCAGTGGCACCGACTTCCGAAACTGTTTCGCACATAACATTTTTTTTGTATTTGAAGTCTGTTTTACTTTTTGTTGTAAATCGTATAAGTAATATTGTAGACTTTGGTCAAACTTGGACATCCTTTAACACACATCTTGTTATCGCAATATTGCACGAGTGAAGATTGTAACATAATTTATTTTAAAAGAGTGTCCATGGAGTTTCTTACCGGATTCTTCTCGATAGGATCAACCTTTTGGAACTGTGCAACTAGAATCATAACGTTTCATAAACGCTTGTAAAAGCTTACTTGAAATAACAACATTTGAACATAGAAAGTTATTTTAGTCAAAAGATTTTTTATCATTTAAGTATTCTGTAACTGTAGGTGAGACTGCCTCATTAGCTAAGTGGTCCTGAACGCGACTGCTACGCTAGAGGTCCAGGGTTCGATTCCCAGGTCGAGCAAAGTGTTATTGGGTTTTTCTATGAAATTCCCAGTAGCAGCTCGGAGTTAGGAATTTGTGCCCGGTTAATGGCAAACCGCTCGCCCCCTATTACATGGGACCTAAACATACCGGCGAACTGTGGGTGTACATTAGTACGCCTCTGCCTAACCCTTCGGGGAATACAGGCGTGATGGTATGTTAATGTTTGTGATCGGAATCTTGAAAAAAATCTTGCCCAAATTTAAATGGGACCACTTCAGAAGTAGCCAGTTCCTCCTCGGTAGCTGCGGCTCTAGAAGTCTGCCGTCCGTTGGGGCTCTTAACTTGAGGTTGGCAACTTCTCTGGTGTTGCAGGTGTCTACTGGCGACAATGACTACTTCCCATCAAGTGGCTCGTCAACACGTTTGCCAACTTACTCAATAAAAAATATAATTATAACCCCTGAATATAGTTTTACTTCCTTACTTGTTCAGATAATTTTGAATATACGCAGGTTCATATAGATTTTAAGGATGCTGACTGTACCTAAACACGAGCCATGGTAATTATAGCGACGTACCCGACGTTGCTCGTTCGATAATTACATTGTTACAAGGAGTCGCCTTTTATAAACCATGTGTTTTTCTCAGTAACAGCTCGGAGCTCGCTTTATGGCAATTTTTACCAAGGGAGAGCCATGCTTCGGCACGAATGGGCCGGCTCAACCAGACTACGGCCTCATAGAAAAACAATGCTTACGTTGTGTATCACCGAGTGTGTGAGGATACCGGAGGCCTAAACCCTTTTAAAAGGCCGGCAACGAGCTTGCGACTCCTCTGGTGTTGCGGGTGTCCATGGGCGGCGGTTATCGCTTACCATCAGGCGATCCGTTTGCTCGTTTGCCCCCCTATCGCATAAAAAAATATCCTCACCTCGTATTACATAGGACTTTAATTAAATTATCGGCAAACTGTAGGTGAAACCACGGCGTGATGGAATGTTGTGTTAGGTTATTGCATTCGTTCGCCCTTTTTGAAAAACATCTGGCAAAGCCTACATTTGTGGGGATTCCTTGTTTTTGTCGAAGTGACAGGTGGGTTTACTTGTAGGTTTCAATACATGGCCTGATCCTGTCACGGATGTGGCGACTCTCCAGATTTTCATGGCCGCTACAAGGCAAGGGAAGCCAAGTGCGGTTTTTAGTCTGAAATAGAAAGAAAGAAAGAAAATAATTTTATTTTGTTAAGCACACAAGAGAACACAAAAAGAAAAGAAGTAAAACAAAAAGCAACAAAAAAAAAACGTAGCTTGTGAGGCCAATATACGGTGTCATTATTTATTTATTTATTGATAGGCACTTCTGAATTATTCACTAGTATATTTAGAATATTCCTACGAGAGAATTTTTGCAAGTGTGAATTTGCCACTTACATAAGAGCGCTCAGCACTTGTGATTTTTAGTCGGGCGATAGTTTGATCGTTCTGGGATTCACTATGGAGTTATATGGCAGTGCGCGCATTATTTGACGATTAGAATTGGACATGAAATTATACACGACTACTACACCGACTAAACTATCGATAGACTAAAAATCACAAGTGCGCGTTAGCCCTAAGAACCCAGCATTTGCAGAAGGTACGTCGTGGTAGAAAACAGTGGTTTTTTATCAGCTGATTCGGCATAGTTGCTGCAGCGCTGATTTTCCTATCCTGATTCCTGCTGATTTTCATAACCTAAAGGTTTTTTTTTTTGTTTTCATATCATATCATAGCGCGATCTTTAACAGCTTGAAACCTTCCTCATGAATAAGTTTCTCTATTATTGAAAACTGCATGAAAATCCGTTTAGTAGTTTTTTAAGTTTATCACGAACGACGCGGCGGGTTAGCTACTTTGTTTTATAATATCTAAGGATGTTTTTAAGTACTTAAGTTTAAAAGTAGGTATTTATCATATAAAGAACTAGGTATTTCTTATAAGTAAATATAATTATCATTTAAGACACGTAAAAAACTTAGTCAAATATGACCCGTTATAGGTCGTACAATCATACAATCTATTTAAGTAATATTGTATTTTTTTATAACAATTAATTATCAAAATCAGTTCACCAGATCAGGTGCTAGGATGCAACAAAGAGACACACAGGTATACATAATTACATATAATCTACACACGTAAAACTTATAACACCCCTATTTTTCGTCGGGGGTTAAAAATCCTTAAGTCAATTTATTTACGTGGAAGTGCCCCAAGCCAAGTTCTGGCAGAAAAAGCTATATTATTTTTTCTAGTTTGATATGCCGTTATTATGAACGTGAAAAATCTTAGGAACCTGTCGTCCCATAAGATCTGCTAAGTCAGTCCTACCGGAAAGTAGAAGTATTTTATGAATGTATTATAAGTATTATCTATACCTATATCCAATTTATTTCACATTAATAAAATGTGCACGGTGCATACGAAATTTAAATGGTGACGTGTGAGAGTAATATGTAATATTCTATTTGCATACATTACTTTGAACAACCGTGTCAAAGTCCATTAAAAAATAAATCTAAGCAATATTAAAGAATTCAATGAAAACAGAACTTGCACTTTGTACCTGCCAGAAAAAATATTATTTTATTTTATACTTACTAAACACATCAGACATTGTACTTATTAATTTTGATAACGCTTTTGTAATTAGCCCGCCTTTTTCTTTATCACCTTAAGTTTTAAAAATCATGCACACGCATTTAATTAACGCCCAATAAGGTTGTATACCAAACGTGACGGTCTGCTGGCTCTGGCCATAAAGTTAAGAAACATCACCGTAACTAAATGCAGTATGACGTATCAATTTCTTTCAATATCGTACGATCGCACGTTGCGAACACGTTGGCACCGGCTGCGTAGCTATTCAGCCAGCCAGCCAAGTCAAGCCAGTGTCGGACGCAGAGCCGGCCGGTAAACACGAGACTTCTTACCGCGCCGCGAACCACTCCCGCCAAAATTACGCTAAACTACTTTCGAAATTTAAAATATCAAAGTATTGAATGAAAGTTTATTTTTTCGTACAGACCATAAACATAAAAAAGTTTTCAATAAGTTTCAGTTTGTGATAGTGAATAATTATCGTGTTTTTTTTAAATATTGTTTTCGAATTATAAAGTGAGTGAATGGATATTGTGTAACAGTGGACAGGTGAGTCTTATTGTTTTAATTAAAAAGTCATACGAGGGAAGTACTTACAGGAATATTGGCAGAGGTTCCAATCCACTGACCGGTTATTTTATAGGGATCGTTGACATAAAATGCGCACTTTTGTTTTAAAATATACAACCCATTGTGCTTATTACTGTACATAACGTGTTACTTAAAATAATTAATGAAAGTATTTTTATTTTGCAGTTATAATAAATTATGCATTAACTTTTACTTACAGTTAACTTGCTAGTAAAGTAGTTTAGGAAATAGGTACTTACTCAAAATATAACACTTTCTAAATATTTATGTCTCAATAGAATATAATAAATGATCTTTTACATATATTTTAACTAGAGGTATTTCGAAGGTATCGATAGGATGCTAGTATTTTTTTTACTGCCGAAGTATTTAATTAAACGAAAGATAAATTAAGATACGCATAATTATACACTCAGGCCTTTTTCCCGTAGCCTTTTTATTTTTTTCCACAATGCAGATAGTTACGATTCTTCCCTAGCCATATTTTTTTTTAAAGCTTACTAGTATTTTGTGGATCGCACATTACTAGAATTCTTGTTAACCCCTCGTGCTAAGCTAAATTGCTTGTGTTACGAGTGGGTTTACGTCGGTAGTGCAATGGGTGGGTTTCGAACCGGCAACCACATGATTGCAAGTCCGGCGCCCTACCCATTAGGCTACCGCCGCTTCAAATTTTAAATCTTGCCATAACTACACACGCTGAACAATTAACTTAGCAACAAATCATTTTAGAACATTAGATAACAAATAGACGCGATATCTATTTTATACATAAGTACCTAAGTTTAAAAAAAAGAGATAAAACTTTTTGTAAGCACTAATGTGCCTACTTTTAAGAGGAATATAGGTACAATTCATTTCTCGAAACGAAATTACCTACCTACTTATTAATTATTTGTTTGACGTTTATAACCTTGAACTCCTGATAATACTTTTCGTCGGTTAACGAGAGCTAACATTATTGTTATTATCAACAAATTATGCGTTCTACTAATATTATTCATGCTGTTTTCGCACAAGTAATTAGCAAAATAATATAAATATAAAAAATAATGCATTATGTGCACTAATGAAGTCATTATGGCTACTTATTATTTTTTGAACCAACACCGTAAGCTAAAGTTCTGCTAATTTGCTTGCAACTTACGCGAATATTAGACATTTAAATAAAATTTAAAAAAACGTTCTTACGCTAATAATTAATAAAAATTTAAGATAGGCAGCTGATTTTAGCATTTAGACGTCCAACAACTAAGTCTACCCGTAGCTATGGACGCTGTAAAGGCTCCAAAACGTCAGGAATTAAATAATAGATATCAATACAACGCGATAAAATTCGTACAAAGTAGTTTTATTTTAATGCTTAAAATTCTAATTTATTCCTGAACGAAATGATAACAAATTAATTGACGGAAAATATTTTTTTAACACATTTACTGTGACCTACAAATGTCATGGCCCGATGTAACGTCTTGTCTATGCTTCGTACAAGGAACACGAGTAAAAATAGAATTAATTATTTCCAAAAAAAACTTGACTATTTTTACACGGAAGAGATTTTTGCACGTTTCATGGTGTCGAGACATTATTATTATTATAAGCTTGTAGTGTTCCCTTTCAGAGAACCCACTCTTTTCCGACCAGAAATAAACTGTTTAATTTTTTTTTATTATTAAAGTAATCAAGGCGAGAGTGCGCAATGAATAAAATATATGTTTAAATCGGTAGGTACCTATATCTGATATTACTATCGGAGAGAATTTCATTTAGTTGAATTTATCCTCCAATTAAAATACATTCAACCACTGGTAAACCCACAAAACATCATGACAAATATGTTTGTATGACAAGTATATTATATACTAGCTTCTGCTCACGACTTCGTCCGCGTGAAATAGTAACTTGGTCTTAGCGTGATGATATATAGCCTATAGCCTTCCTCAATAAATGGGCTATCTAAGAATTTTTCAAATGGGACCAGTAGTTCCTGAGATTAGCGCGTTCAAGCAAACAAACAAACAAACTCTTCAGCTTTAAGTATAATATTTATTAGTATAGAGTATAGATTGATGCAAACAAGGGACAATTGTCGACACACCTACTATTTTGGGGTAATAAGTTTCTCTCATCTCCATTTCTTTTTAAATCTTGACTTGAACTTCCTAATTAATCCAGTGATCGCAAGCGCGACTGCTACGCTAGGCGTCCTAGGTTCGATTCTAGGACCAAGCAAAGTGTTATTGGGTTTTTCTATAAAATTTCCTCAGCGTTTGGGTTTGGATCCGTCCACGTGCCCACAACTAACCAAATATACCATCACGCCTGTATGTAGAATTTCATAGAAAAACCCAATGACACTGCTCGACCTGGGAATCGAAGCCAGGACCTCTAGCGTAGCATAGTAGATCGCGCTCAGGAACACTAGTGTGGTTTCCCTTCAAAATGCAAGAAATTTCACTTGTTACTAAAAATTACGTGTACCTATCTAAAAATCTTAAACGCACGCACTTGAATCATTAAAAAATATATCATACATAAGTACAATAAATAATTTGTTTAACAAAACATTATCTGAAGAAATATTTAACATACTTATCATGCCATCACGCCTGTACTCCCCGAAGGGTAAGGCAGAGGGGTACTAATGTACTTCCACAGTTCGCCGGTACGTTTAGGTCCCATATAATAGGGAGCGAGCCTATTGCCGTTAACCGGGCACAAATTCCTAACTCCGAGCTGCTACTGGGAATTTCATAGAAAACCCAACAACACTGCTCGACCTGGGAATCGAAGCCAGGACCTCTAGCGTAGCAGTCGCGGTCAGGACCACTTGGCTAATGAGGCAGTTTAGGCAAGTAATATTTAATACCTTCGAGGAATACAGGCGTGATGGTATTTTATGTTATTTACGATATTATGTAAGATTACTAAGTATGTAGGTACCTATTACAAAATGTTTTTATCATTATGGGCCACTTGCACCAACTTCTTATATGTATTTAAATCATATTTAAACACAATTTTTCATACAAATTTTGTGTTTAAATACAATTTAAACACATTTAAGAAGTTGGTGCAAGTGACCTTAAATGTATGTGTAGGTACCTATAAGTTAAAAATGACATCGATATAGTTGTGTCGGACGCTAAATCATTAAGAATATCTTCTAAGAACACTATTTTTTCTCTGTCTGTTTGTTCCGGCTAATCTCTAAAATGGCTGGACCGATTTTGACGGGACTTTCACTGGCAGATAGCTTATGTAACAAGGAGTAACTTAGGCTACTTTTTTTAATTATAATATTTTTTTTAAATGTCGCGTGGAACAGCTGGTAATCAATAAAAAAACACGGTTAACTTTGCGCATCTCTTATACCTACTTATGTAAAGGTCGCCGGAGTGCGCATACATTATGTTCGCTTGCTTACCTTCGTATTTTGCAACTGAACGGTGACGTGGCTATTTTTAAAACAATTCGCTTTCATTTCGTACATCTTCTGTATAAGGAATGAAATTAAAATCATCAGAAAAAACCGGACAAGTGCGAGACAGAATTTGGCACCGAGGTCTCCGTACAAAGTTGCTATTTGTTTTACTACGTGTACCAAAGTTCGCTATTTAAATGCCCCAAAAAGACCAGACGACACATTTTGGTCTGCTGCTGTGCCATCTGTTGTGGCATCAACATGGAGAAAATATTTGTATGACCTACAGAAAACGTGATGATTTTTAACGTGGGAGAGCCACGCTTCCGCACGAATGGGCCGGCTCGACCAGAGTGATACCACGGCCTCACAGAAAACCGGCGTGAAACAACGCATGCGTTGTGTTTCGCCGAGTTTTTCCGCCGATAGGTGGGCAAACGAGCAAAAGGATCGCCTGATGGTAAGCGATTACCGCCGCTCATGGCCACCCGCAACATCAGAGGAGTCTCAAGTGTGTTGCAGGCCTTTGAAAATGGTTTGGGCCTCCTGCATTCTCAATCACTCGGCGAGACAACGTAGGTAACGTTTCACGCCGGTTTTCTGTGAGGCGGTGGTATCACTCAGGTCGAGCTGGCCCATTCGTGCCGAAGCAGTTCCCACGGTAAATCCTAACTTCTTTATTAGCATTTTTACTTTTATTTAGTTAAACGCAGCATCAATAGTTTACCAGCACGTTCCCTTAACAAAATCAATAATTTCCCGATTTTAAATTAGCGTCCATATTGTTTTAAATTAACGCGTTGTCACTTGGATGTATTATTTGAGTGTCAGGTCCGTTCAACCACTCGAACGCCCCTACAGTTGGCGGAGTACGCGGCAAAAATTAACCCTCGTAATTAATCATACAAAATTATCTACCTTATATTATAAAGCAACTAGCGACCCGCCCGCGGTTTCACCCACGCTGCCCCGTTCCTAAGTGTCATAGGGTTATGTTAAATAGCTTAAAACCTTCCTCTTAAATTACTCTATCTATTAAAAAAAACCGCATCAAAATCCGTTGCGTAGTTTAAAAGATCTAAGCATACATAGGGACAGACAGCGGGAAACGACTTTGTTTTATAATAAGTAGTGATAGTGACGAGGATACCCTATTTATATGCCAAAGGCCTCGAGCTCAAATACAAGACACACAGGTCTGACTTTTCGAAATGTTGTGGGAGTTTGCTTGGGCCACCAGATTCAAATTTCAATGGGTTTTTTGCAATTTAAAGCATTTTCTAGATTCATGTCAGTAGTCATTGCGACATTAACTATACAATATTCTACAATATTATTAATCGTTATTATAGCTAGAAGCATGTAGAAAACGGAAAAAATATTGCCGGGCTGAGTTATTACGGCTAGAAGTTTGTTTGTAAAAAAATCTAAAAAATATTGGCGGGCTGAGGTGATCTGTCTGCTCTAGATAATTATCAGTCGTTTCGACGGTGAAGGAACACATTGGTATCATACAGAAAATCTTGACTGAAAAGCTATCTCGGTTCGGTGTTTAAAAGTCTATGGACTAACAGGCCAGCGTTGGCGACTATAACCTCATCCCTCTCATCGTTGATGTTAAATATTTAATATTGTTTAATAGTTAATTCATCATTTCAATATCTTTAATTTTTTTTATGGAATAGGGGGGCAAACGAGCAGACGTATCACCTGATGATAACCGCCCATGAACACCCGCAACACCAGAGGAGTCACAAGTGCGATGCCGGCCTTTTAAAAAAGAGTTTGGGCCTCCGGTATCACTCGGGAAACACAACGTAATCGTTGTTTCACGTCAGTTTTCTGTTAGGCCGTGGTATCATTCCGGTCGAGCCCTTATTTCCTATCTTAGCTTTAGCTTATTTTGAAAAGTGCGCTATAACGGAATTCCTTTTTATGCCCTTGGTTTTTTCGATAACCTATTCTAGCGCCACCCTATTTAACACATTTTGACAGACACTTAATACACAATCGCTTTATTTTCTTTTCGTCGTAAATGTTTTTTTTAATAGCAAGTTTGCCGATGACCGGTCGCCCCGAGAGGTCTTGACATTGACAGCATTACATAACACCATTCACAACCACCTAAACGCAAAATGACGAATCAAAAACCGTTCCATGGCTGATAAAATTTGAAAATCGGTCAGTGAATGGGAACACGGTCGCTTTAATTGTGTGCATTACAAAACGTTTAGTTGCATCTCATTAAAATTACATTGCCAAATCAACCAGGCTATTGTTTTACAATAACGAAGCTATGTACACGTAAATGATATTGATTTCTGTATAAAGAATATTTATTTAATTAAAACAGTGGCTCCCAACCTTTTTTTGACCAGAGGCCACAATGTTAACGTCAAGTAAACTGTATCGATCTGAAATTAAACCCAAACCTCAACACCCCGGGTTAGAATACTGTTTCTTACTGCAACTTAGATAGGCACCTCGTAAGAGGCGAGAAAATATCTGACTAGCTCAGTGGTAAGACCTGTTGTGGTCTAACTAGCTGGCGATCACTAAGTCATCTTCTGTCGTAAAGCACCTCGGTGTGTGTTTCGACTTTTGCGCGTAAGAGCCAGTTCCCCTTCGTTTGCGGCGACCCTGGCCGTCTGCACTCTTAAGTGTCGTCAACGCGTCCACAACTCCTCTGGTGTTGCAGGTGTCCATGGGCCACGATGACTACTTACCACCAGGTGGCATCAGCTCTTTTGCCGACTTTATCAATAAAAAACATAAAGAATTTAAATTAGGAGGACCATAATTATATTTTTAGATATTGTGGAGCACTTGTTGGGAACCACTGTTTTAAAATATGTTTACCCACGTAAGGCTTTTGTCGTACTGTGGATGCGTTTACGAAGAAGCAGTTAGCGATCTTGAAAGGAGAGTGAGTGGTAATCAAGATAATGAAACCGAAAGGCTCGGCGGGCTGTAATTGGTGGATGGCGCCGACACTAATGTATGGTAGTGAAAGTTGGGTATGGCAGAAGAAACATGAAAGTAGAATAAATGCTGTAGAGATGAGAGCGTTGAAAAGTATGTGTGGGGTAACTTTGAAAGATAGAGTTAGAAACAGTGTGATAAGGGAGCGGTGTGGTGTGAAAGAAGATGTAGTAACAAAGATTGAGAAAGGTATGTTAAGGTGGTTTGGGCATGTAGAGAGGATGGTTGAACGGAGCTTGACGAAACGAGTACGGATGAAAGAGTTGGAAGACCACAACCATTGTTGTGGTCTTCCAACATTGCGGTTGTTCTAAAAAAAAGCACCCTAAACCGACGATCAGGCATGAGGAGGTTAATGAACGTAGATGAAGCGAAAGTGGTGTGCCAGGATCGTAGCAGGGGAAATCTGAAGTCTCTGCCTACCCCAATGGGAGACAGGTGTGAAAATATGTATGTCAAAAAATATAGTAATAGCCTAGTGATGTAACCAGAGGCCGTATTATGAGGTGTTATTGCCATCATTTTCCGATTGAAAGAGAGGGATGCCGCTCTACTGATTAAATAGCGCTATCTCATTCTCACAACCTAAAATTTAATTATGGCGATAACACATCATAATACAGCCCCAGGTCTCGAGTTCAAGGCATGCACCCCGACTTTTCATAATTATATGCGTATTAATATTAATTATCACTCGCTTACACGGTTCGAGTTCGCCTGGGTCGGTAGCATCCGTGTGTTCCGATCTTATCTTATCTTGTGTGGGGCCGAGGCAGCAAGGCCTCAGAGCACTTCGACCCAATGGGATCTTTTGTGCTTCCCCTAGATACCTAATCCTCATCCTCCCCCAGTTCTTCAAACAGCTCTTCCATAAGCTTTATAATGAGGCCTGGGGGTATGAGTCTGTAGTCCTCTGGTTCTGGATAACCCTGCCCCAAGAGGCACATTCGCTTTCTAGCCAGTGCATCGCATGTACACAGAAGGTGTTCCATGCTCTCAATTTCCCTTTTACAGGCCCTGCAGGCTGATGTCTCCATCGGACCCATCTTTTGAAGAGTTCGCCTGGGTCGGTAGCATCAATGTGTTCTGCTAATGTAGCCAGTGAAATTGCTGGGCAAATGAGCCTTGACAACTGAAGTGTCAAAACGACAACGCGCGGGTGATAGCACTGGTATTTTTGACAAAAATAATAATGTGAACCTTCGTTTAATAATATCTATCGACTTTGATCAAACTTGGGCAGCCTTCCACGTCCACCTCTTGTTATGGCATTTTTTTTTTAAAAAGCTTACTAGCGATGTGGGTCGCACATTACTAGTATTCTTGTTAACCCCTCGTGCTAAGCTAAATGCTTGTGTTACGAGTGGGTTCACGACGGTAGTGCAATGAGTGGGTTTCGAACCGGCAACCACATGATCACAAGTCCGACACCCTAGCCAATATTGTACCAGTGAAGATTGTAACATAATTTACTTAAAAACAGTGTTCATTGAGTTTATTACAGCATTCTTCTCCATAGGATCAACCTTTAGGAACCGAGCAACTAGAATCATAACGTTTCTTAAACGCTTGTAAAAGCTTATTTGAAATAATAATCTATCTATACTCTATACTTACTAATATATAAAGCTGAAGAGTTTATTTGTTTGCTTGAACGCGCTAATCTCAGGAACTACTGGTCCGATTTGAAAAATTCTTGCAGTGTTAGATAGCCCATTTATTGAGGAAGGCTATAGGCTATCTGTACTACTAATATATAAAGCTGTAGAGTTTGTTTGTTTGTTTGTTTACTTGAACGCGCTAATCTCAGGAACTGCTGGTACGATTTGAAAAATTCTTTCAGTGTTAGATAGCCCATTTATTGAGGAAGGCTATAGGCTATAATTCATCACGCTACGCGGACGAAGTCGCGGGCAGAAGCTAGTACCTATATAAAGCTGAAGAGTATGTTTGTTTGTTTGCTTGAACGTGTCAATCTCAGGAACTACTGGTCCGATTTGAAAAATTCTTTCAGTGTTAGATAGCCCATTTATTGAGGAAGGCTATATACTATATATCATCCCGCTAAGACTAAGTAACTATTCCACGCGGACAAAGTCGCGGGCGGAAGCTAATAAAATATATAAAGCTGAAGAGTTGGTTTGTTTGCTTGAACGCGCTATTCTCAGGAACTACCTACGGGTCCGATTTGAAAAATTATTTCAGTGTTAGATAGCCCATTTATTGAGGAAGGCTATATATCATCACGCTACGCGGACGAAGTCGCGGGCAGAAGCTAGTTTGAAATAAAAACATTTGAAACGACCCATGAGGATATCCCGTAATATAAAAAATAGTCTATACTATCCGTATACGACCCACTAAAATTCCAAAGAGATATTTTCAAGTGACATTAGCAAATTTTGAGATAATACCAATATTATTATCTCATTGGTTCTAAAATACTGCGTTCACAACACCATATAATTTCAAATAATACTTTAAGGCTGATCGTCTCGCTCAGCCCGCCAAATTCAAATTTCAATTGGTTTTTCGCAATTTGTAGGTCTATAACACATTCTACGAAATTTGAATTTGGCGGGCTGAGAGAGAAAATCGCTTGAATTTTGCCATTTTATTTTGCTATTTATCTGTGCTCGTAGTGTACAGGTATGCAATCTAAAACTAGTGTTAGCTTGAGATCGTGATTAGAATAATTCAGAATAACAATAGGCCGCACCCCTCTCACATTGAAACACTATGTCGTCATCGATTAACTAAACACTTCACAGTGTATTAATTAGCATCGCTAGAGTCGAAAGGAATGCTTCCAGACCATTCTGGTAGTCCACGATTCTCTGAGTTTGTTTCAGTGTTTCTTCTCAAAAGGTCCTCAGATGTTAAATGAATTGTGCAAGTATCTTTAAAAGATCAATTTATAAAAATAATTATTTACATTCGCCATGACCAGGACGAGCATTGTGTTTCAGCGTTTGTTATATCCTTCAAATAGCGAGGGTTCGCCTTGCATTCTTCTTGAAGGCGCTCATCATCCGATAACCGCCTATAGATAGGTAGCGTGCGTAACTGCACTTATATTTCTATCAATAATCTTGTGGACTACGCTTCATGAATGGGTCTTCCCCGATAGAATACAATCTGGATGTCTTTAAATCACGATTGATTCGGTTTCTCCTAGGCTAGCGCGCTCCATTGCAGATCGCAGTGTCGCTTAACATCAGGCGAACTAGTGGTCAAGCATAAGCCTATCAAGAATTAAAAAAAAACAAACAAGGACGTTTGTTGTCGAAGAATCTGTCACAATATTTTCCCGCCGCCGCCGCCATCTTGATTTAGTTAAGAGTTTTAAGGCGATATTAATTATTTTTCTTTTAATAAAAAACTAATACTGCTACTGCTCTACGAAGACTTAATGACGTCATGTGACGGTCAATAACCTTAACATTTTGTAGTATAAATTTACAGTAAGTAATAATCTTCTGAATAAAAATATAAAATAAAAACTGACAATCTGACACTAATTTCTTGGGCCCAATTCAAATATTATTATGTAATTAAAAAAACGTAATGCATTGAAATTCTTTTCAATTCTTCAAGTGTATGAATGTCGCTTAATATTGGGCGATTTACCACACGAATGACACATACTAAATAATATCTATTTAACGCTGTAAAATCCGTAAAGAGTAGTTTATTGCCAATAGGTATCAATTACTCGCTTAAGTTTCAGTAACTAGTAAAAATATTTCAGAACGCGTTACTAATCCTAGGAAGAGATAAATCCGAGTTTTCTGCTTAAAGAACAATTAGTTGAATTATTTTTTTGGTTATGTCGGCAGACGATTCACCTGTTTTTTTTTTTAAAAAAAGCTTACTAGCAATGAGGGTCGCACATTACTAGTATTCTTGTTAACCCCTCTTGCTAAGCTAAATGCTTGTGTTACGAGTGGGTTCACGTCGGTAGTGCAATGGGTGGGGTTCGAACCGGCAATCACATGATCGCAAGTCCGACGCCCTAGCCATTAGGCTACCGACGTGAACCGTCAAGATGGTATGAACTTACACTTACAGATGACTTACACTTAGACTTAATCATGGTAAGAACTTACACTTACAGAGGAGTTGCTGATGCACTATTGAGCCTTAAGAGTCCTAGGGGTGTGTGAATTCCAAAATTGAATGGCGAAATTGAATGATTTTACCTTTGAAGTCGATTAAAAATTATCTTACTAACCCCAACGTTGATGCTGAGACAAACAAGTCATATCTCTAATTTCTAAGAACATTAAGTTTCTAATTACTTCTCATAATTCTTTAATTAGTAGCTAGGGCTACCAGTGTTAATTTACAGCTAATCATAAAACATGTAACATGATGTCAATAACACGTCGACTCAGCCATGTTTGTTGTTTTTTTTAATATGATTAGGTTGTCAACTTTCTCAGGCAAAGGTGCAAAGGTTATTTTTATAGAGGCACAGGTATTTTTCCAGACATCTAGCTAGCATACTTATTATTGTGACTAGTAAATATATTTAATGTAAACAAATGTGCGTCATCTTACATCAAAACTTATTCGGCACTTTACTGTCCTATACTTTCCACAAACAAGCCAAGATAGGAGAATCGAGCCGTAGTTATGAAAGTGGATTCTACCTGCATGTATAGTTTTAGCACTAATTTTACTACATTTTCCCTCACATTTCAAAATACGGTCAGTATTTTGAAATGTGAGGGAAAATGTTGATGCTTGATTCCTCGACTTAGGGATGAAGTCGAGGAATTATCTGCAATGCCGTCAGTCTGAGGAAGTAGAGTAGTACCTAAGTCTAAGTAAATTTGTTGTTTCGTTTACATTTAAATTGTGTGTAAAAATACTTTTATTTTTGTTCCAGGTTAAAAATGGAGTTAAAATCACCAAAAGCGAAGAAAAAGTCGAGTATAGATAAATTAATATCGTGGGGCAGAATGTTGAAAACACCTTTGCTTATTCTGTTTTTACTGGGCACAACAAACTGTGAGCGGGAAAGTGACAGTAGCGAATTCGATTCCAATTTCAAAATTCAAAGTTTTGACAACAGCCATATTAGGCATAGACATCGTAATGATACAGAAAAAAATAAAATGAGTGACATTAAATATTTGCGTCGGCATTTAAATAAAGACATAGTGAATTTCGTGATGACTGACTTTCTGATTGATGGTGAAGTGGAAAATCGAGTGCACTACAATGGTGTGACTGCTAAGGAGACTTATGTGGGAGGCGATGGGTAAGTTTTAAAATTATTTTTTTAAAAGCCCACTGACTATTTCCGTTACCTAATGTTTATAAAACAGCTTGGCGTACCACTGGCTGAAAATTACTGAGGCTCGCTGTAAGGAGGTCTTTGCATTTATTATTAAACAAAATTATTTTTAATTAACAGTAGAATATTAAGAGTCTATTGTACTCATCATCAATGAATCACTCTATGGGATATATCTGGGACAGAGAGGGCTCGACCGGAGTGAGACTACAACCTCACAGAAAACCCGGCGTGAAACAACACTTACGTTGTGTTTGCCGAGTGAGTGAGGATACCGGAGGCCCAAATCCTTTTAAGACAATTGTCAGACATGCGGCAGATAAGTCCAGCCCAGTTCCTTAAATTGCTGGCGTCTTAAATGAAAATGGCTTAAACCATCACAAAAACCATGAATTTTGACACTTACGTAAAACTTTTTTTATCCTACGAAAGTCGGTAAGTATGAGGTTGATCAAATAAAGAAGTTTTTTTTAACATCGATTAAAAAAATGATTCATCTAATTAAGATAAGATTAAATACAATGAACAGTAGCCTCAAAGAACACTGTTGTATTAATCCCAGTTTAAATGATATCATACAATTTGTATGATTATCGAGAAAACCGTTATCCTGAACTATGACCTTAAAACATTGACACTGTGCCTACATTTAGCCACACAAAACATACGCCTGTATTTCCCTAAGTGTTTGACACAGGTGAACTTACTAATGTACACGTACATTGTGTTTCGCCGAGTGAGTGAGGATATCGGAGGCCCCAACCCTTTTAAAAGGCGGGCAACGCACTTGACACTTTTAGACACCTCTGGTGTTGCTGGTGTCCATGGGCGGCGGTAATCGCTTACCATCAGTCGGTGATCCGTCTGCTCCTTAGACGCCTATCACATAAAAAAGCCTTCGTTTTGACACAAATTACTCGATACATTAGACCAGTGATACCCAAAGTAGTCCCCAGTGAGACCCCAGGGGTCGACGACGATATACAAGGGGTCCATATCAGCGGAAAAAAAATGTGTCCATGAGATATACATAGGTAAGGTATAATGAATTTGCAAACATTTAAAATTAGGTAAGAACCCCTTCTTACCGGTATACCCAAAACCGAAAAATATGGGAAGCTGTCGATAAGATAAAAAAGTTTGGAGAGAACCTGCTGTAAAGCAGTGTTGTTATAGATATCCATATCCGTTACCGAAACTATCGGATACCCGAAATAATTTAATATCCATAACCGTAACCGAAACCGATATTATATTTTACCAATATCCATATCCATATCCGGATCCGATATTATATATCCATAACATCCCTGCTGTAAAGGTTTCGAAACATCGGGAATCAAATAATATAATAGTCTAATACAGAGGTTAGACAGATGTCCCCAAACTTTTTATCTTGTCGACCGGTTTTGTGTAGACCGCTTGGTTAGAATTTTGGTTGGAGCCAAATTTTTCTTCCCACTCACATAGACCCCTTGTAGGTCGTCGTTGACCTATGAGAGTCGATATAGACAACTTTAGGTATCACTGTTTTACAGCATCCATGTGTGACCATGGATGCTGTAAAACGGGTACACTTACCTAATATAATCTTAGAATTACTCATTACTTATTTTAATTATTACTTAGCTACAGACCCCTCATTGTGTATTTCTATATGATACTAAATATTTACATACTTAAACTTCATTAGAGATAACTGAGTAACAGATAATGTTATCATTATTTTCATACAAAATTGCAATGCGGATATTACAAATCGAACCGTAATTCATAAATTCATTGTATAATTATTTTGATTTGTTTTGACATTTTATTAGTCTCATTCGAAAACTAATCAGAACATACAATATACCATCACGCCTCTAATCTTCGAAGGATTGGGCAGAGGTTTACACCAACAGAATTTTTGTTTCTTTTTTAATCTCTGCCACGCACTATGGGGAGTTTTTCAGTATGTGGATGCGTTGACAAACAAAAATTCTCACATAGACAAATGCCCAGAACTAACTGTAACATATTACATATGTACCATACAAATATTTGCTCCGTGTGGGGATCGAACACACAACACGTGTCGCAGAAGCCGATCGCTCAGCCGCTACGCCAAACGATTATGATTTTTCAATTCCCATGTAATGAGAGCGAGCCAATTATCCGGGCACAAAACCAAACTCCGAACTGCTACTGAGACTTTTATAGAAAACTCGAATAACACTTTGCTTGACTTGGGAATCGAACCCAGGACCTCTAGCGTAACCGTCGTGCTAAGGACCACTTAAATAATAAGTCAGTATATTGGATGGACATTCTAATTTATATTTTTTTTTACTGTAGGTACCTAATTAAGTTGTTTACATAACAGTTTATAATATTCACACTGGACTGAAATCTGTAATTTTTTAAATATTTTTTTATATTCTACGACATTTTACACATCACCATCTAGTCCCAAACTAAGCAGAGTTTGTACTATGGGTACTAGACAATAGATATAATACTTATATACCTTTTTTTTGTAAATAAGTACATACTTAAAATACATAAGAAACACCCAGACGAACACAAACACTTATATTCATCACATAAATATTTGTGTCCTGTGGGAATCGAACCCACGACCTAGTGGTCAGCAGTCCGGTACTCGAACCACTAAACCACAGAGGTCGTCAAATTGAATCATTGATTAGTCCTAAAACCTGCACAAGCGTTTCTGCGTAACATCCAGTTATATAGTTAGAGAGCTAAACATCAATAAGTAGGTCGACGACAACCTACAAAGGGGTATTATGTCAGCGGGAAGAAAAAAATGTTATCATAAAATCAAAATTGGTATGGTATAATAAAATTGCAAAAATTTAAAGGGGGTCTACACAATCCCGAAAAATATGGCAAGTGGTCGACAAGATAAAAAAGTTTGGGGACCTCTGTGTCAGAAGTCTTGGTAAGGAATGCAATCCGGATAATCTGTTAGGTATCCGAAAAATCTGAATAATTATTAATTAAAAAGACACGGACTCGATTTACAAATCCGGATTTTTATAATGATATTTTTTTATGTTGTGTAGTTTATGTAACACGATTTTAATATCTTCGATTCGCCGACAACATGGTATCCTGGGTCAATTCCTTAGCAAAGCACTGTTAATAGGTTTCTGTATAAAATTCACAGAAGAAAAAATAGTTTGCGATTATGCTCGCCCAATGTAATAACATGGGACCTAAGCATACCGGCGAACTGTGGGTATACGATAGTACGCCTCTGCCTAACCCTTCGGGGAATACAAGCGTGATGGTATGTTATTGTTTACGATTCCATTACTATTCTAATCAGTGTTGTGAACTGTCAATAGGCAATTAAATCATGTACGAATATGTATGGTTCTAATGTTTGTCAGTTTATCTGTTTTACTTATAACCATTAAAGGGATTAAAGAGATTGTTTCAGCAAAAGTTTCATGAAACTTGATGCTGAAACAATCTGACAGACAGTGTCAAGAGTCACTCTCTCAGTCATTCTACAATCTCTACTAATAAAAAATTGAAAAAAGCTATGTTTGTTACGGGTTGGAGCAAAAACTACTGAATAGATTTTAATTTTCTTATCATTGTTAGAAAGTACCTATACGCTCCAACTTAAACTGGTGAACTTCTTATCTCGCTCTGATGTATAGAGGCCCATACAAAGAAGAGATCATCACTGTTTGTTTTTGAGCTCCAGGTGAACGAAGCCGCGGGCAAAAGCTAGTGTGTTAAAACCCTGTCCGACCCGTGAAGGTTTTGTTAGGTGTCGAGATCCTCTTCTATTTTTAAATAAACAACTTGTAACTGAATAAGAGTAAAACCATAAACACGTCAATTAAAAAAATGAGTCATAATTATAATTACGAAACCCTAAAGTTACTACATTTTAAAATAATATACCTACTTAAACATTACAGATTATTTAAATTTCAATTTCAAATTCAAATCTTTATCATATAATTTTGCTTTCATATAATTATGTAGGTAGGGTAAAACACCCAGTAGTCAGCCTTTTAGTGAGATTTTTTTTTTTATTCAGCTATATTTTAAATATTAAGCACTATGAATAAAAACAATAATTATTCTCAGAAAGTTTGGTTATTAAATTTACTAAAAAAGTTAACAAAACATTATATTTATAATCTATATCTATACTAATATATAAAGCTGAAGAGTTTGTTTGTTTGTATGTTTGTTTGTTTGTTTGTTTGTTTGATTGTTTGTTTGTTTGTTTGTTTGTTTGCTTGAACGCGCTAATCTCAGGAACTACTGGTTCGATTTGAAAAATTCTTTCAGTGTTAGATAGCTCATTTATCGAGGAAGGCTATAGGCTATATATCATCACGCTAAGACCAATAGGAGCGGAGCATCAATGAAGAATGTTTCAAAATCGGGATTTTTCCTTTTGAGAGCTTCCGATGCATGCGCTGCGTAAACGGTTAAAGTTTCGCAAAAATCATATATGAAAGAATTGTTCCTCTTTAAAAGTTTAAAAAAAAAGTCCGCGACAGCATATGTCTATCTTTTAAGGTTGGCTCACTATAACCTTTTTTATGCTAACTTTGTTCTAAAATTCCAAATGCATTATTTGCGTAGGTGTTTTTATAAACATGATATTAATCCTTATCCAAATAAATACGTTATTCATCAGCCTTTAGAGCGTTTGTTTTGTATCCGTGTGGACCGAGCTTGGGTCCGCTCGGACCCAACAAACGCTCTAAAGGACATATCCTCATTTAGCGTTCTTTTATTATTCATGTTCCCGTGACATATTTTACTAAAGTTCCGCTCGGATACTCAATACCCAATTATCAACTAACAATATTGGCTATATCTTGAAGTGAGCTTCAATCAAAACATACTACAAGCCGCTGAACGGGATCATCATCTTCTTGCCACCTGCCAAGTTTGCTTGAACTTGAACGCGATAATCTCAGGAACTATTGGTCCGATTAGAAAAAATCTTTCGGTGTTAGATAGTCCATTTATTGAGGAAGGCTATAGGCTATCATCCTGCTAAGACTAAGTAACTATTCCACGCGGACGAAGTCGCGGGCGGAAGCTAGTAGAATTATATAAAAAATCATCGTTAAACAAAATATGGCACTTTTCACCAGTAGTCAGCCTCATTTCTCCACAAGTCAGCCATGTCGTACCCTGTAGTCAGCCTATCGCTTGTTCTTGCATATCGGGGATATTAATTCTTAATTGCGTTATAAGATAACATATCTACCATCACGCCTGTATCCCTGAGGTTTAGGCAAAGGTGTACTAATGTACACCTACAGTTTATCAGTTTGTTTAGGCCTAATCCGACCGCGATAACCGCGGATAAAATCCAACTTCGTGCTGCTACTGTGGACTTTATTGGAAAACCAAATAAAACATGCTGGACTTCAATTCGAACCCAGGACCTCTTGCGTAGAAGTCGCGCTTTGAACCACTAGGCTAATGAGAAAGCAAATTATGAGGAAGAACATAATAATGGAAATTATTAAGATTGTAACTTGCATATATAGCGTTGGGCCGTGGTCCGCCAGGGAATACCGTCTGGTTGGAGGATCCTCCCTTTTGTTGAAGGGCTAGGACTGGTTGAAGAGGACACATCTCGTCCCTCCACACCATTAAACTGGCAAAATCCTTTTTTTATTATTTGCTTCCGGCTATAACATCACTGCGACCGCAATCGGTCTATTGTGATCGCCGATCGGTGAGGTACAGTATTCAACGATGCAAGGAACTGCAGGATTTTCCTAGGGGTGAGCTCCTTTATTTCATCCGGGCTTAAGGTGTGTGTCACTAGATGACCACTACCCTTATGTACCTATTAGCGAACCGCGTTCCCCAAGAATGTGAAATGCCGTTTCATCAGCCTCTTCACAGCGCCGACAGATTTACTTATCGCTCAACCTCAGGTTGAACATGTGCTTCTTTAAGCAACAATGTTAAAACTCTCGTCGAAATGCGCAGATTGTTCCAGGGCTAGCTTAGCGCTAGTAAATGGGCTGTGTGCCTTTTATTATAGGCGTTAATCATGGCTTTGGAGTGGTTCTTGCCTAGCGATTCCGTCCAGAGCTTGATGGCTTTCTCAAAGCTGAAATTCGTAAGGACCCTTTGAGCTAGGACTTTTGGTATACCACAGAAAGGCTCTGTGCCCTGATGCGCGCTGCTAGTCCCCGCTCTTGCGTGTTCATCAGCACGTTATTATTTTTTTTTTTTTATGAGATAGGCCTGCAAACGAGCAAACGGATCACCTGATGGTAAGCGATAACCGCCGCCCATGGACACCCGCAACACCAGAGGAGTCGCAAGTGCGTTGCCCGCCTTTTAAAGGGTTTGGGCCTCCGGTGGGTTCCTTCACTCGGCGAAACACAACGCAAGCGTTGTTTCACACCGGTTTTCTGTGAGGCCGTGGTATCACTCCGGTCGAGCCGGCCCATTCGTGCCGAAGCAGGGCTCTCCCACGTTAAATTAATTGCCAATGATGCACACATGACCCGGGCAAAATCTGTCACAGAACGCAAAAAAAACGACTGGCTTCTCTAATCATCACCCCATTTCTAATCAACGCCATAGCTTGTGTTTATTGTCTTCTTTTTATAAGTGGATTGGTCTTTTTAATATGATGGAATTCTATTGAAAGAAATGATTGCCATACTAAAATAACCGGGCATAAATTCAACCCTAATAGTAAAGGCTTTAAGGTACTGTTTTGTGCAACAACACTAACGGCTGAGTACTGGATTCTTAGATCCATTGTTCGGCCCCTGACATACGATTACTTTTGTATGCGGCTGACTACTGGTAAAATACACTTTTCGTCTTATAAGAGTTAAACCCAAAGTAATGAGCAAAATTGGGACTATTCGCTCTGTCAATTTCAACTGCATATAAGAAAATCATGAAAAAACCAGTAGTCAGCCACTTATGGCTGATTACTGGATCTGCCTTAAAAATCGAAACCCAGTAGTCGGCCACCGAAATTACAATATAATAATCATATAAAATGCATGTAATAGTTAATTATATCACAAAATAAACATTTAATAATAAAACAGTATAACAATCCACCACAAATTATAGCAAATACGCACAAAAACATACTAAAAACTTGAACACGTTTCCTTAGGAAAAAAATTGTGACAGCACCGCGTCTAGTCATGTCTTTCGCAGCAGTGCAGATAAACGATTGTAGCTCGTCAACCTGATATACTATTGTCTCGTAAGTTTGCATATTAGCTAACGAGGAGACACGGATTCGATTAAACGTTAATTTAAAGGTGTAAATAAATTCCAGGACTATTTATATGGAAATAAAGTGTGTAAAGGCTGAGTACTGGTGCGGGGCTGACCACTGGGTGTTTTACCCTATGTAGGATGTTACACTAGTTATGTATCAATATGAAACCCTGTAAGGTCGCTGCAAAATCATTGTATTTTTTTAATTGTTATTTATGTATTTCCCACACACTGTGTCTCCTATGCTGTGAACAAACAAAATACTTCTTTCTTTCTTTCTTAAGTCATATTGAGATACAAGCATTTTTCTTTCGAGAAATTCGTTAAATCATATACACGCGAATCTCGTGGATGTACTACAGTCATATTCATATCGCTGATTGATCGGGGGTTATAAATTCAGGTATTGTAATTATCATTTCGGGAAAAATTAACACATATTAAAACAACAAAGTTCAAAGTTATGCCTATGGTTGAATTTGCTTTACACAAACATCACATACAAATTACGATTACGATTAGCCTATTGTGTCCCACTGCTGGGCACAAAAGGTATCAAAATCGGTCAATTTTTTTTATGGGTAGCAGCGTAATCGAGCAGATCGATCACCTGATGGTAAGCGATTACCGCCGCCCAAAACACCAGAGGAGTCACAAGTGCGTTGCCCGCCTTTTAAAACGGTTTGGGCCTCCGTTATCCTCACTCACTCGGAGTAACACAACGTAAGCTTTGCTTCACGACGGTTTTCTGTGAGGCCGTGGTATCACTCCAGTAGAGCCGACCCCGACTTCGTGCCGAAGCATGACACTCCCACAATGAGAAAGAAATTGCGAGTGTTCACATAGTATTTCATAAGTACCTAATTAATTAACATCAATTATCAACAATAATATTATTATCCGCAGCGTCTTATCGTCATTTTCTAGTCGTTAAGATTCAACGTTCACCTATTTGATCTGGTATGAAGACGTAAATGAAATTTTATTATTGGATAACTTATCACTGATAACAAAATTCCAAATAAATAATGATTTATCATCAATAACACAACATTAGCATAATTATGCTGCTATATAGCAGTGAGTTTACCGGAGGCCCAAACCCTTTTAAAAGATGGGCAACGCACTTGTGACTCCTCTGGTGTTGCGGGTGTCCATGGGCGGCGGTTATCGCTTACCATCAGGTGATCCGTCTGCTAGTTTGCTCACCTATCCCATAAAAAAAAATAGCAGTGATAGTCTGGTGATATGACCATTGGACGAGTACCTCTGACTTTTCGAAGTTATGTGCGTATTAATAGTTAATTATCACGCGCTTAAACGGTGAAGGAAAACATCGTGAGGAAACCTGCACGTCTGAGAGATTTTCTCGACGGCGTGTGAAGTCTGCCAACCCGCATTAGGCTAGCGTGGTGGACTATAGCCTAATCCCTCTCATTGGGACATAAGGCCCGTGCCCAGCAGTGGGACATATAATGGGTTGATTATGTTATATACGTAACACAACATTTATTTCAAACATTATAAACACAATTACATGCCGCCTGATAGTCCTGATGAAAACATTTACGGACCTAACAGTGTTTGTATAGATTTTTAAACAACTTTAGAAAAATTATTAGATTTTTTAAATTACATAGATACCATCACGCCTGTATTCCTCGAAGGGTTAGGCAGAGGCCTACTCATGTGTACCCATTTTTCGCCGTTATGTTTAGGTCCCATGTAATAAGGGGCGAGCCTATTATAAATCCAGCGGCTAGTGAGAAAAACCCAATAACACTGCTCGACCTGTGAATCGAACCCTAGACTACTAGATTATTGAGGCAGTTTGATGAGATAACAAGTGACGAATAACATAAAACTATTCGCGAAGCAAAAATGTGCCAATTACCCACTGAACGGCTGAAAATAGATTGAAACATTCACAGTGATACTTACGCGACAATCTCTGTTGTTGATGAAGGCCGAATCTTTCGCTAATTACTAGATTTAGAACATGAAAAAATAACATAACATACCATCACGCCTGTATTCCCCGAAGGGTTAGGCAGAGGCGTACTAATGTACACCCACAGTTCGCCGGTATGTTTAGGTCCCATGTAATAGGGGGCGAGCCTATTGCCATTAACTGGGCACAAATTCCAAACACCGAGCTGCTACTGGGAATTTCATAGAAAAACCCAATAACACTTTGCTCGACCTGGGAATCGAACCCAAGACCTCTAGCGTAGCAGTCGCGCACAGGACCACTTGGCTAATGAGGCAGTTTATGAAAAATATTTTTTCATATTAAAGGCGTGTAGTAGGTACTCTCAATCGGCGCGTATGTATGAGAAGATGTATGAATGTCACAGAAGCAAAAGAAGTATGCAAGAATCCTTGCAAGTGGCGGTCTATAGTTTCTGCCTACCCCTGTGGGAGAAAGGCGTGAGTGTGTGTATGTAAAAATATATTTTTACATACATCTTGAGTTACACATATATACATGTGTATTCACGTGGGAGAGCCAGCCGGCTCGACCGGAGTAATACCACGGCCTCACAGAAAACCGGCGTGAAACAACGCTTGCGTTGTGTTTCGCCGAGTGAATGAGGTTACCGGAGGCCCAAACCCTTTTAAAAGGCGGGCAACGCACTTGTGATTCCTCTGGTGTTGCGGGTGTCCATGGGCGGCGGTTATCACTTACCATCAGGTGATCCGCCTGCTCGTTTGCTCCCCTATCCCATAAAAAAAAACATGTTTTTTGCTGATTTTCGAGATCCGGATTTCCCGAGATATTCGAGACTAGGATTCCCCGGGAGCATGCCCTATTGGCCTCTACTCGACATGGGAGACGAACACAGAGACTCGCACTTAATAGCCTCGCTACCAGCTGACCAGTTTCAAACCTCATATTAAGTAAACATAATATGATGGAAACTGCCTCAATAGCCAAGTGGTCCTGACCGCGACTGCTACGCTAGAGTTCCTGGGTTCGATTCCCAGGTCGAGCAAAGTGTTATTGGGTTTTTCTATGAAATTCCCAGTAGCAGCTCGGAGTTTGGAATTTGTGCCCGGTTAATGGCAATAGGCTCGCCCCCTATTACATGGGACCTAAACATACCGGCGAACTGTGGGTGTACATTAGTACGCCTCTGCCTAATCCTTCAGGGAATACAGGCGTGATGGTATGTTATGTTATTAAGTAAACTTGATGCTCATAGTTGTCATAATCCGAATGTGCAGCCTGGGTGCCTTAGCTTGGTTCCGATTGGTTCAGCCCATAACTTTTTGAAGCCTGAATGAAATTTAACATATTATTATGAAACCTTCGTTTATTCACGCATTAGGAACTATCAGCTGAATTCTATCTCTTACCATTGTCTGCTAGCTCGAGTGCTTTTCTGTTCGGGATTCTCATTTTGGGGTTCACACAGACACACAATACTTGACATCACACTTACACACATCACTTTTAATTTATTTGCCTTTATTATTATTATTTTGACATGTTTACTTGGTGGAATCTTTTATTTATTTATTTATATTTACTGTATCACATTGCTTTCTTTTTGAATATCACAACTTGACTGCTTCCTTTTCTTTTTGTATGTATAAAATGGTACTTTGAATAATAATGTTTGATTTTTGTAGTCTAACTGACACATTGGCCTTTGGCTAAAAAAAAAAAACACTTGTGCGTCGTTATAGGCGAAAATAAATGATATTTCTTTCTTTCTACTTCTAAACCGCCCTGATCGCCTCTATTCACAACAATTTCTATTTCAGCGTCAACAAAAACTTTTTGCTCATTTTGCAGCTAATTTTAAACTGCAGTGAACTTTGTTCGCACTCGCCGAGACAATTTATCTGAGTTTAGATCGGAATGGTTTGTCTACAATGGTATTTTGCTGCGTGTACATGTATTTGTTATAATGGCGAGCGAAACATTATATAAGCGTGTTTTGTATTTAAACTTGACGTTGTGTGGTCTATGTGTGAGGTCCTTTTCAACCGACGTCAAAAAGGAGGAGGTTTTCAATTCGTCTGTATTTTGTATGTTTGCTACTCGATTACTCGGTCATTTGGACGTAGTTATACAGAAACGTTCCAAAAGGTTCCAAGATATTAGTCTTCTAAAAGACTTATATCTTGAACCCCCCCCCCCCCCCCCGCTTATCCGACTTTCGCGTCACAAAAGGTAGTTTGATCACACCATCTCGACTTCGGGTGACTTGTGGGTTGGAACGTTTCTGTATAACTACGGCCATTTATGAACTGATTTGGAAAATTCTGGTATGTTTTAGGTCCCATGGTATAGGGGGACAACCCTATTGCCATTTAACCGGGCACAAATCCCAAACTCCGAGCTGCTACTGAGAATTTCATAGAAATTTCAATAACACTGCTCGACCTGCGAAACGAATCCAGGAATTCTAGCGTAGCAGTCGCGCTGAGGATCGGTAGGCTAATGAGGCATTTCATGTCATGCAGACAAAGATACTAATCTGTCTAGCTGAACGCAAACCTTGAGGTTTGTGGTTACTACGTAATATTGAGTTACTGTCGTTTTGTTGGACACCATTGTACTTTATATTTATTAGCTTGTACCTTATTATCTATTAATAAATAATAATAAATAATATACCTTGCTTATGGTTAAATAAATAAATAATTTATTTGACACAGAACAAATGTTACATTCAAATAGATATACAGGTCAATTTTTAATTTTCTTATTTTTATATTGAAGGCATCTAGGCACCTGTGTCCTGAACTAGATAAAAAAAACAACGGGTTTCACTCCGGGAGTGCCGGCAGAAGTGAAAACTTGAAACGAAGGTTTTACTTCAATAAATTATAATGTTCAGTTGTACTGTCAAAGAAAACATTTGTTTTCACTTTTTTCTAAGTACAGTTTTATCTGTCGCGATATGATCTGTCGCGAGTACCTAATATCTGCATCTCAGAGGCCCTAGTCTGCTATTTCAATTGACTCAGAATGACCGTCCAATGGCACTAAATGACATAAGAAATGACAGATTTCGTAGAGAAAACTGTCAAAAATCAACCATTATGAAGTCACTGAATCACAATTCTGACACAACTGAATAGTAGACTCGGCACCCAGAAATCAGCACTCTTCCTTATAATAAGCATTACAGACTAGACATTAACTCTGGGTTGCCTCAGATATAACTTGCTAGAGGTACCTAAGGCGAGCTCGAGATCAGCTCACAATAGCCTGCAAGACGCTCCGTGGCGCTATTGATGCCCCTGATCTGCTTCATATGCTGGCGCCCTTCTTTGTCCCAAACAATTACTGCCGGGGCAAAAAGCACAGGCTCTTTGCCGTGCCGCTATGCCATACTGTGGCACGTGCTAAGTCGCCAATTCCTCACACTCTTGGTGAAGCATGGCTCTCCCACGTGAAATTCAAAATACATAAAAAAATAACTGCCTCGTTAGTCTAGTGTTCCCAAGTGCGACTGCTACGCTAGAGGTCTTGGGTTCAATTCCCAGGTCGAGGATATAGATAGATATAATATCTTTATTGTCATAATTTTTACAAATATTTTAATGGATTTCCCTGTCTCCTGCGCTAGTGTACACTGTATTGCAGGAGCCAGTGTCTTCCCCTTAAAGTGGAGTGTTATTGGGTTTTCAATGAAATTCTCAGTAGCAGCTCGGAGTTTGGAATTTGTGCCCAGTTAATAGCAATAGGCTCGCCCCCTATTACATGGGACCTAAACATACCGGCGAACTGTTGGTGAACCTTAATACACCTCTGCCTAACCCTTCGGCGAATACAGGCGTGATGGTATGTTATGTTATGTCAAAAAGAATTAGGAAGAATTTTGTCTAAGTACCCGCATCTGTAAGTTTGTCGTGTAGTTCTTATATCTATATTTAGCTTAGTACTCGGTCAGTGCCAGATATACGGAACTCATCCGTTGGCAGGTGCGCCGTAAACACGTAATTGGGGTTCGCTGTTAAATATACAGGTTCTTTATATAAGAATTGGTATGCCGTGGTTTTAACTCGGCACTTTTTAGGGCTCCGTACCAAAAAAGGAAAAAACGGAAACGTTATAGGATCACTTTGTTGTCAGTCTGTCAAGTAGTAGTTAGTATCAAGCTGAAATTCATATCAAATACTCAGATCTACTATCCCTTGAAGCTTTGAAAAAATCAAGCTTCTAAGCCAGGGCAATCGAAAGATAAGTACAGCCGTTTATTTTCGACACTCGCAAGGGAATCAAAATCTACAGGGTACTTCCCGTGAACTCAGAATCTTGAAATTTGGTACGAAGCAACGTCTTATACTTAGCACAGAAAAAATTGCGAATTGGAAAAATTGCGAAAATCATAAATTTTTAGACAAAACATCATAAATATAACATATTAGTCAGTCAGTACGTGTTATTGTAATGTTTTTTCTAAAATTGTGATCAGATCTTCATCAAATTTGAATGAGATCACCTCAGGGGTATTATTCTTTCACACAAAAAAGACATTTCCAAATCGGTTTGTAAATTACCGAATTATCGCGAAACAAACATACAGACACTATAAGCCGTGATAGCCTAGTGATATGACCATTGGACTGCCAATTCAAAGGTTTCGAGTTCAAATCTAAGGCACGCAGCTATGACTTTTCGAATTTATGTGCGTATTAATAGTTAATTATCACGCGCTTAAACGGTGAAACGGAAAACATCGTGAGGAAACCTGCACGTCTGAGAGATTTTCTCGACGGCGTGGGAAGTCATCCAACCCACATTATAGGCTAGCGTGGTAGACTATAGCCTAATCCCTTTCATTGTGAGAGGAGACCCGTGCCCAGCAGTGGGACATATAATGGGTTGATTATGTAAACACATAGGAATTGAGACCCTCCTCCTTCTTGAAGTCTGTTGAAAATTATTCGACTCCGTTTTCTTTTCCTTTAATGTAAAAAAATAATAAAAAAAAAACGTTTATTTCAATTACAACAGGCTTTTTATACATATTATTGGAGATCACCTTTTAAGCAAGGAATTGCTTGTATTAGGAGACTCCGCGCTTCCACTTGTCACTTTTATGCAATTGAAATGTAGACAATGTACATGCAAAAATAAAAGAACTTAAAACTTAAAAATTATACAAAATGCATTGCAAATAAAAGAACGAACAAAAATAATGCAGAAAAAGGCCAGATCACGCGTGTACTTGTGGTATGTGTATAATGATTGAGTGTATGAGTGAGTGTGTGAGTGAGTGTATGAGTGAGTGTGGGTGTAAGTATGAGCGTGAGATAGTGTGGTGTGTTAGTTATAATGAGCAAACACACCACACTATCTCACGCTCTATCTCATTCTAGTAGTAGTTTATATAACAAGTGGCCGAGTGCAAATATAAGTTTGTCTGGTATAAAAATAGTTGGTAACACCGCGTGCCAAGTGTTGTGATGGCGTGATGCATGGTTAATTTTAAATGACGCCGCTAAGTGCATCTGGGATGCGGAACTATTGATAGCTGACAGTAACATTAGATTATCTCTAACAAGGAGTCATTATAAAACATCAAACTGATTTCTTTTCATTCGATTTTCGAAGTCATGCGCGAATTAACAGTTAAATTTAGTAAAAAATACCATCACGCCTGTATTCCCCGAAGGGTTAGGCAGAATTGTTCAGCATGTACCCATAGTTCGCCGGTATATTCAGGTAGGAGCCTATTGCCATTAACTGGCCATAATAGGCTTGATCTTGCTCGGACTATGAACGGAGCGCTCCGGACTAGTACAATCGTTCAAATGTACTAGTTCGGTCTTCTAGTACTATTAGTACAGTAGCTCACTGAAGGAAAAGTGAACAAAAATAATCACTGGTATCATAGACATAAAGTACAAAATAGCTTTGTTGTTGCTAGTGAGCGACGGTTAATAGTACAGTCGTTCAAATGTACTAGTCGAGTTCAAATGAGCGGTGAGCGACGGAGCGCTCCGTCGCTCACCGCTCAGTTCGTAGTTCGTACAGAACTAGAGAGCCAGAGACTACGACGAACGACGACGTACTAAAGGAATGATGTACTAGAAAGGAAAAGGAATAGTTCGTACTAGTCTGTGTCGGGAATCAATTCCTAATAGTACATAGTCATGTACTACACAAGCCTAGGCCATAAATCCCGACTCTGACAAGCTGCTACTAAGAGTTTCATATAAAAACCTATTAACACTTTGTTCGACCTGGCCGCCTTCCGATCTACCGTGCTCGTAACGTTAACCCCTCCCCCCTTCCCGAGCCTTGCTTGAGCCGAGCCAGTAGCTTTAAATTCGTCCCTAAATAATTTTAACCAGATCCAGGGGTCCCTAGCTGTCCCCCCAACAAAGCCCTAAGCCGAGGTCCGAGTCGCGTTAGGGGACGCACGGCATTCGGTGCCTCGCCACCAAGTCCGGTTACGCTGTAAAGATTCCTTGAATCAACAGCTGCTATCATTCTTAAAAAAAATGGTTGAGCCCAAGACCAGGAATTTCTTTCACTTACATTTAAATCATGAAAATCTGGCTAACATTTATCGGGAAACTCGCGAACATACCATATTTATATACAAAAAAAACATGCTTAAACAACTCAAAAAACACATGCTAACCAAAACTACGGTATCTTTTGATCTATATAAAGATAAAGATCGGTGTAAAACACACGTTATCACATTTTAATATTCACGTCCACGCGCTAACGTTTAACGGTTACATTAACGTAAATATTTACGTTAATGTAATCTGTGTAGTAAACAAATTCTTGACGGTAATGTTGCAACAACTTTTCTATTACTATTTTTTTTGTATTTTTTTTGCATTTAAGACGTAAGTTTTTTTTATGGGAGCTAACAAGCAGACGGATCACCTGATGGTAAGCGATAACCGCCACCCATGGACACCCGCAACACCAGAGGAGCCACAAGTGCGTCACCCGCCTTTTAAAAGGGTTTGGGGCCTCTGGTAACCTCACTCACTCGGCGAAACACAACGCAAGCGTTGTTTCACGCCGGTTTTCTGTGAGGCCGTGGTATCACTCCGGTCGAGCCAGCCTATTCCTGCCGAAGCATGGCACTCCCATGTTAAAATAAAAAAGTTCAGAATATGAAGGCAAATTTCGACATGGCAGGTGGGACTCGCAGTGGCTTAGTGGTCATAGCGTCTGGTGAAGAAGACGCAGGTTCGAATCCTGCCTGCGAGTCGAATTTTTCCTTCACTAAAGTAAGTTTTAAATACTTAGGAAGCCAAATAACGCATGACTCAAGATGTTCCCCTGATATAATAGCAAGAATTGCAATGGCCAAACAAGCATTTAACAGGAAAAAACAACTATTTACAACGAAGATAAAAACCAGTATTAGAAAAAGACTGATAAAGACCTATGTCTGGAGTATAGCATTGTATGGCTGTGAAACCTCGACTATGACCCAAAGGGACAGAGAAAGGTTAGAGGCATTTGAAATGTGGTGCTGGAGGAGGATGGAGAAGATCAGTTGGACGGAAATGAAAACTGATGAGGAAGTATTAGTAATTGTAGGAGAGAAAAGACAGTTGTTAAGAACTATAGATAATAGAAGGGGAAAGATGTTTGGCCACTTGATACGACATGACGACTTCTTCAGAACTATACTAGAAGGTAAAATTGAAGGAAAACGAGGAAGGGGTAGACCTAGACGAAGTTTTGTGGAACAAGTGAAGGAAAGGATTGCGATCGAGTCGTATCAGGAGGTAAAACGGAAAGCAGAAGATAGAGAACAGTGGCGTTTGCTCCACCGACAAGAGCTGAGCTCTTAAATTAAAGAAGAAGAAAGTAAGTTTTATATAAATTAATAAATTTCTAGCCTAGTGGTCCTGAGCGCTGGTCTGATACCTGTGATGAATTGTGGGTGTAACAGTTGACAGAAACCGACAGAGTCACAGAGGCCCTGTTTTCCTTTATTCGGTGTTCGATGATGACGAAATACCAATTAGATATACGACAATATTAATATTTCCTTGTACTTCAATTTCATGGTAACATGATGCACAATTTTAATTATACTATTTCTTGTAAATCGAGTGAATCCGGTCTCTGGACTGAGATGACTAGTGACGTCACACGCTGATCGCAAAAATAAACGACTATTCTTTTCATGTGAAGCGTTTGTTTTCTAGGAATGTTATTGAAAAATCTGGATGAACAAATAAATCCTAGTTCACTTTGAAAAAGTAATAAATCTTTTGAATAAAGAATTCTGTTTGTTTCTTTTTTCGATATAGGTCAGCGAGCAATAAGTTTTAAATTTTGAATTTGGAACAAATTGTGTTATTGAAACCTTTTTACAATCGGCCTGTAATTTTATCGTTCGCAGCTGGACTCTACCCGTATTGTGACCGCAATAATTATTGGGTTGTTAGAGAAGGATGCTGCTCTACATGTTTAATAGCGCTATCCTTGTCTCACTACCTAAAAGTCAAAGTCAAATGTGTTAGTTCAATTAGATAATATTACAGGTACTTTGGAATTGAAATTAGGTTCACGGTTTTAAATAGTGGGTTTTATGGAGAAGAACCGGTAAGAAACTCCATATTAAAAACTCTTAAATAAACATTATAACATTGATGTTTTTCATTTTGGTTTATAATTTATGCTTAAGCACTTCTTATCTCTTCACTACTCTTCAGGGAATATAGGCGTGATGCTGTAAATGGGTTTAACAAAATGCATGAGTTTTTTCACAGTAATATAAAATTGGTTTATTTATCTATCAATGTAACGTTTCGAATTGTAACGTTTGAATGTAAATTTAATGTAATATAAAATTGTTTACAATTTATGAAATATATTATGACAGTCTAATGCATTACCTACTTTAAAAATGTTTATTATTTTATTGCCAGATTTAAATCGAATTTGAAAATTAAAGCGAATCTGTATTATATATTATAGTATTACTTTATTACATATCATCACGCTTGTATTCTCCAAACGGTTAAGCAGAGTTGTACGAATGTACACCAACAGTTCCTCTGTATGTTCCCATTGGGGTAGGCAGAGACTATAGATTTCCATTTGCTACGATCCTGGCACACTACTTTCGCTTATCGCTTCATCTACGTTCATTAACCTCCTCATGCACCTCGGTTTAGGGTGCTCTTAACCTGACCTTTTTTAAGAACAGCCGCAACTTGGATGTGGTACGTTCGTCGAGGTCGGCCCCTTCCAACTCTTCCATCCGTACTCATCATGTATACTCGTTTCGTCAATCTCCGTTCATTGATCCTCTCTACATGTACCTTTCTTTGCCTTTTTACCTATCTCTAATTATCTAACCTACATGATACTCACATATACCTACATTTAACGTAATATCACGAGTGAAACTGCGGGAAGCCCCTAGCTGGTACATATTTAATTAAATGAACAATGAAAACAGCTGGCATGGATTCACGTTTATTTTTAAATAATAAATAAATAAAAATGTATTTATTTTTCTTCCACAAATTACGTAAGAAACAGTTTAGATGTTATCACAAAATTTAAACAGAGAAATAATAATTTGTGGGAGACTGGTGCCTAAACTAAGCCGAAGCCTGTATCTTAGGACACCAGGTCCCCCCTTCATATGAAAAAGATAACAATTTAACGCAGAGGTTAGTTACATTTGTGGTATTTGAATGGGCAAGTAAGTAAGTGCTAGTTTTTATATACAATTAATTTGTCTTGTAACAGATGGAAGGATAGTGATATTGGTGAGAAAGAGTATGAGTGTGTGTGTGTGTGTGTGTGTGTGTGTGTGTGTGTGTGTGTTTAGGTGTGTGTAGGTGCGTGTGTGTGTGTGTGTGTGTGTGTTTGTGTGTGTATGTGTGTGAGTGCGTGCGTGCGTGATAAATAAGATTATGATTTGATATATAGGAGATCCTCAGTTTTGGAATAGTTAAGCTTTACTAGCCATGTAGATACCTTTTTTTTACATTCTATTTTGTTATTTTTAAATACACTTAACTCCTTATTGATTATATTGTATAAGAATGGTCCTCGAAACACATGAAATTTTTGCGCAAAACTCGTTTTTGCTTTATATTTATTACAGATTGCAAAATTTCTCCTAGTAGTGCATTTTTCTTGGTCAAACAATGCAAGATTAGAGTGTTGCTTGAGTATTGTTAATAATACGTATAATTGCCTAACAGTCAGGACTTCGGTATCTTTATATCGGTATATCGGTAAACACACAATAAGATAAAACACTTCGTTGCAATTGGTTTTCCATTACGTACCGCATTGTCAAGGTCGGTCATGGCCTTCAGAAAGGGGACTGAAGATGAAGATGGCGTCAGTGATCACGTTTTTTATGGGTAAGCGATACTGCCGCCCATGGACACCCCCGCAACACCAGAGGAGTCGGAAGTGCGTTGCCCGCCTTTTTAAAGGGTTGAGGCCTCCACTATCGTCACTCATTCGGCGAAACACAAGGTAAGCGTTGTTTCAAGCCGGTATTCTATGAGGCCGTGGTATCACTTCGGTCGAGCCGGCCCAATCGTGCCGAAGCATGGTAAAAAAAAATGGCGTTGCCCGCCTTTTAAAAGGGTTCGGGTTTCTGACTACCTCTAATTGTCATAGATGCTCGTATGACAACTGGACCGACGGATTAACGTGTTCTCCGAGGCACGGTCTTGATGACTTAAGAGTGCTCACCCATCTACACACTGACCGTAACGCGCAGCATAACCTTGCAGATGTGTTGATCAGAAAAAGACAGATCATTCTCCGATTCCCCAAATTTGTTTCGGCCTCAATTAGCTAAGAAATTTAAAAAATTGACTTGTAAAAAGGTTCATTTGTAGAAGTTAAAGTTCCCAAGCGCGCCTGTTACGCTAGACTGCCCTACGCTAGCTCTGGGTTCAATTCCGAGATCGAGCAATGTTAGTTTTGAAATTCTCACTAGCATTTTGGAGTTTGGATATACGCGGTTCGCGGTTGATAGGCGAACTGTGAGTTTACACCTCTGCCTAACCCTTCAGGGACTCCAGGCGTGATTGAACGTAACATATTATGTTAGAACATGGCATAATATAAATACTGGAATAGAAATCGCTCGGACCTTTGAGGCAGCTAACAGTTCTCTTTGGCAGTATAGATACCATCATTTTGAAGATTTGTCGTCAGTTTGTAAGGGACTCTGATCTGTACTGCAATGCGCCCTAAGTATTGTGTGTCTTCTGAATAGATGGATGGAGTCACACTAGCAGATTGCACCTATTTGACGCTAGACTATTATGGATAAGACTTCATATTTTTGGTAATCTGTCCTGCTGTCGCGGGCTGTTTCTAAGTCATCTGTCATTTATTCATTTGTTTGAAACGAAATTGTATAAACGCTTTTACAAGTTACGCAATGATGATGAGTATCAGAAATCAAAATATGTGAGTGACAGATTGCAGGGCAATATCTGACTTGGCCTTATGAAAAAAGAGTTATAGCGTTTAACATGAATGTACAGTAATAATAATAATCTCTTCTCTTCTCTACTATTATAAAATTGTAAAAAAGCTGTGTTTGTTACGGGTTGGAGCAAAAACTACTGAATAGATTTTAATTTTGTTATTACTGTTATAAAGTATATGCTCCAACTTAAACTGAGATACAGCTCGACCTCTCTGATGTATAGAGGCCCATACAAAGAAGAGATCATCACTGTTGGTTTTAGTTAAATTATTTTCGGAATTCATTTCTAATCCTACTATAGCTTCAGGTGAGCGAAGCCGCGGGCAAAAGCTAGTAAAAAATATAAGTAAAAATAACAAGTTGTCAGTTCTAATCTACTCAAACTCTCAAGTCTGCTTTTTAATTATTTAATGTCAAAAATAGTCATTCAATGACATAAGTATGTCAGAAACGTCAGAGAAATAACAAAATCAGTCCATATTTATTTAATTTCTCAAAGTTTTATATCATTTCCATACCTATTGCTTCGCTTGTTGACCCGTTCGTTAGATCGCAACTTTTCTTGATTGCAAGACGTCTTTCTAGTGTACTCTCCGTTGATCTGTTATGTGATTTTTATTTTGGTTTGATTTTCGGCTGTCATCTTTATTAGAAAAAGAGACTAAGAGACTAAGTGACTGTCACTGGGGTATGTCCCCTATTTTCTAGCGCTACTTAACTTAGGCTGCACAAGGCGGTCAACTGTGTTCCCTGCTCACTTCGCGACTCTTTGTCGTTTATGACATAGGGATGGGACACGATAACATCGATAATTATTGTATCGTATTAAACTCTATAAGAATAAAAATTAAATACTGTTCGTTGATAAGCGCATCACGACTAGAGAAAGGCCGAACCGATATAGCAACTTAAAAAAAAACGAAATGTTCAAATGAGGTTTTTAGTCGAATGGAGCTTTTCTAAATTACCTATGTACCTATAAATCAACGTGACCATTGAATATATTTTAACCCCTAGAGCTAGCTAAGAGATTAGGACCAGAATGACACTTCTGGCTCAAACATGACTGCCTTACATTCAAACAGTTGCGGTTAAATATCAGTATTTTACACGAAACGACTGACCTCCGCAACCTAATTTCTAGTTAGTTGTCACGTTTTTTGGGCTTCTGACTACCACTAACGAATGTCATAACTATGTATTGGTATGATAATCGGGACCAACTAGTCTGACTGAATATGTTAAGGATTGTAACCAAAAAGTATAATAGTATAAGTTATACAATAGTGTTGTTGTTTGTTTGATTGTAACCCATCCACAGACTAACCGCGGTAGGCGCAGCTTAACCTTATAAATCAGTTGATCAGACGAGTGATTAGACTTAACCACGATCCTCTCTCGCATGACTGTCTTACACAATATACAAATAAATACAAACTGTACCTCAGGGTTTCATCCGCTCTACCCCGTTCCTATGTGTCGTAGCGTGATGATATATATAGATAAATCCTTGGCTCATAAACCACTCCATTTGTGAAAACTGTATCAAATTCCGTTCGGTAGTTTTTGAGTTTATCGCGTTTAAACAGAGAGAAAGACATGGGCAGAATACATAACGATTGTATGTAATTTTGATCTAAAAATACTTATCGTAATACCACATAACAACACTCTTACGAGTGCGACTTCAAATATCTGTGTGTTATATTCTGAAACGCAAGGTCGTAATTGTTCCCATTTTTTTAAAGACCTAAATAATTTAGTGTTTATTTATAGCGACGGACATTGAAAATCTGGATTAAAGGAGTCTGGATCTAAAATCGGCAAACTCCGATCTATCACGGTCGAAAAAATGGTCTCGCTTATTAAGATTGCCACACTTAATTACAAGTATTTTTTTCCATTCGGCAATCGAATCTGCGAGCTGTATGTAGCACATAAGCCGATTGCTCTGCCACTGTGCCGTACCTACGTGGCGTCGATTTTAAATGCTTCAAACATAATAATTGCATCTTAGATCTAAAAAAAACTGGACCACAAGATATTTTATAAAACACGAAACCTCAAACCAACCTCATTTTAGAAAAAGCCTCATTACAAAATTAATCACCATCATATTTTGACAGTGACAGTTGACATCTGATTCCTTCACCTGCCAACACTAATCTAGGGCTATTGTCTGTGCCCGGCGAGCCATCGTTTGAGATACGAAACGCGCGTTTAGTTGCGCGAATAATAATTTGTTATCTGTGAACGTTGGCAGTTGGCGGGAAAAATTAGACAAAATTGCGGCTGTTTATCCCAATTTTCTGTATTGGAAATATTGAGTGGATCTTTACAGTATTCCTCCTAATTTTTCCCAAACCGACATGTTTGGGAAAAAGCTCTCTACTCCTCTGTCCTTCAGTTGTACTCCTCTGTCCTTCAGTCTAAATAGATGCGACTGAAAGTCATTATTTTACACGAAGTGACTGCCATCAGACCCTCCGTAAACCAATTTCTGAGAAAACACCAATATTTCCTAACCTAACACGAATCCTCTTTTGTTGTTTATTTTTATGATTAGCTCATGCAGCTAATGCATTAAGGCTATCCTATCAAGAAGTCTGATTAACAAACTGCTTACATCTAATGGAAGCATTACCAATAACACAAACAACAAAAACATTTTAATTAAATACGCTACAGACAAAATAAATTTCTCCGCTCCTGAACAAATGACTATCCAAATCTAAAATAATACTTTTTATCTATTATTTTAATCGAATCGTGTATCGATTTAAATATAATTTCGATTATTACGACACGGTGCGGGGCGTTATCATTGAAACCATAGATTATAGAACATCGTTATTAATTAAAAGTAAAAAAAGCCCATTTCCATTAGCGGGATATTTTTTTTTTTTTTTTTTTTTTAATTATGGCGCCACATTTTTGTGTATTTGCCAGTGTCAAGTAATAAAGTAATCAAATAATATTTCCCATTAAGGGATTGTAATTTATGGCACCACACTTTTTGTGTTCGCCAGTGTCAAGTATAAGTTGGTGAGTTGCCCCAATAAAACGGTAGAAATTTTATTGAGGCTTCGATGGAGTTTAGGAGTGAACCCAAAAAGTCACGATTCTCAATTTTATATCATTTGCCTACACTCTCACACGTTCACAAACACTTAATGGTTAATTATCCACCATAATTACACATTAAACTTCAGAGAAATTCAAGTTTTGAAAAATATTATTAAATCGACAATGCACTTTTCATTTTCCCGCCTAAACTCCATTAGCGGGATACGTGTCAATTGAGATGGGATTAGGCGTGTTACACACTGGCGACCGGTGCAACCTGATCGCTAAATAGCAACTAGCAACACATATATACAAAATTAAACATTACGAGCCACTTCTTAAATAATTAGGATTAAAAATATATTTTGCTAGAAACATGGTCAAAGCTTGATAAGGGGAAAATGGTTCTACACGATCTGCCAATCAAGTAAGCAAAAATACAATTTTCGATATCAAAAAGTTTAATTTCAACGTTTTATCTATTGTCAAAGACTACCTACACTTATTTGTTTTAATTATATGAATAGATTAATAATAAGGAAAAACTTGTCTTCTCTTAAAGAACCTGGTGGGAAATTCTCTTAAAAGTGTTGGAATTTTATAATACCTAGGTACCTAAATATTTTTGTAAACATTCTGATGCATGGCGATTGTACGTACGGGCACACATCAAGCTATACCTAAGTTTCCAATATAAGCTGCCTTCATCGTACGGAAAGCCCATACAATACGTCCATACAATACAATAAGTCTTGAGATACAATACGAGCGGCTGAGCTTATGAGCGATTGGCTTCTGCGACACGTGTTGTGGGCTCGATCCCTCCACGGAGCAAATATTTGTATGATCTACAGGTAGTTGATCCGGTTCTGGGCGTTTGTGTATGTGAGGATTTGAGTTTTAAAAGCACACACGATACAGGAGAAAGTCCTAAAACTGTAAAAAATTTTGCCCCCACAGGCAAACTTTTTTAGTTAAAAAAATTATGTAGGTATGTAGCTTGGTGTTAGCCGTGTGTATATTTAAGTAATTTTAGTGTGTATTTGTTGACAAAGAAAATTGTACACAGTTGACAGTTGTTTCGGTTCTGGTTATTTGTGAATAGGTGTGATTTGCACCCCAAGTTTGAGCACCTTCGAATGAAAATTCCAGCGTAGAGCTACGTTTTTTCTTATCTTATCTTGTGTGGGGCCGAGGCAGCAAGGCCTCAGAGCACTTCGACCCAATGGGATCTTTTGTGCTTCCCCTACATACTACTATTAATCCTCATCCTCCCCCAGTTCTTCAAACAGCAGAGCTACGTTTTAATAAAAAAGGTACCATATCCATTATCGTTTGAATTGGCGTGTTATGTCCGCCTCGCAGTAACAATCTCATCTGAAAGTTAGGCCATCCGGTTGGCCTACATCGATGGCCCATTTAGCTGACAGAATTGAAATACAACCTATGTCCATTAAACTCTTTGCAGAAAAAGATAAACCTGTTTCTGCGTCATTATCATCACATTGTAGCTTTTTTCTCAACTATATTGAAGTCGGCAGAAGTATTTATGCTATCAGACAATTCGCAACACAATTTCTTGACAATAATCCTATTAATATTATAAATGCGAAAGTTTGTGAGGATGGATGGATGGATGTTTGTTACTCTTTCACGCCAGAACGGCTGAACGGATCTGGATAAAATTTGGCACAGAGATAGATTATAGTCTGGAATAACACATGGGCTACTTTTATCTGAAGTCCACGCAGACGAAGTCGCGGGCAGAAGCTAGTGATATTATAAGGACACTGGTTGTCAGACTTTTCAGGGTTCTGATAACCAGGGTTGACGGCTTAACATGTCCTTCGAGAAGTGAAATTGTATCTAATTTAAAAATATAATAATCTACCACCAGCGGTACACAATCGGTAATGTATAAACAGCCTTATTTATATGAATCATCACAACGCATACTAGGTACAATCGGCAGCACATCAAGTTACGACAAACTGTCAAATTTCTCGAATGGATAATGAACACTATTGTTAAGAGAATAAATTGAAAATCGATTGAAATTTGACATTTTGGATACCATGATTTGCTGGCGAAAGTACCTACCTACTATTTTTTTATAATCACAATTACCATAGACGCATTACCTACTTATTTTTTAACTCCCACACTTGACAATAGAAAGTATTGGCGAAAGCAATGATCGTGCATTATTATTGATTTGCGTTCGGATACGCCCACCAGAGACTTGTATAAGTTTTAATAAGGATTGTTATTTAAATTCTTTTGGCCTAAGTACATTTTTTGCCTAAGTAATTAAGAATTATGAGTAAGAAGGTACCTATCTATTTTTTTTTACTTGTATTAAAGTGACATAGCCTAAGCGATTCTCAGGAGGTAACAGCTCGGAGCTTGTACTTGTGTTTGGTTAATGGCAATCTGCTAACGCCCTCTATTGAATTGGACCTAAACATAATGGAAAACTGTGGGTGTACCTTGTACACCTCTGCCTAAAACTTCGGGGAAGTACTGACAGGCTTGATGGTATGTAGGATGTTGTAACATATAACGTAAGAAGTGCTATACCTTCAATTAGTTTTATGTACGTAACTAAAATATTTATGCAGAATTATTATTTTTTTAAATAAAATAGGTATCCACTTTATTTAAGTAAATAATAATTCTGCATTTTTTTTTTGTATTTCTAACATCAAAACCCCACACATCCAAAGGTCCAATACATCTCAAACCATAGACGATGTGACAGTTTCCAATTGTGCCTTTGCCCATATTGGGGCTAATTAGAAAAGCATAACCAACGCCGCAGGAAACGTCACTTCTTATAGCGTTCCGAATTTGAAAGATTGACAGGCGGTATGGGCAGTGCGGGCGGGCGATGATGGTCGAAATATGAAATGGTGTTTGTTATTTTTTAATTAACGGTTGCAAATATTTTTTTTACATGTTTTCGTCGATAAACACTAGTGTTGTAACCTTGTACGCCTCTACCTACGTATTTTATTACAGCTAGTTTTTTTTTAAAGGTCATATCGCCCCTATCAGTGTCGTTAGCTATTAAATAAAAGTCTACCTTATGCTACAGGTCCTTGGTTCGATTCCTAGTTCGAGTAGTGCTAATTATATTTCTACTCAACTACTAACAACTTCATAAAGTCATTAAGTCTCTCCCTTTTATATTACACCTAAACATACCGGCGAACTGTGAGGTACACCTAAGCATGCTCTTTTCCATTTGCACGATGGGTTAGTTCCCAGGGCCCCGGGATCCAAAGGACCCCCTATTTCCCATCCCTTTTCTGCATTTGTTTATGAATAGGCCCCTGACATATGATTGTCTTAGGGCCCCAATCTCCTAATTGGCCAAAGGCCTCCAATAGGTTAAAGCTAGCCCTGCACCTCTGTCTAAGCTTTCGGGGAAGACAGGCGTGATGGTATGTTAATAAAATAAAATAAAAAAGGATTTTATTCCTTGCATTTTTACAACTTGCTTCAATTTTTTTCTTTAATCCTAATAAAAATTTTTGGTTCCTAATTTTCTTATACTAATTACTTCTTTTAACACACAACACGTGTCGCAGAAGCCGATCGCTCAGCCGCTACGCCACGCGTGTCGTCATTTTTAGCATTAAAAAAGCAATATGATGTTATGTTATGTTAAATCGTAACCAACAGATGGTTACGATTTAACATAACATAACATCATATTGGTCCTGACTACAACATTTATAATGATAAAATCAAGTAACTGCCTCATTAGCTAAGTGGTCCTGAGCGCGACTGCTACGCTAGAGGTCCTGGGTTCGATTCTCAGGTCGAGCAAAGTGTTATTGAGTTTTTCTATGAAATTCCCAGTAGCGGCTCGGCGTTAGGAATTTGTGCCCGGTTATTGGCAATAGGCTCGTCCCCTATTGCATGGGACCTAAACATACCGGCGAACTGTGGGTGTACATTAGTACGCCTCTGCCTAACCCTTCGGGGAATACAGGCGTGGTGGTATGTTATGTTAAATTAGTTCACTTAACAATCGCTTGCGGTGCAGCTAAGGAGCGCCAGGTCTAATTCAAATTGAAACTACCTTAGCCTAAGGCGGTGTCTACGATCCGGTCATTGAGTTCAAAATCGTGCGCAGTTTATTGTCACTTACCCACTAATGTTTTAGTAGCTCTAGCTACTACAACATACATACCATCACGCCTGTATTCCCCGGAGAGTACCGGATGTACTTACTTATATGGAATCTATAAGGCGAATATCAGCGGCAGCGTCAGAAGAGGTCGTCCTAAAAGGACATACGCCAATCTTTTTGGCAAACTTTTTCAAAAAGGTCAGGTGCGTAGTACTCGCAACCGGTGCATATTTAGGAGAAGATGTATGAATGCAGAAGCAAAAGAATTATGCATGAACGTAGCAAGTGGCGGTCTATAGTTTCTGCCTACCCCTGCGAGAGAAAGACGTGTGTTTGTATCTACTAGTTAATGTTCACCCACAGTTCGCTGGTATATTTAGGTCCCATGAAATAGGAGGCGAGCCTATTTGTTTTAACCGGGCAATCCCATACTCCGAGTACCTAATGAAAATTTCATAGAAAAATACAATAACACTTTGTTCCACCTGGAAATCAAACCCAGGACCTCTAGCGTATCAGTTACGGCCAGGACCAGTAAGTAGGCTTATCAGCTGTAGTAACTAGTACAATTGAATTGGAAAAAAAAAACTGAAGTGAGTGGTACAGTCGACAAAAATAACAGTCGGCTACGAACATCCGTGTTTTTCTGAATGTATCAAGCAATTTGTGTTATTTATTTATTTAATTCAAATATAACGAAACTTTTTATTTATTTCAATCTAATTAACAAAATCATTACGTACCTAGGTTAGGTTAGTTAACTACTACGTAATTCTACAAAAGAAATATATATCTACGATAATAAATATTAGAAAAGGGCTGTAGTTGTGAATTCCCTCAAAACACACAACAAAATAATATGTGCTATTACAACCAATTGGCTATCTACATATCAAGGGAGAGCCATGCTCCAGCACAAATGGGCCGGCTCGACCGGAATGATACCACAGCCTCACAGAAAACCGGCGTGAAACAACGCTTGCGTTGTGTTTCGCTGAGTGAGTGAGGTTACCGGAGGCCCAAACCCTTTTAAAAGGCGAGCAACGCACTTGTGACTCCTCTGGTGTTGCGGTGTCCATGGGCGGCGGTTATCGCTTACCAACAGGTGATCCATCTGCTCGTTTGCTTCCTATCCCATAAAAAACCGTATTTTATTTATACGTAATGGCGTTTAAACGTATTGGCGGATAATTAGTTCTGGTTTCGATTCCCGGGTCGAGCAAAGTTTTATTGGGCTTTACTATAAAATTCTCGGAGCTCGGAATTAGGGCAATAGGTTCGCCCTCTATTACATGCGACATAGCCCTCTTGTACTATTTAAATGTATAGTAATTTAACTTTCTTTTTAAATCGATCGCTCTGAGACTGTATCGATAATCGATATTAATCGTGCTTTCGATTATTCAACTGATGTAAGCTTTAAGTAGAGTAAGCAAACAATGCATCATGCTGGAATCGATGACCGCCGTGTTAATTATCTTAATCGAATGAACGCGATGAACTTTAAAAGGCAACGAAAGCTTCTAAACTCGAGCTCTATTATACTCATACACGCTTCTGTCAGCGGCATCGCTTAAAGTCAAAGTCAAAGTCAAAATGTTTTATTTCAATTAGACCATAAAAAAGGTACTTTTGAAAAGTCAAACTAGTTGCACGGTTCCAAAAAGTGTGTCTTATGGAGAAGGGCCGGCAAGAAACTACTCTTTTAAAAAAATATATCAAATCAGATTACAATATTAAGCTTTATAACTTACGTAGGATACGTACCTAAGAAATTAAAATCATAAAAAGTACCCTTAATCTTGACCAGGCTGATAAATTGATAATATTCCTCTTTAATTTAGAGATTTCATAGAAATCTGTCAAGTAGTTCTGGAGTTATAAGCGGGCATACAGGCAGACAACACATTTAAAAAATCATTAATTCGGCTGCACTATCGTTCAATTAGTCTCCTCCACTTATTTTCTTTCAATTATTTTGCAGACACGACTTTTCTACAAACTTAAGTGTATAGATAATGTGGCCGTTGTATAGAAGATGTTTAAGAAGAAAAAAAATATACGCAGTGATAGCCTAGTGATATGACCATTGGACTGCCAATTCAAAGGTCTCGAGTTCAAACCCAAGGCCACTCCTGACTTTCCGAAGTTATGAGCGTATTAATAGTTAATAATCACGCGCTTAAACGGTGAAGGAAAACATCGTGAGGAAACCTACGCCTGAGATATTTTCTCGACGGCGTGTGAAGTCTGCCATCCCTCATTAGACTAGCGGGGTGGACTATAGCCTAATCTTAAGTTAAGCTGCGCTCGCTGCGATTAATGTTTCGTTACGTTCTGCTTGTGCGACCATTCTTAACACATCGAGACCCCTCCGTGCCTCGGAGAGCACCTAAACACATCGAGACCCCTCCGTGCCTCGGAGAGCACCTAAAGCCGTCGCCGATCCAAGATAATTAGGAAAAGGCTCGGAGGATGTGAAAGTTTTTTTTGTCTTTTATTAGTCTTATATAGACCCCTATATAATTATGAGTAATAAACATAACATACCATCACGCCTGTATTCCCAGAAGGGTTAGGCAGAGGCGTACTAATTTACACCCACAGTTCGCCGGTATGTTTAGGTCCCAAGTAATAGGGGGCGAGCCTATTGCCATTAACCGGGCACAAATTCCTAACTCCGAGCTGCTACTGAGAATTTCATAGAAAAACCCAATAACACTTTGCTCGACCTGGGAATCGAACCCAGGACCTCTAGCGTAGCAGTCGCAATGAGTAATAAAAAAAAATGAGTAATAAAAGACAACAAAAAACGTTACTTATAATTTTGTTTGTCTGTTTGAACTACGCACGCGTAAAAACTAACCTAGCTGTTGTTCCAATAGCTGTTAATGTCGCAAATAATAATGAAATCCGCCTAGAAAACTTACAATTTGCCAAAAACTAAAAGAAAAATGTTAGTAATTCTTCCATAAAAAGCTACGTAAGATAAAAGTTAGCAACAACATAAGATTGTAGATAAAATACCGAACGATTATTAAAGACACGCAAAAAAATCACACCACACACTTTTCTATGATCAATTAGATGAAAGTACCCGCGCTATGTATTTGTACATGCGCACACGCAAAGAAAACTACCTAGTAAATAATAGATGCAGTAGATCAACTTTCCAAAGAGAAAATAAAGGGGAAAGAAACTTCAAAGCGCTAGAAAAGGTCAATTTTTTGAATCTTTGGAGAATCCAAAATTAAGTATTATTATCAGCATCTTGCCCTCCGGCAAGATGGAGTGATGGTTTGCGAAAGTATGCTGGCGGAAGCTGGATGCGACAAGCCGAGGACAGGGCGACATAGCGCACATTGGGGGAGTACCTACTATAGGCTGATGATGATGATCAGTTTCATAAACCTATTTATTGTCCCATAGAATTGCTAAAATATGTAATTGTTTTTTTTTTTAAAAAAAAAAAGCTTACTAACAATGTGGGTCACACATTACTAGTATTCTTGTTAACCCCTCGTGCTAAGCTAAATGCTTGTGTTACGAGTGGGTTCACGTCGGTAGTGCAATGGGTGGAGTTCGAACCGGCAACCACATGATCGCAAGTCCGACGCCCAAGCCATTACGCTACCGTCGCTTCAAATTATTAATAAATAAATCTTTTTTATTTCGGACAACACCGGAACCATTGTTTTGTTAGTAACAAATTTAATTAAATATGCTGACATGGTTTGGACATGTTGAGAGAATGAATGAAAGAAGATTAACGAAAGGAATTTATAAGACGAATGTCAGCGGCAGCGGCAGAAGAGGTCGACCAAGAAGGACATACGCCGATCTCATTGGCGAGGTCCTTCAAAAAGGTTAGCTGCGTAGTTCTCGCAACCGGCGCTTATGTATGAGAAGATGTATGTATGTGGCAGAAGTAAAACAAGTATGCAAGAATCGTAGGAAGTGGCGGTCTATAGTTTCTGCCTACCCCTGTGTGAGAAAGGCGTGAGTGTATGTATGTATGTGTATTTAATATTTTTATCAAATTGAAATGGTCAGTTGATCACTGTTGATGAATTACAATATACTTAGTACAGTGAATCATATTTTAATTAAGTAAGTGATATTTATTTGATCATGGAAACGAGTGTGGTGTGATTTTCTAGCACATCTTTGATAGTTGTCCGGGATTTTCTCTACAATTTTATGTTGATGCTATTTTTTATCATGACTGTCTTTTTCCTTACCTTTTTTCGCTTATTGCTTCGAACGTTCTTTTCTCTTTGGAAAGTTCTGCAGCTTTTCAACTTTGTTATTATCAACAGTAGCCAGTTTAGCCCCCCTGCTGGACAGGGGTATCCATTCAAAGTGAGGGCGGTTAGGCCATAGTCCACTGTGTTAGAGTTGGGGGGTCAGTTCGCCAACTCCTGAGTCATTTCAAGCAAGTTTTATCCTAGTACCTACCTTCTGTATTTTCCTGCATTGCGGCCTAGAGGCGGGCGCTCAACGCGTCGCATGCGCATTTCAATTAGCACTCGTTCTCGTGCCGGCACAGTTGAACTCTGAGCTTTTAAGTAGCCCAATAACTTCGCAGAAGGACAGGATAGATTTGTAGAAGATTGATTCATTCGTAACGATTTAAATTGGGCAGTCGAGTGAGTGCCAATTTCGCTTTTATTGACATTGAAACGGCAATGCAACGTTTCTCTGGAAGTAAATAAAATAACCAACATGCAAATAAGAGTGAGCGTCGTTAAAAGATTGAAGGAGTGACAGATCCAAATGAGGGATTGGAGATAGAGATTCGCTTGGCCGCCATATTAAAATTTCAACTGTTTCTTTTGCGATTGCTGCTACTGCTTTCTAATCTAGAATGTTCTAGATTCATGGCAGTAGTAGTTTAGCAACGCACGGGTGACTCCTCTGATGTTGCAGACGTCCATAGGCTACGGTGACTGCTTACCATCAGGCGGGCCGTAAACTTGTTTGCCACCTCAGTAGAATAAAAAAATTGTAACTACGAAAGAGATCAGTAAGTACTAAAAACTTTCCTTAAAAAAAATTGGACACTATAGTGTCTGACACTTTAGGGCGATAATATATTGAGTGAAAATGTGATATAATCGGATTCCGATACCGGTTGTCTAGGTTCCTAACTGTAAGCGAATGCAATTCTTGATAACTTTACCAAGTTTGAAACGATTTTCCGGTCGTTTATTACCAGTGAAGTAGTAGTAAACGAAATGGTACGGTGGGAACCTAGATTAACGGTATCTACATAACATACCTACCATAACGCCTGTTTTCCCCGAAGGGTTAAGCAGAGGTGTACTAAGGTACACCCACAATTCGCCGGTATGTTTGGGTCCCATGTACTAGGGGGCGAGCCTATTGCCATTAATCGGGCACAAATTCCAAACTCAGAGCTGATACTGGGAATTTCATAGAAAAACCCAATATCACTTGCTCGACCTGGGAATCGAACCCAGGACCTCTAGCGTGTTTGTGGCGTACGCGAATATTAGACATTGAATGGAAATTAGTATGTTTACTAAAACATACATCCATTCCATTGCCGGTCTCATAAAATCGTCAACGAACACTGACCGAAACAAAGCTGCAACGTAAGCCGAGTTCGAAACAACGCCAACAAGATTAGGCCGGCTCGCGCGCCATGTTGCTCAAAACGTCAAACTTACAAAATGGATTCCCGCTTTCCCGCGCTCCGTTGGGATTTTAATGTTGTCTCTGGTTTTGTGGGTCTGTGTTATTGTAAATGATACATAATATACCATCACGCCTGTATTCCCCGAAGGGTTAGACAGAGATAAACTAATTAAAGTGCATGTCTCATGTAATAATGGAAAATGTGTATAATGTAGCGGCGGTAGCCTAATGGCTAGGGCGTCGGACTTGCGATTATGTAGTTGCCGGTTCGCAACCCACCCATTACACTACCGACGTGAGCCCACTCGTAACACAAGCATTTAGCTTAGCACGAGGGGTTAACAAGAATACTACTAAGTAATGTGTGACCCACATTGCTAGTATTTTTTTAAATTAAAAAAAATTACAGAGCGAAACTCCGATAATTCAATCAAATTGTTGATTTTTGACAGTTTTTTTCTACGGAATCTGTCATTTATTTTATTATTTAGTGCTAAATTCACGATTATCGTACCCAAATTGCCACAATTAACCAAAAATGTAGCATTTTTTTTTAAATGTGGCAAGATTAGTATGTTAATATTAATTCCAGTTTCCTCGTTGTTTAAAAAAATGTTTTTTTTTCATAGCATAGGTATAGAGGGGTGGCATCCGAAAGATCACCCTTAGGTTATCCGACTGGGTAGTTGGGTTGAGGTATCGCTTACCAAGGTAAGCGATACCGCTACCCATGGACACCCGCGAGACCAGAGGAGTTACAAGTACTTTGCCGACCTTTAAAAAGGGTTTGGCCTCCGGTATCCTCACTCACTCGGCGAAACACAACGTGAGTGTTGGATATCCTTCAACGTCCGCACATCTTGATATCGCAATGTTATACCAGTGAAGTTTGTAATTTATTTTAAAAGAGCGTCCATGGAGTTTCTTGCCGGATTCTTCTCCATAGGATCAACCTTTTGGAACCGTGCAACTAGAATCATAACGTTTCAAAAACACTTGTAAAAGCTTATTTGAAATAAAAACATTTGAACTTGAACTTGAACCGTGGTATCACTCCCGGTCGAGCCGGCCCATTAGTGCCGAAGCATGGCTCTCCCACTTGTAGATTTAACTTGTAAAGGCAGATTTTACTTGTAAAGTGAAGTCACTTTTCACAAATCCGAATGACGATGTTACTAAAAATATCGAGTCGTCGTCGAAATAATGTCAACAATGCATTTAAAACAAAACTTTAAAATGTATTCACTACCTACCCACTGCTCGCTTATATTAATAGCGCAGTGTAACCGAAAAACATCGATAAAATCATTATATGCAACAGCATCATGCAGCAAACAAAATCGAAGATTGTTCGGCCGATAGCAAAAAGATTCACAAAAAAGTTTAAAGAGAGCTTTGAACTTTTTGGTGGCGCCTAAAATGTTACAGAGTTAATTATTCATAAAATATGTACTAGGCATGAACAACTTTTTTTTTTCAAGTATTTTAAGGTCTGATATGGGCCTCGCGGAAAAACCTTGTGTTGATGGCTCAAGTAAGTTCAATATTTATCGATAGGGTAGGCAGAGGAGAGACTGAACGGTTCTGGATAAAATTTGGCACGTACATATAGAACGGAAAAACACATGGGCCTATTTTTTATCTAGGTTGTACCCAATTAAGAAGTCTACGCAGACGAAGTCGCAGTAGCTAGTACAATAAATACATAAATAAATATTCTGAGTCATTTTACACAGCACCATCTAGTCCCAAACTAAGCAGAGCTTGTACTATGGGTACTAGACAATGGATATAATACTTATATACTTACTTTTTTTAAATACATACTTAGAATACATAAGAAACACCCAGACGAACACAAACACTTACATTCATCACATAAATATTTCTGTCCTGTGGGAATTGAACCCACGACCTCGTGTCAGCAGTCCGGTACTCGAACCACGAAACCACAGAGATCGTCAGTAAATCAATGATAAAAATAGAAAATATTTAGATGTTTTTTACAGTCGGTACCACTAGAAGTCTAACCTCAATTTCCAAAGCGCCATTTTACGCATGCGCCCGCGCAACGGTACGCCCCAAACTTTTTGCTCGCGAGCATGATTCACTCGATAAATAATGTAAAAAACAAATTGTTTTGATACTGGCTATGGCGTGAACAAATCGTAGCTGACCAGGCTTGGTATTTCCGGTAAAAAAAAGTAGGACAGCTCAATAGGAAGAAGATATTATATCTATTGGAAAAAAAAATATCAGTGCCAAGAAAACCGGCTTGAAACAACGCTTACGTTGTGTTTCGCCGCATGAGCGAGGATACCGGAGGCCCAAACCCTTATAAAAGGCCGGCAACGCAGCTGAGACTCCTCTGGTGTTGCGGGTGTCAATGGGCGGCAGTAATCGCTTACCATCAAGAGACCCGTCTGCCCCTTCGCCCCCCAATCCCATAAAAATCCACAATTATTCCTGAATGAAAATGATTTTTAATCACATCTTGCTTGTTCCATCTACGCCTACGTGTGCCACCGTTGGCCACTTAAAATTATAGCCGGGAGCGAGTGTCACGGTAAAAGTGACGGACGTAATTACCATAGACTAAAGCCACCGGAAGATTTCGTAACAGACCTCATTTAAAAAGATTTATTGTTTTTTTTTTAAACTTCAGCCAAGAGTGAATGAGCTTTTGGGACTTGCGTAGCATGTCCAGGTTCTGGGGGCGTTATAAGTACGAATATTTACTGTATTTGTATAAGAGAACTGTTATGTACTGGTTTTGGTAGCTGTTGGAGTATATTGAAATAAAACCACTTTACGGATATTAATAAAATAATTTAGAATAAAATGTTCTAAATTAATTTTGAATTTAATATCTCTAATATATCTATCAGGTACCTACCTACACAAAAAATTACAGTCACATGAAAATCAATCCTTTAAAATTTGGATAGAAAGAAATATTTTATACATTTCACACGCCTCTAGCCAAAAAAAAAAATAAGATAACTTTTTAATGCACAGCCTCTCTCATCAATTATATTATAAAAAAAGTTCGTTACGATAAGTTACATTCCAAATGATTCCGAACAAGACTGGCCGTTAAGAAAGCTATCACTCAAAAACGAACAAGTGTTCGAAATTTGAAATAAAATGAATTAATGATGTATCGATGCCGACAAAGATAGTTTGCGGGCGAGATAAAACTCGATACTTGATCGAGGGTCGATTCTAATAACTCGATTGAGGGTTAGAGATTTCACACATTTTTAGCTCTAGGAATAAAAAAATGGCCAAATTTGAAAAACCCTAGAACCGCGAAAGCACTTTCTATCATTCTAATAATTATTAAAGCGAAAGTGCTTTTAAGCTCTGTTCGTCTGTTACCTTTTCGCCTAAACCTCTGAATACATTTCGATAAAATTTGTCAAGAAGATACTCTATATTTTCAAGAAGGACATAATCTACTTCTCAAAAATAAATTCCTATACGCAAGCTTAATAATAAACTAGTCAAGAAAGAAGTTGCGATCACTTTGGAAAATCGAAATCTTTTACAATTACATCATGCATGATTAATTACTCAATTTTTTTCATTAAAAAATAAAAATAAATTTTATTTTTTAATTTCAAACAGGGTATTTATATTTAAAGAAAACACACAACAAAGATTTTTTCTTGATAAAGTTCATTTAAAAAAATTATTAAGTAATTTTAGTGAAGAAAAAATTCGACTCGCATTCGAACCTGCGTCCTATCCTATTTCTCAATAAGTAGGTACTCTACATTCACTTTGACACGCAGTAAAATCTGTATCAGTACCTACTCGTTTGTTCCACAATCATGGGAACCAATGAACTGATTTTAACGCGGTACTAACTATTGAAAAGACTATTGTTTGAAAGGCTAGTTACTACTATAATCTTCACGTCTTGCTTTTGGATATTGAGCAGAAAACATTAAAATGGTAAATGCGGAAGTTATGACGCCTTCCGGAATGGTCTAGATATTAATCATCCATAAAGACATAGTAAGTAATAAAAAAATATGATTCCACATACCAAGGACTATCGAAAATACCCCATGTATGTTTCGCGAATGTTTTAGTCTAGGAGATATGAATGTTTTAGGAGATATGATATGTTTTAGTCTAGGAGATATGAATATATTTTTAGATTTTTAGGGAAATACCTCGGTGACATATTTAAAACCTTTTTTTTACGACAAGATTTTTGAAGTTTTTTTTTTGCGATGCCTATCATGAAATACCCATTCATGCATAAAAAATATGTTCCTAACATCAGTACAAGATATTTTTTTTACCGAAAGTGAGAAATTTACATTCTTGCGAATAAAATTTGATTTAGATTGTTTATTATGATATTAGATACCATTAAATGTAAATATTGCCATATACTTGAAGGTCCTTGAGAGTTTGAGAGGCTTGCTAGTGAAAACAGGTCCGATACTTTTGCAACACAGCCCTTCTAATAAACCGGAGAAATTAAAGCATTTTCGCAACAATCTACCAATTAATAATAATTAATTATTAATTTATAAGTATAAAGGGGCATAAACTGCCTCGTTATGTCTAGTGGTCCCAAGTGCGACTACTACGCTAGAGGTCCTGGATTTGATTCCCAGGTTGAGCAGAGTGTTATTGGGTTTTTCTATGAAATTCCCAGTAGCAGCTCGGAGTTTGGAATTCGTGCACGGTTAATGGCAATAGGCTGGCCCTGTTACATGGGACCTAAACATAACGGCAGACTATGGGTGTACCTTAGTACACCTCTGCCTAACCCTTCGGGGAATACAGGCGTGATGGTATGTATGATATGTACCTACATATAAAGGAGAGCGTTAATATCTTAGTTTGTTCCGGTGGATCTTTTCAGAGTTCTTAGTCACTGACAGACGTAGGTTAGGTAGTAGCAATATGTGAGTGTTTTTGAAGAAAGAGCTATAGCGGCTTTGGGTTGACCTGTCTTTTTATAACATAAAATATAAAAAAATATATATTTAAAAGTGGGAGAGCCATGCTTCGGTACGAAGCCACGGCCTCACAGAAAACCGGCGAGAAATAACGCTTACGTTGTGTTTCGCCGAGTGAGTGAGAATAGTTACAGGACGGCCGACACGAAAAAAAAATGGAATTTGTTTTACATGGAAATCTTCTTACACAGTGCTCTAAAAGCTTCATATTTTATAACTAGATGGCGTTGGCATCGAAATAGATCGCGCTATGGTTTCATTCACACTCAGAGAATAAGAACTAAAAGGTGAAAAAACTAATTTCAAATAATTAAACCCTTTAATATTTTTGGATTGCCATGTTACAATTCAGACGTGTTGTAACTGGTTAATTGAGTACTGGGAATAAAACGATTAGATATAATAATAATAAATGTTTTCAGTACATAATTATCAGCGATAAATTATTATGTTTATACTTCATCATAACGTAACATACCATCACGCCTGTATTCCCCGAAGGGTTAGGCAGAGGTGTACTAAGATACACCCACAGTTCGCCGGTATGTTTAGGTCCCATGTAATAGGGGGCGAGCCTATTGCCATTAACCGGACACAAATTCCAACTCCGAGCTGTTACTGGGAATTAAAACCCAATAACACTTTGCTCGACCTGGGAATCGAACCCAGTCGCGGTCATGACCACTTGGCTATTGAGGCAGTTACCCAGAACTTACAGCGTAGCAATAGCACTAAAGACTAATGAGTGCGTCAGAATGGGAAAATTCCTAAACGATGAGAGCTTAAAAATAATATCATCCTGTCGAATCAAATTTCAAACAATACCAATTTATATTCAACTAGCTTCTGCCCGCGACTTCGTCCGCGTGGAATAGTTACTTGGTCTTAGCGTGATAATATACAGCCTATAACCTTCATCAATAAATGGGCTATCTAACACTGAAAGAATTTTTCAAATCGGACCAGGAGTTCCTGAGATTAGCGCGATCAAGCAAACAAACAAACAAACTCTTCAGCTTTATAATATTAGTATAGATTTATTTATCTGAGTACTTACTTTTTAACGGTATACATTTTGTATTAGTTCGATAATGAACAGTTATAATATAAATCATTATTCTCGGAGTACCTACGTTGTAAGGATGGGAAAGATAATGGATTTGACTTATCGACTTTCGTAGATCGCTATCATAATGTATTTATTTTATTTATTGTTTTTTTACTTTAACTGCTTGGTTGTCTAGTGGTATTGCGCGACTACCATGCTAGAGGTCCCGGGTTTGATTCCCAGGTTGAGCAGTGTTATTGGGGTTTTCTACGAAATTTACAGTAGAAACTCGGATTTTGGATATTTACCCCGTTAATTAATTGCAATAGGCCACTGTCTAACCCATTAAGGAATATAGTCGTGATGGTAAGACTTTTTGTAAGCCATTTGAGAAAAAATAAATAAATAAAAGCAAATCGTTATTGCAATAGGCTTAATTGCCACCTATTGATCACAAATGGGACCTATACATATCGCCTAACTGTGGGTGTACATTGAGTACTCCTCTGCCTAACCCTTCGGGGAATACAGGCGTGAATGGTATGTTATGTTTTTCTTAAGTACAGTCAACAAAACGGTTAGGTATGCATGTAGTTAACGATATTTATTTCTTGATATCGTTATAAACGTGCTGACACCTTATTACTTAGGGGTCTAAACATACCGATGAACTCAGAAAATGCTGCAGTTCATAATAATTATGCATCTTAAGGATTCAGCGGTGAACTCTAACTCAACGAGTGGCGGTCACAATAGGTCGACTGCGATCACATTTTGCTATACTTAATCGCAGAAAAATAACGGTGAACTAATATTTAATAATTAATACTAGTAATATTTTTTTATTCGACCTAGTAGCCTGTGATTAGAGCGTTCAACCAAACAAACCAACTCTTCAGTTTTATATTAGTATAAACAGTTAGCTTAATCATGGAACCAAAAAATCCGAGTACCCGATTCTAGATTAGGACCGAAATTAAAATAAATCGGGTCCGATAAATGTCTGGTTCTCCGCCCTAGACCTATGTTTAAGGCTAGGTGCCGACGCGAGTGCGACAATTTATCTATCAGTCGATCGGCACGCAACTGCGGAATGTCGCCTTAACTAGTGCATGCCGCGCCAAAGCGGCAGCTTTACCAATTGCTAGTGATGCACTGGTGTGATTAGTTCCAACTGATATTGACGTAGGATATTTAACGGGTTAAATGGGTAATTTCCATTACGATCATACAAATAAACGCAATTTTTTTAAATTACTGCATTTAAGAGTATAATTAATTAATTAATTGTAAGGATTTGAAGGAGATTTACTTGTAAAGGTTAGGCTTATTAGACACTTCGAATCTAATGGGGCATCCTCATTTGAATTTTACTTGTATTTCTATTGAGGTAGGTAAGTACCTATAATGAATAATATAAACAGTCATTCATTGATATCTATATATATAAATTTATAATAAATAAATCAATCCGAGATAAATCCGCAATTATTCAAATGAACCAAAAAGTACTAGGCGTGCATAAGAAAAAAGAGTATACCTACCTACGTTATAAGTCTCCACACTGAGGCAAACTCAACGAGAGTGCCATCGAACATCCCTCGGTGTTTGTTCAATGCTGAATATTATTCAAGTTAAATATTATTAATCTAAAACGTTCGAATTTGCTCGAATTTAAAAACTGTTGGTGACTTGATATTAGATTAGTAAGTAAACGGTACGCGGGCTGCGGATCTACCAATTGCAATTATTTTATCAATCTGATTTCGAATAATCGACATAATTTATATTGACTAATTTTAGATTGTCCATTTTCACTAAAGCAACACGGTGAACATAATCCATGTGACCGAAAAGTACCAGGAGTGCATAGAACTGAAGTGTTTGAACTAAGAACATTAGGAGTGGGCGGCCACAATCCGTCTGCGGCCGTGGTCGGACGAAGCAAAAGCAATAAAGATTAACTCGCTGCCGACGCGATAGATGTCGCTATTCACAATATAACAGAGGAATTTTAGCGCATTGTTTTTTTAAGAATACAATAAAACCTTCTTGCGGTTTTATTTTTTTATAGGACGTGGGGACTAGCTGGCGAATAATATTGTATTTAGGGCCATATTTTATCCTTGAAACCATTTTTTTTCTGGCTATAAAGACAAAATATCAATTAAATATTTTTGAAAATAATTGCATAGTTTGTAAGATACTTTAGAAGAAGTATAGCCAGTTTTTTTAATTCCCTAATCAGTAGATTACAGACTGACCCAAACAATGACATTACATTGTTAAAAAGAGGCCAAATTAAATGCCGTTTATGTCCTCGTGATGGAAGGAACATTAAATATTTTCGTTCGATTAGACAGGTACAGTCCACAAAAGTGCTATGTGTATTGGCAGCCTAACGACACGGATTTTGATAAAGATTCTAGAGCGTAGGTCGCAATGTGCAGATGTTCAGTCATGCATTCTATTATCTGTGGTCATGCAGATATGGTTCGCTACCTGCGCACATTTTTGTAAGGAAGGGTGCGCCGAGCTCGTATTATAGACTAAAATCGTACTTTTTTTTCACCCACTCGCTCATTATGGGCATGAGTATGACAGGCTGCGGACCTAACTCTTTTTTCGACTGTACATTCAACAAGCTTACAGTCAGCACCTGTTTCTAGACAGCTACTTAGATAGAAAGACGTCCTATAATTCACCATGCGAATTGAATTCATTATCCCACGTTCAAAAGTTGCGTCTACAGTAACAGTAACAATTATATAAGTTATAAAAATAATTTTAAATCTCCCCCCTGCGCCGGCGACGGTCATGTGGTGACCCTCAAATGTACAGTCGATACCAGTCACGCTTCATTTAACACATTCGCCTCGCTTGTGGACGTTATGAGTTGCCATTTATTTGGACGTACAGACGAGCACAGTGAGAGATAGGTGCTCATAATATTACCTACAGCAGATTGAATTTACATCTCCTTATCTAGCGTTTTCCTGTATCGTTTTATTTTATCATTATTTATTTATAGGACATTTATCCTGAGGATATGCCAGTCCTATTTTAACAAAAATATAAATATGATCAAATTAAGAACTACTTAGTTGTCTACACATTTGATAAACGTGTTCAGCTGCCTCTGAGTTGGGGGCAGCTAAAATACTCTGAAACAGTCCAATATTTTGTTTGCTTACAAAATTTTTTTCTCTTCTTTTTTCAAACCTTCGGAAAAATTGCTCTCGGCTGCTCCGATTCTGTTCACTTTCCATAGTGTTGGACATCTCCCTGCATCGTGGATGAGATTACTAAAGTGAAGATGGACCGCTTGTGCCGCCAAATTCAAATTTTTAGGGCTATTATACATTCTAGATTCATGGCAGTAGTAATTGCGATTATCTACGCGACTGTACCGATTTAACAGAGTCATCTCAATCCCCTAGTGACACGCGTATTGATGTCAACGCGACGGTACCCAAGCACTCGCTAATTTATATTTATTGTATAATTCCTACATTTTACGATATAAATTCTTCAATGGGAATTCAATCAAAATGTCATTGACATCAGTGTATCTATCTATTCATTTAAAAATGAATCTCTATTTCCCTTGGCCACGGCTACACGCGTGAACGACTTCTTCTTGATTCTTTTTTGTTCTGTTTGTTATTGTAAGGAGTACGTTCTTATGAAAGAAAAAAGTAAGACAGTTGCGCGGAACATGAGAAAAAAATGTGGTAAAGCGTAGCTTAAATTTACAGATCAATTAACCAATATACACTAATATTATAAAAAGGAACGATTTAATTCGACAACCGATACTCAAAATTCCTTCTCCCAGAACCAAGCTTCGATTGTAGGAGAGCATTGCTTCGGCACGAATGGGGCGGCTCGAACGGAGTGATACCACAGTCTAACAGAAAACCGGCGTGAAACATCGCTTACTTTGTGATTCGCCGAGTGAGTGAATATACCGGAGGCACAAATCTCTTACAAGGCGGGCAACGCACTTGTGACTCCTCTGGTGTTGCGTACGGCGGTAATCGCTTACCAGCTCACCATCAGGCGATCCGTCTGCTCGTTTGGCCCTCTATCCTTTAAAAAACCCATGGAAAGCTTCATTACTCCGGAGTAACTTATCTCCTATTGTTTAAAGAGTAAAACTACATAACCTCACTTTATACCTAGAACTCTGCCTTACTCCATTTCTGTAAGAGGACTTAGTTTCCCCTCGTGAGTCTAATCTGGAATCTAAACAGTCCGACACAGACGGGGGACTTACAGCCTAAATCTTCAAGCAAACACGCTGAGCGAGGTAGTCAGTGAAAGTTCAGGCCTCCTACTCTCTGTCTGCGGTAATTGTACCAAGAGACACAACTTTTTATTTCACTTTTTAATTGATATCTCATTTAAAGAGATTTCATTGTTGAAACGTACCTAGATTTTTTTTTTCTTTTTTGGTCGATAGTTTAATACGGAAGATTCAAAATAACTTTTCAACCGATTTTAAAAAGAGGAGATTCTCAATTTGTCTGTATAAGCGTCGGTAGCCTAATGGCTAGGGCGTCGGACTTGCGATCATGTGGTTGCCGGTTCGAACCCCACCCATTGCACTACCGACGTGAACCCACTCGTAACACAAGCATTTAGCTTAGCACGAGGGGTTAACAAGAATACTAGTAAGTTATAAGTTAGTTACGCAATTATTTGGCCTAGTGATCTTGAATGAGTTTTGAACTTGTGCCCAGTCAATGGCAATAGGCTCGCCCCCTATTATATGAGACCTAAACATACCGGCGAACAGTGGGTGTACATTAGCCTTTTTTTTTGTGCGTGTGGATATCCTCATGGACATCCGTCGCCCGAGGAAGGCGGCGGGGTGTGTCGGACTCCACCCAGAATGGGTGACCTACCGACTAAAACCACACGGGTGTTTCGCCTCACCACTTTTTGCTGGGGTTACGGGAGCGAGGTTTCATTCCTCCGCGACCCCAGCTGGGGTGTACATTAGCCTAACCTAACCCTTTGGCAATACAGGCATAATGGTATGTTATATTATGTACCTAGCTTCCGCCCACGACATCGTCCGCGTGGAATAGTTACGTAGTCTTAGCGTGAAGCTATAAAGGCCTTCCTCAATAAATGGGCTATCTAACACTGAAAGAATTTTTCATATCAGACCAGTAGTTCCTGAGATTAGCGCGTTCAAGCAAACACAAACAAACTCTTCAGCTTTATATATTAGTGTATATAGAGTATAGATAAACAATGTGCATTTCATTACATATCATGTAATACAAACTACATAATGCGATTAGTTTCGGAATCGCCCTTCAAGTACAGTGAGGCAAAGAGTGCAATAAATATCAATTTGTGAGCTATCGACATTAATGTAATGTTATGTCGCTTGGGGGTCGCTGCTTTGAAGTGAAAAGTGATATCGCCGTAACGATTTTGTTGGCGACTGTATTTTAATGGATGTGTATTAAGCTAATAGTGTTGTAAATTGTTTTTTAAATAGGATAATTTTAAATTAAATTTAAATAAATTAAGTGAGGTAGTATTCTACATAACACCAAGCTTAGATTTAGAGTAAGACACAGGTTCGCAAGTCTATTGCTACTATTCGGGCACAATTCCAAACTCGAGCTGCTACTAAAAATTTCATACAAAAACCCAATAACACTGCTCGACTTGGTAATCGAACCCTCAAGCGTAGCAGTCGCGCTGATTATGGTATCTGAAAGTAAATATAGCAGTGATTTCTCAATATCCAGAAGGCGCTTAAGCCTCAAATTTCAAGCAGCGGTAGATTGTATTACCAGCTTGTTTTCTTTTTTGATAACTCTACTATTCCAGTCCTATAATTCTTATTTTAACACGTTCAGTGCCAACGACTCGCCTCGCGAGTTTACGTAAATTTTATTCCTGTGCCTGCGCCTCGCGTGGCGAGTTCAGGGCCCCAAGTCTGCTATTAAGTCGTGTCAAAATTGTAAATCAATGGCTTCAGAATTGTTGATTTTTGACGTTTTTGTCTACGAAATCTGTCATTTCTTATGTCATTTAGTGCCATTGGACGTTCTGTGAGGGGCCCAAGTCTGCTATTTCAGATGTATGACAAAACTGACAAAAATCAACAATTTTGAAGTCACCGAATCACAATTCTGACACAACTAAATAGTAGACTCGGCACCCAGTGTACATGCGGAATGTGAAATGCGAAATGTATGCGGCATACGACAGACATCATGAAAATCGTGGTGGCATTGAATGTGTTAATTAAGGCGATATGTATTTAACTGTTATGTTTTCTGCTCACACCATAAATTATTATTATAACACTATACGTGAGGATTTGTGATTGGCTTTCAGGTGACTATGGTTTTCTTATTTTTGTCTACTTTTATTAGCTGTAAGTCTTCCATGTAATGAATAAATACATAAATAAATATCATAAAACTAAACAGTTTCGCCACTAAAACCGTCTGAAAAATTATACCATGTAAATCTGCGTCAATATTTTATTAAGTATGCTGTCCCCTATCTGTGTCATCCCCAGGGAGTACAAACTAATAGCCACTCTGCATCCCCCACACTCGTCGTAATCTTGTTTTTATAACTTTCATCACAGGAGCCATGCTTTGGCACGAATCGGCCGGCTCGACCGGAGTGATACCACGGTCTCACAGAAAACTGGTGTGAAACCACTCTTTCGTTGTGTATTGCTGAGTGAGTGAGGATACCGGAGGCCCAAACCCTTTTAAAAGGCGGGCAACGCACTTTCGACTCCTCTGGTGTTGCTGGTGTCCATGGGCGGCGTTGTTTCACGCCAGTTTTCTGTGACGCCGTGGTATCAAGCCGGCCCATTCGTGCCGAAACATGGCTCTCCCTTTATGGCGGGGCGCTCGCTTTATATTAATATATTTTTTCTCTTTGTTACAGACTCGGCCTCAGACTACGTCAACTGACAGATGGCAGACATCTCGTCCAAGTGATTTATACACAAAATGGCGAAATCCAAGACTGCGAATACGTAACGCAGGCAAAATCAGCCAGAAACTTCCTAAAAACATTAAGAAAAGAATTAAAATTAGCTTTAGACGAAGAAATTTATAGAATATTAAATAAACAACCAAAAGAAATTGAAGACGAGAAGTTTTACCGCCATTTTGGGAATGTCACTTTTCGAATATTGAAAGATGGCGACCGTTTGCCGCCTGAAATCACCAGCTGGTTGGATTACGACAAATTAAAAATGGAATGCTTGAAAAGGCATGAAGAACTAAAGTTCATGATGGAAAACAGAAACAGAGCTGGGGAAAGCTCGCTGGCTAGGTAGTTGATATTTTTTTAACAAAGAAAAACATTTTAGGCGGTTTGCATACACGTAATTAATTTAAGTGATTTCCATCTGTCAAATTGTGACGTTGTGTGGTTTACTACAACAAATGCTAATGTTAACTATTCTATTAAACTTAATCGTTGTGCAAACCGCCTAGCTAAATCGATACTAATTAACAAATAATTTTGCAACGAACTCGAAATTATCTGTTAATTCCTTTTTATTTTGCGATATCAATGTTTGTGACTTACATCTTTATGGGGTTTTTGTTCGGGTCAAAATGTCTTGAATTCAACATATTATATTGAATTTATTCTTGAGGCAGATTAAAAGAAGCTTCTATTTTTCTTTTCTTTTAAAAAATATGATTCCAGACATTTCTAAATTTGGAATGCACATTGCAAACGACTGCACGACGCTCATCTCTTTTCAACTTCATTCTTTTACAATGTTTGAATTTGGAAACAGCCAATCCTTGACCTTTTCGCCTTTTTTCAACGGGTATTTAGACACCAGCCTTTTTGGACCTGACATCTGTACTTAATCCTATATGTTACATCTACACAAAACTACGCTATAAGTATAAAAAAATATGACGATATCAACAAGGGTGTGCCTAATCTGCTTCATACACTATAAAATATCATTATTTAATCACTCATTATCACATCATACATCTATGGGAATCATTCATTTACTATTATACTCTGTGCACAATGATCTTATTCTGCAGGCCTGTCTATCCCTTTGTAATCTGAAAAGACATAACTTTTCAGGTGTTCATAAATGTAATTTCTATACACATTTTCCTTCAATTCATTCTTCGATTCGAACTGTAGAACTTATCTAGGCCCTTTTGGATCTGTTTAAAGTAATATACTGTAATAAAGGACTAATTATAGCATCACTCTTATATGTCAAGAATGTGGGAGAGGCCTATGACCAGCGGTGGACATTTAGAGCTACTAATTTAGGCCTAAATTCGAGTTGAGGGTATAAGCGTACACTATAAGTGTACGCTTATACACTCAACACATTTTATTCCATGTCAAAATTCATTACAAAATTGACACATAGAAAAATTAATATACCTACTCCTCGATGCCATAAGATTTAATAAATAAAATAAAATATTCTTTATTTCAGACAACCTTTTACACCGTCCATAGAAATATAAGCAAAAAGAAAATATAAATAAAAGTAATTACCCTAAATCACCCTCTTAACTAAGGATCTCCATAGAGGGGATGAGTGCCTGTTTGCTAACGTCTTCAGGATTTCATTGGGGCTACCACGCACCCTGAGGATCAGGGATACCGTTCTTTTGCGCAAGACGGCTTGAAAGCCGTCAGTATGATAAAGCGCGAACATTCCTGACGCACTACAGTAGCGAGGCAGCCCCAACATCATCCTAAAGACGTTATTATACTGGATGCACAGGTTATCCAGCGATCTTTTGGTGTGCTTGGTCCACAGAGTCCCAGTGTATATGCTCTGACAATATGCTTTAAAAAGAGTTATCTTTACTTCGTCAGAGCACCTGTAGAATCTGCGAGCCAGCATGTTACCTCTGACCGCCAGAGACCTGCGCTCTCTCTCTATGTCTACATTGTCTTCAAGACCTTCAGTAATGTAATGCCCCAGGTATTTAAACCTCTCAACCCGGTTTACGCTTAAGCCATTTAAGGTAATATTGTGTGAAAGGCTGGAACATTTACCGACGACCTTGAAGACCATGTATTCGCTTTTTTGTACATTGTACAGTAGGCCATGTGTTTTTGCATACTTTTCACATACATTTAACATCTCTTTGAGGCCTCCCGCCGTCGGGCTCAGCAGCACCATGTCGTCTGCGTAGCTTATGTTGTTAACCTTAACTCCATCTATTGAGCAACCGACACGCATGCTACTGAGCTCGACGATGAGGTCGTTTACATATAAGTTGAAGAGCTTGGGGGATGTCAGTCCCCCCTGTCTCACCCCGCTCTCCAACCTATATGCCTCCGAGAGTGTATTGGCCCATCTCACATAATTGGTTTGTTTACTATACCAATATTTTAATATATTGAGCACAACCACCGGTATACCCCTGTCCCCCAGCTTTCTCCAGAGCACATCATACGATACAAGATCAAAAGCCCTGGAGAGGTCAAGGAAACAAGCATATACCGGGGTTCTGCGATTTGTATAGTATTGGACAGCATGCTTGAGGCCTAAAATTGCGCTTTCAGTGGATAGCCCGGGCCGAAACCCGAACTGAGCGTCATGTAAGTTAATAAATTTCTCTAAATAAGAATCAAGCATGCCATCCATCACCTTAGCTATCACAGTTGCAAGCGATATAGGACGATAGTTCATCTTATCCGAGTTATCACCGGTCTTGTTCTTCACAATAGGCACTACGGTCTACGATGGTTTTCATTAAGTCGTTTGGCACATACGAATGAGTCATGCACATTGTGAAGAACATGGCCAGTACCCTCGGTAGGTGAACCCCAGCATGCTGCAAGTGCTCCGTACTAAGCCCGTCATGACCGGGCGACTTCCTGCCTGTCATTTTCTTCAGGATATTTCTTATTTGGCTAGCGGTAACATGTACAATTGAGTAATCCCCCTCATGTCCCGCCTCAGAGCCAATAGCCGACACTGAAAGGCCCAGGGGGGAGCGCACTTTGAAATGTTCACAGAACATGTTCGCTATTTGGACTGGTTCACTTATCCCATCCACACTCACAGGCAGGCCAGGCCTAACATCCAGTTTTCTCATAGACTTCCAAAACTTACTAAAATCTTTAGTTGATCTATGTTTGGCCAAAATATCCAATCTAAGCTTCTCCTGATTACTTTGGCACCATTTCAAACGACTTTTAAAAATTTTACGCGTCTCACACATTTTGTCATAAATGATTCCAGCAGATGGTCGGTTACATGCTACCCACAGCTGAAAATTACGCCTGGCCTCACGGTGAGCTTCACGAACATGCTTATTCCAACCACATAGATGGTTACTCTTGTTTCGTTTATTGTCGTGCTTGACGCTGGATTCCACGGCGGCATCACTCAGGATTTGCACAATGTTGGTATATAATTTGTCTAAAACAATTTTGTGACAATCTAAACCACATAGCCCCCGACCGCACTCCGTGAACTCAGTGGGAAAGTCTATGTCGCGTAATCCATTTTGACATGATTTACGGTACTTATTTATTTGACTTTCATCTCTCTCACCCCACACAACTGAGCTACGCATGCAATCGCTTGTTATTAGCTTAGGCCTTAAAACATTAATATTACATTTAACATATAAAGGCAAGTGATCAGACAAGTAAACATCTTCAATGACTTGTACCTCGATTATGGTTTGCCAGGCTGATAATGACACTACACAATGGTCTAGCCAACGTCTACATCCATGAGCCTCACTGACAAAGGTATAAGTATTACCCTGTCGCCCTAATTTTTGTACGTCAGCACAAGTCCAAGTCTGATCCGAGCAGAAATTCATGAGTTCATTAAAAAATAATTCTTGAGGGTGAGCATTAAAATCACCCAAAATAAATACATTTAATGTTCTTGGATTAGCTTTAAGAAAAGTCAAAAAACTGTCAAAAAATAACTCATTTTGTGCAGGATGAATGTCATGATGTCATTTGTTAATATCATTCGTCACTCCACCAGCCATCAAGACCACTGTTCTTTTAACATTATTCGTTTTAATATCATCAGTCTTCATAAGAATTAACACGCCTTGAAAACGGTGATAGTTATAAGTTATTAATTTTACTTCTCTATTTGCTGAAAAACTATCGCCTGTTTTAATCACTTGCAATACTTAAAAAATCTAGTCGATAACTTATGAAGAGGTCAAATAAACTACGAAACTATAGGCCGTATACTCAGTGTATATATTGTCTATGTATGAACGTAGGCTTGTCAAAATTCAATGACGTAAGAAACTCACACGTAGACACTCGGTGTATATGATGTGGGCCGATCGTTTAAATGGGCCGATAGTGATCTGCCCGGGCACATCAAGATACGCCGTATGAAAGTAATATAAATATCGGTTAGGTTAGAACTGTAACCACACGCCAAAACCGAATCGTAGTCATTGTTGATACTTATACAAAAAAAATTAGGTTAGGCGCATTATGAAATAATCGGCTGTATCACGAAAGCCGGCACAACGTGATCTGCCCAGGCAAATCTCGATCGGCCCATTTAACCTATCGGTCCACGACATATACACTGAGTGTAATGTGTATATCGTCGTAGCGTCCACCTAGCTTAATAGACGAATAAAGTGGAAGAGAAATTTGGTAGCTTATATAACTAAAATATCCGATGACTCCGAAACAGAAATTTAGAAGAGGCGGGCGGGAAGGAGTCACTACCGCGGGTGAATATTTATTCCTAGATGGCAAACCGTCCGGTATACCGTTATCGTGGGAGAGCCATGGTTCGGCACGAATGAGCCGTCTCGACCAGAGTGATACCACGGCCTCACAGAAAACCGACGTGAAACAACGTTTACGTTGTGTTTCGCCGAGTGAATGAGGATACCGGAGGCCCAAACCCTTCTAAAGGCCGGCAACACGCTTGTGAATCCTCTGGTGTTCCATGGGTGGTAGTAATCGGGCCATCGGGCGATTCGGCTGCTCGTTCGCCCCTCTATCCCATTAAAAAGATCATAGCTAGCATATATGTCGTCTTACAGTCGTCATGTATGGGTTTAATCTATATATATAAAAGAAAGTCGTGTTAGTTACACTATTTATAACTTAAGAACGGCTGAACCGATTTCGCTGAAAATTGGTGGAGAGGTAGCTTAGAGACAGACATAGGATACTTTTTATCCCGTTCCCGTGGGATGTGATGACAGACCGAATTCCACGGGGTCGAAGCCGCGGGCAGAAGCTAGTATATAATGTTTAAAGAATAATGTTCAAACATTCTGTTTAATAGCTGATAGCACGACCTTTGCCGATTCTCACAATACTTAAGTAAATTTGTGCACTGCGCACACTTGCTGTTACTGGATTGGGGGTACTTCGCTGTAGAGGGGTACGGAAATGAGACGCACAGAGGTCGGTAACACACACTCTTGAGGTTTATTCACGTTACAATATCTTCCGGCAATTTCTTCCAGTAATTTCTTCCAGCACTTTCTTCCTGTATTTTCTTCCAGGTTTTTCTTCCAGGTTTTTCTTCCAGGTTTTTCTTCCAGGTTTTTCTTCCAGGTTTTTCTTCCAGTTGTTTTCTTGCTGGCTGCTCGTAGGGAAGTGCATGCTGACCCACAAACCCGCGCTGCTTATATATGTTTTTGCCTCAAAAAATGTAGGCGCTCTGATTGGTCGACCAATCAGAGGCAGTTTTATTGACCAATCACAGCGCGGGCGGGCGCGCGTGCACTTTACTAAGGTAAGACACAACTCGACCGTATCGAGAGCCGTTTGCTATTTCCTATTTATTTTTACTCTAAAATACGGAGTTATGTAATAATATTCTAAACTGTTAATTTCTTACAATATTCCTATTAGAATCATATTATCTTAGTAGACTTAGTCTAAAAATAGATATTTACATATATTCTTATTAGAATACTTAAATCTAGAGGTAGTAAAACGACAAAACAAAATATAATTTATTTTCTTACAAACTAAGTTCTTATCTACTATATTAGCTTATTAGATACTGTTATTATTTATTCCCTATTCTAATAAGATTAATTAACTATAAAATGTAAGAAAATGTAACACTATAATCGTAAGTAACTACCTATATAAACGAACCTATTCTATATTAATACTGTACACGAATTATGTTTCACTGTTCATTATTTACTGTTTATATATTCACTGACGTCGTCCTGCACATTACTCCCGCCGTACGATGCCATCGTAGCTGGTCCCGGTGCTGGAGCGACGTCTTCTATTGGCAGGACCACCATCTTCCTCACCGGCCTCCGCAGCACTCCTCCTTTGGTCTTCACGTCGACTGTGCGCACGACGCCGTCGGGGCCTGGGTACGTGGCTATCACCAGGCCGCGGATCCACACGTTGCGGGGCAAGTTGCTGTCTGTGAGCTGGACCAGGTCACCGATCTTCACTTCAGGTCCTCTGCCGTTGGGCTCCCGCCGGTGTTGGAGTCCGGGGAGGTATTCGTGCAGCCACCTCGCCCAGAAGACGTCAGCCAGCCGTTGTGATGCGCGCCAGCTGGTCTTCGTCACGGTGTCTTTCTCGTCGAAGGCTCCCGGCGTCGGCACTCGCCCTGGTCCCCCAAGCAAGAAGTGGTTTGGGGTAAGGGCTTCTGGATCTTCGGCGTTGACCGACACGTGTGTGAGTGGTCGGCTGTTGACTGTGTACTCAGCCTCTGCTAGTAGGGTGGCGAGTACTTCTTCTGTTGGTCGTCGCTCGTGGAGGGTTGCTGCTAGGGCCGTCTTCACTGAACGCACCATTCTCTCCCAGGCGCCTCCCATGAATGGCGCACCGGGCGGTATGAAGCGCCAGGATATAGTCTTCTTTGCTGCCTCTGCCGCTGTTGCCTCGTCGATCGCCTGTCTCAGCTCCTTGTCTGCTCCTCGAAGATTGGTGCCGTTGTCTGACCAGATCTGTGTGGGGCACCCGCGTCGTGCAATCATGCGTCTGAGGGCCATGATTGCGGAGTCTGTGGTGAGCGATGCGACGACCTCGAGGTGGATTGCCCGTACTGTCAGGCAGGTGAAGATGGCCACATATCTCTTCTGGTTGGTGCGGCCGACTGTAACTGTTAGCGGCCCGAAGTAGTCGACCCCTGTGTACGTGAAGGCTCGCTTGTGGTGTGCAAGCCGACACAAGGGTAGGTCGCCCGTTCTAGGATGTGGGGGCGCTCGAGTCTTCATTCTGCAGAGTAGACATTTCTTAATTATGGACTTGGTTACTGGGCGGATGCGCAAGACCCAGTATTGCTGTAGACACTCGTTGACTGTAGCTTCGACGCCGGAGTGATGCATCTGGATGTGGACGTGTTGTATCCACAGCCTTACTGTTGGGTGATCGCCGTCTATGATCATGGGACTTCTGACGTTTTCTTCTATTCCTTCTGCAGCTTCGATGCGGCTTCTTAGTCGTAGGATTCCTTCTCTGTAGTCGAAGCTCAGGTGTCGTAGTCTGCTGTCCTTGGCGATCGGTTTCTTTCTTCTGATGTCTTCTATTTCTTGGGCGAAGCTGTCTTCCTGAGTAGAGCGCATGAGGATCTCTTCGGCTCTTCTGAGGAGTTCTGCGGGGACCGGAACGTGCTTCTTCTTTTCAACTTCTTTCATCTTCTGATTGGGTTTCTTCTGTACAGGTTTATTTACACGTCTCCAATCAGCGTCGACTTCTCTGTTCTTCTTAGTCTTCTTATAGTTGACGCTGTGTTTCACTGTTCTGCAGAGTTGGATGAAGAGGAGAGCCCTGGCCATTGTGTAGCGTAATCTGTTCCAGTTTGAGAATCTTCTGACGTCTGGGACCGCTTTGCTGACCTTCTGTTCGTTGCTGTTGCTGATGACGTTCACCCTTTCTTCCCCCGTCGGCTCAGTGGACGCTGGTAGGAGTTGTTCCACTGGCAAGGAGGCTTCGTCTTCATAGAGGAAGTCTGGACCTTTGTACCATCGATGTTCTTTTCCGAAGTCTGTTGGCACATCTCGTGTTGCGTCGTCAGCCACGTTGAGCTTTGTAGGTATCCAACGCCACTCGTTGACCGATGATGCTTCTTCTATTGCTGCTAGACGATGCGCGACGTATGGCTTGTACGATCTTGATCCTGTTCTGATCCACGTGAGGGCAGTCTTGCTGTCGGTCCAGAAGGTCTTAGAGTCGGGCTTCCTCTCGTGCTCTTCGATCACTGTTTCGGCCAGGCGTGTCCCCATGACTGCGGCTTGAAGTTCCAGTCTTGGTATTGAGATGAGCTTCAGGGGAGTGACTTTGGCTTTGGCGAGCACGAGTGATAGGTTGACCTCGCCATTCGGAGTAACCGTCCTCCAGAACAGGACTGCTGCGTAGCTGGATTCGCTTGCGTCGGTGAACACGTGGAGTTGAAGAGTCGTAGCGTCGCTGTAATGCAGATATCTTCTTGGTATGGTCACGTTGCGTAGGCTCCTCAGGTGGGTCATCCAGTCTTGCCACTGTTGTGCGAGGTCTGGGTCTATTTCGGCGTCCCACGTTGTCCCTCTTCTCCAAACTTCCTGTAGGATCTGCTTCGCTCTGATGGTGACCGGTGAAGCGAAGCCAAGTGGGTCGAAGAGAGACATGACGATCCTTAGGGCTTCTCTCTTGGTAGGTGTCTTGCCGTTGACTAGTTCTTCAGGTACTCGCACCAGGTTCAAGTTGAATGCAAGTTCATCTGTTTTTGGTTTCCACATAAGGCCCAGGACTCTTTCTGATGTGTCTTCTGTTTTGTATAACTCCATTTCTTCTATCTGTTCCTCTTCACCGATGGCTTTCAAGAGGGCGGCGGAGTTGGACTTCCACTGCTTCAGTTCAAAACCAGCTGCTTGGTGTACCTCTCGCACTCCTGTCACGATGCGCACCGCGTCTTCGTGGGTCTTGAAGCTGTCTAGATAATCGTCTACGTAGTGTTTCTTCACTATGGCAGCGGCGGCTTCTGGGTGCGTGTCTTCATGCTTCTTGGCATTGAGGTTCTTCACGAAGATAGCTGATGAAGGTGAACTCGATGCACCGAAGATCAGTGAAGTCATTCTGTATTCTTGTGGAGGTTGGTCATCTCGGCGATCCCCACGCCAGAGATATCTGAGTGCGTCCCTGTCTTGATTCCTCAGCTTTACTTGCATGAACATTTCCTTTATGTCCCCTGTTATCGCTATTGCATGTTCTCGGAATCGCATGATGACGCCTGGCAGCGACTGCAGCAGGTCCGGTCCTTTGAGTAGTAGGTCGTTGAGTGCTACTCCTCTTGTCTTCGCAGCCGCATCATGTACCACCCTCAACTTGTCTGGTTTCATCGGATTTATCACGGCGAAGTGAGGTAGGTACCAAGTTCTATTTTCTGTTTTCTTCACAGGTGCGGGTTCAGCGTATCCTTTTGTCACCAGGGCTTCCATCTGTTCTGTGTATTTCTTCTTAAACTGTGGGTCACGGTCGAGCTTCTTCTCGATGCTGTAGAGGCGTTTCAGGGAGTTCTCGTAATTGTTTGGTAGTGTGACATCTTCTTTCTTCCAGAGCAGAGCGGTTTCATATCTTCCTTCTTCTGTTTTTACTGTTGTTTTCTCCAGGATCTGTAGGGCTTGCTCCTCAGGGTCTGACTTGGGTCTCTTCGGGTTCAGGCATAGTGAGTCCATGGTGAAATACTGCTTCATCATTTCTTGCAGGTCTTCTGTGGTCGGTTCTGCCATGTGGTTGACTCGCTGTACGCTTCTTCCAATTGTCCTGGTGTAGCTGCCATGCAGGACCCATCCCAATCTTGTGAGAGAAGCGACCGGCTGGCCTTTGTTGCCCTTCCTGGTCTTCGACGCCAGCAGCAGGTGCCAGTTGTCTTGGCCTATCAGGATTCCTGGTTTCGCGTCTTCATAGGATAGGATGTCGCTTATGTCTCGTAGGTGTTTGCACTCCAGTAGCTGTTCCCTTGATATCCGCTGCGGTGACACCAACAGGTTCTTTACTGTTCTTGCCTGGATCTGTTCTTCTCGCTTATTAGGTCCCTTCAGTGTGAGGGTCACCTTCCTTGAACTCGCTTCTGTAGTCTTCATATCGTTGATGGCTTCTATGTGTAGTGGGTCGATAGGTCCTTGCGCTCCAATACTGTTCGCGATGCCGTCGTCGATCAGTGTTACTGTTGATCCATCATCAAGGAGTGCGAAGGTGTCTGTTGTTCCGGCTGGACCCACTATCTGTACCGGCATGATCTTCAAGTATGACTGCTGCTTAGCTGCTGTCCAGGCTGAGTTGATGTTCGCTGTTGTTTCTTCTTTGCCCTCACTGTCGTCCTTCTCCTGTGTCTTTCTGTAATGCAGCATCCTGTTGTGGAAGTATTTGCAGTTGTCAATGCCGCACGCTTTAGGACGACAGGTGTGGGTCTTCGTTCTGTAGCGTAGGCAGCGGAAGCAGAGGTGTCTTGCTTTCGCCAGGTCCCATCTTCCATTTTCATTAGCCTTCTTGAATTGCTCGCAGTCACTTGCTGTATGTCCCATGTCTTCGCACACGGGGCATCTTGGAGACGATGTCTTCTTATCTTCTGTTGCTGTGTGAACCCTTTGTGGACGCTTCTGAATGCTGTTGCTTGCTGTGTTCGGAGTGTGTGGGGTGATCTGTTCTGGCTGTGCGTATGGCCCACACAATTCCGCTTCCCGTTTCAGGAACTTTTCTATTTTCAAAAGGTCCGGGTCTTCTTTCGGTTGCATCGTCGCGAAGTCGTAAAATCTGTAGCGCAGCGTTGGAGTTAGCTTGTCCACGACCGTCTTCGTTACTTCTGGATTGTACATGTAGTTCATGCAGCTCAGTGTCTTCAGGGTTGCTACGATGTTGGAGACCTTCGTTGAAAATATACATATGTCCCGCGGTGACTCGGTGAGGCGCGGTAATCCTCTAAGTGCTTCCATTTCCATCATGGCTATTGACTCCGGTCTTCCAAATCTTGATTCCAAAGTCTTCATTATTTCTGATGGGTGCGCGCTGGTGATGAGAAGTCCCTCCACGGCTTCCTTGGCTCTTCCTCTCAGGTTTCTTCTGAGTCGGTTCGTATTTTCGACGACGGAGAACGTTGCTTCCGTTTCGTAATAGGCGGCGCGGAAGGGTAACCACTCTTGATGTGACCCACTGAAGACAGGTAGCTCGATGAACTTCGGTCGCTGTGCTGCTTTGACGGCGCGGGTGATAGCTTCTGCTAGTGCAGTCAGGTCGGGCGGCGCTCCCGCCGGTGGATGAAGTGGTTCTGGAGGCGCTTGACGTTCTTCTATATGTCTTCTGTTCTCTTCTGTATGCTGGGTCACCGGTGCTTCTGTCGTATGGTGAGGTGCATCGGTGATGGCCAGCATGGGTCGCGTCTCTTGGCTCTCCAACCAGGTGTCGACTCGTTCGTTTACTTCTGACTTCGAATAGACGGAGACATCTTCTGGTTCTTCTTCAGAATCTTCTGTTTCCAACGCGGCGAGGCGTGCTGCAGCTAGTTCCACTTGAAGACGTAGCAATTCTTCCTTAGCCTTTGCTACTTTGTGCGCTTTCCCCTTGCTGTAGATAGATCCCCCCCCTCCCCCCCTCTTGCTGGGGGGGCGGAGGATCTGCGGTCCGCTCGGCACTGGCAGACCGGGTGCACTTCCCTTCTTCTTGACTGTAGCCGTTTCTGTTTCTTCCTGACGTTCCTTGGGTGGGGGGGGCACCCCCCTCCCCGCGGGGGGCTTCTTCTGTTGTGCGTCGGCAGGCAGCGTCGATGCGGCGGAGCGCGTGGCTGTTGCAGCGGAGCGCGTGGCTGTTGCGGCGGAGGGGGCGGCAGAGGGCGCTGTCGTCGCGGAGGTGGTGGTAGTCTGTTCTGTTCCTTCCGTGGCGGTGGTACCCGTAGCTGTAGAGGCCGTTCCCGTTTCCGCGCTGGTGCCGCTTGCCGAGGTGGTGGTGGTGCCCTCTGACGTCGATGGCGTTTGGTCGTTGGCCGGCTTGCGTCCTCTTCCTTCGGAGCGTGTGACCGGCATGTTGAACGTTTTTGACGGCTTTCCGTACCCGTATGTACCCCTAATATCCGGCTCGAAGGACCATTAAATGTGCACTGCGCACACTTGCTGTTACTGGATTGGGGGTACTTCGCTGTAGAGGGGTACGGAAATGAGACGCACAGAGGTCGGTAACACACACTCTTGAGGTTTATTCACGTTACAATATCTTCCGGCAATTTCTTCCAGTAATTTCTTCCAGCACTTTCTTCCTGTATTTTCTTCCAGGTTTTTCTTCCAGGTTTTTCTTCCAGGTTTTTCTTCCAGTTGTTTTCTTGCTGGCTGCTCGTAGGGAAGTGCATGCTGACCCACAAACCCGCGCTGCTTATATATGTTTTTGCCTCAAAAAATGTAGGCGCTCTGATTGGTCGACCAATCAGAGGCAGTTTTATTGACCAATCACAGCGCGGGCGGGCGCGCGTGCACTTTACTAAGGTAAGACACAACTCGACCGTATCGAGAGCCGTTTGCTATTTCCTATTTATTTTTACTCTAAAATACGGAGTTATGTAATAATATTCTAAACTGTTAATTTCTTACAATATTCCTATTAGAATCATATTATCTTAGTAGACTTAGTCTAAAAATAGATATTTACATATATTCTTATTAGAATACTTAAATCTAGAGGTAGTAAAACGACAAAACAAAATATAATTTATTTTCTTACAAACTAAGTTCTTATCTACTATATTAGCTTATTAGATACTGTTATTATTTATTCCCTATTCTAATAAGATTAATTAACTATAAAATGTAAGAAAATGTAACACTATAATCGTAAGTAACTACCTATATAAACGAACCTATTCTATATTAATACTGTACACGAATTATGTTTCACTGTTCATTATTTACTGTTTATATATTCACTGACGTCGTCCTGCACAAAATTATTGAACTAAAAAAACTTGAACACGTCTTCTAACAGGATTTTTTATGTATTGCAGGTATTTAAATTGGCAATTTATTATACAATATATCAAAAATCAATGGTACAGTATTGGCTGTGTATAAATAACGTTTTTGTTCACTCGAACGCTAATAGAAAGATAAAGTAATATTGTAGTAAGAACAGCTATTTAATATACATAAAAACCTGATGCTGCTATATTATTTTGCCTTAGTAAAAATAAAGGGTTCGCCAGTATGTTTAGGTCCTACGTAATATGGGGCGAGTCTATTGCCATTAACCGGACCCAATTCACTTGGGAATCTCTCGGCTTAAAGTTTTCTGAGGCCAATACTTCCAATAAGACCTAACTCGTCCCACCATCTCGTTCTGTGCCTGCCGCGACTTTGTCTAGCACTGTGTGGGTTCGACCCAGTTGTGAGTATTGCCCACAGTTCAATCATATCCAATAAGAGAAAAGCTATTCATAAAATAATCAACCCATTATATGTCCCACTGCTGGGCACGGGTCTCTTCTCACAATGAGAGGATATAGCTTAGGCTATAGTCCACAACGCTAGTCTAATGCGGGTTGGCAGACTTCACACGCCGTCGAGAAAATCTCTCAGGCATGCAGGTTTCCTCACGATGTTTTCCTTAACCGTTTAAGCGCGTGATAATTAATTATTAATACGCACATAACTTCGAAAAGACAGAGGTGCGTGTCTTGGATTTGAACTCGAACCTTTGACTTGGCAGGCCAATGTTCAAATCACTAAGCTATCACGGGAACGGAAAAGAGAAAAGCTTTGCTTTGCCAAAACTAACTATCCAAAATTGGCGACATCAGGTTTAAAAAAAATAACTGAAATAACATACTGTACCAAAGATATTTGAGCATTCAAATCATAGCCGACTATTCGCTTACACCTTTAACAAGAGCTAAAACCAAAAACAGGTCGCGAAGATCGCTCAGGGAGAATTTCATAGTGCCCGGGACAAAGTGGTGTGGCGCTGGGCATATCGCTGCAAAATATGGGGAGCTTGGCCTCGACGCCGACGAAGACAGGTGCTGTAGAGCACACGACCACTGCCGAATCAACATCGGAATGTTCCGACGAAGGTTCGGTTACTTCAACTATAGACCGTACACGATATCCCACTGCAGATGCGATAGGAGGTTAGTTTTTTTTTATTTCACGGTCTATGGTTTTCTTTTCGTGTGCCAGTGGGTGCAGATTTGAATTTCGAATTGGTTTGGGAATTTGTAAATATTTTTTTAGCTCGATATTCACTGCGCAATCATCCTTTGCTATCATCTATCATGGACAAGCCACCTAGCCAATCATATTTCTTCAGAGCATTGCTGAAGCCACAAAATTCGTCTTTATTCGCTGAGAATTGCATTCGCCATATATTCAAAAATGACTATTAAACACCGCGACTTGATATAAATTGAGGGTAAGTAAACACCCATATGATAAGGAGGATATACAGGGAGGGCCATGTTTCGGCAAGAATGGGCCGGTTCGACCGGAGTGATACCACGGCCTCACAGAAAACCGGCGTGAAACAACACTTAATACGTTGTGTTTCGCCGAGTAAGTACCGCAGGCCCAAACCCTTTTAAAAGGCGGGCAACGCACTTGCGACTCCTCTGGTGTAGCGGGTGTCCATGGGCAGCTTTGACTATCTATCCCTGGACAAGTGACGCGCTTATTTCTATGAACAAAAAAGTCTGTCACTTTTGGTGCGGGGGGAGGAAACACTACATAGACATTGCTGCACACATACTCAAAATCATTTTGTATCGCCACGAACTCACACATATTAAATTCTTCACCACTAACACAATTTACGCACACTTAAAGGTCAAATACGTCAACATACAAGAATTGACGACAATACGAACGTATAATACAATAAAAATAATTAGGAAGCTACTATGTCGATATTTTATATCGATAGATTATTTTAGGAAGAATGGAGAAAAACGTAACAACATTACAAATTATTTTTATATGTAATTATTTATTTGCAAAATTAAAATCATCCATACACACCTTTTTAATATCTTGCGTCATAATTATTTTCAATGCAATGCTCTCATTGCATGATAATGAAATACAAAATGAAAGATGAATAGGTGTAACATACTATGTAATTGGAAAATAAACGCACGGGTGAGAGAAATCGCAAACTTTTCGAAATACATATTCTATAGCCTATGTTAATCTTGAATAATGTAGCATTCAAATGGTGAAAGAATTTTCGAAATCAGCCTAGAAGTTTTTGAGTTTATTTGTTACATACATTGATACATACAAATCTTTCCTCTTTATAATATTAGTATAGATAGAGCGGATATTGGGGACGTTATGTTACAAATACTTTGATACCAATTAGTTTGATTCTTTCATTTTGATTTTTTCTTTTCTTTGCCAGGCTGATATATTAGGAATAACACTAGACAGAGCATTTTGTTTCCCACGAGATATAAGTAGGAGTAAATACGATTTTGTTCATTATGTCGCGCGTTAATATGAACAGAAGCGCTACGCTAGAGGTCCTGGGTTCGATTCCCCGGACGAGCAATGTGTTATTGGAGTTTTTCTATAAAATTAAGGGTTGATGCCCGATTAATGGCAATAGGCTCGCCCCCTAAGAACGCATCTGTCTAACCCTTCGGGGAATAAAGACGTGATGGTATGTCGTGTTCTGTACTCTCGTTATTTCTTTGAGCCGGATATCGAAAAAAGAAAATAATGTGTTTGAAGAAACACCCCGAGAGGCAGGGCATAGTGAAATTGAATAACTCACTTACAATTGGAGCTGCCCAACTGGGGAAACACCTACACTTTGCAGAAAATAGTAGCCAAATAACATAGCACTGTACTACTAGTATTCTATTATCTGTGACTGTACTATGTTGTGTTCCTAACGGTGAGCAAGATCGCCAGAGCTCCGCGAGGAAGCGTTATGTTGGCAGTGGGGGTACCGGTGTTGTGGGTTGTCTACCGGGTGTGAAAAGATTTTTACAGGTTCGGCAACGGGCGAGTGATACCCCAGGTGTTGCAAGCGTTCATATAATAGGGTACATTAACACTATATATTGTAGCGAAAATAAAAAAAATATATAGTTTTCACCACTAAATCGTATAATTTTGACAATAGAAAAACACACTAAATATAAGGAAAAAAAATCAGGTCTGTACTTTAAAAATAAGGAAAATAACCATAAAAGGGCCGCGTCCTATCAAATCGATTGCAATCGCTTGTTAGGTCCGCGCGCACGTGATTAACGGTAAGAAATAGGAAAACATAAACGCTAAAAAAACGCTAGGAAGTAAATTTTAAACATACAAAATAAAAAATGTAGAGTAGGTGGCACGCAAGTTAGGAGAAAAAAAAATAGAATAATTATGTGTTGTAGTCCGCTGCTGCTGGAATTTTTGATATTAAATCACTTGGCGGGCAGTCTTCGCGGCTAGACGCGGCTGGTCGTGGCCTAATATAAGTGGTTGACAGCCAATGACCCACAAGGCTCGACTGGGCCCAACCCAGGAGGCCGAAATACGGCCTGTTCACTGCTGACTAATCCTAAGACAAAAGAATTAGGGTTAGACCAGAGAGATCAGACTGTACTCACGATTAAGGAAAATCATTTAAGGATACGTACCTGGTTAGCGTTGAAAAAAACACCAAACATGGAATTTTATCGCAATTTTATAAGAACAAGAGGCGTTGTAGAAAGCAATATAGTAATTAGTAAAATATGATGTGTTAAATCATAGGTACTTTGAATTGCTCCGTTATTTTTCCAAAAAAATCTCTGCACAATCAACTTTTGTCACTCCTCTGCTGACGGAAAAAAAGTGAACCCCTGTCAGAAAAAATAAATCAAATCCCGAAATAAAAAAGAAACAAATATCGACCAGTAACATTAAACAACAAAAAAAGGTTGACAAAAACGACTAAAAAAGTTCTGACATGCAGCGTTATGCTGCAATATACACTTACCATCAGGCGGGACATGTGCTGGTTTTCCACCTAAGCGGTAAAAGAGACCCCAGACCTTCTAAACATACCGTATCTTAGAAATCATTTTCAATGATTTTTGAAATACGATTTAAATATGTTAATTTATAAATTCTTTTGTCAACAAATTTATCCGCAACGGCTTAAGCTATTATTTATCAATCACACCTATATCATTTTAAATGAAGGTCTTTTGTAGATCTGAAAAAGTAACAAATAAAATATCTAATACTGGATATCAAAAATAATCAATAATCTTAGTTACGTCATTTCCAAAAATGTTATTTTATTAAAATATATTGATATCATAAATTCATGATATTCATCTTTAGTGATCTTTAGCAATTATTATAATTTGGTCTTACATTGAACACGAAAATAATATCGATATCGATTCGAAATCGTAAACAAACACTATCACATCATTAATTAAAATGGCAAAACAAAAGAGGGACATAGTCTCGCTACACTTTTTAAAATTCGAGTTTTATGCATTATGTCATAATATATATAAGGCCTATAATTGCCAAAAAACGGTAATTCTGCATTAAGACCTATAATTGGAAATTATAAATGGTGACATCCTATTGGATGATATATAATTGAAATCAAAAAATGACATTTTGATGGATATTTCAAATTTAAATCTTACGTGTATTAGCAGAAGGCTGATATTGTTAGTAAAAAAAATTTGCTAGTCTCGTGGGGAGTGCGGATAGTCTCGTGGGGAGTGCGGGTAGTCTCGTGGGGAGTGCATGCTTGAACTAAACGATTATTTTATACTCGATTATTGAATCAGTAACGTCCTCGATCTTTATTAATAAATTGTATTATGTGATTTAAATAGAAATAAATGAACTTTAATACTTACATACGGAAAATAACTCCATCTTTATCTAAATATAAGATATTAGATATTTTTTTGCATACATTAACTGCACGTATTTGGTATTTACACGGAGCATTTATGATGACCTTACTGAGCGGAAACGATTCTGTTAATGAAAAATCGATTTCGGAAACAGTTTTGATAAACGCGTTAGATTTTTTAATCCACTACCTTGCCAGAGGGGAATGATCATGAGAGGCGGGTCCTTATAGATAGATAGTCAAAGATGGGCAGCGGTAATCGCTTACTATCAGTTGATACGTCTGCTCGTATCCCATAAAAAAGGGAATACTAATGCATGAAGAGCTTTTCACTTGTTTTATTACTGAAATTGGGGTCTGTAGGCATTTTAAAATTCGAATCAACAAATCGAACTCGGATTTCATCCTGTAATATTCTTTTAATTTGGTAATATTTTTACTTGACTATGTTCTAATATTATGTGATTTAGTTGAGGCAGAACATTAAAAACACAATATTAAGAGTCCGGGAGACCGAATTTCCAATTCAAACGTAATACCAAAATAAATTGTAATTCAAACACAATTTATACAAAGTGTGTTATTTATTCGGATACCGTTAACGTTTATCTAGATTCCTGCTCTACTATTTCGTCCAAAATACTGCACTGGAAATAAATGTAAGCGAATGTAATTCTTGATAATCACCAAGTTTGAAATGATTTTCCGGTCGTTTATTTCCAGTGAAGTAGTAGTAGACGATAATGGTACGGCAGGAACCTAGATTAACGGTATCTCAAACATAACAACATACCATCACGCCTGTATTCCCCGAAGGGTTAGGCAGAGGCGTACTAATGTACACCCACAGTTCGCCGGTATGTTTAGGTCCCATGTAATAGGGGGCGAGCCTATTGCCATTAACCGGGCACAAATTCCTAACTCCGAGCTGCTACTGGGAATTTCATAGAAAAACCCAATAACACTTTGCTCGACCTGGGAATCGAATCCAGGACCTCTAGCGTAGCAGTCGCGGTCAGGACCATTTGGCTATTCAGACTGTTTGACGGTATCTCAATGCGAACAATAACACAATTGGAAAAAATATTGTTTCAATTACGATTTATTTTGGTATTACGTTATTGTGGCCAATACAAACTCCACCGGACCCTTTAAATGACAACATAATATTGTTAATTATATTTAGGCCCACTTGCACCAACTTCTTAAGGGTGTTTAAATTGTATTTACACATGAAATTTCTATGAAAAATTGTGTTTAAATACAATTTAAACATATTTAAGAAGGCCCTGAGGGCCACTTGCACCAACTTAATTAAATACAATACAATAAATACTTAATTGCAAATAAAAGCGGCGGTAGCCTAATGGCTAGGGCGTCGGACTTGCGATCATGTGGTTGCCGGTTCGAACCCCACCCATTGCACTACCGACCTGAACCCACTCGTAACACAAGCAATCTAGCTTAGCACGAGGGGTTAACAAGAATACTAATAATGTGCGACCCGCATTGCTAGTAAGCTTTTTTAAAAAAAAAATTGAGCTGATTGCGACTAAATTTTTTCAGTCTTTAATCTCCTCTCTTTAACAAGTGAAAGTCCAACACATATAATTTCCGCATTCAACATTCTCACGAGATCTTGAATGAGTTCCGAGTCAGCCTAGCTTCTAAGACAGACCGGCGTAATTAATATAGAGGTCCTTTTGTCTGGAAACCAGTTAGACAATTGTATAAATCTTACGAACGGTACTGTAACAGTATTCGAGCAGGTATAGTCGTTAAATCTTACTTACAATTGATAGGAAATTGTTAAAATAACGCTATTAGCTTTCAAGAACGGTTATGTTAGAATGGTTACAGGTTCACTCTCGATTTGTAGACGATGAAGTCTCGTGTGACACTTAATTCGAGAAAAAAGGAGAATACTGTCATAAGTAATAGTACATCACAAGTGGCATTTATAATGCACCTAAGTTTAATGTAGCACTAAGTTCAACAATATTTGTGTAAAAAACCATAACACGAGAACAACTGCCGACAAACTATTATGTAGTTTGGCAGATTTTGAAATTGTAATACTTTGTACAAATATTAAATTAAAAAAAAACATAATAGCTGCTCTCCACCTCTCCTTTGCTTATCATCTCTAGGATCAGCTTTTTGAAACTGTACAACTACATATATTACTACCGACGGGCTCGTGGCTAAGAAATCACTAAGCTGATCAACTGATCTGCATGATTAAGCTGAGTTCGCCGCTGTCAGTGTGTAGATGGGTGACCATTCTTAACAAATCGAGACCCCTCTGTACTTCGGAGAGCACGTAAAGCCGTCGGTCCCGGTTGTCACACGAACATCTTTGACAATTGTTAGTGGTAGTCAGAAGCCCAAAAAAGCCTGAAGACCAGTCTATCCTCCGAATGTCGGTATTGCCGATATTCAAAATGGTAAATGCTGATATTCAGCCGCATCTGGTTAGACTGGAAGCCCCAACATAGCTTTGGAAAAATGTTCGGAGGATGATGACACCTAGATTACTAGACTCATAATAATCTTTATCTCTAGTATTATAAAATTGTAAAAAAGCTGTGTCTGTACATTGAAGACTTTAAAAACAACAAGTGGGTTAGGGTATATAAACGTCTCCGAACCAAAAAATGTGATTTTTAAAATTCTTGTCTGTTTGTTACGGATTGGCGCAAAAACTACTGAATAGATTTTAATTTTGTTATCACTGTTAGAAAGTGTGTGCTCCAACTTAAAAACTGGTAAACTTCTTATATCAAATAATTAAATGGAACCTGAGATACAGCTTCACCTCTCTAATGTATAGCGACCCATACAAAGAAGAGATCATCACTGTTGGTTTTTGAGCTTCAAGTGGGCGAAGCCGCGGGTAGAAGCTAGTGTTTTATAAATACCTTAATGCGTTCATTACAAATTGTTATTAAGCAGTCAAAATATTATTTCCATATTCTAGGAAAATGATAGGAAATTTATGATTTTTAAATTTTTAAGTGTGGTAAGTAAAAGCGCTTTCTGTTCATAATGCACATTTTTAATTGTATTTATTAGGTAAGGTTGTGGCAACAAATCTTTTCATGCTTTTATAATAAACTAGCTGACCCGGCAAACTTCGTACCGCCTAACAGTCGATTCTGAAACTAACGTCACTCAATTGTTTTGCCTTCCCGGAACCCCTCCACTAACACTAAACTTTATGGCAGATATGGTATTAAAGTTCAAATTGACTTTTAAGTATTATTACGAATCTTTTGTATGGGAATACAGAAAAGTGTTGATTAAGACTTTTTCAGAGAAATTTTTAAATTTTTCTCTCCGTAAGAACCATCCTCGTACTTCAAGGAATATTATAAAAAAAGAATTAGAGAAATCGGTTCAGCTGCTCTCGAGATTTGCGCTTAGCAACATTTGGCAATTAATTTTTATATTAGAGATTAATTTTATATAGAAGAAAATTAATTCAATCTGAAATTCTGAACCCATTTATTGTCTCACTGCTGCGCTCGAGTCTGCTCTCAGAATGAGCTGAGTTAGGCTATACTCCACCACGCTAGCATAGTACAAGTTCTTCTTCATGCGCCGTCGAGAAAATCTCTCAAGCATGCAGGTTTTCTCGCGTTGTTTTTCTTCACCGTTTAGGCAAGTAATCATTAATTGATTGCGTAGTCCAAGGTGCGTGCTTTAATTCGACCTCTCGGCAGTCCAGTGGTCGTATAACTAGCTTATCACTGCTAGTAAATTATTATATTTTCGAGAAGAAAAAATCATAGGCATAAAAAAAATCTTTAGAAATGGTTGCTTTAACGAGCCATAGAGAAAATCTTACTTGCAATTAGTTTTTCATTGCTATAAAAATGTGGCAGACACAACACTATTTTCGACTTGCGTCTTGTGGAGTTGGTACTTCTGTCTGTCAAAAACTTTTCATTGTTTTTTTTTCAAAGCTAAAGCAGAATGGCATGCAAGGAACGAAAGTATCGGTCCTTTTGATTTTTTCATAGAAATCCTGAGACAAATCAAAGTACGTTCCTACGTGAACATAAAAAATTTGATCACCACTAAAAGAGGTAAAATAATATCACATTACATCAATTAGTATAAAATTACAAGTATTCCTTTCACTAAAAACGCTTCTTAGGAGTAACAAATGCTCTTTGATTTGAACTTCATTCATTGCTTCTCTACTTCTAAATAGATATTCAAATTTCGAAAGTAGAAACGCATTGTAATTGGACATTATGGAAAGAATTTTACCAGAACTTTTTTATATTAAGAATTTGGTGTCCAAGGATCTTTAATTATACTCCTACATCATAAAGTTTATGTCCCATTTCAGAAAAAAATCTCGAGGTTTGAACCATTACCGTCCTAATTAAGATAAGATGAGGAGTAATCTGATTAATACATAATTTATTTTTATGTATTCATTATCAAACTACTTTTTGACGTCTGAAAGAGTCCCGCTGAGATCAAAATGGCCGTTCCCGCGCTAGCGCTAGTCATAGATTCATAGAGGATACCCATTGATGACGTTGAGAGGCAAAGGAATACTCTGTAAATTCTGCTTAGAGCAAGCATACGGACTGGTCAACACATAGCTGCTATGACTCGTTCTTCAAAAGGCCCGTTCAGATATTGCCGTACATTATAAAATATCCACATATCTAATAACAATTACTAATACTCTAGACTATAAAAGAGACTATGATTATCTGAATTTGTTTCGGTGTTTCTTCTCGGGGTCAGTTATGAAATATTGGTGACATCTTGATATAAAAATCTATCTATTCTCTTTAAAGGATGTATTTACAGAAATAAATATAATTCATTACTATATAAGATTGTATCTTTTCTCGGAGTAGGTTGTAATGTTTTCTTTACTAGGTACTTAAGTAGATACACTACAACTTAAATCTAATACTAGTAAAATTAATTCAACCAAATCGCGTATTTGTGCATTTTGTATCGTGTTTGTAACTTATTACTTAACAAAACCGTACTAAAATACCTACCATATCATAAAAATATATATCTTTCCGATTACTTTTTAATAAGTATCTACCAGAACTGGAATTGTTAAAAAAAATAAACACCTTGTTAGAATTATTGAATAACGAGATGGTTTCAGTTTTAAACTATTTCGTAACCAAGCATAATATTTCTAGCAATTAATTTTACTCTCTAACACTAGACGAGCCAATAAAGCAATAAAACATGCCGTGATCTATAGATCATTCATGCGTTGGCAACGATCTTATAGATCTTTATAGCTCGGGACCTATAAAGGATTTACAGCACTATCCCCGCGATATTTATGGCTATTTTTTTATTTAATATCATAAACACCTTGGTGGTCCTTTCATTTATAAAATCGTAGGCTGTCTGAAAAATTTAAAAAGGTATTGGTCACTAAGGATTGGCAGTTGACAGTGTGTTCGAAAAAAGTTAAAAAGAGATGGGCGTTAGACAATCGAATGATATCAAACGAATGGATTCTCAATATTCGAAAGTATGTTCAAATCTATTTGAAGTTTACTGTTATTTTATTACTACGTTTTGATCAATTACTGCGGGTCAATGGTCGATCAATCGATTCCTGATTTGCAGTACGTATGTGAATTGTTAACGATGTGTGTCATGTCAATTACGATTTTCTACAATGATAATTATTGTTTGTTTAGAGATATTTAATTATATTTATAACTGTTATTTAAAATGTATCCGATTTTATCTGTTAGTATTATAACAATCAGTAATAGTTCTTTTTTGTGTGCCCATATCGTTATCAATACTTATTTGAATTTCGAAAACCGATCGATATTCAAATCTGTCAACAATCATTCGATCGCCATCTCAGGCCCAAACGCGAAACGATGGAGTTGCTCCGAGTACCGGGCACTAAGTGGTGCGGGAAAGGTTTCTCCGCCACAAGGTACTCCCAGCTCGGCGCCCACACGAGGACTGACCGGTGCTGCCGAGTCCACGACCTCCGGTGCCCCTTCTGGATTGGCGCCATGGAGAAGAAATACGGAATATACAACTGGCGAGTGAACACGCTAATGCACTGCCGATGTGATGAAAGGTAGGCTGTATGGTCGATGTCGTTGCCTGAATGTGTGCTGCTAGTTTTATTTTATCTGTCAATTTTTTTTGCATCATCGCTGCTTGTTTATTTTTCTATTGTCGATTTCTACATAAGAAAATAGAAAAAAATAAAATTTGTCTATTTTAAATCAGTTTATGACCAGTTAAGGCGTCTAGAAACGTTCAATATTAGCTAACATAAGATTTTTACACAATATAAGGTTCCTGTACCAGGCTTTTGGGTCTATCTATTTTTGTTCAATTGACTTCTTTTGTCTCTGCCACAAACTACGGTGAGAACACTCATTCATTAAATTATAAACTTTTTTTAAGTATTTATAGACGTTATTTTGTCTGCTCTTCGTTCAAAAGCTGCTAGTTTTGTATACTGTTCTGTTTCCTTTGCATGATGCTAATTTTGATAATTTTATTCGTCTTTGCGATTATTTTTTGTAGTTGTACCTACGATCTTCCGTTATAACAATTTTATTCTGCATATTTGAAGTTTTATAAATTACTTTGGCCTGTCATTTCATAAAGAATTGACCAATTCATTTTCGTGGCCCAAGGGTCCACCAAATATTCTTTTATCTGTGACCAAATTGTCTAGAATTAAAATTATGAAAATTGAAATAGCTACATAAACTAATGTTAAAATTCCATACTAATTGTGATGGTTAACTCTTTTGAAACTTATGTTTCAATTCCATCGCTTAGGGTAGATGGAGGGTAATGTCGGACTCTTGATCACTAAAGCTAAGGCTTGTCACTCTTTATTTAAGGTTTTAAGGGCAAGAGCCTCGGTAAGTATTTATGTGTTCAAAAACAAAATATTCATACAATACAATATATTCTATTGAGTAGCTATTATAAAGCTATCCTATAGATAATTAATAATTAAAGGCCTATTAAACAAAAATATAATATAGTAATTATTAACCAAGCATTAAAATTAATTTACGTTCGAAATGACAAACCTCCGTGCAGGCAACCTTTTTTTTAAATGTCCTCAAATGGCGGCAAAACATTAATAGAGTCATTTCCGTGGCCCACGATCCTAGGAGCGTAAAAAATTGATGCGTTATAATGAAATAAAGAAAAATAAAAGTAACATCTCGCTGACTGCTGGGATATGGACAGAGGGAGGAGTGGAGAGGCAAACTATTTTTTTAACTATATCTCTGGTAAGAAAAAGAAGAAAATATAACAGAATTTTCTTTAACGTGTGGAAATCCTCATCAATTACAATAGAGATACTTGATATTTCCCGGATTTCCATAATTGTCTCGTGTTACGGTCTCAAGAGAGATCCTAAGACTTAGAGCGACAACCTTGGTGTAGCTGTACCTAGATAAAAAAATAGCCTCTGCTTTAAATTCAAATTAATCATTAATTTCTAATTAATTATTAATAATTTCAAACATCAAAATTAAAAAGGCGCAAAGAAAAATGTACAGATAAAAAATATGACCACAGACAATCTACTCCGGTCTGCCCTATCCTACCAAAAAGGTCCTGATTTTATCTCACACCTTGTAATTGGTGGTCATAAATATATGTGCCCGATATCTTCGTCTCTGTCTGTCTGTTTGTATCTGTTGTGATAAAATGTAGGTTTATTACTTAATTATTAAACGACGATTCTAAAATCTTAAATTGTGTCGTTACATTTAAAGATAATTTCAACCGAAAAGTTAAAAATTTATTAGTAGGTACGAGATTGTCTTGGAAATATATTCAGTTGTAAGGCAAATTGGTAGTAAGTACTTATTTATTTGGTTTATTATGTAACAAGAAAGGTACGACCACGGCAAGAACGTTACGAGTTACATGAACTAGTATCATGGCTCTAACCTTGGGGCAAGGGAAGCAAAATGATTTTTTAATCGATAAGAGTCAATTAATATTCCCCTTCGCCTATCGACGATTCTGTACTGTGTTTTTTAGAACATCTTTTTTTTTTTATGGGATAGGGGGGCAAACGAGCAAACGGATCACCTGATGGTAAGTGATAACCGCTGCCCATGGACACCCGCAACACCAGAGGAGTCGCAAGTGCGCTGCCCGCCTTTAAAAGGGTTTGGGCCTCCGGTAACCTCGACTCACTCGGCGAAACATTTACCGGGAAAAAGCTTTAAAATTAAGTTATCCACAGGAAAATATAATTATGAGTGTTCTACGCATAATAAAGATAGTCAATTTTCGTCAATTTGTGTCATTGAAATATCCTATCCTATCCTACTTCCTACTAATGTTATAAATGCGAAAGTCTGTGAGGATGGATGGATGAATGGATGGAAGGATGTTTGTTACTCTTTCACGCCAGAATGACTGACCGGATTTAGAAAAACTTTGGCACAGAGATAGATTATAGTCTGGAATAACACATGGGCTACTTTTTATCTAGGTCGGACCCAATTCTGAAGTCAACGCCGACGAAGTCGCGGGCAGAAGGTAGTACTTCCTTACATAAATAAAATACATAACCTTTTTACAAAATTCAATGGTACTCATTTTTTATTGATCACGTTAATAGGACAATCACAACAATTTTAACTAGGTGTTTATGGGCTCCGATTGTCAAAAAACTATCCCTTTTTATATGCGGGACGGAGGCAAAGGCAAGGATCCTATACAGCCTTCTATCCGATAGATCGAATCAGAGATCGGTTAAATTGATAAGATTGGTGTTATATTTTTGTCGGTTACATTAAATATCGAATTTAGAATTCTATTACTGTAGCCCAAGCTCGAACACTTTCGAAAACGTATTCGTATCGAAATCGAGAATAATTTGTATGAGAAGGAGGTTAATGAACGTAGATGAAGCGAAAGTGGTGTGCCAGAATCGTAGCAAGTCTAGTCTCTGCCTACCCCAATGGGAGACAGATGTGAAAATATGTATGTATCTATGTATGAGATTTGTAGCAGAAAATAAACTCATTCGTTTACGATACGAATTCGATAGTACTTCGTGCTTAGGCTAATGATTACTGTAAAGAAACATTGAGTTGAGTTGAGATAGATAATAATAAATATATTTTTAACCCCCGACGCAAAAACGACGGGGTGTTATAAGTTTGACGTGTCTGTGTGTGTGTGTGTGTGTGTGTGTCTGTGTCTGTCTGTGGCATCGTAGCTCCCGAATGGATGCACCGATTTTGATTTTGATTTTTTTGTTTGAAAGGTGAATAAGTCGGGAGTGTTCTTAGCTATGTTTGATAAAAATCGGTCCAAGATGGCCGCCGCCACAAGATGGCGGTTTACATATTTTTTCACAACTCCCACAATATTAGTATCAAATGAAAGGGCCTGACTAGTAGAATACTATACACTATGAAAAATTTCAAATCCAAGATGGCCGCCTCCACGAAATGGTGAATTTATTAATTTTTTTCACTACTCCCTCAATAAAGGTATCAAATGAAAGGGCTTGACTAGTAGAATACTATACACTATGATATAAGATATCTAATAGCTATGAAATAATTGTACAAAAGTTGAATAACTAAACGAAGAAAATACCTAATTAAACACTAAATTACCTGGACCTTAAAACGCAAAAAAATAAAAGAAATTAAACAAAATAACTAAGGAGTCCCTACAAAAAGTGTGAAATAACAAATTAAATTAAAAATTAAAAAAAACCCCCGACACAAAAAAATCAACTTAAAAACCTAAAAGAAAAACTATGATGAAATAACCACAAATAGAACAAAAAAGGTATAAACCGGAATCCCTATAAAAAGAAAAAAATAATCTTGAAATTATAACCCTTCGTAAGTACGTATGAAGTTTTTTGATTAAATTTTGTCACGTCGGGGGACCGCTCTCTAGCTCTCGCGTGTCTGCCCGCTCGGGTCGCCAAACTTGAATATGTTACGCTCCGCCCACTTTACGCCTTCCCGCGCGTCGCGGCGATGTACACGCCATCCACATCAATTCTGAATTCGCGCGATTCACGTTCGGGAAGCAAAAGGAAAGGAAAGGATTCACATAATTAGAGAGCGGTCCCCCGACGCGACAAAATTTTATCAAAAAACTTCATACGTACTTACGAAGGGTTATAATTTCAAGATTATTTTTTTCTTTTTATAGGGATTCCGGTTTATACCTTTTTTGTTCTATTTGTGGTTATTTCATCATAAATTTTTCTTTTAGGTTTTTAAGTTGATTTTTTTGTGTCGGGGGTTTTTTTAAATTTTTAATTTTAATTCCACAAGTGTGAATCAGGGTATATCGGACCAGACTAAGCATTATCCGATTACCCTTTGGCCTATAACATTGAAAAAATCAGTGGCATATTATGTCCTGATTTGGATCAAAAAGTTCTTAGCGCCACTACGAACACATAGGTTTATGCATTTAACTTTCATGCATTTGTTTCATCTAAAAAAGAACAGAAGAGTACATCCCTTACTTGTTCTTTATTTTCGTTAAATCAGCATTGAAAAAGTTTAATGAGGAATATTAAATTAGCCCGAACACAACAAAGACGTTTACATCGTCTCTATCGATTTTTTTCCACGTTTTTGCGCGCCAACCGTTCACGTCAACTTGACGCGCGATGGCGCCATTTTCTCCGTTCGAAATTCGAAAATCGCGCGCGGCTCAATGGGCGGGTAATGGCGCGGAAAGCAGACTAAACAGGTGTCCGCTTCCTCTGTCCCGAGTTTATTTTCAGTCTGCGCTAAAATTGAAAATGTTGCGAACTGTGTGGTTCTTTACTGTATAAGAGAAGCCATTGTTAATTTATTTGTAACTGCCAGGATAAGAATAGAAACGAGTTGTGGTCATTTTACATTGTTGCATAAGTATTTTAATAACCACGATTCTACGGTTTGCGGCACACTAATTCGTACTTTTTCGATTGAGTTAATAATACAAAATTCAGATTATACTTAAAATTGGTACCTCTTGGTATACATTTTTAGAAAACGTGATAATTCTAAAATAAAATTATGTGTAGGTACGTAGTGGGTACGAATACGCTTAAGGCGTTACTACCTATAGGTATTATTTTCTCATAGATTTTTTGTATTACTTGTCTTTAAACAAGAGAAAACATAATTCAAAAATCATAAAAAGAACCCTCACCTTCGCGCCAAAACCGCTGTCAAAAAACTGTCAGCGCCGCCATCTTAGCGTTTATGGTCGCGTTCCGTTATCGGCACGCTCCGTAGGATTTATAATGTGTGAATAATATGCCTGCAGAGGTTAAATATGCCGGCTGACAATACATAAATTATGAGAGTGGGGCGTCCTCTGGCGGCTAGGTGAGATAACTATATTCTTGTTTATCGGCGCGGAAAGGTTTCTTAGTTTGGGGACAACAACAATGGGTCTATTTGTTACGTCATTTATTTGGATGTATTTATAAAAGGTGAATTCAGGCATTTTGTAAGGTACAGTGACCAATTCTTTGTAGCGTCTTGTTTATTTTGCCTAATAGTAAAATTAAGCCTAAATTATAAAAAAAGTATTTTACCGATTTTGAATATTGAGTCGATGTGTAGGTTGTCGGTTTTATATTATTTTCCAAAACTTGTGTTTCTCGGTGGATAATTAACTATCAAGTGTTCGACCGTAGTGATACCAAGACTACTTTTCATGTACTAGATGGCACCAGAATATCCTAGCTGACCTCTGAGAAGAATCTCTAAAACAAACTCAGAGTATCAGAATCCTTAATAGTACCAAAATATGTTAATTATACAATGCAGGGCAATGTCTGAAAAGGCCTTTTGAAGTAAGAGCCAAAGCGGCTTTGAGTAGACCGGTCCCATCTGACGCATGCATCAGTCATCGTGTAACTCGACCATATTATCTGTCTCTAGGGAGCTCCAAAGTCTGGAACATCGCCGCAAAGTTACTAGCTTATCTGTATTTTATCGGATATATTTCGGAGAGTGTGCATCAGATCTCCACGATCTTATTCCCCCTTGCCCTTTCTACTATCGGACGACCAGGACCACAAAAAACTGGCATCGATTCATGGTGGATATTCCGAAAATCCGAACGAAACGCTTCAAGTCCACATTTATCATGCGTACCGCGGAAATGTGAAATGCGCTTCCCGAGTGGGTCTTCCCCGATAGATATAATCTGGGTGTCTTTAAATCACGAGTGAATCGGTTTCTTCTAGGCAAGCGCGCTCCAAATTAGGTCGCAGTGTCGCTTAACAACAGGTGAACAAGCGAAGCCTATCAAGAAAAAAAAAAATCTTAATACTACAAGTATACTTGGCAATATATCGAGCCAGACATAAATTGTCCCCTGTTATTACCTGATCATATTGTAAACTCGCGATCAGCCATATTATTTTAGTAATCGCCTACAATAGCACTGTTATTTGTAACCGCGTTTTGAATGAACCGTTATCAGGGTTGCTAGGTTTAAGAAAATTGTGACATTAATTTAAATACATAGCTAATATTGGTTGGACATTTAATATTTTTAGCAACCAGAGGTAGGGAATAAAAAGAAATACAATCAACGAAATTAACATCTAAATTCAAAATTGAAATAATTAAACGTAACCTGAGATACACCTTGACCTCTCTGATTTATAGATACCTCACAGAGATCTCTGCTGGTTTTTGAGCTTCAAGTGAGCGAAGCCGCAGGCAAAAGCTAGTATATTATATCATTGTACACCCACAGTTCGCCGGTAGGTTTAGGTACCTACGTAATATGATACAAGCTTATTGCCCTATATTGCCGGATAAAAATGCAAACCCCGAGATATTACAGAAAATTTTCTTAGAAACACATAATAATACTCGCCATAGGAATCGAACCCAACCACTCAAGCGTAGCAACCGTGCTGACGACCACTACACTAACGAGGCAGTTAGACTTGGACATTATAAAATGATCTTTTGGTTACCCTAAATAGTTTAATGTAGGTGGGCGTCTACTTCGTGTTATGAATACTGATTATAGATCATAAACCGAGATAATAGACAATAATCTCTATGCCACTATGACATCTGTCTAAATTTCGCGCGTAAATAAATGGTATGTTTAGGCGGGAAAGTAGTTAAGGTGAATGCTTCATCCGTTATGGTCCTCATAGCCTTTTTTATACTGGGCAACTTTTTATCATTGTCAAAAGTAAAAAGTACGTTCGAAAGTAATAACGGAATTTAAACAACTACCGACTGCTGCTGCTACTGAGCAAATACTTCTTACGTCCTGACTTTTTTAGGCTTAATACTAAAGTTATTTTTTTTACTGTAACATCATATTCACTAGTATATTTAAAATTAGTTCAATTTGATCACATTTGCAGCATTTTCTTAAATAATTATGCATTATTATTTAAAAAATAGGTGCTAACAAAATAAAAATAAAATGTAACGAAGTATCCGCCTTAATTTGATATAAAACATTTAGTAGCGAATTGCAAATGTTTTGCATAAAAAACATATCATGTAAAAATTGTTCGTGACTTTCTACAAACATGGATAGAATAATAAACAGTCTCAAAATGGTCAATTACATCTTTCGTTCGAAATACATATCATTTCTGGTCAAAATATCTATAATTATCAAGTGTGTAAAGCATTGCAAATGAATTATAAATGATGCAATTAGGTTGGCTGTAGGCTGCCCTTATCACACCTCTGCCTCATAGGGTAAAGCATGAAAAAAAAATGTTAAAAAAAGTTTGGTAAAAAAATACTTTTCTCATAAGTTTAAGACATGAAGCAACAAACCTCTAGTTCTAAACATTAAATAGTGGTTGAAAAAAGTTAGAAACTAGATTGACTTCATCCCCTATGACTGTCTAACTTTTTAACTTTAAAAAACTGGATCAGTAGGTACACACTAGAATGATAAGATTCCAAAGTCACCACGCCTCTGTATTTATTAAAGATGTTTCTCTCAATAGCTTGTATACATATAATATGTATGAATAGAGAATTAATTCTGAACGCAACTTAACTTGGGTTATAGCGCCATCTATTATATTTTCTCTGCTTGTGTACGTTTAAATGTCAATTTATTACGTATGTCATGCTCATGACACTAAAACACTAAAGAACGTTAAGAACATAACTTCGTTCTTTGTAGTTCTGAACGGACGCAAGCTATTAGAAATACCATACCATCACGCCTGTATTCCCCGAAGGGTTAGGCAGAGGCGTACTAATGTACACCCACAGTTCGCCGGTATGTTTAGGTCCCATGTAATAGGGGGCGAGCCAATTGCCATTAACCGGGCACAAATTCCTTACTCCGAGCTGCTACTGGGAATTTCATAGAAAAACCCAATAACACTTTGCTCGACCTGGAAATCGAACCCAGGACCTCTAGCGTAGCAGTCGCGTTCAGGACCACTTAGCTAATGAGGCAGTTATGAAGCAGCTATCAGAAATATTTAAGTAAATTAAACACTGACACTTAACTTTTTACGCATGCAGATTCGCGCGACCGAAGCAGCCAGATCCAACAATTCCTTTTTCAAATTCCAAAATAACTACCTACCGAAAATATCCCGGGCATGATCAAAAACATTCGAAACAAAATGCAACCACAAAGCATTGGCGAATGCGGGTAAAAAAGGCGATCATTTACGCTGACCGACCAATACTTGCTAACGACCAAAGACTAACAAGTCTTTGTTTTTTTTTCTCCTCTAATTCTTTTCGGGCGGTCAAGGAAAGGTGTAATCCTTCTTTTGTTCTTACGTTGCCCGCATTGATTCGGTATTTGGTGGTGCTTGTACTGTAACTAAGCCACTTATGGCTTACGGGTGGTTTAGGGATGTGAATCGACTGGTTTTTTATCGACACGTGCTTTTCAATTGTGTAACTTATTTATTTTTACGTCACATAATGAGATGTTTATATCTTCTATTAGTATGAAATACATACCTTTGTTTGAGTTAAATGAAACATGATTTGTTTAGAAAATGACCAACTTCTAGATAAACAACCATCATACCATTATCTCAATGATGTTAGTATAATATATACAAATTTACATCGTTAATCGAAAATTGCTCCTATTTTGTGCAATTTTATGATTTTTTATTATGATGCCGTTCAAGTATGTTTAGACAAAAGAAACAATAAAATGCAGAAAACTGAACTCAATTTAGAATAAGTGACATAATAATCACAATAATACTTATTGTTTTATTTTAAACAAAGAATTTCCTTATAATAGTACAATAACGTTAAAAGTAATTTTCTACATTGTTTAAATTTTATTACTAATTCGTTGTCATGAGTGAAATAAATATTTTGGATCAAATCTCGTCCGCACTTTGCATCATATACGCAATAAAAAAACGAACTTATCGATAAAATATCGACACTGTCCTAACACTAGTGGCAGCCGGCAGCTTGACCAGAACTTTGGCAAATGAAGCGGAGAGAAAGCGCGACAAGCTCGCGCGAAGAATGAACATAGAGTAGTGCACACATAGAGACGTCAAAGCATTAAAATCAATATTATTGAATTAGTCGACAAAAAATATTGAAATTCATTTTTTAATTGATTTTCTAACGTCAATAACAACCATCCATTTCTAAACAATCGCTTTAAAGTAAGACCTTCTAGATGACATAATTGATATGAGAGGACGCAAGTGAGAGCGCAGGTAACGCCTAGCAGTTAAAAAGACTCTTTAAGGTATATACTCTATAAGATATATTAAGGACATTACTATATTTTTTTAATTTCTTCGTTTGTACTTAACTTACTATCACGCCTGTTTTCCCCGAAGGATTAGGCAGAGGCGTACTAATGTGCACCCACAGATCGCCGGTGTTTTAGGTATTATGTAATAGGGGGCGATCCTATTGCCATTAACCGGGATTAACTGGGAATTTCATAGAAAAACCCAATAACACTGCTCGAACTGGGAATCGAACCCAGGACTTATAGCGTAACAGTCGCGCTCAGGACACTAGGCTAATGCGGCAGTTGTACTTGCCAATTTTTATTATTTTAAAAAGATATTTAAAAAACAGCATAAAATATATTACATGTCAAGTATTGTTATTTAATTTGGTTACAAAACAAAATAAAATAAAACCCTCAACATGCTACTATTCTCCACATAGTTCCTCTACGCATTAATTCCTTCGCTTCACTACACAAAGAACGTCCCGACGCACCGGCCGAAGGGAAAGAGTTCGTTAAACGTGAAATGACCGCGACTTTGTCGGCTTTTAGTAATCCGTCGAACGATATACTGAATTAACTAACGCTTACAATACAATTTTAGCAATTAGCAAAAACTTTACTTTTACCCATTTAGTGGGTAAGTAGAAGGACTTGTGGCTAAATTTTGAAACAGTAAGATTTGATGAAGTACCTATTTAAAACTACTTTTTAATGATTTTATCGCTTTTTATAGTTTATACGACTATCTTATGTGCGAGGTCCTTGTAAAAGGTCAGATGTGTAGTAGGTACTCGTAACCGGCGCGTATATATGAGAAGATGTATGAATGTGGAAGAAGCAAAAGAAGTATGCAAGAATCCTAGCAAAAGGCGGTCTATAGCTTCTGCCTCCCACTATGGGTGAAAGGCGTGAGTGTATGTATCGCTTTATATTGGTATTATTTACGTCCGACGTTTCGGATCCTTTACAGAATCTATATATAGTCAATGATGTTGGATCTCTTAATGTTAAAATTACTAACAGCTACCTTATATTTTTGTTAATTATTAGCAATGCGATTCACGCAGCCAGCTCACCGTTTTCTTTAGTCTCGCAGTTTTGGGCTTGGATTTACACTTAATGGAATTTGTAATGGGGGTCCAAACAGATGATATGAACCAGTCGTCTATTCTTTCATCAGCTGATACAAAAAACAAACGTAACAGATAGAGATTTATTTACCCCTAGAAAAACAATAGTCGATGGCCTAACACATTAAAATTACTTGTCCAAAACTTCAATTACAAGAAAACCTTCATTAACTGGAAGGAAAATAGTAATTATTTGCAGTACATATATACATTTTTAAACTTATTCAAATATACCTAAAACCTTAATTACACACAAATAAAAAATAGAATCATTAAAAAAAATTGTAAATTACACATCGTTTACACCGCGTGCATTCTCTGAACCCTCGCCTACTCTGTGGCCGCAACATAAGTGCATAAGATGTAAGGGCTCGTAAGTGCAAATGGTTGAAGCTTTATCAACCCTCTGTGATCCGCACGTTGAAATTTATCATTTGCTCTACTGGGTAACAAAACACAAGGCACAGAAAATACTATGGAAATTTTAATTTTTTTTTTTATTCCTTGTGGTCATTGATTCCTACCCTTGGGAGGTTGTTAGGTACCTACCGATTAAAATATTCACCACAACAGGCGACCCAAAAGACAACTTTGAATACTTTGCATTTTTGTCAAACCTGAATTATAGCCAAAGTTTTACTTAATTTCTGTGTGCCTGTATTCCCCTGAGAGTTAGGCAGAGACAATTATACATCCACAATTCCCACAGTTCACGGGAAGTACGATTAGGCCCCATTTAATAGTAGCGAAAAGTTTATTGCCATCACCTGGCTATAAATCGACATATCCGACTTGCTGCAGAGAACTTCGTAGAAAGACTCAATAACACTGCTCAAACTGGGAATTGAACGCAGAACCTTTGGCAAGGCAGTCACGTTAGACAAACGAGAATTTGGTTAGTGTGAAAGCGATGTATGTATTTGTACAAGGTTGTTAAAGGTTTTCGTTGCTTCTGAAAGGGCCCGCAGTAATCCGCTCTGCTTGTACAGGTTAAAACGTTGTTTTTTTACACCACAAATAGGTTTTACACCTAAGAAAACTTGACTGGAAAGACGGCTTTCACGTAATTCGTTTTCGAATAAACTGAGCTAAAACCGCTTTGGGGTCTAAAAAGAAATAGTGGAATACTTTACCCACTTAGGTTAAAAAAATAAATTCAACGCCTTGTCATTTGATGGCTAAGAACCAACCACCACCAACCAGGTTTTTTGCATGGAAAATCTTGTTTTTTGCATGGAATAATTGAATCATGCATTTTTTTTGTATATTTAGCATAATTAATATACTTAGGGACACAAATATTTCTTCATTTATATCGAACCACGGTATATGAATTGGTCTCAGTTTGCGTCTTGCGTCTCAATCATGCATTTTTATTGAAGAGACCTAAAAATAACTGAAAAGAATTTGAAAAGCTTCAAAAATTGGAAAATCTTAAAACATCAGTGCGCGGTCTAAAAATCCCTTGTTCTTGGCATAGGCGGGTACTTTATCCGAATATATTACTGGATGCACCGATAAGTACCCTCCGAGTGGTATCCGAACGCGTGCGTTTGACAGCTCGGTGCTGGACGTAATGGCGTTTCGCGCCATTTGTTACCGCCTTTTTTGTTTTGATGGCGGCATTGTAAATTTTGATGTCGTAATGTCAAAATTGCTGATACGATTGTTCAGCAAAATAGAAGACTGCAGGCATAGGCTCAAACAAATTCAATGTTTAATGCTTAGGCCTAGGATATACCTAATAATCCTATCTTTTTAATTCGACTTGGTATGTACCTGTGTGACTAGGTAGGTACATACCAAGTCGAATTAAAAAGATAGGATTATTAGGTATATCCTAGGCCCTACCTAGTAAGTAATCAAATTGACTTGGCAGGATGGAACCACGGAACTAATAATGGGTGGAGATTGAAATAAATTTTCGTCTAAAAAATAGAAATAATCCTCCGCGAATCCATACAGATTGCACCCCAAAAACTAGAGAGCTCGCGAACTCAAACAAAAATAAATCGAACAAATAAAACATTATTTCCCGTTAATCTCCATTTCAGAGGATTGCAATAAAACGCATACGCTGACGTAACACAATAAAATCGTCGATAAAGAGCTCGGTATTAAATTCACAGTGGACAGTTAAGACGTCTTCATTTTAATACCAAGTGGGGACATAAATGTAGGTACAATAAAACTTTACAAAATGAATGTGTTATTTTAAGGAAGCGTAGGCTGTATGACTTTGCTAAGATTTATTATGTTAGAGATAAAAACACGATATTTGTAAATGAAATAAAAGTTACTTTGCTTTCTTCATATATGTCTTATCGGAGTTACAGTTGGCGCAAAATAACTTGAACCAAAATGGTGGATGCGCAGAAATCGATTTTCAGTACATTTTGCACGCAAATGCACTGCGCAAACTTTCCCCCTCTCCGTTAGTTTTGGGTCAAGTTATTTCGCGCGAACTATATTATATATATTATATATAAATATATTATATTATACGCAATTTGTAGATCTGAGCTGATTATAGGCACAATGACTACAGCTATCAATCTAGAATCTACAAATTGCGAAAAACCAATTCTAATTTGAATTTGGCGGGCTCAGGTAAACGATCAGCCTTAACCTTGGCAAATACACAAGCAGTGTGGCGCCATATTAAAAAAAAAACAGAATAGGTACCTACATAATAATTTACTTGATTGATAATAATTTAAATTATTATCAATCAAGTAAAATATTATCAACTCCGTTTTTTATGTATAAAAATGGCGTCTGCAAACAGTGCTACGAAAAGAGACAATAAAAAGCAAAGAGAGCTTTTATTAGATTGGCTATCCCTAAGTCTTATATTTATCTTGATAGTTTCTGAAAAATAACTTTTCGCGTTTAGGTACTTAAGAATTATTTTATTTGCTTTGACTATTTTACCTCTCTAATGAATTCGGAAGAGTCACAATTACATGTTCTGCCATTATAATCACGAAAAAATGTTTACTGAGAACAAATTATCTTGATCATTTTACAAATTGTTACAAATGTTCGCCTACGACTATAAAATTTAGTTTAGTAGACACCTATTTCTATGACGACTAAAATTAGTTTGACGTTTCCAATTTAAGTAGTAATTTGACGTAAAACATGTACAACAGAATACCAAAATGACAATTTAGACTAAATTGAATAACTAAAATAAAATTAGTCCTGTCAAACCAAATTTTAGTTTAGTCGCGTATTATCTGAATAGCAATGACGACTAAACTAAAATTAGTCGGATTTTAGTTTAGTTTAGTTTGCCACTACAGAATTAGCACCACTATAAAGTTACCAAATGAAATCGGTAGAAAAGTCTTCTCGCGTGGAATACCGCCTACAATCTTTACACACATAAATAAATCAATAGTTATTACCGATATAATATTGTGACATCATAATATAGAGGATCTGATATTAACTTTTAACACTTCTATCTTTAATATCAAGATTTACAGCTTCTCATAATGGCGTATGTCAAACTGTCACTTTATGACGCGACCGCCATAAATTGGCGCGAATGCAATCGCCATTTTGACTTTTATGAATATATTAAGCGTTAGTGAAACTATTTAATTCAATAGGAGGGATCTAAGAATATAATATGTTGATAGGGTAACATTTATTTATACCAAATCTCCTGATTGAATTTTTAATATACATTTTCTTTACCGCTCACGTCTTACGGCCGGTTTCTATAAATCTAACGGCCAGTCCGAATATCAAATCCGACAGTGCATTTGCTTACTAGAGATAGGATTTTGACATTAGGTCCGTACAAATAATATGCAAATCGACGAATTTTTTATGGAAAACTGACCTCAGATCAGTAATTTGCTTATTGGAGTTCGGATCTACTTGTATGGACGTCAAAATCCTATCGTTAGTAATCAAATCTACTGACAGTTTTCTTATAGAAACCAGCCGGTAAACCAAATCATTTGCTATTAATGTGCTTCTAGAAGTGAACCGTTACCTACCGTTAAAGGTAGTAAGAATATTGATTTTTCCTGTGGCGGGATGGCTAAGATTGTAAAATTACTATCAGAAAAACGTTATAAAAGTCAACGAAACACACGCGCGTTTCCTGACAATGTTTTTCTTCACTGTTAAGTATAGAAGGACAGTGGTGAAGGTTAAGCTGTTGTTTACACGTCATTGTTCAAAAATCTAATATTCCACCTATTTTATGGGATATGGAGCAAACGAGCAGACGGATCACAATTTGATGGTAAGCTATAACCGCCGCCCATGGACACCCGCAACACCAGAGGAGTCACAAGTGCGTTGCCCACCTTTTAAAAGGGTTTAGGCCTCCGGTAACCTCTGACTCGGCGAAACACAACGCAAGGGTTGTTTCAGACCAGTTTTCTGTGAGGCCGTGGTATCACACAGGCATGGCTGAAGCATGGCTCTTCCACGTGAAATTTCACTGATTTCGTAAGTGTGGGCTCAACCACAGTCTTGCTTGAAATATGATGTCGTCAATGTGTAAAACGATGTCTCTATAATTTCAGGTTTCGCGCATGCCTCAAGTTAGCAGACACGTCAGTATCAAACATGGTGGGCAAGCTGTTCTTCAACGTAGTACAAACGAAATGCTTTATTCTCAAGCCAGTGAAGATGTGCACGCAACGGTCCTGGTGGGGCAAGTGCCTCAGAAGAGGTTACACGAAACAAGCCTTCTTGAGGGATAACCTGCCATACTAGGCTGTATAAGGGATATCTTTGCCCTAAACGAGGCTGTATGGTTACGCATACCTTTGCTTATTTAAAAAAATATGACAGTTATTTTGTCAATGAAAAGTGTTGCTGCATTTGAAATTGTTGCCAATGTTACCAGACTATGTTACTGGTAGATTCCCATATTTTGAATTTTAAGTGTAGCAGCACTGTTCCTGAGTACATAAAACGTTCTTAATAATTTATTTCTGTGATCGTACGAGTAACTTAGTGTATTTTTAAATGTTTAGGTACTTTAAAGGAGTTACGTTTCTCATAGAATGTTACAAGAAAATAAAAAATTCTCAAATACCTACCATATAATAAGATATACATACTATATAAGTTACTACCATTACTGGTCATTGGAAGGCAGGCGCCGCTTATACAATAATTAAATTTTTATTGGATTTTCTCCAAACTAAGATACGGCAATACTTATTACATTTTTAATTTGGTTCTCCCTGTGGGAGAAAGGCGTGAGTGTTGTATGTATTTTGGCTTAGCGTGCCTAGTAGGTACCTATAGCACAAAATCTCACTGACCAGTATTTATTTATTCATTTATCTAAATTCCAATTCTGACTATTCCATAACTCACTGCCATTTTAATTAAATATATATATTTTTTTTATTTGTCAGTGATAACAGCAGCTGTTTTTTAAAGCCATTTTAGGTGAAATGTTGCTAGATTATTAACCTAAATAATTATTAACGTATCATCTGAAATCAAATTTAAAAATAACATTTATTAAATAGGTTTTTTATTTAATGAAATTTATTTTTGCTTTTTTATTGGGACATTCAGCATATTGTTATCCATTTTCAAATTGTGAATATGATAAAATAAAATAAATTAAGTATATTTATTTCTTAACCATAAAATATATAATATAAAGTACTTAGATGGAAAAATATTATATAAAAAATATCTTCTTGTAAAAAATAATTAAATCTAAATAGGTATCTAATAATTAAAAAAACAAGGGTAAGTACGTCTAATAATAACCATGCGATAAAATTATCAAAATAAAAAAAGTATATTTGTTTTTTTTTCAATTATCGCTCCTTTTGTTTACCAATAAAATAGACTAGATTATAGGTAAGTACTTACGTAGACTGACATATCTATATCATAGACAGAGCCGGCTTGCGGGCTTGATCTAATATAATAAAAAAAACTGCCCATAGGTACTATGTAAGACGTATTCATTCTTCTGGCCCTACGCAGGGCACTGGTCTCCTGATATAATGAGATAGTTTTATTATAAAGTCCCCACGCCTAGCGTAGTTGGTGTGTCTAAAGAATTCACACTCCGTCGAGAAAATCTTTCAAGCATGCAGTTTCCTTCACGACGTTTTCTTTCACCGTTTATGTGAGTGATAATTAATTTACGCTTTCAGGGGCCGAAGTCTACTGTTAAATTGTTACAATTGGTCGTCCTGTGATTCTAAATGACATAAAAACTGACAGATTTTGAAGGCAAAACTGTCAAAAGTCTACAATCTGAAGTAATTGAATGGAAGAATTAGGGCCAAGGAATACAGGCGTGGAGTACCTATATCATGTTTTTTAAGCAAATTTTTTATGATAAGAAATCGTGTTTGGTCGATCAATTCGAAATCACCTACTAGGTAGTTCTTCAGCCAAGAATGTAGAGGTGCACCCTCGCCTCTAATCGCGATATATAGAATAGTGTAAAAAGTTTATTATATTTAAAAAATAATATATTTATTTACCGCTAAAAACTTAACGTAAGGAAAATCACGAGTTTACGCACAGATTAAAGACAACTACGTGTTGACAATTTTGTGATCGAAGGCCCAATATTTGAATATTAAGTTAATGATATTTCATAATTATATGTAGGTATTCTTTGTTTTACTTACCTAATATTGTGGCAACATTACAAAACATGGCTAATAAAGAAGAAAAAAAATTAAAATAATAGTATACTCGTGCATAGTCTGGGGACATAATTATTTTCATGTTTGGCCTTCGACAATCGATAGCATAATTATCATTCAACCTCTTTTGTGCCAAAAACAATCCAGATCTTCCATTTTCAAATCTTTGTAATATTTCTTTAAGTAACTAGTTTTTAGCGGTTAGTGTTAAGAAGGCGTGCGAAGTTCCTCTATTTGACAATATTCGTGTATAGTCAACTAAGTATTTGTGATTGCCACTTATAGATGTTAGATTTAGATTAGTAATAAGTAATAATGAGCAATAATTACTTAAGTGAGGGCCTATTTCACAATTTTCGCAAACCTAGATAATCAGACGATTTTAAACTTTACAAATTAAACCAAACCTTATCAACTGGTGAAACTGGCCCTAAATCTTAGATTAAATACCAATAAGTATTTAATCTAAGCCCTAAATATTAACATTTTCAAATTGATGCTCTCTTGGCTGTTGAGAAATAACAGAGGGGGAGGAGAGATTGGCGACGGCGTATGTAATTATCAACAAACTGTTTGGACTATGCGTTGGTATAGAACCGAGTTTATACTGACACATAGTCCATACCGATGCACAGTCCATCCTAAAATTATATAGGCCATTGTACACGGTACAGACTGTACCTAATTGCCCTACCGTAGCGTTAAACGTCATGAAAGTTATGAAAAATGATATGGAGTTGACATTTATTTCATCTATCTATATCTATACTAATATATAAAGCTGAAGAGTTTGTTTGTTTGCTTGAACGCGCTAATCTCAGGAACTACTGGTCCGATTTGAAAAATTCTTTCAGTGTTAGATAGCCCATTTATTGAGGAAGGCTATAGGCTATATATCATCACGCTACGCGGACGAAGTCGCGGGCAGAAGCTAGTATGATAATAAAATCATTGTCGTCTTGACACCTCAGTTGTTATGCCTCATGAGCCCAGTAATATCACTGGCTACATTACCCTTCAAACCGGTACACAATATTTAACCAACCCAGACAAACTAATCAGCAAATTTCTAACTGATTTCGGCACGAATGGGTCGGCTCGACCGGAGTGGTAGTTGGTTCCACGGCCTCACATAAAACCGGCGTGAAACCACACTTCATTGTGTTTCGCCGAGTGCTTGAGGATATTGAACGCCCAAACCCTTTTAAAAGGCAGACAACACATTTGCGAATCTTCTGGTGTTGCCGGTGGTCTTGGGCGGCGGTAATCGCTTACCATCAGGTAATCCGTCTGCCCGTTTGCCACCACGCATAAAAAAAAAGACTAAGGAGGTATTACTACGGCAAAATGGACAATGGTAGTGGTGTCAGGACACCCCCTTAATAGGGCTTAAGTAAACCATTGATAAGATTTTTTCTTCATAAAAGTGAGATGGATATGAAATAGTTTTCACTAGTTAGAAGGCTGGATCCGCCCGTGGTCTAGGAAACCTAAGGGATTTTTTGTAGCAAAAACTATGCCCGGAAATATCAATGTATGTTTAATGTAAATAAATATGTATGTAGTCACTGAATGCATGTTAGAATTGTGAAAATCGTTTTAATGTTATAGAGAACTTTTATTTTTGTTCCGATTATTGTAACTGATGAAATAAATAAAAAACAAATAATTATCTTGTAATTGTGTGGCTTTTTCATTTCATATAAATCTTGTAATTGTGTGGCTTTTTCATAACTGCCTCATTAGCCAAGTGGTCCTGAGCGCGACTGCTACGCTAGAGGTCCTGGGTTCGTTTCCCAGGTCCAGCAAAGTGTTATTGGGTTTTTCTATGAAATTTCCAGTAGCAGCTCGGAGTTAGGAATTTGTGCCCGGTTGGCAATAGGCTTGCCCCCTATTACATGGGACCTAAATATACCGGCGAACTGTGGGTGTACATTAGTACGCCTCTGCCTAACCCTTCAGGGAATACAGGCGTGATGTAATGTTTCATTTCATTTTAAGCAAGTGGCGACATCTAGTATCGAGTTACTGGATGCGTCACTGTCGACCGAAGTCGGGGTATTTCTACGAGTTTCAGTCGAAAATTGCAGTTTGTATTTTTTCCTAATTTACACTAGAGGTTTCCTGGGTTCGATTTTTAGCTCGAGCAAGCGTTGGGTTTCTCTATGAAATTAGGTAAGTAACAGGTCGAAGTTTGGATTTTTGTCCAGTTAATGGTAATAGGCTCGCCTCTTATTATATGGGGCAGTGTGTGTGCACATTAGTCAACCTCTACCCAAAACTTCGGGAATACGAGTGATAGCTACCTAAGTATGTAATTTTTACTGAAAAGAATAATCTATTTTATGTTGACTCATAAAATAGATTTTTGGTAAGACTGGTAAAAATAATATTTCTAATGGATGGAATACGAAATAGTACCCAGGACTAAGAATTACAGTCATGGTGGGATTTTAGGAATAAGAATTTCAAAAACAATTTATGAACGCACATGCTACTCGCCGCTAGATGGCGTTAAAAAATAAAAATCGGTTTAACTTATATTTTTATAACACGCTAATATTTTATTATAATACATTATTTTTTACACCATATAAACATCTCCATCTTGATGTTTTAGTAGTAAAACATTATCACCATCTTTCAATTCATAAGCGACCTCTTTCAAAATATTGATTTTACTGCCATCTGTTTCTGTTACTTGAACTAACAAATTTTGTTCGACGTCTTTGCTCTTCGCTTGTTTTCCGTGCTTGGCCGCTAGATGACGTCGGAGGCCTCTAACTCTGGTGTAGGTGGCGCCACAGTGCTCACACGGATGCGATTCGGACCGGACGTGCGTCGATGAAATATGTTCTTCTAGACTTATTTTGTAACCAAACTTCTTACTGCAGATTGTACACTAGAATTTAAAAATAATATAATAGTTCACATTATAGCAAAAAGTTACCATCAACCAATTCTCCGTCGTCTGTCGTACTTTAGGTACGAGGGAGGAGTTAGCATTAGCACAAGAAAGACGTTATCACAAGAAATATGTTCACAGAATTTAAGACAAAAATAAGAAAAAGGGAAACACTCACACTCGGCTGTAGCAGGAAGCAATTATAAATAAAATTTTGAAAAATAAACGTGAGTAGTGCAGCTGTGCAGTGGGTGGGTTTCGAACCGGGAACCACATAAATCAAAAGACCTCTGTGGTCGAGTGGTTCGAGTACCGGACTGCTGACCACGAGGTCGTGGGTTCGATTCCCACAGGACAAAAATATTTATGAGATGAATTGAAGTGTTTGTGTTCGTCTGGGTGTGTCTTATATATTATAAGTATGTATTTACAAAAGTATATAAGTATTATATCCACTGTCTAGTACCCATAGTACAAGCTCTGCTTAGTTTGGGACAAGATGGTGCTGTGTTAAATGTCGCAGAATATTTATTTATTTATGAATTGAATTGAATAATCGCAAGTCCGTCGCCCTAGCCATTAGGCTTCCGCCTACTTCAACTATACTTCATCGGACATTTTATAATTATCCTTTCCGCGATCACTAGAATTTCACAACTTGATTTTTAATCGTATCCAGTATGTTGCAGTAAAGTTGCATAAAAAAAATATGCCAAAATAGAACTAATTAGTGAATAAAAATAGATTTGTTTAAAAACTGAATAGCACTAAATGTTCACATACTTCAATTAACATAATAGTTATTATTGTATGGAAATAAACACGAAATTGATCAACCTCCAAAGCTGTAGGTACACACTGAGCCGTTGGGATACTCGATCAAGATGGGTATTCATTTTATGTATTGATATTAATTTACTGATTTGTGGAAACAATTCAAGTTAATAGTAGATTATTCACCAAGGGGCGAAAGAGACACATTACTAACGAGTCTGCATTTGAGGCCCGAGCTAGCGAAGATCTGATCATCTTACCTCGTATTTCTTAACGCCGAGGTGTCGCCGCCTATGCGCGCGTAGATTCGAGCTAGATATACACCGCTGTGGGCAAATATCACAGCTGTAGGGGCGTTCACCTGTGTGTTTCCTGCAAAACAAAATAATTCGCTGTTTTACAAAACCACTAGCTGTTTTATAAAACAGCTGTTATACAGGGTTATTAGTAATCAATCGTAAAACGTGTACTTCTCTACACCGTAACGAAAAACTTGTGTTCTATGACTTTTCTCAAAACCTAATACATTTATCAGTAAAAAAACTTGCCAGTACTCTCTGACACTTCTTAGCTCTGCGGTCAGCGGTTATCCGCAGCGATCACCCGGCGCCGGAAGGTACGTGCTGCGCTGAGGTGTACCATAGATTATGATAAATTTAAGAGGGAACTCTAGTGGGCCTTTCTCCATACAAACGTATTCCGCTGTTTTCTTCGTGGATAATGGCTCTAGAGCAATGATTTTTTCCAAAAAATCTAGGGCGTGCTATTACATGCCCCTATTATTTCCTTTATTCAAAAAGATAATTACTAAAAGAATTATAACAATCCAAAAACTCGAAAAAAAGGCCCGTTTTTACTGCCATGTTCAGACGACTATCAGACAAATTTGGTAAGTTTTTAACAAAAAGTAAAAAAATAGAAGCATAGATATACTTTTCCTCTAAATTTTGATATAAAAATTTTTTGGATCGGTCTAGTTTTGATCGAGAAAACAGCGGAATACGAAACGATGTTTAGTCAAGATTTTTGTAGGTAAAATCAGCCTGAGCTGCAATTGTCCCTTTCCCACTTTACGGGTGGAGGTTGGAGTAACGACGACGGCAATAGTTTCTTCAAATACCTGTTTTTACCGACTAGAGTTCCCTCTTAAGGTGTGCATTTTTACTTTTTTATTTATGTATGGAAAAAAATATTTACCAATTAGCAAGTCGTAGAACAGAAGTAGGTAGTTTAAAATGATGTACAGAAGTAGCCGTTTTTCATTTTACGATCGATTATCAATAACTCTGTATATAACATGTGATTCATTAACAAGTATTTTTTATGTATAAAATACATGCCCCATAGATACATTACCTAATGTGCACAATGAGGGATGATCGCTGTGTAGCTCTGAACTCACAGTGGGGACATTGATGACTCTTGGTTCCACTGTGGGTAAGCTTATGCTTATACAAATAGTCTTGACGGGTGAAGACGCGGCCGCATATCTGTAAACATAAAAAAACATTGTTAGCCTTGGAAATATCCATTTGACAAAATGAATTACTTGGAAAATTTAGGATGTGTCAATAGTCTTGTGGTCATAATTGCGACATCTTAGCTAGTGGGGCAGGATTCAATTCCCAGGTCATGCAATGTTATTGAGTTTTAATATGGAAGTCTCAGTAGCATTGTTGGCCTTTTATAAGGGTTTGTGCCTCTGGTATCCTCTCTCACATGGCGAAACAAAACAGTTTTTGGTGAGGCAGTGGTAACATTTCAGTTGAGCTGGCCCATTCAAGCCAAAGCGTTGCTCTCCTACAGTATTATATATAAAGTATGAATTCAGCAATGTCCTTATGGGACCCTGGAGTATAACACAATAAAATTTTGAATTGCTCGGCATCCTAGGCTTATAATGATGACAAATTATGAAATTTTTAAAGAAGAACTAACATCACAAACAAAATTCTTCTCCTTTCCATGCTCAACCATATGATTCTTTAATAACTCCTTAGTCTTAAACAATTTTAAGCACTTGCCACACTTAAATATATGCTCTGGCAACTCTGTCAAAGTATTGTGTCTATGGTCTCTCATATGATACTCGTATGTACACCTCTTTGGAAGATACCTTTCACATATTGCACATTTATAGCCATCTTTAAGGCCCTTACAGAAATTAACTTCATGACTTATGCGGGTTTTTCGACTTTTGAACCTTTTTTCACAACCAAAACATTTGAATAATGTTCCGTTGTTTTCAATTCCATGATTTTCAGCATTGTGGGTAGATAGATTGTCTTTAGTCTCAAAGTCTAAGCAGCAAATATTACAGTAAGTAGGCGATCGCTTGTGTAAATACTTTTTTCTAACTTTCATATTTGTTCTTAATTTTTTTTCTGTGTCCATCTCTTCATAGTCTACTGCTTCTTCATAGTAATTATCCGAGGTGTCAATTTTATCATAAGAATTGTTGATATCTTCGGTCTTTATCGCGTCTTCGATTTTGGATTCTTCAAAGCCTTTTTGAAGTATAATTCTTAATTTAGCATCAGTCTCTATGCAAAATGTTTTGTAAAAATAAAATCTTTCGATTTCAGTGTAACAGTTTATGCAAATTTTGTTTAAATGAATGTCGTCTACTTCTATTTGTAAACAGTCTTTTATGATAGTAGCCAAGAGGGTTTTATTTGAATTTTCATTTGCTTGCAATGTCGACATTATGTCTCTGTTTGCATTTTTATTCCAACACAATCTACACACATCTTCTTGGGCGAAATATTCGTAGGTATACAGTTCACTATCAGTCATAATCTGGCACCAGTGCATTTTATTAGAATTGTTTTTGTTGAAAAATTAACTAAATGAACAAAACTAGAAAAATATCACAACTTCGGCTTTGTTGTTTTGATTTGACAATTCTGACATTTCTGAAATATAATGACAATGGCAGACAATCTCACATCAATCAATCAATATCACAATTTAATGACAATGGTTTGTCAATGTCATTGTTTTTTTTAATAATTTTTTATTCATGACCATAGATCAATGTCATTGACAACCTCAATGTTGCTAGAAACGGGCTTATGCTTTTTTTTTAAAAAAAAGGTTACCAGCTTTGATTTATTAAAATGTAATCTAAAATTAAACACATAAAAATAATGGCTTATGTTTAGTTAATATTAACTATAGGAACATAACAATACTGATCACTTTTTTTCTCTGAGCCAGTGCCCAAGGTATTGCTATATTTAATAAAGCATTATTGATATTAACTATCGAGGACTAAGATGCATAATGGTGCCTCCCTCCACCATTGATAGTTCAATATAGTTTCCACCTAGGGTGTGACCAAGAGCGGCTTCAACAAATTTGTCAGTCCATCTCTCCCTTAGATTAATATGTAAGTATATTTGGATTATTTCTCCTGTAATAACAGGAACCGATAACGTGTCTTGATTAATTTTAGACTTTAATACTTTAAAGTTAAAATTTGCCAAACTCCAAGAGCAAATTATAAATTCAGTTAGTCCAGTCAAATGTAAAAGGATAGGACAAAAACAATGAAATCCCACAACCATTTCATCAACTTCAATAACTACATGGGCGTAGCTCAAGGAGCCCTTATTTATTAGTATAACTAGCGACCCGCCCTCGGTTTCACCCGCGCTGCCCCGTCCCTAAGAATCGTAGCGTGATGTTAAATAGCTTAAAACCTTACTCTTGAATCAATCTATCTATTAAAAAAAACCGCATCAAAATCCGTTGCGTAGTTTTAAAGATCGCATACATAGGGACAGACAGCGGGAAGCGACTTTGTTTTATAATATGTAGTGAAGTAAAAATGTGGGTGTATAGTACGTACCTCTAGTAGTATGTACCTCGGAATGCCCTTCAGGGATTACAGGCGTGATGGTATGTATGTTAAAATAAAAATGTTAATTAGTAGTAGGTATAGATTTAATGTTGATAAACAACACATTATCTGTTAAACACTTATACGTAACTTAAATAAAGATTCAGGGCTTATAACTACTTAAAAGATCGGTTAGGTATAGCGGTAAATAACTTGAACAATGAATGGAAGGGACGGACAGGGCAGCGTACCTAGTAGGCACGGAAATGATTGCTATTTTTCATACATTTTCATTTGATGAAATATCGCAGCCTGCTACTTCTCGTCCGCAATGAATTTTAATTCAAATAGCGTAGCATAGCATAGCATGAAAAAAAAGTAAATATTGAATAGGTAAGGTGGCATCGTACGACATCGAACTTACTGCAAAGTCATGTCGGTTGAGAAGCAAAGTAACTTGCTTTCAATAGTTGTCACTGACGGAAATTCAGAATGTGAAGGCATGGCGGGAGGGACTCGCGGTGGCTTAGTGGTCATTGCGTCTGGTGTATCTGACCAGATCCAGAAGACGCAGGTTCGAATTCTGCCCGCAGTCGATTTTTTCTTTTAAAAAGGCAAGTCTTCACTTCGTTTTGGCTCATAATCCCTAATAATATTATAAATGCGAAAGTAACTGTGTCTGTCTGTCTGTTACGCTTTCCCGCTTAAACCTATCAACCGATTTTGATGAAATTTGGCACAGACAATCTTTAGACCCTGAGAAAAGACATAGGCTATATATCATCACCCTACGCGGACGAAGTCGCGGGCAGAAGCTATATTCCATAAAAGTAATACAGCTAGAAGTAACCTATTAAAAACCTATTTACTAACTTGGCAGTGAACAAAATGAGGATTTAATGGAGAAAATTATTAATTCTGCGTGTTTACTATAACTGGGTTTACAAATGAAACCTTTTTAATAATTATTGTTTCGGGTGGTTTAATAAAAAAACTTACTTTTTTAAAATCAAACTGAATAACGAAAAAAAAGAAAAGTTTAGATTTTAACTTTTAATAATGTGTATACTTATTCAATTTACATTCGGCCAGCATTCAAATGTATACTACAGAAAGGTTTCATGTTGATATTAGATCATTAATTTTATTAATTGATTTACTTATTAGTTTAATAACTTTTAAGATAATCCAGTGTCTGTAAACAAAGTATAACCTATGTATCCTATTGATATTTTTAATTTGATTTGCAGCACCTGGCTGAAATCAAATAATGCTATTACTTTACGCGCGAAATTTAAATCGCAAAGGAACAAAAACGGCACATCTATAAAAATGCCATTTTGCAGGGTGCTACTCAATTACTTATGGAACATGAAAAACCCGTATTAAAATATAAAAATATGCGTAACTGAATTTATTCAACGATATACTTACAATCTAGCGAAATATACTTATATTTATCAATGTAGTCAAAACTGTTGTAGTTAAAACCAGATCAAATGGTTTGACAGCACAATAATGACACAAGTAAAAATACAAATAGGAAAACAGAAAAAGTAGGTATATTCTTAGCACGATATTATCTTAATAAAATGCACTACCTATTACTAAAATATATCAAGACATATACAATAAAATGTGGAAATTATTAAAAAATACCGGCAGAATATAAAATAATGCTCAGTTAGTACATGCGCGACACGAAATAATTTCGTCAACTCTTATCTCGTGGCGAAACTATGGCTAAAGACGAGATAATCGAACGACAAAATTATGTCTTCTGTGGAAATACCATGTGATAAACTATTTTTTTTTATTGTGTCACCTATTTTTATAATTAAGTAACTTGACACAATTTTTAACTTAAAAGTATTGTAAATACTCAGGCCCAAAAAATGGATCAACATAATATCCACATTATATTATATAAAACACATATCATCAGTTACTGTATCAATCTGTTTCCTCACTTGAACACCTGTACACAAAAACATAGCAACCATGCATTTTAACCTTTGCTTGAAAAAAAAAATACAGAGAATATGTCTCTGCGATTTTCAACATGAACATATATTCGCCAGAAAAAAAAAACTAACAAAAAGCGCGCGAATCCATCTTATTTTACTTGACATTGACAATAAATTGATTCACCCAACATTTAAATTGTTTTTCTATCTATTTCTGCTTATTTTAAGTTCTCAACTTATATTCTAATAAACTATGGTACAGTTTTTTTTATTCGTCAGCTCTCTCCTGGTCTCTGTCCTTCTTTTTCTTTTTCTTCTTTTCTTTACGCACTGACGTATCAGCATCTACTGTTGTTTCAGCTTCCATAGTAGCGTCGCCTGAGCCATCTGCCGCTCTGTAGCAAAAAAAAGACATTTGTTTTAAAAATTCAATCAATTCGTCGGTGTAGCTTTTCTTTTTTAGTCGGTAGGTATAGTTCGCGCAAAATAACTTGACCCAAAACTAACGGAGAGGGGGAAAGTTTGCGCAGTGCATTTGCGTGCAAAATGTACAAAAAATCGACTACTGCGCATCCGCCATTTAGGTTCAAGTTATTTTGCGCCAACTATAACAGATAAAAAACCAGTTTTTTTTTTAAATTCATATATAGACCTTACTTACCAGGTCATAAAATACCAAAATAGAGTTAATAAATTAGGGTGTAATGAACTTTAAATAAAACAGGGTTTACTGAACTTTTTAAGAAACAAACAAAAATATTTAGATAGCCTACTTTACTTAAAGAATAACCTTAGACTGTGAAATTATAAAATTTAGGAACACTTAAAAATAGTTGTAAGTAATTATGGTAACATGCTGAGTATATTGCCATAAATTTAAAATTACTATTTTTAAACAAAATTGGTGGAGTAGAAATTTGGACCAAACAAATGTTAATTTGGCCTACATTATGGTAATAGTACATACTAGCAGTTTCCCGCGGTTTCACTCCTACATATCTAAAGTAATATATTTGAATGGATTAACATTATAGCCTATGTTACTCACTGATTATGTAGCATGCTATGAGTAAAATAATTTTTAAAATCAATCCTGTAGTGATTGAGTTTACTCATTACAAACAAAAAAACAAGTTTGTTTTTTCTACTATTATAAAATTGTAAAAAAGTTGTGTCTGTACATTGAAGATGATATTAAAAAAAAAAATCACTATTAGAAAGTATATACTCCAACTTAAAAGCTTCTTATCTCAATTCATTGAACGGATTCTGAGATTCAGCTTGAGCTCTCTGATGTATACAGACCGATATAAAGAAGAGATCAGCACTGTCTGGTTTTATATTTTATTATTTTTCGGATCCATTTCTAATCCTAATATAACTTCACGCGACCAAAGCCATATGTTAAAGTTATTTATAAAATGTATACTCAAAGTCAAAGTCAAAATGTTTTATTTCAATTAGACCATTATAAAAGGTACTTTTGAAAAGTCAAACTAGTTGCATGGTTCCAAAAAGTGGGTCATATCAAGAAGAGCCGGCATGAAACTCCATAGATACTTACTCTTTTAAAAAAATATATCAACTTGGATTACAATATTAAGCTTTACAACTTTGTTATTAACTGAGAATGATGCAGTTTGATGAGCAAGATCCATTCACTACATAAACATACATAAAAAATGAATTGCCACAGCAAGTAAGAGCTGACCAGCCCCGACAGACAGCACCCGTTCACGAGCATGACGTAACGTTATAATGTGACGTGAAAACGTGACGTTATAATATTATTATTAGTACAGAAGTAAAGATTTAGGAATACGAAACTTATACTGATATTAAATTCAGCAACAGTTAAAATTGTAATTGTAGAATACGTACTGTAATATACTCAGTATATTACCATAAATACAATTACTTTTTTAAAAACAAACTTAGTTGAGTAGAAATTCAGACAATTGAAGTGGTAATTTGGCCTACATTGATAATAGTATATGGATAACATGTGTTATTTTAACACCAAATGTTTAAAAATATAGGACATGGATATTTTTATATGGGTATGTAACACATTTATTGTATTAATTATAAGGCTATTTATATACTTTTAGTTTACAACTATCACATATCTATGACTTGCTTTAATGATAATGTACCATGTGTTTATTACTGGGCGAAATTGTTGATCAATGAAAGACAAAGAATAAAAGACTTGAATTTCTGATGGAGAATATTGAACTGTGTTATGTTGTGTTTATTTGCATGCTGTAGATATATCACATCTACAAAATGTATGATAAACATATTTTTTTGAGATCCTTGCCAGATTTTTCATCAGAAATCAATTTTTGGAATCATGTTTCCTATGTATCATAAAAAGCTTACTTAAAAATAAATTGCCACATGTATGTATGAACATAACATGAGAATGGCTCAATTAATTTTTCTGTTTTTTTTATAATATTTGTATGAGATCATATTTATTGAAAAATCACTGGATAAGTCAGGAAACTTTACGCGGAAGCTAATGAGTCTCCAATTTACGATAAATACTTTCAAACTTCAACTTAAATGGAAAAACTAACAATATTACTGAAGAACAGCTAGCTACTGCCTCATTAGCTAAGTGGTCCTAAGCGCGACTGCTACGCTAGAGGTCCTGGGTTCGATTCCCAGGTCGAGCAAAGTGTTATTGGGTTTTTCTATGAAATTCCCAGTAGCAGCTCGGAGTTAGGAATTTGTGCCCGGTTAATGGCAATAGGCTCGCCCCCTATTACATGGGACCTAAACATACCGGCGAACTGTGGGTGTACATTAGTACGCCTCTGCCTAACCCTTCGGGGAATACAGGCGTGATGGTATGTTATGTTATGTTAACAGCTAGCTATTATAAATGTTGTACTTACACAGCTTCTGGTGCTTCACTGTCCCTCTTCTTTTTCTTCTTCTTCTTCTCTGACTTAATTTCTATGGAGTTGTCAGCATCGTCAGCGTTAGCCGTGCTTGCTGTCCTCTTCCTACCAACATCTTCAGATTCTGCTGCCCCATTTGCGTCCTTAGCTTTGTAATCTACATAACTGTTCAACCACTCTGCTGGTGTATTCTCATTTGGCTTGCCAAATTTATCTAGTTTGCCTTGTGAAATCAACTGTTTTTTGTGTGATGCTTTCGGTCCTAAGCCCCACTTTCTGGGGTATGTGTCTCGTTCCATGATCACCCTTTTCAGTTTCGCTGCAACACCATGGTCGCAGGATGCCATAGTTGATGTGGTCATAAGAGCTACAGCTAATGCTACAGCTTCTCCCTTTGTTGTAACTATGACAATTTCTTGGTCTATTTCAATACCATCTTCATACCTCAGAATACCTGGTAGTAATACCTTAGCTCCGTAACAGACAGCATTGACTGCACTGTCTTTGATGAATATTCTTTTATGGGCAACAAGTAAACCTTCCAAAGGTTTGATTACCCGACGGAGGTACGACTCATCTTTATGATTCTCATATGCCCATTGAGCGTCTAAGATATCATGCATAGTCACCATGCCCTCTTGCTCACCCTGAATACCAGAACGGACTCTTCGGAGCTCAATCATCTGTCCTCCCACACCAAGCATTAATCCTAAATGCACACACATTGTACGGATGTACGAACCAGCTTCGCAGCTCACCCAAAACACTCCAATGTTGCGTTCCTTGTCAAAATCAAGGAGTTTGCTGTCATATACTGATCGAACACGAAGCTGACGTTTGACAGCTGATATTAGGGGGGGTCGCTGGAATAAGGCCCCACGCAATTTCTCCAGTCCTTGTGTGACTTTCTGGATGTTTTCAACAGCTGAATGTAAGCTGAACACAGCGACATACTCCTTGCCCGCATTTTGCTGGGATTTGACGAGCCGTGTAGCGCGGTCAATGCACACAATCAGACAACCTGTGACCTTAGGATCCAACGTGCCAGAATGCCCAGTTTTTTCCACTTTCAAAATGCGTTTTATCCAAGAAACCACCTCGTGGGAGCTCGGGTTGCTGGGTTTGTCGACGTTGATGAATCCAGCCTTCACATATTCAGTTATCGGGCGCTTTAGGGGCGAGTGGCCGAATGGTAGCGGCGTGTAGTGGTTAGTGCGCACATTCAGGCGGTCGAAATTCTTCAATAACAATGGCCAATATGCTGTATCTAACTTAGTGACGCTCTCCGTAGGCTCGATTTTGAAGTCTCCTAGCTTCTGGAACGTGCCTAGAGATACTCCCTCCTTGCTTTTCTTCTTTTTCTTTTCAGAAAACACTTCACCACCGGGTTGCAAGACTTCCGTCATTTTCGAAATAAAAGTTTCAGTGAGTGAAATACGCACTGTTATCGTTTACACGATATTTAGGTCAGCACCGCTTGCCAGCCGTAACTATGTTTTGTATATTTTATTTTAAAACGCACAAACACAGAGCCAACACGTGCAATGTTCAATTTTAGGTTAGCTTCAATTTTTTACCAAACTCGAGGTTGTATTTTGAATACATCAATGAGCTCGCCAGATGGCGCCTGCGAGCGGAAATATTTCCTAGTAGAGCTACCAACTGAAAAACGGATAATCATTCGGATACAGTTACGCTGATACATATAAATCTACTCTAGTTGAATGAAAGGTGCTTCGAAGTAAGTGGTCAATTGTTAAGGATAAAACCTTATTATTATGTTTGGTTCCTGAATTTCTCACAATTACTATTAAATATATGATGACAATTATATTATATCTTTGCACAATAACAATAACATTATGTGAATAGGCCTTTGCGAACGCCTTTCGGCGAACGGCTAACGTAAACTTAACTTCGAACACAACATAACAATAACATAAACAACAAATAACATATTTAAATAATATATAACATAAAGTTGCGGCCGTTCTTAAAAAAGGACAGGTTAAGAGCACCCTAAACCGACGTTCATGCATGAGGAGGTTAATGAACGTAGATGAAGCGAAAGTAGTATGCCAGGATCGTAGCGTAAGTGGAAATCTATAGTGTCTGCCTACCCCAATGGGAGACAGGCGTGAAAATATGTATGTATGTATGTATAACATAAAAGTTCAAGGTATAACATAACAATACATTACACATAGTTACCTAGGTTATTTCATATCAATACATTTTTAGTTTAAGTTTTTTGGTTTTCTTAATGTAGTCTACGAGCCACACGAGGAAAGATAGTCTTATGTAGTCGACTGTAAGGAATAATAATTTGTCCATCGCAATCACATCTGTAATTTCACTACAGTTCACTACTCTTACTATTTTACAGGAAAGAAGTTTAGTTTTATTTTATTTGACCATATTTTTATTTTATCCCGTAATGATAATTACAATACCTGATACTATGGCCCCTGATCCATCAGCAGCTAGTGATATGAAAGAAAACTGAAAATTATTTGCACAAATTGTTATTGTGTGCGTGTGCGCTCCGACCAACATCGTAGTCGTTATGGGTACGACTGTAGTACAGTAGTACAGCCACGAGTTTTGCGTTTAGCTGGTATAACTAATTTCTTTAAAAAAATATAAAAGTGTCTCAAAATTACTTCAGGGTTTCGTTATTAAATAATAATGACTTGATATTCTAATTGACGTGTTTGAGGTCTTGCGCGTATTCAATTATACGTTATATAAATTCATTGGCGAATCATTGAATGCTAATCATTATTCTATTCTAACGTTCTCGGATACGTATATGTTCTATGGTTTAGATTAAAATGTATTTACACATCGTATAACATGTTATAGTGGTGAACCTATTCTTCATATTATTATATTTCAGTGCAGTCGGGAAAACAATTGTTTTTCGTTACAACTATCCGAACGGGTATAGTGAAGTGGTACAGCTCTACCAAACTCACAGAAACAACTGTCAGTGTCACATTATTTGACAAATAATTGTCAATTTATTTGTGTTTGTGGTCAGCTAATTTAAACTTTAGCGTGATAATATTTTTATGTTACTTTTGCCTTATTTTGAAGAAAGAAATTGTAAAAACTTAAAACAATGGCAGGCGTATTATTCGAGGATATATTCAATGTAAAAGATATAGATCCCGAGGGGAAGAAATTCGATCGATGTAGCCGTTTACATTGCGAATCAGAATCATTCAAAATGGACCTTATTTTAGACATAAATTCATGGATTTATCCAATGGAATTGGGTGATAAGTTCAGATTAGTGCTTGCGACAACTCTCAGGGAGAATGGTTTTCCTGATGGTGGAGAATGGAACCCTCTAGAAACGGAGGGAAACCGCGCCGACAGTTTCGAATATGTCATGTCTGGTAAAGTTTACAGGTTAGTTTGAAGCATGAATGTAAATGTTTGTTGTCTTTCAGACTTGACTATCGAGCGTCTTGGCCAGCCATGCCCTTGGGCATAACAGAGTTTGAAATCCTTAAGAAATAAAGTCTACATGCTGGGAGCCCTGGGCCAGTGCCCATTGTGCCCTTAAGGGAAGGAGTTACTGCTTGGGTTTGGTCGCATAACCACAAAAAGATAAAGTCTGTTATTGTATCAGAATAGTTGTCCAAATAGTACCTTAAATAGCAAATCAAAACTAAGCTTTTATATAAAATACATTTATTTTTCTTTGTTAATAGGATAGAGGGTGATGAAGGAGCTATGGAGCCAGCATCCCGCCTAGCAGCTTATGTCTCGTTTGGAGGACTTCTCATGAGATTACAAGGAGACGCTAACAACTTGCACGGCTTCGAAGTAGATCAGCATATGTACTTGTTAATGAAGAAACTGGCTTTCTAAATTGTTCACTATTCACAGAAGCAATAGCCAAATATTAACATAAAAAACAGCATGTAACTACTTTCTTAATGGTTTGTGAAGTCTGACTATCCTTAGTCTATGCATGACCATGGATGCTGTAGATGTAAAAAAATCTAAAATGAATATTGCCATAGCAAAATATATCTTAACTCCATTACAATTGTACTGAAAAGCAGCCATCAGTCAGTGATGTCGTTTTTTTTTAATATTATCTTTTGCCTTCAAGAATAATGAATCATAGTTTTAATTACTTTGTAAGCCTATTTCTAAGAATAAATTGTAAATTTTTAAGTTCTGTATTTTTTACGAGTTATCGTAGGCCACCTTAAATGCCGTGCATTCCCGCCAGATGGATTGATTGATGGTAAGCAATCATCCCAGCCACATTGATAAATAAAAACTCAAGATTGCACAAAATAAAAGTAAACGTAATTATCATGCACTAATTCGATGTCTATTTGACAATAGATGGCGTTTCCATAAGATAATACAACGCCATCTAGCGCCCTCAATAGCAATAAGTAAGCATTGTGGCGCTATTATTAAATTGTCTATTCGATACTAGATGGCAGAACACGAATCATTGTGTTGGTTTTTACAGAAGCTCGGACCGTATTATATTGAATGTTGTAATGAATGAACAAGTTGATTTGTGGGTTGCAAGGTTGCAACTGAAAAACAGCGTTAGGTAACCAAATGTTATGTGGCTTTTTTGCACAGTTAAATAGATATCTCGTGACCAATAAAACAAACAGATCTTCTTCGTTACCTATGTGCCAATAAATTAAAAACATTTTACGGCTTCTCTGGTATAAAAATAATACCTATCCAGCATTTTATTTAAATGGCAAAGAATTATAATATCACACGCTTTAATTACTAGCGACCGTGTGTCACCCCGGGGAGCGCGACAAATAGCGAAACGCCTCCCTATTGTTAGAAAGAAATGTTAGCTGATGACACGCGTTCCCAAGACCACCGCTGTGATAGCTACCGATCGAAAACGCTGCCGGAGGCGATGTGAAGAGAATTCTGATATTAATACGTTTTTGTCTTCTTTATTTTTCGCTAATGAGGCGTGTAGAAGCCGTGGGAGGACAGCGAAGAATACTGAATTTCCTGTCTGCGCGCGCGCTGGGTAATAAAGGTGTGGTTGTTGGTGTGGCTGGTGTGTGATATTGTGGCTGGTGTGTTGTAAATGTTATAGTATCCCAAATCTCAGTATCTAGTGTGAAACATTCCTTCCCAACCTTCACATGTGTACGACGTGCGACAAACAGTTGATACTGGTACCTACTTACCTATGCGAAAATTAGACAAGTCCCAGCTGCTAATGGTGAAAGATTTTTTCAAAACGGTCCAGTAGTTTCAGAGCCAATTCAATGCAAACAAACAATCAAATCTTTCCTCTTTTTAATATTATTATAACATACCATCACACCTGTATTCCTCGAAGGGTTAGGCAGAGGTATACTAACGTACAGTACACTCACAGTACGCCGTTATGTCTCGGTCCCATATAATAGGGGGCGAGCCTATTGCCACTAACCGGGCCCAAATTCCAATCTTCGAGCTGCTACAGGGAATTTTATAGAAAAACCCGATTACACTGCTTGACCTGGGAATCGAACCCAGGATCTCTAGCGTAGCATTCACGCTCAGGACTACTAGGATAATGAGGCAGTTGTAAATGATATCAAAACCCAAATCTTCGTAGGGGGATCTAATTGGGGTGAGCGTGTTACCTTCCGGCTTATTCAAGTATTCACCGGACATGGCTGTTTCGGGGAATAGATATCTGAATAGGATCGGACGCGAGGCTACGGCCAATTGCCACCATTGTAGGAGTTTCTGAAGGGTAGGTCTACCACGTCCAATCTCTTACTTTGTGCTGAGTTTTTATCACGTTGCATGTCTGAGCCATCGCAAGTAGACATTGTTTATACTGACTACTCCAAATGTTTCGATCGTATAGATCACATGATTTTATTAAAAAAATTAGCGCGTATGGGTATAAGAGGAAATCTGTTCAGGTGGTTTTCTTCTTACGTTCGTAACCGGTGCCAAACTGTAGTCTTGGGAGGCTATTCTTCTCTCTCAATAAATATCCCTTCCGGTGTACCCCAAGGATCCTTATTGGCACCCTTGCTTTTTAATATTTTTGTAAATGACATCTCCTCATGCTTTATACATTCAAAAATACTTCTTTACGCTGATGATATGAAGATTCTACACCAAATCAATAATGCTAGTGATACTCAAAAACTTCAGGCAGATCTCATCAGATTCCAAAACTACTGTACTCTTAACAAATTAGACCTTAACGTTTCAAAGTGCTATGTGTGTTCCTTTACTCGAAAACCTACTAAGTTAATCAATAACTATAGTTTCTATAGCTCAGAATTAGCAAGAGTTGACAAAATTAAAGATTTAGGAGTATTTTTTGACAGTAAATTGTTATTTGATGACCACATCAATTCCATAGTTAAAAAAGGATCCCGTGCGCTTGGATTTGTTATAAGAATGTCTGCTGAATTTTCTAATATAAAAACTTTTAAAATACTGTACTGTAGTTACGTACGTAGTCATCTAGAGTACGCATCGCAGGTGTGGAACCCCTGTTATGATGTTTACTCCTCTCGTTTGGAGTCTATACAAAAGAGGTTTCTACGCTACTTGCAGTATCGAGCCCACATATCTCTTCCGGACTACGAAACGAGATGTCGCAAATTTCATTTTCTTCCTCTTTTTAAGCGTAGAGAAATAGCTGATCTATCCTATCTTTTTGGTATTTTTAATGGCACGGTTGACTGTCCAGAACTCCTGGAGCAGGTGGGACTGCGTACGAATACGGTTGCATTGAGAAAGCCAAACGTTCTTCATATTCCTATGGTGAGAACTAATTATAGACAAAACTCGTTTATTATAAGAGCTTCTAGCTCGTTCAACACATTAGTTAAGGCAAACCCTGAGCTGGACCTATTCCACACATCAATAAGTAAGCTGAAATGCTTACTGACTGGTAGCTTTTTTAATTGCAATTCTTATCAATTAAGTAACTAATCATGGTGCATGTATGTATATGCGTATATTTGCGTGTGTTGTGTTTTCTTATCATTTTTTTTTAACTACCTACTACATATATATCGTATCTGTCGTCTAAATTTTTTTTTTATATATCTATCCGTGGAAACTTGTAATTGGCCTTCTCATATATGTAACAAGTTACATATATCTGTAAATTTACTAATTTTGTCAACCTAGCTGTAAGTTTTCCTAATATTGTTAAAATAAAATAAAAAATAAAATAAATAAAATAGTAACCAGGATTCCGCCCAGCACACGCTTACTGAGTGTCCTGCATGGGAATCCGAGCGGCGAGTTTTGATTGATCAGATTGGGCAAGATATGTCACTGCCAAATGTATTTTCAGCTATGTTAGCAGAAACGACAACATGGAGGGCCGTGGCCTCGTTCTGTGAGAGCATCATGCTCCAGAAGGAGGCAGCAGAGTGGGATCAGGGCCGATCCCGCGCGGAGGCGAAGGCGCCGAAGAGGCAACCGCCTTGGTGCCCAGCCCAGCTAGGGCAAAACGCCGAGTCCCTGCTAATGTAATACCAGCAGAGGATACTTCATGGGTCGTGGGTTAGAATAACTCGAGGCGTCCGTATCCCGGGAGGATAGCAGCTTAAAGCTGCATATTTCGTGACGTGCCAAAGGCAAAGCATAGCAGGGCACCGGTGCGTTCATTAGAGACCTCGGAGCCCCCTCCACAATTTGCTGTGGACGGCCGTGTGTTTTTAGTCGGTATAATAGGAGACCGACATAACCCTCTGCCTTCTCTTTCGAGGGGCGGAGGACATCCATGAGGATTTTCACACGAAAAAAAAGGAGGATCTACTTAGTGATTCGCCTGACCAACCTACCTAGAGGTGCGTGCCTTGGATTCGAACTCGGGACCCTTGACTTAGCAGTCCAGTGGTCATATTAATAGGCAATCACTGCTCTCAAGTAAGGACAAGGACATTATAATAGGTGGGTTATGGATAAACTTACATTAGTATCTACATCTAGTTAATAAAAAAAAAAACTGACTTGTGTCTTTAAAAGATCTCTTTACAAAAATAAATACCATTTATCATTTACATGGCTACATCTATTACTAATATAAAGCTGAAGTTTGTTTGTTTGTTTGCTTGAACGCGCTAATCTCAGGAACTACTGATGTATATACTGTCCGTGTCCGATTTGAAAAATTCTTTCAGTGTTAGATAGCCCATTGATTGAGGAAGGCTATAGGCTATATATATCATCACGCTACGCGGACGAAGTCGCGGGCATAAGCTAGTTATACATAGGTATAACAAAAAGAGCCTGGCCTCGGTCACAGATGACCCATTCCTTCCATTTTTCTTGGATTGTCACCACAACGTCCAAGTTATAATAATGACGCGTCAGTCGTCACCAACTGACTGGTGACGTAATGTTCACACGGCTGACGTCACACAGCGCCGCGCGTGCCGCTAACAAGGTAGGCACGTGTGTGAGGGCTTTGTGCATTGTTTTTCTAATTTATTGATCATTATAAAGTACTGTGGAGGTTGGAGTCAATGGCTTAGAAAAATTGTTTATGTTTGATTTCCGAACGGATTGTGTTGCTCTAAAGACGGCGGCGTTTGGTGACGCATTAAATCAAGAATATTTTTTTTTAGGGAGAAGAAAACCTCATCGAATTTTGTGATACCTATATCTTTAGAACCTATGCCGACGGCTACCACAAACGATTGTCGTAGAAGTTCGTATGACAACCAGGACTGACGGTGTTACGTGCTCTCCGAGGCACGGAGGTGTCTCGATGTGTAAAGAATGGTCACACATGCACATGCATACACTGAGTGCGGTGAGTTACACACACAGCTCAGATAATACATAGCCCACGAAAAACAATAGTATCCAAAATGCTCAACGAAAAACAGTCCCACCTCCTTTTATCTCCACAGTCGGATAACGCTATGACAACGTCGGAGTTTCAACAGAGGGGGAATCTCACCCCCCGAGAAGAGAAGGGGAGATGTCAAATTAGTTCAATTTGTAACAAAATGGCGAGCGACGAGCTAACGACGTCTGTAATTATCAACACAAAGTTAATGTTACTTAGATTTTATGGTGCACTACAACTTTGATGCTGAGTTCGTCTCTGGGGCTACCACCGCATTACCAAATATCCTGCCGGTAACAATAATGTGTTCACATTATTACATTCCGGTTTCAAGGGCAAGGGCCACTTGCACCAACTTCATAGATATGTTTAAATTGAACTTAAACACAAAATTACATTAGAAAATTGTGTTTAAATACAATTTAAACACATTTAAGAAGTTGGTGCAAGTGGCGCTAAGTATTTAAGACTCCGGGGACGGAATTTCCAATACAAACATATGATAAAAAAAATCATAATTCGAACACTATTCAAAGTGTGCTATTATACGGATTCCGATACCGTTTAATCTAGGTTCCTGCTCTACCATTTCGTTCCAAATACTTCACTGGAAATAAATGTAAGCAGATTAGTAAGTACTTACTTCTTGATAAATTTACCAAGTTTGGAACGATTTTCCGGTCGTTTACTTATTTCCAGTGAAGAAGTAGTAGATGAAATGGTACGGTAGGAACTTAGATTAACGGTAGCTCAATCCGAGTAATAACACAATTTGATAAAATATTGTTTAGGTTACGATTTATTTTGGTATTACGTTATTGTGGCCAATTTGGCGGACCTTGCTTGACCCATAATAGTGGTACATTGAGGATGACATTTTACATCTTAATAGTTGTTTTATTTTTAATGCAGGCCTGCCAATGACGACAATTCAGCTAATTACGAAGTGAGACGGAAAAAAGTGAAGTTTAGACAATTAATATCAATTTAAATAACCATCAAAAGCAAATATGTCTTGATGCACGAATATCATTTTATTCGTGCTTAGTGTCCGGATCAGATAGATTCTAAAGTTTTATGTTGTTGCTACAAATGAAGATAATCAAGGCCTCAAGTATTTTGGGGGAGGGATAGGTCAGAAGACATGAGAAGTGAATTGGGAGAGCTAGCAAACATTGTCTGTGTAATTGAAATTTAAAAAAAAACTAAGAGAAAACATTAAATGAGTTTGATAATGTATATGTAATTTAAGTACCATAAGAAATGGTGACTTTTAAAAGATACTTTTACAAATTAAAAGTTTACCTATGTTTGATTCGGTAACTAAGATTAGATAAGGCTGGTTCTCAATAACAAATCCATCAATAGATTTGCATTTGATTTACTATTGTAGGATTTTGACATTACTTTAATACTATGTCAAAATTCTATCTCTAGTACTTAAGCAATTCCACTGGCTGATTTGCTTCTGATAACGGCCGTTTGTAAAGATCAGTAGGTACTTAACACTATCTAGGGTTATGTTTAGCATAATTAAAAAGATGCTAATAGCGTCTATGGTGAATACTGACTGTGCTAGAGAAGGACTTTCCCTCCAAATCCATTGCTTTTAATATATCGTCTTATTATAGCTATAGAGTAGTAAGTAGGTAAGTCAGAGTGTCCCTTAACTTTTGAAACGTTTAAAATAAAACTACTTTTTAAGGATTTTATCACTCTATATTGATATTATTTATTGAATTCCTTAGCATGTGTACTCGTAACATGTGAAAAAGTTTTTCCTTAACTTTAATTACAGGCGAGGAGCTAGTGTGAGTGAATTAATGAATTAATCTGTAACTAACTCTACGTTCCAATTCCTTAATTTTAACTGATGTCACTTTTTCTAGTTTAATAATTATGATCAGAAACTTTTGTGGGTACTCACACATCTCATGAAAAGAGCATCTATTTATTTATTTATTGCACCGTGTATTTTACAGAGTCATTAACTTCAACATCTAATTGGATGATTAGTAGGTAGGATATGGGATCGTAATTCGTATGGAGATGGAGGACGAATATATACAAACAATTAGGTATTCATTTTTTTCGGGATGTCAAAATAATTATGGCAACGCCAAACGCTATGCAATGCATGATGTTACTAGGTACCTATAGGTAGGTACCTATTTTTCCTAATGCAAAGACATTGTAAAAACCTCTAGATAAGTATTATTAAAAAAAATGAAAGCACAATCCATAAATAATACAACAAAAAGACTGCATTTGTTCAAAAAAAATTAAGGCAATTCAAATTAAAGAATCACCGGACATTCATTTATAATAGAACAGTTTTACTTCATGCTGGTTGGGTATTCATCGACCAATAAGCGCTCACAACGCACGGAGGCGGGAAGAGGCAAACGTCAAATGCAAACGAGTTACAAAAAAAGTAAACCTGTTTCCCGCGCTTGTTTTGTTTAGTCTGTGGTATCGTAATGGTTTCGTCTGAGTTATGACGAACACACCTTTTATGGAAAAAGTAATGTAGCCGTTTATACTCGAGGCTTTTCTCGGTGGAATATTTAATGGAAAGAGCTTGAACTGATAGAGATAAATAGATCGTCATAATGTTTTGTCTTTATCTTGATTTTTCTGATCAGTGAAAATTGACGATAGTGCCCTAAAGGTTTTCCTTAGGAAACTTTTTGTTGCCAGTCTTATTAGAGCCAGAAAAACCCAATTAGGAGATTTGAACCATTGATCCTTCTAATTAGGCTGAAAATTGCGTAAAGGTATGCAATTTTACATTCATCCATGGTCCATTGACCTCATAAGCTAGTTTGTTGGTATAAATGATTCTCTGATTACTATTATTGATATGAAACCTCACACAATATTGTTTCTTTTTTTGTTTAAGTAGAAACAGCACCTCTACCTAGATCCAGAGGCATATTATGTTTTCTTTACATAAAGCCTCCTCATAATACTTTTTTGCACAACTACGTGTCAAAATACTTCATGCTGTTATCGCTCACCTCAGCCGGGATTACCCCCTCCCCGTCGCCCTCCCGGCCCCTATCCCTCTGGATGTGAGGGAGCGGGACACGGCATCGCCTGTCAGTCAACCGGCGACGATCGCCACGAGATAACGTACTAAAGTCATTAAAAACTTAATTTGTTATGATTTAATTAGAATTAAACAAATCATTAATTAAAAATGACATTTTTAATTTGATTCTTTAAGTTTAGAATGGTGTTCGAGTAGTGTGTGGAACCGGATATGGTTGTGAGGTAGAGACGTTTCGATTTTTAAAATTTGAAAAATAACAATGGCGGTGGTTTTGTGATTGTAAATAGGTTTTGTTGTGTTCTGTGAAAATGTTTTGTAATGTTTTTTACTGCTGTTGCCCTGGTGATCTTATTGGATTCCTATAAGGTAAACTATTGTTTTATATTTTATTATAGGTATCCTATAATATTGTAATTAGAACATTATAAAACTATTTTTTTTAATATATTTTTAAGTATTACTTCCAACAGATAAAATGCAAAGAATTCTCACCGTGTCTCTTAGACTTTAAATGATGATTCCGTTATGCGAGTTGCTATTTGTTTTTTATTTTACTTTTTTATAGGTATTAAAACTATTTTATTTTTACTTTACTAAACATAATAATATTATATACTTTATTGTTTCTATATACGTTATGTAACGTATCAATACGTGTATCGTTTGTTTCGGCGATAAAAAAATCTACAATAAAAAAACAGACCAGAAAATATCGCGAGACAGGTGAATTAGATTTTCTTTAAATAATCCCTTCCAGCAATGGATCAACCTGGTTTTTTTATTCGGTCCAACATCTATAAAATAATCAACCCATATATTGTCCCACTGCTGTGCACGGGTCTCCTGCTTCTCTCAGAATGAGAGAGAGGGATTAGGCTATATAGTCTCCACGCTAGCCTAATGCGGGTTGGCAGCCTTCACAGGCCGTTGAGAAAATCTCTCAGGCATGCAGGTTTCCTCATGATAGGTATTTTCCTTCACAGTTGTAAGCGAGTGAATATTAATTATTAATACGCACATGATTACGAAAAGTGCCTCATTAGCCTAGTCCTGAGCGCGACTGCTACGCTAGATGTCTTGGGTTCAATTCCCAAGTCGAGCAAAGTGTTATTGGGTTTTTCAATGAAATTCCCAGTAGCAGCTCGGAGTTTGGAAGTCGTGCCCGGTTAATGGCAATAGGCTCGCCCCCTATTACATGGGACCTAAACATACCGGCGAACTGTGGGTGTACATTAGTACGCCTCTGCCTAACCCTTCGGGGAAAACTGGCGTGATGGTATGTAATGTTACGAAAAGTCAGAGGTGCGTGCTTTGAGTTCGAACTCGAGACCTACGACATGGCAGTACAGTGGTCATACCCCAAGGCTGTCAATTCTTCATTTCTAACAACTATAAATAGGACCCAAAACATAAATCCGAGATGTAGAATGTCCTTTCGTATAACCTCTGACTAGCTCTTGGTGGAATACAGGCGTAATACTATGGTAAAAAGTTTAACACAGATTGGAAATAGTAAAGAATTTGTGAAGAATTCGTTTGTATACCTACTTGGCTGTCGTTTAATTTTTTTTGTGGGATAGGGGGACAAATGAGCAGTCGGATCACCTGATGTTAAGCGATAACCACCGCCCATGGACACCCGCAACACCAGAGGAGTCGCATGTGCGTTGGCCGCCTTTAAAAGGGTTTGGGCCTCAGAACAAAGAATACCTACTGTTTTTTATGTTCCGTGGTTTGGGCCTCCGCTATCCTCACTCACTCGGCGAAACACAATGTAAGCATTGTTTCACGCCGGTTTTCTGTCACGCCGTGGTGTCACTCCGGTCGAGCCGGCCCATTCGTGCCGAAGCATGGCTCTTTAATATTTTCAAATAAATTTAGTTTTCTTTCTTTCATAACATAACATACCATCACGCCTGTATTCCCCGAAGGGTTAGGCAGAGGCGTACTACTAATGTACACCCACAGTTCGCCGGTATGTTTAGGTCCCATGTAATAGGGGGCGAGCCTATTGCCATTAACCGGGCACAAATTCCTAACTCCGAGCTGCTACTGGGAATTTCATAGAAAAACGCAATAACACTTTGCTCGACCTGGGAATCGAACGCAGGACCTCTAGCGTGGCAGTCGCGCTTAGGACCACTTGGCTAATGAGGCAGTTTCTTTCTTTCTAAAGGACCTAAGATAGAACCTCGCGGCACATTTACTTCCACGGTGTATAAAGATTAAACAATTTTATTTAAATAACATACCATCACATCTGTAACCTCCGAAGGGTTAGGCAGAGGTGTACCAATGTAAGTACTATACACAGTTCGCCGGTATGTTTATGTCCCATGTAATTGGGAGCTATTTTTATTGTCATTAATTGGGAATAGTACCAACTCTGGACTGCTACTTAGAATTTCATCGAACAGACAGAATCAAATATATAGTGAATTAACTATTGTTTATAAATTAATTAATTATTAAATTAATCAAATGTTTTTATTTCAAATAAGCTTTTACAAGCGTTTATGAAACGTTGTGATTCTAGTTGCACGGTTCCAAAAGGTCGATCCTATGGAGAAGAATCCGGCAAGAAACTCCATGGACACTCTTTTAAAATAAATAAATTACAAACTTCACTGGTACAATATTGCGATAACAAGATGTGAGGACGTTGAAGGATGTCCAAGTTTGACCGAGGTCGACTATATTAAACGAAGATTCACACAGGACATAGGCTATATATCATCACGCTACGCGGACGAAGTCGCGGGCAGAAGCTAGTATGGAATACAACTTAATAATAGATTTTTTAAATACAGCCCTGAGTTCCGACGGGAAATATAAAATCAAGTAAGTATATTGTTACTGGCACTTACGCGAATATATGACATAAAATGTAGCGCGTTTAATAATATTTTTTACGGATTTTATGGCGTTTTATAAATATTACGTTTTGGATCCTTTACAGCATCCATGGTCACGGATAAACTGATAATGGGGCATAGTAGATGAGTCTATTAGATATCTATTAGTCGAGTCTATTCGTGACGATGGATGCGGTAAAGCAGTGCCACAAAGTCTTTTTTTATGGTATTGGGGGCAAACGAACAGACGGATCACCTTATGGGAAGTGATACCGCCGCCCATGGACACCCGCAACACCAAAAGAGTCACAATTGCGTTGCCCGCGTTTTAAAAGGGCTTTGGGCCTCCGGTATCCTCACTCACTCGGCGAAACACAACGTAGATAAGTGTTGTTTCACGCCGGTTTTCTGTGACGCCGGTCGAGCCGGCCCATTCGTGCCGAAGCATGGCTCTCCCACGATGAGTCTGAAGAGAGACAGTGGTCTATATTGACCCCAGGGGTCGACGACGACCTACAAAGGGGTCTTTGTCGGGTTGAAGAAAAATTGGTGGTAAAGTATAATAAATTTGCAACCATTTAAAATTAGGTAAGAAGGGGATCTACCCAAACCCGAAAAATATGGCAAGTGGTCTACAAGATAAAAAAAGTTTGAGAACCTGCAGTGTGAAGGATTTGAAACACCGAGGAATAAATAATATCAATATAACGCGATAAAATCCGTAAAAATTAGTTTCTATATCGCCGAGTGAGTGAGGTTACCGGAGGCCCAAATTCTTTTAAAAGGCGGGCAACGCGCTTGCGGCTCCTCTGGTGTTGCGGGTGTCTATGGGCGGCTGAAATCGCTAACTATAAGGTGATCTGTTTGCTCGTTTGTCCGTCTATCCCATAAAAAAAGTACAGTCAGCAAAACGAGTGATATCACTGTTGTTGCTGACATCTAAAGGCTGCAGTTGCCGCTTACCATCAAGCAGATTATCCTCGTTTGTCATCAAACTCTGCTCGACTAGGCATCGAAGTTCGATCTCTCGCATAAGAGTTACGCTTGCGACCACTGACGCAATTCTGGAAAGCAGTTTCTTAATAAACTTATCATACCATCATCTTGTAATTTTAAGCTTTTGTTTATGAAATATTATTTTTGCATAAAATATTATTTCCATGTGAAGAATGAAAAAGAAGAATGTGAAGTGAAGCGTTTCAGATTGATAAACAAAAAAATACTGTTATTGATCGTTCATAAGAGTTAAGACCGAGCAATAATATTTTTTCAAAAATGGAACACTGCGACGTCAAAACAGTTTCGAATGTCGAACGAAAATAATAAAAAAACAAAGCTTTGTTCGTTTGTGAGTGTTCGATATTCGAATAGCTTTTGTTCTTTGTTCGCTTAACGCGACCGTTAATAATATGTGACGGGTCGAATTATTGCCGTTCTAAATCCAAATTGTCGTATGTGTGAGGTTATTACATTTAAAATTGTTAATACGTACATGTTGTACAGCCATATATTCAACAGCTGTACAACATGCAGGCCCCACTTTTCCATTGGGCACTATAGGCCCAGAGGCTTCACGATGCAAGGCCCTATTTGCCACTCCTTGATTTTCTTTTGTATTTATCTATAAAATAGTCTCCTGACATATCATTGTTATAAGGGCCTTATTACCCTAAAGTGTCCAAACCCTCGAAGTTAAAGACGGCCCGACAACATGGTGTGTGGATAAATTTAGGTTTACCAGATGTCCGGCTTTTTACAATCGTGTCCGGCGATAATTTGGCTTTTAGAAGTGTAGAGAGTAGTGGACATACTTACGTGTTTTTTTTTCTTTAAAAAACAGTATGTCAGGTTTTCAGGACGAAATGTCCGGCAAATATGATCCGTTTTTCTTTCTATTTTTGGTCCTCTACATACTTATATTGCTAGTTTAAGGTGACTTCTAAGTGCTAGAAAAATCGTTTGAATTTTAGAAACTTTATTTGCTAGTAATTAGCATAAACTGGAAAATTAAGGCCCGTTGTATGTGTCCGCGAATCATATTGTGATTTACTAAAATTGGCTTTTAAGCCCCACCATATTATTGCACGCCCTGCGGGACAGGTTAGCATACAGTTCCTCACTGCCATTCAGGTATCTCGTAAGAGCCGAGAAAATATCTGACTTGCTCGGCGGTAGGCCCTCTTGGGGTCTGACTGGCTGGCGACCACCCTTACATCGGAGTCTATCGTAAAGCACCTTGGTGTGTATTTCGACTTTTGCTCGTGAGAGCCAGTTCTCCATCAGTTACTGCGGCTCTGTCAGTCTGCAGTCTTTAAGGCTCGGCAATGCACCAGCAACTCCACTGATGTTTCAAGTATCCATGGGTGGATAACTATACTTCCCATCAGCTCGTCAGCTTGCTTGATGACATACCTAATCAATAAAGGAAACTTCAACTGCTGTTAAGACCACTGTATTACACAGGTAGGGAACTGTTCTGCCGATCTGGTATCATCTTGCATTGTTGAGCCCCCTATAATATGGTCGAGCTACTATAATGACTGATGCATCTTGCCGTCGGCTGGGACTGGTCTACTCAAAGTCTTCTAAATGCCATTTCACCCTTCATATTGCCCTCACCTTGTCACTCACAATTTTGATACCTACTATTATGTCTGGCCTGTAAAAGAGAACATGATTCGCTGAGTTTGTTTTGGCGTTTCTCCTCAGATCGTCCGTTAGGAAATGCCGGTGCCTTCTACTTGGTCTAGTACCAAACTGCGTCGTAGCAATCTTTGTAGCAAACTGCGCATCTTCAAGTTCAAAGTATACCGTTTCAAATAAGCACTTAGAATTTAGGGTAAAAGCTCAAACTATGCAGAAATAGTATTGTATGTAAAATATTTTCGGGCCAATGATGTCTGTAATATATTTTTGGCGTCCAAAAGATAAATGGTCATAAAAGGACTTAACTTCTGCATGTCTGAATAAAAACAGCAAAAATTCGAGGTAGATACTTAATAGAATGCATTGTATCACTCATATATTGTTATACTATTTCTATTTATTATTTTGTCTGGATTTAAAAGAGACCATGATTCTCTGAGTTTGTTTCGGTGTTTCTTCTCAGAGGGCGTCAGTTAGGAAATGCTGACAATTTTAGTTTATAATATAGGTACTACCTATTTCAACGGATCTAATTGTAGAAATAATAAATATAATTTCATTTTATATCATGGATGGAATGGATTTTGACCCTCATATTCAAGCTAGTTGATGATGGTGTAAACATTATGGTGATCTGAATTGAAGGTCAATGACCCAGATAAATTATTGGATAAGCGAGACATAACAACTGACGTCACAGGGGCAAAGTTTATAACGTATAGGTATATGTGCTATAGGTATTAAACTCAACTTATAACAACCTCCTTTGAACAATGACCTTTCATTTTGAAGCAAGTAGGTAGTATTTTTACATTTACAATTACCGTAACGCGACACCCGATCCACACAAAAGCCTATAAAGAAAAACCACTTCCAGCCCTCGTTTTAAAAAACGAACATCAATTAAATTGACAAACAGCGTAAAATGCAGCGCAAACACAACCTTACGGCCCTTAAATCCTGAAGGGCGCCGAAGTAAGATAGGGCACGTTCGCGGGAAGCGTTCCGATTGGCTGATGTTACTCGCCACCACCCTCTCGTAAACCAATCGGGTGCGCACGCCACCACCCCTGACCAATCAGGGGCGGGCGCTAGAGGGGTACTATTTAAAAAAAGGTTTGTCGTTTTTAAAACGTTTGACAGAGAAAATACATCGTTGTTTGAATTTCGTTGGAATAGATTGATTTGTAAACAGCGGTGTTTTTTGATAGGTGGATGAATGAGACCGGTATCGTTTTATGTTCGTTTTGGTGTTCCTATTTTGAATTGTTGATCCATCAATCACCCTGAAGCGCGTTTGACAATTGAAAGCTTTGACCTCCTTATTAGGTACTAGGTATCCTCCATAGTTTATCAGAATAAAGTAATGTGGATATCAGTGATTTGAGGCCTTAACTCCTTCAGAAGACATGTTCAATCAACGGCCATATCACTTGCTGATCTTATGAGCTATATCGGTTACTCCTGCTAATAAGGCCACATTTGAAGATTCATAATGTAATGCAAAATTAGTAAGGAGCCTATAATGGGTTATAAATATTAATTAACATGAGAGGAAACATGGCCTTTTTAGCCCCCCCCCCCCTCTTCTGCTTATTTGAAATAATCGGCTACGGAAACCGCTTAACATCAGATAGGCCGTATGCTGGTTTGCCGCCTTAGCAGTATAAAAAAAATACTTAAGGGATTCTGTGAGGATCCTTAGTAGTGACGGACGCACAGTTGTTTCCAAAAAGGTTTAATAAGGGCACATACGGCCTACTTTTGCAATGCAATTTCGATTAATCAAACGCGTGGCAACACAAAAAAAATATAGGTATCCAATTTATTATCATCACTATCATATCAGCCAAAAGAAATCTACTGCTAAGGCTGTTTAGGACGAACCAAAGGCAATTGAATTCATTTAAATAAAATGACTCAACAAGACAGTTACAAAAATTGGCCAAAAATAAAATGAATATGCCGTGTTACCTAATTCATCAATTAGTTACACATAGAATTAAGAAATACTGCAATTGAAGGTCCTTGCATTATTGTATTCTTTTAATTAATTGTGATAGCGTATAATATTGGTAATTTCTAATGAATTACACATAATTTACAGCACCTACTTTCTTTATCGGCGCCATCTAGTTAAAATAAGTAAAACAAGTACTTGTAAAAGTGTCTTTAGAATATCTGTCTACAAAAATAAATATCATTTATAATTTATTTATGCCTAAATCCGTACATTAGATTTTGAGTTTATCGCAAAGAAACAGACAGAAGCGGCGGGGGCTTTATTTTACAATATGTATGGATACCAAGCAGTTCTAGTATTGTTTAGTACAAATTGGACAATCATTTTGTTACAAAATATTAGTCTTAGACCACAAGTGGTGTCAGCCTTTTTTTATTTTTGTTTGTTGACGGGGTTGGAAATGCTTTATGCACTATCCACCACTCCGGGGAGAGCGGTGGGGTGTGTCGGACTCCGCTCTGAAAAGAGCGATCTACCGACTAAAACCAACCTCGGCGTTTCGCGACACCACTTTGGTGCCGGGCCTACGGGAGCGCTGTAGCATTCGTCCGGGGAAAGTGGTGTCAGCCTTGGTCAATCCAGATTTTTTATCAGTTTAGGTGGCAAACAAACATACAGCCTGCCTGATGGTAAGCGGTTATCGTAGCGAATGGGCGCTTGAAACACCAGGTATACCTAGGACTCGCGCGTTGCCGACCCTGTAAACATCTAAATGTGCCCAGTAAAAGGCTCGCCCCCAGTTACATGGGACCTCAACGTACCAAAAAATTGCAGTTAAGTACACGTCTGCCTATCCCTTCCAGGAATACAGGCGTGTTAGTATCTTACGTTCATATTTGCTAATGTCGCTGAAAATTCAATATAACAAGTGACGTAACGTAAGTATGCTGTGCCCATAACCTACTAACATTGGCACTACTTAGCCATTTATTTAATTTTCTCGTAAGTATTTCGTGTATCCAGTACACACATGCAATACGCGTCATGTTGCAGTAAAATTGTGAACACTGACATTTTGCAGTCTGTCTACCCATCTAAATAAGGCATAAAACATTTTAAATTTTGCAGTTTATAACACGAATCGAATTAAGGGCCACTTGCACCAACTTCTTTACGTTGAAAAATTATATGTAAGAAGTTGGCCCTAAGAATGAATTAAAAAGTAATATAAATAAATTAGAAAAAATGTTATAATTATTTCAGATATACCTACGTCTCTTAGAGACTACTAAACCTACCTACGCCTGTATTTAAGATTTCGTATGAGAAAAACCCAACAACACTGCTCGACCTGGGAATCGAATTGAGGACGAAGAATTAGAACCTATTTCATAGGCTGATGAGGCAGCGAGGATATAACATTTATCTATTTTTAACCCACATTGTTCCAAATTTGCGTCCTTTTCCCGCTTTTTCCATGCCAATTTCCAGCTGATTGCAGTTTAGATAAAAAGCATGGAAATCATCTCTCAACGACAACGTGGATGCATCTTTCAGTGTGCGTTGATAGATTTGCTTACCAGAGTTATGATTTTTTACATTAGTTGTAAGTATGGAGCTTATGTCAAAATCTCATGAGCAAATGTAAGTAAATCCACTGACTGATTTGTTATTGAAACTGGCTAGGCGGCTGTTAGTTGTTAGGTTAGATTGGCAGCACTATCGCTTATCTGACATTAGGCTATTATTAATGCCCAGTCCGACTTGAGCTTAGTTATTTTCTGAGCGACGTCGGTGATCTAATAACGTAAACTTATTACTAGGTATAATTATTGGTATTTATTTCAATTAAAAATTAGAAAGACTTAAATATATCTAAATTCATAATATTCCTACAACACGAGTGATATTCGTCAACACCGCTATTTTATTCAGGTCATTGGTTACCTGATTGGTACCTGAGTATTTTTTTTACAAGTACCTGCTACGCGGTGGTGCTTATAATTAAAAAGAGGTTACAAGTCTTTTATGAAGAAGACTATTAAAAAAATATTTTGTTGAATTGAATGCGCAGCGCTATTTTGTAAAATCATAGAATTATTGCCGGACAGTCGGCCAGACACAGTAAAAATAGGGACGAGAAGACATAGACAAACAAAAATGTTTTATTTTATAGGCGTAAATGACACACACAAGCAATTATTGGAATAAAAAAGAGGGAATGAAAATTAAAACGATAAAATAAGGAGGTTCTATTCTTTAAAAATATTATACTAGCTGTCTTCCATTTTCAAAATCCCCTTACTGCTAAGAAAGATCATAGATAAATTCGACGTAAAAATATGGAACTGCTAATAAAAACAGAGGGAGTAGTGGCCGCAAATACAGAATAAACATAGATTAAACAACACTTGGATGTACATACTTAATCCATACTTGAGTGTTCGCGTGCCATAGAGATAAATAAATACTTAAATTGTTATGTCAATAAAGTTTTTTTTTTAATCTACTTAGTCGTCCATTATTTTGTGTCTCCAAAATTACGTAAGACACCGTCTTTATGAAGCTCGTTAGGATATAAACAATAGAGAATAGGAGTGGACCATTTAAGTATATTTGTTTAACTTATGTTTGAGATGGTTGTTTTTAGGTCCAAATAAGTTTACTTGGTCTGGATTTCATTTCAAATTTTTATATTTTCTATCCATTTTTACATCTAGATGAAAGACCACATTTTGCAATATAAAGTTTTAAAATTCTTAATCATTAAACAAAGGCCTCATGTTAAGTAAAATAAATATTCTTTATAACGCCAAAAGTCTCATCATAAAGTAAGTATCATATTGGCGTAGACAGACACAGACGCAATAACTCATGTTGAAACGGGCGGAGCGCTAAAGACCGCCCACTACGCCCCGAAGACACGGCGACACTGGTAGCTCTATCTATTTATATTATAATCTTTTGCGTCGACGCAGAGGTAACCGTCGCTTCGGCCTAAAGATGTAAGGTAAAAATAAAATAGAATACGACCTGCTTGGTGTTATAATATGTTGTGACGTTTTTTCTTACATGGCTAACTATGATGTTAATATATATTTTGCCTTAAGCCTTTTGCCATTAACCGGGAACAAATCGAAACTTCGAACTGCAACTGAGAATTAAATGTAAAAACCAATAACACTTTTCTACTCTACGCCTTTAGGAAATCGAACCCAGGGCTTGCAACCTGCAAGCAAGCTAGCTAGACTAATGAGGCACCTCATAAATTTGATTTGTGATTTTATAAAAATGACGTTCAGAAAGTACTACCTAGTAGTCTCTCTTGACTTTAACATTAATATTAGAGAATTTTTTAAAGACTTAAAAACCTTACTTCATAATACCAAATGCCGCAGAAATTTTTCACATTTAATGAATTTAAAACGTAGCTGCTTCCTTGGTTCCTTCGAAATTCAAACTACAGCACCGAAATTACAAATTTCAATCTTTTACCCTAATTTTAACCTTATATTAGACATAGTAGAGTTTTATTTCATTATGACTTACAAATTGGTTGTTTAGTACGTGACAGGACAATACGAAACGCGGGAGGTCATTTCCGATGTAATGATCCTTTTCCCACGCAAGAGGAACATTTTTGGTATTTAAATGAGTAATTTTTGGTATAGAAGTGTTTTGAAGAGCATTGTGTGAGTGGCGGCCGTTCGACTCGCGAAAGGCGCAGTGATTGAACAACCGGCTGCTGAGGGGGTTCGATCCCTGCATGGAAATATGGCCTACAAATACAGAAACAATTTACAATAATATGCTACGCTACGCCATTGTCGAACATCAGCTGTCCCCAACGAAAAGCGACAGGCGGGAAAAATATCGTCATCGAATCACATAATACGGCAAAGGCATTCAACGTCACGCACCTACAATCGATACTCATGTACGACCTCTTTGTGTAGAAACCTTTATTTATTATACTCTGTTACATTTAAATAAAGAACTGAAATTAATTTAAGCGGATGTTAGAGGGGACATTATGTTAATCGTTGGCTGTATGTACGATGCCTTTGCCTTTATGTGTGGATTAGTGTGGGGCTTATTGTGTTTTCGCGTTAAATGGTTTATGGGTAGACCCAATTGTATTGCATTTGGCATGGAAATGGCAATTATGAAGTTATGTATGACTTTTATGTCGTGGTTTAATATAACTCCATCTATGAGTACCTACATCTGTGATAGCGCGTTGGTTTGAGACTGGTAGTTCCAGTTAAATATAGGCTTGTCCCTAATAAAGATGTTTTCAAAGAAAGGATATTGGGGACCAAAAACATTGTAATGTTACTGGCTAAAAATGTCCTGCCCTTTCAAACCTTGTGATGCTTTTGGGCGTGTTGTTATAGTAATAACTATTAATATAACACGACAGCTGGGAACGATGGCTTAATTTGTTCTCCGAGACAGGAGTTGTTTGTTATGTTAATGATCACCCATCGAAATACTGACCGTGTCAAACGCAGCTTAACCTTATAGATCGATTGATCAGCCTAGTTTTTACTTAGAAAGCCAAGAGCTCTTAATAATCAACCAATTATAATGACCCATATAAACTCCTGGGCATGGGTCTCCTGGCAAAGTAAGATGGATTAGGCTATAGTCCACCACGATTAGGTTAGCCTAATGCGGGTTGGCAGACTTCAAACGCCGTCGAGGAAATCTCTCAGGCATGCAGGTTTTCTCACTATGTTTAATTAACGCGACGAAGCACGTGATAATTAACTATGAATACTTACGTACATAACTTCGAAAAGTCAGAGGTTGGATTGCCTTGGATTTGAACTCGAAACCTTTGACTAGCAGTGCAATGGTCATATTACTACGCTATCACTGCTTCCAAAGCTCTTACGAAACTATTTAGGCAGTCAAGCAGAGCAGAAATAGTGGGTTACTATTTGGACCTACGATGCTTCCTTGTGGTACCTACCTACGCTAGTTGTAATATAGTGCGGAGCGCTTACTTCAAAACATTAAGGGCCACTTGCACCAACTTCTTAAATCTATTTAAAATACAATTTAAATAGATTATATTAAACACAAATTTACTATGAAAAATTGTGTTTAAATATAATTTAAACATATTTCAAAAGTTGGTGCAAGTGGGCCTTAAAGTTGGATTTGATTTCTCTGTTTGGTATATTTTTATTTGGGAACTTCCAGTCATGATCACTGTCTATGCCTGTTTTGTAACGATAGCCACAGTTCGATTAAGTATTATGTAAGTATGGGTTTCTAAAAATAAAGCTAAATTAGGTTTGATTAGGTAAGTATAATTTTAACAAAAAACAAGTTCATTCTACATCTACGTACTAAGAAATTTATGCGTTTTTTTTTCAACTTGAAAATAGAGGTTGGAGCCAGCACTCGCATATAGATCCTCATGAATACTTACCGCCAAAGCCGAGAGTAAAGAAAGGCAAAGCAATCAGCCCTGGAATCAGTACCAATATGTATAAATACTATTTTACTTTCATGTATAAAATTACGATTCTTGCTCAACGCAAATGCGACATTCGCGCCCAATAAAATTCTCTAGTCATAATTTGACATGTTATCGTCATCGATCGGCGTGCGGACAAAGGCATCTACATAGTTATTCAGCCTCACGTAAGGGCTGTTAGCTCCGAGATCCGCCATTGTTCTTTTGTGGCTTGTTCACGATATTTTAACGACCGTCGCGTAAGTAAACGATTATTATTTTATTATAATAGTAAATTACTTTTATTTGTGGCAGTTGATTGCTGTAGTTTAATTTCTTTTGTATTGAGTTTAGAAATTTTACTGAATTTTATGTTAATTGCTGGGATAAGTTTGAAGTTTATAGTCAGTCCAAGGAAAATTAGATTTTTTCTTATAATGGAATAAAAACTTTACCCGAAAAAATCTGTTATTATTTAGGTGCCCTCTATGAATATAATTTTGGAATTCGTAGCAAGCTGTTGGCTCAATTATTACTTATCATAGCAACGGATATTTTTGAAACGTGTTCTATCTACGTTTAATAGTGAGGTAACAATGAATCAATCAGCAACTTGGTATGCAATATCTAATTTAATACATGAGTAATTTGTTATAACTAAATCTTTATTGATAGAACACAAGAAAGTTAGTAAGTTGCACATTAGACCTATTTTATTTATTCTTTCATTTTTCACCTGCCTTGAATACTGGAGAATCAGCAAAAAGGTTTTAACTCATACTGTATTTTTTAATTCCCGCTGGCATGAGTCATAATCATGCGTTCGTTCCAAGTTTATAATACTTGTAACACGATGATAGATTTTACATTTGTAATTAAAAATAACGTTAACACAATCGGAATTGAGGCCAATGCAATCGTTGCAAGGCTGCCACAACGCGCTGACTCGACTAAACTTTGACATTGATTTTCAATAAATTTAAAACACGGAAGTGGATGTATATTGTCTTCTTGTTAATACAAGAAATGTGTTCTCCATTCAAATATGGTATTGTCTTGACGTCGCTGTGTTCGCGCGCTTTTCCGCCATTTTAGAAAAAGTTCGGTTATTTTCTATATTCAAAGTGAAGTGCTGTGTGTTCATTCGTTTTAGTGTTATGTGCTATATTGTTGTTGAAAAAAAAAAGTTTATTAAATCCTGTGCAAATGTCAGGTGAGCTTTAGTTATAAATACTAATTGAAATCAAGAAAGAGTTTAAGTATAGATACTTAAAACTTATGTGCTATATGCTAATAAAATCGATTTGAAACATGAAGATTAGAAGTTAATAAAAAGAATACGTACAGCCCTGTAATAGGTGTGTACAGGACACAGGTACTTACCTAATTTAAAATAAAAAAAACTAGTGGGGCGTGACCGGGCGTTACGTGATTTGCTGAAATTACACTTTTTTAAATTCATTTATCATAAAGGCAACATTTTTAATGCCAAGACATGAATTTAATGCATTAGTGTAAACTTTATTCGCTATGATAATAATTATGATTTATGAGAGTTTCTATAGAAAAAATGAAATATTTAAAGCATTTTCAGAAAGAATAAGTAAGTAGGTATATGAATTAATAAATTGGACGAATTGTCCGCACAGCAGAATGCTGAATGTGTACATTTTCTTTTTTCTTTAATAGGGTATTACACCTTTTTCTGAAAACTGTTTTAAATTAATTCTTAGATCATAATGAACCAGTAGAATTTTTATTTCAGTTTTATAAAACCGAAAAATGCCTTAGACTATTTTTAATTTATGATTTTGAATTTTCGCGCGGAAACGCTAGCCGCCATGCTACTTCGGGTCGTGACGTCACTTCGTTAGTAAACAATACAACTTCAAAAGACCAAGTAACGTCAAGTAACTATCGGAGTGACATCACCTCGGAATCCAATATGGCGGATGGCGTTTTAAAACAGATTAAAAAAGATTTTTTTTTTTTATCTAAAATAGAATTATTTTTGAAATTGAATTATAAAATTTACATTGCATTTTTATAAATAAATACTAACGATTCTCGTTTACTTTTTTTTAAATCTATCATAAACATGCATGTTTATATTTTTTCTTACATGGTGTAAAATACCTTATTGCCTATATTAAACAAACGCATTCAAACTAATCCATCCATCCACATACGTAATATTTTTAATATGAAAGTTACACTGTCTGTCTTTTACATTTTTACTCCTTAACTACTGAACCAATTTCGATGAATCGGTATAGATATTTATTAATACCGGAGGGCCAACCCCTTTTAAAAGGTGGGCATCGCACTTGTGAATCCTCTGGTGTTGCGGGTGTCCATGGGAAGCGGTAACCGCTTACCGTCAGATGATCCGTCTGCTCGTTTGCCCCCATATTTCTTAAAAAGAAAAAAAAGTGCAATTACCAAAGTATTCGCGTGGCGCGCAAAGTATTAACTGTTTTGCATTTACCTATTTTTTCTATTCGCGAGAAAACTGGCAGTTGAGGTTGACGAGGCGTTGCCACATCTTGTTACATAAAGCAATATTGTACAGTGAAGATTGTAACATAATTTATTAAAGTGTCCATGGAGTTTCTTTCCGGATTCTTCTCCATAGTTGCAAAAGGTTGCTTTTGGAACCGTGCAACTAGAATCAAAACGTTTCATAAACGCTTGTAAAAGCTTATGTGAAATAAAAACATTTGAACTTTGAACTTGAACTAGGTAAATTTTCTTTGTTACACATAGAATCAAATATTTTAGGGTTTCATTCATGAATGTATAGAACATCCATCCAAGTTCTTCGCAGTTATGTGATAATTTCTATTACCAGCGCGACCCTTCTCAAAAGCTCATTTTTTCGGTTTTCAGCTTCAGGTATTTACTATAGTAATTATTAACCGTTATCAGTAGATGTTGAAAGTGATTTCAGCAGCACTTATTACGTTTTCAAAGCTTTCCGATTGGCCGATGATAAGATTAACTTATAAATATACATTTATCATAATATTGAGTAAACCTCTTTATTAAACGCTACACGTGCGCCATTTTGAAATTATCAGTTATTTTCGTTGTGTGAAGACAGGCAAAGGATAATTCAATTTAAAAACCGAATATTCTTTCATCTATTTATATAAAAGAAAGTCGTGTTAGTTACACTATTTATAACTTAAGAACGGCTGAACCGATTTGGCTGAAAATTGGTGGAGAGGTAGCTTAGAACCAGGAGACGGACATAGGATACTTACTATCTATCCCATTCCCGTGGGATGTGATGACAGACCGAATTCCACGGGGGCGAAGCCGCGGGCAGAAGCTAGTATTTTCATACTTTAAGGGCCACCTGCACCAACTTCTTAAATGTATTTAAATACAATTTAAACATATTCAAGAAGTTGGTGCAAGTGGCCCTAAATAAATGAAATTTTATACTTTATAGTTGATTGACATAGAAATACCATCACGCATATACTTATTCCTCGAAGGGTTTAAGCAAATTTGTATACACAAGTGTCTTTATAATTAAAAAACCTTTGTGGAAATAATTTAAAAAAAAAAAGCCGATGCGTCAAAAATTTACCTCCTATGTCAGTTTTCATGCAGTTTGTATTTATTCGTAAGTGGATTCGAACATTTTAACGACAAACGGCAGAAGTCCACTTTGTGAGTAAAGACACTAAAGCTACCGGTTTTAGCGTACCTGACTTTCCGTGTTTAACCGCACCTGAATTTTCTATGCACATAGCATAGGAAATGCACATTGCGCAATGTAATGTGCATTTCCTATGCAATAGAAACCTGAATTTCCTATGCACATTGCATAGGAAATTCAGGTTTCCACCATAATTTCGTATTCAACGGAGTACCTAAAGGTCAGGCATGAATAAACGACTTAGATGTTTCAGTATAACTACTTAGTTCTATGCCAGTTTTGTTTGGAAAACTCTGGCATTCAAAATATTCAAAGCAAGAAAAGGGCAGAACGCTCAACATAAAAATGCTCAGTAAAATAAAAAGTTTAAAAAAAACAGTAAAAGCGCCTTAAAAACTTTAAAAATATACCAAAAATAATGTTAGCTTTATAAAGCTGAAGTTTGTTTGTTTGTTTGCTTGAACGCGCTAATCTCAGGAACTACTGGTCCGATTTGAAAAATTCTTTCAGTGTTAGATAGCCCATTTATTGAGGAAGGCTATAGGCTATATATAATTACGCTACGCGAACGAAGTCGCGGGCAGAAGCTAGCAATTTAATAGTTTTGGAAGTCCGTGTCTTGTTTGGTAAGATCTTTTTGTTTTCGGCACCGAATTCCGAAACTGTCAAATAAGATAACCGAATCCGGATTGTCATGACGTAGAAGCTGACCATACCCGACGGACGCCACTCGTTGACGCGCCTACTCGTTTGTAATAGTCAGCGTCGTTTGACTCCACCTTGTGTAGGAAATAGTAGAACCCAACACACAGCGCCACCACATAATCAGAATACCAAGTATAATATTTATATGTACCTACATACCATCACGCCTGTATTCCCCGAAGGGTTAGGCAGAGGCGTACTAATGTACACCCACAGTTCGCCGGTATGTTTAGGTCCCATGTAATAGGGGGCGACCCTATTGCCATTAACCGGGCACAAATTCCTAACTCCGAGCTGCTACTGGGAATTTACCCAATAACACTTTGCTCGACCTGAATCGAACCCAGGACCTCTAGCGTAGCAGTCGCGCTCAGGATCACTTGGCTAATGAGGCAGTTAGTTGTTCCTACATAAAATAAGATAAGAAAGGAAAAATAAAAAGATATTGTCCGAACTAAAAGCACGCCGCTATTCAAAACAATTTTTGCTTTAAAAAGCAAAAATTTACATTCCATTACAATATTAAATAACAATAAAACACAATAGCATGGCACTTTAAACCTCCACTTTAGAAAAATAAAGTTCTATTTGAATTGCGCTGGCGCATTGGACATATAGGGCGACCTCCACGCACGGTTCGTTTACAAACCATTTCTTTCACTTAGCACTGAGATCACAACAATGACAGACCGTTTCTGGGTTCCTTGGGCCAGCATTTTCCATATGGAAATTCCTCTCAACGGATTTTATATCGTAGCGGTATTTCGCGTTGAATCGAATCTAATCTAATTGAAGCGGGCGGCAGCCTAATGGCGATCATATGGTTGCTGGTTCGAAACCCACCCCTTGCACTACCAACCCACTGCACTGCGAACCCACTCGTAACACAAGCATTTAGCTTAGCACGAGGGTTTAACAAGAATGCTTTTTAAAAAAAAACTAATAAATAATTAAGTATGATCCGTAGTCCTGAGTGACTCACTCTCAGACTCAAAGTTCAAGTTCAAATGTTTTTATTTCAAGTAAGCTTTTACTAGGGTTTCTGAAACGTTCTAGTTGCACGGTTCCAAAAGGTTGATCCTATGGAGAAGAATGACAGACAATTCCAGTCAGCCGGATAGCCTAAACCGCTTCTCTAAGAAACTTCAATTGGAAGACTGATTTTAAATTGAACCCCTAAGGGAGTTTCTTTTTTTTATTAATTGAGTCGGCAAACGAACTGACGAACCAACTGGTGGTTTAATTATAATCGCCCCTAGACACCAGCAACACCAGAGGAGTTGCTATTGCTAATGCGACCGCAGAAACCGAAGACGAGGAATATTTGAAAAATATTAGAATGTATGAATAACTGCCTCAATAGCCAAGTGGTCCTGACCGCGACTGCTACGCTAGAGGTCCTGGGTTCGATTCCCAGGTCGAGCAAAGTGTTATTGGGTTTTTCTATGAAATTCCCAGTAGTAGTTCGGAGTTAGGGAATTTGTGCCCGGTTAATGGCAATAGGCTCGCCCCCTATTACATGGGACCTAAACATACCGGCGAACTGTGGGTGTACATTAGTACGCCTCTGCCTAACCCTTCGGGGAATACAGCCGTGATGGTATGTTATGTTATTAGAATTTCATTTACTTCCACTCAAAGTTAAATTAAATTATGATTATGAAAACTAAAACTACACCACTGCCTTCAAGCATTAAGAAAAGAAAAAAGATAAACAATCTAAAACTACTATAAGTAATGATAGAGATAAGAAGAATGATTTGTTAAATATTCACCCAGGAACTGGCTCTTACGCGCAAAAGTTGAAACACACACCAAGGTCCTTTACGATACTCCGACGTTAGAGTGGTCGCCAGCCAGGCAGACCCAGAGGTCCTACCACCGAGCAAGTCAGATATTTCTTTTTTCTCTCGACTATTACGAGAAAAACTATTGTATGAAAGTTCTTTGTTTTTGAACTTATATAGTTGTGAAAATAGTTCTCTGTTTCGTTATGGCGGGTCTTTATATAATTTACTAGTTTCTGCCCGCGACTTCGTCCGCGTAGCGTAATGATATATAGCCTATAGCCTTACTCAATAACTGGGCTATCTAACAGTGAAAGAATTTTTCAAATCGGACCAGTAGTTCCTGAGATTAGCGCGTTCAAGTAAACAAACAAACAATCAAACTCTTCAGCTTTATGTATTAGTATAGAAGATATAAGGTATTAATTATTATACTACTAATTTTGGGGAATAAACAATAAAATGTTCAGTGGTCGTGGGTGCGACTGCTTCGGGACTGGTTCTGGAGGCTTCGATTTCCAGTTCAATCATAATGTTATTTAATTTCTCTATGAAATTCTCAGTAGTAGGTGGGAATTTGAATATATGCCTGGTTGTTGTCAATAGCTCGTTTTCTAGGTACCATAGGACCTAAGCATATCGGCAAACTGTAGATGCACATTGTACATCTCTGCCTAACCCTTCGAGGCATATATTATAATATATTCATTGTGATTCCCATAAGATTCAAATTTTGGATTGCAACTTATCTACTGTTTCTCGTAAGTTCGAATATTTTACGTCTAAAACGAGTCCCACCTTGAACCTTTATCATCTTAATAATGTAGTCAGTAGTCGCATACGGAGCCCTCTAAAATGCCCATTACCACAGAACCGGTCCACAATAAAATCGTTTGTTTGAACACGGAACAGCGCGCGCGGTAGCCATCTTGTAAGTAAACAAAACAAAATGGCCGCGTATGGAACCTCCTTTCTGGGAATGATGAGGTATTTTTTTACCTTTTTATTCAATCTCTTTGCAGGGATACATGTGAACTTTTTAATGACCGATAAGGTGGTAAAATTCTGGAGTACATCTGAGTTACCACATTGTCAAATATTCTGCTGGTAACCAATATTCTATTTTGATTGGAAGAACAATAAGTATAGCCCAATATATTACTGTGCCAACTGAGGTGTCAAGAGAACAAAGCGCTACTGGTTTTGCTTGCATCTTTAAGCTACGGTAGTTGCTTACAATTAGACGGTCCGTATACTTGTTTAGCAAAATCTAGCGAAGAAAACTATCTTCTTACATTTTCGTAAAGGAAATTCTTCTGCATTAAGAAAAGTGCTAACTACTATAGATTTTAGAGTTGACATTTGTATAACTGCGAGGCTGATTACAGAATGAATTAACTCTCCATCTTTTGGTTAGAGAGAGAACCAAAAGAAGCGACATTTTCAGTCACAAATGTAGATCGCATTGAATGCGAAAGGCACGGGAAAGAGATACATGGAACGGTTTTGGAGAGGCCTACGCCCGCCGCACAGACGCGACTAAAACTGTTTTTTTTTTTGTAATAAGCATGCAAACATTTTATTTTAGTATTAACTGACTCATTAGTGATTCCGAATGTTACCCTAGAAATTCTATTCCCAGTTAGAGCAGTATTATAACCTTTTTCTATGAAATTCTCAGTAGCAGCTGGAGTTTGAATACGTGTCCCTTCATCCGTGTGTGTTCATGACCTCTGCCTAATCCTTCGGGAATACCGATGGTTATATTTTCTACCCGTGAATCACAAATAAACAATTTGCATTTAGAAATGTCATGACTTAAACTACTTATACCTACCTTAAAATTTAAAACGTTGCCTCACACATCGACATTCTCCTGAATAAGGATGCGTTTACAAATAAATATAATTAATGCCCAAATCCCGAGACTCGGTACATTAAATTGCATGTCATATTACATATTTGTTCCGAACGAGCGTCGTATCTGCGTAGAACAGCAGCCGATTACTCGATCACTGCGCCAATTGAGCTTTAAAGTTCAGTTCCAACTATGTATTAGACATCTCAATATTAGTTTGTGAGCTACAAAATTCTCTGCCGTATTTAAAATGCATAGCCCAAATTTTTCACGTCCCAATTGAAACGTATGCACCAATTTGTAAAACTGCCGTAAAATCTATGCCTCATACCGAGGATCACTCTAATGGCGAATCCGTGACTCCCAGAATGCATTCCGATGCAATAAAAACAAATATAGTTCTAACACAACAAATAAATTCGAAAAAAAATTTGAAAAAAGAACCGCCATGTTTGAGTCGCGTACGCACGTTCGCCGTCGCCGAAATCTTTATAGATAGCTTTCGTGCGTGAGGTAACACACATTTTTGGTGCGATTGGTTTTTTTTTATCTATGATATGTTTACGAGAGACCTTTTTTTAAAGTCAACTCCTTCGTTCATTCATGAGTTTTTATGTGACATTAAAAAAACAGCTGTTGTGTCTGTGGTGGATATATTATGTGTACTTTGAATATTTTTTTCGGTGTGTTGGGTTGGGGCAGTGTGTGTGATACTTAGGTGATATATTTTATCTATACTAATATATAAAGCTGAGGAGTTTGTTTGTTTGTTTGTTTGAACGCGCTAATCTCAGGAACTACTGGTCCGATTTGAAAAATTCTTTCAGTGTTAGATAGCCCATTTATTGAGGAAGGCTATAGGCTATATATCATCACGCTACGCGGACGAAGTCGCGGGCAGCAGCTAGTATTATATAAGTAAGTAGTTAGTAATGAAATCTCTCTTAGAAAGTAAGATGATGAATGTTTTGGTAAAGTTATTATATTTAATCGAAGTGTGTCTGAATTCCAATACCGTTAATTTATACGTTCCTGCTCTCCTATTTCGTCCAAACTACTTCGCTGAAAATAAATGTAAGCGAAGGCAATTCTTGATAACTTTACCAACTTTGGAACGATTTTGCGGTCGTTTATTTCCAGTGAAGTAGTAGTAGACGAAATGGTACGGTGGGAACATAGATTAACGGAACCTCAATACGAATAATAACACAATTTAATACGATTTTTTTTTTTAAAATAAATATTCTGGGACATTTTTACACAGCACCATCTAGTCCCAAACTAAGCAGAGCTTGTACTATGGGTACTAGACAATGGATATAATACTTATATACTTTTTTTTTGTAAATACATACTTATAATACATAAGAAACACCCAGACGAACACAAACACTTATATTCATCACATAAATTTTTGTGTTCTGTGGGAATCGAACCCACGACCTCATGGTCGGCAGTCCTTACCTAATTTAGGTAAGTATTAGGTTTTTGGGGACAAATAAACGGTTAAGGAAAACATCTAGAGGAAACCTACATGTCTAACAAATTTTATTGACGGCGTGTGAAGTTTGCCAACCCGCAGTCTGCCAGTGTGGTGGTAGAGCCTAACCCCTCTAGTTTAACCCAACCCTCTCATTCTAAGAGAATCACGCCTAGTATTTGGTCAGTAAATGGGTTAATAATTAAGGTAGGTACTGATACAAAGAAAACTCGGAACATCGGATCTCATTACATTTCGGAGAGTGTGCATCGGAACTACATGAAATAGTTCCAGCATCCCCGTTCCACTATCGGACGAGCAGAGCTACGGCAAGGCGCCACCGCTACATGGTGGAAGTGCCTAAATCTCGCACGAAACGTTTTGCGTCTACATTTATAGTGCGTACTGCTCTATTGTGGAACTTGTTACCGGAATCTTTGTTCCCCGAGACCTACAATTTGGGTGTCTTCAAGACGAGAGTGAATAGGTACCTTCTAGGCAAGCGCGCTCCATTGTAGACCACTTCGATGCTTAACATTAGGCAAGTTGTGGTCAAGCGTAAGCCTATCAGAGATAAAAAAAAAACCCTCAATAGTTTAGAGCTGGGGTCGGTAAAAAAGTGCTTCGAAATTTTCAAACCAACTTCATCAACCACTGCAAGCTCAAAACAAGTGGTGTGTATCAACATCGAAACGGTTACAATGTAGCAGGTATTAGTAACAGTTCACAATAACAGTTGTACGTGCCTGCTGCGAGCTGTCGACGGCTATTTACGTTGGAATCACGTACCGCAACAGTGTAGCGCATAGTTAAGCGATGACATGCTCACTTAGCCTAAGTAATTCTGTAATACTAGTTCTTGGAATGAAAATTCTTAGTTCATTTTTATTGGCAGCTGTTGGGAACTTAATTTATTGGTAATTGTTTCTGGTAACATTGATTACTGAAATATGTGTGTAGGCAATCGCTGTTCCATTTGTAAATACTTACGTCAAGCTTTATAAAAATCACCAGTATTACGACAGAATAAATAAAGTCGCATTGATCTACTTTTGATTAAAAAAACAGAAAATAAAACCGTATTTTCATATACTTAAGTATAAATTTTTGTAATAGAAAAAAAAGATTTTATAACTTCTGCTCTTCCAAATTCCAATTTGAATACCTTTGTATCATGTGGAGAATGTAGTTAGATACGCACTGATATACCTACCTAGATTATAAGCTATGTTGTATATAGCCATGTTGTATTGGTATAGAGTGTAATATTGTTAGTTTTCCATAATAAATAAATAAAATAAAAAGAAATACGGGCGGTCGGACAAACGCAAATGTCATACCTACTGTATGTAGCGCACGCATAGTTTATATTATATATTATTTAATATTACATACCATCACGCCTGTATTACCCGAATGGTTAGGCAGAGGCGTACTAATGTACATTAGTACGCCTCTGCCTAACCATTCGGGTAATACAGTACGTACACCCACAGTTCGCCGGTATGTTGAAGTCCCATGTAATAGGAGGCGAGCCTATTGCGCAAATTCCTAACTCCGAGCTGCAACTGGGAATTTCAATAAAAAAACCCAATAACACTATGCTCGACCTGGGAATCGAACCCAGGACCTCTAAGGTAGCAGTCGCGCTTAGGACCACTTGGCTAATGAGGCAGTATTATTATATTATTTAATATTACATACCATCACGCCTGTAATCCCCGAAGGGTTAGGCAGAGGTGCACAATTACATGTAGGTACACCCACATAGTTCGCCGGTATGTTTAGGTCCCATGTAATAGGGGGCGAGCCTATTGCCATTGACCGAGCAAAGATTCCAAACTCCAAAACTTTGCTCGACCTAGGAATCGAACCCAAGATCTCTAGCGTAGCAGTCACGCTTGGGACCACTAGACTAATTATTGAGATGCTGTTATTGTTTACTAAAAAGGTTATAAAGAGGTTAAATATTATTTTTGTAAATAGCACATTTATGTTTACAAAATATAAAAATAAATATTTAAACTTAAATATAAAAATGTATTAAGAAAATAAAAAAGTTGCAACATACCTAATTGTATCACTGCTCTTACTTATTGCGACACAACAACAAATGTTACAATGTCAATGTTGCCAGAAACAAAATAATCAATGAAATGCAATACTTACACAAACTCCCTTAAAAACGCGGTTGCTATTAACAGAATTGGTCCAGATGTTTGCAGCGGATTACAAGCCCCGCACAACTACAGCTCAACATTAATCCTATAATCTCAGGAACCGTTCGCGTAAAAAATATGGAAGTCACAATGATTTATACCTCCTTCCTGTGATTTACGCTGTGTTTTCTCACCTTTGGACGCCAATGTTATGTTTAGACTTTAGAATTATATACAAGGATATATTTTAACATAACATACCATCACGCCTGTATTCCCCGAAGGGTTAGGCAGAGGCGTACTAATGTACACCCACAGTTCGCCGGTATGTTTAGGTCCCATGTAATAGGGGGCGAGCCTATTGCCATTAACCGGGCACAAATTCCAAACTCCGAGCTGCTACTGGGAATTTCATAGAAAAACCCAATAACACTTTGCTCGACTTGGGAATCGAACCCAGGACCTCTAGCGTAGCAGTCGCGCACATGACCACTTGGCTAATGAGGCAGTTATATAGGATATATTTTAGATGATTTAAATGCTAGTAAGTGTCTTTAAAAGATCTATTCACAGAAATAAATATTGAAGACAAGAACTGTAGCCCAAGCGCAAACAACTATCGAATTCGTTTCGTAAACGAATGAGTTTTTTTTCTGCTACAACTGTCATTCATACATACATATTTTCACGTCTGTCTCCCATTGGGGTAGGCAGAGACTACACTTGCTACGATCCTGGCACACCACTTTCGCTTCATCTACATTCATTAATCTTCTCTCATACAAATTATTCTCGATTTCGATACGAATACGTTTTCGAAAGTGTTCGTGCTTAGTTACTGTAAGTACTGTCGAAAGTTTTGCATTAATAAAACGCCTGATGGATCAACCACCAACCACAGCTTATACAACATCTAACACATCATTCATCATTATTAATAACGAAACCCTAAAGTAATTTTGACAAACGTTAGCGTCAACCACAATAATAGAATACTTACTACTTAGTAGCGTCAACGTACATTTTTTTCAAGAATTTTTTTATACCTAGCTAAATTATCTTTTTGTGATTTTTCATGCTAAGATTATAAAGTTATTTTAGTGAAGGAAAAATTCGACTCGCAGGTATGATTCGAACCTGCGTCTTCTGGCTAGTACGCCAGACGCCACCTGTCATGTCGAAATTTGCCTTCACATTATGAACTTACGTCTTAAAGGTGACGTCAGTAACATCTATTGAAAGGCAAGTTACTTTGCTTCAAATGCGTGGATTTTTTGTATTTTTTTTTGCATTTTTCACGCTAAGATTATAAAGCTAGAATGTGAAGGCAAATTTCGACATGGCAGGTAGGAATCGCGGTGGCTTAGAGGTCATAGCATCTGGTGTACCTAATCAGAAGACGCAGGTTCGAATCCTGCCGTCGGGTCGAATTTTTCCTTCACTAAAGTCAAAACTGGTGGCTATACTGCAATCGTACCCATAAATTGCATTTTTTTATAGTACATATACGAAATTTGAAATATTTTTACTGCTGTCTTTTATAGGTCATCAAACAACAGCCCGGAATATTATTTTCTTATTAAAAAGACAATGTCCGCACTACTGAAGCCCTGTATCGTGCGGAACTTTACAAACATACAAATAATTGACGTAAAATACACCCAATCTCACAACAAAGATATCCGTGGAACGCCCAAATATTTACTTCTGGTGGAAATCGAACCCACAACACCCGGTCCTACTGTAGATGCGAGGAGAGGACCACCATCGCCGCTACATTGTATGTTTGATACAATCGAAATAGTTGGTCCTATATAATTATAAATATTCACAATTCCATAAAACAAAAAGAAATATGAAGAAAAGTAACTTGCCTTTCAATAGATGTTACTGACGTCACCTTTAAGACGTAAGTTCAAAATGTGAAGGCAAATTTCGACTTGGCAGGTGGGACTCGCGGTGGCTTAGTGGTCATAGCGTCTGGCGTACCTAGCCAGAAGACGCAGGTTCGAATCCTGCCTGCGAGTCGAATTTTTCAATAAATCACTTTATAAAAATTAGCGTACAGAATGCAAAAAAAACACAAAAAGTTAGTTATTAGGTATGGTAGCATCGTACAATATAGAACTAACCGTAAGGTAAGTCATGTCAGTTGAGAGGCAAAGTAACTACCCTTTCAATAAATGTTACTGACGTCACCTTTAAGACGTAAGTTCAAAATGTGAAGGCAAATTTTGACATGCAAACGGGAAAAAACTGTGTAACTTGACGTGTCGCTTTGTCATGATATTTATAAATTTTTCTCATGATACCATAGACTAAACGTCATTGTCAAGCGTTTTCCGCTATTAACAAAAGCTTCCCGCCAATTTCGAGCTTTCAAAAGCGATGCAGAGACAAAAATTCGTTTGGAAAGGCAAAGGCAATCTTATGTCCTCGAAGTAAGAACTACTTTTTAAAATTTATTAGTGATGGAAAGTGTAAAATTAAACTTGTTAAAAATCGACGTGCTCAAAGCATTGTGAAAAGAGGTTTTTATTGTCTAATGCATAATTCACTTGTTTTGATGTTTATGAATAACGTGGGAAACACGCGGGCGTTTATGAATGAACTCGTATTTGCATGGCCATGGGAGAGGTGGTCGTTTTACAGTTTAAGAATAAAGATATTTTACGCTTCGTCAAATGATGGATTGTCATCGATGGCGTGGACTAAGTTGGCCAGTTCTTTGACAAGCTAAAATTATAATTTCTGCGGTGCATAAAAAAATAGACACTGCAGCTTTAACCAAATTTGTGCATAATTACTTTAATGGAACCCATTGCATTAGACACAAATTAGTACAAACTCGTATCCTCTGTCCAAAGGAAAAAAGAGTTCAAAAATCTATACTTAATAATATAAAGCTGAAGAGTTTGTTTGTTTGTTTACTTGAACGCGCTAATCTCAGGAACTACTGGTCCGATTTGAAAAATACTTTCAGTGTTAGATAGCCCATTTATTGAGGAAGGCTATAGGCTATATATCATCACGCTACGCGGATGAAGTCATGGGGAGAAGCTAGTAATTAATAAAACAGGAAATAAACTGTGTCGGGATTTGATTTTTATTGACCTGTGACTGAAAGGTCCTTACTTAATCAACTCTCTATCTATAAAATTTGCAGGAAATTGCACAGTTTTAAATTTCGAAGACAATTGCCACAGTGAACAAAAGAAGGATACCTTACACCGGCCAGTTCCCACGTACAAACGCAAATTACTGAATGATTACTACACAAACTTATGAATGACTCCGCAGGTGTCTACTACATTAGAAAAAAATTAAACAAGTAAACAAAACACAGTAAAACCTGCCATAGACACGTGCGTCCTTTGCGGCCAGAAACAATGGCATTATCGGGCCTGTCCTTTGCTTGTAAAAAAAAAAACACAAAACCATAGATATTGACTTTTGGCGCGAAATTTTATTGACTTGTTACTCGTTCCCACGCGTCCGTAGTTTAGTCCGTAGTAAGTCACGGACATTTTAGGGTTCCTTAGAATAAGAAAAGCTCATTCATCTTCATCATAATTAAGTATAAAGACACTTGCTTTATTGAAAGAAATTAAATAAAAGATGACTACTTTCTATATAAGTACAAAAATTATTCAACAAGTTATTCGTCTAATAACTTGTTGAATAATTTTGAACGTGGGAGAGCCATGCTTCGGTACGAATGGGCCGGCTCGACCGGAGTGATACCACGGCCTCACAGAAAACCGGCGTGAAGCAGCGCTTGCGTTGTGTTTCGCTGGGTGAGTGAGGTTACCGGAGGCCCAAACCCTTTTAAAAGGCGGGCAACGCACTCGTGACTACTCTGGTGTTGCGGGTGTCCATGGGCGGCGGTTATCGCTTACCATCAGGTGATCCGTCTGCTCGTTTGCCCTCCTATCACATAAAAAAAGCTACTAACTGTGGGAATTTAAAAAATAAACGTAACAAACCTTGGAAAATTTATGTGGTGCGATCAATGATATAAATCGTGACCTTATAGCCATAAAAAAATGGTCACATATGTTCGGGGTTGCAGTTAACCCTGACAAATGTCAGGCCATCATCATAGGCAGTCAGCGTAATATATCCAAATTGGGTAGTATATCCCTTCCTCAAGTCATGTTTGATGGCCTGGTCATCCCCATCAGCTCTAGTGTAAAAGATCTCGGTTTGCACATTGACTCTACTCTCAGCTGGAGAGACCAAGTGGCAATTGTCAGCCAGACAGTCACGGGATCGCTACGCTCTCTATACCGCCTGAAAAATCTACTTCCATCAAAGACCAAGGCAATGCTTGTGCAGGTCCTAATTTTCCCTATTGTTGACTATGGTGATGTGTGCTACTTTGACCTGAATGCAGATCTACTCAATAAACTTGACCGCCTTCTTAATAGCTGCATTCGATTCGTCTTCAACCTTCGCAAATATGATCATGTGTCTGAGTATCGGTCTCTGCTTAAATGGTTGCCTGTTCGGCAACGTCGACACATGAGAGCACTGACTACGCTTTGTTCATTACTTTTCTCTTCTAATCCTCCTTCTTACTTATCTTCTCACTTTCAGTATCTTTGTACTAACCACAACAAGTATTTGCGATCTACAAATAATCGTCTCCTTCAATGTCCCTCTCATCACTCTGACTTTGTTCACTCTACATTCTTCATCCAGTCAATCTTATTATGGAATGCTCTCCCATCTGATATCAGGATGGCAAACAGTCGGTTTTCTTTTAAGCACAAACTGCGTAATTACCTTCAAGCTAGGACGATGGCAGATTCATCATCTCGACTTTAACCTGTCAGTATATAATATATATGTATTTATATATATTATAAGTATTTATTGTATAAATATAATTATGTAATGATATGTATTTTATATTTAAGTATATTGTGTTTTATATCTTTAGTATATTAATAGGCATTTGTTCCTTTCAACACTATAATGCATCTACCGTGTAATTATTTTATCTCTGCATCGCCCTAAGGTTGTCTGGCAGAAAATGCCTAATGGCATTAAGACCGCCTTTGTACCATTAGTGCATAAAGTATTAATATAATAAAATAAAATAAAACCTTCACGCCTATATTCCTCAAAGGAACAAATAGAAGCACAATTCGCCCATATATTTAGGTTCCATGTAATAGAGCGCAAGCCCAAGCGCAAGCTCGGAGTTTGAGATACACCACGCACAAATCTCAAACTCCGAGCTGCTGCTGAGAATTTTATAGAAAAACCTAATAACACCGATCGACCATAAAATCCTAGAAAATACAGCAGTCACCCCAAGGCACACTAGATTGCATTAGAGTCTAATGCAATCTAGTAGTTAGTTAGTTAGATTTTTTAGCATAGTGTATAGTCTAATGATTAGACTTTATACTATGTTAAAAAAATCTGTCCGATCGGAACGGGGTATATAGGTATTCCAATCACATCACTAAATAAAATAAGAAACATATGAATGACGTTTAAAATTCAAGAACGTCGTGCCAACATTGTCACAATTATCTCAAAATCCCAAAATCCAGCATTTTTTTTAAATGTTATGAAACCATCACAATTATGTCTTATTATGTTTCCTCGTTTTATAATTTTCTTTTTCGAGGATAGTTTTCTGGTTTTATTTATGGGATAGCGGGCAGACGAATCGCCTGATGGTAAGCGATCACTGCCGCCCATGAACACCCGCAACCACGGAACATCTCGCAACACCAGAGGAGACGGAAAGTGCGTTGCGTTGTGCGTTTTAAAAGGAAGTACGCTATCTTCTTGAAAGTTTGTAGGTCGTTTGGTACGGAAATTTATACTGCAGGCAACAGTTAATGACTCGGAAGTAAATTGAAAATCATTATATAATAGAACAGGATCTTGTTTCCTAACAATACCTTCACATTTTCTTTTTTTTTCTTAACACATTTTATAAAAATAGTAATTTATTCAGATTGTAAACCGACAGAACCCTAAACCTTAAATCCTTCTTACGTCAAACCTCTTTCTTAATCATCTTTGTTGTTATAATCTTTTAATCCTGTGCAGGTGGAATTGTTATCCAATTTTGTTGTGGGATTATGATTACTAGAAGTAGAATAAATGCTGTAGAGATGAGAGCGTTGAGAAGTATATGTGGGGTAACTTTGAAAGATAGAGTGAGGAACAGTGTGATAAGGGAGCGGTGTGGTGTGAAAGAAGGTATAGTAACAAAGATTGAGAAAGGTATGTTAAGGTGGTTTGGGCATGTACAGAGGATGGATGAACGGAGATTGACGAAACGAGTATACATGATGAGTATGGATGGAAGAGTTGGAAGGGGCCGACCTCGACGAACGTACGACAACCAAGTTGCGGCCGTTCTTAAAAAAGGACAGGTTAAGAGCACCCTTAACCGACGTTCATGCATGAGGAGGTTAATGAACATAGATGAAGCGAAAGTGGTATGCCAGGATCGTAGCAAGTGGAAATCTATAGTCTCTGCCTACCCCAATGGGAGACAGGCGTGAAAATATGTATGTATGTATGTATGTATCATTGGAACGCCAGACCGAGCTATATATATAACTTTGACCTGGTAGACAAGTTCCAATCTGCAGCCTAAGCACGAAAAACTATCGAATTCGTATCGTTAACGTATCGAATTTTTTTTCTGCTACAAATCTCATACATAAGTAACATATTTTCACGCCTGTCTTCCAATTGGGGTAGGTAAACTATTCTCGATTTCAAAAACGTATTCGTATCAAAATCGAGAGGAGGTTACTGAACGTAGATGAAGCGAAAGTGGTGTGCCAGGATCGTAGCAAGTGTAGTATCTGCCTGCCCCAATGGGAGACAGATGTGAAAATATGTATGTATGTATGAGATTTGTAGCAGAAAAAACTCATTCGTTTACGATACGAACTCGATAGTTTCTTCGTGCTTATGCTATAGTTCGCGCAAAATAACTTGACCCAAAACTAACGGAGAGGGGGAAAGTTTGCTCAGTGTATTTGCGTACAAAATGTACTAAAAACGACTACTGCGCACCCACCATTTTGGTTCAAGTTATTTAGCGCCATCATCATCATCTCAGCCAAAAGAAGTCCACTGCTGAACAAAGGCCTCCCCTAAAGACTTCTACAAGGACCGGTTGTATGTCGCCTGCATCCAACGACTCCCAGCGACCTTCACCTTCCTTCATTTTGCGCCAACTGTACTGATATTCAAATCGTCAAACGACTAGAAAAGAAAAATGTATGGAAACGATAACTCGATTTATCAAAAGCTTATATTCATTATTTTGTGCTCATTAACTGCTTGGTTAGCCTAGTGGTCCTGAGCGCTACAGCACTGCTAGAGTTCCTTGGTTCGATTCCCAGGTCGAGCAGTGTCCTATTGGAGTTTTCTATGAAATTCTCAGTAGCATCTCGGAGTTTGGATTAATGCACATAATAATATCATTAAGCACCTCCCAGAGACTGAACCTAAAAACATACCGGGAAAATGTGGGTGTACGTCAGTACACCTCTGCCTAACACTTCGAAGACACAGGCGCGATGGTTTTTTTATGCCATTATAGTGGCTAACATGCATACGGCCCGCTTGATGGTAAGCGGTTACCGTAGACTATGGACGGTTGCAACACCAGAGGTATCACTCGCGCAATTCCGACTGCAAAAATCTTTTCACGCACCTTTTGAGAGGGTGGGGTAAAGATTAAGAAGGAATAGTTAGGCTGGCAGCATAGGAGACAATAAGTGTGATGCTTAAACACCACCGGTCCCCCCCACTACCAAAGTGCTAACACAATCAGGGCTCCTCGCAGGGCAATAACGCCACTCTGCCCGCCACAGAGTAGAACGGTTCTGGGTGCCAACTCTCCTGTGGCGAGGTTATGTAGGGTTGTGAACAGTTGTGGTGACCAAATTGATCTGCACTTTGACTCTTTACACAAGTTGAAAGCCAACTTCCATAAGTATCTCAACTCAGATTAGCCATAACAAACAATTTCGCATGTATTTAATGTTAATTTAATCAAGCACTTAATGTTAATTACTTAGTATTTAAGGTTAATTTGTAATATTAACTATACATCTTCATCTTTGTGACCCATGCTCAACGTTGATTGATCATTGATCCATATTTACTTCTGTTTTGAGCTTTCGAGGTGTTTATGAGAGTAAATTATAAAAAATAGTATAGCATATTAATGTACGACTTAAATTAATGTATTTTGTTTAATATTGCATGCAGAGTTTACCTTTAAGTGATTGTTACACTGTCATATGCTTTCTAACATGCTACCTTTGTCACAACACTAGTGTAAGCAATTGTTGGTGAACCAATTTAAATAAATAAATAAACAACGCTTCCTCGCGGAGCTCTGGCGACCTTGCTCACCGTTAGGAACACAACATAGCTCGGAGCTATGTTGTAAGTTTATACCAGTTACTTATATCAAAACACTTTTTGACGTGGGAGAGCCATGCTTCGGCACGAATGGGCCGGCTCGACCGGAGTGATACCACGGTCTCACAGAAAACCGGCGTGAAACAACGCTTGCGTTGTGTTTCGCCGAGTGAATGAGGTTACCGGAGGCACAAACCCTTTTAAAAGGCAGGCAACGCACTTGTGACTCCTCTGGTGTTGCGGGTGTCCATGGGCGGCGGTTATCGCTTACCATCAGGTGATCCGTCTGCTCGTTTGCTCCCCTATCCTATAAAAAATATTTTTAAAGCAATTTAATACCTATTGTTTTTACACATCTGTCATTTCTGAATCCATTTTTGAAGTTAAAAGTTCTTCTGGGTTCTTCGTCTTGGGTTCGATTGCCAGGTCGAGCAGTGTTACGGGGATTTCTATGAAAGTCTTACTTGGAGTTTGGACTTAGGATTTTTGACCGGTTAGGGGGAGCTCTCCCCATTACACGGGACCTAAACATACCAGCGAACAGTGGGTATAAGTAATTAGTACACCTCTGCCTAGTCTTTCGGGGAAAACAGGCGTTATGTTTTCTGTTATTGATATGACTCGAGCGCTTTCTCAATAAAATTATCCAACGAATTGATGTATTCTAATTACTTGAAATAAACTATAGACAAAAAAAAACAATAATTTAAACAGAAGACAGCGACTCAGTTTCGATATTTTAACGACTTCGACCTAATTCGTTTCTAAGAAATAAATCATTCAGAAGTCTCCCTAACTTTGTCTACATGAAATCCCCCTAAATCCTTTTCAAAGCCCGTAAACGCCGCCCGCGCATCCACCGTCTCCCTTTTAATAGCTCACTACATATCGTACGAACATTGATAGTTTACGACATAGAACTAACCATAAGGTAAGTCATGTCATTGAGAGGCAAAGTAACTTGCCTTTCAATAGATGTTACTGACGTGACCTGACGTAAGTTCAGAAAGTGAAGGCTAATTTCGACATGGCAGGTGGGACTCGCGGTGGCCATAGCGTCTGGCACACCTAGCCAGAAGACGCAGGTTCGAATCCTGCCTGCGAAATCGAATTTTTCCTTCACTAAAATAACTTTATAATCTAAGCATGAAAATGCAAAAAAAAACACAACACAACACATAATTTTTTATTGGAAAACCTAGTAAAAAGTGCAGTAATTGTTAAGTGTTATATACCCAGTGAAAGATCATAAAACGTACTTTGTGATTGTGTTTATTATAACTTTGGACTCGCCAGGATCAGTGAGTAATAGACAAAAACATTTTAAAAATATTTGCAATTGACCGTTGTCCCTGACCTAGGGCAACTCGCGAATCGCTCGCTTCTACTCACACATGCACAAACGCACTACAACCCGTCGCTTCGTGTACCTATGCGCTAACGTCGCTTGTCACACAAGATACCTACCTACATACGTTCAGAACGCATAAGTATATTCACGACGTTGTGATTGCACACTATCAGCAGTGGTAGCAAATTAACGCTTATTGCTTGGCAACTTTTTATTTGCTGTCCTTGTTAATTGCATATAATATAACAAAATGCCTAACGTCTGTGCCGGGTGTCGTATAAAAATACCAAATAGGCAATTTATAAATTGCATGGAATGCAATAGCTATTATGATCTCCTGTGTGCTACTATTCCGGAAAAGAAATTTAATTTAATGAGTACTGAAAAGAGGGCTAGCTGGAAATGTAAAGGATGTATTGCTTTAAAGGAAAATAGTAGCATATGTTCCCAGTCTATAAAATTTTGTGAAGGTTCTGAGGGCACCGCCACAGAAGACTTTTTAGAAAAATTATCCCCAACCACCAAGGCTTTATCAGAAAAGAAATCTCAGGATAATGAAGCCAGTATACGCAATATAATAGATGCTTTTAAGCTAGAAATAAGAGATACTATTCGTAAAACAGTTAAGGAAGTAGTTGCTGAAAAATTTGATGAGGTTCTTGGACAGATATCTGGATTCCGTGATTCTTTGGACTTCATAAACGAAAAATTCGAAACATTCAAAAGCTGTATGGAGACTAATACCAACACTATTAAACAACTACAAGCTGAGAACGCAAATTTGTCATCTACAGTGAAAAGTTTATCTGATAGACTAAATTTGGTTGAACAACACCTTCGTGAAAGCAACGTCGAAATAAACGGCATAACAGAACACCGTTCGGAAAATCTGGCTAATTGTATAGTTCAGCTCGCGAAAACTGTTAGCGCCCCTATTGTCGACGATGACATAATGCAAGTGACGCGAGTGGCCAAACTCGATAAAGATAGCTCTAGACCTCGTACAGTTATTGTTAAGCTTCGCAGCCCACGAGCAAGAGATTCACTGCTAGCAGCTGTACACAATTTCAATAAGAAGAATTCCAATGATAAGTTAAATTCTCATAATTTAGGTCTCGGTGGTTCTAAAGTTCCTGTATTCGTGTCAGAACACTTAACTCCGACAAATAAATCACTTCATGCCGCTACGAGAATCAAAGCAAGAGAAGCAAAATATAAATTTGTTTGGGTCAGGAATGGTCGGATCTACACTCGTAAAGATGAGACTGCTCAATCGTTGCTTATCCGTAGTTCTGAAAGTTTAAAGCTCATGATGTAATTGTAGTTCTTTAATACTAAATATTATCAATGATATCCTGTTGTAACTTAATAAAATTCACTGTATACTATCAAAATATAAGAGGTATGAGAACTAAAACTAACGAAGTGTATAAAAACATATTACTTTGTGCATATGATGTTATTGTTTTTACTGAAACTTGGCTCAACAAAAATATATCTAATAACGAGTTCATAGATGATAGATACATCGTATATCGCAGGGATCGTCTGACAAGTAATGCCGTAAATCATAGTTCAAATCAGCACTGTAAATCTGATGGTGGAGGTGTGATGATTGCAGTTTTGAGAAGCCTGGTCTCTCATCGAGTTACCAACTGGGAATCTGAATGTGAAGATCTTTGGGTTTCAATCAATATAACAACTGGCAATAGGTCTCAAAAAATTGCCTTATGTGCTGTTTATTTACCTCCTCCCCCGAAACTTGATATTCAGACTACGTTTCTTGAAAGTGTTAGTCGTGTTATAAATCAGGCTGATAATATCGTGGTTCTTGGTGACTTTAACTTGGGTGGGATAAAATGGAATAGTCAGCAAAATTATAATTATACAATGCCTAGTAATATGCGCAGTGCAGTTGAGTACTCTTTTATTGATTATTTAAACATTAACAATCTATTTCAACTTAACAATATATATAACTATTATGGTAGAATTTTGGACTTAATTATGAGCACTAATAAAGATGATAAAGTTTTTACACCGCCACATCCCTTAAGTAAATTGGACTTACACCATCCTCCTATTTTGTATTGTGTAGAATCATCCGAATTTGCTTATGTTCAAAATAAAAATAGCGTTATGTTGAATTATTTTAAGGCCGATTATAACGTGATTTTAAAGGAACTAAAAAACACCGACTGGCAATTAGAGTTTTCTCCCTGTAAAACTATTGACGACATGGTAACTATTTTTTATATAATCATTAGAAATAAGATTAACACTAACATTCCTAAACGGACCCCAAAGCAATGTAAATACCCACGTTGGTTCTCTTCTGCGCTGATTAGATTGATAACTGAAAAAGACAAAATCAGAAAAAGATATAAAAAATATAATAACCCTCGTGACAAAATAGAATTTGAAATATTACGGGAAAGATGTTCTAAATTATTTGATTCATGCCATAATAACTATAAGCGCACCATTGAACATGCTGTTTCCAAGAATCCTAAAGTATTCTGGCAATACGTTAAACACAAACGCAATAATAATTCAACTTATCCAGCACGAATGTACCTTAACGGTTCTGTTGCTGAAAATGGTTTGAATATCGCCAACTTATTCGCTACACATTTTTCTTCCGTGTACATCTCTGATAGTTCCCAGACATTGAGTGACCCATCTGTGGCTTGTGACGATTCTATGTCTTGTAAGATACAGTTCAGCGAAAGGGAAGTTTTTACTAAATTGAGACAGCTAGATGCCAGTAAGGGTGCTGGCCCAGATTTAATACACCCTATTTTTCTCGAACGGTGTGCTCCTGTCCTAGCAGCACCCTTAACTCAAATCTTTAATCGTTCCCTTGCGGATGGTATTTTTCCTATCGAATGGAAAAAATCTAGGATCGTTCCCGTATTAAAAAAGGGCGAAGAAGATAATATAAAAAACTATAGACCTATTTCAATTTTATCCACCTTAGCAAAATTGTTTGAATCCCTTCTTTACCCCGTTATTTACAAACACTTAAGTAGGTTTATTTCACCGCATCAACACGGATTCAGAAATGGCCGTTCTACCCAAACTAACTTGACCCATTTTATATCTGATATATCAACAGACATTGATAGCGGACACCAAGTTGATGCTATTTATACTGACTTTTCAAGTGCTTTCGATAAAGTCAGCCATAACCGCTTGGTACAAAAACTTGAATTGTATGGTATTCATGGCTCTTTCTTGCGTTGGTTTGGGTCGTATTTGGACAATAGGCAACAGGTGGTTTCTATTAGTGGTTATGAGTCTGATGTATTTCAGGCTCGTTCAGGGGTACCTCAAGGATCGCACTTAGGACCTCTTCTTTTCATTACTTTTATTAACGACCTCACTTATCGACTGAACTGTGACTTTTCCCTATTTGCCGACGATCTTAAAATATACAAAAGAATACAAACAGCAGCAGATTCTGATCTGGTCCAACGCGATCTTGACGAGATCGATGTCTGGTGTAAGACTAATGGTATGGTCTTAAATACGAAGAAATGCTTTTGTATTCGATACACGCGAAAAATACAACCATTGCTATTCCCTTATAATATAAATAACGAAACCCTAATTGAGGTTTCAGAGATCCGTGATTTGGGTGTTGTTATAGATCACGGACTGAAATTTACTTCGCACATATCCGAGATCGTGAAAAAGTCAGCACAGATGTTAGGATTCATCAGAAGAAATACAAAATCATTTAGTGTTAAGACAAAAATAATTCTATTTAATGCATTGGTTCGCTCTCAACTAGAATACGCCAGTATAGCATGGAATCCTATGTACACAGTACATTCTCAACGGCTTGAGAATATTCAACGCGCCTTCACAAGGCATATTGCCTATTTATCTCAAGGTATTTCCCATAGATGCCCATACGCGCAGCGTTTGACTTTCTTTCGCCTTCAGTCACTTCGAAATAGGCGCACAATGCATGATTTAGCTTTTTTATACAAAACTGTTAATGGTCTCATACAATGTGAACAGTTACTTGGACGCATAACGATATCCATTCCATTTAATCTTCCGAGAAAGCCAATAACTAGATTTTTTGAGCCCCCTGCCTGTAAAACTAACGTTGGGAGACATTCACCGGTTTCTAGAATGAGTACACAATATAACGAAATTTGCTCTAAGGTACCCGAGTTGGATGTGTTCTTTGGTTCCTTTCTTGGGTTTAAGAAGATATTGTACGCTCATTTCCGCAATACAACTTAGTAGTAAAATAGTAGTAGTAGAGTAGAATAACTGTGATGTTCATTCAATTTAAAATCTTTATTTAATAATATTTTTAGCTTAAGAATTGATTTAATGGTGTTGCTACTTTGAATGTTGTGTATACCTATAATTGGCATACACATCAGATTTTGTACCTATAAGACGACTCATTTCTAATGCATGATGTATATGCTGTTGGTGTACCTTTATATATAAATAAAATAAAATAAAAAATAAAAATGCCTGTATTCCCCGAAGGGTTAGACAGAGGCGTACTAATGTACATCCACAGTTCGCCGGTATGTTTAGGTCCCATGTAATAGGGGGCGAGCCTATTGCCATTAACCGGGCACAAATTCCTAACTCCGAGCTGCTACTGGGAATTTCATAGAAAAACCCAATAACACTTTGCACGACCTGGGAATCGAACCCAGGACCTCTAGCGTAGCAGTCGCGGTCAGGACCACTTGGCTATTGAGGCAGTTGAAAATATCACAAAAAGATTAATATTTTGTTAATCATTATACACATTTTTACCATGGAGAGCCATGCTTCGGCACGAATGGGCCGGAGTGATACCACAGCCTCACAGAAAACCGGCGTAAAACAACGCTTACGTTGTGTTTCGCCGAGTGAGTGATAATACCGGAGGCCCAAACCCTTATAAAAGGCCGGCAACGCACAAGCAACTCCTGTGGTGTCGCGGCTATCCATGGGCGGCGGTAATCGCTTATCATCACGCGATCCGTCTGCTTTGCGAACTAGGCAGATTGTGATCGGGCTGAATCTTACGTAGAGTGCACTCATGACGTTAGTGTTCGAGGAATATACATGTTTCGCATACACGTATGTTATCTTGTGTGGGGCCGAGGCAGCAAGGCCTTTGACCTAATGGGATCTTTTGTGCTTCCCCTAGATAACCTATTCCTCATCCTCTCCCATTTCTACAAACAGCTCTTCCATGAGCTTTATAATGAGGCCTGGGAGTATAAGTCTCTTGTAGTAGATGACCATACGTATAAGTAGTCGCATAAGCTTAAGCTCATTAGCCAAGTGGTCCTGAGCGCGACTGCTACGCTAGAGGTCCTGGGTTCGATTCCCAGGTCGAGCAAAGTGTTATTGGGTTTTTCTATGAAATTCCCAGTAGCAGCTCTGAGTTAGGAATTTGTGCCCAGTTAATGGCAATAAGCTCGCCCCCTATTACATGGGACCTAAACATACCGGCGAACTGTGGGTGTACATTAGTACGCCACTGCCTAACCCTTCGGGGAATACCTTTGACTAATAGTCAAAGGGGACAGGTGTGATGGTATGTTATGTTATGTTATAAGATAAGCTTAAGCTAACGCCTGATTGTCACTACTGTGATTTTCTAGTGAAGTTCTAGCAAAGCTTACGGGCAAAAATAATAACATATCGAGGTTACGCTACGCCGGGACCACCCCGCCGCGCCCGGATCCTGCACGTGTGCGGTGCAAGCCATGGGATCGAATTACATCTTATTACCATAGTACTTTGCTATGGAGTTTTAGATACATCGATCTAGGCCTGTTTTTTTCCATAAGCACCACGCTAGATTAGTTTAGGTGATAAGACGCTTTTCTTGTGGGAAAACAAACATTAATTAACTGAATACTTTAATTGACCACCATTACACTCTAAACATTATCTTAGAAAAACAATAAGGTGGCTTTGATATCCTACTCCTACTATTACTACTAATATTATAAATGCGAAAGTTTGTGAGGATGGGTGGATGAATGGAGATTTGTTACTCTTTCAAGCCGAAACGGCTGGATCTGGATAAAATTTGGCACAGATATAGATTATAGTCTGGAATAACAAATAACACAATAATTTTTATCTAGGTCGGACCCAATTATGAAGTCCACGCATTAGTATTCATTATTTTTACAAGCAATATGATTTTTTATGGATATACTATGAGTATGTAAATACCTAATAGATCCCTTAACATGTTACGCAGGAGCCATATATCAACGGCATCACTTGTCCTATGTGTCCTTGTCCTATCTATGCAATACCCTACATTTCTATTCTTCCAAAAGGAACCGCGCGGTGCAAGTAACGAGTGGTCGAAATTCAAAACAAATGACAAGTCATAAACAAGATTATTGTCTCCAAGTTTTTTTTAAGGTCGAGCGTGGGAAGCTGTGTCAGATAATGAAATTTTATTCTATTAAATTGAGCAAAAAAGTGTAGGATTGGATTTTGAAACGATTTCTAAAACGAAAGGACACAACGGTTTTGCATTGTTCAAAATTGTTTACTTGTGATAATTGAGATAAATTTATACACCTTACCCTTTGAATTACAAAAAAAAAACCATATTTGTCAATTCTCTCTTCAAATCTCTATCGGGCATAAGAATCCTCTCCCTTGTGCAAATCTTGTCAGTAAAAAAACAACTGTTAATCTATTCTAACCGAACATCTCGAGGACACTCGAAGATTCAAATTTCGAATTATAATTTTTTATCAGCATCAAATTGCGACGCTGCCCTTTTGCTGAATGAAAGAAAGATGGCGTGCGATATGCAAATTGTATTCATCGTCAATTTTATTGATTTTCGTCCTTTTCAACTGCAACTTGAAGTGTGAGCGCGCATAATAAGTTGTTTTGTTAATAAATGATAAAGATTTAACGATCATTTTGAATAAATACAGATAGAGTCATACTTTTGTTTATGATTTCGCATAATTATTAGTCGCGATTGCAAGCCGAATACTTGATCGGAAAATATTAACCAATTATTCTTTAACTTTATATAAAACCGGCCAAGTGCGAGTTGGACTCGCGCATCATCACAACTATAAAAGGCGCCAAGTTTTTCGAAAATCACTTACCTGAAAATAAAATGATATTTTTTTATGATGATGAGTCTGCGATATGAATATGACATAAGATGCTTGGCCAAATTGTCATGAAAAACCGTAGCCCACACACACATTCGGATGCATTGACAGCTTAACACGTTAGAGACAGATAATCTTCCACACAACAACACTAGAGACAACATTATCATTGCACAATACATATCAATCGACTCTTGATTCCTGTCAAAAGTATACGGGCGCAACGGACTTCTTGAGAGGCGGAACATGCTTATGTTACACTACGTTATGAAACGTCATCATTATTTTTTATTGATTTACCCGTTTAATATTAGCAGATTTTTTTAAATTGTATTTAGATATAAAACTCTTTTATGTGGTTTAACTTGACATTTACAGCTGACGTTTCTAAGTCTCAATGAATAATAACAATATGTGGTTACAATGTTCTAAACACAAATGAATAGAACTTTATTATTTACCTTATGCTTATCATTATTTTGTATCACATGCAAAACACGATAATATGCAATGATTACCACAGAAATACCGTTTACAAGAAACTAGAAAAACTAGTATAAACTATAAAAAAAAAATGCACGCATCCCCATCCCAGGCTTATCCTAAGGTTAGCTTCCAATTTATCTGATTCCGATTATCAGTTTTACATGAAAAAACTGCTATCTGAATTCCATAATCCTATGAAAAAGTTTATCAGAAACAGATGACATAAGGGTCAACAGCCTGCGACACACTTTCCAGGAGCAAAACTCAATTAAAAAAAAAACAACTTATTACCCGCTCTTTGTCTTTATTTTATTGCCCGCCCCGTATTTAGCCCTGCCTCCAAGCACCTATGTTGTCTAGTGACGTAATACAACTCTGCCTTCGTTTATTGTTAATGTATTTGTTCGCTCTATTGTTAGTACCTGTCATTTGTATTTTTTTTACTTCGGAAATGGACACCGGAAAGAAGGTGGATGCAGTCAGTATCGATTTGAACTTGTCCGCGTAAAGTGCAATTTTATTATTTTATTTTACACTCGACTCTACCTGTTGTAATACAAGTGTTTTTGTTTATATTTAAAAGTTTTTTGTTGAGTTTTAATTTATTTTTTGTGACATCAGTGGTCTCTTTCAAAATGAAATACCCACGAAGAAAATTGTTTACGAAATGCGTATCAGAATATGATGCCACACTTTGTAAGTGTTTTTTTATTCATGTTATAAAAGGGCGAGAATATTTCAAATGAAATTAATGTGTAACTAAATATTTTTTTTAGTGTTCACTGTTTTTTATTTATAATTAATAAAAACAATCATAACCATAAAATAATTAAAAACATCAGTCTTCATTATTTTTTTAATTAAATATTCATCGTCATACTAGTAACAATGTTGCATTTTATAATTATTTTATTGGATTTACTACTTCCCTGATAAAGTATACATACATAAGACTATTTAAAAACTTAATATATAAATTACCTAAAAATTTTCCAAGTCCTCATTTTCCGCACGTTCTAAGTATACATCTGCTAGCCGTAAAACAAAAATATTCCTGCGCAAAATTCGTAAATGGAACGCAAGGAATCCGATCGAGCGCTAGTTTATGGTCTTGTATAAATTACTACCATATGTCGTTTCTTACTACTACGTAGGGGTGTCATACTAAACTACTGAATTTTTCTTTATTCCCTAAAAAGGAAAATTCTAAAGCATATCATAAAAAAAATATTGAATTGAAATGACAGTCAATAAATTGCCTGTGTTTAAATTTTCTCGTTAAGTATTTATCCAGATTAAGTAATACATTTTTTTTAAATACCTACATCGGTTTCTTTAAAATAATATCCTCTACATTTATATTAAAATCCAGAATTAAAAAATCAATCATAATATATAATTTATTTGATTAATCTGTATCATTCGTCATGTGTTACTGATGATAACCACACCTTTAAGCGGCGGTAGCCTATCTAGCCGATAGCCCAGTGGCCGGATTATGTGGTTGCCGGTTCGAAGCCCAACCATTGCACTACCAACGTGAACCCACTCGGTTACGATTATTAACCCTCGTGCTAAGATAAATGCTTGTGTTAACAAGCATTTATCTTTCCATTAACTCTTTTTCTTTCTTTCTTTTTATTGGAATTATAAAAAAAATTGCACTTGCTATCCCTTAGGCTATTATCATGACCAAGAATTAGAGACATTCGTCCCGACTCTGAGCCGCGTTATTAACCAGCTCATCGTGCAGACACGAATAAATCAAGTCTGGGCGCTACGCAACCCTAGAATAGGTCTAGTCATAACACGCAAGGGAGTGGTTAATTTTGAATAACTGTGACTGTGATTGAGTTTATTGCATTAATTCTGTCGAAACTCACAACAAGTACTGTGCTTTGTTTTCGACCATGATTTTTCATAGTATATTTTTAAGTAAATAGCTGACGATAATGGCCTTTTCATAACAACGGTTAGCACTGGATATGATGAATAAAGCATGTGTGTGTGTGAAAATGTCATTATTGTCAACTTATCCCGCCCTTTATCCCTTCTCTGTATTTGTCTTTATCCTCACAAAAATAATTTAGTTGATTTTTTACGAAATAATAATAAGTTAAACGATCTACATTTCACCCCACAATAGTATAGATGGCGGAAAATGCAAAATAATATTTCTTACAAAGAGGTATCATTTGTAAGTATTAGCTAAGGAAGCGCTGCAATTGAATAATTCATCACGATGTTGTTTTCCCGCCGAAACGCTATGGTTTTTTTTTCAAGCAAAGGCGTGTAAAGTGCCTCCGTAGTCCGTACTGTTATAAATATGCATATGATATCGTTAGCGCGGATGTAAATTTATCGTATGCATAATTGTGACGTCATTAATTTGGCGTGGCATAGGTCAGGGATGTTATTTTTAACGTAATATTTTAGATGTTCTATTTTTTAAATGTTTTTTTTTTTAAGATTACTTAGTTACCCATAAGCCGGAAACATGGGATTCTTTGAGCTTTTTTCAGCGTTTCTTCTCAGAGATGGTCAGCTAGAAAATATCGGCGCAATCTAGTTAAAAAAAATTAAAACATTTACTTACTTTAAAATTTACAGAAATAAATATCACATAGCATCATTTATCATTTACACGAAGCGACCATTAGACCTACGCAAGTCTACTTCTGAATAACCTAAGATAAGCTATACTTAGTTGTTTCTCATAGGTCACTACATCAATCTTTGAATGACAATCGCGCCCGACGGCACAGAAGGGTTGTTGATGTGTTAAGTTTGGTCACCCATCCATAGGCTGACCGCAGCAAGCCCAGTTTAACTTTGCAGGTCGATTAAAAATACCTCTTTGCTTCCAGCGTGTCGGAAGGACAGCCACCGGCCGGTAGACGCGGCGGCCATAATGAAGGAGAAAAGCAAGAACGCCGCCCGTTCCCGAAGAGAGAAAGAGAACGCAGAGTTTCTAGAGCTGGCCAAGCTTCTCCCACTACCCTCCGCGATTACGTCACAGCTGGACAAGGCGTCCGTCATCAGACTTACCACGAGCTACCTTAAGATGCGACAAGTATTCCCTGATGGTCAGTACCTGATGTTTTTTGTATTAAAACCTTTATCGGTACATAGTTCTATTACTACTGCTACTAATGGGAGAGCCATGCTTCGACACGGAAGGGCCGGCTCGACCGCAGTAATACCACGGCCTCACAGAAAACCTACGTGAACCAACGCTTACGTTGTGTTTCGCCGAGTGAGTGAGAATACCGGATGCCCAAACCCTTTTAAAAGCCGGGCAACGCACTTGAGACTCCTCTGATATTGCGGGTGTCCATGGGTGGCGTAATCGCTTACCATAAACAGACAGGCTTACATAAAATAAAAGAGTTGCATATCTGTGAAATTAAGTTTCTCCTAAGTTCTGGGTCCGATTCTCCAGAGCAAAGAGCAAGCAGCTCAGAGTTTGGATTTTTCGGTAATGAGAATAGTCTCACCCGCTGTTACATAAAACCTAAACATACCAGCAAACTATAGTTGTACATTACCACATCTCTGCCTAATATTTCGGGGAATACAGTCGTGAAGGTATGTCTTATGATATTGAAACGTGGACCTCTTGAAAATCAAGCGCGTCATAGCAGTTTACTCATCGATCTTCCTTCATCCCCAGGTCTTGGTGACGCGTGGGGCGCAGCGCCACCACCCCCCCAGCCCAGAGAGCTGTCGATACGGGAGCTGGGCTCCCATTTACTCCAGACCCTCGACGGGTTCATCTTCGTGGTCGCCCCTGATGGCAAGATCATGTATATTAGCGAAACAGCCTCCGTGCACCTTGGACTTAGTCAAGTTAGTATATACATATCGAGCTACACAGTGACTGATGCATGCGTGCCGTAAGTTGGGACTGTTCTTACCAAAATCACTATAATACAGATCGAACTACACAATGACTGATGCATACGTGCCGTCAGTTGGGACTGTTCATCCCAAAGCCACTATAACACAGGTCGAGCTACACAGTGACTGATACATGCTTGCCGTCAGTTGGGACTGTTCATCCCAAAGCCACTATAACACAGGTCGAGCTACACAGTGACTGATGCATGCGTGCCGTCAGTTGGGACTGTTCTTCCCAGAGCCACTATAACACAGATCGAACTACACAATTACTGATGCATGCGTGCCGTCAGTTGGGACTGTTCTTCCCAGAGCCACTATAACACAGATCGAACTACACAATTACTGATGCATGCGTGCTGTCATTTAAGACTGTTCTACTAAAAGCCACTATGACTCTTTTCTCAAAAGGTCATTTCAGATATCACCTTGTATTTGTAGATCACATATTTGCTACTACATATTTACAGTTGCCGCAAAATAACTTGAACCAAAATGGTGGATGCACAGTAGTTGTTTTTTAGTACATTTTCCACGCAAATACACTGCTCAAACTTTCCCCCTCTCCGTTAGTTTGGGTCAAGTTACTTTGCGTAAACTATACTAAGTATGTCTAAACTTTATACCACGAGTATTTGAGTTTGTTTTAGTTTTATTTCTCGTTTATATTTTCATGTTTTTAAGTAGTGACGTGCTGGCTCAAGCGTCGCGTACAAGTCGGTCTTATCGAATGAACCGAAGAGCGACGAATCCGAGAATTAGTTCTCGTAATGTTCGCTCTAATGAATTAGTTCGTTCAGGTTCATTAACTAGACAAGGCTGGTGGGTATGTACTTACAGTTTGCTACCCCACAGGTAGAACTCACCGGCAACTCAATATATGAGTACATCCATCAGTCAGACCATGAGGAGATGACAGCAGTGCTCAGTATACAACACCCGCATTCATACCTTCCACATCAGTACCCCAGTCTCGGGTAAGTACCGCCACCGATATAATTACATTTATGTACCTACAATGTTTATAACCGTGATTTCAGAGTTTATAATATTGATAGGTAGTCTGTTCAGGCTAATATGCTGGTTTCAATATTAGATATTGAAATTAAACTACTTTTCACAGATTTTATATGAAATTAAACTACTTTTCACAGATTTTATAGCGTTCTATTGATATTATTTAATTCCCGACGTTTCGGATCCTTTACAGCGTCCATGGTCACGGGTAGTTAATGTTAAAATTACTAACAGCTACCTTACATTTTTGTTCATTATTAGCGATCCGCAGAATGAGCTCACCGTGTCCTTTGGTCTTGCAATTTTGGGCTTGTATTTAGATTTAATAGATTCCGTAATGGGATTCCAAGCAGCTGGTAAGGATCCAAAACATGGGGGATTAAAAACCATTAAAAGTTTTAAATTAAATTCTAACTCATTTAAATTGCTTAGTTTAGGCGTTTCTAGCTTTACAAATAATAGCAATGTGTTTAAGCAATTTACGATTATTATATTCGTTAGGTACCCAGTAGGCGGCACGTGGGGACCAACAGTAGACATTGAGTGTGAACGGGCCTTCTTCATCAGAATGAAATGCGTCCTCGCCAAAAGAAATGCTGGGCTCACCACCTCAGGGTACAAGGTAAGGACTGTCAATATTAGCGCTATTTAATACACATATAGTACGCTGTCTGGGTGGTTGTCTATGTCAGAATTTGTGTTTGTAAATGCATACATCAGATACATGAAGAAATTTTGAAATAGATGCTTCATATTTAGCCATACCTACTTACCGCACTCTCTAATCGGAATAATGATTATTGGCAACGATAATTTAATAGATTTCATCAATATCATCACCTGAATCCACATTGGGGGAGACCTACGTCCAGAATTAGACTTAGTCAATGTTGGACGTAGGTCTCCCCCAATGTGCGCTAATTCATCCTATCCTCGGTTTGTCGCACCAGCTCCGCCAGCAAACGCCTTTTTCCGCCATCGTTCCACGCGACAGCAGTTCCATCCCCATCATTTAGATGGTTAGCAGTCCACAACTGTAAGTTTCTCTAGAAATTTTCGGCCTCACACAACAAAACTGTGGAATGAACTATCGCCTGTAGTATCATTTTACTCAGCATCATCTAGTCCCAAACTAAGCAGCGAGCAAACGAGCTTGTACTATGGGTACTAGACAATGGATATAATACTTATATACTTTTTACATAATATAATACGACGTTCTCAAACCTTCAACTAAAGAGCGAGATACTTGATGCTCCCGATTCCGATACTAAAAGATCGTTTTTTAAACGATACTCGTTTAAAAATCTTTTCAAACGAAATTGGAATTTACAAATTCTAGTTGTTATTTCATTCGCCCAATTCAAAATAAATCTTTAAAACAATACCAGCACGCGTTGCATAATGTGGGGTCCTATTGTACTGACGCGTTTGATTGTGTAAACACATGAAAGAGGGTATTAGCTGCAATAACATGGGGTTATGGGATTTCCTACCATGGGATAAGAGGTTTTACTACAATTGGTATTAATCGAAGGGGTTTATGAAGCAAGAAATATATGTGAGAAATTAGGGGACTGTGTTTAAGAGAGATTTTTGTATACCGGGGTTCCACAAGGAAGTGTTTTGGGTCCTAGGGAGAAATCAATATTCATGCAATAATAGACTTCTTGCTTTTATTACATGACGAAATGTCCTTTATTATAAGATGATAATATACCTAGATACTTGACTTACTTTAATACTTAGTCATATTCATCTACGTAAGAAGGAAGATATAATATTATTGTATCATTTTAGTTATTACCTACATACATTCACGCTTTTCTCCCACAGGGGTAGGCAGAAACTATAGACCGCCACTTGCTACGATTCTTGCATACTTCTTTTGCTTCTGCGACATTCATACATCTTCTCATACATACGCGCCGTTTGCGTGTACTACGCACCTGACCTTTTTGAAAGACTTCGCCAATAAGATCGGTGTACGTCCTTCTAGGACGACCTTTTCTGACGCTACCGCTGATATTCGCCTTATAAATTCCTTTCGTTAATCGTCTTTCATTCATAATCTCAACATGTCCAAACCAAACTTTAGTTATTATAAGATAAATAAATGAGATGGCATACATACCATAACGCCTGTATTTCCCGAAGTGTTCGGCAGAGGTGAAGATACTGCTACTATAAATAATATTTATGACTTTTGAAAAAAAAACATACGTTATCAATGCTATCAAGGAAGGTATATTACTTATCTCATAGAATACAACTCATCTTGAAGGAACTGTAGTCAGAAGCACCAGACTCTTAAGTTGACATGGTCTCCTCTAATCGATGACATTAACTTCAGGTGATACATTGTTCGGGGTACCTCCGAGCGCGTCGCTTTGGAGAAGGATCAGCGCCTCTCGGCCTCATCGCAGTGGGACACTCACTGCCGCCATCTGCCGTCACGGAACTCAAATTACACTCGAACATGTTCATGTTCAGAGCTTCGCTGGATATGAGACTCATATTCTTGGATGCAAGGTATGTAGCTAATGATATTTTTTGCTAGTCGAAATTGAGAAGAAAGACTTAAGTATTTGGGTGGATTTTCCGACTGCAAAATTTACGCGGTAACAGCTGTTTGATTTCGGAGGCAGCAAAATTTTAATCATTTAAATTAAGATATTTTGATGACACTTTGTATTCAGAGAATAAAGAATATCAATAAGTACAGTAAACCGCAAAGTAAAAAAGTTCCCCTAATTGTAAAAAAAACTACTTTGTTGAAATTCGGCTACGGGGATTCAGCATCACAGGACAGTAGGAAACTGCAGGTTTATTCTTCAGTTACGGTGGTTTAAATTTTTCTTTCAAGGAATTTTTCAGTTTTGAAAACGCGTTTTCTTAGTTTATTCATTTAAACCCAGCATCTACATAGTTAATTTATAGTTTTATATGGTTTTTGATGGTATAGTATGGGTGTGATATGTTACGATTGCCGTTGCGAAACCAAACACATTAAAAAACCAAACGAGTGCTTGTCAGACTCTTGCACTGGGGCCTGCCGGGAGTAACTTTATCAGTCCATCTGTTTGTTTCCTGTCACGCTTAAACCGCTGAACCAATTTTGATACCGACTAGTGTAGTAATAGATTTGACCTTGGAGTAGGTTACACGATACCTTTTGTCTCAATAAGCCTAAGGGCTAAAGCCCTAAAGGCCCAGCACGATAGGATTCAATAATGGAAACTACACACATTCGTTCTGTTTAAAAAATGACAATTATCAGAAAAAAATATAAAATTATATCTTCAACGATATTGAAATCTATAAAATTATTACAGGTAATCACAGAATACCAAATAAAAATTGAAAATTGAATAAGGCCTATAGAAACGTACTTACCTCGAAAGTTCTGCAATAAAACTTTTGCGGTAAGTAATATTTACTTCAAAGAGACATTGTTAGCAATGATACGAAACATTAATTGATCAAGTGCGACTTTTACAACAATATTATTATCTGATGCCGCGAAACCACTACACAAACATATCGAAAAATAAAATCCAAGAAAAGAACACAATAATTCACATACAATAAACAATTTGATGATAAAATCAGCGGAGAGCCATAACGGCGCGACGCCAAACGATTTCACAGACGTAGCGTCGAGGAGGGCAATATCGATATTTAGTATCGATATTGGCGCAACACTGGCTGGTTTTATCGATGTAAAATCTATCTACGTTTCCTATTTATAAAAAAAACGCTGAAATAAAATCAAAGAGGTATATTTTAAAGTGTTACAAAATATGTGGTGGTTACAATATAGAGAAATGTCTGAAATGGCATTTTGAAGAAAAACTTACTATAGTTCGCGCAACATAACTTGCCCCAAAACTAACGGAGAGGGAGAAAGTTTGCGCAGTGCATTTGCGTGCAAAATGTACTAAAAATCGACTGCTGCGCATCCGCCATTTTGGTTCAAGTTATTTTGCGCCATCTGTACTTACATTAAGCGAACTGTCAAGAACATCAGGGCCATAATAGTTTTAAATTGACTACTTCAAAATGGCGACATGCATGCATCAGATATCAAGATATGGTAAGGATATCAGACCAACGAATATTGGTGTTTATTTTCTACTAATCTTTAGTTTTTGATTCAAGGGAGCCTTGAACAGTTTCGAGGCACACAAAGGCCTCCACTTGGTCAAGAGCCTCAAATCTGCTATTTAATTATTTAGCTTCAGAATTGTTAATGTTTGACTGTGTTGTTTACAAAATTCGTCACTTCTTGTGTCATTTACAGTAGGTTTCTATAACAAGTCTGTCCTATGTTTACTAGAGATAGGAATTTGACATTATGTCCTTACAAGTGATGTCAAAATCTTATCTTAAAATCAGCAAATGTTTTGATAGAATTGATGTAGAAACTGGATTTATGTGTCATTAAACTTTTTTTCTGAATTGATACAATTCATAATATGGTAGATGTGATCTCCAAGATATTTGCGCAGGGCATACGATATAGTGCTCATACAAATTCTAATCACTGTGTCTTCATGTAAGATCCACATGCTTAGACCAGGAGAAATCAATAAACAATTAAGATAAGGCTATTCTTTACTAAATTAATCACACTTTTAATTTCGTAAGAATATGTTGACATGTCAAGTCCTTAGTTGTAGAGTCGGAGGGCGCTTTTCCACGAAACGCTAACGCGCATTGTTGAGTAAGGTTTACGCGCCCCTGATTGGCGTGAACTAATAAATGTTGAACTTGCGAACAGTACGCTTGTCCACTGTTATCGACACGGTAAAAAACATTTAAAGCTCTACTTGTCGTAAAAGTTATCACGAACGTGGAGTAATTTTTCAATACCTGTTCGGTTTACGCATATAGCTGGATTTCTTACCCCAAAAAATTTACGATATATCTCAAGCGTACATCCGTCTGAACACTATCGAAGACAAATTTTTATTATGACATTATATTAAATTATTTAATCAATAAAAAGTCTATATACGAACATAATGTAATAAATAAAATTATATATTATGTCGGCTGCAATGGAAACCACGCAGATCCTTGGCCTTGTTCACTCGGTACTTAAAGTCGTTTGGACACAGTCAGAAAATACTTATTTAATATTCTTACTGAGATAAGTAGTACACAGTAACCAACGACTAAAATATTTTCAAATTGATAAGTTATTCAAGCAAGAAGATATGATTTACAGCCATAAGTAAGAATTCACAGACATTTGCAACTTCAACCACTGCAGGGTAAAATCTAATAATCATTGAAAATAATGTAATTAACAAAAATCTCTAATTAATCTAAATAGCAAAAATGTACAGTAGCATTTTTTTAAACGTCAGTGAACGAGCGAACGTCTGTAGTCGCGTATTCTCTCTCCAAATAATCGGAGCACTTCAAAGTAATATTTAATCAGGTACCATTAAACTACACCCGTCTTGTCCCGTGAAGATATGTGTCGACTCAATTGGAAGCCACTCTTAGCGTTCAACATAATTAATTAGCGATGTGGTTCCTCACAGCTGTGTTAATGGGTGCTAACTACTCGTGAACGAACATTGTCTTGACTCAGAATCATGGATAAAATTGTGTTCATACAAAATTCTGTGGTGATATAGGTATATCTATTTGGCAAGACTGCAACTAAACTACAATTTTGTTGTAACAAAAAGGATATTCAGATTCTAACTAGGACTTTTTAAGCGTATTTTGATAGGTATTTTGTAGTGTTGTATTCAATCGATTCGAAAATTACTTTTTTATTATTACTTACGGTCAATTCGTTTTCGTAACTATTGTGTCGTGTCGTGTCGATTTCAACGCGGCGCGTGTCGCCTGCATTGGAAAGCGCGCAGCCTGCATTGTTCGTTACCAATACAGAGTTATGTGCCGTTTCTAAGAAACGCGTGAATTGCCGACTATATTGCTTGCACTTGGTTATTTTCAACTATTAATTATTGCTGGCTTATTTCCATGTCCATCTGCGTATACGAGAAAAGCCTAGTGTTGTGTTTCTTCGTTTTATCGATATGATAAATTATATTTATTACTAGCTTCTGCCCGCGACTTCGTCTGCGTGGACTTCAGATAAAAAGTAGCCCATGTGTTATTCCAGACTATAATCTATCTCTGTGCCAAATTTTATCTAGATCCGTTCAGCCGTTCTAGCGTGAAAGAGTAACAAACATCCATCCATCCATCCATCCTCACAAATTTTCGCATTTATAATATAGTAGGATAGCAAGTAGGATTTGAGGTCTAGCTAAACTAAATTAATTGGGTTTTTCAATAGAATTTTTACCAGCTACTCGTATCTAGGATTTGTGTGACAATAGATTCGCTCAATATACCGGCGAACTGGGGATGTAATTATAATTACATATCTGGCTAACCCTTCCTGCGAGGAACACAGGCGTTATGGTAGTACATATTTGGCCCTTTTTTAAACATATTGAAGATATTTTAATGAGCAGCGATGTTCATTGCTGCTTGCTCAAATCGTCCAAACAAACATTTTACAGAACATGAAATAGGCTTAATGCATCAATATTCTGCTAATGAATATTAGCCGATAACGGTAAAAATAACGATAAAAACGGGATAAATATCGTTATGTTTTTTTTAATTTATCAAAACAAATGTGACATTTGCAGCAAATTATTTTCACTTGGTGTTATTAAAATTATTTTTCATCTGACTCTGTAAGGGCCATAAGGGTACTATCTATTTAAAAAAATACAAATATTAGTATTTTTTCAGTTAATGTATTTATTTACAAATTTATGAATTTCATTATTTTTTTATGAACTTGTCAAAAAAGTGATCAGTTTTTGATAAGTTGGTTAAAGCGTCCGGTATTAACCGGAAGACCGTAGGTTCGAACGCTGCCTAAGATCGTATGTATCTTTCACTTAAATTTTAAAAATAAACAAGTCAATCCCACTGTAATCGTCTCCCAGGTACCAGGGTAGCATCACTGTTAGGATATTATATTGCAAAACATTGCCACCTGGGCCCCAGATGTTGCAACATGACACTACAGATAACATATTTGGTCATAGATAATGATGAGCTTAGCTCTTACGACTTAAAAGTTTATCTATTCAGTCAGTTACCTATTTTGGTAACCAGATAACTTATTTTATTACTGGTAATGGCATGACTCATGTTGTCAATGTCCTAGGTTGTTAGGAAATAATTTTGTGAAGTCTTGTATTAACTTTAGAATGTGAAGGCTAATTTCGACCTGGGGCAGGACCCGCGATGGCTTAGTGGTCATAGCGTTTGGTGTATCTAACCAGAAGACGTAGGTTCGAATCCTACCCGCAGTTAAACTTTTTCTTCTCTAAACTAAATATTTATAATCTTAGCATTAATCATAGAAGAATGGAGCAGGTTTTTCTATAAAAAAAATACACGGAAATAAAATCTATTTTCATAATAAAAATCACGTAGGTACAATTACGCAGACAAATAGGTCCATAGCCTTTATTGCGTAATAATAAAGTCTTATTTCCATCACCTTTACAAAAACCAATTGCACCAACTACTTTGCAGACATTATACCTAATAGTAAAGTAATGTGTTAGCTCTTAATACACAATGTTAAGGTATATTTTTGCTTACGTTTATATACCTTGGACCGCAATAATAAGTTTGTGATTCGTACGTGCTGAAGTGTGCGATCGGCGGATCACTTCCGCGCATTCAGCAAATTGTAGAGTTTGCTGCATGGACAATATTTATTACTAAGCCTTATATTTGGGTTTGCTTGCAAAGATTTTTCAATAGTACGGCTAGTGATCGATTCGATTCCCAGGTCGAGCAGTCTTTTTGGGTTGTCTATGTCCGAAGACTATTTTTGTGCCCGGTTTTCGGTACCTACTAAGTTCACCCTCTTATGAGATCTAAACAATAGCTACCTGTGGTTGTACATTGCTATACCTCTGCCTAAGCCCTCGAGGAATACAGGCGTGATGGTTAGTTCTAGTACTTACGGTCGACATAACTGAGCGCGTCTGAAGTTCAATCAAAAGTCTGTGTTTTTTTTTCTATACATTTACGTGCGATTTTTCGGCTCAGTTGTGACAAGGTGGCTTTAAAATTTGCCCGGGTGGGCGTAAGATACAGTACGCCTCTGTATATTTTATTTTCCACTAATTAAATAAAAACAACAAATAATAAATGGCAAAAAATAGCTGGAACTTTAAAAAATCTGCTTTTTGGAGACACAAAAAATATCAGGTCTCTTAAATCAAGAGGGGTTGAAACAAAGCTTCCCCAAGTGTGGTATAATTGACACCCGTTTTCACTACCCCTTGGGGTATTAACTGACAGTAGAGTATCGGATGTCCGCACTTAAACAACAATCAATTAACTATAAAACAAAGCTATTTTTTTCCGTAATGGTTAGGAAATCTATTTTTTTTTTTATTACATGAGGGGGAACTAAAACACCGCGTGATTTTTGTGGCTAAGTAGTAGGCCAAGCACGAATACTTTCGAAAACGTATTCATATCAAAATCGAGAATAATTTGTATTAGAAGGAGGTTAATGAACGTAGATGAAGCGAAAGTGGTGTGCCAGGATCGTAGCAAGTGTAGTCTCTGCCTACCCCAATGGGAGACAGATGTGAAAATATGTATGTATGTATGAGATTTGTAGCAGAAAAAACCTCATTCGTTTACGATACGAATTTGATAGTTTTTCGTGCTTAGTCTACAGTTCTTATCTCGGATACTTTGCAGATAAATAATGTTTATTTCACTTACTAGTCAATACTGCTTAGATGCCTGCCTAAACTACTTAGATAACTGCCTCATTAGCCAAGTGGTCCTGAGCGCGACTGCTACGATAGAGGTCCTGGGTTCGATTCTCAGGTCGAGCAAAGTGTTATAGGGTTTTGCTATGAAATTCCCAGTAGCAGCTCGGAGTTAGGAATTTGTGCCTGGTTAATGGCAAATCTAAACATACCGGCGAACTGTGGTTGTACATTAGTACGCCTCTGCCTAACCCCTCGGGGAATACAGTCGTGATGGTATCTTATGTAAACTACTTAAATGGCGCCGGCAGTTCCTAAATTTATATATTTTTATTTTTATAAGTAAATAAATTGACGACTGAAAGGCGAAACGCCGAAACAAATTCGAAGATTCTCGTTTAATGTCCAGAGAGCCAGATGGACGACCAATCCTCACATAATATTACGATATTAAAAAATATACATACACATATCAAACTCGTGGGTCGTCGGTGTCTGCGTGGGTTTCTCTCATATCGGTACTGGATCGGGAATCAAAATCACGACATAGCAATGAAGAGATAACAAAGCCTATATAGGACGTGTTTAAAAACATCGATCGAATAACTAAATAATATCGATATCTTTATGTAAGGGTACCACTACCGTTACGTAAGGGTACCGGTATTGACAAGAATGTCGTACAAGTCAGACACGGCTGTAGCTCTTAGAATCCCACCCTATCATTAGGATGAGTTCAAGGACCAAAGCCATCCTAATCTTAGCTAACCACATGCGCTTAAACCTTATTGCTTTCATAGTCACTATATTAATTTTCGATAGTGCCACTTATAATAAAAAAAATACAACAAGCACACACACCTAATCAAAAAACATATTGTATCATCGAGCGAAAAAATGGTTGACACAAAAAAATATTGCGCGTCACTTCCGGCAATTAGAATTGCAAAAAAACAATACGTGTCAAAGGGACGCGACCCCCGACACTCCAGTTATAAGGGTTAACTAATTACTGTGGGCCTGAGGGGACGGGAATTGTTATAAGGGGATGGGTATCGTATCGTCAGGAGTTTGATACGAAAGCATGAGCATTAAATAGGTGAGATAAACTAACAGAAAATCTTAAAAACGTCAGGAATGATCGTTGTTACTTCCTATAGTCTTCCCTAAAAGAACAACAAGTAAAACTCGCGTGAAAATTTTATAAAGTTACAGGACGGACGCGTTTACCCACCCAAACACGCAATACGTAGACGATCCTTAATGCTAGTAGACTTTAGACATTTACAGCAACTGAGCGTCACTTAAAAAGTTGAGTTTATTTTGTCCATAAATTAATAACTTATTCTCCTATCAAGTATTCAATTCAAACATTCCTGTTTTTAAAGGAAGGTAATTTAAATTTCATCTTCTGCCATGGAAATTTCCGACCCAATAGCTCATGTTTCTTCTCAGTTAAAAATAACGCTATTATGTAACTTATAACCGATATCGGCTAACAGTTATTTCGTTATTTACAGAGTGGCATCGTTAACGGGCTACGAGCCTCAAGACCTGATTGAGAAGACCCTCTATCACTACATACATGGTACCGATGTGTTACATATGAGGCACTCACATTGTACGCGTGAGTATTTCGACCTATTAAATTACATTACTGTGATTTTTAAAAATTACTTGTTGTACTCGAAATCTTCTAACGAGCCAGGCAGACGATCTGTGTGACTAACATGCATTATTAGTTTAACGTAGTTCACGAGAATAATTAACGACATCTGAACGATGACACGATTTGTGTGGTACACATAACCAGCTGGTAAAGATTGATTCTTAAGAAGAGTAACTGCAGACGGGATAACTGTTTTTTTTTTTATTTCATATTTCATATTTTTATTTGCAATCCACAATGTAATACAGGTGTTAAATATGGGATTGCGTTTATTTAACAGTGGATGTGCTATGGCTGGTATAATCGATAATGATCTATCATCACATGTTTTTTTTTTCCAAAAAGCTTACTAGCAATGTGGGTCACACATTATTAGTATTCTTGTTAACCCCTCGTGCTAAGCTAATTGCTTGTGTTACGAGTGGGTTCACGTCGGTAGTGCAATGGGTGGGGTTCGAACCGGCAACCACATGATCGCAAGTCCGACGCCCTAGCCATTAGGCTACCGCCGCTTTCAAACAACTTCTGCCTATATTTCAATGACATATTTAAAAAAGCTTTCTAGCAATATGGGTCGCATATTACTAGTATTCTTGTTAACCCCTCGTGCTAAGCTAAATGCTTGTGTTACGAGTGGGTTCACGTCGGTAGTGCAATGGGTGGGTTTCGACGCCATTAGGCTTCCGCTTTTATCGGCTTACTGCCAGTCACTTGTTTTAAAAACAAGGATTTATTCAATTCTGTTTACCGTGGGAGAGCCATTCTTTGGCACGAATGGGCCGGCTCGACCGGAGTGATACCACAGCTTCACAGAAAACCGGCGTGAAGCAACGTTAACGTTGTGTTTCGCCGAGTGAGAGAGGATACTGGAGGTCCAAACCCTCTTAAAAGGTGAGCACTTGAAACTCCTCTGGGATTGCGGGTGTCTATGGGTGGCGGTAATCGCCTACCATCAGGCTATGTATTTATTATTTCATTGGACGTATTAAAACCTACTTGTATTTGTTTTTACAGTTCTAACAAAAGGACAAGTAACCTCTAGGTACTATCGATTCCTAACGAAAAACGGTGGGTGGGTTTGGATGCAGAGCTACGCGACCATCGTCCACAACTCACGCTCATCGCGACCGCACTGTATCGTATCTGTCAACTACGTGCTCAGGTAATTACTCTCACCAAAAATTTGGACATAGAACAATAGATTGAGTTCTTGTACAATTTACATACATAAGAATTTGGGCGTAGGACAAAAATCTAATTCAAAATCATTCCATTTACGATAAACTAGGAAGGTAGTGGTTTTTGAACGTAAATTTTACATTTTAGAGAGATAAGGGCGAAATTTTGATAACTAATTTCGTTTCGTGGAATATTGTTGTACAAAATTAGGATCACTTTACGAATCAGAAATACGAGTATTCTAACCATTTTTTCTTTACAGTGACATCGAAGAAAAACACCTTGTCTTAAACATTAGCCAAGGGGCTCCAAAGCACGCCAACAACGTGGAATGTACCACGCCGTTACACGTCCCCACAACCACTACCTCTCCCCAAATGCCCCACGTGCGACACACAGAAAAGATCAACCCAGTACAAGTCCCTGAAAGCGAATACAGTGATTCTAGTGGGGGTTACAACTACCCTGAATACATCCCCGTGTTACCTCCATACGAGGCACAAGAGGAATACCACCAGCAGAACGGGTCTTACCAAGAGATTTTCTACGAAAACTACACAGACACCAATGAGATTCTACCAAATTACGTCAGCTATCCTCAAAGTCAGAGGCCGTTTTCCGCCAGCTCCTCATCTTGTAGCTCAATAGAAGGATCAGAAATACCCAATCAGTACAACTACACGAACCTAATATCGTTTTATGGGCATAATCCGAATCAGAACGGGAGGCCGGTAGTGGAGAATTTCGGGGCTAGTTTTGGTAAAATGACCCCAAGTCCGGCGGTGCAAGAAGGGGGTTACACTAGCGTTATAGTGGATAATACGCAACAATTCCACCATCATGGCGGAGGGGTTAATGAGTTTGTCCATTGACAGACTGTTGGGTAATAGTGTAAATAAATCATAATAATATATAATAGTCCTTACCATTAGACGTGGAAACATCGAAAGCTTATAAATTTATTTTTTAATTTCAATGGAATGAGTTTTTTTAAATAGATGATCTCTTTATCTAAAATTAATCTTATTTCTTATATAATTGGGTAATTACAAAATCATAATAATTGTATTGATTAATTTAAGTAAGACTATTGACATTAATTCAAGTACCTACGTGAACAAGTGTGACAATTCTCATTATTAGTTTTATGATATGATAACCATAAAACTTTAACAAATAACGGTATCCAGTACCGTTACTGTATATAGTGTAGGTATCGATACACAAATCAGATAATGGCTAATGTAAAATATTGTAAATAAACTTAGTTATAAGAATCAGTATTGTAAGATAATATTTATAAATATATACCTAATTAAAATTTTATATTGACAAGATAAATTGCAGTTATTTTTAATTGTAGCATCGTTTCTTTGTGTTCTAAAATTAAATACCTGTCAAAATTTTATTATTCATTTCCCGCGCTGGACGTGGGGTGGGATTAATATTCATTATTTAAAATTGCGAGCGATTTTAAAAAACAATAATATCAGACTCTGGTTCAATATCAATGTAGGTAGGTATTAACAACAAACTTTAGGCGGGGCGGCCATTGCTATCTCCCTCCTCTTTAGCTACGCCCAAGTGACGCATCAGAGACACATCCATGATAATTTTATCGCGATCATTGCGAGTTAAGTGATGCTAGGTAAAGTAACATTGTACATATGAGTTTAGCATAAAGCGGGATGACCAACTGAATAAAACAAACTTAATTTTAGTATATTTTTTCTTTTGACACTTAAGTGTTCTCATGGTTTATAATTATTTTATGATTAGGTAGTGTTTTTACGTCCCATTTAGGTATTTGTAGATATTCTGTTTCTAGATTCAGTCAATTCTCCCGTCAATCCCATCAATAGAAAATAGTCTTTTTTTTCTAATCCCGCCGAAAAAAGGAACATTTAAAATTTAAATGCATTACCCAGAAACTATTTTTTGTATCTAACTAAGTAGGTACTTAACCGTTTTTCATTGGACTAAGGGCGTTAATATTCCAAAAATAATATTTTGTTAATCCTTATTATTATAAAACAGAGTCCCCCGCCGCGTCTGTCTATCTGTTTATTCGCGATAAACTCAAAAACGACGAGGATTTTCATGCCATTTTCCATATAGGACATCTTTCTAAACATCTTTTCAACCTTGCAAATAGGTTTTATAATTTGCAAAGTAATGTATGATGTTTGTATTATAATTGAATCGATATTGATCCGACTGTGCAAGTCGGTTTAACAGAGAATAGACAATAATAGCATGTAATTCTTATGTATTCAAATGTTTGTTTATGGTACTCTTTCCTGATACTTTCTTTTTATGCAAGTGTTCATATTTTAAGTAAAAAAAATCGAAGCCGAAGTTTCCGGTTATACTAATTCATATTTCGAAGTTTTACTTTTACATGTGATCTTCATTTTTACTGAGCGTGTTATGAAGTAACCATAGATAATTTCTTATTACATTTTCAACCCCGTTATTCTCCAACAAGGAAAGAGTGCAACGCGAGGCTTATTTTCTATACTCTATTTGTTTGGGTACTACCTATTTATGTATGAAATGTAAGTTCTATTTAAAAAAAATCGGTAAACTAATTTCTGCACTGCACTGGTTTCTAAACTAGAATAGTTATTCCTTGGATAAGGAACCCAACAGGGTATCTTGATCTTCAATATAAAAGATCAAGCACTTACTGCATACCTTACCGGTTATACTTAGACCCACAGTTATCTATAATAATATCGACCCCGAGGGATCGACAAAGACCTACATGGGGCCCAAGTAAGCGAACAAAAATGTAGGAAAATTCGATCGCGGGCAAGATACGAACATGCGTCTTCTAGTTAGATACACCAGACGCTATGACCAATAAGCCACCGCGAGTTTCACCCGTCGCGTCATGTCGAAATTTGCTATCACATTCTGAATTTACGTCTTAAAGGTGACATCAGAGGAATCAATTGAAAAGGTTAAAAAATATAATTCAAGTACCTTGGTCATTCCTTCCGCAAGTTTATGGTTCTCTGCTCTATAGACTCTGGCCCTGGGATTCTGGGCATTTTCCACAACCGTTTCTGACCTAATTGTACCCAAACAAATGGAAGAATAAATTTGTAAAAAGACTTTGTGAATCTAGTGCCATTGTATGGTAGTGTGCTAGTCTGTAACTTGTACATAATAATATAATTCTTAATTATAATATACCTACCTATCTGCTAATAATATATAATTCATGGTAAAGTACCAATATCGCTCAACACGTAATTTTGACACATAGGTACCCACATATCGTTTCATTTACACATTGACATAAAACTTACTACAATTATCATTTAGTAGGTCGAATTTAAGTGTTGAAATATTCTGGAACAAAAGATTCTGTTAAAAATTGATTCTTGAGACATTTTAGTTGATTTTTTTAATTAATTTCATTTGTGATTTAGTTAATTTCTCGTGTAAAAGTTCACACAAATTGATTACGGAAAGCATAAAGAACGTTAAATTCGACCTATTAAATTGTGGTATGTTGTAGCAAAGTTTCAGGTAGGTACCTATTACAAAATACACTAAAACTATGTCGCTTGTGAAGAAAATATCAATATATTAGTATAAAAAAAATTCAAGAACAGTGTACCTATTTACTAAAATGAATATAAATATACAGATAAATAATTTCCTTATATTCTACCACTTATATAGATCTTATCTTGTCTTATTTCTTGACTTACCTATTCTTGGTGTAGTTTACGTGTTCATTATCATTTTGCATTCTTAACTTTGGGGTGAAGTCAATGGCGTTCTAATGTTTTTGATGCGATGCGATTTTGATGTCATCATTTACTAAACTTTTGTTTTTGTTATAAGTAATGCCGTACTTTTAAAGTAGGTAAAAATATAAGTGAGGAACAAAAATCATATTGGTACTTTAGTGTGAACTTAGGTACCTACTACCTACTCCTATAGTGTTCCAAAGGTTATACTTACGTAGGTAAGTACCTATATAGTTATATTTATTATCTATTATTTTTATGGACAATTCTGTTAATCAAGGTACCTCAGTTAAATTCCGTATTTCCTACTCGAATATTGAAAATATGTATTTTAAACATCGCGCTTATTACAGAATTTCTTGTGATCATTATATTTAGTTATATTCTAATCCGCTCCTACAAATACATTTCTAAAGTATTTTTAGTATCAATAACCTTCACTATAGGTAGTTTACTTTTCAAATTATGATTTATTTTTTACGATAAATTGTATAAATATTGTATTACTGCATAGTTGATAGCTAAAATTTCGGCGATTAATGAACAAACAAATTGTGATATCCCAAACATATTACCTATTTATGATATGAAATAAAGTGCATTGAATATTCATATTTTTTGCTTTATTAATCGGCCTCAATTTGAATTAATTGGTATAAACGTTGTCGCTAGCGGGCCTCTACTCCGGCCTCTGAATGTGAATTCTTGGGTTCGATTTATTGTAATGCAAATTTACTTGAAAATTACTCACGTGCAGAACCAACAACACTGCACTTCTATTAAAAAAGGTGTTATTTTTTAGCTACTTAAAATAATTGAGTATTAGAGCATAATTATAATATGTTTTCTATTTATTAAATTTACTTTCACAGTCCTACTACTGCCATCTATTGACGAATAGTGAATTTTTACTTGATACCTTGTAATGCAAATGACTTGAAAATCACTCACAGGCAGAAACAACACTGCACACCTATTAAAAAAGGTGTTATTTTTTAGGTACTTAAAATAATTGAGTAATAAAGAATAATTATGTTTCTATTAAAATTTATTTTCCCAGTCCTACTACTGCCATCTATTGACGAATAGGGATTTTTGCACCGGACTTAAATCACCTTATAATATTGTAATTTGCCAAGAGATGGCAGTAGTAGTAAGTACTTTTTATACTATTTTAATTTTCGTCCCCGCATTTATTTCAAACTTCAAAATCACTATTTTTTCTCAGTACTTACATATCTACGACGACACCCCTTATTTCGTAACTAATCGTGATGTAATTGAGACGGAATAAAACCCCAGCCCCAGGCCCTGCTTTTCCATTGGGCACTATGGGCAAGTGCCCAGGGCCCCGCTATCTGCCACCCCCTACTTCTCACTCCTTTGTTTTTTTTTGGATTTCTTTAGGAAATAATTCCCTGACATATCATTGTCATAGGGGCCTCATTATCACCGTGCCCAAGGCCTAGACGGCCCTGCCCAGCCCACTTTATGATTATGAAACGAAGCCTTACATATTTGCTACATATTCACAATCAATTAAAAATTAATCATGATACGATTTCCACTTGTACCATATAAACACGGTAAATAACATTATTATAGGTATACGGTTCTCAAGAGTAACATATTTTACAAGTACACCGAAAATAATTATTTTTTAAAACACTCGTTTTACATTTATCAATAGATGGCGCTAGCTCAATGAGGCCGCAGGCAAGCTAATCCTATTAGTCATAATAGGCCGGTACCAGACGTTGGCCACGTCAGCACCAAGGAACATATTACTTCTCTCTGGCAAGAGGTCAGAACGTCAGCACCATTGAAGTAAGACAAGCACGGAATCTAGATAAAAAAATGAACCTGAAACTGTCTTTGGTCTTGTTCTATCTTATGGCATGAAAAGGATGTAAGAATGATACAAACTATTCACTTTTTGTTTTACTTTTATTGGCATGTCACTAAATGAATTGTCAGTTGGTTATATTTAAATATAACCAACTGACAATTGAAAAAAATAATACGACTAAATTTGGTTGTATTACCCCAAAGTCTGCCCATTTCAGTGTTGCCAGGTGCATTGTAATTACAGTAAATTTACTGTATTGCTGAATTTAGGTATTGTATACTGTAGGTTATACAAAAATACAGTAAAAAAACTAATGATTACCTAGATATTGTCAAATAGCTGTATATATATTTCATTTTTTAGAAAAATAAAATGATACGACTGAACAAAATAATAAAATGTATCCGACAAATAATAAAATGAATTCGAATTTATTAAAAAATAGAGATGACTTCGAATCATCGTAATTCAAATAGGGTCCGTTATATCTTACAACGAAGTTTGTGAATATTTTACTGCTAGCGCCATTTCTTTATTTCCGTACTTCTGAAGTACTTGTATCTATGTTTTGTTCGATAACCCACCATTAAAATAAACTATAAATATTGCATCCTGTTACATGAGCGAGCACGAGCCACCAAAATGAGTCAAATAAAACGAAAGTTAAAAAACTAAAATAATTACTATTTCACTTGGAAAATAGGCAATTTAGAATATTCGTCAAACCAACACATATAGTAGGTACACATTGTATAAGCGTAGCGTAACGGTTATTTATTTATTTAATCTATCATTACAGGTTATGACAATCACTACATTTATATTATGTAGTATATTTACACCTCATTGTTGACAATCTCATTAAAATTCCTTGTATTAAGGTTAACATAATTATTTTTATTTAATGTAATTTTGTACAATACTACTGTTATTTTTTATACAAAACACTGTAACTTTTCAAATCTGACTTAACTGGCAACAATTGTCCGTTCGTTCATTTGAAAATATTTGACTTGGTCGCATATTCATTGTTTACGTTTTAGTTGTCATCTCGTATGTGTTTTATGATATTGTGGTAATAATACTATTATGGATTTATAAAAAGTACTTGTATTATTCAAAATAGTCACTGTTGAGATCCTGTGGCATAATGTGTTGTGCGGTTGAGAGCTGAAAATCCCATTAATCAAGCAAACAAAATACGCAGGAACTATTGACATTCCACCGGTAATTTTTCCTTTATTGTTTGCTGAATATACGTTAAGAACCGAATATTAATACGTAACAAATGTTGCTGAATCACTTTCTAGCGAAAATCAGACGTAGAAATACGTTTTAGGGAATATTCGGAAAATGCATTGAGGTTATTGTAGTGACGTGAATATTATTGTCGATAATTTTACTTTAAAGATTTCCTAAAGGCAACATGAAAAGAATTTCTTTAATAGATAAATCGCATAGGTAGAAAAAACGGGAGTCCAATTACTTATAGTCACATTTGCAAAAACAAACTATATGGAGACAACTTAGGGAAGATAATATTCCTGCATTACCTATTTATTATAGATAGAACAGGTGAAATGGTATGATAATCATCATACCTATCAGCTAAAAAGGTCCACTGCTAAAAAGGCATAGACTTCCACAAAGACCGATTATATACCGCCTTCAACCAACGACTCCCAACGACCTTTACTAGCATTATTGATATAATTTGGCAATAGGCTCGCCCCCTATTACATAGGACCTAAGCATACCGGCGAACTGTGGGTGTACATATGTACGCCTCTGCCTAACCCTTCGGGGAATACAGGCGTGATGGTATGTATGTTGATATAATTTTGTGTGCTTGTAGGCAGAATATAAATGGATACTGTATTTATAAACAAATTACTTATCTAACCTAAGCTAACAATAAGAAACTCCAAGAAGAATGGCGTGCAACGGAGGAGGCCTACACACATCATTGGGGGAATAGAAATTGTGAAAGAACATGCTTACAAAATAAATTAATTGGAATTTGAAACTGGTGGCTTTATTTGTAAATTATACATTTCTTTACCTATCTTTTTATACCTATTTGCCTCATTTGCCCTGTGGTCTGAAGTGCGACTGTTACACTAGACGTCCTGGGTTCGATACCCAGGTCGAAGAGTGTAGGTTTTTCTACAGAATTCTAGTAGTATCTTGGAGTCTGAATTTTGTGCCCGGTAAATGGTAACGGGCTCGCCTCGAAGTGAGACCTAAAACATTTACTGGCTAACTGTGGGTGCACATTAATCTCTGCCTAATCCTTCGGCAATACAGGCGTGATGGTATGTATAAATTTTCTCTTCTCCCAGTTTTTCAATCCTATTTTCATCCTTGTATTTTCGCATCTTGAATCATGTAAAAATATACCTAGTTTTATTTACATACCTTTCCATGGTACGGATAAATTCGAGGTTAGGTCTATACCCGTCCGTTTTTACCCTGCTTTTGTGTATCGATCCAAATTAAATTGTATAAGTACCTACATTATGAACTAACTATATACTTACACTATTTACATAAATTACATAAAATTAATATATATGTAAACTAAAACTAAAAAAACTGCGGCGCGGCTATGCGTCAAAGTATTCATCGGCATCACTGTCGTCGGGTAACGTGCCCAGAAGGCTGCCAGCATTACCACGTTGAATGGCAATGCTTATACGCTCCCCTAGAAACAAACCAGCCCTCTGGTCACGCGAATTGTCGACTAGTCTCCTTGAAAGTTCTTTATAAAGGAGACGAGCACTCGGACCCCACGACCCGAGCGTTTCGACCCCAAACGGCTCAAAAATATAGTTACCAGAAAGGTTACTATATTTGCGCCGCTTGAGAGTCTCTGCAGCAGCAGCAGCAGCGCCAGCGCAGCCAGCTGAGCTTGAAAGATGTGATGGCGCAAGGGTATCAACACAGGTTGCGTCCCATACCAAAGGCATAAGAACTAACTTAAAAATAAGGATACATATTTTATATTATCGATGTCTGTCATCGATAAATTTTATCGACGTTGAAATAAATAGCTTAACATCACTGGTCCGAATTACAGTGTGCGCCAACCTACGTAACTTCGAAATGATTTTATTTATATGTCCTTTTCTTTCATAGTAAGTGGGTCCATAAGTCGAAGTGAAATAAATATATTGAGTTCAGTTGCAATTTTATGGCTTTCTCTATGTCATAATTATTACTCTATGGTCAGCACCAATGCTTTTCGGCCCATGTGTGGATCACAAATATTGCGTTAACATTTTGTGATCCGCAGTTTATATGGGTCGGAATGCTTATTGCCAACATTGGTGAAGTCGTTGGGGCCAGCATATGGAGGCGGTGTTAAGGTAAGTAAAACACATTTGATTTGATCAACACGTTTATTGCTTTAATCGAGCTCAAACTCGATGATATCACCGAGATCGAGGTCGCCGTCATTGTCGCTGTCACTGCTGTTGCCGTCTGCTGCAGCCTGGAACATACAACACACACACATTATATACCGACTGAGACAGCATACATATAAGCCATTTAGCTGGCTAGCTAATTGCCTGGTCACTAAGCCATAACACACATTCCATGCCATACGTCGTTACATTTGTGATATCATGTAGTAGTTGTTACGGCAATATATACAAAATATTGTCTAAAGGTTAGGTACCTAAAACCTCGCGTTAGTTTTCAGTTTCTGTATCTAAAAGTTAAAAAAAAATGTTTTAACGCTTCATATCTCAAGCTCAGAGTGCGGCCCCGAAACTCATAAAATCTTCTTTATTTATAAGGTATAAGGTTCAATAACGGTTGCCATTTGGGAGACAATTCGCTTTACTTATCCGGCGAGACGCTTTGGCATTAGGCATGGAAATGGTGACTTTTCAAAATATTTTCCATGCCTATTTGGTATTCTGTTACTTCAGAGATATTGCAAGAACATGGTAACCAAGAATTGATGCTGCGGGTAATTTTAAATTTAATCTTTCAAATATTACGGGCTAGATATTTTTTTTATGGGATAGGGTAGCAAACGAACTTACGGATCACCTGATGGTAAGCGATAACCTCCGCCCATGGACATCCGCAACAGAGGAGTCACAAGTGCGTTGCCCCCCTTTAAAAGGGTGTGGGCCTCCGATAACCTCACTCACTTGGCGAAACACAACGCAAGCGTTGTTACAACAATGATAGAGTAGCTTACCCGTGCTCTCCGCGTACGTCGGCGGCGGCGCGGCTCGGCCTCGTCGTGGCTGCTGGAGCCCGAGCTACCACCGTCCAGCCCCATCACTGCATTCCGCAATAGAGACGATGCCACTGTGCGATTGAAAGTAATCATGTATTAACATCTAACCAAACCGATCTTATTGGCGAAGTCCTTCAAAAAGGTCAGGTGCGTGCGTAGTACTCGCAACCGGCGCGTATGTATGAGAAGATGTATGAATGTCGCAGAAGCAAAAGAGGCATGCAAGAATCGTAGAAAGTGGCGGTCTATAGTTTCTGCCTACCCCTGTAGGAGAAGGGCGTGAGTGTATGTATGTATGTATTAACATAACATACTATCACGCCTGTATTCCCCAAAGGGTTAGACAGAGGCGTACAAATGTACAACACACAGTTCGAACTTATTGTCATTAATCGAGTACAGATTCCAAATTCGAGCTGCTAATGAGAATTGCATACAAAACCCGATAACACTTTGCTCGCCCCGAGAATCGAACCCAGGACCTCTAGCATAGCAGTCTCGCTCAGGACCAATAGGTTAATATGGCAGTTAATTAACTAATTATAGTGTCAATATTGTTTAACGATAAAATTTATATACTTATACTGTACTAGCTTCTGCCCGCGACTTCGTCCGCGTAGCGTGTTGATATATAGCCTATAGCCTTCCTAAGTAAATGGGCTATCTAATACTGAAATAATTTTTCAAATCGGACCAGCAGTTTCTGAGATTAGCGCGTTCAAGCAAACAAACAAACAAACTCTTCAGCTTTATATATTAAGTATAGATAACATTATAATAAGTATGGTTATGTTTAATCAATGGTATCCACGATACAAGCTTGCTTAGTGTGGATACTTCGATAAATCCAAATTTTTAAATTACCTGCCACTGTGTATATTGTGTATATCTCTATGTAACGTCATTTTATGTTTTAGTTTATTTTGGTGAAAATAAAAAAATGATTTGTATTTGTACTTAAAAAACAAAACTTACGATCGTCATCATTATCTGAGCCTGAATCAGATCCATCGTCGTTCTCTGAGCCTCCTGCCAACTCGTCTTCGTCGTCCTCCTCCTGAAAAATAATTTGATTTATGAAGACTTCGAAATTGGCTTTAGTGACTTCGAATTTGGCTTTAAAGCAACTTCGAAGTAAACGAACTTTGAAGTTAGCTTTAAAATGACATCAAAATTGCCTTTAGGTGATTTCGAAATAAAGTGAAATATAAATTGGCTACATGGCGACATTAAAGTTGACTAAGATAACTTCAAAGGTGACTTCAATATTGTCTTTTAACATTAAAGTTGACTTCGAAGCAAAGTCAAATCTAATTTGACAACATGACGGCTTTAAAGATGACTAAGATAACTTCAATTGACTTTAAGGTGACTTCAATATTACCTTTAAGGCGACTTTCGAGTTGACGTTGAGTTATGTGACTTTGAAATTTTTTTTTTTTAAGCTTAATAGCAATGCGGGTCGCACATTACTAGTATTCTTGTTAACCCCTCGTGCTAAGCTAGATTGCTTGTGTTACGAGTGGGTTCACGTCGGTAGTGCAATGGGTGGGGTTCGAACCGGCAACCACATGATCGCAAGTCCGACGCCCTAGCCATTAGGCTACCGACGCTTCACGTTCAGTTAACTTTAAGTGAGTACTGACCGCGTCGTCATCGTGGTCCCTCTTGCGGCCCACGTCGTATATCTTGACGCAGGACTCCTGCATCTGTTCGAAGTCGCCCATGTTCTCCACCAGCGAGATTTGCGTGCCGTACCGCGATACGCTCAACGCGTAGATATTTCGCTTCACGTCGATCGTGGCTGAGGAAGTCAGGTGATGTGAGTCACATAAAATAGGAAAGATAGATCACTTTAAAAGATGGCGTAGTGGAATTGAATAATTCCACTCACAAGTTGAGCTAATATTAAAAATACTACTTTAAAATTAATAATAATAACATGTGCGCCAGCTGACAGTAACAATGAATAAATTATTAAGTACCCCAAACAACGATTGAATTCTACGTTGTGTAACGCCTTAGTAACTTAACAGACAGAAATGTGTTTGCTGGGGAGTTTGTTGCGCCGCTTCTTCTTCCCAGCGAAAACACTAGGAAGCGGTGAAGGGCGGACGTTTTGGAGGCTGTCTATAACGTTAAAAAACCGTAATCTAGTAGTATATTGAATTGAAAATAACTTTGACTTTGAGCTGCCCGCGTTAGCAAGATGGACTTCAGAGCTCCGCGAGGAAGCGTTGTGTTGGCAGTGGGAGGACCGGTGGTGTTTAAGCATCACACTTATTGTCTCCTATGCTGCGAGCCTAACTATTCCTCCTTAATCATTACCCCCCCCCCATTATGTATAAACTGTTAGAAGGTCAGACCGACTTTTATTCGTGTACACCTACATTGTCAAACAAGACGCGACAACTCATAACCCTACAGTCCGCTATTTCCGATTCCGATTAATTTACCACGGACCTCAAACAGTACTTTTACACTACTGAGAGAGATGATGAAGACTCTACCTGATTTATCAACTCACCTATACTGGAGTAGTCGTAAGGATCTAAAGTTTTGAAGCTGGTGTCGAACTGACTCCTCTCTTCAGAGTCCTGGTCTGAACACACCGCATACAGTGCGGTACATGTAGGATTGAATAATACCTGAAAAAAATATAAAGAAATGTATTTTCGTATAAAATATCCCACCAAAAACATAAATGTAAAAAAGGAGAGGCAAGTTCAATACAAAAATTATGCTTGGCTGTGGGCTTCGCCGCAAAAAGAATGGAGATCTAAATGAGTGCCTGCCAAGTTCTATGCAAAATCCAAATATGTATTTATAGGAACAAAATAACATTATGAACAAGTATTAAAATCTATTTCTTTGCTTTATTGGATACCTATAAAAGTTGCTGTTATTTAAAAATGTGAGATCTTAAAGTATGTGAGATCTTAAAGTATGTTAGATTTGAGCAGGCCAGTTTTTATCAGAATTAAAAAATATAATATATATGTTGAATAACTTTATAAAATGACTGATGTAATAAAAACTGGACACCCGCAACACCAGAGGAGTCACAAGTGCGTTGCCCGCCTTTTAAAAGGGTTTGGGCCTCCGGTAACATAACTCACTCGGCGAAACACAACGCCAGCGCTGCTTCACGCCGGTTTTCTGTTATATGTTGTATAAAAAACGAATACAAAATCTTACCTCTGACTTATCTAATGTAGGCACTGTCCGTAACAGATGGAATGTTCTCAGATCCCAAACTTCTGTATTTGATATTACCTGCAAATAAAATTTACTTTAAACTCGTAACATTGAGGCAATGCACAGTTTAAACTCAGCTTAGAATGACTAAAGGTGTTTCAGTAATGTGTGGAGCCTGTGACCAGGGGCCGAAGGGGAGCCAGGGGGAAGGGCCAGGGGGAGAATCTGATATATCAATTGTGTCAAATTGGCCGTCCAATAGTTCTAATGATATAAGAACTGACAAATTTTGAATGACACATACCATCACGCCACTATTCCCCGAAAGTCTACTGACCTACCTAAAATCTACCTAAAACTCTACTGACTCGACCTAGCCCTATCGCGATACCCTAAATACCCTAGTTCCCTGACCTACTATACAAACCATACCAATTTACCAGAAGGAAGTTTGTTACAAGGAGACCTACGGTAACCGACGGAATTTGGGTAGAAATAGGGTTTGTGCACGTAGTGCAATGTACACAGGAAATGATTTTCACTGCCAATCCCACAGACTCATAGGATTGCTTGCGGCTAAAGGTGTCTTGGCCACAGTGAGGGAATACAGTAACGGAAGATGAATCAAACTCGGCTCCAACTTGATGACTACTTTATTACAATTATTATTCTTATTTTATACAGATTACGTGGTCAATACACATTGATCCTATTTACATGTGTGTTGTATGTGTATTGAGCCGATGAAGCGAATATCTAGTAGGTCACTTCTTAGCGCTGACGGTGTGTCGGTGTACGGAACGAATGTATGTCGCTGATGCTGCACTGCTGTTGCTAGTGACCATGTTCAAGGTTGAACAGTTATGCAGAGGCATACTAATGTACATCCACAGTTCGCCGGTATGTTTAAGTCCCATGTGGGGTCGAGCCTATTGCCATTAATTGGACACAAATCCCAAACTCCGAGCTACTACTGAGAATTTCATAGAAAACTCAATAACACTTTGCTCGACCTGGGAATCACACGCAGGAACTCTAGCATAGCAATCGCGCTTAGGACCACTAGGCTAATAAGGCAGTTAAACATACCATCACGCCTGTATTCCCAGAAGGGCTAGGCAGAGGTGTACTAAGGTACACCCACAGTTCGCCGGTATGTTTAGGTCCCATGTAATAGGGGGCGAGCCTATATAAGGCAGTTAAAATAAACTAATGTTGCCATCTTACCTCTAATCCGTTAGGATGGAACACGCCACTATGGGTTTGATTTAGTTTGTCGAACTTGTGGATTTCTTTGCCCGTATTTACGTCCCAAAGTACACCATCTGTAAAAAAAAATATCACTAGTGATGGACAATTCTCGACTTCATTCTCACATCGATAACTTTTATTATTTTATAGCACCTAATGGACTTAGTAGTCTTTAAAAACATACATGAAATACCTATTTACTAATATAATAATATAAAAATAGCTTTTGCCCGTGCTTCCATCTAATAGTAGGATTAAAAATGGATACCATAAATAATTTGATCAAAACCAAGAGTCATGATCTCTTCTTTGTATGGGTCTGTATACTAAGAGAGGTCAAGCTGTACCTCAGGATCCATTCAATTAATTGAGATAAGAAGTTCACCCAGTTTTTAGGTTAGAGGATATACTTTCTAACAGTGATAACAAAATTAAAATCTATTTAGTAGCTTTTGCGCCACATCTTTGGATTCAGAGACATTATATACCCACTAGTTTTTTTTTAATATCTTCATTGCTCAGACAGCTTTTTACAATTTGAAAATAGTAGGGGATTAGTTCGCGAGATCAGACAGGCAGTTTTTTTTTATGGGATAGAGGAGCAAACGAGCAGACGGATCACCTGATGGTAAGCGATAACCGCCGCCCACGGACACCCGCAATACCAGAGGAGTCACAAGTGCGTTGCCCGCCTTTCAAAAGGGTTTGGGCCTCCGGTAACCTCATTCACTCGGCGAAACACAACGCAAGCGTTGTTTCACGCCGGTTTTCTGTGAGGCCGTGGTATCACTCCGGTCGAGCCATTAGTGCCGAAGCATGGCTCTCCCACGTGATAGACGACTTTCTTTTATAATATGTGAGGACATACCTGACAGAACCAGTTCATCCGTGGGGTTGAAGGTGGCTCTGTTCTTGGCGTACTGGTTGCTGATGGCCGGAGTCAGGGTCATGAGCTCTCGGCCGGTGCGGGTGTCGAAGATGGTCGCCGTTTCACCTTTAGTACCTATTATTCTTTCATCAGTCATCTTTGAGAATTCTACATACTCTTCATTGTCTAATTGGAATCTGTAAAAAAAACAAGTTTGTTTGTTTTATTTAGTCTTTATTGTACACAGAAATATTAAAATAATAATTATAAAACAAACAATGTGCAAAGGCGAGCTTAATTCAAAATTTTGTTTTGTACTAGCAAACCCTTTGAGTGATCGTTACTGAATAGTATAGATAGGGAGTCAAGTTTTGGTACTTACATTTACCTAAAAGCTACTTGAAAAAATATTAACAAAATAATGAACAAACTAAATACAAAATATATAAAATAATCTATAATAATAACTGCCTCATTAGCCAAGTGGTCCTGAGCGCGACTGCTACGCTAGAGGTCCTGGGTTCAATTCCCAGGTCGAGCAAAGTGTTATTGGGTTTTTCTATGAAATTCCCAGTGGCAGCTCGGAGTTTGGAATTTGTGCCCGGTTAATGGCAATAGGCTCGCCCCCTATTACATGGGACCTAAACATACCGGCGAACTGTGGGTGTACATTAGTACGCCTCTGCCTAACCCTTCGGGGAATACAGGCGTGATGGTATGTCAAGTTTTGGTACTTACATTTACCATAAAAGCTACTTGAAAAAATATAAACAAAATAATGAACAAACTAAATACAAAATATATAAAATAATCTTACATACGTAGATAAATACTAAAATACATATCACATAACAAGAATATAATTATAATCTATACTAATATAGAAAGCTGAAGAGTTTGTTTGTTTGCTTGAACGCGCTAATCTCAGGAACTACTGGTCCGATTTGAAAAATTCTTTCAGTGTTAGATAGCCCATTTATTGAGGAAGGCTATAGGCTATATATCATCACGCTACACGGACGAAGTCGCGGCAGAAGCTAGTTTACTAATAAAAATATACAAGTAGTTCTAATTTATAATAATATTCCTATAATATTTCCATAATATTCCATTTATATCATTTTCCATGGTTCGTTCTGCCTCGATACCAAAATTTGATTAGAGTTCAAGTTCAAATTACAGTATAAAGGTGACAGACATAGTTACTTCAAGTATAGACAACAGGTGCCGAAGTCTATTTCAGTTGTATCAGACTGGTCGTCAAGTGACAGATTTTGAAAGTGAATCTGTCAAAAATGAACAATTCTGAAGTCATTGAACGACGATTCTGAAAGAATTGAATAGTAGACTTCGAGCCCAGTTCTATTGAAATATATTATTAAACTAGCTGCCCGGCTTCGCTCACCTGAAGCTATAGTAGAATTAGAAATTACAAAAATAATTTAATAAAACACCAACAGTCAGTGATGATCTCTTCTTTATATGGGTCTCTATATCAGAGAGGTCAAGCTGTATCTCAGGATCCGTTTGATTAATTGACATAAGAAGTTCACCAGTTTGTAAGTAGAAGCATATACTTTCTAACAGTGATAACAAAATTAAAATCTATTCAGTAGTTTTTGCTCCAACCCGTAACAAACCGTTTTTTTTCAATTTTATAATAGTAGAAATAGCGATAAGAGATATATGATTCGTCTACAGAAACAATAATTTAATAGGAGGCGAGCCTATTGCCATTAATCGGGCACAAATCACACAATTTATCACTAATCCAACATACTCACAATAACTCAAACTCCTTCATGTTCCACAGCGCAGATAGAGGTCGCCACGGTGTCGTCGCCGACGCTAACAGTAATAACCCGTCTCTGCTTGCCTATTACAATACATTAGTAATTGTTATTTTATTTGATGATGTGAGTGGAATACTAATAAACCTCTTTAGGATCGGACAGTGTATTTTTAATATAGTGTAGTAGGCATGGAAATTATTGCTACTTTGCATTTGATGAAATTATGAATAATTTTCACAGTGATTTCACTTGAGAAATTTCGCAGCCTGTTACTTTTCGTCCGCAATGAATTGTCATTTAAAACCATTTATAGCAACACTTGCTATATTTTGAACAAAATTTCAATAAAGTGCGATTTTATTGAAATGTGATTTTGAGCGGGCTGTGTGAAAAAAGTCTGTGTGAGAATTTTTATTGTCTGTGTTTAACACTGTACTGAAATAAAAGTAAAAATTACAGTAGACTATTCACCACAGGTTCTTGTGTATATATAACATAACATACCATCACGCCTGTATTCCCCGAAGGGTTAGGCAGAGGTGTACTAATGTACACCCACAGTTCGCCGGTATGTTTAGGTCCCATGTAATAGGGGGCGAGCCTATTGCCATTAACCGGGCACAAATTCCAAACTCCGAGCTGCTACTGGGAATTTCATAGAAAAACCCAATAACACTGCTCGACCTGGGAATCGAACCCAAGACCTCTAGCGTAGCAGTCGCACTCAGGACCACAAGGCTAATGTATTATTGTGTATATATATCAAAAGTAATGTGTGTTTGTGTGTGTGTGTTTTATTATACATATATGTGTGTATATTTACCTGCATATGATAAATATAAGATTCGTGCACTTGATAAGAATTTTCTTCTACGCCGCTAAAGAGATTGAATATCCTAATGTCGCCTGAAGATGTCGCTGCTAATAACTGCTGCTGCGTTGGCTGCGGAAGAAACATTCATATTAGACTAGTTTACTCCCGCAACTTCGTTTAATCTCGAGAGAATCAAATCGTCATTTTTTTTCCAATATTCGTTGATGTTCAAGGAACGGTCTTTTGAAGGGAAAAATCGGATGGGAAAACATAAAAATAGCATTTTTTTATGGAATAAAGGGGCAAACGAGCAGACGTATCGCCGTATTATAAGCGATTACCACCGCAAATGTACATCCGCGACACCAGAGGAGACTCAAGTGCGTTGCCCGCCTTTTAGATTAACCAACAAATCATTTACATTTTGTTACAAAAGGGTTATGACAATATTCACTATAAAGTTATTTTAGCGAAGAAAAAATTCGGCTCGCAGGCAGGATTCGAACCTGCGTTTTCTGGCTAGGTACGCCAGATGCTATGTCCTCTAAGCCACCGCGAGTCCCACCTGCCATGTCGAAATTTGCTTTGAAATTCTGAACTTACGTCTTAAAGGTGGCATATGGGACTTGCGGTGGCTTACATGTCATAGCGTACCTAGCCAGAAGACGCAGGTTCGAATCCTGCCTGCGAGTCGAATTTTTTTTTCGTTAAAATAATTTTATAATCTTAGCATGAAAAATTAAAAAAAAAACACAAAAAGATAATATTTATTATGTTATCCTGTGTAAATAAAGACAGTTAAAGGCAATACTTATTTGAGATTCAATAAATGATGATTGATATTTATTTCTGTAAATAGATCTTTCAAAGACACTTTTAGAAGTCAATGTTTTACATTTTTTTTCTATCTAGATGGCGCCGTCATTTCCTAACTGACGACCTCTGAGAAGAAACGCCGAAACAAACTCAGAGAATCATGGTCTCTTTTAAAGTCCAGACAGTAATAGTATTATTAGATATTATGTGAGTATTACGATGAAGGGCAATATCTGAACAGGCCTTTTGAAGAAAGAGCCATAGCAGCTTTGAGTTGACCTGTCTTAACTGACGGCACGCATACATCAGGCATCGTGTAGCTCAACCATTATTTAGGGAGCTCAACGACCTGTCGCACGACGATACCAGATCAGCAAGACATTTGCGTAGGTCATGTAAAATATTCAAAATATGTATGCATGTTAAACTCACGTGGAATATAGTGTGTGTGAAGTAGGCATCGTCGTCCTGCAGGCGCAGCGTGCGCGCGGGCGCGAAGTGCGAGTGCACGAGGCGCGCGTGCAGGCGGCCCCCGGGGGCCAGGCCCAGCTCGCGCCGGCCCACGCGCGCCACCACGTTGCCCGCGCCGCCCGCGTCCGCGCTGCGCCCCAGCAGCGCGCCGCCGCCCGCCCGCGGCTCCGGGCACTTGTGCGGCCTGGGTTAAAAACAATACGGACTTATACGACACAAATATGTTTTCATCCCATCTATTCGAAAAGGACGAATTGATTCGCCTTTAAGTGCACCCAAAGGTGGTGTTTTCTATAAGAAACTTTTAGCGGGCAGTAATGAGATTTTAATCCTCTTTATAACTTTGCCGCAATTATCTTTACCGCGCACTTTTTGAATTTAGAACATCTAAGTGTTCAGCGCCAAAGAAAATATTTGCGCCCGAACAGCGCGGCGCCGCCCGCCTGCGGCTCCAGGCACTTATGCGGCCTGACCCAACGACAACGCGGACTTATACGACTCAAATATGTTTCTATTGTATTTAAACACAATTTTGCTAAGAAAATATTTATTAACCGCCTCATTAGCCAATTAGCCCGTTAGCCCGCAATTGGTAGGCCTTTCCCCTGTTGCCGGCTTATCATCACGTTCTGGGACACCCTGTATATATAAAAATGAATCCCTATTACCCTTGGTCGCGGCATCGCGCGTGAATGACTGGACCAATTTAAATAGTCCTTTTTTCGTTGTGTTTGTTATTGTAAGGAGAATGTTCTTATGAAAAAAAAACTAAGAAAGTTGCGCAGAACATTAGAAAATTTAAGAAACTTAGTTTTGTGACAAAACATTCTAGGTTGGCGAAATAAATACTTACCAATTCGAATTCAATATTCTTATACTTCGAATTTTAATTGTATTCAGTAACTTGACAGTTCGAAGAGAAATAATGATACCACACTACAAGTAAAAGTGTTGGAGTAGTTAATTATTGTGCGTAAAGATAAAAATGGTTTAATATACAATTAAAATAAAGATCGTAAATAAGATGTAAAATATAAGAATAAGTACCTACATAATAATAGATAATTTAAAAAGTAATTTATTTTTCTATTTTCTTCTAATAAAAACAAATTCTAAAATTTTTAATAGTTTATAATGTATCTTTTTGTGATTTTTCATGCTAAGATTTTAAAGTTATTTTAAACTGCCTAGTAGTCCTGAGCGCGACTGCTACGCTAGAGGTCCTGGGTTCGATTCCCAGGTCGAGCAAAGTGTTATTTTCTATGAAATTCCCAGTAGCAGCTCGGAGTTAGGAATTTATGCCCGGTTAATGGCAATAGGCTCGCCCCCTATTACATGGGACCTAAACATACCGGCGAACTGTGGGTGTACATTAGTACGCCTCAGCCTTACCCTTCGGGGAATATAGGCGTGATGGTATGTTATGTTATTTTAGCGAAGGAAAAATTTGACTTGCAGGCAGGATTCGAACCTGCATCTTCTGGCTTTTCAGTTTTCATTTCAAACACATTTCAGTTCATTCAATTTTGTTCATGCTTGCACCACCTCACTATCTTTTTTTTTTGTCAAAAACTGGTAACCTTTCAACTGTCAAGTTACTGAATACAAGTAAAAGTCGATATTTAGTTAAAACAGGACAATGTCTGTCGGGTCAGCTAGTCTATATATATAAAAATCAATTGCTGTTCGTTAGTCTCGCTAAAACTTAAGAACGGCTGGGCCGATTTAGCTGATTTTGGTATTGAAATGTTTGTGGAAGTCCAGGGAAGGTTTAAAAGGTAAATGAGTAAATATGTAAAAAAGTGCTTTTCTGATGCGGTACGTAGTTCGCCGGGTCAGCTAGTAAAAGAAAAAAATAAGTACTCACTCGAACAAATTGAATTGAGGACAGGTAACGACGGGGTTCTTGCATAGCGCGTGCTGATTATACAGGTACTCAGTAATGATCGAATCAAGTGTCACGCGATGCTGGCTTGGCGTCGGCTCTCCTGGAGGAATACTCATCTGCTTCTGTAGGGAGCGCTTATGTTCGGACGTGGGCGTTGAAACTGCGTTTAAAGGTGGGTTTTGTACTTTTCTGTAACAATAACGTATTTCGAAATTAATATTTTTACAGATTTTATCGCGTTATAAACTTATAAACGTTATAAACTGCCTCAATAGTCAAGTGGTCCTGAACGCGACTGCTACGCTAGAGGTCCTGGGTTCGATTCCCAGGTCGAGCAAAGTGTTATTGGGTTTTTCTATGAAATTCCCAGTAGCAGCTTGGAGTTAGGAATTTGTGCCCGGTTAATGGCAATAGGCTCGCCCCCTATTACATGGGACCTAAACATACCGGCGAACTGTGGGTGTACATTATTACGCCTCTGCCTAACCCTTCGGGAAATACAGGCGTGATGGTATGGTATTATTGATATTATTTAATTAATTATATATTTAATTGCCGATCTTTCATGGTCAGAGGCAGTTTCATCTTTCCTATTAGGGGGGCATCCATTAATACGTAGCACGAATTTTATGATTTTTTGACCACACCCGGGGGGGGCGGGTTTTACCATTTTACCCGTCACATTTATGACGACCCCTCCCCCTAGCGTGACGTCACAAATTTTGTAATTTTACTTTTTTTAACGCTGCCCCACACATGTATTTTCTCCTGTATCGTGGGTGCGTTTACAAACACAAATCTCACATACACAAACGGCCAGACCCGGAACAACTACTTGTAGATCATACAAATTTTTGCTCATATTTGTACGATCTACAGGTAGTTTTTATGCCTCATGCCTCTCGTGTACACAATGTCACACACCTCTTTCAATCCCCCCCCCCTCCCCGTTCGTGACGTGTGATGTAATTAATCGATGGCCCCTAACCCCGTGCGGGAAGGGCCTATAAAAAGAATCATGCAATTATTTACTTGTTAAAAAGGTCCCAAACTCATGTCGAGCTCTGGACAGCCCAATACGGAGATAATAGAATCTATACTAATATATAAAGCTGAAGAGTTTGCTTGTTTGTTTGCTTGAACGCGCTAATCTCAGGAACTACTGGTCCGATTTGAAAAATTCTTTCAGTGTTAGATAGCCCATTTAGTGAGGAAGGCTATAGGCATAATATATATTTTTATTTTCAGAATAGCTTCTGCCCGCGACTTCGTCCGCGTAGCGTAATGATATATAGCCTATAGCCTTCCTCACTAAATGGGCTATCTAACACTGAAAGATTTTTTCAAATCCGACCAGTAGTTCCTGAGATTAGCGCGTTCAAGTAAACAAACAAACAAACAAACTCTTCAGCTTTATATATTAAGTATAGATTATACGATAAGATATCGCCTACCCACGGTAAAAGAATTAGCTTAAAATAGGTACTAAAAAATCAGAAACAATACCCTAAAGAAAATTAACTCGCTGAGCTAACTGGGCTCACCGCCCTTCCCCCTCATGACTGCCTTGCACATCATAAATGCGCGCGCGGTACTTGATCATTATTTTGCTGCGATGTTATTTTAAAACTGCGATATATCCTAAGATATTCATTGAAATCCAATGATGTAAAGGGCACTTTTGTTTTAAATTAAATACTTCTGATGAAGAACGTATTTATTTGGATAAGGATTAATATCATGTTTATAAAAACACCTTCGCAAATAATGCATTTGGAATTTTAGAACAAAGTTAGCATAAAAAAGGTTATAGTGAGCCAACCTTAAAAGATAGACATATGCTGTCGCGGACTTTTTTTTGAACTTTTAAAGAGGAACAATTCTGTCATATATGATTTTTGCGAAACTTTAACCGTTTACGCAGCGCACGCATCGGAAGCTCTCAAAAGGAAAAAAACCCCGATTTTGAAACATTTTTCATTGGTGCTCCGCTCCTATTGGTCTTAGCGTGATGATATATAGCCTATAGCCTTCCTCGATAAATGAGCTATCTATCACTGGAAGAATTTTTCAAATCGAACCAGTAGTTCCTGAGATTAGCGCGTTCAAGCAAACAAACAAACAAACAAACAAACAAACAAACAAACAAACAAACTCTTCAGCTTTATATATTAGTATAGATGATCAACAGTGGTCGCAGGCTACTACTGGCAAAAGTAAATCAAATTCTATAACATGTAATATATTTTTTTAAATACCTTTTGACGACTAAATTGATATCCGTGCGAAGCCAGGGAGGGGCGCTTGTGTGACAAAAATTACATAGTTTCATAACCAGAAAGAAAACATACTCGTAAATATGTCACCTTATAATTTTAAGTACCGTTTTTTTGTAAATAATCTAGTAACATTGTAAACTGACGGAAAAATGTGAACAGGCAATCTAAATTAGTTTAATGCACACATCTATAGTCTGTCGTAGTTTATAATTGAACAGCGGTTGGCAGTCAGATTGTGGACCAATTTACATCCTACAATTATATTAGCGGTAGTAACAATACAATATGCTACCTAAAGGTGAAGAATACTAGCTCGTTTGGTATTATTTAAAAAGTAAAATAAAAAATTACATGCTAAATGACCAAATATTTTTTGTTGCAATTAATTAGTGTTGCGCAAGTGTTCTCAAATATAATAAATTGCAGGCCACACCGCCAGCTAGCAAGCGTGCGAGCGAGCCGGCAAGCATCGTTTCATCCCGTTTCATACATCGGTTCACACCCCGAACTACACAGACAAACGTCAGCGATGCAAACAATGCGAACGAAATATCCGACGATGCCAGCGCTGCTATTCGTTACGTTACGATGTGATGATGATGATGACGGTGTTGACGATGATGATGATGACGATGATGAAGACGATGACGACGATGACAATGATGATGATGATGATGACAACGATAATGATGACGATGATGATAGTGATGATGATGATGAAGACGACGATGATGATGATGACAACGATGATGATGATGACGATGATGACAATGATGATAGCGATGACAATGATGATGATGACGATGATGACGGTGTTGACGATGATGACAATGATGATAGCGATGACAATGATGATGATGACGATGATGACGGTGTTGACGATGACGATGATGATGATGACAATGATGATGACGATGTTGACGATGATGATGATGACCATGATGATGACGATGTTGACGGTGAAAATGATGACCATGATGATGACGATGATGATGATGACAACGATAATGATGACGATGATGATGATGACAACGATAATGATGACGATGATGATGATGACCATGATGATGACGATGTGATGATGATGATGACAACGATAATGATGATGATGATGATGACAACGATAATGATGATGATGATGATGACAACGATAATGATGATGATGATGATGACGATGTTGACGACCATGATGATGACGATGATGATGATGATGATGACAACGATAATGATGACGATGTTGACGATGATGATGACGATGATGATGATGAAGACGATGATGATGACAATGATAATGATAAATGATATTTATTTCTGTAAATAGATCTTTTAAAGACACTTTTCCAAGTCAATATTTTACTTTTTTTTTTTAATCTAGATGGCGCCGTCATTTCCTAACTGACGACCTCTGAGAAGAAACGCCGAAACAAACTCAGAGAATCATGGTCTCTTTTAAAGTCCAGACAGTAATAGTATTATTAGACATTATGTGAGTGTTACGATGTAGGGCAATGATGTTATTAAGTTAATAATTTAAATTTGTACGCCTAATATGGTAGAACATATCGAGACTTTATTATTCTGTAACATTTTAGAGCTCACACGTTTTGGACATAATAAAATCTAAAAACTCAGACCCGAATTCTTTAATGAGAATTATCGCTTACCTAAGCTTGATGACGGAAGGCATTGGGCTGGACTCGTCCGTGTGTGTGGAGTGGTGGGAACTGTTCAGGTCGAAGCTATCACGATGTAGCGAGCTACTGCTGTTCACACGAGACACCGATAGGCGGGGCTGTAGACAAAATCATCAGTATTTTAGCCAATATACCTACTTTTTTTATTATGGCATCACACTTTTTATGTAATTGCCCGTGTTATTAGAGAAATCAAGTAATATTTCCCATCTTGGGATAATATTATGGCTTATGGCAACACACTTTTTGTGTTCGACAGTGTCAAATATGAAGTTATTCAGTTGCCCCATTAAAACGGTAGAAACTTTATTGAGGCTTCGATGGAGTTTATCTTATCTTGTGTAAGGCTGAGGCAGCAAGGCCTCAGAGCACTTCGACCCATGGGATCTTTTGTGCTTCCCCTAGATATCGATGGAGTTTAGGAGTGAACCCAAAAATTTTAATGTGTAATTATCCACCATAATTACAAACCCCTTGAGCTTCATGCGCGTTACTTAATACTTTACTTTTTTTCTCGCATTTTAAACTATCCTAATTGGCGGAAGTGAAATGTGGGTGTGGCTGACGTATCGAGAGTCGTCAAAGACTACACACAAGGTGTTCCATGCTCTCAATTTCCCTTTTTCAGACTACCGTACCTTTAAGAGAGATTGTTCTATTCTTATTTTAGTGAAGGAAAAATTCGACTCGCAGGCAGGATTCGAACCTGCGTCTTCTGGTTTGATACACCAGACGCTATGACCACTAAGCCACCGCGAGTCCTACCTGCCATGTCGAAATTTGCCTTCACATTCTGAACTTACGTCTTAAGTTCCTTACGTACGTTCCTTCACTAAAATAAGTTTATAATCTTAGCATGAAAAATGCAAAAAAATCACAAAAAGATTGTTCTATTCTATTTATATTCGGGCACGCCGGCAGGCACCAGACGGGCGATCAGTCCTCATATTGGGATTATTACACCCAGTTCCCCATTTTTGGTGGATCCCGTCATGGGTTACTGGCGCTCGGCGTCGCAAATCTTTCCGTAGCCTTGCAGAAGCCCACCAGTTGTCCGATGGAGAGTTCTGCTAGCTGTTCTTCATTTATCTCATCGATTGTTTATTGAAGAGAGATTGTTAGATCCACTTGTTTATTATTCCCCATCCTCGCGCTCGTTGTAGTTGTATGCTAGGTACTGACCCGGGTGGGAGTGGCGGGCGTGTAGACGGGCGGCGGCGGCGGCGGCGGCGGCGCGGGCAGCGCGGGCGGCGGCAGGCGCGCCTCGCGCTGCAGCGTGGCGGCGCTGGCGCCCAGCCCGCGCGCCGCCAGGTGCGCCGCCACCAGCTGCAGCAGCTCGCGCTCGTTGTAGTTGTATGCTAGGTACTGACCCGGGTGGGAGTGGCGGGCGTGTAGACGGGCGGCGGCGGCGGCGGCGGCGGCGCGGGCAGCGCGGGCGGCGGCAGGCGCGCCTCGCGCTGCAGCGTGGCGGCGCTGGCGCCCAGCCCGCGCGCCGCCAGGTGCGCCGCCACCAGCTGCAGCAGCTCGCGCTCGTTGTAGTTGATGCGCGTTTGGGCCACCACGTTCGCCTGCCACAACAATAGCAACATACATACATACACTCACGCCTTTCTACCAAAGAGTGAAAGTTATTCACGTGGGAGAGCCATGCTTCGGCACGAATATCGGTGATACCACGGCCTCACAGAAAACCGGCGTGAAACAAGCTTACGTTGTGTTTCGCCGAGTGAGTTATGTTACCGGATCACTTACGTCTTACTAACGTTTATTTTCATTCCCTTCATCTTATATGCTTCATTCATTAAAGTCACCAGGTCTTGCAACTCTTCCACTGACGATGCAAGTAGAACCCGATCATCAGCATAGAGAAGGCATTTGACAGGTAACTCTCCCATTCTCAGTCCACAATCACTCTCTTTTCAATCTGCCAAACAACTCTCCATATAGAGATTGAACATCCACGGTGACGCGACACAGCCCTGTCTAACACCTCTTGAGATACCAAACCAACCTGAGTACGCCCCATTTAGCCTAACACAGGCACTAGAATCCCTGTAAATGGATTTCAGTGCCCGCACCAAGCGTCTGTCCACTCCGTACATAGCCAGCGTTGACCACAATTCATCCCTCCACAAACTGTTATAGGCCTTCTCTAAGTCAATGAAAGCGCAGAAGACTTTCTTGTGCTTAGCCAGATGTTTTTCGGCTATACACCTTAGCGAGAAGAACTGATCCATACATCCCATCCGCACTCTAAAACCTGCCTGAGCATCCCATATTTTCTCATCTGTTATTCTTGTCACTCTATTAATCAACACCTTAGCTTACAGTTTGCCGACAACACTCAAAAGACTATACGTCGCGGTAGTTTTTACACTCCTGCTGCGAGACTTTTCCCTTATATAGTGGAACGATAATGGCTCCAGTCACCCGGAACTTGACCGCACCTTCAACACATATTAAAGAGCTGGTACAAAAGGCTTGCTACCAACCCCGTCACCAATCGTGAGCATTTCAACAGACACTCTATCATACCCTGCCGCCTTACCAACTTTCATACCTTTCAGTGCTTTTATAATTTCATTCATATCAATCTCACTTTCATCATCTCCATCTATGTCTGAGTTAGGTGATCACACTTCCGCCCAGTCACTCACTCTTTGCACACTATCCTGCCAGCTAAATAAACTCTCAAAATATACCTTCCAACGTTCCCAAACCTTACATTCTTCAGTTAACAAGCATCCATCTTCTTCTCTAATGACATTAATATTCGATGCCCCTTTTAACTTTACGAGCCAATCTTACCTGCTTCCAAAACTGTTTACTACGATTCAAACTTAATGGCGTCTCGGAAGTTAGCTGCGAGTGTAGAGTACAGTGTACGGAGGTAACTCACACAATCAAAGGCGGTTACAAGTAGGACAAGTGCGAGAGTCTCCCTATGCCCCGCTGATACCTAATATTGCATTCTGCGCATCGAATCGTACGATGTTTACGATGTTCTCAGCTGCCCTTAAATTTGAATTGTACTATACCATACTATCACGCGTGTTTTCCCGGAAGGGTTAGACAAATCCACGACAACGCAAAGCGGAGTTACACAACCATACGATCCCCGTACGATGCACGATATCACATTGATATCGTACATCGTACGGGGATCGTATGCGGATCTGCGGATCGAACAGTTTTATAGGGGAGTAGTTCAGGCCTGCGCCATAAAATGGCAGTAGTTGACAAGTTTAATAATAAATAAATAATGCCACAACCAAACCAAACGGATGTGGGGAGTGATGACAGGGCTACAAATGTAAGTACCCAGCATAATGAGAAGCTTAAGAGCGCTTTGGAGGGTACATTTCGGGAGTATCGCTTCACACTGTCTGAACTTAGACCGCGTTTACTTCGTTTGCCCATGAATAACAAGAATCTAGCGCTTGTGTGTGCTCTGGATTCACTGCTGTCAGATTACTTTGACAGCAGTAAGGATCTTGTTGATACCCACTCAATCCTGTACTGTGCGGCTGTTGCTGCGTGCCGTGTAGCTCATGTGAAGTTTCTTGAATCTGATAGAGCTACGCGGCCGAAACCTGCGGTACCAGCTTGGCAGTACAGGATTGAGCGACGTATCGACGGGGCCAGAGCACTCATAGGCAAGCTGATCTGCTTCAGAGACGGCAATACTCGTCCAAGAGTGATGCGCTTTGTGAGGCAGGCTTTCTCGGGGACTAATGTCAACCCCCAAGATTATATATCCTGCATCACTGAGCGCATCGACTTTCTGAAGCATAAAGATTATGCATGGGCAAACCGTATTCGTAGGTATAAACCGCACGTTCCAAAGGGATCAAAAATGGGTGTATAGAACCTGGCGGCGTCCTAATAAATATGTGAGTGACGGGTGCTGGCCGGATGATGACGCCATGAGTTCGTTCTGGCACAACATTTGGTCGGTACCCGTTACTCATACCGAAGATGATTGGATACGCGACGTTGAGCGAACGTGTGAATCACTACCACCCATGGGGGAAATTGATATCAGTCCCCAAGACGTAGCCAATGCAGTTCAGTCTGTGCCGAATTGGAAAGCTCCTGGGCCGAATGGACTGCACAATTTCTGGCTTAAATGGCTACGTAGCTCACACGCTCGCTTGGCGTCGCAATTCCAGTCATTTTTAGAAAGCGGGACGCTTCCACATATTTTAACCACTGGAGACACCCATCTGCTCGATAAATCTGGTGTACTACCAGATTTATCGAGGATTTATACGGAATCTAAAACTTATAGACCTATCACCTGCTTGCCGACGGTCTATAATCTCCTAACATCCATTTTGAGAGCAAAAATTTGTAACCATATTGATGAGAGTTCAATTATGTCTGCGTCTCAGAATGGATGTAGGAAAGGGGCCCGTGGTACTAAGGAGCAGCAGCAGAGGAGAATTTGTTGACATACTGGATAGATTACAAGAAGGCTTATGATTCGGTGCCACATACATGGCTCATGAGGCTGCTAGAGCTGTATAAGGTAGACGTTACTCTACGCACTTTCCTGCGGTCGTGTATGGGGCAATGGAGAACTGTCCTTCACTATCCAGGATACCGACAAATGCAAAGAATCAGTGAACCAATTAGGATTGAGCGTGGTATATTCCAGGGAGACAGTCTGAGTCCTTTATGGTCCTGCTTAGCCTTGAATCCTCTCAGTACATTACTGGAGGAGTCTGGGCTAGGCTACCGATTGAGGCGGGGAGGTCACGTTATATCTCACTTACTTTACATGGATGACCTAAAGCTCTTTGCTCCCTCTGATGTGCAACTGATTGAGTTACTGAAGATAACGGAAAACTTCAGTAACTCCATCAGAATGGAATTCGGTGTGGAGAAGTGTGCAGTCATGCATGTAAAGCGAGGAGGGATTGGGGAATCTGAGGGAATCCAACTCTCGGATTCCACTCAACTTAGATCTCTTGCTTCAACGGAGACCTACAAATACCTGGGTATGTCGGAGGCTCTTGGTATCAACGTGACTGATATGTAACAATCGTTGCAGGAACGCTTCTTTGGCCGCCTGGCTAAAGTCCTAAAAAGTCTTCATAGGAGAAATCATCAAAGACATCGCGGTTCCGCATGACGAGAACCTCGTGAAAGCCGAAAAAGAAAAAGAAATAAAGTACCTTTATTTGGCACACGAGGTTGTCGACATGTGGGAGGTGGATTAGGCGGTCATTGTACCAACCGTTGTGTCAGCCAATGGTCTAATAGCCAAGAGCCTCGACCAACACCTACGGAGGCTCTCACTAGCTGGCTGGATCAACGGCTTGATACAGAAAGCAGTACTTCTGGACACGGCCCGCATTGTTAGGAGGTTCCTCTCTCTGGGGCCCTGACCACCGGTAGCTTGGATCCTGCTCCCGATACCGGTGGGCTACTATTTTTTATATTTTTAAATGTTTTTTTTACTAACATTTTTGTGATTTTTTTGCATTTTTTATGCTAATTTTTATAAAGAAAGAAAGAATAAAATTTATTTAGCTCATACATGAAAATATATAAAGTTATTTAGTGAAGGAAAAATTCGACTCGCAGGCAGGATTCGAACCTGCGTCTTCTGGCTAGGTACGCCAGACGCTATGACCACTAAGCCACCGCGAGTCCCACCTGCCATGTCGAAATTTGCCTTCACATTCTCAAATTACGTCTTAAAGGTGACGTCAGTCAGTTTTTTTTATTCTTTATAAAAATATTTTAAAACGTATGAAATAAGTGAATATAATAAATGGAAGAGAATAACAATATAATAATAAATTCTTTATTATCAGGCTACTTTGGCCCATAGATATAAACTTTAACCGTGGGAGAGCCATGCTTCGGCACGAATGGGCCGGCTAGACCGGAGTACACTGGCCTAGAGAACCTCGGCCTCAAAGTATATGGCACAAGACCGGGATTCCGAAATTTTGCCAGTACCGAATTCTCAAACATTGACTCAAAAGAGACGATCTTAAGGACGCTATCACATTTTGAACTTGCTCAAATTTAGGTATCTGATTTGCAACACAACAACATTACGCGCACGCACACATTGAAACCGCTGTCCGCTCGATTTTATACGTAACTTAACTAATCTTGATACATGAAGGTATTTTTTTTTTATTTTACTGGTATTGAGTCAAATTAGTAATAAGTTTGCAATCGAATTTGGTAACCATGGAAAACATGATTATCACGCAGATGGTACTTATTAACAAGTACCATCTGCGTGATAATCACGTTTTCAGTATTTTTTGGAGTTTATCAATACTCATTACGTACATAATGTAGGTACCCAAAATAAATGGATTAATTACCATATTCTTAAGAATCTAACGACCATTTTGCTATTACCTACCCACAAAAAACCCACGATCCCCATTTTGAAAAGATGTAAGTACTTATGTGCTGACAATTGTTGGATCAATATATATTCAAATATTAGCCTGGGAGTTTATAGTAGATTTTCGTTTTGATATTTAAAAATAATCATTTTCTTATGGATGTATATTATTTACTGAGACTGGGCACAAGATCAGATTTTTGATAAAAATATAAACAAAGTAGGTAGTAAACAGTATAATATATTGTATATAGGCAGGATACAAGTTGAAAAATTATACAGCAGTGTACCAAAATGGAATGATATTTATTTCTGTAAATAGATCTTTTAAAGACACTTTTACGAGTCGATTATTTACTTTTTTTTTAAACTAGGTGGCGCCGACATTTTCAATCTGACGATCTCTGAGAAGTGTAACTACCTATACGGATGAGCTGCTCAAAAAGATAATCAATCTCGATTATTCTTCTGCCTTTTGGCTTATATTCCTTTATCGCGAATTCCTGCTCCTAAAAATAAAAAGGCAACATTAGTAGGTACCTAAGGAAAATCAAATAAAAAAAATTACGTAGGTACAATCGTTGATATAACTTTTTTTTTTCTTTTAAAAAGCTTACTGGCAATGTGGGTCACACATTACTAGTATTCTTGTTAACCCCTCGTGCTAAGCTAAATGCTTGTGTTACGATTGGGTTCACGACGGTAGTGCAATGGGTGGGGTTCGAACCGGCAACCACAGTCCGATGCCCTAGCCATTAGGCTACCGCCGCTTCTAAACACTTTCAAGTGAAATATAATTTTGGTCATCATCACCTACGGAGACATCTAAGCTGCACTCCCTGTTAAATAAAAAAACCTACTATATTTTCTAATATAAGGTATGGCATAACAAAACTCCAGAGTAGATTTGTTATTTCTGATTACTTACAAAGTCTCATTCCTTTTTTTAATTGCTACGTGTGCAGTTTTTTTTGCTCTTTGTCCAAATTTCCGAAGTCCTGGCATCTATAATAACAAATATCAATATTTTAGCAATGCCAAACAAAAAAAGCATACTTGGTATCAAAAGTTACAGCCATGCGCCTGTTCCATTTACAAACGCCACACATCACGCACATCAGGTTATACAAAGCTGTAAATTTGGTGATTAAGTTCAATATCGAGTGAAAAAAATCGATTTATCACAAAAACATTACATCTGTCATTTTGAATCAAAAATATGATGGTATATTCATAAACATCACCTCCACAATCAATAACAATATATAGATTTAAAAAAATAACCCCGCCATTTTGAATTAAAACACGAATGACGTACACACGGCTACAGGTCTACCTATACAAAACCAGTCTAAGCTGATCTCGCACTTTATAGACTTTCTATGCAATAAGAGGCCAGCGTAAACTGGTTTTGTATAGCTTAATGTGTAGCCGTGCGTACTCGTAATCACCACCCCCAAAAATCCCAAAATCGACTATTAGTATATACGGTATCGAATATCTCAAAAATATTTTTTTACACATTTTTTTTTCCTGTAGATGATAATATCATTATTCATATAAATCTTTATCCGTAATTTACATCCATTATAAATACAACTATGTACTTATTTATTTCTAAAACAAATTTCAATAATTGTACTTACTTCTATTTCGGACCGAAAAAGTATCAACTTCGTCCAACCAGAGTATACAACACGGCACTCTCTTTTTACGTATTATTTTTTTTGACAGCATGCGATACACCCGTCCTTCTACGAGCGCGTTTGAGCGCGGTATGACGAACGGCGAGTAGAAATTGTATGGGGAAATTTGGGAGCGTTTCATTTTTTTCTCATAAATTAAAAACTTATTCATTTGGCTACAAAATTTTTAGCTATTCGTATAGAGGACTATATAAGCAACGTTTTTATATTATTTTTATGTTTATATTTGCAGTGGATTTAGCTATACTGGTACCTATTCAGACCCCATTTTTCGATTTTTTTTGCGATTAGTGTGATGGTGAAATCGTATTTGTGTGAAAATTTTGTATAGGGTTATACATTTTTTATGGAATCATTATGTAGATGAATATATTATCTTTAATTTGAAACCAAGATATCCTCGCAGTTGTGCTCCTAATTCGTTAAAATGGTACCTGAAAAGCACTGATATTTGTAGAAAATTGTGATAGCGTCCTTAAGTACTTACCCTATGTATATTAGCCAGGGAGGTTTCGAACTCGGCGCCCATATGTTTGCTTTTCCCGGAGACCCTCTCCAGTAGTTCCAGGGCATACTTCTGGAACATGACGTGCTCTTGTCGCTTCTCTTGCAGTATAGGATCTCGCATTAACACTGCAACAAAACATAAAAGAGCCATGTTTCTGCAGGAATGGACGGCTCGACCATGGAATGATACCACGGCCTCACAGATAGCCGGCGTGAAGCAACGCTTACGTTGTGTTTGATTGACAGAGTGAGGATACCGGAAGCCCTTTTAGAAGGCGGCAACGCGCTTGAGACCCCTCTGATGTTGCGGGTGTCCATGGGCGGCGGTTATCGCTACCATCAGGCGATATTGTTTGCCCCCCTATCCCATACCCATAATTCCCCGAGGATAAGCCAGAGTTGTACTAAAATACACTCACAGATCGCTGTTATATTTTGGTATGTAATAGGAGGCGAGCCTATTTCCATAAACCGGGTACAGATCAAACTCCAACCTGCTACAGAGAATTTCATAAGAACACTTTGCTCAGGATCGGTAATTAAAACACAATTAAATTAAATTGTGTTATTATTCCGATTCGGATACCATTAAAGTAGGTTCCCACCCTACAAATAGTGCAAATACATATACATCATATACAGGGTGGCGATTTAATCACCTGCATCCTTCTAGCAGGTGAATTAGATCACGAAATACTACCCATATCAATAAAAAAAAACATACCTTAATTTTTCATCAAAATGTACTTTAAATTTTGTACGCAAAGAGTCAAAGACATAGCGCGGACGTTGAACTCATTGTAGGTATGTATCTATCTAGAGATAGCGAGTCAAGCAACTACTTGATCGGGCCGTCCGCATAAGGTCAACGTACTGGGTGCATGTCGTTTTATGAACATTTTGAATAATGATCAAGTCTTTTATCACGGGATTGCTTAAAGATACTAATTATAAATTATGTCTAATATGTTATATGTTATCAATACTACACCATGTTGTAGCAGTGCAGGTGATTAAGTCGCCACCCTGTATATATAATCATACAAATAGTGAAAATATAAAATATATGGTACCTATAGTCATAAATTATTATAGCATAATAGGATAAAAGAACAACTTACTGATTTCTGACACTTACGCGAATATTAGCCATTGAAATAAAACTATTTTTTACGGATTTTATCGCGATGTATTAATATTATTTAATTCCCGACGTTTCTGATTCTTTACAGCATCTATGGTCATGGGTAAATTGAGGTGTTGGACGTCTTAATGTTAAAATTACTAACAGCTACCTTACATTTTTGTTAATTATTAGCGATCCGATTCACGCAGAACGAGCTCACCGTATCCTTGGGCTTGCAGTTTTGGGCTTGGATTTAGATTTAATAAATTCTATAATGGGGTTCCAAGCTATAGTTATAAGAACAAGTGATTAAAATAGAAAAACAGTACCTTGTATCTGCGAGGTGGTGAAGAGCGGCAGCTTGGAGATGATCTGCCGCACCGTGGGGCACCGCGCCAGCCCCGCCAGCGCGCGGCAGGCCAGGCCCCGCAGCCGGTCCGCGTCCGTGATGGGAGACTTCACCATCATCAACGATAACAGCACCTGGTTGGGAGAAGAACGACATATTATTTATTTACTCCAGTCACTGAACCCCTAGTCTATTAGTTTAGCGTGTAATGATCAATTTTATTTTCAACTAGCTAATGCCCGCGGCATTTTGAGACCTAAAGACATTTTGCGAAGAGTACATTTTAGGACTGAGCTACCTAATTTATTTATTTTACTAGAATGACAACAATTATTTTAACATAATAGATAACTCGATAGTTAAACTTTTGAGTGCACATAGCTTGAATGGTACCCTGATCCCAGTAACATTTTCCCGAAATATAAATAAATAAATATTCTGGGACATTTTTTACACAGCACCATCTAGTCCCAAACTAAGCAGAGCTTGTACTATGGGTACTAGACAATGGATATAATACTTATATACTTTTTTTTGTAAATACATACTTATAATACATAAGAAACACCCAGACGAACACAAACACTTATATTCATCACATACATTTTTTGTGTTCTGTGGGAATCGAACCCACGACCAGCACGACTGTGGGTCAGCAGTCCGGTACTCGAACCACTAAACCACAGAGGTCGTCGAGGAAAAAAAATGTTGTCGTAAGGAAGTCTCCACTTTTTGTCTCTGTACTTTGAAAGTTATTTAAATTAGCTCGCATTTTCCGATCACTGGCGGGAATCTAAGGAAGTTGAGGTAGAATATAGCATAAAACTCACCATAATTCCGTTGTTGGTCCGCACGCTCTCCCAAACTTTCTGTATGACGTCCTCGTATGATTTGAGTGCTGTTTTCTTTTTACTTGATCCGGATATTGAGAACCGCGTCGTTGACGTACCTGCCTGCAGATAATATAAAGATTAATACATAGACGTTCCTACAAAAGATGGATCTGACGGAGACATCAGTCTGCAGGGCCTGCAAAAGGGAAGTTGAGAGCATGGAACACCATCTGTGTACATACGATGCACTGGCTAGAAAGCGAATGTGCCTCTTGGGGCAGGGTTATCCAAGACCAGACGACTACAGACTCGTATCCCCTGGCCTCATTATAAAGCTCATGGAAGAGCTGTTTGAAGAACTGGGAGGGGATGAGGAATAGGTTATTAAGGGAAGAATAAAAGATCCCCTTGGATCGAAGTGCACTGAGGCCCTGTTACCTCGGCCCCGTATAATATAAGATAATATATAGACGTAGAGAATGAACTAAGCATTACTTTTTTGACGTGGGAGAGCCAAGGTTCTGCACGAATGGGCCAGAGTGATACCACGGCCTCACAGAAAACCGGCGTGAAACAGCGCTTACGTTGGGTTTTGCTGAGTGAGTGAGGTTACCGGAGACCCAAACCATTTTAAAGGCGGGCAACGCACTAGCGACTCCTCCGGTGTTGCGGGTATCCATGGGAGGTAATCACTGTCAAAAACTAGTAACACTTCAACTGTCAAGTTACTGAATACAATTAAAAGTTGAAGTATACTTGTAGTATGGTAACATTATTTTTCTTTGAACTATCAAGTTACTGAATAAAATTAAAAGTCGAAGTATAGTATAAGCCCCACACGTTGATATTGCGATGGAACCTTATCACAATAACAGCTCCGTGACGTCATCCACCGTAAAAAAGTACACATGACAAAAAAGATGATTTTTAAAAATTAATTTCTAAAATTAGATAGGGTTAAGGAGGACTTTAATAATTTTATAAATTCCTCTTAAATTACTGTTATGTATCAATCATCTTGATTGGAACATGTGTCAAGGTAGAACTGATTGTCATATTAAAATAATTTCTACAATGAATTTATGTATGTTTATATAATTAAGTATAAACATAATAATTACCTATTAAAACAAAAAAGCTATAAAAAATAACTTGACCCAAAACTAACGGAGAGGGGGAAAGTTTGCGCAGCATTTGCGTGCAAAATGTACTAAACATCGACTACTGCGCATCCACCATTTTGGTTTAAGTTATTTTGCGCCAACTGTAACTAAGAAGGCAGAGGTACTCAATACACGTACGCGCTGGCTAACCTTGCCAACGCTACTGACAGTTCGAGTACGTCACCAAGATGGCCGCCAATTGCAATTAGCACGTGGGAGAGCCATGCTTCGGCACGAATGGGCCGGCTCGACCGGAGTGATACCACGGCCTCACAGAAAACCGGCGTGAAACAACGCTTGCGTTGTGTTTCGCCGAGTGAAGGAGGTTACCGGAGGCCCAAACCCTTTTAAAAGGCGGGCAACGCACTTGCGAATCCTCTGGTGTTGCGGGTGCCCATGGACGGCGGTTATCGCTTACGATCAGGTGACGTTTGCTCGTTTGCCCCCATATCTCATAAAAAAAATATCAACGTGCGGGGCTAGTAGTGTGTTGTACTGACCCTGTGCACAGGTGCGCATACGCAGTTGACGAGTACGTTGAGCGCGGCTTTCTGCACCTCGGGCTCCGGCACGATCTCTCCGTCCGCGGCGCCTGCCAACACATCTGTGTTAGAATCAGACTCGCGCCGAATGGACATGTTAATCAGACATTTTAATAAACACATTATACATTGAGAATAGCTGTGATAAGACAACTTTGCGGCTTATTAAAAAGAAACATCGTTCTACGCGACAACAGTTCCATCCCCATCATCTTGATGGCTGGCAGTCCACAACTGTGCGTTTCTCTAGAAACTTTCTGCCTCGCACAACAAAACTGTGGAATGAACTGTCGCCTGCAGTATTTCCGGACCAATACGACCTTCAAACCTTCAAGAAAAGAGCGTACTCCCTTTTAAAAGGCCGGCAGCGCACTTGTGACTCCTCTGGTGTTGCAGGTGTCCATGGGCGGCGGTGATCGCTTACCATCAGGCGATCCGTCTGCTAGTTTGCCTGCCATCACATAAAAAAAACCCGCAAAACATATTCAACAAATTGAAAACTTGACGTTACATTTTCCTATGGCTCTCTGTCAGGCATGAAATTAAAAATCTATAAACTTCCTTAGGTTTGAAACGATTTTAATTTTGTTTATGTTTATTGCCTCTATTTAGTCACAATCGATTTTAGTTTTTTTTTTGTTTATTGCCTAGAGGCAATTAGTGATTTGTACAAAAGCGCGCGCGCAGACAGCAATTCCACGATGACCCAAATATTTAGTTTTGATATTTATTTATTTACCAGCTTTTGCCCGCGGCTTCGCCCACGTGAAGCTATAGCAGGATTAGAAATGGATTCCAAACAAATTTAATAAAAACCAACAGTGATGATCTCTTCGTTGTATGGGCTTCTATACATCAGAGAGGTCAAGCTGTATCTCAGGATTCGATTAATTAATTGAGATAAGAAGTTCACTAGTTTTTAAGTTAGAGATATACTTTCTAAAAGAGATAGCAAAATTAAAATCTATTCAGTAGTTTTTGCTTCACCCCGTAACAAACACAGCTTTTTTACAATTTTATAATAGTAGAGATTACACACACTACAGGATAACCCAATACCACAGTGGTTGAAAATTTAAATATAAACTTACTTTTTATTTACGATTTATAAATACTAATATTATAAAGAGGAAAGATTTGTATGTATGTTAAATAATAAAATAAATACTCTGGGACATTTTTACATAGCACCATCTAGTCCCAAACTAAGCAGAGCTTGTACTATGGGTACTAGACAATGGATAATAATACTTATATACTTTTTTTTGTAAATACATACTTATAATACATAAGAAACACCCAGAGAAACACAAACACTTATATTCATCACATAAATTTTTGTGTCCTGTGGGAATCGAACCCACGACCTCATGGTCAGCAGTCCGGTACTCGAACCACTAAACCACAGAGGTCGTCATTAATTTAATGAGAGTCGTCATGATTTTAAAAATTCTTTCACCATTTGAATGCTACATTATTCCAGATTAACATAGGCTATAAAATATTTTGAAAACAGGTATTTTTACATACAGATGATAACTGTTTATTTTTTTTAAACACTTACCTAGCACAATATTAACACCGGTGGTAAGGTCAGCATCTCTCATGTCTATCTTCTCAGTAAGTAGTAGTTGTACGCGCGGCGCAACACAGCACACAGACACTACGTCCAATGCTGACCGTACCGTCTCCGATCTGGGGACAACAGGCTTTAATGTATAGGTGATAAGGTTGAAATTTGTTTGGAGATACATACTATTATAGCATGTGGGAAATCGGGCTTTAATGTATAGGCGATAAGGTTGAAAATTTTTTGGAGATACATACTATTATAGCATTTGGGAAATCGGGCTTTAATGTATAGGCGATAAGGTTGAAATTAGTTTTATAAGATACATAACATACCACCACGCCCATATTCCCCTAAGGGTTAGGCAGAGGCGTACTAATGTACACCCACATTTCGCCGGTATGTTTAGGTCCCTACATGGGACCTAAACATACCGGCGAAATGTAGGTGGGCCTATTGCCATTAACCGGGCACAAATGGAATAAGGGTCGAGCCTATTGCCATTAACCGGGCACAAATTCCAAACTCCGAGCTGCTACTGGGAAATTAACGGTTAATGACAATAGGCTCGCCCCCTATTACATGGGACGTAAACATACCGGCGAACTGTCTGAACAAATCGGCCTCTGCCTAAAACAGGCGTGATGGTATTACGTTTTTGTGGGAAATTTGAGCTTCATCAGATACTTAACACGTGGAATATCTATATTGTTAAGCGCAATACCTGCCGTTAAAGTTCCACTCGTAGGCGTATCCCACCACCTGGAGCAGGAGAGCCACTCCGCCCAGCTCCAGGAGCTCGTCCACAGCTGGCCAGCGCGACCAGGCCACACTCTGTAGAAGCTCAATCTGCTCTTGTATTTCTTCTGGTGATGATTTTGATGCCTGTGGGCAGATGTCTCGGATATCTATATCTATACTAATATATAAAGCTGAAGAGTTTGTTTGCTTGAACGCGCTAATCTCAGGAACTACTGGTCCGATTCGAAAATTATTTCAGTGTTAGATAGCCCATTTATAGAGGAAGGCTTATAGGCTATATATCATCACGCTAAGACTAAGTAACTTTTCCACGCGGAGGAGGCTAGTAAAAAAGTAATACACGAAACGAACGATATTGTCTATGAAAGTTTACTATGAAATTCTCAGTAACAGCTCGGAATTTTGTGCCCAGTTAATGGGATTAGGCTGGCCCATAACATAGTTAAAAAAATATTTAAACATTGACTTGTAAAAGTGTCTTTAAAAGATCTATACCCGGCATACTGTGGTTTACCTTAGTACACCAATGCCTATCCCTTCGGATTTCGACGGCGTGTGAATTTTGGCAACTCGCATTAGGCTAGCGTGTTGGACTATAAGCCTAAACCCTCTTATTCTGAGAGGAAACCTGTGCCCAGCAGTGGGACATTATAATGGGTTGATTATGTTTGTTATGACTGAAAAAATAAATACCGCATTATGGTATTTGTCCTCATAATTTACAGGTAGCACGATGTGGTTGGTACGATTGATGTATTTAGCCGCAGCATCCAAAAGGGGACGCTGGCTTTCACGCGGAAGGTCGAAACACACCAAGGTAAAGCACCGACACTGACATAAGGGTAGTCGCCGGCCAGTCAAACCACAAAAGTTCCTATCATTGAGCAATTCAAATCAAGAAGCGGCGGTAGCCTAATGGCTAGGGCGTAGGACTTGCGATCATGTGGTTGGCGGTTCGAAACCCACACATTGCACTACCGACGTGAACCCACTCGTAACACAAGCATTTAGCTTAGCACGAGGGATTATCAAGAATACTAGTAATGTGTGACCCACAATGCTAGTAAGCTTTGATTAAAAAACAAAAAAAAAAATTCTTGCCTCTTACGAAATGCCTATCTAAATGGCAGTGAAGAATTGTAATCTAACCTGTCCCCACACGGGGATAATCTTTTTGTATTGAATTTGAATTTATGAAAATACCAAGTATTGTGAGTCTATTGTTACTCGAGAATAAATAAATGAATAATCTTTATATATTATAATCCTCAATTAAACTGCCTCATTAGCCAAGTGGTCCTGAGGGCGACTGCTACGCTAGAGGTCCTGGGTTCGATTCCCAGGTCGAGCAGTGTTATTGGGTTTTTCTATGAAACTCTCAGTAGCAGCTCGGAGTTAGGAATTTGTGCCCGGTTAATGGCAATAGGCTCGCCCCCTATTACATGGGACCTAAACATACCGGCGAACTTTGGGTGTACTAAAGTATGCCTCTGCCTAACCCTTCGGGGAATACAGGCGTGATGTTATGTTATGTTATGTTATTATAATACTTCTGTAGGTGTGTTTTTTGTGTGTGTTCAAGTGAATTCGAGGATGGTTTCGATTCACAAATAAGCCCGTCAGATGGCGCTGCAGTCGGTATCTAGGTATCGCTTGGTATATCATGCAGGACAACGTCTGTCGGGTCCGCTAGTATGTTTATAAAATAAGTATTTACCGACGTCACCACAAAGACGTAAATTAAGGCGTAATGCAAATTCCGACCTCGCGGATGGGGCTCGCGGTCGCGTCTCCAATATATAACCAGTAAGCGAAGGTACGAATTTTTCCTTCACTAAAATAACTGAGTATTTACCTTATAAGGAGGCGGTTCTGGTACGTTGTCACCTTGTTGCCGCGCCACCTGAGCCGCGCGCAACCTCAAGTGTGCTTCTAGATACCTGCCACAAAACATTATGAAATTAAATCTATACTAATATATAAAGCTGACGAGTTTGTTTGTTTGTTTGTTTACTTGAACGCGCTAATCTCAGGAACTAATGGTCCGATTTGAAAAATTATTTCAGTGTTAGATAGCCCATTTATTGAGGAAGGCTATAGGCTATATATCATCACGCTACGCGGACGAAGTCGCGGGCAGAAGCTTCCTCAATAAGTGATCCTGTAAAGATGCCTTTTTCTTTTGAGGTATTTATTTATTTAATCTTCAATGCACATTGATCGTACATAAGGCGGACTTAATGCCGTAAGGCATTCTCTACCAGTCAAGGTAGTCAGCTATGGTACCACAAAGTTTAAGTTACGCCACCCATAAATTACATCACACGAATTTCATGATAATATGTTGACCCCCCCCCCCCCTCGTCCATACCACACGACGTCACATTTGTGACACCCGCCCTCCCTAGTGTGACAACACATATTTCACAATTTTACGTCTACGTAATAATGGTATGTTACCATCACGCCTGTATTTCCCGAAGGGTTAGGCAGAGGCGTACTAGTGTACACCCACAGTTCGCCGGTATGTTTAGGTCCCATGTAATAGGGGGCAAGCCTTTTGCCATCAACCGGGCACAAATTCCAAACTCCGAGCTGCTACTGAGAATTTAATAGAAAAACCCAATAACACTTTGCTCGACCTGGGAATCGAACCCAAGACCTCTAGCGTAGCAGTCGCACTCAGGACCACTAAAATAAATTAAATAAATATTCTGGGACATTTTTACACAGCACCATCTAGTCCCAAACTAAGCAGAGCTTGTACTATGGGTACTTGACAATGGATATACTTGATAATGGATATACTTATATACTTTTTTTTGTAAATACATACTTATAATACATAAGAAAAACCCAGACGGACACAAACACTTATATTCATCACATAAATGTTTGTGTCCTGTGGGAATCGAACCCACGACCGGTCAGCAGTCCAGTACTCGAACCACTAAGCCACAGAGGTCAAATAGACTAAAGAGCACTAGACTAAAGAGGCAGATTTTACGTCTATAGAACGTTATTTTATTAACTTCCTCGTTTTTTCAATTTAACTTCCTCGCTTTTTCAATGACAGTTAAAATGGCACGTACCTCCGTAACGCGACGCAGACGTGTCGGACAATTTGTCGGGCGGCGCAGGTCTCGTCCTCGGAAACCCGGGACTCCTCGTCGTCCGAGCTCAGGATAGGCAGGGTCGAGATCACGTTGTATAACTTACGGAGACCGTCCTGTTGAGGGATAAGTCAAAGTCAAATGTTTTATCACACCTCAAAGAAAACCGGCGTGAAACAACGCTTGCCTTGTGTTTCGCCGAGTGAGTGAGGTTACCGGAGGACCAAACCCTTTTAAAAGGCGGGCAACGCACTTGTGACTCCTCTGGTGTTGCGGGTGTCCATGGGCGGCGGTTATCACTTACCATCACGTGATCTGTGTGCTCGTATGCCCCCTTTCCCATAAAAAAAAACACAATTAAACCAATATTAGAGGTACTTTTCAATAGGGTATTTTCAAATTTTTTTACACTGCTTATCTAAATCTATACTTACTAATATATAAAGCTGAAGAGTTTGTTTGTTTGTTTGCTTGAACACGCTTATCTCAGGAACTACTGGTCCGATTTGAAAAATTCTTTCAGTGTTAGATAGCCCATTTATTGAGGAAGGCTATAGGCTATATATCATAACGCTACGCTGAGGAAGTCGCGGGCAGTAGCTAGTAGAGTATTAACTTTCGGTTCCAAAACGACTAAAAAGTCTCAGTGTGTTATAAAGACTCACCTGATGATCAAACTCTTCGAGGATGACCCTGAACTGGAAGGAGAGGCCGAAGAACATGGTCGCGTGGCAGCGGCCCGAGTCGTGAGAACACTCTAGCAGCCACAGCGCATATCTAAACACAAATAGGACATACTGACACTCACACTTTAGTGATACCATGGCCTCACAGAAAACCGGCATGAAGCAACGCTTGCGTTGTGTTTCGCCGAGTGAGTGAGGTTACCGGGGGCCCAAACTCTTTTAAAAGGCGGGCAACGCACTTGTGACTCCTCTGGTGTTGTGGATGTCCATGGGCAGCGGTTATCGCTTACCATCAGGTGATCCGTCTGCTCGTTTGCTCCCCTAACCAATAAAAAAAAGATAAACACTACGCGAATAAAAATACTACTTTTTACGGTAACAAAACACCTGATATCCATTAGGGCTTAGGCAGATGTGTACTAATGTACACCCACAGAATGTTGGTCCCATGTAATAAGGGGCGAGCCTGTCACCATCGAATAACAATAATTCAAGGTCACTGCCCGAAAATATTAGACGAGCAAACACATATTCGCATTATATAGTTATTGTTCGATTCTGGAATATTCGTGGCCCATATACATACTAAAATACCGAATTACCGATCGTGAGGGGAGGGACAGACCATCGACTATCAAGAATGATGTGAAGAACGACTACTAAGAAGAATGTGAAGGCAAATTTCGACATGGCAGGTGGGACTCGCGGTGGCTTAGTGGTCATAGCGTCTGGTGTACCTAGCCAGAAGACGCAGGTTCGTATCCTGCCTGTGAGTCGATTTTTTCCTTCACTAAATTACTTTGTATTAACACTAGCTCTTGCCCGCGGCTTCGCTCATCTCAAGCTATGAAGAATTAGAAATGGATTCCGAAAATAATTTAATAAAAACGAACAGTGATGATCTCGTCTTTGTATGGGCCTGTATACAACAGAGAGGTCAAGCTGTATCTCAAGGTCCGATTGATTAATTGAGATAAGAAGTATACCAGTTTTTATGTTGGAGCTCATACTTTCTAACAGTGATAACAAAATTAAAATCTATTCAGTAGTTTTTGCGCCAACCCGTAACACCCAGACAAGAATTTACAAAATCACATTTTTGGGTTTGGAGACGTTTATATAACCTAACCCACTTGTTTTAAATAATTTCAATGTACAGGCACAGCTTTTTTACAATTTTACAATAGTAGAGAAGAGATTTGTAAGTAAATACTTTTTTTTTAAATAATTTAAATGTACAGGCACAGCTTTTTTACAATTTTATATTAGTAGAGAAGAGATTTGTAAGTACATACTTGACGAGATCACCTAAGGTTCTCCTGGGCAGAAGACAAACTCGCTCCATAGCGTCCTCGCAGTATGCCAAGTAGTACAGGCAGATAGACACACCCGTCGCAGCTACGGAGGGCCGAGGAACTTCCAGAAATTTCTAGAAAGAACAGAGAAATCAATATATTTACAAGATTATCACACACACACACCATCACGCCTGTATTCCCCGAAGGGTTAGGCAGAGGCGTACTAATGTACACCCACAGTTCGCCGGTATGTTTAGGTCCCATGTAATAGGGGGCGAGCCTATTGCCATTAACCGGGCAGAAATTCCTAACTCCGAGCTGTTACTGGGAATTTCATAGAAAAAACCCAATAACACTTTGCTCGATCTGGGAATCGAATCCAAAACCTCTAGCGTAGCAGTCGCGCTGAAGACCACTTGGCTAACGAGGCAGTTATAAGATTATCTATAGAAATAAATAAAATTCGAATGTCTGTTTGTAATATTAAAATACCCGCTTCTTACTAAGTGCATTTGGATGTACACACGGTACATAATACCAAAACTTTATTTTTTAATTTTGTCCGTCTGTTTGTTCCGGTTAATCTCTGAAATGGCTGGACCGATTTTGACGGGACTTTCTACTTTTAGAATGTCATTTTTACATTATAGGCAGCCGCCAAAACGGCCCTTCACCGCCTCCGAGTGTTTTCGTTGGGAAGAAGAGGCGCAACAAACTCCCCAGCAACACATTTCTGTCCGTTATGTCACTTTTTTACTATAAAAAAAACGTACCCACACTAGTATTTTCTCCTGTATCGTGGGTGCGTTAACAAACACAAATTCTCACATACACAAACACCCCGACCCGGACCAACTACCTGTATATCAGAAAGAAAGAAAGAAAGAAAGAAGAAAGCTCAGTCGCTATGCCAAACATGTTGTAGTATGTACCTGTAACCCTCCCATGTTGATGAAGTCTATGGAGAATTTCTTGTGGCAGAGCAGCGCTGCGAGGTACTTGAGCGCCTCGAAGGCGAGCCGCGAGTCCCGGGATTCGCGGACGTTCAGGTAGCCCAGGATAAGACCCAGAGCATTCTGCTCGAACACATGCGATAGGAACTACAACAAAAAAACACATAAATGATAAATCTCTACTATTATAAAATTGTAAGAAGGCTGTCTATACATTGAAGATATTTAAAAAAAAAACAAGTTTAGGTATATAAACGTCTCCGACCGCAAACATTTCATCATTTAAATTCTTGTCTGTTTGGCTGTTTGTTACGGGTTGGCGCAAAAACTACTGAATAGATTTTAATTTTGTTATCACTGTTAGAAAGTATGTGCTTCAACTTAAAAAATGGTATACTTCTTATCTCAAATAATTAAACGGAACCTGAGATACAGCTTGGCCTCTCTAATGAATAGAGACAATACAAAGAAGAGATCATCACTGTTGGTTTTGAGCTTCAAGTGAGCGAAGCTGCGGGCAGAAGCTAGTGATATTTATTTCTGTAAATTAGATCTTTTAAAGACACTTTCTCAAGTCAATGTTTTACATTTTTTGACGTCCTCTGAGAAATGCCGAAACAAACTCTGATAATCATACTCTCTTTTAAAGTCTTTAAGGTCTCGTAACACATAATCAAACCATTTGTGTTGTTACAACAATTGTTTGGCTATCATCATCGTCATATCAGCCACTGCCGAATAAAGGTCTCCCATAAAGACTTCCACATGAACCGGTTGTATGCCGCCTGCATCCAACGACTCCAGCCACCTTCACTAGGCCGCCCGTCCTCGTTGGAGGTCTCACACTGCGTTTTCCGGTGCGCGGTCTCCACTCGAGAACCTTTCTGCCCCAGCGGCTGTCAGTTCTACGAGCTATGTGCCCCGCTCACTGCCATTTAAGCTTGCTTTAGTTCTTCTATGGATCTCCTCATTTCTCACGTAAAGAAATACCAAGAATAGTTCACTCCACCGGGCACAAGTCTCAAAATCCGAGCTGTTAATACTTCATAGGAAGGACCCACTGCTCGGTCACGGGTAGACCGGTGTTGGACTTCTTAACGTTAAAATTACTAACCAAGAGGCGGTAGCCTAATGGCTAGGGCGTCGGACTTTTGAACATGTGGTTGCCGGTTCGAAACCCACCCATTGCACTACCGACGGGAACCCTCTAACACAAGCATTTAGCTAAGCACGACGGTTTAAGAATACTAGTAATCTGTGACCCACACTGCTAGTATGATTTAAAAAAAACATCCATAATCAGAAATTTCCGAATATAAGGTTTTAAGAAAAAAAAACTCACCTCTTGATACTCTCCCATTGGCGTCAAGTATCTTAGTATAAGCATTTGTTTTGTGGCGTCCGTCGGTGGGTGAATTTGTATGTTACCTGCGAACAAATAAGGTTTTTTTTGAGTTGGCAAATTTCCATTGCCAAATATTCAGCCACTAAGTAATAATGTGCTAACATTATTGTGTTCCGGTTTGAAGGCTGAAATTACTCTACATAATTATGGAACTTCACAATCTGGCAGTAAAACTAGATATTAATAGCTACAGTCGGTGTTGGGAACTAAACGACTGCCTCATTAGCCAAGTGGTCCTGAGCGCGACTGCTACGCTAGAGGTCCTGGGTTCGATTCCGAGGTCGAGCAGTGTTATTGGGTTTTTTCTATGAAATTCCCAGTAGCAGCTCGGAGTTAGGAATTTGTACCCGGTTAATATAATTTGTGAAAGCTTGTAATTAGCAATGAAAAATTTAAGTATACAGTTACTCACATGATTTATTAGACTGTAAGCTTTCCTTAAATAAATAAATAAATAAAAAATTAATGGCAATAGGCTCGCCCCCTGTTACATGAGACTTAAACATACCGGCGAACTGTGGGTGTACATAAGTATGCCTCTGCCTAACCCTTCGGGGAATACAGGCGTGATGGTATGTTAAATTAATTGGGTTTCAATTCAATTATTTTGGTAGCAATTAAATTATTTTGGTTGCACATAAATTAATTTGGTAGCAATTTAATTAATTTGATTGCAATGAAATCATTGCAGTTATTATTTTAGTTACAAAAAAGTTGGAGCTGTTGTAAAAATTGTTAAATGATAAATGATATTTATTTCTGTAAATAGATCTTAAAAAGACACTTTTACAAGTTGTTTTACATAATTTTTTTTACTAGATGGCGCCGGCATTTCCTATCTGACGACCTCTGAGAAGAAACGCCGAAACAAACTCAGAGAATCATGGTCTCTTTTAAAGTCCCGACAGTAATAGTAGTATTATAGGATATGTGTTTTACGATGTAGGGCAAAATCTGAACAGGCCTTTTGAAGAAAGAGCCATAGCAGTCTTGAGTTGACCTTTCCTAACTAACAACACGCATGAACTCTTCAGCTTTATATATTAGTATAGATGACTGCATCTATCTATACTAATATATAAAGCTGAAGAGTTTGTTTGTTTGTTTACTTGAACGCGCTAATCTCAGGAACTACTGGTCCGATTTGAAAAATTCTTTCAGTGTTAGATAGCCCATTTACTGAGGAAGGCTATAGGCTATATATCATCACACTACGCGGACGACGTCGCGGGCAGAAGCTAGTCGTTAAATAAATGACGTTACACTACAGGGGAGGGATCTCAAACGTGACGACGTGTGACACGAAAAAAAAATCATGGAATTTTTCGAGCTCCGCAGTACCTATGACGTATGTCTCCATCTCGGCCCAGCTGGAGTTGGAGGAGGTCTCGTGGTGCTGCAGGGGCGGCGGCCGCGGCGGCGGGGACATCATGCCCCACGCTGACGGCGGGGAACACGCGTTGGCTGGACCTTGATATACAAGAAAATATAATTTTTATTTTGGCAACAATAAAGTAAAACAAACACAAAGGTTTGTATACATACATACCATCACGCCTGTATTCCCCGAAGGATTAGGCAGAGGCGTACTAATGTACACCCACAGTTCGCCGGTATGTTTAGGTCCCATGTAATAGGGGGCGAGCCTATTGCCATTAACCGGGCACAAATTCCTAACTCCGAGCTGCCACTGGGAATTTCATAGAAAAACCCAATAACACTTTGCTCGACCTGAGAATCGAACCCAGGACCTCTAGCGTAGCAGTCGCGGTCAGGACCACTTGGCTATTGAGGCAGTTAAGTTGCGAAGTTTTGTATACTCACTATTATAATGCTTGACGGGGGTCTCAGGGTCTTTACTAGCGTGTGGGGGTGTTTCATCCACCAGCATATCACCCCCTCCACCTTCATCTATAACAATATTAATAATAAGTTCATAATTTCACAAGTATAGTGTCCATAATAAGTATTGTACGAATAAATAAATAGAAGGGTCTACCTGTAATTTCAAAATATTGCGCTAAAATATTAAAATCAGCAAGGACGGTAATCACAAATGCGAGACATTTACGACCTCAACTGTTTTTACACTGAGTTTTTTTAATAACACTAGCTTCTGCCCGCCACTTCGTCCGCGTAGCGTGATGATATATAGCCTATAGGCTTCCTCTATAAATGGGCTATCTAACACTGAAAGAATTTTTCAAATCGGACCAGTAGTTCCTGAGATTAGCGCGTTCAAGTAAACAAACAAACAAACAAACTCTTCAGCTTTATATATTAGTATATATAGATTTATCACGGCTAAACCACTAGCGACAACTTCAGACACGTAAAGTTATTTATTAAAGTTATATCGACCGAACAGTATTTTAATAAACTATTTTGTTTCATGGGATAGGGGGGCAAACGAGCATACGTATCACCTGATGGTAAGCGATAACCGCCGCCCATGGACACCCGCAACACCAGAGGAGTCACAAGTGCGTTGCCCGCCTTTTAAAAGGATTTGGGCCTCCGGTAACCTCACTCACTCGGCGAAACACAACGCACGCGTTGTTTCACGCCGGTTTTCTGTGAGGCCGTGGTATCACTCCGGTCGAGCCGGCCCATTCGTGCCGAAGCATGGCTCCTTCACGTTCAAAACGTTTTTTAATAAATTTTACCATGGGAGAGCCATGCTTCGGCACGAATGGGCCGGCTCGCACGAGTGGCACCACGGCCTCACAGAAAACCGACGTGAAATAACGGTTACGTTGTGTTTCGCCGAGTGAGTGATGTTACCGGAGGCCCAAACCCTTTTAAAAGGCGGGCAACGCACTTGTGACTCCTCTGGTGTTGCGGGTGTCCATGGGCGGCGGTTATCGCTTACCATCAGGTGATTCGCCTGCTCGTTTGCCCCTCTTTCCCAAACAAAAATACATAGTTCAAGTTCAAGTTCAAATGTTTTTATTTCAAATAAGCTTTTACAAACGTTTTTGAAACGTTATGATTCTAGTTGCACGGTTCCAAAAGGTCGATCCTATGGAGAAGAATCCGGCAAGAAACTCCATGGACACTCTTTTAAAATAAATAAATTACAAACTTCACTGTTACAATATTGCGATAAAAAGATTGAGGACGTTGAAGGATGTCCAAGTTTGACCGAGGTCGACTATATTAAACGAAGATTCACGTTATTTGAGAACCCGATGTCATTTCTAGATAATAAATAAACTATGTGGTAAAAACGCACACCATCAAGCGACAAATGAAACTAGGTGTCTACTTAGACAGGCTACAACGTACACACATAATACAGTTTCTGTTGTGGTAAACAATACTAAACATATGAAGACATCTCGATATGTAAACAATATGGAATCTGTCAAAGCTATGTCCATCTACTTACAAGGTTCCTACTCTAGCTACTAGTAACTGACCAACATGAAAATTAATAAGCTTATATTAGTCTCTAATAATCAACAGTTTCATTTTGCCAGGGAGGCCACAAGTACATCCGTACTTAACGACCACACATTCTTATCGTCAACGTCATACACACCTTTCTTGTCATTGGTGGGTCCATTAGCTTTGATGTCACTGTTTCTCTTCTTGTCGAATCGCGCAAAATGTCGCGTTTGGTTAGGCGGCGTCACTGAATTCTGATTGTTTTGCTGTAAAACAAGCATTTATAAGATTAATTAATCCCAAGAGAGTCCCAATTCTTTAACAGGTGTAGGTGATTAATTTGGCACCCTGTATCAAATACAGGGTGCCAAATTAATCACCTACACCTGTTAAAGAATTGATTTTACCTATTAACATAACATACCATCACGCCTGTATTCCCCGAAGGGTTAGGCAGAGGCGTACTAATGTACACCCACAGTTCGCCAGTATGTTTAGGTCCCATGTAATAGGGGGCGAGCCTATTGCCATTAACCGGGCACAAATTCCTAACTCCGAGCTGCTACTGGGAATTTCATAGAAAAACCCAATAACACTTTGCTCGACCTGGGAATCGAACCCAGGACCTTTAGCGTAGCCGTTAGAAGCTGATATTATCCCTGATGAACATAGGCTACTTTTTACGGCGGGAAAATACTACATTCCTACGGGAAAACGGGCGAAGCCGGGCCTTGCAGCTAGTTTTTAATATATGTACTTACTTTGTCTTCATGAGTCTTATTTCTCAATATATGTAGCCTCCTCAACATCAATGGTACTAGCATAGCATTTAAGTCCCTGTAACAAATCAGTGCACATATTCTAATAACAAGCTTCATGAAACACAGGATTACCTAGTTCAGGCACTTAGGCAGGGTTTATAACTAATTTAGTCATGTATTACTTATTTGGATTTGAATAAATTATTTGACTTGATTTTTTTTAAATTACAAATAGTTTTAATAATTTGTTTCTACAGTTTATTTATTATATAATTATATTTTTTTAAATTACATTTCAGCTAAGGATTGTGTCAGATTTATCAATGTTTATGCTAAATGAGGTTATGGTCTGTATTTAAGCACCCAACGGCTCTAGTCTCGGGCATTATTTTTTTTATTTGATTTTGACTTTGACTCATGACTTTGCCTAAGATCACCACTTTGACTAGGAAAATGGAGTGATGATTTGCGAAAGGTTGCTGACAGAAGCTGGATGCGACAAATGGCGGGACATTGGGGGAGGTCTACGTCCAAAAGTTGACTACTGTAACTATAGGCTGGTGATGACTGAGTTACAGGAGATGGTAACAATTATGGATGGCGCTTTTAGGAATAAGGGAATGAAAGTGAATGTAAGTAAGACGAAAGTTATGGTTTTTGAAAGGGAAGAAATTATGACATTGTGCAATATTTTGATAGGTGGCGTAAGAGTGGAACAAGTAAAAGAGTTTGTATATCTGGGTTCTTTATTTACTAGGGATGGTAAGCATGAGAGTGACATTGAAAGGAGAGTGAGTGCCGGTAATCAAGTGAATGGGGCGCTGCACACTTTCATGAATAGCCGAAGTGTGTCCGAAAAGGCACGGCGGGCTGTAATTGGGGGTGTGTTGGCGCCGACACTAATGTATGGTAGTGAAAGTTGGGTATGGCAGAAGAGACATGAAAGTAGAATAAATGCTGTAGAGATGAGAGCGTTGAGAAGTATGTGTGGGGCAACTTTGAAAGATAGAGTGAGAAACAGCGTGATAAGGGAGCGGTGTGGTGTGAAAGAAGATGTAGTAACAAAGATTGAGAGAGGTATGTTAAGGTGGTTTGGGCATGTAGAGAGGATGGATGAACGGAGATTGACGAAACGAGTATACATGATGAGTATGGATGGAAGAGTTGGAAGGGGCCGACCTCGACGAACGTACGACAACCAAGATGCGGCCGTTCTTAAAAAAGGACAGGTTAAGAGCACCCTAAACCGACGTTCATGCATGAGGAGGTTAATGAACATAGATGAAGCGAAAGTAGTATGCCAGGATCGTAGCAAGTGGAAATCTATAGTCTCTGCCTACCCCAATGGGAGACAGGCGTGAAAATATGTATGTATGTATGTATGATGACTTTGATTTATGACTTTGACATTTAACATGACATAATTATGACATGATTTTGACTCATCACAATGACTTATGACTTTGACTTGGACTTATGACTTTGACTTGGACTTATGACTTTGACTTGGACTTATGACTTTGACTTGGACTTATGACTTTGACTTGGACTTATGACTTTGACTTTGACTTATGACTTTGACTCTGACTTGGACTTATGACTGACTTGGACTTATGACCTTGACTTGGACGTATGACTTTGACTTTGACTTATGACAAACTGAATTTTAACAGGCACAGGTCCCTCTGTTTTATGAAAAGAAGGTAATCAGAGCGTTTCTACAGCAGTGTACAAGGTGTCTACCATGTTGTAGCTTCATGGTACTCGCCTAAAGTTGGTGGCGATCTCCTGCACCTCCATGGCGGCGGCCAGCAGCCCCGTCGCGTAGCACTGCAGCGGCTCCGTGGAGCTCGTCGCCCAGTTCACCAGACGGTGGATCAGAGCTTCATTGTCCTGAAAAATCAACTTTTTAGAGAAAGTCAAACCGTCTTAATATTAAGAATAATAAATTTCGTTTATTTCAGGCACGTAAAAAATTGATAAGTATAACACAAAACTAAAAATAAGGTTAAATAAAATTTAAATTATTTATCCTTATTTTTTTATTTTAATGAAATCTCATTATCGTTTTTATTTTAATGAAATCACATATTAATGAAATCACATTTTAACGAAATCTCATTTTCATAAAATGAAATCCGGCACTGAGCATATTATTTCTTAGCGGCAGAATATTTACTTATTGGGCTTTAATGACACTGTATTGGGCATATTTAAAAATCCCAAGATTGCCTCAATAACCTTGTGGTTCTGAGTGTGACTGCTATGCTAGAGCTCTTGGGGTTCTGCTATGGTCAAAGTCTTATTGGGTTTTTCTATGAAATTCCCAGAAGCAGCTCGGAGTTTGGAATTTGTGCCCGGTTAATGGCAATAGGCTCGCCCCCTATTACATGGGACCTAAACACACCGGCGAACTGTGGGTGTACATTAGTACGCCTCTGCCTAACTCTTCGGGGAATACAGGCGTGATGGTATGTTAAAATTCCAAGTTATAGGGTTACCTGAAACACCACGCTCATCTCGAGTCCGGGCATAAGGTCCAGCGTGAGGCGGCAGGCGGCCACGTTCAACTTGTGCACGTCGCGCCCTGTTATGTTCTGACGAGAATAGTACGTGTCGCGCACGTAATCATTTACTAACTGTTGATAAAAAAATTAAAAAGAATTAGTTTCAGCTTAACATCATAATCATCATAGTCAAAGTCAAAATAATTTATTTAAGATAAACTACTATGTAGTACTTTTTGAACGTCACTTTTACATTATAGACAGCCCCATAGAGGACAGCACCCAAAATCCCCGCCCTTCACCGCCTTCTATGATGAGAAGAAAGGAAACAATGATCTGGGATAAAAATTATTTGATGAAATAATAATAATACTTTATTTCTAGATTTACAATTAACTCTGTAGCACAGGATTAATGCATTTTTTGCTTAGCGGTTGGTAAACAATAAAAAATCTTCTGAAGTGAAAAAACCCATTTATTGAGGAAGGCTATATATAATAACGCTAAGACCAAGTAAATATTCCACGCGGACGAAGTCGTGGAACTAGCAACTTTATAATTTTAACATGGAAACTGCAAAAAAAAAAACTAAAAGTGCCAAGATTTTGCATCGTCCACAACCATACACTTGGTCTTCCAGTAGCTACCTTAGTCATGAAGTTATCCTTCTTGAACATGACCTTGAGGGCGTGCCCCAGCGCACACTCGGGGTCTGTCCGCGACGGGTGCCGCTCGTCGAACGGATCCGGGTCTTTCTTCATAAAATTCTCCGTCTCTGCTTCTATGATTTCTGCTATCCTGTAATTAAACACAAACAAAACTTATTTATTTTAATTAAACCTACTTGGTGCTATCTTATTTCAAAAAGATACTCAATACTCAATATTTTTTATGGGATAGGGCGGCGAACAAGCATACGGATCGCCTGATAGTAAGCGATTACCGCCGTCCATGGATACCCGCGATACCAGAGGAGTCACAAGTGCCTTACCAGCCTTTTAAAGGGGGTCGGGCCTCCCGTATCCTGACCAATCGGCGAAACACAACGTAAGCGTTGTTTCACGATGGTTTTCTGTGAGGCCGTGGTATCACTCTGGTTGAGCTGGCCCATATTCTCCCTAGCTAAACATGGAAATTGAACCCCCAAGATCCAGAGACGATCTGAGTCATTTTAATATATTATAACTATAATTTTATAATGTTATTATCATCTTAAATATTTATGTTTATAACAACAATTTAATAAGCTTGCTAATTTAATTAATTTATTTAGAAGCGGCGGTAGCCTAATAGCTAGGGCTAGGGGACTTGCAATCATGTGGTTGCCGGTTCGAAACCCACCCATTGCACTACCGACGTAAACCCACTTGTAACACATAAAGTGCGATCCACATTGCTAGTAAGCTTTTTAAAAAAAAAACTAACACTGCACTGCACGTCAGTTAGTTTTTTTTTTTAAAAAAGCTTAAAAAAAAAATATTAGATATTGACATAAAACTACTTTTTGTGGAAATAATTAGCTGTTTACATGATGAGGGAAATCGCAACAATTCCGTAATGATAATACCCAAAGAGGATCTTCTCATAAACCACAATGTGACACATTTTGTGTACAGACAACTGTGTCAAAAGGTTATCATTAATATCGTAAAAGAAACAAGTGCAATTAAAATTTCTAATTAAATATTAAAAGATAATGATTTTTTGAGAAAGACTGGTTTATAGCAAAGTGTGGAAAGGATTAGACACACACAAAAGCTTTCATTCATAAGTTTTATAGTAACAAAACACCTTTGCGGAAGAAAATAATAAATAATTATTATCCTTGTTACATAATTATGAAACAAAGTCCTCCGCCGCATCTGTCTGTTCATGATAAACTAAAAAACAACTGAACGAATTAAATTTTTAAACCATTGCCAGGGTAGAAAGTGAGATATATCTATATATAGCTCTTATTTCCTAAATAAGAGCATCAATATGAATTAACAAATTGTATGGGTCAGTATTTTTGTGATAATTAATTAAAATGTTAACTTATTAAATATGTGGACTTAAAAGGATCATAAAAAAAGGTTTGGTGTGTAGTAATCATAACTGGTGCATATGTATGAGATGATGAATGTGGGAGAAGCAAAAGAAGTATGCAAGAATCATAGCAAGTGGCAGTCTATAGTTTCTGCCTACCCCTACAGGAGAAAGGCGTGATTGTATGTAAAGAGATCATAGAATTATGATTAAAGCAGATTATTTATCCTACATTAAATTGTAGTTTCTGTCTGCAAGTTTGTCTGCATATTCTTCAAAATTGGGTTCAACATAGATAAAGAGTAGCCCATGTGTTATTCCAGATAATATAATCTATCTCTGTGCCAAATTTTATCCAGATCTGTTCTGGTGGGAAAGAGTAACAAACATCCATGCATCCATCCTCACAAACTTTTGCATTTATAATATTAGTAGGACTAAACTAATGTGATTTCACAACATTGTGAAACAGTGTGTGACTTGAGTGTTTGATAGGGAGATTAAAGATGTGCTGTATATTTTAATAATGTTTACATATTTCTAAGGGTGTTAGTACTGCTGGAAGACCAAAGACACTTAGAAACAAACTCCGAGAATCATGGTCTGGTTGGTGCATAAAATCAAGTCAATGAAATGAAACTGGCATTTGGGCCTCTATAAATCCTCATAAATATCTCCTAGAGCATTGAACAACCATTCTGATACAGTTGAATTATCAGGCTTGGGCCCCTTGATGTCATAATTTATCTTAAGACATTCTAGGTAAAGGGAGATGTTTTGAGAAATTCATGTCTAAAACGTTTTCTCCTTTCAGTATACAAGCTCTCTTCTCAATTCTGAAAGTGACCTGTGCCCAGCAGAGGCGCAATAAATGGGCTGATAATAAAGTATGAAAGAATGATAGGTTACTTCTTAGGAAATTTCTTATTATTTCATGCAAGCCCATCCAAAATTAAGAGTGCTCGCGCACTTGTGATTTTTAATCGGGCGATAGTTAGATCGTTCTGGGATTCACTATGGAGTTATATGGCAGTGCGCGCATTTGACGATTAGAATTCGACATGAAATTATACACAACTACTACAGCGACTAAATGGTAGACTAAAAATCACAAGGGCGCGTTAGCCCTAAAAACTGAATGATTATAATTATGATTCTGCTTATAGGACACTACAAGCTCAAGCTACAAATCCTGGCCCTGTGACCCTGGTGGCTTTACGGAGAAGATGGAACTGATTGCTTGTTGTTTGAGTGCTAAGGAAGTAACCTTTTTACAGTAACAGACAAGCGAAAAATCCAGACAATATACCACATGAATAGCTTGTGAGGTCATCATTAAGTCCTGTTTGGTTTAAAAACTACCAGGGCACCATAACTTCAAGAATACTTCCTCTATAGAACATACTATGAGGTCATTATCAAACATATGACCAGAAGGAATACAAAGTAATTGTCAACAAAGGTTTTAACCTGTTTTTTTTATTGTACATTAAACCAATTCTCTTGATAAGTTATGACGTAGTTTCTTTTGAGGATAAGTCAATAAAAATAATGACCTAATTAAAATTATAATTTATCATTCCTAATCAATTTTGAAGTACTAATAAAGTCCTAAAAACTTAGTAATTCGTTTATTACATCGTTGTAACTTGGGGAGGCATGATCAAAAGACTTCTATTTATAAATTTACATCTCCTAGCCACATGTATGGCATACGGCTAATCTATCAATGTGCTAATTACGTTATTTTCCGCAATAATAATAAAAATTTGAATTCACCTCGTCAAAGTCGGTATGGGGTCGTAGTTGGGCGTCGTGTGCTGTTCCTCCCATTGTCTCAGGAGTTCAGTTACCTCTTGAGCAGGCGGTGAATCCATTAAATTCGCAAATGTTTGTAATTTATAACCTCACTGTTAACAACTTTCTCACTAGTACCGTAACGACACGACACAACAAATTATTATACCAAAAAATTATTCACATCAATATTATATAGATTATTGTACAATTTATCATAAAAAATTATTGGCTATATTACATCTAATTCATAAAATAAACGTTTTGTCTTTATACCGCGCACTCCTACAACAAATTTTACATTTTATTTATGGTAATCGGGATACCATGCTATAATCATAAAATCTACTATTATTTTGCTATTATTACGATCATTCTAAATAAATAAATAGCAAAATGCATAATCAAATTTATGTAAAATAAAAGTAAGAAAACGATGAAAAAATAAGGAATCATTGCATACCACTTAGCAGATGGAGAATATCATTATTGGCTACTTAGGTAATACAAGTAAAAAGCACGACTTTTCAAAGCTTATCATGCGTTTATAATATACCGAATAACAGATATAGAACCTCAACAGGATTGATGTCGGAGAATAGTTTTCTATGGTGTTCATATTTCTTCTTCTTCATTAGTTCATCTTTCTAGTTCACGTTTCTATGTGGTTTTACTCAGATCCAGTAACAGTCAGAATAATTTATTCAAGATATAGGTACCTACTACTTACTAGGTAATATTTGATAAACGTATTTTTTACATTATAGATAGCCCCCAAAACTTCTGTCCTTCACCGCGTCCGTTTTCGCTGGCAAGAAGAAGCGGCGCGGTGAAACAAACTCCCCAGCAACACATTTTTGTCTTTTATGTTACCTAAGGCGTTAAAAGTTACAATATAACAAATGATTTTTTCCCGGCACCATGGAGCGCCTAAAAATAGTAACTAACACAATTATTATCTTTCATGAGACCTATTTTATCCCTGAACTCTTTTATGCACAAGGGCTCTTGATGGCCTAAGATAGCCATGCTCACAGCCCATGGTCAAATATTAGTACCTACCTATCGTAGTAGGAAGTTTACTCTATTAGATTAAACAAGAAACATAAATTCATGGCACTACACGAGCTTAACAACCTCCTCCTTTTTTTGAAGTTGGTTAAAACATAGGTCCTTACTACTCATGAAAAGGGGCTTGTTATCTACCCAATATACCTACTGAAATATTTTCAAAATAGTAAAAATTAGACTGGCAACATTCAAGAAACTCCAAGGTGCGTTAAGAAACCATGTTTCAAATAAAGGAAATTAAACAATTTCTGTTTTCGCTGTTTTGCCGAGTTGTAACAAACAACTGCGATAACTGCTTCGTTTCATATAAAAATCTGAATATTGACTTGTTTGTTTATCTTAAATTGGAATATTGTAAATAATCTTGGCACTTTGGCTGCACTGCAATTATTTTATTATATACATACATACATAGTTGTAGAACGCACTTGTTGTGGTCCAGCCCAGTGAAGTAAGCTGTTGCCGCTCGATTTTTTATTTATAATTTTGTTGTATTTTACAACCGAAAGTGTTCAAAACAAAACAGAATTGCAATATCTACGATTAAATAAAAAGAAAACAATCAAAGATGTCCGCCAACGAGACTCAATTATCAAGGAGTAGCATGGGAAGTCACGATAGGAAGTTGAGATATCGCGCTCTGCTTGAAGATCTTTCCACTTTAGGTAGTAAAACCATACTAATATTTATTTGATTTAACGTAATGCGAAAGTAATTTTAACTGTTGGTCTTTTACTATTTCAAGCCTAAACTGATAAACCATACAATTTTGACAATTTTATTTTGTATCGTAAAGAAGGCATGAGATTGCATAGGTGTCTTTGTTTATTAATATAATACATAAACCTGGGTGTAATTCCAGGTGAGCAGATATTGTTTTTTTTATTGATTATGTCGGCAAACGAACACACGAGTCACCTGATGGCAAGTATTCATCGCCGCCTATGAACACCTGCAACACCGAAGGAGTTGCTGACGCTTTGCCGAGCTCTAAGAAGCCCTACAGACTGGCTGACCGTCAGAGCCGCAGCAACCGAGGAGGAACTGGCTCTCACAGTCTTAAGTCGAAACACACCATGTTGCTTTACGACAGTCTCCAATGTGAAGGTTGTTGCTAGCCAGTCAGACCACAAGAGATCCTACCACCAAGAAAGTCAGACTTTCTTATGGTATTCTCTACGAAATTCTCAGTAGCAGCTTGGAACTAGATTTGTGTCCAATTAACGGCAATGGCTCACCCCTTATTGATTCAGCAACACTTGTAATAAACCATGGATGTCAAGACTGGCAATATGCAATTGCATTTTGTCTATAATTTAGGGATGTTCGATCCGATCCGATACTTTGGTGGATCGATACAATGGAATACGATCCACCCGATTTTTGTATCGATACAATGGCTTTCGATCTGTTAGTGGATCGATACACGTATGCAGATAATCGGATCAAATGATATTAGTTTTAAATTATGTATGAATTTAGAGGTAGACCGTTTGGGAAACACTGATCAATTTAGCCAGACGTGATTGCTCAGTGGTAGGAACGTCTGTGCCCCTTCGAACATCTTTTCTCGTTAACCAAACATACATTAGGTAACTGAAAGCCGTATTCGTTCTGGATCCAGATCCAGAACAGCTATCTAAATTATTGCTTTTACGCATATTAAATTTAAAACAAAGATAAAGTAAAATTTTGGTTTTGTTCCTTTAAATTAAACTTTGAAGCTATAAAATACAATATCTTTAATTTTTAAAATATTTGATACGATACTAGATCGATCCAGAAAATCGTATCCAATCAATTGGATCGATACAGTGTATTACGATCCATTGCGATCCGGAATATCGATGCAAACCACCTGGATCGAACATCCCTACTATAATTTGGGAACTGTGGCTTAAACATATTGATGTATTATATACATTAGTACACACCACTGATTACATAGGTAATGTGTGCAGTCAAGAGTATAGATGTATACACATGGCAAAATTTAAATGTGATATTCTCAAAGTTTTGATTGAAATTTATGTGTTATGAACATAGTATTTTTGAACCAATGCTTTAATCTTTATTGGTATTATTTCAAAGTCTGCAATCATTTCACAAAAAACACCTAAAATTTGAAGGGGAATTTTTAACTGCACCTCTATTTAGAAATTTAAACAATCAAAATTTCTCCACTAATAACCTACTGCATATCAAATAAATGACTGTACTACAAATTAACTACTTGATTACATAAACATGTTGTACTAAAAAATGTTTAAAATTCATCACAATCTGATGTATGTATGTAGTATGTAGCCATCGAAGAATTATTAGATTTACTTTTAGTTAACAGATAGTCATTCAGTAAAACAGTTAAGCTTTAAAGATCTAACAGTATAGTATAATTGATTTATTTGATGAGCAAATTTAGTGTGCAATTTAGTATTTTGGTGGTAATTTTGAATATTTTGATTGTAAAAAGGGGATTTACAGTAAAAGTATTAAATACTACCCAAATTTTAGTATGGTCATGTATACCTGTATTTAACAACATATTTGGCATAACTATGCAATCGGCTTCTGTGACATTTGTCTTGTGGTTTTTAATCCCCACACAGAGCAAATATTTGTATGACCTACAGGTAGCTGTTCTAAGTCTGAGTGTTTGTGTATGTGAGAATTTGTGTTTATAAATGCACCATACAGGATAAAGTCCGTGTGGGGCACAATTAAAAAACTGAAGGGCTTACCCTGGTATTTTTAAAATCGTTAACTTGTTTGGTTACAGAAGATGACATCGGTAACAATGTGGAGCTTATGGACAAGACTGCCAGTGCTGTTAAGGAGGCGCAGACACTGCTGGCTGAAGGTGGAGTTGAAGAGAGGGTCAAACACCCAGGTAATTTTATGATACAACCATTAATTCCTGTTGGACCCACAATCATATCACAAACTGTTGTGAAACAAAGTTGTGTTTCACTGAGTGAGTGAGGATACCACAGGCCCAAACCCTTTTAAAAGGCTGGCAACACACTCGTGACTTACAGTTAGAAAAAATTAATTAAAATATCATTATTAAATTATTAATGTATGTATAGGTACATCTCCCTCTCTCGTACTTAGCGTTGCTGTGCCCAACAGGGTCCATAATTGGTTCTTAGTTTTAAGCTTACCATCTGTTTAATTTTATATGTACATTATGGAACGCAATAAAGAATTGAATTGAATTGACTTCTCTGGTGTTCCGAAATCCATGGGCGGCGATAATTACTACCCAGAGGGGCATCTGCTAATCTGCTCGTTCGTCCCCATATGCTATAAAAAATAAACTTTGCAATATTCATATTTTTAATAGTCTCTTTCATAATAAGATGATATAAAAAGAATAGCAGGTCCTTTATAGCTATGTCTTGCTAGGGACAGAATTAGAGACAAGAGGAGAGTGCTGGTGGAGGCATGTGTTACAAGACACACTAATTAATCAGGAAGCGGCATCTGATGTGCCATTAATACTCTTTATAATTTAGTTCAACAATATTCCCTCTTAAATGGGACTGGGCGGGACACGTATGCCGCATGCCAGACGAACTGTGGGCAAAAGCTACCACAAATTGGACCCCACACAAGCGACAGCGTGGTCGGCCCAGAAGGAGGTGGCGCGATGAATTGGACTCTTACGACAAAGATTGGGTGGCTAAAACCACAGACAGTGATTTGGAAGGAGGGAAGGGAGGCCTTTGCCCAGCAGTGGGACGAAAGGGGCTAGAAAAAAAAATCTCTCATCTAACTCACCCACCCATGTCTCTAGGTGAAGGTTATCTTGACTCTCGCGTGCTGCGCGCCGCCAGCGACCTGGCCGTGCGCTGCTCTGAAGCTGTCAGCGGCAACGTCAACACATACGACAAACATGAACTGGCACAACATATTGTGAGTATTTTGATTTATATAATATTGATAGCTTTTTTTTTGGGATTGGGGGGCAGACGGATCACCTGATGGCAATCGATAACCGCCGCCCATGGACACCCACAACACCAGAGGAGTCATAAATGCGTTGCCCGCCTTTTAAATGGGTTTGGGCCTCCGGTAACCTCACTCACTCGGCGAAACATAACGCAAGCGTTGTTTCACGCCGGTTTTCTGTGAGGCCGTGGTACCGGCAAAAGTATTTACTTACTATCAAAGTAGGCTAAGTTACTCCTTATAACTTCAGGACATTTGACGTTTGGCGTAGACGCCAAGGGATCGGCTACTGCGTTACGTGTTGTGGGTTCGATCTCACGGAGCAAATATTTGTATGATCTAGTAATTATTTCGGGTTTGGGTGTTTATGTATGTCATAATTTGTGCTTGTAAACACACCCACGATACAGGAGAAAATCCTAGAGTAGGGCAACGTTTTTTTTAAACAAAAGAAAAAACATCATCTATGTTTAATTTTGTTTTTTTGTGACAAATAAATATGTTTTCTTTCTTTTCTTTCTTTCGTTCTATCTTACGATGAAAGTCCCGTTAAAATCGGTCCAGCTGTTTCCCAAGATTAGTTGGAACAACCTGTGTGGCTGTTAGATTTTTTAAGTTGAGCGGACATGATAGTTTAATTTAAAATAAAATGTAGGTGAAAATAAAGAGATTTGTTTTTATCGTCAAACAATGGACTTTTAAATAATGCATTATGACACGGTCATTGATGGATTTCACAGAAATTAGGACTTTACTATTTTCTGAACCGCAAAAGAGGTAGTAACCTTGGTATTTAATTTTCCTAAACTAGACCGATGTGGCGATGTGGCACGTGGGTGTACTACCTTCACCCGTCTAATAAGAAGCCCTCTCAATCTGTAGAACGGATGGGAGATGTGGGTTTTGAAGTCGATCTACCGGAAAAGTCATGATGGTACGCAAGCTGAGCTCCCTAAATAATGGTTGAGCTACACGATGCCTGATGTATGCGTGCCGTCAGTTAGGACAGGTCAACTCAAAGCTACTATGGCTCGTCCTTCAAAAGCCCTGTCCAGATATTGCCCTACATCGTAACACTCGCATAATATCTAATAATATTATTATTGTAATATCTATCTGTCTGAACTTTAAAAGAGACCATTATTCTCCGAGTTTGTTTCGATGTTTCTTCAGAGGTCGTCAGTTAGGAAACGCCGGCGCCATCTAGTTAAAAAAAATGTAAAACATTGACTTGTAAAAGTGTTGAAATGAAACTACTTTTTACGGATTTTATCGCGGTATATTGATATTATTTTGTTCCCGACGTTTCGGATCCTTTACAGCATCCATGGTCACGGGCAGACTGTCTGCCCGTAAAAAGTAGTTTCATTTCAATGTCTAATATTCGCGTAAGTGTCAGAAATTTGTAAAAGTGTCTTTAAAAGATCAATTTACAGAAATAAATATCATTTATCAAGCGAAACTGCGCCCGCGTCGCCATTTTTTAATAAATAATCTGTTCCCAGCGCGAGAATCCCGATTTCTGGGAATTCCCGTTCCCACTAGAAGTGCCCACGGCGGGTTATCTGTTCGGCACGTTTGCGCCGACGCCGCCCGAGCAGAGGCCGCGCGCGCCGCGGAGACACGTCGAGAAGCAGCAAGCCGCAGCACTCAAGGCACCCGAGAATGTCCAACAGTGAGTATTCACATTTTATTTATTTAACAACAGCCCATTATATATCCCACTGCTGGGCAAGGGTCTCCTCTCACAATGAGAGGGTTAAGGCTATAGTCCACCATGCTATCCTCACTGCCCATCGAGAAAATCTCTCAAACGTGCAGGTTTCCTCACGATGTTTTCCTTCACCGTTTAAGCGCGTGATAATTCACTATTAATACGCACATAACTTCGAAAAGTCAGAGGTGCGTGCCTTGGATTTGAACTCGAGACCTTTGACTTGGCAGTCCAATGGTCATATCACCAGGCTATCACGGCTATTTTATTTATTTATTTATAGCCCTTTTCAGATATACATATGCATATTTAAAATTTGTTTTTATATATAGGTTTGCATTTAGTTTGTGTGCCTTTTGGCAAAGGCCTCCTCCAACATTTTCCATTCTTCTCTCTCCCGCGCCAGTCTAGTCCACGTAATTCCAGCTGTTTAAACCAAGATAAGTCAGATAAGCAATATGTCAAGCAAAGAGATTGAGACACGCATAGGACATGCATGGAAGAAATATTGGGCACACAGAGAAATAATGAAAGACAAAGAAAACATGTCGGTTAAAGAAAAGCTATTTAACACTTGCATACTGCCTATCCTAACATATGGATGCGAGACTTGGGCACTTACCAAATCTCAACAGTCCAAACTTCAGACTTGCCAGCGAAGCATGGAACGAAGCATGATGGGGAAAAGAAAATTAGATAAAATCAACCACAGCAAAATTAGGAAAGCTACAAAGACCCAAGATGTGGGGTTGAAATTAAGAACATACATACCATCACGCCTGTATTCCCCGAAGGGTTAGGCAGAGGCGTACTACTAATGTACACCCACAGTTCGCCGGTATGTTTAGGTCCCATGTAATAGGGGGCGAGCCTATTGCCATTAACCGGGCACAAATTCCTAACTCCCGAGCTGCTACTGGGAATTTCATAGAAAAACCCAATAACACTTTGCTCGACCTGGGAATCGAACCCAGGACCTCTAGCGTAGCAGTCGCGCTCAGGACCACTTAGCTAATGAGGCAGCTTATTAAGAACACTTCAGTGGAAATGGGCCGGCCATCTAATTAGAGGAGACGAGAAATGGAGCAAAGTAACAGTGTGGTACCCAAGAGAGGGAGAGAGAAAAAAGGGGAAACCATTCAGAAGATGGTAAGATGATGTGGTTAAAACAGTATTTACATAACATATACATAAAATTAAGGCGGATCGTTTACCTGAGCCCGCCAATTTAAAAAAAAGCGGCGGTAGCCTAATGGCTAGAGCGTCGGACTTGCGATCATGTAGTTGCCGGTTCGAAACCCACCCATTGCACTACCGACGTGAACCCACTCGTAACACAAGCAATCTAGCTTATCACGAGGGGTTAACAAGAATACCTGTAATGTGCGACCCGCATTGCTAGTAAGCTTTTAAAAAAAAAGAAAAAGAAGAATGGCGAACTTATATGTAGTTTAAAACCCAGACTTCAAGTCCCCGTTCACGACTGAAATAAACTGATACTTGTAGAACTAAGTAACCCTAACAAAAAAGTTAATAGGCGTTACCCTCTGAAAGCAGGGAATAAAGAGATATAGAAGGAATATTGCTTAATGAGGTTAGGTTTTGGTTTTTTTTTTTGGCTAATAAACAAATTCAAATAAATTAACTGCTGCTTCTGGGTTCGATTTCTAGGTCGAACAAAGTGTTATTGGGTTTTTCTATGAAATTCCCAGTAACAGCTCGGAGTTTGGAATTTGTGCCCGGTTAATGGCAACAGGCTCGCCCCCTATTACATGGGACCTAAACATACCGGCGAACTGTGGGTGTACATTAGTACGCCTCTGCCTAACCCTTCGGGGAATACAGGCGTGATGGTATGTTGTATATCGATGTATGAACATGTGTGTATGCAATAAATATGTCTTTTCAGATTGGAGAAGGTCGAGGAAGGGTCGCAGATGGTGTCGCGCGTGAACCGCTTCATCACCAAGTGTTACAAACAACACCAGGAGCCGCTGAGCTACTTCCACACGGTGCTGGACCCTCACAGCTTCAGCCGGAGCGTGGAGAACATATACCATGTCTCCTTCTTAGTCAGGGACGGCCTGATCTCTGTCAACTTAGGTTAGTCTTTTATCTATACTAATATTATAAAGAGGAAAGATTTGTTTGTATGTTTGTAACGAATTGGCTCAAAAAGTACTGGTCCGATTTCAAATTATCATTGCTCGTGTAGGCAGGTTCACTGTTTTAATAGTTAAAATTGTCATTTAAACTACAAGAAAGGAGGCTTGCTAATATTATAAATACTGCTTGAAAATTAATAATAATAGCATGTGCGCCAGCTGACATTAGCAATGAATAAATTAATAAGTACCCCAAACAATGATGTGAATTCTATTTTGTATAACGCCTTAACTTAACAGACAGAAATGTGTTTGCTGGGGAGTTTGTTGCGCCGCTTCTTCTTCCCAGCGAAAACACTAGGAAGCGGTGAAGGGCGGGCGTTTTGGGGGCTGTCTATATTGTAAAAATTACGTTCAAAAAGTACTACCTAGTAGTCTTTATTGAATAAATGATTTTGACTTTGACTATGAAAAATTCTTTCACAGTTTGAATGCTACATTATTCCAGATTAACATAGGCTATAGAATACTTTGAAAAAAGTTTGGGATTTCTCCAACCGTGTGAAGCCGGGTCCGGCCGCTAGTCTATATCTACTCTATATCTACTCTATATATACTACTATATACTACTCTTACTTCCTACTAATATTATAAATGCGAAAGTTTGTGAGGATGGATGGATGGATGGATGTTTGTTACGCCAGAACGGCTGAACGAATCTGGATAAAATTTGTCACAGAGATAGATATATTCTGGAATAACACATGGACTACTTTTTATCTGAAGTCCACGCAGACGAGGTCGCGGGCAGGAGCTAATAAGAAATAAATTTATTACTAATTTAATTACAGATGAGGAATACGGGCTGCCGTTCATAACGCCAGTGTCGGACACACAAAAGGAGCGGGGTCATATATCTGATGAGAAACAGTTTATCGTTTCCATAGACATGCAACGGTGGCAGGTAATTATGTGTGCCTGACGTAGTTATGCAGAAACGTTCCAACTCACAAGTCACCCGAAATCGAGAAAATGCGATCAAACTACCTTTTATGACACTTCGCGTCGGATTAGCGGGGGGGTTTCAAGATATCAGTCTTTTATAAGTCTTATATAAGACATATCTTGAAACCATTTTGCTAATCTGACGCGAAGTGTCATAAAAGGTAGTTTGATCGCATTGTCTCGATTTCGGGTGGCTTGTGGGTTGGAACGTTTCTGCATAACTACGTCCCAATGTGCCTTAAATTCTAATTGAATGTATTCGTATAATCGAGAATAATTTCTATGAGGAGGTTAATGAACGTAGATGAAGCGAAAGTGGTGTGCCAGGATCGTAGCAAGTGTAGTCTCTGCCTACCCCAATGGGAGTCAGATGTGAAAATATATGTATGTATGTATGAGATTTGTAGATAGTTCCTCGTGCTTAGGGTACAGATGTTGCGGCCCAGCCAGAAAGGTTGGGCCTCCCTTAATAACTTTCAAATCTATTCTATAGGTACTAATATATAAAGCTGAAGAGTTTGTAACGTGCAATCTCAGGAACTACTGGTCCGATTTGAAAAATTCTTTCAGTGTTAGATAGCCCATTTATTGAGGAAGGCTATAGGCTATATATCATCACGCTAAGACTTAGTAAGTAACTATTCCACGCGGACGAAGTCGCAGGCGGAAGCTAGTATATTATAATGCTGAAGTTTGTTTGTTTGCTTGAACGCGCTAATTTCAGGAACTACTGGTCCGATTTGAAAAAAATATTTCAGTGTTAGATAGTCCATTTATTGAGGAAGGCTATAGGCTATATATCATTACGCTATGCGGACGAAGTCGCGGGCAGAAGCTAAGCTAGTCACAACATAATCAACCCATTATATGTCCCACTGCTGGGCACGGGTCTCCTCTCACAATGAGAGGGATTAGGCTATAGTCCACCACGCTAGCCTAATGCGGGCTTGCAGACTTCACACGCCGTCGAAAACCACAAACCGACTATTTATCTCAGAATCGGCTTAACCGATTTTAACAGGACTTTTAGTGTCTGATAGCTAGATTTTATAATGAGTAATTTAAAAAAAAAGTTTGTCGCTAGTTATGTATTTTTTCTCCTGTATCGTGGGTGCATTTACAAACACAAATTGACACCCAGACCCGGAACAACTATCTGTTGGTTATACAAATATATTTGCTCCGTATGGGGATCGAACTCACAACACAGCGCGGAAATCTGGTCGCTCAACATGTCGTATCTAATTTATATTTTCAGGACCTGATCACCGCGTTTGATATACGCCAGCCGATGATGGTGCTGAAGAGATAACAAGCTGTACAAATTTTGACAATTATTCATAAGTACCTGGTATAATATAATCTGTGATTGTTGATATAAGCGATGACTACAATATACATTTTGATTTTTGTATGAATATTGTTTTTATTTTTCTGTACAGTTTTACATCTGCATATTGAAAGAAAACATCCGGTATAACAGCACTTATTTAATTTTTTTTTAAATAAGTGCTGTTATACCCGGTGTTTGCTTTTCGGGTGTACAATTGTTGGTTTAGAACTACACTGTTCCACCGTCCACAACCGACTGACTTATTTAAACTGTTTTTTTAACACCCGACGCAAAAACGACGGGGTGTTATAAGTTTGACGTGTCTGTGTGTGTGTGTGTGTGTGTGTCTGTCTGTAGCATCGTAGCTCCCGAATGGATGAACCGATTTTGATTTTGTTTTTTTTGTTTGAAAGGTGAATAAGTCGGGAGTGTTCTTGGCTATGTTTGATGAAAATCGGTCCAAGATGGCCGCCGCCACAAGATGGCGGTTTACACAAAAAGAGCGGTCCCCCGACGCGACAAAATTTAGTCAAAAAACTTCATACGTACTTACGAAGGGTTATAATTTCAAGATTATTTTTTCTTTTTATAGGGATTCAGGTTTATTTTTGTGTCGGGGGTTTTTTTTAATTTTTTTAAACTGACACACCCGTCTCCACGTAACGGAAGAAGAAAAACTGAAACCTACTTTCACATATTGTCATTGTGTGCGTGTGCGCGCCGATATCGTAGTCGTGTGAACAACTGTAGTACAGCCACCAGTTTTTCCTTTTAAATGACTAGGGTTTCGTTATTATAATAAATACGACTCGATGTTCTAATTGACTTGTTTTCATCTTGCGCTTACTTAGTTACACGTTGTATATACCTATAGATTTACCCCAGCTAAACCACTTGCGGATAACCAGACAGGTCCCTCTTTTCCATTGGGCACTATTGGCAAATGCCAAGGGCCCCGGGATCCAAGGGGGCCCCATTTCCCAGTCCTTTTGTTTTTTTTGCATTTGTTTTTGAAATAGTTCTTTATACTTCGACTTTTAATTGTATTCAGTAATTTGACAGTTGAAGGGTTACCAGTTTTTGACAAAAAAAAGGTAGTGAAGTGGTCAAAGAATGAACGAAATTGAATGAACATAAATAATGTACTTACTTACATGAACAAACTTTTTATGTTAAATGTACTAGCTTGTCTTCAAAACACATTATAAACTATTAAAAATTTTAGAATTTGTTCCTCTGTATTATGGTAATCTATAAAATGTCAAAAAATGACAAAAGTAAAAAAAGTTAAATTACATGATTTTTATTTTTGGTTGGTTTTTATTAGAAGAAAATAGAAAAGGAAATTACTTTTATGAATTATTCTTATATTTCACATCTTATTTGCGAATTTTTAGTTTTGTAGTGTGGTATCATTATTTCTCTTCGAACTGTCAAGTTACTGAATACAATTAAAAGTCGAAGTATAACATATCTTTGTCATAGAGGGCCCATTAACCTGAAGTGCCCGAGGCCTGCAAAAAGTTAAAGACGGCCCTGTAACCAGAGGCGCACAGTATAATTTTAACCATACTGTATGTTCAACTCTGCTAGTGTTAACGCCATGTAAAAGATTTACATAATTCGTGCTTTTTTTTTATTATGGCGCCACACTTTTTGTGTTCGCCAGTGTCAAGTATAAGTTGTTGAGTTGAGTTGCCCCAATAAAACGGTAGAAACTTTATTGAGGCTTCGATAGAGTTTAGGAGTGAACACAAAAAGTCACGATTTTCAATTTTATATCATTTGCCTACACTCTCACACGTTCAAAAACACTTAATGGTTAATTATCCACCATAATTACACATTAAACTTCGGAGAAATTCAAGTTTTGAAAAATAATATAAAATCGACAATGTGCACTTTTCATTTTCCCGCCTAAATTCATCCTCGTGGACTCTGTAGCAGGTTTACTCGGAATTGTAAAATAAAACAAAATCAGAATGCTGAAAATATATTTCATACAACACAACGGTCGCGAGTCGCGTAAAATTCCCACTTTACAACAATATTATGATAATCTCTTATTTAACAATATACACGCTATACGCACTGACAGATACCTAATTCAGATTCAGTTCATAAAGCAAATTCTATAATATTTTAACTAATAATAAAAAATCTCTCTTTCTTCTTTAAATTTTCTGAAACGCCGCTATTTTTAAAACGTCAATAATATCACGCCTGTAATAGGTTTAATATTAAAACTAAAATTAATTGTAGGTGAGCCATGCTTTGGTACGAATGGACCTCGGGGGAAACGATCAGGCCGATCGCCTGATGGTAAACGATTGCCACCGTTTTAAAAGAGTTTGGGCCTCCGGTTTCCTCACTCGGCGTAACACAACGTAAGCGTTGTTTCCGTTCTATGAGGCTGTGATATCACTCCGGTTGAGCCAGCCCATTCGTGCCGAAGCAGGCCCTCCCACGGCTTCCTATTTTCAAATTGATTTTGATTTAAAGAGAGGTAATGTCGGTGTGTATAACGCGCGTACTAATAATTAATACTTTACAATAAATACATGATATTTGATCGAGAGCTTGCTTTAAATAGACACCAAAATGAGGTATCGTGACATACGTTACGATAATATAACACTGTATTACTATATTGTATGTAAATCTACAACACCTCATGTTCAAACACAGACTGCTAGGAGATGCATAGCCCGTGTGTTCCAATGGTACTTTTTAAAAATAATATCGATATTTTTCACTCAAAAGTTATCGATAATGTTTAAAAATATCGATACGATAAATAATTTTGTTTTTCATTTGCCCATCTCTACCTGTAGGTTGATAAATGGTTCGATGATCATGAAAATACCTTTTAACAATTAGGCGCATTTACAATACAAACAACTTACAGTGTAATGTTATCGAAACAGTCTAAAACTATAAGATAGCACGAACAATACTATAGAAGAATACTTTTTATATAAATTTATACCATTTCAACATTTTCAGGTAATATGTGTGTTATGAGGCGATCTTGTGAGGCATAAAATATTGGATACTATGTTCTTATGGCTGATCGTTTAGGTAAGCCCGCCAAATTCAAATTACAATTGGTTTTTCGCAATTTGTACTTTGTACAACTGAGAATTAAAACACACTACTTTTAGCTACAATATCGATTTACAAGCAAAGGTTTTAATTCTCAGTTGTGAATATTGTATAGCTAATGGCGCAATTATTACAGCTATGGATCTAGAATGTGTTATAGATGTACAAATTGCGAAAAACCAATTGTAATTTGAATTTGGCGGCCTCAGCTAAACGATCAGCCTTAAAGTTACCGTACAAACATAACATCAAAATAAATCGTAATTCAAAGAGAATTAAATCGAATTTTGTTATTAGGATACTATTAATATAGGTTCCTATCCATTTGATCATTGTAATAGAACCTTATGGTCGCAGTTATATAGTTGCAACATTAAAAATAACTATGTAACAAAGTTAAGCAGAGGTGTACAAATGTACACCTATAGTTTGCCCGTATGTTTCGATCCCACGTGGGGCCTGTTGCTATATCACTACATATTATTATTTACAATGTCTTTGGTAATTAAGAAATTTTACATACATTTAATTATGTAATACCCATAATTGTTGTCCGCTGATTCATTCGTGTCCCAAAAGATATTTTCAGAGAAAAACCTATGCCCTTCTCCAATGTCCACTCTATCTTTTGACCAGAATTCATCAAAATTGGTTTAGCGGTTTAGGCGTGTAAATGTAACAAACAAACGCGAGTTAGTTTCGCGATTAAACCTAATATTTGAATGTATTTATATAACTCGTTAAATCTTTAGATGCCTCGCTAGACCACCTCAACGACACACACACATACAAACAAACACACACATTTTCACGGTATGACACAGTATTTGCACTATAAAATATAAATTAATTTAAGGCTGATCGTTCACCTGAGCTCGCCAAATTTCAATTTAATTTGGTTTTAGTTCTATAACACATTTTAGGTTCAAGTAGTACCTATTTGCGATAATTTTTATTTATTTACAATATAAGCCTTTATCTTTAAAAGTGGACTTTAAAGCGTTTCGTTCGGTTCGGTTTTCGGAATGTCCACCATGAATCGATGTCGAATGATTCTGGTCTGATTCTGGTCGTCCATTAGTTGAAGCAAGGAGCGTATAAGATCTTGGAGATCTGATGCATACTCACCGAAATGTATCCCATAAAATATAGATAAGCTAGCTACTTTGCGGCGATGTTCGAGACTTCCCCCAAAGAGATCTTTCTCCTCCTATTTCTCCCTGCCTTGGGCCGTCTCCATTCTGTTTTGGGCCATACGTTTTGTTAACATCATCCTCCCATTTCATATGAGTCTTCGTCTATAGCGTTCCGTAACAAAATATTCACAATTGAGTCCTAAACCATTTACATACAAAACGATATTGGCGGACTTAGCTGAACAGCCTTGTATAGACGAGAAAATAAATATAATTTACAGTGAAATGATCATTAAAATAGGCGGTTAAGAAAATATAGCGATCGACCAAAATGTATAGGAATATCGTATACACAGTAACACATCAGAAACTTATAAGTATGTTGAATTGTTGATGCTATAAAAGCTCCGAAACGCCGGGAATTAAATAATATCAATATAGCGCGATAACATCCGTAAAAAGTAGTTTCATTTCAACATCAGAAACAAATGGCGGACGCCAAAATAACACAAACATTTAAACCATACCATCCTACCATCACGCCTGTAGTCCCCGAATTGTTAGGCAAAGGCGTACTAATGTACACCCACAGTTCACCGGTATGTTAAGGTGCCATGTAATAGGCGGCAAGCCTATTGCTATTAAACGGGCACAAATTCCTAACTCCGAGCTGCTACTGGGAATTTCATAGAAAAACCCAATAACACTTAGCTCGACCTGGGAATCTTAGATAGACAAATCTTTCTGCAAAGTTAAGCTGCACTTGGCGCGGTCAACGTGAGGGTGGGTGACCATTATTACCACATTGAAACACCTCCGTGCTTTCCGGGACCGCTAGTCTAATGAGGTAGAATATAATATTTATTACAATTAATATCCGACAGTCCATACTATTTCGGTCAATCGAGAGCTAAAAACACACAAACACATACGAGTACAGGAGCCACAGTCTACTACTTCAATTGTGTCAGAATGGTCGCCCAGTGGTTCTAAGTGATATAAGAACAGGGGCCCAAGTCTGCTATTTCAGTTGTATCAAAATGGTCGTTCAATGGCACTAAATGACATAAGAACAGACAGATTTCGTAGACAAAACTGTCAAAAATCAACAATTCTGAAGCCATTGAGTGATGATTTTGACACGACAAAATAGCAGACTTGGGGCTTTGACAGATTTTGAAGGCAAACCTTTCAAAACTGAAACAATTCTGAAGTCATTAAATGACGATGTTCACACAATAAAGTAAAGTAAAACAATAATAATAAAGTAAAGTAAAGTAGTACAATTGGGGCCCTGATGCCGTATTATGACATGTTATTGCCATCATTTTCCGATTGTAAGAGAGAGATGCCGCTCCACAGATTAAATAGCACTATCCCATTCTCACAACCTAGAAATGATGGCGAAACACGTCTTAATACAGCCCCGGATTGTGTTATTATATCCCACTTAAGGTGAATGCTTGGTCCGCCAAATCAAATAATTGTGTTGATTGTTTTTGGAAATTTTAAGTATGGCAACAAAATTTACTAGATTAATTTAACAAGACCAAGGATTCCATATTTTCTAAGTTTTTTTAAGACAGGCATGGTGAGATCAAATTAAATACTTATTAAAAAGGACGGTTTAAGCTAAGACTACACTAAAACTACATCTTTCACTTTGTCATGTAGAAAAAAAAGATTCGCTTTAAAAAACCGGGTTTTGCTTAAACCATCGTTTATAATATTAAGTTTAATTTGTAAGCACCATAAAATTACAATGAAATAATTCATAACAATAATAAAATAATAAAAAATAACATTGCAATTTCTATGCATCAAATTATTAATTAATATAAACATGATTATGTACAATTTTCATTGAAATTATTTAAAAAAGAGAATATTTTATATAATAAATAATATAGTACAATTTCAGACGTAACCTTTTGATCGCCCTTCATTTGCAAATTTATTTGTGTCCCGTTGAAGGGTAAATCTAAATGGTATATTAAACCAAATACATCTTTTAAAGATACTTATACAAGTAAATTCATTTAAATAAAGGATACTAAGGTGTCAAAATGATAATATGCGAGTGTTACCACTGGTGCTGCTGGCGTCTAGCAGCAGGTGCCGCTTACTTAGGCGGTTTTTAGGATCAAACAATTTAAAAAAAACATCTCTACTAATATATAAAGCTGAAGAGTTTGTTTGTTTGTTTGCTTGAACGCGCTAATCTCAGGAATTACTGGTCCGATTTGAAAAATTCTTTCAGTGTTAGATAGCCCATTTATTGAGGAAGGCTATATGCTATATATCATCACGCTACGCGGACGAAATCGCGGGCAGAAGCTAGTTATTTATAATCGCATATAACACACAAATAAAGACAGTACTTTAAAAACAAAATAGGCGATCAAAAAGTTCAATAAATAAGCCTTAATATATCATTGGCATATCCTGGAATGTTCTCCAATACAATGGAATAATAATTTCACTTAAATTTTACGTTTAAATATAATTTAATTCATTTGGGACTCACTGGATGATTTCAACTGCTCTTTTAATCGCGAAATTTCTGCGCCTAATGTATCCATGTTTTCCTGAAAGTAATCATTGATTGGTAAGACGATGATATTTATGTTGAATATAGTATAGTAAGGTCCGACCTAGATTAGGTTTTTGTTGTTGGCCGAGACCAGGAATGATACAGTTTTTTTAATGTACTTTATCGTACCTATTGTTACTTTCTTCGGGTAACTATTTAACGCTGTTTTCTATCACATGCATATTTTATGAATGTTCTTATTCATTTATATCTTTAATAGGCCATTTTCTATTACTCACAATGTTTTTGTTTGTAGGTTTTCCTAAAATAATAAAATAGACTAAGAGCCCGTGAAATAACAACTGCGCCGTGAGTGACCGCGATAGAACGCGCTATCTCACTCGCACTCACCGTACAGATACTGCCTCGCGCGCGCTCCTACAGCTACCCTACATGCTTGTCTGGTAAGGTTGGAACTATCAAAAATGTTTGGCTAATTAGGAAACATCATATTATTAACCCAAGTATTATATATAAAAATCAGCTTTTATACTTTAACGTAAGTAGAATTATAATTTATAAATTTAGTGAACATTAAGGGGTTGCCACGATGTTAAATGTCTGGCAATGAATGACCAAAAAAATCACAGTTTATTATTTGATGAATTTTGATCGGTATTTTACACTTTAGTACCGTTTACCTGCCAAAGCCATGGTAACCCAAACTTCATAATGGTCCATCGTTCTTACCTGTGTATACTACTATTCTATTATCTGTGCCTGTGTTGAGAGTATGTGCTGACTGGGAGGTTCACTGTTTTTAATAGTTAAAATTGTCATTTAAACTACAAGAAAGGAGGCTTGCTAATATTATAAATACTGCTTGAAAATTAATAATAATAACATTTGCGCCAGCTGACAGTAGCAATGAATAAATTATTAAGTACCCCAAACAATGATTTGAATTATATTTTCTATAACGCCTTAGTAACTTAACAGACAGAAATGTGTTTGCTGGGGAGTTTGTTGCGCCGCTTCTTCTTCCCAGCGAAAACACTAGGAAGCGGTGAAGGGCGGGCGTTTTGGGGGCTGTCTATAATGTAAAAATGACATTCAAAAAGTACTACCTAGTAGTCTATATTGAATAAATGATTTTGACTTTGACTTTGACAAACGTTCAGCTTTTATAAAATTACGAAGGTCTGGGATTCACGGGCTCTTAGACTAAATCACAAAATGGAAGAGTTACTTGTATCACTGTGTACAATTACGAATGAAAGTACTAAGTGGCACTTGTTCATTGTTTTATCGCTCGCTGCTTCGTGCTTTTATCGATTTAAACCTTAGGTATTTTATTAGATAGGAATCCTACATGAGCAAAGCCGCTGGCAAACGCTAGTTTCGGTATAAAAACTTGTTTTTTTTACCTTGAGCGTGATGTTCTTAAGCAGCGTGTCTTCTAGTACGGCCTGCAGGCGCCGGTTCATCTCTAGGGAGAGCTCGGCCGTCATGCCGCCGGGGTCTCCGCCCCACACGGCCGCCATGGCTCCGCCGCCAAGCTTCGCTATCTCTTTCTGTTATAGATACAATTTTTATACAAATAACTTCTTATGTTCCTTTAAGCAAACTGCGTAAGGAATAGTATATACATAATCAACCCATTATATGTCCCACTGCTGGGCACGGGTCTCTTCTCACAATGAAAGGGATTAGGCTATAGTCCACCACGTTAGCCTAATTGCTTTAATAAATTTTTAACCAAAATTATTTGCAATGTGGGTCGCACATTACTAGTATTCCTGTTAACCCCTCGTGCTAAGCTAAATGCTTGTGTTACGAGTGGGTAATCGCTTATAGATAGTACAATCCACGACGACGCGCCCCACACTCTTCCTAATCGTTAGTGTTAATCGCTAGTTAACTCCGCACGTGTTTTAGTTTTGGCGATACTTACTAATTACCCACTAATAAGTAATTACTGTGTATCGACAAAACTAAAATACTAGCGGAATGTTGCACACTTGTACTGTAAGCATTCAAAAAAGAAGAGTGTGGCGCGTCTTCGTGGATTGCATTATCTGTATATATACTATCATTTATGTTGTAAAATACAATATTCATTGATTGCGCTATCGTACACAAACATGACAATTGATATTACATTAATAACTTAACACTTTAAAACTATCCAACCATCTTACGAATTTTCGATCAGGTCACGTGTCCTGAAGCGAGTTTAACCTATTTTTACCTATCCCCAAAAAGTGCACAACACCGAAGAAGTTTTCAATTAAAAAAAATACAATAAGGCCAAGCGAAGGTAGCCTAATGGCTAGCTAGGACGTCGGAACTTTGATCATGTGGTTGCCGGTTTGAAAAAAAATGCTATTAACATACCATGACGCCTGTATTCCCCGAAGGTTTAGGCAAAGGCGTACTAATGTACACCCACAGTTCGCCGGTATGTTTAGGTCCCATGTAATAGGGGGCGAGCCTATTGCCATTAACCGGGCACAAATTCCTAACTCCGAGCTGCTGCTGGGAATTTCATAGAAAAACCCAATAACACTTTGCTCGACCTGGGAATCGAACCCAGAACCTCTAGCGTAGCAGTCGCGTTCAGGACCGCTTGGCTAATAAGGCAGTTATTTATAGTAAATTTTTAAATTACATACAACCTCAGTTACCTTAGTTAGCTTCCGTTTAGGCTACATAGCAGCATGAACAAGCGAAATACATTATTTACTTACATAATAGAATATCCTTTATTGTACACCAAAAACTAATGTCAAGTATAAGTTATCAATCATAGAATAATTATGGTACAAGGGATGGTCTTATCGCTACAAGCGGAAAAAAACTCATAGTACGGGAGACGCGGAAGATCGACATTCACCCATCTGATAACCAGATGACATATTTTTTATCAAATATTATTGATTAACAAATATGCCTACGATAACTTGCTTATCGAAAAGTGTTCATGGCTATTTATAATTGAATTAATTTTAATCATTTTTTTCATCACCTTCACGCGTTTAATAACTGAATGAATTATTTAATCTCAACTGGTCATCAGATGGGTGAAGGTCGATCTTCAACGGCTCTTAGACCATAATTCGTTAACGATACAAATTCGATAGTATTTCGTGCCCAGGCTACTGGTATGTCAAAGTCAAAGTCAAAATGTTTTATTTCAATTAGACATTAAGCCTAATTGGTTAATGATAATGAACCTTATCGCTAGTAGTACTTAGTAAGAGAAATTGAACTTAAAGAAGGTACTTTTAAAAGTCAAAACTAGTTGCACGGTTCCAAAAAGTGAGTCTTATGGAGAAGAGCCGGCAAGAAACTCCTTAGATACTCTTTTTAAAATAAAATAAACTCAATTACAATATAAACTTTACAACTTTGTTTTAAATAGTTGCTGAGAATTATGCAGTTTGATGTGTAGGTTTCTTTCAGTAAATTACAAAAAATATATATAAAGATATTGCCACATCTTATATATATAAAAGAAAGTCGTGTTAGTTACTCCATTTATAACTCAAGAACGGCTGAACCGATTTGGCTGAAAATTGGTGGAGAGGTAGCTTAGAACCAGGAAACGGACATAGGATACTTTTTATCCCGTTCCCGATACTTTTTATTCCACGGGGGCGAAGCCGCGGGCAGAAGCTAGTTGTCTATAATAGTCTTACCTTGTTTTCGTCTCGAAGGCCGGAGGCCACGGCGCCGGCGGGCATCTCGCACAGCAGATGCCGCAGCAGCCTGGCCTTGCCGCGCAGCTCAGCGGTGAGGTGCCGCGCGTGCTCCTCGAGGAAGTCGCAGCGCTCGGCGCGGCGGGCGGCGGCGCGCTGCAGCGACACTATGCGCTCTATCAGAGTCTGACGGTCGGGTTCTCGAACCTACCACGTATATTTATACATCATTATTTATTTTTGAAAGCAGCGGTCGCTTAAGTTCATTCAATTTTGTTCATTCTTACACCACATCACTATCTTTTTTTGGCAAAACTTATTTTTAATATTCTGGGACAATTTTACACAGCACCATCTAGTCCCAAACTAAGCAGAGCTTGTACTATGAGTACAGTCACGAGCACAGATATGTATACACTTGGCAAATTTCAAAAGCGATTTTCTCTTAATGTATTAATTGAAATTTTATGATGTTATGAACATAGTATTTTCGAAACAATGCCTTAATGATATTGTTATTATCTCAAAGTTTGCAATCGTCATTTCTTATAAAAACGCTATCGAATTGTAGTAAGTGTATACATAATTGATGCTCGTGACTGTACTAGACAATGGATATAATACTTATATACTTTTTTTTTGTAAAACCGTACTTATAATACAGAAGACACCCAGACGAACACAAACACTTATATTCATCACATATATATTTGTGTCCTGTGCGAATCAAACCCACGACCTCGTGATCAGCAGTCCGGTACTCCAACCACTAGACCACAAACACTGTTAAGGCGGATCGTTCACCTGAGCCCGGCAAATTCAAATTACAATGTTTTTTTTTTCGAAATTTGTAAGTCTATTACTTATCTAAGATTCATAACAGTAGTAATTGCTACATTAACTATACAACATCCATAACTGAGAACATTATATTTTTACATTTACACTACTTTTAGCTTCTGTAACGTTTTTAAGCAAAGTTTTTAATTCTCAGTTGTGAATATTGTATAGTTAATGTCGCAATTACTACTGCCATGAACCTAAAATGAGTTGCAGATCTACAAATAGCGAAAAACCAATTGAATTTTGAAAATTTGAAATGTTCTTTCACAATCTGAACTTATGTCTTAAAGATGACATATTATCTTAGGATACGAGTGTAACCGCGGGCAAGAGCTAGTATATAAACTAAATAGCCCACGGTTATTTTCACAGCTACTGACTAAATACTCTATAGAAAACAAACTACAATATAAATAGGATAGCAAAATGGAAAAACGGAAAACGCCGTGTGGCGTTAATTTCCAATGAGATGGACGGACAATCTGGAGTCGTTGGATCCAGGCGGCATATAACCGGTCCTTTAGGAAGTATTTGAGGGAGGCCTTTGTTCAGCAGTTGACTTGTATTGGCTGATATGATGATGATGGATATGAATTTAAAAACTTAGGAATAACCACAAATTATCCAATGTACGTCTACTGCAAAATTAATTCCACAAAACTCATTCTAGTATACATTAAAAATCAATACCACCTATAGTCAAAGTCAAAGTCAAAATCATTTATTCAATATAGACTACTAGGTAGTACTTTTTGAACGTCATTTATGACATTTACAATACATATTTATTTACATTATACTACCAAAATACATACACTTACTATGACGCCTACATTCCTCAAAGGATTAGACATCAATAGTAGGTACTGGTACGTTTTAGGGCCCATGTAATAGGGGGCGAGCCTATTGCCATTAACCGGGCACAAACTGTGATCTGCTACTGAGAATTTCATAGAATAACCCAAAAACCCTGCTCGCCTTGGGGCCACTACACTATGAATGAAATTAAAAATAAAACATCGTAACTCTAACCTTAGGAAATATTTTACCAAAAAGGCTTGAGTATTTTATCTGAAAATCATAATATTATACAATTATCATATCATTTTATTAGTATCTTACCGTAGTATTTTGTTCCTAAGTTAGGCGTGAAAGTTAAAACAGTCTTAGTAAAGTTTAATAATTGTTAACAAAAATAAATTTAATAATAATAATAATGTAATTTTAATCCACAGTAATTTGACGTAAGGTCTTATTTCGTAATTCCAAGTCTACTTGTTCAAAATCATGTTCTTGTGCCAAAATCATCATTCAAACTGAAAAAAAGAACTGTTGATTTTGACAGTTCTCTACATCTCTCAGTTCTTATGTCATTTAGTGACATTGAAAACCAATTGTAATACAATTAAAATAGTATTCTTAGGCCCCCGTTAGTATAAAAGAAATATCTGAAGCAATGGCTTCATGAATTGTTGAATTTTGAGTTTTTTCAGTTGACAGTTGACTTTGACAGTTTTCTCTACGACATCTGACAGTTCTCATGTCATTTATTGACATTGAACTACAAATAAAATTGTAGGAGTTTAGGCGGGAAAATGAAAAGTGCACATTGTCGATTTTATATTATTTTTCAAAACTTGAATTTCTCCGAAGTTAAATGTGTAATTATGGTGGATAATTAACCATTAAGTGTTCGTGAACGTGTGAGAGTGTAGGCAAATGATATAAAATTGAAAATCGTGACTTTTTGGGTTCACACCTAAACTCCATCGAAGCCTCAATAAAGTTTCTACCGTTTTATTGGGGCAACTGAACATTATACTTGACACTGGCGAACACAAAAAGTGTGGTGCCATAAATATACAATCCCATGATGGGAAATAATTATTACCTACTTGATTATTCTAATACTTGACACTGGCAAATACACAAAGTGTGGCGCCATAATAATAATAAAAAAAAAAATAAAAAAAAAAAATTGTATTCTTAGGTAAATTAAATAAGTATTAAAAACATACCTGTATATCTGGTAACGCGTCGCTATGTCCATTATGAAGTCGATCCTCGTGCGGTGCACATTCGCCGCTGCTTAGAGACGATACGGAACCTGTACATCAATTTATATGATCAGGGGTCGAATGAAGATGTCAGACGTGACGTTGAATTCAGTAGCCCGAGCACGAACACCTTGCAAAAACATATTCCTATCGAAATCGAGAATAGTTTGAATGAGAAGGAGGTTAATTATAAATAAATAAATAATAAATAAATAAATATTCTGGGACATTTTTACACAGCACCATCTAGTCCCAAACTAAGCAGAGCTTGTACTATGGGTACTAGACAATGGATATAATACTTATATACTTTTTTTTTGTAAATACATACTTATAATACATAAGAAACACCCAGACGAACACAAACAGTTATATTCATCACATAAATTTTTGTGTTCTGTGGGAATCGAACCCACGACCTCATGGTCGGCAGTCCGGTACTTGAACCACTAAACCACAGAGGTCGTCAAATAACGTAGATGAAGCGAAAGTGGTGTGCCAGGATCGTAGCAAGTGGAAATCCATAGTCTCTCCGTACCCGCCAATCTGGCAACCACATGATCTCAATTCCTAGCCATTATACTTAGACTTTTATTTGTATTCAGTAACTAGACAGTTTGAAGAAAAATAATGATAGGTTTTGCGCAAAGAACGAATGACAAAAACGGTTTAATTTAAAAGACCGGCAACGCACTTGCTAGTTCTCTGGTGGTAATCGCCTACCATCAGGCGGTCCGTGTCTCTGTTGGCCCCCTATCCCATAAACCCCCCCATGATTGCGTAGGGGGTGTAAATACTGATATTCGTCACATCATCATCATCATCAGCCTATAACAGTCCACTGCTGGAAGTAGGGCTCCCCCAATGTACGCCATTTCACCCGGTCCTCGGTTTGTCACATCCAGTTACTGTCGGCAGCCTTCCGCAAATCATCAATTCATCTTGCCGGAGGGGGTCCTAAGCTACGTTTGCCGGTCTCCATATATTCGTCACATTATTAGAATACTAGCTTCTGCCCGCGACTTCGTCCGCGTAGCGTGATGATATATAGCCTATAGCCTTCCTCAATAAATGGGCTATCTAACACTGAAAGAATTTTTCAAATCGGACCAGTAGTTCCTTTGATTAGCGCGTTCAAGCAAGCAAACAAACTCCTCAGCTTTATATATTAAAGTATAGAGTATAGAAGTCTAGATTTGGCAATGCCACCGTAAAATAAATAAATAATATTTATAGTACTCACCTGTTCTGGTAGATGGCGCTAGTTGTTGCGGTAACTTAGCTTCTAACTGCTCACATCGCTTCATGGTACGTTGCAATTCACGGTTTAACTCCTGAAAAGGTTAAAAAACTGAATGGCTAAATTGTAGAAAATCTAAGGCGAAGTCCTTCAAAAAGGTCAGGTGCGTAGTACTCGCAACCGGCGCGTATGTATGAGAAGATGTATGAATGTCGCAGAAGCAAAAGAGGCATGCAAGAATCATAGCAAGTGGCAGTCTATAGTTTCTGGCTACCCCTGTGGGAGAAGGGCGTGAGTGTATGTATGTATGTAGAAAATATAAATTCACTTAATATCATCAATTTACAGTAATTTGGGACAACTTTAGACATTTAGTCTAAAGTTAATCCCACTGCTGGGCCTACTACTACACTACTTACTTCAGTAGTTAAGCGTGACCGTTACACTAGAGGACCTAAGTTTGATTCCCAGATAAAGCAATGTTATTTACTTATTTAAAACTAACAGCCTCATTAGCCAAGTTGTCCTGAGTGCGACTGCTACGCTAGAGGTCTTGGGTTCGATTCCCGAGTTAAGCAAAGTGTTATTGGAATTTGCTATGAAATTCCCAGTAACAGCTCGGAGATTGGAATTTGTGCCGGGTTAATAGGCTCGCCCCCTATTACATGGGACCTAAACATAACTGCGACCTGTGGGTGTACATTAGTACACCTCTGCCTTACCCTTCGGGGAAAAACAGGCGTGATGGTATGTTATGTTATTTACTTATTTTTATGATATTTTCATTCGCAGTTTGGGGATTTGTCCCCGTTTAATAGCAATATGCTCGCCCTATGTTACATGGGAAAACCCTCTAAACTGTGGGTGTACTTTAGAATGCCTCTGCCTAACCCTTCAGGGAATACAGGCGTGATGGTATGATATTATAACTAACTATGTTCTGCCTGCGACTTCGTCTGAGTAGACTTCAGAATCAGGTCGAACCAGAATAAAAAGTAGCCTATATGTAATTCCAAAATATAATCTATCTGTGTGCCATATTTAATCCAGATCCATTCAGCCGTTCTAGCGTGAAAGATTATTATGAATTCGGCACGAATGGGCTAGCTCGACCGGAGTGATACCACGGCTTCACAGAAAACTGGTGCAAACAACACTCACGTTGTGTTTCGCCGAGTGAGTGAGGATACAGGAGGCCCAAACCCTTTTAAAAGGTGGGCAACGCACTTGTGACTCCTCTGGTGTTGCGGGTTTCCATGTGCGGCGGTTATCGCTTACCATCAGGTGATCCGCCTGCTCGTTTGCCCCCTCATAACATAAAAAAAAAAATATGATAAAGGCACTACCTTTATGGCACTTGAGTGTTTCTTCTTGAGCACTCCGTTCTCCCCCTTCTCCCACTCGAGTTTCTTATTGGCTTCTGCTACTTCTTCTGTAAGCTCAGCCACCTGAAAAAACAATATGTTCGTGTACTTTAGTAATAGAAAAACCGGCCTAGTGCGAGTCGCGCACTCAGAAAATATTTTTATTATATGACTAGCTTCTGCCCGCGACTTCGTCCGCTTAGCGTAATGATATATAGCCTATAGCCTTCCTCAATAAATAGGCTATCTAACACTGAAAGAATTTTTCAAATCGGACCAGTAGTTCCTGACATTAGCGCGTTCAAGGAAACAAACAAACAAACAAACTCTTCAGCTTTATATATTAGTATATATATAGATAGCTTCTGCCCGCGACTTCGTCCGCTTAGCGTGATGATATATAGCCTATAGCCTTCCTCAATAAATAGGCTAACTAACACTGAAAGAATTTTTCAAATCGGACCAGTAGTTCCTGAGAGTAACGCGTTCAAGCAAACAAACAAACTCTTCAGCTTTATATATTAGTATAGATATAACTAAAAAAATATGCTGTTCGCAATTTTCCCTTTATCTGTGCTATAAGACGTTGCTTCGTACCAAATTTCAAGATTTTGAGTTCACAGGAAGTACCCTGTAGGTTTTGATTCCCTTGGGTCTTGACAGACAGACATAAGGGTTCCGTTTTTTCTTTTTGAGGTACGGAACCCTAAAAAAATAAGGAGGTAAATCACAGGTCGCAAAAATCACTAAAATATTTTTTTTTCTACATCAATTTTCAAAAAAATTTCTTATCTAATTCACCGTATATACAACAATACACGTACAATAGTTATGTTAGAGACCGGTTACCGGTCACTCTATTTACGTAATTATATAAGAAGCGGCGGTAGCCTAATGGCTAGGGCGTCGGACTTGCGATCATGTGGTTGCCGGTTCGAAACCCACCCATTGCACAACCGACGTGAACCCACTCGTAACACAAGCATTTTAGCTTAGCACGAGGGGTTAACAAGAAAACTAGTAATGTGCGACCCACATTGCTAGTAAGTTTTTTTTTTAATGTACACTCACAGTTCGCCGGTATATTTAGGTCCCATGTAATAGGGGGCGAGCCTATTGCCATTAAACGGGCACAAATTCCTAACTCCGAGCTGCTACTGGGAATTTCATACAAAAACACAATAACTCTTTGCTCGACCTGGGAATCGAACCCAGGACCTCTAGCGTAGCAGTCGCGTTCAGGACCACTTGGCTAATGAGGCAGTTAAACAAAATCCGTAAAAAGTATTTTAATTTCTATCTACTATACCTTTCTAGCCAGCACTCTGTTCTCCTTGTTCCTCCTGTCGGTCTCCTCGGCTAATGCGGCGTGAAGTCTCGAGCAGTCTGCTTCGAGCGTGGCTATCCGTTCCCTCAGCGAAGCGTTGTCAACACCGAGTGCTCGCGCCTACAATGTGAAACTTCAAGTTGATGTCATCGGTAAGTTGAACCAAGTTAAGTTGTATTGGTTATTTTTTCAATTTTCGGGAATAGAGATTAAAATCTAATAAAGTTCAAATGTATTTATTTCAAACTAGCTGACCCGGCGAACAGTTATTGCTGAAACTAACGTCACTCAATTGTTTTGCCTTCCCGGAACCCCTCCACTAACACTTAAACTTTATGACATGGTATTAAAGTTCAAATTGACTTTTAAGTATTATTACGAATCTTTTGTATGGGAATATAGAAAAGCGTTGTTTTTAGAAATTTTCAGGCAATTTTTTCTCTCCATAAGAGCCGTCCTCGAATTTCAAGGAATATTATAAAAAAAGAATTAGCGAAATCCGTTCAGCTGCTCTCGAGTTTTGCACTTAGCAACACATTTGGCGATTCATTTTTATATTATAGATTCGCTTTTACAAGCTTTTATGATACGTTATGATTCTGTGTTGATCCTATGGAGAGGAATCTAGCAAGAAACTCAATGGACACTTTTATCAAATAAACTAGCGACCCGCCCGCGGTTTCACCCGCGCTGCCCCGCCCCTAAGAGTCGTAGCGTGATGTTAAATAGCTTATAACCTTCCTCTTGAATCAATCTATCTATTAAAAAAACCGCATCAATATCCGTTGCGTAGTTTTAAAGATCTAAGCATACATAGGGACAGACAGCGGGAAGCGACTTTGTTTTATTATATGTAGTGATTATGTTACAATCTTCACTGGTATAATATTGCGATGACAGGATGTGTGGACGTTGAAGGCTGGCCAAGTTTGACCAAAACCGATAATATTACCTTCGTTTAATATAATCGACTTTGGTTAGTTTATTCCTTTTTTTCACTTTATTATGATGAAATGAATGAAAGATGAAATGAAATGATGAAATGATATTTATTTCTGTAAGTAGATCATTAGAGACACTTTTACAAGTCAATGGTTTGTTTTTTTTTATAGCTAGATGGCGCCGGCATTTCCTAACTGACGACCTCTGAGAAGAAACACCGAAACAAACTCAGAGAATCATGGTCTCTTTTAAAGTCCAGACATAAAATAATGCAAATAATGTGAGTGGGACAATGCAGGGCAATGTCTGAAATGGCCTTTTGAGGAAAGAACCATAGCAGCTTTGAGTAGACCAGTCCTAACTGACGGCAAGCATGCATCAGTCATCGTGTAGCTCAACCATAATTAAGGGAGCTCAACGACCCGTCACACGACAATACCAGATCAGTAGGACATTCGTGTAGGTCGTATAAAATTCCCAAAGCCTCCAGACTATAGAAACTGGTATAATAAAATTAATTACCAATATTTAATAACCAACTCAACTCTGCTATGGCTCTTGCTTAAAATGGCCTGTTCAGTTCAGATATTTCCCTTCATCGTAAAACGATACGCGGTAATCGTTTACCATCAGACGATCCGTCTGCTCGTTTGCTCCCCTATGCCATAAAAAAGTTTACTAGCAATGTGCGACTCACATTGTTGGTACGCAAATGATGGTGTACATATGTACCTCGGCCTCGTATCTGGCGGCGGCGGCGCTGGTGGCCACGTGGCTGGCAGTTAGTTTAGCAGCGTGTTCTAGCGCGGCCGCCTCCCTCCGGCCGCAAGTCTCCGCCACCGCTCGCTCCACGCTCAACGCTTCCTCCGCTTGAGATGCTCGCTCTGTTTCCCTACAAAAAAAAAAATAAGACCAAAATCCAAAAATTAAATTAAAGGCAATAATAAAAGCAAGCACAACGTGTAACAGAATAAAAAGTAACTTGCTTTTCAATAGATGTTACTGACGTCACGTTTAAGACGTATACTTCGACTTTTAATTGTATTCAGAAACTTGACAGTTGAAGGGTTACCAGTTTTTGACAAAAAAACGATAGTGAGGTGGTCAAAGAATGAACGAAATTGAACGAACATAAATAATGTACTTACATGAAAAAATGTTTATGTTAAATGTAATAACTTGTCTTCAAAACACAATACAAACTATTAAAAATTGTAGAATTTGTTCTTCAGTAGTAAGGTAATCTTTAGAGTGTCAAAAATTACAAAAGTAAAAAAAGTAAAATTACATGATTGTTATTTTTGGTTTAAAAAAGGAAATTACTTTTATTAATTATTTACGAATTTTTGTATGATTTTATATTAAACCATTTTTATCATTCATTATTTACGCAAAATCATTCACTGCCCCAACACTATTAGTTGTAATGTCAAGTTACTGAATACAATTATAAGTCGAAGTATAGTATAAGTTCAGAATGTGAAGACAAATTTCGACATGGCAGGTGGGACTCGCGGTGGCTTAGAGATCATAGCGTCTAGTGTACCTAACCAGAAGACGCAGGTTCGAATCCTGCCTGCGAGTCGAATTTTTCCTTCAATAAATTAATTAATAATTAAATAACCATTGCACTACCGACGTGAACCCACTCGTAACACAAGCAATCTAGCTTAGCACGAGGGGTTAACAAGAATACTAGTAATGTGTGACCCACATTGCTAGTAAGCTTTTTTTTTAATGTATTTTTAATTTAATTTAAAAAAAAATCTATACAAATTCTCTTTACCTCTGTAGTTGCGCGCTGAGAGTGTCTGCGAGTGCTGCCTTGGCTCTCAGCGCCGCTAACTCTGCGGCCTCTTCTTCTAAGCGAAGATTACTTTCTTTCAACTGTTCGACCTAACAAGGAATTACATAATACAATTAGGCTTTTGAAAAAAAAAATGATTTTTATAATGTACCTATTTTTAAACTTGACGATCTCTGTGGTTTAGTGGTCCGAGTACCGGACTGCTGACCATGAGGTCGTGGGTTCGATTCCCACAGGACACAAATATTTATGTGGTGAATATAAGTGTTTGTGTTCGTCTGGCTGTTTATGTATTATAAGTATGTATTTACAAAAAAAAAAGTATATATGTATTATATTATCCATTGTCTAGTACCCATAGTACAAGCTCTGCTTAGTTTGGGACTAGATGGTGCTGTGTAAAAATGTCCCAGAATATTTATTTATTGATTATTTACTTGATTATTAATAGTATTGATATTCAATAAAAAACCTTGAAAAAATTTTTTTTTTCTATCAATTATAAGCAATTAACAATTAATGAAATCTAAATTAAAATCACGTGACTAAAAACGCGCCGCGCTGCGTTGTGACGTCATAATGTCATACAACTGTACTTGCTTACTTTTCACTCATTGCGGTTTAAACAGAGATAATAAATCTCTTTTTGGACGGCAATGTATGAAAACTAACATTGTGACGTCACACGCGCTCAGCCTTCGGTTCTGGATTCAAAAAATTTTTTTTTTATTTTCGTATACTTAACTTTTTTTAGTAACTTTTTGTGATTTTTTGCATTTTTTATGCTAATTTTTTTTATAAAGTTATTTAGCGAAGGAAAGTAACTTGCCTTTCATTAGATGTTACTGACGTCACCTTTAAGACGTAAGTTGAGAATGTGAAGGCAAATTTCGACATGGCAGGTGGGACTCGCGGTGGCTTAGTGGTCATAGCGTCTGGCGTACCTAGCCAGAAGACGCAGGTTCGAATCCTGCCTGCGAGTCGAATTTTTCCTTCACTAAATAACTTTTATTTTAGTGCGAAAAAAGTAAAAGTAGTTTTGCTATGGAACTTATATAGGTATGATCCTTCCATTTATCACAAAAAATAAATCAATTCAAAACCCTATTGGGGTAAGCCTTCCTCTGTAACCAGGAAGAGTGGCGTTTGATTTATTAACATACCATCACGCCTGTATTCCCCGAAGGATTAGGCAGAGGCGTACTAATGTACACCCACAGTTCGCCGGTATGTTTAGGTCCCATGTAATAGGGGGCGAGCCTATTGCCATTAACCGGGCACAAATTCCTAACTCCGAGCTGCTACTGGGTATTTCATAGAAAAACCCAATAACACTGCTCGACCTGGGAATCGAACCCAGGACCTCTAGCGTAGCAGTCGCGGTCAGGACCACTTGGCTATTGAGGCAGTTGATTTATTAAACACTAACTATTGCCTCCAACCAAAAGTTAAGTTAATCTTCCACCCGCTTAAATGTTAAAATCACTGAAATACGCCTCTATCTCTACTATTATAACATTGTAAAAAAGCTGTGTCTGTACATTGAAGATATTTAAAAAAACAAGTGGGTTAGGGTATAATATAAGAGTGCGAATCCAAAAAAGATATTTTAAATTCTTGTCTGTTTGTTAGGGTTTGGCGCAAAAAATCATTATAAACAGGAAAGATTTGTATGTATGTATGTATGTAACGAATAAACTCAATAACGATTGGGCCGATTTCAAAAATTATTTTACCATTTGAATGCTACATTGTTCCAGATTAACGTAGTTTATAGAATACTTTGAAAAAGTTAAAGATTTCTCCACCCGTGCGAAGCCGGGGCGGACCGCCACAGAAATAAATATCATTTTTTATCACGACCATTCTGTACCATTAAAATAGCTAATTATGCCACTACATAATCGACCCATTATATGTCCCACTGCTGGGCACGGGTCTCCTCTCACAATGAGAGGGATCAGGCTGTAGTCCACCACGCTAGCCTAATGCGGGTTGGCAGACTTCACACGCCGTCGAGAAAAACTCTCGGACATGCAGGTTTCCTCACGATGTTTTCCTTCACCGTTTAAGCGCGTGATAATTAACTATTAATACGCACATAACTTCTAAAAGTCAGAGGTGCGTGCCTTGGATTTGAACTCGAGACCTTTGACTTGGCAGTCCAATGGTCATATCACTAGGCCATGGGGTCTCATCCCGAACAAATGAAACATAGTTCAAATGAATTGTTAATAGATGGCATTGCATGTATCGATTCCCAAACCTCGTGTGTTTGGCTTCGAAATTCTTACGAGGTAAGACCTTAAAAAAATATGTACTTACTTAAATCAAATGTTTATACATAGGACAATATAATTTAAGTCTAATTTCTTCAATTATATGATATTCAATTAAATCCTCGTGATTCTCGCTTTCTTTGGTAAATAGATGGCGCTGTTTGCAGGTTTCGCTCATTTTACAAAAAGAAAAGATGGCGCTGTTCGCAGTTTCTGAGTCTAGAATTATTTCTCATTTTTTTTTAAATAAAGTATTATTATAAGAATATTATATTTCAGACGAAGTTTTTCTAATGATGTATTATCTTTTTGTACCATCGGGGGCAAAGCACTAATACATACGATAGTCTACTATGATGACAACACGAACATACCTAGGTAGGTAGTACCTAGAAAGCGACTTACACCTAATAGTTAGGGTTACCTTCGTGTAGGTGCCTTGTACCGAATATACTTACATAATAAAAAAGGTAGGCTAGTAGATACCTACCTAGTTCAAGTAGGTATCTACTAGGTATAGATATATATATATCACAAAATAGGTAAATATCAGTATTCTATCATCCATAAATGCATCATGCAGACGGTCGGAATGGAACGGAACGCGAGTCGTAGGTATCATACCATCGCGTCTCGCTCGAGTTCGGTAGATATACACTCGGTAGTCCGACAGCTGCGAATGCGCCGTAGTAGGTACCTACCTACCTACGTAACGAACGAACGGTGTCGTGATGGTTTTGTGTTTAAAGGCCGTAAGCATACCTATATATACCATAGTACCTATATACCTACCAGAGAACGTAGAATATTAAGTAGGTACCTACCTTAGGTACAGTACCTACGTACGTTTAAGTATTTGTTTTTTTTAATAGATCGGTATTTCGCTTCTTCTACCGAACAAAATACCTACCTACCTAGATAGTGAATAGGGTAAAAAAGTGAGACACGTAGTAGGTACTTACTAGTTTTACTTACCTACCTACTTATGTACTTACGAAGTACTTACCTATCATATTGAAATAATTACTTATGATAGGTACTTAGATATTTAAAATGGTAGGTAGAGGTACCTAGGTACATATCTAATAAGATTTACGTTATCATTTACTTTTTAAGTAGGTACCTAAGCTTTTGTATTGAATAGTAAGAGGTTTTCATTGCTGTAGGTAGCTCACACGCTATGCAAGTAGGTAGGTAGATGAAATTAAAATACTGTGGACGGGAAGCCCTATAGCGTGTTTACGTCACATGAGTAGATACGTTTATCTACTCATTGTCATGATGTCATATGTATGCGCGTAGGGATGAGATACACTTACCAGTGTCAAAAACCAAGTATCAAAATAGGTAGGTACTTACCTACTTGAAAGTATTTGGCACAGCTGTAGAGTTCTAACCCTACTATATAATATAAATATTATCCTACAATATTTCTGAAAAAAGTATAAGTATTAAGTAGGCAAAACTACTACATGTTTTCGTTATCTATTATATTTTTATGGGTAATAATTTTAGAACTACCTACTATTTTTGACCGACAAAGAGTTGGCAACCCTAGCCACAGCCCGCCTCGCCTCGCAGCGTAAGGCGCGGCCCGGCGCGCGTCGCGGCGGCGCGGGCGGCGCGAGCGCGGCGTCCCGGCAGCGCGGGTTGAAAATACTCGTAGTTCAAAGTTTTTTTTTGCCAATACGATAATGCACGTTGGGTATATCGCAATATGGATAAATTTTCTATGCATGCGAGTATTTGAAAACTGTGAGTGTTCAGCTACATTAGCACGCCTCTGCCTAACCGTTCGGTATATGTATTATAATTATGTTAGATAAAAATGTATGGTCCCGGGTTCGATTCCTAACTAAACATTTATAGATCTATCTAAATTAAACTTTAATTTAAAACTTTAATTATTTAGTTAGGAATCGAACCCTGGACCTCATAATGTTCACCTGTCACGTTCAACAAACACTAGACTATTTTTGTGAACCCCATGAAAAAAAATCACAAGCCGCCTAACTGCATGTATGTACATGCAGTTAGGCGGCTTGTGATTTTTTTTTGTCTGTGATGAACTGATGACTGTGATGTACTTAGGTATAAATAGCGAGGCGAACGAGTTACACAGTATAAGCTCTAATCTTAGTGACTTTAAGTATAAATTCCCTTAAAATTATTTGTAGCAGGTCACAAAATTATTTTTTGCTTTCGTTATTTTAAAATTAATCTTTAAAACAAGCCTGTTTTGGTATAAATTCTCTTGCATTTAGTAGCAGGTCGGAAAATCATGTTTGTTTTCGTAACATTAAAATTATTTTTTAAAGCAACTAGGTAGGTAGGTACCTACCTAGTTTTTAGCACATGAGTAGATATACTACTCTGTGTTTTTAGTAGGTAATCTCTTCCAAATATTATATTTTATTTTTTGCGGGAAGATCTCGTTGCCTTGCCACTTGAGTTGCGTTGTAGTAGGCATTTGTAAGTAAGTAGGTAGGTAGGTAGGTACCTAGGTATATTTATACAATAACTTTATTATCATTTTGCGATAAAGATATATAAGAACTAGCTTCCGCCCGCGGCTTTGCTCGCGTGGATTTCGGTTTGTCACTCGGTCTTTATCACGGACACTTGTCAGTTGTCACCTCCCAGCCCAAAATAATCAATTAAGTAAGTACCTACTTAAACTATTTTTTTGTAATATTTTGCATTTTTTTTTCTATGCTATACCTACCTATAGGAAACTTTGAAGGGCGGAATTGAACCTGCGTAGAGTCTTCTGGCTAAATAGGTAGGTAGGTTCCTACACTGATGTCGGTTGACAAGCAAAGTAGGCAGCTTGCTTTTCAATAGTTAAACTCGCGGTGGCTCAGTGTCTGGTGTACTTATCTAACCAGAGGACGCAGGCTCGATTTTCAGGCAGTCGTATTTTTCCATCACTAAACTACCTACTTACTTAGAAAGTATTCTAGTAAACCGCGACAAAGTCTCGTTTTAAACGGCCGGCCAGCGCTAGTGGTAGGTAGGCTAAGTACCGACCTACCTACTTGATCATTATTTTGTCGTGGAGTTATTTTAAAACTATGATAATTATCTCCGATATTCATTAAAACCAAATGATGTCAATGGCAATTCTGTTCAAAATTAAATAGGTACCTACTTGTGATGAATAACGTATTTAAGTAGGTACCTAATTGGTTATGGATATATATATATATATATATACTACACTTTTGTTGTGTTATACACTTTCGCAAATAATGTATTATTTTAGAACAAATTTGATTAGGTACCTACAACAAAAAAGGTTATAGGTAGTGAGTCAACCTTAACAGATAGATAGGTAGGTACCTACCTAGGTATATTATGCAGCCATTGACTTCGTTTACGCAGCGCACGCAATGGAAGCCCTCAAAAGAAATAACTTTTACCCGTTTTTGCTACATTTTTCATTGATGCTCCGCTCCTATAAGTCATAGCGTGATATTTTATAAGATATTTTATAGCCTATAACCTTCCTCGATAAATGCACATTCTAACACAAAAGATACCTACTTATTTTAAATTCGAACCAGTAGGTAGTTCCTGAGATTTCCGCGGTCAACCAAACAAACAAACTTTTTAGCTTTATAATATTAAATAAAAAATAATTATTAGATGTTCACAATCTTGGATTTTAAACATTTTGTTTTTTTCACAATCAGAAACTATGAAATTGACACCCACGTCATGTTATATTTAAAAAAATAATGTCGGCCAATATTAAAAATATAATAAGTATGTCATTTATGAAATCAGTAGGTATCCTGAGAAACCTTGAAAATGACACCTACATTTTTACATGAATTTACGTTAAATAATAACGAAAATAAACTACGCGTAAGAAGATAGGTAAGTAGTTTTATAAAATTAAATGTATTACATAAGTACCTACGCGCTACCGAGAAGGAGGTAGGTACCTGTTCGGGGTGAGCGACCGTAATAACAACAAGTAGCAACTTTAGGTACCTACCTACATCCCGGCGCACCAGCGCCATCTATTGGTTAAACATATAGTAAACACTTGATATACAACCCAAGGCGATAGATGTCGCGCGTGCTACGTGCGACATCTATCGCCTACAAAAGAAAAACAATTCTGCCCGAAGAATCTCGCCCGATAGGAAGGTCCCATTTCTTTGTATGGGATGAGGCATCTGTACTAGTATTCTTTTATCTGTGACTAGGCTATCACGGCTTTGCCACTACACTCTCTACAAACTCACCTCGGCAGTAGAGCGAGCGAGAGCGGCGGTAGCGACGTCTCTCTCTTTCGTGCATGCATCTAACTGTTGCGTGGTAGTCGCCAGACGTCGTTCCAACTCATCCCGTTCATGACGACACAGAATCAAAGCTGCTCTACTCTCTTTTAGTTCCGCTTCTGTGAATAACAAATCAAATCAAATGTTTTTTATTTCAAACTAGCTTCTGCCCGCGACTTCGTCCGCGTAGCGTGATGATATATAGCCTATAGCCTTCTTCAATAAATGGGCTACTTATCTAACACTGAAAGAATTTTTCAAATCGGACCAGTAGTTCCTGAGATTAGCGCGTTCAAGCAAACAAACAAACTCTTCAGCTTTATATATTAGTATAGATAAGCTTTTACAAGCGTTTATGAAACGTTATGATTCTAGTTACACGGTTCCAAAAGGTTGATCCTATGGAGAAGAATCCGACAAGAAACTCCATGGACACTCTTTTAAAATAAAATAAGTTACAATCTTCACTGGTACAATATTGCGATAACAAGATGTGTGAACGTTGGAGGATGTCCAACTTTGACCGAAGTCGACAATATTAAACGAGGATTCACATTATTTGAGAACCCGATGTCATTTCTAGATAATAAATAAACTATGTGGTAAAAACTCACACCATCAAAGCGACAAATGGAACTAGGTGTCCTTAGGCATGCTACTACGTACACACATTTACAGATTCTGTTGAGGTAAACAATACTAACCATATGAAGACATCTTGATTATTATGTAACCATAACAAATCTCATCCTGACAATTACGAACACAACAATCTAGAATCTTTGAAATAAAACTATTTTTTACGGATTTTATCGCGTTGTATTAAATTTTATTATTTCCCGACGTTTCGGATCCTTTACAGCATCCATGGTCACGGGTAGACTGAGGTGTTGGACGTCTTAATGTTAAAATTACTAACAGCTACCTTACATTTTTGTTAATTATTAGCGATCCGATTCACGCAGAACGAGCTCACCGTATCCTTTGGTCTTGCAGTTTTGGGCTTGGATTTAGATTTAATAGATTCTATAATGGGGTTCCAAGCAGCTGGTAAGACCCAACCATCTTCTCTATTGAAATTTGGGTGTTTTTTAATTTCAATAGCCTCACGAATCATCCTGGGTAGGAATCGGTTTTCTTTTGCGAGGACTTGTGGTTTATCAAATCTGATGTAGTGCTGGGTCTTGTATTGGTATGTTCACAAACTGCAGACTTTCTAGAACGGCGGTGTTTGACCGAATTGTTTGACCAATCTAGAATCTGTTAAATCGTCAAATCAGACAATTTTAATTGCGGGAGAGCCATGTTTCGGCATGAATGGGATTGCTCGAGTGGAGTGATACTACGGCTTCACAGAAACCGGCGTGAAACAACGCTTACTAAACGTTGTGTTTCGCTGAGGAGTGATTATACCGGAGGCGCAAACCCTTTTAAAAGGTGGGCAACGCACTTGCGTCTCCTCTGGTGTTGCGGATGTCCATTGGCGGCAGTAATGCTTACCATCAGGCCATCTGTCTGCCCGTTTGCCATCCTATACCCTAAAAAAATCGGCCAAGTGTGAGTCGGACTCGCGCACGAAGTGTTCCGTCTCCAACTTCTTAAATGTGTTTAAATTGTAACACATACATAACATACCATCACGCCTGTATTCCCCGAAGGGTTAGGCAGAGGCGTACTAATGTACACCAACAGTTCGCCGGTATGTTTATGTCCCATGTAATAGGGGGCGAGCCTATTGCCATTAACAGGGCACAAATTCCTAACTCCGAGCTGCTACTGGGAATTTCATCGAAAAACCCAATAACACTTTGCTCGACCTGGGAATCGAACCCAGGACCTCTACCGTAGCAGTCGCGCTCAGGACCACTTAGCTAATGAGGCAGTTTTGTTTGAGGCTAATGTGTTTAAATTGTATTTAAACACAAAATAACAATGAAAAATTGTGTCTAAATGCAATTTAAACACATTTAAGAAATTGGTGCAAGTGGCCCTTAGTAATAGGGTCCTGCTTTTACCCTTTGGGTAAGGAACCCTAAAAACGGTCGAGCCGTTGTCAAACTTTACACAGTTATTTGGATTTCAGTTCAGTTGAAAAATTTCACAGATTTTTGACTTAGTCACTACTAATATTATAAAGAGGAAAGATTTGTATGTATGTAACGAATAAACTCAAAAACTACTGGGTCGATTTCATGAATTCTTTCACCATTTGAATGCTACATTATTCCAGATTAACTTAAGCTATAGAATATTTTGAAAAAGCTTTTAGGGATTTCTCCACCCGTGCGAAGCCGAGGCAGGCCGCTAGTTGGGAATATAGGGAGGATAAAACTTACCCAGTTGTTTGGCTCTAGCGGAGTCATTAGCGTTGGCAGCGGCAGCCTCCTTAGCGGTCTCCAATTCAGCCACTTGCTGTGTCAGCTTCTCGGCGCGTTCAGATGTCTCCTGCGAAAAAAAATACAAATCAACTGATGAAACTGATCAACTGTTCTGCAAGGTTAAGCTGCGCTCGCCGCGGTCAGTGTGTGTATGGGTGACCATTCTTAACACATCGAGACACCTCCGTGCCTCGGGGGGCACGTAAAGCCGTTGGCCCCAGTTGTCATACGAACATTTTTGACAAATGTGAGTGGTAGTAAAAAGCTTGACAACCAGTCTATCCTCCGGATATCGGTATTGCCCAGAAATAGTGTTGCGTAGGTCTGATGAAATAAAAGTTATCCTTTTTTTATTGACATGTGGACATTCTCATCGACTTTCGCCGCCCAGAGAAGGCGTGTCGGACTCATGTTGCTGACATCTATAGTCTGCGGGTATCGCTTACTATCAGGCGGCTATACATAATATTTAACATAACATAACATACCATCACGCCTGTATTCCCCGAAGGGTTAGGCAGAGGCGTACTAATGTACACCCACAGTTCGCCGGTATGTTTAGGTCCCATGTAATAGGGGGCGAGCCTATTGCCATTAACCGGGCACAAATTGGGAATTATATAATATATCGGCTTTTTGTATCATAGCTGACTGTATCGTAAACGAATGAGTTTTTTTCTGCTACAAATCTCATACATACCTACATATTATCACGCCTGTCTCTCAATTGGGGTAGGCATAGACTATAGATTTCCACTTGCTACGATCCTGGCACACCACTTTCGCTTCATCTACGTTCATTAAATAAATAAATAAATATTCTGGGACATTTTTACACAGCACCATCTAGTCCCAAACTAAGCAGAGCTTGTACTATGGGTACTAGACAATGGATATATTAGTTATATACTTTTTTTTGTAAATACATACTTATAATACATAAGAAACACCCAGACGAACACAAACACTTATATTCATCACATAAATTTTTGTGTCCTGTGGGAATCGAACCCACGACCTCATGGTCAGCAGTCCGGTACTCAAACCACTAAACCACAGAGGTCGTCAACCTCCTTCTCATACAAATTATTCTCGATTTCGATACGAATACGTTTTCGAAAGTGTTTTCGAACACTTAGTTAAAAGAAACGCCTAACCTTGTAAGCATCCATTTCAATGCGTAATTTGCTCTGGGTCCATTTCAGACGTCCGTCTAGTTCGCGCATGTCTTCGCGAACTTTCGCCAGTTCCCGCTCGCTGCCCAGTAGCTCGTGGCACTGGGAAAATAAAATCATCTTCAACCCATTTTAGTCCTTATTTTAGTCCTTAAATGTATTTATATTTCTCGCCTGAAACACAGGATTACCTAGTTCAGGCACATAATGTAAATAATATAGTACCTAAGTAGGATTTTATAACTAACTAGCGACCCGCCCGCGGTTTCACCCGCGCTGCCCCGGTCCTAAGAGTCATAGCGTTATGTTATATAGCTTAAAACCTTCCTCATGAATCACTCTATCTATTAAAAAAAACCGCATCAAAATCCGTTGCGTAGTTTAAAAGATCTAAGCATACATAGGGACAGACAGCGGGAAACGACTTTGTTTTATAATAAGTAGTGATTTAATCATGTAGTACTTATTTAGATTTGAATAAATGATTTGATTTAATTTTCTGTCTCAATGCTGAGCTCGGGTCTCACGGACTGAGATGTTTTTAACTACAAATATAATCATGAAAACTTAGCGCCACTTGCACCAAGTTCTTAAATGTGTTTAAATTGTATTTAAACACAAAATTTCTATGAAAAATCATGTTTAAGTATAATTTAAATACAATTGTGAAGTTGGTACAAGTGGCTCTTAAACTACATGACTACCGTCAAGCAATAAGACAAAAAAAAAACAATGTGAAACTTACAGTAGTTTCACATTGTTTTTTTTTTGTCTTATCTACATCGACATCTATCGCGCTACATAGAGGGCGTTCAAGTATTATGTAACGCAATTTGGGGGGAGGGGGGGTCTCGTAAAACGTTACGATGCGATAAAAGGGCGGGAGGGGGTTTTTCTTACAACACGTTACGTAACATTGTTTTTTTTAATAAAATATTAGGGAATTAGAACTCCCAAATCTGCAACCCTTTTCATTTACGTTTTACGGGGAATCCCTAGATTGTATAGTCTGGTCGTCATTTTTAATTTGTTCTCGCAAGTTGGCAAGGCAAGTTTAGGGTAAAAATATATAATATAGTTTAGAGAGGGGGGGGGGGGGGTACAGAGAACGTTACAGTGCCTTACAAGGGGGGAGGGGGATCCAAAATCTTCAAAAATTGCTTGCGCTCTCATAGACAAATTTCGTCGGACAAATCCTGAATCGCGCAAGTGAAGTTTGCAACGCAAGTTGCATATATGCAACCGCCCGACATCAACAGTTGGGGCGCGGCCCGCCAGGCAAAACACCCGCCAGGGGATGTATTACGACGTGTTATCACAATCATTTTTAAGTTGTGAGAATGGGATAGTGCTATTTAATCTGTGGCATCCCTCTCTTTCAATCGGAAAATGACGGCAATAACACGTCGTAATACGGTCTCTGCTCGGAGGATCCTCCCTTTGGTTGGAGGGGCAACACCCTCCACACTACTATAGTGTTGAGGTGAGAAGAATGATTTGTAAAATAATGTTCAAATATTCACCCCAATAAAGTTCGTTTCCCATCCCTGATATAAAAAAACCCGGCCAAGTGCGAGTCGAACTCGCGCACGAATGGTTCCGTACCATTATCGAGCCCGACTCGCACTTTGCCAGTTTCTTAGTATCTGTTGTTATAGTGGAAACAGAAATACATCATCTATGAAAATTTCAACTGTCTAAGCTATCGCGGTTCTTGAGATACAGCTTGGTGACAGACAGGCGGAAGGACAGACAGCGAAGTCTTAGTAATAGGGTCCCGTTTTTACCCTTTGGTCACGCAACCCTAAAAAACTGCACATTGCAGGAAAATAATGTCAAAGTCAAAATCATTTATTCAATATAGACTACTAGGTAGTACTTTTTGAACGTCATTTTTACATTATAGACAGCCCCCAAAACGCCCGCCCTTCACCGCTTCCTAGTGTTTTCGCTGGGAAGAAGAAGCGGCGCAACAAACTCCCCAGCAAACACATTTCTATCTATTTTTTACGGATTTTATCACGTTGTATTAAATTTTATTATTTCCCGACGTTTCGGATCCTTTACAGCATCCATGGTCACGGGTAGACTGAGGTGTTGGACGCCTTAATGATAAAATCAGTAAAAAATAGTTTTATTTCAATGTCTAATATTCGCGTAAGTGTCAGAAACCAGTACATTTCTATCTGTTAGGAGACTAGGCGTTATACAAAATAGAATTCAAATCATTGTTTGGGGTACTTAATAATTTATTCATTGCTACTGTCAGCTGGCGCACATGTTATTATTATTAATTTTCAAGCAGTATTTATAATATTAGCAAGCCTCCTTTCTTGTTGTTTAAATGACAATTGAATGGAAAAGAAGAACCTCTACTACCTTATCATCGTATAACTGGCAGATTCTCTGCTTCTCAGCATGTGCGGACCTAAGCTTGGTGTTGAGCAGTTCCACTTCGGCTTGAGCCGCCTTCTCGGCCTTCGCAGCATTTTCGGCGGCGCGCCGGGCCTCAATAGCCGCACATTCGACACTCGCATAACGCATTACCGCGGCGTCTTTCTCCCGCTCTGCGTGGTCAACGCGTTTGCCCATCTGGTGAAGGAGATTCATATGTAGCGATCGAATTTATAAATTCTTAACATAACATACCATCACGCTTGTTTTCCCCGAAGGATTAGGCAGATTCGTACTAATGTACACCCACAGTTCGCCGATATATTTTGGTCTAGCCTATTGCCAGTAACCGGGCACATATTCCAATCTCCGAGCTGGTATTAGGAAATTCGTAGAAAAACTCAATAACACTGTTCGACCTGGGAATCGAACCCAGGATCTCTAGCGTAGCAGTCGCGCTCAGGACCACTAAGCTAATGAGGCATACATTTTTTAGTTAGTATAATATGATATAATTTCTTTTTTTTTATGTGATAACTAACTAGCTTACAACCAGACGGGTCGTCTGATGGGGCACTTGCAACACCAGAGGAGTTGCAAGTGTAGTGCGTTGCTGGCGTTTTAAAAAGTTTGGGCCTCCGGTATCTCCTCTCAATCGGTGAAACACAACGTAAGCGTTGTTTCACGCCAGTTTTCAGGCTGTGGTATCACTCCGGTCAAGCCGGCTCTTTCGTGCCAAGCATACCGTTATTATACAAGATTACATTACTAATGAAATGATGAAATGAAATGATGAAATGATATTTATTTCTGTAAGTAGATCATTAGAGACACTTTTACAAGTCAATGGTTTGTTTTTTTTATAGCTAGATGGCTTCGGCATTTCCTAACTGACGACCTCTGAGAAGATAATGGGAGATTCCTGGATCACAAGCCGTACAAATATTTGCTATTGCTCCAGAAGGGATTCAAACCTAAGACTGTACCTATTGTCGAAAATGTAATTAATTGTACAAACACTAAAATGAAACCAGTTTTTACGGATTTCATCGCGATGTATAGATATTATTTAACACCGGATTTGGATCTGTAAAAAGTAGTTTCATTTCAATGTCTAATATTAAATAAATAAATAAATATTCTGGGACATTTTTACACAGCACCATCTAGTCCCAAACTAAGCAGAGCTTGTACTATGGGTACTAGACAATGGATATCATACTTTTATACTTTTTTTTTGTAAATACATACTTATAATACATCAGAAACACCCAGACAAACACAAACACATATATTCATCACATAAATTCTTGTGTCCTGTGGGAATCGAACCCACGACCTCATGGTCAGCAGTCCATTACTCGAACCACTAAACCACAGAGGTCGTCATATTCGCGTAGGTGTCGCAGTTTTAATTAACATTGTTCGAAAATAGCTAGATATGTGAAAACAATGTATCGTAAATGATTAAGCTTGTACTAGATTATAAGAAATAAATAATATATTGTATTAGCAGATTAGATTACAATCTACATAGCAAAGCTTTTTTTTAACTTAACAGGCCTTTAATCTGTATTCCCAAAGGGTAGGCAGAGATGTACTAATTTATATCCTCAAGTCAACAGTATGTGTAGGTCCCAAGTAATATAGGGTGAGCCTATAACCATTAACCATGTACTAAATTCCAAACTCCAAGTCCCTACTGAGAATTTCATAGAAAACTCCAATAACACTCAACATTGTTACGATACCCGGAACCTCTAGTATAGTCGCACTTGGGACTAGGCAGTCAAGTTTTTTTTCTCTTACCAAATCCAGCTTAACCTCCAACTCCTTGAAAGTCAAGTCTTTTTGCTGCAGCTCGTCACATTGCTGTTTGACTCTCTCTCTTAGCGACCCATTCTCCTTTCTCTGTTCAGCCAGTACTCTCTCTAGGGACTCTATTTGTAACCGCAGCACATCCGTTTTAGTGTCACTAGGCTCAATAATTTCTGCATCAGATGATTTCAATGCATCTACTTCTACATTTGAAAACGAAATAACTTTGTGACTGTCATTTGTTTTCTTGTGTTGGTCAGCGACTTCAGTTTTAACTTCAGGATTGTCATCCTCAAATATGTCATTCATTACTTTACCGTTCGGCAGATTTTTTGTGTTCTTAACTGGTTTTTGAGTATATGCTGTTCTGTGGGTGTATGCACTTTTTAAACTACCGCTAACAGACGAGAATATACCGTGAACATTTTTGACAATGCTACCAATATCCTGTGATAGCAATTCTTTTGGTATTCTAGTATATTTGGGATCTGTTTGAACTAAGTTTTCAGGTATTTTCTGTGTAGCACTAGCTTTAGATTTTTGACTGGTGAATTGTGAAAGGATTTTGTCAGCATTCAATTCTTTGTCACTGGAATTTAGGCTTGTAGTTTCATTATTTTTGTCATATGATGTGTTAGAGATATTCTCAGCACTTTTGCTCAAAGGAGATTTGCACATAACATTGTTGTCAATCGACATATGGTCGTTTAAGCTTACGGTCGAAGACGTAAGAGGCCTATTGGCATAATCATTATGTTTACAATCAGAAATATCAACATTTTCATCTATTTTTTCCTGTGAGTGCTTTACATTTATGTTCTCAATGCAATTTATTATCATTTCTTTAGCTAAATCAACATCACGTTTTTGTGGAAATTCGAAATTTGAATCAGCATTACCGCCGTCTTCCGACCCTGGGCTCGATAGGATACTTTCATTTGAAAGGCTGTCTGTTGACCTGCCATTGCCAAATTCATCGATTACTATGTTTTTTATAGGCGACACCTCTGAGTCCGATGCAGGGAACGCAGCTGAACACGAGTCTAACGTCTCAATTCCAGAATCACAAATAGTTTCACCTACAGATCTATTTTCTTTCACTTTTTCATTGACGTCAACCGTCTCAATATGGGCTTCATTTTCTTCCATTTCGCTCGACATTTTTTATTCCAACGCTTGTTAATATTCATCTAACTTTTTAAATTTTATATTCATGCACAAATAAGCCATGAAGCAACTAAATTAGGTATTGTTAATTTTTTTATAAAAATAAACATCAGCAGTGTTTGACGTTCCTTGTCGATTGTGGCCAATTTTTTTTTATGAACATATGAATGTTGCAAACAAAAAAAACTTAAATAATTGATTATTTAAAAATAAATTGAAGTAACAATCATATTAATTTCCCTAAAGTGATTTTTTCCAATATTCTAGTAGAATTTAAACTAAATAATTATCCTCGTTTCGTTTGGTTGGTCATAACCATATTTTCAATTTACTCGTTATTATTACCATTTTAAAAAACCCTTTATTATTCTACCAATTTCAACCCTACCATTTTGGTATAAAGATTGCTAGAAACAGCAATATCTTTATAACGTGTATTCTACCTATGAAACGTAAGCTATGTACTTATTTATGTCGCGTAGTAGAATTGTATAATTCTTTATTATTCCATTGTGCATAATTGTATAGAAGAAATTTGGGTTAACTTGACAAGCCTAAGTCAAAGAGCATACGCCATTGTTATACTACACGCCACAAAACGCCCCTAGCGCCGAATTTGGGGACTAAAATGTATCATCCAACATTTCATTTTACGATGAAATGCATGTTTTACAAGACAGCTAAACATCAGTCCGCCTATATTGATGAACTAAAAACGTTAATTGCAATGCAAAACTAATCAACATCATTCAGCTACACAACAGAGCTATTTTGTTAAGCGGCTAGCGATTATGAAAAATAGTCACTTATACAATTCTATTGCGACATATACATCTGTAATGTATATGTCGCAGTAGAATTGTATAAGTTTTCAAGATTCACTTACTAGTAGGATAGGATCTAGTGGTCTCGATAGTATGCTAAAAATAGGTTACTCTTTTATAGACTGAAAGTGAACATACACACACACTAGCCCATTGTCATTAACCCAGCACAAATATCAAACTCCCCGCTGCTACTGAGAATTTTGATAGAAAAACCCAATAACAATTAATGTGCTTGACCTGAGAATCAAACCCACTACCTCTAGTTTAGCAGTCGGACCCGAGACCACTAGACGGTTGAAAATATAAACTCGTTTCTAAAAATGCCACTACTCAAAACTTATTACTTTTTACATTTGGCTCAATTACAGGATCAACACAAAATGTCGTAGAATATCTGCTTCGGTGTTTCTTCTCAGATCCAGAAATTGTCTGGTCAGTTAGTTATCTAGTAAACAAAACCTTGTCATTGTGTCTTTAAAAGATCTTTGTGCAATATGTGTAAATCTAATTTTATCAATTTCAGAAAAGGTTCCGTGATAAAATAACGTTATATTAATTTTAATTATTTCTACCGGAAGTCTTGTATTGATTTATCTATGGATGGTAGTTTTGAATGCTGGCTTACTGGCAATTGTAAAAGAAAACGTCATGTCATTTCCATTTCGTTCGCCATAGAAATTGAAACGGAAAAGTAGGTCGTCGTCAGTATTGATTTTTACAATATTCGTCTATTCGACAAACAAAGGAGGTAACTTGGCTCTGTGCTACGTAGCATAATACATGTATTCCTGATAGCGGCAGCTGCAATCGAAAAAAATGCCTGTAAGTACCACGTTATCATGTGATTTCCGGAAACTGTTATGGATTCTTATTAGAACACTGCCTAATTTCAAGTCATTTTGAGATCTAATCGATTTTTGCTTGATTTTTTTCCTAAATTAGTTTCATCATTTCGTAATTCAATTCAGTTGCGCTAGAAGCGATGGTGAGTCATATTTTAATTTGTGTCAGGGTCATTTCAACTACCATCTATGTTCGTACCTATGAAATTACGCATTAAATTTTGTAACGTGTTCTGAATTTCTGCCAGCCTGATACTTTTAGTGCGTGATAATGCCATTTGCTTTGCTTTGTACGAGAGAAAATGGACAAAATTTCATTATTAGGTTAGGTTCAGGGTAATAATAATTTTACGTTCCGTGGTAACGTGGATCCGCCCGCGTTACGTCGATATTTTTAGACAGGCGCGCCAACTTAAAAAATACTATTTACTCTAGGCTTTCATCACGCGAACAAAGAAAATAAGTACCTAATTTTACATTCGGAATTGATTGATGTTAATTTTTTAAGGCTTTGTTGCTGCTGGTATTGATATTGGACCTCCATTACACGCCCATATTTTTGGTCCTAAGTTCCTAACCTTCTCCACCCTTCCTCAGTCTTTTTATCAATCAATATGGCCTCCCATTCTCCTCTTGCAATTTGAATAACTAGAGTTGTGCCAGATGCCTGCAGAAGCATTCAGGGAAGTTGGACAAAGTGATAACCATTTAACACCCAACCCAACAACCATCAACATGTCTTGAATCTACCAAGAGATTTTTTTCACTTGAGTTAAATCGGAAAGGCAATGTGACTATATCAAAATAAGTACCTTGAAGAATTAATTTTTGTCAATTGAAACATGGTGACTTTGAATTCATTACCATTCTCTGTATCCATTACATGGAAATAATAGTTAGAATCTAATTATCATAATATATATATTATATTTAGCCTTGAAAAAAGCTATTTGACCAAATAAGAAAGTTAAAAAGTCTATCATGCCATTTTCTTCATTTTCACATACATACATACATACCAATATTAATCAAAGGGTACGCCAAAGGTGTACATCAGCTCATATTGTTCTCTAAGAGCTGACAAACAGGAGTTTTTCTTACAATGGTTGTAGAAAATTTCATTTTTGTTGACCTTATGCTTGTCATAAATCAAAATGCATATCTTTGGAACCATTTAAAATATTCTACTATTTGCATAAGACCTCTTATTGATAAAATCTACCTGTTTTTAACATTATCCTTTGTTCATAAATGAAGAGATAATACTTAATGTAATACAAAAACATACAGCCTTGAAATATATTGGAATAATTTGTATTTGCTTGAATTGAAATCATACAAAAGATATTCTAAAAATGAAGACATAATGAGATTGGTTAGACAAGACAGTGTTCATTTCTTTTATGCTCGTGGAAAGAATTGTCTGAAAATTTTAAATATTTTTTTGACATGGTCCTTTGAGTCGCAACATAATTTCTATAATAAGATTTTTGGGCTTCACTGTTGGATAAGCTGTTCTTTAAAATAACTGGACAAAGATGACAAGATAATTTGCCAAAAATGTTGGATGAAACTGGGGAAGGCTAATAATTATATTCCCAAAATTATTGTTTCTTCACAACAGCAATTTATTAACAGATCAGCATTTGAAAAGGCAAAAGAAGTTGCTAAATTCCCAATCATTCACAAGTCTCTTTAACAGTTCAAGCATTGACTATAAAAAAAGTGCAAAAAAGCAGAAAGATTTGAGTTATCTTTCCATATTAATTCTAAGTTTGGTCATCACAAATAGAGTATGGCTAATACTTCTACGTATCTTAGGGTGAAATCCGACATTGCGATAGGATTTGTCACGCCGCGCCGCCTCTTTTCCCCCACATAATAGATATTGAATTTAGGGCCTTCCAGGGCTGACTAAAATGTAAAAATGGTGTTTAAAAATCACTACTATCTTGAATAAATGATGTTTATACTCTAAAAAAGCCTTTAATGCAGGACGCGGAGCTCGCAGCTCCGACTGTCGAGAATGTCCGCGTGGTGGTCCGAGTGCGTCCTATGGACCAGCGTGAAAAGCTGGAGGGGTCATACAACTGCGTGTCAGTCGACGGCAAAAACAACACTGTAGCGGTGACGAGGAACAACGTCAGTCCCCCGGAGCCTCCTCGCATCTACGCTTACGATGCGGTCTTCGACACCAATACTAGTCAGGTATGCTTATTTCTAGGTGCAGCAAAGAAATTTCGCAGCCTATGTCCAGCTACGAAGTTATGATAGTTGTGCAGTACTGTAGACTATACTGTTTGCCTTGGTTCTCCCAGATCCAATTATGTATTCTTTTAAATGTTGATCAGCATTAATCATCACTGATAATGTATTATTAAAAAACGTACGTGCAACATAAGGACCGAAGGACCAGATTCATTATAAAAAGACCAAAATTTCTGACAAACCGCAAGGACGTTAAACCTTTTCCCGGTTATGACGGTCTAATATATTAAATTTGTTCTATTCAAATAATGAACGTTATCAACAAATACTTGTACACTCAATTACGAAACTGGAGTACAACGATACTGGTACCTACTTTTATTATAGGTGGGCTGATTGATTGACGTTGAAGAATGTAACAATGTTAACTATAGCTCAACGTACTTAGATTGTTTGAAGTTTGTTATTAGTTTTATTATGAAATGGAATATCAGTAATAGATAGTTTATAATCAATCCATTTACTGCTGGGCAGGGATCAACGCACAATGACAGGGCGCGCTAATAGTTCCCCACAATGGCCTAAGTTACCTGGTAGACTTGTTGACGAGAAAATCTCTCAGCCGTGCAAGGTTCCTTGGGATATTCATTATCACATAATTCTGACACTATTAATATGCAATTATGAATTTAAATAGTCAAGGCACGGGAGTTAGTCAATTTAATGATAAAAAGAGATTAATATGACTACAGTAAAAGTAATATTTTAGTTGTAAAGGAACTTTAAACCCAATTTATCCTTTCATAGACGTGTTAGCGCTGCTGAATTGACTTTTATGTCGGAAACTTATCTCAAGATCGTCGTGAGATAAAAATATCTCCGCTAAAATATAAATAGCCTTACTAACGCAACAAATAATCTAAGTAGTTTAAATTATGTTCGTGATTTCGAAACGCTTAGCAACAGCGCTGTTGCCACGCGACAAGGAAAGTTTTTATTCAATCGACATCAAAAACAAAAAGTATGTATTGTAAAAAAGAGAATGGCTACACGTTAGGCTGCTCAAACAATGCCAACTGTAAAATTAGCTGATTTTGTAAGTTTTGTCCATATAGTATTTACTTTCTCACTTCAGATAACAAATGTGAATTAATAATATCCAATAAAATAAAAAGTATATTGTTAATTTCAACATAAAGCCGTAAGAATCATAAAAAAACTAAAAAAATATTAAAACCACTGTCAGTCTTGTGCCATCTCCCTCGCACAGTACGCAGTGCAGTACTGTGGGAGAGGGAAGGCATGAAATTGACATATTGCATTATGTATTACTTTTTGCTCTGAAATCATACAAGATTTAAAAAGGGAGTTAACGACAGCCGCACGATTGTTTATTTCAAACAATATAGGTACCAATTTTCCAATCACTAGCGTTACCTACTTTAATCTTTACTTAGCTAAAAACAGTGATAATAATTTTCAATTATTTAGACGGTCCCAAATGTAAGCCCATCAATGATTTTGGCAAATATCTAGCGTTCATCGCAAAATCTAGGAACAGGAATCTTGTTTGGCAGGAAAGTTCTATAAATGACAAAGTCTTATAGCTAAGTATTTAAATCCCGGAGTAGATCAAGATGTGGCCTAAAATTTGAATACATAAAAGGTTCGGCGAAATCCCTAGTATATTTTTCTATGCTTTGTTCACAAGGATTACTTTGTTTACATGAGCTAGGCCGGATAACAGCCTCTAAAAAATACTTTTATATTATGGTCATTGCACAGTAAATTAATTCAAGGCAAATGATTGTACACTACGAATATTTAGTATTGGCCTCTTTGACTATCTATCCCTGGACAAGTGACGCGCTTAATTCTATGAACAAAAAAGTCTGTCACTTTTGGTGCGGGGGGAGGAAACACTACATAGACATTGCTGCACACATACTCAAAATCATTTTGTATCGCCACGAACTCACACATATTAAATTCTTCACCACTAACACAATTTACGCACACATAGAGGTCAAATACGTCAACATACAAGAATTGACGACAATACGAACGTATAATACAATAAAAATAATTAGGAAGCTACTATGTCGATATTTTATATCGATAGATTATTTTAGGAAGAATGGAGAAAAACGTAACAACAAATTATTTTTATATGTAATTATTTATTTGCAAAATTAAAATCATCCATACACACCTTTTTAATATCTTGCGTCATAATTATTTTCAATGCAATGCTCTCATTGCATGCTAATGAAATACAAAACAAAGGAACTGTTTAGGTATAGATAAATAGGTGTAACATACTATGTAATTGGAAAATAAACGCACGGGTGAGAGAAATCGCAAACTTTTTGAAATACATATTCTATAGCCTATGTTAATCTTGAATAATGTAGCATTCAAATGGTGAAAGAATTTTCGAAATCGGCCTAGTGGTTTTTTTGTTTATTTGTTACATACATGATACATACAAATCTTTCCTCTTTATAATATTAGTATAGATAGAGCGGATATTGGGGACGTTATGTTACAAATACTTTGATACCAATTAGTTTGATTCTTTCATTTTGATTTTTTCTTTTCTTTGCCAGGCTGATATATTAGGAATAACACTAGACAGAGCATTTTGTTTCCCACGAAATATAAGTAGAAGTAAATACGATTTTGTTCATTATGTCGCGCGTTAATATGAACAGAAGCGCTACTCTAGAGGTCCTGGGTTCGATTCCCCGGTCGAGCAATGTGTTATTGGAGTTTTTCTATAAAATTAAGGGTTGATGCCCGATTAATGGCAATAGGCTCGCCCCCTAAGTACGCATCTGTCTAACCCTTCGGGGAATAAAGACGTGATAGTATGTCGTGTTCCGTACTCTCGTTATTTCTTTGAGCCGGATATCGAAAAAAGAAAATAATGTGTTTGAAGAAACACCCCGAGAGGCAGGACATAGTGGAATTGAATAACTCACTTACAATTGGAGCTGTCCAACTGGGGAAACACCTACACTTTGCAGAAAATAGTAGCCAAATAACATAGCACTGTACTACTAGTATTCTATTATCTGTGACTGTACTATGTTGTGTTCCTAACGGTGAGCAAGATCGCCAGAGCTCCGCGAGGAAGCGTTATGTTGGAAGTGGGGGTACCGGTGTTGTGGGTTGTCTACCGGGTGTGAAAAGATTTTTACAGGTTCGGCAACGGGCGAGTGATACCCCAGGTGTTGCAAGCGTTCATATAATAGGGTACATTAACACTATATATACACTTACCATCAGGCGGGACATGTGTTGGTTTTCCACCTAAGCGGTAAAAGAAACCTTCTAACCTAACCGTATCTTAGAAATCATTTTCAATGATTTTTGAAATACGATTTAAATATGTTAATTTATAAATTCTTTTGTCAACAAATTTATCCGCAACGGCTTAAGCTATTATTTATCAATCACACCTATATCATTTCAAATGAAGGTCTTTTGTAGATCTGAAAAAGTAACAAATAAAATATCTAATACTGGATATCAAAAATAATCAATAATCTTAGTTACGTCATTTCCAAAAATGTTATTTTATTAAATTTTATATCATATCATAAATTCATGATATTCATCTTTAGTGATCTTTAGCAATTATTATAATTTGGTCTTACATTGAACACGAAAATAATATCGATATCGATTCGAAATCGTAAACAAACACTATTACATCATTAATTAAAATGACAAAACAAAAGAGGGACATAGTCTCGCTACACTTTTTAAAATTCGAGTTTTATGCATTATGTCATAATATATATAAGGCCTATAATTGCCAAAAAACGGTAATTCTGCATTAAGACCTATAATTGAAAATCAGAAATGGTGACATACTATTGGATGATATATATTGAAATCAAAAAATGACATTTTGATGGATATTTCAAATTTAAATCTTACGTGTATTAGCAGAAGGCTGATATTGTTAGTAAAAAAAATTTGCTAGTCTCGTGGGGAGTGCGGATAGTCTCGTGGGGAGTGCGGGTAGTCTCGTGGGGAGTGCATGCTTGAACTAAACGATTATTTTATACTCGATTATTGAATCGGTAACGTCCTCGATCTTTATTAATAAATTGTATTATGTGATTTAAATAGAAATAAATGAACTTTAATACTTACATACGGAAAATAACTCCATCTTTATCTAAATAAGATATTAGATATTTTTTTGCATACATTAATTGCACGTATATCGGTATTTACACGGAGCATTTATGATGACCTTACTGAGCGGAAACGATTCTGTTAATGAAAAATCGATTTCGGAAACAGTTTTGATAAACGCGTTAGATTTTTTAATCCACTACCTTGACAGAGGGGAATGATAATGAGAGGCGGGTCCTTATAGATAGATAGTCAAAGATTGGCCTAAACAGCTGTTTATATAGTAACATTCGTCGTCATTGGCCACTAACGATTTTTGTGCACACATACACGAAATGTCGTATAGTAGTGTGAATTATGTTCCGTGCAACGGGGTTGTCGAGCGTTTGCGCGGTGCTCCCGGGGCGGGCTTTGTGAAACTGGGTCACGACCCGAGCGCCACATAAAAATCGGAGTAGTGCGATCGACTTGCAACCTGTTACCAGTGCTATTGCGATCTTAACCCTACGCGCACCGCGAGCTCCGCGCCTGGAGCGCTTCCGTCGAAAAATCCGTAAATTATCTTTAAAATAAAATCGCAGAATTCCATGTGAGCCTACATTGAGCAGTTACTTTATTTGTTGGAATTTCGTGTTTTTCAGTGATATTTTTTTATATTTAACAGCAAGAAAGAAGAATTTTGACAGAACATGGGTCTTGTCCATCCTTCGTCTTGACTGGCGCTGTTTATCGCATCAGTCTTGTCGAATGGTGGGTTAGATCTGTGTATTTACATCATAAAAGAAGATAGCAAGAAAACAACTTGAAAAATATCTGAAGAAAAGCTTTGTTCTATACGTCTTTGTGTTTTGGTTCTTTGTATGTTCCTTTGTCTATTTTACTAGTGAAGCTCCTCTACAAATATTGTAAATATTTTATTTTTACAGAAATATATCGGAATGCACTAAATTTATATATTATTATTAATTAACAAAGATTTGGTATAACAAAATATTTGTGATACGTTTCGTAAGAATAATGTCAAGATTTTTATACAAATGTCATAATTAGCACTTTGTTTAAATTGTTTCTGTGTAAATATTCACAAGGATGTGTATCTGGGTCATTCCTAAAAGATATTACAGTTCCCTCGTGGAATATGCCGCGCGTGTCGCGTCCTAGTTTTTTATATGAGATGACCTACTTATAAGCTTGGCATTCATTGATTTTCAATAAGCCACTGTTCAAAGGGACTACTATTTGTTGGACGTACTTTTACGAATGACTTGATATTACTCCAGTTTCAATTAGAATAAATACTTTAGTCCTTTATAATCCTTTCTTGAGGACAACAAAGAAACAGCAAAATTCGGGTTCGTTTTTAAACTGAATTGCTTTTTTCACGCCAATTTCCACTTCGCTCTTAACCAATATCAACAACGCAATAGTTTACGAAAACTAAAATAGATTGTGCAAACGTAACCCGAATGATGTTGTAACGTTTCTTACAGTTCTGGAATATATCAGAGCTGGTGTGTTTGGTGACGTAAGATTCTTAATGCATCTTGTAGTACGTCGCGCGTAGACTCTAGTCTGTATTTCGCGCCGACTGTATTTCAAGACGTTAAGAAAATATAATGTAGCGACGTGTGGAATTGATGTCATCGGCTGGACGAAGACCTGAAGATTATATAAAAATTATGTCGTGTTTCTATGTAAATAAATGATGTAGGCTGTTATGATAATCTGTATGAAGTAGGTTGTTTGTTATTTACAGAGGCTTTATTTAGTCTGCGACACAATTTACTTTTAAGAGCTACTAACATTCATTACGTCGTACACTAAACAAAGCTTGCCTCATTTCCGCAATTGGGTCACGATTTCCTTTGTTATTTCAGCAACGTTCCCGAACTATATGAGACCATGGACTTCCCCGTACAAAAGGACCAGAAATTATTCGATGCGAATTCAAATGTATGAACTTTTCTTATAGATTTCTGTTGGAGAAGCAGCTGTTGTCATTGGTTTGAATAATAATAGCTAATGATACCATGATGGATGAAATATGAAACTTAAAGCCGGCAAGAATCTTAATTAGTACTATAATCGGATAAGTAGGAATTAGTCTACAAGGTCCTATACGTATGCAGCAGGTTGCAAGCCGATCGTCTATCACTTAATAAAAAAGTAATTCATTGGCTACTACAATTTTATAGCCATGATAAATAAGACATAATAAAATTAAATAAAAATCTAGTTCTTTTTACGCTTAGAGATTTTTACGCTAGGTAAGTTAATTATGATGTAAATTTTGAAGACTTGTAGAAAGGCCACCGTGTTCAGGACGCTATAGTTATTACAATTTCAATCGTTTAAAGAAAGATAAAATCACACTCCGTAATTCTTATCGTTGAATTTTATGCGTCTTCCTTGCCGACGACTTGCCTTCTTTTTCTATTATCTTTTTGTATGAGGGATTATTGAAAGATTCTAACAAAGATATTCTCTCGAAAGGTTCATAGGTTTAAAAGAAATGATAATCACTACATATTATAAAACAAAGTCGCTTCCCGCTGTCTGTCCCTATGTATGCTTAGATCTTTAAAACTACGCAACGGATTTGGATGCGGTTTTTTTTAATAGATAGATTGATTCAAGAGGAAGGTTTTAAGCTATTTAACATCACGCTACGACTCTTAGGGACGGGGCAGCGCGGGTGAAACCGCGGGCGGGTCGCTAGTAATTATAATAAATGAGTGTAGTTTGTGTGCTTACTGCCTTTTCGAAGAGGTATATTTATGTTTTGCGCATCACGTAATACTATTTTAATGCTCTTAAGAATCATGGCTTTTTCATACAACGCAAAATTTATAAATAATTTGGCGCCAGTACCAAGCTAAAATACAGAATAATACGTACTCCTTTACTTTAATCAAAAGTAAAAGGCTATTACGTTCAGTTACTGCTTATGACGTAGACTCCGTAGGTACTGCAAAAGTCTAAAGTAGTAAATAACGGCGCTGCCTCGAATAATGGGGGTCTGCTTCCAGTTTGACCAGACGAGACTGAATAAATTAATGAGGGGTACAGAAATTACTGAATAGTAATAAAAGTTAACTTACAAAAGGGACAGACAGCGTTCTTATAGGAGTAGAATACTATACTTTATAATAAGTGCAAATAAAAAATTTGGTACGTTCATACGATGCTTGAAATACATCAGCACATCGTTTTTTTTTAATAATATTTTTTTTCTAAGAAATATAAACAAGTTTATAGCTACAGTTAACTACATATATTATTTTAAACAAAATAAATAAATATTCTGCGACGTTTTACACAGCACCATCTAGTCCCAAACTAAGCAGAGCTTGTACTATGGGTACTAGCAATGGATATAATACTTATATACTTTTTTTTTTGTAACTACATACTTATAATACATAACAAACACCCAGACAAACACAAACACTTATATTCATCACATAAATATATGTGTCCTGTGGGAATCGAACCCACGACCTCATGTTCAGCAGTCCGGTACTCGAACCACTAAACCAGAGGTCGTCAATTTTTCTAATTGTAGCTACAGTTACTTAAATATCTATTTTTAAACCAAATAGGAATGGTTATATTGAAACATTATTCGGTAGCACACCGATTTCTAAAATAAGTAAAAACTCGTTTTTCAGGAATCGGCGATTCTCTGTATGAGTCTTTAAAACCATCCTGGTTATTGGATAAGAATATAAACAAAAAATACGAGATAAAACCACTATTTATTGAAGTAACCTCAAACTGTCAAATGGATATTGAACTCTATCGTTTGGAGATTAAATTGAAACTCGATTGATTTGGATACCATGATGCTGACGTGCCCATGCTGGGTGCTGGCGTACCCGTACTTTCTGGGTCCCTAATTAAAAACAATTGAACTAGATATAGAAGAGAAAAAATGGTCATAATTATGTCGTCATAATTTGGTCCTTAGTTCCGATCCTATTGAGGTGTACCGATTAAAGCCATAGTTTTCCAGTATCTTTCAAGTCAAACTGACCTCAAATCCAAACTACTGAGAGCTTTATAGAAAATCTATTGCTCGACTTGGAATATGAACCTAAAACATCTGCCTATGAACTCTAAATTGTTCAGTTTTGGTCTATGAAATCAGTCAACCCTTATGCTATTGGAGATAATCGTCAGACATGCATTTTTATACATAGATACCGCGTTTGAAAATGCGCAACATTATCGAGCGGACACGGGTATGAAGTGACGCGAAACGCGACACTGCTGACTTGCATTGCGTTTTATTACATTTGCTCGTGTTCACAAACTTGTGTGCTAAAATAAAAATATACGGTAAGGTGGAAGGACTCTTCTAAGCTGGTCCCACCGTATTATTAAATATTATGATTTCACTGGCAACTTATGCAGTGGAATAGCTGGACATATTAGGCTTAAAAAACAGATATCAAGATGACAACGCACGAGTGATACTACTGGTGTTGTCTGCGTCTATAGTTGCCGCTTATCGTCAAGCGGCGCGTTCTAACGCAAATCTGAAAATGATTCCCAAAAATCCCGTAGTTATACTTACCGACAAAAAAAATGTTCTAAATATCATGTTATTCAAGATAATATTATATGTAAAATCAGATTCTTTTTTTACTTGAGAAGTTGCAATACTTATTAGGAATACTGTGCTTGTTAATGTTTTCAATGGTATCTTTTCTTTTGTTCTTCTCTTCTCCGTTTGCTGTCGATTCGATAAGTTAAAAGTAATGTAAGATAATTCGATAATGCCGTGCCATGATTTCGTTTATTTATCAGTCGATGGATTTCCACTGGCTCGTCACAACGAACTAAAGACTTTCGGAACTAAAGACCAAATTCGATTTTTATCCATTTCCACAAAATACAAAGGAAAATGGACTACCGTTTCCAGTCCAGACAGTACCAACATTCAAACACGACATACATACAAATACCTACGTATTACGTCACTCAGGGCGCTAGTTGCAACCGATCAATAGCGCAGCGCTCTAGTACGCATGCGCGCGCCCCACTGCCCCATTTTACCGCCCTTGCCACGCCTAGCGATGGCTTCAAGCCTATTCAATTAGCTCATTGGAAAATGCCACTCGGAATTTTACAAGATATAGAAAATTATTCTGGCTTCTATCATGTCAGCATGGATGAGCTATTGTAGCAGTAAAAAGATAAGATAGTCACCATATTGAGATTCAAAATGGCGTCCGGGGTGCGCCGTACGTAGTACATGTTCAGAAAATGTCTATCAAAATTATTAACTTGGAAATATCTGGGGCCTTATGGTTGTTCGATTTCATGACACGAACTTGAAGATTAAGTTGAAAAAGTGTCAAAAATTAACAATTCGGAAGGCGATGTCGATTTAGACACCATTCAAATTAGCAGACTTGGAACCCAAACACAGGGCTACTTAGGTAGGTAGGTACTTAGGTACCAGATTCTTAAATTATGTTTAAATTGTATTTATTTAAACACAAAATTACTATGAAAAATGATTGTGTTTAAAATGGTTTAGAATTTGATGCAAGTGGACCTTAATTTATTTAATTGCCACTCGGTGCTTAATTCATTATACACTCGGAGAATAATTTGCATAAGAAGTATAAGTACACGGGTTTTCTATATTGTACCTACATACATTAACCTACACGAAAACCATAAAATAAGGAATAAACTTAACTACAATGGGCTTATCGCTACAGTTAGTTCTAGTTTTAAACTAAAAACTGGTTTTAAGATGTAAGATATAACAGACGAATTGAGGATCTCCCCCTAAAATGTCTCGGCGAAATTGACACTGTCAAAATTTCGACAAAAAACCTTGTGAAGAGTTTTAGCTTGAGCTTATATCTATATAATTATAGAAATATAATATTTTCTTTAATCTCCCATGCTAGTAAAACTAGATTGCGTCTGGTTAAAAGGGGATTCTATGGAACGGAATAAAGAAACAATATTTTATTTCTTCAGCTGCCTTTTATTCAGCGAGACGAAGGGTTCAAACAAAGGGCCTTACTGTAACCGGCCAGTACGTTATTAGCGATTTAAATTTGGAATTACACAATGGTGCCAATTCAGCAATAAATCGTACTCAACAATTTTTGTTGGCATTATATCTCTTTCTTACTAATGTCAATGAAAAAGTACAATAATTAAGAACTGTCGAATGAGTCTATACCATAGAAGAAAATAGTCGCGACCATGGATCAAAATCAATTTTTATGGTGAGCGAGTATATTTGATGACTATATTTTTTTTTTTAATTTCTGAAATCTTAGGTTCTTATTTTAGTATATGAACAACGTGCTGAAACCGAATTCTGGTAATTTAAAATTATACATTCATAGTCATAAAACACTACACATAATATGGACTACAGTTTACGAGCCTTGTATCGTCGTGGCATTTCCCCTTATGATTAAAAATCAATGGCAATCTAGTTTTGCTAGTACCTATTTGTAAGGGTGGCTCTAGATAATGGTCAGCGATGCGTGCAGCGTCTCGTCCGCACCCTTCTTAGACATTGAATTAGCATTTGACCGGACCGAAACAACACTACGTAAATCTGAGGTCACCTTATAATAGTCTTAAAAAAATACTGTACTTCATCTTGTTTGCAATCAACGAAGTATTTCCACATTTTTGAGAGAGCGACTAGGTGTACTTAGTACCTACTCATTGTACAAAAACACATAATCTATAGACACGGGCTGCATAATATTATAGATAAAGTCAAAGTCAACGTCAAATCATTTATTCACTAAAGATTAGTTACGACTTTTTGAACGTCATTTTTACATTGTAGACAGCCCCCAAAACGCCCGCCCTTCATGTACCTACTTGTAATTTTATGGTAGGTAGACTATTGTATTAGGAATTGCACCTGTAAAGATGTTATATAAGGTTAATAAATAAATAAGTAAATAGAAAGCAGATTATATTAAAGTCTTTGTTCTTTAAAGTTACAAACATGAAAATATAAATTAAAACTCCTGAAATCAAATAATGACGGGCTTCAACTTTTGAGGGGGAATGGGGATGAAAATTTGTATTTGTATTGAAATGTCACAAAAGCGTACCCTTGGAATCGTCCTTGAATCAGAATTCATAGTTGGAGTGCAGTCAGCAGAACCTTCATAGTCTGAATAATGCATAGTCGAATCGAGTTTAATTTCTATTCCGAGCTAAGGCACTCTCTTGAACATAAAACTAGCTGCATAGTTGCTTGAATACTTGATAGCTTGCGGCTGCCATATCGATTCAGTCTTCCAGTCTGCGACGTACCTACATAAAGACTTTGTTCCGAGCAGCAGACGCGACTCGCTCCAGACTAATGCAATGATAGATTTTATCAGACATAACATTTATCTTACATATTCACAGGAGTCAACTAATGTCTTAGTTATTTTAGTGAAGGAAAAATTCGACTCGCAGGCAGGATTCGAACCTGCGTCTTTGGCTGGGTACGCCAGACGAAACGTGGTTGAGAGGCAAAGTAACTTGCCTTTCAATAGATGTTACTGACGTCACATTTAAGACGTAAGTTCAGAGTGTGAAGGCAAATTTCGACATGACAGGTAGGACTCGCGGTGGACGCAGGTTCGAATCCTGCCTGCGAGTCGAATTTTTCCTTCACTAAAATAACTTTATAATTTTAGCATGAAAAATGCAAAAAAATCACAAAAAGATAATGTCTTAGTTGTCATTCAATCACTTTAGAATGATTGATTTTTTACAGTTTCTTCTGCGAAATCTGTCATTTAGTGCCACTGGTTAAGGCACTAAATGATCATCACAGATTCTATTCTGAAAGTCTAGCAGAGTTGGGTCCCAAGTCGAGCAGTGTAATTGGGTTTTTATATGAAATTCTCAGTTCTGTCAAAGTCAAATTCTGAGTTTGAACAGTTGCTGTACACCTCTGCTTTATTCTTCAGGGAATACAGGGGTAATGGTCTTGTATGTTACCAAAACGTTACATATTTTGTCTGAATTATACAAAGGTTTCTGGTAGAAGCATGGTCACACCACGGACACTGTATTGATGTCCGTTTTTAGTAACAGTTCTAAAATGATTATTTTATAACGAACTGCTGATTTTTGCATGTCCTCTAACTGATAATGATTGATGGCAAATAATTGTTAGTTTTACCTAAAAAGGGTTTATGGGCCTTTTAATTGATGATGTATACATACATACATGCCTTAGGCGACAAAACGCCTTCGTAAAAACCTTCGAAGTAGAAGAGGCAGCCTTGAATATTGTAGTATGAAGCAGGTAATTACTTTCGAGGTATAAAGGTTGCCACGCAATAATATACAAGCACCATTCTTCAGAGCTCACGAAATATCAATCTTACGTTGACGTCTATGAAAATGATACTGTAGCTGCTCGGAGTTTGGTGTTTGTGCCCGGTTAATGGCAATAATGCTGGCCTATGGGACCTAGAACACGTCACGCCTCTGTGTCACCCTTCAAATAATACATGCATGTCAGTATGTTACTTTTACATAACATAGGTAAATTCCGGCTCGAAGGACCACATCTTCCTTTTACGTTAGATGACGTCAGCGAAATCGATTGATGAGACAGTTCTCGCTAAGTACAAACGACTATCATATGTTTCTGTAGTAAGCGGTCCCTGGAGGCGGCAGCCTTGAGATACAGAAACTAGTCCAGGGACGCACTAAGAACCATAATTGCCTTTTAGTTGAATATATGGAAGCTACCATTCAATTTTTACTATTCTTTGGATGGATTATTATGGTGCTTCCAAATGAACTGGAGGTAATATAAATAAATAAGGAACTACCTTGTACAGGGGCGTATTACATAGTATAGATACACACACTTACGCCTTCTGCCATGGAGTACCTCGTGCTTTGATATTTAAAATAGGAACAGTAAATCCTAGCAGCGTTGAGCTTTGTAAACTGTTGGGGTTGGTCGCAATGCTAAACGGTGAGGTGGCAGAACTGCTGTTGCGTTTGTCTAGGTGGTCAAATATTCTGCCTTTGAGCAATAATGGGCGACCTGGTGAAGGTCACTGGGAGTCTTTGGATGCAGGCGGCATTTAACAGGCCTTGTAGAAGTGTGGGGGAGGCCTTTGTTCAGCATTGGCCATCTTTCGGTAGATATTGATGAAGCAATAATGTGCTAGTGTTCCGATTTTAAGGGTAAGGTAATATAAGAAAGAGCTATGGGAGCTTTCAATTGACTTGTTAGGCAAGCAAACATCGGTCATTGTGTAGCTCGACCATTATTTAGGGAGCGCAACTACCCATCGCATAACGATACCAGTAGCCCAAGCACGAGCAACTATCGAATTCGTATCGTAAACTAAAGAGTTTTTTCTGCTACAAACCTCATACACACACATATTTTCACATCTATCTATGATCCTGGCACACCACTTTCGCTTCAACTACGTTCATTAGCCTCCTTCTCATACAAATTATTCTCGATTTCGATACGAATACGTTTTCGAAAGTGTTCGTGCTTGGGCGTGGTCATCAAGACATTCGTGTAGGTCATCAGAAATACAATTTGTTTCCACTCGTTCATCGATTACCTAGCATGTTTGATTATAACTCTTGGGACGTTAAGAATAACAGTGAAAATCCATTATGCAATTCAAACAGTCATATAAAACCATTTATTTATCTGTAGCTAAAATGCGCCAACACCGGGGTGACCTCATAACCTGATTGTTGCCTAAGAGAATTCACTGCAGCCCCTCCCTCCCCTTCCACTTCCCGTGAGGCCGCGACCGGAAATGACATAGTTAGCTATAGTGGAAGGAAGAAGATAACAGATTTTAGATTTTTCTAGTGAAACAGGACAGGACCCTATTGTCAGAGGGAACAGAGGTGCAACCTCGGCGTAACGCGAGGCAGCATATTTCAAAATTAACATTCAATAATTTTTGAATTCTAGATTTTTTACAGTTTTGACAACCAAATCTGTCAATCCTTGTGTCATTGGGTCAATTGACATTCTGATGTAATGTCAAATGGCAAACCGAGGTCCTTTGAGGCTGTTAAAACGATCTAATAGAGACGTCTTTACACAGTTAAAGGAAATCAACCACTGCACATATTCAAGATTACGTTTTAAGTACCTACTTACTGAAAAATGTTAATCATCCTATCCTATATATATCATCACTTCACTATCACTACTTATTATAAAACAAAGTCGTTTCCCGCTGTCTGTCCCTATGTATGCTTAGATCTTTTAAACTACGCAACGGATTTTGATGCGGTTTTTTTTAATAGATAGAGTTTAAGTTTTAAGCTATTTAACATCACGCTATGACTCTTAGGACCGGGGCAGCGCAGGTGAAACTGCGGGCGGGTCGCTATCATCCTATATTTTGGAATTGGATAGGATCATCCCGTCCTATTCAGAGGCATCCTTGCTTAACAAGGGCTCCGTATCAATATCGCATGGAACTGGAATTAATTTTGGTCCCAGCTCTGGATTAAACTAACTACGAATTTTTGCTTACACCTGTCGAGGCCCTGTATCTTTGATACGGCTTATGTGGAGGTAGCTTCGCCCCTGCAGGTCCCTAGGGTCTTCGCAGCTGAATATCAGTATTTTACACAATGCGACTGCCATGAGACCTCCGCAGTAAAAATTCTGGGCAAATACAGCCCCTCTGTGAATGCGATTAACTCAAAAACTACCCGACGGATTTTCAAATGGTTTTCACCAATGGACGGAGGTATTCATGAGGAAAGTTTTAGGTTTTTTAACATCACGCTACGACTTTTAGGAACGGGGCAGAAGCGGGTGAAACCGAAACAGATAGTTTTGTAAGATTTTTTTAACTGCCACTGAGTTGGTTTTCTCATGTATTGTGAGTGCTTTTACATACCATCACGCCTGTATTCCCCTAAGGGTTAGGCAGAGGTGTACTAAGGTACACCCACAGTTCGCCGGTATGTTTAGGTCCCATGTAATAGGGGGCGAGCCTATTGCCATTAACCGGGCACATATTCCAAACTCCGATCTGCTACTGAGAATTTCAAAGGAAAACACTGCTCGACCTGGGAATCGAACCCAAGACCTCTAGCGTAGCGGTCGCACTTGAAACCACTAGACTAACGAGGCAGTGAGTGCTTTTACAAACACAAATTTTCACATACACAAAATATGACCATTCAAACGTTATGTTACATTATCAGCGTACTTATTAATTAGCCACGAGCGAGCCGCTCTATTCATTTGGTGTTATAATGACTATTTTTTTTATAAATGCTGGCGGACTGGCAATAGATTAGAAATTTTTCTTTCTACCTACCTTTACTGTGTGCCATCTAGTTATTAGGGGGTTACGCTTAGCATTCGCTACTAATTGGGCACTTTTAGTTTGTTAATTAATTAATGTTATAAATAGAAACGTAATTATACCAACCACATACACCTCTCCGTTGATAAGATCGCGAGTTGTTCGAAATTCTAATTACTGTTATTTAGATCTAGTACTTTTTTGAAACTACATTTCTAACCAAGCGTACTGAAATAAATATATAAAGTAATCCAAAAGTTTGTTTTAATTTTGAATTTTACGTTTGAAAATAAGTAAAAGTACCTATGTAGGTACAGCTGCGTATCAAGTTGTCAAATTTCCCCAATGTTTAATAAACTCTATTGTTTGGAGATTAAATAGAAAATCGATTGAAGAAACTTGACAGTTTTGGATAACAATGTGCTAGGGACTGTACCTTTCGAGGACTAGAGAATAGTACCTACCTACTCACAATTATTTCTTTGCGTTCTTACTAACGTGCACGTTACTTGTGTAATATTTTAATCTTACTCTTTAATATTTTTTTTTCTTTTTAATTAATTACTCTTGCATTTCTAAAATATATTTATCTAAATCACAGATAGAATACTAGTATCTAAATTAATATTTTAAGTAAGTATTCTACGTCAATAAATATCATAGACACGCCAAAAATGCAACATCAATTCCAAATTCAAATAGTCTAGCGAAAACCTTCACTGAAAAATGAAGGAAAAATAGCTAGATCGACGCCACTGTAGTTGCCAGCCCGCGCTTACGTTGGCGCTATAACGTAATACGGCGGAGCGGCAACGTCGCGTTTTTGTCATCGCTTCGTATGAATCGTCATATTGCAAATCGCCAAGCACTGTGCTATCAAGGACATCAGATGTAATAGCGATGGAAATAAATTTAATGCTTGATGACTTCTAATTTTTACTCGTATTTTGTAAATTTGTCTTGTATAAGACAGATAAATACAATTTTAAATGGTCTGGCGGCTTTGAGAGTTATTATGTGGCCCAAGCAAATGTTCCACTGATCTGGTATCATCGTGCGACGGGTTGTTTAGCTCCCTAGATTATGGTCGAGCTACACAATGATTGATGCATGCGTGCCGTCAGATAGCACTGGTGTACTCAAAGCCATTATCTTCAAAAGGCCATTTCAGACATTGCCTTGCATATATTTGCTACTAAGTACTGTCTGGACTGGAAAAGAGACCATGATTCTCCGAGTGTTTTTCGGCATTCTTCTCAGAGGTCCTCAGTTAGAGAATAAAAAATAATATCTAAGGTCAGGGGGGCTAATTCCGGCATAGTTTTTTTTCGACTTACATTTGAGTGCCCGTATCCGATGAACGTTTTGATTTATGATCAATGATATAGTCTCATGAAAATAGTAATGTTTTAAATTTTCAAATACCGTGATCTTATTTAATTAAACTATCACCAGTGCTAGGATATTAAACTTTTTTTAAAACTTGGCCAGTAGACGGATTTTTCCTTCTAAATCGGGAAAATCCGTCTTACTGGAAGAATTACTTGAAATCTTTAGTGGTTTTAAGAAAACACATACTAGTGACATGTGTTCGTAAATGACAGTCAATTCTGTGCTTTAAACTCTTAAAAATAAAGTCTCTGTCAGGTTAAATACGTAAAAATCTTTTTTGGGGGCTATTTCGGCATGCCTTAACAAGCAGGGGTGGTCAACATATTTTAGTGGAGCATTATTAGCTCATTTCTTATTATTAATTAAATAAGTATCGCTATTTTGCATAAAAATATTATAATTTTAAGATTTTTTCTTATGCTATAAAACATTGGGTGATTCGATTTATGAGAGTGCAATCATGTTATTTGGTAATGACATCCTAATAAATGAACATATAGATTTTTATTCCCATAGTATTCTTCTGAGATAAACTAAATTTATGCTGACGACGTCGCGGATAAAGTAAACACTTCAATTTAGCAAACTTAAGATAAAAGCACACGGAAAAATATGTAATTAGGTATCTGTAATATGTAATTACCTTCATAAAATAAAAATACATTGTTGTTATCGTAAATCGTTTTAATTCAGTAACAAACTTAAAACCTATCAAAATCAAATGGTACTTTAGTTTTAATAAGTTAACAATCAGTCTCATTATTATATAATAACTTTAAAATCAACTAAACATAAAAATATGAGAAGTATCAAAGATAAACAATATAAAAACAAAAAATCTTCGCTTTTTAACATCAAGCCAGATAGCTGTCAAACGCGAGCCTGTCGATGAATAAAAAAAACAACAACATTCACAATAGAACTGAAACAGTTTATTAATCCAATTTAGTAACAACCGAATAATCTAAATTCACTATACATACAACGGCTATTTGTCATCATAAAAAAAAAACAAATTCAGAAAAAATATTTCCTTAAAATTGATTGTGGTGGTGATTATTCTGTAACTGTTACACAAATTATATAATATCTGCGCTCTTTCGAATGAACTTTCTTTAAACTCCAAGTAAGTAGATATGCTGAATATTGATTGGTTCTCTATTAAAAAGTTGGTAAAAAAAGGTTTACGATCTCAGAAATGGGGCAAATTCGTCATATGACGATCTAGCCCCATTCAAAATGGACGGAATTATGCACTTAACGATTTTGAAGTTATAAATTTGTTACGTTGAATAATCTAATCATTTGCAGCGTTATCTTGCAAAATAATACACGAAACCTTTACAAGGACCCTACACTATATATATTGAATTCATTCAACACTGTAAGTTACATGATTTTAAACTTACCTTCGAAAATACAGCAGCGTAGGGCACTCACATTTCACTTTAAAAAAGTAACTAAACTTTGAAGACTGTTTTACCCATTTTTATAGCGACTAACGTCATCTAGTTACTTTTATTTGAAGCTAAAAGTAATACTGTTTTACCGACAATTCTACAAACGCTGCGACTCTACTGCAACGAGCATAATTTCTAGTAGACGGTTACGCCCCATAGACGGAATTAGCCCCCCTGACCTTATTAAAAACATTGACTTGTAAAAGTGTCCGTAAAAGATGGTATTTAGAGATATAAACATCATTTGACATTTAATACACTAACTTCATACATTAATAGTTGGGAAATTACAGCAAATAGTTTATTATTAAGTGTCGTCTTATATTTATTATAACTACGCTAATCAAACTATCTTCAAGGTCAAGTTGCGCTGGCTATCGCAATTTTTAACACATCGGCACCTCCCGTGCCTTGGAGACGGAGAGCACGAAAAACTGTCATGCTGCTACCCTGGAAATTTGATAGCAATACTCAATAACACTGTTCGATATGAGAATCGAACCTAGGAAATCTAGCGTAGTAGTCGCACTTAGAGGCACTGGACTAATAAGGCAGTGTACATAGAGTTTTTATATAAAAACTAGCTTCTGCCCGCGGCTTCGCCCCCGTGGAATTCGGTATGTCATCACAAACCACGGGAACGGGATAAAAAGTATCCTATGTCCGTCTCCTGATTTAAGGTACCTCCACCAATTTTCAGCCAAATCGGTTCAGCCGTTCTTAAGTTATAAATAGTGTAACTAACACGACTTTCTTTTATTTAAATAGATTTAGCTACCACTGCAAAACCAAAACCTTTATTTAGAATTTTCGATTAAACTGTAGATTCAAGGATAATAAGGTTAAGGTGGTTTGGGCATGTAGAGAGGATGGATGAACGGAGATTGACGAAACGAGTATACCTACATTATGAGTATGGATGGAAGAGTTGGAAGGGGCCGACCTCGACGAACGTACTATAACCAAGTTGCGGCCGTTCTTAAAAAATGTCAGGTTATGAGCACCCTAAACCGACGTTCATGCATGAGGAGGTTAATGAACGTAGATGAAGCGAAGTAGTATGCCAGGATCGTAGCAAGTGGAAATCTATAGTCTCTGCCTACCCCAATGCGAGACAGGCGTGAAAATATGTATGTATCTATGTACTGTAGATTCTCTACATACCTACACTAGATTGCAATAAAACTAATACCTACATATAATAGGTCAGCAATTCCCAAACTATGGACAACGGTCCGCTGGTGGTTCGCGAGCGAATTTTGGATCTTGTTTCGAATTTGGAAGTTCCTATGAGACGAGTCGCGGTCGCGGACATCGCGGGCCAGCCAACTTTGGGAACCATTGGCATATTTACTTGCGTCACAAATAATTCGTAGAGATCCACTGCACATGTCTACAGTTTATTTTCCTTTCCATTCTAATGTGTGAGGGCCGTTGGGGGGCCCTCGGTGTCCCACTGACCTCGTTCCACCATCATTATGACGCGCGTGGGCTGCCGTAAATACAATCTATTTGAATTCCGAGGCTTATATTGTGAGGGTTTTGTTATTTTTATGTCGTCTGTGGTCTGTATTCAATTTAGTATCAGATTAAGATGACAGCTGATGGAGTTTTATGGAAGAAAAAGATATTGCGTTAGAATGAGGCCAGATAATGATTTGTTAGTAATTATGTCATTCTCCGAGGTCCAATGTACTCTACTCATATACCTAGGTTAAGTGGTTTAGGCGTGAAAACATAATAAAACCAACAGACGAAAATTACTTTCGCATTTGAAATTTTAGTATGGATTTACGACGTTTATAGACACTACAAAACTCTGGAAAATACAGCAGTAACACTGATCAACATACCTGGGGCCCAAGTCTGCTATTTCAGTTGTATCAAAATGATCGTTCAATGGCACTAAATGACATAAGAACTGACAGATTTTGTAGACAAAACTGTCAAAAATCAACAATTCTGAAGCCATTGAGTAACCATTTTGACACGACAAATTAGCAGACTTGGGGCCCTGGGGCCCAAGTCTGCTTTTTCAATTGCCTCAGAATGACCGTCCAATGGCACTAAATGACATAAGGAATGACAGATTTTGTAGACAAAACTGTCAAAAATCAACAATTTTGAAGTCACTGAATCACAATTCCGACACAACTAAATAGTAGACTCTGCACCCTGAACATTATTTACAACTCACTCTTGGTAACCTGAAAACTGAATTACAGTTTTGGATTTAAAAATATTAATTAGAAGCTTATTCATAGGTACTCAAGGCACCTTGAAAATATGGGGGTATTTATTTTAAGGAAAAATGCTCGATTAAGACTGATCGTTTTGCTCAGCCCGCCAAATTCAAATTTCAACTGGTTTTTCGCAATTTGTAGATCTATAACACATTCTATTTTATCTGTGACTTGGCCGTTGACTTGTACCCACTAACGTATAAAGAATGTTCATATTATATTCTCAACGAACATTCATACTACGTAATCCTCTGTGTACAAATGTGTTGAACCTTTATATTTGAATTTACAACAAGGGTACAAGTCAACGGCCAAGTCACACAACATTAACTATAAATAATAAAGAAATCGCAGTAAGGAACCTTAGACTTGGCACGACTTTATCTAGATTTAATTACTTTTTAGAGATAAACAAGCAGCTCCATCGAGACTTGGCTAGTTTTTTACAGAATGTTTTTATGGGATTCTTATTTTCACTTTAAGAAAAAAAAACCTATTTTTTATAGCGACACCTTCCCTGGATGCCAAACAGGCCTACAACATGCTTTTATTTAAAAAAAAACCAATTGCGGCAATTTGGCCACGACAATATTGAATTTTAAACTTCTCTGTTTATTTTAACATAACGTAACATACGATCACGCCTGTATTCCCCGAAGGGTTAGGCAGAGGTGTACTAAGGTACACCCACAGTTCGCCGGTATGTTTAGGTCCCATGTAATAGGGGGCGAGCCTATTGCCATTAACCGGGCACAAATTCCTAACTCCGAGCTGCTAATGGGAATTTAATATAAATACCCAAAAACACTGCTCGACCTGGGAATCGAATCCAGGATCTCTAGCGTAGCAGTCGCGCTCTCAGGACCATTTGGCTAATGAGGCAGCGCTCGACGGAAAACACGTCAATTAGAAATATCGAGTCATAATTATAATAACGAAACCCTTAAGTCATTTTGAGAAACGTTTCTATATTTTTTTCAAGAAATTTTATACCAGCTCAAGGCAATAGTGATAGCTGGACTACAGTCATCTTATCTTATCTTGTGTAGGGCCGAAGCAGCAAGGCCTCAGTGCACTTCGACCCAATGGGATCTTTTGTGCTTCCCCTAGATAATCTGTTCCTCATCCCCTCCCAGTTCTACAAACAGCTCTTCCATGAGCTTTATAATAAGGCCTGGGGGTATGAGTCTGTAGTCCTCTGGTCTTGGATAACCCTGACCCAAAAGGCACATTCGCTTTCCAGCCATTGCATCGCATGTACACAGAAGGTGTTCCGTGCTCTCAATTTCCCTTTTGCAAGCCCTGCAGGCTGATGTATCCGTCACACCCATCTTTTGTAGGAGAGCGTTAGTCCCGAAGTGTCCGGTCAGCGCCCCCATCAAAAGACGGGCCTGCCGACTTGAGTTCCAAATGGCATTTTGCCATTTCGATGAGGAACCTATGGACTACAGTCATACTCGTACCTATAACAACTGAGATTTCGGCTCGCAAACGCACAATAATAATTTCTGCTTATAGGTTTGAGTGCAAAGAGGTAGCTTCGAATCATTTAGGGAAAAATTAACACCCAGCATTTTTTTTTTTTCAAATTTTCATCACCTACGCTCCAGACATTCAGGTCCAGCAGTTAAAACTTGTGTTTTAATTGCACAGCGCTGCCGACGTGGCAGCACTGGCAGGGTCGCCATGCAATGTGGGGCGTTGTAGGTTTCAAATAAGATACGTATTGACGGGTCGAATGACTTTATAATACTAACTTACTTACACTAAGCTTAATACTACATACATAAATGGTAAGGTGAGCTACTACACTACAACATGATATTAAAAACCACTGTAATATAGATTCCGTAGTCGATTCTGAATAAACTACTTTCAGGTTTTATACTAGTTTTACGCTAGTTACGCTAGTTTTACGCTAGTTTTACGCTAGAGGTCCTGGGTTCGATTCCCAGGTCGAGCAAAGTGTTATTGGGTTTTTCTATGAAATTCCCAGTAGCAGCTCGGAGTTAGGAATTTGTGCCCGGTTAATGGCAATAGGCTCGCCCCCTATTACATGGGACCTAAACATACCGGCGAACTGTGGGTGTACATTAGTACGCCTCTGCCTAAACCCTTCGGGGAATATAGGCGTGATGGTATATAGGTTTTATGCATATCTGTTACAGTTTGTATAATCATTTTCGCTTTACAAAAAACAGCACATTTTTTATAATGAATCTGACAATGCCTTACGGTGTCAACGACACCTTCTCTGGCTACCAAAAATACTAAGGCCTACGAGTATAATAGCTTTCATTTTCGGGCACGATAATCTTGAATTTTAAACTTCGTTATGTTTTTTTTTAATAAAATTAAAATTAATTGTAATTCATCAAAAATTAACCCCGAAACTAACCACCTACCCTAGAAGTTGCTCCCGATTCCGATTCCTTGGTCGTTCAAGGTGTTATTGGGTTTTTCTATGAAATTCTTAGTAGCAGCACGGGATTTGAATTTGTGCCCCGTAAATAGGTAATAGGCTCGCCCCGAAATACGTGGGACCTAAATATACCGGCGAGCTGCGGGTGTACATTAGTACACCTTTGTAGATTCGGCGATCCAGCACCGTTTCAGCGTAATTTATATTAGAGTATCAGTATTTATAGATAGTAGTATTTAAGGTAAAATTGTGCTGAATAAACCATTTTTCTTTCTTTCTTAGATTACAGTCGATACAACTCTACTGCCTCATTAGCCAAGTGGTCCTGAGCGCGACTGCTACGCTAGAGGTCCTGGGTTCGATTCCCAGGTCGAGCAAAGTGTTATTGGGTTTTTCTATGAAATTCCCAGTAGCAGCTCGGAGTTAGGAATTTGTGCCCGGTAAATGGCAATAGGCTCGCCCCCTATTACATGGGACCTAAAACATACCGGCGAACTGTGGGTGTACATTAGTACGCCGCTGCCTAACCCTTCGGGGAATACAGGCGTGATGGTATGTAATGTTATGTTACAACTCTACAACAGACTCCTTTCTCCCCAGATGGATATCTACGTGCAGACTGCGAGCCCCATCGTGGAGGAAGTCTTGAAGGGCTACAATGGTACCATCTTTGCGTACGGCCAGACCGGCACCGGCAAGACTTACACCATGGCTGGTAGCAACACGGCGCCCGAGCTGAGGGGGATTATACCCAACTCCTTCGCGCACATATTTAGCCACATCGCTAAAGCCAAAGAGGACGAAAAGTAAGTTTTTCATCTTCAGCTTACATCAGTCCGGAGAAAAATGGACTATATCTAAGTATTTGGGGGCAAGCGAGCAGACGGATCTCCTGATGGTAAGCGATTACCGCCGCCCATGGATACCCAACACCAGATGAGAAGCAAATGCGTTGCCGGCCTTTTAAAAGAGTTTGGGCCTCCGGAATCCTCACTCACTCGGCGAAACACAACGTAAGTGTTGTTTCACGCCGGTTTTCTGTGAGGCCGTGGTAGATCACTCCGGTTGAACCGGCCCTTTCGTGCCGGTTCAAAGCATGGCCCTCCCACGGTAAAAAGTCTAATGGCTAGGGCGTCGGTCTTTGGATCCTGTGGTTGCCGGTTCGAAACACCCGGTCCACTACCGACGTGAACCCACACGTAACACAGCTAGAATGCACTTTATTTAAAAAAAATATATATTTTAAAATATAGTGTAGGAAAAATTATACCTCAGGTAGGATTCGAACCTGCGTCCCTCCGCTTAAGTAGATTGGAATCTTTAGCCACTAGGCTACAGAGACCAATGCTTCACCACAGAAGCATCTAAACCGGTTCCCGTTCTGATCAAATATGTCGCGAATCAAAGACAAGAGCAACACAGTCCAATTGAGTAAAAACTCCTTTTCTCAAGTGGATTAGAAAATTGGTCAAGAATTTCTATGGACTGTTTAAATTCATTGCAAGTACTCAATACAGTTTAAATCTGTCAATAAACTTAACATAATGCAATCCACGCCCTCCCCCCTCCCTCCATTTAATAATTCAACGCGGATCGATTGACAATCTCCGTGGCGTCCTATCGTCAGCGCGCCGACCTAGCTGTGACCTAGATTCGGCGCGGAGATGTTACGAGAATTATTTACGAATCGAGGCAAAGGAAACATTTTGGATGGAAATACTAGATTGTTCTATCTATACTAATATATAAAGCTGAAGAGTTTGTTTGTTTGTTTGCTTAAACGCGCTAATCTCAGGAACTAATGGTCCGATTTGAAAAATTCTTTCAGTGTTTGATAGCCCATTTATTGAGGGAGGCTATAGGCTATATATCATCACGCTACGCGGACGAAGTCGCGGGCAGAAGCTAGTCGAAATATATATTTGTGAAGCCATTGAAAACTAAAGAAAACCGGTACCGAGATAGATTAGCGAGACTATTGAAATGAAAAAAAAAACACCCAAATTTCAATGGAGAATATATCTGGGTCTTGCCACCTGCTTAGAACACAATTATAGATTCCATTTAATCTAAGCACAAAACTGCAAGACCAAAGAACACAGTGAGCTCATTTTTCGTGAAACGGACCGCTAATAATTAACAAAATTTTAAGATTTCTATAAGAGTTTGGATCGAATATCCAATACAAACGTAATCTATACTTTAATATATAAAGCTGAAGAGTTTGTTTGTTAATCTCAGGAACTACTGGTCCGATTTGAAAAATTCTTTCAGTGTTTGATAGCCCATTGATTGAGGAAGGATATAGGCTATATATCATCACGCTACGCGGACGAAGTCGCGGGCAGAAGCTAGTACTAAAATAAATCGAAATTCAAACACAATTTAATCAAAGTATATTATTATTTGGATTCCGATATCGATCATCTAGGTTCTTGCTCTACCATTTCATCCACAATAATCCAAGTTGATATATTTTTTTAAAAGAGTATCTATAGAGTTTATTGCCGGCCCTTCTCCATATGACCCACTTTTTGGAACCGTGCAACTAGTTTGACTTTTTCAAAAGTACCTTTTATATAATGGTCTAATTGAAATAAAACATTTTGACTTTGACTTTGAATACTACACTGGCAATAAATGTGAGCGAATGCAATTATTGATAACTTAACCAAATTTGGAACAATTATCCAATCACTTTCCAGTAAAGTAGTGCTTAGAACGAAATGGTACGGTAGAAACCTAGATTAAAGGTATCACAAGCAGAATGATAAAACAATTTGATAAAATATTGATATAATTTGGTATTATCTTAGTGGCCCAATGCGCGACTGCTACGCTAGAGGTCCTGGGTTCGATTCCCAGGTCGAGCAGTGTCTTTGGGTTTTTCTATGAAATTCCCAGTAGCAGCTCGGAGTTAGGAATTTGTACCCGGTTAATGGCAATAGGCTCGCCCCCTTACATGGGACTTAAACATAACGGCGAACTGTGGGTGTACACTAGTACGCCACTGCCTAACCCTTCGGGGAATACAGGCGTGATGGTATGTTTTGTTATAATTCACAGCGTATTCTTTTCTTATTTAGGTTCTTGGTGTGCGTGACCTACTTGGAGATATACAATGAGGAAGTACGCGACCTCCTCGGGAACAATCCTCACCAGAGCCTCGAGGTCAAGGAGCGGCCCGACATCGGTGTGTTTGTCAAGGACCTTACAGGTAAGCCATCTTTTTTCCAGTGGTTGACAAGATCCTGAAATCGCTAACAAAGTTTTTGTAAGATGCTACATTTTTTTTTAATAATTAATAATTATCACATCAGTTATTTGTCTCTTGAACGGTGAAGGAAAACATCGTGAGGAAAGCTGCAAGCATGAGAGATTTTCTCTTCGGCGTGTGTTTCTTTAGATCGATCGATAGATAAAATATATACCTACTTAATTGCACACCAAAACGAATGCTGTTTTTTTGTTTTTTAAAAAGCTTACTAGCAATGTGGGTCGCACATTACTAGTATTCTTGTTAACCCCTCGTGCTAAGCTAAATGCTTGTGTTACGAGTGGGTTCACGTCGGTAGTGCAATGGGTGGGTTTCGAACCGGCAACCACATGATCGCAAGTCCGACGCCCTAGCCATTAGGCTACCGCCGCTTCCGTTCAATTTCAAGCTTCCAAGTTAGCTTAGCCTAGTGGTGCTGAGCGCGACTGCTTGAGAGGTCCTGGGTTAGATTCCCAGGTCAAGCAAAATTTTATTGGGTTTTTCTATGAAATTCTCAGTAGCAGCTCGGAGTTTCGGATTGTTCCCCTATTACATGGTACAAAACAAACTGTTGTACTGTGATTGTACATTAGTACGTTTCTGCCTAACCTTTCGGGGAATGCAGGCGTGATGGTATGTATGTGTGAAGTCTCAGTAGGCCAGCGTGGTGGACCATAGCCTAATCCCTCCCTCTCTGAGAGGAGACTCAGCACTGGAATAATATATAGATTTGATGATGATTTTGTTAATCTAGGCTACGTAGTCCACAATGCAGATGAACTGGAGAAGATAATGGCGGTTGGCGACAAGAACCGCCACATTGGTGCCACAGCCATGAACACAGAGAGTTCGCGCTCCCACGCCATATTCTCCATCACCGTGGAGAGCAGCAAGCGGGGTAGCGACAACAAGACGCACGTCAAGATGGGCAAACTTCACCTTGTTGATTTAGCGGTAAGATTCAATGTGCTTTGAGCTAGAGAACTTGTCATATTCTCCATCATGGTGTAGTGTATGATAAACGTCAAGATGGATAAACTACACCTTGTTGCATTAGCGGTAAGATTCAATATGCTTTGAGCTAGAGAACTTGTCATATTCTCCATCATGGTGTAGTGTATGATACACCTCAAAATGGGCAAACTACACCTTGTTATTTTAGCAGTAAGGTTCAATGTGCTTTGAGCTAGAGAACTTGTCATATTCTCCATCATGGTGTAGTGTATGATACACGTCAAAATGGGCAAACTACACCTTGTTATTTTAGCAGTAAGATTCAATGTGCTTTGAGCAAGAGAACTTGTCATATTCTCCATCATGATGTAGTGTATGATACACGTCAAGATGGGCATTCTACACCTTGTTGATTTAGCGGTAAGATTCAATGTGCTTTGAGTTAGAGAACTTTTCATATTCTCCATCATGATGTAGTACATAATACACGTCAAGATGAGCAAAACTATACTTTGTTGATTTAGCAGTAAAGTCCAATGTGCTTTGAGCAAGAGAACTTGTCATATTCTCCATCATGGTGTAGTGTATGATACACGTCAAAATGGACAAACTACACCTTGTTGCATTAGCGGTAAGGTTCAATATGCTTTGAGCTAGAGAACTTATAATATACCTATTCTTCATCACAGTAGAGAGTCAACAACAACAAGATGAACATCAAGATGGGAAAACTGCATCTTGTTGTTTTAACAGTAAGGTTTAATTTACTGTGTACACAGAGCGGAACATTGATGGCTGAAGAGAGGATCTGAACTGTAATCTCTCTCTGATGTTCAAAAAGTCATCAAACTCTTATCCAAATGCAAATTCCAAAATTGACTTAGAGGGAGATAGTTGACTTTGCTATAGGGTCTATTTTCCAATAATTTATATGTAATTTAATACAAATTTAGGCCTTATAGGACAATGTTAGTTAGACGGTATTGAATCCTATTTTTAATATGGCTTTCAGCTGTCTCAGCTGATGACACGTATGCATCAACTTGTAACCCAACAATAACCGAGCTATTAATTTTATTTCAACTCTATCCTCTACCTCGCAGGGTTCAGAACGTCAAAGCAAGACCCAGGCTTCGGGCACCCGACTGAAGGAAGCCACAAAGATCAACCAGTCCCTCTCAGTGCTGGGCAACGTGATATCAGCGCTGGTCGATGGCAAGTCCACCCACATTCCCTACAGAAACTCCAAGCTCACGAGGCTACTGCAAGACTCTCTGGGAGGGAACTCCAAGACTGTTATGGTAAATTATTTATATTTCATTAATTCATTTTAGCCAAGTGTTCCTGAGCGCGATCGCTACGCTAGAGGGCCTGGGTTCGATTCCCAGGTCGAGCAAAGTGTTATTGGGTTTTTCTATGAAATTCCCAGTAGCAGCTCGGAGTTTGGAATTTGTGCCTGGTTAATGGCAATAGGCTCGCCCCTTATTACATGGGACCTAAACATACCGGCGAACTGTGGGTATACCTCAGTACACCTCTGCCTATTAACCCTTCGGGGAATACAGGCGTGATGGTATGTATGTCATCAGGAACTATCTTATTGTGTTTATTTTTTTGCGCTTTTTATGCTAAGATTATAAAGTTATTTTAGAGCGCTCGCGCACTTGTGATTTTTAGTCGGGCGATAGTTTGATCGTTCTGGGATTCACTGTGGAGTTATATGGCAGTGCGCGCATTTGACGATTAGAATTGGACATGAAATTATACACAACACAACAACTACTACAGCGACTAAACTATCGGTCGACTAAAAATCACAAGTGCGTGTTAGCCCTTAGTGTAGGAAAAATACGACTTCTTGAAGGTGACGTCAGCAACATCTATTGAACCTAACCTATCTTTTTGTGATTTTTTTCCATTTTTCATGCTGAGATTATAAAGTTAGTGAAGAAAAAATTTTAAACTTAGAATGTGAAGGCAAATTTCGACATGGCAGAAGACTAAGAACTGAGCTAAGAATTGGTCACTATTTTTAACTATTGGTTGAGAACTACGGATCAAGAATTTGATTGAATTTGATTGGTTTTTTTTTCTTTCTTGTTAATCGTATATTTTACTATAACCACAGATAATAGAATACTAGTACTATAACATACCATCACGCCTGTATTCCCCGAAGGCTTAGGCAGAAGCGTACATAATGTACACCCACAGTTCGCCGGTATGTTTAGGTCCCATGTAATAGGGGGCGAGCCTATTGCCATTAACCGGGCACAAATTCCTAACTCCGAGCTGCTACTGGGAATTTCATAGAAAAACCCAATAACACTTTGCTCGACCTGGGAATCGAAGCCAGGACCTCTAGCGTAGGTAGCAGTCGCGCTTAGGACCACTTGGCTAATGAGGCAGTATCACTATCACTACTTAAGTCAACTAAATCAAAGTCGTTTCCCGCTGTCTGTCCCTATGTATGCTTAGATCTTTTAAACTACGCAACGGATTTTGATGCGGTTTTTTTTAATAGACAGAGTGATTTAAGAGGAAGGTTTTAAGCTATTTAACATCACGCTATGACTCTTAGGACCGGGGCAGCGTGGGTGAAACCGCGGGCGGGTCGCTAGTTTAATAATATAATGTAGTAATATTTTACTATAATGCTAATTATCACAACAGATAGCAACGATCGGGCCAGCAGACACAAACTACGTGGAGACTATTAGCACTTTGCGGTACGCGAATCGCGCCAAGAACATTGAGAATAAGACTCACGTTAACAGCGAGCCTGGAGACGCGCTACTGACCAGGTTTGTATGTCGAAGTCGGCTTGTAAACGCTATTTTACATAACCGCTAGCTGTTTTACAAAATAGCGCTGTTATGTAAAACAGCTTTATAACATACATACGTAACATAACATACCATCACGCCTGTATTCCCCGAAGGGTTAGGCAGAGGCGTACTAATGTACACCCACAGTTCGCCGGTATGTTTAGGTCCCATGTAATAGGGGGCGAGCCTATTGCCATTAACCGGGCACAAATTCCTAACTCCGAGCTGCTACTGGGAATTTCATAGAAAAAACCCAATAACACTTTGCTCGACCTGGGAATTGAACCCAGGACTTCTAGCGTAGCAGTCGCGGTCCGGACCACTTGGCTATTGAGGCAGCTTTGTAACGTCCAGCTAAATTATCATTGCAACACGTTTGCCAATATCGCTACGTACGTTTAGTTGTTTTGTAGAATGACTTATTTGCGGCTACATAGTATAAAACAAAGTCGCTTCCCGCTCTCTGTCTGTCTCTATGTATGCTTAGATCTTTAAAACTACGCAACGGATTTTGATGCGGCTTTTTTTAATACATAAAGTGATTCAAGGAAGATGGTTTTAGGCTATTTAATATAACCCTACGACTCTTAGGAAGGGGGCAGCGTGGGTGAAACCGCGAGCCGGTCGCTAGTCTAGTTATATTTTGGCATTGAAATTTAGTTTTGACAGTAAATTCGGCATAAAAGTTATTTATACAGGAATATTTTTTAAGCAGTGCGCAAAAAAATTTTGGTAGTTCAGTATCAGTAATAGAACACATTCCCATTATTAGTTCAAAACTTTTTTTAAATTTTTATCCGGCTTGAAATCAGCAAAATATGGACACATAATATCTATTCGCAATAATAACAATATGCACGTGTGCCAGCCGACTCACGCGCCGGTGTACAGCTGATGTAGGTACTAAGGCGCGCGCGCTTTGCCGTGCGCTAGCGAGTAACCATAAAATCAGTTTCAAAGTAAACATCTTTCGTTAACGATAACTTCGATATTTTGTACTAAGACATATCAAAATAACAAATTAGTGTTTAATAAAAGTCGTTTAAGTATCAATTGGCGAAGTTTGCGCACTGAATAAAAAATATTCCGGTATAGGTTAGGTTAGAACTACGACCACGCGACGAATAACGAAACCAAGCAACCCGCTCGTGGTTTCTCCCCTAAGAGTCATGGCGTGATGTTAAATATCTTGAAATCTTCCACATGAATCACTCCGTCCATTAGTGAAATCCGCATGAAAATTCGTACAGTAGTTTTTAATTTTATTCCGAACGCGAACGGGCGCTAGACGCAGCGGGGTAGTTGGTTAAATTATATTTAAGGATACATAATGAGGTGGTAGAATTCAGACCAAATGTCTGCCGCTGCGCTGCGCTGTCAGCTGTCTGTTTGTTTTTTACTTTTTGTCCTATAAATCTCTACTATTATAAAATTGAAAAAAAAGCTGTGTCTGTACATTGAAGATATTTAAAAAAAATACGTGGGTTATGGTATATAAACGTCGCTGAATCCGAAAATGTGATTTTTTAAATTCTTGTCTGTTTGTTACGGGTTGGAGCAAAGACTACTGAATAGATTTTAATTTTATTATCACTGTTAAAAAGTATATGCTCCAACTTAAAAACTAGTGAACTTCTTATCATAGTTAATTAATTGGATCCTGAGATACAGCTTGACCTCTCTGATGTATAGAGGCCCATACAAAAAGAGATCATCACTGTTGGTTTCTATTAAATTATTTTTGGAATCCATTTCTAATCCTACTATAGCTTCAGGTGAGCGAAGCCGCGGGCAAAGGCTAGTAGGTTATATTTTCTCAAAATAGATTTTTTAGAATCTAGAATTTATTTCGGGTTTCTATTACAGATTCCAACAAGAGATTGATCAGCTCAAGAAACAACTTGACGAGTGCATCAATGGTAAGATTTTACATGCCATCACGCCTTTATTCCCCGGAGGGTTAGGCAGAGGTGTATTAAGTTAAGGTTTTATTCACGACTGCAATAGCGGAAGATGTGATAACTCGTGATTATTTGAATTCATTTCCGTATTAGTAGTTAATTATCACGCGCTGAAACGGTCAAGGAAAAAAATCGTGAGGAAACCTGCATGCCTGAGAGATTTTCTCAAAGGCATGTGCAGTCTGCCAACACGCATTTGGCTAGCGTGGTGGACTATAGCCTAGGGAGACCCTTGCAAGTAGTGGGACAATGTAATCTACTATTATAAAATTGTAAAAAAGCTGTGTCTGTACATTGAAGATATTTAAAAAAAAAACAAGTGGGTTAGGGGCATTTAAACCTCTCCGAACCCAAAAATGTGAATTTTAAAATTCTAGTCTGATTGTTACAGGTTGGCGTAAAAATTTACTGAATTGATTTTAATTTTGTTATCACTGTTAGAAAGTATGTGCTCCAACTTAAAAACTGGTGAACTTCTTATCTCAATCAATTAAACGGAACCTGAGATACAGCTTGACCTCTCTAATGTATGGACACCCATACAAAGAAGAGGTCATCACTGTTGGTTTTTGAGTTTCAAGTGAGCTAAGCCGCGAGCATAAGATAGTATAAGTATTATATTTTTGTTGCTTTTTGCATTTTTCATGCTAAGATCGTGTGTGTATGTGTGAATGAAGAATGTGAAGGCAAATTTCGCCCAGGCGGGTGGGACTCGCGGTGGCTTAGTGGTCATCACGTGTGGTGTATCTAACCAGAAGACACAGGTTCGAATCCTGCCTGCGAGTCGAATTTTTCCATCACATGTAATATGTTGATAATGGTTAAACGAAAAATAATGAGATTGTACAGCATACACTTACTGTGTATTAATTATTCTTTCAACAGAGGAGTTGGAAGAAGATTGCGAAGAAGAGGAGCTGTCTGAAGAGGAGTTGTCAGATGATACGCTGACGGACCCGGAGACTGAGGTCCTCGACCCTGCTGAGAAGAAGATGCGCCGCAAGTTGAGACGAGAGGAGAAGGTAACATTAGGCATATTTACAAACTCCTGTATGTTTTCCGTGGTAGACCCATGCTTCGGCACGAATGGGCCGGCTCGACCGGAGTGATACCACGGCCTCACAGAAAACCGGCGTGAAACAACGCTTACCGTTGTGTTGCGCCGAGTGAGTGCGGTTACCGGAGGCCCAAACCCTTATAAAAGGCGCGCAACGCACTTGTGACTCCTCTGGTGTTGCGGGTGTCCATGGGCGGCGGTAATCGCTTGCCATCAGGTGATTGCCATCTGCTTGTTTGCCAAGACTAAGGCCGTAACACAAAAGTGAAAACAAATGTTTTCATCTAAATATATAAAACTCAAAGGTTACTGACTGACATAGTGATCTATCAACGCACAGCCCAAACCACTGGAGGGATCGGGCTGAAATTTGGCATGCAGGTACATGTTATGACGTAGGCATCCGCTAAGAAAGGATTTTGATAAATTCTACCCCCAAGGGGATAAAATAGGGGATGAAAGTTTGTATGAAACTTTGTCAATTTTAAACCGATCGGGCTGAGATTTTGCATGCATATAGCTACTATGACGTAAGGAACCCTCTAAGAAAGGATTTTGATAAATTCTACCATCTTATATATCATCACACTAAGACTAAGTAACTATTTCACGCGGACGAAGTCGCGGGCGGAAGCTAGTTTGATATAATATGAATGATATATTGAAGTGAAATCTTCGTTACTATTCAGGTTTTCACTTCTGCCGGCACTCCCGGAGTGTAACCCTTTTTTTAATTTTTTGTCTGTCTGTCTGTTTGTTCCGGGCTCTACTGATTTTGACAGGACTTTCACTGGGAGATAGCTGATGTAACAAGGAGTAACTTAGGAAACTTTTTTTTAAATACCACGCGGACGAAATTGCGGGTAACGGCTAGTTAAATAACAAGATTTTTTTTTTCTGTTTTCTTAGGAGAAGTTGAACAGAGAGAAGGCACACTTGGCGCGCAAGGTTCTAGAAGAGAAGAAGGCAGAGCTGCAGAGAACTAAGTGAGTGATCTTATGACAGAAATAACACCTTCATCCTGCGAGCCTTTGCCCAACAACGTTGAGGTCGGCTTCCAGTCTAACCAGATGCGGCTGAATATCAGCATTTGATGAGACGACCTCTGTGGTTTAGTGGTTTGAGTACCGGACTGCTGACCATGAGGTCGTGGGTTCGATTCCCACAGGACACAAATATTTATGTGATGAATATAAGTGTTTGTGTTCGTCTGGGTGTTTCTTATGTATTTACAAAAAAAAAGTTAAATAAGTATTATATCCATTGTCTAGTACCCATAGTACAAGCTCTGCTTAGTTTGGGACTAGATGGTGCTGTGTAAAATTTCGAAGAATATTTATATATTTTACACGAAGCGACTGCCATCAGACCTCCGCAACCCAATTTCTGGGCAATACCGATATTCGGAGGATAGACTGGTTGTCAGGCTTTTTTGGGCTTCTGACTACCACTAACAATTGTCATAGATGTTCGTATGACAACCGGGGCCGACGGCTTTACGTGCTCTCTGAAGCACGGAGGAGTCTCGATGTGTTAAGAATCCACATCCACACGCTGACCGCAGCGAGCGCAGCTTAACCTTGCAGATCAGTTGATCAGCATTTATTACTTAGCTTCGAGCCCCTCAAAATTAATCTTAAAACACAAATTGCCTTTTTTAAAGGTTTTAATTCTTTTTTTAAGGTTATATACGTTGTCATATAAAGACGAACAATGTTTTAAATTTTTAGTATGAAACAATCATCGTTTCATTATCATAATCAGTCAAAAGAAGTCTATTGCTGAACAAAGGCCTCCCCCAAAGTCTCAAGGACCGGTTATATGCCGCCCGCATCCAACCCAGCGACCGAACAAAAAAAAACATTAATGAACTATAATACGTTTGGCGTAGTGACTCACCGATCGGCTACTAAGCCATGGGCTATGGGTTCGATCCCCACACGGTTCAAATATTTGTATAACATACCATCACGCCTGTATTCCCCGAAGGGTTAGGCAGAGGTGTACTAAGGTACACCCACAGTTCGCCGGTATGTTAAGGTCCCATGTAATAGGGGGCGAGCCTATTGCCATTAACCGGGCACAAGTTCCAAACTCCGAGCTGCTACTGAGAATTTCATAGAAAAACCCAATAACACTTTGCTCGACCTGGGAATCGAACCCAGGACCTCTAGCGTAGCAGTCGCACTTGGGACCACTAGACTAACGAGGCAGTATTTGTATGACCTACAGATATTTGTTTGAGTGTTTGTGTATGTGAGATTTTTGTTTTTAAAAGCACCCACGATATTAGAGAAAATCATACTGTGAATCAACGTTCATATTAAAAAAAGGACATATAATAACTGTCAAAATTGCCTCATTAGCCCAGTGGACCTGAACGCGACTGCTACGCTAGAGGTCCTGGGTTCGATTCTCAGGTCAAGCAAAGTGTTAATGGGTTTTTCTATTAAATTCCCAGTAGCGGCTCGGAGTTTGTAATTTGTGCCCGGTTAATGGCAATAGGCTCGCCCCCTATACCATGCCGGTGAGCCTAACCCTTCGGGGAATACAGGCGTGATGATGGTATATTCAAAACTGCTTGTTTTTCCCTAGGAAACAACAAGAAGAATTAAAGGACAAGCTCCAGCGTCTTGAGTCCAAGGTGCTAGTTGGTGGAGAGAATCTTCTAGATAAGGCTGATGCCCAGCGCTGTCTGCTGGAGCAAGCTGCCCGGGAACTGGAACAGCGGCGCCTCAACGAGCTGCGGCTGCAGGAAGACTTGCAGAAAAAAGAGGTGAGGGTAGATTTTTATAATGTTTTTCTTAAAAAGTTAACTAGCATTACTAGTTTTTTTTATGGGATAGGCGGACGGTGACGTATCACCTGATGGTAAGCGATAACCGCCGCCAATGGACACCCGCAACACCAGAGGAGTCACGAGTGCGCTGCCCACCTTTTAAAAGGGTTTGGGCCTCCCGTAACCTCACTCTGTCGGCGAAACACAACGCAAGCGTTGTTTCACGCCGGTTTTCTGTGAGGCCGTGGTATCACTCCGGTCGAGCCGGCCCATTCGTGTCGAAGCATGGCTCTCCCACGTTCAGAATTGAGTTCAATATTCTTGTTAACCCCTCGTGCTAAGCTAAATGCTTGTGTTACTAGTAGGTTTACGTCGGTAGAGGCTTACGATCATCTAACATCAAATATCTGAACAGATTTTAAATATGTTATCACTGTTAGAAAATACTTTCTAACAGTGATAACATATTTAAAATCTGGAGAATATACATTCTCCAACTTAAAAACTGGTGAACTTCTTATCTCAATTAATTGAACGGATCCTGAGATACAGCTTGACCTCTCTGATGTCCCATACAAAGAAGAGATCATCACTGTTGGTTTTTGACTAAATTATGTTTGGAATCCATTTCTATTCCTAATATTGGCGTGGGCGAAGCCGCGGGCAAAAGCTAGTTGGAATATAAACATACTATCACGCCTGTATTCCCCAAAGGGTTAGGCAGAGGCGTACTAATGTACACTCACAGTTCGCCGGTATGTTTAGGTCCCATGTAATAGGGGGCGAGCCTATTGTCATTAATCGGGCACAAATTCCTAACTCCGAGCTGCTACTGGGAATTTCACAGAAAAACCCTGTAACACTTTGCTCGACCAGAGAATCGAACCCAAGACCTCTAGCGTAGCAGTCTCGCTTAGGATCACTTGGCTAATGAGGCAGTTAGTTATATTAGTTTGAATATATTTTTATGAATACTCTGTTTTTTCCTTTCCAGGCCGAACGTTTAGACCTAGAAGAGCGCTACTCCAGTCTCCAAGAGGAAAATGCAGCTAAGACACGGAAGCTGAAGCGAGCGGTGCAACTCCTCAACTCTGCGAAGGCGGAGCTGGCCGACCAGCAGCGCGAGCAGCAGAGGGAGATGGAGGGCATCCTCGACAGCGTGAGGGCGCTCAAGAGGGAGATCCAGCTCGCTGACCTGGTGTTGGACTCCTATATACCTAAAGAATATCAGGTAACCTGCTTTTGTGAAATTTTATAAAACAAACTCGCTTCCCACTGTCTGTCTGTCCCTATTTATGCTTAGATCTTTAAAACTACGCAACCGATTTTGATGCGGTTTTTTTTATAGATAGAGTGATTCAAGAGGAAGGTTTTAATATTACCCTTATTAACATAACCCTACGACTCTTAGAATTGGGGCAGCGTGGGTGAAACCGCAAGCGGGTCTGTTTTGATATATAGGCAAATACATACATACATACCATCACGCTTGTATTCCCCAAAGGGTTAGGCAGTGGTGTACTAATGTACACCCACAGTTCGCCGGTATGTTTAGGTCCCATGTAATAGGGGGCGAGCCTATTGCCATTAACCGGGCACAATTTCCAAACTCCGAGCTGCTACTGATAATTTCATAGAAAAACCCAATAACACTTTGCTCGACCTGGGAATCGAACCCAGGACCTCTAGCGTAGCAGTCGCACTTGGGACCACTAGACTAACGAGGCAGTCAGAATATAGGCAAATTTTCCTATAAATTAGGAAAAACATAATTATATACATTCACGCCTTTTTCCTACAGGGGTAGGCAGAAACTACAGAACGAAACTTGCTACGATTCTTGTATACCTCTATTATATCTTTCATATTTAAACTTGTCAACGCGCGTCGGTTGCTAGTACTAAGCACCTGACCTTGTTGAAGGATATCAGCGATAAGGGTTTTACATGGTCGGCAATGCGCGACGCGCATTTTTCTATCAAAATCAAATGTTTATTATTTCAAATAAGCTTTTACAAGCGTTTATGAAACGTTGTGATTATAGTTGCGCGGTTCCAAAAGGTTGATCCTATGGAGAAGAATCCGACAAGAAACTCCATGGACACTCTTTAAAATAAAATAAGTTACAATCTTCACTGGTACAATATTGCGATAGCAAGATGTGTGAACGTCGGCGGATAAATAAATAAATAAATAATCTGGGACATTTTTACACAGCACCATCTAGTCCCAAACTAAGCAGAGCTTGTACTATGGGTACTAGATAATGGATATAATACTTATATACGTTTCTTTTTTGTAAATACATACATATAATACATAAGAAACACCCAGACGAACACAATGTCTAAGTTTGACCGAAGTCGACAATATTAAACAAAGATTCACATTATTTGAGAACCCGATGTCATTTATGAAATTACCCGCCCGCGGTTTCACCCGCGCTGCCCCGGTCCTAAGAGTCATAGCGTGATGTTATATAGCTTAAAATCTTCCTCATGAATCACTCTATCTATTAAAAAAAACCGCATCAAAATCCGTTGCGTAGTTTAAAAGATCTAGGCATACATAGGGACAGACAGCGGGAAACTACTTTGTTTATAATAAGTAGTGATTATGAAATTCTCATTAGCAGCTCGGAGTTTTTTTTTTATTCATGACGCTTGATCGCGAGTTCGCCTGATGATAAGCGACACTGCTAGCTACGATGGAAGGCGCTAGCCTAGAGCAAACCGATTCACTCATGATTTAAAGATACCCAGGTTATATCTATCGGGAAAGACCCACTCGGGAAGCGCATTCCATATTTCGGCAACCTAAACATACCGACGAACTCTGGGTGTACATTGGTACGCTTCTGTCTAACTCTTCAGGGAATACAGGCGTGATGGTATGCTTATGTACTTTAATATAATCGGAAATTGTAAAAAAGCTGTGTCTGTACATTGATGATATTTAAAAAAAAACACGTGGGTTATGGTATATTTATAAACGTCTCCGAATCCGAAAATGTGGTTTTTTTTAATTTACGGTTTGGAGCAAAAACTACTGAATAAATTTTAATTTTATCATCACTGTTAGAAAGAATATGCTCCAACTTAAAAACTGGTGAACTTCTTATCTCAATTAATTAAATGAATCCTGAGATACATCTTGACCTCCATGATGTATTGAGGCCCATACAAAGAAGAGATCTTCACTGTTGGTTTTTGAGCTTCAAGTGAGCGAAGCCGCGGGCAGAGGCTACTAATATTTATTTCTGTAAATAGATCTTTTAAAGATCCTTTTAGAAATCAGTTATTTTTTTTTAACTTAATGGCTCCGGCATTTCCTAACTGAAAACCTCTGAGAAGAAACACAGAAACGATAGAAGTGGACTTAAAGCTTTGAGTCCACCTCGAATCGACGTCGCTTTTGTGCCCGGATAATGGCAATAGACTCGCCTACTATTACATAGGATCTAAACATACCGGCGAACTGTGTGTGTACATTAGTACGCCTCTGCCAAACTCTTCAGGGAATACAGGCGTGATGGTATGCTTATGTACTCTAATATATAGTATAAGCGGCGGTAAAATGGCTAGAGCGTCAGACTTGCAATCATGTGGTTGCCGGTTCGAAACCAACCCATTGCACTACCGACGTAAACCCACTCGTAACACATGCATTTAGCGTAGCACGAGGGGTTAACAAGAATACTAGTAATGTGCGACCCGCATTGCTAGTAAGAGTTTTTTAAAAATATATATATATTGTTGACGACCGCTGTGGTTTAGTGGTTCGAGTACCGGACTGCTGACCATGAGGTTGTGGGTTCGATTCCCACAGAACACAAAAATTTATGTGATGAATATGAGTGTTTGTGTTCGTCTGGGTGTTTCTTATGTATTTAAAAAAAAAGAAGTATATAAGTATTATATACATTGTCTAGTACCCATAGTACAAGCTCTGCTTAGTTTGGGACTAGATGGTGCTGTGTAAAAATGTCCCAGAATATTTTTATTTTATTTATATATATATAATCGCTATTTCAGGCACTGATCGAGCAATACGTGCACTGGAACGAGCAGCTGGGCGAGTGGCAGGTCAAGTGTGTTGCGTACACCGGCAACAACATGAGCGCGCCGCATCACAACATCACACCGCACAGCCACACCAAGCACGTATGTAACAAACATTACATAGTTCAAGTTCAAATGTTTTTATTTCAAACTAGCGAACTACGTAGCGCATCCCTAAATAATGGTTGAGCTACACGATACCTGATGTATGCGTGCCGTCAGTTAAGACAGGTCAACTCAAAGCTGCTATGGCTCTTCTTCAAAAGGCCTGTCCAGATATTGCCCTACATCGTAACACTCACATAATATCTAATAATACTATTACTGTCTGGACTTTAAAAGAGACCATGATTCTCTGAGTTTGTTTCGGCGTTGCTTCTCAGAGGTCGTCAGTTAGGAAATGCCGGCGCCATCTAGATAAAAAAAAAATCTAAAACATTGACTTGTAAAAGTGTCTTTAAAAGATCTATTTACAGAAATAAATATCATTTATCATCAGTTTTTTTTTCATATTTACTCACATTTTAAACCTTCCCTGGACTTCCACAAACATTTCAAAACCAAAATCAGCTAAATCGGCCCAGCCGTTCTTGAGTTTTAGCGGGACTAACGAACAGAAATTGATTTTTATATATAAATAAATAATAAATAAATAAATATTCTGGGACATTTTTACACAGCACCATCTAGTCCCAAACTAAGCAGAGCTTGTACTATGGGTACTAGACAATGGATAAGAATACTTATATACTTTTTTTTTGTAAATACATACTTATAATACATAAGAAACACCCAGACGAACGCAAACACTTATATTCATCACATAAATTTTTGTGTCCTGTGGGAATCGAACCCACGACCTCATGGTCAGCAGTCCGGTACTCGAACCACTAAACCACAGAGGTCGATAAGCTTTTACAAGCATTTATGAAACGTTAATTCTAGTTGCACCGTTCCAAATAGAGATTCGTATGGAGAAGAATCCGGTAAGAAACTCCATGGACACTCTTTTAAAATAAATTATGTTACAATCTTCACTAGTAAAATATTGCGATAACAAGATGTGTGGACGTTGAAGGATGTCCAAGTTTGACCGAGGTCGACTATATTAACTAACTATATTAATATAACATTATTTACATAGAATAATCAACCCATTATATGTCCCACTGCTGGGCACGGGTTTCCTCTCATAATGAGAGGGATTAAGCTATAGTCCACCACGCTAGCCTAATGCGGGTTTGGAGACTTTTTTTTATGGGATAGGGGAGCACACGAGCAGATGGATCACCTGATGGTAAGCGATAACCGCCGCCCATGGACATCCGCAACACCAGAGGAATCACAAGTGCGTTGCCCGCCTTTTAAAATGGTTTGGGCCTCCGGTAACCTCATTCATTCGGCGAAACACAACGTAAGTGTTGTTTCACGCCGGTTTTCTGTGAGGCCGTGGTATCACTCCGGTCGAGCCGTCCCATTCATGCTGAAGTAAACATTTTAACCTTATCTTCTGAAATGTAAATAAATAATAATGTAAAATAAATAAAGAGCATTGCCTGTGATATCCGTCAAGGTCAAGGTCAAGATCACTGAACCTGGTTGAGGTAGATTTTTTCTTTCTGTTATCCGTGTCTTTGCTCACGCGAAGCTATATTACGATTAGAAATTGATCCGCCATGCTACTGCGGGTCGTGACGTCACTTCGTTAGTAAACAATACAACTGCAAAAGACTAAGTAAGGTCAAGTTACTATCGGAGTGACATCACGTCGGAATCCAATATGGCGGATGGCGTTTTAAAAGAGATTAAAAAAGACTATTTTTGAAATTGAATTATAAAATTTACATTGCATTTTTATAAATAAATACTAACGTTTCTCGTTTACTTTTTTAAAAATCTATCATAAACATGCATTTTTATATGTTTTCTTACATGGTGTAAAATACCCTATTCTTTTTTTATAATATTCCTTGAAGTACGAGGATGGTTCTTACGGAGAGAAAAAAATAAAAAATTGCTTTTAAAAAGCCTAAAAACAACACTTTTCTATATTCCCATACAAAATATTCGTAATAATGCTTAAAAGTCTTTTTTTTTGTAAATACATACTTATAATACATAAGAAACACCCAGACGAACGCAAACACTTATATTCATCACATAAATTTTTGTGTCCTGTGGGAATCGAACCCACGACCTCATGGTCAGCAGTCCGGTACTCGAACCACTAAACCACAGAGGTCGATAAGCTTTTACAAGCATTTATGAAACGTTAATTCTAGTTGCACCGTTCCAAATAGAGATTCGTATGGAGAAGAATCCGGTAAGAAACTCCATGGACACTCTTTTAAAATAAATTATGTTACAATCTTCACTAGTAAAATATTGCGATAACAAGATGTGTGGACGTTGAAGGATGTCCAAGTTTGACCGAGGTCGACTATATTAACTAACTATATTAATATAACATATAGTTAGTTAATATAGTCTATCATAAACATGACTATTTTTGAAATTGAATTATAAAATTTACATTGCATTTTTATAAATAAATACTAACGTTTCTCGTTTACTTTTTTAAAAATCTATCATAAACATGCATTTTTATATGTTTTCTTACATGGTGTAAAATACCCTATTCTTTTTTTATAATATTCCTTGAAGTACGAGGATGGTTCTTACGGAGAGAAAAAAATAAAAAATTGCTTTTAAAAAGCCTAAAAACAACACTTTTCTATATTCCCATACAAAATATTCGTAATAATGCTTAAAAGTCAATTTGAACTTTAATACACCATACCATAAATCTTAAGTGTTAGTGGAGGGGTTCCGGGAAGGCAAAACAATTGAGTGACGTTAGTTTCAGAATCGACTGTTAGGCGGTACGAAGTTCGCCGGGTCATAAAACCAACACGGGTCCCCCCCCCCCAGGCCATAAAAATACTTTAGTGTTATTTATTTGCACAGATGGAGCCCCCGGACCTGTCTGACCGCTACCTGTCGTACAGCAGTATAAGCAGCAGCCGGCCGGCCACGCGCCTCGCCCGCCCTCACACCTCCGCAGTACCCAGACCTCACACTGCACTGAGGCAACGACAGTAGACTCTACCATGATATTTTTTTTTAAACGTTGCCCCACACTAGGATTTTATCCTGTATCGTGGGTGCGTTTACAAACACAAATTCTCACATACACAAACGCCCAGACCCGGAACAACTACCTGTAGATCATACAAATATTTGCTCCGTGTGGGGATCGAACCCACAACACGTGTCGCAGAAGCCAATTGCCCAGCCGCTACGCCAAACGTGTCGTCAAATTATCTCATCCGTTGAAAAATTGTTGTAGATTTTTTTTTTAACATATTTATTTATATATAAAGGTACACCAACAGCATATACATCATGCATTAGAAATGAATCGTCTTATAGGTACAAAATCTGATATGTATGCCAATTATATGTATACACAATTTACACTATATACTAAAATAGCTTCTGCCCGCGACTTCGCTCACCTGAAGCTATAGTAGGACTCGAAATGGAATCCAAAACTAACTTAATAAAAACCAACAGTGATGATCTCTTCTTTGTATGGGCCTCTATACATGAGAGAGGTCAAGCTGTATCTCAGGATCCGATTAATTAATTATGATAAGAAGTTCACCAGTTTTTAAGTAGGAGCTAATACTTTCAAACAATTACTTATAACAAAATTAAAATCTATTCAGTAGTTTTTGCTCCAACCCGTAGCAAACATAGCTTTTTACAATTTTATAATAGTACTAGCTTCTGCCCGCGACTTCGTCCGCGTGGCGTGGTGATATATAGCCTATAGCCTTCCTCAATAAATGGGCTATCTAACACTGAAATAATTTTTCAATTCGGACCAGTAGTTCCTGAGATTAGCGCGTTCAAGTAAACAAACAAACTCTTCAGCTTTATATATTAAGTATAGATTAGTATAGATAATAGAGATAGAGAAGAGATATAGATAGAGAAGATGAAATTGAAGCACGAATCGTAACGAAAATGCCACATAACTAACAACATTTGATATCGTACTTAGAATATTAATAATTGACGATCTCTGTGGTTTTGTGGTTCGAATACCGGAATGCTGAACACGAGGTCGTGGGTTCGTATCCCACAGGACACAAATATTTATGTGATGAATATAAGTGTTTGTGTTCGCCTGGGTGTTTCTTATGTATTATAAGTACTCCCATAGTACAAGCTCTGCTTAGTTTGGGACTAAGATGGTGATGCATAAAATGTCGAAGAATACTTATTATTTATTTTTAATCTTATTTAAATACACTTAAACATACCAGCGAACTGTGGGTGTACATTAGTACACCTCTGCCTAACCCTTCGGGGAATACAGGCGTGATGTTATGTTATTCTTATTTATGATATTATCTTGGTTATTAATGACAAGAAATTATTATATATTTTGGACCTGTTTGTGGCTTCTGACAGTTTTTCAACGGATGTATGACATGAAACAGTCATTGCGCATTATTTTTTTTTATTTTTATTTTTTATAAGGTTACTAGCAATGTGGGTCGCACATTACTAGTATTCCTGTTAACCCCTCGTGCTAAGCTAAATGCTTGTGTTACGAGTGGGTTCACGTCGGTAGTGCAATGGGTGAGTTTCGAACCGGCAATCACATGATCGCTAGTCCGACGCCCTAGCCATTAGGCTACCGCCGCTTGAATTCTGAAGAAGTGTTTTTACTGCTTTTTTTTATTGTAGCGAATTATCAGTAGGTACACTTCGCAGTAAGGTCGTCCTAGTGAAGTGAGATATGATTACTTTAAAATGATAAGCTAATACTATTCACTGTGCTCCAAAGCTTGAATGAACCTCCTGTAGTGAATTCGTGATTTCATACCTCAGCCTAATATTCACTACTCACTCATAAGATCTAGGTTTTAATTAACAAAATGTTTGTATAATTGACATTTTTATTAATCAAAGAAATAATAATGTTACTTTTTTTACATTGGCCCTCATAACAGACTGTATATTTTAACAAAATTAATTTATTTTAACTTTTATGTGATTTTTTTACTTTTGTTGTGTTTTTAGATAAATTTTATATTGATTTTTAAACGAAATGAATTGAAATTATTTTTTTATTAATTACTTTAACCGTCGTTATCATGATTCCATTATTTTAAGTAGATAATTCTGCACCTATGTTGTTTGGTTCTTATAGTTTTATTAATATAGTTGTCTTTTACGTAAGGCAAGGCGTAAAAATAAATGTATTTGCACTTTATGTAATTAAAAAAAATATATACCGTCGTGAAACAACACTTAATAGAGGGCGGCAACGCACTTGCGACTCCTCTATTGTTGCGGGTGTCCATGGGCGGCGGTAATCGCTTTCCATAAGGCGATCCGTCTGGGTGCCGAGTCTACTATTCAGTTGTGTCAGAATTGTGATTCAGTGACTTCATAATGGTTGATTTATTATTTATCTAAAATTTTTGTATTATGTAAGTATTATAATTTTTTACACATTCCTGATCCTGTTTCCTTTTTTCCAAATTCCTTATATTGTCTTTTCGCGTTAAATGTTTCCTTACCTTTACATTCAAACAAACAAAAAACAAAACTTGACGCTGGCGGATGCACCCAAGTGCTAGCCAAGATCTCCTGATTAGGAGGGAAAAAAAAAGGTTGATTTTTGACAGTTTTCTCTACGAAATCTGTCATTTCTTATGTCATTTAGTGCCATTGGACGGTCATTCTGAGTCAATTGAAATAGCAGACTAGGGCCCCTGCTCGTTTGCCCTCCCCCCCTATCCTATAATAAAGGATAATGAAAATATCGCCTTCGTAGACTGACTTAACTTAGCTAGTCGCATTTCAGTGATGTTTTGTAAAGCTTTAGCTGAAGGCCAATTTGGATCATTTAATTTGTTTAAAATACTATTTCCTTTGCCTTTTACAGTGTGTTTGAGGACACACGTCCTTGTAGCGAGAGCCAGAATCTACATCGTTTCTATAATAAATAAATAAATAAATATATTTTGAACACTAATTACCAAAATTGGTCCTTTGATCTCTTCAGTATTACATTAGCTGCACAAATAGCAGAAATATTTATTTTGTGATAACATGTAATGTATTTGTGATTTTTTATTTAAATACACTTTTTTTTTATAATGCCTGTCTTTTATTGTATTACAAACGGTAGGTAAACTTATAAGGGTGATAATGTGATGTTTAATAGCTTGAAACCTTCCTCATGAATCTCTCTGTCTATTGCTGAAAACCGCATAGAAATCCGTTCAGTCATTTTCGGATTTATCGCGAACAGACAGATGCGGCGGGGGATGTTTTATAATATGTATGTTTAATCAAATCAAATCATTTATTCTGTTTTTTTAGGGTTCCGTACCTTGAAAGGAAAAAACGGAACCCTCATAGGATCACTTTGTTGTCCGTCCGTCCGTCTGTCTGTCAAGACCCTTTTTCTCAGGAACGCGTGGAGGAATCAAGCTGGAATTTATATCAAATACTCAGGTTTACTGCCTCTTAGAGCTGTGAAAAAATCAAACTTCGAAGCCAACGCAATCAAAAGATACAACCGTTTATGCCGCATTTTCGACACTCGCAAGGAAACAAAACCTAAAAGCAACTTGCACAACCTACAAACAACAGCACAGTTAAAGGAAAAATTGCGAAAAGCATAAATTTTTAGGTAGTTAGGTACATCATATAACAAAAAATATTTTTAAGTACGGAACCCTCGGTGCGCGAGTCCGAATCGCACTTGGCCGGTTTTTTTTAAATAATTAGTGTTGTATTTTGTCATTATGACAAAACTAAAGAGCCACATAGATTTGAATATCATCAGACTATAATAAAAATCCTTCAAATTTTTCATTATTTTTTCTGCTAAATTCCTGAAGTAAAATGACTCTCATTGAAGCCATACTCAACGCTAAATCCCACGACGAAGGGAAATACTCGTCTCCACCTCCGGAACCTGCAGACTCTGATTCTTCGGTCAAAGTAAAACGTGTTTACAAGGTAAGACTGGTAATGTATTTGTGGTAAAATATTACTACTTGAGACCCAAAACATACTTCTGTATTTAGCTGTAGGGAGTCAAAGAAAAACATACTAAGTATTATTGTAGGTGTACATTATTACAGCCCTGAGAGAGTAGGTACAGGCGTCATAGTAGGTACCTACGCTTGTAAAAAGTTGGTGCTTCCTTCCTTCCAAAAGGCAATTTCAGATATTGCATCTACATAGATAAAAATATTAGATCTGTATAGTAACGTCGTGCGATTCATCCATGCCGCGTAATATGTGGGAGTCCGTAAGTGTGAAAATCCGTATGGGAAAAAGGCGTGAGTGTAGTTAGTCCTCGGCTATTACTATTAGTCCTTCTAAATTTTAAAGAAGATGGAGACAAGCGAGCACTCGTATCACCTGATGGTAAGATAACGCCGCCGCTCATTGACACATACAACACCAGAGGGGTTACAAGTGCGTAGCTTTGAGAAGAGAATAGACTCACTTTTTGAAGGTTACCATGTCGTAATCGATCGGAAATACCTCCGCTGGTAATTGATTCCACAGATTAGTTGTGCGAGGTAAAAAGTTGATAAACATTGAGAAACGCACGATGGTAGACATCAATGATGTTTTCTCGATGTGCCGTGCTAACGTTAAGTCTGTATGTCTGTTTGTGTCTTACCGAAACCCGTACAATCTCCGAGACTTGTTTCCAGCAGGGTGGGACCTTATACCTACAGCTATTTCATATTCATATTCTTTATTGCATACCATAATGTACAATAAGGTGGTGTAATTAGACAAGAATCATTATGGACCCTGTAGGGCACAGCAATTTTAGAAGAGAGGAGGATTTATTTTACTAGCTACGATAGTTACCAATTATAAATTATTGGGTATTATAAAATAAAGGTATGTTATTATATTAATTATAGGCTTTGTCTTTTTATTTCCCTTCCTAACATAGTTCACACGACAATGGTGGTCGAAATCTTAAAAGTTATATTTCAGTACGCCCACGTAAGAGCGCAGGTAGACACGTCCCCGCCTCGCCTGGACCCAATGCACAAAGTCCATAATCTTCAAATATGGAGGTCTCATTTCGACGCACTGTATCAAGAAAATATGTACTTGCTCACTTTGATCAAGAAGGCTCATCTCATGAGGGTAAGAGATATCATCATATAGCTACTTATGTAAAAACCAGGAGTTTAGGCGGGAAAATGAAAAGTGCACATTGTCGATTTTATATTATTTTTCAAAACTTGAATTTCTCCGATGTTTAATGTGTAATTATGGTGGATAATTAACCATTAAGTGTTCGTGAATGTGTGAGAGTGTAGGCAAATGATATAGAATTGAAAATCGTGACTTTTTGGGTTCACTCCTAAACTCCATGAAAGCCTCAATAAAGTTTCTACCGTTTTATTGGGACAACTAAACAACTTATACTTGACACTGGCGAACACAGAAAGTGTGGTGCCATAATTATAATCCCACGATGGGCTAAATTACATAATTACTCTAATACTTGACAGTTGAAAATACACAAGTGTGGCGCCATAATAAAAAAAAAAGTAATAACCATAGTTTCAGGTATTGTATCTTTCCGGGAAAAATAAAAACATTGAAAACTGATGAATAAAAACATTGTAATCGATTCAGTATATAGTCGACTAGCTTCCGCCCGCGACTTCGTCCGCGTGGAATAGTTACATAATCTTAGCGTGATGATATATAGCCTATAGCCTTCCTCAATAAATGGGCTATCTAACACTGAAAGAATTTTTCAAATCGGACCAGTACCTAGTTCCTGAGATTAGCGCGTACAAGCAAACAAACTCTTCAGCTTTATATATTAGTATAGATTATGAACAAACTTTCACGTCGTGCGCTTATACTGTAACAGGTTGTACGGTCTGTGTATTTAGTCCCCTATTCATAAAAATATATAAAACTTCCATAGCTATACATAATGTGTTTTTTTGTCTTCTTGTCCTTTCTATGTCCAACATGTACCTACGTTCTTAACTCCGCAGGGTCGAGTGGACAGCTATTGGCGTGTGAAGCCCATCCGTCCATTACAACATTACCAGAATAGAGTTGACTTCCTGAAGAGAGTGCGTAAAGACAATCTGTCTTTGTACAAACGGATACTGAGTACGGTAAGTGTTTCTTATACTCTTGTATCTCCAGAATACATTTCATACCTCCAGAGCCAAGTAACAACTTCATTAGAAACTTTCGGGCCTTCAGGAGTCCCGTGTAGTTCCCACATCATCGCTGAATCGTGACTGGAGTCGCAATAAGCGCGAGATCGTGAGGCGAGCCAGCGCAGAGTTCGTGCTGTTCGTCCCGATACCTCAGGAGGAAATGGAAGACACCGCCTTCGCAGCTGCTGCAGACGTGAAGCGGCCTAGGTATGGAAGATACACACCTACAGAGTACCGAATAAGTCACCTGCGATCGTTTTTATCTTATAATCGCAGGCAAAAGACGTGTCGGTCGGAGGAAGAAGTCATGGCTACGTAACATCCGGAGTGGACGGGGATAGCGAGTGCTACCGAACTGTTTCGCTTCGCTAGAGATAGGAATCAATTTGCTAAATTGACTGCCTTCGCTAGTCGGAGAGGCACTGTGTGAGAGAGAGAGAGACTAAACAAATTTTCCTAGGAAGCTTTTCTTGTTTGTGAAAAATACCTAAATACATCTTTCTATTACTGCCTCACTAGCCTAGTGGTCCTGAGCGCGACTGCTACGGTAGAGGACTGGTTCGATTCCCAGGTCGAGCAGTGTTATTGGGTTTTTCTATAAAAATCCCATTGGCAGCTCGGAATTTGGAATTTGTGATCCGTTAATGTGGCAATTGGCTCGCCCCCTATTACATGGAACCTAAACATACCTACCGGCGAACTGTGGGTGTACATTAGTACGCCTCTGCCTAACCCTTCGGGGAATACAGGCGTGACGGTATGTTATGTTAACACGTTAAGTGCGAAGCGAGGCCTAAATCACCCCTGATGCAACTTCCCTGTGGTGCGGCAAGCAAAAAAGTGAATTTCTCTGTCGTGCGAATGGCATAGCTTTGGTTTGGTCCAGTGTAGGAAAGAGATAAATATATATTTGAGATCACTAATGGTTCCGGACTCGGTGGTGTACCTACCTTGGTACCGGATGTCTTAGGCCTCGTGCCGCACTGAATTAATATAATTTTAATGCAGTGCGGAACGAGGCTAAAACGTCCCATATCCCCCCTGACCTCGTATCGCACTCAACGCGAGCTTCCCGCGACCAGTGTTGTGCATCACGTCGATTGGAGAGCACGTCCTTTTACAGCGCCGAACATGTCTAAACGATGTCGGAAGAAAAATACGCACATTTTTACAAAACTACGCACATTTTTTACCATCTCGTGAAGCTGATAAAAAATCCAAAAATATTTTGACTCAGTGCACTCAGTGCAAAAAATCTTATTGTCTACCCTGTTTCAATGAAAAACACTCATAAATAAGTACAACATATATATTGAGATTTTTATAAAAAAAGTATATTGATACTGATTTTTTAATGTTAATTCAAGTTCTAATAATTGTATTTTTAAAGCCCGAGGTAGAATAAATAGGACAGTTTCTTTTCTACTTCTGGTTGCCTTTTTTTTCTATTCTGTGAACCGCATTAAGATTTTCATATACAAATAGAAAGATAAACCTTATGCATAAACCGTAATCCATTATTTTCCAATAATAAGTCTGTAATAGGTGCCTCTTAATGGTATAGAATGGAACGCTTCGTGCGCGAGTCCGACTCGCACTTGGCCGGTTTTTTTTTCTTTATGGCGCCTTCAAGCACAATTTAGATTATTTAAAAAAAAATGTATCCTTTGATAGCTTTGTGTTGTTTTGCCAGGTTTTGCCCTTAAAACGATCTAATGAGATATAATTGATCAAAATCGGTCAAGTCGTTGCGTAGTTAAGACAGTTTAAAAACGTCGATATTATTTTTCCCATCACTAATCGCAGCGAAAATTTTCCCTATTTCAGTGCGTTACGAGGTGTATAAGATCCCATATTTTGTTTTGCTAATAATTCCTAAACTAGCCATCAGATCCCGGGGCGACGGTGGATTAGGGTTCATCAATTCACTGTCTATATCAATAAAGACCAAAATTCTCATTTATCTTTGATTTCGCGCCAGAAAATGGATTTTAGTCTGTAAAAGGAGGTGGGGTCTAATAGACCGCGTGTCGCCCTAACGTCTGGTCACGGTACGGGCCGATTATACCTCGTGCCGCAGGAACGGAAAGTATGCAAAAATTGGTGCCGCAGCTAACGTGTTAAAATTGTTTTATTTCAATATGTCTAATATTCGCGTAAACTTCAGAAATCAGGTATACCTAGTATCTTTGATCCAGGGTATACTTAAAGTTGGGCGTGCGGGATGGCGCCGTCCTGGGCGACATATGTGTAGAACTCTTCACCGACACGTGTCCCAACACCTGTCGCCTGTTCCTGGAACTGCTGGATGGAGTCACACTCGGTCACGGCTACGTTGGCACTTGCTTCTTCAGGTAAATACCTAAGTAAGCTTTAAAAGATCCCAATACTAAAAAGCCTTGAGGTTAAAATCGCCAGATTTGATAAATTACATTAGGATTTTATTTGGACACACTTCTATTCAATGGGCCTTAATTTTCCAGTATAAGCAGGCTTCGCCTATCTATATCTATATATATAAAAGAAAGTCGTGTTAGTTACATTATTTATAACTAAAGAACGGCTGAACTGATTTGGCTGAAAATTGGTGGAGAGGTAGCTTAGAACCAGGAAACGGACATAGGATACTTTTTATCCCGTTCCCGATACTTTTTATTCCACGGGGGCGAAGCCGCGGGCAGAAGCTAGTATTATATAAAAATCAATTGCTGTTCGTTAGTCTCGCTAAAACTCAAGAACGGCTGGGCCGATTTAGCTGATTTTGGTTTTGAATTATTTGTGGAAGTCCAGGGAAGGTTTAAAAGGTGAGTACTTAAATATGAAAAAAATGTTTTTCAGATGCAGTACGTAGTTCGCCGGGTCAGCTAGTAAAAAATGAAACTAGGTAACGTTTAGAGAGGCTAGCAATTTAATAGAGTAAGGAGGTCGCTGAGGGTACTTGTAGTCTTTGATAGATAGTCAAAGTCTTTGAGGGAGGTCTTTGTTTAGCAGTGAACTTCTTTTGGCTGATATGGTGATGATGATGAATAATGTATGGGAGTATTAGATTATGGAAGTTAGCTTCGATAATATAGTAGACCGTACTTAATTGATAGGCCGGTTTTGAATAAAAACTTACGCACTTATTTTTGAAAGGTGCCACATTTAGAAACTTTTTTGAAATTACGGACGAATTAAAATGAAACAACTCCTGTCAATATCTGTCAAAAATCAAATCAAATAAAATGACAAAATTATGCTCAAACTCATTTGGTGTCTGGCAACTTTTTTTAGCAGTATACTACTATTCCTACTCCTAATCTCTACGAAAATCATCGACATTACTCCTCCTGTGGCGGCAGAACCTCTCCCAATCACCAAGGATGTTGGTTTCCGATTCTGGCGTAACTGGGGCCAATGAGATCCTGATCAAAGTCGTCAGCCCTGAGGGGCAAACGTTTACAGCGTATTTTTCCGAAGAGACTCTTATCGAAGAAGTGAAAAACCGGGCGATTGACTTCTTCTATCCTACAGGGGAGACTGGAGCCAGCCGCTACAAAATCGTACGTGTCTTCGATACTTCAACTCTTCATGATTTCCTGACACTGTCACAGGAACAAGTGATGATGCAGGAAGAGCTCTTGCTTGTTGAGAGACGACTGCCTGAAGCTGGGACGCTGTGGGATCTCGGTGCGGTCAGAGCTCCTCAACATGGCACTATAGCTGCCGCTACAGCTTCCTTGCCATCGCCAACAAACGCGATAAGACAACCCAACCTGCAGTCTTTACTATCCACCAACGAACTCTCATACGAACTAAAAAAGATCCTTATTTCCCTGATAGAAGCGGGCGCTCGTCTTGCAGCCTCTGGTAGGAACTACGAGATGACGTTAGCCCAGCTTACGGCAGCTCTGGACGAGCCTCGAAAAGCTCAGCCAGCGGTAATCGAGGTCATAACGCCGGAAGAAATCGCAGCAAGACTGAACATCAACATAGATATCCAATCTGTATCAGAAGAGCCTCCAGGGGCGGACAAAGCTGACGGCACCGAGGAGACGTTCCGTAGGGCGGAACACTTGCAAAGATTTCTGGAAAAATTCCGCGAATGGAGAAACAAAATCGCTGAACCTCCAAGCCCGGAATCTATTGGTGCTTTGCGAGACCTCGGGTTCTCTTACGAGGATGCTGACAAAGCGCTGCGGCATACCGGCTGTAATGTGCCTGCTGCTGCCTCTTACTTAATCGGGGAGAGGGGTTCCAGCATTTTCGAACTCGTGAACGGTCTGCCTGACGGCTTAATCCTCCAAACTCTGCTCAAACAGCCTCAGATACAGCGAGGTCTCCTCAATACACGGATGCTGATAGCTTTTATAGCAATGGTCGGGCAAACCGGCAGTGCGTCTTTATGGCTGAATTCCCCTCACGGGAGTCCATTACTGTCGCAGATTTCGAGGACCTACCATTCGGAGAAGTACTGTTTGGCTGTGAACCAGTTTTCTGAAGAAAGGAGGGAACACACCGCGAATAATCCTTCGACTTCGCGGCAAAGGAATTGAAATTTTTGATGATTTCATTGTATGTCGAACCCATTATGTTGCGGCGTCTTTTAATTAAATTTTTGTTTGTTTATATAGATAGTTACTTGTTTTTTTAGTCCCTATATGTTGGGTATTCGTTAAAAAAACGTGGCCTAGCCGAATCACAATTTCACAAACGACATGATCACCTCTGACGGAGTGTATAAGATGGCCTCTATTATAAACACTTTTTACCTTACCTACATACATACTTGTATACCTACAAGGAAAAGGAAGACGTAGGTAATGTCCGTAATTTACGTGAAAAGGGGATTATTGCACTTCTAAGCGTCCGTAGCTTGGTAACTGACCAAGTTTTCATGTAAACGCGATGTGTACGTTGCCTTAGGGAGCCAATATCTGTCATATTTAAAGCTCCTATGGTTTATCCGAAGTTCCCTATTCAGGAAAGTGCCTCACCTATTCTGGAGCGGTGGTGATGTCATCTACAACAACGGTTTTGGGTGCTACGCACAGCGAGGGCGCGCGGTGCCCATCGGCGCCGAAAACTATCACTACCCGCATTCTATGGCCGGTAACATTTGTTAATATTATCTTACAGTATCTTTCTGTAAGAGGGGATAGGCCTTTTTTGGTTTCGAGTGGAAAATCCTCATGGACTTTCCAGGCCTGGACTTAAAGGTCTGGGCCCCTTTAAGCTTCGAGACAAGCCAAGCTTTTGAGCTTATTTGTAGGTCACGCCACTGGAACTGAGACCTCTAGGCCGCACTGGGACTCCGCCGCCCGAAGAGGCGGCGCGGTGGGCTGAATCGTACTCCACCCAAAGTGACCTAGGTACCGACTAAAAACCACTCGGTGTTCCCTTCCGCACCTGCTGCGTCGGGGGCTACGGGAAATAGAGCATCCTTCGACGGCCACCGGCTGGTGACGGCCCCAGTTCCATAGATTTATATGGGGGTGAGTGAGGTATTGGACTCCCCCCACCGCCGTAGAGGACCGCCCAAACACGTAAATGTAAAATTTCAGGGGTAGGTACTAGGGATTTTTTCAGGGGTCCAGTTAAACTAATCACAAGTTCAAAAAGTATTTTTTTCAGGGTGGGCAAAGGTGTTTCTTAGAGTAGACATTGAACTTATGGAATACTTTCAAAACTTATTTTCCCAAAGGTTTGTTGTCGATGCGCGTGACGGTGGATGATGAGATGTGTGGCATCTTCAACATCACCTTCAAGCCGATGCCTCAACTGGATCTACGCAATGTCGTCTTCGGAAGGGTGAGTTCGTTATTTATCATATAGTTTACTTAATCTATCATAGTGGCGAAAATTACTAAAGAGAGATAAACACTCACATACCACCACGCCTTCTGCGAAGACGACACGTTTGGCGTAGCGGCTGAGCGATCGGCTTCTGCGACACGTTTTGTGGGTTCGATGCCCACACGGAGCAAATATTTGTATGATCTAGGTACAGGTAGTTGTTCCGGGTCTGGGCGTTTGTGCATGTGAGAATTTGTGTTTGTAAACGCACCCACGATACAGGAGAAAATCCTAGTGGCGGGCAACGATGTTTTTTTAATAAAAAATAAGAGTTAGATAGAGGTGTAGGTACTAAGGTAGGTACACCCACAGTTCGCTGGTATGTTATTAGGTTTTTTTGGATAGGGGAGCAAACGAGCAGACAGATGATGGTAAGCCATGTGGAGTTGATAACATTATGAAATCAATGGTTTGATTATAGATGTGATACTTATACAAATTAATTTTGTTTCTTTGCTTGTCCTATTGCATTATCTAATAAGTATTTATATCATTGTGACGTAAGTTTTTTTCTCGCACCACATTTTAAATAGTGAATCTACCAGTCATACAGAAGCAACTTTCACTAGAAACCTAAAAATTATACAGGACCATCTTTAGGAGCATTCATAAATTACGACACATCTCAAGGTTGAGTAGAGAAGTGTGACAGGGCCACTTTTTGACGTGTAAAAGTGTCTTTAAAATATCTATTTACAGAAATAAATACATATCAATTGTTTTTGTCCATAGGTAATCCGTCCATGCCCTACCTACAACATTATCAGCGATATTGGCAACGCTCTCAGCTCCCGCCCTGTAGTCGAGGTGTGGTCTTCGAGGCGCAAGGTCAACGGGAGATGGGTGACCGGAGTACCCAACACTCTCCTCGCTAGGAGGACCTCGGGATGGTTCAGAAAAACTCTCATGAAGGAATGAGTTCAAACCTTATAATTTTCGTTTGTTTAAATTCGTATTGTTATTTTTTTATCATAAGTACATGAAGTTCAAGATGAATTTTAAATATTTTTATTATTTTTTATTTCAAATAAGCTTTCACAAGCATTTATGAAACGTTATGATTATATACCAAGCAGTGATAGCTTAGTGATATGACCATTGGACTGCCAAGTCAAAGGTCTCGAGTTCAAATCCAAGGCACGCACCTCTGACTTTTCGAAATTATTTGCGTATTAATAGTTAATTATCACGCGCTTATACGGTGAAGGAAAACATCGTGAGGAAACCTGCATGCCTGAGAGATTTTCTCGACGGCGGCGTGTGAAGTCTGCCAACCCGCATTAGGCTAACGTGGTAGACTACAGCATAATCCCTCTCATTGTGAGAGGAGACCCGTGCCCAGCAGTGGGACATATAATGGGTTGATTATTTATGATTCTATAAAAGGCACGGTTTATGTTTAAATTGAATTAAAACACAATTTTTCCATAGTAAATTTGTGTTTAAATACAATTTAAACATATATAAGAAGTTGGTGCAAGTGGCCCTAAGTCTCATTTGCCCAGTAATCACAACTGGCTCCAAATCTTACATCCCTCAAACCGAAATAAAAAACCAAAGCACATTACTATAATCAAACAATATTTAATTACAAAAACTATAATATAATCATTGATATAAAAAAGGCATCATAACAAAACACAAATTAATTACAACAAATTCAAGACACGACAATACTTAACATAAATTAGGTTTGTTGAGTTGATGAGGGGGGGAATACAAGACTGATTCAACAATAAACTGACTAACTGAATGTCAAGTTAACAATGTTAGGCCTATTATGTAGTAATAACATACCATCACGCCTGTATTCCCCGAAAGGTTAGGCAGAGGCGTACTAATGTACACAGTTCGCCGGTATGTTTAGGTCCCATGTAATAGGGAGCGAGCCTATTGCCATTATGTAGTAATTTAGCAGCTATTATAAACAAACTATAATTGTTACCTATTCATAACATAACATACCATCACGCCTGTATTCCCCGAAGGGTTAGGCAGATATGTACACTGTACAGTCACGAGCATCAATATGATTGTATACACTTAAAATTCGAAAGCGTTTTTTTTATGAAATGACGATTGCAAACTTTGAGATAATAACAATATCATTAAAGCATTGGTTCGAAAATACTATGTTCATAACATCATAACATTTCAATTAATACATTAAGTGTATACATATCTGTGCTCGTGACTGTACTAAGGTACACCCACAGTTCGCCGGTATGTTTATATCCCATGTAATGGGGGCGAGCCTATTGTGCCATTAACCGGGCACAAATTCCAAACTCCTAGCTGCTAGTGAGAATTTCATAGAAAAACCCAATAACACTTTGCTCGACGTGGGAATTGAACCCAGGACCTCTAGCGTAGCAGTCGCACTTGGACCACTAGATTAACTAGGCAGTGTTATTCAGTAAAAACCTTCGACATTTGTTTCGAGTTTAAGTAGGTATGCCTACGATAAGAATTCAAGTATAATTAGAATAAGCCATGTATGTAACAATAATTTTATATGTTGAGGTTTTTGAAGAGAAAAGCGTGCTGAAAAGCTTTAGCGGCGCTGTGTACTTTTCGTGATGGGAAAAAAAAACGCGACAGATCATAATTATCGCGACAGATAAGACCGTAAGACAAAAGTGAAAACCAAATGTTTTCTTAGACAGTACAACTGAGCATTATCATTTATTGAAGTGAAATCTTCGTTAATATTCAAGTTTTCACTTCTGCCGGCACTCCCGGAGTGCAACCCGTTGTTTTGTTTCATGTAATATGCTTATGCTTAGCTTAAGCTACTTTAATACTACGCTAATGTTGTGCATGTCTGTAATTGATGTAAACACTAGTCCTATATCTTTGTCTTTAAAATATCAATGTTTGTGTTTATATTGTTGATGTGCCTTGAATAAATAAATAAATAAATAAGCGATTACCGCCGCCTATGGACCAGAGGAGTCGCAAGTGCGTTGCCGTCCTTTTATAAGGGTTTGTACCTACGGTATCCTCACTCACTCGACGAAACAACGTTAGTGTAATTTCGCGCCGGTTTTCTGTGAGGCTGTGGTATCACTCCGGTCGTGCCAGCCCATTCATGCCGAAGCATGGCTCTCCCACGAAACAAACATATAATATGATGAGTATAAATAAAATATTGTTATTTTTTTAACCACGACAGAAATGGAGTCTGTTTTTATTAGTTAACACTATTATAATATGTAAACATACCGGTGAACTGTGGATGGACATTAGTATACCTCTGCCTATCCCTTCAGGGAATACAGACGTAATGGTATGTTGTATTATCATGTGAGAGAGGAACAGCGCTATGTAATACTGTATAATTCTATCCCTCTCGTTACAATTCAATATTTCATCATTCAGTTGAGGCAAGTTGATGAATGAATGTCATGTGCCCTCCCCCCTCCCAACATTACCAGAATAATTAAATCACAGTGAACCATTTGATCTAACACTTATGAAATGTCATTTGCAATCGAAAATAGGGCTGAATTTAATGAAATACTGAAAAGCCAGTCCATATTTACATCATAACAGATGATAAGTAACGTGAAGCTAAAAATAGATGGCAGCACCTCCCACAACCAATCACAACGTGTTATATTGACGTTAGCAATTACGTCAAAGAGGTTTCAGCCAATAGAATTGCATTGGGTCAAGCGTAAGTGGCGCCATTAGTTCCTCAGTAGCCATCCCCATTTCCATGACATATTTATGACATTATTTGCGTATAATTAACTATTTAAGAGATTTTCTGGTCTGCTCATTACAAAATAAACTTTTTTGGTTTATATAATTTAAGTTTTGTTTAGTCAAAAAACGCAACATTGTCTAAGGCCCACTTGCACCAACTTCTTAAATGTGTTTAAATTGTATTTAAACACGAAATATCTATGAAAATTTGTGTTTAAATATGACAAACACATTTAAGAATTTGGTGCAAGTGGGTCTGAATATATCATGTTTAATGATAATATCGGTTTAAAAATCTAGTGATATGTCTAATAGTATTATATACAGTCTTATAAAGAAGTAAATAGCCTATACTCCTCTACAGTCTAAAGACGATTAGAGTTTGAGATGAGTTCATCCACGTTATGATGGACTTAAAAGTTATTTTTTTAAAGTAATGCCTCATCGAGCTGCAAGCTGTGAGTTATGTGAACAAAGCCTGAGTGAATGATTGATACAATATGGTAACAGCTACAGCTATTGTGTCGCTCAAAGCAGGAGGTCATCGTCTCTCGTCTTGTGTTTCAAATACCGGAACATTCGCCTGTGGATAATATGAAATTTAAATATATATATTTTGCGAAACCTGCATCTCCGAAGCTACTAAGGACTTTGTAAGTAATATATTTTTTTCTTTGTTCGACTTAAGTTTAATGTCAATGGTTAAAGCAACGACACATTACAGGATCATCTGTCGTGGTCGGGCACGCTGACGTCGGGCACGTCGCGCAGTACTGTGTACTCACCAGATGGTGCGCGGCGCGTGTCCCCAGTCGCGCGGCGTGTTGCTGAGCGCGCGGCGCACGTGCGCGTCGGGCACGCTGACGTCGGGCACGTCGCGCAGTACTGTGTACTCACCAGATGGTGCGCGGCGCGTGTCCCCAGTCGCGCGGCGTGTTGCTGAGCGCGCGGCGCACGTGCGCGTCGGGCACGCTGACGTCGGGCACGTCGCGCAGTACTGTGTACTCACCAGATGGTGCGCGGCGCGTGTCCCCAGTCGCGCGGCGTGTTGCTGAGCGCGCGGCGCACGTGCGCGTCGGGCACGCTGACGTCGGGCACGTCGCGCAGTACTGTGTACTCACCAGATGGTGCGCGGCGCGTGTCCCCAGTCGCGCGGCGTGTTGCTGAGCGCGCGGCGCACGTGCGCGTCGGGCACGCTGACGTCGGGCACGTCGCGCAGTACTGTGTACTCACCAGATGGTGCGCGGCGCGTGTCCCCAGTCGCGCGGCGTGTTGCTGAGCGCGCGGCGCACGTGCGCGTCGGGCACGCTGACGTCGGGCACGTCGCGCAGTACTGTGTACTCACCAGATGGTGCGCGGCGCGTGTCCCCAGTCGCGCGGCGTGTTGCTGAGCGCGCGGCGCACGTGCGCGTCGGGCACGCTGACGTCGGGCACGTCGCGCAGTACTGTGTACTCACCAGATGGTGCGCGGCGCGTGTCCCCAGTCGCGCGGCGTGTTGCTGAGCGCGCGGCGCACGTGCGCGTCGGGCACGCTGACGTCGGGCACGTCGCGCAGTACTGTGTACTCACCAGATGGTGCGCGGCGCGTGTCCCCAGTCGCGCGGCGTGTTGCTGAGCGCGCGGCGCACGTGCGCGTCGGGCACGCTGACGTCGGGCACGTCGCGCAGTACTGTGTACTCACCAGATGGTGCGCGGCGCGTGTCCCCAGTCGCGCGGCGTGTTGCTGAGCGCGCGGCGCACGTGCGCGTCGGGCACGCTGACGTCGGGCACGTCGCGCAGTACTGTGTACTCACCAGATGGTGCGCGGCGCGTGTCCCCAGTCGCGCGGCGTGTTGCTGAGCGCGCGGCGCACGTGCGCGTCGGGCACGCTGACGTCGGGCACGTCGCGCAGTACTGTGTACTCACCAGATGGTGCGCGGCGCGTGTCCCCAGTCGCGCGGCGTGTTGCTGAGCGCGCGGCGCACGTGCGCGTCGGGCACGCTGACGTCGGGCACGTCGCGCAGTACTGTGTACTCACCAGATGGTGCGCGGCGCGTGTCCCCAGTCGCGCGGCGTGTTGCTGAGCGCGCGGCGCACGTGCGCGTCGGGCACGCTGACGTCGGGCACGTCGCGCAGTACTGTGTACTCACCAGATGGTGCGCGGCGCGTGTCCCCAGTCGCGCGGCGTGTTGCTGAGCGCGCGGCGCACGTGCGCGTCGGGCACGCTGACGTCGGGCACGTCGCGCAGTACTGTGTACTCACCAGATGGTGCGCGGCGCGTGTCCCCAGTCGCGCGGCGTGTTGCTGAGCGCGCGGCGCACGTGCGCGTCGGGCACGCTGACGTCGGGCACGTCGCGCAGTACTGTGTACTCACCAGATGGTGCGCGGCGCGTGTCCCCAGTCGCGCGGCGTGTTGCTGAGCGCGCGGCGCACGTGCGCGTCGGGCACGCTGACGTCGGGCACGTCGCGCAGTACTGTGTACTCACCAGATGGTGCGCGGCGCGTGTCCCCAGTCGCGCGGCGTGTTGCTGAGCGCGCGGCGCACGTGCGCGTCGGGCACGCTGACGTCGGGCACGTCGCGCAGTACTGTGTACTCACCAGATGGTGCGCGGCGCGTGTCCCCAGTCGCGCGGCGTGTTGCTGAGCGCGCGGCGCACGTGCGCGTCGGGCACGCTGACGTCGGGCACGTCGCGCAGTACTGTGTACTCACCAGATGGTGCGCGGCGCGTGTCCCCAGTCGCGCGGCGTGTTGCTGAGCGCGCGGCGCACGTGCGCGTCGGGCACGCTGACGTCGGGCACGTCGCGCAGTACTGTGTACTCACCAGATGGTGCGCGGCGCGTGTCCCCAGTCGCGCGGCGTGTTGCTGAGCGCGCGGCGCACGTGCGCGTCGGGCACGCTGACGTCGGGCACGTCGCGCAGTACTGTGTACTCACCAGATGGTGCGCGGCGCGTGTCCCCAGTCGCGCGGCGTGTTGCTGAGCGCGCGGCGCACGTGCGCGTCGGGCACGCTGACGTCGGACACGACGCGCGCGACGCGCACGTGCCCGGCGCGCGGCCACGGCGCCTCGCGCGCATCGTCCACCACCAGCTCCACGCGCATGCTCACCTCCCACACCGAGCGCAGCGGGATGTTCGCTACCTGCGCTCACCAAACATTCATAAACAATGCGAGGTCAGCTTATACTGGCGATACGTTTTTAAAAGTATTTTTTTTTATCATATTTTGATAATTGCAATGAAACTACTTTTTACGGATTTTATCGCGGTATATTGATTAATAATAATACTAATATTCGCGTAAGTGTCAGAAATCAGTATATTTTGATAAATTTATCTTTAAGGTCTAAATATTCACAAAGATATGAATTTTAATACAAGAAAAATTTCATCTCATAATTATCAATCGTCATATAAAAAAGTTTAAGATTCTGGAAGTATGTTTCATTGCATTTTAGAATGATGGTGTTTTAGTACCTATTTGACGAGTATTATTATTATTAGCTACATCAAAGATTTCTTTAGATGTTGCGTGTAATTTTAATTTATTCCTGAATTTGGTTAGCTGTTACAAGCAATTTCTTTAAGAATATATAATATGGAAGTTTATAGTTCGCGCAAAATAACTTGACCCATAACTAAGAGAGAGGGGGAAAGTTTGCGCAGTACATTTACGTGCAAAATGTACTAAAAAACGACGACTGCGCATCCGCCATTTTGGTTCAAGTTATTTTGCGCCAACTTTAATTGTGTAAATGACAAACAAGTGTGTGTGTTTGTGTGTGTGTGTGTGGTCTACTATTTACCTTGAGCGTGAGATATCCATCGTTGTCAAGCGTGTAGGCAAGGTGCAGCTTGGCATCGTGCATGGCGCGGCCCCAGCGCAGAGCCACGCGCGCCACGGCGGCGCAGCGCCTCAGTAAGGGCGGGATATCTCGCGCGAGACACTGGCCACGGCACGCGCGAGATACCATGTATCGCATCGTCTCGCATGCGAAACGCACGCAAAGTGTCGCCACTGGGTTCTTCTTGTCTATGGAAATAAAACTATTTTTACGGATTTCGTCGCGTTGTATTGATAGATATTATTTAATTCCCCACGTTTTGGATCCTTTACAGCATCCATGGTCACGGGTAGACTAAGGTGTTGGACGTCTTAATGTTAAAATTACTAACAGCTGCCTTACATTTTTGTTAATTATTAGCGATCCGATTCACGCGTGACGAGCTGACCGTATCCAACATCAGTACAACGCGATAAAATCCGTAAAATTAGTTTTATTTCAATGTCTAATATTTGCGTAAGTGTCAGAAATCAGTATTCTTCTTGTCTAGTTTTATAGGGCCGAATATAACATACCATCACGCTTGTATTATTAAGGGTTAGGCAGAGATGTACTACAGGGACCTAAATGCTACGGGGACGTTTAATTGAAATAGAATGCATAATTTAACTTTAAGTTTTATATTTTAAAGGGCGAAGTCCTAATACAGACGGAGTCTGTCAAAGACTCACTCTCTCAGATTAGACAGTTCTACATCAATCATACCAAATGAAATGATTGTTTATAAATTTATATATAATGCAACATATAATAATGACAACTCCTTGCACCGGGCCCGACATGCGACAGTACTTACTAATGTACACCCTGAGTTCGCCGGTATATTTAGGTCCCAAATAGGGGGCGAGCACATTTTTTTTTATGAAATTGTGGGGCAAATGATCAGACGGATCGCCTGATGGTAAGCGATACCGCCGCCAATGGACACCCGCAATGACAGAGGAGTCAAGTGCGTTGCCGGCCTTTTAAAAGGGTTTGCGCCTCCTCACTCACTCGGCGAAACACAAAGTAAGTGTTGTTTCACGACGGTTTTCTGTGAGGACGTGGTATCACTGAACTGACTGGTGAAAGCATGGCTTATCAATTGCTTCCAAGGCATACCAAAGTTGGTACAACAATCTATACTAATATATAAAGCTGAAGAGTTTGTTTGTTTGTTTGCTTGAACGCGCTAATCTCAGGAACTACTAGTCCGATTTGAAAAATTCTTTCAGTGTTAGATAGCCCATTTATTGAGGAAGGCTATAGGCTATATATCATCACGCTACGCGGACGAAGTCACGGTCACAAGTTAGTAAATTAATAAATATGCATACCATGCTGCACAGTTTCCACGGTCACGTCCAACACGGGCGTGTCGCCCCGCACTCGCGTTCTGGTTGCATTCTCGTGCCGATGTGACAGGCGCGCCGCCAGACGCAACCGACCATGCAGAAGACGAAAAGACCACGTATCCGCTGATGAATTCTCCCATTCACATTCATGACTCCTAAACATTAATTAATTATTTTTATTTATTTATTCAATACTTCATGCACAAACAAAAGAAGAATGTTGTACAATGGCGGACTTAATGCCATTAGGCATTCTCTCCCAGTCAACCTTAGGGTGATGCAGAGACAATCTTGGTAGTAGGTGCAAAAATAGGGTAATCAAAACCAAAAACAAAAAAAAAAAAAGATACATACCTAAAAATAGGTAGGTAAGTAATATAAATTCTAGCAACATATTATATATAGATAATAATATACTACTATATACGTACGAAATATAATAAATAAAATATGTTCATACTATAAATATTAATGAATATAATATATATCTAAAATATATATATTATTAATTATTTATTATTATTAATTATTATGCGACGACCGAATTATTATTAGACGACCTCTGTGATTTAGTGGTTCGAGTACCGGACTGCTTTTTTTTTTTTAATAAAAGCTTACTAGCAATGTGGGTCACACATTACTAGTATTCTTGTTAACCCCTCGTGCTAAGCTAAATGCTTGTGTTACGAGTGGGTTCACGTCGGTAGTGCAATGGGTGGGGTTCGAACCGGCAACCACATGATCGCAAGTCCGACGCCCTAGCCATTAGGCTACTGACGCTTCATGATAGCTTTGTGGGTCGTGGGTTCGATTCCCATGGGACACAAAAAAATATGTGATGAATATAAGTGTTTGTGTTCGTCTGGGTGTTTCTTATGTATTATAAGTATGTATTTACAAAAAAAAAGTATATAGGTATTATATCCATTGTCTAGTACCCATAGTACAAGCTCTGCTTAGTTTGGGACTAGATCTGGTGCTGTGTAAAAATGTCCCAGTATATTATATTATAGAATTACTAGCTTCTGCCCGTGGCTTCGCTCATAACATAACATAACATACCATCACGCCTGTATTGCCCGAAGGGTTAGGCAGAGGCGTAATAATGTACACCCACAGTTCGCCGGTATGTTTTAGGTCCCATGTAATAGGGGGCGAGCCTATTGCTATTAACCGGGCACAAATTCCTAACTTCGAGCTGCTACTAGGAATTTCATAGAAAAACCCAATAATACTTTTTGCTCGACCTGGGAATCGAACCCAGGACCTCTAGCGTAGCAGTCGCGCTCAGGACCACTTGGCTAATGAGGCAGTTCGGCTTCGCTCATTTTGAAGCTCAGAAACCAACAGTGATGATCTCTTCTTTGTATGGGTCTCTATACATTAGAGAGGTCAAGCTGTATCTCAGGCTCCGTTTCATTATTTGAGATAAAAGTATACCAGTTTTTAATTTGGAGCACATACTTTCAAACAGTGATAACAAAATTACAATCTATTCAGTAGTTTTTGCGCTAACCCGTAACAAACAGACAAGATTTTCAAAATCACATTTTTGGGTGCGGAGACGTTTATAAACCGGTTATTTTTCAATGTACAGACACAGCTTTTTTACAATTTTATAATAGTAGAGATTATAGCCTAATCCCTCTCATTGTGAGAGAAGACCAGTGCCGTGAGATTTTACATTATTTATGGTATACGGCAATTCACTGCCTCAATAGCCATGTGGTCCTGACCGCGACTGCTACGCTAGAGGTCCTGGGTTCGATTCCCAGGTCGAGTAAAGTGTTATTGGGTTTTTCTATGAAATTCCCAGTAGCAGCTCGGAGTTAGGAATTTGTGCCCGGTTAATGGCAATAGGCTCGCCCCCTATTACATGGGACCTAAACATACCGGCGAACTGTGGGTGTACATTAGTACACCTCTGCCTAACCCTTCGGGGAATACAGGCGTGATGGTATGTTATGTTTATGTTACGGCAATTTAAAAAAGTTGTTGAAAGTATATGAAAATATTCCACTCACCCCATAAACGGCAGCATATCAATCTTGGCAACAACATTAACTGCTGACTCCGATTCCGTCAGGTTGGAGCTCACAGCGCTGATCAGTTCTGGGTGCCAGTCCACCTTGGACCCCTTACTTTGGGGGGTAGACTGCTGGGAATGAGTCGTAGACATGCTATGAACATCTTTCATCGCATTCAAATTCTTGCTACTCGTGAAAGAACTAACAACTTCAAGACTATTGCTTTCTTGGACGTCGGATTGAGACGCTGGCGCCGTAGAACAATCTGATTTAGGATTTAGGGCATGTAAAATCTGCTTATCAATAATATTCTGATTAATTCCAGCATCCATATGATATTCTGTTATCAATTGCTGTACTGTGATATTAGTTCCAGGTTTTTTATCTTTAACTTTGTGCGGTGATTTCTTTTTGTCGTGAATTTTAGAATCTTTTTGCTTGATTTGTTCCATGACTTCGGTGACATCTTTTTCGGCGGCCATTTTGATTAGTTCTTCTGCGGCCACCAGGTTCAATACACCTTTCGTTAAATTGGGGCTAGTTGACATTTTCTGCAACTTTGTAATCGGTTTAGGGGTTACGTCCACTGGGGATAGAGTGGATTTCACTCTAGCCGGGCTGTAGATCCGTTTCTTGCCTTTATTTAAACTCTTATCAATGTCTGTCATTTCTTCGTCTTGCGAAGTCTTTTCTGTTCTGATATCATTCTCGGTAGCAGTGGCTAGTTCTTCAATTTTGTATATAATCTTTACAGGCGACTTTGAAACCTTTACTTTGTGGTGACTCGACGATACATCATCCGCTTTTGGAGATTTTTTACTATCAGCGTCTCCGTCTGGTTGCTGGACCATAGCATCATCGACAAGCGTTAAAGAAGAACTAGCTTCCAGCAACTCCTTATTTCCTTTCATAGCAATCAAAGTATTCGCTTCGTTGTCTCTAAGATCTGATAGGTTTGCATCTATAGATTGGTCAATGGATAATGGCTTACTAGTATTTGATAGCAAGCTGTTCTGATCTTCATGCTTATAAGGGCGGGTGTTGCCTTGCATCGCGTGCGTGACTTGAGATTCTAATCGGAACTGCGTGGTCATATTCTCCACCTCATATTCATTGTCTTTAGAGTTCTTGCTATAAGGCATTAAAGCTGAATGGCTGGGTTCTGACCCACACAGCGTTTCGTCTGATCTCTTAGGATTATACTTATGCGCGTCAGTGTAATCCATGGAGCCAAGCAAAATGTTGTTCAGAGGATTCAGATGATCGAAAACTAAAACTTTATCTGTAGAAGGTTGTTGGATGGGTACGCGTGAGTGCGTATACTGTCTTGTACTAGGAACCTCAAAATCTGAAGATTTTTCTGAAGAATTATCGGAAAATTTGACGGGGCTCTTAAAAGATCGGGATCTCGACTTGTTGAGCGCTGTGCCCGTTAGATAACCCACATTATCTACCTCGTACCCTGATTCAGGGTTAGAATATAACTCGGTGTCTATGTCTACTTGACTGGAGCTTACCAAATTCGTTTGGATTTGCATGCTTTGAGTTGACGGGACTTTTCGGATACATTTATCGACACCGACAGCATCGAATGGCAAGTTATCGGACACGGGCTTTACTAAATCTAACATGAGCTCCTTCATTCCATCAGACACATCCCTTAGGTAGGTGGGAATGACTTTCACCTTGCTCTCTGTCATGTACGAGGTCTCTCCAAATGCGGTTTTCTTGAGCGGCGACACTTTTGTGTCCGACTTAAGGCTGGACTCGCTCATCGATTCGTCGTCAAAATGTAGTGTTTTTACGACCTCATTGCTCGTTCGAGCAGATTTTTTTGAAAAAGTTTGGTCCATTGAAGCGTCCCTCGTGTCGTCTTCAATACTTTCACTCTCGTCGAGGTTAATGCGTGACTTCTGTAGCGCAGCTTGAGCCATTGAAATATTGCTCAAAATATCTTCTCTAGTTAATGCTATGGACTGTCTATTCGGTGCAAAACTCAGTCTTTTGGGTTCACTATTCTTATTCTCTATCGCAGTCTGACCTTTGACCTTCATAACCACTGATTCGTTTTCATCCTCGTCTTTCTTGTCAGTGAAATCGGATATCATTTCAAGTAACTCTTTAGTGTCATTTGCTCTTCTAAAAGTCATGCTCTGTTCTCTTAATTTGTCATTCTCATCTTTTTCCACCACGTCTTCTAAGTCGGCGCTCACAATTTTTTGATATATTCTGTTAATTGAAGTGTTGTTGTCTTCTGATGCAGCTGTTTTGAGTTCAGCTAGTTTTTTCTGGAGGCCGTTTACAACTGGGGGGCCTTCGTCTCCCAACTCTAGAGATAGCGGTGACGTTTCTTCTACTGGCGGGATGTCAAGAGACTTGATGCTTTTCCTCTTCTCCTTTTCCATTTCCCTGTCAGTCTGGACTTCTTCGTCGCTGTCCTTGGTAATGTAGAACATGCTCTCGCTGGAAGCGGCATCGGTATCTACTTTCGCACCCGCGGAAGAATGATTAGAATCTATTTGAGCCATAATGTTCTTGTCTTCGGTACCATTCTCCATAGAACTAGTGGACATATCCAGAAGAGCGTTTAATACAGAGACTTTAGGTTTCTCAACTAATTGATGGTCCTGATTTGTGAATAGTGTCGAGTCTTTTGGTGTCTCAATGATTTTTGGATCTGTAGCTGTACTCAGAATTGAAACTCTTGGCGTTTCAATGATTTGTGGATCTGTAGCTATACTCAGAACTGAATCTTTTGGCGTCTCAATGATTTTTGGATCTGTAGCTGTACTCAGAACTGAATCTTTCGGCGTCTCAATCAATTGTGGATCTTCAGTTGTATTCAGCAGAGACTCTCTTTTAATGTTGATCAGAACCGCGTCCGTCGGCTTCTCAACGATCTGGGGTTCCTTAATGGCTGCAGTTTCGTTCTGAATTTCCGTAACATCAGCGACTTTTGTGTCGACATCCATCGCAACATTTAAAGGTTTGAGATTCCATTTCTCGGATTTCTCTTCAACCCTTGGGTGTATGAGTGAGACATCTTCGCTGCCCACCTCTTCTTGCACAGAGCCTTCGACGGTATCGATCACTTTAGACGATGACATCTCTTTGGCTTCGCTGTTAGTGTCGCTATCAATGGGTCGTTCGCTCTTCAAGTCGCCTTGATCGGTTCTGTTAGACTGCAACTTAGGCATGCTACCCGTCGTTGACGCCTGGTACACGATCACATCGGGGCAGGGGTTGGCAACCAGCTCCTGCTGCATCAAGTCGAATTGTTTATTCCTAGATTTGTTTAATATTTCATTTTGATAAGCCAATAATTCAGCAGGAATGGGTTTCGTCATCGATAAATTACCGTTATCGATGTCAAAGATGACAGTTTTACGTTTCTCTGTTTCTTGTATGAAGTTCTGAACTTTCGGTATGGCTTCGGTAATTGACATTTCGACATCACAATCGTCCGCGTGAACCACGAAAGTCTTTCGTTTTTCTTGTAAATCTTCTATCGTTGGGATTGGAGGTACCGCTTCGTACATATCATAATCAATAACTTTTTCATTAACTTCTTCAATAGCTTGTTGCATTTTAATACTTTGATCAACAGCAGAATCTAATTTATCAAGTAAGAACACGTTAGTCGGAATAGCTTGGGTCATTGATATATTCGCGTCATCGTTATCAAAGAGAATGGTTTTTCTTTTATTTGTCGCTTCATTTGAAACTATTATGTCGGCAGGTATGACTTCAGTCATAGATATATCATTGTCATTATCATAGACAATAGTTCTTTGTTTGTGATTTCTTGTAGGTGTGGTAGATTCGTTCAATTCCATTGGTACATCAACAGTGGTGGATATTAATTTACTGTTATTCTCGCTAAACCCGGGTAACAGTTGAGCACATATAGCTTGAGTAATAGAAATGTTTCCAGTATCATCTCCATAAACGATAGTTCTTCTTCTGTTTGTATCACTGTCTTTCAACATAATATTAGTAGGTAATGATTGTGTAGTAGGAAAAATATCTGATTTTTTGGATTTATCTCTATATACATCAGATTTCTCTTGTAAAATATTAGACGGTAATGCCTGTGTGACAGAGATATCACCCGTTTCATCTTCGTAGACGACAGTATGTCTCCTTTCAGATGTAGTATCGCTATTTCGTGCAAGAATTAAGTTGGAGGGTAAAGCTTGAGTTACGGATATATTCCCCGAGTCGTCTTCATATATAATAGTACGTCGTTTTTCTTGCAATTGTCTATCGGACAACACAATATTTGCAGGCAAAGCTTGGGTTATAGAAATATTTCCAGCGTCGTTATCAAAAACAATTGTTTTTCTTCTTTCTAACGATTTATCATCTAAGATATTGGATGATAACGCTTGTGTAACAGATATGTTCCCTTTTACGTCATTCAAGATAAGAGTTTTTCTTTTAGCAGCCATTTTGTCATCTATTATTATATTAGATGAATGAGCTTGTGTCACGGAAATATTCCCTTTATCCTCATCAAACACAATTGTTTTTCTTTTTTCATTAATTTCAAAGGATTTGTTAACGAATATATTCGTAGGCACAGCTTGTGTTATAGAAATGTTGCCAGTGTCATCCTCGTAAACAACTGTTCTACGACGTTCGGGCACTTTATTGTGGTTTGTTAAAATCTTAACTGGTATCGCTTGAGTTACAGATATATTCCCTGCGCCTTCATCAAACACAATAGTTCTTCTTCTATCAGAATTTTCTTTTGCGCGTTCAGCTGTTCCGGTAATCATATTTGTAGGTAATACCTGTGTCATAGAGATATTTCCAGTACTTTCAAGTATTAACTTTTTCTTTGGAACAATATCAACCCTACTTACTGCTAAAATCGGAGAAACTTCATCTACATTATCATAATCAGATTTCAAATCATGTACGCCACTAATACCAGAATGTTCGCATTTAGAATTGAGTGTATCTTCAGCGAAGTTGGGTAAATCATCATTAACATTTAAAACTATAGTTTTTCTTTGAGGAGTTTTTGCTGATGAGTTTGGTAGAAGGGTTTGTCTATAATTTTTATCTTTTTCCGGTTTATCTGGCTGTAGAGTTAATCTTTTCCCATCGAAAACCAATACTTGCTCCGGTTCATCATTGACGGCGAAATTGACAGATTCTCGAGGGGCTGCGTAAGGATTGACAACAATATTTTCTTTATCCGTAACCCAATCATTGTTTAAGCTAACTTTTTTGTCTATGGAACAACTTTTAGACACATCTTGCACAGGACTGTGAACGGTATCAGTTATAGACATGTCTTCTTCATTCCTAAGAGCGACGTGGGTCATGTTCAGATCTACTTCAATGTATTCAGACATATTCTCCTGGTCAGTAAACGGGCCACCGTGACACCCCATATTGTTAGAAACGCGCGCTACATCTCTCTGTATCTCATCTAAATCGTCCTTCTCACTAATTTGTTGAATAGCTGAGAAATTGACGTCGATACGACCCGACATCTCGCCGACATTTGGTACAGTGAAATCATTTCCGAACAAGTTGCTGTGTTGGGCTGTGAGGGTGCTTAGTTCGAACTTATTTTGTGGTGCTGTGAGCTTCGCGTCGACTGTGCACTCGAAGGAAGCCAGCTGTTGTGCGAAATTTACATTATTTATGGACCCATTGCCGCTCGAGATAGGGTTGAGAGTCCCAATAAGATCTTGGGCTTCGACTTCCTCGAACTGTTGGTTGAAGATACTCTTGCCCAGGTGACCGACCCGTTGGCGGGACGCATTCGCCTCTGAATCGTTACTGGACGATTCAAGCGATTTGTTATGCTCTTCATAAAAATTCTTCCATGTTGTTGTCGCGTCGTTTGTTATGAACTCACTGGGGACATAAATGTTAGAGAATATTATACAACAAAATATTTTCGACCCGGTAATCGAACCTAATTGCTTACAGTGATCACTGCGGCAGTCATATGATGCGTCAATTAACATAGCCTATCATCACGCTTTTATTCCGAGAAAGTTAAGGCAGAAGCATACTAGTACACCCACAAGTTCGTTTTGGGTCCCATGTTATAACATGCAATAGGCAATTGCAATTACCCGGGTACAATCCCCCAACGCAGTTGCTGTTGAGAATTTTATAGATAAAACCCAGAACCACTGCTCAACCTGGCTATGTTTGAAACATTCAACAACAACTCAACCTAGCATAGCAGTCCCATTTAGAGTAATAAACTAATAAGGCTGTGTGCTGTTTTTTTTAAATATCCTTTTCCATGCAAACATTGTGATCTTTACCGAGTTAAACTACAGACTGTCACTTGCTTGCTATGTCATGAATTCATGTCCGCCTCACTGGGGCCGATCATACCGCAGTGCAATTAAATGCATGCAGGCTGCAATAACAGTCCATAATGTCATGTTTTTTTTGTCAGTCCATAATGTCATGTCCACAATTTCATGTTGTCATATAAAAACTGCCACATTAGCCTAGTGGTCCAGAGCGCGACTGCTACGCTAGAGGTCCTGGGTTCGATTCCCAGGTCGAGCAGTTTTACTGTCTATGAAATCTCCAGTAGCAATTTGTGCTCGGTTGATGGCAATAGGCTCGCCCCCTATTACATGGGCCCTAAACATACCGGTGAACTGTGGGTGTACACTAGTACGCCTCTGCCTAACCCTTTGGGGAATACAGGCGTGATGGTAATGTTATGTTATGTTTTTATGAATTAGGGATAAACAAGCAGACGGATCGCCTGATGGTAAGCGATTGCCGCCGCCCATGGACACCCGTAATACTAGAGGAGTTGCAAGTGGTTTGCTAGCCTTTTAAAAGGGTTTGAGGCTCTGGTATCCTCACTCACGCAGCGAAACACAATGTAAGCGTTGTTTCACGCCAGTTTTCTTGGAAGCCGTGGAAACTCTGGTCGAACCGGCCCATTTGTGCGGAAGCATGGCTCTTGACATTGTGCTAGTATGATTTAGAGTATAAACTTACGCAACACCAGTTCTTTTTGAGAAGCTGACACGGCGACTCTTGGCTGTGTCTGTCGGTGTGGCGACGTTGAACTCGAGCTCGGAGAACGGAGTGCGGGCAGGGCGCTGGCTTTTCAGTATCGACGACCGGCGCTTTCTTCTGTTGACAGAAAAATATAAATTAATAAATAATAGAATGGCTGCTGAATAGCAAATTATAAGAATTCATTGAAATCTGCTCAGCAGTTTAGGGTAAGAGACAAAGTTACTTTTGCATTTATAATAAAATTATGGATTTTTAGTAGTACTAGCTTCTGCCCGCGTCTTCGTCTGCGTCTTCAGATAAAAAATAGCCCATGTGTTATTCCAGACTATAATCTATCTCTGTGCCAAATTTCATCCAGATCCGTTCAGACGTGAAAGAGTAACAAACATCCATCCATCCATCCTCACAAACTTCCACATCTATACTATCTATACTAATATATAAAGCTGAAGAGTTTGTTTGCTTGACGACGTCGCGGGCAGAAGCTAGTTAATATATAAAGCTGAAGACCTTGTTTGTTTGTTTGCTTGAACGCGCTAATCTCAGGAACTACTGCTCCAATTTTAAAAATTATTTCAGTGTTAGATAGCCCATTTATTGAGGAAGGCTATGGGCTATATATCATCACGCTACGCGGACGAAGTCGTGGGCAGAAACTAGTTTATAATATTAGTAAGATGAGTAGCAGTATTTCATAGAAATGAAATCAAGCTCAATTTTTAGCTATCAGCAGCTCCCAAACTATGGGTCAACATGGATAGAGAAACAACATGGGATGGGCCTGGGAACATAACTCTAAAGGTCTTACAGACCAAATTGACTGTGCAAACATTATACTAAAATAAATCGAAATTCAAAGAGAGTTTAACCATATTATCATCGGGAATAGTGCAATAGCGCATAACTAACACTTGGCTGTAAGGTTCATTTTTAATGTTACCTATTTAATTGATAATCAGGCCTCAGAACAGGCTATAAGGTTAAATTTTCAATGAAATAACATTTAAAATTAAAAATAAAATGTACCTTACAGCCAAGTGTTAGTTATGCGGTATTGCACTATCCCCAACATTATGTTATTATTCTGATTAGGATACCAATTGTTATCGAAGGTGGGAATGTTTCACAGAAATAAAAGTATGGAGTTTGTATCAGTTTTTGATGAAAGTATGTAATGTACCACCAATAAAAGCAACTATAAAATAGAACTGCCTCACTAGCCAAGTGGTCCTGAGCGCGACTGCTACGCTAGAGGTCCTGGGTTCGATTCCAAGGTCGAGCAAAGTGTTATTGGGTTTTTCTATGAAATTCCCAGTAGCAGCTCGGAGTTTGGAATTTGTACCCGGTTAATGGCAATAGGCTCGCCCCCTATTACATAGGACCTAAACATACCGGGCGAACTGTGGGTGTACCTTAGTACACCTCTGCCTAACCCTTCAGGGAGTACAGGTGTGATGGTATAAAATAGAATTACAAATGTAGGTTGCCCCGTAAAGGTGAGATTGCTTATTCAGCAGAATGATAATACAGCTTAATATGTTAAAAGGTAAAACAATTAAAATTATGTGACAATGCTTGTAGATCCTATTATATGTATGTTATCTTTCAAGCATGACTGCTATGACAGTGCATGCAGGTCCTAGATTTGATTCCCAGGTCGAGCAGTGCCATTGGGTCTTTCTTTGCAATTCTCAGTAACAGCTCATTTTGGGATTTTGTCCAGTTGGAGAAACACCAGTGAAAAATTACTATTTTTTTTTAAGCTGTTTCACGGAGAGGAGTTCTGTAACAGCATGACTACAGCCACGCTATGTAAGTATCACTACATATTATAAAACAAAGTCGCTTCCCGCTGTCTGTCCCTATGTATACTTAGATCTTTAAAACTACGCAACGGATTTTGATGCGTTTTTTTTTAATAGATAGATTGATTCAAGAGGAAGGTTTTAAGCTATTTAACATCACGCTACGACTCTTAGGGACGGGGCAGCGCGGGTGAAACCGCGGGCGGGTCGCTAGTGATAAATAAATGTACCCAATATTTTGAAATGTTAGAGGAACTTGTTACTAACTCAAAGTTACTCAAGTTCAAATCCGAATTATCCAAATTATAGTCCAAAACGAATGAACTCAAAACCATTATGGACACACTTGTTGCCCTGATGAACCAAATGTTAATTATGACCCAAACGCTAACCGATTTAATTTCAAAAATACCATCACATTCACAGCACTAAAATTGTGTGTATGGAATGCTAATGGCTTGTCAAACCATACGGAAGAGTTAAAAATATTCGTTAAAATACACCACATCGATATTCTATTAATCTCAGAAAACCACTTCACATCCAAAAGCCACTTTAGACTACCAGGATACAACATGTACCACACTGACCACCCAGACAACAAAGCACATGGAGGATCGGCCGTTCTTATCAGGTCAAACATCAAGCACCATGTACTACAACATTACTGCAAAAACTACATCCAGGCAACAAACGTCGTGATAACAGACTGGTCAAGTGACATTACAATATCGGCCCTCTATTGTCCACCTAGATTTACTATCAAGGAAACGGAGTTCAGTAACTTCTTTCAATCACTTGGAGGCAGGTTTATTGCAGGAGGTGATTTTAATGCCAAGCATTCGTTTTGGGGTTCAAGGCTTGTCCTACCCAGAGGGCGAGAACTCCTTAAATGTATACAAAAAAGAAACATGAACGTGGTATCGTCTGGTCAACCGACTTACTGGCCAACAGATAAAAGAAAAATCCCAGATGTTATAGATTTTTGCGTCAGCAAAGGAATCGCAAAGAACATCATATCGTGCCAGAGTTACTGGGACCTATCCTCAGACCACTCTCCAATCATAGTAATATTACACACTACCCCCCAAGAATGCGTCAGAAAATGCGTTCTGCATAACAAAAGAACTAACTGGTCCCTATTTCGTGAGCTCACAGACAAATCATTCCAAGAATCAGTTAGTCTAAAATCGAAAGACGAAATAACAGAAGCGGTCGTATATTTCAACAAGAGTGTGCAAGATGCAGCCTGGTCATCGACCCCACCACAACCATCTAGAAACTTAGACACCCATGTAGCGAAACACATATTCGATCAAATAATAAAAAAAGGAGAATACGGAAACGCTGGCAAACAACCAGAGACCCTGTAGCAAAAAAACAACTCAACCATGCCAACAGACAGCTAAAGCGCACTCTAGAAAAAGATCGTAATGACGGATTTCATAATTACCTCACCGGCCTGGATGCTACTGCTTCCTCGAATTATTCTTTATGGAAAGCCACCAGAAGACTAAAACGGCCCGTCAATGTCTCCCCTCCCATAAGAAATTCTGATGGTACCTGGGCACGAACAGACCAAGAGAAAGCCGGAACCTTCTCAGAACATCTTTCAAACGTCTTCACTCCTCATCCATATGATGGCTCACCAGAAGATGTAGCAGAAATTACCAACCACTTAAATAGTCCAAAAAATACGCAGGAAATTACTCTTAAATTTACAAAAACAGAAGTTGCCCGAATTATAAAAAAATCGGACCCAAAAAAAGCTCCAGGATACGACCTTATTACAAACCGTATATTACAAGAACTACCTGAATCTGGCATAACTTTCCTTACGTCACTATTTAATGCCATGACCAGACTGCAGTTCTTTCCCCTGGAGTGGAAGGTTGCGTAAATTGTAATGCTGTTGAAACCAGAAAAACAACCTGAAGAAACAAAATCGTATAGGCCCATAAGTCTGTTACCTATTCCATCCAAAATATACGAATCTCTACTGCTACAACGAATCTTGCCTATACTCCAAGAGAAGGAGCTAATTCCTGATCACCAGTTTGGATTTCGCAGTAAGCATGCCACTATCGACCAAGTGCACAGACTAACAAAACATATCATGGAATCACTTGAAAGTAAATCTTACTGCGCTAGTGCATTCTTGGACATATCCCAAGCGTTTGACCGCGTGTGGCATGAAGGATTGTAATTTAAATTGAAAAATGGACTGCCAGATCACCTTTATGGAATATTAAAATCATTTCTCCATCAGCGCCACTTCATAGTACAACAAGGGGAAGCACTGTCTGATCTCTGTCCTATAAAAGCAGGAGTTCCACAGGGCAGCGTGCTAGGTCCCATACTCTACTTGCTCTTCACTGCGGATCTGCCGACATCGGAATCCTTAATTACTGGAACCTTTGCTGACGATACCGCTATTCTAGCTACACATAGCAACCCAAAAATAGCCTCACAAATACTCCAAAAAGGACTAAATGACATATCTCACTGGCTCAAAAAGTGGCGGATTAAAGTCAATGAAACAAAATCAGTCAACGTAACATTCACCTTAAGAAGAGACTCATGTCCTCCAGTCACACTTAACAACATTGCAGTCCCACAGGCTGACCATGTGAGATACCTAGGATTGCACTTGGACAAAAGACTTACCTGGCAAAAACATATTTTCACTAAGAGAAAGCAACTTGGTATTCAAACGCGAAAACTTTACTGGCTCATTGGACGAAAGTCTCAACTGTCTCTCGACAACAAAATACTTCTGTACAAGGCAATACTCAAGCCTGTTTGGACGTATGGAATCCAACTGTGGGGTACTGCATCCCATTCAAACATTGAAATCATACAAAGGTTTCAAAATAAAGCACTCCGCATGATAACCAATGCCCCCTGGTTCGTACCCAACGAATTATTACACCGTGATCTACGCCTGCCCACTGTGAAACAGGAAATCATACGCCATACCAGAACCTATAAAGAGCGCATCGAGCGACACCCAAATACTCTGGCCCGCGTATTATTAGCGCGACGTTTAAAGCGTAAAATACCTCAAGATTTAATTCAATCACAGTAAACACAGCTACTGTTTTAACAATAAGGATGTGACACAGGTCACATACCGAGCGCGCCAGCGATAGCACCAACCAACATACTGCTGAATGTCCCACAAAGGAGACAGATTGTAGTAATGATACAAAACAAAAAAAAAAAAAAAAGTTCAAATCCAAAATCAAGACCGAATCCTCAAGTTCGACTTAAGGTTAAGCAGTCAATGTTTACACTCATCACCACTACCTAGTAGCAAGCAATCAAGCACCATTCTTTTTCAGGTTTTGATTAGCGCCGCCTTTGTTTTTAGAAATTTCAAAGATCTAGAGAGGAAGCTATTTTATTTATAAATAAGTTTTGCTGCTTTTTGTACCATCATGAGTTTTGGTTAACTTTTTAACCAAAACTCATGATGGTACAAAAAGCTGATTTAAAAACTTACGTCGCGGCGGCATCGGAAACTCTGCTCTGCTGCGTATCATCCATTTTGACAATAAATTCGCTACGTACAAATAACTTAACACTACATTTAACTCATCATATCACTCAATTCTAAGCTCAAATTATTAAAACAGGCAATATTGTTTATATTTTCAAACAATACGTTTTCAAAACACAACGGCCGCGATTCATTCAAAATTATATTTGACACAATTTGACAATTTGACGTAAATTTTTCGAATAACATTTTTAGTCTATGATAAACATGATAACGAGTCTTTTGAGTTCTTACCAACTCAATTTATTGCTAGCAACATTTTCATTATAATTTGTACCTTTCTATATTTACAATGAACCCGTCATCATACCAGGGTAAAATATATATGTAGCATTCGACTAACTTCGTTCATTAAAAATTAAATAAACTATAAAAAAAACACTAATAACAGAATTGTAACAACATAATTATTAGGATAGATAACTTCCACCGTCCACCTCAGTAATGCTAATTATGTGATGTGAATTACGATGACCACGTTGATTCATCAGCCTTTTTTCGAATTTTGTAACAATTATTGTAGAATGTGATGGTTGCGGTAGGTATCTAGGAAAAAGTTTTGGACACAATCACACAACCAACTGGTTACCTATAAACAGTACGTATAACCATCTTGCTATAACGGGAGTCTTCACATATTAATATATTCTATGTGGGTACTGCATCATGTCATGTGGGTACTACATTATCATCACCAAAACTACTTATCCCAAACCGAAAAGTGGTCACTTCCTGTATTCACATTTACCTCCGTTCAGATAAAGAAATCGTAGAATTACTTACAGGACAAAAAGTACACCAAGCGCAGTGAACGTTAGTAGGGTAGTATACACGGAACAAATAGCTAGCCAAATGAGAACAATGGCATAGTCTACACTCACTGAATCAGACATTAGAAAGCATAGCAAATTTAACTACATTGTTTCTTCTATAAAATAACTAACAATTTAAAATAATTTTACTTCCCAATTTTGCTACCATGGATCCGAACATGTCATTTTGACAATAGTGAGATATTTGTTCTTCATTCTAGCAAAGCGAGATGCCAGAATGTTATACTTTTATACAGAAAAGGGTCCCATGAGGTCCTATGTTAAACTTAATATTTATGTCACTGACCCTGGACTGAAGCGATAACCGCCGCCCATGGACACCCGCAACACCAGAGGAGTCACAAGTGCGTTGCCCGCCTTTTTTAAAAGGGTTTGGGCCTTTTTTTTTTTTTTTTTTTTTTGTTGACGGGGTTGGAACAAACCGGTAACCTCATTCACTCGGCGAAACACAACGCAAGCGTTGTTTCACGCCGGTTTCCTGTGAGGCCGTGGTATCACTCCGGTCGAGCCAGCCCATTCGTGCCGAAGCATGGCTCTCCCACGTTAAAAGAAGAACTACTTGTCACAACTAGTTATCTTTTTTTTATCGTTAAATGTGTTTCTTATTTATACGTGTATAAATAAGAAAAAAGGTATCTAAAGTTCGCCTTGCTGACCTCATTTTAGTGTTCCAAAATGTAAATTAGTGAAAATTTAGGCTATAATAATATAAAAGTACCTATCTCAGTTTGGGTTGGCAATAAATCTTATGAAATAACAATATTCTATGACTGACTTCCTTTGTTTTGTAAAATTAATCATTAAAACGTATTGAATTTATTTAACTTAAAATTATTATTATTATAAGCTTTAAATTTTCAAATTTTTTTCTTAAGATATCTATGGTTTGTACATTCATTATTTTTAAAAACTGCCGAAAAATTACGTAGAATGGAACGTTGAATGTCATATGACTATCGACGTCAGCGCTACCAACATAATCTGCGTGTCCACCATTTTTACGCAGCTGATGTTTGTTTGAGATAAAATAATTTAGAATCCTTTCTAAATATTATCTTAAAATGGGTGCCTCTTTCATCCCTATCACTGTTTTCACCGTGCTGTGGGGTATCGTGGGAATTGTCTGCCCCATCTTCGCCCCTAAAGGACCAAATAGAGGGTAAGTTCTTGCACCTCCTTACTTTGAAAACTTTTTGCTTATTTTCGACTAAATCTGGTATTCCGTGGCTCTATTCCAGGATTATCCAGGTGGTATTGATGCTGACCGCTGCCACATGCTGGTTATTGTAAGTATTTTCAGTATTATAAGATCAAACTGAGTCATAGAATTTTTGGCCTCAAGTAATTAACTAATCACTTAGCTACGTTAGTCCTTGCATTTCTAGCAGGCCCCTAGAATTGTCCTTGATTTATTTATTCCCTTCTATGGAAAACTTACACAGTAAGCAGCATATAAGAAATATCATATAAGAAAAAGAAATGTGGGTCACAGAGTCGCGTTGTGAACAATGTACTGTAGTTGCAAATATTTCTGATACATAATTTGAAAAATAATAAGATCTTTATTAAGTATGTAGGAGACTCTGGTTAGGGTCATACCCGAGTCGCCATCAGAAGTAGTACTTAGAGACTATTGCTTGTGGGCTACTGTGGGTTATGCTGGTTCAAACATTAAAACACACATTTAGAAGTCTTGCAGGTATTTCATTTATTTAACCAGACTTCTTAGTAGTACTTTGTACGTCAGTATTAGAATACTGACAACCCCCAAAACGCCCACCCTTCGTGGCTTCGCTAGCGTCATTGGGAGAAGAAGCCACAAGAAACTCCCAATCAATGATAATGGTTTGTTACGATTATTATAACGTTAGCAACAACTATGTACCTAGTTAGATTCATAAAGGAACTCGCGACAGTATAACGATTAAAGCGACTCAAACTATATCGTTAGCAACAACTATGTAGTAAGATTCATAAAGGAACTCGCGACAGTATAACGATTAAAGCGACTCAAACTATATCGTTAGCAACAACTATGTAGGTAGATTCATAAAGGAACTCGCGATGTATAACGACGCGCACAAGTCGGACCCGGGATGAGATGAGATACTTCCCCGACCGGAGTCAGGCACGGAATGTGCGCTGCCGCAGCTCGGCTTCACCGATGCAGTCGTTCCCCTTCCAACCGTCTGTCGCAATTGATACCATTTAGCACCACCGGGTGGCGCCGTCGTCGCAACACGGCGACAGACCGTCCGCAATCATGTCTCGCTCCGACACGGCCATTCTGACATGACACACGTCCTCGTGTGTCGACCTGTAACCAAAACTCAACGAAAACACTTGTTCGACTCGGCCAGTCCTGACCCAAGTAGATGGGGAATAAAAGCACTGATCAAAATCATTACAGGTTTTAATAACCAATACTTTCTATCGTAACTCACATGTTAAAGAACCATCTATACTCTACCCAATAATAGGATACTCATTATATTACAGTGCCCATGTGACCTCCATTGAGTAATCATCATCATCACATTTATAACATCATAACTAACATGCTAAACGAAATCCATACGGTCTTCAACACGTAACCCCTCTGGTTACTAACACAACAGGCAACCTCTATCCAGTTACCACACGTAACCCCCATCTGGTTACTAACACAACAGGCAACCTCTATCCAGTTACCACACGTAACCCCCATCTGGTTACTGACACAACACGCAACCTCTATCCAGTTACCACACGTAACCTCCATCCGGTTACAAATATAACACATCTGGACCACACAAATGCGTCCCTCCAATCAACCCCAAACAGGTATGGCCCGGACGACATTTGTCTCTGAGACCAGGATAAACAGAACCATCTGGACCGGACTTAAGTGTCCCTTCAACCAACCATACAACAGGTCTGGCCCGGACGACATAAGCCCGATCAGGATCGACCTCGTAAACCTTCTGGACCGAACTTAAGTGTCCTTTCAACCAACCATTCAACAGGTCTGGCCCGGACGACATAAGCCCGACCAGGATCGACCTCGTAAACCTTCTGGACCGAACTTGAGTGTCCTTTCAACCAACCATTCAACAGGTCTGGCCCGGACGACACAAGTCCGACCAGGATCGACTCACCAGCGGCATCTCTTAACCAGGAGTTTGCCTTAACCAGGGGTATCCCTTAGCCAGGGGCATCCCTATCGCAAGGCCCAGCTAGCCCCCAGGGTGACTACTGTAGCGCATGTCGTCAACACCGCCATCGCCACGCCCAGCTAGACCCTCAGGGGGACCACTGTAACGCACGACATCGCTGCCCAAGTAATTCTACAATTTCAAACGGTCCCTTGTAAGCCCAACTTACTAAATCAGCAACATCTAACTTGGCTCTTTAACCAAGTCAAACATTGAGAAATTGAGAATAATCGAAATGACAATTATCACCAGCCAAAGCCATGTAAGTACCATAGTCATTCAGAACAACATTTTAAAAATCTACAGCAACAAAAACCTCCAGCAGATCGCTCGTGTGCATCACTCAGTGACTACACAGACTACGGTCTCTCTAGACCCTGACCTCCACCAGAGCTGAACGCGCATCGCACCGATTCTATCGGGCTACGACTACGCAACAATCACTGGTACTGTCGTACACAATACGGCCACTAGAAACCTTTACTTGATCTCAAATTAAGCTTGCTCATCAACAATATCGAAACTACTACCAATATCAACATTGACTGGTACGTGACCTTCTGGCATTTTAAGATAATTATCGTGAAATGCAGAATGACAGTATTCAGATTCAGAATTGTAAAGAGAAAAATACAGCTCACCATTATGTTCCTATACGTGTCTGAAGGTAGTGCTGACTGCTCGCTCTGCGCCGCATCATGTTATGGCGGTAACCGACTTGGTATCATAACACCTTGCATCATAACTTCGCTAAGCACCAGCAGAAAAAAACAGCCATCATCTGATAAACATGCGTTCATCAGAATACAACATCACGGCAGCACATCTGCCTTGAATCACCAGAAGCTACCGAACTCCGGATTGACCTCCAACTGTAGCTCAGTAGACGCACCCGTACACGTTACGTACCCGTACGCACTGCTCAGAAATCTGCAATCTCACATTAGTAGGAACGCGCCAATGGCGGTAGTTTTGCCTTATAACAAGAAAACACTGCAAAGCTCTAAAGCTCTTTCCGATCAGACTTTAAAAATCAGTAACAGCTTTCTTAAACATATTATCAAATGATTTACAATGTACCTATCAGGAGATACGACAAGTTATTTGAACTAGGGTACAATCAGTACACACTATGTCCAATAAAATTGCTTCAATTACAAGTCTGCACTATCCATAATGTTCGCGTTTTGATATTAGTCTAATGTAGGGTAGATGTACCTACTGGTAAAGTATTCCATTGCAGTCACCTTGTACAGATGCTCACTTACAAAGGTCAAGAGATTTAACAAGAACGGTAGTACGTGTTGGCATTACACACTATTCTTTTAAGGGTCCAATTCATTCTATGTTGCAACAACAAAATGAATACCAAATAAAATAATTTGCACTATTAACTATCAGCATCGATCCCATTTTTTCTCGTGTCTTTCCATAGAATCTACACACCGATTCAATCCACCAATTAAACAGCTTTAAGCGATTCCTACTCGAAGGGAGCGCACACATTACACGTGATAGGTACCTATCAACTATCTAGCCAAACGCATTACACTTCGAGGAGTGAACCACGCCCAGCAATGGGACAGCATATGGGTTGATTTCTACCCACATTCTAATTGTTATAAATAGGCGCTGAACAGCAAATAATAAAATGTTACGTTCAATTCTAATAAGTAGGTACTCGATCACAACTTCACAGAATCTGAGCTCGATTTTACCGAACATGGTTACTAAATTTTACTAATAGTCACCCAGTATAAGAATTGTTGTGAAATTGTAAACACTCACCAGATATTGCAGGAATCCGCATCAAGGATAAATCACATACCTACATGGGTGAATTGTCCTGCCTTTATGCTTGAACCAACACCTTATCCCACTTCTGATGTAGGAGACTCTGGTTAGGGTCATACCCGAGTCGCCATCAGAAGTAGTACTTAGAGACTATTGCTTGTGGGCTACTGTGGGTTATGCTGGTTCAAACATTAAAACACACATTTAGAAGTCTTGCAGGTATTTCATTTATTTAACCAGACTTCTTAGTAGTACTTTGTACGTCAGTATTAGAATACTGACAACCCCCAAAACGCCCACCCTTCGTGGCTTCGCTAGCGTCATTGGGAGAAGAAGCCACAAGAAACTCCCAATCAATGATAATGGTTTGTTACGATTATTATAACGTTAGCAACAACTATGTACCTAGTTAGATTCATAAAGGAACTCGCGACAGTATAACGATTAAAGCGACTCAAACTATATCGTTAGCAACAACTATGTAGTAAGATTCATAAAGGAACTCGCGACAGTATAACGATTAAAGCGACTCAAACTATATCGTTAGCAACAACTATGTAGGTAGATTCATAAAGGAACTCGCGATGTATAACGACGCGCACAAGTCGGACCCGGGATGAGATGAGATACTTCCCCGACCGGAGTCAGGCACGGAATGTGCGCTGCCGCAGCTCGGCTTCACCGATGCAGTCGTTCCCCTTCCAACCGTCTGTCGCAATTGATACCATTTAGCACCACCGGGTGGCGCCGTCGTCGCAACACGGCGACAGACCGTCCGCAATCATGTCTCGCTCCGACAAGTATTTTTTTATTTTGTACTATAATCACATGATTAACTTATTTACTGTCCTGCTGTAGGAGTCTCACGCTGGCAGGCTTAAAATACAAGGAAAAACACACAGGCTTACATGTTTCATCTTCAAGACTTATGCAAGTGATAATAAATACAATAAATAATAGTAAATGAATTTCAAGGCCTGTACATGTCTTGGATTTAAACATGATGTAGCCTTGAGACTGTAAGCCTTTGACATCCATAGTCACATCCACCAAACAGGAGATAATAATATAATATTAGCATAGGGCAACATAAAAAAGGATTTTTTTAAAGAAAACCTTTTTGATCCACACTAGGATTTTGTCCTGTATTGTGGGTGCATTATTAAACACAAATTTTCACATACACAAACACACAGTTCCCAGACCCGGAACAACTACCTAGAGGAAAATGTTTCATTATTTATTTGTACTTTTCTTTTGTATTTTCCATCCTGAGATTATAAAGTTATTTTAGTGAAGGAAAAATTACTAAATGTTTCAGCTGGCTGTGTGCTTACATGGCGCAAATGAACCCCCTCATCGGACCCAGACTTGACAACGAAACACTCATCTGGATGTCACGCACTTGGGTAAGAATTAACACAAATATTTATTAACCTGAACCCCGAATGGTTAGGCAGAGGCATACAAATTTACACCCACAGTTGACCGGTTTGTTTAATGAGAATGTCATAGGTAAGACCAATAACACTGCTCAACATGGGAATCAAACGTAGGACAATCACTAAGCTAATGAGGTTTTGAAATATTGGTATTGCCAAAATATTGATTTGAGGAGGTCTGTTAGCGTGATATTTGTCACTTTGTGTTTCACATTTGAATGGAAGAACGAGCTGTTACAGCTGACTTGCATGCATCAGTCATTGTCTAGCTGGAACAATATATTTTTCATCCCATCTATTCGAAAAGGACGAATAGATGGGACGAATGACTTGGTTCGCCTTTAAGTGCACCCAAAGATGGTGTTTTCTAGAAGAAACTTTTAGCGGGCAGTAATGAGCTTTTAATCCTCTCTATAAGTGCGCCGCAATTTACTTTGCCGCGCACTTTTTAAATTTGGAACATCTTTGTGTTCAGCGCCAAAGAGATCGAACGCAAATATTGTTTGAAAGACTGGCTGGTACGACGACCTAAGGTCGCGCCATCGGCGCCGCCGCTGGTTGATGAGGCGCCTTTTATTTTCTCATAGTGGGTGACGAAAAGTAGAGTGTATCACTCGGCCGCAAAATATATTTTTGGCTCGGGCGACTTACTTTGAATCCCTAGCTACGTTCAGGATTCTACCAAAGAATCCCTCACTTCGCTCTGGATTCAAAAAGCGCCCTCGCCGTAAAAATATTACTTTGCTCCCTTATAATACAATCTACTATTCTTTAACCTACTATACTATACTGATATTGTTGAAATAGTCTTTATCCTTGACCTTGCAATTCAGGGTCATGATACAATAATGTCTATTCAATTTGTTACTATAGATTTTGTTTTTATAAATAACCAACTGTTAACCGCGACTTCTTCAAATAAGAAATAACAAAAAAAAGTCTAATCAGTGAAAGTCCCGTCAAAACCGGTCCAGCCATTTCAGAGATTAGCCGAAACAAACAGATAGACAGACAAAAATTGAAAAAAAATTTGTTTTGGTATATGTACCGTTTATACATGCACTTAGTAAAAAGCGGTTATTTTAATATTACAAACATACACTCAATTTTATTTATTTGTATAGATTCATAACATAACATACCATCACGCCTGTATTTCCTTAAAGGTAAGGCAGAGGCGTACTAATGTACACCCACAGTTCGCCGGTATGTTTAGGTCTCATGTAATAGACTGGGAGTCTATTGCCATTAACCGGGCACAAATTCCAAACTCCTAGCCGCTGCTGGGAATTTCATAGAAAACCCAATAACACTTTGCTCGACCTGGGAATCGAACCCAAGACGTCTTGCGTAGCAGTCGAAGTCAGGACCACAAGGCTAATGAGGCAGGCATTGATAAAAAAATGAGTAGCTCATTTTTTTTTTAACACTAAGGTGGCAATGAAGCTTACGGCCTGCTTTATGGTAAGCGGTTACCGTAGCCTATGGACGTGTGCAACACCAGAGGTGTCGCTCGCGCTCTCGACCCTGTAAAAACCTTTATACTCCGTTTTAGGGTTCCGTACCTCGAAAGGAAAAAACGTAAACATACCGGCGAACTGTGGGTGTACATTAGTACGCCTCCTTAGAACCTAACCCTTCGGGGAATACAGGCGTTGAGGTATGTTATGTTATAAAAAATGCGTCGACAATCCTAAATGGCATTTCCGGCAATTCCTCCGTAACATACCATCACGCTGCATTAGTCAAACGGTTAGGCGGAGGTATATATACTAATAGATATACTAAATATTTTTTGGTGGTTTTGCTTTATTTTTATTTCAACATAGCTTCTGCCCGCGACTTCGTCCGCGTAGCGTGATGATATATAGCCTATAGCCTTCCTCAATAAATGGGCTATCTAACACTGAACGAATTTTTCTAATCGGACCAATAGTTCCTGAGATTATCGCGTTCAAGCAAACTTGGCAGGTGGCAGGAAGCTGAAGGGGATCATCATCTCCTTACAGGTGGTAAGAAGATGATGATCCCCTTCAGCGGCTTGTAGTATGTTTTGATTGAAGCTCACTTCAAGATATAGCCAATATTGTTAGTTGATAATTGAGTATTGAGTATCCGAGCGGAACTTTAGTAAAATATGTCACGGGAACAGGAATAATAATAGAACGCTAAATGAGGATATGTCCTTTAGAGCGTTTGTTGGGCCCGAGCGGACACAAGCTCGGTCCGCACGGATACAAAACAAACGCTTTAAAGGCTGATGAATAACGTATTTATTTGGATAAGGATTAATAATATCATGTTTATAAAAACACCTACGCAAATAATGCATTTGGAATTTTAGAACAAAGTTAGCATAAAAAAGGTTATATTGAGCCAACCTTAAAAGATAGACATATGCTGTCGTGGACTTTTTTTTAGAACTTTTAAAGAGGAACAATTATGTCATATATGATTTTTGCGAAACTTTAACCGTTTACACAGCGCACGCATCGGAAGCTCTCAAAAGGAAAAAAAAACTAATTTTAGAACAAAGTTAGCATAAAAACGGTTATAGTGAGCCAACCTTAAAAGATAGACATATGCTGTCGCGGACTTTTTTTTAGAACTTTTAAAGAGGGACAATTCTGTCATATATGATTTTTGGGAAACTTTAACCGTTTACATAGCGCACGCATCGGAAGCTCTCAAAAGGAAAAATCCCCGATTTTCAAACATTCTTCATTGATGCTCCGCTCCTATTGGTCTTAGCGTGATGATATATAGCCTATAGCCTTCCTCGATAAATGAGCTGTCTAACACTGAAATAATTTTTCAAATCGACCCAGTAGTTCCTGAGATTAGCGCGTTCAAGCAAACAAACAAACAAACAAACAAACTCTTCAGCTTTATATATTAGTATAGATAGATAGAAGTATAGATTTTCATTAAGGCTGATCGTTTAGCTCAGCCCGCCCAATTCAAATTACAACTGGTTTTTCGCAATTTGTAGATCTTTATCACATTCTAGATTCCTAGCTGTAGTAATTGCGCCATTAGCTATACAATATTCACAACTGAGCATTAAAACTTTTGCTTGTAAATCGATATTGTAGCTAAAAGTAGTGTAACTTCTGTAACGTTTATTAAGCAAAGTTTTTAATGCTCAGTCTTTAATCTGGTTGTCCCATTGATGGCTAGCGTGGTGGACTATAGCCTAATCCCTCTCATTCTGAGAGAGGAGACCCGTGCCCAGCAGTGGGACAGTATATGGGTTGATGAAAAAAAAAATATATAAATATATGCCTGTGTAGTACTATTTACGTCGACCCTGTGTTGTAGATCATAGCGCATTGCCTCGTCTATATTTAAACCACTCTAGGAGCAAGGTCGCTCAAGGATTTCACCTAGTTTTCTTGTTAACCCCTCGTGCTAAGCTAATTGCTTGTGTTACGAGTGGGTTCGCATCGGTAGTGCAATGTGTGGGTTTTAAACCGGCAACTACTTGATCGCAAGTGTGATGCCATAGCCATTAGGCACTTCTTCCACCTCTACCGTTTTTTGATAAAAACCTTCTTTGAAATAAAACTACTTACGGATTTTATCGTGGTATATTGATATTATTTAATTTCCGACGTTTCGGATCCACTACAGCGTCCATGGTCGCTAATAACTAACAAAAATGTAAGGTAGCTGTTAGTAATTTTAACATTAAGACGTCCAACACCTCAGTCTGCCCGTGATCATGGATGCTTTGCCGTGGGAGAGCCATGCTTCGGCACGAATGGGCCGGCTCGACCGGAGTGATACCACGGCCTCACAGAAAACCGGCGTGAAACCACGCTTGCATTGGGTTTCGCCTAGTGAATGAGGTTACCGGAGGCCCAAACCCTTTTAAAAGGCAGGCAACGCACTTGTGACTGACTCCTCTGTTGTTGTTGTTGCGGGTGTCCATGGGCGGCGGTTAACGCTTACCATCAGGTGATCTGTCTGCTCGTTTACTCCTATCCCATAAAAAAAATGTAAGAAGTAAAAGTATTTTTCAGTAAATCACACTCAAATGAAGGTAGTTCGAACGACATAATTAGAATGCTCGCTCTTCGTGTATTTGTGACCGTTAGTCTAAATCATCACGCCTGTATTCCACGGAGGGTTAGGCAGTATTATATTACCCTATACATTTTATGCTGTTACGTTTTATGTAGGTCTAATTGTAAAAGTGGGCGAGTCTATTGCCAATCCATACTCCTGAGTCTTTGACTATCTATCCCAGGACAAGTGACGTGCTTATTTCTATGAACAAAAAAGTCTGTCACTTTTGGTGCGGGGGGAGGAAACACTACATAGACATTGCTGCACACATACTCAAAATCATTTTGTATCGCCACGAACTCACACATATTAAATTCTTCACCACTAACACAATTTACGCACACATAGAGGTCAAATACGTCAACATACAAGAATTGACAACAATACGAACGTATAATACAATAAAAATAATTAGGAAGCTGCTATGTCGATATTTTATATCGATAGATTATTTTAGGAAGAATGGAGAAAAACGTAACAACATTACAAATTATTTTTATATGTAATTATTTATTTGCAAAATTAAAATCATCCATACACACCTTTTTAATATCTTGCGTCATAATTATTTTCAATGCAATGCTCTCATTGCATGCTAATGAAATACAAAACAAAGGAACTGTTTAGGTATAGATAAATAGGTGTAACATACTATGTAATTGGAAAATAAACGCACGGGTGACAGAAATCGCAAACTTTTCGAAATACATATTCTATAGCCTATGTTAATCTTGAATAATGTAGCATTCAAATGGTGAAAGAAAAAACGAAATCGGCCTAGAAGTTTTTGAGTTTATTTGTTACATACATTGATACATACAAATCTTTCCTCTTTATAATATTAGTATAGATAGAGCGTATATTGGGGACGTTATGTTACAAATACTTTGATACCAATTAGTTTGATTCTTTCATTTTGATTTTTTCTTTTCTTTGCCAGGCTGATATATTAGGAATAACACTAGACAGAGCATTTTGTTTCCCACGAGATATAAGTAGGAGTAAATACGATTTTGTTCATTATGTCGCGCGTTAATATGAACAGAAGCGCTACGCTAGAGGTTCTGGGTACGATTCCCCGGTCGAGCAATGTGTTATTTGAGATTTTCTATAAAATTAAGGGTTGATGCCCGATTAATGGCAATAGGCTCGCCCCCTAAGTACGCATCTGTCTAACCCTTCGGGGAATAAAGACGTGATGGTATGTCGTGTTCCGTACTCTCGTTATTTCTTTGAGCCGGATATCGAAAAAAGAAAATAATGTGTTTGAAGAAACACCCCGAGAGGCAGGGCATAGTGGAATTGAATAACTCACTTACAATTGGAGCTGCCCAACTGGGGAAACACCTACACTTTGCAGAAAATAGTAGCCAAATAACATAGCACTGTACTACTAGTATTCTATTATCTGTGACTGTACTATGTTGTGTTCCTAACGGTGAGCAAGATTGCCAGAGCTCCGCGAGGAAGCGTTATGTTGGCAGTGGGGGTACCGGTGTTGTGGGTTGTCTACCGGGTGTGAAAAGATTTTTACAGGTTCGGCAACGGGCGAGTGATACCCCAGGTGTTGCAAGCGTTCATATAATAGGGTACATTAACACTATATATACACTTACCATCAGGCGGGACATGTGCTGGTTTTCCACCTAAGCGGTAAAAGAAACCCCAGACCTTCTAACCATACCGTATCTTAGAAATCATTTTCAATGATTTTAGAAATACGATTTAAATATGTTAATTTATAAATTCTTTTGTCAACAAATTTATCCGCAACGGCTTAAGCATTTATCAATCACACCTATATTATCATTTTAAATGAAGGTCTTTTGTAGATCTGAAAAAGTAACAAATAAAATATCTAATACTGGATATCAAAAATAATCAATAATCTTAGTTAGTCATTTCCAAAAATGTTATTTTATTAAAATATAGTGATATCATAAATTCATGATATTCATCTTTAGTGATCTTTAGCAATTATTATAATTTGGTCTTACATTGAACACGAAAATAATATCGATATCGATTCGAAATCGTAAACAAACACTATCACATCATTAATTAAAATGACAAAACAAAAGAGGGACATAGTCTCGCTACACTTTTTAAAATTCGAGTTTTATGCATTATGTCATAATATATATAAGGCCTATAATTGCCAAAAAACGGTAATTCTGCATTAAGACCTATAATTGGAAATCAGAAATGGTGACATCCTATTGGATGATATATAATTGAAATCAAAAAATGACATTTTGATGGATATTTCAAATTTAAATCTTACGTGTATTAGCAGAAGGCTGATATTGTTAGTAAAAAAAATTTGCTAGTCTCGTGGGGAGTGCGGATAGTCTCGTGGGGAGTGCGGGTAGTCTCGTGGGGAGTGCATGCTTGAACTAAACGATTATTTTATACTCGATTATTGAATCGATAACGTCCTCGATCTTTTTTAATAAATTGTATTATGTGATTTAAATAGAAATAAATGAACTTTAATACTTACATACGGAAAATAACTCCATCTTTATCTAAATAAGATATTAGATATTTTTTTGCATACATTAACTGCACGTATATCGGTATTTACACGGAGCATTTATGATGACCTTACTGAGCGGAAACGATTCTGTTAATGAAAAATCGATTTCGGAAACAGTTTTGATAAACGCGTTAGATTTTTTAATCCACTACCTTGACAGAGGGGAATGATCATGAGAGGCGGGTCCTTATAGATAGATAGTCAAAGTCCTGAGTATATTTTCCTAATAGAACCAAACTCCGCTGATAATGCAGAATGCACAACTTCTTCATGGAAAACCAGTACCTATATACCCTATACCCGAAAATATCCTTATCTATACTAATAATAAAGCTGAAGAGTTTGTTTGTGTGCTTGAACGCGCTAATCTCAGGAACTACTGGTCCGATTGGAAAAAATCTTTTAGTGTCAGATAGCCTATTTATTGAGGAAGGCTATAGGCTATATATCATCACGCTACGCGGACAAAGTCGCGGCAGAAGCTAGTAGCTAATATAAACGTGAGTTTGTTAGGACGTATGGGGATGTAGGGATTTTTGTTATTCTTTCACGTCAGAACGGCTGAACGGATCTGTATAAAATGTTGTACACAGATAATCGGGTATAGGGTTGCCAGGTTGCCAATCCTAATAGCCGGACAGATCAGCCAGTTTAGCCGGACATTTGGGTAAAAAGGCCGGACACCCTACATTATTGAAGATTCTGTGTTGGCGTGAGGGAGCAAGCGGCCTGCGCTTGGCCACTCTCAGCGCTCGCTCGTTTGCGAAATGTCAAAAGCCTAACAAAAGCCGGACACTGTTTATTTTGGCCGGACACGCAATCAAAAAGCCTACCTATGTCCGGCTTTATCCGGACGCCTGGCAACCCTAGTCGGGTATAACACATAGGTAGGCTACATTTTATCCAGTTTGACCCAATTCTGATGTCAGCGCAGATGAAGTCGCGGGCAGAAGCAAGTGGTATATATGTAATTATCATTTATTAAAATCTCTTTTCTGTTTCAGGGTAACAAAATCACTGCATAAGCATGAAGACAGCTATCATACCTTAGCCTTAAGTGTTGGAAGTTTTGTGTCGACTTGAATCATATTATACATGCTATTGTAATTTAAATAAACTTATTTATGTCAACCTCTATCGATGCAATCGTGTATATATTTTAAAATAAGCGGGAAATGTAAACACTTTTAAAACAAAAATTTTAAAAAAATTGCAGTACCTACATTTAAAATTATTTTTTGTCTATGGCTTGTTGTAAATGTCAAAGACCAGAGACTACGACGATTGATGAATGAAGATTTGCTATCATTCCAATGAATAAACTTGTAATTCTGCCACTTGAATGTATAAAATCCTCTAACTTTATTGTAGAATAATAAATTTATTTCAGTTAAATATGTGAGTTGCTTTATTTTTAAATGTCATCATTATATCAGCCAAAAGAGATCCACTCCCTAATCAAGGTTTCTTAAATTGATTTTCATAAGGACCGGGTAGTTTGGTACTAGATGGTGATTGTATGTGTGTGTAAAATGTCGCATGAGATAAAATGATTTATAATTCGACGAGAGGAAGAACGTGGGAAAAACTAATAGGATTTTGGTTTCTTACCTTTTTTTAGTTACCTACATTAAATCATAGATCAATCGTTTATAACGCGTAAGAAGCAGGAAAGGAAGAGATAAAATAAATACCAAGTCTCAAAATATACAAAAAAATTTAATCATAATCCATTTCAGAAATAGTGCTGTAGGTCGTCGATAGAGAGGTAGAAGTATTCGTGTATGACGACGGCGAAGACCTCCGTGATCTGGAAATAGACACAAAAACTGGGATAGGAGTTAGTTTGAACTTTGAATTAGACTCAATAGTACAACTTTATACTACTAAAGATATTCAATAGCATTTGACTAATTCTCTTCTTTTAGATACTTGTCACAAGTATTTCTTTTTTTTTTAACGCCAAATTTGTAACCACGCCGATGAAACACATTGCCTTGTCTTTTGTTCTAACCTTAGGATATTTAACTTTTTCTGCTCTAAGGTCCAACACACCGTATGACATGACACGTCCCTAAGGTGTTATTTTATATCAAACTAGCTTCTGCCCGCGGCTTCGCTCGCATGAAGCTCAAAAACCAACAGTGATGATCTCTCTTAGTATGGGTCTCTATACATTTGAGAGGTCAAGCTGTATCTCAGGTTCGGTTTAATTAATCGAGATAACAAGTTCACCAGTTTTTAAATTGGAGCATATACTTTTTAAGAGTGATAACAAAATTAAAATCTATTCAGTAGTTTTTGCGCCAACCCGTAACAAACAGAGAAATAGACAGAAAATTTAAAAATCACATTTTTGGGTTCGGAGACGTTTATATACCATAACCCACGTGTTTTTTTTCTTCAAGGTTTCTTAAATTGATTTTCATAAGGACCGGGTAGTTTGGTACTAGATGGTGATTGTATGTGTGTGTAAAATGTCGCATGAGATAAAATGATTTATAATTCGACGAGAGGAAGAACGTGGGAAAAACTAATAGGATTTTGGTTTCTTACCTTTTTTTAGTTACCTACATTAAATCATAGATCAATCGTTTATAACGCGTAAGAAGCAGGAAAGGAAGAGATAAAATAAATACCAAGTCTCAAAATATACAAAAAAATTTAATCATAATCCATTTCAGAAATAGTGCTGTAGGTCGTCGATAGAGAGGTAGAAGTATTCGTGTATGACGACGGCGAAGACCTCCGTGATCTGGAAATAGACACAAAAACTGGGATAGGAGTTAGTTTGAACTTTGAATTAGACTCAATAGTACAACTTTATACTACTAAAGATATTCAATAGCATTTGACTAATTCTCTTCTTTTAGATACTAGTCACAAGTATTTCTTTTTTTTTTAACGCCAAATTTGTAACCACGCCGATGAAACACATTGCCTTGTCTTTTGTTCTAACCTTAGGATATTTAACTTTTTCTGCTCTAAGGTCCAACACACCGTATGACATGACACGTCCCTAAGGTGTTATTTTATATCAAACTAGCTTCTGCCCGCGGCTTCGCTCGCATGAAGCTCAAAAACCAACAGTGATGATCTCTCTTAGTATGGGTCTCTATACATTTGAGAGGTCAAGCTGTATCTCAGGTTCGGTTTAATTAATCGAGATAACAAGTTCACCAGTTTTTAAATTGGAGCATATACTTTTTAAGAGTGATAACAAAATTAAAATCTATTCAGTAGTTTTTGCGCCAACCCGTAACAAACAGAGAAATAGACAGAAAATTTAAAAATCACATTTTTGGGTTCGGAGACGTTTATATACCATAACCCACGTGTTTTTTTTTTAATATCTTCAATGTACAGACACAATTTTTTTTACAATTTTATAATAGTAGAGAAGAAAAACTGAGGTGCCACAACTCTTGTGTCATCTTAGCCACTTATAAAGCTCAAAGTCAGTCAGCGAGCTTCGGAAAGATCTATACGGAAATAGGTACAAAGTTGAATCGGAAAATCTATAGAAGTAGAGCTGACAATATTGATGGCTGCTGAAGCAGAAAAGTTCTTGATCGGGACTCGCTACGGAAAATACAGCATAGGGGAACGGCTTCCAACAATTCGCAAAAGGCCTGAAATCGCTTGGAGTCGTTGGATGCAAACGGCTGTCAAAGAGGACCTTTTTGGGCATCCATTAACTGCTTAGCTGATAATATAAAGTCTGTGAATGAATAAAGTATACCCAAAAATCCCAATCCAACCTTTTTCTGAATCTGGTTTTCTGGACCTTATGCTTTCTAGCAGGCACCTTTTTCTTTTGTTTTCTTTTCCGAGGCTTTTTCATCTCTTTCTTGTCAACGTCCATCTGGCTCTGACTACCGATAGAACTATCATCGCTAATCTTTTGTTCGCGTCGATTTGACTCACGTTTTCGACGATCCTTATAAACCTCACAGGAGTCTTTGGGTACCACTTTCCAAGATCCTTTTCCTTCCGCCCGCTGAGCTTTCTAAGCGCCAAAGAAAAGAAAAATATTTTATTGTTGAGCATTTTTAGTTGTATTGTACCTAAATTCAACCAAACCGTATTATTCCAGTAATCAGCATAACATACCATCAAGCCTGTATTCCCCGAAGGGTTAGGCAGAGGTGTACTAAGGTACACCCACAGTTCGCCGGTATGTTTAGGTTCCATGTAATAGGGGGCGAGCCTATTGCACTTTAACCGGGCACAAATTCCAAACTCCGAGCTGCTACTGAGAATTTCATAGAAAAACCCAATAACACTGCTCGACCTGAGAATCGAACCCAGGACCTCTAGCGTAGCAGTCGCACTTGGGACCACTAGACTTACGAGGCAGTAATCAGCATAGTGGACTATAATGTATTCCTTCATATTTTGAGAAGAGACCCGTCCAGTAGTGGAACGCTAAATGGGATGTTAATATTTAGCATTTTACGTGCGGATCGTCCACCTCAGCCCGCCAAATTCAAATTTCAATTGGTTTTTCGCAATTTGTAGGTCTATATCACATTCTAGATTCCTAGCTGTAGTAATTGCATAATTAGCTATACAATATTCACAACTGAGCATTAAAAACTTTGCTTAATAAACGTTAACGAAGCTAAAATTAGGTACAATCGTCAATTTTGGCCAAAAATGACGATTGTACCTGAATTTAGCTACAATATCGATTTACGAGCAAATTTTTTAATGCTCAGTTGTGAATATTGTATAGCTAATGCCGCAATTACTACAGCTAGGAATCTAGAATGTGTTATAGACCTACAAATTGCGAAAAACCAATTGAAATTTGAATTTGGCGGGCTCAGGTGAACGATCCGCCTTAACGTTGGAACGCACTCGGTGAAGGAAAAAATCGTAAGGATACTGATGAAGCTTGATAAAAGTACTTTAAATCTAAATGTGGGAGAACCCGTGACCATTTGTAGATAGAATAATAGATTTTATGATATATAAATAATAGACTAACGTTTTCACGAAGAACTTCATTTAGATTATTGAGAAATTGTCCAGATATACTGTCATCGTTCCAACCCCAACTTTCCTTTGATCTCTTTTTATATTTTTTCTTATTTATACGTGGATGTATAAAAGGTTTTTTCGGAATTTTAGTTCGCCTTGATGACCTCATTTTAGTATTCCAAAATGTAAAATATGTAGTGAAAATTTCGGCTAATAATAAAAAAGTATCTCAGTTTGGGTTGTCAATAAATCTTATGAAATGACAATATTCTATGACTGATTGATTATATTCCTTTGTTTTGTAAAAAATGAATAAATATAAGGTATTGAATTTATTTAACTTTAAATGATTATAAAATATCTGCTTTAAATTTTCAAAGCTTTTTCTCAAGATATCTGAGGTTAGTACATCCATTATTTTTTAAAACTGCCGAAAAATGACGTAGAATGGAACGTTGTATTAAAATTATTTTTTGTGTATGGCTTGTTGTAATATGTCAGAGACCAGAGACTTTTGCTATCATTCCAATGACTATTCATTGGAATGATAGCAAAAGTCTCTGGAAACCACGCACCGGGATACGTGGGACGACCTCCAACGAGATAGACGGATGACTTATAAAAGGTCGCTGGATGCAGAATAGATATATAAAATTAAAACCGGTCCTTATGAATATCAATTTAGGAGGCCTTAATTTGGCAGTTTATCTCTTTTGGCTGATATTATGATGTCATTTAAAAAATAAGGCAACTCATATTTATCTGAAATTAATTAATTAGTCTACAATAAAGTTAAAGGATTTTATACATTCAAGTGGCAGAAAATACAAGTCTATAAAGTTAAAGGATTTTATACATTCAAGTGGCAGAAAATACAAGTCTATACTTGTATTTTCTGCCACTTGAATGTATAAAATCCTTTAACTTTATTGTAGACTAATTAATTAATTTCAGATAAATATGAGTTGCCTTATTTTTTAAATGACATCATAATATCAGCCAAAAGAGATAAACTGCCAAATTAAGGCCTCCTAAATTGATATTCATAAGGACCGGTTTTAATTTTATATATCTATTCTGCATCCAGCGACCTTTTATAAGTCATCCGTCTATCTCGTTGGAGGTCGTCCCACGTATCCCGGTGCGTGGTTTCCACTGGAAAACCTTTCTGCCCCAGCGGCCATCAGTTCTACCATGTGCGTCGCCCACTGCCACTTAAGCTTGTAAAAATCCTTTAAACTATGACGGCAACTTAGATTCTATGGATCTCCTCATGTCTGCTTCTTTCGTGTAGAAAAATGCAACGCATAGCTCTTGAACAAGCCAACCTTGATCTTAAGAGATCCATAGTGAGCGACCACTCCTGTGTCATGCATGTGTTAACATTGGTATTTTTGACGTTGCGAAGTACCCTGAAGGCTGACCAACCGAGTCGGATTCGACGAGTGATCTCGTTCCCGAAGTTCGACATACATGCTCCACCGATCCGGTATCTTCATGTGACAGGTTATTGAGCTCCCTATAATCTGGTTCAGCTACACAATGACTGATGCATGCGTAAGTACTTACCTTTGGCTGGGACAATCGACTGGTCTACTCAAAGCCGCTATGGATCTTTCATCAAAAGGCCCTGTATTGTATCATTCACATATTTTTGATTTTTGATAGGGTACCTACTACATATTTTGTCTTGACTTAAAAAAGAGACCATGATTCTCTGAGTTTGTTTCGGTTTTTCTTCTCAAGAGGTCGTGAGCTAGGAGAATGAGTGAGGATACCGGAGGCCCAAACCCTTTAAAAGGCGGTAAACGCACTTGCGACTCTTCTGGTGCCGCGGATGTCCACGGGCGGCGGTAATCGCTTACCATCAGGTGATCCTTCTGCTCGTTTGCCCCACTATCCATAAAAAAACATTTTGCACCATAAACCCATATTCTATAAATAATCTATGGAATATTTGGGGGGACAGGAGAATGTCCTTGACCTCTCATGACACTTTATAAAAACCTATTTGGAGATACATTCTGATCTAATTTTAAAAGAAACAAGTGCAAGAATTACGTGAACAAATGGCTCTCTTACGTTCGATCTTACAAAAACATCGCTAGTTGATCACGTGCGGAATAAAAATAGATGCTTCATCTACGCATGTTTAACATTTGAATTTGGAATGGAGAATATTGAGTTTGTGAAGTATCTTGTGGAGTAAGGGTGTCCGATTGCTAAAATAGGTATTAACTTTTAGGGTAGATACTGATACTCAGACCCACTTGCACCAAATTCTTAAATGCGTTTAAGTCATATTTAAACACAAATTTTCATAGATATTTCGTGTTTAAATACAATTTAAACACATTTAAGAAGTTGGTGCAAGTAGGCCTCAGTACCCTAAGTATATTTACTTACTGACATAGATTGCTACATTAGCCTAGCGTCCCAAGCGCGACTGCTACGCTAGAAAAAAAAATTTTGACTCTCAGGATACAGACTCCGTCTAGTTTGGGGGTCATCGCCAATTTAAATTAACGACCCGTGATTAGTTACAAAATGTACCTATTTTATGTTAACCTAATTTAAGATAAATCATGAGTATCTATGTAACGAACGACTGAATATTTTTTTACTTTACATACTTTACTTTTTTTACTCGTATGCAATAGGTGGGCAAACGAGGAGACGGATCATTGACTGACACCCACAACACTAGAGGAGTCGCAAGTGCGCTGCCGACCTTTCAAAAGGGTTTGGGCATCCGGTATCCTCATTCACTCGGCGAAATGTAAGCGTTGTTTCACGCCGGTTCTCTGTGAGGCCGTGGTATCACTCCGGTCGAGCCTAGCACATTCATGCTCTCCAGCTTGGCTCTCCCGCGCTAAAATCTCTTCAATTCCCAAATCGAGCAAAGTAGGTATTGTTCGATTTTTTTACAAACAAACGAAACGGGTGACGCTTAAAACTATACAAACAAACGAAAGGAAAGGGTATTGCTTTCGCATTTTTAATAGTAATAATATCTAGTGTGGACGATGTACCTACTTAATTAGGCAATTGTTTATAAGCTTTGCACTCTCTTTGTTTAACTAAAATTAGGTACCAGATAGGAGCCAAATGTTGGTTAAATTAGGTAGTTTAATACTTTGACACCAAATATTTATATGAATGTTGTTTGTAACAAACATTTTCGTCATACTATTTGGCTCATGGAAAGAAAGAAATATAGTTTAAAACAAAGTAACAAACAAAACATACTCGAACCTCTTTCTTATAGGGATAGGTAGAAACTAAACAATGCCACTTGGAAGGCACCTCTTTTGCTTTTGTCCAGATTCATACATTGTCATACAAACATAACAAGATAGATGAAGACACCAAGGTACTGGCATGGCTGGATATCGACTATTCCCGTTCCCATGGAAACATCAGCATAAAAACAGTCTTCATTCTTCAACTTTGTGTTAAAAATAATGTACATAACTATATCATTAAAAAAAAAGTGTAATCTTTAGATATATTATGTGGCAGTTAAATTGTATAATTCGCTATTTCACATCCACTAGCTGTTTTACAAAACTGATCTGTTATGTAAAACAGCTGTAGAGGTATGTCTACCATAGGGATATGATTTTGACGTTAGTTGTATGAACGTAAGTCAAAATCACATCTCTGGGAAACTTGGTTCACAGAGAGCGTCTTCTAAACTCACTAAGTTTTGCCGCCTAAAATGTTTCTCCCTAAATGCGGGCCTATTCAGCCTATAGGTAGGGAAACCCGTTCCTGATAATAATCCAGTCCATTAGCATCTAGAGGCCCAACATACTTAATTATGTAAGTATAATATTTTTATTATTTTTGCTACAACACAAAAAACTATAATATTTTTATTATTTTTGTAAGTATAATATTTTTATTATTTTTGCTACAACACAAAAAACTTATCAGCCAAAAGAAGTCCACTGAACCAAGTCATATTATCCCCTACACAACACAACCACAAATTTTAAAATAATACCTCGTTCAAGGACCTTCGCACAGAACTACCGCAACGCATGCGCACTTGAAACAATTCGGGATGTCAAGAACGAATCACGCGTCGACGTTACATAAGAAAGGGCAGGCGAATTGTGTCCCGTATTAGATGCGCGTGCGCCGTTTTGGACAACCGCCAAGTATTCTACGCAAAGCTAAACAGTTCATAAGTAGCTCAAGGTCACGCAATAGGTCAAACTCGAAAAATCAATAAAAGGAGTATAAGTATAGGTACTGATTTCTGACACTTACGCGAATGAATCCGTAAAAGGAGATTAGATAAGTAATTTTTATCGAGAAATTCTGGTTTGGTTGAATGGGCCGGGTCAACCGGAGATATACCACGGCCTCACAGAAAAACCGGCGTGAAACAACGCTTACGTTCTTTCGCCGAGTTATAGTGTGGATACCGGAAGGCAAGGCGCTTGTGACTTCTCTGGTATAGCTGGTGTCCATGGATGGCGAAGGCGATTCGATATTGCTTGTTACCATCATTCGATCCGTCTGTTAGTGCCCCGTATACCATAAAAAAATGTTAGCAAATTAATGATTTTATTGAACGAAAATGTAAAGCTAGGCATAGGTTGAACTTTTTTGTGGGTGGAAATTCTTATGACCTTCCGCCGCCCAGGATTTGCATTCTTCACTTGTGAAGAATGCAAATCTGGTCAGGCAGAGATGTACTGATTAACAGTTGCACACCTATAGTTCAATGCCATGATATCAGGAGCTCTTGTTCAGCAAGTATTTAAATAAAACTTAATAATCCATTCTTCCAACCCTGTTTGTCTGTTACTTTGTTGCGCCTGAAAGGCAGAAAAGATTTCGATAAAATTTTGCGATATGCAGCCTGAGATTTCCTTTTGTCCCAAAAAGTCCTTTCGGATGTAAAGCTACCAATACTTGACGTGTGGACAAATATTGGACAAACACAACCCAACCAACAGCCAACACCAGCTGACATACTTATGTAACGTTGGTAACAAGAGAAAAATACTTGGTAATGAAAGATGGCCGCGCAATGAAGGCCAAGTTGACATAGTAACCGGATGCGAGTGTGTGATAGATTTGACGTTATGTAGTTTATTTAAATTGAAGACAATGACATTACCTATATAATTACAAAAATGTAGACCTTTTTAATAGCTGGGAATGTATCGTGTCGTTAGGTTGGTTAATTATAAAAAACCTTAGCAAAATTCATGTCATATAAGATGGATGATAAATTCAACCCATTCTGAGCCAAGTCTGGATTCAGATTGAGTGGCCATAGTCCACCAGTGAGATTTAGTAACCGTGGTGTGCTCGAGCCATGGTGTGGACGCGGGGGGGGGTACATATCTGTCCCACCGCATAGAGGGCCATAGGCGGCAATCTCGGGGTCGTCCGTCGCCCATTGCACTTGACTCCAACATTGGAGGACCGCGGTGGGATCGCGGTTCATGCGATCGGAGTTTGGATTTGTGCCCTGTAATGGGAAAAGCTCACCCCTATTACATGAGACCTGTGGGTATCCATTAGTACACCTCTGCCTAACCCTTGAGGGATGTGAAATGTTATAAATAATGTTATTCGATCCCCTGAACCGCGGCATCGTTGCGTAACCTCGTTACTATCGATCTGCGCAGTAGCTACTGAGACGCGAGCCTTCCATAATTCGTGTCCTACATTGGAACAAATCAATTATTTTATTACCCTGACAAGTCAGAAATATGCTCTCTATTTTTGCTTACAAACACGCCTAATAACAATCACGAATGGAAGCAGAGGTGTACTAAAGTAGATTTAGGTTATATGTAATGGGGGGCGAGTCTGTTGCCATTAGATACAACCAAATCCTAAGCTAGCATTTAGGCATAGAGGAAAGTCATATATCGGGCATTTATGATTTTTAATTGAAATACTTAATAACCCCCATTATAGATTCCGTTAAATCAAAATCCAAGCTCAAACCTGCCAGACTGAAGTATAAGGTGAGCTCGTTCTGCATGGATCCGAACGCTAATTATAATAAAAAATGAAAGATACCTAGATATAGTCTACCCGCTAATAATTAACAAAAATTTAAGTTTAAGTAGCTGTTATTAGCCCAAACCATTTTAAAAGGCAGGCAGCGCGCTTGCTCGACTCCTCTGGTGTAACGGGTGTACATGGGCGGTGCTAACGCTTACCATCAGGCGATCTGTCTGCTCGTTTGCCCCCTCTTTGCCATAAAGAAAAATCTAAACTTTAAGACGTCCGACAATTTAGTCTACCCGTGACCATGGATGCTGTAAAGGATCCGAAACGTCGGGAATTAAATAATAACAATACATCGCTATAAAATCCGTTAAAAGTAGTTTTATTTCAATGTCTAATATTTGCGTAGGTAAGTGTCAGAAATTAGTTTACCCCCATCGCTCGACGTTTTTTTGTTTTTTGGGGTTGTAGAAAATCCTCCTAAGTAGATCTCCTACGATCTGGGAGGCGGTAGTGTCATATCGGACTCCTACAGTCTAAAAACTCCAAATTCCTTCTCTTGCCCTTTAGACAGCCATGGGAAGGACATAATTAGTTAGCTAAAGGAGCAGCTAGAACAGCTGTTATTCCAATTTCAAATGTGACGTAAGTATCTGTAAAAATCGATATTGCCTCTGTGGTATTGCGTCATACAGTCTACGTAACTGTGTGACGTAACGGGACTGGCTAAGGCAAAGGCGTCTTGGCAGACTATCGGCATTCGGACGCCATTTAAAGAGGTCAAATAGGTTTTATTGTAAAACTAAGTCCTACATGGTAAGTAAAACAAACGCTATTTAACTGTGGATTCACTCTTTCTGCTAAAGTGACTCTATGATTTTATTAATTGACAATCTGAAAAAAAACTAAGGCACTCGTCTATTAAATTGCGAGTTGACCATTTAAAAGAAACGTGGTTCCGGGCTCCTAATAAAAAAAAACGTAAGTAATGGAAAAAAATCTGCGTCGGCAATCTTACATAATCAGCAAATGAAAATATCTCAAGAAACCCATCTTCTGTCTGATCTGATCTAGAGTTTAGCGCGCTTGCCTAGAAACCGATTCACTACACCCCAGATTAAATCTATTGAGGAACACCCACTCGGGAAGTGCATTCCACATTTCAGCGATACGTATGATAATTTGATAAAAGGGGATTCGTGTAAGCCTATCGTGAGTATCAGGAATAAAAAAAATCTAACTTCACTGGAGGTAATCTACATAGGAGGTTCAATGACCGCGTAGTTGCGTAGTACATACTACGACGCTACGAAGCTACGATAGCTAGCTAAGCTCGCGAGTCGCAAACCATTTCGAGAGACTAGAATAAAATTCTATGAGCATCTACTACTTATCTACTATTCATAAATATAATTATCATCCTTGAAGAGCAGAGGTTCCCAGACTTTTTTCTCATAGACCACTTTTAAAATTTAGCTGGCTCCGGTGGACCCCAGCTTACAGCTACATTTCTACCATATTCCCAAAAGGCCCAAAACGTTTATTGTCACGTCAACGTAGTCTCCCGTGGGGGTCCACATCGACGACTTTGGAAACTAATGTTGTAGAGGAACAAAGAAATTAACTATCTTAGCATTTATCTGAAAAACCAATTACCTATTAAGTATACTGATTTCTGAGGCTTACGCGAATATTCGACGTATTGAAATAAAACTAATTTACAGATATTATCGCTTTGGATTTGGATTACTTTCTTACATTTTTTTTGTTAAAATAACGCACTAAATTCCGTAATATGTATTCGAAACACAAAACTTACAAAAAAAAAAGGTAATGTTGGTATTTTTTTAATCTTCTTCAGCTAGCCAATAAGAAATAATCGAAGCAGTCAATATAGTGAAAATAAAGTTACATTATGCACACTAATTAATTTTATCATAATTACGGATCCATAACAGCATTCAATAGTCCTTCATGTATTCTGTAAAGGATCCGAAACGACAGGACTAATTTAAAGTGTTTTATTCCAGATCCAGTCTGTGTGTAAGTACTCGTGTTTAAAAATATGATGTTTCCCGCCATCGCGTCGGTTACAGTTGCCGCAAAATTACTTGAACCAAAATGGTGGATGCGCAGTAGTCGATTTTTAGTATATACATTTTGCACGCAAATGCACTGCGCAAACTTTCCCCTCTCCGTTAGTCTGTAACCATGTTTAAAAACATGATGTATCCCGCCATCGCGTCGGTTACGCAACAAAAAATGTCCTAATACAGTAGTCAGGGCTTGCCAAATATTTTTGTCGCAATGCGGAACTACATTATCTAGTCTAGGGCATATCTTCACTGACTTGCTAGTGATTGCGGGTTGCCTAACGTTATCACAGTTTCATATTATTATCAGTGCGACCTTGACGGGCGTCTGAACATTTCGCAAGTATAAAATGGTTTGAGGTTACTTACGTAATTCCTGTCGTGTGATGTGCTTCATTGAATGTGAGAATGTAAACGTCTTATTTAGATCACTCGTGGCTAAGGAATAATTACGCTGATCAACCGATTTTCAGTCTGGGAATGGAGACCCCTACGTTTTTTAATTTTTTTTTTCGTAGACGCGCCCCAAGTGTGCCATAGTCGAATGTTTTAAAACTAAATTTTCCATAGCACATAGTTACATAGTTCTGATTGCAGTAGTTTTGTGGAAAAAATTTATTCAACCGCATCTGGTTAGGCTGGAAACCAGGTGTTGCTTGTTCACTGTGAATGTCGTACATCGTAGACTTCCCTAGCGTCCTATCTTTTTAAATTTAATAAAAAGAGGCTAGGGAAGCGATGACCTTGCATGCCTAAGTATATATCCTCTTTACGCATTCATCCTCAATATGTAAAACAAATATGACAAGCATTTCAGATGTAGAATCGTTTGTAACTAGGTACTTATTATTCAGAAATATAATGGAAACGTTACCTTTATGGCGTGCGAGTGCTCTGTTTCTAGTAGGTAATATGAAGACCTTTTTCCAAGGTAAAATCTAAGTATATGCTGAAAGCAAAACGTGAGTAAACACTGACTTCCTACTTCCGACTTGGAAATAAAACTATTATTTACAGATTTTATCGCAATGCATTATTTAATTCCCGACGTTTCGGATCCTTTACAGCATCCACGGTCACGGGTAGACTAATTTGATGGATGTCTTAATGTTACAATTTTTCTTTGTGGCAAAGGGGTTAAACGAGCAGACAGATCGCCTGATGGTAAGCGATACCACCGCCCATGGACACCCGTCACACCAGAGGAGTCGGAAGCGGGTTGCTGGCCTTTTAAAAGGTTTTGGGCTACTAACAGCTAATTACTTACATTTTTGTTAATTATTAGCGATCCAATTCACGCGGTAAGACCCAACCGTCAAGTACGCAGATAAACGTAAGAATTTAAAATAAAAACAACGAAAGATTTTTATTTTTTTTCGTCTATTACTTAAACGTTATGCAAACATTAGTCGAATACTACGTATGTTTAGATACAATGGTAAGTACGGGTCCTGTTATCTTAAAATAGGCACTGTGGGTGTAAAATAACAAAGGTTAGGCAAAGGTACCCCTTTACCTAACCCTACCTACCTACTTTCTTAAGAAAGGTACACTTTCTTTAGATAAGTAGATACTCAGGTTACGATCAATACATTTTTTAGAAAATACAAAGATATTACAAAACATCTGCTAGAATAATATTATTAGGTCATTGAGGCGGATTTACGAGATACTAGGGTCGCGGCCTCACGAGGAAATCAATAGAAGATACGTTTTATAGTAGAATATTAGTCTGATATAGTAATATGGTAGGAATACAAACTCTAAGCATTTTCTCTGCGCAGTAAATCGTTATTCAACCTCTGTGGGTTGAATAGGATTTAACTGATTAAAACCTGTTTGGTCAAGGATTTTCTGTAAGGTTACAAAATACAAGTAGCCCCTAATGGCCAGCAAGTTAATGCTGCGGACATAATTGTCGCTGTTTGTATTATTTTAATATTTTTTCGATGGCTAAAATTAAAAAAATATAATTTTCATAACATATTCGTCAATCAAATATTTATAAAAGTAAATAATTACCTACTCTATCTTATTAAAAAACCGTTCGTCAATCTAGCCAACAGACCTACAGATCCAAATCCGACAGATCAATGGTGCAATGTCGGTAACTCTCCAATCAGCTGTTTGACCATTTTTAACTCGGCCGTTGATAAAAATATCTAACTGTCAATGTCGAAGAGATCATAGGTACGGTCGCCAACGAAGGTCGCGGAACACAGCCAAATTTTGATATTACAAACAAGAAAACTCGTACTAACTACTAATTCGGGTCAGAAACTTTCAGATGATAAAGATGTTAAAATAACGATAAAATTGTTAGTTATGTTTTAAAATAAAATTAATGAAACCGAAGTTAAACTTCGACATGGTAAGCGAAGTCGCAGTTTAGACATATTAACCACTCTGGCCTTTCACTTCCTTTTATCACAATATTGTACCAATGAAGAATAATACCTAGAGATACCTATTATTTTTCATTGGATCAACTTTTAATAACATTTCACACACAACCTAAGTACCTACCTATATTGTTTATTTATTTAATTAAATGCTATTCGATGTTAAACTCCTATATCACTTGAGAATAACCGAGCGATTTGGCAATTTTTTAATGTTTCTAATATTCCAAATAAGGTCTTTAGATAAGGAAAAATTTACAAATTAATCTGGTTAAAAGATTTTTTAGGATAACGTTTGCCCGGTTAGCTATGTAGGGTGCAATAAAAACATTCGTTCAACTGAATTTAGTATACTATAAATATGTTTTCTTTATGTTCAGCTACTTTCGTTGCTGACTATACAAATAACTAATCTGTGCGTGAAGACGAGTGTCCTCGCTAACTATCTACGATAGTTGTAGATAAGCTAAAATGCTAAGAAAACATCTGACTACATTCATCAATCATTCCAGATCTAGAATCACACGCAGGTGTAGATGCATTGAGATATTATGAATTTATGATATCTAGCCAAAAACTGTTAGATTGAATTGCCTACAAAAACATAATGCCAGAATAAATCGTAATTCAAACAAAATTTACTACTTAGTGTTGTTATTTGTTATGTACCCAACCATTCCCTCTAAGTTACTACTACTTCACTGGAAATAAAGAACCGTTTAAAACCCTCTACTTTCAGTGAAGTACATGACATATTTTGAACTTGAATCTTTAGATTCGTAGATACGACCTCACTCTTGGTGGTGAGGGAGTTTAAGATCCACTTAGGGGTTCATTGATTTTTACAACAGAAACTTCCTCTGCTCGCGGGAAAGAAAGAATATTCCCATGAGTAGAGAGGGAGTTTCTGTATTCTTATAGCTGTCTCTTTACGGATAAAAATGGTCACATTTTAAAATAATTCCTGCACGTTTTTCAGTTATCTTTATGGTCTGAGTTAATTATATACTTAAGTAGGTACCTATATCAAATTAATCTCTGTACAAATTCCGAGGTGTACACCCGACGTTTGTAATACATCAATCTATAAAGATACTCTACAAAAATCACCGTTATTACGAGGGAATACGGGTGGTGCTAAGGGCAAACTGTATAGCTTTCTGTGTCGCTGTGTGTACAATGATAAGGACTCTCCTTCTTCGGTCTTACATAACATTATAAGTAACTATTTTCAATACGTCACATGACTGAAGATTGTCTCAAGGACTTCAATTATTACGCATTAATACAGGCACTTTATGCAAGTGTGAGAATCCGATTTTGTTTAGATTAGGTGCCTATGGAAATAGGGTTGCCAGGTCGCCAATCCTAAAAGCCGGATAGATCAGCCAGTTTGGCCGGACATTTGGGCTGAGAAAGGCTGGACACCCTACATTATTGAGGATTTTGTGTCGGCGCGAGGGGGCGGGCGGCCTGCGGGAGCGACCGCCTGCGCTGGGCCACGTTCAGCGGTCGCTCGTTTGCGAAATGTAAAACTGACCGCGTTTATTTTGGCCGGACACGCAATCAAAAAGCCTACCCATGTCCGGCTTTATCCGGACGCCTGGCAACCCTATATGGAAATGATTGCTACTTTTCATTCATTTTCAAATTATGAATTATTTTTCTCAGCGATTTCACATGCGACATTTCGCAGCCTGCTAATTTTTCGTCCACAATGAGTTTTCATTCAAAATCATTTATCTGGGCACACTTGCTATTTTGCTAGGTACTTACAATAAAATCGTGAACAAAATGTGATTTTGAAATAAGTCGCAGGTTTGACGTCATCATCAACATCATCATCAGCCTATACTCACTGCTGAACGTAGGCCTCTCCGGGCAACTTCGGCTTTCATCACAGTCACTGCCAGCTGCCTTACGTAGATCGTCATTCCACCTGGCCAGCGGGCGCCCAACACTACGTTTGTCTAGTCGCGGTCTCCAATCGAGAACTCGTTTGCTCCAGAGATTGTCGGTTCTCCGACAGATGTGACCGGCCCATTGCAACTTTAACTTAAAGGTGTGACGTAAGTTTGAAAAATTATTTCCTCTACAGAGATTGTATTATGAACTTACAACCAATGTATGTATAAAATTCCACGAGCTTGACTGTACCAACTGTACAGTAAAAACTTGTTGTACAATAAATAAAAAAGTGGACGTATTATTACCCATTTTCTTTCATTCTTTTTTCTAAACCAACGTCAAATGATGGAAAGGGCAAAGTCCGCAGTATTTGTTACGTAATGTGTTACGTAACAGAGGAACCCAGCGCGCCGTAGACATTCACGATTTCACGAATGATAGGGCGCCGGGCGCCATGAAACGCGTGACTCACGTGGCTACTTATTTTGTGAAAGAAATTCTGCCTGATCGTTCACCTGAACCCGCGAAATTCAAATTTCAATCGGTTTTGCGCTATTCGTGGATCTATATTAACACATTTTAGATTCATGACAGGAGTATATTACGACATATTTAGGTATTAGAAAATCAGTGTCAAAGTAAAAAAGTAGTGTCATCAAATCATAAATTTTGGCCATTGGCACAGTTTTAGGCAAGTTTTTGACTTGATAAGGATTTTTAAGTAAAAGTTTTAGTTCTCAGTCGTGGATGGATTTATTACTATTGTTAAGAATCTAAGGCCCACATGCACCAACTTTTTAAATATATTTAAATTGTATTAAACACAAATTTACTATGAAAAATTGTGTTTAAATGCAATTTAAAGTATTATAGTATACTAGCTTCCGCCCGCGACTTCGTCCGCGTGGAATAGTTACTAATAGTCTTAGCGTGATGATATATAGCCTATAGCCTTCCTCGATAAATGGGCTATCTAACACTGAAAGAATTTTTCAAATCGAACCAGTAGTTCCTGAGATTAGCGCGTTCAAGTAAACAAACAAACAAACAAACTCTTCAGCTTTATATATTAGTATATAGATTTAAAGTATAGTACTTGGTGCAAGTGGCCCTAAAATGCTAATAGACCTTCAAATTTCGAATAACCGATTGAAATTTGAATTTGGCGGGCTCAGCAGCTCAGAATTGGGCTGTGAGCGAACTACCTCGATTACAAGATTAAAAATCTATTTTTTGCAGCCGAGTTAGGCTATACTATCTCAAAGTTACTGGCCCCCACAGCTGGGCAGGTCTCCTCACACAATAGGAAGGATTTACTCCACCACGCTGGCCTAATGTGGATTGGCAGACTTCAGGCCAGGCAAGCAGATTTCCTTACGATTGTTTAAATAAATTTCAATTAGAGAGAAAGTTTCAATTTCAGATGCCTTGGATCCGGTAGCTTTGCTTGCCGTCAGTTGGGACTGGTCTACTCAAAGCTGCTATAGTTCTTTCCTCAAAAGGCCATTTCAGACATTGTCCCATTCACATATAAGTGTTATTCTATGTGTGGACTAGCCTAGGCCCGCGGCTTCGCTCACTTGAAGCTAAAAACCAACAGTGATGATCTCTTCTTTGTATGGGTCTCTATACATTAGAGAGGTCAAGCTGTATCTATGGTTCCGTTTAATTACTTGAGATAAGAAGTATACCAGTTTTTAATTTGGAGCACATACTTTCTAACAGTGATAACAAAATTAAAATCTATTCAGTAGTTTTTGCGCCAACCCGTAACAAACAGACAAGAATTTTAAAATCACATTTTTGTGTTCGGAGACGTTTATATACCCTAAACAAGTGGGTTAGAGCCACTTGTTTTTTTTTTATATCTTCAATGTACAGACACAGCTTTTTTACTATTTTATAATAGTAGACTTTAAAGAGACCATGATTTTCTGAGTTTGTTTCGGTGTTTCTTCACAGAAGAAGGAGAAGCCATCTAGCTATAAAAAAACCAAACCATTGACTTGTAAAAGTGTGCTTATTAATTAGATCTACTTAGGTATTTACAGAAATAAATATCATTTCATTTGAATCCAATGGTCGTGTCAATATTTTATCACAAAAATTATAATGAAATATTATATGGGTTCATTGGACGGACAATAAAAGTTGCAAGTGCCTACGCAGCAATTCATTATAGTTTTATAGACCGGACTTGGCATTGTACACACTGCCATTAGGTATGGAATTTGTTTGTTCGTTGCCAAGCATGGAGGTTTACTATGTATGAAGTTTACATTATAAATTTTCCCCTAGGTACTTCTCCATACTAATATAGTTTTTTTTATGAAAGTCGGTAAACGAGATGACGAGCTACCTGGTGGTAAGTAGTCATCGTCGCCCATGGACACCTGCAGCACCAGAGGAGTTGCTGATGCGTAGCCGACCCTTAAAAGCCCCTACGAACTGCCAGACCGGGTGCCACAGCTTCCGAGGAGAAACTGGCACATAAGTTGAAACACACACCAAGGTGCTTTAATACTGAATCCGACGTGGTCGCCAACCAGTCAGACCCCAAGAGTTCCTATCACCGAGCAGTTCAGATATTTTCTCGCCTCTTAACTACGAGATGCCTATGTGAAATTCAGGCAGTGGAAACAGTAGGAACCTGGGGGATACATATATAACTAGCTTTTGCCCGCGTCTTCGCCCACGTGAAGCTACATTAGGATTAAAAGTGGATCCCTTAAATAATTTAATCAAAAACCAACAGATCTCTTCTCGAAGAGGCGTCAAGGTATCTCGGGACCCGTTTAATTAGTTGAGATAAGAAGTTCACCAGTTTTTAAATTGGAGCTTTCCAGTGATAACAACCCTAACCCAGTTGTTTTTTGTTTTTATTGAAACATCTTCAATGTACTTACAGACAAAGCTTTTTACTATTTTATAATAGTAGAGAAGATAACGGCCTCATCTCATTAGTCTAGTGGTCCTAAGCGCGTCTGCTACGCTAAAGGTCTGGGGTCCGATTCTTAGGTTAGCAGTATTATTGAGTTTTTCTAGGAAATTCTCAGTAGCAGCTCGGAGTTTCGATTTGTGCTCGTTAATCATGGGTGTAAAGAAACAACTACATCAACCTACTATCGAACCCTATCAAACTACATATTTAGGTATTATTCCATGGTAACTAATAACCTAGCTAAAGCACTTTTGTTGAGGAAGTTCTCTATTCCTAAAATAAAGGCTGTCTGTCACCTTTTCCATCATCCACAGCAATGACATTGCACGTGCCGATGCCGCAAAAAAAAACAACACTAGGAAGTCTATGCCACAACCCAACTGTAATTGGCGCCAACTCGTCTTTAATTTTAGAACATCAGCTGTACATCATTTTAACTATGCTAAATGGAGACCTTGGACTAATGTAAGTATTGAGAATTTGAGACTAACAAAATTAAGATTTCGTCTTTTCAAGTTTACGCCGCACGAAAAAACAAGGGTCCAAGGGAAAAATTAATCTAAGAATATGAGTATGTACACCTATTCCACCGGATATTTAAAAGCAGAACATAATACTTATCACACGATAAAGAAACACTCATTCAACCGTTCGCATTGTTCCTAATCTCACAATTGTGTACATCCAACCTCTACGCTCCACCTTGAGTAAAATATTTCATTGAAGTATCCACCATAAAGACGGGGACATAGATTTGATATTTGATAAACACTTTTGAACGGAATTGGCTAGCTGTGCTGACGTCGGTTGGTTTAACGTTTAACGAATGCAGAAAAGGATACCTTGATGGAGTCAGTTAGGGCCGGATCGCGCGAGTAACTACAAGCTAAAAACCGTATCGCGAGACCAAGCTGAACGAGACTGGATTTGTCAGACCGGCACTTCCGTCTAAGTTTGAAGATTATTATGATTCCTATAGATCAGAGGTCCCCAAACTTTCTTATCTGGTCGACCACTTGCCATATTTTACCCATTGCAGTTGGCGCAAAATAACTTGAACCAAAATGGTGGATGCGCAGTAGTCGTTTTTAGTAGGTACTAGAGGGGGAAAGTTACTTTCCGCAAACTATACCTCATTTGTTTTTCTGCAAATCTCCTTCGACCTATAAGTTGTAGTAGGCTGTAGCCCGCGTTTCACATTCCAAAGGGCTTTTGAGAGACAACAAAAGGTAGATTGTCTGTCCTTCTCGAAGGTCCAAACCATGCCTATTTCAAAATTATTTAAATTGGTCCAATATCAGTATATTGATACCTACTTGAAGTACCAATTTATATTTTGTTGAACTGACTCTAAGCGCCATGGTGGTATTTCTGGGATCTATTGTTATTTTCTTCGGCATAATAAAAAGTAATATGGCCGCCAAGTTAACAAACATTAAAAAGATGGCGCCAATATTGGCCGTCGTGTACAAAGGCTATCGTCAAGCTTATTATCATAACACGTGTTACTCATTACACGCGAATATTATGAAGCGATGAATCAGTAATAAATGGCATTTAGCCGGTCAGCTATTTAACTAATAACGCATTTCTAACCACTTGTAAATCAAGTAACATATTTAATGGAATTTAAACGTGATCGTATGAAAGATTAGGTACATTAGGGTACATTTTAGTTTGTATTCGCTGTAACTCTTATTTAACTCGCTAGTTGTGAAGTTTGTAATCTTAAAATTTTCTTGACGTTTGCATTGCATTTTTTAATTTAGAAGACCGGTACAAAAAATGTTTTGGTCAAGCTTAATAGGGCGGAGAGTTAGCTTTTTAAACTACGTACGTTTTACGTACGTTAGCTAACGTTTACGTTATTACTGTAATTTTAGTACCTAATTACATAATGTTTACTTCATGTCAATAAAAATATGATGAGAAGTAAATAAAGTCTTTCATTTGCTTAATTTCCTCGTTTTGTAAGATTACGGTCAGGAAAGGTTACAATGGAATTGATTACGTGTCTTCAAGAGTCGCGCCCGTACAGACTACAGAAGAATAAATTAAAACCTAACCTACAAAATTTACACTTATTTTTAATAATACCTAGTATTCTATTATCTGTGATAATACTTCCTTACGCGTAGATAAGCATGTTTTGGTATAAATTATAATGATTTTAAAAAGAGTAGGTAAACTTTATGATTAACTTAGCACTTATTTGTTGATAGGTAGGTACCTACAGGCACTTATACATTTTGGAAATTATATAATAACCAATGGGTAAGTAGGTATTTGGGTACATTGGCACTTGAACTTACATAGATTACGATTATGTAGGTATTATGTACATAGGTAGGTATCCTTGAACTTAAAACTTCCCAGAATATTGAATGTAAAATTACGTAATCAACGAACGAATGTCAAGATTTGTGTCTGCCATTTTGACTCGAAGATTTGAAATAGGTAAGTAGGTACCTACCTACTTATAATGTAGGTAGGACACTTAAATTGTCCTAACTGCGACCTAGTTCATGGCTCCAGCCGTACGGGGTCAATGAACAGGAATAATTCCAGATTATTCTTCATTACACGTGGCTAAAATATCAGTCTGTACTTTTTGCCTTATGTGACGATGTTGTCTAGGTACCTACTTAGCTACCTACCTTTACGTAACATGCGTGACGTCACTACTACTTATGACGTCTAATCTAATAGCAGATCAGATGTGATGCTATTCATAGTTTTCAATAATGTCCTTCTTGATTCAGATCATACTTCCAGGCCAGTTTTGATCGATAGGTTTTATTGTCGGTTGACCTGAGAATATGGACTTTGGTCAACTTTGGTGTGACCTACGCAATTAAGATTTTAAAATTGACATTATCTCAAGGTCACAACTTTGGTTTGGTTGATCTCATGAGTGCATAGGTAACGGTACGTAGGTGAATGGAATTGGGAAAAAACGAATTAAATAATTTTCCTTGAAAGTACCTTAATATTTAATTGACTGTATGCAGGTAAATAATAATATTCTTAATTGTAAGACCTGTATACCTACCCATATTCTGCAAATAAAGATATTGATTTGATTTTAAATCCTTTTTGAATGAATTCTTATTTTTTAAATTCAGTAATTCTAAGTTGCCAGGTAGGTTGGTACCTACATGATAAAAAATGAAAAAGAAATAGGTAATAATTATGTACCTAGTTTAAGAAAGGCGAAGTTACAATAAAAAGACAAGAGTTATTGATTTAACATTTAATTTTCTAGAATAATAATTACTCTTAGTATGAATTTTTCACACCAAAAAACTCACACCAAGCAAGATAGATGTTTTACAGGTTTCGGTTGTCTTCATGGGTACAATTTGAATGTTACACACCCACATGAATTTATCTACATTGCATAGCACTTTTTAAAAGTGAACTAAAGTTGTAACTCCTACTAGGTCACCATGCACACATTCATAGCACTTATACATACTGGATTGTTACATAACAGCTCTCTATTACATGATTATGGATTCCACAGCTTGTAATGTTTTTCACAAGCATTCCTGTGTAATTCACTTCGTTACAAAGTACAATGTCTCACTCTCCCAATGCCACTCAGGTTAAGTATTGATTAAATAATCACATAACAAGGGTGAAAATCTAACATTTTCACAATATCATCACTAATGAAGTCTATCCCAAACATTAGATTAGTGCAAGTTTAACATTTTCAACCTTGGCCTAAAACATTGAACAAAATGAGGTTACATAACACACTGGCTGAATGAGTGATGATCACAAGCAAATTATATTTAGAAGAAAGTTCACAACTACAAAGAAGAACTCTATCAACTGTTATGCAACTTTTTCAGCTAGGTGTAGCCAAAGCATTATGTAATACCTAATATTTCAATAAAAAAAATACATGTTGGAATTGGTGTTTAACGCTTTTATTTAACTAAAAATAAGTTACTAGTTTAATTCCGCGTCTAATAATACATGATTTAAGGGAGTGGCTATGTGGTGATTTGGAATCACATTGATTGTAATTATGGTAACATTTTCTTACATTAGATTTAGAGAAGCTTCTTGATCTCATCGTATAACACAAGCACGAAGGCACCACCGGTTCCTCTGAGGACGTTGGAGAAGGCTCCCTTGAAGAAGGCGCCAGTGCCCTCAGTCTTGGCGATGGTGGCCCAGCAGTGGATGGTGTTCTTGTACAGGATATCAGCCTTGGCACGGCCAGACTGCATCATCATGCGCCTACGGACCGTGTCGAAGGGATACGAGATGATACCGGCGACGGTGGTGACGGTTTGCGCGATGGCCCAGCTGATGACAAGGGGTGTGTTCTTGGGGTCGGGCAACATGCCGCGCGCTGTGTCGTAGAAACCGAAGTATGACGCACGGTAGATGATGATACCCTGCACGGACACTCCGAAACCTCTGTAGAGACCGGTAAGGCCGTCAGACTTGAAGATCTTGCTGATGCAGTTTCCGAGACCACTGAACTCACGCTGGCCGTCACCTTTGCCGACGTCGGCGGCGAGACGGGTACGCGCGAAGTCCAGCGGGTACACGAAGCAGAGGGAGGTGGCTCCGGCGGCACCACCGGACGCCAGGTTACCCGCGAAGTAGCGCCAGAACTGGGTGTGCTTGTCTACGCCTCCGAGGAACACCTGCTTGTACTTGTCCTTGAAGGCGAAGTTCAGCGCCTGGGTGGGGAAGTACCTGATGACGTTGGCGAGGTTACCACGCCAGAAGGACAGGGGACCCTGCTCCTTGGGAATGCGGACGAAGGCATCGACGATACCCTTGTAGCGCTGGTCAGCGGCGATCTGTTTGCTGACGTGCTGTACCTGGAGCAGCAGCTTGACGCGCTCGATGGGCGCGACAGCCGTCTTGGAGACGGCGGCGGAGACACCGCCAGCGATGAAGTCTTTCGCGAACGCGACCGGATCAGCGAGGTTCGACATATTGTTCGGTAAGGTGGGTGCTCACTTGGTAATTACCTCGCGGGTCGAGGTGGATTCTACACACACGGAATGGAATAAATCACGAAACACGAACCCCTGAATTTTATATCAGGAGATTTAAAGTAATTTCGTGATCTCGGGAGCACAGGGGGTAGGTGTGTGCCTTTTTTGAAATTCGATCGATCACGTTCTCTCGCAGGTCTGCCCGGAGGAGCGGCGCAAAAGAAGGAAGGAAGGGGCAGATGTTGCCAACTGCACGGAAAAGCACCACGAGGTCAGGGTGGCCGCTACAATTCATTGAATCTCCACTGAATTCTAAAAATAAATCTCATAATTATTTTATGCTCCATTGAGAAACACTGCACGAAAATCATTCCTAAAAATATTTTACACGAAACTATCACGAAAGATTCATAAATGATCACACACAATAGTAAAAACTTATAAAAATAAAAACTGAATACTTCTTGCAACATAAACTTATAAAGAATAGCAATCACAGCTAAATTTGCTCATAAATATATGCTTCCTATATTATTCCAGTTACAATTTAATAAGTAATATTTACGTAATTTCTCCCATGTTTCATAATTTATTACAGATTTAGGGTAAATACTTAGAAGATGGCAGCACTTGAATGACGTGCACATTTTTCGTTTTGTTATTGCTTCGTAACGTGTATCCAGTATCCCACTTTTATGCAATTTTTTGCTGTAATTACCATATTTTTATATGTTTTGGTACAGATTCGAAACAAAGCAAACGTATTTTATCAGATACTTAGCTGCTAATAAATATTTAATTACAATCATCCAAATAGTAAAATATTTGGTAATTGAGCAATAACTAAACGCATTCCGTCTGGCCAACCTAATTTTTCAATGACATTGAAATGTAGAAAAAAATCTACATTATCTGTGCTGAGTAAGTAAAACTGTATTTCGGAGTTTGGTTTTTGTTTATTTTATGAAATTACTTGGATGTAATTGTTGGCAGCGCGATGCAGATGAGTCGCATGGGGTCTCCGTCGGTCGGCATGGATGACGACATGGGCGCAGGACACGCTATAAATGATTTTCTTCTACAACTGGAGAACTACAACCCGTCCATACCAGATTCAGTGGTAGCACATTACCTGAATATGTCTGGTTTCGAGTCCCAGGACCCAAGGTAACTGTTTCTATACACTTTCTCTTCAGAACACTCACATGGCATATAATCTGATATTTGTGCGTGAAAGCTGACTTTCTTCCTCAAAACCTGAGAGAGCTACTTGAAACACTGCCCTTTCAGTGTTTTTAAACTAAATATGTATTGATATACCCAATAATAAACTGTCTCCTCTAGAATTAAAAAAAAAATGTATGTTGATAAATAACTTTCAAATTTTCAATATATACAACACCTTACCTTTGTAAATAGGTTGGCATTTTGTAAGCAATCACTGAAGGAGATTGAAGGTTATTACCTTGACACTTTGACAGGATTATCCTCTGAGGCTCTTTTAATTATATAGGTATACACTGGAAAATCCCTAGAGTTTCAACTATGCTAAATGCTAAAGTAAGCAAATGTTACACAAATAAGACACTTATTTACCAGTAAATAAGTGTCTTGTTTGTGTAATATTATTTATACTTCATAACACTTACCCCCTTATTCATAAAAATATAAAATATCTTAATGACCTTGTATAGCTATTCTGTGACAGGGCAAAGAAGATATTGAATAGCCTATGTTATTCTCATGTATGAGCTATATTATTGTAGATTATCATTAAAATCCATACAGTAGTTTTTGCGTGAAGGAGTAACAAACACCCATGAATCCTCACAAATTTTCACATTTATAATATTAGTAGGAACCTATCCTAGCTTTAAATAATATTATTATTAAAACACTGAGACTGCCTCATTAGCCTAGTGGTCCTGAGAGCTACTTCTATGCTAGAGGTCCTTGGTTCGATGCCCAGGTTGAGCAGTGTTATTGGGGTTTTCTATGAAATTCCCAACAGCAGCTTCAAGTTTTAAATTTGTGCCTGGTTAATGGCAACCGGCAAACTGTGGGTGTACATTAGTATGCCTCTGCCTAACCCTTCGGGGAATACAGGTGTGATGGTATGTTATATACTGACATGCTAACCTTCCATCTGTCTTCAAACTATTCCAGATTGATCCGGCTCATTGCTCTTGCATCTCAGAAGTTTCTCTCCGACATTGCCAACGACGCACTCCAGCACTGCAAGATGCGGACTTCGAGCCAGATAACCCAGAGCTCCAAGAACCAAAAAGGACCTAAAGAAAAAAAGTATGTTATGACCATGGAGGATTTAGCTCCCGCATTGCAGGAGTACGGTATCATTGCCCGCAAACCGCACTACTTTATCTGATACTGTTTCAATATCGAGAATGTGATTCTCATTAAAACTGTTTTAAAGTTATGCCTCTTTTCGTTTGTATGGAGTATTTACTTCGATTGTAAGTTGCGAAATTAATTATCTTCAAACATCCAGAGGTAGTTTTCTGTTATTTATTCATATAACTGGTGCACTATGACAATTTCTAAAATCAGAATGCATGATTTTCAGCAAGAATTCATATCTATTTGTTTCTGCACAAAATAATTTTAACAACAATGTATGCAGTAATTAAATGCTTCAGAATATCTTTTTCCATTACAATTGACAGGCTTGGAATCTTGTCATTCTGAAACTAACTTAGTTTTCAATGAAAACTTAGTACTGTATAAAAATATTAATACAATTAAAGCTAATATTTGTATGAGTGTTACTGACATTTCCATTTACAATTTGGATGTTACTCTTCTTCTCCCTGCCCTTGTCCCAATCTATTTGGGCTCGGCGCAGCATGTCCTTTTCTTCCATTCATCCCTGTCGTCCGCTCACCGTCGGCCGTCGTCTCACCATTCACTATGAGACACATTTCTATTTCATGCTGTGTTATTCTTTTTTATGAAACTAAAAATAATGTATTTGAGACCAGCAAGTAATTTTGCCATCAGTATGACTAGTATGAGCTATTAAACCCACCAAGCAAGTGTTTCTTTGTGTAAAATACTAATATTCATAAGGGAATGAATAAAATCTGACTTCAACATGTTGGGAAAATCCTAGGAATATTAATTACAATGTAAAATCTATTGTCATCTTGCACCTAGTGTTATAATTTCAGAAGTTCAGATCAAATATTTCAAAAAACTATTAAAAGTATAATTTTACTATTGCAATAGTGATTATATAAGAGGTTTGCATAAATGTTACGTGCCTTTGTAGTATTAATTGACTGATTCATGTTTTAATCTATATTTGTTCAAAACACAAGGGTTTTAACACTAGTAAAGTTCGCGCAAAATAACTTGACCCAAAACTAACGGAGAGGGGGAAAGTTTGCGCAGTACATTTGCGTGCAAAATGTACTAAAAATCGACTACTGCGCATCCGCCATTTTGGTTCAAGTTATTTTGCGCCAACTATACTGAGTTTAAAGTTTATACCCACTGGATTGTCCATCTGTAATTGTCAAGTAATAAAAAGAAGACTTGAGGCCACTGGTTAGTTATGATTGTATTGTCTGCAATGAAAGTCTTTGAACACAGTGCGGTCTCCAAATTCTTTTAAAATTATTATCCAGAAGTATCCAGAAGGTAGTACAAGTTTTCTAAATATTTTTGTACCACCTAAGGTGGCTAACACGCATACGGCCCGCTTGATGGTAAGCGGTTACCATAGCCTATGGACGCTTGCAACACCAGAGGTATCACTCGCGCGTTGCCGACCCTTAAAAAATGTTTAATTATACATATGGGGACAATTATCGACCTCTGTGGTTTAGTGGTTCGAGTACCGGACTGCTGACCATGAGGTCGTGGGTTCGATTCCCACAGGACACAAAAATTTATGTGATGAATATAAGTGTTTGTGTTCGTCTGGGTATTTACAAAAAAAAAAGTATATAAGTATTATATCCATTGTCTAGTACCCATAGTACAAGCTCTGCTTAGTTTGGGACTAGATGGTGCTGTGTAAAAAATGTCCCAGAATATTAAAAAAAAAAAAAGTTTTTTCTTCATTAGAATTTAGTGACAAGTTTTGATGCTGTGATATTTTCAAAATTGGACTGTTTTCAGCGACTTTCATTGAGGATCTTTAAAGCAGTCTTTCAAAGCAAGCGTTAGTGATGTCACGACAGATTATAGCATTCGGCCTCACAGCCGCAGCTCCTCTGACGCTTGCTTCGAAAGACGACATTTACACAGGTAATATGAATGATTAAGATGTATAATCTTTTAGATTTTGGTTAATATTATTAACAGAATATATATGTACTTTTTTTTAAATAGTCTCGTAGTTTGAATGGTATATACCTACCTATAAGATAATGTATGTATTTATAGGAGGCCAAAATATTTGCGCATTAATATATTATAGTTATTTGTATCAATTTCATCAATTCATGTAATAAAATTTTAATGTCATAGACGCATTAAAATCTGAAAATAGTTTTGTCTTAAAAAAATAATTGAATTGTTGTTGTATCGTTAATGCTCACAACTAACCACAAGTGTATACATTCGTTGCCTTTTAAATTATAATGATTAAGTAAATAATCACATGATAATTCAGTGAAAACTTAATGTCTATCTAGGCAATATTAAAAGCAATGTATTCGTAAGTTGTAACACCAAATTATTATATATTTTGCACTAAGTATGTATTTTTATATATTATGTATATGTACACATAAGCTACACATCTTATATATATAAAAGAAAGTCGTATTAGTTACTCCATTTATAACTCAAGAACGGCTGAACCGATTTGGCTGAAAATTGGTGGAGAGGTAGCTTAAATCCAGGAGACGGACATAGGATACTTTTTATCCCGTTCCCGTGGGATGTGATGATAGACCGCATTCCACGGGGGCGAAGCCGCGGGCAGAAGCTAGTTTCTAATATAAGTCGACCTCGCATCGTACAATGGGAGATCAGAATGCGTTAATTCAATGGTAAGAATTAAAAAAATTACGCATCTTTTTATCTTACTTATAATATGTGGGTATTGTATTGTATGATGCGTAATAATACACTTTTGTCACAAAAGTTTTACTTAAATTCCCGCCAATAAAATGTTTATTAAAATGGTCTCGGCGTCTTATGTGACAAGCCTACTCAAACAAACCCTTATTAAAATGGTCTCGGCGTCTTATGTGACAAGCCTACTCAAACAAACCCGATCGCGACAATACACTGATATTGGTATTTTGACATTTTCATCGTAAGTAGCGACAAATTATTTAAGGTTGATCGTTTCGCTGAGCCCGCAAAATTCAAATTACAATTGGTTTTTCGCAATTTGTAGGTCTATAACACATTCTAGATTCCTAGCTGTAGTAATTGCGACATTAGCTATATAATATTCACAACTGAGCATTAAAAACTTTGCTTAATAAACGTTAAAGAAGCTAAAAGTAGGGTCTTTTTGGTTGAATTTGGCGGGCTCAGTGAAATGACCAGCCTTAATTCATTGAAACGGTATTGGGATAACTAAAAATAATATTTGAAGTCGAATAACGCGATACCATAATTTTATTGTGTTGCGATACAAAAATTGATAATTTGAACCCATTCCGTAAAGAAATGATAACTTTGTCTTCAAGAGTATTTATTCAAGTGACAAATTAATTAAATTGGGCTTGGATTAGACTTGAATTAATTAGAAGAGTAAGCCAGGCCAAATGGTAATTATGTTATTTAGAACACCATATAAATGTCTAATATCAAACCTTAGTAGAAAATTAAAGGATATATCTAGAAATTAATGTTTTTAATGTCTCAAATCTGTATAATATTATGTGTAATCATGGGCGCAGCGTAAAGAGGTGCAATTCACACCCTCAGCTTAGAAAGAAAATACTTACATAGACTTTTTTAGTTTACTGTTTGAATTAAAACTGAAGGTGTTTATGTTGCTGATTTTTCTTTATTTAATATTATGCAGATGCACGGCCCTGAAAGTAATCCTGGCAGCGCCCATGTCTGTATTTTTCATAATCCATACTTATATATAATATAATTACATATATAGGTAGGTTATTAAACATTTGTACAAGGTGCCGAATTACTCACCTACACTCGTTAGAGGGATGATTTTATTTTAGGCGTGGAGAGGATTGCTACTTTTCATTTGATGATATTATCATTATTTTTCACAGCGATTTCATATGCGAAATTAGCCATTATGAATTTTTATTCAAAATCATCGCCCCACTTGATATTTTACAACTTACTTACAATTAAATCATGAACAAAACACGGATTTCAATGTAATGCTATATTGAGCAGGCTGTGAAAAAGTAACAGGTGTAACGTAAGAAAAATGTAAGTATCACATAATCACATGCTATCTTTGAAATGTTCCATGCCTAGGTTCTACCCGCCATAGTGACCAACTTTCCCTATAAAATACATAACTCATACGTGAAAAAATAGACGGGAGTTTTTATACATGCCTTGTCTAGTTTTGTTTGAAGATGTTCTTTTTATTTTACGATATGGGATTTGGTAGTAAGAGTTGAGTACGACGGGTATAATCTCTCAACTAACGGGTGCAGTTGACTATCTCGGCATCATGTTTAATCATAGAATGGTCGTCTCAACCATTGCATAGTTGATAGAGTATGTTTGTCTGTATCAGTAAATATGAAATTACATTTCGCATTTTGCAATTTTGTAAGGTAAAGTGGTCAGCACGAGTCGTGAACACATTGTATAGATTTGAGAATTTCGTTTAATTAATGCTGCAGTGGCCTTCAAACAACCTTGAATTTGACATAAGGGGTCAATGCCTTCTTAAATTTTTATTTAAGTTTGTTTATGCATTCAATAGATACAAATGTACGTAATTATAATTACGGTCTACAAAAACTATTTGGTTGAATCCTCCAATATTTCTTACTATTTTTTTTAGGTAGCCAAGTAGCAAGTAGGTGTAGGTAAACAATATTCTAAAATGTAAAGATACTTATATGATTTTTTACTCGAATTCATGATTAATATTAAGTTTTGCAACTTCCTTACCTGAACCCTATGGTTACTAAACAATAATGCATGTTTATGAATTTATAGCGATACTATTAAATCATCGATTAGACACGAGTTTGTAATAGCTGTACTTTACCTGAGGAATAAATCTTATAATTTATAAAAAAATATATAAAGAAACATCAGAAAATAATTGGAGCTGTCTCTGAGACTGCCAGTGCTTCAATTCAAGGTAGCCAGAAATTATTTTAGAAATACCTAGATAATTTAAACTTTTTGAAGATAAATTATCAATTTGTGGCTTACCGTGGGAGAGCCATGTGCTTCGAGTCGGGATACCGGAGGGAGACCCTTTTAAAAGGCGGGCAACACACTTGACTCTTCAGGTGTCGCGGGTGTACATTGGCGGCGGTAATCGCTTGCCTTCAGGTGATATCTACATCTGGTCGATATAACAACAACAAATAATTTATTTTGACATTGGAAAAATAATCGTTACCGACTTAATTGCCTTATGGAAGAGAAGTTAAGGCTAAGATTCCTGTCTTAGCCTTATTCCTTACCATTACTTGCTGAACTTCTGGAGCCAATCCAAAAAACCAAAGCCAAAATCGAAGCTCGCTATTTTGTCCCATTTGATTATAGCTGTGTTCATTTGAAGATTATTGCTACGTAGAGATCTTGGATTGGTACTTGAATTAACCGAATTATGCAAAGAGTATATTAATAGAGCTGAAATTATGAATACGTGACACGGCTCAAGTTGAAATAATAGTAATAAAAAAATCGTTTGTATACCTACACACATTTTTTTTAACTAGGTAGGTACCTATATGAAACTGATTCGGAATTGATGAGAAATCAAATTATCATGCCATACTCTCGATGGCTACTGCGTCAAGAAACGTACCTACCTACCTATTTAAAAATTAATAGTGGTAGGTACCTACTTTTTCGTTTATACAAAATAATATTTGTAATTGTTTTCGTCAGATTTTTTTATAAAAAAATATTACCTATGTAGCGCGCGCTATGGGTAAAACACATTCTATTTTTGAAAATTCAGTCCCCCATGGTATCGCCCAAGAATATAACTATCTAGTATCGGCTCTACGAATACTTGGCTAAATGAAGAAAAAAGTATTTAGTTATTAGTTTTTATTTAGTTTAAAATAATAAAGTAAGTCCCACGAGGAATATTAGTCGGAAAAAATATTTTCTATAGGTAATCTAAGTTTATTTGTTACTTTGTGGTCAACACGTGTTTTCGACAATTTTGTTATCACGTTTTAGGAAAATGATTAGCACTAAGGGTATTTGAAATAAAGATTCACTCACATACTTATTTGTATTATTGTCTATTGAACCATTCGTCCTACAATCCCTTTTATCAGAGGGGCTAAAGGTGCCGCTTCTAGTGAATCATAATATAATTAAGGCAAGTATCGTTTTTAATTGGGTACGTGACTGAAATATCCTGCGACCTCCCCAAGTGGCAGAGATCTATGAGGAATTTTCGTACTACAAAAACGATTCAAACCAGCATTGAAGCGGTCAGAGGTAACATGCTGGCTCGCAGATTCTACAGGTGCTTTGACGAAGTAAAGATAACTCTTTTTAAAGCATATTGTCAGAGCATATACACTGGGACTCTGTGGACCAAGCACACCAAAAGATCGCTGGATAACCTGCGCATCCAGTATAATAACGTCTTTAGGATGATGTTGGGGCTGCCTCGCTACTGTAGTGCGTCAGGAATGTTCGCGCTTTATCATACTGACGGCTTTCAAGCCGTCTTGCGCAAAAGAACGGTATCCCTGATCCTCAGGGTGCGTGGTAGCCCCAATGAAATCCTGAAGACGTTAGCAAACAGGCACTCATCCCCTCTATGGAGATCCTTAGTTAAGAGGGTGATTTAGGGTAATTACTTTTATTTATATTTTCTTTTTGCATAAATAAATAATTAAATAAATAAATAAATTTCTATGGACGGTGTAAAAGGTTGTCTGAAATAAAAAATATTTTTTTTTTTTTTTTTTTATTTATTGAACGCCACAAGTTTTAGAGTTCTCTGTCTGTGCCACTAAACTTCCGAGACCATCACGCATGTATCTCCGAAGGTGTGGGCAGAGGTGGACCTACTGATTTATTTAGGTACCTACACACGAAAGTTCTCGCTTTGTTTAAGTCCTATGTAATAGGCCATTTTGGCCGTGGGAAACCCATGCTCCGGCATGAATGGGCTGGCTCGACCAGAGTGATATCACGTCCTCACAGAAAACCGGCACGCCGGCATGAAACAACGCTTGGATTGTGTTTCGCCGAGTGAGTAAGGATACCGGAGGCCCAAACTCTTAAAAGGCTGGTAACGCACTTGCGACTCCTCTGGTATTGTGGGTGGGTGTCCATGAACGGCGGTATCGCTTACTATCAGACGATCCGTCTACTCGTTTGGGGGGCAAACGAGCAGACGGATCGCCTGCCGATCGACGGATTCTTTGTATCGGTCTGTATACATCAGAAAGCTGTATCTCAGGCTCCGTTTATTTAATTGAGTTATGAAGTTTTTAAGTTGGAGCTTTTTTTAATTATCTTCAATCTACGGACAAAGCTTTTTTTACGATTTTATAATAGTAGAGATACCTACCTACCTACTAGAACTACGGAATGCAAGACACTCAACTATATTTTTTCCAAAAAAAATATGTGCGTACCTACCTATTAATAATTCATTTTATTTAGGTAGGTACATACGGCATATCTTTTCATGCCTGAGAGATTTTCTTAACTTTTTTTCGTAAAATATTAACTGTTATTTAAGTAATAACAGTACTTTGGTTAAACTTGCGTCCCAAAACGATTTACTTACTATATCTCAGCTTTTAGGCGTGTCACGATGAATAATGCACTAGCTAGATTTTAAGAGCGACTATGAAAATCGCACCAAATTGCGTGAAGTTGTTTTTGCGTGATGAAATGAAATGATGTTTTCTGTAGGTAAGTAGATCTCTATATATATACTTTTCAAGTCAATGGTTTGTTTTTATATAGCTAGATGGCTTCGGCATTTCCTAACTGACGACCTCTGAGAACACTGAAACAAACTCAGAGAATCATGTTCTCTTTTAAAGTCCAGACATAAAAAATAATGTGTGGGACAATGCAGGGCAATGTCTGAAATAGCCTTTTGAGGAAAGAAACATAGCAGCTTTGAGTAGACCAGTCCTTACTGACGGCAAGCATGCATCAGTCATCGTGTAGCTCAACCATAATTAAGGGAGCTCAACGACCCGTCGCACGACAATACCAGATCAGCAGGACATTCGTGTAGGTCGTGTGAAATTCCCAAAGCCTCCATGCGTGTACTGACAGACATTAGGTGCGGATCAAAAATTCTAAAAATAATTATTTGAGCTTCTATTGCCCCTATTCATAATAAAACCTCTTTTAACTGTTTTCTTAAAATCTAAGTAAGGGTACACACATCGGCCAGTTGTCTCTCGCTAGACCCGTGCCCAGCAGTGGGCTGAACTGAAGGTTGTGAAAAAGGGAAAATAAAATTCAGAAGTACAGAAGTAATAATTTATTGTATTATTCTTAGTTAATAAAGTACATATACCTACACTAAGAAAAAAGCTGGTTTACATAGACTTTTTTAAACTTTAGGATAGCGTTCTGTAGTTTCTGCCTATCCTTAAGGGAGAAAGGCGTGAGTTGGTATAATGTAGGTACCCATGTATTAACACAAATATTGAAGAACACAAATAATATAATTGTAACATTTTTACAGTCAGGTGTGTGTGTGAATGAACAGTGACGTAGCAAAATAATTATGCAAGTGACATTATTATTTTTTTAAATATACTGGGACATTTTTTACACAGCACCATCTAGTCCCAAACTAAGCAGAGCTTGTACTATGGGTACTAGACAATGGATATATTAATACTTATAAAGTTACTTTTTTTTAATAAATACATACTTATAATACATATGAAACACCCAGACGAACACAAACACTTATATTCATCACATACATTTTTGTGTTCTGCGGGAATCGAACCCACGACCTCAGGGTCGGCAGTCCGGTACTCGAACCACTAAACCACAGAGGTCATCGAACATTAAGTTATGATTGCTATTCTATAGTTTCTGCCTACCCCAAAGGGAAAAGGGGTGAATGTGTATAGAATAGGGTTGCGCATAATAATCTCAATCATACATTCAGGGCGCCTACTGACGACGCAATAGAACGCGCTCGAATTGAACTGGTGTAGTGAACGTCAGTTAGACACTTCTATGATTTCAATAAAGAATGATAAATATATCTCACCTTATGTGGAGCCCGCTTCTAAAAGAAAACCGTACCTATCGTATCTTATCTTGAAGACTTCAAGCCCCAATTTTATAAAAGCATAGTCACGGACATGGAGGTTTTGGTGTTAAAACCGCTCCCTAAAAAGCCCTCTACCACTTCATACAAAATAACTGGTTCAGAGTTCTACCCTAAGCCAGTAAATAAGCTAATTAATGATAATATAATTATATTTTGAGAACAAAAAAAGCACAACTTAAATATTACATACGTATACCTACTTGAATAATTAAAGAACAAGTTTATCAACAAATCTCACTGTTCCAAGAAACTAAATCTAAAATAATTTATTAAAATGAAGCTCTAAAATAGCAAGGAGATTGCTCCAACTCTCACATAATCAGTGAAAAAGAACTGTTCGTTGGAATTAATCCTACCACCAGCTCTTTTAGCAAGCTAATTGCTGCCTGTTGTTTTGTACTGTGACTGCCATTAGGGCCTGTACACACCACGTTTTTTAAACGCGCGTTTCTGGAACGCGCGTCGACGGCGCGTTTTAATCGTGCAAAGGTCTGCAGGCTGCGTCTGACTTGCGTGCGTATCGCGTCTGTATCGCTATAAACGCGCATCCACGGCGCGTTTAAAAAACGTGGTGTGCATAGGCCCTTACCCAAGCACAATACAGAGGTGATATTTTTTTTAAAGCTTACTGGCAATGTGGATTGCACATTACTAGTATTCTTGTTAACTTCTCGTGCTACGCTACTAAATGCTTGTGTTACGAGGAGGTTAGCGTTGGTGTGGGTTTCGCACCCGCAAGTGCTTCCCCTTCAGCTACCAACGCTTAATATAAAATAACATTGTCGTGGTTACATAGGGAGTCACCTGGTTAAGTGGAGACCAAGATGTCACCTTTCCCGGGTAGCTTATTTAATGAGAATTTTCAAGGTAAAAAAGGTAGGTATTGTAAATAATTGAATTATAAATTGGAGTTCAACCCCAAAGCCCCCTTTTAGTGAAGCAGCAGTGAATGCTTAATAGATAGAAATGGAGAGATATCTTGTTAACCCAATCTAAACTTTTTTATACACAGCCTTCAAATGTTCCGTCAAGGGAGTGTTATCAGTTTCCATGAACAAGACAACTTCTAAAGTATCAGGTGCCAACAACTTAATGTTCCGTTTGATTTTTTTAACATATGGTGGTTTCGCAAATGAAACTCTTGATAGATTTACAGTTTCTAGAGTAAGCTGCTTGTTTTCTACGTCACATTGACCTTCCTCAAGTGACGTGAGGCCGAAGTTATGGCTGACGACAAACGCCAGGTCATTAGTTCCTGGCTTGATGCGCAAGAAGCCTCGCTCCTGATGCATTGGTGTCTTCTTTTCAGGATGCCTTGACGTTGATATGAAGTTGAACATTGGCTGGCCTGGAATAAAAATTATAGTGTGTTAAAAATATACTGATTTATTATCAACCATGCCCAGTAGTGATGCTGTAATATCTGGGATTCATTAAATTATTACAATTCATGTAAAAAATCAGGGCTCTATGATATACTGAATTAAAAAAAATAATTAAAATGCATTTCTCTTCATCTTGTATTGTAGCTATACTGTGAGATTAAATTTTCCAAATATTTTAATAATGATTACGAAAATTTAGTCCTGTTATAAGGCAAAAAGTTTTTTTCACTAAGAAACATTTTTAAATTAAACTAAACTTTTTTGTTAGTCTTTTTTAGCTAAACCCATCTCAGTAATAATTTAATTTTACTAGCAGCGGAATGTACAAATAATTTATTATTGGTCATTAAACACTTGAACACGCATTATAATCACCCAAGACTTGCGATGTGTTTGCATAATAAGACAAGATGACAAACTGAAAACTAGACTGTTACAAACGGTATCATTTGTCAATCAACAACACATATCATGAAAATTTCTCATAGCTAACATCATCACAGTAAATCATCTAGTAAAAAAATAACTTGGAATTTTAATTCTACCCTACTTACTTACCGATGCAATTAAATTCTAATTCTTCATGATATTGAAAGTCTGGTATATTCGGGTACGTTCCACGACCTTCCTCAGTAGACCACCGACCTGCCAACCAGGAAATTGGATTCAAAGCTTCGTGTAAAGTGGACATTATTTTCAAATCTTTTCGCGATTATTTTTAAATTTATCAGATGTCCTTCGCAAAAGGATAGCCAACTGAAACTGACAAAATTACAAATTGACAATTTGTAAAATAAACAATTTGACATGCCAAAATGCCAAATTGACATGACCATTGAATGTGGCCAGCAGTAAAAATCTAAACTCTTCAATAATATTGTTACTCTGAGCTCTTCAGTATTATTTAATAGTCTATGATCTAAACCAAACCCTCTAATCTTCTACTTGAACTTGTGGCTTTTTAGCTTGGTACAGAAGCTGTACCATGACTTGTTATTGCGATCATTTCGCGCTTGAGAGTGAGGGATGCCCCTCAAAACATTTAAGAACGTTTTGCCTCTCTCACAACTTTAAAATGAACGCATTATTGGGGTACTCTGTCGCATTTCTTAAACTTCAAAATGACATACAATTCTATAACTTTAAAAAATATTTAAAATTCCTTTAAATTTAACAATAATAAATAAATTGATGCAATAATGAACCAAGTTAAATCCTTCAAGTTAACTGATAATTACAATGTTAACTTGCGCCGTGTGAACTCTTTAAAACGAAAACAAAGAATTTCTAGAAACCAGTCGCGTAATAGTACAATGTCCACAACAACCAAGGACTTTATTCAAAAGATTTGCTATAGAAAAACGGCGTCAATAGATATGACCCAATATGGGTTCATATATGATAGCAAAGTGCATGCTGTCAACATGATGATGAAGCCTCTAAGGGCCCAGTTGGAGAAGATTTGCGGTTTGTCTGTTTCAATATAAGGCTGCATCCTTGACAGCGTTAGTCTACTTATGTTCACGATTACTTAGATATTACGGGGTATACTGTATCGTGATTCGTCGAAGAATGAAGTGGATATATACTTATCTACACACTGTAAACGCTGTCGGTCTGCGTTGGTTTTAAGCTAATAACTTTATTAACTATCACTCACATAAATGATAATAATTTTGTTTACCCAGCGATATTTTTTTTACGATAGATCACGGCTAAATATATTTCTCTTCCAAAGCGCGCCATTGAATCCTATCCGCAGCGAGTGATATGTTTTACATTTTACCGGTATTTAATGTTCCAGGTAAACCATCCGTACGAAGCATTTCGCATGTACGAAGGAATTCACCAGCCAGAAAAAAAGGTAGGTACCTATAACTTCAATGTCTATTATTAGGGTGAAAACAGAGTGGCACACTACTCTCATTCCATAAAGACCTGTAACAGACAGAGAGAAGTGGAAGAAAAGTGGGGAGAACTTTGACCGTAGGACCGTAGTAAGATATTTCAGGCTTTTATCCTCTACTAACAATATTTTATATCTTACTAACAAGTTACTACTCAATTGTTTCATTATTAGCACTGTCTAGACAGTGATATCCAATTGGAGAGTAGTGATATGACCACTCGACTGCCAAGTCAAAGGTCTCGAGCCCTATATTATATTGCAGTCTTTGGTATCGAGTTCGTATCCAAAGCACGATCTCTGGCGTTTCAATGGCAATGGCAATAGGAATGAAAGTATTATATTAGCGATACTCAGTTGGGGCTTTCCTGTCCGTTATCTGTAATTAAACTGTCGTTACAGTGAAATCAAGCCTGCAAGTAATGGCTCCTGCTCCTCAAACGCCTCGCCAGCATAAATCTTCCAGTCGGTCTTCTCCACGCACTCCAATTTCAGGTTTGTCACAGGACACAATCTGCTACAAACTAACAATTAATAGCGTATTTTGGTACTAAGCAGTGATAGCCTAGTGATAGGACTGCCAAGTGGAAGGTCCTACACACGCACCACTGACTTTTCGAAGTCATGTGCGTGTTAATATCACGCGCTTGAACAGTGAAGGAAAATATCGTGAGGAAACCTGCACGGTATAAAGACTGCCAACCACTAGGCCAGCGTTGTGGACCATAGCTGCATAGCTAGCGATGAGGTCCGTAACCAGCAGTGGGACAGAATTTTATTTGGGTTGGGTTGATTGTGTATGAATGAATTTATTTCAATAACTTCAGAACATTACAACAGTGTGTAGTCTCAGTGTGTATTTTGTTGTATTATTAATAAATTGTTGTATTTCGGCTATTTAGTGCCGGTTTTTTATGATAGCATGGGCTGTGGCCAAGTACTACCCTACCCCTAGAGCGGTATAGCAGTGAATAGCTGACTACAAGATGATGATTATTATGTTGTCGACTTACGACGAGTGGGTTTGATGATAGGTAGTCTAATAGTGTGATAGTGTTGTGCCTGATGTTCGCTTGTGTGGTTGGGTGATAGTTACTGTCATGAATGATGGTAATAACTGCAAATCAATAGAGGATCCAGGGGGAGCCAAGGGGCTCAAGCCTCAATGGATCTGGTACCACCCCTGACAATATTTTAATTTTTTTTTTGCTTTACACAGCGTCAAGCAGTCCTGGGACTCACACCCCTCGAACTCGAGTTCGTAAAGTAAGAATATTCGAACCGACTCCAACAACCAAAAAGAAGGTCACGCTAGTTTTACCAGGAGCCAATGACAAGAAGAAATGACGCTCATTAAAGCTATGTACTGCATATAATGATTTAATCATAATTATCAAAATAAACCTGCATCATGCAACTGTATCGTTTCATTTTGACCATTAGTTTCAGAAACACTTTTTTTAATTTAAAATGCGAAATCAAATACATACTTATAATACTTTTAATCTCGCTGAGTGTTCTTTAAATGTAACGCTGAGATTCAAAAATTGATCTCCTAATGAGTTTTTAAGGATGGTTTTGAAGCACGCTAAAAGCTCACACGCATCTTCTGCATATTTATTTACATTGAGTATTATGACCTCCACACTCTAGCATTAAACACAAAGCTTAATATGTACATTAGTTTTAATTTATAGTAATTTAAGCAAAATGCGTCGGTTATTTACATATTTGGGAAGTTGTCTCTTTCACAATGGCAAATGCCGCTAATTTGTCCAGTGCAATCGTAATACTGTTTATACGCAGGAGGAAATCGGCAAGTACACGTGTTCGTTTTACATTTCATATTTGTACATGATGCAGTCTTATCATCTTTCTTCTTGCTGGCTTTATTCTTTTCTTCTTTGCTTTTGGATTTGTTGCTTTCCTCTTTGACGTCATCGTTTTTGACTTTACTCTTGCTTGAGCGCCCGAATAATTTAAAAAGTGATTTTTTACTCTTCGCTTCTTCTTCACTCTTACTTACACCTCCGAGTAATTTCATGGAGGAATTCTTGCCTATGGTTGACGACGCTCTTCTTGAAGGTATCGGAGTGGAAGAAGGCATCGCTAGTAATTTCGGCGTCGCATTGGCTGTCGAGTCAGATCGCTTACTCAACTTAGTTGATGAATCTCCTGATTCAGTGTTTGTCCACTTCGAACTTTTGCTTTTAAGCGAAATGTCTCGGGTACACGAAGTCATTGAACACACGTCTTCTCTTTGAACTACTGATTTCTCTCGGGGGGTTGATTTTGTGCCATTGCCCCGACGTGGCATTGACGGTTCTGCCAATATTTCTGTGTCCTGGCAATCTGGTTTATCACAACAGGAATCTTTTTTAGATGCTGAGTTGAAACTTGCTTTAGAAATTGGACATGTTTTCATCGAACACTCAGGCAAGCTGGTTACTGGTTTACTGGGAATACAGCAGGGTGGAGTGGCTTCCGATTTATTGTCTCGTATACAAACACGTTTGTCTAGCTGAGAATCGGAAAATGGCAGCACTTCCTGTGCGAGTTTCCTCAGTATATCCCGACAGCATAAGAGGCTGTCGACTGTTACCCCGTCTTTACAAGCTGGTGATGAAACTGGCGTCTGGTGCTCCTGTGGTTGCCCGTTTCTTATATCATCCTCGTTATTTTTTAAATGACAACATATAGGTGGGGTACACTCTTCTTGGTCGCATATGCACATGCGGGACACTGATGGGCTCGGTGACAAAGAACTGGGCATACAAATGATCCTGCCCTGAGGTATATCATGTATTGTGAGGCTGTGCAAAAGCCGCCGTGAAGTGGACGTGCATATTGGCGGTGGTTCTTTCTTTTTATTGCACGGCATGTAGAATGGGATACGAAACAAAACTAAACCATTTCTAACATACTTGACTATGCTTAATATGTAGCTGGTGTTAATTATCAAGCATTTTTTTATTTACTTTTTATTGTATTGTGATATTTAACGAGATGAAATGTGATAGATCTGAGCACAGACTAGTGTAAAAATAGCAAAGGAGACCACTATGAAGGTTTCAACTTGATAAAATACTTAAAATAAGCACCAGAATATGGACTAATCTGAGAAATATTTTTTAGTTTAAATATTTGTTAATAATAAATAACAGAACGAAACATTTTAATTTTTCATTAGGTTATGTTTCTTTATTTTTCATTAGCCAAGTGGTCCTGAGTGCGACTGCTACGCTAGAGGTCCTGGGTTCGATTCCCAGGTCGAGCAAAGTGTTATTGGGTTTTTCTATGAAATTCCCAGTAGCAGCTCGGAGTTAGGAATTTGTGCCCGGTTAATGGCAATAGGCTCGCCCCCTATTACATGGGACCTAAACATACCGGCGAACTGTGGGTGTACATTAGTACGCCTCTGCCTAACCCTCCGGGGAATATAGGCGTGATGGTATGTTATGTTATTTTTCATAACTCGTGCTCGTTGTTTTACCCGCGTCCGAAAAATATTTGCTTACTCTAACTCAGTTCCTAGGAGGCGTTTTAGGACGAAACATTCATCGCGTTTAAAGTTAAACCACCAACATTATTACAATGTGAAAATCACATAAAAAAATTGTAGTAGTTTTTACTTGATGGTAAGTAATTTTCGTAATAATATACAGGAGGACAGACAGATAAACGAAAATTCTAAGGATAATAATTATTTATTACTACAAAAGATTATTTTATTGAAGAAAAAATTCGATATGCGGGCAAGATTTAAACCTGCATCTTCTGGTTAGATACACCAGACGCTATGAGTATGACCGCTAAGCCACCACGAGTCCCACCCGCCATGTCGAAATTTGCCTTCACATTCTGTATTTACTTACTGTTCTATTTATAAATAATATTGTTTTGACTTCTATTGCTATTTTATAGACCCTCAAAGATCCCTCATATTTATTTACCTAGATACAGACATCAGCTCGTAAACATTTTAATGTAATAACGTAAAATTATTTCGCTGAGCCCGCCAAATTCAAATTACAATTGGTTCTTCGCAACTTGTAGTTCTATAACACATTCTAGATACCTAGCTGTAGTAATTGCACCATTAGCATTGCACGATTATTCGCAAGAGAGTTGTGTCACTGATGCGCCGCATACGGGGAAGTTCCAACAGCTACCTACAACTGTTCGCATGGAGGATGAATTTGGATTTGGATTGTCCAATAATGCGGTATTGGACTAAGTTGCATATTGAGCACTCCGGATCCAAACCTAATTTTAGGCTTAGATGACAATATGGATTATATAGTATAGTGTGTATTGTATAATGTGTGTGTGTGTATGTATTTGTTTATGTGTTTGTTGTTTATTATGTTTTTTTTTATGTGATTTATTGTTGATTTTTAATTGATTTTTGTATATTGAATGTTTTTTAATCCCACATGTATATGGAATGGCTCCGAAATAAATGAATTTAATTAATTAATTAGCTATACAATATTCACAACTGAGCATTAAAAACTTTGCTTTATAAACGTTAAAGAAGCTAAAAGTAGGGTCAATTGTCAATTTTGGCCAAAATTGACGATTGACACTACTTTTAGCTACAATATCGATTTACAAACAAAGGTTTTCATTCTCAGTTGTGAATATTGTATAGCTAAGGGCGCAATTACTACAGCTAGGAATCTAGAATGTGTTATAGACCTACAAATTGTGAAAACCAATTGTAATTAGAATTTGGCGGGCTCAGCGAAACGATCAGCCTTATCGTAAAATAAGTTTTCATTTTTGACATTAAATATAGAAGTATTGCCAATGAAAAAAGTACACGTGATTATGTAACATCCGTTATGGCGCTGGTATTGTCACTTCTGTTTCCTTTAGCACTGTGCGTCAGGCGCGGTGCGGTGTGTTCACGGTGTGTTGAGTAGTTTCCATCGGATTTAAAACATGTAAGTAATGAAAATTATTATTTATTTATACCTAAATACTCTAGAAAGGCTTTACCTTTCACAGTTTATGCAATTGGAAAGTGCAGTCTGTAAAATATTGGTTCGCTAATTTCCTTACGTAACGTTAATGAAATTATGTTTGCACGTGACCTTGCTCTAAATGTTATTTTGATAATCAAAATTTCATTAACAAAGTGAAATAAATATATAGTGCATTGATAATTCTCCAAAAGTATTGAGTGGCTATGGTAATCTCGTAGGCTGAATCCGACTAGCCTGGTTCAAAGCGGTATTGATTAAAAAAAAGTTCGTACTATCCAGTCAGATTCCAGTTTCGTTGCTATTTTTAACATCATCATTTTTTTTCTTCTGCTATCTTCTATCTAAATAAAAGAGCTAGTCCATTGTAAAACATAAGAAAATCATAATTCTTCATTACTTAACCTTCATCCGTACGCTGTCGTTCATTATGACACTGGCATTGATTTTTGAGTGTTTCGTAATACCTACTTTAATTCAGAATGAATACAAAATAACATACCATCTTGCATGTATTCCCCGAAGGGGTAGGCAGAGACGTACTAATGTACACCCACAGTTCGCCGGTATGTTTGGGTCCCATGTAATAGGGGGCGAGCCTATTGCCATTCCTAACTCTGCTCGACCTGGGAATCGAACCCAGGACCTCTAGCATAGCAGTCGCGCCCAGGACCACTTATGAGGCACTGAGGCAGTTTGTTTAATGAATGCAAAATATTAGTTCAAATTTATATAAAACTAAAGTACTAGTTTGGGTCAGAGAATCGCCTGTATTATGACTGCAAATATGAATGCTCATTGCAATTTAAATTAAAATAAAATACTGTCCTGTGTTTTTTTCCAGGGTTGTGGAAATTTTTACAAAGATGTTATGATAACAAATTTGTTTTGTAATTTTTAATTATCAAATTATAATAATAATTCTAATACATTTTATTTCAAGAAATATCACATAAAAATAAACCTTTTACAATAAGAGGATATTGTTGTAATTTTTTTCCAGTCTCTTATTATAATTATCAATTAAAAAAGTCACATGATTGACTGATAAACCATTAGATAATGAATGAGGTATTTTTTATATCCTCTCATAAGTATGAATCTGATTTATAAACCATATCTTATTATATTATACCCTGTTTTTGTCACAAATCAAACTACACTTGGAACAAATGTTCTAATTTAGATTGATACTCTAATTACAATAATAAAAAGCTAATTTATTTATTTATTAATACTAATATCAAACTGTAAGCCTGATCCACTCTGCAAATCTTTTCTAAGCATAGAATTGGAAATCAATTTCAAAATCTCAAATCTTATTTATAAAATGTTTGCATTAAAATCTATCAATATGCCTCATTAGCCTAGTGGTCCTGAGCACAACTGCTACGCTAGAGGTCCTGGGTTTGATTCCCAGGTTGAGCAGTGTTATTGAGTTTTTCTAGGAAATTCCCAGTAGCAGCTCAGGGTTTGGAATTTGTACCCAGTTAATGGCAATAGGCTTGCCCCCTTTTACATGGGACCTAAACATACCGGTGAACTGTGGGTATACATTAGTATGCTTCTGCCTAACCTTTCGGGGAATACAGATGTGATGGTATATATTAAAATTCAAAAGCTCATGTCTATTGGGTCTTTAATGTCTTTTCATAAGGTCAATGCTCTGCTTATAGAACTTATTGATTGACCCAGTTTATATTCAGCCAGCTCTTTTACTGTAGATATGAAACCTTTACTCTTTTACAACATCTTTACCGTAGTAGTTGCACTTAAAACCATTAAATTAATGTGGAAGAACATACATTTATCATCAACTATTATCTGAGAGAGGACCCCTGCCCTGGGCTGTGTATGTGTTATTCCAGAGTATTATCTATATTTATGTGAATATTGTCAATTTGTTTTTAATATTGCAATGTTTGAAAAGGGCAACTAAGTTTTAAGTACCTTCCTGTCTATAATAAGAGCATCTTCACGTGGGAGAGCCATGCCTCGGCACGAATGGGCCGGCTAGACCAGAGTGATACCACGGCCTCACAAAAAACCGCGTGAAGCAATGCTTGCATTGTGTTTCGCCGAGTGAATGAGGTTATCGGAGGCCCAATCCCTTTTAAAAGGCAGACAACGCACTTGTGACTCCTCTGGTGTTGCGAGTGTCCATGGCGGTTATCGCTTACCATCAGATGATCCGTCTGCTCGTTTGCTCCCCTATCCCATAAAAAAATACAATTTACGCACTCTAATGCAAAAAATGTTTGGACTTTGACTTTGAAATTTTATCCAGATCTGTTCAGCTGTTCTGATGTGAAAGGGTAGAAACATCCTCACAATCATGTATATGTTTATAATATTAGTGGGATTATTAGGTACCTAGGTGTTCCAAAACCCAAATTGCTGACGTAGCTCAAACGGTCGCTAAGCTTAAGTGGAGCTGGGCTGGCCATGTGTGTCGCATGCCCGATGATCGGTGGGCCAAAATTACCACTAAGTGGAGCCCTGATACCGATAGGCGGCGTCGTGGCAGACCAAAAAAGAGATGGCGTGACGATTTTGATACCTTTTGTGCACATTGGGTCCAAATAGCATAGATGGAGACATGAGGGGGAGGCCTAAGCCCAGCAGTGGGACACAATAGGCTAATCGTAATCGTATATACCTAGGCTAGATTTTTATATTATTTATTTAGTATCACTGCGACTAGCGTTGCCAGACGTCCGGATAAAGCCGGACATAGGCATTTTGATTGCGTGTCCGGCTTATCCGGCTTTTGTAAGGCTTTTTACATTTCGATGCGAGTCGACTGTCGGTCGCTCCCGCAGGCCGCCCGCGCCGATTCAAAATCCTCAATAATGTAGGTTGTCCGGCCTTTCTACCTAAATGTCTGGATTAGGTTTGGCGACCTGGCAACCCTAACTGTGACAGTTCAACCACCTCAATAATGTTTTGTTTTGTTTCAGAATAATGTTCTCGTCCCTAGTAGATATGGCGCGGAACTCTCCGTTCCGCAGCCCGCTGACACCCGCCCAGTGTCAAGCCACTGAACTCACACCCGCCATCGAACCGGTAAGATATCCGCCATTTTGATTATAATTGTACCATAAGGAAGGGCTATTGGAATTTCTAACATTAAAAAAAATATATATGTCCCACCCACCCTCCATCGGTCACCACCTGTAGTCTCCCCTTTTAGTTTGCCATAGTAATTCACAAAAGTTATTAATTTTTTGGCAAACAAAGTTTAAGAAATATTTTGGCTCATAATCCTCTTTATTATAATGACGCTTGTCACGTGACGCCAAGAGTGTGTGTATATCCTACAATTTGAATTTAAATTACTTGTAAAAAAATATTATCAGGAATAAAAATTTGAATTTTCAAAAGGAATAAAATTGTAATAGTTATAAGTTGCTTTGTTTCTCGATAAGTGATTTTGTAAATCTTAGAGAAATAAATAATAATTTAAACCGTAAACCGTAATTGGCAATACCACTGTAATAGCGCAAAAACTGTCAGTTCAATCAGCTGGTGTCAGTGTTGCCATCTGTAAGTTAAAAGCGCTGAACCTCAATTTGAATATAGCTCGGAAAAGGGCGAATCTTGTGTACAGTATTTTACACACATAGTATTTTAAAGACACCCTCATGAAATAAAAACCTTTTCTTTTAAGGCGGATCGTTTCGCTGAGCCCGCCAAATTAAAATTACAATTGGTTTTTCGCAATTTGTAGGTCTATAACACATTCTAGATTCCTAGCTGTAGTAATTGCCCCCCTTAGCTATACAATATTCACAACTGAGCATTAAAAACGTTGCTTAATAAACGTTATAGAAGCTAAAAGCAGGTACAATCGTCAATTTTGGCCAAAATTGACGATTGACACTACTTTTAGCTACAATATCGATTTACAAGCAAATTTTTAATGCTCAGTTGTAAATATTGTATAGCTAATGCCGCAATTACTACAGCTAGGAATCTAGAATGTGTTATAGACCTACAAATTGCGAAAAACCAATTGAAAATTGAATTTGGTGGGTTGAGCGAAACGATCCGCCTCAAATGAAAAGGCCCCTTTTCGAGTAAAGGCCTCCTCTATTCTACTCCAAAGTTCCCTATTCTTGCTATTTGACGTCGAGGTCCAGTTGTCTCCTCTTGTTGTATTTTTAGCTGCTCAAGCCGCCTATCAGGGGAAGTACTATGTTTTCTTTTCGCTTTCGGGCCAGCCCAGTGCGTTATGTTGGGCCACCTTAAAATATAACTTAAACTAAGGGCCACATGAGTGTTGCGGCGTCTCACCACAATACAATTCAATTTAATATTGATCCTAGGCTGCCTCAATAGCCAAGTGGTCCTGACCGCGACTGCTACGCTAGAGGTCCTGGGTTCGATTCCCAGGTCGAGCAAAGTGTTATTGGGTTTTTCTATGAAATTCCCAGTAGCAGCTCGGAGTTAGGAATTTGTGCCCGGTTAATGGCAATAGGCTCGCCCCCTATTACATGGGACCTAAACATACCGGCGAACTGTGGGTGTACATTAGTACGCCTCTGCCTAATCCTTCGGGGAATACAGGCGTGATGGTATGTTATGATCCTAGATTTGTGCGGTGCGGTGTCGCAACGCAGTCTTGTGGCCTCGCACTTATTCAATCGTATTACCTAAATATACTACAGAATGTCTTTATATACTTAATTGGATAAGGATTAATGCTGTATTGCTTAAAATCGCTTCGTAAATAAGCCATTTGTTCTTGTAAAGGATAAAAAATGGTTATTGTGGGTTATCCCAAAGAGATAGTCATATACCATTACGGACTTTTTTGTAGATATTTTAACGTTATTTTGATCTATTTCGTAGGGTACAGCCAGCGGTTGCAATGTAAGCGCAAAAAAAAGTTAATTTACGACATCACATTAGAAACCTCTAAAATTATCAGTGTTTCTGTACTATATTATGCACGTATTATACAAATAATGCTTCCTGAATCACTCTATCTATTAAAAAAAACCGCATCAAAATCTGTTGCGTTGTTTTAAATATCTAAGCATACATAGGGACAGAAAGACAGCGGGAAGCGACTTTGTTGTATGCTATGTAGTGATAGTCATAAACCAGATTGCTATTTTGCCCGATGATGAGAACTCATGCCGGAGGGGGGTTGTCGTGCCGCACGCGTCGGTCGACGTCGCCATTGCGTCGTCTTGTCGTTGACAACGTGGCCGGCGCGCGCGATGCGACAGCAGTTGCCCTGTGACCATAGATTATGAGAGCTGTGGGCTTTACAAACACATTATGACGTCATTATGCCTCTCTCCCCAAATTTAACGACACGTTTGGCGTAGAGGCTTAGAGAAAAAAGAAAGACTTAGAGAATAAATTTGTCTTTATATCCAGAGCGGTATGGCTGCCGCGGCGGTGGTGCAGGGCGACTCCTGCGAGTTTGCCTCCCCCAAATACTTCGCCCTGTGCGGTCTTGGCGGTATCCTATCTTGCGGTAAGTCATTGATAAATTATAAATTCATTTCCTAATATACTTATATCTTTAAAAACTGCCTCATTAGCCAAGTGGTCCTGAGCGCGACTGCTACGCTAGAGGTCCTGGGTTCGATTCCCAGGTCGAGCAAAGTGTTATTGGGTTTTTCTATGAAATTCCCAGTAGCAGCTCGGAGTTAGGAATTTGTGCCCGGTTATGGCAATAGGCTCGCCCCCTATTACATGGGACCTAAACATACCGGCGAACTGTGGGTGTACATTAGTACGCCTCTGCCTAACCCTTCGGGGAATACAGGCGTGATGGTATGGTATGATATCTTTAAAAAAAACGAAAAGCGGATGGAAGAGTTGGAAGGCGAACATACCGAAACCTACACATACAAAAAACAAAATTTACTTTGTTCTTCCTGCGTTTTTATACTGACCCTGACCTCCGAGAAATGGTACCTACTGTCAAAATTCGATGGACTAGACGAGACAAAAAAAAATTACATTAAAAACAAAGGCATTGCAGTTGCAACGCACAGTATTTTATTAGTCGTAATCAATCATTGATTGAAGCAAAGCATCCAACATGACAATAAAATTGGCGCCAAAAACAGGAAATTGACTTTGACAGTTGCAATTTTTTTTTCGTATCGAGGCTACGCCCCAATATCACTTAGGGCGAAAGGCCTTCCAAATGTGACGTAGTGGCCTTACCTTCAACGTGTCACCGTGTCATTAGCGCACGAGACTATAAATAATTAATTATCTATACACACAATGTACGTGCGGACGAATGCATCTACACGACTTCTACTATTCCTGTAGACATTTCAACGTCCTATTTTCAACTTTGCCCATGGATACTTTGTGAAAAATGATTTTTCGTTATGTAGGTAGGTACCCGGTTGGATATATAAATATAATTATATCGCCGAATAAAGAGATGGTCCCAATGGGATACTGTCACTAAGCTGCACTTCCCTAAAAATTAAAAAAAAAATGTAGGTACCCACTGTATCGATTTTACCGCTCAGAAAATAAAATGACAAGGAAACCAGTTGTACCTCACAGCTTTACCTGTCGTTTCTGTCATTTCATTTTTCTTATAGATAGCCTATAACCTTCCGCAAGATAGGGCGTTTCAAATACGAAAAGAATTATCCAAACCCGACTAGTAGTTTTTTTTAATGGCGAGATTACCGATGACGACAATTCAGCCACCTATGAAGAGTAGTTACAGAGGTTATCCTGTACAAACAAAAAACTTCAGATTTATGATATTGTATCTGTGAAGAGATAGTGTGAGGTACATTTTCACATTATAAAAATATCGTCTTTAAATTTAAAACAATCGTTACGTATTTTTTTTTAGATTTGTAAATAGAAAACATCTTTCATGCCTGTACTATGTGGCATTGTTCCAAAGGTTACCCAGCTGTTCGCAATGCTTTGTGATGGTATAACTTCTTACAGTAGTAACTTTCTTAAATACACGCATCTGAACTTAACGGTTCCGAACGGCCGCTTTCGTTCAGCCCGCCAAATTCAAATTTCAATTGGTTTTTCGCAATTTGTAGGTCTATAACACATTCTAGATTCCTAGCTGTAATAATTGCCCCCTTAGCTATACAATATTCACAAGTCACGAATACGAAGTTTTTACGACCGCAATTGTCTTTTTACCGACTTTATATTTGATAAATTGACCTCTATTAAGCGCAGGCCACACCGCCAGCTAGTCGGGCGAGCATAGTTTCATCTCTTTTCATATATATGTACTTGGGTTCACACTCAGAGATAAGCTGTGTCAGTTACATACAAAATCTCGTTTACTGTCATACAAAAACATATCAACTCGGTAACTTCATTCATTGTTGAGAAAAATGGGCTTAGAAAAATCCCATAGTTTTTTATCGAAAGATTAGCTTCCAAATCTAGCCTTATAAATATTTGCCTATAATAATGTGGCATCCTAATCTGTGGTACCATCCACAGACACTTCATTGTCTGTGACAAGTCTTCATCGCAACTTTCAAACGGAAAAACAAAAGATCACAATTTTACGGGTCGAGTTTAGGCGGGAAAATGTAAAGTGCACATTGTCGATTTTATATCATTTTTCAAAACTTGAATTTCTCCGAAGTTTAATGTGTAATTATGGTGGATAATTAACCATTAAGTGTTCGTGAACGTGTGAGAGTGTAGGCAAATGATATAAAATTGAAAATCGCGACTTTTTGGGTTCACTCCTAAACTCCATCGAAGCCTCAATAAAGTTTCTACCGTTTTATTGGTGCAACTGAACTTATACTTGACACTGGCGAACACAAGTGTGGTGCCATAATACAATCCCATGATGGGAAATATTCTTTGAATACTTGATTACTTTATTACTTGACACTGGCAAATACACAAAAAGTGTGCGCCATAATTAAAAAAAAAAAAAAAAAAATTTTACGGGTCGGCCGAAATAATAAAAAGATTTCTCGTCAACCACAGTAAATCCATTATTTGTACACCTGGTCCCGCTAAATTGGTGACCCCGACGTGATCTGAAGAACCGACGTGATCACAATGTCCTGCGAGCCAGTTATCACGGATCTGCAAATCAATCTGCTAACGAAACAAATTGAAAAATTATCTTTAGAAGTTGCCGAAATTCGCACATATTAACCACGTCCGATATACCGCCACTCCCGTTTCCTCCGAAGAGACTACAACAGGCGCCAATGGCCGCATTTGAAAAAGCCGGAAATAAAGGTACTTAAGTAAGGAAAGGAAGTCCAGGAAAGTACATCGACTGTGGCAGGCGTTGATATTAACCAGAGGAGCCACCGCCTATGTGTCGTCGACATCGTGAGTAGGGAAAAATTTCTTGTCGACACGGGAGCAGACATATCAGTATTAGCTGCGAGAAACAAAAACCATTTGAAGCCAGCTGAGAACACCTACAAACTATTTGCAGCAAATGGTTCGGAAATACGTACCTATGGAGAGCGTACACTAGAGCTCAACTTAGGCCCGGCGCCCACTGGCGGCACGGCATGGCAAAGTATTTTTAGGCGACGAATAAAAATGTAACTTAATAGTATGGGATTAAAGTTGAATTTTCAATGTTAACGATCGTAAGTACAAAAATAATACCGCAGTATGCTAATCAACTTGCTTACAACTTTATTTCCATACCATTAAGTTATATTTTTATTCGTCGCCTAAAAATTCTTTGCCATGCCGTGCCGTCAATGGGCGCCGGGTCTTAGGCTTACGTAGAAGTTTTAAGTGGACCTTCGTAGTTGCCGATGTCAAAACGTCATTACTGGGTGCAGACTTTTTAGCAAAACTTAAACTGTTAGTAGACTTAGATAGAAGAAAACTTATTGACCGAGTCACCGACCTCACTGTAAATGCCACATTACTCTTTAAATGGGTGGGCGGTGGATAGCCGGAATGTGTTCTCCCAAGCCTTTGGCCTTTTCTGAGGGTGAAGGTCTGTGCACCCTCCGACGGAGCCCCATCATAGTCCCTTATATAATCCATTAATGTTAGAATAGTCATTCTATCTCATGAAGTCCTGTATGTAATTGAAATAAAGTTCAAATTTCAATAATTTAACGGCCTTCGTGAAATAGAATATCTATAGCAAAACGTATTTCGGCGTTTTGCTATAGATATTCTATTTCACGCAAGGCTTGGAAACCGGAAAAAAATTCAAACCGAGTAGAACCGAAGGCCTGAGTACATAGTGAACTTTTTATCCAGTTTTGTTCTAACCCTAACCTCAATGAAACTGTTTTTCCGCTATAAAGTTACAATTAATAAGTAATACGATGTAGAAGTTTCAAAATGATACATGTTTGATAAATAGACGTGGTTCTGATAAGTAATTATGTCTAGTGGAGATAGGGCCTATGTGCAGTGAAGTACAGTAACACTTCGATCTTACGCTCTTAATAATAAAGGCGATAGTGGTGAATTGCATTGCAGGCCTAGACTTGTTATATATTTGGTCAAAGTTCAGAGTCACTCGTGGGTTCGTAGACCATGTAATAACATAATATACTATCACGCCTGTGTTCCCCGAACGGTAAGCAGAGGTGTACTAATGTACACCCAGAGATAGCTGGGATGTTTAGGTCCCATATAATAGGGTACGAGCCTTTTGCCGTACCCGTATTCTCTGAAGGGTTAGGCAGAGGTGTACTAATGTACACCAACAGTTAGCTGGGATGTTTAGGTCCCATATAAGGGGCGACCCTTTTGCCGTTAACCGAGCACTAATCCAAACTCCGGGCTGCTACAGAGAATTTGTCACCTGTCCTAAGTGACGGTCATCAATCAACTTAGTTATTTACTTAGCCAAGAGGAAGTAAATATCTTTAAATATAATAAGATTGTAACAGAATGATGTTTGTACATTATAGACATTGAAGAAAAATTAAAAACGCTTGCATTATTTATATAAAAAAAAACATTGCCCAATTATGTAGTCCAGGCAGACGAAGTCACGGGCACAAGCTAGTACAATATAATGACAATAATACCTCCTATTATGCCAACAACATACCTGAGAATTGCTACAGTATTTGCCCAACCCTACGGCGATATAGGCGTGAAGATAATTTAATTCTTCATCCATTATCAACGCCGTTCTGATTACATAATGCCTGATAAGCCATGATTTTGTTACACTAAGTGGGTTTATAGACATGTTTTATATACCATTACGCAACTTAGACTGAAAGGTGTTATCATAATTAATAAAGATTACCAACAGCAAGCAAAATACGTGTTACTTGACATACCATCGCGCCTGTATTCCGATTTTTTCCGTGCGAGAACCATGCTTCGGCACGAAACGGCCGGCTCGACTGGAGTGATACCACGGCCTCACAGAAAACCGGCGTGAAACAACGCTTACGTTGTGTTTCGCTGAGTGAGTGAGGCTACCGGAGGCCCATACACTTATGGTCGGAAACGCAATTACTCTGGTGTTGCGGCTGTCCATGGTCGGCGGTAATCGCTTACCATCAGGCGATGGGTGTGATCGTTTGCCCCCCTATGCTATAAAAAAATGCCAAGTAGCTTTGTCGCCTTTTTACGCCTAAACTGTTGAACAGATATCGATCAAATTTTAAAATGAGATTGTATATTGAGGAAGGACATAGGCTACCTTTTGCATTAAAAAGTCCTTTAATGTAAGTGTCACTCACATCAAAAGACTTTTAGGCTAGCTAGTGTACAATATTAGACTACTATTACCACGTCCCTTTTGAAAGGTTGGGGTAAAGATTAAGAGGTATTGGGAAAGAGCAATAGTTGTGCTGGCAGCACAGGAGACAAAGTGTGATGCTTAAACACCACCAGTCCCTCACTGCCAACACAACGCTTCCTCGCGGAGCTCTGGCGACCTTGCTCACCGTTAGGAATACAACATACCACGGAGCTATGTTATTTGGCTACGATTTTCTGCAAGTACTTCGCCAGTCGGGCAGCTAAATTCCACTATGCACATACCTCTCTATATATTTTTTTTACATACTTATCAAGGTCCTTTCTTCTCAGGTATCACCCACACAGCCGTGGTCCCCCTGGATTTGGTCAAATGCCGTCTGCAAGTAGACCCTGACAAGTACAAGAATGTAGTCAACGGCTTCAAAGTGTCCGTCCGCGAGGAGGGCATGAGGGGTCTGGCCAAGGGATGGGCACCTACCTTCATCGGATACTCCCTACAGGTAAAGCAGAATACATATTATCTTTCATATTTACGTACAATTACACCTCTGTCTAACCCAACGAGATCAGCTGTTACTTGCTGTTGTAATCCAATTTTTATATAATGAACTAGCGACCCGCCCGCGGTTTCACCCGCGCTGCCCCGGTCCTAAGAGTCATAGCGTTATGTTATATAGCTTAAAACCTTCCTCATGAATCACTCTATCTATTAAAAAAACCGCATCAAAATCCGTTGCGTAGTTTAAAAGATCTAAGCATACATAGGGACAGACAGATAATAAGTAGTAATAAATCCTTTTTTTTTTTTATTCTTACTAGGAATGTGGGTCGCACATTACTAGTATTCTTGTTAACCCCTCGTGCTAAGCTAAATGCTTGTGTTACGAGTGGGTTCACGTCGGTAGTGCAATGGGTGGGGTTCGAACCGGCAACCGCATGATCGCAAGTCCAACGCCCTAGCCAATAGGCTACCGACGCTTCATCTTACACATCTATCTAGATCATTCTCAGCAAGTGTTTCACACATAGTTGTAAAGATTAGTATTGTAATATTGACTATTTTAAAAAGATTTTAGTGCTCCTAAAGACCTAGTATTTGGTACTGTGCGTGTTATAATTAAAATAAAAAAAATAGTTTGAATATACTTTTGCAAAATCAATTTAAAATGATTATAACTAAAATCCAATTGTTCCTACTGAACTAAACTGAAGACACTACATTTATGAAAATTCTCCTAACCACACGACATCTCTTTCTTTCTCACACGTGTCTGACTAAACCTATCTCTTTCTCTCCTAGGGTCTCTGCAAGTTTGGTCTGTATGAAGTCTTCAAAGTGACATACTCAGGTCTTCTTGATGAGGAGACGGCCTACAGCTACCGTACTGGAGTGTACCTTGCTGCTTCAGCTTCTGCGGAATTCTTCGCTGACATCGCCTTGTCACCCCTGGAGGCCGCTAAGGTATTTTTGTACAACAACTGTAGTTTTCACTGAGTACATAATATTATCGCGTCACATAAGCATTTACTTAAAAGTTTCTTTGTAAATAAGCCATTATTTCTAAATTACAAAAATTATGGCTGGCTAAGCTGCATTTGAAGTCAGTACTAACAGGAGTATCTTGACACCTCAGTTGTTCAGTCTCCTTTGCCATTTTTCATTGGTCTACATTACCTTTCAAACCGGAACACAATAATGTTAGCACAAGCTGGAGCTGGCTGGCACTTTAACTGGTACAAGTTAAACGGAGGACGTATTTTCTAAACTACCCTCTCACAAACAAAAAAAAGAACTGCCCAATGATGAAAAAAATGCGCTCGAGGGATGGCTCCGTGCAGCCGTGTCAGTGACGTAACACGTCACTCTGCGCCCGCGCAGCTTGGCCGGTCGTGCGGGGCAGATGCCCGGTGACCATGAGATTATGAGATCTGAGGGCTCCATTAAGAATTAATCAAAAAGTAGTGTTGTAAAACTATCGATAGTTTACCAATAATAATATCGATATCGACTCTACTAGTTGTCGAATGTTGATTTAAAAATATCGATACTATAATAAAATTCTATCGATATGAGGTGCAAACAACACTACCAAATTATATTTATTTTTATTCGGAAAATGTTCCAGAAGGAAGCGTATATTGAAACAACATGTATTTCACGTCCCCAGGTCAGAATCCAGACCATGCCTGGCTTCGCCAGCACCCTGCGCGAGGCGTGGCCCAAGATGGTTCAGAACGAAGGTTACGGCACCTTCTACAAGGGCCTGGCTCCCCTGTGGGGCAGACAGATCCCATACACCATGATGAAGTTCGCCTGCTTCGAGAAGACCCTTGAATTGCTGTACAAGGTAAGTTTTTTCAGTATACAGATTATATTTAATAAACAAAATGTAAAAAGGTCTTAAAGTTAAATTCTATTTACATTTTATATTGAATTAAACAAGTCTTTTGAAGATCCACTCATTTTTTTTTAAATAACTCCAAAGCCATCGGCCAATTACAATTTTATTATAATGGTATGATAATTAATAATTTATGAGCAATTAATATATTATTCTCAGCTGTGATTTGTGCACAGTTATTTACTCTTCCCCCTTACATGAGTTTTAAAAACATACCGGCTAACTGTTGGTGTACATTAGTACACCTCTGCCTATCTCTTTGGGGAATGCAGGCGTGATGGTATATATGTACATAAGTAGTCCATTTTATACACTTTATTATTATTTAACTTATTTTTTCACAATAATACATTCTATTTCTGTTTTCCCGCAGTTCGTGGTGCCCAAACCCCGTGAGCAATGCACGAAGGGCGAGCAGCTGGTGGTGACCTTCGCGGCCGGTTATATCGCCGGTGTGTTCTGTGCCATCGTCTCCCACCCCGCCGACACCGTCGTCTCCAAGCTCAACCAGGTAAGGGTTCCAGGCTGTAGCCAGGAAATAATTTTGTAGGGAGATATACCTTTTTTCTTATAATACGGAAAATGTCTGCTTAACCCTTCGGGGAGTACAGGCGTGATATTGTGTACTAAAACTTTAGTGTAGCTAGAAGTTGTCTAAATTATTAATTTTGACAGTTTAGGACTTGATAAGGATTTTTTAAGCAAAACATGACCTATTTACGACCTAAGCAAGTATGGTTGTTAGTCGAAAAACTGCCCAATGACGAAAAAAATGCGCTCGAGGGTTGGCACCGTGCGGCCGTGTCGGTGATGTCATACGTCACTCTGCGCTCGCGCAGCGTGGCCGGCCGTGCGGGGCAGATGCCCGGTGACTATGAGATTATGAGATCTGAGGGCTTCATAAATCAGAAAGTAGTGATGTAAAACTATCGATAGTTTACCAATCATATCTGTATCGACTCTTCTGGTTGTGATTTCAAAATATCGATACTATAATAAAATTCTATCATTGGTCGCTATCTATCGTCTATCAACGCACAAATGCCCGGTGACCATGAGATAATGAAATCTGATGATTTCATTAAAGTATCAGAAGAAATTAATAGTTAAATTTACAACTACCCACAACATTTTTGAAAAGAATAGAGAAGATACCTGCGCGACTTTTGCTGACAATTCTAATGCAATTTACAGGACAAGACAGCGACAGTGGGCGGTATCATGGGCAAGCTCGGCTGGGCCGGAGTATGGAAGGGTCTCGGACCCAGGATCGTCATGATTGGTACCCTCACCGCGCTGCAATGGTTCATCTATGACGCCGTCAAGGTGAGCACACTATATTTATTTATTTGACGTAATTATAAGCTGGCAACCTGATGGTAAGCGGCAACCGCAGCCTATAGACGACGGCAACACCAACGCTATCACTCGCCCGTTGTCATCTTGACACCTCAGTTGTTAAGCTTATAAGCTCAAGAGTTTCATGTTATCCATTGAGATATAACAGCATCTTGTAACACAGAAAGTGATGAGAGGAAACCCCTGATAAATCGTTTAAAAATCGTGATCATTATTGGGATAATAATTATTATCAAGAAGTCACAAAAATACTTCTTACTTCGTTCATGATTACAAAGACGGATCATTGCGCCGCTTTAAATACGACAATAAAAAATAGTTGTTTTATATATTATTATAATAAGTTTTCATCGCCCCAATATTTGCGTTCTTCAATATTCAATGATTTTAAAATACTAACCAATTGTTCCTACTGATAAGAACCATGTAGACACAAACTCTATGAGATGGACATAATTAAAGGAAACTTGATTTATTATTGTTACACGTAACCTTAAATATTTTTGTTCGTTTCTTCACAGGTTTGGCTGCGCATGCCCCGACCTCCCCCAGCTGAAATGCCCGAGTCGATGCGCAAGAGGCTTGAAGCCGAAGAAGCGAAATCCAAGTGAACTTAGTACATTATAGGTAGTTTATTTTGCGTCGCGCGCTACACCCGACTAGGGTGACTGTAGAATTAATGTTACAAAAACTTCTTGATATTGTAATTTTTTTTACGATGGCAATACATGACAGATGTCAAAGTGACATAACGCTGTCAATATTGCCATCAAAAACGTTATTCACGTTCCAATTTTAATTTGTAAAATTCCAATTTTTTAAATGATATTGTGAAATGATATTATGGTGGTATGGCCGTATAGCCATGTTGCCAAGCGCGCGACGCTAGCAATTGTTCCAAATGCCGCCACACAGTATGTAGTACATTGTGATTATTACCAAGTTACAGTATATTATATAAGTAAACGATCATGTTAAATTATTTTTTTGGAAATAAAAAATATATAATTTATTTTTCTGTTATTTTGTTTTTCTTATTCTCTTTATGTATACATATCGAGATGCATGTTATTTATTTGTTGTATGTATGACGCTATTATATGAATAAAGTGATAGATACAAAGATTTAGTTTTAATATGACTTATAGCTTCTGCCCGCGACGTCGTCCGCGTAGCGTGATGATATCGTCTTCCTCGGTAAATGGGCTATCTAAAACTGGACTTTTTCAAATCGGACCAGTAGTTCCTGAGATTAGCGCGTTCAAGCAAACTTCAGCTTTACAAATAGATGATATCTGTATGCGCGAAGGTTTTTTTTTGTCTCTGGTACATAAATACATATTTTCACTTTCAGCCCATACATAGTACTGACCAGAATTCATTCCTTATCATAGGCCTTTTCTAAATCCACGAATGCGCAGTAGATTCTTGGTGTACGTTACCCTAGCATAAGAAAGTAGCTTTAGAGTGATGAGTGGAACCTAAAAAACATGCTAACCCAATCGCCCTGACAAAAACGACTGAAACTACTAATATCGGTAGTAGGCGTCATTTAGAATGGCCTTCATACGTTACTCAGATCCAGATATACGTAATTATTCGCCATCTTTGTTTCTTTGATGGATGAATCGAGCTTACGATAAGCTACAGTTAATATAAACATGCCACAAAAAGTGCAAAGGTCGGCGAAAAAAATATCTCCAGGAGCGTGGTACACAGATGTGCGTTTTTATCGTCCCGCTCGGGGCGTTCAGCTCGATCCACACACAAGGAGATATACATCAGAGACAGGTCAAGCTGTATCTCAGGATCTGTTCAATTAATTGAGATAAGAATTTCACACTTTTTTATGTTGCAGCATGAACGTACTTTCTAAAAGTGATAACAAAATTAAAATCGTACCTCGTACCTACGCCAACCCGTAACAGACAAAAATTTTAAAAATCACATTTTTGGGTTCGGAGATGCGTAAAATACCCTACTCACTTGTTTTTAAATATCTTCTAAATAGTAGAGATGTACCTCTGTGGTTTAGTGGTTCGAGTACCGGACAGCTGACCACGAGGTCGTGGGTTCGATTCCCACAGGACGCACAAATATTTATGTGATGAATATGTTTGTGTTCGTCTGGGTGTTTCTTATGTATTATAAGTACCTATGTATTTACAAAAATAAGTATGTAAGCATTATATCCATTGTCTAGTACCCATAGTACAAGCTCTGCTTAGTTAGGGACTAGATGGTGCTGTGTAAAAATGTCCCAGAATATTTATAAAGGCACTTGGTCTTGCGGACAACTTCAGACGCACGATGTTATTTCTGCGGAAGCACTTTGTACGCGTGGATTAAAAAAAAAAGTGGCCTAGGTTACTCCTTGTTACATCAACTAGCTGCCAGTGAAAGAATGACACAACAATTTAAAAAAATGTTGTTTTGGTTTACGAACCGTGTACCTACACTACACTTACATCCAAACGCACATAATAAAAAGCGTTTATTTTAAAATTACAAACAGACACTCCAATTTAACTGCCTCAATGGTTCGATTCCCAGGTCGAGCAAAGTGTTATTGGGTTTTTCTATGAAATTCCCAGTAGCAGCTCGGAGTTAGGAATTTGTGTCCGGTTAATGGCTCTTAACTTAAGCAAACTCTTCAGCTTTATATATTAAGTATAGAGTATAGATAGCAGGACGTTGTCCTCCCCTGAACATAAACTAAGTTCTAGAACCCGACTGCAGAGGTACCAAATTTCATCCAAATCGGTTGGATCGATTTGGAGGAGTTTTTGTGACAAATAGATAAATGCGATTACGGTTTATATTCGTAAGAAATCTATAGGTACTAATATATAAAGCTGAAGAGTTTGTTTGTTTGTTTGTTTGCTTGAACGCGCTAATCTCAGGAACTACTGGTTCGATTTGAAAAATTCTTTCAGTGTTAGATAGCCCATTTATCGAGGAAGGCTATAGGCTATATATCATCACGCTAAGACCAATAGGAGCGGAGCACCAATGAAAAATGTTTCAAAATCGGGATTTTTTTTCCTTTTGAGAGCTTCCTTGTTCTAAAATTCCAAATGCATTATTTGCGAAGGTGTTTTTATAAACATGATATTAATCCTTATCCAAATAAATACGTTATTCATCAGAAGTATTTAATTTAAAACAAAAGTGCCCTTTACATCATTGGATTTCAATGAATATCTTAGGAGATATCGCAGTTTTAAAATAACATCGCAGCAAAATAATGATCAAGTACCGCGCGTACCACGCTAAGACTTAGTAACTATTCCACGCGGACGAAGTCGCGGGCGGAAGCTAGTGACTATATAAATAGACCATCTGCCTAATATTTTCTAGGGGTCATCACCAGAAGATGCAAGTATTATTTCGATATTCGAAATTCAAGAGCTGCTGGCATGGCGGCTTACAAAGATAAAGATAATTTTATTTGTTAAAACTTTTTATTTGTTCCTTCATCTGTGCATGAGTATACCTTTACCTGTACCACAGATAATAGAATACTACCTGTACATAAATTTTTTTTTCATCATGTTTAGCCTTTGCGACGTATTTATGTTATATGAACCCCCTAAATATTATAGTAAGTAAATTTGGGGGTTAGAGGACGGCCAACAAGAAACAAAATTGAATTTAATTACATGAAAATATTTTTATTTTTTATACAAAATGCTCCAAAAGCTAAATATTTTATAACTAGATGGCGTTGGCATCGAATTAGATCGCGCTATGGTTTCATTCACACTCAAAGTATAACCTAACAAACGTTGAAGAAATTGTAACCTGAACGATCCGCCCTTGGGCGGAAGCCTTTGCGGAAGCCCTCGGTCGCCGTATTATACTTTTCTCAATGCAGGAATAATTATTCCTATACTATTTTTGGAATGCCGCGTTATAGGCATAAGATTAAAGTTGCGCAAAACATGTTACTTTTCTTCTTTCTTTCTTTTTTATTTAAAACGTTGCCCCACACTAGGATTTTCTCCTGTATCGTGGGTGCGTTTACAAACACAAATTCTCGCATACACAAACACCCAGACTCGGAACAACTACCTGTAGATCATACAAATATTTGCTCCGTGTGGGGATCGAACCCACAACACGTGTCGCAGAAGCCGATCGCTCAGCCGCTATGCCAAACGTGTCGTCACTGAAAAGAAAAGAGAGATACAGTACTACACAAAAACACTAACTACCAATAACAAAAAATAAATGAACGATTCTGAACTCGACTGTATTCTCAGAACGCAATGCGCATGTGTTTCACGTACGGATGTAACACTCACACAGTTGCAATGACGCGAGCGGGAAGGAGGCAGCGCGCGGGTGACCGCGGTGGGCGCCCCGTGCACCCGCGCTCTTCCATCTTCCCCTATGATACCTTAAAATGTATTCTGCGCAGCGTCTCGCCTCTCGCGCCTATGTTCAGCCCGGCCAAAAAGTATTGGAGAGTACTGTACAGTTGGCGCAAAATAACTTGAACCAAAATGGCGGATGCGAAGAAGTCGGTTTTAGTACATTTTGCACGCAAATGCACTGCGCAAACTTTCCCCCTCCGTTAGTTATGGATCAAGTTATTTTGCGCGAACTATATCTACCTATTTTTTAATCTTTTCCATCTGAGATTTATATCACTCCTGTATAGCAGTAGCTCACTAATGATTAAAGATTTTAGCTTTTTACAACGCAATACCTCTGAAGACCTACTGGTAGGTAAAACCCAATACCGTCTATGCTAGTTTTAAAAAATACAAACAATTTTAAATGTATACAAAAACAATGTGAAAATTTGTTCTCTTATCTGTCGATTTCCCTATGATCTATTATAATTATCCAAACTACAATCCAAGCTACAGCGACTAAACTATCGGTAGGTAGACTAAGGCGATTTTCACACTGCCCCGCATCATGCTGCATATTGCGTGTCGACGCACCTACGCGCGTTCCTGCGGGAGTGCAGATCTGCATCATCGTGCGGGTTTTTTGCGCACTCACGCGCGTAGGTGCGTTTTGTAGATTCACGCACGGCGGCTCTCATTTATTCGCCGTTCTCTGTGGTGGTCGTGCAGTACTGAGCACACACGTCACGCCCATTCAAAATCACGTGCGGCACTGCGGGATTCGGTGTGCCATACCTTGCGTCTCGCCCCGCACCTACGCGCGGGGGTGCATGTTTCTCCGCGTGTATGCGCGTGATCCGCATGAACGCTCGTGGATGCATTTTCTGTGTGTTAGACTGTGCGTGTTTTCCATACAGACGGAGATACTTACAAGCAACGGAAGAACACGCATCCACGCGCTACGCTGCATCATGCGGGGCAGTGTGAGAATCGCCTTAGACTGTGCGTATTTTCCATACAAACGGAGATACTTACAAGCAACGGAAGAACACGCATCCACGCGCTACGCTGCATCATGCGGGGCAGTGTGAGAATCGCCTAAAAATCACAAGTGCGCGTTAGCCCTTAGTTCATTGGGTGCGTTCCACTTGGCGTTCAGAACGATCACGCTCACGACAGCAGTTTTTCCCGTTCCACTTGCTAGTGAGCGTTAGGGCCGGCGCTCACTGCCGGCATGGCACGGCAGATTGTGCTGCGGCATCCTGCGGCGTTCCGTGGCATAGCAGGTTGTGCTTCGGCATGCCTTGCCCCGCGCACCGACCGGACTGCGCCCCATTAACCGCAATGACCACTGCACAAGTTACAACCTTATTTCAACTAACTTAGCAATCATAATTCCTCGACACAAAGTGACCCGTCTCGCGAGATGCAATGACGTGCCGCGGCATGCCGGGGCGCGTCGCGTCATGCGTCGGTGCGTCGCGTTATGCCACAGCATCCCACGGCACGTCGTGGCCATAAATTAATATGTATATTTGGATACGTGGCATCGTGTTATCGAAATAAAGTAACATGAACTCTAAACTTATTGAAATAAGATTCAAAATAACTTGATTAGTAATAAAATCCTTTGCCATGCCATGCGGTGCCGTGCCGGCAGTGAGCGCCGGCCCTTACTGTCGTAAACCGAAGTGAAACCTTTTTAGGTGGGTCGTCGTGAGCTTCGCGTGAGCGTAAGTCATGACGTCATGAGTGACGTTTTCGCCGCGACCACAACGACCGCGGTCGTTATGTGGAACGACTAAATGAGCCTTTTGACCGTTGTGGGCGCTAAGTGGACGGCAATCATTATGTCACATTGAAACCACATGAGTAGATGACACTATGTGTTATAAGATGTGTTGAAACTATTCTGTATCTCTATCTGTATAATTCAAGGTAAAGAAGAAGTACAATATTGTATAAAATAATAATTTATTTAAAAAACCTTTGGTATTATTACTATGGCACAGTTTTATCTAACAACTAAGTATACAAGTAGGTCCTTCATTTTTTTATTCTTATAAACTAAGGATATTTTATCAGACTGAAAGCAATATTTAAAGATTGTTAGACCAACAATATGCCTTTAAATCTAAATGATTTATCTCAAATTAATCTTGTATTATGGTATACTGTATGCTTAAATTATTATTACTTAGGGCCACTTGCACCAAATTCTTAAATGTGTTTAAATTATATTTAAACACATTTAAGAAGTTGGTGCAAGTGGCCCTTATTATTGCTTTTCTTTTTGTTTAAATAACGCGTTTTATTATTTTGTCTTACTGCAACTTTGTTTTCGTCAAATTAGTAGTTCCCTAAATTATAAGTGCATTATGTAGTCTCCTATAATTGGAGAAGCACACTGTTTATGGTTACTATATCCTATTTATTGTATGTAATTGTGTATCCTCTGTTGGAGATCCTAATAAATAAATAAATTAATAAAAAATATTTCCATGAGCTGGGGTTCTACTTAGCTTCACCGTGGGGATAGAATCCACGGTTCCTAAGATCCCCCGCTACGACAAGGCGAGAAACCCTTGAGGAGGTACTTACAGGCCTAGATCCTTGAGAGTCTGATACACATCAATATTAATTTCCTTAAATTAACGTACTCTATCGCACTTGAATGTACAATGTTGTTACTAGTGACCTCGGCTAACAGTTACACTTGATTGTTGTTTAATACGATCTGAACCTGGCTGCATTGTCGTCATGCTCCCTTAGATGTCATTGCTTGCGGTAGCGACATTGGTCGGGTCACCTCCTTCCCTCTAAAATGGCGAGGGGGGTGATGGCTGATCCGTGCGTTATACTCGTGAACGGGTGCTGCTTGTGGTGACTGGTCGACTTGCTGGCTATGGTTTCTTAATACATTTATAGCTTTTTAAAAGTTAACTGAATCGCCTTGTAGGTTCTAGTTACGCATATTATCATTGCTCGTGTAGGCAGGTTCACTGTTTTAATAGTTAAAATGGTCATTTAAACTAAAAGAAAGGAGGCTTGCTAATATTATAAATACTGCTTGAAAATTAATAATAAGAACATGTGCGCCAGCTGACAGTAGCAATGAATAAATTAATAAGTACCCCAAACAATGATGTGAATTCTATTTTGTATAACGCCTTTTAATAACTTAACAGACAGAAATGTGTTTGCTGGGGAGTTTGTTGCGCCGTTTCTTCTTCCCAGCGAAAACACTAGGAAGCGGTGAAGGGCGGGCGTTTTGGGGGCTGTCTATATTGTAAAAATGACGTTCAAAAAGTACTACCTAGTAGTCTATATTGAATAAATGATTTTGACTTTTGACTTTTGACCAGTTTTCCCCGTATTAGTTAACTATAGCCCATCTGGGCACTCTCTCACAATGACCTGTATCGGGACATAGCCTGTTAAATGTTGTACTGCTTTCAAAGCCCAGTATCTCTCGCTCCTCCTGAATCCGATAAGTAAAAGTACTCTCGTGGGTACCGATGAAGTATGCAGCATGAGAACATATTATTTGATCAATTATTGCTATGCCACCATCTCCAAACTCATCTATAATCGCTACACTAGGTAAGAAAAAGTGTATTTCATAACCTACATCAGTAATTATTTTTTCTAGCTTGTTCAATTCAGGCATTGATGCATCCGTTGATATAAAAACTTTTTTGATGTGCAGTAATTTTTTTAAAGCCTTCAGTATTTGTTTTGCGGTGCCAGAAATTGTAGGTACATCATTACCTCGACTTCTTGCAAAATCTTGCCTCCTCCAATGTATGCTTATGTATGTTTCACATTTGTCTGCTTTACAGTTTAGATACTGTGATATGTAATTTTTGGCAATATTGACAAGATTTTTGTTAAATTTCATACTCTTACGACAATCCCAGTAAGTTTTAGTGCCATAGCTGTCATGTAGAGGTATTTCTCCATGTGCAAACATTATTTTTTTATCATGAGGATGCAATGATATTAATTCCCACAGCTTGGAGTTCTTTCCTTGAAATTTTACACATAAAACCTCCTTAGCTGTAATGTTATCATAGCCCCAGAACTGCCCATTATGGCTACAGTCATCAAGGACTTTCCATTTCTCCTCAAAAACACCGTTTTCAAAGGCATCTTCGAAATTTTGCAAAATGTACAATGTGTCCAGTTCTAATACTTTTTTCTTGGTTTTACTGAATACTTCGTGTATTTCCACAACTGGAGCATATGATTTTAGAGAATCTATGTCGAAGAATTGGCTCCACGGCTTAGGAACTTTCTTATCTGATTTCCAATGAAAGAGTTTGTACCAAGGAGGTAAAACCAGCTCCCAATGATCTTTACCTCGTTTTTGGGATTCAGATAGCATTATAGCGAATCTCATGTATACATCTCTACGTAAATTAAAGCCTTCTGGTGGATTCACATCGTAGAAAATAAGTTTTTTGTCACCAGGAACTTTGTTATCTTTTTCGCAGGATTTCGTCGTAATATCACAGTATTCTGTACTCACTTCAGCAACAATTAAAACTAAATAAGAAACGAATGTACTTAAAATAATCATTTTAAAGCTGATTTGTATTCGTATCGAATTAAGAATGTTTTCCTTTCGTCACAACAAAACAACAAACTCTATTGAATATCTGGCTTGTCAATGTCAATGACAATTGACAACTTGACATTTTAATTTGTTATTTTTTTAATTCATCCACAGTTTATCTTGCTATAGTTTTTGGAACTAATTTCAACAAGTATTAAACAAATAGGACAACTTCGCCGTAAATAAATCTAGAAAACTTATAATAAAAAGTGAGCAACTGATCCAATCCAATTATTAGATATTTACTATTTTTTTTCAACACTGTTTTATGGAAACACTGGAATACTGATGTCATTTAGTGGTGTTCCAGCTTCTAAAAAAATATATTTTTGTTGCATGAGAATAAGACAAAATACATAATTACTCCGCTCCATGTGACGTATACAGAAAACACTTATGTTCAATATATATAATCTAAGCTCTGGAACGTTCTTATAGAAAAAACGTACCCGAATGTGGGATTCACAATAGTGAAAATATAGAAAATTACGCATAAAACAACAATTTGTTACCAAATTTAGCTTACAATGGAGTTAAACGATGTGATAGTGAACCAACCCGTCGTTATCGATAACGTAAATACAATAATATAATATAAAATCAACATTTTATATTTGCGTTGACGAAGCAAGATTTTACTCTTTATCATAGAATAATCGATACTAAAACCATTCTTATTGGTATTTGTCCCATTATTGACCTTTTTGATCGGTCCTATATTGTTTGCATGTACGTTTTCATACAAAGTTCATGAAAATGAGTCATCAGATGTCTTCACTTTCAAATTAGAAGTTTGTGTCCATATATGTTATAATTTGGTTTTGTTGGCTAAAATTTAGTGCTATCGACTTTTGACAGGGCTCTGGAGTAATCAAAGCTGGTTTCGCTGGCGACCAGATACCGAAATGCAGGTTTCCAAATTAGTAAGTCGAAATTTTGTTAATATTATGCTAATGAGATAAGAGAGATGGACGTCGAGCCGAGGCGGTCGGTAAAAACATACATACACTCAACGCCTTTCTCCCACAGGGGTAGGCAGAAAGTAAAGACTGCCACTTGCTGTGATTCTTGCAAACTTCTTTTGCTTTTACCACATTCATACATCTTCAGGTTAGAGTGAAAATTGGGAACATTTTATACAAAACTGATCCTTATTTGAAGAGATTTATTTCATGGTCAGGTTTCTTATGGACTATATGATATCAGACTTTTTTTGTCAGAAACCTATCCCTTATAAATTTACACATCTTATCTTGTGTGGGGCCGAGGCAGCAAGGCCACAGTCCACTTCAACTTAATGGGGTCTTTTGTGCTTCCCCTAGATACTTACTCCTCTTATGAGGAGTAACTTACTCCTAGTGCTACAAACAGCTCTTCCATGAGTTTTATAATGAGGCCTGGGGGTGAGAGTCTGTAGTCCTCTGGTCTTGGATAACCCTGCCCCATTCGTTTTCTAGCCATTGCATCACATGTACACAGAAGGTTGAAAACATTGAACAAAGGGTGAAAACATTCGTGTTATTGCAGATTTGATACCTGAATCTACATACATCGTTTCTCATGAGATTTGTATTGTAGCAGTAATGGATTTCACAAAAGAGTATTTATTTCCCAGCATTGGCCGACCAAAACATGTCCGTGTGATGGCAGGAGCTCTGGAAGGAGAGCTGTTTGTTGGTCCCCGCGCCGAAGAGCACAGAGGTCTCCTCAGTATCAAGTACCCCATGGAGCATGGAATTGTCACAGACTGGAATGATATGGAGCGAGTGTGGAACTATATCTATAGTAAAGTAAGGAGCATAAATAATAAACATAACAGCTTACTTAAAAATGATAAGATTTTGGTACTTTATGCACAATATTGTACTTACATAAAGTTTTTTTTTTTAATTGTTGCCCCACACTAGGATTTTCTCCTGTATCATGGGTGCGTTTACAAACACCAATTCTCACATACACAAACACCTAGACCCAGAACAACTACCTGTAGATCATACTAATATTTGCTTCATGTGGGGATTGAACCCACAACACCTGTCGCAGAAACCGATCGCTCAGCAGCTACGCCATATTATTGTGTCGTCAAAAAAAAATTAACTTAGCTACACGCCTCTAAATGGTTGTCTCCCCAGGACCAGCTGTCCACATTCTCAGAGGAGCACCCGGTGCTGCTGACGGAGGCGCCTCTGAACCCTCGCCGCAACAGGGAGAAGGCGGCTGAGGTGTTCTTCGAGACCTTCAATGTACCGGCTCTTTTCCTATCCATGCAAGCAGTGTTGAGTTTGTAAGTAGAGCTTTCACTCGCGTGGCAAAACTAGCTACTATAAGTAGCCTTAGTTACTCCTTATAACATCAGCTATCTCTCACAGAAAGTTCTGTCGGAATCAGTCCAGCCGTTTCGGGATTAGCCGGAGCAAATAGACAGATAAAATCTTTTTTCAAATGTTATTTTCATTATTACAGGTACTTTTAATTTGTCAAAAACTTTATTTTTTGTCTATGGAGAAGAACTGGCAAGAAACTATAGATACTCCTTTATATTAAGATCTTCAAAGGATCGTAACCACGGAACATAAAAAACAGTGGAATGAGCATACTGCCCATTTTCTATGAGAACCAGTGTTGCCAAACTCACACATTTGCGTATTACACATACTATTGTAGCTGGAATGTGACTGGTCAAAAATAACAATCACGAATAATCACGTTCAGATGTAACACACAAAACTATTTGCATTAAATTCAACCTTATTACCATTGCACATGATTCACATTACAAAATGGATATATATCCCTTTACGACTATTTTCTTTTGTAATTAAAATCAATTGCAATACTATCAAGTACCGCTACTCCACGCTAGATGGCATTAACACAACTTTATTTAAAAAAAACTCTAAAGCCCTAGTTATAAGAGAAATTTTTGAATGAAATAGTAATACCTACAATAGTGACGTATCCTTATTATACATTCTTGTGAAGTTATCGATAAAGTTACTACGAAAAAGGCGAATAAAATAAAACATCGTTTCTTATTTCATTAAGTTTTTTTTAATATGTAATGTAACGACGATAATAGTAAGGTCAGGGCTGCCAGATGTACGATTTTAAATCGAATCGATCATTTAGGATCGCTAGACCAAGATCGTAGGGATAATTTTCAATTTTTATATACCTGGCAACATTTCATAATGAAACTAACGTCATCCACTGGCAAGCATTTATTCCGAGGAAATCTCCAACTACTTACCGCGAGCCTAGATCTTTTACTTGAGTTTTGGGGCGTCATCAAAAAACAATTTGATAATTGAAAACACTGGCTTAATTTACTTTAAATTTATTGTGTTTGCCCTATTCTAGTGCAGATTGTGAATCAAAACAATACTTAGAAATAGTTTATCCAATGATACACTGATGAGCATATTATTAGCCAAGCATTTAATTATGAAGAAACGAACATTGTACGAAGTGTAAGCCAACAAAAGAAATGTCAAAAAATATGACCACAGACAATTTGTATAGGTCTAACAAATAGTTTTATTGCATTTCTGTTTTAAAACTAAACGAATTTTGATTATTTTAATAAAAATATTGTACCTACGAATACGAGTTGTAGTAAAGAATACGAGTTGTTCATTTCAAAATTTCTTTGGCATACGATTTTTTTGTAGTCGACGTATGATCACACTTTTTTTGCACCTGGCAGCCCTGGTTATATATTACAGCATAAAATAAATAAAGAAATACCTAAATAAAATTGTAGCGCTTTTTACTGAGTGCATTTGGATACACGGTAAATAATTATACCAAAACATTTCTTGTTAATTTTTGCCTCTGTTTGTTCCGGCTAATCTTTATAGTCGTAAAAACAGATGTACTTTTATATTGGCTCATATTAAAACCAAACATGTCCTTAAACTAACATCGCTAAAAGGTTGGTTATTATGAGAATTTTTCAGAGTATACTGGAAAGTAAATTAATGCTGATCGTTTTGCTGAGCCCGCCAAATTTAAATTAAAATTGGTTTTTCGCAATTTGTAGGTCTATAACACATTCTTGCTTTGCTTATTAACGTTAAAGAATCAATATCGATTTAAAAGCAAAGATTTTAATTCTCAGTTGGGAATATTGTATAGCTAAGGGCGCAATTACTACAGCTAGGAATCTATAATGTGTTAAAGACCTACAAATTGCGAAAATCCAATTGTAATTTGAATTTCGCGGGCTCAGCTGAACGATCAGCCTTAATTTTAAAACTGAAACATAATCGATAACATTTTATCGATATTGCATGCACTAAATGAATAGCGGAATCAATTTGGTTATGTAAGTAAACATTCTAGAACAATTGATTCCCAGTAAAAGAAAATCAATGCTATCTCCATAAAAATAGGGATTACTTTAGATTGTCATTTTAGTGCTATGTTTGGCGGAAGAAAATTCTAACTTATTTTATCATTTTATTGTAATAAAACTGAAACTAATACTTCCCAATGATACAAAATCCCTCCATGTGATAGATTTTTACTGCGGCTATGATTTTTGCATTCAAAATGGAACAAGAGAGCGCTCTTATATTTTTTTTTTAATTTTTAATGTTGTCGACGCAAGTGTGCGCGCTGAATTTCTGTGACCGCGACTGAGAGCACTTTATACGCAAGTGAGAGCTTAGCGCATGGTTATGGAAACAGGGTTACGCCCACTTACTACTTCTGTGTATTCTTTGTTCTGTGATCGTAACATACCTTACCATCACGCCTGTATTTCCTTTGAAGGGTTAGGCAGAGGCGTACTAATGTATACCCACAAAGTACCGTAACCGGGCACAAATTTCAAACTTTGACCCTAATGAAGTATTATTATAAATCATATTCAAACTCAAGCAGGCGGCAAGCCCGTCTCTTGATGGGTGCGCATTTCGGGACTAACATTCTCCTAAAAAAGATGGGTTTGACGAGACATAAGCCTACAGGGCCTGCAAAAGGGAAATTGAGAGCATAGAACACCTGTCTACATGTGATGCAATGGCTAGAAAGCGAATTTGCCTTTTGGGTCAGGGTTATCCAAGACCAGAGGACTACAGACTCATACCCCCAGGCCTCATTATAAAGCTCATGGAAAAGTTGTTTGAAGAATTGAGAGTAGATGAGGATTAGGTGTCTAGGAGAGTCACAAAAGATCTTGAGAGCCTTGCTGCCACATAGGATAAGAAAAGATTTAAAACTGCCTCATTAGCCAAGTGGTCCTGAGCGCGACTGCTACGCTAGAGGTCCTGGATTCAATTCCCAGGTCCAGCGAAGTGTTATTGGGTTTTTCTATGAAATTCCCAGTAGCAGCTCGGAGTTAGGAATTTGTGCCCGGTTAATGGCAATAGGCTCGCTCCTATTACATTGAACCTAAACATACCGGCGAACTGTGGTTGTACATTAGTACGCCTCTGCCTAACCCTTTGGGGAATACAGGCGTGATGGTATGTTTTAACTCTGCTTCCGGCGTAGTTGGGTAACAATTAATAAATAACTTATTGTTGTTGGTCAGATACGCGACAGGTCGTACAACGGGTGTGGTGCTGGACTCAGGAGACGGAGTGACGCACTCGGTGCCGATCTACGAAGGGTTCGCTATGCCTCACAGCATCATGAGGGTCGATGTCGCCGGGAGGGATGTCACTCGTTACCTCAGGTACCTCTCTACTTCGACTTTGGTTTAATTATTTCGTTTTTTTTTGACACTAGCTTCCGCCCGTGACTTCGTCCGCGTGGAATGGTTACTTAGTCTTAGCGTGATGATATATAGCCTATAGCCTTCCTCAATTAATAGGCTATCTAACACTGAAAGATTTTTGCAAATCGGACCAGTAGTTCCTGAGATCGCGTTCAAGCAAACAAACAAACTCTTCAGCCTTATATATTAGTATAGATAGAGTATAGATTCCCGCATGCATCTTTTTGTATTTTTTTTCCATATTTCATGCTAAGATAGGAAACATTCGACTTGCAGGTAGGGTTCGAACCTGCGTCTTCTGGTTAGGTACACTAGACGCTATGACCTCTAAGCCACCGCGAGTCCCACCTGCCATGTCGAAATTTGCATTCACATTCTGAAATTACGTCTTAAAGGTGATCAGTAACATCTATTGAAAGCAAATTACTTTGCCTCTCAACCGACATGACTTACCTTACAGTTAGTTCTATGTCGTACGATGCTACCATAGAGATTTTTTTTTTTGCATGCTAAGATTATAGTTTTTTTTTTTTTGCATGCTAAGATTATAAAGTTATTTTTTTTTTGCATGCTAAGATTATAAAGTTATTTTTTTTTTGCATGCTAAGATTATAGTTATTTTTTTTTTGCATGCTAAGATTATAAAGTTATTTTTTTTTTGCATGCTAAGATTATAAAGTTTTTTTTTTTTTGCATGCTAAGATTATAAAGTTATTTTTTTTTTGCATGCTAAGATTATAAAGTTATTTTTTTTTTGCATGCTAAGATTATAAAGTTATTTTTATTTTCCTAGTGTTACTGACGTCACCTTTAAGACGTAAGTTCAGAATGTGAAGGCAAATTTCGACATGGCAGGTGGGACTCGCGGTGGCTTAGTGGTCATAGCGTCTGGTGTATCTAATCAGAAGACGCCGGTTTGAATCCTATCTGCGAGTCGAATTTTTCCTTCACTAAAATATTTCCCAATTTTATGTATTTTTATATAGAAAAAATTGGTAGTATTTTCTGAGAAAAAAGTGGAACTGCCTCATTAGCCAAGTGGTCCTGAGCGCGACTGCTACGCTAGAGGTCCTGGGTTCGATTCCCAGGTCGAGCAAAGTGTTATTGGGTTTTTCTATAAAATTCCCAGTAGCAGCTCGGAGTTAGGAATTTGTGCCCGGTAAATGGCAATAGGCTCGCCCCCTATTACATGGGACCTAAACATACCGGCGAACTGTGGGTGTACATTAGTACGCCTCTGCCTAACCCTACGGGGAATGCAGGCGTGATGGTATGTTATGGTAGTATTTTCTCCTGTATCGTAGATGCGTTTACAAACACAAATTCTCTCTGTTTTTATTAACTATATAACTATTTCTTCTTTAAAGACTACTTTTACGCAAGGAGGGCGTGAATCTCCGCACGTCAGCTGAACTGGAAATAGTGAAAGCTATCAAGGAGAGAGCCTGCTACCTCTCCCCGAACCCTTTGAAGGAGGAGACCTTGGAAACTGAGAGGGCACAGTACACACTGCCCGATGGAACTGGACTGGAGGTGAGAACTCCACCTCTTTATCGTGCTATAGAAACAGTGCATACTTTTAGATTTAGATACATTAACATACATAATCGACCCATTATATGTCCCACTGCTGGGCACGGGTCTCCTCTCACAGTGTGAGGGATTAGGCTATAGTCCACCACGCTAGCCTAATGCGAGTTGCCAGACTTCACACGCCATCGAGAAAATCTCTCATGCGTGCAGGTTTCCTCACGATGTTTTCCTTCACCGTTTAAGGACGCTATCACATTTTGAAGTTGCTCAAATTTAGGTATCTGATTTGCAACACAACAACATTACGCGCACGCACACATTGAAACCGCTGTCCGCTCGATTTTATACGTAACTTAACTAATCTTGATACTAAGGTATTATTTTTTTATTTTACTGGTATTGAGTCAAATTAGTAATAAGTTTGCAATCGAATTAGGTAACCATGGAAAATATGATTATCACGCAGATGGTACTTATTAACAAGTACCATCTGCGTGATAATCACGTTTTCAGTATTTTTTGGAGTTTATCAATACTCATTACGTACATAATGTAGGTATCCAAAATAAATGGACTAATTACCATATTCTTAAGAATCTAACGACCATTTTGCTATTACCTACAAGGAAAACCCACGATCCCCATTTTGAAAAGATGTAAGTACTTATGTGCTGACAATTTTTGGATCAATATATATTCAAATATTAGCCTGGGAGTTTATAGTAGATTTTCGTTTTGATATTTAAAAATAATCATTCTCTTATGGATGTATTTTATTTACTGAGACTGGGCACAAGATCAGATTTTTGATAAAAATTAAAACAAAGTAGGTAGTAAACAGTATAATATATTGTATATAGGCAGGATACAAGTTGCAAAAATTATACAGCAGTGTACCAAAATGGAATGATATTTATTTCTGTAAATAGATCTTTTAAAGACACTTTTACGAGTCGATTATTTACTTTTTTTTTAAACTAGGTGGCGCCGACATTTTCAATCTGACGATCTCTGAGAAGTGTAGCTACCTATACGGATGAACTGCTCAAAAAGATAATCAATCTCGATTATTCTTCTGCCTTTTGACTTATATTCCTTTATCGCGAATTCCTGCTCCTGAAAATAAAAAGGCAACATTAGTAGGTACCTAAGGAAAATCAAATAAAAAAAATTACGTAGGTACAATCGTTGATATAACTTTTTTTTTTCTTTTAAAAAGCTTACTGGCAATGTGGGCAATTTCCTGGCATCTATAATAACAAATATCAATATTTTAACAATGCCCAACAAAAAAAGCATACTTGGTATCAAAAGTTACAGCCATGCGCCTGTTTCATTTACAAACGCCACACATCACGCACATCAGGTTATACAAAGCTGTAAATTTTGTGATTAAGTTCAATATCGAGTGAAAAAATTCGATTTATCACAAAAACATTACATCTGTCATCTTGAATCAAAAATATGATGGTATATTCATAAACATCACCTCCACAATCAATAACAATATATAGATAAAAAAAATAACCCCGCCATTTTGAATTAAAACATGAATGACGTACACACGGCTACAGGTCTAGCTATACAAAACCAGTCTAAGCTGATCTCGCACTTTATAGACTTTCTATGCAATAAGAGGCCAGCGTAAACTGGTTTTGTATAGCTTAATGTGTAGCCGTGCGTACTCGTAATCACCACCCCCAAAAATCCCAAAATCGACTATTAGTATATACGGTATCGAATATCTCAAAAATATTTTTTTACGCAATTTTTTTTCCTGTAGATGATATTATCATTATTCATATAAATCTTTATCCGTAATCTACATCCATTATAAATACAACTATGTACCTATTTATTTCTAAAACAAATTTCAATAATTGTACTTACTTCTATTTCGGACCGAAAAAGTATCAACTTCGTCCAACCAGAGTATACAACACGGCACTCTCTTTTTACGTATTATTTTTTTTGACAGCATGCGATACACCCGTCCTTCCACGAGCGCGTTTGAGCGCGGTATGACGAACGGCGAGTAGAAATTGTATGGAGAAATTTGGGAGCGTTTCATTTTTTTCTCATAAATTAAAAACTTATTCATTTGGCTACAAAATTTTTAGCTATTCGTATAGAGGACTATATAAGCAACGTTTTTATATTATTTTTATGTTTATATTTGCAGTGGATTTAGCTATACTGGTACCTATTCAGACCCCATTTTTCGTTTTTTTTGCGATTAGTGTGATGGTGAAATCGTATTTGTGTGAAAATTTTGTATAGGGTTATACATTTTTTATGGAATCATTGTGGAGATGAATATATTATCTTTAATTTGAAACCAAGATATCCTCGCAGTTGTGCTCCTAATTCGTTAAAATGGTACCTGAAAAGCACTGATATTTGTAGAAAATTGTGAAAATTTTGTGAAAATTTTGAACTTGCTCAAATTTAGGTATCTGATTTGCAACACAACAACATTACGCGCACGCACACATTGAAACCGCTGTCCGCTCGATTTTATACGTAACTTAACTAATCTTGATCCATGAAGGTATTATTTTTTAATTTTACTGGTATTAACACGTAGATTGTACTTATTAACAAGTACCATCTGCGTGATAATCACGTTTTCAGTATTAATTGGAGTTTATCAATACTCATTACGTATATAATGTAGGTAACCAAACTAAATGGACTAATTACCATATTCTTACGAATTCTAAATTATAACGACCATTTTGCTATAACAAGGAAAACCTACGATCCCCATTTTGAAAAGATGTAAGTACTTATGTGCTGACAATTGTTGGATCAATATATATTCAAATATTAGCCTGGGAGTTTATAGTAGATTTTGGGATGGATGTATTTTATTTACTGAGACTGGGGCACAAGATCAGATTTTTGATAAAAATTATTTTACATCATTTTTTTATATTATATACCTACACATTATGCAAAGAAGTTCAAATTGAGAATGAAGGCCAGCTCTTTTTTCTTTAATCATGCTGAGATACTTCACGCCGCAATCAAAAAGAGAAGTGTACTACTACTACTACATATACGGATAAGCTGCGCAAAAAGATAATCAATCTCGATTATTCTTCTGCCTTTATATGGCTTACATTCCTTTATCGCGAATTCCTGCTCCTGAAAATAAAAAGGCAACATTACTAGGTACAGGTACAATCGTTGATATAACTTTTTTTTCTTCTTTTATAAAGCTTACTAGCAATATGGGTCACACATTACTAGTATTATTTTTAACCCCTCGTGCTAAGCTAAATGCTTGTGTTACGATTGGGTTCACGACGGTAGTGCAATGGGAGGGGTTCGAACCGGCAACCACATGATCGCAAGTCCGATGCCCTAGCCATTAGGCTACCGCCTCTTCTAAACACTTACAAGTGAAATATCATTTTGATCATCATCACCTACGGAGACATCTAACTGCTGCACTCCCTGTTAAATAAAAAAAACCTAAGTACTATGTTTTCTAATATAAGGTATGGCATAACAAAACTCCAGAGTAGATTTGTTATTTCTGATTACTTACAAAGTCGCATTCCTTTTTTTAATTGCTACGTGTGCAGTTTTTTGCTCTATAATAACAAATATCAATATTTTAACAATGCCCAACAAAAAAAAGCATACTTGGTTTCAAAAGTTACAGCCATGCGCCTGTTTCATTTACAAACGCCACACATCACGCACACGCACATCAGGTTATACAAAGCTGTAAATTTGGTGATTAAGTTCAATATCGAGTGAACAAATTTGTCAGTTTGTGGTAACGTGATGTGCTGGCGACCGTACCAACTAAGTCGATTTATCACAAAAACATTACATCTGTCATCTTGAATCAAAAATGTGATGGTATATTCATAAACATCACCTCCACAATCAATAACAATATAGATTAAAAAAAATAAGCCTGCCATTTTGAATTAAAACATGAATGACGTACACACGGCTACAGGTCTACCTATACAAAACCAGAATAAGCTGATCTCGCACTTTATAGGCTTTCTATGCAATAAGAGGCTAGCGTAAACTGATTTGTATAGCTTAATGTGTAGCCGTGCGTACTCGTAATCATCACCCCCAAAAATCCCAAAATCGACTATTAGTATATTCGGTATCCAATATCTCAAAAAAAATTTTTTACGCAATTTTTTTTCCCTGTACATGATAATATCATTATTCATATAAATCTTTATCCGTAATCTACATCCATTATACAAAAAAATACAACTATGTATTTATTTCTAAAACAAATTTCAATAATTGTACTTACTTTTATTTCGGACCCAAAAAGTATCAACTTCGTCCAACCAGAGTATACAACACGGCGCTCTTTTTACGTATTTTTTTTTTGACAGCATGCGATACACCCGTGCTTCCAGGAGCGCGTTTGAGCGCGGAATGACGAACGGCGAGTAGAAATTGTATGGAGAAATTTGGGAGCGTTTCATTTTTTTCTCATAAATTAAAAACTTATTCATTTAGCTACAAAATTTTTAGCTATTCGTATAGAGGACTATTTAAGCAACATTTTTATATTATTTTTATGTTTATATTTGCAGTGGATTTAGCTATACTGGTACCTATTCAGACCCCATTTTTTGATTTTTTTTGCGATTAGTGTGATGGTAAAATCGTATTTGTGTGAAAATGTTGTATAGGGTTATACAATTTTTATGGAATCATTGTGGAGATGAATATATTATCTTTAATTTGAAACCAAGATATCCTCGCAGTTGTGCTCCTAATTCGTTAAAATGGTACCTGAAAAGCACTGATATTTGTAGAAAAATGTGATAGCGTCCTTAAGCGCGTGATAATTAACTATTAATACGCACATAACTTCGAAAAGTCAGAGGTGCGTGCCTTGGAATTGAACTCGAGACTTTTGACTTGGCAGTTCAATGGTCATATCACCAGGCTATCACTGCTTTCTAACCTATCCTACTTTTAGATATAAACTTAAGCGGCGGTAGCCTAATGGCTAGGGCGTCGGATTGGCGATCATGTGGTTGCCGGTTCGAAACCCACCCATTGCACTACCGACGTGAACCCACTCGTAACACAAGCATTTAACTTAGCACGATGGGTAAACAAGAATACTAGTAATTTGCGACCCACATTGCTAGTAAGCTTTAAAAAAAAACCCTAGCTTTTGCCCGCGGCTTCGCTCATATGAAGCTATATTAGGACAAAAAATCCAAGATATGTATTTTAAAAACTTAATAAAAAAAATAACAAATTACCCGAATGCCGAAAAGATGGAAAGACGGAAGATGACTAATCTCATCTAGTCGGAGCATTGGTGCATTAGATCTTGAGTTAAATTTATGACGATGCCTCCGACTGAAGTATGATTTTTTTATGGTGCAGACGATAGGGAGAAGAAGAAATGATGAACACGGTTTTTAGACTTTTGAGCGTTCGTCGCGACCAAGCGTGCGTCCTGTATGCGTATAGCAAAACGACTTGACATAAGACTATTCGTCCGGTGTTATTTAACCCGCCCCGCGGGCCTTGTCTACCCCTTCAGTGCCTGGACGCACACTTGTGCACGCCGAACTGTTTATTAAAATGTAAACAAACTGAAAGCTTAATAACTAAAATACATACTACACTTTACTACAATACATACTACTTTTATATAAAATATAAACATACGAAATTGCGTCGCTAACATATGGGATAGGGGAGCAAACGAGCAGACGGATCGCCTGATGGTAAGCGATAACCGCCGCCCATGGTCAACCGCAACACCAGAGGAGTCACAAGTGCGTTGCCCGCCTTATAAAAAGGTTTGGGCCTCCGGAATCCTCACTCACTCGGCGAAACACAACGTAAGTGTTGTTTAACGCCGGTTTTCTGTGAGGCCGTGGTATCACTCCGGTCAAGCCGGCCCATTCGTGCCGAAGCATGGCTCTCCCACGGTAGAAAATTGACATCTTGGTTACATGTCTTTTGGCAGTAATTAATTAATAACTTTTTAAAATTCATTATGATGAAGATATTATAAAATCTTATTTCTTGTCTAACAGATTGGTCCAGCCAGGTTCCGTGCGCCAGAAGTATTGTTCCGACCAGATCTCATTGGCGAGGAGTGTGAAGGTAAAAACGTTGACCGTTATTAACCGACTTAAAAAAGTAGGAGGTTCTATATTCGAATTTTTTAAAATGTAATTTCACTGATATTTTCATCAGTTGTATACTAATTGTTTGAAATGTCGCGTCGGTAGCCTAATGGCTAGGGCGTCGGACTTGCGATCATGTGGTTGCCTGTTCGAACCCCACCCATTGCACTACCGACGTGAACCCTTTCGTAACACAAGCAATCTAGCTTAGCACGAGGGGTTAACAAGAATACTAGTATTGTGCGACCCGCATTGCTAGTAAGCTTTTTAAAAAAGCCAAGTCTACTATTTGAATTATGTCAAAATGGACTTCCAATGGTTCTAAATGACATAAGAACTGACAGATTTTGAAGGCAAAATTGTCAATAATCAAATTCGTGGCAGAGCCATGCTTCGGCACTAATGGATCGGCTCGATCGGAGTGATACCACGGCCTCACAGAAAACCGTCGTGAAACAACGCTTATGTTGTGTTTCGCCGAGTGAGTGAGGATACCGGAGGCCCAAACTGTTTTAAAAGGCGGGCAACGCACTCGTGACTCCTCTGGTGTTGCGGGTGTCCATGGGCGGCGGTTATCGCTTACCATCAGGTGATCCGTCTGCTCATTTGCCCCCCTATACCATGAAAAAAAGTCAATGAATGATTATTTTCACACTATAAAGTAGTAGAATTGGGGCCCTGATCACAAAATTTAGAATGTGGAGCATTGTCTCTCTCCAAATTACGATCGCCCCCATAAGTTCTTGTAAGGAATAAAATTATTTAAACCTAATTCCTGTTGCAGGTCTCCACGAAGTCTTAATGTTCGCGATACAGAAGTCCGATATGGATCTCCGCAAGGTTTTGTACCAGAATATCGTGCTGAGCGGCGGCAGCACACTATTCAGGGGCTTCGGAGACCGCCTTCTGGCCGAAATTAGGAGACTAGCACCTAAAGACATGAAGATTAGGGTATGTTGTTGATTTTATTACAGTTAGATTTTACAGTATGGTCATAATTATTGTACATTAGCTTCTGCTGTAAAAATGGAAAAACCAACATTGATGATCTCTTCTTTGTATGGGTCTGTATACATCAGAGAGGTCAAGCTGTATCTCAGGATCTGTTGAATTAATTGACCCAAGAAGTTCACCAGTTTTTAAGTTGGAGCACATACTTTCTAACAGTGATAATAAAATTTAAATATATTCAGTAGTTTTAGCGCCAATCCGTAACAAACAGACAGTATAAACAAGTATTTTAAAAATCACATTTTTGGGTTCGGAGACTTTTATATACCCTAACCCACTTGTTTTTTTTATATCTTCAATGTACAGACACAGCTTTTTACAACGATTCGTCAAATGCCGCCCTCTGGCCAGATGGAGTTGTTGTCAGCTATGTTCAGTGAGAGTAGGGTATTTAATGAGCAGAAGGCCTATGCGTTGCTCTCAACTCAGAGTATGTGATTACTTTTTAATCTTTTAACTACATTGGCATTGTCAAGTAATCCCAAAGTAAGTGGATTTGGGTGAGAAGTGGAGTGATGATTTGCGAAAGTTTACGAGGAGGAAGCTGAATGCGACAAGACGAGAACAGGGTGAAATATCGTTAGGGGAGGTCTACGTCCAGCAGTTGACTAAAGAAGATGGAGTCAGCTGTTCCAAACGGACGGACCACTATATGTTTTTTTGTGCAAAAATATCGATATTAGTGCGGACAAAACTCACGAATGCAAAATATTTACGAACACAACTGCCTTACAGAGTTTTTGTATTAAAAAACTATTGCAAAACCATTTGTTGGTAACTTCAGACCCGCACAATTATTTGAACCGAACTGTAAATGGCTCCTACTTTATATCGAAATTAAAAGCTGTTTTTTTTGCGTTATTATGGTAAAACCTTGTATTTTTTCAGGAGAGCTTACCATATGCCTAATAACAAGTTATTGTTGCCCACCAGATCTCAGCACCACAAGAGCGCCTCTACTCAACATGGATAGGGGGTTCGATTCTCGCGTCACTCGACACATTCCGTAAGATGTGGGTCTCCAAACGGGAGTACGACGAAGAAGGACACAGGGCTGTACATCGCAAGACTTTCTAGACAGTACTAGAACTTTCTAGGCGCTTCTGAAACTTCCAAGAAGTTTCTAGAAGATTCTAGAAAATTCACAT